>OX031006.1:216152423-221152423 GCA_943735925.1 Pollenia amentaria | reverse complement strand
AGAGGCACATTTTCACCTCAGTGGATTATTCAATAAGCTGAATTGCTGCATTTGGGCGAATGATAATCCAAGAGTGATTGTCGAAAAACCAATGCACCCACAAACAGCGACTGTTTGGTGCGGTTTATGGGCTGGCTGCATCATCGGGCGGTTTTTTTTTTCCAAAATGAGGCTGGTCAGGCAGTTACTGTGAATGGTGTTCACTATCGTGAGATGATAACGACTTTTTTATGGCCCGAATTGGAAGATATAGATGTGGACGATATGTGGTTTCAACAGGGCGGTGCCACTTGCCACACAGCTAACGAAACAATGGCTCTTTTGGGCGACAAATTCAATGGCCGTGTTATCTCACGTGGTGGCGATGTCAATTGGCAGCCAAAATCATGTGATTTGACACCGTTGGACTTCTTTCTTTGGGGTTATTTGAAAGAAAAGGTGTACGTCGATAAGCCATTAACAATTCAAGAGCTAAAAGATGAGATAATTCGGCACATTCACGGCATAGAACCTCAATTATGTCTCAGCGTCATCGAAAATTTGAGACATCGGATGGAGTTGGCCGATATTTTGTTGTATACATAGTTGAACCATACCAATATTATCATAATAAGAAGAAATGACAATAATTTCCTAAATAATTTGTGTTTTATTCAAAATCAACAAAAAAAATTAACCACCCTTTATATCGCATAATTTTAAATTGTTATTAAAAACAGATTAAAAAAAATTAATTTCAAAATTAAAAAAAGCTTACACAAAATGTATATCAATTCACTCCTTTTGGATAAATCTTTTTATGAAAATTTTTACTACTATACCTTTAAATATACTAAAGTTCGAGATTCAACTTGAATGCCAGAAATAAATAAAATATTAAATAAGCACAAGAGTTAACTTTATACTTTTGATAACTACACCACCGAAGTTTTTCTAGATTTATTAAATTATTTATAAAATATGGGATTTATGTCCATTTTACAAATTATTTTATTGTTTTAAACATCTTCTCGAATGTAGACATAGCTGCGGCTTAAAATGCTTACCAAAGCTTGGCTTAAGCAAAAATAATAAAAAAGCTTAATAAATTAAAATTTGACTCCAAGTAAGCACATTCGAAAAAATGTTTGATAATTATATAAATTATATAAAATTTTTTCAAATAAACAATTAGTATTCATTTTAAATGGATAACTGTATTAATGCTCAAGACGACAAATTGACAAACAAATTTTTTTTTCAAAATCACATTAGATGCTCATGATATCAGAACCTGTTCTGCAAAAGAAAAGTGGTCCTCAAAGTATTAGGTAAAAAAGGATATATTTTGATGAGCTTTAATCACGGCGTAGTTTTTTAAATTTGTTTGATTTCCACAATATGGCTGATTATAAAAAAAAACAAGTAAATGGCCTAAATTCGCATCTGCGGAATTTATAATACTCTCCATTTTTATTGTTGTATTTCACATAATTTAAATTGTTATTAGAAATAAAGTGAAAAAGTCATTTCAAAATTTATCAACTTTGAGTACTATTTTTGGCTGTGCGGAATCTTTGGTAGCCTCCACCGACAAATATATTATTAAATAATCTTTATAAAAACGGAAGTCAGCATTAAAATTGGTTACGGTTTATTACTATATTTAATTATTGACCGACAATCAGAAAGTTGCTTGCTATTCTTTTTAAAAATTTGAACTTGCTTGAGTAAAATATCATGATTCGCAACAGTTTTAGCCGAATAAAAATAATTTTCAGGAGAGAAATTTATGTTGGACCCATGGTAAATTATGGATCAATCATTTCATAATTCTGTAGAATGATTTCTGGCTTTGAAAACATAAATTAGAATAAATTTCAATATAGCATTGAAAATGGTTTAAGCGTTTACAGTGAATTTCAAAAGGCTGCCTAATATGGGATCTAAGACAAATTATGGACCGTATATCACAAAATTGCATGGAATTTTTTCTAGCCATATGAAGCTAAGTTGGAACAAATTTTACCGCAATATCTATATATGGAACGGTTTTGGCGTATTTAGTTTTTTTTTATGGGTCGATCATCACGATATTTACTAGTGTGATTTCAAGTACTATAAATCCAAGACGTTCTCAATTTTTTTACAATGGCTTCATTTGTTACGGCTTTAAGCCAAATTAGCTGTTTCCCGGCAATAGGCTTTATAGGGGCCTAATGCAAATTATGGAGCGATATACACAAAATTTGGAAATTAAAGGTATGTTTATATGTTCAGATGTACGTGCATCAACGGTTTTTTTTAAAATGGATTCTTACAATTTTATGACTTGTCAAAAATAAATAACTTAACTGTCTAAAATGCTGATGTGAACGGTATAGTTTATGGAAGTAGCTAACGATCATAAACTAGTCAGAAAATTATAAGTATAAATGCACTGCTAGTGTTGTCTTTACTTAGCTCATTTGATTGAAACGTTTTTTAACGTCAGCGTTCGACCACTGTAAAGAAAATTTGCCAACTGAAAAATTTCAAAATTCTGTATAATTATTGTTTTGTATCTAAAAATGTATAGAAAAAAATTAAATGGCTAGATCTTCTAAGTTTATCAAATCTAGAAATTTTTTATCGCTTAATGAAATTTGCTAAATTTAGCTAGAAAATGGCTAAATTGGCAACCTTGGTTACAGCAATTATATCTCTAAGAATAAGATACGTAAAATCGAAAAATGCTTCTACTGATGTTAATTCCAAAAGGCCCCTGTTATTGAAAAAATCTGTAACACTATATTTTGAAACTGTCCGAATAGAAAAAAAATTTATCTTTTCATTTTGTATGCTTTTTTACGCCTGGTATCAGTGTTACCAAAACGTGTGTAATTACACATATTTGGGGGATTCACAAGGTGTCATAAAGTCATATGTCTTAAAATAATAACATGAAAAAATACGACTGTTGTGAGCAACCCCTCATAATTTAATGTGCTATTAATTACGACAGCACAATAAACATAGCAAGCAACGTTCTATTTATTTAAGACACTTTTTGTTTACAAACCAACAACAATATTTTTAAACCATTGTAAAATGTTAGAACATTATGACAATAAACCATGATAGCACACATTGTGAATACCCCAATTGTGTGTAATTTCTACATGCATGTGTAATTTGTTTCATGTGTATTCGGTGTGTTATTACACCTTGAGTTCTATTTTTTCATTAATTTTTGACAGAAAAGTTTTTCTATTCACATTTTGGATGAAATAATGTTTAACATAAGCTGTCAAATGTTATTGTCATTTACTTGACATTTGTTGTTTGCACTTGTTCTATAGATTTTAGAATTGTAGAGGTAAGTTCCTAATGCTTCATTTAAAAAAAGATATTTCTGCAATTGGCTTTAAGACTATAGAGTAAACTATACAGGATACCCGCCTGTCACTTAATTTGGTTTCCATTATATAGAACAGCTTACAGCGAATTTTAAGAATTTATGTTGCTTAACCTTGAACATAAACATTTTTGTACTGTTCTTCTGCCTACGTTATTGTTTATGTATGTTCGAGACGTGTCTTGAAAAATGCTCATCCATTTCTTTTTTACTTCAGAAATCGGCATGATTTGCCTTTTTTTGTAAACATAACCATTTATTTGCAAAAAGGAATAATAAAACGGTGATGCAGGGCGACCTAATTTTATCAAAGCAAATCTTTTCATCTTGTGTATGTAATTTTGCTTCAAATGTGTAATCTGGAACACAGTCATGTGTAATTTCCGAATTCTTCATTGACAACACTGCCTGGAATACTTATGGCTAACAAATCAGTTAGTGTTTCAATGCTGGTTTAGATGAACTAAACTGAAATTTATATGTAGTTTAACCTCAACAGTTGTAAATCAGCTTATTATATGTAATGCTGCACTCCGTTAAATGTTGCCAAATTCAGATTGTCTGCATTGGTAGGATAAACGCCCTACTGATTGGGCCATGATTATTCTGAAAAAAAATTAAAAAGGTTTGCTTGATTTGAAAAATTAAATTACAATACCAAGGCGAATTCATACAGGTGACCGCATCATGAGATAGAGTTATGCTAGAATCCCTTTTTTTAAATGCTATGTATTTTGTTTTTGTAAAAAGTTAGAGTGAATGTCAAAATTATTTGTTGAAAATATAAACAAGGGAATTTTTTGTTTATAAAATATACTCAACTGCTTAAGAAGGTAAATCTTTTTCCTGTATTGCAAATTTATTGTGGCTCCAATTTTTCGTTACGCACTTGTAATTCCTTAATATTATATTTTATATTCACTTTTTTGTTTTCTAAAATTTAAATAAGTTTTTTTTTCAAATATTTAGAATTTTAAGAATTTTAAGATTTAGAATTTTAAGTTCCAACTTATTTTTTCACAAAATGTAAGCAAAGTTAGACACTCAGTATACACACAAAAAAATAAACAATAAACAGATGACTCAAAAATGTCACCTGTATGAATTCGCCTTGTACAACACTCATTTTATAAAAATTTTCTACAACTAAAAAAATTTGACATTGACAAAATTTTTTAAACACAAATGGTTTTCATGATATTGCTTAAAATTGACATTTGTGCAAATGATCAAACTTGCGAGACCCGTTTCATTAACCCTTAAATGCCTGAAGTTTCAAATTTGATACCGGACTTTAAATCGCAATTATTAATTTTTTTATTATTAACAAAATATTAAAATATTATTATTATCAAAATATTAAAAGCATCAAAATCGATACTTGCTTTATTTTTGCAATTAAATGTAAAAAAATTAATTTTTTTGTTTTGTTATATTTTATCTGGTAAATAAAATAAACACATTGATATTTTTAATTTGGAAAATCAGGCATTTAAGGGTTAAGACCCTTTTAAATTTTTGTGTAATTCTAAACAATTAATGTCAGTTTGTGTGAAACGACAATACAAACAAATTTTGAAAGTACTACTTGATAGCTTGATCGTTTGGTAGATCTTCTTAGTATGATAGCTCTTGGTTGACAATACAATATTTACAATATTTTCAAGCTTGTATTTTAGTTAGTCGCAGCTAATACTATGTTTCCACTATGAGCAAAACAAATTGTTTTGTGCAATACGTGTCAAAGTGTTTCCATTATGTTAAAGTGGTTATGGTTTTCGTACTTTCGAAATCAATTTGACAACAAACAATAAAGACTTTCTTTAGCCTGGAATTTCCTTGTTTGTTTCTTAATACACTTAAGTATGTATATACATATATGGACGTATATAAAACCACATAATTTACTATCTTTTTATTGTATTATTTTATTATGTTTACGCTGCAAAAAAGAAATCATCTGGAGATTTGCATAACCTATTTAAGAAGTCTAGTTATTTAAGTAAAAATGGAATTTTTTTCGAATTTGTCAATCACCAATAATGGATAAGCTAGAGTTGTATTCATGATTTTCGACATGTCTTGCAAAAAAACTAGTTTTTGTTTGAGTTTTTCGGACATGAAAAATGTATGGGAAAACAAGTAGCAAAACACTTGTTTTGCTGGAAAACTAGTTTTGTGGCCCAAAACATGTAAATATAAACGTACTATTACTTTTCGATAGAAAACGTTTTGACATTGTTTGTCTTTTTGTAGGCTAAAGAATATTGACGTTAAAAGTAACAGATTTTTTTAGTTCCAGATTTTATGAAAACCCCTAAATTTAAATATTAGAACATAAAAGGATTATAAATTCAAAGTAGCTAAAATTATTAATTAAATTAAAATAATAAATTCAATAATTTATCAAAATAATTGAAAATACATAAAAAAAATGTTGGGACACTTGGCTTAAGCAAAAGTAACGTTAAATATTGAAGGAAAAGAACTATTACAAAAAAGCTAATAAATTAAAATTTGACTACAAGCAGCACATTCGAAAAAATGTTTGAAATAATTAAATTATTTGAATTTTTTTTCAAATAAACATTTTATATGGGTAACTCTATTAATGCTCAAGAATTCACGACAAACTGAAGCCGATGAAGATCTTAAACTTAATTTTTTTTTAAATCAGCAAAGATTGATTAAGACTGGATGGTAACTGTTTAAATAAATAATAAAAAATTAAAACACAAAACTTAGTTAAAATGTTTATAAAATTTTGAGAAAGAAGAAAAACTTTTATTATTAATAAAATTTATTTATAACGTGAAAAACTCTCAATTTTTATTTTTGATAAAAATACTGAAATTTATTGTTGAGGGAAAAACATTTATTGTTATGCTTTATTTTATTTTTTAATCAACTGCTTAACTGAATTATTTCTGTTGATTTTTTACTTTAAAAATCGTTCCGCTAGATTTTTTTTTTTTTGCTAAAAGTTCGTCGATTTGACGAAGAGTAGTCTTAATATACTAAAATGACGAGTAACCTTTCAGGGTAAATAAAAATTTTTAAAGGTCGAATAAGAGGCAATTTATAATCAGCAAAGATATCAAATCCTGTTCTGCAAAAGAAAAATGGTTATCAAAGTATGAGGTAAAAAAAAGGTAAAAAAAGGAATATTTTGATGAACTTTAAACACGGCGTAGTTCTTAAAATTTTGTTTGATTGTTGTTTGATTTCAAAAATAAGGCGGATTATAATTCAAACAACTAAAGGGGCTTTATTCGGCTCTGCGGAATTTTTAATACTCTACATTTCTATTATTATATTTCACATAATTTTTAATTGTTATTAAAAATAAACTGAAAAACCAAATTAAAAATGTTATAAGCTTAATAAACTTTTTTGGGATTAACTATAAAAAGTGAAGAATTTGTTGCTATTTATTTCTCTTTAAGATTCATTGTGGAGGTTTTGCTATTTTGATAAAAGCCGTATCAAACATTACTTAATGTGTGATCATTGTGCAGATTATCTGTAAGCAACGAACATTTGTGTTGAAGAGCTAAATCGACACATAGTAATTCCATCTGTATACTCTCCACCTAGATTTTCAATATCAGAAAGCCAATATTATAAATAGTATAAATCATTAGGACCATGTTTCTTAGCCACTGGCGATTATAACACCAAAGGGTCGTGTTTTGTTTAAGACAATCTATGAAATTGATTTAAATGTGGTAGCGAGCGGTCAACCAACTTATTGTCGTACTGATCAGCAAAAAATTCCAGATGTTATTGATTTTAACGTGGTTAAAAACATCTCCAAAGAAACGATACAAGTTGAAGCTTCCTGGGAATTATCTTCCGATCACAGACCTACAATTGTTACCTTAATGAACCCAAATAGAATTGTATCTAAGTCTGGTTAATTAGCGACGTCAGCCACACAAAAAAATTGGTTAAAATATCAGAAATATCTTAGTGCTCATTGCAAAAAAAATATTCCGCTTAGTACACCGGAGAACGTGGATCTCTCTATTGTTCATTTTGAAAGTTTTCTTAAACTGACTGTTCAACATTCCCACATAACCCTAAAAAAACCAAAAGCTATAAAATATATTCTACAGATGTCGATCATCCCTGGACTGAAAAAGAAGAGTCCGAAGAGAGTGGCAACTGCATTGATCCCCTCAACTTAAGAATGTATTAAAAGAATGCACAAAAAGGCTAAGAAAGTTACTGCAGTCTCAGAAAACGACTTCCCTGGAAAAATATTTTAAGGGACTTGGTAGAACTCCACAATCAGAGTACTCCTTATGGCGTGCAGCTAGAAATCTCAATAGACCAGTTATCTCTAAGCCACCATTAAGAAACTTGAATGGAAGCTGGGCAAGAAATGATCTTGAAAAAGGAAAGCTGCTTGTTAACCATCTGAGAAACGTATTTACCCCTAAATATCCTACGATATAGGAGTCGAGTTACCGCCTGTGAATGTTAGAGCAGCAATCCACTACGATATGAGATAAGAGAGGAAAGGCTATTTGTGACTTAAACACCAAGAAGGCACCTGGTGTTGATAACATCAGTAATAAAATACTTTTGGAACTACCTCGCATAATAAAGAAAATTATTTATATTATTTTTAATGCTATTTTACGCCTTGAATAATACCCTCAAGAATGGAAGGTTTCCTTAGCAATCATGATATCAAAGCGAGGAAAGGATCGCACAAAAGTTGAGTCATACACGCCTATTACCTTATTATCTAATATTTCAAAGCTATTTGAGTCGATTTTAAATAAAAAAATAGATGTATTCCAAACCAACAATGCGTTTTTAGAAGAAAGTACACACAATTGAACAAACTCATCGAATAGTTAATGTCATAATTAAAGCCTTTGAAGAAAAAACATATTGCTCAGCACTCATCATCGATGTCTGGCAAGCTTTTGATAAAGTCTGGCATGAAAACTTATTACATAAGTTGCAGCAAAACTTACCAGCAAACACACACCAGCTATTAGAAAGCTATTCAGTCGGTCGTAAATTTATTATTAAAGAAGGCGATTTTTTAAGTTCTCCTCAGCCAATTGACGTTGGAGGTGCACAAGGTAGAATATTGGGCCCTTTATTATACTTGATTTATACTTCGGACATGCTAACAAACAACTACACCCAAACTTCAACATTTGCGGACGATACAGCTATTCTAAGTGTACACGAAAACTGTAATGAAGCATCTCGTTACTTACAGGATCATATATTTGAAGTGCAAAAGTGGTTAAAACAATGGACGATAAAGGTCAACGAGCAAAAATGCGCCCCCTTTTAAAATCAATAATCAAATAATACCCCAACACTCGCATGTAAAATACCTCGGTATACATGTATATCGGCGTTTAACGTGGAAATGGCACATAGAAGCAAAATTAACTCAAATGAAACTAAAAGCAATTCAAATTAATTGGCTTATTGGAAGAAATTCTGTTCTTAGCCTCGATT
This sequence comes from Pollenia amentaria, assembly GCA_943735925.1. Classification (NCBI taxonomy): domain Eukaryota; kingdom Metazoa; phylum Arthropoda; class Insecta; order Diptera; family Polleniidae; genus Pollenia; species Pollenia amentaria. Next base: position 221,143,554 of record OX031006.1, on the reverse strand, counting down.
GCAAACTTCTACTTTACAACTCCATCTTACAGCCAATTTGGTGCTACGGTATTCAGTTATGGGGCACTGCCTTGGCCTTTAATATCGAAAAAATTCAAAGGCGCCAAAATAAACTTCTTCGAATAATGACAAACGGTATGGTAAAAACTCAATTATTCCCAAGAATTTCAAAACTGTGATGACGAGATATGCAGTAAAATATTTAAAAGGGCTAAAACTGCACCCACATCCACTAGCTCGGAATATTTTAAATTATGGTGGCCACACTCAGTTAAGGAGAAGAGACACTACAGCACTAACCCAATCAGAAGAGCGATAAACACCAACATTCATATGTGAACAGAAACCGTGATGACGTAATTTTTTGTCTGGCACTGGGAGGACAAACCAAATGTTAGGATAAGATTTGATTAATTATTGTTAGTTCATATTTAAATTATGAAGATTCAATAAATAAATACTGAGAAAAAAAAATATTCAGTGGTAGTTTATAATTGTGCAAACATTTGTTTTAAATTGTTAATTTATAATTAAAAAATAAAATAATACAACATAAATAAATTTAAAATAATTTTAATTCAGACTGACTTGGCAAAATTGCATTAACAGTTTTGGTATCAAAGTTGTTTTTGGGAATACTATTATTTATTAAAATATTTTGTTTGTTGTGCTTAATTCCCTTTTTTAAATAATTGATAAAAAAAAAAAATGCTTTTTCATTCAATTCAGTTTTATTCAATCAAAATTTTTTACATTCATCCTTGGTAAATACAATTCGGAAGTGTGTTAAAAATTACATTAAATAATAATAATAATTGATAATAGTTAATAATTCATAATAATAATAATTTTGATTCATAAATAATAAATAATAATGAAATTCATTGTTGTAGGATAACCTGTTCCTATGTGCATTTCACTGGCTGCTTAGGCCAAATCATCAGGAATTATTAAAAATTATTAAAAAAAAAAAGGGAATTAAGCACAACAAAAAAATCTTTTAATTAACAGTTTTGGTTTGAATTCGGTTTCTTAGTGCTGTCTTTACTTGGCTCATTTGATTGAAAAGTTTTTAATACGTCAGTGTTCGACCACTGCAAAGACAATTTGTCAACTGCAAAATTTTAAAATTCTGTAAAATTATTGTTTTGTGCTTCATTTTAAGAATATTATTTTAAAAACTAATATGTCTAGGAAAAAATTAAATAAATTATCGCGGTAAATTGGCAACCTTCGTTACAACAATTAAATCTCTAAGGCTGCGGTTTTGAGATATGGTTTAAGCTTAAACTTAGTTTAACGTAATCTGAAACTGTGATTTTTCCGGAGAAATGTGATTTTTTCTATTATTTCATTACATTGTAACCCCCATATTCATAAAAAAATGTTTTTGATTAATAAAATAAAATGAAAATTTGTTTCATAAACCTTAAATATTTTTTATGAATATGGGGATAACATTTTAAATAAAACTAAGCTGTTTCGGAAAAATTTTGTATACAAATTTGGTAATGGCGGCAGAAATTTGTTTTCAGATTAACTAAACTTAGTTTAACTGAGAACTCAAAAGCCCAGCCTAAGAATAAGATACGAAAATTCAAAAAAACGCTTCAATTGATGTTAATTCCAACCCGCATATCAGAAAAAAATATTTGTTTAATTTCTTTACGCTTTTTAACGTGTGGAATATGAACTTAATGGAAGATTTCATTGATTACCATGATACCTAAGGGTTACCATCCCATATTTCAAAGTTGTTTAAGAAACATTTAGTTTTACCCCTTAAAGTTATTTTTCAAATATGTGTCCCTGATTAAAGTGCTTGCATGAAAATAAACAAACTTTTTTAACTTTGCAGAGTAAATGGAGCTTATTAAAGGCTTATAACAAAGTTAGTTTTAGTTTTGTCTTTTTATTGAATATTTAAATACTTATTTTATAATTGTTGAACAATCAAAAAAACGTACACCTCATTTGTATAACATATTTTAGAATAAAAAAAAATTTAATAAAGTAAAAGGGAAGGAAAAAAATACATAGAAAAAAACCTTCGTTAATGGATAATGATGCTTACTTAATATCTATGACGATTTATAATCACAAATTTTCACAAGCCATCTACATGCATTATCTACAAGTGGAGGACGTCTCGATTGTACTACCACTTGTTTATCGCCTTCTGTGATAGCGCACATATGCCATTGACCGTTAGTGAAACTAACAAAATTATTTTTTAAAAGGTCAACTTGATATGACATGTTTTGCGGTAAGAAACTGTAAAATTCATTAAAAAAATCACTCTTTAGATGCAATTTGGGGTTCCCTCCAAGACTATCAGGTTCGTAAAATACAGCCTTCATACGGGACTTTGCATCCCTATTTTCTGGTCTTTTCCACAAATAAAGCTTTTTTTCCACCGGAGAATAATATGTGTCACTCGAATATTTTTCATTTGAAAGACAAAATTGCGACTGGGTATATAAAATCATGCAACTGCTTTTCAATTTTTTTCTTGCATTGTCCACACTTAATTTTAAGCTCGAATCCATTGTAGCGTGCAGCTTATCATTTAGTACTCTATTCAATATGAACGCGAATCCTTGCATTATTTCATCCTCATAATTATTAGGCATTTCGCTAGCATCTTTGAATAAATACAATTCCAAGCGCACCGTAATATCCAATGTTACCAGACTCGGGTGCCTTTTGTAAATATTATATATAATGATAGGCAATGCGCTTTTCGGGTATATTAAAGAAAGTGAATGTATGGTTTCAAGCATAATTTTATCAACTAGTTGTTGATCGTAAATTTTATTTTTACTTATATTATCATATAATTCTTGTAATACGCTATGAAGTGGGTAAACACCATCCAAACGTGCAGCATTGGACAATGCTGTTGCATATTTGTTATATATGACTCGCTCCCATTTACGTAATACGCCATCTAGTCGGAGTAATTTATGGTAGATTTCGTTCATCCTGGTTAAATCGGTGGTAGGTTTAGTAATTATATCCTGCCAACATTCTGAAAAAGTTTTTTCATCACCATAAATAGGTAATAACAGTTGAAAGAAACTAATTAAAACAGCTAAAATGATTTGTGTAGTTTTCATTTTGAAAACTCCAGCTTAACTGAAATCTATTAATTTTGCAGCTGGTATTTAAGCGTTATCATACAATTCGTATATTTATTTAATAAACAAAATGGTGCTGCTGTTTTTTCGCCCGACTGTTACGGAAGGGTTATGTTGTTGTGTGTTTGTGTATATTTATTTAATAAACAAAATGGTGCTGCTGTTTTTTCGCCCGACTGTTACGGAAGGGTTATGTTGTTGTGTGTTTGTGTATATTTATTTAATAAACAAAATGGTGCTGCTGTTTTTTCGCCCGATTGTTACGGAAGGGTTATGTTGTTGTGTGTTTGTGTGACACTTAAGAGGGGTTTAAGTTCCCCCGTTTTGGCACATTATGTTATGTTCACACTTGAGTTTTTAAACACGTTTAAGCAGAATGTTGATTAAGTAACTAAAAGCCGTTTACATTACATTTCAGATGATTAAGTTGACAGTAGATAACAGCTGATTAATTTATAAAAAATTACAAATAAATTTACATATATATTTTTTAGCATTAAATATTTAAAGAAATGCTTTAATAACGTTATCAGGGTAACCCAGTCGAAGGGAGAACAAGAAGCATACTTAGCGGGACTAAACCCGAAGTTAGTATGATGATGCGTATCCTGACTGGTAATTGCACGGGCAGAACCTGGCGAGTGAAGCGTGTGGCGAGAAGAGCAAGACGATGGAACACCTTTTTAGCTACTGTCAGGCATTTTTCGTATTAAGATCCAAACACCTCAGGAGTGATGTCATATTGGGCTTGGGATCCCTAAGGAACGTTGACTGGAAAACCTTAAAGAATCACGTGCGGAAATCTCGGTATTCTAACGCCGGACGTTAACCCCCCTTCCCATGTTTCTTCTAAAGGAGCTCCCAACAGGCCCGGTAGTGGCTTTGATGCTTCGTCTTCCATTCGACCTAACGTTACCTAACCTAAAACTATCAGCAGTTTGTTTTTTAAATTATTAATGATGGAATTGTGAACATTGATGGATTATGTAAGGACAAAACAAAAACATTTAGAAGAAATCTTCGCAGGTAATATACTCGAAAGGTACGTTAATTGTGGCCGAAGCTACATCATACTCAGTTTGAATTATGCACCGAAGATTTTATGGGATTTATGATATTATTAAGTTTTAATCATGTCAATTTGAAGTGATTAACAAATCATTTAAATGTATAATCTCGATTTTGATGTGATTAGAGCTTAATCACGTTTGAGATGAATAAATCTGCTTACATTTTACGTTTATGGTGTGTTTAAAAGATTTTTGAAAAACCATTCGAGGTATATTTTTATGTGACACTTAAACCTTCTACCTCTACACCATTTGGCTCTGGATTGTCCCTTTTCTTAACCCTAGAACCAACCTTTTTTTATACGCAAACACTTTTCATTAGCAGAAACGACTAACATGAATCTATAAACAAACTCTTAGTTGGTTTGGTAAAAATACGTTTTTCGGTTTGTTATACCCTTCACCGCAACTGGTTGTGATGAGAGTATACTTATCTTGTCATTCCGTGTAAAACTTTTTTAATTTTCATATAAGACCCCACAAATGGGTTCTTGAGTAACTCAATGTCAATTTATCCATGTCCGTCTGTCTGTCTGTTGTAATCACGCTCACTTTCGATCGACTCAAAACAAAAGAACAATATTGTGGTCAAATTATTTCTAGTTCTTCTAAGCAGCGCTGTCAGATGCAGCGACTTTTGGCCAAACGTGGCGATTTGTAACCCTATTTGACGATTAAATTTTGTGTATCGCGAGATGGCGATTTTTTTTAATGATATTGAAAAAAGTTTGCGATTATTTTGGCGATTTATCAAACTGTTTAGCTCCTTTTTTTTTTGAAAAATGTATAAGCACGGGTAGAGCTTTTTTTTTTTTTTTGAATTTTTTACAAATTTTAAAGTCACAATACGGATGCGAATTCTTTAAATGTACCTATAAAAATTGTTCCCATAGAAATTTGGAATAACATGTATGTTTTGGTTTTACAACACAAATAAATGACTGAACGTGTAGTAAAATTTTTATGAAAAGCACTCAGTTTTATGAGTGTTTTTCCTTTTACTGGACGTTCAACCACTTGTGTTGTGAAAAAAGCACATTAAGCTTAGATTTTCAGACATTTTAATTTGTTCAAGTGCTAACTCAAGTATTAAATACTGTGTGTATGAAATATTTCGAGTTAATATAATTTTCTTATCAATAATCGGCTCTTAACGGAAAAACTAGTCAATTTTTTAATTTACTTTGGAAAGCAAATTCTAAAAACTGAAACGTTTGCGATTCCATGTGAAGTTGAACTTTTAAAGTCTTAACAATAATAGCAAATACTGAATAGTATGCAATAATAGTTGAATTAATACTGAAAGTTTCAGAACACAAGTGATTTAACGTGTAGTAAAATTTATATAAAAAACACTCAAAAAACATTTTCACAAAACGCATCCAAACTCCAACAAAAGTACAATTTTAGCAAATTTTAAAAAATAAAAAACCAACATCAATATCTTCTTACTTTATAATAATGTATTTATGAAATTGAAGCAAATTTACAAATAAACAACTTAACTTATTTTATCATTTCAAGTAAAACTGCACAGAATACAAAAGTTTTTCCTCGTTAAATTTTTATATATGAAAAGGTAAACAAAAATAAAAAAAAATGTTAAGTTCGTATTTGAAAATCTGAATTTGTAATGCTATGAATAAAAAACCATCGAACAAAATGGCAATGTTGCTTTAAGAAACATTTATGAAATTTAATAAGCTTTCTAATGGCTGCAATTAGGTTCAAATATGTTCAGAACTGCTTGAGTTTGAGGCAAATTACTTAACCAAGATTTTTTAATTTTTTGGAAAAAGCATTTTGCCTAAAAATATGAAAACACGATTTGAGAGACCACTTCCCGTTCATCAATATTTAAGTGTTATACACCAAAATTCTTGGTTTTTATAGTAGCTCAAGAAAATCGATGTGCATGAAGGAATGTCGAAAAAAAATGAAAAGTGAGACGGTATAACCGACACATTATTAAAAGTGAAATTTCCAATTTCTTAAATTTAATGTTCTTTCAGTAAATTCTAAAATTATAGATTATTAATATATCAATTTATTTTTTTAAAATTTTCAAAATTCCTATGTGTATTTCAATACATTAAAATATACTATTGGAAATAACGTAAACGTAGAACATTTAGATACTTCTTTTGTGTGCATTTTTAGTCATGTTTTGAAATTGAGTTATTGAAAATTTCCATCGATTAATATGAATAAATTAAGATAAATAAAAAATTTTTTTTTTTAAATTTTAACAAAATTTCTGGAGTCAATTCTGGCAGTCGTTTCTCGATTCGATAGCAATATTATTCTCTGTCGATACTGAACGAATCGAAATTATTTTTTCAGTATTGTGAAACTCAAATTAATGCTTTACAACACTGAAAAAATAATTCCGATTCGTTCAGTATTGACTAAAATAATTCGATATTAAATTGCTTTCAAATCGAGAAAGTACTCGATCACGACTGCCAAAATCAGGCCCCTGGTAACTATTTTGAAAGGATTTTTTTGCTTTCGATAAAGTATAAAAAACTTTCGTTCATTTGAAACTACTAATGAGAAAAGTACACATCATTCCAAGTCGGAAATAATTTCCTTCGAAACGAAATATGCGAAAACCTCCCATGTAAATAAAATCGTTAAAAATTAAAAAAAAAAACACGTAAAATCCAAGTGTATCATGAACAGGGCTGCCAGAATCGACGATTTATCGTCATTTGGACGATTTTTGGTTCCGAAATATGCAAAGTGCCGATTTGCTGATTTTTTTTCTAAAAAGTGACGATTTTATTCAGTCTTCAAAATAAGACAATTTTAAATCTTTTGATGTTTGTTATTAGGCAGCACAGAAAAAAAAACATTTTTATTCTTTTCCATAAAAAATTTTATGGGCAAAAGCAAAATGTTGAGTCAAGTCAGTTTTAGTTAAAACTCGTACCAAAACCTTGATTTTGAGATTGAGAGTTCACTCGTGTGGGGAGCAGGTGAAGTTATGGACTGATTTGGCTAATTTTTAACATTTAATACTCTATATATATGAAACATTTTTAGGCCAAATTTAATCATCCCAAAAACTATAATTTCGTGAATAAAGAATATTTCAGGTAAAATAAAAAAAATTATAATAAATTTAAAGAAGTTAAGGTTTACAGGTCAAAATGAGAGATTTATGGGTATAAATAACAGGCAGTCGCGGTTTTTTGTTCATACCTTAGGCATTTGTAGACCGATCTGGCTGAAATATAATAGCACACTATTCCATACTATATCTAATATAAATGTATAGTAATGTTTTCATACGAGTCTTCGGAAATCCCATTTCAACAAACACATGGTTAGATTGACATCGTTTAACCAACTTTACTATTCATAAGGACTCAGAATTTACATATGTATATACTTTATAGCGCCTAACATTAATATTGTAGCAATTACAAAAGGAATGACAAACTTATCTAAAAACGAACTTGTATATATACCCTCTGTGGTGAACGGTATACAAATTTGAAATTTTTAGAAAATGGCCCGATATAAAGTACCTTTTATTCTTAAGGCTTTGAAAAAAACCTTATATTATTATAATATAGTAATTAAAGGTTTACAAAACAAATTTTTTATGAAAATTTTCCTTAACAAACGTTGGTTAAATTTAACAAACAATTTCATAAACATACGGTGGTATATGCTTATAATATGTTTTTTTTTTGCTTGTTTTTAAATAAAAATCGAACAAACTTTGTTTCAAATCTAAATTTAAATTGTTCGATTCTTTTGACGATTTTTAAAACAGAAAAAGACGATTTTTTTATTTTTTCTCAGGAAATTTACGATTTTTTCACAATTTTATCTGGCAGCCCTGATCATGAAAAACATATTCATACGTATTATTATTTTAGAAAAAAAGTAACCAAAATGAAAAAGATTGTCACATCTCCACATTGAGAAAAAAACGGCATCTCTGGATGTAAGGGCCATTGCTGCGATATAAAATCCCAACAGGGGCGAAAGCGTTAAATTTCTAGCGCTGTTTGTTTTCTTTATCAAAAATATAAAGTATAAACTTTGTAGCTTTTAAATAAACAAAACAAAACAGCTGCTCTGTTTGTAAACAGTAACTTTCATGGCCGGGCTTTAAAGAAAACATATTTTAAAAACAATATTTATTTTCTAGTTCTTAAATACTTTGGCATTGAATGTTTGAGCTGTTGTATTTTAAAGTGGTATAAGTCCATTTTTTCATGTAATGCTTGCGTTTAAGTTAACTTAAAAATATTGGCGAACCATCATCTATTCGAGTGATATTTTATACAATGAAGACCCTAAAAATTTTATTATAAAAAATTCATCATTATAGTAAACCAGAAAATATTAAAATTTTTTTAGCTGCAAATGAACTAGTGGTATATTTTAAAAATAACACATTATTAGAAGTAAAAATAGGTTTACTCAAATGAATTTTAAACGTAAAAAGTAATTAATATGAAGACATTTATATCAACCAAGTTCATTGAAGGTGTTTTTACACAATATGCATTTTGCAGTGGGTTTGTCTGATATAAAATTTATATGTAATTGCACATGTCTGTCAAAATTAAAAAATAGTTTTATTTGGCCTTTTAATAATATTAAAACGTATTTTAATTAAACTTCTTTTTCATATAATATAAATAATTTATTTATTTTATTAATTCTTTTCAATATTTCGCTAACCTTTTGTAAGCATCTTCAAGCTCTTGTAAGCTCTTGTTAAGGCTGACATCACAGTGATGTAAAGTGTCATGGGGTCAAAAACGAAAACACTTTTCATAGTACTGATGTCAAAATACGTCAGCGTTATGCCGCATTTTCTATCAGTGTATGTGTAAATAATAATGATATATGTCATATGGTTTGTCAGATCAAAATAGAACACGTTCTAATTAAAAAATTGTGCAATTTTAATTCGATCTGATATTTACAGTAGCAAATAATTTTTTTTTGTTTACGTGGTGTAAATGATGCATTTTGCAGTGGGAAATTTGACAAGTACACTGTTAAATACATATCGTGTAAAACCACCTTAAGAGTTAATATCAGTACACTTTAGTCCCGATGGTTCGCAGTCATAGTCGTCCCTTTTACGAGTTAGAGGAGTTTACGAAATAAAGAGATTTATGTTATTATTAGCTGAATGAACTCACCTTAACTACGTCAGCGTGAACTTTATATTTCGATTTTGTCCAGTTCACATATCACTTTATGCTATAATATGGTTGTAACTAGGGTATTCATTTAATCGTGCTTTTGCTTTAATCGGTTAATCGCTCGATTAATTATCCGAGGTTTTGACTTAATCGGTTAATAATCGGTTAATTTTTTTATTGATCGGTATGATGATGCGTATCCTGACTGGTAATTGCACGGGCAGAACCTGGCGAGTGAAGCGTGTGGCGAGAAGAGCAAGACGATGGAACACCTTTTTAGCTACTGTCAGGCATTTTTCGCATTAAGATCCAAACACCTCAGGAGTGATGTCATATTGGGCTTGGGATCCCTAAGGAACGTTGACTGGAAAACCTTAAAGAATCACGTGCGGAAATCTCGGTATTCTAACGCCGGACGTTAACCCCCCTTCCCATGTTTCTTCTAAAGGAGCTCCCAACAGGCCCGGTAGTGGCTTTGATGCTTCGTCTTCCATTCGACCTAACGTTACCTAACCTAAAACTATCAGCAGTTTGTTTTTTAAATTATTAATGATGGAATTGTGAACATTGATGGATTATGTAAGGACAAAACAAAAACATTTAGAAGAAATCTTCGCAGGTAATATACTCGAAAGGTACGTTAATTGTGGCCGAAGCTACATCATACTCAGTTTGAATTATGCACCGAAGATTTTATGGGATTTATGATATTATTAAGTTTTAATCATGTCAATTTGAAGTGATTAACAAATCATTTAAATGTATAATCTCGATTTTGATGTGATTAGAGCTTAATCACGTTTGAGATGAATAAATCTGCTTACATTTTACGTTTATGGTGTGTTTAAAAGATTTTTGAAAAACCATTCGAGGTATATTTTTATGTGACACTTAAACCTTCTACCTCTACACCATTTGGCTCTGGATTGTCCCTTTTCTTAACCCTAGAACCAACCTTTTTTTATACGCAAACACTTTTCATTAGCAGAAACGACTAACATGAATCTATAAACAAACTCTTAGTTGGTTTGGTAAAAATACGTTTTTCGGTTTGTTATACCCTTCACCGCAACTGGTTGTGATGAGAGTATACTTATCTTGTCATTCCGTGTAAAACTTTTTTAATTTTCATATAAGACCCCACAAATGGGTTCTTGAGTAACTCAATGTCAATTTATCCATGTCCGTCTGTCTGTCTGTTGTAATCACGCTCACTTTCGATCGACTCAAAACAAAAGAACAATATTGTGGTCAAATTATTTCTAGTTCTTCTAAGCAGCGCTGTCAGATGCAGCGACTTTTGGCCAAACGTGGCGATTTGTAACCCTATTTGACGATTAAATTTTGTGTATCGCGAGATGGCGATTTTTTTTAATGATATTGAAAAAAGTTTGCGATTATTTTGGCGATTTATCAAACTGTTTAGCTCCTTTTTTTTTTGAAAAATGTATAAGCACGGGTAGAGCTTTTTTTTTTTTTTTTGAATTTTTTACAAATTTTAAAGTCACAATACGGATGCGAATTCTTTAAATGTACCTATAAAAATTGTTCCCATAGAAATTTGGAATAACATGTATGTTTTGGTTTTACAACACAAATAAATGACTGAACGTGTAGTAAAATTTTTATGAAAAGCACTCAGTTTTATGAGTGTTTTTCCTTTTACTGGACGTTCAACCACTTGTGTTGTGAAAAAAGCACATTAAGCTTAGATTTTCAGACATTTTAATTTGTTCAAGTGCTAACTCAAGTATTAAATACTGTGTGTATGAAATATTTCGAGTTAATATAATTTTCTTATCAATAATCGGCTCTTAACGGAAAAACTAGTCAATTTTTTAATTTACTTTGGAAAGCAAATTCTAAAAACTGAAACGTTTGCGATTCCATGTGAAGTTGAACTTTTAAAGTCTTAACAATAATAGCAAATACTGAATAGTATGCAATAATAGTTGAATTAATACTGAAAGTTTCAGAACACAAGTGATTTAACGTGTAGTAAAATTTATATAAAAAACACTCAAAAAACATTTTCACAAAACGCATCCAAACTCCAACAAAAGTACAATTTTAGCAAATTTTAAAAAATAAAAAACCAACATCAATATCTTCTTACTTTATAATAATGTATTTATGAAATTGAAGCAAATTTACAAATAAACAACTTAACTTATTTTATCATTTCAAGTAAAACTGCACAGAATACAAAAGTTTTTCCTCGTTAAATTTTTATATATGAAAAGGTAAACAAAAATAAAAAAAAATGTTAAGTTCGTATTTGAAAATCTGAATTTGTAATGCTATGAATAAAAAACCATCGAACAAAATGGCAATGTTGCTTTAAGAAACATTTATGAAATTTAATAAGCTTTCTAATGGCTGCAATTAGGTTCAAATATGTTCAGAACTGCTTGAGTTTGAGGCAAATTACTTAACCAAGATTTTTTAATTTTTTGGAAAAAGCATTTTGCCTAAAAATATGAAAACACGATTTGAGAGACCACTTCCCGTTCATCAATATTTAAGTGTTATACACCAAAATTCTTGGTTTTTATAGTAGCTCAAGAAAATCGATGTGCATGAAGGAATGTCGAAAAAAAATGAAAAGTGAGACGGTATAACCGACACATTATTAAAAGTGAAATTTCCAATTTCTTAAATTTAATGTTCTTTCAGTAAATTCTAAAATTATAGATTATTAATATATCAATTTATTTTTTTAAAATTTTCAAAATTCCTATGTGTATTTCAATACATTAAAATATACTATTGGAAATAACGTAAACGTAGAACATTTAGATACTTCTTTTGTGTGCATTTTTAGTCATGTTTTGAAATTGAGTTATTGAAAATTTCCATCGATTAATATGAATAAATTAAGATAAATAAAAAATTTTTTTTTTTAAATTTTAACAAAATTTCTGGAGTCAATTCTGGCAGTCGTTTCTCGATTCGATAGCAATATTATTCTCTGTCGATACTGAACGAATCGAAATTATTTTTTCAGTATTGTGAAACTCAAATTAATGCTTTACAACACTGAAAAAATAATTCCGATTCGTTCAGTATTGACTAAAATAATTCGATATTAAATTGCTTTCAAATCGAGAAAGTACTCGATCACGACTGCCAAAATCAGGCCCCTGGTAACTATTTTGAAAGGATTTTTTTGCTTTCGATAAAGTATAAAAAACTTTCGTTCATTTGAAACTACTAATGAGAAAAGTACACATCATTCCAAGTCGGAAATAATTTCCTTCGAAACGAAATATGCGAAAACCTCCCATGTAAATAAAATCGTTAAAAATTAAAAAAAAAAACACGTAAAATCCAAGTGTATCATGAACAGGGCTGCCAGAATCGACGATTTATCGTCATTTGGACGATTTTTGGTTCCGAAATATGCAAAGTGCCGATTTGCTGATTTTTTTCTAAAAAGTGACGATTTTATTCAGTCTTCAAAATAAGACAATTTTAAATCTTTTGATGTTTGTTATTAGGCAGCACAGAAAAAAAAACATTTTTATTCTTTTCCATAAAAAATTTTATGGGCAAAAGCAAAATGTTGAGTCAAGTCAGTTTTAGTTAAAACTCGTACCAAAACCTTGATTTTGAGATTGAGAGTTCACTCGTGTGGGGAGCAGGTGAAGTTATGGACTGATTTGGCTAATTTTTAACATTTAATACTCTATATATATGAAACATTTTTAGGCCAAATTTAATCATCCCAAAAACTATAATTTCGTGAATAAAGAATATTTCAGGTAAAATAAAAAAAATTATAATAAATTTAAAGAAGTTAAGGTTTACAGGTCAAAATGAGAGATTTATGGGTATAAATAACAGGCAGTCGCGGTTTTTTGTTCATACCTTAGGCATTTGTAGACCGATCTGGCTGAAATATAATAGCACACTATTCCATACTATATCTAATATAAATGTATAGTAATGTTTTCATACGAGTCTTCGGAAATCCCATTTCAACAAACACATGGTTAGATTGACATCGTTTAACCAACTTTACTATTCATAAGGACTCAGAATTTACATATGTATATACTTTATAGCGCCTAACATTAATATTGTAGCAATTACAAAAGGAATGACAAACTTATCTAAAAACGAACTTGTATATATACCCTCTGTGGTGAACGGTATACAAATTTGAAATTTTTAGAAAATGGCCCGATATAAAGTACCTTTTATTCTTAAGGCTTTGAAAAAAACCTTATATTATTATAATATAGTAATTAAAGGTTTACAAAACAAATTTTTTATGAAAATTTTCCTTAACAAACGTTGGTTAAATTTAACAAACAATTTCATAAACATACGGTGGTATATGCTTATAATATGTTTTTTTTTTGCTTGTTTTTAAATAAAAATCGAACAAACTTTGTTTCAAATCTAAATTTAAATTGTTCGATTCTTTTGACGATTTTTAAAACAGAAAAAGACGATTTTTTTATTTTTTCTCAGGAAATTTACGATTTTTTCACAATTTTATCTGGCAGCCCTGATCATGAAAAACATATTCATACGTATTATTATTTTAGAAAAAAAGTAACCAAAATGAAAAAGATTGTCACATCTCCACATTGAGAAAAAAACGGCATCTCTGGATGTAAGGGCCATTGCTGCGATATAAAATCCCAACAGGGGCGAAAGCGTTAAATTTCTAGCGCTGTTTGTTTTCTTTATCAAAAATATAAAGTATAAACTTTGTAGCTTTTAAATAAACAAAACAAAACAGCTGCTCTGTTTGTAAACAGTAACTTTCATGGCCGGGCTTTAAAGAAAACATATTTTAAAAACAATATTTATTTTCTAGTTCTTAAATACTTTGGCATTGAATGTTTGAGCTGTTGTATTTTAAAGTGGTATAAGTCCATTTTTTCATGTAATGCTTGCGTTTAAGTTAACTTAAAAATATTGGCGAACCATCATCTATTCGAGTGATATTTTATACAATGAAGACCCTAAAAATTTTATTATAAAAAATTCATCATTATAGTAAACCAGAAAATATTAAAATTTTTTTAGCTGCAAATGAACTAGTGGTATATTTTAAAAATAACACATTATTAGAAGTAAAAATAGGTTTACTCAAATGAATTTTAAACGTAAAAAGTAATTAATATGAAGACATTTATATCAACCAAGTTCATTGAAGGTGTTTTTACACAATATGCATTTTGCAGTGGGTTTGTCTGATATAAAATTTATATGTAATTGCACATGTCTGTCAAAATTAAAAAATAGTTTTATTTGGCCTTTTAATAATATTAAAACGTATTTTAATTAAACTTCTTTTTCATATAATATAAATAATTTATTTATTTTATTAATTCTTTTCAATATTTCGCTAACCTTTTGTAAGCATCTTCAAGCTCTTGTAAGCTCTTGTTAAGGCTGACATCACAGTGATGTAAAGTGTCATGGGGTCAAAAACGAAAACACTTTTCATAGTACTGATGTCAAAATACGTCAGCGTTATGCCGCATTTTCTATCAGTGTATGTGTAAATAATAATGATATATGTCATATGGTTTGTCAGATCAAAATAGAACACGTTCTAATTAAAAAATTGTGCAATTTTAATTCGATCTGATATTTACAGTAGCAAATAATTTTTTTTTGTTTACGTGGTGTAAATGATGCATTTTGCAGTGGGAAATTTGACAAGTACACTGTTAAATACATATCGTGTAAAACCACCTTAAGAGTTAATATCAGTACACTTTAGTCCCGATGGTTCGCAGTCATAGTCGTCCCTTTTACGAGTTAGAGGAGTTTACGAAATAAAGAGATTTATGTTATTATTAGCTGAATGAACTCACCTTAACTACGTCAGCGTGAACTTTATATTTCGATTTTGTCCAGTTCACATATCACTTTATGCTATAATATGGTTGTAACTAGGGTATTCATTTAATCGTGCTTTTGCTTTAATCGGTTAATCGCTCGATTAATTATCCGAGGTTTTGACTTAATCGGTTAATAATCGGTTAATTTTTTTATTGATCGGTTAACCGATTAATAAAGGCTTTTTTAAAAATTAAGTAATTTCAATAATAAAAACGCATAAATTATTTTTTATTTGAGTTTATTAGTAAAAAAAAATAATAGCTAATATAACAATTCTTGAACTAAAGCGAGCAAACAAAAAAAATTCCTAAATATGGATTAGTATTGTGGCTATTTTGTTGAACTTTTTAATAGTTTTTAATCCAAATTTTCATATTTTTAATTATGCTAAAGTTCATTGAATTTAATTCTCATTAAATTATTTTTATGAAGGAAGGAAATTTACAACATGAAATTAATTAAAATTTATTGATAACACTGCGTTTTAACCTTACTCTTATTTCGAAAATGGAGGAGGTTGCACAACTTATATTCGCGTAACTCAAAAACGGTTTAGTCTATTCAAACTACAAAACAAACCGAACGGTTAACTTTTTGTTAATATGCGCAGTCGTTTAAGAAACGTAGTTTTTTTTTTGGCAAAAAAAATAATTTTTAGCCCTCTACTGTATGCATTATGATCCAGCTACAAATAAATTTTTTTATTTTTTTAAATGGCATAATTAAGATATGCAAACAAAATTTTTTCAGAAAAGCAGGTCAGTTTTCTGAAACAAAAAAATTGCCATAAATGGCTTCATATGCAATCCAATCTGTATCACCCTAAAAATGTATTGCCATATATGGCGCTTCATGCAACAAAGATAATATAATTTTTTTATTAATTTTTATATTTATATTTTATTTAAGTAATCAAAAGTAATTAAAATATAAGGAACATAAGTATTATTATTACACTTTGATCTTAGCCATAAGGCCGAGAAGCGAACATAAGTAAAAATACAAAAGTAACGCTTCCATGGTTGTATATTTATAAGATTAAAAGTAATTAAAAGCACAGTAAAGAAAATAACCGATCGATCTTCTTTTGCGTGGAATAAAGCAAAGCAATTTCTGTTTTTGTTCAAACAAAGATGGACCCCGCATCTAGTACAAGTTATATATGATCGAAATTTGCAATCATTGTCACAAAGCTGGCGTACTTTTTTACATTTTGGAAGATGATTTGTAGAATCCAGTCTGACAGCACTTAGTGGAAAGTCTTGGCGGCGAGCTTTGTTTTTTGAATATTTCTTTGGCACGTTACAGGAACTCGTGGTTGAACCACAGGAATCTAAACCTCTTTTTCTATTTGCTAGAGTAGTTCGGGTAGAAGCAGGTACCGTAATGTTTATCCGTAAATGTATGAGAAGCCAAATATGGCACGGAAAATTTGGACGAATTTTTCTGTGAATGCATGAGAGGCCATATTTGGCTGTTCTAAAAATTGCGTGATTTTACGAGTTCTACATGCACCATTAAAACATATTCACATAAACACTATTCACAAAGCTATATATTCTGCAAAAAAAAAATTTTATAAGCATACCAACTTACTTGTAATTTAAAAAATATATGTTTTATTTTATATATTTTCACTATACGAAGTGACCACGCGTACTTATAAACTAGACTGAGGTTTTCTATGCACCTAAGTAAAGAACAGAGAAAACAACATTCGTCTCATAATCACAAAGGCCTACTTATGTTTTTCAAAAACTTTTATTTTTCGTAACTGTTAATTTTTGTTGGGAATGTGCATTTGAAACTGAAAATTCATATATGGCTGCATATGCAGTAGAGGGTTAGCAATATTTTGAATTTTTTTTTTTAATTCATCAAAAATTGGAAAATGCAGCTATGCTAACGGTATATCTCGAAAACAAGAGCTAACCTAAAAAAAACAAACGGTAAGCACCATTAGATTCAGCGTACCTGAGTTATGTTAAAACGCCAGGTGCCTAGCCTGTCTTAAAAAAAGAGTCACATTCTAGCACAGTGTAATTTTAATTCATAAATATGTTCATAATAAATATTTATTAATTAATACATATTATGCTTAAACTGTTATATCATTTTATTAGTTATTTCAATAGTTTAAGGTGATCTTATAAAATAATCTTTTAAACAAATAATTTGGTTTAAATGTTAAGGATTTTCTTTACTGCCTATTTCTTTCGTACAAATACATTTAAAACAAAAACAAAGTTTTTAGAATTTGTTTTTGTTTTAAATGTAGACTATTAGTTTCATTATGCCATTAAAGTCCTGTTTTAATTTGTTTAAATGTTTAACACTTCTAATAGTTTCGGTTAATTCTGTTAAAAGATTGATATGAGAAGAAACAAATAACTAAACGCATACATATAAAAAGTAAGTGAAACAAAAAGCTGTTAACAGCAAACACTTATTTAAAATAAAGATCACTAAACACCTTCTTTGTTTCTATAAAAAAATATTTTCTAAACACATAACTTTTGTGTATGAGTTCAGAAAAATAATTTAAAGCACAATAAAATATGTTATAATACTACAAAAAATTTAAAATTAAAATTACAGCGGTTAATTGACTAAAATTTACCGGTTTAATCGTTAATCGAAAAAAATATTATATTAACCGTTCAGTTAATGGGGGTAATAATTAATCGGTTAACCGACTTACGGTTACTTCAAGCAGCAACATGCACTTTCTTCCGCACCTCTGGATGCTACAGTTTCTACCCATGCATATATATGAATTCTGTTGTCATGAAAAGTTATGTCTGCTAAAGCACCGTGTACACTAAAGTCATAAAAATCAAATAATAATTTAAATAAAAAAGTTGTTTTAATTATAATTATTTAGAGTGGACTTATTCTTCCACTTTCCAAAAAAATATTTTTACTATATCATTTAATAAATTTGTTTATTTTATGGCTAAATCGCACTATCTATTCCTAATTAAATTTAACGTTAACTTGTTTTTTTTAAGAAGTGCACTTATACCACTTTCAAAAATAAGAGCTCATTTGCCTTAAATTCTCTATTATATGCGATATACATATATACAAACGTACATATATATATATATATATATATATGGGGGATTTCATGTCAAGTGACCCAACTTTTGAAATCGATGTCTTCCGATTTGGATGAAATTTGCACCAAGGTTAGTCTTATTGGATAGTAGTTTAGACACAAATTTTCAACAAGATCGGTCAAAAAGTTTCTGAGTTAGAGGGGGTCAAAATTTGACAATTTGGCCAAACCGGTGTTCTTTCTCATCCATGTAACTTATTAGCTATTGGTGTAAGGAAAATTTGTCCCAAACAAATTAGATAGCTATTTCTTCAAGCTATCAAAAAAAATTTTTTTTTGTATTTTTTAAAATTTTTAAAATTTTTTTTTTTAAATTTAAAACTTATTTTTTATTTTTTTTGGAAACGGTATTTTTTTTTTTTTTTTTGCTCAAAAGAAAGCATTTTTCTTATAGGTAGTTTTGGTCGCTTAGTGGAATGAGAGTGGGATATGTATAAAAAAAATAATTTCTAACTCAAGACGAGGATTTTTATTTTTTTTTCATTTGACGTCTTGACTTACAAATTATTTTTTTTTATACATATCCCACTCGCATCCCACTAAGCGACCAAAACTACATTAAAGGAAAAGACCTAAGCTTTCTTTTGAGCAAAAAAAAAAAAAAAAAAAAAAAAAAATACCCTTTTCAAAAAAAATATAAAAATAGTTTTAAATTTAAGAAAAAAAAAAATTTTAAAAAATTTAAAAAAAAACAAAAAAAAAATATTAAAGGACATGTGATTGAGATTAAGTTTTTTAGATTAGTTATTTTTTGTTTTTATTATTATTATTTTATATTAATTTAATTATTATTACAAATAAATAAAAAGATTTAATTTGTCAACATCTCTATAGAAAAAGTGATTTTATTCCTGGGATTAACATATTGTGGGTATTACAATATCGAGGGAATGAAATGCTAGTTCGGTATGTTATATACAGTCGGAAAGGTTAATTTGTCTAGTTTCTCAGCATAAGTTTTATTTTTAAGATTTTAGAAAGACTTACACATAAAAAGGAAAAAATTCAAAATAGTGCATATGCTAAAAATTTAAAAACCCTCGTCTTGAGTTAGAAATTATTTTTTTTTTTATACATATCCCACTCTCATCCCACTAAGCGACCAAAACTAGCTTAAAGAAAAATGTATAAGCTTTCTTTTGAGCAAAAAAAAAAAAAAAAAAAAATACCGTTTCCAAAAAAAATAAAAAATAAGTTTTAAATTTAAAAAAAAAAATTTTTAAAAATTTTAAAAAATACAAAAAAAAAAAATTTTCGATAGCTTGAAGAAATAGCTATCTAATTTGTTTGGGACAAATTTTGCTAACACCAATAGCTAATAAGTTACATGGATGAGAAAGAACACCGGTTTGGCCAAATTGTCAAATATTGACCCCCTCTAACTCAGAAACTTTTTGACCGATCTTGTTGAAAATTTGTGTCTAAACTACTATCCAATAAGACTAACCTTGGTGCAAATTTCATCCAAATCGGAAGACATCGATTTCAAAAGTTGGGTCACTTGACATGAAATCCCCCATATATATATATATATATTAATAGGTATATTCTTTGTTTATTTTTGGGCTTAAAAATAATAATGTTGACGTTGTAACAGATAAATAAATAAAAAATATTTATTTAATAATGAAAATTTGACAGTTCCAAAAAATCGTCTGGGTCGAATGTTTCAACAAAAACAATATTTTTTTAACCGAAAAACATATATTTTTTAAAAAAGCGTTTGTCAACAAAAATATAAAAATGAAATAAAACAAATAATAAAACTTAAACAAAAAAAAAAAAAATAGTGCGGGGTTAATAAATAAAACTGTAAAAATTATTGAATTCAGAATGAGTTTTCATTAAATTGTGTTTTGTTCTGTTAACATTTTTAAGATAAATTGCACAGCTGCTTGTGTTTATTTTAAAACAACAACAATAAAAGTAAAACTATCTCTTAGAATCTGAGAGTCTGACCGAATTTTCGACGAACAGCGAACTTTTACAGTGGACCATTTTATCATCCAATTTATCCGTAACTCTTTATTAGATTAGAACTTTGATATCGGTTTTTTGTTTTGTTTTGATGGTGGGACTTTGGTCGTTAAATTTGGCCTCTAAACATAAGAACCGACTGATAAGTAATAAAATTTTGGAGGGCGTAAAATACCATTTCGTTTTTAGTTGAGTTTTAGTAAAAACTTTAAGAAACAGGTTAAAAGTTTATTTTTTTATAAAGTGTACTAGCTTAACCCTGTGCGCTTCGTTTGCCCTATTAAAAAATAACTACCGCATTTAATATTTTCGTTCTGTGGGGGTTCTGCTCTCCCTCCGTCTACCCCGCCCCTTTTTGTTTTCAAATTTATTGTTAACCATAATAGTGGCCTTAACCACGTTTGAAGAATCTCGCTATAATAGCTCTGCAGCTACGCGATATTTAATATATGCATCATATGATGCGCATTATTCCCCCTGCGCCTACTCGCTTTATTTTTATTTTCAAAGATGCAGTTAATCAATCCTACTGCAAAAAGTTCAATAAAATGTGTGTCGCGGCTCTTAAGATATACGATACTTAATATTGGCATCCAATGAAGGGTACCACTTTCCCTGCCCCTATCGAAAAAATTCAGGAAAATTGGTTCAGTAGGTTAGGAGTCTATATGCCAACAAACATACAGACAACAATTTTTCATTTTTATATATAAAGATAGGATATTTTACTTTTTTATTTATTTTACTTTTACAACTAATAACACTATGCTAGCTGAAAAAACAGACAAGCCGGGCACATGGCGTTTTAACATAATTCGGGTACGCTGAATCCAGTGGTGCCCGCGGTTTTTTAAGATTGGCTCTGGTTTTCGAGATATACCGTTATTTCAAAAATGGAGGAGGTTGCACAACATATGTTCGTGTAACTAAAAAACGCTTTAGCTTATTGAAAAAACTTAAAAAACCGAAATTCCCCAATAAAATTTCCTTTAAGAAAGGTAAAATTTCTTTCTTATATCCGCAGTCGTTTTAGAAACATAATTTTTTTTTTTAGAAAAAAAAATAATTTTTTTAACAAAATTTCGAAATTTTTGTTTTTTAAAAATTCATAAAAAATTGCAGACGTATAAAAAACGAAATTCCAAACAAAACAAGCCATAAATGATTTAAATCTGTTTGCAACTTTTGATTTTATTCACAAAAGTCGACAAATTTTAATTAATTTTAGGGGGACTCCAATACAAATATTGCGTTTTATGAAATTCTTAAATTAATTAAAATTTGTCGACTTTTGTGAATAAAATCAAAAGTTGCAAACAGATTTTAATCATTTATGGCTTGTTTGGAATTTCGTTTGTTATATGTCTGCAAAAAATTAGAAGCATAATTTTATTGCGGAATTTCGGTTTTTTAAGTTTTTTTTAAAAAAAGTGTCAATTTCGTGCACAGTGTAATTATTAACAGTTTTTTCACTTGAATCTTATCAAAAAATTCCAAACTTTGACAACTATAAACTTTTTAAGTGCCAAGGGCAAAAGGTCGGTTTTTTTCAAAAATCCTGAGTTAAAATAGAGTTTATTAAAGGCCGTTTTACACTATCACACAAGTCTTATGCATTTGGAAGAAAATGCTTCCCTGATTTAATAACTGTTTGAAAGTTTTCAAAAAACAATAACAGCTTATCAGGACACGGCTGTATTTTCCTCAAACTTCGTAGGACTAGTATGATAGTAAAAAGTAACCTTAAGTAGCAAACGTAAAATTGAACTGATATTGCTTAAAATTAAGGTAAGATAGAGAAGTTTTTATGAAAAAGTCGGATAACTTTATTTTAGTTAAGCAATTTTTGTTTTTTGTTTTAATATTTCTATACAAAAAAAAAAAAAAAATAAAAATAATATATATAAAAACATAATAAATTTTATTTTTACTTTTATTGTAAGTTTAAAAAATAAATATTGATTAATTTACCTAATTTGATTAAATGAAGAACAAATTGTAATCTACATACATAGGTATATAAAAACCAGTTTAACTTAGTGGCCGAGGGGAAGTGGACGCTCATCGATCACAAAGTGGGGTCCAAAAGGAAACAAATGAACAAAAAAAAAACTCCATAATTGCCCTAGAAAAAAATTCCATAACTGCCTTAGGGCAGTAAAATGTAGGACCGATCCCCCTTACCTTTCCTTTACGAAGTATATGCAACTATACGTGTCAAATGTATGACAAACCCAACTTTATGTTTCATCCCCAACATTTCCTAAATTTGGTGCCTGCAGCGCTTAGAATGTGCCTAGACGGATGGAATGTAAAACTGATCCCAATTTGTTTTCCATCTGCATGATTTATTTCTAACATACCTACCGCTATCTGCGTTCCATAAAAGGGCTCCCCTGTAACATGAGAATTTTGTTGGAAAACTTTTGTATTGATATAATTTGTACAAAATATCTGCCCTTTGGAAGGAACGTGGCGGATAAACAATAGGTTAAAGGTTTATAGGCAACGGTGCAGGCTACGAAATGGTGCAAGATTTCTTTGATTGCTTTTAACGGAAATGAGTAATGCTCTATTAGGTAAGGAATTTTCGGGCAGTTTTGTCTTTTTCAAATCAAAATTTTAAAAAATTTGTAAAGCCCAAATTTACAGTCATTAGTTAATTATTAGTAAACTAAAATGGTAACTATTGGTTAAGTAGTATTTCATATTTACAGTATATTAGTTAACCAAACACTTTTATCAGAGTAAAAAATGGTAACTCTATTAAAATACCAAATTTCAATGTTGGTAGCAGTGTTTTTCTATACATTTTTATTATATCTAAATATGACAAAATACCGAAATGTTATAGAAAACAAAAAAAGTGGCTGTGTTACTGCTAAACAAAAAGAGTAAAACAAATTTATAATAAATAATAATTTTCAACGGAAGAGCTGTTACCTAACAAGCAGTTAACCAATAACATTTAATGGTTTTGCTTATGTTTAACAAAAACCTGGAGATAATATCTGTGGACTTTTGACAAAACAACCTCTTTCAAAAACTACAATTTTACAGGAGAGCGAAAAAACTGTTAAAATGTCTAACAACTTTGATTTTGAAATATTTGGTGAAAAGGTGAAAGTGTAGTATTAAATTTAAATACTAAATTGAAGTGAAGATATCAATAATTCTATTCTAATGCCAACAGATGTTCAGAAAAATTAAGAATAAAAAGATAGGATGTTTTGTCGAAATTGTTTTCAACAAAAAAAATTAACTTACATTACACAAGTCGTTTAGTCAAAATTAATTTTCTCTATAAACCATTTAAAAATTTATCTTGTCTCAAGCAAGTTACATATTTTCTAAATTTTAGTTTTGATAAAACAACTTCTTTGAAGAGAAGTTGTTTTGTTAAAACAAAATGTATATATCCAAAAAAATATTAAATACAATTTAGATGTTTTGTCAAAAGGATATAACAATGTTATTTCTTGCATTTTAGAAAATTTTTAAACTCTTTCAGATAAGATATTTTATCAAATATTTTTCCCAAATATAAGGAAAGAAGTTGATATGCCAAGAACTGTAGATTTTGAACCAAATGGCGTAGAACTGCAAGGATTACACCAAAAGAACCGTCTTAAGAATTTATATTTAATATAAAAATCTTGCAAAAATGTCTTATTTCGAGAGAAGTTGTTTTATCAAAAGTCCACAGATATATTGATGGTTATACCTTTGGGCCTAAGAGACAAAAAAAAAATTTTTTTTTCAAGCACTAAAAACTTATAAGTAACACAATTACACAAAATTTACTTTGCTTTAAAATCTCTTTAAACAAAAAAGTTATAGTCATTTAAAAATTAAATTTTATGAAGACATTTTAAATTTTAGCCAAATACTAGGAAATAAAATTGTGGATTTCCATGTTCGCTGTGATATAGTTGGAATAGAGCTAATTTTTGTTTGACTCTCGAGGATCACTGATATTAACTTTAAAATTAGCGAGATAACTGAAAAACCGGTAGCCATAAAAAAATAATTTTGACCGCCTTCTCAAAATATAGTCCACAGTGTGCCGTCTGGCATATTGCTTTTCTAAATTGGAAAAAAATCAATTTCTCAATAATAACGTAATTTTTTTGGATATACCCAAAGATTTGTGTAAAAAAATTTTGTAAATAAATTAAAAAGAACCTACAAAAAGTTTTTATCCTGATGGAAATAAAATGACTCAGCACCGTATTAAGAAGATTCAGAAGAACATGAAAATGTTGTTAACCAAGAAATTATAATTTACTGAGTCTTTAGGCTCTAAAAAATCAAATATATATGAACACTGGAGTTCTACTGCATTTCTAAACCCTAATACAGCTATTTATTTACTGCTGAACAGCTTTGTCCTGCCAAAGAAGCAACTTACAAGGCATAAACGCAGAACAATTACTTTTCACCACAATAATATCTGTGGACTTTTGACAAAACAACCTCTTTCAAAAACTACAATTTTACAGGAGAACGAAAAAACTGTTAAAATGTCTAACAACTTTGATTTTGAAATATTTGGTGAAAAGGTGTAAGTGTAGTATTAAATTTAAATACTAAATTGAAGTGAAGATATCAATAATTCTATTCTAATGCCAACAGATTTTCAGAAAAATTAAGAATAAAAAGATAGGATGTTTTGCCGAAATTATTTTCAACAAAAAAAATTAACTTAGATTACACAAGTCGTTTAGTCAAAATTAATTTTCTCTATAAACCATTTAAAAATTTATCTTGTCTCAAACAAGTTACATATTTTCTAAATTTCAGTTTTGATAAAACAACTTCTTTGAAGAGAAGTTGTTTTGTTAAAACAAAATGTATATATCCAAACAAATATTAAATACAATTTAGATGTTTTGTCTAAAGGATATAACAATTTTATTTATTGAATTTTAGAAAATTTTTAAACTCTTTCAGATAAGATATTTTATCAAATATTTTTCCCAAATATAATGAAAGAAGTTGATTTGCCAAGAATTGTAGATTTTGAACCAAATGGCGTAGAACTGCATGGATTACACCAAAAGAACCGTCTTAAAAATGTTTATTCAATATAAAAATCTTGCAAAAATGTCTTATTTCGAGAGAAGTTGTTTTATCAAAAGCCCACAGATATGTACTAAGCTATAACATTTTCAATACTAGTGTATTGAATGTTTATTCTATGCTACAACCCAGCAAGCAAAAAAGTTCGAAGTCTTCCAGATGTCTGAAAAAATTGTCGACAGAAAAGTCTGAGTCGTATACGAATTCTTGTCCAAATATGTTTAAAGTGGTTGTAACGAATTGGAAATATTAGCCATTCACACCGTCATGCATTCCAGGGTGCGCCGGTAGCTGGTAGTGAGCTAGTCTATCAGTACCGGGGTTGGGGGTTCGATTCCCGTCAGAGACTCTGGCCTCCTGCAGACAAGCGAAAAGCGTCGCGGGTTTGTAGTGTAGGAATAATAAACAAAAAAAAAAAAATTAAATAAAAGATAACAAACCAGCAAAAACTGATGCTTTCTCGGAAGCAGTAATGTAAGGGAGAATTCGAAGTGAAGCGCTTACACTTCTATAAAATATTATGTACATGATTTTTGTTTGTAATTCCTCGCGTAGAAGCTCTGCTTGTTGCACGCCTTGAAAACGGACATGATTTACGTGAATAAAGAAATTGAAAAAATTAAGATTTGGGAAAAATTTTATTTGAGCGTTTAAAAAACTTTTTATGCATCCAAAATATTTTTTGGCATAAGGGGGATATAGTTTTATACACAATTATATTTAATTGTTGTAAAATCTAGTTAAAGTTTTATATTTTTTATCAAAA
Organism: Pollenia amentaria; assembly: GCA_943735925.1. Taxonomy (NCBI): domain Eukaryota; kingdom Metazoa; phylum Arthropoda; class Insecta; order Diptera; family Polleniidae; genus Pollenia; species Pollenia amentaria. The sequence goes on along the minus strand of OX031006.1, from coordinate 221,117,350 downwards.
GTATAGAGGATTTTACTGTTTCAATGAAGCAGTAGAAAATGTGATCTTAAAAAACGAATTAACAGTGATACACTTCACTTAGCATCGCATTTCAAGATTGTAGGATTATATGCTTTATCTTACAGCACTAGAGCAAGGCAGAAATTTTAAGAAGCCAAAAAAGAAAGCGGTTGGGCATGCAGAATACGTATTTACTGCTTCCAAATCTTGATATATTTTTGCTGGGAATATATCTTCATAAATGGAATGTTCTGATTTTCGTTTATGAAGCTGACATCGGCAGTGTTGTTTATGCGCATTGCACATGTTTTACCAATGTTCACCTCCAGACCAACTTTTTTTGTCATGGAGCTTGTCCCTCGTGCCGGAAAATTTGCGGGACAGCAACCATATGTCGTAAACGTATTCTAAACTTTCTAGATGTCTTTGCATGCCCAATATTCTCTCTTTTCTCTTTTCGTTTGGAGCAGTTTCCGAACAAAAAAATAAAAATAAATAAAACATAAGTGGAGAGTGGTTTTGAAATACATCGCATGGATACTACCACTGGATACTATTGCGGAATATATTTATTTATTTATTTATTGTCTATGGATTTTTCCTTACAGACATTTTACAAATTTAAATTTACACGTTAATAAAATAGACTATGAACTAACATTTGATTAGATTACATTTGATTTACTGCATATCAATTAAGAAAATCAATAATTAATCTACTTATTCACTATGGTTCCAATGAAAAATCAATAAATCTGTAGAATTGATTGAAAGTATCACACATTCTTCTAAGCGGGTCAGCATCGCCATAATTCGCCCTGAAAATTTTGAGAGATAACCGGATGAAATTTCGAGATGAAAGTTGAGGAATATTAAATGAAATCTCATTAATTAAAAAACCAGCGAAAATATGAACATTAATAAAGTTCAAAATAAACGTGACATTCAGCATTGTTCTACAACTTTTTAAAGTAGGGAGTTTTATCAGAGCCAGTCAAGCTGTGTATGAGGGCATGGTTAGTGGGTTGAAATTTAATCCACGAAGACAGAAGAGCAGGAATTGTTTCTGTACCGATTCGATTGAATTAGAATATATTTGGTAAATGGGGTCCCATATAATTGATCCATACTCAAGAATCGGCTTAAAAAATGACATATATAAGGTTCTTGTAACATACTGGTCATCGAAATCTTTTGCCCAGCGTTTTATATAACCAAGTGTGCCTCTAGCTTTTTTTATCATAAACGTTATATGCGAATTAAAGCTCAGTTTAGGGTAAAGTAGTATTCTAAGATCAAGAAAGTTATCAACTGTATCAATTTGAATACTTCCTAGGAAGTAATTTACTGTAGCTGGATTATTTCTTAAAATTTAGCTCAATTAGGTTTGCTTCACACTATCCATAAAAACAATCTAGATCATTTTGAAGACGTTGATGATCTAACATCATCAGCATACACAAGAACATTTAAAAATGTATTTATAAAAAGGAGGAACAATAGTGCTCCAATGTGGCTGCCTTGGGGTACTCCTGAAGGCACATTTGTTTTTCTAGAAATCGTTTGGACCCTATTCGATAAATAAGAGTAAATCCACTTTAAGGCCAGATCCGTAAATTATTAATTGGAGTTTCTCTACCAAAAGAAAATAATTGACTTTATCAAAAGCTTTGCTGAAATCAGTATAGATGACATCTGTTTGTTTCATTATGAAAAAAACACGATTGATTGCAATTGTTAGTTGAAGAAGGTTTGTTGTGGTAGAGCAGCCTTTTTTAAATCCGTGTTGATATGGAGATATAATGTTTGAGACTTGATAACATAAATTTGATGTTAGTAATTTTTCAAAAAGTTTAGGTATAGTACTAAGTTTTGCAATACCACGATAATTTTCAATATCAGATATAGTGCCAGACTTAAACAATGGAACAATAAAAATATTTCGGAAAATATCCAAATTTAATTGATGTATTAAACAACACTGTTAAAGGAATAAATAAGGCTACTGCAGTTGTTGTATATTTATATGATATAAATATACAACAACCTGGTAAAAAAAATAAGTACCTTGAAGGATTTAAGTATTTTTGTCATAACTCTGCCAAGTTTTGACCGATTCGACAAATTTTTTACCGCCGGGTTTTAAAAGAAATTTACCACTAACCTGGTGAGAGGTGGATAATTCTTCCTCTGCTTCTTTTTACAATCTTTTTTACATTGTAATGCCGTTTTAAAAAGCTCATAAAGTATAAGCCCTTTCACCCAGGGACATTTTTTTATTGAAATCTCGTCATTATTTTCAATTCTAATGGCAAATTCATTTAGAAGGCAATAATGTTAGGGATACATAAAAAATCGAATATCGTAACCGTTATACTGGGACATACAATTCCAATAATTTTTTCGGTAGGATATTATGTCCCAGTAAAGCATTAATAGGTAAAAAAAATATGTTGGGAAGTAAGGGACATTGCTGGGACATATAGTCCCATCAGTTGGGAAAGGGTTAAATTTCTGCGCAATTCGTTTTCTTAATCAGCAATATTAAGGATTAACTTTGTTGCTTTAAAATAAACAAAAGCAGCTGTTTTGTTCGTAAACAGTAACTTTCATGGTCGTGTTTTAAAGAAAACATATTCTAAAAACAATATTTATCGTCTAGTTCTTCAATGCTTCCGCATTGAATATTTGTTTAAAATTTTTTTTTATTATTTGCGTTGTATTTTTTTTTTTTTTTTTTTTGTTTTTGTTTTTTTTTTTTAATAATAATAATTTCTAAAAACATATGTATTTTGGGCTAGAAAAATATACAAAGGAAATAAAACAAATATTTCCCGCATTAGATTACACGGTGTTTCCACCTCCTTGTTTGGTGACAAGCAATCCTTTAATGAATTTCTTACTTTAGCTCCTAAATTTTATCTTTTGGTCTTTCAATTTATATATCTCCAAGCGTGTCCATGCTGTACTTCCATTCTCTCCATTTACGATCAATGCAGATGAGGTCAATTTGATTTTTGGCAGTGCCAGTTGGTGATGTCATCGTATATTTGTGAATGTTTTTATGGGGGAATATCAAAATACCGATGACTGTTTGACTTAATCTACCGAGCAATAGTAACGTAGACCTTTAGCCCGTTGTAGAGAAACAAACCAGTGTATTACTCTAAAGGAGCAGCAAATAACAAACGTTTATGTATAATTAAATATAAGTTCAGTTTTTATGTTTATAATTCACAAAATTTTAAATAGTTATTTAAAATAGAGTGGAAACATAATTTAAAAATTTAAAAATCTTATGAAAAATTCAGATTTAAAAAATTTTTGTGTGACGAATTTGTTGCTATTTGTCGTTGAGGTTCATTGGTGGTATTATATATATATATTGGTTTTTTTTTTCCTTTTCTTAAACCGGGCTAAATATACATCTACAGTACTTTACACTTATAGTCCATTCCGCTTAAAGACCAAAAACGGATTAGAGCCAAAACTATCATATTCACTTGCAGATTTATTCGACTTTCATACAAATTATTTGTTCTAAGTTCCATTTCGCTTGTAGTCCATTTTTGCTTAAAAGCCACATTTCCTCTGCATGAGTTTCTAATACTTTATGCAAAAAAATTACGCTTGCAGTCCACTCTGTTTTTTTAATATTTTTTTAACAAGCTGGCAATATGTTTGTATTAACCTTTCTGGCAAATTTTAAGAATGTCAAATTTTGGTTACTTCATAAAAGTAGCAGCAATGAGTAATCGCTTTATATTGGGTGGTTTTATTGAAGAAAATAATTTTTATATTGTCCAAAATGTGGACTAGGATTCACTTATTATCTATTAACTGTCGAATTCCTAAAAAATAAAATAGATTTCAAACGTATTTTAAAACTAAATTTCCATACAAATTTTCCTTAAAATATATTTCATGTCCAATTTAGTTTTTTATGAATACGGCAGTAAATTTCGTATACAAATTCGGTTATAGTCAGAATTCGCTTATAGTCCACAAAAAATGTGCAACTATTGTAGTGGATTATAAGCGAAAAGTACTGTATCATTAAAATATGAACAAAACCTGTTTAAATGTTTTACGGATTTATTTACTACTATATCTTTAAATACACTAAAGTTCGAGATTCAGCTTGAATGCCAGAATTAAATAAAATATTTAATACGCACAAGAGTTTATTTTATTCTTTTGATAACTACACCACCGTAGTTTTTCTAGATTTTTTAAATTAAACTGTGCCACAAAACAAGTGATTCTAAAAATTATAGGTTTTTTAAGCTAAAATTGGGCTGCTGAACACTAGTAGGCATTCGTTTATTTTTCTTTCTGCAGCTGTTTAAGCTATTCCGAAAAATCTCGAGAATCGTTCATTTGAATTGTACAAGAATTAAAGTGCTGCATAAATATGTCGATTTGGCATAAACTTACTGCGTAAGAGGACTTTAGGCAAAGTTGACCTTTAATGTCAATATAGAAGGCAATAGAAAACATTTCATTCTTGACGTTAGGGCAAAACAATTTATATTTTGTGAATCAATATTAAAAATAGAGTGTGGGAATTATTTCTTTTTTATAAACTAATTTATTTCAAAATTTTTCCAGATGAGGAAATATCTGAAGCAAAAAGTATATGAAATATTGAAGAAATAGAACTATTTAAAATAATTATATTATAATTAGTATTGTGGTTACTTTATTGAATTGTTTATGGTTTTTAATCTAACCCTCATATTCATACAAAATATTGTAGTTTTATGGCAGGTTTATGAAACGAATTTTCTATGAAAATTTGTTTAATAGACCTTGTATTAATCAAAAATATTTTTTATGAATATGGGAGTAAATTTTTATATATTAATCAGGCTTAAGTTTATCAATAATAAGCATAGGAATAATAAAATATATACAAATTGGAATAAAAAACTATGATCAGTTCAATAAAACAACCACAATACTAAATATTGTTAAACAGATAGGGCACAAGCTCTATGTTGACATTTTCCCTTCAAGTTGTGCTAAAAAGTTCAAAGAAAAAACAAAGCCAAAAAAGAAAAACAAAAAACGGATTAAAAATATACCTTGCACTTCAAGAAGAATTCTTGACAAAAAGTATGAAAAAACAGAAGTAAAGAAAAAAACATGTAAATCAATTGAAAGTAGAAAATCATTCACAACAACTAATTTCGATCCACCAAGTAAACATGCCATTTAGTTTAAAAATTGATCTTTGACTATTGCATGCCAGCCTTCGACAACAGCGGTGAGTGTTTCGGACCACCCTGTTCTCAATGAAATAGTTGAAATAGGGTTGAAATTTTTTGGCTCCCGAGGTTCACTAGTATTTACTTTCACATGAATAAAAAAAATTCAAAATCGGAGAACATAAAAAAAATAGTTTTGGCCGCCTTCTCAAAATATGAACCAGTGCGCGCCGGTTACTTGCATTTTACGCTTCAATGCGTTTAGATGCAATTACAATTTTTATGCAATTACAATTTTATATTTAAAGTAGCTGAAACTGTTTCATGTATACGCATTTGCTTATATGCATATCCCACATTTATGGATCACAATATACATTATACAATTTTAATAAACGCACAAAAGTTATTTAATCAAAAGTAAATTGCCATAATTTTGATAAAACTTTGAATTTATAAATGAACTTTTGATGCAAGTAAAATGACTTTTTTCATGATGCTGATGAAATAAAGCGAGTTGTTTGTTATTAGCACAGTATGCATATGAGCGAATTTTAAAAATGCTTTTATCGTTTAAAAGCACCAAAAAAACCTGCAAATTATGTAATGCTTTTGTATAAGCGATAAATACTGTAGTACAATTAGTGTTCAGAAACAGAATGCGGTGTGTTTTGTGGTACATATTTTAATCAGAAATATAAAAATATCTGCAAGTAAAACATCGTTTCGGCAAGTCATGGTAAGCAAAAACATTCGTTATATAATTTAAAATTAAAAGGCGAACAAGCTTCAGCTAATATAGATGCTGCTAAAAATACCCCAAAAATTTGCCGAAATTATTGCTGCCAATTCATGCACTCCATATCAGGTCTTCAATGCAGATGAATCGAATTTAATTTACCTTAAAATAAATGAATATTTTAAACAAAATTTAAATTAATTCATATTTGGGACTTTTTTCGATTTACACGATTTCTCATAGAAAGATATTTGGTTTCGATTTAGACGATTTTTCAGGAATGCATCTATCGTGTAAATCAAGGGATAGGTGTACCTTTTCTTCGTTTTATTAAAAAGTTGTTATTTATTTTTTTTTTTAAATAAGTTGTTATTTGTGGTTATGTGTGTAACACATTAAAATGTTTGTCCTAGACCTTAAAGTATACCACTCGACCCAGAATCACTTTCTGAGTCGGTCAAACGATGTCCGTCCGGTTGGCTGGCTTTAATGAAATTAAAAACATGGAAAGATCCATATTTATATGGATACATAAGCTATGCATTTTTTTAAAAAAAATAGGACCACGAGGGGAGATAGGTGCAATTTCTGCCTCTCAGAAATTATCAAACCGATTTTAATGAGACTTAAAACATAGACCCATATTCATATAGACTCATTAGCTATGCATTTTCTAAAATGCATAGCATAGGACCTACAAATAGGTACACTGCCAAAAATTGGTTCTTAAATACTGTACTCTAGGGAATCATATGTTCAGAATTCACCGACTATGCTTTCTGCCATTTTTTTTTTGTGTTAAACATTTTTAAAAAACAAATACTAAGTAATAAAAAAATGTGTGGCTTTACAAAATTGATTTTGCAATAAATCGATTGTTTAGCGCGCTTTATGGCAAGTGGCGCCGTCTTGCTGAAACTAAATGTCACTGATGTTTAGCTAACTAACTTAAGGAAACAAAAATTCAGTCAGCATGGCTCGATATCTCTCGCCATTCACCATAACGTATATGAGTTGTTTCTGCTTTTTATTGAAATTTTTTACATTTTGTTATACTTTAGCCGTAAAAGAAAACATATTTCCAACGAATTCGTTAAAATAATTTAGGGATGACGCGAAAACTTTTAAAATAAAATTAAAATTTTATCTTCATAAAAAGAGGTTATTATTGATTTAAATAAAAACATACTTTTTACCTAACTAATTTTCAAAGGGGCGCCAATTCTGATTGTCAAAGAATAGATTATTATATGGAATTGAAATTTCGAAATAATTCCCCATCACAAAATTAGAAAACGTTTCATAGAGAAATGAAAGAACTTCCAAAGAGTTATTGTTGATATTCTCTGTACAAAAAAAAAAAATTTGGGAATCAGTTCATTTTTGCTATCGGGACTTAGTTCATTAGAGCCATAATTTGTAGCAACTTTACCTCGAAACTAACATATATTAAACGTTTTTCGGGAAAAGGTTTAATTACCTTTTTCGGTTGTCTGCAGGAGACCAGAGTCTCTGGCGGGAATCTAACTCGAAACAGCGGCACTGATAAGCTATTTTCCTACCAGCTAGCCTACCGGGGCGCTTTGATCAATTGTGCGGCTGTTTACATTTAAATAAAATATGGAATTTAAGCAAATCATCTCAAAATATTGACATTTATCAATACCATTACTAATTTAGACAATGGCAGACCTATGTTTTTTTACCAAATAGATTAATATATAGATTAATCAATATACCCAAACACTTTTTTGTAGCGGATTTACAAAATTATATACATTTGTAAACTTTTTGCGCAGTTTGCTTTTAAAAACCAACTTTAACTTTTACATTCTTATTTTAACAAATTTTTTTCTTTTCACAAAAAACAAATTTTTGTTATTTATAACCAAAAAATAAAATAGTTTTGTTTTTTGAAATTATTTTATTTAACTTTTATGCAAATATTTGGCGTAAGTTAATGAATTTGGTTAAAACTCAGTTTTTGCTTTATAGTTTTTAGTTAAAGCAAAAAAAAAAAAAATAAAAAATTTGTCGATTATATTTCTGGTAGGATTTTCTCAACGGAAGTGCTTCTTTTATGACACAAAATACAGGTTAATTTAGTTTCCAATATGTAGGATTCCACATGGTGTGATTAATAGAATTTTAGTTTAAATTGGAGTGATTTTAGATGTATTTTTAGGATTTTAAGAACAATTGAAAATAACAACATTTTAAATTCCATCTCATTATCCTTAGGATTGGGTTTAACTTCAAAAGGAAGAAGGATCGCACTTGACCGACAAGAAGGTATTTACTCGAAATCTAAACATTTTCAGCAGAAGCAAAACAATTTTTAATTTAATATTAAAGTCATATGAAAAATTATTTTTAGGCTAAGCGTTTCATTACCGAAAAGGAGACAAAAAAAGCACTATATTTTTACAGTGGGTAGATACAAATATTACGATTGCATTTTTTTTTTTAAACGATATACAAATTTCGAGTTAATACCCTCTTGTTGATCAATGCGAAATGTATCATGCGGCTTAAATTGTATTTCTAATTTTTTGCTTTTTCACAAGATTTCAGCAAAATTCTTAAGACACTTTAATCTTAAAGCATTCAAAAAAAAAAAAAAATATTACCCAAATATTTTGTTATAATACTTTTTTACTATTAATCGTAGCAAATTTCGAAAGCAATTTAAGTTTCATAAATTCAAACACATTATAACTTTAGATACTTTTATATATTTGTATGTTCTTTCAAGAAACTCGTATTTTAAGACAAAAAAAAAAAACAAAAAAAATCTATCATTAAATGCTAAATGACTTGAAACTTTTTTACCATCAAACTTTTCATATTGTTTTCTGATGTTTTACTTAATAACTATTTGTAATTATTATACGACAAGATAAAGATTAAAATGAATACAATAGCAAAACTTCTGCATATGTAGAACAACACCATAAACATTTACACTTGTTAGGAAAATGTTTGCAAAACTCATTCATGCCCATAAAAAAAAAAACACTTTAACATAAATATTCGAAATAACAACAAGTAATAGAACTTTTTAAATAAGAAACTTTTACTATAATTTTTGTAAATTTGCTTTTGTTATTTTCTAACAAAAACTAATAAATATATAAATATAGTTAACATTGTGGGTGAATACGAGGGCTATGAATAAAGATTTAAAAAATGTATTTATTAAAATCATCACTTTGATAGTTTTTTAATGGGTTAAATAATGATCGTTAGATCCCTCAAATTCATTCTTATTGTATACACAGTTTTGTTTTACGTGCCTTAAAGCCGAAATTCACGTTGTTGCTATTAAATTGCATTCAAATTATTACACCAATATTACATCAATAATTTTCTATCCTTAAATAGCTGAATATTTCTTGAAGTCGTACAGGCCTGATTTTGGAATACTAGCAACACACATCGAAAGACCATCACTGCAAGAAATACTTTTGTAGAACAACAGCGTAAAGGGCTCTGTACACGGTCAAAATGCTTGTCATGCGAATTCACTCGTGTACGTAATATTCGCCATCATATATAAATTGGTTAGAGGTCTGTACACGGTCCAAATGCTTGTCATGCATGCGAATTTAATCGTGTACATGTGCTGGGCGTTATATTCGCCTTCATATAAATATAAATTTTTTGATTTTCTATCTAGCATCAACGGTGTCACACATACAAACACATTTTCACCAATACCAACATAGCGCTTGGTGAGAAAAGCTTGACCGTGTACAGGCCCCTTTTGATCTACCATCCAGCATCGTCGGTGTCGCACATACAAACACATTTTCACTAATACTACCACAGCGCATGTTAAGCAATGCTTGACCGTGTACAGACCCCTTAACACAGCGAGTCTCGTTGCTGGCCCGAAAATTGCTTCTAGCTAAAATCAGCAGCTAATTTATCTTCTTGAAGATTTTTTCTTCCCGAGATCTGGGTATAAGCCAACATAAAACCCAATAACTTTTTAATATATACTCTGCGTACGTCTTAGGCTGATGTCAGAGTGGGCGCTACACTAAAAAGACAAAACAATCAATCCGTACTTACATCAAGCCGAAGCGGTTTCAATAGGACGGTTAGTACGGATTTCCTTAAATCAAGTAGAGAATGCTTGATTCAGGTACGAATTATTCAAGTGCCAAATACCTAACTTGGTCATATTTACTCCCTGATCCGTATTTAAAATAGTCCGAAATCGCGATTGAGTTAATTTAAATTGAGAAGTCGTGTCATGCTGTCATGTTATTTTTGTATTGTTTGGCATTTCATAATCGAAAGACTTACGCCTGAACAACGTTTACAATTCGTTCAACTTTATTACGAAAATAGATTTAGAAATTTTAAGACTATTAAGCCAAATTTTACTTAATTAATTTCAAATAGTGCGTTACTGAATTATTATTTTTTTTACTTGCAGTACAAAAGGAAGGCGGCACACAGCTCAAATTAATGATTGAATATCAAAACGATGTTAAAGCTTTAATGAAGCCAATGCGGTAAGTTTGCAAATATGAATTATATCAATGTATTAGTTAAGTTCACACTTCACTCCATAACTGTTTACATTACAAATTGGGAAAATGTTAGCATTTTGTTGTCTTAAAACTCATAATTGACGGAGATTTAGTTAATAAATTTCAATATGAATTTTGATAAAAAATAACTAATTGTAAATGTCAATCACCTTTATCGTGCTTGGCACGTACATAGATATATGCTAGAATTGTTACAGATTAATAATGTTCCATTTGGGAAAAGAATTAATTTTAAAAAAGATACTGAGGGATTAGCTCAGATTTACAGACATTTATTGAAAAAAAAAAGAAATTGGTTGATGGAAGAGGAAATAATAAATACTCTTATGCATGTGTCTTTGACTTTTTATAAAATTTAGTTCAGATGGCATAGCTCAGATTGAAAATATATATTAAATAAAAATAAATAGATTGACGGAAAGGGAAATTAAAATAGGTTTTAGGTTCACAGAAAAAATTATTAAATTTCACCAATCACCAAATTTATTCCAAATTCATAATATCAAGCAAACAAGTTGTTGATTTTGCACCTATTACCAAAATCATTATATTGATTACTGAAAATTTTAAAATTTTGAAAAAATATTTTCAATAAATGATATTTTTAATTTTAATTAAAAAAGGGATCCAAAAACTTTGCCATTTCAAACAATGTGTTAATTTATTTAAACAAATATTGACAATTCCCAACAATAATTCTACATGTTTAAATTATTTTATTTTAAACGAAAAAAGTCAATTAAGATTTTTTGTTATTTAATTAAAATTTTAATTGAAAATTTATTTTAAAACAGCTAAAATGTGAATTAAATCAAAATGAAATTTTCTTTCAACTAAAAAAAATAATTGATTCCATTATCACTTAATTAAATTTAAATACTTTTTATACTATTTTGTTAATTGATAAAACACTTTTTTCTGTGTTTTGAAAATTTTCTAAAAAATTTGTTTGGTTTCCTCTTTTTATTTTACGTTTGTTAATTGAAATTTAAAATTAATTTTTTTCATTTATTGATCAAACCAATTTTTTAATTTTATATTATTTAGAAATATTTCCTAAAGAAGATTTCCAACGGAAATCGAAATATTGAAAAAATAAACAATATTTTAATGAACTTATTTTAAGCTTGAGAAAAATATATAAAAAGGTAACTTGTCAATGCAATTTTACACTTTGTGGACTGATGCATAAACGCATCACAAACGTTCCACTGCTACTTACATTTTACAATTGACAACTACTGTAAATGAAGATTTTATTAATAACTAGCATTTAACCCGCTACTTCGTTAGCGCCCCTTTTTCTTATGTGGACATATTTTTACGCCAAAGTTTATGTTTCTAGGTTTAAACCCGCTACTTTGTAATGGGACGATTTGTACCTCTAAATGTTCGTATTTCGAAAAATTTTATTTGTATTTTTTAGATACGTTACGAATGTGATATTTTTTTATTTCAATGTTTATTTGTTTAATAGATAGATGTAGTGGCAAAAAAGTTTAAAGATACAGGTTTATTTCCCAAAAGGGTCTAATTTCAAAAAAGTACCAGACACCTAACCGCTTATTATTTTAATGAACATCAGGTTAGGGAATTTCCCGTTTTAACCTCTTTTACCCTCTAACCATAACAATTTCCAAAACTCCCATCATAGGTAATCGATTTCGCGACAGGCCAACCTCCCGGGCAAATTTCAGCATTTTAGTTCAGGCGTTTAGGTCGTGCGATGATGAATTATGCAGTAACATTACAATTTTATATTATATAGGTAGATGAAGAAAAATGTTTTGAAAAAAATAACACAATTAGGTACGATTTTCACCCCTTAAACGTTCGAATTTCAAAACGCATCAAATTTGTATTTTTTAGATAAATTACTAAAGTGATATATTTTTTATTTTAATGTTTATTGGTTTAAAATATAGATGGTATAGCAAAAAAGTTTTAAAATTCATGTTTTACCCGTTTACTCCTTATTTCAAAAAAGTGCTTAACACCTGTCCGCTTATTTTTAATGAACAATAATAGGTTTAAATTTTTTGGTATCCCTTTTAGTTTAGCAGATATGAGGTTAGCGAATTTCCGTTTTCACCGCCTTTTTTTATTGAACCACAATAAGTATTAAATTTTTTTGTATCTCCTTTAGCTTAGCAGATATGAGGTCAGCGTGATCGATTTGGCGAGGCCTGCCTTAGGTCCAAATGTCAACTTTTTAGCTTCAGGCGTTTAGGCTGTGCAATGAAAATAAATAGATGAAGAAAAAATATCTTGGAAAAAGTAACAAAATTACGTACGATTTTTACCCCTTAAACGTTCGAATTCAGGAAAGGTACAAAATTTTCACTTGGCATTTTTTAGATAAGTTACGAATTTTATATAATTTTTATTTCTATGTGCATTGATTTAAACGGTAGATGGGGGACAAAAAAGAACCAAAATTCAGGTTTTACACTTTTACTCCCTAAAAGAGCCGAATTTCGAAATAGTACCAGACACCTGTTCTCTTTTTTATTTAATGACTAACAATAAAAGCACAAAATAAAGTACAAAAAAGTACCAAAAATTGCCTCTTACAGATGCTCATTCAACGCTTTGCTTGTTTAATTTTATGTTTGTAGCTGCAATACTAACAAAAATTTAATAAGTACCTGTTGGCAAATAATACAGTACGAAAAAGTACCAAAAAACCACTCTTACAGATTCTCATTCACTTGGGAACTTGCATGTTTAATTTTATGTTTATAGGTCCAATTTTAACGGAAATTCAAAAAGTAACAGGTAAATAACAAAAAGTACCAAAACGCCCCTCTTACAGATTCTCATTCACTCAGGACATTGCATTTTTAATTTTATGTTTGTAGATCCAATATTAACGAAAATGAAAAAGGTACCAGTTAAAAAACGAAAAAGTACCAAGAAGATCCCTTTTATAGGTTCTTGTCCACTCAGGACATTTAATGTTGAATTTTATGATTTTAGGTTCAATACTAACGGAACTTCAAATAGTACCAGTTAAAGACCAAAAGGTACCAAGAAGCCCCTCTAACGAATTCTCATTCACTCAGGACCTTGCATGTTTGATTTTATGTCAATAGGTCTAATTTTAACGGAAATTAAAAAAGTACCAGTTAAAGAATGAAAAAGTACCAAAAAGATCCCTTTAACAAATTCTTATTCACTCAGGACTTTGCATGTTTAGTTTTATATTTCTAGGTCTAATACCAACGGAAATTAAAAAAGTACCAGTTAAAGATCAAAAAATACCAAAAGGTACCCTCAGAGGTTCTTATCCATTTAGGACATTGCATGTTGAAGTTTATGTTTCTAGGTCCAATATTAACGATAATTAAAAAAATTGTCAGTTGTGGAACCAAAACCTAAAGTAAGAAATAAAATTTCCCGTATTTCCCCTTTTTGGTACTTTTTTCTCCCCATTGAAGCATAAAAAATTTCAATATTGTAGTAGGAGCCCATAATTTAATACGTATATGTCAATGAATAAAAAAAAATGTTTTGTAAAAAAGTACCAAAAATAGTAACGGTTTTTACCCCTTACACGTCCGAATTTCGAAAAAGTACCAAATTTGTATTTGGATTTTTTAGAGAAGTTTCAAATGTAATAAGGGTTATATTTCTATGTTTATTAGTTTAAAAGATAGATGGGGTGACAAAAAAGTACCAAAATACAGATTTTACCCGTTTACTCCGTATATCCCCTTTTTGGTTCTTTTTTTCTCCCCAGTGAAGCATGAAAAATTTCAATATTGTAGTGGGAGCCCATAATTTAATACGTATATGTCAATGAATAAAAAAAAATGTTTTGTAAAAAAGTACCAAAAATAGTAACGGTTTTTACCCCTTACACGTCCGAATTTCGAAAAAGTACCAAATTCGTATTTGGATTTTTTAGATAAGTTTCAAATGTGATATAACCCTTGTTTCTATGTTTATGGGTTTAAAAGATAGATGGGGTGACAAAAAAGTACCAAAATACAGGTTTTACCCGTTTACTCCGTTAAAGGGCTGAATTTCCAAAAAGTACCAGACACCTGTCCGCTTATTTTTCTAAAGAACAACGATAAGTATGACATTTTTTTTTTTGTATCTCTTTTAGTTTTAGAGATATAAGGTTACCGAATTTACTCGTTTTTGCCCTTTTTTACCCCCTAAACATTCGAATTTCCAAAAATCCCGTCTTAGTGGATCGATTTGGGGAGAGACCAACCCCTGGTCCAAATTTCAAGTTTTTAGCTTCAGGCGTTTAGGCTGTGCGATGATGAATCAGTCAGTCAGTCAGTCAGTCAGTAACGTTACAATTTTATATATATAGATAAACAAACAGACGTTACTTACACGGATTTTAGCAAAGAATTTAATAAAGTTAACCACGATATTTTACTTTACAAGTTATCACGTATGGAATTTAGCAAAAACGCAATCCGATGGCTGAAATCATATCTTTTAGATAGAACCCAACAAGTAAAATTTAAGAATGCTACATCAAAACTCATCGATGTTCTCTTTGGTGTGCCTCAAGGAAGTCATCTTGGTCCTGTTTTATTTACATTATTTAATAACGATATGCCATCGGTTGTTCAGCACTCTAACATACTCATGTATGCTGACGATGTCAAATTTTAATTCTTAATTCTTTTAACGATATTATTGATCAATCCATATTGCGGTCTGACATTGAACTTATTAGATTTAAATATAAAAAAATGTGAACACCTCTCATTTAAACTTGACACCAGCTATTTTCTAAACGGAACATTACTGGATAAAGTTCACAGATCACAAACTAAAATACTGTGATCACATTTCATTGATGGTCAATGAAGCTAATGGAGTTCTTAGTTTTCTGAGACGTTGGACAAAATAATTTTCTGATTCATATGTCACTAAACACCTATATACGTCTCTGGTTCGCCCTATCCTGAAATATGGATCAATTTTATGGGATCCATACTTTAATATATATATCAACAGCATTGAATCTGTACAGAAACAGTTCCTTTTATTTTGCTTAAGAGGTCTTGGATGGAATTCGCTTGTACCAACTTCATATGGAAGCAGACTTGGTCTTATTAAGTTACCGACGGTAAAAAGCCGAAGAACAATGCTTAGTATTTCGTTTTTAGTGTTTCTAATTCGCGGTGATGTCGATTCCGGTTACTTGTTGAGCAAAATTAACTTTAATGTTCCAGTGAGACCTACACGAAATTTTCAGCCGTTAAATTTAACGTATTACCTTTCTGTTTACTCTAACAACGACTCCGTTCGTCAAATTTGCTTGAAATTGAATAATCTATATCATCTAATTGACTTTTCTGATAGTAATGATGCCTTAAAAAGAAAAATTATTGTTTATTTAAATTCAAATCAGTTAATATCATTATTCTATATATATTATATGTAATATAATTTAAGCACTTATGTCTGCAAGGATTTTTAATCTATAGACTGGAAAATTAAATAAATAATGAATTTTTTCAAATGACATCATCATCATAAAATTTTTGCTTTTTAATCAGCCATATTACGGTGTCGCTGTCGTAAACGGTTTGTAGTAGATTAAAGAACACAGTTTGTGTGTTACTTTAATCTATTACAAAAAACGACATAGTCGTTTACGACAGCGACAACCGTAATAAAGCTGGATGATTAATATTATTCCATTATAAATGATGACTGTAATTTAGAAACATATTTCTGTATATATTTACGTACATTATATTGATTTTCGGATTTTCCACGGATTTCACAGTTTATTATTAATAAAATTTTGAACTATTGACGGATATCTAACAAATATTAATGGAATATATTGTAAATTGATTTAAATAATTATTTAAAATCATATAATAATAAATCATTATATTACAGTATATTTTGAAATGTATAATTATGACTTATTTAAGATATAATAATAAAGTTATTATTTAATTTAAAACTAATAATGCAAAACGTGGCGAATATTATGTGTTGATTTTTCTAAAAAGTGAAAGAATACAAATTTTGAGTTAATGCGCTATTTTTGAAGAAATTGCAAAATAAATGAACAATGATTATTGTCAATATTTAGGTAAAAAAAAAAAAAACAGGCAGTTGGTTAAACACTCAGGTCTTGGTTTACTGAATTATTTTGTTCCTTTATTTTTTAGATGATCCAACAAATAATCAAAATATGCTTTCTTTCATTTAACTAAGTAGAGTTAAACAAAACATTTATTACATAGGTTTTTTTTGGCAAATATAATCATTTCTAGGCCAATTTCTAAACGATTAAATTCATTAAAATACTTCATACGAATTTTTCATAATAATTCATAAAAAACCAAGAATTCATTCTGTAATACCCTTCCCTGACACACCACTGACAGTTCGGATTACACGCAAACTAAAGTATAATCAGCCTTATTACGAGAGCCGTTGCCGTGGTAGTCAGTTAAATTGTTTATCGATATAATTTATATTTCACGACAACGACAACCACCGTCGTATTTATGTCGTTGGCAACAATTATAATATATAAAAATGTCTGGTTTTCGGCTACGACAACACGACACTCAAAATAAGGCTGAACATTTCCCAACTTTTATTACATATAAGTCACTTTTATTACATAAAAGTCACTTCGCTTTATATGCTTTAAATCAGATTTTATGTTCTTAATTAAATTCCCCTTGTATATATAAGATATAAAGAAAAATTCTGCTGGTAAAATTGGCTTATTATTAAAATGCGAAAACATAATTTTTTAAGAGGAAATATTCATAATTAAGTATTCGTATATGATGAATACTCACATTTTTGTATGAGCTAGTATGTGTAACACAGAATGAGTATTTGCTATTGAAAATATCATTTTATTTATTTAATCCCTGCAAACAATTTCCATCGCCGAATCATCGCCCGCGGATCGCCGGAAAGTCGTCTAACATCGCCGCGATGCATCGCGTGGAAGCTAAATGCGATCCTCTGGCGAATCGCGAAAACGTTCGCATGTGTCAACAACGTGATGTGAACATCGTGTACCGCGATTCGCGTGAACATCGCGTACCGCGATTCGCGTGGACATCGTGCACCGCGATTCGCGTGAACATCGTGCACCGCGATTCGGGTGAACATCGTGCACCGCGATGTTCATAAAGTTGTTTTACATTTATTTATTTGTTATTTGATTGTTCCTTTCGCTTAGCGAGGCGATCCCCTGCGTGGACAAAATGTTGTTGGAGAACACGATTTATTTGATGTCCCTCAGCAGCGACAAATTTTTGTTGGCAAACTTCTACATAATGCAATGCAAAATTTAAATCTTAGTACTAAATGGAGATGTTAAATAATAAAATCTTTTAAAACGCATACCTCTGATCAATGTTATAAAAAGCCTATTTTCAACAGATTCCTTTGTTTTTGTGCCCTTCCAAGAAAATTTCATGACCAACTTATCATTTAGAACCCGTTTTATTGCCTTCCTGGTGAAGTTCACAACATCAGCGCCTCCAACTCTTTTAATGATTCGTGTCTGAAAGTAGTACAAGCATTTTTTAAAAATATAAAAAATATAAAGCGTTTCACTGGAGATGGTTAAAATGTGGTTTGAAATAAAAGAAGATATATGTATAGGTATATTAAAAAATGTATTTACGTACAAAATCGTCAACCTTGCTATTGTTTTCTTGCATCTCCAAATCGAATTTTTGTATATCCTCCAGGGTAGAAAAAGGCAGTTTCCTCAAAATGCTGTCAACTTCCACTGAAACGTTTACTTTTTTCAGTTCCCGAACCTCATTGCGACCTGTCACAACTTCGGCAGTTAATGAAGAAACAGGTCCTTTTAAGGATGTAATTTCCGCTCTTTGCTGGGACACTTGCTCCCAGGTTACGAGTAGAAGCTTCTATAAAAGATTAAAGTTTAAATATTAAAGAAAATGTTGTAATGTAAGAGAAATCTTACCGGTATTCATGTTGTTATTTACTTCTTTTGGCATTTTTGTTATTTAATTATTTAATATTATTTACAAATATGAATTTCAATAAAACACCTTTCACAAATCACTTGCTCAACTGGAATGACAATTTTGCTAATTGCCCTCGAAACCAAAAATTTATTTTCCCGTTACCTTAACAAAACAACAAGAAAGAAAAAAATTCTATCGAAAGTTATAAAAAAAACTGATGATTGCCGCTACTTGTGTGCTACTTGCGTAGGCGATGGTGAGCGATTCGTATTCCCTGAGAAGGATCGCGTAATCATCGCCAAACAAACCATCGCCAAAAAATATCAAAAATGTTTGAAGGGATAAAATGCTTGAGATGTAACAAACACATACAGACACAGAGTCAGGGTTGCCGTTTAACAAATTTTTATCCGACCAAAATTGTCTGCAAAACTTACCATAATCCTTCTTAACCGACCAAATTTTTAAAATATTTAAAAACAAATATATCGTCATATAAAATGCAAAAGGGGCTATCATTATTTTTGAAAATTGTTTAGGAGCGATAAAAAACTTAATAAAAAGCAAACTATCGTGATAACAAAAATAGTTTTTCAGGATAGTATCATTAATTCATAATTTGTTAACGATATTTATATGACCATATGTATGTATATGTATTTTTGATATAAAGCATAATACTATTGCACAAAGCTATAAATCTATTTTTTTAAAAACAAAAGGTATATAAAAATTCATTTAATAATATTTTAATAATATAAACTAGATTTATTCATTGAAAATATGAAATAATATATATGCGGCCATGTTCTGGAAATCGAAATCGAATAAAATTAAAATCGAAGGAAATTTTCAGTTAAATTTTTTTTTAAATTACCGTAGCTTTTCATGATTTTTAGAGTTATTCTAATAAATATAAGTGGTACTCAAAGTATAACGTATATATAACGGAATAATTTTATGAACCTTTAAGACAGAATCGTTTTAAAAAATTTTTCGATTTCAATTGAGTTCGATTTCCAGAACATGGCTTATTAGAAAAAGCCATTTCTGTTTAAATTAAGTTTGTACAATTTTTCAAAAATAGTATTTAAATTTAAAAGACTTAGGTTGAGCTCCAAAAGATCCTAATAATTTGCAGACAACGTAAAAATGTATCGAAGAGTTAACAATGCATACATAGTTTGCTTAGTGTTTCCACATGGTTGCATTGTACAATGCTTAACAAATTTGAACTGAACTCTCCCATACCTTCTGCAAGTTCTGCGGCTCTTATACTATTGATTTTATAAATACATGATGCAAATTTATCAAAACATCCCACTGTTCTATAATTCTTACAATATTTATATATCCAAAAAAGTCTACCTGTATAAGAAACACCTAATATCTTATGGGGTGGTACAGAACAGTATTCCTGGAATTCTTTTATTTATGTTATTCTTTTTGGACTTTGCAAAAAACTTTAAAAATTACCATAAAGAACCTCAATATTGTTGTAATTGCAGAGTAAGATTTGAGCTTACCAACACTAACAGTCATGACGTTAGCGCCGATTGTTGCCAATCCGATCAAATTGTTTGTTGATATAAAGTTTTTTATAAGAAGAAACATTTAAATGGCATCTGACATGTTTAGCTTAAATAAGATGACAAAACTATCATCGTAAAAGTAACTTCCCTATAAAAAATGGAGCTTCGAACGAAGCAGGTTTGTAAGGGAGAAAAGTAAAAGACATAAATTTTATATGGCGAGTTCCCACTTTGAAGCAATAAATTTTTGACACAGAAAGCGCTTTATTCAGCGCATATACAAATTAGTGAACGTAAAGATCAGATTTGCACACTGAATTGCTTGTTACCGTTATTCCTTAATATGCTTCCTTACAAGGCTGCTTCGTGGTAAGAGAATGTCGTGGCTCTTCAAATTTTATATATATACTAGCGTTACCCGGTGCGCTTCGCTACTCCCATCGAAATAAAGTTGGTAAGATTTTTTTAAAAAGTAAAGCATCCTAGACTAAATTTGATGATTTACTTTCACTATTACAGTACTTTAAATACGAAGAAATCCTTATTGCAATTGTGTGGCAGGTGCCACGCCCGCTTGTCTAATCCAGCCGACTTTTTGGCAGAAGTCGTGTATTGATAAAGAAGTTATTAATTTGATGACGATCGGCTCAGTAGTTAATTAGATATAATCGACATAAAAGGGCGTGGCCCCTCCCACTTTTTATATGCAACGTATATCTATTCATAATCCTACCATATATACCAAATATCATTATCCAACGCCAAATAGTGGCTAAGATATGAGGATTTTATGTTTTGGGTTGTATGGGAGTGGCACCGCCTCTTTTTCCAACCACATCTTTAAATAGCCTAATGTTCAGTAACTCAAGGCAGTTGCCTACTGTGGAAATTTGATGACGATCGGTTCAGTAGTTTATTAGATATGGTGGTTTTTACTTTTTCTATAAAGGGGCGTGGCTCCGCCCTTTTTTTTTCATGGATCTAATTTCTATTCATACTAACACCATATATACTACATATCATCATCCCATACCAAAAAATGCCTAAGATATAACGAATTTAAATTTTGGGTTGTATGGGCGTGGCAACTTTATATAGCCTCAACTTTATATAGCCTAATGTCTATTCCAGAGTCACAGTTATATTCTGTGAAAATTTCAAGATGATCGGTCAAGTGGTTTGGCCTCCTATAAGACACAAATATATATATATATACAAAAAAGAAATAATTCCCACACTCTATTTTTAATATTGATTCACAAAATATAAATTGTTTTGCCCTAACGTCAAGAATGAAATGTTTTCTATTCTATATTGACATTAAAGGTCAACTTTGCCTAAAGTCCTCTTACGCAGTAAGTTTATGCCAAATCGACATATTTATGCAGCACTTTAATTCTTGTACAATTCAAATGAACGATTCTCGAGATTTTTCGGAATAGCTTAAACAGCTGCAGAAATAAAAATAAACGAATGCCTAACTAGTGTTCAGCAGCCCAATTTTAGCTTAAAAAACATATAATTTTTAGAATCACTTGTTTTGTGGCACCGTGTAATTTAATAAATCTAGAAAAACTACGGTGGTGTAGTTATCAAAAGAATAAAATAAACTCTTGTGCGTATTAAATATTTTATTTATTTCTGGCATTCAAGCTGAATCTCGAACTTTAGTGTATTTAAAGATATAGTAGTAAATATATCCGTAAAACATTTAAACAGGTTTTGTTCATATTTTAATGATACAGTACTTTTCGCTTATAATCCACTACAATAGTTGCACATTTTTTGTGGACTATAAGCGAATTCTGACTATAACCGAATTTGTATACGAAATTTACTGCCGTATTCATAAAAAACTAAATTGGACATGAAATATATTTTAAGGAAAATTTGTATGGAAATTTAGTATGGAAATTTAGTTTTAAAATACGTTTGAAATCTATTTTATTTTTTAGGAATACGACAGTTAATAGATAAAAAGTGAATCCTAGTCCACATTTTGGACAATATAAAAATTATTTTCTTCAATAAAACCACCCAATATAAAGCGATTACTCATTGTTGCTACTTTTATGAAGTAACCAAAATTTTACTTTCTTAAAATTTGCCAGAAAGGTTAATAAAATCATATTGCCAGCTTGTTAAAAAAATATTAAAAAAACAGAGTGGACTGTAAGCGTAATTTTTTTGCATAAAGTATTAGAAACTCATGCAAAGAAAATGTGGCTTTTAAGCAAAAATAGACTACAAGCGAAATGGAACTTAGAACAAATAATTTGTATGAAATTCGAAAAAATCTGCAAGTGAATATGATAGTTTTGGCTCTAATCCGTTTTTGGTCTTTAAGCGGAATGGACTATAAGCGTAAAGTACTGTAGATGTATATTGAGCCCAATTGAAACCAATATATATATATATATATATATAATACCACCAATGAAGCTCAACGACAAATAGCAACAAATTCGTCACACAAAAATTTTTTAAATCTGAATTTTTCATAAGATTTTTAAATTTTGAAATTATGTTTCCACTCTATTTTAAATAACTATTTAAAATTTTGTGAATTATAAACATAAAAACTGAACTTATATTTAATTATACATAAACGTTTGTTATTTGCTGCTCCGGTAGAGTAATAAATTGGTTTGTTTCTCTACAACGGGCTAAAGGTCTACGTTACTATTGCTCGGTAGATTAAGTCAAACTTTGGACAGTCATCGGTATTTTGATATTCCCCCATAAAAACATTCACAAATATACGATGACATCACCAACTGGCACTGCCAAAAATCAAATTGACCTCATCTGCATTGATCGTAAATGGAGAGAATGGAAGTACAGCATGGACACGCTTGGAGATATCTAAATTGAAAAACCAAAAGAAAAAAAAATAGGAGCTAAAGTAAGAAATTCATTAAGGGATTGCTTGCCACCAAACAAGGAGGTGGAAACACCGTGTAATCTAATGCGGGAAATATTTGTTTTATTTCCTTTGTATATTTTTTTTAGCCCAAAATACATATGTTTTTAGAAATTATTATTATTAAAAAAAAAAAACAAAAAAAAAAAAAAAAAAAAAAAAAAAAAAAAAAAAAAAAAAAACAACGCAAATAATAAAAAAAATTTTAAACAAATATTCAATGCGGAAGCATTGAAGAACTAGACGATAAATATTGTTTTTAGAATATGTTTTCTTTAAAACACGACCATGAAAGTTACTGTTTACGAACAAAACAGCTGCTTTTGTTTATTTTAAAGCACAAAGTTAATCCTTAATATTGCTGATTAAGAAAACGAATTGCGCAGAAATTTAACCCTTTCCCAACTGCTGGGACTATATGTCCCAGCAATGTCCCTTACTTCCCAACATATTTTTTTTTACCTATTAATGCTTTACTGGGACATAATATCCTACCGAAAAAATTATTGGAATTGTATGTCCTAGAATAACGGTTACGATATTCGATTTTTTATGTATCCCTAACATTATTGCCTTCTAAATGAATTTTCCATTAGAATTGAAAATAATGACCAGATTTCAATAAAAAAATGTCCCTGGGTGAAAGGGCTTATACTTTATGAGCTTTTAAAAACGGCATTACAATGAAAAAAAGGTTGTAAAAAGAAGCAGAGGAAGAATTATCCACCTCTCACCAGGTTAGTGGTAAATTTTTTTTAAAACACGGCGGTAAAAAATTTGTCGAATCGGTCAAAACTTGGCAGAGTTATGACAAAAATACTTAAATCCTTCAAGGTACTTATTTTTTTACCAGGTTGTTGTATATTTATATCATATAAATATACAACAACTGCAGTAGCCTTATTTATTACTTTAACAGTGTTGTTTAATACATCAATTAAATTTGGATATTTTCCGAAATATTTTTATTGTTCCATTGTTTAAGTCTGGCACTATATCTGATATTGAAAATTATCGTGGTATTGCAAAACTTAGTACTATACCTAAACTTTTTGAAAAATTACTAACATAAAATTTATGCATTGTAAAATTTTTATTGCAGCTTTTTTAATTCAGATCTGAGCCGGAACTAAAATTAATTTTGTATTAAATGAAGAAACAAAACAAATCGCAGGACTCCAAGTACTTGTGTACCCTTCTTAATTCCACTCTCTTTCATCTAGCCAACAAAGTAACGATATTCGTTAATAATATAATATTGTATTTATTTTTGCACATACTTGTAGTTAAAAAAAATTAAGTAAGTAATATATATTTTTGGGCTATTTTTATGTGCAGATTTTTTTAAGTTAAAAACAGTTTTTTTTTTCTTAAGATGCAGTTATTTTCAAAAAAATTATGGCAACGCTGATTGGAGCTTATTTTTTGATTTTTAAAACCAAACAATTTGTATAAAGAGATAATATTAATGCTCAATTTTATCAACATAGTTTATTTTTCATCGTACCAAAGGATTTTTAATACTTTAAAACCTTATAGATAAGAAATATTTGAGCAAACTTTGGTGTACCAAGCTCATATGATATGGTATAGGCACTATTGTGCCAAAACCATTTTTTTTAA
This sequence comes from Pollenia amentaria, assembly GCA_943735925.1. Classification (NCBI taxonomy): domain Eukaryota; kingdom Metazoa; phylum Arthropoda; class Insecta; order Diptera; family Polleniidae; genus Pollenia; species Pollenia amentaria. The sequence continues at coordinate 221,092,794 of OX031006.1, read as the reverse complement.
GGAAAAGGTAGTTATTTGTCTATAGTTCGGTTCAGGTGAAAGCGTAAAAATATATTTCATTGATTATAAGGAAAATTCATATCTCAGCTTTTTGTTTACCGATCTGGCAAAATTTCAATACCAATATATTCCGAACTATGTGTGTTATAAATATAAAAAACCTGCTCCCTATCATAAATGGATTTTCTGAAAAACCATTTAATAGTGACTTTCTAATACACGTTAAAGTCTAAGCAACTTTTATGTTTTTAATAAGTATTTACTTTTATTTTTATTGGCTAAAAAGAAAAAAATTTATTTTTATTTACTTTTTTCTATATTTTTAAACAAAATGAATTCCAAATTAATGTTTTTGTATTTTTTTATTTAATTTTATTTTTTAATTTTTAAACAAAACGATTTCGATATAAATTTTTGTGTTTTCTTTTTTCACTTATAGGTAGTTTTTTAAAAAATATATATGGCAACGCTGATTGCGTTATAAGAATATCTACTTTCAAGCATCTCTTGTGTTCGGTAAAATTTCGGGAGTAATCGTACACACATTTTAAAATCATTGAATTGGAACCTGCCTTCATGTTAAGGATTAACGGAAGCGCTTTGAACTTTGTTCGTGATTATTTTCTTTGAAATAATCATTTAAATTATTAACTTACTACCTGCTTAGTCATCAGGGATATTGTTAAGTTAATCAATGCCTTTTATTAACTAAAATTAAAAATTCACTTAAATGGTTTCCCTCCTATCCTCTCTCTAAGAAGTATTCTTTCTTTCAAGAACCTTAAAATTATTTACTGGGAAGTAACTTAGACCTTCAGGCCATTATGGTGAAACATACCAGAGCCTCTGGCGGGAATAGAACCCGCAACTCTCGAGCTGACACACTAGCTCACTACTTACTATCACAAAGTACACAGCGGCATCCCGAGACAAAAAATATTGTATTTTAAATCAGTTTCGTTTTTTTTAATGCCGCCCTTTTTGTATTTCTCTTTTCGCCATCTTTTATGCCGCAATACAATAACCACAAATTTATTTAATTGAGATTTATAAGCAAAACTTTTGTAGAAATTAACTTTTAAGTTTACCGCAACACAAGTAAAACATATTTAAGAAAGAAAATAACATTGCGAAACCAAACAATATTACAAAATAATTCTTATTTTTTGCACAAAACAAAACGTTTGTTGAATTAGTTTTTAATTTCTGACCAAAATGTTCCAAGTACGCTACAATTCGAGCTAATTTTTGTTGCATTGTAAAAATATATGCAAGAATGTGAAAAGTTTCCGTTTCTAAATATTTTGCATTAATAAATGGTAAATTGGTTTCATATCTTACCCCTAACTATATGTGAGGGTGCGAAAATCAGTGTTCGTAAATAAACCGAACATTATTTAGCGTACGGTACGATATCTTTATTTTAAGTGTTTGTGTATTAGATACAACCTTTAATAAAAACTATTTTCACGAAAGTAACAAACATTATGTAGTGTTCTGTTTGTGTTATAACACAGAACAATTGTAGTCATTCTGTAGTCAAACATTTTATTTCAGTGTTCTTTAGTGTTTTCTTACATTGATGAAAGAATGAGCAAACAACAAATTTTAGCAACGCTTCTCCCTAGTATTGTTGTTGGTGCTTGGCAATTTGCCCGACTTCAGTACGAATAGCCAGTGTATTATGTATTGCATACATATTTCCTTTTTGTAAAAATTTTTTGTTGGTCGACGAATCAAATCCATTTTTTAGCAGAATTTAACAAATATTTTTAACAAAAACAAATGTTTAAACATATGGTGGTTAACTTTACCATATTATTGTCACTGACAACCGTATTGTTCTAAAATTAGTCTTCCATCAATCAGCCACAAGTATATTATGGCTGCCTTCGAATATGTTTTGGTAAATAATATCAAAAATATGCTTAACACATTTAATAGCACAGTGGTCTTTCAACCATAAAATTTTGCTCTTGGAAATGGGAAAATTACTATTGGAAAATTAAAGCAACACAATTGCACTATATAACAAGAAACATTTTAAGAAGTAAAACTTTATTTTTGTTTTCATGTGTTAGGGTCCCCAAACTTCAAAAGAAGAGAAATTTAAAAGCCTATAGATAAATTTTTTTTAATTTAAATTTTGGATATTTAAAGAGGCTGTTCCACTGATTTTATCATAACTTAAAAATTTGTTATCCAATTTAATTGCCAGAAAAACACTGCCTTTAAAGTCTGCATGAAAATGCACACTGGATCTAATCATCGTTTTTAATTGAAAAAAAAAAAACAAACACAATAACAACTTATTATGTCAGGGTTGTATTTTCCTCAAAATACTTAAGACTTCACAGAAAGAAATAAAAATGGATTTCAATTTAAGAATTTGTGATACTAATTAAGAATTTTATTAAATTTGCACGAGTTAACAAAATAAAAGTATCAATTAAACGTTTCACTCGATAAACGCTTAAACCACTTGATTACATTTTTAATTAAAGCGGATTTAATTTTTGATTAATGCTTTAATTAGTGAAAAAATGTGAAGCATTTTTTTTATTGCGTTTTACACTGCATTAAAAGGCTTAAGTATTTTTACGAAAATCTCAACTGGATCTAATTATTGATTTAAATTTAAAAAAAAAAAAAAAAAAACAATGACAATTTATCATGTTAGGGTTGTATTTTCCTCAAAATACTTAAGACCTCACAGAAAAAATAAAAATTGATTTCAATTAAAAAAAGTGGCGTTCCTAATTAAAAATTTAATTGGATTTGCACCAGTAAACAAATTTATTAAATTAAACGTTTAAACGTTTAATTCACTTGATACAATTTTTAATAAAAACTGATTTTATTTTTAATTAATGCTTTAAGTAGTAACAAATTATTGAGTATTTTTTTCTGTGTTGTATCATAGTCTAAAAGTACCTTAACGGGCAATGAAAGTATTCGTGTGCTTACCTCCATGTTAGGCAACACAGGATAATTTTATAGCACTGATTTTGGAAAACCTATGATGTGGAGTGAATCAGGGTATCATGAATCTGATTGTAAATTTTATTTAAGTACAAAAAGTGGCTTAGTGAAACATATGCGAAGGTCTTACCCCACGATTTCAGGGGGTGACTTTGCACTTCCCCTGCTACATTTAGATAGAGTTGCATAGTCTGAAAATCAGGATTCAAAGTATAGTGAAGTCGTTTAATCCCTTCTTTCATCGACTCCAAGAATGTCCACCACATCCATTGCATCGACTCCACGCAGCCATTATCAAATGATCTCACACTCATAAAATTAACTGATTGTGGGTTATTAAATTCGTTTTTCGTACTACTTAAATTGAATAAAAATATAGATATTTGTTAAAGAATAACTTTATTTTTTAACATTTATTTTTGTTATTCAAAAAACAAACTACCAAAAAATAATGTTTTTCCTTATGTATATTGTTATGTAGTTCGATTTTTTGTTGGTTAGAATATATTTTTTTAAAGCAACTACTGTTAAATTTTACGGAATGTGCTATTAAATAAATAAAAATTTAAAAATGAATGTAATATTTATTTATGATCCGTTTTTTAAATATATTTGTAGTTGTTTAAAATGAATTTTCTGTTGAATTTAGCAATATAATATTTCGAGTATAAGAAACCTCGATCCTACAAACCGCTTCTTCTTCTATTCTCTAGATATTATAGTTTTGTGTATGAAGATAATTATTCTTAATTTAAGAATTAAAGGGTAAAAGAAGAAAACGGCAGGAATACGAACTTATAAGAGTATAAGAAACCTCGATCTTACAAACCGCTTCTTCTTCAATTCTGTAGATATTATAATTTTGTGTATGAAAATAATTATTCTTAATTTAAGAATTAAAGGGTAAAAGAAGTAAACGGAAGAAATACGAACTTATTTCATCAAATTTCTTAAGACAAAAAACGTAACGGACAATGTCTCGTGAGTTGCAGCCAGCATATACATATTTCAGAAATATGAAGAAGTGTCAGTGGTAGATAAGTCTGTGAAATTAATGTTCTAATTCTGGGTGGTGTGAAATATTGTATGATCCATAATCATCCTCTTAACAACACACCATATATACTCAACATACTCATGCTACAAATCTGATTGATGTAATTCGACCAAGTCAAAGTTCTCTTAATTTTTACTTTAAAATAAATGTATGCAATACCGAAACCGAAACTGGGCTGTACACAGTATTTTTACTTTAACAAAATGCTCAAAATTCTCGATTTTTGTGTTGCAACCTCTAGTTTGCTCAGATCAAATATTAAAAAATATATATATTGCCCCTATAACAATTTATAACTCAATTCAGTAGAGTTGCATTGAAATCAACTGCTAGCGATGAGTTGGAATTTTTGATGTTTTCATTAACCGCAATAAAACAGAGTTGTAAACTATAATACAAAGACTGTGAAATTTCAACTGAACTAGAGTTGGGTTGTGAACCGTAATAGGGGCATATAATTCCCCTGATTTAAAAGCTTAAGGTTGTTCTTGGCGTAATTTTTTAAATATAAAAATTAATAAAAAAAAATTAATATAAAAATTAAGAAAATGATAGTCCGATTTTAACTCATTGGTACGATCCATGAAAAACATTCACAAATTTAGAAACCTATTTTTAGTAATCGTCCAATTTTTGTTGCAGTAATTCTTGAGCTTATCAGTGAGAGGGGTGAAAAGATTGGGGTTTCCATGAACTCTGCAATTCTATGTTGTTGTTCTCACAGTTTTTAACTTGAAGTTGGCTGTAGGTGTATTTGTATTTATGTATATACAAAATAAAAAAAGTAGAAGAGGAAACACAAGATAAAAATACAAAAATTGAAAAGCTATAAATTCATAATGTGGACACTAATGCAATTTCACAGCAGAATTTTTAAAAATAAAAAATTACTTTAAGTTATTGATGGTTAAATTTCTTTAGCCGTGTTTAACCATTTTTTTTATTTTTTTCGGCCTTTCTATACGAAATTATATGAAAGGCTGTGAACATTAAAATACCACAATTTATGCATAAAGATCTATAGATTAAATAATTTCAACATCAATTTCATTGTATTAATTTTGTGTATTACCGCGCTTCCAATAAATCTACAAATACACTATGTTCATTTTATAATATACAAAATAATTAATTATAGAGAGTTAGTAATTCAAGTTGGTAATGCCAGATGCCGGCAGAAAATGTGGCGACTACATGCAGTGTTCAAAATAGTATTTTAATGCGAACCTACTTCTGCTTACAGTATTAAACCAAATTGTACAATAATTTTTTTCGTATGATCTTTTCTTGTTGATTTAGCAAGAGTAGTGATTTTTACTGGCAATAAGCCTTAGGACTTAGATTACCTCGCTGATAATTTTTTTATTATTTAAGGAACAATTATACCTGTTTCAGACTATGAGACAATACCCAGTATAAAATGTGCTCCAAAAGGAGCATCGCTTCAAACCTGCTGATGGGATGCAAGATTTTTGTATGGAGTGTTCCCGGTTCGGAGGACTATTTTCTGCTGACAATAAGCGCTTCTTTTAACATAATAAAAAATGCAAATAAAGCACTCATAAAGTGCTTTTTTAAGGGCTAACTATATTAACATATTCATAAATGTTTTGATTTTACTGGTTTAAATGCCTTTTTTAAGCATTTTCGGAAACCATAATATATTTTTATTTTTTTTCGCTTTGAACCCTTCTTCGTTGTAAGCACTAAGATAGCAGCTTTTTTTTATATTTTTTATCGTTATCATTTACTGCTGTATAAGAGCTCTTTTATAGAAGCGGTCGATTATGCGCTTTTTCTCCTAAGTGCTTCAAAGAAACACAATTTTTTTACTGGGTATTCGCATTTTCTTTTGAGGTCCCTTCGAAAACTCGTAAACATTCAGACGTTACGTTTTTTGTTGCAGGCTACAAGCTACAACTTAACATCTAAATCTTTCATTCAAATTTAATTGTTCAAATTTAAAAAATTTTACGAATTATAATGGGTGATTCAAGTAGAGATACTTTTTTCAATAGCCTTTTTTGACAGATCACGTGTGAGTCGTGTCATGCTGTCATGTTATTTAAGTATTGTTTGGCATTTCGTAATGGAAAGACTTACGTCTGAACAACGTTTGCAAATTGCTCAACTTTATTATGAAAATTCACGTTCTCTGAGGAATGTGTTTGGTGCACTTCGCTTAACTTACATACTGAGCATACTATTCGCAACACCATCACCCATTTTGAGACCCAGCATTAATTATTGGATAATATTCGACCGAATAGACTACGTCCACCACGCTATGAAGAAAATATAGCGGCCGTAGCTGAGAGTGTACACGAAGACCGTTGAGAGTCGATGCGGCGCCGTTCACAGCAACTCGGACCGTTATCGTGCCATAATAACCAACAATTTGATGCCTGAAATTGAAGCTCGTGATCTCGGCGACATTTGGCTTCAGCAAGACGGCGCCACTTCCCACACATCGCATCAATCAATGGATTTATTAAGAGAACACTTCGGTGAGCACCAAGATCGTGTGATATCACACCGTTAGACTTTTTCCTGTGGGGATATGTAAAGTCTAAAGTTTATGCGGACAAACCCGCTTTGGAGGAAAACATCACGCGCGTCATTCGCCAGTTACCAGTCGAAATGCTCGAACGAGTCACCGAAAATTGGACTCGTCGGATGGAGCATCTGCGACGTAGCAACGGCCAACATTTGATAGGCATAATCTTCAAAAAATATAAGCCAAAGAATGTTCTTTCAAATGATAATAAACATTCCCCATTAAATTTGAATTTTCTGTGTTTTTTTTTTTTTTCTTTAAAAAAGTAGGGAACCTCGAAAATAGAAACATCAAATTATTGCTTGAGTTTCCATTACGTGCCACATTATTTACACCGCAATCTTCTGTACCCTCATTGACAACAGTGTTCTGGTTCATGAAATAGTTTTGTGTAACATGTCGGTATTACCTTTAAAATTCCAAGGAATTTTTGGCGGCAAGTTTTCAAATTATCTTTTTTCAATTAAAAAAATTTTACAACCATCTTTTCGCAATTTGCTGAGTTAGATGGTAAAGCAGTATTCCCCGGGGGGTGTTAATGCACCTTGACGAGTCAGATCTCTTGGTGTTACATCCACTGGAGAAAAATTTCTTGGTTAAATATAAATCAAGTTCGAATGTACTAGCATTCTTCGGAATCTTAAACATTTTAAAAGCAGGTGAAGGCAACCTGGAATGCACCAAACATTCAAATGACAGAGCTCCTTGGGGACTATGAACTTCATTGGGTTTGAAGTTGTAACTCAGTACTTAACTGTTGGTGCCACGGGAGCAAGTAGCCCCCGGTAAGTGAAAGCATCGTCTCCGATAGTATGCTTCTTGCGAGAAATGCGTCCTGCCTTTAAGAATGATTGTCTTTGCCTTGCTTGTGTAAAAGAAAGTACCTTTCGAAATAATTGTTGACCGACTCTTCGGGTGTGTAATGGCTTCAAGCGAGGTGAGCTTTTTTGACGAAGAAGTAATATCGGAGAGCACGTAGTGGCTTAAACCCAAAGGCGCGGATATGGTGTTATCCAGTTGGAGGACTGATATTTTCCCTTCGGTAACGTTCGGTTTGCGAAGCGATCCATGGGTGTTATTGCTATTCGACAAAAGCTGCTGGGATTATGAATACTGCAGTGGAAGTAAGATAGCTCCAGCTCCCTAACAAGTGGTGGGAGCAGTGATGCCAAAAGTAGGCCATCTTCGCTTTTTGTTTTTGTAATATTTAGTCCTTCTGAAAGGACAAAAGATGAGGAAATACAAAATCAGGTAGGCAGTTAAACTTTGTTTAGTCTCTAGATTAATGGATGTATAGTGGCGTTTCTGCCGAAAGCAAAACGTGTTTTTGTAAATTAATTTTTATATGTATATAGAATGTACAACCCAGAGGGGAAACCAAGAAGTACGGATGCCTTCTAGAAGGACTCTGTGCTCCTTATTTTAAATGTACAAGGCCTACTCGCTCCATTCTATACTAATTTCTTTTTTACACACGTTGTCGTTGCGGGATAGGCCATCCGCTCTCACTTCTTAAGGTGGTACATAAGAATGGCAACTGGATAAAGATAATAATTCTTTTACTTTAGCTTTGGAAAAAGAAATGCTACTATTTCTCTTCTCCCTTCTTATAGAATCGAGTGTGGAATGTGTTAGAAAAGAGCCGAGGCCTTGTTTATCAGCTATATCAGGTAATTGAATCAAAAAAATTGCTCAGCAGGCCTTCCATAAGGCCTAAAGTGAGAATGTCTTCTGAGTTTTCCCGCTGGGAATGTTAATATTTATTTTGGTGTGTGTGTGTTTTTTTTTATTAATAAATGCTTTAATTACATTTGTACCTATCGAAATACATGTGCGATATTTACAAAATAAGTATTTATTTGCCTGTTGCTTAAAATAATAAATTTTTAGTCAAGGAAAACATTTTTTGGTAGTCGAGAAGGCAGATATTTTTTTCAGGAACGGAGGATTTTTTTAATTTCTACTGGCATCATTGGGTGAGAGTATAAATTTTGGTAAGTTATACACTCGAATTGTTACCTGTGTGTGCAAATGATACTTCCCACACACAGGGACATTTGGTAAGTGCTTATTATATTCACCCCAAGAGGTTGAGATCCACCGTTAAGTCGCAAGACAGGTTTCAACATCATTTAAAAACTCCTCAGAATAGAAAAGAAAACGTATAATTCGAAATCAGTCAAGCCCGATTTAAATTTTAAAACATTTTCTTTATAAGCCTAAAATCGTTTACAAAAAAAGAATGGGTATATTAAAGATTTGGCTATTTGTTTTCTTCTTTTTAATTCTTAAAAAAAAATTGTGTAGCAATCTTTTCTATACTATATTGCTAAACCGACAATTTTTTGGTACATTAAAAAAAGTATTTTAGTATCATTGGAAATGTCTGCGTAATGCAAACTATTAAATTTTAATAAATGTCAGCTGGGGTCGTTATTTTGAACAAATATGTATGTAAAAAAAAAAAAAATATATATATGTATATAAACCAAAAAAAATAACGACATTTATTCCACATGAATTGTTGCAAGTGAAAACAGAAAATATCAATTGTGTGCAAGTGTTGATTTTCTTAATGTACATGAATGCATGTGTGGATTTAAAAGTGTGTTAGTAATGTTGTCTTGCTGCCCAACAAACACGGAGGTTTAATATCAAATTAAAAATGATTCGAAATCAAACCCTCTTCTCGAACGACACACGAATTCTCCACAAAAAGGGAAAAGTGTTTTCAAATTAAAGGCCCAACCATAATGTGCTTAAGGTGGCTTAAGCAAATGTGCGAATACATGAAAATCATATGAGGCAAACAATATTGAACTTAAGGGAACTTTTTGTAAAGTTTTATGAAACTGTCATTTGCTTAAGCTAAGTGCGAAACTGATCGCACATTCCGTGCGGAATCAAATATTTTTTATTTTGTTTATTTAAATACATTTTTTTTCTCATAACAAATTTTATTTACAATCTATCCTATTTTGGATAATAAGCAAATTAGATAAATTTTAACAATTCATTCGTTGTTGCGCTCCAGCGAGGATAACAACATTTTAACAATAAGGTTTGATATACATACCAGTATTAAATTAAGGGGAAAACAAAAAGATATATGTACATATATACAAAAAATATAATCAATAAGTATATATTAAAGAATAATACAATTTTAATTTATTTTGAAAAAGTGCATATCAGCGTATATATAAGATTATCTGAAGGGTAAATCAAGGATATGATACCGCTTAAGTCTTCTCAATTCATTGGTATCGTCTAGTAATGATAGTGCCAATGGGTTACAATGATTACTTAATCGTTCAAGATAGTTTGCGCTAAACTTCTTGATTTCATCTTCAATTTTTGGAATAAATAAATCGTTATGAATTGTTTTGTTAGATACATATTTTGGGACGTTGACAATTAATACTAGAGTATTATTTTGGTACCGTTGGAGAATTTCAACATTTGAGCTGCTTGCAGTTCCCCACAATTGAATGCAATTGGTCCACACTGGTTTAGGTATAGTTTTATATATTACAAGCTTAGTTTCAACATTTAATTGGGATTTAGGGCCTAGCAACCAATATAGTCGTTTAGCTTTAATTTTAAGATGTTCTTTTTTAGATGTTATATGGGCTTTTCACGTAAATCTTTTATCAATATGAAGGCCAAGATATTTAACACAGTCTTTTTGGGAATTTTAAATACATTTGAGAGGCTTTTTATTAATTTTTGACAGTAGGTTAAGCAAGGCTATGCATATTATGGTTGGGCCTTAAGCAATGCATTTACTTTCATCTCGCTTTCAAACTTTAGTCTAAAATTAATTACAAATTTGGATTGTAATACAATGTGGAACATAAATGAAAAATAATTTTTGTTTTATAAATTCATATTTCTTGAAATTTTTTTTTAATTTAAATTTATTTTTTATTAAAATAAACTGCCAGCTAATCATTTGGCGCCATCGCTGCTGCTAGAAGATGAAAAAGCGTTCTCTACATCCCTAAATTCGTGAAAAGACAAAATCTTTCTCTTCAATTTCAGGAGTGTATATCTGTACGTCGATCATACAAAAAACTTATAACTTCTTCACTTTGACGTTTTATCTTTTTCGTATTCTTCTTTTTATATTTTTTTTAAAGTATATTTTCTCTTCAGTGTTGCCAAGTTTATTTTTAATTTGAGAATAACACTTGATATCAAGTTGAGAAGACATTGTTCATCGACTGCTTATACTCAAATCATAATTGTATTCAAATATTAAAATCAATCCATTGAAAAAGGTTTGAGAATTGTGCTTGATATCGCTTAGTAAGGCCGTTTTATATCAGAGGTTTGACTTCGTACTTGTGGTGTAGATTTATTGATAAGCCATCGAGCTTTTCCATGATGTTCAAAAGTTTCCTTGGAGAGAAATTTTGCCTTCTATTATATGAACTATTACCAAGAGTAGTAATTGTCTCATAATAAAGATTATAAAGTTCTCATTTTTACATGTCTATAAAATGTTTGCTGAACGTTCCATTCACTCAGCATTCTACTCCTCTTTATATAAAAACAAATTGCAGCCAATACCAATGCAAATGATTGTACTTCATGTGAGAGTTAAATAAATTTTTTTTATTAACCATTCTTATGACGGATTGCATGTCATTCTTTATATTCAAAAATGTCGGCGAAAGTACTTTTTAAAATATTGTATCAGTGTGAAGTTTTAAATGTGTGTGCGGGAGTGTTATTAATCTAGTTTTCTTTGGGTTTTATTTAAAAAATGTTTAGTGCAATTATATGTATATATACATACATATGTATATGTACTAGGGTATTCATTCGGTTAGCCGTTAATCGGTTAACCGATTACTTACTACCCGATTAACTGATCGGTTAATTTAAAATTGCCTGTTTGCGATTATCGATTAAACCGATTAATTTCAGTCGATTAACCGATGTGACAAAATTGTAAACTTTTTGTAGTATTGGGTAAAAAAATAGGTAAAAAAAAATAAAAATAATTAAAAAATTTGTTTCGTCTCATATACAAGAGGTATGCTTTTAAAAAATATTTTTTCATACAAACAAAAGATGTGTTAAGTGATCTTCATTTTAAATAAGTGTTTGCTGTCAACAGCTTTTTGTTTCACATACTTTTTATATGTATGCGTTTAGTTATTTGTTTCCTCTCATATCAATCTTTTAACAGAATTAACCGAAACAACTAGAAGTGTTAAAAATTTAAAAAAATTAAATTGGACTCTAGAGACATAATGGAAGATTTGATATGCTTAGAAAAATACAGGAAGAGGACTGATAAATCAGATATTCTGTATTTGGGTTTGCTTTCGATTTCTCCAATATCTACGATAAATAAAATAATTTTTCAAAGTCGAGTTTTAACAAAACTAAAGAAAATAAACGTCTTACACAGAAAAAATTATTAAATTTCTCCAATCACCAAATTTATTCTAACACGAATTGTAGTTGTAAGAGAATTGTAGTCTATCCTTTTACAACTACAATTCGTGTTGGAAAAAAACTAGCCAATTGTAGGGGAATGTAAGAAAGAAAAAAATGACGGTTTATTGTTGTGGCTTTGTTGAAGCTTTGATATTGTTACATTTAAGACCTGAGTGTTTTAAAATTCTTATTCACTTTATGGTCTTACTTGTATAATATTTTTAGCTTTTCTAAAGTATTTGGAAAAAGTTTACTGACGAGCAGGCCTAAGCAACCAGCGAAATGCGCATAGAAACTAGCTTTCCCACAACAATAAATTTCAGTGTTATCATTCGAAAATTAGGATTATTAGCACATCATTAATAAATGAATTAATTAATAAAATATAATATAAGTTATTCCGATCTTTCCAAAATGTTGAGGCCCGATTTATTTTTATATAATACAGATCATTTAAGCCTTATTGGTCCATTTTTAATAACAACTTAATTTTACTACGACATAAATATTTCTCAGGATTAAAATTTCTAAATACAACGTCGCGAGGTATATAATATTGTGTGCAGGCGGAAATTGCGTCACAATTAGAAGCAGTATTTCAACAAAGGAAAGAAAATTATTTAGGACATAGTGTTAACCCGAATACAGTGCATACTATGTACATATTTCCGAAATTATAGTCTTTTTGAATATTTTGATCGCACAGAAATTTTTTGTGATCCAAAATTGAATTTGGACTTTTATATTTAAAATGAGTGTACTTTCAACACACTTTTGGGTAGCTATTACCAAATATAAATAGTAAATATTCGCTTAACATCAACTAAGTACGTTATGTCTTAATGTAACGGGTGGTTAAATTTTAAGGGCCACTGCTGAATGTGAACCACACCTAAACGTCAAGTTGTTTTCTGTATATCATTTAAAATTTCTCAATTTCAGACTAACTCAATTTGAACCATGGAAAGATGCTCAATCGAACAACGCGTTAAAGTTATTCAGGCTTATTATGTGCGTTCAATTAAAATTCATATCGTGAAAATCATCTTCAGTGATGAGGCACATTTTCACCTCAGTGGATTCGTCAATAAGCAGAATTGCCCCATTTGGGCGAATGATAATCCTAGAGTGATTGTCGAAAATTTAATAATTTTTTCTGTGCAGCTAACGAAATAATGGCTCTTTTGCGTGACAAATTCAATGGCCGTGTTATCTCACGTGGTGGCAATGTCAATTGTCCGCCAAGATCATGTGATTTGACACCGTTGGACTTCTTTCTTTGGCGTTATTTGAAAGAAAAGGTGTACTTCGATAAGCCAGCAACAATTCAAGAGCTAAAGGATGAGACAATTTTACACATTAACGGCATAGAACCTCAATTATGTCTCAGCGTCATCGAAAATTTGGTCCATCGGATGGAGGTGTGCCGCCGAGTTCGCGGCGGCCATTTGGCCGATATTTTTTTCCATACATAATTGAACCATAACAATATTATCATAATAAGAAGAAATGACAATAATTTCCTAAATAATTTGAGTTTTATTCAAAATCAACATGGGCCCGTAAAATTTAGCCACACTTTATAACTGAAATAAAGAGATTCTCCTTAATTTCCATATTTTGCACAACCTCATCCTGTCCTGTTAATAAAAATTGCAAAGCTTTTCAATTAAAAGCTCGGGCCTAACCAGAATCTAGCTTAATAATTTTGGCTCCAGGTCTACTAAGGTCTAAGTAATCTAAGAATTTATTAAAATAAGGTTTTTTTTTTAAATATCCGAGTAGAGGCTAATTTTTGAACTAGACCGCGCTTATCTTGAACCATAAAGACATGAGTATGTAAGCTAGGAGAAATATTAAAAAAATTTAAGTTCCACTTTTCATACCGAACTAACAAAGAGAAAACTAGACCTATTTCATCTATTTTCAACACCAACTAGAGACGATTCGAGTCCTATATTATTGGTTCAGCTCGTGATAAAAACAGTTTTCCCTTACGAATTTTCAGTCGATTTAGCATTCATTAAACTTGTCAATTTAGAACTCTCGTCCAGTCCATTCCAATATGAAGCTTAGGCAAACAAATTGCACTATACAACAGCTAAACGAACTCCACTTCATGTTCGTTTAGTTCTATAGAAAAACGAAAAAACTTATGTATAACATTTTTTCGCGTATATGGCAAGATGGAGTACCAGCAGAATTTGGACACCCATGCCCCATGAGCGTAGAGTCTACACTGTAGACTCAAAAGTTAATTGAGTTTTTTAAGCCTTCTTTAATGTTTCAAGTTAAAAATATTCAATCTTAATTGCTTTAAATTTAAAAGCATTTAAATATTAATTTGTCACTTTTCATTAATCCAATATTATGTCAGTGTTTTTTTTCCAGCAATTTTTGTATCTTTTCCATTCCAACCTACAATAAACTTTTTTCATTTCATTCGTTAATCCTGTGTATGTATTTATGTAAAGTTGTTTATATGTTTATTTCTTATGTATAACAACGCTATGTGTTCCTTTTGAACTATGTATAAATTGAATGTCATTTATCTTCTTTTAAGTTCAGATGAAATGACGACAGTTGATACAACAAAATGAGATAAAAGGATAAAAAAAATAAACAAACATTCGGAATGAAATGAGTAATTTTGTAATTACAAAAACAAACCAAAAATCGCGCACACACACTGTGAGGAAAAACTACAAAATATATACGAGGATACTCTAAAACAGTAGTGGGAATCTTCTCAATATGATGTCGCTTGTGTTTGGGTAACAAAATATTATAAATATCGTGATATGTATGATGTCTACACATATCTATATGGATTCTAGAGCAGCCCTACCTTTTATATTTGCTGATATGACACTCTTTCCTGCAAATAAAAAAGTTTTTGCCTTCACTAAAAAACATAAATTACAAAAATTCTTCCTATTTAATGGGTTTAAGAAAAGTAAGTTGTAATCGGGACTGTCAGATGTGGCGATTTTTCGCCAAGCGTAGCGAATTATAAACCCATTTGGCGATGAAATTTGGTGTTTGGCGATTTTTTTGGCGAAATGGAAAAAAGTTGGCGATTTATAAAATGCATTTTACATTTTTTTCTTACTTAGGGCGTGTGTGAAACGGTAGCAAAGTACTCATGAAAGTAAAAATTTGACACTGTTGAGGTGAATAAAATTTCACTAGCCTAGGGGGCAAGTATATATTTTGACATTAGCGTAGAAATTTTTGACAACCACACAATTATCAGACACACTCGCAGGTCGTGCAGCTCAAAGTCGCCTCTTAGCCGCCGCCGAATTTAAAATTTGCGTTGAAGTCGCCGCCGGTTCGAAAGGCATATTTACACTCATTTTTTAGTAAAAGTTTTCTTTTTATCCGTGTTGAAAATTTATATAAGCTATTATAAGAGTAAAATAGTTACATATTTAATTTTTTTTTATTAGTAAAATTTTTGTTATTATAATTTGTGCATGTTGACATCAGTGTCTAATAAAAGTAAAATACCTTTCTTTTAAATAAATTTTAAATTCATTAAACTTATGTAACTATAATTGGAAAAAACCAATCACAATAACATGGAAATATATTCGATTGAGAGGTAATCTAAATAACCAAACTGGATAAATAATGTTTGTTAGATCATTAATCCCATAATCAGCTTATTAGGATTTGGGTTACCTAAAACGCGCAATTCGCGAAGGTTTAAAATATTTTTATAAAAATAAGAAATTTCCTAAAACTTTATAAAAGCATAACATATCTGTTTATGGGTTCCAAATCAACAGAGAATAAAAAAATCGCTGAAAATTTTCAAAAATTAAAAAAAAATTAAAAAATATTGAAAAAGCCACATATCACATTTGCAACCTGCTGGCAAATCACATTAAAAGAAAGCGCGAATTCTGAAAATTGGTTTATAAATTATGGAGCAGCTCAAAAATAAAATTTCCGGACAGACAAATTAAATTGTCCGTCTGATTTCCAAAATTTTTTGTAATTACAAGCTGTTGACACGCCCGAAATTATGCGATTACAAACATTAAAAAACATAGAACCGAATTTAAACCTCCTTCTTTTTTGAAGTCGGGTTAAAATATATTTATATTAATAACAAATACATACTTACAAATATTTCAAATAATAACTAATTGTAATAGATAATTTTTTCATTTTTAATAACTAATTCTTTTGTCAGGTCATCCACTACCGGCTACTTTTTGCTGAACCGCCGCCGCCAAAAAATTTGCCGACTTAGACTTCTGCTAAGAAATGTCAGCAAGACATTTAGTCAATTCACAAGGTATCCTAACATGTCATATTAATTACGACAGCACAATAAACACAGCAAGCAACGTTCTATTTATTTAAGACACTTTTTGTTAACAAACCAACAACAATATTTTTAAACCATTGTGAAATATTAGGACATTTTGACAATATGACATGTTAGGATACCTTGTGAATTGACTAATTGTTCTTTTCTTTATGTCAAAATTTTACATTGTCAAAAATTTTATAATTTCACACAGCACAAACATGAAATTTTTCTACCACAGATAAATTTTATTTCACCATAGAACTTTGCTACCGTTTCACACACACCCTTATATGAAAAAATTTATAAGTACGGGTTAAGTTTTTTCTTTAAATTTCCAAAAAAAAAATTTAAATCGCAATATAAATGCGATTGTTGTAGATGATAAATTGATAATATTGGCAGATAAGTGAATTGAAAACATTAAACAATTTTTTGTATAGAAATTTGGAATAAAGCTTAAGCTTTATTAGATTTCATCAATAATCGGCCCTCCACCGAAAAACAAGTCAATTTTCAAATTATTGTGGAAAATAAATTCTAAAAACTGAATCGTTTGTTAAATTTCTAAAATTTTAGGAATAATAATGTATACTGGGTAGTATGCCAAATTGTTGAATTGATAGCGAAAGTAAATTACATATTTAAAAAATTTGCATTGATAACAGATTTTATATAATATTATCAAGCGTATTTTTCAATGTGGCGTACAGAGCGAAAAAGTCCCAGTTTTATGATATATTTTGACTAGATTTTTTACGAAATAAAATCAAAAATTTCTTATACACTTACAATTCACTTAAATGTTTTTAAAACCTTGACTTTATATAGACGAATCTGTGTTAGAAGTTAATATTCAAAAATAATTCATGTAATGAAATTGTTAAGAAGACCTAGTTGACTTTAAGTATTCCAATCCAATTTCAAGATCAAATTTTAATATTACTTTTAAGACATTTTTCCTTTACTTCATTTCTTGCCAAAGTAACTTTATGTTTCAATGAAAATCGAATACAAAATGTTACCATATTCTGACTTATTTTCACATAGAAAATCCCGCTTGTATAAACTGATTTTTTTGCATCAAACTCTACTCTTGCATATTGATAATATTAATATTTCTGTAAAATTCAATGAACTGATCTCACAAGTTTTAGGTTTTAGGATATTTAGCCTTGTAATGACAATCGCAGGCTTTAAAATCGCCATACGCCAGATTTATTTTACGGTGTTCTGAAACTCGTGCATTTTGCTTGCAATCTGCTATAGTTTCTTAAAAACATTCTAGTTCCCTTCAGCATACTTTTACAATTTGAAGTCGACAAACTTCTTGCGATTGCGATTTATAAAACACCTACTGTGCGATTTCAGGTCTGAATCATGAATGTAAAAAAAATTGTTCTTGGCGATTTTTGGTTATTTTCGGTATTCTTTTTTGCGACGGAGGTGAGCAAATATGTGACAACCCTAGTTGTAATTCAAAACGGCACGAATTGAATAATACGTAAATGTTTACTTTCGTACAAACTCTCTGACCAGTGCTGCCTTTGAAGAAATCGGAAATTTCACCTGACAGCGTCCCAAATTACACATTGGAAGTAAAATGACACACACAAATCGAAAAAAAAAATTTTGTTAAAAATTTCGACCTGCATCACCTTCTTGTTAATTAATCCCTTTAGCAATTAAATGGTTATGGTTACAAAAAAGTCAATTATTTTTTTATTTTAGTTTTAATAAAATCGTCGCTTCTGTTTGGTTAGCTTTTATTAAAAATTAAATTCTTCATTGAAAAAAATAAGCAAAAGTAATTTAGCTATAACTTCCTAACAAATCGTACAAAATAATTGAAACTTGCTTCAAACATGGAGATTATAGAGGTGATATAAACTCAAATTGTGCTTCAGTCGACTTAAACACTTTTTTCGTTTTGCTACAGTCATATGTGTTTATTTATTACCCACTCGATTGTCTTCAAATAATTTGCACAAATATTTATTTCATGAAGCAGGTCCTAGTGATACCTCTTAAATTCTAAAATCGATAGAATTAACACATTTGAGAGTTTATGTTAAACATTATTTCTTCAAAAAAAATAAAAAAAAAAAAAAAATTCGAAAAGAAAAACTTGGCTGGCAAAACTAAATGAAAAATACAACACAAAGTAAAATTGAACACAGATTACACATGAAACTAGAAATTACAGACAGTATGTGTAATTACACACCGATGGGCAACACTGTCTGTGACAGACCCGATTATGAATGCCAACAATAGACTGCGAAAAAGAATATAAGAAGCAAAAGCTTCAGTCAGTTAGTAGATACTGGCTTTCTAGTGTCAAGGCCAATATCCTTGTTAATGCAATAATTTAAAAATCGGTTTCTTTTAGTGCAAATTTTTTATGTTATGAGACCAGTGTAAAAAGTGCCATATTAAGCAGCTTCAAATTGAAATCCGTTCTCCCCTCCACGATCTAAGAACATAAAACTTGCATGTATTACTATGAACTACACTGTTTTAACTAATAAACCCAAAATTATTTAGTTAATTCACAAGGTATCCTAACATGTCATATTGTCAAAATGTCCTAATATTTCACAATGGTTTAAAAATATTGTTGTTGGTTTGTTAACAAAAAGTGTCTTAAATAAATAGAACGTTGCTTGCTGTGTTTATTGTGCTGTCGTAATTAATCAGAAAAGTCCAGCGCTGAGCGGCTGAGCCGTACAACAATATTTTTAAACCATTGTGAAATATTAGGACATTTTGACAATATGACATGTTAGGATACCTTGTGAATTGACTAATTGTATTTAAGTAGTTTCCTTTCTGCACTTAACGATTCAATTCGTGGTATGCGAGCGCCACATTCGACACACAAGTAAACATCACAAATTTTAGCAGACGGGATAAGATAATTTTCGGACACTACGAATATAATAAATTTTTTTTTTATATTAAAAAGTTTTGAATGGGAGTGAATTTCTCTGGAACTTAATTCTAGTTATTTTTTCATTGTGATTTTATCCATTTTATTAAGCAAAATAAGAAATATCAAATGAAATGTCAAAAATTTATCAAAAGTCCCAAATTATTAGGTTTTAAATGCAATATGTTCAAAATACGGGGTGCTAAAGTAAGACCTTTTCGCAATCTTTGTAAAATAGAGCTTCGTTTTTTATGTTTTATATAATAATTTGTTGTTTTCAAATACTTCCTTATATGATTTGCCTGAAAATAATTCTCTGGCATAATCAAAAAGTGTTATCGCTCTAACTAACAATAAAGAACATAAATGTATTGAGCGAAGGATAAAATTAAAACATTTATTAATCCCTCTTGCTCCTTTCGGAACGTAAATAAATGAACGTGTTTTACAAAACTTCTTTTTCTATGCTATAATTAATTGTGGTTATATTCTTTTGAAAAAAAATATAATTTCATTACAACAGTAGAGAAAATATGACATTTTTCTTAAGCTTATATTGCTAGTATACATAAATATATTTTCAATTAACTTATATTTTTTCAAATATAAATACATTTCAATTCATGTTTTTCACTTTCTTAATCTCATATTCCCAATAATGTTTTTCCTTTAATCCTTTTACCTCTCATGCATTTAATTTACCAAGTAAAATGGAAAGAAGAACTAAGAACAAAGTGAACAAATATAAAAGGTTTTAAAAAGGCTTAAATGCATTAAAATAAAAGAAAACATCAAAGAATAATTAGTTAAGAAAATAAGAGTGAAATTAAATGTATTTTTGTTATATCGGGTGATTCATCGTTAGGTTTAATTTATAATGTTAAATAAAACACATAAATTCCAAACTGAACTTACAACTTTTATTATCGGTTAAAAGAATAATTTATGGGTGGTCTATTCTGAAGGTATAATTCTGGGCGACTCATGCGACCATAGCGACTGGCATCTCGCGAGTAACACGAGTAATCATGGTTTCCAAAGCGTCAATTGTAGCTGGCTTATTCCTGAAAACCTCAGACTTTAAATTTCCCCAGAGAAAATAGTCCAAAGGTGTGATATCGCACGATCTAGGTGGACAATTTACCGTAGCAAAACGTAAAACTAAGTGCTCACTATAATGATTTCTCAACAAGGGTATTGTTTCACGCGCTGTATGGCTCGTAGAATCTCCTTGTTGAAACCAGAGCTCACCGCGACCATGCGCTTGAATTTCATGAAGCACATAGTCCGTTAACATGGTGCGATAACGGTTACCATTGACGTGATCGATTCGTGTCCGTCTTCGCGTACACTCTCAGCTACAGCTGCTATATCCACTTCACTACTTGTTGGTCGAGTAAAATCCACTATTGTAAACTGGGACTCAAATTTGTGAATGGTGTTGGCAATAGTGGTCTCAGTAGGTCGATTATGCTCACCCTAAGTTTCTCGAATCGCACGAAAAACATTTCTCACAAAACGCTGATTTTCGTTATATGGCTGCACAATTTGGAGATGCTGTTGTGGTGTGAGCCTTTCCATGATGTCCTGACAAACGATACTGAGCAAAAATTACAAAGTAGTTTGATATGAGTCACGTGTGATCTGTAAAAAAGCATAATGAAAATGAAACCTCACAATGAATCACCCTTTATAAGCATTAATTGCTATATTTTCTTGTTTTTAAATGGAAAACAATTAAACTAAATGAGATTAAAAAATTGAATGAAAGGGATATTTAAAGAGAAGGGAAGGGTTGCTGTTTTGCATTTGTTTTTAATGATTAAATACTTTATTTTTATAAATAGAGATTAGATTTATTGCATAAACTTGTAAACAATGCCCATACTTGAAGCAAAGTCGCAGTACTCAATGGGACGGAATCCAAAAGGCTAATAATATAGTAATGAAATTAAATGTGGTGAAAGTGTATATAAGTGCCATTTATCGCTTACATTTAGTAAATGAAACACGCTTAAAAAAATTAAATTTCATAATATCAACTAATAAGTTTTTTTTAATAAATTGGACACAGGGATTCTTATACTGCTTTGCCGGTTTGCTAGAGTCCATAGTTTACGGAAATACCAATAAATTATTTCGATCAATTATATTTTAGTGACATTACGGTAATATATATGGTC
The DNA here is from genome assembly GCA_943735925.1 of Pollenia amentaria. NCBI lineage: Eukaryota > Metazoa > Arthropoda > Insecta > Diptera > Polleniidae > Pollenia > Pollenia amentaria. The sequence goes on along the minus strand of OX031006.1, from coordinate 221,071,305 downwards.
CAAATTAAAAAAAAAAATATTTTTTGGATTTTTTTCTTCTTATTTTTATAGAAGATTTTGAAAAGTATATTTTATAATTCAAAGAAAAAAATTATCCGAAAACCTCTCGCGAATTGGTTGCTTTATAAGAGTTTTAATTTCTGACACAAAATGTTGTCAACATATTTTGTACCACCTTTTAAGTAGGGATGGACAATAAATATCGATATATCAAAATATCGATATTTAAAAAAATTATAATCGATATATATTATTTACGACTCTCGAATTCGATATTTTTAAGATCTTTTTATAATAAAATTCAATATTTAACGGTTGCTTAACTACTTATAATACTGTTGTTTTTTAAGAATTGCGTCATATGTCTTTTAACTAATATTAAGACAATAACGGCGCTTTTCCATTGTACATTTTCAAAGATTACACAATTCACTTTTGTCTCATTTTTTTTAGAGATGACAACAAAAAAATAAGCGCGGAAAAAATATTCTGGAAAGGGTTAATAGAATTATGCAAAGAATCGCCTTAATTATGGCGTATTAGCAACAATAAACTCATAAAACTTGGAAAGTTAATAATAAAAATAATATTTTTTTTTATTTGAGCATGTTCTTATATATTAAAAATAAAATATTGCACAGTTTACTTGTATAGTATGTGTCACAAGTTTTGTTTACCGGCAGTATATAATCCCAATTAATTTTTTTTTATTAAGATTTCATATGGCGAATAAATAAAAACATTTTGTTATTCTGTACTTTTTTTTAAATTTTTTTATTGTCGAATTAACTGCCGGTCCCTCGATTTCAAACGAAAACTTCGTTCGCATAACTTACCTTAAACACTAAATCTTAAAATTGGTTTTTGTTTTAAATAAAAGTTAAGCGAATGAAAGTTTCGTTCGAAATCGAGGGACAGGCAGTAAATTTTAAATTAAAAGAAACAATAAGAAGTTAGAATGGAATTACATGTAATATGTTTGTTCATATGTATGTAAATATGTATTGAAATTTGGTAATAATTTCAGCTTAATACGTTCGATACATCGATATATTTAATTAATAAATACCGATACTCTTGAAAAATATCGATATCCCTACTTTAAAGACTACTTGCACCCTCATAATGTGGTAATATGTAACGATCGAAAATATAGGTTTTAAGTAGATTATAAGCAATTCCACTTTAATATTTTTAATTAAAAAATACAAAGAATACAAGCTAAATTTTTTTTTAACAATAACAATAATAGCTGGTATTAATAATGGGGTATTTCTAATAATTTGATGAAATTGGGTGTACAACATGTAACATATTTTTGGTTTCGTTGGGCAACATTTTAAAAAGAGAATATGTTAGCGCCTACAAAGGCAACGTCTATGCCAGAAAATAAAAATACCTAAATTAAAAAATATTTGCTTCTTTTTGGAAGTATTTCATGCACTAATTTCATCGCTAGGCAAATGGTTTACTTTAAAAAAAACTAATGGAGCTTTCTATACCAGTTAAGAACATACAAATTTAAAAAAAATAAATTTGTTTCCAATGCCAGGTTTTTATTTATTTTTAAAAATACGATCGTAAATAAAAATTAGTCACACTGTATTTAACTGTGGTTTTGTTTGAATAAAATATCAGCACTTTACGTAGTATGATATTTTTATGCCGAATACATATCTAACAATCATTAAAACTGGTTTATGATGCTCCTGTTCCACAAATCTTCAAAGTAAGGCAGAGAATATTCTCTTTGCTGTTGTTGTTTTTGGTAAAAAAAAAAAATGTTTGGCTTTGTTTACATTAAGTTCGCTCACACGTATATGAATGAATGTTTCTAATGCCTATTGCTAGGAACTAGGGTATTCATTCGGTTAACCTATTAATTACTACCCGATTAACTGTTCGGTTAAATAAAAATGAGCTTTTTTCGATTAACGATTAAACCGGTTAATTTCAGTCGTTCAACCGATAAACCGATGTTACAAAATTATTTATTTTTTGTAGTATTATAACGTATTATAACATATATATATAACAAAGAAGGTGATCTTAATTTTAAATAAGTTTTTCCTTTCAACAGCTTATTGTTTCACGTATTTTTTATCTGTATGCGTTTAGTAATTGGTTTCTTCTCATGTCTTCTCATATCAATCTTTTAACAGAATTAACCAAAACAATTAGAAGCGTTAAAAATTTAAAAAATTAAAACGACTCTAATGACATAATGGAAGATTTTATATGTTTAGAGAAATCCAGAAAAAGGACTGAGAAATTAGATATTCTGTATTATGATTTCTCCAGGTTTTAGCAAAACTAAAAAAGGATCGCTTAAAGCCTAAACATTTAAGCCAAATTATTTGTTTGAAAGATTATCTTATAAGATCTCCTTAAACTATTAAAATAACTAATAAAATGATCTCACAATTTTTTTTTTAGTAAATACATAATACGTATTAAGTAGAGAATATACTAATATTATAGGATTTACAACAATTTATGAAGACGACGTGAAAGAAAAACCTGACTGGCATATTTTATATTTCTAGAACTATATATTTTAATTTGTTATTTTAACAGAATTAGTGAACATTTTTGTTCATTAATTTCTTTGACTAACAAAACATTTTAAGAGCCTACAGTCTGTAGGTCTTCGTACCCCCAATAGTTTTATACACTATTGTTATTTATACAATCATTTGTTTATTAACACATATATATTTTTTCTATTGTTCTATTACAGATTCCCCAGGGACCAACAAACCTTACCCAATCATTTTTATTTTACTGACTATGAGAGACATAATGCTGAGATTGCTGCATTTCATTTGGACAGGTAAGAGAGAGAAAAAAAATGTTATAAAATCTTCAAAATAAAAAGAGGTGTAGGCCAACAATACACTAAACAAAAAGCCAAAGCTGTAATAACAATCAACAGTCAACAAGAACAACATAATTCAGCCATATTTATACAGAAATAAAAGTTTATACCCATATACATTAATTTACCACTGCAATCACAAATTCATATAACAATTTCAAAAGTTTTATATAACATTCCATCAAGGATTATTACTGAGCCAGATACTCAACTTGTACATTAGGGCTGTAACCAAATTTTTGCCATCGAGGTACGATTTGGGTAATGTTGTTTTATTAATGAAAAACATTTTCCTGGGCTAATTTGCCAAAAAAAAAAAAAATTCATGCGCCAAATTCAGCTTACGATAAAGAATCAGACATTTTTTACATTATGCAGATTTGTTATTGTTTTCCATGTAACTTTCTTAATTCGACGCGTAGTAGAGAATATCCACCAATATATCGACCCGAAACGGTCGTAAGCGTCAAAACACGAATTTTACGGAATAAGATTTTTTAGATCTTTGTTTAATACGTGACATCAAGTAAAAAAAGTTGTGGTTTGTTTATGCCCCTTGCGATATTTATATTAGTTATAAATTTATATTTTTAAAAGCTTAAGCACTAGCGTATATTTTGTGTATTTATTTAATACTAGTTGTTTTGTCCTGGCGCTGCCCTGGATTTTCCAAATAATATTTAAATTCTGGAGAATTTGGTTAATAAATTGACCCCAACGCTATCTATGGGTCAAAATTTCTTCGTGAAACTTATTTTTGCCTAATAAATATATATTGTGAATTTCAGCTAAATCGTACCATAAGCGCCGCCTTTCGGAATTAAACTATGAAGTAACTTGGTTCCAGACTAAACTAATTCATTATCGAATTTTGGTGTCAATCGGTTCTTGAGTTTTAGTTACACGTACGCGGAACAAACGTTTTTATATTTTATAGCGACCCCCAGACCATCAGCAATATACTGTAAAAGTTGCATAAAGATCGGTTCAGCGGTGGCAGATATTTCCGTATCTTTGTACTGGAGGTCCTATACACACTTTTCTAATCTCGCCCAGATTTTGTCAGATATTGTGTATTGATAACCAAGCTATTCGTACTTGCCGTACGAAGACATTAATCTATAATGTCTTTGTAAGGAAGGCCCACTTAAAATTTCAGAAAAGTAGCCTATATAGCACCTCCCAGACCATAAGCAATATACTGTGAAAGTTTCATAAACATCAGTTTAGAGGTTACGGAGATTATCTCCTACAAACAAACAAACATTATCTCTTTATAATATTAGTACAGAAGTATAGATATAGAATAATTATAAAATGAAAAAATTAAATATTTAACATTTTTTTTATTTTTTTTAATTTATTCTATGAGTTAAATTTCAGTTATGTATTTTATAAAGCTTTTTTGCTCTATTCCTTAAATTTTTAGAAATGACTTTATACCAGGCATCAGAAATTAAGAACCGATAACTTGAAATTTAAGTTTTTCATTTGAAAAATTCAAAACTCATGCGTACAAAATAAATTTTTTTTTCTATCAGTTAAAAAAAAATAGGAAACACAAAAAAGATATTTATTTTTAAAGTACAATATGTGTTTTGTACATGAAAAGAAACAAAAAACAAAAATTTGAAAAATATACAAAAACGTTTTTTTTATTTTTTTTTTTTTGAAAAATATTTATCATTGGTGTTCAACGCATGTTTTCAACTGTACAAAAAAAAAAAAAAAAATTATTTTGTTTTATTTGTTCTTCAAAGTTCAAAATAATAAAGTTCTTAAAAAAACGTTTTTGAGAAAAATATTTTTGTTTTGTTTTTAGAAACTAACAATAAAAACTCAATTTGAAGTTAAAATTAAGAATTTTAATTAAAATTATAGTGCTTTGCCAGTTATTATGACCAAAAATAAAAGGAATTTAAGTTCTGAGCATGTAGAAAATTTATTGTTGCTCAAACTCAACATCAAGGTAATTGATAAGATTACTATTTAGTTCTAGGATAATCTTTATCATGTTATAACTACTTATTATTAATAAGCTTTACATTTTTTACAATAATTTTGTAGGTATGAGTTTAAATTTTGTCAATTAAAAAAATTCAATTTTAAGTTTTCGGTTCTTTTTTTTCATGTACAAAATAATATTGTACTGAAAACATAAATATCTTTTTTTTTGTGTTTGCTTTTATTTTTTTAAAAAATTAAGTTTTCGGTTCGTAATTTTTTGTACAAAGAAACGAAAAAAAAATATTTTTCTCAAAAACGTTTTTTTTAAGAACTTTATTATTTTGAACTTAAGGAAACAATATCAAACAAAAAATTTTTATCAATTTTTGGTTATTGTACAATTTAAAATATTATTCGAACACCAATGATAAATATTTTTTTAAAAACATAAAAAAAACGTTTTCCGGTCCTTGCTTTATACACTACCAGACTTTTATATTGTATAAAGTCATTTCTAAAAATTTAAGGAATTGAGCTATTACAAAAGAGTTTTATAAAATACATAACTGAAATTTAACTCATAGAATAAATTCAAAAAAATAAAAAAAATGTTGAATATAATAAAATTGCTTATGAAAAAGAAATTATTCCCAATATCTAATTAAATATTTATTTAGAAAATGTAAAAATGTATATAAAAACTTCCAGCATATGTAGCTAATCTTCCTAACTATTAAAATTGAATTAACAGATAGCCGAGTCCTCTTCATCGCTTTCTGAAGTGTGTCCTTCTTAACACGGTTGCCAGATTTGAACGTCGCTTTGAAGATTTTTAGGTTACAAAGCGACGATGGCGATTTTTCAAATGACAAATTTATTATAAGTTTTGAATATAACTACAGGTTTTATTTTAGCTTCTAGATTTTTTAATTTATATTGTTGGCATTAACTTTTATGCCTTTGCAGTTTATAATACAAAATAAGATTTATTATTACTATTATTTTTTTTGCGTTCAATTTGCTCGTTGGTACCGTTTTATTGCATCCATTTTTTCAACCATTTTTTTCTAAATCGCTTAAACAAGATTTACGACGTGTAAATAGGTGTTCCGTACCTGTCGAAGTTGGTTTATGAGGTACATCATTTAGTTACTTTTGAAACATTTTCCATTCCAATGATTCGATTTGTAGAAAAGTCATCTATTGACATCAATTTGTTTGTACTACCAATATTTCAAATATTTTTCTGTTTTGAATTCATTGCTCTTGGTTAGAAAACCATTAGTGTCCGAGCGAACGCACTTTTTCAGACCGAACCCTAACCCGAACTCGAACTTCGGTAAATTTTGCAAAGTGAGGCCGAACCCTTACCGAACCCAAGCTTTTTTGCCATTAAATCTAAACAAATGTTCTTTTTAATTTATTTATTTAAAACAAAACAAAATTTCAGTAATTCATATGCAAAATGAAAAGTTAAATTGCACTTTTATAGTTTAAAAAATCAGAATATTTAAAAAAAAAACATGATACTACGCTGTTGTGCTTAGGATGCCAATACATTTCTTTAATAATTTTCTACTCAATGATTTTAAAATATTTACATCGTTAAAATTCTTGGTTTGTAAAATATTTTTAATTAATAACAAAATACAAAATTTAAATTTCAGTTTTCTCTGATTTTCATTTCTACACTTTACCGCCTTTTATAATACAGGAGTTCAATAAAGCATACATTTCGCACTTGACCAACAAGAAGGTATTAACTCAAAATTTAATTAAATTTTCAGTAGAAGCAAAACAATTTTTAATTAAACATCTTACTTATGAGTGTGGCCTTTTTCGTTGCGAATGGAAAATCAAAATATGTGTAAGACAGCGGAGCGGGTTAATATTAAAGGCAAATTAAAAATATTTTTTAAACTAAGTGTTTCATTACCAAAACGGGAGACAAAATAGCACGATATTTTTACGGCGGGTACATATAAATATTATGAGTTTTGTCAAAAAGGGAAAACATAAAAATTTTGAGATAATACTTGTTGATCAAGTGCAATATTAGTACTCAAAATAAATTATTTATTATAATGTCTAAAAATCCATTTTTCTGCATTTGTTCAGTTTAGATTATTTCTTCGGTCTGAATATAGTGGTCCAAGAACACTAAATAGCTGCTCACTAACAAAGGTGTTTGGTGGTGATGAGATATTAGTTCTGGTCACAGCCTTAAGATTTATAAATGGACTGGCATTCTATAACTGAAATATATCAGTATTTCGAGGACTTTTAGATTCAGATAAAAGTTATTTTCATATACACACATGGATAATTACTACGTTTGTAATTTCATTTAAAAGGTTGAACTTTGGCCGAACATAATTTTTTGACGAACTCAGTAACCGAATTCAAACGTTCGGTCGGACACTCAAAACCATACATAGTTAACATTTTTATTTTAGAAATTTTTTAAATAATTTGCATTTTATTAGAAATGGAAACTTAAAATAACAAACCATATTAAAAGTTAGTATTATTCTAAAATGACTATTTAAGTTCCATTTGACGATTTTTTATTTATTTATTTATTTATTTATTTATTTATTTATTTATTTATTTATTTGGTATACAGTGCAATAAGAACGAGTCTTTTTATAGCACTGTATATATAATGTTAATTGCAAATGTAACATATAAAAGTTTGACTAATATAATTGATTAATATACAATAAGGCAAAATACAGTGGGCAACAAATAAATAATTAGTTTTAAAAAACAATTCTTAGTGATTACATGAATATACTAAATACATATTATAAATAAAAAAAAAATAATAATATTTATTTTATTTAAAAAGTTAACAAAAATGATTAAATACTTCGCGTTTAAAGTGCTTAGCATTGCTTGTTGTTTGAATATAGTGGGGTAATCGGTTCCAAAGCTGGATGGAGTTTATAAAAAATGCCTTTCAGATATCTGACTACGATATCAATAACTGTTTATCTTTTTTCCTCTATTTGATCTAGAGAAGAATAGTCGATTATATAAATAGCCTGGTTGTTTTGTATTAATAGTTTTATGTAGGAATATTAGACAGCGGCATTTTAACAAGTTATCAAAAGATATGTTGTGTAACTGATTTGCGAAACGGGAAACTCTTGAGTATCGTGTAAGACCAAAAACGTATCTGACTATATTATTGAAAGTTACATTGAGTTTTTTCTTACTTGCCGAATCACAGTTTGCGAATAGTTCACAACCATACATTAGGGTTGGCATTAGGTATGTCTTTGCAAATAGCATACGGATCTCAAGGGGAGTGTAATATTGAGTCATCCACGGATTGCGCAACATAGAAAACGTTCTACCACAAATTGCATTTATGTGATTAGACCAGTCAAGTTTAGAATTAAATATAACACCAAGATTTTTAGCTGATTCAACTATTTCTATACTTGAATTGTTAATCTGAATTGGCGGCAGATTAACTTAAAATTTGACCATTTCAACCAGTTTTTTCTGGCTTTTCATAGTAATATACTCATGGTGATATCGTTGAGGGATTATTTCTAGGTTAAGGACTTTGGATTTGGAGGAAATGAAAATCTTATTAATAATGGCTAAACAATGGAAAAAAGACCATCAAAATTTTAACATCAAATGAATATACACTGCTTAATTTTAAAAGATTTTTTCACTATTCTTCTCTGCAGAAAATTTATAAATTTATCGCTGGTACCATAATTCATAAAAAAATACTTTTAAAAAATTGGTACAAGTTGGAATCTTACAATTGCAAAATACTAGACCAAAGTAGGTCAAAAATAGCAAATTTCAAATACGATTATTTTGTAAGCTATAAGAGATAAATAATGCATTTTTTGTAGAACTCGACTAGTTTATTGCACTTATTTTAACCGGGATAAAATTAAGAATTCTGGATGGTTTTTTATTTTTGCAATACCCGAGGTGGCCTACTTAGGGAATCTCTGTAGACCCTCTTGATATGTCTATATATCCCAAATTCCTAGCATAAACTCTGATAGAAGTCCTTCATTAGCAACTCGAATTTTATTTCAATCAGACTATCGTTTACAAAATCCAGAATTATTTATATTTTATTCCAAAATATCCCCCTGTGTGTCGCTTACGATCAATTGGTAAAACAATAAAAATTTAAACAATACTAACGATAAAATCGAACACGTTATATATTTGACATTATTAAAAATTTTGACATTTTGTACTATGAAAATTTTATTCTCAATTATGATTTTTTTTACTTTATTTATTTCCAAATGTCGCTTACAATAAAGGAGTATGTATGGATGTATTTTATTAAAAAAAAATGCAAGACCATCTCATCGCATAAAAATTGATTTTTAAAAGTTCAATGCCGTTGGTGCATGAACTTTTTTGAAGGCAGCAAGAAAGCAAAAACGTAATTTTTTATAGTTTTTAATGCCCTATTCGACTATACTATGTCTAATTTAATATTTGCAACATATGTTAAAAAGTTATAGCCCTATTTTACATACACAACAATAAAATAAAAATGGGGCCAACAACAGAAAGCTTACAACAAGTACTTTTTTATGTATTTGTTTTAATTGCGTATGATTTTTTATGATGAAATATCGGACATACTATGGTATATGCTCCTACTTACTCTTTTTCTCTTACCCTGCCTCACTACCATTTGTAGGATTTTGCCTACATGGAGTACACGTGAGCAATTTATGATAGTAAATAATGGCTAGATGTCAGGTTTAATAAAATTATATTGACGTCAAAAGTTCAAAATGCATGGCTTGTGGCTTATTTGCTTGATGTGAAAGAAAAAATTATTCAACATGTCCAATTAAGATAAAAGTTTTTGTATAAGAGATGAAATAATAGTGCGATGTTAAGATAAATAAGTAAAAAATATAAAAATCAAGTTTTTCAATTTTCCTTGAAACTCTTTACATTGAATAAAAGAAAATGGTTTTTCTAAAACTGTCTGTAATTTCAGCAATATTGGAATCGGGAAGGTCGAATAATTGATCGACTTCAAATATCAATCAAAAACATCATTACCGTAGCCGTTATCATGTCTCCTTATTTCCCAGTGATATTTGGTAAATTTTTTAATAACAAAGAAACTTTAAATATAAAAGCAAAATTTTATACATAGTAAGGTCAAACTTCCTATCCCCGTGAGGTGCTTTAGGACCAAAATCCTTTTTTCGGGAGGCGTTTTTATAGCGCCTAGAGGAAACTATGGATTGTTTTACAATATAAACAAGTAAAGTGCCTTATGCCGAATCTTTGATAACCTCCACCGAGAGCAAGAATATTATGGAAGTGGGATTTGTATAAAATTTATCTTAGTTATCACCCAAACATCACAGTCAGTTTTTTCAGGCGAATTCCGATAGTATCCCGATAGGGAAGCGAACTGACACTAAAGCAGTCCCGTAAGAGGGTCTTCGGTGGTAGAGACCGGCCCTAGTTCTAACACTTTATATGAAGTTTTGATGGAGTTGTCATTGGAGGCGGTTTATTTACACCCAACAGCCACCATTTGACCAGTGGCACATCTATTCTCAATAAACGTGTTTAGTGTTAGTTACTACAATCCTCATCCTTGGTATTTTTCCAATAAAAGTCATTGAATTAATTTTAAGAGCAAATTTTTAAATAGTCCTAAAGAAATGTATCACACCACCGGTGAACGATCCTTATAATTAAATAAAAAATCTTTAATGTAAATGAATTATTAAAGCAAAAGTAATAAAGAATTAAAAAATTTGCGTTATTATTCCATATACTAAAACAATTATTTATTTCGTATTTTAGGTGATTAGTTCTCCTTTCACATGTCATTAGTTTTTTATTTTGTTCTTATGCTGTTTTCATAAGTCCCAGTACCAGTTCTATTGGAACTAGCTTCGATTGTAACCACACAATGGGATATGGGACATCAACACTTTTAGTGATAAATCAAATGATTTCAAAATTTAATGGGAAGCTAATATTTCGTTACGGTTTTAGTAGTTATAGACTTTTTCTTAAGTGCGGTGTAATGGTACGTACGCAGGAATTCCTACTAAATTAAGCTTTTTTTTCAATTACTTTAAGTACGAGTCGTACCAAAAGATTTAAGTATGTACTCGTATAACACTAAAAAGTACTTAAAACAATCTGAAATGGGATAACTTTCGAAACCCAATATCCGTGCATACGCGTGTGTTCGTAAATTTTTTTTGTATAAGCAACAACAACACTGCAAAAGAAGAACCTACATAATTTCCACGATTAAAAGATAAAATAAGAAGCAAAAATTTCCAAATTCTTTTTGTTAAAATTATTTAGTTAAATACATCAAATTTTCAAAGTAAGACATGCTGCTGGTGTTTACAAATTTGAGTTCTTCTGTGAACAACGGGAGGACTACAACAAAGGTGAAACAAACTTATGTGTAGCCCTGCGGCCACACGATCAAGCTTTTCTTGAAAGTCATTTACATATACTCTTTGTCAAAATTTCTATAAATTGAAAGCTGTGACATAGGCTGCACGCAATTTGTAAGCATTTTACTTTCAAGATACCATCAAGAAAACAATTTATAAAAACAAACGAAAAATTAGCTCACTAAACTTGTAATCAGCTGTTAAATTGATCGTAAAATTGCCAAACAAATGAAAAGGTAAAATTGAGAGCAATCTCTTGGTCAATTTAAAAAGTGTCAGTGTGTTAGTAACAAATTGGGAGAGTTTTGCAAATTGAAATGAAGTGAATGAAATTGAACGTGTGGCGTCCAAGTAACGGGTAAGTCAATAATAATATTCTCTCTCTGGTTCTCTGGGGTAACTGTTTATACTAAGGCGATTAAATCAAAAAGTTCATATAAATTTTTCTTCTAAAATTTCATCTTAACACACATACACAAGAATAAGCAAGCTACAGAAGAACTTAGAAAACCTAACAACAAAATACATGTTATTTTTGTATTTACTTGTCACTGTTTTTTTAGTATTCATAACGAAATGATAACTTAAAAAAACTTTGTCAGAGTAGGAAAGTTTAAAATTTGATTTCTGTACATTTTGCGCACAGATTCAAAAGATACGAAAAATATCAAGATTATACATGGTACCTGAAGTCATCAAAAGGTACGAAAAATGTATCTTTCGTATCCTAATGGCATCACTGGTTAGAGTCAATCTAATGTATCTCACTTGGGTGCCCCGGTAGACTAGCTGGTAGTGAGCTAGTCTATCAGTACCTGGGTTGCGGGTTCGATTCCCGCCAGAGACTCTGGTCTCCTGCAGACAAGCGAAAAGCTTCGCGGAATTTAGTGTAGGAATAATAAAAAAAAAAAAAAAAAAAAAAAAATCTGGCTTTTTAAGGTCAATTTAGTCGATCTCTTATCGGATTATTTTAATTACGAAGCACTTGAATGATCCGTACTTGAATCAAGCATTCTGTTCTTGATTTAGGGAATCCCGTACCTAACGTTCTATTGACACCGCGTTGGCTTGATTTGAGTATGGATGGATTTATTTTTCTTTTCAGTGTACTAATATTAAAAAAAAATTTCTTTAAAATAAGCAATTATGCATAATATTAAGGACAAAAGACGAGGAAATTAATAACCAGGTACAGGTTGACTAAGGTTTCTCTCTCGATTGATGTCTATTTATCTAATAAAAAATGCTATCGCAAGAAATTTCAGAAATCTAAAATATTGCAAATTCCTAGTAAAAAAATTACTGAAATTACTCAATTGGCAAAAATTAAACGTTTCCTAGTTAAATAAAAAAAAGTCACAATTGTATACATACATATGAGGGTCAAGTGACCCAACTTTTGAAATCGATGTCTTCCGATGAAATTTGCACCAAGGTTAGTCCTATTGGATAGTAGCTTAGACACAAATTTTCAACAAGATCGGTCAAAAAGTTTCTGAGTTAGAGGGGGTCAAAATTTGAGATTTTGGCCAAACAGGTGTTCTTTCTCATCCATGTAACTTATTATCTATTGGTGTTAGCAAAACTTGTCCCAAACAAATTAGCTAGCTATTTCTTCAAGCTTTCGTAAAAATTTTTTTTTGTTTTTTTTAATTTTTTTTTTTTATTAAAAACTTATTTTTTTTAATTTTTTTTGAAGCGGGTATTTTTTTTTTTTTTTTTTTTTTGCTCAAAAGAAAGCAAAAAAAAATACCCGCTTCAAAAAAAATTCAAAAATAGTTTTAAATTTAAAAAAAAAAAATTTAAAAAAATTTATTAAAGGATCTTATGTGATTTAGATTAAATTTTTTAGATTATTTATCTTTTTGTTTTTATAATTATTATTTTATTTTAATTTAATTTTTATTACAAATAAATAAAAAAATTTAATTTGTCAATATCTCTATAGAAAAAAAGTGATTTTATTCCTGGGATTAACATATTGTGGGTATTACAGTATCGAAGGTATGAAATACTTGTTAGGTATGTTATATACCGTCGGAAAGGTTAATTTGTGTAGTCTCTCAGCATAAGTTTTATTTTTAAGATTTTAGAAACACTTACACTCAAATAGGAAAAAATTCAAAATAGTACATATGCTAAAAATTTAAAAAATGCTCGTCTTGACTTAGATATTATTTTCTTATACATAACCCACTCGCGGCCCAAATAGCAACCAGAACTAACTTAAAGGAAAGGACCTAGCCTTTTTTTGAGCAAAAAAAAAAAAAGAAAAAAAAATACCCACTTCAAAAAAAAATATAAGTTTTAAATTTAAAAAAAAAACAAAAAAAAATTTTTCCGAAAGCTTGAAGAAATAGCTATCTAATTTGTTTGGGACAAGTTTTGCTAACACCAATAGATAATAAGTTACATGGATGAGAAAGAACACCTGTTTGGCCAAAATCTCAAATTTTGACCCCCTCTAACTCAGAAACTTTTTGACCGATCTTGTTGAAAATTTGTGTCTAAGCTACTATCCAATAGGACTAACCTTGGTGCAAATTTCATCCAAATCGGAAGACATCGATTTCAAAAGTTGGGTCACTTGACATGAAATCCCCCATATGTATATAGAAGTAAAAATAAAAAATGTATAGCATGATCGCCAAAAAAAATCACAAAAGTGGCAGAAGACATCGTTGAAAACACAAACAAAAAACTAAAGGACACTATTACGGTTCCCAACTCAACTCAGTTAAGTTGCAATTTCTTTATTTTTTTATTACGGTTTACAGCTTTGCTATATTTCGGCGAACAAAAATATCAAAAAAAAATAGAACTCTTCACAACCATATGTCTTAATTACTACTTAACTGAGCTGAGTTGTGAACCGTAATACGGGCCTAATTTAAAAACTAAAAATAAACGGCCTTTATTAATTAATTCATTTATTAATGATGTGCTAATAATCCCAATTTTCGAATGAAAACACTGAAATTTATTGTTGTGGGAAAGCTAGTTTCTATGCGCATTTCGCTGGTTGCTTAGGCCAGCTCGTCAGGAAACTTTTTCCAAATACTTTAGAAAAGCTAAAAATATTATACAAGTAAGACCATAAAGTGAATAAGAATTTTAAAACACTCAGGTCTTAAATGTAACAATATCAAAGCTTCAACAAAGTCACAACAATAAAACGTCAATCTTTTCTTTCTTACATTCCCCTACAATTGGCTGGTTTTTTTCCAACACGAATTGTAGTTGTAAGAGGATAGAAAGAAAAAAACAAAATTAAAAAAACAAGTTGCTTAAATAAAGCACCTTGCCATTTCAGTTTTTTATTTGCCGGGCACATGCAAATTTATTATCAAAAATTATTTTCGGGAATGAAATATTTTATTAATTAATTCATTTATTAATGATGTGCTAATAATCCCAATTTTTTTTCATAAAAAATAGAACGGGCTTATAAAAAGTTTATGAAACGAATTTTCTCTGAAAATTTGCTAAATAAACCTTTTATAAACCTGTTTTATTTATTATGAATAAGGGGAAAAGAGTTTATTTAGCTGACGAAAAATGTCTCTAATCCTTAAAATTCTAGCGGCTAAGAAAAATCTGCAAATCTCATTTGAATTACAAATGACAATTTATTGGCCACTTAATACAAAAACGAAATTTTATGTGCCGAAAACAAAATTGTTTTTCCTCAATTTCTGCAAAAGAAAAGTAATGCATTTTATGCCAAAGAAAAATTGTATAAAACTTATTTAAAGAACAGAATTTAATACACAACGGACAACTTTAAAATTTAGAAGAAAAATAATTTGCATATCTTTAATTGACCACAATTGGCAAAGCTAGAAGAAAACAAAAAAATATTTACTATAACCAAAGCAGTTTTTGGTATTTTTTTATTCATAGTGCTTAAGCATTTTAGTTTTGTATTTTAATATAAAAAATAAGAAAAATATTCAGGATAAATAACGAAAAGAGAAAAAGAAAAAATCAAGAGAAATTTTAAATTTGATATTTTTTGGCAAGACAAAACTTTAAAATAAAGTTTATTTTTTATACTAGACACCAAAGCAAAAAAAAAGTTTCGAAAAACAGCAGGAGCAGTAACAGCAAAAGAAACTGTAGCACAGGAAACTACAAGACAAAGTTTATAACCATGCGAGAATTCTTTTTTAAGTTTATTCTCCGCTGTAGTTTTTTTCTATGACTTTTAGTAAAATCATTGTAAAGAGTGTTTTTGAAGTGGTTTACTTTTCTAGGATAATTTTATTTCGGGCATGTGGGCGGCTGTTGTATTTTGAAAGTCCAATTTTTTAACTTATCAATTTCGAAAAGAAATTCGGTACTCTATTTGGCCAATTATCTGCGATAAGTTGTTATAAAGTACACAGAATAGGGTTATTTATGGTATAACTTATCGGAAAAATAGTCCTGCTCCACATAAATTTAAAGTTTCCGTGACAATTTTGCTTAGAGATGGCTGTATTTCGTTGATGCGGCCTTTGCTTTTAAAAGTGGGCATATAAAGTGAAAGAGAGAGAAAAAGCCTAACGTGGCTATAATAAAAAACCTAACTCTATGAACGAAATATTGAGGGAAAATTGTGGACATAGTCCGATAACTTGAAATAACCCCATAAATAAAATCGAATGATGTTTAATCATACCACTAAGGGGCCAATTGTGATCACCAAAACGAGAGTTTATACGACTAGCAAATGGCTTTTGCAGTTATTGAATTGATTAAAAGTCTACTCTACATGTGGTATCTTGTTGGCTACATCAAAATCATTCAATTTCGATTGGTTGCATGTGGGTTTTTCGAGCCCCAAAACGAGGTGGGAATATATTTCAGTGCTTATAACCCATTAATTCTTCCAACGGGCTTACTTCACTGTCCATCTTCATTAAGAACTCAGCTGTCAATTTCTTATTTAAGGCTGCCAAATTTTCGTTGCATAAATGGCAAAAAATTCTATTCGTGTGCTACAATTCATACTCTGTTTAACAATAGTGAGCGAAAATAATAATTGTCTTAACACATTTAAGGTAGAAGTACATGACACCGCTACCGTGGTTGCACTATTGCCAAAAAGAGCGGTAAAAATGAAGTCGTAGATTCACGCATAAATAAGGCCCGTCATTCCATGTACTCTTTAAGGGATGTATGGAAGTCTTCTGGCTTATCGAGGCAAATAAAAATACAAGTCTATACAAATAAAAACATCAGCTTATAAATCTTTATGGTTGTGAAATCCGGGGCTTATAAAAAAAACTAGGTTACAACATTACTTTAACCTGAAGTGAGCGATAAGTTAAACGCGATTTCATCCTACCTGTACCCATGTTCCGTAACTTTGGTGAGAACTTCTCGCAAAATATTCCATCATTTCTAGAAAAGTGAGAAAAAAGTGTATCTATAGTCATATCGAAAACTATCAAAAGTGATTAAATCGTTACTCGAAGCCGATGTGAAGTTACAGCCGTTGAGAACGCCAGTCACACATATCGTTGACGGCGACCAAAGTTGAAACATTTTCAATGACGGCGGCGAAAATACGACGGTCGGCTATACCAAATAATGTGAAGAGCGACTTTAATGTTTATTGCTTACAAAACTGCTTTGAAAAGAGTCGTTTATTTTTCAAAAATTTTAAAAGCCAAATAATTAAACAATGAAAAAATCTACCAAGAGCAATATACTCAACTCTGTAAATATTCATTGCAAAATTTTTTTCTCACCTGGTTTTTATTCGTGAGATTATGAGGCAGTTCAAAGTGGGAACTTTCTCACAAAATTTTTACAGACACACTTTTTATGTAAATTGGCGAGATATTCCCTGACGTGACAGCTATTACTTGCCAAATATTTTACGGACGCAGTGAAAAACCGTTTTTAATTTATGCCATGTTTGTTTAATTTTTCACATTTCAATGGAAAAATTTCTCGACGCGGGTAGGTTATAGTAAAGTTGTATTAATGAAAAAGTTTTTATACATCTGATATAATCATACCTTTAACTAACGCCAAGTTAAAATAATTTTATTGTTGTCGGAAAACGGTATGTCTAAAAGTCACCCTATAATGCACAGTAAATGATTGTGTATTTATAGTAAGAAAGTATATGTTGGTTCGTATGCCAGGGTATGTATAATAACTTGTGTGTACTTATACGAATTATAACTGAAACTTTGTTATAACCCAAAACATTGTTCAAACGCTACGTACGAAAACAGTTCTGTAAACACATATAAACATAAAATTTACAGAGTGACATAAGATAACTAATACAAATAAGGGTAATGTTACGAGGGCGGATCAATAAGTCCGTGACTTTTCGAACTTCCCTCGTAGTTATATGAAATGCAACACTGCTCCCATCAAGTACCACCTGTTAATAGACTACTGTCAAGTTTTAAGCAAGTTCCGTCATTTACTTTGCGTTTAACAGCTGTTCAAAACATAAAACCTTGTAGATTTTTTTAAAAATGGAAAAAAGTGAATTTCGAGTGCTCATTAAACATGATTTTTTGCGAAAAAAAAACCGTCAAGCAAACCAAGCAAAAGCTTGATAAATACTATGGGGATTCTGCACCATCGATTTCAATGATAAAAAGTGTTTTACTGACTTTCGATGTGGTCGCACAAGTGCAAATGACGCTGAACGTTCTGGACGGCCAATTGAAGTCAATAAAAGTGCGAGTGATTATTGATGCCATAGGCATATCATATGGCAGTGTGGTTCCGATTTTAAATGATCAGCTGGGGTTAAGAAAGCTGCCTGCAAGATGGGTGCCGCGTTTGCTCTCAATTGACCATAAACGTAATCGTGTGACAACTTCAAATGATTATTTGGAGTTGTTTAACCGCAATTCGAATGAGTTTTTGCGGCGTTTTGTAACTGTGGATGAAACATGGATCCATTATAACACTCCGGAGACCAAGCAATGGGTTTCTCCCATTATGATAGAAACAAATGGAAACAGTTTTTTGGGATGCACGCGTGATAATCCACATCGATTACATTCAAAAGGAAAAAACAATAAGCGACGAATATTATTCCAGCTTATTGCACCGATTTAACGAGGATTTAAAAAAAACGACCCCATATGGCCAAGAAAAAAGTTCTTTTTCATCAAGATAATGCACGGGTGTACACGTGTGCAGTCTCAATGGCAAAATTACATGAATTGGGCTACGAATTGGTACCTCATCCGCCATATTCTCCGGATTTAGTGACTATTTCCCATTTCCGAACCTTAAGAAATGGCTCGTTGGAAAGAGATTTAGCTCCAACTATGAAATTATTGGTCAAACAAATGCCTATTTTATAGACCTCGAAAAATCCTATTTTTTGGAAGGGACACACAAATAGGAGAAACGTTGAACTAAGTGTATTGAACTTAATGGAGATTATGTTGAAAAATAAAATTTTTTTTTCATATAACTACGAGGGAAGTTGGAAAAGTCACGGACATATTGATCCGACCTCGTATGTATCTATTTCTGAAAATATTCGTCTCAATTTTTTCCGTACTACTGTAAAAATCTTAAAGGAACTTTTCAAAAGTATACTGCACGTTCTTTCAGTTACCACCAAAACAATAATAAAACCACAAAATAATAACAACAACAAAAGCAAAGCATGAAATTATGTTTTTATATACAAAAGAAACATCACACAAACACGTTCGTACACTTATACTCCCCCATTCGTATATCTTAAAATAAAGAAAAAGTAATGAGTTACTTTGTAAGTGTGTGCATGAAAAAATAAAGACATTTAGTTTATTGCATTATCATCGCCATTATCTTCAAAAATCCAAAAGAAAGTAAAAAAGACTGAGAGTGCAAATAAAAAATAAGAAAAAGAGAAAGAATCAGACTTACAGGATATGGTGAAGACTAACACAACAAAATATAACTTGTCTTATAAGTTTTATTACCAAAATTACACTTGCACAGGGAGTTTTAACGGGTATCTATAATTTTTTCTTTTTATAAACTCATGAGATTCGTTCTTTTGCGGACCCTCAAACATAAAACGATTGCTAAGTTATGAGTTGCTATAAAACAGAACATTTTGTATACCAAAACTAGCACATAAGTTATTGTTCCTCTGCCGCCCTTATTAAACAAGTTTAGGTAGAAATTGCCGCCATTATATATCCGGCCCAATTAGATCCAATGCTCCGTTGTGATACCACGGAGTTCCACTAAACAGTACCCCCTTATTACAAACCGATTTGAAGATATTTTCTAAGATAATCGATAATTTTATATTAATTTTAATGAAGGCTAAATTCCCAACCCGTACTCTTGATAAACACACTAAAATTTATTGTTTGTGGGATTAGATAGTTTCTATACGTATTTCATAAAATATTATAAAATATTTTTATACGCTCCACCACCACTGTGCTGAATGAGGGTATACTTATGGCGATTTCTTTTTTGAGAAAAATGTTGCATAAATGGTACATGCTCTACACAAAAGAGATAGAGCATGTACCATTTATGCAACATATTTCTCAGAAAAGAAATCGCCATTAGTTTGTCATTCCGTATGAAACTTTTTTATCATACATCTAAAACCCCATAAAGTATATATATTCTGGCACCCTTAGTAATTCTTAGTCGATTTAGACATGTCTGTCCGTCTGTTGAAAACACGCTCACTTTCGAAAGACTCAAAAGAAAATAAGATGTGTCAAATTGCCTGTAGTTACCCTAACCAGCTTGGGATTGAAATCCTTCAAAAACGATTAAGTGGGATCAGAGCTATGAATCAAAATGTAGAACCACCACCCTAAAAAATTGACAGTTTTGTTACAAAATCATAGGTAAATAAAAGCGTTAAATTTCATAACGCTCGGTCCATAATTTACACTGTGCTCCATAAAAACCCTGCTCCCGAAAACAGTTTTGTTCGCCTAAAACAGTAACAAATAATGGTATCATAACAAAATTTGGTCGAATTTCATGAAGATCGGTCCATAATTTACCCTAGGCCCGATATAAATCCTGTTCCCGGAAAACAGTAAAGTACGCCTAAAACCGTTATAAATAATACAATTGTGAAGATCAGTCGACAATTTACTATAGGCCCCATATAAAGCCTACTCTCGGGAACAGTTTATTACGCCTAAACCCGTAATAAATAATGCTATCATAAATAAAATTTAATACTTCAAAGTTTTATAAGGCTAGAAATCACACTTTTGAGCTTCGTGATAATCGGTCCATAATTTACCATAGGCCCAATATAAAACCCACATTTGAAAATTAACTTAATACGCCTATCGTAGCAGACATATTTATTGCGGTAGCATTTGTTCTAACTTAGCTTCATATGGCCATAATAAATGTCAAGCAATTTTGTTATATACGGTCCATAATTTATATTAGATCCCATATCAGGCAACCTTCTGTAATCCAATGTGGACGCTAAAACTAATTCCCTGCTATATTAAATTTTATTCTAAATTATGTTTTTTAATACCAGAAATCACTAAACAGAATTTTGGGATGATTGATGCATAATTTACCATGGGTTCAATATAAATTCCCCTCCTGAATATAATTTTAGTTCGGCTGAAACTGTAACGAATCATGATATTTTTTTACACAAGTTAGTTCATATTTCTAAAAAGAAAAGCATAAAACTTTCTGATTGTCGGTTAATAATTTAATAGATTTTAACCGCAAACGTTCGTTTTTAGAGATAAGATTATTTAATAATATATAGATAACATATACAGCCCACTCCTGAAATATTCGAAATATCGGTGGAGGGTATCAAAGATTCGGCACAGCCGAATATAGCACTCTAACTTATTTATTAGCTCTTTTCGTACATATTATAAATAACTGATTTCAAGAAGAATTCTTGACAAAAAGTACGAAAAAACAAGAAGTAAGGAAGAACATGTAGATCAATTAAAATAGGTAATCATTCATTCAAAGCAAATATCGATCTACCATGGTAAAATACCATTTGGTTTAAAGGTTGATGATTGACTAATGACGTCATCCGTCGTCAATGCGGTGAGAGCTAAACGGCAAACCCCACTGAAGAGATTGTGTGGTTACAATCGAAACTAGTCTGGGCAACCTGTCCGTGAAAGCCTGGGTTCAATTCTCAGCTCAGTCAAGAATGAAAAATGATCAATAAATTTAAATTCATTTCATGTTATAAAATTCCTTACTTCATAAAAAAAATTTAATTCAGTGAACTTAAGCCTGATTAAAATATCAAACTTTGGATTAAAAACCATTAACAGTTCAATAAAAATAACCAAAGCTAAGGCACGAGCTATATGCTTACATTTGTCCTTCAAGTTGTGCTGAAAAATGTCAACAAGAAAAAAGAAAGACAAAAAACATGAAAAACAAAAAACAAAATAAAGAAAACAAATTTACTTTATATTTCAAGAAGAATTTTTAACATAAAGTACGAAAAAACAAGAAGTAAGGAAGAACATGAAGATTAATTAAAATAGGTAATCATTCATTCAAAGAAAATATCGATCTTCCAAGGTAAAATACCATTTGGTTTAAAGATTGATGATTGACTAATGACGTCAACCGTCGTCAATGGCGGTGAGAGCTAAACGACAAACCCCACTGAAGAGATTGTGTGGTTACAATCGAAAACCTTTGTGAAAACTTGGGTTCAATTCCCAGCTCAGTCGAGAATGAAAAATTATCAATAAATTTTGATTCATTTCATGGTGTAAAATTCCTGTCTTCATAATAATAATTTAATGAAAATTGAATTCAACAGTTCAATAAAAATAACCACAATACTAATTACTGAACAAATTTTTTTTCATTTCATTCCCGAAAATAATTTTTGATAACAAATTTACATGTGCCCGGCAAATAAAAAGCTGAAATGGCAAGCTGCTTTATTTAAGCAACTTGTTTTTTTTTTTATTTTGTTTTCTTCTTTCTATCCTCTTACAACTACAATTCGTGTTGGAAAAAAACCAGCCAATTGTAGGGGAATGTAAGAATGAAAAATTGACGGTTTATTGTTGTGTCTTTGTTGAAGCTTTGATATTGTAATATGTAAGACCTGAGTGTTTAAAATTCTTATTCACTTTATGGTCTTGCTTGTATAATATTTTTAGCTTTTCTAAAGTATTTGGAAAAAGTTTCCTTACGAGCTGGCCTAAGCAACCAGCTTTCCCACAACAATAAAGATCAGTGTTTTCATTAAAAAATTGGGATTATTAGCACATCATTAATAAATGAATTAATTAATAATAAATATTTCATTCCCGAAAATAATTTTTGATAAAATTTAGAACTAATTACTATACAAATCAAAGTCCAAGAATTTCCTGATAACTTTGTTCAAATTTGATGAAATCTATTGAATTCTTAATAATTTCACCAACCTCGTTGCTACTCTTAGTTTTATTTTTGAATCGTATTTTTACTTTAAACAATTGATTGTTAGTGGGGGTATATGATTTTTTACCCCCAATTCAGTTCACAAATACAAAAAAAAAAAAAAATCGTTGTTATTGTCTAACGCCCCCTCAATCATAATTTTTCCTGGTGTAAGTTTATTTGTTCCTTAAATAAAAGTACACAGCAAACAAATAGTAAATGTCCTTTTCAGTTATCTTAAGCTTTTTTCTAAAGTCTTGTTTTCTTTTTTGGTTTCCCTAACTTTAACAAAAATATGGCTCCGGGTCTTTTGTTCTTAAGACGAATAACATATTTTTATTATACAATAAACCTTATTTTTCGGTATTTCTGTCTTAGTTCTTTATAGTTTTGTTGTGTCCTTTTGTGTTTTAAAAAGGCATTGCAAAATGTGTAAATACTCTTGATGGTCGTAAAGCAATTTTCTACTTCAAATAGATTGTTGGTGTTTTTGAAGATTTTCTATAGAATTTTTGTCTTTTCTTTAGTTTTTCTAAAGGTTTTTTTTTTCTTTATTTCGAATGAGAAAATAATAATAAATATTGTTACACATATTTTACATGACATGCTGACAATGAGTTCAGCCTTGATGTCCAACCTGTTAATTCAATAACAGTACGTAACGATTGGTGGGGCACCGAAATGTAGCTAAAGACTATAGAACGGTGAAAATCAATTTAATGTATCCAAGATAAATGAAATTTTCAAAAAAAAAATTATTTTTGTATCTATTAAATTTCTTTCTCCTTTTCCATATATTTTTTTCCTTTTTTTTCAAAAGAAACACGCATTTTTATTTTTATTTCTTTTTTTCTACAGAGTTTTGGAATTTCGTCGCGCAATGCCAGTAACTGGTCGTTTATTAAATATCACCACAGAAATTTATCAAGTTGCTGATGATAATTTATTAAAAACATTCTTTGTATCGCCCTCATCAAATTTATGCTTCCATGGCAAATGTTCGTATTACTGTGACACATCACATGCGATTTGTGGTAGTCCGGATATGTTGGAAGGTTCCTTTGCTGCATTTTTACCAGCATATGAGCAGGCTGGCAGAAAGGTATGTTTATGATTTATATATAAGAACATGTTTTATATTTTAAACAATTTTGATTTTTTTTACTATTCTTAAAATATTTAGGAACTTACAAACACACATACATACATATGTATAAAGAAAAAGGAGCATGGACTCCGTTAGCAATATTTTTGTTTGGCATTTAAAGAATTTTTCCTTTAAAGTTTTAGTTTTTTCACTTCTGTGATTATGTTGGTTTTGTTTTTGGGTGCATATTCTAAAACATTTTGGTTTCTTTTTGTATTTATGATTAATGATGACATTTGGGCAAAATGTTGTTTATTGTTTTTTAAGGCTTTACAAACATTATATTAAAATTTTTTTCTGTTTTTTTCCATTTCATGTGTCTTTCTTATAAAATTCTGTTGCTACTAGAATATTCAAGGCTTTATTTAAGCTGTTTTTTGTACATTAAGTCAAATTTCGTACTTAAACTCAATTAAACATTTAAATCTACATATGTACATATGTATACTTGCATCATAACAACAAAGTTTCATCTTAACAACGAAACATCAATCGTAGGTTTTATTTTAGTTTATAGAATATGTCTTCATATCAAAATACTCTAGTAACATTTACTTTATTTGTTAGTAAAAAATTATATTGTAAGGTATGGTCATTTACTTTTCTAGCAGAAACTTGCAAATTAAAAGTTTAAATTTAAAATTTACAAAATTTGTCTCCTACGGGTGTGTGTGAAACGGTAGCAAAGTTCTATGGTGAAATTAAATAAGTCTGTGGCAGAAAAATTTCATGTTTGTGCTGTGCAGTGTTGCCAGTGAAATTTCGAGGAAGACACATTTTAGTTTCCAAAAAGATACACTTTTCCCCAAAAAGATAAAATTTGAAAAAAATTTTAAAATCCATTTTTTACGTTTAACATAACATTTTTATTTCATTTTTAATAACTATTGTAAAGAAAACGATATCAAATAAATTCATTTTTATATTTATTTTAGGCCGTTATACACTATCCCACAAAGTCTTACGTATTTTTCGAAAATGGTTCCCTGATCTAATTATTGTTTGGACATTTTCAAAAAACAATAAAAACTTATCAGGACAGGTGTATCTTTCGATGTTATCAAAACAAATTAATTTTTGTAAAAATTAATATACGAGTTAAGGCGTTTATACTAATGGCTAAAAAATCAATGAGTGCTTAAATGCTGGTTTAGTTGAACTAAACTTAAATTTATATGTAGTTTAAACTCAACAGTTGTAAATCAGTGTCCCATGTATTATATGTAGTTTAAAAAGTAACATGTGGCAGCACTACGATAAATGTTGTCAAATTCATATGGTCTGTATTGGTAGTTTAAACGCCCAATTTTTTGCGTTTAAAGATGGTTTATATATTTACTGATTTATAGATTAGTCGATTTAAGCACATTTTAAACCAAAAACAGAGTTTAACTTGCTCTGATTTATTAGCCCTAAGGCGATTACATTAAAAAGTTCATAAACATTTTTCTTCTAAAATTTCATCTTAACACACAGCTACAAGAATAAGCATACAACAGCAGAACTTAGAAAACCTAACAACAAAATACATTTTATTTTTTGTATTTAGTTGTCATTGTTTTTTTTAGTATTCATAACGAAATGCTAACTTTAAAAAGCTTTGTCGGAGACGAAAAGTTTAATATTTTATATATGTACATTTTGTGTACAGATTCAAAAGATAAGAAAAATGTCGGGATTATACATGGTACCCGAAGTCATCAAAAGATACGAAAAATGTATATTTCGTATCCTAATGGCATCACTGGTGCTATGTGAAATTATAACATTTTTGACAACGTAAAGTTTTGACCACTCGTAAAACTGCTCTACGTGGGGAAGCAGCTCGCGCTCGTTGTCATTATTTCTAAAAAAGAATCAGATCGTTCTTATGTGTCTACTTTTCGTGCGTTTTGCGTTCTCACCTCGCATTGGTTAATTGCTTGGCGTCGTATAACTGAACCGAGTTACAGTTTTTGCGGTTGTCAGCATTGACTTTGTGCAATTGTTCGTAACCTCAATGTTTTAACGTGTTTGTCTGGTGGAGAACCATTTATAGCTCAACGTGACTGGTGGAGAACCATAAAAAACTCAGACGTTTACTGGTGGATACCAGAAATATTCTGGAGTGGATTCTTCCTATACGCCTTCCTCTACGAACGAGGACTTGTGGTTGAGGCTCCAAAAATTCGTGGGATACCCTGGCAATATGACTTAAATAGTCGGCCAAAAACTTTAGTTTTAAGTAAAATCAAAAAAAAAAACAATTCTTTGTTGACACTTATTAACAGAAGTCTAAGGTGGCAAATTTTTTACGGCGGTGGTTTAGCAAAAAGTAGCCTGTACTGGATCACCTGTCGAAAGAATTAGTTATTCAAAATGAAAAAATTATATATTACAATTTGTTATTATTTTTAATATGTGTATTTGTTATAAATATAAATATATTTTAAGCCGATTTCGAAAAAGAAGGCGGTTTTCAATTTTGTTGTATGTTATTTTGTAATGCTTGTTACCGCATAACTCCCTTATTTGTGCACCGATTTTGTTTCATTTGTTGCATTAATCGGGCGCGTCAACAGATTTTACTTACACAATATGACTATCCGGAAATTTTTATTCTGAGCTACTTCATAATTCATAAACCAATATTCAGAATTCGCGCTTACTTTTAATATGATTTGCTAGCAGGTTGCAAATGTGAACAAATTTTGAGGAATTTTTGGCGGTTAATCAATTGGCTTTTTCAACATTTTTGACGTTTTTCTGTGATTTTTTAATCTCTACTGGGTGGAACCCATAAACAGATATTTTCTGCCTCTTTAAACTTTTAGGAAGTTTCTCATTTTTATTAAATTTTATTAAACCTTCCCGAATTGAGCGTTCTAGGTAACCCAAATCCTAATAAGCTGATTATGGGATTAATTATCTAAAAACATTATTTAACCAGTTTGTTTATTTAGATTACCTCTCAATCGAATATATTTCCATGTTATTGTAATTGGTGTCTTCCAATTACACTTACATAAGATTGTGCCTTGGCAATATAACAAAATGCTTGTAATGTAAATGTAATCAGCGTTCTGTCGTCTATTACTGCATTTTAAATTCATTTAAAAAAAAGTGTTTTACTTTTATTAGACACTGATATCAACATGCATAAATTATAATAACAAAAACGTTATTAATAAAAAAAATTAAACATGAAACTATTTTTGATTTTATAATAGCTTTTATAAATATGCAACAAGGCTAAAAAGAAAAGTTCAACTAAAAAAATGAGCACATATTTACGCTTTTCGAACCGGCGGCGACTTCGACTCAAAATCTAAGCTTAGTAGCAGCGGTTTAAAGGCGACTTTGAGCTGCACGACTCGGGAGTGTGTATATGATAAATTTGTGGTTGTCAAAATTTTCTATGCTAATGTAAAAATTCATACTAGCCGCTTGGCTAGTATGAACGTCTTTAAAACTAATTCGCACTTATATGGGTACAACATACATATATAATCAGCATACATGTACAGTTTTCCAAACAATTATAAATTTTTTATATCGTTTAGATATATATTAAACAACAGAGGAGCCAACACTCACCCCTGTGGTACCCCATACTCTACTACACCAGTATAACTTTTACAGTTTTCAAAATCTACATATTGTTTCCGATGTGATAAATAGTTCTTCAAAAAAACCAGTGCTTTTTCATTAGCCCCATAATACTTTAGTTTTTCTATTAATAATTTATGGTCTACTAAATCAAACGCTTTAGAAAAATCGTAAAAAATTCCAGCCACACGACTGGACCCATTATCCAAACCTTGACAAATATTATTAACTACATTTACAACAGCTTCTTCTGTTCCACAACCTTTCTTAAATCCGTATTGACAATTATATAATAAACTATTATTATTCAAATGTAACGACAACTGTTTATAAAGAATTTTTTCAAAAATTTTATTGATTATCGGCAGCAAAGCAATAGGACGGAATTTTTCTAACATTGAAGCAATGATTTCCTTCGGTATTGGAACAATTTTAGCAAGCGTAAGATCATCTGGATATGTCGAAGTATCAATTATCCCGTTTTATCTTGAGAGAAATGGAGAGATAAGATTTTTGCATTCAAATGGCATCCTGGGTGATATTTCACCCCAACCAGAGCTCCTTGTTAAATCTAGGTTTGAAATCATATGTTTAATTTCTGAGGAATTAGTATATGTTTGACAACGTCTTAAGATTCTTAAAGCGTTACATGAATCAGCAGGTGAATAAATGATTTGTTTCTTTAGTGTTTTTGGAATTTCAAGAAAATACTGATTAAAGAGATTATTTTTAAGTTGATTGTCAACTACCAATATATCATTCGAATCTTTAGCATTTATTTGAATCTTTGTTTTCCTACCAAGATTTTGACTCAAAAACTTCCAGCATATCTTCGGTTCCTGCTGAATTTTTTCTAAATGGTTGTAGTAATAATTATTCTTTAACTCTCTACACGATTTCTTAATAACGTAACTTATTCTCTTTAACCTAATCTCTGTATCAGCACTTTTTTGTTTTCTTCTCATTTTTAACAATGTATCTTTATAAATTATCAGGGCTTGTAAATTTTTATTTATCCATGTTACCAATTCATTCTTAAAGAACCTTTTACCATTTTTATTCTCAGCAGCATTTTGAGCCGAATTTCCCACATAAGCTATAATTTGTGACAAATCTGCACATATACCATCAGATTCCTGATATACTTGCAAGAAGTTCTTCAGATTTTCTCTTGCTTTATCATAATTACAAATCTTACGCACTGTTTCCACATATTCAGAACAATTGCTTTTGCTCTCAACCTTACATGAAATTAAATTGTGATCTGTCTAGTACATCGACCATAGTTGGTAACAAAATTTTCAATAAAACCTAAGAATTTTGCAAATACACATTTCTTAGACCTATAAAACGAAGTTACTTTTACAGGTTTCCCCTGATCTTAATATTTTCTAAAGTAACTGTAATTGTTTCAATTAAATTCTCACTTTTGCACAATTCAATACTATAATTAAAACAATTTTGAATATAAACCGACGTTCTACCATAACTATCCGCTCTGTATCAATGCAGAGCGGTATATTATAAATCTGAACTAAATTTGAGCAAAACCATGTTTCCTGAACAGCAATGATACTGGGTAGTTTTGAAAAATTTGAAATCATAAGTTTAAACTTATTAAATTTGTCAATAGCTGAAATGCTTCGTATTATAACAGACATAATGTTTAATAAAGGAAAATTTATTTGATTAAAATAATTATTAAACGAATCGAAATTAAAAAAATGATTATTATTAGACATAAAAAAAATATAAAATGTTTAATTAGGTGACAAAAAAGAAGCACGGTTATCCACATCATCAGTATCTTCCGCAGGTATAACAGGCTGTTGGACATGAAGACCTGATCTGCCTCTTTGCAATCTATTTGTTGTAGCTTCCATAAGCAAATCATCAACATCATCCGCACTCCTTATTGGTCTTGGCTTTGATAGTTCACTTTTTCTTACATAAACTCTTCCGTTGAAAGTATAAACTGACTGGTATCTAACTTTTTTTTAAAGCTTTGGCATGGTTAAAAACGTTCAAAGTTTCCTTGGCCAGGCAATCGTAAACATAAATTGACTTAGTTTTCTCATTCTCTTTAAGTTTTGATTTTGCTTGCATAAGCTTATCCTTAGATTTTTTGGTTGAAAATTTAACAATCATGGCACTCTTTTCCCTTGCATTTTTATAATCTTTCTTTTTTAAAAAATATGCAGATTCAACGTCACCTTCATTTAAACTTAAACCAACAAATTTAGAAATATCCAATAGAGTATCAATTGCGTTTGAATTTTCTTTAATTTCAACACCACTAATCACGCAATTTTTACTAACTCTTTGATCATTAAGTTGTTTCACAGAATCTTTTAACGTTTCAATTTCCATTTTTAATAAACGGTTTTCTTTTTGCACAACATCAATTTGTCGTTTATTCTCAGCCACCCCACGTATAATTTCATCAAACTTCTGTGACAAAAAATTCATTGTCTCATGTAACTCAGATAGCTGATTGAGCTTATTAAGTTGTTTTTTTTTATTTGACTTAATTCAAAATATGTAATTTTATCTGGCGCGGAGCCAACCTTAACGGTTAGGAGTGGAACGGAAATTTATTTGAACAAACAATTTAATTTTACTAGGAGCAGCTTATTGAAATATGGTAAAAAATGAGTATAAATTAGGTAAATATTAAGTAAAGGGTGATTCATCATGAGGTTTGATTTTCAATATGCTTTTTTACAAATCACGCGTGACTCATATCAAACTGCTTTGTGATTTTTGTTCAGTATCGTTTGGTAAGTCACCATTACATCAATACAAGATGACAAAATAATTCATATTATATTTAAGGAACAACTAATTTTAAATATTTGTCAACAAACGTAAGTCTTTGTAAACGAGTTCCTAATTACCCAGGAAGCAGGCAAAATTTCAAAAGCATATTTCTTTAAGTTCTAAAAGATCTATCATCAATCGTGATCACGAAGCTAAAGTCATTTTAAGAAACCGTAAATGATTATAATTTTTGAATTTTTAAAGGAAAAAAACATCCAAAATACCGGAGAGCAACATCATAAACAGTATTTTGTTCGTTTTCATGCTTTGTAAATTCTTAATATTTTTTTAATACCCTCGACCAACACTAGTGGTGAATGAGGGTATACTAAGTTTTTCATTCCGTGTGAAACTTTTTTATTATTCATCTCAGACCCCATAAAGTAATTCTAAGTCGACTGAGCGATGGCCGTCCCTCTATCCGTCCGTCCGCCTATTGAAAACACGCTTACTTTCGAAACACTCAAAAGAAAAGAACAATGTTGGTACTATATTGCTTCTAGTTATCCTAAGCAGTTTGGGATAAAAATTACGCAATATCGGCTCAGCGGAATGTGGAACCAACACCCTTAAAAATTGATCATTTACAAAAACTTACATAAATGGTGTTATAAAGTACGGATTGATATACAATTTTGCACAAATTCCTTTAATCTTATTGTAAAATTTCGTGAAGATCGGTCCATAATTTACCATAAGCCCATATAAAGCCTGGGGGCAAATTGCGGATATATAAGCTTAAAATACGATAACCGATCTACTTTTGAAGAAAAAGTTTTATATGTTTTGTTATTTTTTTGAGTTATGTATATAACGTTATTTTGATTAGTAATTTTTTGAAACAAAGCAACGTATCATCAATAAAAGTATGTTTGTATTTATTAAGAGTTATTATTACATATTATGTATAGTTTTCTTTTATTTATTACTTACA
This sequence comes from Pollenia amentaria, assembly GCA_943735925.1. NCBI lineage: Eukaryota > Metazoa > Arthropoda > Insecta > Diptera > Polleniidae > Pollenia > Pollenia amentaria. The sequence continues at coordinate 221,040,145 of OX031006.1, read as the reverse complement.
AGTAGTGGTTTAAATTAAAAAAGTTTCTTCAATAAATTTTTATTAAAACAATAAGATGTGCAGTCGAACTTCCCTATACTGGATCTGCAAGGGACCAAAAAAGCACTTAATTATATAGAACTTCAATATACAGCAATAATATTTTTTCCACTTTTATCAGGTGTTTTAGTTAAAATTTAACTGTTCGGTGTACGGTGGTTATTTATTGGAACATTGCTTTATCAATAACCTTAATAAGGCAGGTTCAAAACGACTTGCGTTCAGTGCTAAACTGCTTATCTTCTACATTTAAAGAATAACTACATTGTTCTTTAAATATTTGATAAAGTGCAGGGAAGAATCCCAAATTGCTTGCCTGTAATTTTGTTTTGCTATTTCTTCTTCTTAAATTTATTTCTTTAATAATTATAATTAAATAAATCTTATGTCGAACACGGGCGATTGTTGTTATCACAGAGAGTTTTTCTCTTGTTTACATTTTTATATTTTGGAATACCCTAACAGAAATTCTTTTGGAAAAATTCCTTATGTAAAGACAAAAATGAATTAGAATCAAATTTATATTTGCAAAATTTGTTCAATGTAAAGAAAAATTTACTGTATGGAAATGTATTGTAAGGTCTTAAAAAAGCAGTGTTTTGAAAATAGTAGGGAGGAGCATTATTGTATAGAAGTTCACTAAAGAGAAGTTCGACTGAATATGAATTTATTAAATAAAATCTGGGAATTATTTCTTTTCATAAGCTTATATTCAACATTTTTTATTTTTCGAATTTATTCTGTGAGCTAAATTTCAGTTATGTATTTTATAAAGCTTTTTGTAATAGTTCTAGTCCTAAAATTTTTAGGAATAACTTTATACACTGCAATAATTTTCAGTTTTATCACTAACAGAACAACCTAAATCGTAAGTCCGTAAAGATTTTATATCAGTCAAAAATTCTCATGTTCATGCAAAAACTATGAAGTTAACTCAAATAGCGGGGCTCTGCGTCCACGCCTTGCATTTGGAAAATCCGATTTTGACAGAGCGTTAAGAAGTGAAGTTGGCTGCTCTTGCTTAAAGTAATCTCCATTTTTATTTCTAAAGTTAATATTTATATTTATTACACAGCGTTGACGCTCTTATTTAAGTTTGTTATTGCAGTGTTAAGGCTAGGCGCTAGGCTAGGCTAGGTTTACCACAGTATATAAACCAGAATACCCTATTTTAAAATTAAAAAAATCAATGCTACCTTGGTTTACGAAAAACAAAACTGCTCAGCTAATCGTTTCTTTGGCAACTGTGATACGTCATTTTGTTTAAAAAAATTTTGTACTAGATGATACGTCATTTAAGGTACAAGTTTAATATTTGCCAAACATAGGTAATGTGATATAGTGAATTGTAAATTGTAGTAAAAAGTCATTTAAAATTTTTTTTGATGATAAGCTGTTTTGCATGTTAGGTGACGATATGTTTATACTCTGAGTCCTTGAGATATTCTGAGTCGAATTAGCCATGTTCTTCTGTCTGTTCGTCTGTTGAAATCACGCTTATTTCCAAACGGTTTAAAAGAAAAGATAATTGATATTTTTGTTTGGTGGACTGAGCCCCAGTAATGCCCCCAAATATGAAACAACCACCCTAAAAATATTTCTGTTATAAAATCTAACTTAAAATGGTGGCGAAATGCAGCAATTGTCATAAGATCTTGCAAAACTTCTAGTATCGTGAAGACCAGTCCGTAATTTGCATTGGCCTTATATAAAGCCTACTCTTTAAAAACACATTAAAAACCCAAAATGCACAACGAGCTATAAAACTATAACGTCATGTTGTGTCAAGATTCATTGAAGATCGCATATAAAGACCACTCCGGAAATTGCCTTACTCTTTGTGGAGGGTATCAAAGATTCAGCACAGCCGAATATAGAATTTTGATCGTGTACTTGTATGTTATTCGTCTCCTATTTTTATTATTGTAGAATAATAATGGTCAATAATTTTGTTTTATGTTTTTAGATTTTATTTATTGTTCAATTGGTTCTGCACCAACAACCAATAACTAACAAAATATTATAACATTTTCATACATCAATCAATAAGATTGTTGATGTTTTTCCTAGAATTTTTTTATAAAATATTTCTTCTTTAAGAAAATAAAAAGAAAAAGGAGCAAATAAATAAATTTGTGTAATAAAATTTAGTATGGGTTTCTTTAACAGTTGACTAAGCCTGTTAAGAAAAAACTTTTAAAGCAAAATAAAATCAGTTTTCTTTGAAACATGCAATTTTTAAAGCTTTTCCGTTCAATAGCCTTAAAACGTATTATTTCTATGCTGCAGGTGCTATAAAATTTATTTTTATTGGTATTCAATTCATTGTGAGTATTTAAAATGTCGTAAAATGTATGCTATAAAAATATTGAGATAAAAATTAATAACTTTCATCATTAATGCGAAGGCTTCGGCTTTCATTCCCGCCAGAGTACAAAACCTTTTTAATTGGCTTGATTTTGACTTTTGAATTCATATTTGACTAACAATGTTTTATGAATTTGTAGTGTCCGACCGATTGATCTGCTTCGGTATCGGGCAAAAGTTGCTAACCGGCCAACAATCGGTGTTCGGCATTCATTTGGCCAAATTTGCCGATTGTCGAACGTATTTAATTCCATTATATGCAAATATATAAACAACTTATATGCAAACGTTACATTACCATGCAAAAAAAAAATCAAATACGAACTTTTTATTCCAAAGTCGGCTGTGAAAAAATATTTTGTTTCTAAAACAAGTAATAAAGCGGGTAATGTCAGAAAAAAAATAAAAGCTTCTATATGGGAACGCGATGCAATTCCTCATATTAAAGAGAAAGAAAATAAGGAACGTATTCTCGGAAAGAAATAATGTATTAATGTAAATAAATTCTTAAGTAATTAAGCATGAATTTATTTAAATATTGGAACGCAATTCCATTTAACAACTTAAAGGTAGAAGCAATGAAATATCTGTTAGCACAACCAACTAGTGTTGCTAGCGAGCAACTGCTTAGTGCAGCTGGGCAGTGCTTGGAGTATGTTGTTATGGATTACTTACATTCTGTTTTTAGAAAATGAAAATATTTGTTCGTTTGTAACGAACGAAAACTGATTTAGGTTTTCATAAAATTAAAACACATTTTAGGTGAGTGACTTAAAAAGCTTTAATTTTTTCCACACACGTTTGGTTCTTATAAAATGAACATCTTCGTAATAAATAAACACAAATGCCAAAATAAAACGATAAGTAAAACGCATTCGTTTAAAAAATAAATAGGAAATAAAAAGGATATTTTACTGAAGAACACTTAATTATTTAAAATATTATTAAAGTTTTGTGTATCTATATATATGTATATCTATATAGAATTGTAACATTATTGTCTGATTGATTTATGATCGCACAGCCTAAACGCCTGAAGATAAAAACTTGAAATTTGTACCGGTGGTTGGACTCTTCCCAAATAGATCCACTAAAACGGAATTTTTGGAAAGTCGAATGTTTAGGGGGTAACAAGGGTAAATTCGGTAACCTTATATTTCCAAAACTTAGAGAGATACAATGAAATGTAATACCTATCGTTGTCTTTAAAAAAAATAAGTGGACGAGTGTCTGGTACTTTTTTGAAATTTTGCTCTTTCAGGGAGTATTTTGGTACTTTTTTTGTCATCCCCCTATCTTTTTAGCCAATAAACATAGAAATAAAAGTAATATCACATTCGAAACTTATCTAAAAAATGCAAAGCCAAATATGGCACTTTTTCGAAATTCAAACGTTTAAGGGGCGAAAATCGTAATTTCTTTTTTGGTACTTTGAAGAGACTCAAAATTAAGCTGCAAGGTCCTGAGTTATTATCATCCCATAAGATAAAAAAATGTTAGTAGCAGAACTATAACCTTTGGCACACAAATATGATCATAAAAAAGGACCGGACAAAGTAGCGAATTAAATGCTCCATTTAAACAAGTTAGAACCTAGAAAAATAAACTTTGGCATTAAAATATGCTTACGAAAGAAGAGGAGACGTTAATAAAGTAGCGGGCTTAATGCTACTAATTACATAAATATGTATTCACAGGTTCAAAAAATTCTAGAAACAAGTATGTGCAGAAATAAGTATGTATGTATGTGTGTATATTAGTTCTTCCATATGTTTAAAAAATTAGTGCTATCACGCAAATACCTTCACCATTTCTATATGTTGATGTGAAGCAAAAAATATTGCGTTTACTTATTGCAATTTTTGTAAACATTTTAATTCAACATTTTTAGTTTTAACATTAACTAACATTTTTTTATAGAAGTTTTTGTTTTTTAAATTTATAATTTATTTTTGTAAACAAAAGCCAGGTTTAACCTTGAACACAAAATCCTTATAGGCAAAAAGCATAAAAAGGTACGAAAATAAACGCATTGGCAATAACGTTATTTAACGATAGAAAAAAGCTCTATTTATGTCAAACATGAATAGGCGAAAGCTTTTAAATGTTTTTTAAAAACCATATTTAAAACGCTTTCGTTTTAATACGAAAACATCAAGTGAGAACACTTGTGTTTTACAAAAACAGGCTGTTAAAGATATTGGTCAAATTACATGTAGAGCTTGTTTAAAGCTCAAAAACTCTTCCGCTATTATTTTTTTAAACACAATTTTATTTCTATAGATCCCAGCTATTATATTATATACATGACACCAAGGACCGGAAAACGTTTTTTTTTATGTTTTTTAAAAAATATTTATCATTGGTGTTCGAAAAGTATTTTAAATTGTACAATAACCAAAAATAGATAAAAATATTTTGTTTGCTACTGTTTCTTTAAGTTCAAAATAATAAAGTTCTCAAAAAAAAAAGGTTTTTAGAAAAATATTTTTTTTTGTACTTTTGTACAAAAAATTACGAACCGAAAATTTAGGGTTTTCTTTTTAAAAATTTAAAAATCATGCGTACAAAATAATTTTTTTTTTCATCAGTTTAAAAAAATAAAAGCAAACACAAAAAAAGATATTTATTTTTTCAGTACAATATTATTTTGTACATGAAAAGAAAAAAATGAACCGAAAACTTAAAATTGAATTTTTTTAATTGACAAAATTTAAACTCATACGTAGAAAATTATAGTAAAAAATATAAAGCTAATTAATAATGAGTATTTTTAACATGATAAAGATTATCCTAGAACTAACTAGTAATCTTATCAATTAGCTTAATATTGAGTTTAAGCAACAATAAATTTTCTACATGCTTAGAACTTAAATTCCTTCTATTTTTGGTCATAATAATTGGCAAAGCACTGAAGGCTGTATCCACAGGTACCTGTGTTGCGGCTACAGCTAATGCAACAGCAGCTAGTTTTGACAATTAAGAATCTCTAAAGATTTTTTGCAATTACAATTTTAAACACAATTTTGTATTATAATTTTAATTAAAATTCACAATTTTAACTTTAAATTGAGTTTTTATTGTTAGTTTCTAAAAACAAAAAAAAAAAAAAATATTTTTCTCAAAAACTTTTTTTTTAAGAACTTTATTATTTTGAAATTTGAAGAACAAATAAAACAAAATAATTTTTATTTTTTTTTTTGTGCAGTTGAAAACATGCGTTGAACACCAATGATAAATATTTTTCAAAAAAAAAAAAAAAAAAAAATAATAATAAATAAAACGTTTTTGTGTATTTTTCAAATTTTTGTTTTTTTGTTTCTTTTCTTGTACAAAACACATATTGTACTTTAAAAATAAATATCTTTTTTGTGTTTCCTATTTTTTTTTAACTGATAGAAAAAAAAATTTATGTTGTACGCATGAGTTTTGAATTTTTCAAATGAAAAACTTAAATTTTAAGTTTTCGGTTCTTAATTTCTGATGCCTGCCTGCATGACCCTTTAGTTGTATTAAGTCCCATCTAAAAAGAAATTCGAAAAAATATGTTTCTGGAAAGCACTTGGAAAACTAACGAAACTTAAAAAAGTTATACCACAAGAGTGTATTTTATATGATATTATTTTTGTTAAATTTTTACTAGTTCAAGAAATAAAAGAGAAGCACACGTAAGATTCAGCTGAGCCGAATGAGGGATATCCTTCACTAGCTAATGTGTAATACTTTCAGAAGTCTACAACTCTTTTCCATTAGGCAGGAAAAGTACCCGTGGTAATTTTCATTCTTCTCTGTTGAGTCGTTCAGAAGTTAGCGTGTTTGCATCACATGGACAAATCGGCTAGGAATAATTCAGGGGCCCAGAATATACATACATATCGTCGCAGGCCAGGCCCAAGTCGATAAAAAGAATTCAAAATCGACTTTTTGATTGATTTGATGCTATTAAATACTTCAAAATTAATCAAAAAGCCGATTTGTAATCTTTTTTCTCGTGTAAGGCCTTATGGATTTCAGGTGACGGTTTTTTTTATGCGGAACTAGATTAATATGTCTGGATATTACAGACGCAGCGACAAACGCTATACATATTTATTTACCACTCGTGGTGTTAAAATGCATAATGAAATATCATAAGAAAACGAAAACATTTTTTTTTAATAAAGCAGAACAAAAAGAATTCAAAACGAACAAAAGCCTCCTGTGGTGTAGACTCCCAAAGTTTTTGGGACAAAAAGTAAACAAAAGGATAATGAGAAAAAATTCTAAACGTCAGCTTTGTTTTGTTACAAAAAAATTATCATGGATTAATTTAAAGTTTCGGTAGAATTTTTATAAAAAGTAAAATAATGATATATATACATGTGGTAAAGATTGTTTGCTATCTCTTAAAATATATTAAGACCAAACAAAAAGTTGTGTTTCACTTTTGCAAATATCCCTCACTCACTGGGAAGCCTTATGTGGCCACTTAATGTATTTTAGTGTTTTTTAATATGTGCAACTTTAAAAATTAAATATTTTTTTGGGATTACAAAGTTTTAAATAAAAAAAAACTCTACAATGGTCTTATAACCGAATGGACCAATTCGTCTACTACAACGCCCCAATGTATAGGCACCTACACTGAAAGAATTTTCTTCACATATCCAATAGATTTTGGCATTAATCCAATGAAAAATTGCATTAAAAATCAAGCTCTGTAACGCTTTATTGGATTAATGAAGAATGTTTTATTGCCCCCAGTGTATGCAATGTCTCATAAAATGGGTGAAAATTATGCATAAACTTAATGCAAGAAGTTTTATTAAGACATATCATTTACTTAATGGTGAAGAGCCTAGAGTTTAAAGAAAGTTTTTTCATTATTTTAATGAAAAGAGTTTTCTATTCCAATAAAATTCTTAATTTGTTCAACGACCTTAATTATTTACTAAATTTCGTAATTTTTATGAAAATTTTTTATTGCTTTAGTAATTATTATTTTATTTTAGCCCTTTTTTCAATGTGCGTTTTGACTTGTTGTAAATTTTATTTTGTTTTTTATTCCTGTTACCAATCATCAAGTTATATTAATTTTTTCTCGTTTTTCTATTTCTGTTTCATCATGCTCTGTTCTTCTTTTATAAGCTAATCTTCTAAATCTAAATTGCATTAAATTCATTTTCCTGCCCGCAACGATATTTAGCAAAATTTCTTTAATTTTTCCTGGTTTGTACTACTCCGTAAATTTTGTGTATTTAAATTAACAGTTAAAGCAAATAGAACTGAGAATTTTTAACTCTTGTATTTTCTTTCTCGGTGTTTAGTTTATTAACATTATCATTAAGTTTAAATGACTATTTCATTATCGTAATGAATTTTTTTATTGATATAATAACACATTGAAATATACTTTTTTTTCTCAAATTTTCATGTCTATTACCAAACATTTAATTGAAAAAACGTTTTTATAATAATTCCAATTTCAATAACTTTTATATTTATATATCATTTTCGTCTAAATATTAAGTCAAAGATGCTTTGAATGCTTCTGAAAACCTTTTAAAGTACTAACTTGAATTTTTTTCCGGTTAAAAATAACTTACTTCTATTAAGGACGTTGTCAAGCTAAAAAAAAACAAAACTTTAAAAATACATTAAAAAAACATAAACCTAATAAGAGATCGTAAGCTGCTTTGTGTTTTTTTTTTGTTGTTAAAAATTATTTTCATATATATCTTTTTAAAGGATATTTTTTCAATGAATTTAATTTTCATCTACTAAAATCGGTCAGAATTCTCTTTAAGTTTTTTTATATATATATTTTCAAGGTATTTTAAAGAAGATTTTACAATATCGTTGCCTGGTAAAAATATCCCTTTTAAATCATATTTCCAGAAGTTGAAAAGGAGTACTGCGTTAAATAATTTCCAGGGAATTAATGAGAATTTTTTTTGGATTTCCGAGAGGTTTACTGTAAAGATTCATTCACAATAACATCAACAATTTTCACTTTTTCTTCTGTCTCTTTTCAAGGTATTTTAAAGAAGATTTTGAAATATCGTTGCCTGGTAAAAATATCCCTTTTAAATCATATTTCCAGAAGTTGAAAAGGAGTACTGCGTTAAATAATTTCCAGGGAATTAATGAGAATTTTTTTTGGATTTCCGAGAGGTTTACTGTAAAGATTCATTCACAATAACATCAACAATTTTCACTTTTTCTTCTGTCTCTTTTTCCAAAGTATGTCATATACTTTCCTTTAAATATTGAAAAATCATGACTACTTTTACTTTTTACAAGTTAACATATCCGTTTGAGAGGCGAGTTAATTCTACTTTTTAAATCGTAGATCTGCTACGTTATATATCAACAACAAAACCTGTTCGACCAGGATGGTAAAGTCAAAAAATCGCAGCCTTAAGCTGTAGTCTTAAAAAATATCCAAAAGTTTCGACGTTTCCACAACGACTTCATCATCTATAATCAAGAATAAAAATATTGCTAATATATGGTGTAAACTGGACATACATACAAATTACACACTGATTGAAAAACTATCTTAACTCTGATGTATTTTGACATCAGTTCTATGACAACTGTCTTTGTGCTTGATCCCATGACACTTTTTATCATTATTGTGTAAGCCTTAACAACACTTGGCCAAATTGTCAATCGGGGTCGAAAATTTAAATTAAAACTTTAATGGGATAAAACATAGACAGCACAGAAATTACTTCTCGGAGTCGGTGTGACTTATGACGTCACTATTTCTCCCAATTTTACTCTCACAGTTTTAATCATGAAACAAAGAAAACAAGATAGTGCATTGCGCAGGTCCGTTAAAATTTTACTCTCATTTTGACGTCATTTTTACGCAACTGTAGTAAAGAGAATTAAATGTAAACAAACATTCAGCATAGCACATGCACGTGTTTATGTGATCATGTTTGTGCTCATTTGCTACTATGACGTACATGCGCAGAAAAAGAATTTTTTTTTAAATTTTAGTGCACTATCTGGTTTTCTTTGTTTCATGAGTTTTAATAAAGAATAACGGACCGGCGCAATGCCTAACAGTGATGGCATTTGAAAATTTTAATTTTGTGCCAAATTTTAATGAAAACGGGCCAATTTAACTAAAAAGACGCAAAATCCCTGTGTTATAGAAATAAAACTTTGAAAATTTATTTAAAATTTTGCATTTTTAATGGATATTTATTATATTTTATAATTAAAAGAAATTAATAGATACTTTAAAGCAAAAAATAGTTTTAACAGAACAAAATCAGAAAAACATCGGTTCACGTGTTGATTGTGCATTTATTTTTAAATTTTAAAAGAAGTATTTGCATCTATTCTATGTAACGAGGTGTAAGTTACACAGGCCATCAAGTTTGAACCTAAAATTTCTCCATCTCGATATCTTCGCTTACCGTTTAAAAAAACTTTGTTTTTTGCCATATACAAGACGTTTTAACTGCGCGAATTAATCTGACATTCTTTTAAAATAAATACTTAACCTTTTTTATATCTTGTTTTTTCTCTGAGATATCTTAACCTGAAATTTGAAAATTTCCTTTTCACTATATTCATGATAGTCTCTTCAATTTCTTTTTTATTTTTTTTTTTTTTTTTTGGTTATAGAGCAATTCCATATGAAAGCGATCACCTTTTGGACGACCCTTCTCCGATTTTAAAATAAATAGTCTCAATCGATTGCCCAGCAAAAAATAATGTACCTACATATTTTTTTTTTTTTATATAGTGACTGGTTTAGTGGTGGTGTACACCACTGTCATGTGACAAAATTGAAGAATTCTTCATAAGGGACCTCATTGAAAGTTGTTTTAAAAAAAAACTACTAAAACGATCGCAACGAGTGATAGCTCTTTGGAAAGGTATTGAATCAGGCTTTAATTGAAAAATAAAATTTTCCTAATTTTTCTTAGAAATTTACCTTTTAATTTTCCCAAGAAAATTAAATTTTCCGATTTTCCACAGAAGCTCCTAAATTTTCGGGCTAATTTTTTGGATTCCTCATAATTTTTGCTTTAAGAATCAGCAATAAAAAAATGGGCCCCGACTCCTTGTTTGGACAGGAGAAAGCCTGATTCAATACCTTTCCAACGAGCTATCACTCGTTGCGATCGCTTTAGTAGTTTTTTTTTTAAACAACTTTCAATGAGGTCCCTTATGAAGAATTCTTCAATTTTGTCACATGACAGTGGTGTACACCACCACTAAACCAGTCACTATAAAAAAAAAAAAAATATGTAGGTACATTATTTTTTGCTGGGCAATCGATTGAGACTATTTATTTTAAAATCGGAGAGGCTTCGTCCAAAAATTTGCCAATTTTGATCGTTTTCATATGGAATTGCTCTATATGTTTATAATTTTGACTTAATTTTTGGTATTTCTTAAAAAAAATTTTTAATTATATTTTTAGTTTTTATAAATAAGGATTAATTCGAAAACCTGATGTGACGGAGAAATTCTGAATCCGGATTAGAATTCAGCGCAACTCAAGACTTTAGAAAAATTTAAGTCCCTGAGTTTTGACTTTTTGCAAATTTTGCAGGCTTGTATTATTATTATGTACATATCATTACTTTATAGTAACGATATGTATGTATTATTTTTAATTTTTTTCTTTAATTTAATAGAGAAGGATTTGCTTTTAGTTCAGCTTTGATGAAGCTTGTGTTGAATTATATTTCTAATCAACTTAACAATAATCAGGAATAACGTAAATATGCAATTATGTATAAGTTTTTTCTTGCGCGACCAACGGAGGCAAAAACAATCAACCCAATTCTGAATTCCCTGGTATTATTTTCCCTTTCCCATTTTTATAGTTGAGTTTAAATGAGAAAAATGGGAGAATGGACAAAACTCCCGCGGCGTTTTTATTCATAATTAATTAATTAATAATTAATTTTTTCTCATATGTTGCTCAAAAGAGCATGTTTTAGGTGGTAGTGTATATTTTAAAGCATATTTGGTCGCTGGTTATTATTTTTTAAATGCACAAATAGCTCTTACGTGGATCTTAACCTCACAACATAATTTCTTCTGATTGGTATGTTACTGCCCATGGGGGCCAAAGTGGAACACTCAAAAATTCGTCTGTACATACTTTGGCGTAGGCTTACCCATAGTTTTTTTCTTGTTTATTATATGCATATACTATCCCCCATATTCATAAAAAATATTCAATGTTTATAGCAGGTTTATGAAACGAATTTTCTATTAAAATTTGTTTAATAAACCTTTTATTAATCAAAAATATCTTTTATTTATTTTGGTGTATATTTCCGGTTTCCCTGACAATAATCCAGCTCAGGTTGAACCTTATAATCATTATTTACATCTGTTTCTTCCTCAGCAATGCAAAAGGGCATAAAACCAATAAAATAATATGCGAGCCTAAAAAAGGCCAAAAAAGACCTAAAATGCCATAGAGCCTAGCAACATTTAATTGTGCCAAAAATGGCCCAATTATGCTATAAAGCACATCACTGATGCATTAACTTGTTAATTTGATTTATGGGCATCAATGCAATGATACGTTGACATTAAAGGAATGACTAATCGGCATCAGTTAAATGAGAAAACCGTGAACGATCGACTTTATTAGCTGCCCCGATAATGCAATAGAACACCACTGGATAATGTTTTGTGGGGCTATGTTATAGATGAATCTCTGCAAAGTCAATCGAATCGAGTGAAGGCTATGAAATAAAAATCGAAATTATGATTAAAAGATTTGGCAAAATAATTAGCATCTGTATGGCAGACCGTGGTAGAGTATATGCCCGAAATTGCTTTGTTTAACGAGTACTTACCAAACCCTCCACTTTCCAGTAAAATAAAAATAGTTATTAATTTAATCTAAATTTGTTATTTTATTTTCCCTTGAAAAACAAAGTGCTTGTTAAAAACCCCGATTAAATACTGTATGATGCAAAGGATTCCACTTTATTCAAACCAATATATATTTATAATTTTTATTTCTTTTCTAAAAATAAAATTCCCCTATATCCTGATAATGAACAAATGTTGGTATGCGTTTTCGGAAACTAAAAAAATTTGAGAACACAAAAACACTAAATAAGAATAATAAGAATTAATCTAAATAAAATAATCCTTTTTATTAAGCTTGAGGTCTTTTTCTTTTTTTTATAAAAAATAATAAATTTTATTGAATCCAATATTTCGGCACTCCGTTGTTTGCCTTCTTCAGGGATTTTTTCTTGAATATTTGACAAAAATTAACAATTTTCAATAATTTTAACAAATTTAACAAAATGTCATAGTTTCAATTAAATACAAAAAGGTTTTCCAATTTTAACCTACTCTATTACAGTTTAAATAAATTTTTAATATCCGTTTCTATTTTTATAAATTAAATGTCTATAATGTTGGGCTACATTTTCAGTATCTGTCTATTAACATTTCCCTTACAACGTATTTTATAAGCTACAATTGACATTTCCAACTTATTTATTTTATTCTTCATATAAGTGAATAATCTACCTATTTTGTTATAAGATTTATGTGCAATTTTTTTTCTAACCTTTCCGAAAATCTTGGTACATAAGTTACCGATTTATAAATTTTCGGTTCTGCGTTACTGTTGCAATTGTTTATTCTATGGTTATTATGTTGGTACAACGAAAAATAAACTTAAAACTAGGATCGCAGGACATAAGTCAGATAAAAAATATAGGAATATTTCATCACAAAAAACAGCTTTATCAACCCATTGTGCAAGTCTAAACCATTATCCTGATTTTGAAAATATATCAGTATTAAACACGGAAAAGAATTATAAGCGTAGATTTATGTTAGAAATGTTGCAAATTATAAAGATACCAACAATATCAAGAATTAATTTTAAGTCAGATACTGAAAATGTAGCCCAACATTATAGACATTTAATTTATAAAAATAGAAACGGATATTAAAAATTTATTTAAACTGTAATAGGTTAGGTTAAAATTGGAAAACCTTTGTGTATTTAATTGAAAATATGACATTTTGTTAAATTTGTTAAATTTGTTAAAATTATTGAAAATTGTTCATTTTTGTCAAATATTCAAGAAAAAATCCCTGAAGAAGGCACACAACGGAGTGCCGAAATATTGGATTCAATAAAATTTAATATTTTTTATAAAAAAAAAGAGAAAGACCTCAAGCTTAATAAAAAGGATTAATTAAAAAAATTTAAAGGTCGAATAAGAGCCAATTTATAAATAAAATAAAATTTGAAGTTAAGTCACCTTGTATATCCCTCTTTAAATGGAACACCCTCTTTTGCTGAAAAACATTTTACTTACATGTATACACTTTTAGTTTTTAGATTTTATTTTGTGTTGTTTTCTTTAACGACGTTTTTTTTTTATATTATTATAATACCCCGGTGCTTTTTACTTTGCCACTGTGTTTTATTTTAGTTCATCCGGTTTCCTTTATAAGTTTTACAACACCGTTTGCATTATCATAAGCAGCTTAGAAGCATTTTTTAACATATCAAAAAAAAAAAGAGTTAAACTTAACTAAATAAAAGTATAAAAACACAACTAAATTATAACAAACAAACAAAAAAAAAAAAAAAAATTAAACTTAAACTTAACCAACCACTTGTTCTTCCATAACAAAGTACCCAAAAAAAATCGTTATATACTTTTCTTGTTGTTGGTTTTTTTCCTCTTAGTTACTTAGATATTGTCCAAAGTATTATGACCAAACTGTAGTAGGAGTGTATAATACCTTTTCTACATATATATATAAATACATTTAAATATGTTTGTAATGAAGTGTACGTCTGTGTGTATATTTACCCATGTCAGTGTTTTTTTTAATGTACTACAGCCTTTAAATCTTCTTTTAACCTTTGAACGTTTGTTATATCATTTTGCTGGAACTATGTGTGTGCTGCCTCTGTTGGACGATGATGGTCGAGCATATTAAAAGTGAATAATATGAATATAATATTGTAGATTTATTCTGCCACATAGATTATATTCTAAAGAAAATATATTCTTATATATTCTTAAAAAAATATTATTATTATATCAAGGATATTTCAATAATGATTTTCTTTTGCATATCCTGTGGTGGATAAGAAATATAATATTATTTATAATTCATACATGTTAAAGTTCAACTATTTAAATCTTTTTGTTAATATCAAAGATTTATATAAAATTTTAAAACATTGTGAATTATTTTCAAAACAATAACAAGGTGCCTATAAAGGGAAACAAGTTAAAATTTGCAAATTTTGACCTTTTGCAAAAAAACGATAAAAAACAAATCAGTTCGCAAAGTTTCTGATTAAATGGCTTCGTCAATAGCGAAGTGCGAAGTCAATCCTCAAGCCGTTAACGAATCACAATTCTTTCATTTAAATTGACTGTTTGGTATAGTTTACGCGCTCTTTTGAAATGAGCAATGGGATGCCGTTACGGTGAATAGCGAGCTCTATCGAGCTAAGCAACAACGACTTTTGGTACCAACAGGACGTCGCAATTAACCACACTGAGCGCTTAACAATCAATTTATTGCAAAGGCAATTCGGTGACAACGTTGTTTCCAGAAGAGCTCCTGTTTACTGGCCCCCTAGTTCATGTGATTTAACGCCTCTGAATTACTGCTAATTGGGCTATGTCAAGTCATTAGTTTATGCCGACATACCAGGAACTCTTGGAGCACTTGAAGGCAATATTCAAGCCACGATTGACGTCAAACGGCCAGATTTGTTGGAAAAATTAATTAAAAAATTCAACTGATCGAATGGACCATTTAACTCCTAGTCGCGGCGATCATATGCCAGATATCATATTTAAAAAATAAATGTCTTGAAACTATCTACCAGATTATATTAAAAAATTCCAACAATATTTCCGCCTTCTATCATCATTTTAATTTCTCGTGCAACTAAAAAAACAACATTTACATATAAAAAAAGCGTTTTACTTCTACTGAAAATTTATAAATTTTGAGTTAACCACCTATAGGAAACCCGGTAGGCTATATTTATTTCTATTAAATGTAATAAATATAATTACAAATGTTGGTGAGGTTGCAATCGAAACATGTCTGTGCAACCTGTCCGTTAAAATCTGGGTTCAATTCCCAGCTCAGTCAAGAATGAAAAATATTCAATAAATTTTAATGCATTTCATGTTGTAAAATTCCGTTCTTCATAAAAAGTAATTTAATGAAAATTAAATTCAATGAACTTCAGCCTGATTAAAATATCACAATTTGGATTAAAAACTATTAACAGTTCAATAAAATAACCACAATACTAATTATTACAAATTATATTTAACGTCATTTACCGAGCAAGAGTAGTAAAAATTGTTAGCCCGATGTAGTGAAGCAGACCAGAGTCTCTGGCAGAAATCGAATTCGCAACCCTCGTACAAATGGATCAATTCACTGCCAACTAGCCTACCAGGGCAACCTGAAGACTTTGTTGTAGTTATTGAAAATTTCATGCCTTGATTTTTAGCTATTTTATGGATATTTATTTATACCCAAACCACAATAGCGAAGAGAGGGTTTTATGAGTTTGTTCTGATGTATGTAATACTAAAATTATGGATCGTATACCCACCGTCATATGTATACCGATCGACTCAGAAAAAGCTTAATCTAATTTTTAACAATGTTCTTACATACAAGAAGTCTGCATAAATATATTTGTATTCGAGTAGTTCTCGGCTTAAACGCTTACTCCAAGTAACAAAATAATGAAGGGACCACAGTTTTGAGAACATTAAATTTGTGTGGTTACGTTTTTATACGTCAAATTTTTTTAAGAACACATTTGGCTGCATAATACCCCCAGCTATCATTTGGGTGATAATTTTTTGTAAAAATCACCTGAGTGAGTCTTTTCAGATCACTTTTGATGATTTAAAACTGATTTTTCTGTAGGGTACCATTTCTCTCTGATTCCTAAAAGATTCGATTTTGATACAAAATGCGAGAAGGAAAAAAACTAGTATTTTTACCCGGAAGTTAATTGCGGGGTTCCCGGAAATTTTAAAATAAAAAGTTTTCTTAAACTTTAGTAAATCTGTTGCATTCGTGTCTTTAGTTGTTTAATTCAACCAGATTTTACTACGATATTAATATGCATATATAGTATGATAATTTAAAGACATATCTTCATAAAATTTTATTATACCCACACCGTAATAGTGGAGAGGGTTTTGTGCATTTGTGCTGATGTGTGTAATACCTTAAAATATTGGCCAATCTAACGTTTTCCGTCCGGATGGCTGGCTGTCCATGACCCCTTGTACGCAAATAACAGGTCGCAATTTTGAAGAATTTGATGAAATTTGGTACATAGGTTCTAATCGGACCAAAATTTAATATAGCCCCCATACAAGCTGCTTTCCGAAATAGGGTCTTTGTGTCTACCATCAAAGCAATTTCAATGAAATTTTAAACATAGATAGATCCCTACTTATAGGGAAACATTAGCTATACATATTTAAAAAACAGGACCACGGGGAGTAATAGGCGCAAAATCTGCCTCTGAGAAAATATGAGACCGATTTGAATGAAATTTAAAACATGGATAGATCCCTTTTCATATAGCAGCATTAGCAATGCATTCTTCACAATTTATTGATTGAAAAAATAGGTACCATATAAAGACCCATCCAAAAATCTTATATAGATGAAATTACCTAAATAATATTCGGCACAAAGAACTTTAGCCTGTTTGGCTTCTAGTGGTAAAAAAGGTTAAAAAGACATGGTTGCAGAAATTGTATGGCGTCCATCCCTTATATGTTTTGACTGACAGTAGTTTGATCTAATAGTTTGAAAAAAACTACTCATTGAAATTAGCAGGTACGTACCTCACTTAAACAATACTTTGGCGTACAAATGGTCAAGAACAATATTGACTTATGGTCCCTACAGGTAGGCACAAATCTTATTTGTATGCAGGGAACAGGCAAATTTTTAGGCATGGTAGCATAAGCCTATATATTGCAAAATAAGCTTAAGGATTAGTCTACGACTGAAAATTGGCGCAACAATTACTGAAACCATTAAACAATTTAAGTACTGAAAACATTGCATTGAACAATTTAAAATTATTTTAACTGTTTAGAAAGTCAACCACACCAAAGTTTTTCACGGAAGCTGCTTTAGAAGAACTTGAAAGCTTATACGGAAATATTGAGAGAAGCGAAATTATGAAAAATAATTTTTATCTGATATATGCAAATATTAAGGCAAAATGGGTGAAATCTAATCGAACCATTCAGAACTTCAACTCCAAATACGAGGACTGGCTTAATGAAGACACCATCCTGGATATATTGGCAGTAGATAAACCCACCACATCAACCAGAGGAGCAAAAGGAAGGCCAAAAAAAGTATTAAGGAGTGTTAAATTTTCACAAGAAAGAGGAAACTTGCCGATGCCACCAATGACTTGACCACGAAGCATTTATCGGACGCGCTGTCTATTAAATGTACAAAGGATAATGAAAGAGTTAGGTCGCAAATAACCAAATCTGTTGCTGATGCAAGCCCACTGCGACTAAAAAGGATTAGGGAAAGCATTCCCACGCCCACAAACGCACACATTAAAAAGTATGGTTCCGAAGAAGCCTTGGCCTTGTTTATGGACTTAGAACTTTCCAAAGAGAAATATGAGAAACTGCGGGCATCTTTAACGCGACACGACGTTTTACCGGATACAAGCATATTACGCAAGCCAAAATAAATTCACGACCACTGCATACGGAGTTTACGGAAGTCTCTGCGAAAGCCAATCTGCAGGATCTCATGGGCCATACAGCAAAACGGTTGTTGGAGAGTCTTCCTGAAAATGAGGTGAAAATTCTTCCTGAGAAGTTGACATTGATCAGCAAATGGGGCTGCGATGGATCATCCGGACAAAGCGTTTATAAGCAAAGGATATCTTCCGATGACGCTACAATATCGGCTGGAAATATGTTTATGGCATATGTTGTTCCTTTGCTGCTAAAATCTGATGTTTCCCTACACTGGAAAAATCCACGTCCGTCATCAGTGCATTATTGCCGACCAATAATGTTTCAGTTTGCAAGGGAATCGGCAGAACTCATAAGGACCACCGTGAAGGACATTGAAGAACAAATAACCAAGATTAAGCCTACAAAGCTGCAAATTGGAGAAGGAAAATATATTGAATGCAATTACGAGTTCCACCTGACCATGGTTGACGGAAAAGTCGTAAACGAACTGACAGGAATAACCTCAACAAAGAAAAAAAATAAAAACAATCTAAAAATGTAAAAATAATTTTTTTTAGCTACCATAAAAATGATTTTTCTACTAATGTTAACTTTGATAACCCATAAGTAGGCCCCTACAAAGCGTAGCACCCTTTCCAAACGCTCATTTCATAGGCTGAACAGTTATCTATCATATGCTGTTTAAAGTGTTCAATTATCTTATTCGGTTCAAAAGATATGATTTTTGCAACGAAAAAACTCAAATGGCGCCACTGTGCGCCGCACTGTGGCTGAAAATTGAATTTCATCGGCCAAAAGTCCAATTTTTTGTCATCGCCGATTTTAAAAATTTTAATGCCATTCGATAGCAAACATATTAGAACTAAGGTATCAAAAAAACTAGATTAAAATATTCGTAATTGTGGCTGTGGCATGCTGCTGGAAACAAATATTTTATTTTGTTTTAGAAAAAAATTAATTTTTGTAAATTTGATCAGAACTAAATTATGATTTCTCGCAAGCCGTTACCACTAATTGGTCGAAATTTTTTTTGTTATATTAATGGGATAGTAGTCTTTAAGAAATGGTTCATTACATCAATGTATCATTTATACCTGATGTGTTATTAAATGTTTCCCCAGGTTCTATATTTTAGTTAAATCCGAGTTTTAGAGGAGTAGAACTTGTTAGGGTCAAAAGGGGTCAAAGAGATTTTAGTACCATCAGAAAGCTGAAGGTGTCCTCTTTAACCCCATATATACTTGTGCAACTGTTTGGAACTGTCTGTTGAACACTTTTTTCATTTTAATGAAATTACTCGCAACATTTTTTTTTGCTCTTTTTATTTAATCTGCTCATATGACTGAAATATAACACAATGGTTTACGAGCGTTTTGTTTTGAAAAATAATTTTGCTTCTTATGAACGGCTGAACATATTTGAATGAAATTTTAAACTTTAGTTTAGTTTTAGTAACGCAAGCTATGTATAAAAGCCAGTGGTATTCAAATAAAATCTCAGTTGTTAAAATATATCTAAGCAATAACAATCTAATTTTTTTAATATCTATAAAAATGGAGAGCTTCAGCTATAAAGAATTATCCGAAGAGTATTTTAAAAATAAAAAGGAGGAACATGTTTTAAGTTACATTGAAGGAAAACTCAATATATATTCCTGCAGCACTGAAATACGATCGGAACTGCAAAATAAAATAACCGATTTCCTAGATTTTACAACAGTTTTGCAAACTGGTTAGATGGCGAACTCAGTGTCCAGATATCTTCAGAAGGTACAAATGAAAAGAACCTTGGGAGACCAAAGAAATCACTTGAGAACTGTAGCGATAGATCTAAAAGGCGGAGGCTTAAGGATGTCAACGAAGAAATCGGGGATAAAAATATTCAAGAAGCTTTGCTATATCAACTGCGATCACAAAAACAATTCACAAAAGTCGATATTATTGAAAAAGTGTTTATCGCTAGTCCCAAGAGAACAAAACGGATTCTTAAGAATGTTCCAACGCCAAGCGATGAAAAACTGTTTTCAAATGAAGAGGCATAAGCATTATTTTTAGATTTGAAGTTAACAAAGGAGCAATATATTCAGCACAGAGTACGTGCAATTGAAAAAGGTTCAAATCTGTATCCTGCTTGTCATCACATAACTGCTGCTAAGAAGGAATGTTTAAGGAATGTATAATTAACTTTTATTGTTATTTAAGCAAAAAAAAAATGTTTTTTGTCCTTATTGTTATTTAAATAGAAAAGAAAATAAACATTTAATAATTTACACTTATTTATTTTTTTAATCTAAAAAGTATTCCAGTGGAACTGGTTCCAGTTGAACCTGTTGTAGAGTTGATAATGTAGAAACCTATTCACAAAATGATCATAGGTATTATTACATGCCTATGCATTTTTTTTAAAGGTATAATGGTATATACGAGACGAATGTATATGCATATAAAGGTAATACGAATACTCATTTGTTCTTTCGCTGATAAAAAAATATTTTCTCCAGAAATAAATAAAAATGTTTATATTTTTCGAAAGAAAACATTATGAGTATGCTTGTAGAAGCAATTTTTAGTAAGTTTAACATCTTTACTCCCATATGCCCTATTCCAAATCAAATTTTTCAAACAAAAAAAAAATAGTTTGAGTAAAAAATTCTAATAATTCAACACACCGATTTTTATACAATTAGAACAGTAATGTTTTCTAATATGTCCGTTATTTTCTAGAAAATTCTGATCAATATCGAGTGGTAAATTGTATTGCCTTTTTTGAACAAAAAAAAAAATTTAAAGCCGTTTTCCGGGATTTAAGGTTTGACATTCTATAAATCTGACATGAACAAAGATATATTAATGAAATTTGACAGTTATGTAGATTAAAAAGTTCTTAAAACAGTGGGCAGAAAAACATCCCACTTTTTGAATAAAAAATACCATAATTCTCAATTTCAATCATTAGCATTTTCATACTAAATGCTAAAAAACATCAAAAGTTCAACTTTGACCTTAAATTTCTCAACAACTACTGAACCGATTTTAACAAAATTAACACTGCAAAAAAGTTCAAGAAGTCTTCTCTTCTGCAAAAAAAAATTATCTCTATCGGTTCAAAAGTTACAGATTTTTGGCCGATGAAAAACGATTTTCAGCCACTGTGCGCCGGTCGGCAAAAA
Source organism: Pollenia amentaria (assembly GCA_943735925.1). Classification (NCBI taxonomy): domain Eukaryota; kingdom Metazoa; phylum Arthropoda; class Insecta; order Diptera; family Polleniidae; genus Pollenia; species Pollenia amentaria. Next base: position 221,018,806 of record OX031006.1, on the reverse strand, counting down.
ACGGGTTAAGGTTGATCTTTATATAGCGGCCTGCTCTTTATATGGGGCCTAAGGTAAATTCTAAGGTAAAGGTAAATCTTCACCTAATTTTAGTGCGATTTCCATTCATATAAAACGAAAGTTTGCAATATTTCATGAGGATCGGTGCATTCTGTCACAAATTTTTGTTAATTTTTTTAACAAAAATATCACATTTTTAGGGAGCATATTCTCCATTTGGGTTGATAGCTCTTGTTCTACTGAACCGATTTTGCTGGATTTCAGTCCCATACTGTAACTTTAAAGATCTCGCCACCAATATTGATCTCTACTGTTGAGTTTTCCAAAAGAAAGCCAGTTTTCAGCGGATGGACAAACGGACATGACTAAATCGACTAAATTTAAGAATTTCTCAAGGACCCAAAATATTTATATATTTTTTTATGAGGTCTTTGATGAAAACTGAAAAAGTTTCGTGCGGCATGATAAACGTACCTTCACCACTTATGGTAGAGTTATAAAAATCAGTTAATTTTTTAACATTAAAAATAAATTTAAAAAAAAAAATTATCTTCAAAGCAGAATTTGGAAAGATGATATTAGTTAAAAGAAAAATAATGAATCACATTTAAAATTTAACTTATTTTGGATTAAGCAATCAAATTCCATTAAATTTACAATTTATTTGAAAAACATTGTTAATATTAACATATTTGTACATCTACACAAAAAAAATTATCAGTAGTTTTTTACCAATAAAAAAAAAAAATTTTTTAAAAATATTTCAATTTAATAAATGTGATAATTGAATCAATTATTTTTTAGTTGAAAGAAAATTAAAAATATAATATTGATTGGATTAACATTTTTGTTATTCTAAAATAAATTTTGAATTAAAACAATTATTAAATAACAAAAAATCTTAATTGATTTTTTTGTTTAAAATAAAATAGTTTAAACTTGTAGAATGGTTGTTGGGCATTGTCAAAATCTTTGCTATATTAAATTAAATCAATTAATATATTGCTTGAAACTGCAGAGTTTTTTTATCATTATTTTAATTAAAATTAAAAATATCATTTATTGAAAAAAAAATATTCAAAATTTAAAATTTGTACAATTTTTAGTATTAAATATAATCATTTTGGTAATACATAGGTGCAAAATCAACAAATTGGTTGCTTGATTCTATGAATTTGGTATAAGTTTTGTGATTAGAGACAACTTTCAATTTTTTCAGTGTAATAAAAAGCTGTAAGTTTATGGAAAAAATAAAAATTTATCACTTTATTTATTTTTAATAAATTTTTTTAAATTATTTTTTTAATTTTTAATCCCTCACACCTCCACGTTTGTCAGCAAGAGTCCAGAGTCTCTGGCGGGAATCGAACCCGCAACCCCCGCGCTGATAGACTAGCTTACTACCAACTAGCCTACCGGGGCAACCTTCAACTAAAAAATGCTAATAAAGTGCTAAATAATTTTGGACAATGCTGAAAAAAGTGTTTTAAGCTAAAAGTCTTTTTTTATGATAAATGAGTTTAAACAAGTGAGAGTGCTTTATTCGTCTGTGTCGAATCTTTGAAACCATCCACCTAAAGTAAGAATATTTCCGAAGGTGGCTTTGGATGGGACGTACGGCAAATTATGAGCTGTTTATCATGAAATTTTACAAATTACGACTTACCAAATTTTATTATAATAGCCTTACTTGTTATAGTATTACATATACTAAAGTGGTGTTCGAGAGAGGACTTTAAATGGTGCTTATGGTAAATTATGGACCGATCTTAGCAAAATTTTATGGTATGATATCTCATATATCATTATGTACATTCTGCTTTTATTTATGATAGTTTTTGTTACAAAATTATTTCGATTGTTTCGATTATTTTTATTTCGAGAGCTAAAAACAATTTGACTCCTATATTGTATTTTTTTTTTTGATTCGTTCGAAAAGTAGCGTGATTTCAACAGACGGGCAGACAGATGGACATAGCTAAATCGATTAAGCATAACTCAAGCACCCAGTTGTGGGGTCTAGGATGAATATTAGAAAAGTTTCGCAAGTTATAACAAACTTAGTATACCCTCATCACAACTAGTTGTGGAGGCTAACAAATGCAATATCTAGCATTAAATATTAAATCCATGCTTAAACTGTTCCTACTACCTTCAAAAATGTCGTTACTTCGTGAGTATTTATTACACTTACACCACAATAGTGGACGGTATCGGTCCGTCCATCGAGCTAACAATTTAAACCTTGTGCGCAATATACAGATAGTAATTTTAGAAAAAAATTTATAAAATTTGGTACATAGCTTCTAATTATCACCTATTGATAATGGTAGGAATCGGTCCATAGTTTCACAGAACTCCTATACAAGCTTCATTCCAGAAAAGGCTCTTTGTGCCCATAAAGCATCTTATTATGTCGGTATTTACATTAAATATATTTTATTACAATCTAAATCATATTACAAAATGTTATTGGAGTTGGTCTATATTTGATCATGGCTTTCATCGAAATATTGCTCCTGAAAAAAGCTTTTAACAACCAAAAATCACTTTAAGTCGAAAAAATTTCAAGTGGATGAATATCTGGATATTCGGCACTGACAACTTCTACCCATGATTGATAAAAAAAAGGGTACACTCTTAAAAATTTTTCTGTCAATACCGTGGTGTACGGTATCAGTCGGGCTTGACCGACTATACTTTGTTATGACGTTGCATAGTGGTTTCTGTAAAATATAAACTAGAGACCTACAGATGATGCGGGAGATGGTTTATGCGGTTCATTGTGATTTTATCCCAGAAAACAAAACCGGCCCAGGACACAACAATAGTCCGGAGATGATGAGTTGGAGGTACGACTACATGAAGATTGTATTAAACTAAAACATTTTTCTAGCAGCATGATTTTTTCAAAAGAAAGGAAAATAAGCACTACATGGGTTAAAAAAAGGCAGTGAAATACCATTTTACTTTTCCAAAATGCTGCTTAAACGTAATTTTTGATCTAATTATTTCTGGAGTCTTCCATTTGTATTTGCAAAAATACTTAAACGATTAGGTTAGTGCAAAGTTCATCCTTCAACTGCCTTTATAATGGGTGTTTAATTTCTTTTAATTTTACAATTTTTTTATGTATTATTTAATTTTCCATTAATTAGTGAAATTTTATAAATATTATTATTATAAAGAGATGTTTTATTAATAAATATTTTTTTCCTTTATTTATTAAGGGTTAAAAAAGGATTAGACAAACACACTTACGCAGACAAGTTTTAACATTTTTAATCCTTGCAAAGATTTTTTATTAAATAAATTTGCAAACAAAGTTCTGAACACACACTTTGCTACTCACTCACACATATTCTAAACTTTCAATCCACTTTAATACAATTTTTATAAGCATTTTTTGGCATAAATTAAGACAAGAAAACATTTTCTGTAACATAATAAATACATAATAAATTTTTATATGATAAATAAACAACAAGAGATATCAACACAAGTCTCTACAGATTTGGAGGAAACAAACAATCCTATACAGAATAAAAAAAAAAAGATGCAGGTATTGTTTATACTGTTATAAACATTCTTAGGTTTTTTTTTTTTTTTTTTTTTTTTTTGATAAAATTTATTAATAATTTAGATTTAAAGTAGTATTTAAAAATGATTTTTTATGAGCAATATGAATGATTTATGATGAAATAGTTTGTATTCTCAAAACTAAAGTATCAAGGAACATGATCGATAAAAACTTTAAAAATTATGGGCAAATGTTTCTATTAATTTAGGAATTATTCTTAAGAGTTGCAACTTTAATTTTTAAGAAGCTTCACTTGAAATATACAATGTAAATTTTCTACATATCGAGGGTTTATATTCAAATAGTGCTATCTGCACCATCACAATTTACAGGAGGGCGAAAAATTGATTTTTTCAATAAATCTAAGAGTTATAACTTTTTAGAAATAACTTTTTTACAATATTATTTAAAAACAAATTCTAAATCAGACATATGTTTATTTTTTTAATTCCAGACATTCGCGCTAATATGTCTGATAGCACTATTTGCAAACTAAAATTTTACCGATTTGAACATTGAAATAAGCAGATAGCACTATTTGAACAAAAATAAAAATGAGCTGTAATGAAAACTATTAGAGACTTTAATTAAAAAAACACGAATTGTTAGTAAAATAATTAGTTTTTTTAACAAAGCAATATATAATACAGGGTGTCCGCAGGGAACTTATTTTGTACTGGTACTTTGTTTGTTTATAATTTTTGGATAAATGAAAGAGAACGGATCTTATATTAATAAATGTTTTAATTAAATTAGTATGAAATACAACATCAGACAAATGTCCGCCTCTGTTAGCCTCACAAATGCGAGCCCTTCTTAATTTTAGCTCGATGCAAAAAATTATTTTTTAGTGAAATGCGCGTGTCGAGTTCTTCATAATTTATCTCTTAAAGTTGAGGAAATATCCGATTCTGAAAATTAAAACTTGCTATATTTTACCTACCTTGGTCTAGTATTTTCCAAATATAAGATTAAAATTAGTTTTGTTTATTACCAGGAAATCAATTAATATTCTACATATTGCAAATTTTGAAAAAAAAATCTTTTTTAATTAAGATGCATTTAAAATTAAAATTCTGAAAAATTGGATATTCTGCAATTTTTATCTAAAAAAGTAGAAATTATATTTTTATTACCTCCAGATCTTTTTTTATTAAATATTCTATTTTAAAATATTGTTAAAGCTTAAGGTCAGTTTTGTTTATTAAATTAATTAAAATTGGCCATGATCTAGAAATCGATATCACGTTAAATTGAAATCGAACAAATTTTTAAAACCCTCCCGTGTTTAAAGTTGATAACAATATTTCCTTTTATATACCTCTTACTAAGAAGACCACTTTCCTCTACCTAAACTACTTTTGAAATCAGGAAAGCTACGTGCATTTTTACAAAAATCTAATACAAAATCTTCATCGATTTCAATTTCACGTGATCCAGAATATGGCCGAATTTTTTCCTTGGAAAACTTCTTCAGGAATTTTATAATCTTTTATATAAATACGGGAACAATTTGTTTGTAGTTGACTGTTAAGGGTCTTATCGTCCACCGATTTTAATGAAACATATATTTTAAAGGTATTTTTGTGTAGATATGTTCTTAATTTTTAGGATTAAAGTGTTTAAAAAGTGTTTTAAATTTGCTTGCAAACACACACACATACAAAAAATTTTTGTTTTTGAAAAAAAATTTTCGTTGATAAATATATATATTTTTTTTATTGTTGTTTCAATATACACATCGTTTTTTTTTTTATTTTATTTCTAAGAACAGGCAATTTAAACTTTATTTTACCTTTTATACTCGCAACTTTATCACTGTAAATATAGTAAAATAGTAAAAAATGCTTTAATAATACAGAATAAAAGGGAATATGAAAATACATTTGTTATTCTCTTAAATTTAGGTAGCCCTTTTATTCGATACGTGCATAAAACGATTTATTTAACTGTAAAGTCAAGTGGTCGAATTTCGGCCACCTGGCGGTCCTAGTATAATATAAAATTACAAAATTGTCTTTAACAATAAATGGAAAAATAAAAGATGGAAAAATAAATTTAAAATTGCAATTAACAAACTTAAAATAAAAAGAGGAAACCAAAAAAATTAAAAAAAAAAATAAATATATTTAAAGCCTAAAACCTATTTTTCACTAAGAAATTGACTATGACTTTGACATTAATTATGACTAGTTAATGACTTTGACTATAACTTTGATTTGGCTATGACCATGAACATTTATATGTTCTTGACTATGTCTTTGCATATCAATACTACTAATACTCGATTATGGCTATAACTTTGACTCGGGATATGACCTTGACTATAGATATGACTTTGATTATAACTATGATTATGATATTTACTTTGACTATGTCTATGACCTTGACTATGACAATGAATTTGATTGATTTCTAAAAAAACGGGTTTCTTATAACCCTTCTTTTTAAAACCTTTTGTTTTTTTAGAATTTCACAGCTAAGTGCTGTAGGGTGCTTATAGCACTTAACTGCATTGTCTTTGTTCCTCCTTGTTTGTTGTTGTTTCTATCTCCAAGTAATTTGTTCTGCTTGGTCTATTTTAAATTGGGTATAATTTAAGTAAAACTAAAAAAAATCAAGCAAAAGGGTTAAAAAGAAATTCTTTCAGTATATTTCTCGTTCTTGTTGTTGTTGGCGCAAGTGTTTAAATCAATGATTAATTTTACCGTTAACATTTTTACGTAAAAAAAGTAAAAGATTTTTTGTCCGAAGCCTACATTAGCGAAATATCTATGCGTTGCTTTGTGTTGCCTGCCTTATTGGAGTTCATGATAATGATTCGTTTAAATGAAGGCAGAACACGTTATAATGATACGGGTGATGAGACCGTACAACAACCCAACCTTAAATTTTGATTTTAACCCAATTGTAATAACAATTGAAATTAATGGTGAATGTAAGTAATTTAATGTTTTACATAAATTCAATTATTATTTGGAATTAAAAAAAAAAAAATTTTATTTTAAATCTAGTAGTGAATTTTATGACCCCAGTTTTAAAATTTGTTTCCATGATCTACTTTTTTTGTAATTTCTGCATGTTACTGTATTAAGTTGAAGAAAAATTTAAATAGTTTATTTATTTCAAATTAGATATCCTGCTTTATTTGTAAAAAATATTGGCTTTCTTCAATCCCCTTTTTCTAGTTACGAACCTGTTCTTAACTATTTCTTTCTTTTTATTTTGTCAATCTATTTGTTTTATTTAATAAATGTTCTCAATATGAGCCATGCCCAGGGTGACAATGGCCCTGTTTCTCAAAACAATTATACAAGTCAAATATATAAAAAAAAGGAACAATTTTACAGTTTTTGTTTTTGTTTTAAATGTATTTTACTTGTGGATTTGTAACTTGTAGTTTTGAGAAACAGGGCCCATTTCTTAAAAATTTTGCAGACAAATCTGGCATTAGACCATTAGGCCAAGAAATGCTCAAAATAATGCAAAATTTTTTTTAAGATTTTTGTTTAAAACTTATTACCAGTATAAAATTTTATTCGAAAAAAAATACATTTTAGGACTTAATTTTTTAACGAAATTGAAATAAATGGTTATATTTAAACAAATATGTGGATTTTGGTAAAACATCAGATACATATAAATATGAAGCACAGGTAGTTGAAATTAAATATTAAGTTTAGGGGACCCGCAAGCCTCTGATACATGCAAAATTTATTTCTATGCTTTACAAAATTTTTTATATGATTTCATTTCTTATAGTTAAAGACAATTGAAGTTTTAAAATAATTATTTTTTCATCATTTTAGAGCAACATTTTTTTCAAATACTTACACTATAAAATGTTTATCTACATACAAAGTGAAATTTCCTTGTACTTTAATATCGTAATATCAATATGATGAGGGCATTTCTACTATTCCATTTCTTAATATAAGATTTATTTGCCCGAATTTTCATTTTTGTTACAACATTTTATGAAAATGCTAAATAAAATGTCAAGTGCTAAATGAAAATTTTGCAGCTAAATAAAAATTTTTAATGCTAAATTTAGCTGCAAAAATATCAAAATGGCCACATTGGCTATGCCATCTGAACTAAATTTTAAAAATAATCATAGACAAATACCTTTTTATAATTTTCTCTTCGATCAACCTATTTATTTTTATTCAATAAATGTCTATAACTCTGAGCAAAGTCCTCAGTACCTTTTTCAAAATTAATACTTTTCTCAAATGGAACATTATTAATCTGTAATTTTTCTAATGTGTTGATAATGCCGTTCCATGGGCCGAATTATAGAATTAATTATTATAATTATATCATATTATGTTGGTATTTGAATTAAATTTAGTTCAAACTTATTTAATTGCAATGTTAATCATCTTACCGAATGTAATTGAAATCGGTCCATATTTGACTATAGCTGCCATGAAAATACTACTGCCTTAAATAGTTAGTGCAATAACTTCCTTATAAATTTTGGTATTGATATCAAATTTGCCATCAGTTACATTAACGATAGCTACTATGTCAAAGTCCAGAAATGAACATAGTTCATATAATACCACCCTCCCTAAAATTACTAAAAGACAAAATAATCTCACATTGATGAAGATGTCTAAAAAGATTCGGCACTAAGAACCTTTTGAGGAATATTAATCTTATAAGATGATTTTGTTCTTAAGGGTCCACGATGGCCCATGGATCCCAAATAGGATGCACTCTTTATAATTTTATCTCTAAATACTAAATATGTAAATACTGTTTTTAACCATATTTCGACAAATGTTATTATACTCATGTAGGTACGTATATGCAGTTTAACAAGCTTAAAGTAAAGTATAGTAAAGTAACGTAAAGTGCAGAAGTTATGAATTTACCAGTTTACACCCTTCGTACACTTCCCTTTACTTTATGGTTGGTGGTTGTACAGAAATTAGGGTCATAAGCAGACAATGAACAAAACAGTTTTCATACCGAATCCTACATTTGATATAGACTTTGGGATTAACGCGATAGTATTGTAGAAAGTTTATACTAGAAACAGAAAAATCTTTTGATCAATGGCCTTCCTGTTAAGTTACGACAATATTTAAACAGATTGATCGAAACTATTATTACACTAAACGATTAGGAAAAACACAAACCAATTTTTACCGATATATCGCACTTGTTCAACAATACTGCATTAACTCAAAATTTTAAAATGATCAGTAGAAGCAAAACCATTTTAATATTATATTAAAGGCATATAAAAAAAAAATTTAAAACAACCGTTTCATCACAAACAAGTAGGAAAATTAGTCGGTCAAGCCCCACCATATGATACACACACACCACATTATATAAAAAATATTTTTGCTAGTTGGGACTCATGGGCAATGAGACTCGTAATCAAAATTATGTTATGAGGTTAAGATTCACGTTAAAGTTCTTTCTGTCGAATATTGTTAAGATATATTCATCTATATGAGATTTACAATGGGTGTATATGGGACCTATTGTTAAGTTTCGAGCTACCTGGACAACATTTTGTCATGTCATAGTAACTATCGTTAAAGCTATTATCGCCAATTGTTGTGTTAATACCAACATTTAAGGGAATAGTATTTGTATGGGAGCTATGGTAAAATATGAACCTATTCCAACGAAATTTGGTAAGATCATCTTTTTAATCGGAATAAAATAAGTTTGGACCAAATTTAATGTAAATACCAACATAATAAAAGGGTTAATGTGCATAAAGACCCTATTCCGGAAAGAAGCTTGTATAGGTGTACAGGGGCTATGTGAAATTATGGACCGATTCGCCCCATTTTCAATAGTCTTGGTCCTTGTGCCACTTCATACGTGGCAATTTTGTTGATTTACAGACCCGTTAAAAGCAAACTAAGTCTCATCGCTGTACACAATTTTGCTCTAAAACATCGTTGCCCAAGTCCATGACTAATTTTCAAAGTAAATTTTGTTGCGTTTTTCAAGCAGTAATCTGCTCATGATATACTTATACTTATCATACATTTCAAAAAGTGAGTGCAGTATGGATATTCGTTTGACAGCTAAACCTTTCGTAAGTTATCTCGAGCCCTAAAAACACCCATTATTATTTAATAAATATGTTTTTTGTAGTAAATTTTTATAAGTTTTCATATTTTTATAGAAAATATATGTATTTTTTTTTAATTAAAGAGTTTTAATTAGTATTGTTGTTATTTTATTGAACTGTTAATGGTTTTTTATCCAAATTTAGATATTTTTAATTAGGTTTAAGTTCATTGAATTTAATTTTCATTAAATTATTTTTATGAATACAGGAATTTTACAATATGAAATTAATTAAATTTTATTGATAAATTTTCATTCTTGACTGCGCTGAGATTTGAACCCAGGCTTTCACGGACAGGTTGCCCAGACTAGTTTCGATTGTAACCACACAATCTCGTCAAGTGGGGTTTGCCGTTTTACTCATTCGGCTATTGAAGCCGGATGACGTCAATAGTCAAACATCAATCCTTAAACCAAATGGTATTTCACTTTGGTAGATCGAAATTAGCTTTGAATGAATGATTACTAGGGAGATCGAACGGTTATTATTCGACCGGTTTTAACCGGTTATTTAAGCTTTTCCCAAGTCGGTTATTTTAAAATGTCCATTTTTCGAATATCGAATAAACCGGTTATTTTAGTATAATTAACCGGTTATTTTAGTAATGTGTAATTTATAAACATTTTCCTTACTCTTGTTGTAGATGTACCCGTAATTTAAGTATTTTCTAATTGAATATTGGCTAAACTTAAACTTTTTATGAAGAATGTCAAAAAAATGTAACAAAGGTCAAAAAACATTATGAACACTGTAAAAACAAATCGCTTATAAAAGCGTGAGTTCTTGTAGAAAAAAAACTATTCAAAATACTACAAAAACGTGTGCAGTTAAAAAGTAAATTGTAATTTGTGCAAGAGTATTCTAAATATTAAATATATTTTTATATAAATGATATCTCTAGATATTTTTCGAATGCGATTAAAAAGACAAAGTTAAGTGCTTGAAGTGTCCAAAAATGATAAGTTACAAAGGTTCTTCCATGTCACGACTTATTAATCATCACATTAATGTGATCCAAATGAAACTTAACGCCGTTCGAAGTAGTTCTAAGAAGATGACAAATAATACTTTACTAAAATACGCTGCAAAAAATGAATTATTGGGTGAAATATAAGCCCGTTGTGTTGCCGAGGACGAAATGCCCGATAAGGCACTTAAAACTCTTAAGTAGTTCTAGTATCTCTTCATGCTGAAAACTACAACATTACGGCGGAATCAACGATATGGGAAAAATTTCTACCAGTTTTATTTATTAAAACACCAAGAACCAAAAAACAAAATTGAAGAAATCAAACAATGTCATGGAATGTTTTAAATTGTAGTCGACGAATTGACAAATATTTTACACAAAAAAAATGTTCAGTTCACTATTCGTTTCTATAATGCTGAAACAAAATAATTTGAAATAGATAATCCTGGCTTAGAGGTTTTGTTTGCAACAAAAATAAATTTGAGAGAATATTTTAAATAATAACTTTATAAAATTCCTATAATTTATTTGGTTTTGCAAAACGTTTGTCTAGATCAAATATCATTTAACCGTTTCTAAATTACATTATACAAATATCTTCTTACAAATAAAGTTTTGTAAATCAATAAAAATTTTTTTAAAATTTAGCTAAAGTTTGACCAATTTACTGGTCCCACATTTCTTTGATTTTATCGTAAAATATTTGTTAGGTCTGATCTTAGTCATATTTATATATTTTGTTGGTTCCCTACCTTTGCAAATTGTTTTGTTTTTATTAAAATTAACGTTTTATTTTAAAAACTTATTTGATTTTTGTGTTTTTAAGTATTCGAATTAAAACCGGTTAACCGGTTATTTAAAAATTGCTTAACCGAAAACCGGGGTTTTTAAAATAGCAACTATTCGTAATATTCGAAAACCGGTTATTGAAAAAAGTCGAATAATCGATCTCCCTAATGATTACCTATTTTTTTTTAATTGATTTAATTGTTCCTAGCTTTTATTTTTTCGTACTTTTTGTTAAGAATTCCTCTTGAAATCCAAAGTACATATTTGTTTTTCATGTTTTTGTCTTTCTTTTTGCTTGTTGACCTTTTTCAGCACAACTTGAAGGACAAATGTAAACATAGCTCGTGCATTAGCTGTTAACAATAATTAGAATTGTAGTTATTTTATTGAACTGTTAATGGTTTTTAATCCAAATTTAGATATTTTTAATTAGGCTTAAGTTCATTTAATTTTATTTTCATTAAATTATTTTTATTATTTTTTCGTAAAGTTTTTCTAGAAAATTTTACGAAATCTTGTAACTTCTTTATAAAAAAAATACTGCAAAAGTTAAATTTTTATAGGAAATTTTTGCAAAATTTCGTATTTTTATTAAGGAAATTTTTTCCTAAATTTCATACAAATTTTACTATAATTTCATATTTGTAAGAAATTTTTTTTTATAGAAAATTTTATGCAAATTTGATATACATATATGTATAAGGAAATTTGGCACAACATGTTTTTTCAAAATGAATTCTTCAAATAAGTTTATTAAATGCTTAAAGAAACAATTATAAAATTGTCCGAATTGCACTATTAAATAAAATCATATTTTCAACAGAAGGCAACATGCTGATTCATGCATCATGTGAAAAGCAACATATTGTGTGCTTTTCTAATTGTCTATTTTAAATTTGAGTCAGAATGTAGTCCTATTTATGCTCTTTATTTAAAACCAAAAACCTCAAAGTTCATCAGAAATGTTACAGCTTACTAGGAATCAGTTGATATCAAGCCAATTGCATCTTCTTCAATACGAATTGTAACTGCTCTGACCATTTGTTAATTATTTAAAATTTGCCTTCCAAAATAAGAAATGTCAAATGCCCATTCAAACACATTTATGACAATTCCAATAAACAGAACTGCCTGCTACATTCTGGTGATTATAAACCGAAAAATATCTTATGCCTTTAATAATTGAATATCTAGAAAAATTAATTTTGCATCGATGCCAATACGTTATAGTGGTCATGCACTGCAAAGCAAAAGATCGATAAATAAATCTACTTTATTTGTCTGGGAAAATATTTTCTAAACGAAGAAAATGTCTCTACATGCAACTACAACTGTTACGTGTTACATTATATCAATGGAATAGGAATTAAAGCGAAAAGAAAAAAAATGTATATTTGTATGTACGTAACAAAATATCGATAACCTTAATGTGGTCAAACAAAGAAACCCCATTTAATTTTTTTAACAAACCTACCATATGTCTAGTTTTTTGTTAGCTTTTTTTGATTTTTCACACACTTACATAAAATAAATTGTCTATTGATGAGCAGATAGGTAGACACTCGTATGCCCATGTATGTAGAGATAATGCAAAGTTTTAAATAAATATTTAACAAGTTTTTTTCTTATTGCCCTAGAATCTAACACTATTTCGTAGCAATTTTCTTCATTTTCTAAGGAATACATTTGTACGTATAATAAATTCAACGACTGCACACATGTGTACATATTTTAAAAGATAAATATTGAACTAGTCTAATATTGAACAAAGAAGAAAATAAATTTATATACACATATACCAGCAAGCATGCCATACATACCCTGTAGGAAATTTCGCTAGTGAATCTGTACTAATTCACTATTCACACAGTCACTAGTACAATAGTACACTAGTGACTTATTATACCACAGACAATGGTATTTACTAAGGATATTTAACATGTACGTGTCATTGGAAATCTACTACTTACGACTTGGTAGTTCTTTTGAGACCACCATATTTAGACTAAAAATCACTGTTACATTTAATTAAATCTAGTATACACTTTTGGCCCTTTTTATAGTTCATTCATTTAATTATTCTATTAAAACAAATAAAAAATACAACTTCATAACAACATTTTTTTGGTGTTAAATGCAAATATTAAAAATGTCGACACTTTGTTGAAAATGTTGCAAAAAGGACAGCAAAGTTGACGACGAAACTGGTAACTTGAAGACACTTGTATCAAGGTTTTCTTCAGGGTACAAACATGTGTCTGCAGCAAACAGTGTCAGAATGGAAATTGTAAAAAACAAAAATATTCCAAAAATCTATGTGTATGTGTTATTTTCTATAAGTGATTTATATGCAGTTGCGGTATAAATACCACAACCCATGCGGTAAAGTAGATATCTATTTACGAAAGTTCTGACTGCATTTAAACCGTTTTTATGAATGTGTGCATGTGTGTGTGTGTATGTATGAGTTATCAAATATTTCTTTACGTTTGTTTTTACTTAAATATTTAGTTTAAAACACAGACAATCCACGTTTTTATGCCAAACAATTTTTCAATTAAGGTAAAGTTTTTTCTTTTTTTTTTTTTGTTTTATTTCTATAATATATTTTATTTTATGGGTTGTGTGGCTTTGTTTGAATTCCGGGCTAAAAAACCTATGGCACATGATCGAGATTTTTTGATAACTTATCTAGGAAAGTGTTTGCTCAGTTGTAAGGCCTTTGCTTTTTTTTTAGCTTAAATTTTATGCAACTCTGAACCAGGGGTGAAGTTAAACCGTACTGCGTAACTCGAAACGATGATAATAACATAATAAGATTTAATTTGTTTATTTTACACTTGCATATATCTTAAAACATTTAAATACTAACAAGTAAAGTGAAATGTCACTATTTCCCAACATTTGATTGCATAACTGACGCTTGCTTTCGTAATACAGAGTTACAGTTTCGAAAGGGATTTGTGGTTTCCGGAAAGATATAAACAACTTCCGGTAAATCGCATACACAGTATAAATTGTTCCAACTCGTAACTTTTTTGAATCCAAGTACGCAGTAACCCCTCCCCCTATCTTTTTAATTCAGTCAACCGAAAATAAATTTTTCGATTAACAATTTTATAGTAACCGATCCATAGTTTCCCGTAGCTTAAGTTGATAGACCCTGTGTTAATACCGACTTTATTACCCTTCAGCTTCTTTTTAATGACACCTTTAAAGCAAAATAAAACAGATACAATCTGGGATGATAAGGTGAGTACAATTGTACTTTTTCCGTACTATTAGCATTGCAAAAGAACTGAAGTACTTCAATGAAATATTTAGTACAATTTAAAAATTACAAATGCTTTAACATTGTAACTTATGTAGAAATTTGTCACAAAACTAGTTTCCAACAGCAATCGAACTTAATCCTATAAAGATAATCATTTTATGTTCCTCTCCATACCTGCTTTTGGAAGTTTTTAATTAAATTTATGTACACATATATAAATATATAAGTTCATAGTATGAACTATATAAATACTTTTATGCCTATGCGATTCATACCCTTTGTACACTTGCATACATTTCGGAGGAACGCATGGAAAATGTTAAAAACATCTAACATTAACTATCAATCAAAAATGTCATCATTTCTGAAAAAAAAAATCTTTTCTTTTTTATACATATGTACTTTTTTCTACAAAAGTGCCAAAATTTTAAAATAACACACCAAACTGTATTTGGAATTCATTTTGTTTAATAATATAAAAAAACATTTAAACAAAAAAAGAATTGCAAAAAGGAAAACCTGACAAATGTTAACGCTGTTTTCAAAACAAATGCCATTTTCCAGTGATGCCACAATAATAACAGATTTTTTTGCGGCGTTTCTAGTTATGACACTAAAATAATAGGCAGATGTAGAATGGAATACATTGAGGTAGGAGCATCTTGTAAAGATGTTGGTTTTTAGGTCTATTTTTGTCTTATGGGAAAATTTCAACATCTTCGCAAATTGATGGTAGATGTTCAAAAGTGTGAAAAGGCTATTAGATGAAGAATTTTGTGCTTGATTTTTTAAAGCTTGGAGAAACATTGTATAAGGCCGCTTAAAGTATTTGGTATTCAAAACTTGTCGCATCCGTATTTTTAAGCTATTCCACTATCACCTCTAAAAAAAACAACCTAAAAAGTCTTGTCTAAAAGACTTTTCAACTTCTGCTTTTATTTAGTCTTTTATTGTTTTTGCTTTTTACTATTGCAAAGTGAAATCAAAGCAGCAGTTCACAGTCTTTAAAAAACTGAAGACAGAAGACAATAAGAAAATCTTTTCAACAGTTGATGTTTATTTTCACAGCAGTAGCGAATGCAAGAGTTTTCTTTTGAACATAAAACTCTTACTTCAAAGCAACAGCATAAAATTTAAAATTTAGCTTTTCTTCTGTCAGTTGGTTAAACACTGCTCTCCATCTTAATTCCCTATTTTTCTTTTTGTTAATTGCCAAATATTTATCTAAAGTATAAATAAGTACAGTGCAAGTAAATTATAATACAGTTGTTATTCTTATAATAAAACAAGTAAAAATATTTCTTTGGGGTTTAGTACAATTAGGGTAACATTTTTTTTTTACTGAATTAATTACAATTTTGAAAATATCATTTATCATCCCCGGATACAATTTTTAAACCAATTCTTTGTAACACCTATATTTCTTTATTTAAGTCTATAGATTATAAGTCCTTAAAGACTTACAGGTGTAAAACAAATTAGCTGCATTAATTACACTGTGCTAGTGGAAAAAACGTCAAGCGGGGCACCCGGCGAGTAAACCTTATTCGAGTACGATGAATCCAGTGGTGCTTACTAGAGATGAGCGATCCCGTGATTTTTAAATATCATCGTGATTAGTGAACGTGATTTAAAAATCACTGCTCCTTTAAACTGTTATTGTGATCACAGTTTAACAGTTTTCTGTTCTTTTATAGCAATTGCGGCCAAGCTATATGTACAATGCGCGAGCTTTCGCAAGAGCTTTTGTAAGCACTTTGCAAATAAACAACAACAAATTGTAAGAGCTTTCAAATCTGTTTACTTATACATACATACTTGAACAAATAAACTTTGGCTTAAAAAAATACTAATAAAATAGAAGAGAGAATGAAAGGAACAGCAATATTATTCGCCATTTGATTAAAAAAACGCTATTACCCACACAAACAGTGAAATATCATTAATTTGTATATGTAACAAAATACAAAAAGAACGACTTAGAAAGTACCTGTTACTTGACAAATTTGGTCACAACTGTGATTCGTGATTTTTCAGTAACAGTGATTAAATCACAGGTACAGAAATATCGCTCATCTCTAGTGCTTACGTATTTTTTTTTTTTTAGATTTAAATAATTTAGGCTTGGTTTTGTTTAGAATTTTATTTGCTATACGTATAAGAAAAATAAACTACATAGCTGCATCTTAAAATTTTTGTTGGCGTTTAAAAAAGAATAAAAATTTCGAAATTTTGCTAAAAACTTGTTTTTTCCAAAAAAAAAAATTAATTAATTATATGTATATCTAAAACGACTGCGAAGAATAAAGAAAGTTTCAGTCCTACTAAAAGGTAATTTTATTTTATTATTCCGGTTTTTTATTCAATGAACTAACTCGTTTTGTGGTTCAATGAACTACCCAGCAAAAACTTAACTTACAATGCTACTTTTAATGACTTCCTGAATTCATTACTTTGTAGCTTTATTCGCCACTTTTTGCATTATTAGTTATATATAAAATAATAACTTTATTATAATATCTAAAATAAGTCATAATAAATAAGACTTAAAAATAAGACTTAAATAAGTTATTATTATATGGTTTTAAATAATTTTTAAAATCAATTTGCAATATGTTATATAAATATTTGTTAGATATCCGGTAATATTATAAAATTTAAAGAATAATTTCGATACATGGATAATGCAATTATCAATAAAATGCATGTAAATATATAAATAAATATGTTCCAAAATTACCAACACAATATATTTTCGTTATTAGAATACTAGTAGTAATATCAATTTAAATTGTTCGGAATTGTTTTGCATCCGTATTTTCAATCCAATCGATTTTCGTAATTCCGACAAATTTTAATTTTGCTATTTTTAAGTTAAATGTGGCAATTTAACAAAACAAAAACCTTTTTCGATCGAAAAATTAATAGTGATTTCATTCCGAGAAAATTTATCGGTTTTCGTTTGCTGAATAAGCTTTCTAGGAAATAAAAAAACTTTCGATCGAAATTTATTTCTGAGACACGCCCTTATATTTACATATATTAATACACACATTAATACACACTCTTTATTAAATATGTTCTTACATTTCGAAAAATGTATTATTGTGTACACTTTTTCAACAAAAATTCCATAAGATTTCATAGTAATTTTAATTAGTGTGTTTTAATATTTTTGAAAGTTAATTTGAAAGTACTTATTTTTTGTCTCTTTCTGTAACAACATATTTTTTTACAACTTTTAAGTATAAAATAAAGGTATTATTTTTTAGGTTATAATTGGCCAAATTATAAAGGATTACTTTTGGGACATCGCGAACAAAAATAAGTACTTTTTCTAGTAGAAAAATAAGTACTCCTTTCTTCAAGTTCTCATTATTTTTCTGCTTATTTTGTAAGCAAAGTTTTTGCTGGGTAACTCGTTTTTGAGGCTCGCGAATAGATGTTGTGCAACCTCCTTTATAGCGGTATATCTCGCAAACAAGAGCTAACCTAAAAAAAACTACTGGATTCAGCATACTCGAATTAGGTTAACACGCCGGTTGCCACGCTTCTCAGCAAAAAGAAGTGTCGGATTCCAGCACAGTGTTATTTAATTAACTTATTAGTTTATTTAATTAACTTTACCACTAATAAATTCCAGCAGAAAAGAGATACTCAGCATTAAAAGGCGGCTTTTAAAAGATTGTAACTTAATAAGGACCAGTCTTGTAACAAATTCCATCCGAGGCTGCGTAAACAAAAAATCGGAAACTGCTCTTTCACAGTGTTCACCGTAGGACCGGAGTAGTAAGGATCTTATAAAAGGAAAAATTAAAAGTTGTCTCTTATCACCAACTTCTTAGAATCAAGCAAGCAATTTGTTGATTTTGCATCAAAATGATTATACTCTTTACAAAAAATTTAAAATTCTGAATATTTTTTTTCAACAAATGATATTTTTAATCTTCAAAAAAAAAATGATCAAAAAACTTTACCGTTCCAAACAATGTGTGACTTGATTTAGTTAAATGTAGCTCAGGTTTTGACAATTCCCAACAACATTTCTACAAGCTTAAATTATTTTATTTTAAACGAAAAAATCAATTACGATATGTTGTTACTTAATTAATATTTTAATTTAAAATTTATTTCAATACAACTAGAATGTTAATTAAATTAAAATATTTAGTCAATTCACAAGGTATCCTAACATGTCATATTGTCAAAATGTCCTAATATTTCACAATGGTTTAAAAATATTGTTGTTGGTTTGTTAACAAAAAGTGTCTTAAATAAATAGAACGTTGCTTGCTGTGTATATTGTGCTGTCGTTATTAATCAGTACAACAATATTTTTAAACCATTGTGAAATATTAGGACATTTTGACAATATGACATGTTAGGATACCTTGTGAATTGACTAATTATTTTAAATTTTCTTTCAACTAAAAAAATAATTGATTCAATTATCGCATTAATAAAATTGAAATACTTTTTAAATTTTTTTTTAATGAATGAAAAAACTACTGATAATCTTTTCTGTGTACAATAGGTCTATATTCAAGAATAGGACGAACTTAAGAAGTAAAAAGTTGTTTTGTGATGTATGGATCAGAAAATTCTTCAGAAACCACTTCATCTAGATGGATATTTAAAAAAAAAAAAAAAACCAACAGCGAACAGCAAACAAAATTTTTTACAAAAAACGAAACTTGTATGCATATTGCCAAGCAACAGCAACAATAGTTGTAAGAAGCGTTGTTACAACTTTTTATTTGCTTCAGCAATGTAAAAAAAGCACCAAAGAACTTTAAAATGTCTACAGAATCACTACAATTGTTTTGTTTTATTACGAAAAAAAAGAACACTACATAATGTTTGTTACTTTCGTGCAAATAGCTATGAACGGTATTAAGGGTTGCGTACTAATGCACACTAAAAAAAATAGTTGTCGTTTCTGGGTGTGTGTACTGTACTGTTAAATAATGTTCGGTTTATTTTCGAATTCTGAATTTTAGAAATTTAAGGCGATTCGTTCAGCATTTCTGCGATGTACGATCAAATTGTGTGCCTAGCATAACTTTTTTATATTAAAAAAGTATCTTAAGCTTTATTACCCAATTCAAAATTACGAAAAGCTATTTGAACATTTACATCAATCCTTAACTGATACAATCATAACTTGAACTTTGTATAAATCTTGATCGTCCTTTATGCATGTTGGACCACTAAAACGTGGAAGCTTTTTAAAATGTTACTTCTGTCTATTTCTTAAACTTTATTTGTAAATATGCCTTTTAGATAGCAGACAATGCCCAAAACAATAATATTGCCCATCCCAGTTCTAATTCATGTTTTTCTTTTTTACCATCCTCTTCTTTTCTTAAAACTACTTTCTATTTGTTTGACTTAATTTTTTAAGCAATTTAATTTTTTCTCTTGGCACTGTAAAAAAAAGGAAAACTTTATATTTTTTATACTTCTATTCCATAAGGCATGCTATAATTCTCCCGGTCATTACACACATAAAAATACAAACAAGTAAAAATTCACAGTGCAATAGTGCAAAAAAACGGAAGCACTTTTTCTCTCTAAAACACAAAAAGTCGAAAAAATATCTTGTGGTTTACAATTTTACAACATTCAACATCCGCTGCTTCAATGCTGCGAAAAATTTCTAGGACCACACAAAATACAAAATAAGTGGTATAAAAAATTAACAAAAAGACCTAAAAGAATATAGAAAAACTCGGAAGATGAAAAGCAGGTGCTGCATTTACTATTTAGGAGACTAAAATAAGAAAGCACCAAAATAAAGCAGTAGCTACACCACTACACAGAGAAAAAATGCATAAAAAAAAATAACACTATCCGTTATCAATAGTGAGCCAATAACGTTTGTGTTGTGAATTCGATAATGGATAGCGTCAAGATTTTTAAACCACCTCGTTGGCATTTTGTCGCCATTTGGCCTCATTTTGGGAACTAATTGCTTACATTTTTACACCACGATCGTTTCATTTCGAAAACATGTTGTTAATATTTGTATAACTCATCGATATTATTTACATTCTTCCCAGTCTGGTAGATAATAACCCGTTGTGAACCCAACCAATAAAAAACACATAAGATTTGTATATATTTCTTTAATATTTTTTGAAATAAAATTAAAATGTATAGATTTTATTTAAAATAAAAACTGCCATCGTCTCATAATAATAAGATAAATCATAGGACATACCTTATCTAATGTTTTTCTATAACTGGAACTAATTAAAGATATAACTCAGAGGGTACTAACATAGTTTCAAAATTAACCCTAGGATTACCGCCTTAGTCTCGCCAGACTAAATATTGGTTTTGCTTAAAAAAAAATTGGGACGTAAATTCTATAAATGATATGCGCTGAATCGAATGAAACTATTTTGGATTCTATTTTGGAATTTTTTTTTTTTGCTTGCAATATCTGTTAAATAGGACAAAATATCAAAAAAAATATAAAAAAACAGAAACTTTAATTCTATAAATGAATCGAATGAATTAAATCAGAGAACTATGACCCATTATGAGCTTAGTTCAATTTGACTACAAATACCAAGCGCAAAACTCGTTTCAGCTGTGGTAGATGCGAAAGAAAAGCAATGCGCGAAATTAAAGACTCTACATTTTCGATGCCTTGCATATGGAATAAAATAATGAAATAGTAAAATTATACTCGTATTATAAATTCGTTTAATCTAAAATAATAAGATAAGCATACGTTCAATAAAAAGTATATTTTTTACTTTTTACTCAATTGGATTTTTTAGCTGTTCATTCCCAATGGCAGCAAATTCTTATTTCTTCCGAAAGTTTTTTATATATTCTTCATTGATTTTTTTTGATTTTTCGAACAAAAATGTTACAAAAGTTTTTTTTTTTTAAAAGTTTAGTCTACTTCTCCTTGAAAATGTGTAATCTTTTGTATTTAAAACAGGGATGTCAGCGTCATACACAATTGTGTAAGCAACTCACATGTACGCTTACGCTCTTTTATTTTGCGAGCGTAAAGTATAATTTTTTACTGCAAAACACTCTCATTCACAGGGCTATATCACACGGCCTGTTTAGAGGCCCCTAAACAGAAATAATATACATATTTATTATTTATTATCTTTGTTTATGTTTTGTTTTATTTCTGTTTTTAACATTGTACAATGATTGACAAATAATATCTACATTGTTTTGCATTTAAGCTAACGATATGTGTTTTGTTTGTGAAAAAAATTCTTTGATGCCTGTTAAAGGGTCCCTTTTTCTTTCGTTAAAAAGACGTACCTAAATGCAGAAATTATTAAGAAAAAAATAGCCACAAGAATTTGTTGGTATTTTGTGCTTGTAAAAATATTTTTCTTTCTGTACCAATCGCGTCGTTGTGTTTTTTTCTTTGAAAACACTTTTCTTAAGTAAGTAAAAATATTTAAAAAACTTGTTAAAAAAGTTTTGTTTTCCTACAATTTATGTGTAAACCTATACACATAAAAGCAAATGTGACAGCAGGTAAAATTTTTGGGTAAGAAGATGTGTATTATTGATGTATTAATGAAACTTTATTGTTTAACGTCCACAAACCTTAAAAAATGTTTTGTTGTTTCGAAACTGCAATTTAAATTTAGAAGATATTATTGGTAAATAAAAGTATATTTTTATAGGCTAGTAAAATCTTCTCTTTTTATAATGGCGGTTAATAATTATAGAATATTTTTAAACTTAATGGGGTTATTATTTGCATTGGTATGTGCAAATATTATTTTCATTGTTGGCATTCGCAAAGGTATGTTGAGCACAAAATTAAAAATATTGGAAAGAATTGTATAAGGTTGTAAAAAGACTTCATATATTGTCAAGGGCTCAAATTTTCCAAAAAATAAGCAAAGTTTCTGCGAAATGCAGGCTCCAAATTAAATTTATTTAAATAATAACTGATTGTGTCTGTCAATAACTCAACATTTTTCGATAATTGTGTTATTATTAATTGCACTAAAGTCTTCATAGCAAAATATGTATGTTAATAAGGCCTCGTAATAGGCCTCGCAATCGCAGATTTCTCCCGCTGGGAATGTAAGAGACAAGAGTAATCGCACCAACACAATCATAATTGACACCACTGATTTAAAAACGCCTTGTAATGTCTTTAAAAATTGCCGTTATTTATTGAATTCTTTTATTTTTATGTTTATTGTTAAAATTTCTTATTGTGTGAGGCTTATGAAATGGCTAAGAATTGTTTATCCTGTACTATAATTATAAGAATTTTAGTCCTGTTGCATAGGAATACCAAAATATAAAATAAATAAATTTGCTTCTCTTAGTTTTGCTGTAACATAATTTGTCTACGATATTTTATTGCCATGTTGGCATAGGTATATAATTAACCCTAAAACACATTTTAAGTTTTTGCTTATTTCTAGTATTAAAAATCATGACAAATATTTCCACAGAATATTTCAACTACATTCCTGTTTTAAGCGTGATTTTTGCTTATTTAGCAAAAAGTTGCAAAAAAGACCCATTTCCAAAAGAGCTAGGGGGTAAATGCATACCAACAAAATGTTGCTTGAAATGTTCTGAATAAATCTTCCGAAGAAACTTTATACCAAAAACTTCAGTATCACACTACCTTCCACATTTTTTTACAACATAAGGGTGCAACTTTAAGTAGACCGTAAAATGAGTTTCAGATGTAAACTTTTAAAATGACGATACGCGTATATTTTTTTTTTTTGTCCCTTCTTCAAGAATCAGTTGGCAGAACATCGTTATTTTTTTGTGTGTTGGACAGTGTAATTTATCGTGGTTGTCATCATATTTGCACTTGTTTTCAAATCGACAATTAAATTTTCTTAAAAAAAAAATTTTGGTCGAATTCTGAAATATGAAACAAAATGATTTCAGCACAGTTTAGTGTATTTTTCCACTTTCCAAGTCTTATTTATTTTTAATTATTTATTTACTAATTTATTATTCACTTATTAGTATAATAAAATAAAATTACCTTTTATTTTTTAAACTGCTAGCAATGAGGTGAATTTGACAACATTAAACGCAATTTAAAATGATAACCGGGCGTTATCTATTTGACAACAGTGTGTTATCAATTTGACACAAATTATTTACCATAAGCATAACGAAATTTTGATAATATTTTGACAACATCTGGTGAAAATTTTTTGACAAACGTTGTCGAATTAAAACCAAAGATGTAGAAAAATACCATTTGTTGATAATTTTGTAACGTCGTTTTCGCTCTGTGTACCACCACATATATACAGCTTTAGTTTTTTTGATTGCAACAATTTTAAACCATTAAAAAAGTAGAAAAATCGTTATTAAAAAAAATAACTAAAATTCACTTTACAAAACACCAAAAAAAAAAAAATAATAAAAATATTTATATTTAAAAAAGCAGAAAAATATATTAAGTTCATTTTTTGCTCGCTATTAAACCATTCATATTTTTCAACTAAACGACCCGCAAGTAGCTTTACGTAATAAAATGGAATAGAATTTCGAGAATTATTGTAGAGAAACAAATAAATAAAATGCAAAAAAAAATATAAGAACATTCAAAAAGTAGTGTGATTTTTAATAAAACATTAAACAGAATTTGTGGCTGGTTCATGTAGTTTTTCTTTTGTTTAACAGTTACGCGAAAAAGTTATGAACTATTTTGAAAGAAAACTGCTTTTTATTATTTCTTAAATAGAGCAATTTTTAAAAGCTTTGAAACCGATTTCTATTTGAGTTGAAAACTAGAGGAAATAAAAACGCTTTGAGATATTTTATGTTGAGGGTAATTGAAATATGAATAAGTTATTACACCCTGCAGCAATTTGCCCAAAAAAATGTAAACAGTGTTCTCGGTTTTTTGTTGTAACATCAGTAACCATTTTAAAAGGACTTCAGAGTTAAAAAAATAAATAAATTTTTTAAAACCAACCAGGATATCATATATCAGTTAGACATCTCTTTCTTTGACTTGAATTCTTTTGCCTTGATGCTTTAAAACAAGTCATGAAACACTTTAATAAATTTAATATTTCCAGCAAATAACCAGCGTTGGCGTTGACTTTTAACTAAAATGTGTTACTTTTTTTCGACCTTGTGAATTTTTTTTTATTATTTTTTTGTATCCGTGGCAGATTCTGTTTCTTTGAATCCCTCACGCTTTGATACATCTAAAATAAAATAATGCACACATAAGAAAATTGAATATGTATATCAAGGACGAAAAAGTATACGTACTATATACTGCCTTAAATAACTTTTTAACGACTTAAATGGTGATTTTCCTTTTATTACCTTATAATTCATAACCAATTCTTCCGAAACTATTTTTGACAAATTTTTTCATTGTTTTTTTTTTTTTTTTTTGTCACATAAAATTACATTGTCGATTCCGAAGGAGTGCATTATATTTAAAATTATATACTAAATAATTAGTTATATATATATGCAATTCATTCAATGTTTTCCTGCTGGGCATACTTTCATTAAATTTCATACATTTTGTAAACAGAAAATTAAAAACAATTTTGAAGTTACTGCCGACGCACAGTGGCGCCCGTAGAGCAAGCGAGGTTGCAAAAATCAAAATTTTCATGAGTGCCGACGAAGTTTTGAATAAACCCATATTATAGGAAACTTTTCAACGATTTCAAATATGCCACTCTTAATAATATCACATTTTTAGTTTAGAAGATATAACCGTTCAAAGTTGACCGACTTTCGGTTTTCAAAAAAACACACAATTTTTAGTCAATTTGTTGCGATTTCAGGTGTAATATCACGAAAAATAGGTAACGAATCGCCTTATTTTTTGTTTGTATTGATTGATGTATTTATTAAATGTATAATGATAAAAAAAAATTAACTGTTTGCTTTGTGTTTCTCCTGGTAAATCACTATTTAAAAACTATCCGTTTTTTCACTATTTTTCAACTTTGACGGAAAATAAAAAAAAACTATATTTTTCTATATTTGCCATATTTGCATAACCTGTTCTTTGATTATTTCTTTACATAATTCAAAAGGTTTTATCTGCCCGTACGTGCCCGTTTGGCTTCTAGAGGTAAAAAAGTTTAAAAAGACATGGTTGCAGAAATTGTATGGCGTCCATCCCTTATATGTTTTGACTGACAGTAGTTTGATCTAATAGTTTGAAAAAAACTACTCATTGAAATTAGCAGGTACGTACCTCACATAAACAATACTTTGGCGTACAAATGGTCAGGAACAATATTGACTTATGGTCCCTACAGGTAGGCACAAATCTTATTTGGACACGTGCATAATATCAAAATTGCATTATTCAGCCTAAATCCATATGTATGCAGGGAACAGGTAAATTTTTAGGCATAGTAGCATAAGCCTATGTATTGCAAAATAAGCATAATGCCTGGATAGTCTACGCCTGAAAGTTGGCGCAACAATTACTGAAACCATTAAACAATTTAAGTATTGAAAACATGGCGTTGAACTGTTTATAAAGTCAACCACACCAAAGTTTTTCACGGAAGTGAAAATTCTTCCTGAGAAATTGACATTGATCAGCAAATGGGGCTGCGATGGATCATCCGGACAAAGCGTTTATAAGCAAAGGATATCTTCCGATGACGCTACAATATCGGACGGAAATATGTTTATGGCATCTGTTGTTCATTTGCGGCTAAAATCGGATGATTCCCTACACTGGAAAAATCCACGTCCGTCATCAGTGCATTATTGCCGACCACTAATGTTTCAGTTTGCAAGGGAATCGGCAGAACTCATAAGGACTACGGTGAAGGACAATATATTGAATGCAATTACGAGTTCCACCTGACCATGGTTGACGGAAAAGTCGTAAACGAACTGACAGGAACAACCTCAACAATGTCATGCCCGATTTGCAAAAAGAGTCAGAAGAACTTTTTTCAATTCAATTAAATTTATTTCATATATAATATGTTACATCTCAATTTTATATAATTAGTTGTAAAGAGTTTAAGATTAGTATCTTTTTCTGCTTAATTATAACATATTTCAATTAGTTATCATATACATATATATAGACAGAATTATATTGGAGGAAAAATTTAGCAAAAACCTATTTAAACCCCTTTTTTCGTTTTATTTTTATATTTTTTATTATCGATTTTTTATTATTATTTGTCAGAAGAACTTTGGTAATTTAAACGATTCTACAAATTAGGAGAATTACGAATATGGAATGTCACCATTGCACGCAAGGATAAGGTGTATGGAATTCTTGCTAAAACTGGCATATACCCTACCACAAGAGGAGGAAAACTTCGATGAAAATACATCAATAAAGGATAAGGAAAAGATCAGAAAGAAGCAAATACAGGATGCTTTTTTTAAACAAGTTGGACTAAAAGTAGACTGTCCCAAGCACGGATACGGTAACTCAAACGATGGAAACACTTCTAGGAGATTTTTTGAAAATGATGAGGCAGTAACTAGAATCATTGGAATTGACAATCAAATCGTGAAAAGATTGGGAACGATCTTGGATGTTTTAAACTGCAAAGAAAATGTAAATTCTACAAAATATGGAGAGTATGCGTCGAAAACTGCATCTTTTTTAGCAGAAATGTATCCACTGAAGAAGTTGACCCCGACCGTCCATAAAATATTGGCGCATGGCAAAGATATAATTGAGTACCAGTCTTTGCCAATTGGAGAGCTTTCTGAAGAAGCACAGGAGTCTCTTAACAAATTTTATAAAAAATATAGATTGCAGAACACATTCAAAGCATCAAGGGTAAGGCAAAATGAGGACCTCTTCAACATGTTGGCAGCATCTTCCGATCCACTTATTTCTTCCCTGCGGCATGTGAAGTCACGAATAGAGTAACAAAATAATTATAGTTTAGAAATGGTTAGTCTTTTAGATATACCTTCTCCTACGAATTGTGATGAATATTTTACAGAAAATTGAAAAAATAAATTTAAAAAAAAAAATTATTTTTTTTTTAATTTGTTGGGTAATAATTTAAAACATAAAACCCTAAAGAAAAAAAATAAAAACAATCTAAAAATGTAAAAATAATTTTTTTTAGTTACCACAAAATTGATTTTTCTACTAATTTTAACTTTGATAACCCATAAGTAGGCCCCTACAAAGCGTAGTACCCTTTCCAAACGCTCATTTCATAGGCTGAACAGTTATCTATCATATGCTGTTTAAACTGTTTAATTATCTTATTCGGTTCAAAAGATATGATTTTTGCAACGAAAAAACTCAAATGGCGCCACTGTGCGACGTTTTAGTTATGGGCTTAAGGATTTTAGCCTGAAGTTGAAGACTCAATTCTGTTTGAATACATTTTGTTTGCTGTCACTCAGTGTTTTGATAATTTGCTAACTCAAAGTTGGAAATATCATTTATTGAAGAAAACTCACAATTTTGAATTTTTAGTAATCAATATAATCATTTTGGTAATAGGTGCAAAATCGACAAATTATTTGCTTAATTTTACGAATTTTGTTATTAGCAACAACTTTTAATTTTTCTCTTTTCGAACGAATTTGTAAGTTTTGTATTATTTCCCAGGTTGAGAGTAAACTTTTTTCGAATTATAAATATTTTTCAATGCGAAATATTTTTAGTATCTAACGAATACTTATGAAGCAATCAGATAAAGTTGAGGACTTATTTATGAGATTTTGTACATAAAGCTTTAGTTATATGTCAAATAACTATAAACATACAAAACAGCTGTGTGCAAAAACCTTGTTGGCATTACTGTATTTGACTAAAGATGACTTGCCATAAGCTCGCCACCGTAAAAGCCAATAGATTTAGATGGTTTCTATGGCAATGGTTACGGCTATGGCACGTCTTATTGTACCTTAAGACTCGAAAAATAAACAATTAAAATGCTCTTGCACGAATAACAGACATGTTAAAAAAAGACTTAGTAATTAAAAGTTCATCTTATAAATGGTTTTGGTATGAAATTATCTGCAGCGTATTTAATTTTTTTTTTTAATAAAAGTATTCACAAAGTAATTCCTAAAAACCCATAGACATTCATTATTATGTTAATAAAAAAAAAACTCTAGATATTACGTATGTATATACCAAAAAAAAAAAAAGAAAAAAAAACCATAACGAAATATCTCCACTAATAAAACTTCTTTTTAATTGCACTTTATATAACTACTTTTCTGTTTTTTCACCATTTTCATTGTAGGTTTGGCGTCATCCCTGGCGCCGTTCATACCACAAGCGCAGAAAGGCTCAATGGGAAACTGATGCAAACTATTGTTCCATGGTAAGTTTTTATTAAAATAAACTTTAATTTTTTCTATTTATTTTTATCTTTTAGTATTTCATAACCGGATGTTACATTTTCTTTAGAAATTTTAAGTCTGTTTAATTTTTCTGTTTTTTTATTTTTTATTTTCATCTGAACGCCGGTGTTTTTAATATTATTTTAGATTTTCTGACTATTTTCTTTAGCTTGTGATTTTTTTTTATTTTATTGTATTTTTCTTACCATTTTTACTAATTTCCATTAATTTAAAAACAAATATAATAAAAAAAAAAGCAAGAAAACCGGGGCAACAGGAGCAGGGTTATGTTCGCTGTCTGTCTGTGCAAACAAACTACGCTCGAGTATTAAACTTTAATATGCCACTTATAGTGTTGCATAAAATGCAGCAGCAGTAAAAAAAAATGAGGCAAACTTAAATAAAAATTTGTTTTGCAGAAAAACTAAGGAGGAAGGCAAAAAAATACAAGAAAATACTCATAAAAACACTGGCAAAATGCAAAAAATTTGCATATAAAAAAACGATTTTATAAAAAACAAAACGTTTCAAAAAAATGTATAAAAATTATTATTTAGCTTCCTTACCTCTGGGATAAATTAAATTTAAATCAAACTTAATGGCTTTTTAAAATATTGTAATTAAAATATGCAGATAAAGCAGTTTGCTAAAGTAGTATTTTTTTTAGTTCTTTGAAAATAAATGGAGAAAAAATTATAGAAGTAGTTAAGATTTAATTAAAAATTTTTAAATATGTTTAAAGTAATAAGCTAATTGATTCTTTTATTAAATTTATTTTATAAAGGTTCGTGATATTCCACCTTATGATGAGGGCCGTCGTCTACTGGATTTGATGGATATGTCTGTGTTTGATTTCCTAACAGGCAACATGGATCGTCATCATTATGAGACATTCAAGTAAGTCGACATCATGGAGACTATTTTATATTTGAGTCAGACAAGGGGGGGGGGGCAAGAATTTTCTATAAACTGTATATTTGTGTTGAGGGTGTTTTTTTTAGCTCGATAGAAGATATAAAATAAAATTTTTTATTCAAAAGATGGTATAAATATTTAAAAAAGATTTCATGCATATGGTCACCTATTCTTTATGAAGCGCATACTAGAGGTTTTACTTGGGGCTACTTATTCGGACATTGCTGGCCGTATTTTACGAATAACAGGAAAAATATTGTAACCAACGCGTCAATTTTTGCAGTATTATCAGCATAAGCTATTGGCTTCCTGTCAAAACCACATCTCATCTAAATCAATGGCATGGTGCGGTTACGATCTCTATTAATCGTAACGAGAGTTCGGCTTCGGTCTAATCTGCAACGAGCGTGTAAACCGCTCCAAACGAGCAGTGTTACCAGATCTGGAAAATTTGTACAGCTAAATCTGGCATTAGACGTGGCAAAAAAAATGATCAAAGGATTTTAAAAAATACTAAAATTTTTAAAGATTTTTGTTAAAAATTGATTACCAGTATGAAATTTAATTCGAAACTGAATACATTTAGTGACTTATTTTTTAACGAAATTGAAATAAATGGTTAAATTAAACAATTGGGTAGATTTTGGAAGGACATCAGATACATATAAATATGAAGCACAGGCAGTTGAGATTAAATTTTAAATTTAGGGGACCTGCAAACCTCTGATACGTGGAAAACTGGATCGATTTTATTTCTATGCTATACAAAATCTTTAGATCATTTTATGTTTTATAGTTTAAGGAAAGCTTAAGTTATAAAATTATTATTTTTTCAGCAGTTTAGAGCAAAATTTAGTTCCAAATACTTACACTAAGAATTTCTCTCTATAGGTAAATATAAAGTGAATTTTCCTTGTACTTTAATATCGTAACATCAAAGGACAAATAATGTTTACAATGAACATGATAAGGACATTTCTAATACCTATTCCTATTCTTAACATAAGAATTATCCATTTTCATACGAAGTTCCATTTTGGGTACAACTAGTTTTAGTCAAATTTTTTTTTTAATTTATAAAAAAATTGTTATAAGTAAAATCAACAAAACTATTCGTCAAAATTTTAAAAATAATGCTAAAAAAAAAGCTAAAAACAATTTTTAAAAATGCTAAATAAAATGCCAAGTGCTAAATGAAAATATTGCCGTAAAATAAAATTTGTAAATGCTAAATTTAGCTGCAAAAATGCCAAAATGGCCACACTGCAAACGAACTATTTTTCTTGATGTAATGCGGCAATTTTGCTTAGTAAAAACCCGTTAAGCATCGATGACTAATTTTTAAAATAAATTTCGATAATTTGGTAGCGTTGTTCAAGCATAAATCTATTTGATGATTTGCTATATTATACCGATTATAAATTTAGTATGATATTTCGTTTAATAGTAAAGCAAGCGAATGAGCTTTATTCTATGAACGCAATTTTTGGAATTGAGTTAATGAAAAAACGATAAAAAGAATACTAAACTAAGAGTAAAGAATTTTTAATTAGAGTCAATGTTAAAGAAATATTGGGAAAAATAATGTGATGAAATGATTTTAAGTTAATAAATATAAAAAAATTTAAATTTAAAAATTTTTATGTATATGTACCTATTCATTTAATCCGGTTTTTGCTTTAATCGGTTAATCGCTCGATTAATTAACCGAGGTTTTGCTTTAATAGGTTAGTAATCGGTTAACCGATTAATAAAGTTTTTTTTTTAAATTAAGTAATTTCAATATATAAAAATGTATAAATTATTTATTTTTTGGAGTTTATTAGCAAAACAAACTAATAACATAGCAAACTTAACAATTCTTGAACTAAATCGAGCAAACAAAATAATAATTCATAAATATGTAATACATATTTTTTTAATTATTACATATTATGTATTAATTATATATAATAAAACTTGACTTTATGTTGAAGAAATCATAAGCAACCAATAATACAGAATATCTAATTTCTCAGTCATCTTCCTGGATTTTTCTTAAAATATAAAATCATCCATTATGTCATTTGAGTCCTGTTTAAATAAAAAGTACGTGAAAAAAAGCTGTTGACAGCAGGAACACTTTTTAAAACGAAGATCACTAAGCACATTCTTTGTTTGTATAAAAAATATTTTCTTTGTATATGAGACGAAACAAATAATTAAAAACAGATAAATGTGTTATAATACTACAAAAAGTTAAGAATTTTGTTACATCGGTTAATCGACTGAAATTAACCGTTTTAATCGTTAATCGAAAATAGGCAATTTTAAATTAACCGATCAGTTAATCGGGTAGTAATTAATCGGTTTACCGATTAACGGTTAACCGAATGAATACCCTAGTACCTATATATAAATTATTTACTAAAAAGCATTTCTAGCCAGTGGCCATGTTCTGTAACTCCCGCGTCGAGAATCTTTTTGATTGAAATGTGAGAAATTAAACAAAAATCACATAAATTGAAACAAACAATTGTTTTTCGCGCTTAACTACGTCTGTAATATATTTGGCGAGTAATATCTTTTCCGTAAGGAAATTGCTCGCCAATTTACAGAAAAAAGGTGTCTGTAAAATGTTTGTGAGAAAGTTCCAGCTTTGAGCTGTCATATAAACTCACGCATAAAAACCGGACGAAAAAAAATGTTTAACACAATAAAATATAGATATTGGGAATTATTTCTTTTTATAAGCAACTTATTTATATTCAAAATTTTTTATTTTTCGAATTTATTCTATGAGTTAAATTTCAGTTATATATATACATGGTCCTAATTGAATAAGAATATGTAAGGAGAGCTTTTTGGTACTTCTTCGTTGAAAAACTGTTACTTTGATAAATTTTCGTCAATATTAAACATAGATACATAAAATTAATCATGCAATGCCCTGAACTTATAAAATTAAATTTATATACATATACTTCGAAGTATGTACCCTACGGGAAATTCGTGTCAATTGCTCTTATCCCGTGACCAGTGAACAACATCTTATAATTAAAAGGAACGAATTGTGATTGGTGAAAACAAGACCTATCGCTTAACTGGTGATAATGTGTTTAGAGTGTAGTTAGTCCAGAGGAAAGGTAATTGGCACAAAACTATTCATGTGACTGGATTTTGTGCGGCTAGTGGCTGATTCTCTCTAGTTCTATTACTTTATATGAAAGAGATCTATCATATTGACATGGCTAATTTGGGATAATATCTGCGACAGGCATTATTTTAACCGAAGTTTGAAGGTTATTTCAGTGACCTGTTACAAAGTGTCAAAAAAGGGACAATTAACCCCCTAGTAGGACATCGCCATGTTAAAGTGACTTGTCACGTGACAAGTTTAATGTTAGTTCCCTATCCCGTAGGGAACTATCTGTTCTTCATATTTACATACATATAATCGAATTTCGACCATTAGGCAAACGCTAGAAAAGTTTATTTTCGAACTATGTTTCCATCGCACTATTTTGTCCAAAATTTCCTTAACATCTACTTTAATTAAAACTTCTTTACTCTTCGCTTAGTATTAGTTTTATCGTTTTTTCATTAATTCAATTCCAAATAATGTCTTCTTAGAAAAAAGTTTCAAACAAATGCGTTGGAAATTTTTCATGCATAAATAAACAAAACTCATTTTGCTTATCAATTATTTGTAGACGTTGCACTCGTTAGTTATCTCTCTTCTCATGGCATCCCTGTGTGACAATGAAATGCAATTTTTTCCTTATCCTTTTTTTTAAGTAACCAGAATAAAAAGTAATTATTTTTCATTCGCCTGCTTTGCTATGCAATGAAAAAATAATAAGAAAAAAAAAATATAAAAAATATTTGTAGTTATAAAAACCAACATGAAAATGCATTTCTGGCAATATTTTGTGGCATTGCTAAATTACATCAAACTGAGAAGAAGAAATGGAGCAGTTCTTAAAGGACAAACTAAAAGATAAAATAAATTTGAGCTAAATATTTATTGCATTCGACTTAAAAATGCCTAATGCATGTCTATGAGTAGTTGAATTAAAAAAATAAAATAAAAAAGAACGGAATATTGTTAAACATGAGAAGAGAATTTTCAAATGAAATATTTTCAATGACGTTTTAGCTTAAGTCTATAGGTTGGCTTTTGGTATGAATTCAGATATAAGTTTAACTTTTAAAAGAATTCTAGAAAATGTATTTTTGCTAAGCAAAGTTGAGGACTATCTCGTGCAATAATTGCTTAAGGTTGAATATAACCTACAGATCGAAACTAGAATAAAATAGTTTTAGGACAGAACATTAGGTTCAATATATTATATCGGCATTTCCTCCCAATGGTCCACCAGTACCCATGCTCTGTAACTTTGGTGAGAACTTCTCGCATCGAAAACATGTGAAACAAATTATTCCATCGTTTGTCGAAAAGTGAGAAACAAGTGTGTCTGTAACTCATGTCTGAAACTATCAAAAGAGATTACGTGGTTACGTTATAAATGTCATAATATTGCACTCGAAGCCGATATGAAATTGCAGATGTTGAGAACACCAGTCAAACATATCGTTGACGGCGACCAAAATTGAAAAATTTTAACGACGGCGTCGAAAATACAGCCGTCGGCTATACAAAAAAAATGTAAAGTGCGACTTTAATGTTTGTTGATTACAAAATTGCTTTGAAAACATTCGTATATTTCTCAAAAATGTTAAAAGTAAAATCATTAAACAATGAAAAAATCTGCCAAGAACAAAATACTTATGTCTTCCGTGTTAATATTCATCGCATTTCGAATTTTGAATTTATTTTCAATGTTAAAATTTTTCTCGCCCCGTTTTTATGCATGATTTTATTTGGCAGTTCAAAGCGGGAACTTTCTCACCAAAATTTTGCAGATCGCCGATATACATCGGTATCGGCCACATCCCTAATTTAAAAATACTAGTATGGGCCAGCAGTCGACGCAATCGACTGCAATCTAGAAATAACTTATTTGTACTGTTATTTATAATATTAACCATTCAAACGACTGGGTTTAAACTTAATTTAATATATACACATGTATGTTAGATATGTATTTATTTAATGTTAAAAAATTCTCAGTAGAGCAGAACAATTTTTAATTTTTTAGGCATATGAAATTTAGTGACGATTTTTCTAAAAATGTATATAAAACATAAGTTCCCTAATCTCAATGTTTATAACAAAGCCTTTTATAAATATATTTTTCATTTATATTTATTTCGTTGAGGAATTGTGTTGTTATAACCTCTCTCTATACATATATATATATATTTTTTTTTTTTTGTAAATACATGATTATCCTATAATAAATGACCCTGATCGGTAGTGTTTGTTATATAAAATCGCAGCCCATCAAAAGATCGCACTTTATTTAAAACAAAAATGCAATAAACCCATTCTTCAAAATGTAACCATATTAATAAAGTAACAATAACATTAAAATTATACATTAGCGCAAACATTTTAGAAATCAACGGTTACATTTAAAAACAACAAAATACCTATTTAAAATTGTTTTCCTATTTTTGATTTTTTATTCTCTACTGTTCTCCAATTTAATGCATAGCAGAGAACTCTGCATGTTGTTGTTCTTTTAACTATGTAAACACAAAAACAAAGCATACTCCTTCTGTTATTTGTTTACATTGTTTTTGCACACACGTTTGTAAATTGTTTCAATGTATTAGTATCACTTTCTAACGCGTTTGTAAATTGTTTCAATGTATTAGTATCACTTTCTAACGCGTATAACTCGTAAAATACTGCACCGATTTTAACAAAATTTACATTAGCAGAATCTCCCAAAAAATATCTTTCGATTGTTATATCATTTGCTAAAATACAATATATAGTTTAGGCGTAAAAGGGATCCAAGAAAATCCACTTGCCTATTAATATAAATGATGATGATGATGATGATGATGATGATACAATATATAGTTTAGGCGTAAAAGGGATCCAAGAAAATCCACTTGCCTATTAATATAGTATATGATGATGATGATGATGATTTAGCAAAAACTAGTGAATGTATTAATTTATGTGCCAAAAAAGAACGAGTCTACAATTATGCATGTTGCTTTATTTATAAAAATAAAAAATAATTATAGTGGCATCACAGAAATATAAATACATAATATAAAAACAGCTGGGGCCAAATAACGGTATTCGATATCGATCGAAATTCCCATTTAAATTGTATTGTAATTTCGATCGCTATCGAATACCGTAATTTGGCCCCAGTTTATATTTTTTCAATTGTAGCCAACAGCATTTGTAGTCGTTTGTTCGTGTACCCTGCTGTCGTAAATGTGTTTAGTGCAATACTATATAGCAATCATGACAAGGCCTACCCAAACGTCAGACATTTGTCCATGTCATGTAGTGTTCTTATTCTTCTAAGGGCTATAGGTTACCACAAAATTTTTTCCTATATATTTTTCAGATAATTAATTTTACCTGGAATCCATATTAGTGAGGAGAGTTAAAGAGACATTAAGAAACACAAATTAAGCCCAATGGATAGTATTTCGTCGTCCTACTGCCCACCAATGTGCTTATAATTCGGTTTGCAGCATCCTTTACGATAAGGTTCTTTGTCTGAGGAATAAACACAAAAACATTTTTTAATTCTTAAATCCTAAAAAATATTTTCTTTGTGTGATTTTTTGCATATGGACTTATGGAATAGTTTGCTGTTTGCCCACATGTATAAATGTATCTATGATTATGTGCATTTTTATGTATGTGGCATTGTGTATTTTAAGTGTTGCTATGTAAGTAACAATGTATTGTGCTGGGTAAAATTTTTTGGTTTTTGTTTCTCAGGCTTATAATACGATTAATTTCATTTAAAAGCCGATTTCTATGCTCTTGAATTTCATCCAGCATTTTAAAAAATAGTCACACAAACTTGATCCTATCCTTCTGTATTTTATAGACTGCCTATGTGTCTACCAGCGCATTGTTTGCTCTTAGTTTCGACTAATAAAAAGGCAAATCTCCGTACTTAATTAAAAGTAAAGTTGTTAGCATACACGCAGAAAAAAAATTATTGTGATCATCTTCCAAACGCAACATATTATGGTTGGACTTGAATAATGCTATTGTTCACAAATGTTTTGAAATTATCCAGAATATGTTTTTTGTTAACCATTATTTTATCAAAATTATTAATTATATTATGGCCAGGTCAATCCCAACCAAATTATGGTTTATTATTTAAGCCATTTTTTAATGAGATTTTTGAGTCAAATTTTAGTTTTATGCCCCTATTCACAACTCAACTCAGTTGAGTTGTAATTTTTTGATGGTTTTGTTCATCGCAATATAGAAAAGTTGTAACCAAAATACAAAAATTAAGAAATTACAACTCAACTGAGTTGCTTCTTGATGTAATAAATGGTGTGTTCCACTTTAATTGACAGTGAAGTAAATTGTATATAATCCATTTTAAAGCCCACAAAAAACTTCACCAACATTCATTGTGCTTTCTGGTTTATTGTGTTTATCACAGAAAAAATTATTTTTTGATATTTAATTAATATTTTAATTAAAAATTTATTTCAAAACAACTTAAATATAATTTAAATCAGAATTATATTTTTAATTTTCTTTCAACTAAAAAAATAATTGATTCAATCAATTATCACATTAATTAAATTTAAATACTTTTTAAAGAATTTGCTTCTGTTAAAAGAAATGAATATCCTAATATGGTGCCTTTGTATATAAAAACATTTTATTTAAAGTTTGGTACTGATTGGAAAAAGGAAAGTCGAGACCGAAATAGTTTGAAAATTGGAATAGTGAATACTAAGTCAAAAACGTCCCTTAGTTTTAGTTTTTGTCAATTTTTGTATATGATGTAAAATTTTTATTCTAGATGGTCAATTAATCGAAATGTAGATTCAGTTATGTTTTCAAAAAGGTATAAAAACTGTAAATTGTCAAAGAACCAGCCCAGTAATAAATAATGCCCAAGACCACTAAGGTGCCAATTATAACTTGACCGAGGAATTAGAGCACACACCTGATGAAATAACCAAAATTTCAAAAACTTTACCTTTGACCTTGTCATTTGGATTTTTGCGTGGTTCGACTTTCAGAATAAATCCCTTGTTGTTTGTGTCATAGAGCTCTGAATAAAATTAATTGGAACTAAATAAAAATAGATAAACTTTACCCTTAAAAAACCTTAAAAATTAAATTAAAATTTAAATCGTTGCCCTATCGAAGGCTACCAGGGGATATTTCAAAATTTTTTTTTATTTTCATTTTCCAAGGTGCTTTAAACAAGTACTGCACGAAAAATTTTTAAAATTGGAGATGTAAAATACACCCAAAAATGTTGTCCGTTTTTGACATCACCTGAGGACGCCATCCAAAAAAAAACTTTTTCCATATCTCACAATTTTGACTCTTTTGAATAAAAAATCTTTAATAAGGTGTGCTCGAATGCTCGGACACCTTTCAAACTCGGCAAGTTAGCTGCGCAAGTCACTTGCCGAGTACAACAAAGTCGGTACTAGGGAGATCGATTATTCGACTCTTTTTAAGGCCGGTTTTCGAATATTCTGAACAGTTGCTATTTTTGAAAAACCAGTTTTCGGTTAATCATTTATAAAATAACCGTTTAACCGGTTTTAATTCGAATACATAACAGCACAAAAATCAAATAAGTTTCTTTAATAAGACGTTAATTTGAATAAAAACAAAACAAATCAAAAAGGTAAGGAACCAACAAAATACATAGATGAGACTAAAGTCATATTCAGACATAATAAATATTACACGATAAAATCCAAGAGAAATTACCATCAGCTTTAGCTATATTTTTTACAATTCCTATTTATTTATTAAACTTTATTTGTAAGAAGAAAATTTTATAATGTAATTTAGAAACACTCATGTGATGTATAATCTTGACATACGTTCTGCAAAAGCAAATAAAAAATTATAGGAATTTCATAAATTTATTTTTTGAGATATTCTCCCAAAATTTTTTTAAATGAGTTTTAATTTGTTGAATGTTAAGCATGTCTATATGAAACCGTAAACTTCAACCTTATTTTTGAAAAGTTGCAAACAAAACCTCTTCGACAGGATTATATATTTCAAGTTATTTTGTTTCAGCATTATAGAAACGAATAGTAATATGAACATGTTTTTATGAAATATTTGTCAATTCGGCGACTACAATTTAAAACCTTCCATGACACTGTTTGATTTTTTCAATTTTGTTTTTTTAGTTGTTGGTGTTTTAATAAATAAAACTGATGATGTTTTTCCTTGTCGTTGATTCCGCCGGAATGATGTAGTTTTAAGCATGAAGATATGCTAGAACTACTTAAGAGTTTCTAGTGTCTTAACGGGCGTTCCATACTCGGTAATACTATGGGCTAATATTTCCCCCAATGATTCGTTTTTGGCAGCGTGTTTTAGTAAATTATAATTTTTCGCCTCTCTAGAACTACTGTGAACGGAATTAAGTTTTATTTGGTGCACATTATTGCCAAGCATGTGGACTAACTAATAGTGAGTAATAAGCCTTGACGTGGAAACTCCTTTGCAACTTAGCATTTTAGGGCACTTCGGGAACCTAACTCTGTCTTTTTTGATAATGTTAGAAATATCTCCAGAGGTAACATATATATAAAAATATGTTTAATATTTAGAATACACTCGCACAAATTACTATTTACTTTGTAACTGAACATGTTTTTGAACACGCAGAGAAAAAACATGTTTAAAAATGGTCACCTCCAACAAAACTATTTTTAAAGAAAATTTTTAAACATATCATGTTTAATTTAATCATACTTTCGTCACCGACAACCATATTATTGTTAAATTATTCCTCCATCAAGAAGCCACAACCATATTATGGTTGCCTCTAACCATGGTATGGTTAAATATGACAATAATTTGTTTTTAAATTAAAAATAGTATATTCCACTTTTCCAAGTGCAACATTCTATGGTTGAAAATCAACCATGCTTTTATAAATGTTAAACATATTTTAGTTATTATTAACCAAAACATGTTCGGAAGCAACCATAATATGGTTGTGCCTTCTTGATAGAGGAGTAATTTAACCATAATGTTATTGTCGGTGACGAAAGTATGATTAAATTAAACATAATATGTTTAAAATGATTCTTTTAAAATAGTTTTGTTGTAGGTGACCATATATAAACATGTTTTTTCTCTGGGTGTAGTATTTTGAAATGTTTTTGATTTTTCTTGCAAGAACACACGCTTTTATAAGCGATTTATATTCAAATTGTTCATAATGTTTTTTGACTTTTGCTATATTTTGTTTTGACATTCTTCATAAAAAGTTTAAGTTTGCCCAATATTTAATTCGAAAAATTTTTAAATTAAGGCTACATTTGCAATGCGATTATTAAAGTAATTAAAATAACCGGATTATTATACCAAAATAACTTTTTTATTCGATATTCGAAATTTGGACATTTTAAAATAACCGGCTTGAGCAAAACTAAAATAACCGGTTAAAACCGGCCGAATAATAACTGTTCGATCATCCAAGTCGGTACTCAATTTCTTTACCTTAACCCGACCTTACCATTGACATCTACAAACCAAGCGTTGTGTAAGGGACTTGCGCAAGAAACTTGCAAGTAATTTAACTGCTAGAAAAGGCGTCATAACGCTGATTTATTTTGACATCAGTTCTATAACAAGTGTCTTCGTTTTTGACCCCATGACACGTTACATCACTGTGATGTCAGCCTTCACGTCACTTGGCCAACTTGTCATCAGGGTCAAACATTTAAATTATGTCATTAATTATGACGAATCGGAGTCGGTTTTATAAAGCATGTCATCAGTGCGATGACAAACTGTCATCAAATTGAGTCATTGTAATTGACCTTAAGTCGAATTGAAAGAATATAATTATGTACTTATCCACTACACATGTTTGTTTCACCTTTGTTGTATTTTGGCCTTTGTAGACAGAAGAACTCTCAATTATAAGACACCAGCAGCATGCCCGATATGGTCTTCATAATAATTCAACTTGCAAAATTTGATATATTTAAATAAATAATTAAAAAAAAAAGAATATGGAAATTTTTGCTTGTAGTTTCCTTTTTAAACATGAACATATTGTTAATAATATATTATGACATATCGCACTGATAAAAATTTGTCATCGCACCGATGACAGGTTGTCATTGCACTGACGACAGTTTGTCGTCACACTGATGAATAGATACATTATGCAATCGCACTGATGACAGTATGTCATTGCACTGATGACAGTTTTTCATTGCACTGATGACTGTTTGTCATTACACTGATGACATGGTATATTATGTCATCGCACTGTATACAAATTTTTGTATACAAAGGAACCAACTTATATCTTTTATTTACTTTAGAACTTACTTTGAAATTTTTTTTTTGGACCACGCTAATGGTTTTTTTTTGTTTTTTTTTTTTTTTTGATTTTTATGGTGTAACTAGTTTTTATGGTATAAGTGTTTGTTAGTAGTGGTAGTGTATCCATTTCTGTGGAATGTACTAATAAAACGACTGCAATAACTTCACCGATAGTATGAATTTGTGGGAGTACGTGTTTTGAATATATGACTGTATGTTTACTTACACCGAGTATGTACCGAGTTGTTGTAGCATGCTTCATTAGTTTTTCAGAGTACTCTTCTTACTATTCAATTCATATACATGAATATCAAAGATTATGCATTCATTTATAGGGTTTTCATTGAATTTCAATATGTTCAATGAGATGAAAAGGAAAAGTAAGTAAAATTTGTATTAGCTCAAATAGAATATTTTCAATATGATATGATATGATAACAACTTATGTGTAAAGTTTTTCATGGAATTTACTTTAATAAAATCCTTACTACAATTTAATTTGATCTTGTAAAATAAAGTTTATTCTAGCTTAGAGTTCGAATATAGAATGGAAGAAAATAATTGAAAAATAAAAACTAATACTTGCACATCCATTTCACAAAACTATTCCTTAAAGTATTTAATGGAAAGTTTCTGAAACACTAAACACCAAGACTATGTTAAATTTTATTCCTATCCATCATGTGCCGTCACGGGGTAACCCATCAAATTAATCTCTGAAAAACATAACAGAGACCACTTAAACATTCTATCACACGCACATATGTTCACATCTTGCCGGCTATCTGTTATTCCCCAACACACATATATTCAAACTCATATTCTGACGCAAACTCGTTTACAGATAAATACTTAGAATCTCAGTAACTTTAGGATGTAAAAAGTCATACAACAAGTCATTAGCTCTGAAAACTCGCACAAAATCTGTATACACGAATTCAGCATGTGTTTCATGCATAAATATCACATGAATCTTCCAAAGGCTTTAAATGCATAAAGCCATATTTATTGTTTTCATTTTCACTTACTACACATTAAGCCAATATTTCGTATCGTCTTCGTATTATTATTTCCAACATTTGATTGCATACGCACACTGTGACACTCGCATTCATTTTATATTTAGTCATGGATATTTGTAAAAGGTTTACAGGATAATTAGAATCAATAGAAATTATTATCATTTACAGGAATATGGAATGTTAAGCGTTTTGGAGGCTACAGGTACTACAAGTTTGTACTAGTATTTCTTGATAATTGTAACTAAATGGATGTTTGTTTTTATGTTGTTGAATTATCATGTAAACGTATGAGCATTCATATATTAATAATTATTATTTATACGTATATAGGATGGTAAAACAGAGTATTAAAAACAAGTTTTATTCCTATGCTCTACGCTTGTCTGCAGGAGACCAGAGTCTCGGGCGGCAATTGAACCCGCTACCCCCGCACTGACAGACTAACTCACTAGCAACGAGCCTACCAGGACCCCCGGTTTTTTTAAATAGTTCAAACATAAGAAAATTTCAGCGTTTTTTTGTTTTTTTTTTAACTAACCAGTTACATTATTTTTCTTATAAACAATACAAGGTTAAATATTCAATAGACCCCTGACGAATTTTTTCATTAACAAGATTTTATTTTTTTAATTGTTGCCGTTTGCTCGTTATTAGCAGGGCAAGTTCTTAATTCTTTTTGCATGAAAAATTTGCATTTCTAACAAAAGAATTGATTTTGAGTCAATTTGTTGTAATTACAAAATAAAAATATATCGGTAGTTTTCTTTCAGAAAATGCATTCTTTTATCAAAATTTTTAACAAAAACTAAAAGAAATTGCATCGGGCTAAGTTTTTCTAATATAAATTTTGAATGTTTTATTTTTGAAAGTGATTAAATTAAAAATGTCAAAAGAAACTAAAATGACTTTTGTGCTCGTATGTTGAGGTATAATCGAAGAACCTTAAAAGTGTATTGTTCCGTTCAGTTTTGTGTGCTCTACATGAAGGTTTATCCCTCACAGAAGACGTAAAAGAAATATTATCTTATGCTGTTGTTCTGAAATTCCTTAATCCTTATAAATAAAAAC
This sequence comes from Pollenia amentaria, assembly GCA_943735925.1. NCBI lineage: Eukaryota > Metazoa > Arthropoda > Insecta > Diptera > Polleniidae > Pollenia > Pollenia amentaria. Next base: position 220,975,311 of record OX031006.1, on the reverse strand, counting down.
CGTAATTGTATTTGATCTATCTATATATTTCAAACTAACAGTTCATCTTCAGGATCTAATTTATATAATTGAGAAATGATTGTTCGAAAATTACATTTAAAAAAACCAAATATTTAGGGCGATAAAATACAATTACGGTTGTTATTTATAAAGATTTAGAAGAGGCAAAACAAAAGCATAAGGTAATAAAATAATAGGTCCAGCAAGGCAAATTTTAATATATACATAAGTAAAAGAAAAAGGTAAAAATACTTAGACTAACACCCAATTTACATGATGAATTTTATGACGTCCAAGTTTCTAAATTCCCTTTTGAAGTTGCTACCAAAAACTACTCAAATTCATATGATGGTTTTTTTGGACGTCTAAATTTTTTCATTTTGATTCAATCCAGTTGATTAGAATATAAAAATAAAATGTAACAGAAAGAACAGAAAAAAGTGTAAAGCGAAGTGTCACAAAAAAAACATGAAAACAGAAACTATGTCTATTTTTCTACCCCTCTTTCTTCTCTACACCGCTTGCTTCCAAACAAAAAATGACGTCCAAAATTGGACGTCATAAAATTCATCATGTAAATTGGGTGTAAGATGTTTATTGAAAAACTTAACACAGTTTTTAATCGAAATGTTAAAGCCTAAATATAATATGCACGAGCTTGCTTAAGCTGTCAAACATTAACGAATATACTGTCAAAAACATTTGAAGAAAAACAAGTACCAAATCAGAAGTCATCTAACTTACGCTCATGCTCATTGTGGTTGGACCTTTAGTCTTCGAACACTGACCAATTAAAAAACAACTTATATTAAAAAAAAGCGAAGCCGATGAGTATATTGACACACTTTCACAGAAACAAATTATTTGTCAAATTGAAACAAAAAAATTTTAGAATCAACCCATTTTTTGTATAATACAGGACTGACTTGAGTAAAATATCATGATTCATAACAGTTCTAGCAGAACTTAAATGATTTTTAGGAGGATAATTTGTATTGGACCTATGGTAAATTATGGACCAATCATCCCAAAATTCTGAAGACTGATTTCTGGTATTACAAAAAATAAATTAGAATAAATTTCAACACAGCAAAGTAATTAGTTTCAGCGTTAACAGTGAATTTCACAAAATTGCACGATTTTTTTTGGCCATATGAATCTCAGTTCGAAGTAATTTTACCGCAATATATATATCTGTTATGGTTTTAGGCGAATTTAATTATTTCACCAAAGAGGGCTTTATTAGGTTTTAGGCGCAATAAGCTGTTTGCCGGGTGTAGGGTTTATATGGGGCTTGGGTACATTATGGACCAATCTTCATGAAATTTCTAGTCTTATAAAACTGTGATATGCCGAATTTCATTATGATTTATGTATTACGGTTTTAGGCGTACTGAACTGTTTTCCGGAAGTAGGGTTTATATGGGGCCTAGTGTAAATTATGGACCGATCTTCAAAAAATTTTACAGTATGATTTCTGGTCCAATAAAACTGTGACGTACCAATTCTTAGTATGATAGCGTTATTTATTACGGTCATAGACGTACTAAAATATTTTCCGGGAGTAGGGTTTATATGGCGCCTACGAAATTTAACAGTATGATTTGTAGTCGTATAAAGCGAATTCGTGCAAAATATATCATTCCGTGCATTATTCCACCATTTATGTTAGTTTTTGTATCAAAACTATCAATTTATTTAGGGTGGTGGATCCACATTTTGATTTATAGTTCTGATCCTGCTGAACGGATGTTGCTGGATTTCAATCCCAAACTGCTTAGGATAACTATAAGCAATTTGAGACCAAGTTTGTTCTTTTCTTTTGCTTTTTTCGAAAATGAGCGTGTTTTAAACAGACGGTCAGACGGACAGACAGACGGACATTGCTAAATCGACTTAAAGGAGCCAAAATTTATATACTTTATGGGGTCTTATATGTATAATAAAAAAGTTTCACACGGAATGACAAACTTAGTATACCCTCATTCACCACTAGTGGTGGTGGAGGGTATAAAGGCTATTTAAGTTTTTGACATTGGCGATTACGGCAAAGTTTTTCGTTTTGGAGACTTTCAATTTCCCTGTAATTTCTTTTGGCGACTTTTCTAGTTTCTTTTTTATCAACTGGCATTATCAAAAAATTTGGTTTTATTTTAGAATCCAAAGATATTTCTAAGTTTAGGGTGTTTTTTTTTTTTTTTTTTTTTTTTTTTTTTTTTTTTGGGTAGTTTCAAAAATGATAGGAATTATATTAAAGGTAATTATGTCAAAAGTAGTTCTCTTGCGAAAAAGCAAAATTACAAAAATATAACTACAATCACATAGGAAATTACAAACGATGCAAAATTGTCAGGGTATCAGTACACAGAAAAAATAAAAATTTATTTCAATTAAAAAATTTATTATATTAATTAAAAGTTTATTTAATTTGCACCAGTAAACAAATTAATAGTATAAATTAAACGTTTAATAAATTGATTGAATGTTAAATTTTCTTGATTAAACGTTTAATTTACTTGATTAAACGTTTAGTTCACTTGATTAAACGTTCCATTCACTTGATTAAACGTTTAATTCATTCGATTAAACGGGTAATTCACTTGATTAAATGTTTAATTAAAGCTGATTTTATTTTTCATTAACGCTTTAATTGGTTTAACATTTTGGAGAATTTTTTCTGTGTAAATGGAAGATTATCAGAGTAAGACTATACAAATTTCGCAACTTTTTATGGCACTGCCAAATTATAAAGAATTTTTAAAAAGTCATAAAATAAACTCTACACTAAACAACAACGCAGGAATACTATTTTAATGTACATTTTCTGCTTTGAATTAAAAAATATTTTAAATTGTAGTGTTTAAAGGTGAACTTTCTAAAAAATAAAACAATTAAGAAAAGTAGAAGCGTCAAAAAATTTAAGAAGCAGAACTAATCAAAATGCTGGAATACTTAACTGAAAAAACATTTTGAGGTAGATAAGTTATAAATTCGGCTTTTAAATTAATAAAATTATTCATTATGTGTAATTTTCAAGAAACTTACGGTTAAAATTGTTAAAAAAATTTTTAAAATAATCGCAAGTGCATACATTTTGGGATATTGTAAAATGGTGCATTGTTTAAAAAATTGATTCGGAAATGGTAGAAATTGAAGGTGCAAAAATGGGTTGCTCTCGTCAAATAAGTGCAACTGTGCTTTTTTGCAAAGTTGCAAGGGTAAAAAAATTGACCTGAATACCTTTATTGTTTGAGCCCTTTTACTTTTTATTTGTCGTTTTGTTATTTTTTTTTTTAGAATTGTAGATATTTTTTTAATAGATTTTAAGAGCAAAACATAATTCTAAGTTGTATTTTTATATTACTCTTGTCTCAATTTTAAAGCTTTTGTAATTTATGCTTTCGTTTTATTTTTTCTATCGTTGCTTAATTTAAAGTGATTTTAATTCTAATATTGGCGAATTTTACATTGTTATTTTAATTCCTTTGTTTTGAATTTTTTAGCTTAAAAAGTTTTTCTGATATGGGCTGAATAAACCCTTCACCACAGGTGGAAAATTTTTACAATATTAATTTGACGCTACAGATTATATACATATTTATATTCTTCGTCCTTATGAGTAGCGAAGTTGATTTAGCGATATCCTTATGCCCGTGTGTATGTTGGCAATATGTTGTTATATACTTACATATGTCACATGTACTCCGTTGAAGTTTGCTATTGAAATTCAGCCAAATCTGTCTGTAAATGACTTAGATATGAGCAAAAAGCCACAACTGTCTCAAGTCCCTTGTTGTTTTTTATTTTTCTGTATATCTGGAGAACGGCCAGACCTAAAGTTTCAAAATTAGGTGCAATCATCTTGGTTATCAATTAACAACATCCAACAAAATGTGTTCGGATTACAGAATTGGTCGTGGCACAAAACAGATTTATGTATATTTAAAGACCGCTAGTAGGAAAATTGTCCAAATATGGGTTACAAATACAAAAAATCCATAAAAAATAATTGGTGTTATTGGATATGTAACAGTAAAAGTAATAGAATTGAGTTCAAATAGCTTTGATACCAATATAAGACATCCATAAAAAAGTGAGATAAGCGCACCTGGTTAAACTTGTGCATATATGTGTATATCGCATGATTCATCATCAGATTTGACTTATAATGCAAACTAAAACACATAAATTTGAAAGTGAACTTACAATGCTTATTATCGGTTAAAAAACATTTTATGCCATATACTGTTTGAAAATGATATCATGTTAATGTTTGCCATGACTACATCTGAGGTGGTCCATTCGGAAGGTCCAATTTTAGGCGACTCGTTCGAGCGTAGCACATCTCGCGAATAACACGAGTAATGTTGACTTCCAAAGCGTTAATCGTAGCTGGCTTATTACTTAAGATCTTAGACTGTACATGTACCTAGAGAAAATAGTTCAAAGGTGTGATATCGAATGATCTAGAGGGGCCAAATTATCGTAGCAAAATTGTGAATTTGAATGCTTACCAAAATAATATCTCAACCACGTCATGGTTTCATATGTTGCATGGTTGGAAGCGCCGTTTTGTTGAAGCCAGAGCTTACCGAGACCATGCGCTTTAATTTCAGGAAGCACATAGTCCGTTAACATGGTGCGATAACGGTTACCATTGACGGTAACATTCTGATTTTCCTTATTTTTTAAGAAATTAAGCCAGAAATATGCTTCATCACGGAACAACATTTCATGATAAAATACCGGATTTTCCTTGAGTTACAGTTGAACAATTTTAAAACGCTGTTGTGGTGTGAGTCTTTCCATGATGACTTGGCAAATGATACGGAACAAAAATGGCAAAGCGGTTTGAAATGTGTCACGCGTGATTTGTATTGAAAATCAAACCTCACGGTGAATCACCCTATATATATATGTAAATATGTAAATATATACAGTGGCACAGAAAAGTCGACATACCCACCCCTTACGTTAGCTCTGGGAATGATAACATACCTGTAGTTTTTTACTGCGTAATAAAGACTTTTCTGTGCCACTGCATGTCATTATTTGTATAACTTTCTGTTCTTATAGCACCATGATAAAGGGTATGTAAGATTTAGCATACTCAAATGTAGCACATTTACTTCTTTTGCTATGGTTATCTTTTGTAAAAGTCTGTTTTTTATTTTTGATTCTAGCCAGTTTTTCTGTTAAAAACCTTTAATTCGAATATGACTGTTTTGCAAACGTTTTTTAAGTTTGTCAATTAAAATAAAATTTCTTACAGTCAATTTATGGAATGCTTCTGATTTTGGCGTTTTACAATTATTACTTTCTATTTAAGATATTTTAGTTTTATACGTAGAATTTTTTATACATCTGATATTATATATTTTTAATTCTTTTTGTTAATAAGCGATCCCTAGATATTTGAGGCATTTGAAGATTTTTTTGGTGATTTAACAATTTTACTTCATATTTAAAATATTTGGTATATACGATTTTTTCTGTTAAATTATTGATATTGTTAGATTGTGTCTACTTTCACCGCTTTGAGGTTTTTTTCTTTAATATTCTTATATTTTTGATCTTCACAGAAAAAATTATTAGTAGTTTATTACCAATTAAAAACATTGTTTAAAAAGTATTCCAATTTAATTAGTGTGATAATTGAATTTATTATTTTTTTAGTAGAAAGGAAATTAATAATATAATTTTGATATAATTAAAATTTTAGTTGTTTTGAAATAAATTTACAATTAAAATATTAATTAAATAAAAAAAAAAATCTTAATAAATTTTTTTTTGTTTAAAATAAAATAATTTAACCTTGTAGATTTTTGTTGGGAATTGTCACATCCTGAGGTATATTGTATGTTATTAAATCAATTAACACATTGTTTGAAACAGCAAAGTTTTTTGATAAATTTTTTAATTAAAATTAATAATGTCATTTATTGAATCACAATTTTAAATTTTTTGTGATCAATATAATCATTTTGGTAATAGGTGCAAAATCAACAAATTGTTTGATTGATTCTATAAATTTGGTGATTAGAGACAATTTAGATTTTTTTGTGTTCTGGTAACAATTAAAATTTCTTCTAATTGGGGTATATATTTAAGAAAAACTTCCCAGGAATTCTCAAGAACATATACTTTGAAAATTCCCGGAAAGTTTCTGGAATTTTTTTCTACATAAATTTAGATTTTAGTGACATGTAATGGTACTTAGTGCCAGTTGATTAGTATTGAAAGAATAAAGAAGTTTTCGACCTAGGAAAATGATATCGCTGAATTAAAGAGTTTGACAGAAACAATAAGGTACGGCACGATAGTGTACCGTAACTTATTTTGTCCATTTTCATGCGACCTCTCCCATTCATGAAAAAACCCAAATGCAGCAAATATATGGTAAGCAAATTACACACAATGCGTGCGCTAAATGAAAACTAAGCGTATGCTAAAACAATATCGGTACGTTATCTTAGTATTTGTGTTTGGCAGCTCACAATCGTTGTGTACCGTATTTTGTTTGTGTACAAAATCACAAACACAAAATGAAATTTAAGAGTTTGTGTTTTCAAAAAATACACTACGTTAGTGTACAGCATATTGCGAACTCTGCTGACTTGAATGTTCGTTTGTGATCTAGTTTCTAAACTCTATTTAGCAATATGTATGTTTTTTATAGTTGACCTTTTGCGATATATATAAATTATTAGTTGTTTTTGTTTGGCTGTAGGTCCACGGAAATAAATAAAATAAAAAATAAAAATTCGTAATATTTTCGTTTTTTATATTTTTATTATTTTCCCAATATTTCGGTAAGCATCGCTAACCATCTTCAGGGGTCTGAATAAATAAATACAATAATAATTATTATTAACATAATATTACAAAGATAATTACATGTAAACAATTAAAAAATATAATAAACACAAAACTTCACAATAACACTTGTGCCACTGCTTATTAGATTTTTTTAACTAAATCTATTTTATCGATCGTCTGCTTTTGTTTATTAATTGTCTGTATATGTGTGCACAATTTTCTGTGTCTTGTCGGTAATTTAGACGAAGCTGTGGATTAACATCAATAATATGTAGCATCTCTAATGTAAATCTCCTCGAATAATTCCTCCCCAGCAAAAACTTTACTTACCTGGTAAGTTAGCAAGTAATATTGGAGACATATGAACACTACTTATTTTTCGGCTGAATAACTACTTATTTTTGTTCGAGGTGTCTACAGAATTCAGTACTTACAATGCACTTAATAGACGTCACAAAACATCTAGTTATTATTTAACTACCAGTAAGTTGAATTGTAAGTACTTACAATATACTTACTAGAAGCCAAACAATAACTAGTTTTTATTTAATTGGCGGTAGTTAATAGACCTAATAAGTAGTTATGGAGCTAGTTACCAGTAAGTAAATTTTCAGGTCTGAAAACAAGACAGCTAATAAGTAGTTATTTAGCTGATTATTAGTAAGCAAATATTCATAAATGAAAATAATAGAAGTGAAAAGTACTTACTGAGGTCATTACTAGCAAGTACTTATTGAGGTTTTCAGAATAATGACAATTGTAATGACAACTACTTACCAGGTAACGTATGAAATAACTACGACCTATTACCAAAATTCAAAAAGTTTTTCCTGGGTCTCTTCATGTAATATTTTTACTCCTTCAAAATGTGGTTTATGATTTTTCAACGTACAGTGGGCTGCTAGTGCAGTTTTTTGTTCAATAGGTTTGTCAATAGCTTTATGGTCAGATTTGTGCGAAGATATTATTGTCTTAAGTTTTGTTTTTGTCGTCCCAACGTATACATTATCGCATATATTTAGCCCGTCGCCACTACAGGGAATTTTATATACCACATTTGGCTTGTCTTCCTCTTTAATTTTTGATTTTGTTTTGCTAAATAACTGATTCACAGTGTTGTCCCTTCTAAATGCTAGTTCAAATTTTTCTTCGTCATAAATATCTGAGTTTTTCCATCTTTCCGAGAGTCCAGAAACATATGATATGCTTTTATATCTTTTTGGTTCTCTTATCACCTGTTGCCTGTTATTTTTTGCACGTTTTATAAGATTTTTAACTGTTATTATTGGATAGTCATTCATGGTTAAAATATTCGATATTTTTGTTATATTGTTTTCATGGAATTCCGTGTCACTTATTTTAAGAACTCGTCGTATGAAATTCGATGCTGTATTAATAATAATTCTTCTGGGATGCTTAGAATAAAAATTTATTAATCGTCCCGAGGCTGTTGGTTTTTGATACCAATTAACTTTTAAATTGTTTCCTTTTTTAATAGCAATTGCGTCTAAGTATGGCAGTTGGTTGTCATTTTCTTCTTCCATGGTAAACTGTATTTGTCCATTAAATGAATTTAGTTTTTCGATGGTGTCATTTATTTTGTCCTTTTTTACTATTGCGAATAAATCATCCACATATTTTATAATTATCCTCGGGTTTACGTCCATTTTAGCCAATGTTATGTCAAGAAGTTGTTCCATAATTATATCAGCTATGACTGGTGAGGCTGGAGAGCCCATCGGCATTCCTTTTCTCTGTTCATAGATTTTGTCATTATACATTAAATATCTACTCTCTTTGATACAAAACCTCACAATGTCCAAAAACAAATCCTTAGGTATATGTGTATGTGGCTCTAAAAATTTCCATTTTTCTTCAATTGTCCTTAGTGCTAAATTAATCGGAATGCTTGGAAATAATGAAACCACGTCAAATGAATTAAGAACTTCGTCATCGGCGATGTAAGTGTTATTTATTCTTGCACTAAATTCTACAGCATCATTAATATTATATATCGAATTTTCCGTCAAGTCTTTTAATATGTCTACCATGTATTTGGAGAGTCCATAAGAGGGTGCATTTATCGACGAGCATATTGGTCTCAAAGGCATTCCATTCTTGTGAATCTTAGGCAGTCCAGATATCCTAGGAGCTATTGCAGTCTTTATAGTCAATTTGTGCTTCTCATATACATCAATTAACCCAAGATTGTATAATTTTTCTTTTTAATTTAATTTTTTTTTTTTAACAATTTTAAAGTGAATAACCGACACCTTATAATATTAAAGACGGGGAGATCGACTCATTTCAATACATTTTTGTAAAATGTTTAACATAATAAAAACATGAAAGTCAAAACTCTGATTTCGAGAAAATACTGAAACTATCACCTAAAGTATTTCTCAAAATTAATGTCCCTTATTTTTATCACGATTTGTTTTCTGAAAGCATTTGCAATCGAATGAGGAGCATTTTCGGGAATGGAACAATTAATTATTTCATTTCAGCAAGATTTTAAACCAACATTCATCTCCTTTAAAACTCTGCCATTTTTGTTCCCTTTGAAAAATTAAAGTATGTTCGAATCTTCGTAGCGTGCATAATCTTTTTCTTTTTTTTTGTTATTTCAAAAGCATGACAGTGTTCGATTTTCAATGTGTTTTGCTTTAAGGTGTTGTATCAGAAAAAGAAGATTTTCGATGTGTGCATTCAGCATAACGCTAGATGTTGTAGATACAACTCAATATCATGGAATTTTTCTTCCTTTTTTTACGTTTGTTTTGCATCTGTGTGCACATGCAAACATTCTACTAATAGCCTGCATATTTACTATGTTTATGTGAGTATCTTCGAATCGATGTAGATACGAGTAGTTGGAGATATTTTGTTGTCTAACATTTACCATTTCTCGAACGCGATGCATTAAATTCAAACATTATTTTGTTATGAAAATGGGGTTTGTTATGCTAAATTGATTTTAAATGTTTATTGAGGCATATGGCAATATTTGTATGTATGTGTATGTGAAGGGAAGTACTTACTTGCTGGCTTACATTGATGCTAAAGTTTATGTAGATGATGTCGCTTTCTCTTACAACATATAAGAAGCACAACGACTATCACTTTTGCATGTGTGTATAATGAATGCATGCATATTAGGATACATATGCATTATGCATATATGTGGTATAACATAAATGTGAATGTATGCATTTAAAGTGTCTTTAAGTGGCAATTATGTATAAAAACATTATGGGTGTTAAAGGACACTTAACGGTTTATTGTTATTATAATTGTGGTGGCTTTTTTTATTATGCAAACGAAAATGTACCACTTATTACCACATTTTATTTATAACATAAAGTAAAAAATTTTTAAAAAAAATTATACTTAAGAGTTTTAGTAAATTGGTTTTTGTTTTCAATATATGTATTTATTAAAAATTTTTTTTTTGGAACACCTTGACAGCAAGCAGAAGGCGTTCAGGGCTTCCCTAAATAAAATTAAATAAATTGAGTAAAACAGTTTTTCAGAACTATTGGGTAAAATTGGTTTTTACCGCTTTTGTTAACTTTATATAATCGTAAGAGGTTGATAAAAATTTATAACTTCTCAGTATTAGAGTGATTTGAGTTTGGTTTTTGGATTTTGCAAAAATTGCAAATTATTTTTTTGCATATTTGGCGGGATTTTTGCAAAAATACTTTATTTGTATAAATACAAATAATTTCTAAACAAAATATGATTTCTTCGAAAAAGTATTACCAAATATTGGCATTCAATATGTTCTTTTTTTTAGGATAATTGGTAGTAATATTTATATTTTCTGTCAACAATTTTTAAAATACTTTTTTCAATCAACACAGTTAATTGAAACAATTAAAAATTTTTTGAAACTTTAATACAACATAAAATATTTTGCAAATATGACAACATACACACAAACATTATAAATTTTCTTTTCAATGACGGCAAATTAATTGAAACAATAAAAAAAATTGTTTGAAACGCATTACTTGATTAAATTTAGAAAATCTTGGTGAAAATGTTTTCTGTAAACATTTATTGTGGATCAGATTATAAATTTAGAAATTATGATTTTTTCCGCCGCTATATTGGCCTTATTTCGCAGTGTGCGCTGTTTTGAAACAGCCTCTATCGGGAATAAAACCCTCAACGCACATTCATAGACACCCCTATTGGGACATCCTTTGTTAATACTTAATTCTTTGTAAATTTTGTTTTGTGCAATATCAATAATTTTTCCAATTTTTATAACACATCGCTTCTTCTGCATTTAAAAGTCTATTAAGATTTCGCTCAAACCATTTTTTTCATTGTAGATATTCTTACACTTTCTAGTGCTGAATTGTTTCTACTTGTAAGAAAGAAAAAAAAAAGCTAACTCAACTCTCTACATTGAATTCAAAAGCTTAATTGTAAATTGTTAAAAAAAAACTTATTCCTCTTAATGACCATTTTCGGCTTTTACTTTGAAACTTTTTAAATTTCAATACGTTTTAGTAGCGATGTCTATTATCATTGAAATTAATTTTAAGTATTTAACTTTTTTTCAATTTCTGCTTTTTGGCTTTTATTTAACATTGGCCGGCTTAACTTTTTGACCCCCAGAAGAAAATATTTTCCATTAGAACTCAACTCCATTAGGCACTTAACAATAACAAAACAACTGCTAATGATGACGACAAACATCTAACTAAATCCTTAAATAAGTTGGCAACAAAAAATCTGAAACGTATTGAAAAAGTCTAATCAAAAAATAGAATCAGTGATAGATTTTTATTTAAAGAAAAAAATTTTGAAAATTGTTCTAAACAAATACTGAATATATTACCGTGTATGAATATAGTTAACCGGGAATATATGTATGTAAATGGGTGAATGTAGTTAGGTGGATGAAAGTAGTTTGTATGATGGAAACCATGTACAAAGGGAATGTAAGAGTAAATATTAGTGATTATACTTATGTTAGGTAGAGGTTAACGATTTTAGCTTAAGAGACTGGTTAGGTGACCAGGGAGGAATAAGTGGACTGTATTTATGTGTGTGAATGTGTGTACTTGCGTGTTTCCAAGATAGGATGAAGTGTGAGAGGATGATGATGATGACGTTTTCCGAGCGTAACGATCACTCTTATGGAGAGCAGCTGCAAAGAAATCCCTGCTAGAAGGCGAAGGGTGGAAAAGAGAAATTCCCTTGGATGGGAGTTGAATGGCTGTTGGAACTGAAAGAGAGCTTTTCCGCTTACACCGAACTAGGTGCAAATAAAAAGACCAGGGAGGAAACTAAAGTAGGAATCCACAAAAGTTAATTTTTATTTATTTATAACGAATTTAACTTCTTTTTATAATACACTTAGTAAAAGTTTGATTATGATTATGTTATGTTTTACAATAAAACTTGAAAGCAAAAGAAAAACAGTTAAAAGTAAGTAGTTAACAGTTTAAAGAATCAAAAATAAGTGAAAGAGTTTGATCTTATTACCAGCCATGAAAGCAAGGTAGAGAGAAAAAGATGGCTACATCGACATGGCGGGAAAGATGACAACTAAGTTGTTAACTTATCCGTGCAATGACATTAGCTTTAATTGATTTTACGTAAGGATACAGTGGTTTTCAAACTGTAGGTATTAAATTCATTAACTTTACAAGTTAAAAATTCAAATTAAGAGGAAAATTGATGTAACTATAATAATATAAAATAACATAAAGGCAGGATTAAAATAATGATGAATACGTTATGCTAGTTTGAACAAATACTTATAAAATAACACAGTGAAGAACATAAAATGCTAACTCCTTCTCGTCTGGAATTTCTCGAAGTATTTATCGAAACTTAGCTGCTGTTTGGATGTTATAACCTCATGTTTATTTTGACTGCTATATCCGGGAAACCAACACACACACAGAGAAAAAATATGGTTGGGCATGGTTACGGCAACTACACCATGCTTATTGTAACAATGTATTGTTGTCCTACACAAAAACTTATTATTTTTATTCAATATCAACAATATTATAGTTACTGTAAACATGTCAATATTTATCGCAATTTTAAATTTAAATATGGTTCACTGCAAAATAATCATTTTTATAACAACTAAATAATGATAACTTTGAAAACATATTATATTCCGCACAATCATTTAATGATATTTTACAGCCTTAACATCATAACTATCAATACGTGTACTCATAATATGTTTAATATGCAAACAAAATATCTTTACTTTAATGATATTTTGTTATCGCCATTTGTAAAATAATTTTGCATCAGTTGTGTCGTTTGTTTTACATATGCCTATCGAATTATTTGTTATTCAGTGATTAAACAATTAAAAAAAAATACCCATTAAAAAGACCAAGTTTAAAGAAATTAAAAAATAGAAATAGTATGTACACTAAAAAAAATTTTAAAATGTCACAAAATAAAATATAAATGCTAAAAAAATTTTATATTGTTTGAAAATGGTGCAAAAATTTTGACCATGGTATTGTGTTTTTTCAGAGAAAGAGAAAGAAAATTCTATAAAATAACTTATAAATAATTGCGACATACGACAAAAATGGGTTAAAAATATTATGTTTATAGTTGCATCATATTAAGATGTGAAATATCTGTAACAGTTTTACGTTAAGGTTGCCAGTAAGTAAATAAGCATAAATATATATATTAAAAATATTTTTCGGTTTTAGATTTAATATACAAATTATTATAATTACTATGATAATAATATGATTACTTCTTAACTTATCATAATTGGCATGATAATAATATGATTACATTAAATTAAAATATGATGCAATAAAATCAAATTAGGATTAAGGGAAAAATATTATGATGTAATATTATGAATATAGTTGGTCATAATATGATTCAATAAAAGTCGTAATTTATTTACTACAATCATGAATCTTATCATAATATGTTGCTCTTAGAATATGTTTACCAAATTCATAATAGCAAGCAAACAAGTTGTTGATTTTGTACCCATTACCAAAATGATTATATTGATTACTAAAAATTATAAAATTGTGAATATTTTTTTTTCATTAAATGATATTTTTTATTTTGATTGAAAAAACTTTGCCACTTCAAGCAATGTGTTAATTTACAACAATTCTGCAAGCTTAAATTATTTTATTGGAAACGAAATAGTCAATTAATATTTAATGATATTAAATTAATATTATTAGCTGTTTTTGTTTGGCTGTAGGTCCACGTAAATAAATAAAATAAAAAATAAAAATTCGTGATATTTTCGTTTTTTATATTATTATTATTTTCCCAATATTTCGGTAAGCATCGCTAACCATCTTCAGGGGTCTGAATAAATAAATACAATAATAATTATTATTAACATAATATTACAAAGATAATTACATGTAAACAATTAAAAAATATAATAAACACAAAACTTCACAATAACACTTGTGCCACTTCTTATTAGATTTTATTAACTAAATCTATTTTGTCGATCGTCTGTTTTTGTTTATTAATTGTCTGTATATGTGTGCACAATTTTCTGTGTCTTGTCGGTAATTCAGACGAAGCTGTGGATTGACGTCAATAATATGTAGCATCTCTAATGTAAATCTCCTCGAATAATTCCTCTCTTCATGTAATATTTTTACTCCTTCAAAATGTGGTTTGTGATTTTTCAACGTACAGTGGGCTGCTAGTGCAGTTTTTTGTTCAATAGGTTTGTCAATAGCTTTATGGTCAGATTTGTGCGAAGATATTCTTGTCTTAAGTTTTGTTTTTGTCGTCCCAACGTATACATTATCGCATATATTTAGCCCGTCGCCACTACAGGGAATTTTATATACCACATTTGGCTTGTCTTCCTCTTTAATTTTTGATTTTGTTTTGCTAAATAACTGATTCACAGTGTTGTCCCTTCTAAATGCTAGTTCAAATTTTTCTTCGTCATAAATATCTGAGTTTTTCCATCTTTCCGAGAGTCCAGAAACATATGATATGCTTTTATATCTTTTTGGTTCTCTTATCACCTGTTGCCTGTTATTTTTTGCACGTTTTATAAGATTTTTAACTGTTATTATTGGATAGTCATTCATGGTTAAAATATTCGATATTTTTGTTATATTGTTTTCATGGAATTCCGTGTCACTTATTTTAAGAACTCGTCGTATGAAATTCGATGCTGTATTTATAATAATTCTTCTGGGATGCTTAGAATAAAAATTTATTAATCGTCCCGAGGCTGTTGGTTTTTGATACCAATTAACTTTTAAATTGTTGTCAGTTTCTTCTTCCATGGTAAACTGTATTTGTCCATTAAATGAATTTATTTGTTCGATGGTGTCATTTATTTTAATTAAAAGTTTATTTCAAAACAATTCAAATATTAATTAAATAAAAATTATATATTTAATTTTCTTTTAACTAAAAAAATAATTGATTCAATTATCACATTAACTTAATTTCAATACTTTTAACACAATTTCTTTAATTGATAAAAACTAAACCGTAAACTGCATTTAGTCCCTAAAATTTGCAATAATGTCGAAAAATTTAATTTTTTTCATCTTTTGCTTACCATTTTTGGTCCAAAGCTGCCAAACCGTGAAAAATTCTGTAAAGTTACCTTCAGAAAAAATATCTTTTTGATATAGTTTATACTTGCTAAGAACATTATAATACTGGAAATGCTTTTTTACATTTTCTAGCTGCATTTGGTATCAAAAATTCGAGAAATGTAAAAACATGAATTAGTTTAAATCAAGTTATTTTTCTGCCTTTTTCTACATTTTTCATTTGGTTTTCCAAATACAGCTGTGAAGGAATTGTTCGTTCGTCGGAAAAATTAAATTTTAGTCAAAATATAAATGAGGCCATAAAACCGAACAGCAGCTAAAACTAGCAAAAGCCAAATGAGGATTTGTTAGTTCGATAAGTACACGCAAAGAAAAAACATATAACGATTTTTATTGAATCATATTATGACCAAATATATTCGTAATATTACATCATAATATTTTTCCCTTAATCCTAATTTTTTTCTATTGCATCGTATTCTAATTTAATGTAGTCATAATATTATCAAGTTAACATAATAAGTTAAGAAGTAATCATATTATAATCATGTAAGTCATAATAAGTTAAAAAGAAATGATATTATTATCATGTTAATCATAATAATATGTAGATTAAATCTAACACCGAAAAATATATTTAATATATTTATTTATTTATTTAAGAATTAGGTAATACATAAATGTATATACTAAATATAAGTTTATTAGCTATAGCAACTAGGCCTTAAGCTAAGTAGTTATTGAATATATATTTTACCAAAGATATTTATACTACTTAAATGTATAAGAAGATGGTGTAAGGTTTTTAAAATAGTTTATATTTTATTATAAAGATTAATTCTTTTCAAGTAATTTATAACTAAGTCTAAGGAATATAATTATATCTCTCCGTTTGATGTTATTGTTTTGTGATAACCAAGTGTAGACATTATTTTTATTTGGGTTAATATATTTATACCAATTATTCGTATCAGACCAAGAACGGATATTCAGTTAATGGTGAAATATGAGCCAGTTTTGCTGATTTGTCTGCGAATTCGTTTCCTGGTATCAGAGCATGGCCTGGTACCCATATTAAAATAACTTTCGGAAAATATTGTATGAGAAAGTTTCTGATATGGACCGCATAGAAATTGTTGTTGTTAATGTTTTTAACGGCGTGGATTGCAGAAAGTGAATCAGTACAGATAGCGAAATTACCAGATTTTCGACAGTATTCGATTGCTTTATATATTGCTATTATTTCAGCTGTGAAAATAGAACTGTAGTTGGGAAGTAAAGAAGTATAAATAATTTTTTTTTCTAATGTTATCGCAAAGGAAACTGAATCTTTAGATTTAGAACCATCAGTGTAAATAAATGTTCTGTAATGGTTCTGGCATATGATTTCTTGGAAGCATATGCGGTATTGGGCTGGAAGGGTTTGTTCTTTTTTATAATCAGAGAGAGATAACTCGACGGATTTGGTATTTAAATTCCATGGAAGAAAAGAAACAGGTCTAGGTTTATGAATTTTTGTTGGAACATCAAAATATAAGGAGAGTCTAATTATTTCATATAAGGCTGATTTAATTTTTTGTCTTCCGCTAATTTTTCTGCTAAATTTTTCAATAATTTTTTGTAATGGGGTATCGTGATAAGATATGATTGATTTAATGGCTTTTTTTAATTCTAGGTGATATAAACTTTTTATATTAAGTGTATTGGTTTCGAAGTGGATATTTTTAATTGGAGTAGTTCGAAGAACACCAAGAGCACATCTAGTTACTGAGTTTATAATTGTATCAATTTGTTTAAGAGAGGTTGTATAGGAATTACCAAATATAACTAATCCATATCTAATTTTAGATATTATCAAAGATTTTATTACATTTAAGAGCGTAATTGTATTCGGATTGAATTTTGAATTGGATAAGCATTTGATGATGTTGATTCGATTTAATAAGGATTTGTTTAATTCGTCGATGTGGTTGTTCCATCTAAGTCTTCTGTTGAAGGTGATCCCTAATATTTTTAAGTTACTGGTTTTTTTAATTTGAATGGAGCTTGATATAATATTACAATTGCAATTATGTTTTCTGCATATGTGTATAAACTTACATTTTGTACTTGACAGTACAGCTCCCGATTCATCGCACCACTGTAGTATATCGTCGATTATACTACTTATGTTGATGTTTGGATTTTTCAACTTCCCTGATTTAATTATTATATTGAAGTCATCAGCATAAGCACAAAAACTAATATGTTTGTGTATAGAAATAATATCGCAAAGTTTATTATAAGCTACAAGAAAGAGGATTACCGACAAGGGAGATCCTTGCGGAATTCCATTATATAGATTAAATGTTCGTGAATACGTTTTTCCCAATCGAACCAAGAATTTCCTGTTACTCATGAAGTTAACTATATAATTTATAATTTTAGGTCCCACTTTCCATGAGACAAGTTGGTCTATTACGTTGTGTATTCCTATTTTATCGTATGCTTTCTCAAAATCGAGTGAAACTATGGTTAGGTGATTCTTTGACGCTAGGCTACTTGCAGCCACATGCTCAAGGAAGAGAAGAGTGTCCGTTGTGGACCTTCCTTTTTTGAAGCCGAGTTGGTTATTATTAAGTAGATTGTTGGTAGATATATACCACAAAATACGATTAGCGATAATTCTGTCTAATATTTTTCCAATACATGAGTTCAGCGATATTGGCCTATAAGATTTGGTCTTGGTTTGTTCACAATTGGGTTTTAAGATCGGTATTACTAAACTTGTTTTATATTGTTGGGGAATTTGTGTAAGAAGTATGTTGTTAAAGAAAGATACGATTCTGATTTTAACAGAATTTGGAGCATTTTTTATCATACTGTACGATATTCTGTCAAGTCCCGGGGATTTTCCCCTGAGTCTGTTTAGAGTGAAGTTAAACTCGAGAAATGTGATATTACCTTCAATAAGCTTTGCATTTGTGCCTGGGTTTATATTTGCTAACTGATGTCTGAAATTTGCTTTGCTATCTTGAAATTTAACTGGGAATCTTCGATCACACGAATTTTCAGACCAATATTGGCCCAATTCATTACCAATGTCAAAATGTTTTGTTAAGTTGTTAAAAGGTGGGTTATCGCTTTGTATTGAATGTATACTAAATGTTGTTTTATAACCGCATAATCTTCGTATATTCGTCCAAATTTTTCTTGAGGTTGTGTTAGGGTGAATTTCTGACGTGAATTTAAGTAAAGATTCGCGTTTAGAGGTTTTGATTTCTTTTTTTAAAATAGCGTTTGCTTGTTTATATCTTATCATGTTTTCGTTATTAATATTCCTTCTGAAGATATACCACAGCCTATTTTTTTCAAATTTCAAATGCTCAAGTCGTTGATTCCACCATGGAACTGGTGACCGACCACTAGGGGGCTTAGATTGTGGAATAGATTCATTTGAGGATTGTATAATTATTTTTCTTATATTCGCTGCCTCCCTATTAATATTTGTATCGATTTGTCTACTTGTTTCATACGAAAGACATTTTCTATTAAAAAGCGCCCAGTCGGCTCTGTCGGTTTTAAAACGTGGTTTTGTTACTTGCATATTCACACTTTGTTCCTGAAAGAGTGATAAAATTATTGGAAAATGATCACTTCCCCATAAGTCTTCTTCTACCGTCCATTTGGAATGGATGTACAGTTCAGGTGAACAGAACGATATGTCAATGTGAGTCAGTGAGTTAAGGGTGGAAAGATGAGTGGGGGATTTGTCGTTTAATAGTATAAAATTATTATTGTTAATGAACTTGTTCAAAATGTTACCCCTTTTGTTATTTTTTTTTGAGCCCCAGTTCTGGTGCCAACTGTTGAAATCACCGGTAATAAGTGTTGGTGTACTAAAATTGCCAAAAACGCTTTGTAGGTTTCGATACTCAAACCTTACATTTGGGGAAATATATGCCGAGATAAGATTAAATTTTATTTTTGAATTGATTTCTAAACATATTGCCTCAAAGTCATTATTTATATGTATTTGTTTATGTTGAATCGAATTATGAATTAAAAGGGATACCCCACCATAAGAATTTGAGTTGTTATAATTATATATGGTGAAATTATTAGGTATAGGAATATTAGTAGAATTGTAAATATGAGATTCCTGGATTGAAATGATTTTAATATTGTACTTATTAATTAGCAATTGTAGTTCGTTGTAGTTTATGATATAGCCTCTGACATTCCATTGTAAAATATTTAAAGATAACATTTTAATAATATAATAAAAATGATGTTAGTAGATATTAATGTTAAGAATTACAATTGATGTTGTTGTTTTTTTTTTTTTTTTTTTTTTTTTTTTTTAAATTTATGTATTTTTGAATTGATACTTCTGATATTATACTTTACTACTCAATATCAAATGAGTGGATTGACATGGACTCCGATGTCTCCCCTTCATCACTGACTGTTTTGGTTTTAGGTTGTTTTGCATTATTTTGCAGTTTCTTTTTGTTCTTTCTTTTTATTATTTGTATTGCTCTAATCGACGTATTTTTTGGTAGAATATTTATTAGTTTTTGTTTTGCTGAGTTAATGGTAGACTCAATGTTTGAGCATGTAGGTACTTCAATATCATTGTAGTTCACTGGTTCTCTTGTGATAGCTGCATTGTTGGTACTTGTTAAGTTCTTTGATTCTCTTTTAGTGCAATTAAGAGAGGTTGGGTTAGTGTTGTTTGTATTTGAGAATGAGACTTGTTTATTTGTTGCTGAAGTTTTTAATACAGATGAGTATGATGATTGTCCACTTTGGTGACGTTGTTTGTAGGTTTCGACAGCTTTTTTTCTATCTACTTTTTCTAAAGTTACAATTGATTGTATTTCTTTTTCTCGTAAAAATATCGGACAATTTTTGTCTAAAGAACTATGTTGATTATTAACATAGTTGTTGTATACACAATTAACGCATGTTGATGGATTATCGCAGATTTCATCGTCTTCTTCGAAATGATATGACAGTGCGCAATTTGGGCATATTGCGTTATTAATGCATTTATTTTTTGTGTGTCCATATCGTAAGCACTTGCGACATCTTAGAGGATAGGGGATATAGGGACGTACTTTTACTTTTTCATAGCCTATGTTTAAGTACTCTGGTAGGTCAAGAGTAGCAAGAGTGATAATTATTAATCCAGTTTCAGTAAGATCTTTACCAACTTTTTTTAATATTTTTCTGATTTCAGTTACTCTTTGGTTCTTTAGTTCGTTTAGTATTTCTTCTTCTTCTATACCTCTAAGGTCATTAGAGTAAATAACGCCTTTTGAGAAATTGAGAGTAGAGTGTTCGCGGACTTCAAATTGGATGGAGGGTGAAAGGGAGGTCAGTGTAATAAGTTTAGTAGCTTGCAAATTGTTTTTGGTTTTTATCAATATGTTACCATCACGAATTTTTTTGCACATTTCGACCTCACTACCGCATGTACAATCAATTACTTTTTTAATGAGGAATGGAGAGACATTTGTCAAATTTTCAGTTTTGTTTTCTATTGTGTTGCCGTTTTCTTTTGATGTTTCGCATATTTTTTTATTATTGGTTCTACTCATTATTAAATATTTCGGACCGTCGGAGAGAATAGTTAATTTCTTACTTTTGTCCATGGTAAATAGTTGTTGTTGGTTTTGGGAGATCAGCCTGTCCGGAGGATCACCCGCACTTCTCTCACCCATCGTGGATTAAGTTATGAGATTCGATTTCTTTTTTTTTTTTTTTTTTTTTTTTAAATATATGAATGTATATAGAAAATATATTTGGTTAAAGAGTTTTTATTGTTTTGTTTTTGATACTGATATGAAGGAGAAATAAAAAATTCGTACACGAAAAGAACAATCGAGCTAAGAAAACGTCTGATCGCATTCACTGACGAATTGAAACTGATATTTAATATATATTTATGCTTATTTACTTACTGGCAACCTTAACGTAAAACTGTTACAGATATTTCACATCTTAATAAGATGCATCTTTAAACATAATATATTTGAGCCATTTTTGTCGTAGGTCGCACTTAGTTATAAATTATTTTATCGAATTTTCATTCTTTTTCACTTAAATGACACAAAATAATGGAGAAAATGGCTCAAAAATATTGACCTTTATATTGACACTTTAAAAAAAAATTTTAATGTACCTACAATTTCTTTAAACTTGGGTTTTTAATGGGTATTTTTTTTTAATTGTTTAACCACTGAATAATAAATAATTCGATAGGCATATGTAAAACAAACGACACAACTGATGCAAAAATATTTTACAAATGGCGATAACAAAATATTATTAGAGTAAAAATATTTTGTTTGCATATTAAACATATTATGAGTACACGTATAGAAAGTTATAATGCTATGGCTTTCAAATATCATTAAATGGTTGCGAGGAGTATAATATATTTTTAAAGTTATCATTATTAAGTTGTTATAAAAATGATTATTTTTCTGTGAACCAAATCTATAATTGCGATAAACATTGACATGCTTACGGTAACTATAATGTTGTTGATATTAAATAAAAAGACCAATATTATGTATACGACAACAATATATTGTTACAATAAACATTGTGTAGTTGCCGTAACCATGCCCTACCATATTTTTTCTCTGCGTGTACTACAAGAAATTCGACACGGGAAGTCGATTGCACTCGATGACTTTTAAAATGTTGCACTGCGTAAGTCAAAAAAAGAGTCAAAGATCTATGCAACTTTTTTGAAAAGTCTTACTCGTTGTTGCTTACACATTAATTAAAATGTTGTTGTTTTTTATAAAGCATAAACGCATTTTAAGTCAATAAGAGGATTAAAAGAATTTTAAATTTTTTGTAACAAAGCTTCACAAAAATTTTTGTAAAGTATATGTATATTGTAAAATTTTTTTGATTCAGCTATAAGATATTCTTATATACTCTGTAAATCTTTGTTTATTAATAACTGCCGTATTCATAAAAAACTTAATTGGATATGAAA
The DNA here is from genome assembly GCA_943735925.1 of Pollenia amentaria. Taxonomy (NCBI): domain Eukaryota; kingdom Metazoa; phylum Arthropoda; class Insecta; order Diptera; family Polleniidae; genus Pollenia; species Pollenia amentaria. The sequence continues at coordinate 220,952,913 of OX031006.1, read as the reverse complement.
TCTATTTTAAGGAAAATTTTTATGGAAATTTAGTTTTAAAATACGTTTGAAATCTATTTTATTTTTTATGAATACGGTAGTTAGTCTTTGTTTTTTATTTATTTAAAATTATTTTTATTTGTTTGCTTTATTTTATTACAGAATATATGGCAATGACTCTTTTACTTTACATTTGGATCATGGCCGTGGCTTTGGAAAGGCTTTTCATGATGATCTAACAATTTTGGCACCCATGTTGCAGTGTTGCATGTTAAGAAAATCCACCGTTAAAAAGTTATTAGAGTAAGTTGATAATTTTTTTTTATTTAATAGTGCGTACACTACGTGTGGTAGTACCAAAACTTTTAAATTTTTTCCTTTAAAAACACGTATTGGCTTATTCTGTCTATAATAAACCTCACATTCTTTTTATTGCAAATTAAAAATTAAAATAAAAACACAGAACTTTTCACTTTAACAATAGACTCTGTCCCATCTAGTTGCGAAGTTAACTAGAACAAGAAGACTCAATGAAAATTAACATCATACCACCGCACAGTGAGATGACTTTCTAGATTTATGTGCAAAAACTATAAGGAGTGGTCTTAGATCAGTTAAAGTTGGTACAGATCATAACATGTACTGAATTGAGAAAATTTAATTTAATAACATAAAAATCGGCCACGCCTTCCGCCCATGTAATCTGAATCGATTTTTTGGCATAAAATTCTTTCTATCCAAGCAGAAATCTTTACATTTGCTACATATATTTTCTCGTATAAGAGAAAACGTATGCTGAGTTTTAATAAAAAGTGGCCACGCCCACCGCCCATTTCAAGACAATGTATGCACGGCTTAAAGATAATATTGTTGCCGAGTTTTGGATTTTTTTTAACTGAATATGGTGAACCGTTGTCAAGTTATTCCAATTAATGTGAAAGTGCCTTAATTTTTTACATGACGGTTTATCTCGAAAAGTCGAGGTGATAGAGAAAAATAAAGATTTGATTTAAAATAAGCGACTTCAAATTAGGAAAAATTTGTAATTAAGTTCCAGGCCGGACAAAAATTTAAAAAAAGTTAAATTTTGTTTCATTGTGTTATACCCACCATAGTGAAGTATTATATAACACTTAAATATATTGACTTGAGTCTATCTTTTACTTTCTAAATCGATATTGAGATGCCCGTCCGTCTGGCTGACTTACTGGCCTGGCCGTCCATGAAAACCTTGTGCACAAAGTACAGTTCGCAATTATTCATAAGATTTGAGGAAATTGAATACGTAAATTTAAATTGTCAAAAGGCAATGCCCATTAAAAATGGTGAGAATCAGTCTATAATTTTACATAGCCAACATATAAAAATCATTCATTGCCCACAAACCACCTTACTATGTTGTATTTGACTAAATTTAAATAAATATTTTATTGCAATCTTAATCATTTTACCAAATTTTTTTAAGTCGGTTCCTATTTGGTCATAGCTCACATAAAAGTACCACTCCCGAAAATTGCTCTAAATAACATAACAACCTTATGAATGTTAATATTAATAGACAATTTGGCGACCATAATTTTTTCAATGGCTACCATGCCATGGCATTGAACTGCTTAGTCCAGAACTGACCATAAGTCCCATATAAGTTATCTCTAAAATCGCTTTAAGGCGAACAAATCTTACGAAATACCGTAATTTTGTTTTTCTGGGCAACCACGACCCCCATGGTCGGGCTTGACCGATTCTACTTTCTTACTTGTTTTCAGATTGATTTGTTTTTCTAATATTTTACGATATTTAATTATCTCTATCTCTCTCTCTCTTTTTCTCTTTCCCTCTCTCTCTTTGTTAGATTTCATAATGGACCCAAGCCATTATCACAAATAATGCGTGAATCAATGAATAGTGATCCCGTGAGTCCAGTACTATGGGAACCTCATTTGGATGCTTTGGATCGTCGTATTGTTATAATCCTACAAGGTGTAAGAGATTGTGTTAAGAAAAATCCACCGGAAGAATTTGATGCGTCAGAGGATAATATAATATCATCATAGCGCTATAGTTTTAAGCAACTGAAACCAAACTTAAACAAAAAACAATTAGATTAAGTCTAAAATTAACCAAGGAAAAAAACAAGAATCAAATTAAATTAAAAGATAGGTAATTGTTTTTGTTTACATATTTTAAGAATTTACATACATATATTTAAAAATATAATTTCTGTTAAAAAATTTTAAATTAAAGTAGCAACAAAATCCTATATAGAAAAAAAAACTTGAGCACTTAGAAGAATTTTAAAAAAATGCCTTCTAAGCTTAAGCTCTCTATTGAAAATACATAATTAAAAAAAAAAATATGAATTAGCTCGCAAAAGCTCTCGTTACAATTAGTTTTATATAAATTATCAAATTAACTAAACAAACCAACTATAACAACCATTCTAAGCTTTAAAAGTGATACATTTTCTAAAAAGAAACAAACAACAACATCCATTTTTTTAACAACTTGTTATTTAATAATTATTTGAATTTTAATCAAAGAGAAAAACGTGAATGTAAAAAGGAATTCATTATCTAACATAAACAAAACTTTTATGCACATGTTTTGCTAACATTTTGGTTTTCATTTTAACAACGTCTGGTAACTGTAAAACCTTTTTTTATGAGACACGTATTGAAAAACGAGAAGAAACATCAAAATAAATTTTATGATCTTACAAACTGGCAGCTATTTAATATTTAAGACGTTGTATTGTAAAAACAAAGAAAAAATCTATTAGAAATTAACTGAAAACAAAATTATTTCTTTTTGCTTAAAAACACAAGGTGTTTCAAGCTTTAATAAATATTACAAGAAATGTGACTATTTTTTTAACAAAAACAAAAAAAGACTATATCAAACTAAAACTTTTAATTAACTTTTTATTGTTATTTTTCTTTTAAATTTCGTATCATTTCAGTGTTTTTTCTTTTTTTTTTTGGAAATTGAAAAATATGCTTAATTGTCACGTTTTTAGATATACCATATGGAGTATATTTTTTTTATCCCACCAAAAATCCAAAATTTGTAAATTTTAAAATATTAATACATATTGTTAGCTCATTATGGGTTAAGCGCATATGCCAAAAAGTTCGTTGTGGACGACAATGAAGTTTTATGAAAATATAAAAGATAGAATTTTTTGTCACTTTTCTAAATTTATTTTTAAAAAGTAGGTTTTTATGCTGTATACGTAGGTATACAACTGCTGTGTATTGAGTGATTGTCATTTTATTTTGCCTTTGCTTTACTCTTTTTTTCTTACGGCCATGAAGCGAAGCAAGAGTAAAATTTATTTTCTTGCTGCCATTTAATTTTTATTTCGCTTGAACTCATATTTTTTTCGACAATGAAGCAAAGTTAGATTTAAATTTATTTTGGACGTTTTTGAATGAGGAATTTGCAGCATTCGCCAAACAATGGCGTGTGGAGCAAAACAATACTTTATAAACTTTCAAATAATTGACATGGAGCAAAATTAATGCTTAATATCTCTGACACCATACACAATTTTGTGAAACCGTTTTCAAATTTAGTTTTAAAATTCAGAAAAATTAACTAATTTTTTTTAAATATATTCGGTAGGTCAAACCGATAATTAGCTGACGATATTTTAATTTTTTAAACTCAATTAAATTATTGAATTTCAATCCTATTAAAAAAATTAAAGATCTAAAAAATAATTAAATTTTTTGTTGTCATAAGTAAATTATTATTCTTCTTTATGATGGCTAAATGCTTTAAAGATTTCTACCTTTTCTATTTTATAGTCATGATATACCACTATAAGATATTTAATAAAAGTTCATATCTGGTTAAAGGCAATTTAATGATGATTTATTTTTTTTTCGAAAAATTATACATTGCAAAACATCTTAAAGTAACCACTAAAGTAATCACTCGAAGAATTAGGTTAGCTAAGGTTCCATGGGTAACCGACACGAGAACGGCTCACTTAGGTCCTTGTAGCCAGTGACCAGAGCCAAGCTAGTGTTCAAAAGATTATTCCTTAAATATCACAGTAGCCTCAAACCATTTCGATTCCCTGCAGAAAAGAGGGATCGACCTTAATCCCACATAAGATATAGCATCCAAGTACCGACGTTTTAGTCTCTCGAAATGCCTCATCCCAATAGCCCAGAAATCGGGGTATTGGCAGAGAAAGTGAAACACCATTTCCTCCTCATCATGAAAACTTCTACAGAATTCTTTATAAGCTAGGCCAATGCGCATCGCGTGGATGCTTATCAACCAATGACCCATAGTAACCGATATCACCGTCCTAATCTAATCTCTGCCAAATCAAAGTACCAAGCGGGGTTTTTCCGCCATCTCTTATGAAATATCCTTTTCAACTCACGTTAATTAAGAGCTCTACAGCGTGCCATCGAAATACTGATTAGGCCGTCAAAAAACATGTCGTCCAAGAGACAGACTTGTTTGGCTATGCCGTCTGCATTTTGGTTACCCAGGCACGCACTGTACCCTTGTACCCATGGCAGCATTAACCGTGAATATTTCGAAGGACCTTTCCTACCTTTTCTATTAATCTAAAACTATAAGCTATTTTATATATTATTTTTTAATGTTTAATGTCTCAAACTTAAAAAAATTGTTTTTGTAAGATACGTCTTTTTTAATTCGAAGTAGCGAAATGACTAAACCAGTCCATATACTGATACATTCATGGTTTGAAAAGTGCATTCTATTATAGTTAGCAGTTGGCACATTATCAGATATGTCATTTTCACCCTTGACTTATATTCACACTATTGCAATATCGCATATGTGTTGTTCAGTCTTAAATTTATCTGATTTCATGTACCAGTTTCAAAAATGGTATATATGTAAATGATTTGCTACTTTAAATTTAATTTTGTTTTTCTAGGAAACGGAATAGTACAAAGAATAATTTTTTTGCTATAATGGAGGAAAACAAGGTGTACTTTTTTACAGAATGACAGCAAGATGAACGGTGACTAAGATTTACCTCCATCTGCTCTAAAAATACTTATAGTGACTTCTTACTATTGTATTAGCAAGAAGGAAAGTTGCTTACTCACTTTTTATCAAAGTCGCCCTCAGTTTTCACGTTCTATTGATTATGAATAAGAAAATTTGCACAGCACTGCTTAAGATTTAAACTGACTTGTGAATTTAAATGAGTTCATAACACATAAAGCAAAATGATCAGAATTTCAAGTGGAAAAAATCTATTGAACATTTTAGTGGACATTTATATCACAGTAGGCTTTTAATCTTTCCACAAAGTCTTTTTGCTCCAGAAACCAGATTCAATATCTGCGCTTTATTTCTCAGGAAATAAAATCGAAATATATATAAAAGCATCCTTTCATAGGAAACTTTTTTAATTATAATAATTGAAACATTTTCAAAACTTCATGCTTATTCTAAATTTTCGTATAAAATAGCAAACTTTCGCAAAATCTTAAATTGAAACTTTGAAAATTTGCATTTTTTAAAAAAGATTTAAATATTTACATATTTTATCTTCCTTGGCACAGAACTGATAGAAAAGCTCTCTTATGGTGTTATGCAAAAGAAGTCTTTATTAATAAAAAAAAAAAACGCTTATCGATGTATACCGATATATGGCTTATTTTGCATAATTGGTAAAGTGGACGATGTGGCAGTTGGACAGAACATAGAATCGCTACAAACAAATACAAGCACAGCAACAGTCGCGTCCAATACAGCAAGAGTTGACTGTTTTGATTGCTTGTGTAATATGATACTTTTTTGTTTAAATTATGTTTCCAAAGTTTTGTTGGCATAAGACTCTTTTGGTTTATGCTACACTATGAATAATTAGTAAAAATATGCTATAAATAGAAAATTGTTTCAATACATATAAAGAAAATTTTCCTTTAATAAGAAAATTCTTTAAAAACTTCTTTAACAAGCCAATTATTACAAAATTTCATAAAAAAATTGTTTTTTTTTTCAAATATTATAGAAAAAGCATATATTTTAATTTCCAAAAAAAAACAATGCTTCTGGCAACACTAATCATAACTTTTAATATTTCGTAATATAATTATTTTTATAAATTTTAATTTTTATTTTCAGTTTTTTTTTCTCATTATTATTTTCTTTTTGCCCTTTTTATTGTAGCATTATTAGAATATACCAAAGAAATGTCAATCATATTTGAAATTTCATTTTAAATAATTTCTTTTACTTAAATCTTCTTGATATCAAATAAACACTTACACACACACATACATACATACATAATTACACTTTTATCATATTCATAAGCACATACATATAAAGAAAAGATACGTTTATCAATAAATCTCTTGCATTTTTTTAATATTAATTTGTTAATTTTAATAATATAAAATAAAATCGAAAATATATTTATTCTAAAATTAAAAAATTAAATAGAATTTGTATATGAACAAAAGAAAAAAAATTAATGAAATTAGACATTATTTCTTACTAAAGTACCTTATGTGTATGTTTGTTGTTTTGTATATAAAAAATATATATAACAATTTAGTTCGACAAATAAAGTAATATACATATGTACATACTTATGTATGAGGGTATTGAGGGCTTTTACTTCGAAAGGAGAGAGTAAAACATTTTTTTTTTGATAACAAAAAGTAAAAGCGTGAATAAAATACAGTTAGGCCTCGATTTACGCGTTCTATTGGAAACGAACGAAGTAAGTGTAAATAATATTCGCGTAAAATAAAGTTTATGATTAGTATAAAATCGTTTTTCAGGGCTAAGAATAAAATAAAAAGCATAAATCGAGTTAAATTAAACACATACAATGGTTAATATTCATATTGTAACAAATATTATTTTATGTTATATATTTATTAAATATTAAAATTTAAACAGATTCAAATAGTTCTTATATTGCACAAATTTTCGATGACAATGAGGTTTTAATATTGTTATTACCATAGATTTCCGGCTAAAGGTTTTTTCAGTAACCATTTAGTGTATAAGAAAAAATTGTTTAAAGGTTAATGCAATTGAAGACTAAAAATACTTTCCATAACTTTGATATTCATAGATTTGATTTTATTTTCATTAAGCTTAGACTTAAACGTTAAAATAATGCCCTGGTCTTTGTCTTAGGCGAAAGAAATAAAACTTTAAATGCTCCAAATTTTTTGATTGACGGTGAGTACTTCAACATCAATAATATTTTAGCTTGTAGATATTTCTGCTTCTTCGGCTTTATATACTTACGTCAAAATCTGAAACACGTATACACGCTCCCGGTCTGTCAGATCAATGTTTGCAGAGATTAAAAAACTTATAATCGTTTAAAAAAAATTTAATAAAACCCCATTTACTTTTAGAAATGTTTTTTTTTAGTAATACTAACAACATTTTTAGAGAACATAACTCTTTTTAAAACTAATACACCAATACCCGATTTTCGTCGCTAATTGGGACTGGAGAAACGTTACGCAAACCGAAACGACACAAACTGAAGTACTATTTTCCATACATTTATATTGGCTTTCATTATTTTGATTTCGAGATTCATAACTTTAGCTGATAAAATAAATTTTGACTTGATAGTTTTTATAACGGATAATTTTCTTTTAGACCTTAAAATACAGTTAAAGCTTTCCTTTGTATTATCATTTGACTTAAAGGCATTCTTCGCTGATTTTAACCTTCAATCCAAATGCTAAGAAGGGGCTTAATTTTTTTAATAAAAGATTTTTCATTTTTGTAAACTGCTTATGTTGTAACGATGATGCGGTTTTTTTAATACCATCAGCGTCTCTGGACCAATGAATGGTTTTTTTTGTAGAATGGGCTAGTTCAAGGTTCCTCCCAATATCAATAGTCTTTTCCCCTGATTAAAAACGTTTCAAAATGTCAAGTTTTTGTTCTAAGCTTATTTGCATTCTTTTGAGTCAAAGAGTTGACAATGAGTCAATTGTTTCAAAATATTTAGATTTAACTTCACTTCAGCAAATGTTATTTAAAACTACTAAAGGCATTCGATATGCAACTAGCAAACAACATTCACATACAAACATATTTGCATTAGACTTAAACGGGAAACCCCCTTTTTCTGTTTTAGATTTGTACACACATATTTATATTAACGATGCTAATCGAAGCACTAACGACGCAACTTCGAAGCCATACGACGCAAACTGAAAAAAACGACTTTAAAATCACTGAAAATTTAAAACTATGCAACTTAGAAGCGACACAAACCCGGTATTGGTGTAGTTTATCATATCAGTCTTTGTAAAATATATGGGTGATTCTTCTTAAGGTAGTCATAAAGTTGTAAAGTCATAAGACTTAAAATAATTCCAAGAAAAAAAATAACTGCTGCGGGCAACCGCTTATAATTTAGAGTTCTACTGTACAGTCATGACGAATGCAGGAACACAGCATTGAAATTTTTCTTTTGTTAGAAACACAACAATATTTTTTTAAAGCATTATAAAATATTTTTTAGGACATTATAACGATATGACTTGATAGAACACCTTGTGAATCCTCCAATAGTAAAATTATTAAAACTAAGTATAAAAAATATAAACATTTCTATTAAAAACCTCGGTCTCGCAAACAAAATATTGGGCACACATGTCTTGCTTTCTAAATTGAAATTTATTGAGAATGATGAAGCTCACATCACTCTCGTGCTCTTCGTTCTAAATAAAAAAATTTAAATTCGATAAGTTGGTAACACAGCGTGAGTAAAGAAAGGTTAAACAAAAATTGGAACCAGTTTTCAAAAACGTTAAAGAAGCAAAAAAAAAGAAGGCGTTATTAAAAAATGTTTACAATTATTGGTCCATGTTACATCGAAAATGCGTCAATGAAGCATCGCGTAAATCGAGGCTTATTTTGTTGTTATTTTTTTTTTTTTTTTTTTTTTTTTTTTTTTTTTTTAAATTTTAAAAACGTCATTTTTATTTCTTATTTTTACAGGAAAAACAAAAAATTTTTCAAAATCAAAATCAACAATGTGTTCTTGGCGTTTTAATATCTTTAATAAGGTTGCCATTTTTGATCGCAGGGAGCTACTGAATTTCGAATCTTTGTGTTTGCACTTGAGGTGACGAAGTAGGAAATTTTCTAAAATTTTCATAAATAGCAAAGTTATGTAAAACATGCTTTAAATATTAAAAAATTTTCTTATTTTGCGAATCACTAATGGTACATTTTAAAAAGTAAGCACACATTTATGCGCTGCGCAATAAGACATAAGCAGATGCAGTATGGTAAGTGAAAGAATGCTTAATAAATTAAAAAAAATATATATAAATTTGAAGAGCCCCGTCATTTCCTTACCACGAAGCAGGTTTGCGAGGGACCATATTAAGGAATAACGGTAACAAACAATTCAGTGTACAAAGCTGATCGTTACGTTCACCAATTTTTTTTTGCGCTGAATAAAGCGCTTTCTGTGTCCAAAAAGTATTGCTTCAAAGTGGGAACTCGCCATATAAAATTCAAGTCTTCCGTAAGCGATATGGTAAGCGAAACTTTTACGTTTTTCCCTTCTGCGTTGGAAGCTCAATTTTTTTATTGGGATGTTAATAGTTCCTTCACAGTAGTAAGGGGACTGCTTCTCTGCATGTCTTTTTGCGTAGAGCATACTTTTTATAATTAACATTTAAAATACATAATTAATCATTCAATTGTTAAAAAGCTTTTATTTGTTTTACATTGTATTTGAACGATCATTAAATCGTTGGTCTCATGTAGAAAGGCCCTAACTTGATTATTTTCGAAATTGAGTTTTTTAGTGATTCCAATACATTTTACACAAATACACCTCGTTACAAGAGTTGAATGCAATAGTATCAAAATTAACGCTTTTATCAGCAAATCAACATTTTTACTTGTACAGTTTATATTTGGGTGATTCACAAGGCGTGCTATCAAGTCATATCGTCATAATGTCCTAAATAATTTTTACAATTGTTTAAAAAAATATTGTTGTGTTAAAAAAAAAAGAAAGAATTTTAATGCTTTGTTCATTGATTCTTCATAACTGTATAGAGGAAATGTAAATTATAAGTGGTTGCCCACAGCATTCATATATATTTCTTGTAATAATTTTTCGACTACCTTGTGAATCACCCAATTATGTTTTTATCTTCACCTAAAGTTGTTATTATATGAGTTAGGGCCTTTTTTCATGCGACCAACGATATATATTTTTTTATGGTGTTTATCATCATATCCGTGTTGTAGAAATTTCTTGTTATACGGTGGTTATCTGTACTCTAAAAAAGATATTTTAGTTATTTCTTCCACACATAACAAATTTTCCAAAAATGTGCAAGTTACAAAAATTGCAAATTTTCGTGAATGAGCTCGAAATAATATTTTTCGGATTAGATGTGCTACAAGTAGAAATGTTTTTTAAAATATGAAACAAATGGAAAATTTCGTATGTGATAAAATTTGACAATTTTACTTTTCTTCATATATTAAAAAAAAAGAAAAAAAAAGTTTTCAATGTCAAATGTTGTAGTTGTTTTCTTTATCCTTCCAAGTAAATACCCTTAATACTTTGTTTAAAAAAAATTAAAAATCTGTAAATCATACACAAGCGACTATTATATTTAAAAATCTAATAAAGACAATTATTATTTTATTAAGTTTGTGTTTAATATGTTTTCATTTATTTCACTAAAACAAAATAGAATGTTTTAAATTTTAAAGTGTTTATTTATAAAATTTAAATAAAAATACATGTGAAGAAAAAACGATTTGAGGAAACTAAAAAATATTAAAAATATGTTGTCCATGTTATTTAATTATACTGAATTAGTAATAAATATTAATCTGATACAATCATTTATATCTATTTTAAATTTAATTAGAAAATTTAGCACTATTGTAAAAAAAGATAACAATAAAGTAATTTAAAAAAAACAAAAATATATAAAATATGTCAACGAAAATAAATAAAAAACTATTTGACTGTTAAACAATTCAAAAAACTGTTTATTATTTGTTTTGATGAAGTGAAAAGGTAATACATGAAACAATATTTACTACATTACTAATGCCATAAAGCTTATGTTGCCATTTTGTTACCATCGGTTAACAAGAAGGAAGATATTGGTGCCTATTATGAACTTAATTCGATTTTCGACAGCAGTCGAATTAGCTGATCGAACGAATTTTCATTTCGTATTATGGCACACATTCACAGTAGTACATTATCTATCAGCTGTCACTTTAAATAAAAAATTTTTTTTAAAAAATATAAAAAATAAAACTAATATTTATAAATCATGACTACGACAGAATTATGGTACGATGATTCATCTGATGAAGATGAACGCTTACTGGAACTGGCCTGTACCTGCAGCCTGAACTTTTGTGAAAATTCCTTTTGCCAACAAAGGATTTTGTTCCATAAGGAAAACAAGCTTTTCCAACTGCTGCTTACTACTGTTGACTTTAGACTTGCATAAAATAACCAAAAATAATAAAGAATGTGGAATTTGCACACCAAAACTAATAAATTAACAAAAACTTACATTTTCAACAATTTTTTTTAAAATTATTTACACCGTCGAAAGCAAATTAGTTTTCGTTGAAAAATTCGATGCACAACGAAATTTTCGACAGTGCTGCCATCTTATAATACCAAATTAACATTCGATAGTCGATGTTCGATAGCCAGCGAAAATCGTTTATCGAATGTAACTCATAATAGGGGCCGTTATGTAAAAAATGATAGATCTCGATCTCGCTGGCCAGCTCTCATCTCCACATTAGGTGATCCTCAATTTTCTCCGGCCCTCAATTCTGTCGTGACAAATGTGGTATAAGCTGTGCGGCAGGTAGCGTCATTCTGTTAAAATCACATCTCGTTGTTGTCCATGTCAAATTTTCTCAAAGAGATAGCCAGCTAAAAATTAACGACTATTTCGGATGCATTGCACGTTCTGCGATCTCATATGGAATAATGGTATCGTCCTGAATTCTACAATTTTGTTTGTTTATTTTGTTTTTTTTTAATGTTATCATTTGCACGTATTTTCTTTATCCATCCATGAATGAAGATTTGCCAAAAAAAGGACTCAATAAATGACCGCCAATACGTTCGGAAGCTCTTAAAGACCTTTCACTATTTATAGATAACTCTCAGATAATCTATTTTACGCCATTATGCTTGGTATTTAAAATTTGCTTAAGGCTACTTTACACTTTTATTCTTTATATTTATGAAATTTTTTTTAAACAATAGCTACCTTATGCAAAAAAAATTGTTAAAGTACACTTAAGTTAATCAACACATTAAGCCCATACACTTTTGCTGGGGTTAGTGTATCGGTTAACTGATGTAAACTTAACTTTTTTTGCACAAGGGGGTAAAACCTTTCATTTCATCAGGGTTGAGTTTTAAGAGAAGCATGTTCATATGTGATATTGTCAATAATGTTAAAGTAGATTTTTTTGACAGTCGCAACAAAACCCATTAGATTTCTTTTTTACAAAGTATTATGAAACACGTAAGACTTGTGTGAAAGTTGTTATTGTTTTTTTTTAATTTTTAAACAATAATTAGATCAGGGAAGCATTTTCGCAAAATACTTAAGATTTTGTGGGATAGTGTATAACGGCCTTTAGTAATACTTATCTTTATATCATGACTTTATTTCATTTTTCAATTTATATTTGTAGATCCATAGGTCACTGGATCATATCCGGCTCGAAGGACCATGAAGAAGTTCGATTGGTTGATGTATGGAGAGAGATTAAGCTGCTCGATTGTGTGGGCAGATAATTGGAGATAAATGTGGTATCAAGGGCAACCACGCAAACTTCTGTAACAATGCTTCTATTAGATATGTGGGTTAAGGTTTGAGGGTTGATTTACCACGCACTCAATTGTGGTCTAAAAGAGATGCGTTGAATAATTATAATTTCTCCAACCAAGAAATGAAGTGTGTTAAAACTTGGGTACTTATGTATCTTCTAACCTTAATAATAATAATTTAATAAAATGCAATATGCATCTTTATAGCAACGGTTTAAACTTAACATTTTAACAAGTACGTTAAATACAACAGTTCAAGTTGAAGTAATGTTATAGAAATGTAGATGCTATGTAAGTTATTTTCGTAACGTATAATTGCATTTAAATTTTATAGTAAAAGAAATGATTTTCAAGTCCTGTCTTGTTGTTATGGTCCAAACCGAGTTTGGACAATACTTAATATTTCAATTTTAGGCAATTAAAGGCAAACTTAATCGTTTAGGCTTAAATATTTATATATATTTTCTGTAAATTACTTCAACTGTTTAGTTGTCGTCTATCTTTTAAATACAAACTGAGAAAAAAACTTTTTAATAATCTGTCTGCAGTGAATATAAATGTTTTTCTTTTTTTGCTTAACACAAAAAAAATGGAAAACTTTTTAACTGCAGAGCACAATTCTGACAAAAAAAAAAATGTATTCTAAAGTAATGAAGTCGCATGCAAAAATAAAATTAATATGTGAATTGCACTATACAACACAGAAAAAAATAATGGGTTTCGGACAATAGAGTAGACCAAAAGAAAGAAACGTATGTCGGAGAAAGGTTACATTGGAATATTATTTAAGGGGTGTTTCAAGTTGCCACCTTTTTGGGCTGTTCGTCCAGCATATCGGTTTATGAAGCTATGTGTTCTTTACACTTGAGGTATAAGGTATGTTTAGAAACCTTATAAAACAATTTACGGTCAATGCCAACCCTCTATATCCCGCTTATAACGCCAATTTTTTGCCTTTATTGTGACAAATCGTAAAAAGCGCCCTAAGGAGGGGGCGGGGGGGCAGCAGGGGTAAAAGGATCTTAAACAAATGTTGGCCATGAAATTTTACTATAAATATCATAGCACAACAAAGTCCAAAACATAACACAAACAGCAAAAGACAGTTAAACTCCAGTGTAAATAAAAATACCCCAATCGGCTGGCTTGTACTGTATGCTCATTTCATTCATTAAGGCGTCAATGCACAGTGGGGAAGCTAAAGGAATTGTGTTTAGATTTCAAAAAATAATAAAATTTTTTAACAATTGTAAGATTTATAGAAGACATTTGACAAAAAAGAGAGTGTTTTTTGAATTTTTGTCAGTAACAGGGAATTTGAATTTGAGGTTTTTGTGCCGGAGTCGGAGTCGTAGTACCCATTAAAACTTGCGACTCCGACTCCAAAATTTTTCGGCATAAAAAATTTAAAAAAAATTTCCTATATTTTCCAAAATAAAAATTCTTCGAAATTGGCTTGCATCGCCAAACACCGATTTGAAATTTTTACAGAATCATTTTCTTGCTATATATAACCATCTTAAAGGTACTGCATTGAAAACAAGTTAGAGTGCTATATTCGGCTATGCCGGATCTTTGATACCCTCCACCGACAGTTAGAATATATGAGAGCTATAAATTATTAATTAATCTTTATTAAAACTGTCCTCAGTAAAAAATTGGTTTCGGTTTAAACCTACTGGACGACAATCAGACAGTGCTATGCTTTCATTTCTTGCTATTTGAACTGACTGAAATAAAATATCATAGTTCGTAACAGTTTATGCCGAACTTAAGTGCTTATCAGGTGGGGAATTTATATCAGAAATCCAGTAGAGGGATTTTTGTTATTAAAAATCTAAATGGAACAAATTGAAATACAGTTGTGAAATTTATGTTAGCGTTTAAAGTACTTTTCAAATGGTTGCTTAATATGGGATCTAAGGTAATTATGGACCGATAATCCTAATATTGCATGATATTATTTCTGGCCAAATTTTACCAAAATATCTATATCTGCTTCCGTTATAGGCGTATTTAAATAATTTCCCAAAATGAGCATAATATTGGACATTATATGGTAAATTATGGAACGAGCTTTAAGATTTAAGGTGTGATTTAAAGTTATAATAGCATTATTTATTACGGTCTTAGGCGTACTAAGCTGGTTTCCGAGAATAGGGCTTATACGCGGCCTATGGGAAGCTATGAACCGATTTGAACGAAATATGACATTGTGATTTCTAGTCCTTTAACACTATGACGTAGCACATATGATAGCAGTATTTGTTACGGCTTTAGACGTACAGTTTGATTTCTAGTCATAAAGAACGTGTTTGTGCAAAATCTTATATCATGCCGTGCATTATGCCACTTTTTATGTTCGTTTTTGTAACAGAATTGTAAATTTTTAAGGGTCGTGGCTCTACATTTTGATCCATAACTCTGTTACTACCAATAGGATTTGGCTGGATTTCAATTCCAAGCTGCTTAGGATAACTAGAAGTAATTTGACACCAACATTGTTTTTATCTTTTGAGTTTTTGAAAGTGAACGTGTTTTCAACAGGCGGACAGACAGACGGACATGATTAAATCGACTTAGAATTACTCAAGAAACCAGAATATTTATACTTTATAAAAAAGTTTCACACGGAATGACAAACTTAGTCTACCCTAATTCACCACTAGTGGTGGAGGGTACACATAGAGACAAAACATGTTTAAATATGGCCACCTCCAACAAAACTATTTTTAAATAAAATTGTATCATACTATGGTTATTTTAACCATATTATTGTCATCGACAACCATATTATGGTTAAATTGGTTCTCCATCAAGAAGGCACAACCATATTATGGTTGCATCCGAATGTGTTTTGGTTAATATATAGCATGGTTGATTTTCAACCATAGAATGTTGCTCTTGGAAAAGAGGAAAATATTATTGTTAATTGAAAAACAAATTATTAACATATTTAACCATAACATGTTTAGAGGTAACCATAATATATTTGTGGCATCTTGATTGGTTGTCTGTGGCAATAATATGATTGAGTTAAACAAAATATCTTCAAAATTTTCTTTAAAAGTTGTTTTGTTGAAGGTGACCATATTTAAACATATTTTTTCTCTGCGTGTACAAAGAGAGTTTAAAGTCAAATAAAGACCAGTGTCTTATATATTTAGCATAAAGGTTAGAGTTGGTGTCGGGGTCGTGAGTCGAAGTCGCACTTAAAACACTTCAGCGTTTGGAGTCGGAGTCGGAGTCGGAGTTAGTACTTTTTTCTGACGACTCCACAGCCCTAATCAGTAACATAAATTTTTATCTATGCAATTAAAACTTTATTAATAAATATTAATTAATGAAACATCGATTTCTCAATGCTTAATTCAAATTTCTTTTGAAATTTGATATGTCGCAAAAAACTTCTGAAATACCCCAAAAATAATTTTTTTTTTTTTGAGATATCTTTTACTTCTGTACAACACTTATCAGTTTTGCTTACATTTGATTAATAAAACTTAAAAAATTAACTAAAGTTTTGCTATCTTTTAAAATTTTGTATATCTACAACCAAAAAAAAAACAAAAATATATTATATATTGAGTCGTTATTGACAATAATCGATTACTATTGACAGTCACTTGATATTTTCTAAGGCGCTTTTAAGTCGACGCCCGTAGAATTGTCTCTGTTTTTGTCGACAGGATATTTTCTGACGACTCAAATGAAAGTTAAAGAAATTTGAAAAAAAATGTAAGCATAATTATTTAATACGTTTAAAATAAAAAATTTAAAATATAAAAGAAGCTATGGGCACAAATTTTATTAGTAAATGCAACGGGAAAATTCGCGAAAATTCTCAATTTAAGATGATTGCCTCAAAGAGCAATATTACGCGAAATTGCGAAAATTTTGAAAAGTTTGCAACAATAGCGAAAATGTTTAATATTTCAAACAAGCGGTAAATTTAATTAAAAGAACCTAAAAAAGGAATGACAATATAAGCGGAAATTCGCAAAAATTTGCAAACAGAGGCATGATAGCAATGTCTTATAAAGGGTGGTTAAATTTTAAGGGCCAATCTTGATTTTGAATAAACCACAAATTATTTAGGAAATTATTGTCATTTCTTTTTATTATGAATATATTGGTATGGTTCAATTATGTATGGAACAAAATATCGGCCAAATGGCCGCCGCGATCTCGGCGGTACACCTCGATGACGCTGAGGCATAATTGAGGTTCTATGCCGTTAATGTGCCGAATTATCTCATCCTTTAGCTCTTGAATTGTTGCTGGCTTATCGACGTACACCTTTTCTTTCAAATAGCCCCAAAGAAAGAAGTCCAACCGTGTCAAATCACATGTTCTTGGCGGCCAATTGACATCGTCACACTATGCTTCGTTCCCATATAACGAAGGGACAAAAATAGAAGGAGTTGTCAGATATTTTTGAAATTTGGTACACTAGCATAAACTAGCTTAGTTAAGAAAAATATGAATTTTTGGAAAAATCGGCCCAAGAACACGCCTACCTCCCATGTGTCCTGATATTGAAAAATATAATTTTAGCTTCAATAATGCCCACAAAATTACAAAAAGTGGTCATGCTGATACATATGAAACTAGCAACGTGTGTGTAAATTTTTATTTAAATCGGACTAAGGACTCAAGGTCCTGCCATATATCCTCTTTATTAAAAACGCTATCACTCCCACACAAATTGTCCGATCGTAATAAATTTTGGTATGTTAATTGATATTTGCAAGATATATATTTATGCCAAATTTGGGTAGAATTGGATTATCAATGTGGAAAATACAAAAACATCATTAATTGAAAAATAGGCTAAAACGGTTAGAATACTCTTGAAAAAATAAAACTATAAGGATATTTGAAAGATAACATAAATCAAAAAATTAAAGAGGAAATGTTAACGTCATTAAAAAATGATGAAAAAATCATATCGCACTTGATCCATTCAAATTTTTATTTTTTCACTTTTCAAAAAAAATCGACGCGTAGTATTAATATCCGCTGTAAAAATATCGTGCTATTTTGCCCACTTTTTGTTAATAAAATGGTTGGTTTAAAAATTCTTTTTCATATGCCTTTAATTTTTTTTTATTTATATCATTAGTAGATTAAAAACTCCGAAAGTTTTTAAAAACTTAGCTCGAGTTATTTTTTTATGGCCCACTGAACTTTTTAATTTTTTTAAAGGTGTTTGGAATGTGTAAAAAAAACTATTTAATGTTTATAGAACATTTTAATCCTTTAAACACACGTTTTAAAGGTTTTCAATAAGAATATTTAAATAAGAGACTTAAATGACTCCTAAAAATAGGGTTCATTTAATCCTAAAAATGGGAGATAGAGGGTTAGATAATATGTTAAGCTCAAAAGTAGATTTATTACATTTTTTCGAATTATTTCACACGACTTTGCTGAAACCCAATTTAATAATAATATATGATTATATACAATTTTACTGTTTTAAGCATTTTGCTTATATCACACGAACTTATGGTCTTTTACAACCCCTAGTGAAATTCGATGCAGAAAATTGTTGTAGAATATTTTAACCCTTTCAACGTTAGTGGTGTTCTGCGCGGAGGGCCTGAAATGACCCCTAAAAATGGCAGATAGAGGGTTAATTAGTTCTATGAAAAGAACCGTCATCAAATTTTATTACAATCATCTATAAATCTTATTTAGCTCAGAATTAGATTTAATACATTTTTTTGACTTACTCAATACGCCTTTAAAAGAATTCAAAACTTCAGTGGGCCATACAAAAAGACCTCGAGCTAAATTTTGAAAATGCTTCAGTGGTTTTGGTCTACTGATGCTATAATTTTTTTATTTTTTACCATTCAAAATATAAAACGTGTTCCGCAATGATATTAAACACTCTTAAATGCTTAATATTTGAGTAAAAATCATAAAATTAGGCATTTCAAAAAACGCATTTTTTTTTTAAGTTGTGGTAAAAAATAGGCACTAATTTTTGAATACCCTGTTAGCTAAGAGTATAAACTTACAAAAACAGAAAAAAAATATCTAATTTTATATAATTTTTTTTTATACTCCATTAAACTTAAGTAATTTTTGGATTTTCAACAAAAAAAATTGTGTTTTTCAGAACAATAAAAAAAAGTTATTTTGTAAGTAAATACTAAATTCTAAATTTTAGTTTAACTGCAAATATATCAAAGTACCTGAAAACCAAATTTCGAGTGACTTTTAAAAAAAATGAATTTTTCAGAATTATTTTTGTGAAACAACTAAAACCTATTTTTCTGTTAAGTAATTTTTGCAAGAAATTATCTGATTTTAACGCCCTCTCGTGGTGGCAAAAGCAATCAGAAAAATTTTTTTTGTTAACATTTATTTGAGATACCTTTTTATCTTCCAAAAAATCTGTATTTAAAAACAATTTGAGACAAAAATTTTTTTTTTGATTTTTGTCTATGGGTCGAAGCATAGTGCGTCACCACGTGAGATAACACGGCCATTGAATTTGTCGCGCAAAAGAGCCATTATTTTGTTAGCTGTGTGGCAACCATATCTTCCAATTCGGGCCATAAAAAGTTCGTTATCATTTCACGATAGCGAACAGTAACTGCCTGACCGGCCTCATTTTGGAAAAAATACGGCCCGATGATGCCGTCAGCCCATAAACCGCACCAAACAGTCACTCTTTGTGTGTGCATTGGTTTTTCGACAATCACTCTTGGATTATCATTCGCCCAAATGCGGCAATTCTGCTTATTGACGAATACGGAGGTGAAAATGTGCATCATCACTGAAGATGATTTTCACAATATGCATTTTGATTTGAACGCCAATTTTCATAATAAGCCTGAATAACTTTTACGCGTTGTACGATTGTGTATCTTTCCATGATTCAAATTGAGCTAGTCTGAAATTGAAAAATGTCAAATTAAAATTTAACCACCCGTTATTAATAATTGTTAAAGCTATAATGAATCAGAATACTTATAGTAAAAAATAGCTCTTATCGCAAACATTGCAAAAATTCGCGAAAAATTCAAATCGGAAACAAACTATAAAATTTATTTGAAATCGCTAAATCGGTTAAGAAAACAAAATGTCGGAAAATACCATATACAGCGTTAAAAAATTAGCTTTAATAATAAAGAACAAACACAATAGGAAATTAATTGGAGATGAAATTTTTTTTTGTCAGATTTTCGAAAACTAGTCGACGTCGACACAACTTTCTTGTGACAACAAATAAAAATTAATGTCGACGTCGTCAACAGGGGTTGGTATTATGTTTTTCTTTCATTTTGTAATAGATCGAAATTATTATCATCACGGCAATCGTAGATAATAATTAAAGCTGATACAAATTGGTAAAAATGATTTATTTAAGCCAATCGGTTCATTGTTTTACCCAGCACCCACACAAAATGTTATGGATATCATAAATTCGGCACGGTCGAATTTTTACTAGTTTATATTGGGACACTTACGGGATAATCATATTAGAAATTTCCAAGAATTTGCGTCAACAAATTTCATGCTTTTAGTTAAGACTCAAATAAAATTTTCTTAAAATTTGGACTACTTCAAAACCATTTCTGACAAATTCCATGCACAACAAAGTACAACGACAGGTGGTTGGTTGATACGAAAAGAACAAAATTTTAACAATTCAAAATAGCACACACAAAAAAAATACAAAAAGTTACTAATAAACCTTTTTGAATTTGACACGACACAAAGATTAAGCAAAAAATGCAAGAAAGGGAAGAAAATTAAATAGAAAAAGTCAAACTTTTTTTGTCTGTCGTTTTGCAGATAAACGAAGTTTCTTACACTAAATTACACAAAAAGGTTTTCCGGCCTGCACTGATGTAGACATTGATTTGCAGGTGTTTAAGATTTATTAACTCTATGATAAAATCTTCACAAAAGCCTGCTAATAAAAAAAGTTTTCGAGCCTTTAAGCTTTGCATTACTATGGAGTGGTTCAATATGAAAGGTAGACAATTTGCTTTAAGTGTTTAACTCGAAGTTAAGGGAATATCCCAGCAAAAACTTTACTTTCCCGGTAAGTTAGCAGATAATATTGGAGACATATAAACACTACTTATTTTTCGGCTGAATAAGCACTTATTTTTAATCCAGTTGTCCACAGAATTCAGTACTTCAAAAAATATCTAGTTATTATTCAACTACCAGTAAGTTGAATTGTTAGTACTTAAAATATATTTACTAGAAGCCCAGATACCTATAATTAGTTTTTATTTAGTTATTTAGTAAAACGAAAATATAAACAACAACAAGAATTTGTATATAATACATATTAAAACACTCACAATATTCTGTACGTGAAATTAACTGAAATTGTAATATAAAATAAATGAATATTCTAAACATCGATGTATCGTTTGCATCCCTAATTATAAGACACCAGCAGCATGCCCGATATGGTATTCGCAATTATTTACCTTAAAAATTTGCTGTATTTAACTAAATTGTTTTAACAAATAGAATATGGGAATTTCTACACGTTTTTTACTTTTACTTTTTGCCACGGATCTATAAATAGATAACTCAAAATTAATTTTTTTGGTAGTTATATTATATAAAATAACTGAAAATGCATTTGTTTTTACGGAATTTGTGGTTAATTTTTTATAGAATTCGCGGTTGAATTTTTGACAGTAAAAATTAAATTAACTTTTCGTTAAAATAAAATGCAAAATAAGTAGATCGGTTTTGAAGTAAATTTACAGTTGTTTTAAATTTCATTTTCATTTAATTTAACATACAGAATACTTCTACTTAATCAACTGACAATATTAAATGCAACCGAAAATCCGTATTAATGTGCACTTAGTTTTTTTTTTAATCAATGTTAGAATCAGTTAAAAATAAATTTGCTTGGAATTTTAAATGTTTATTTATTTAAAAATGACAGAACTAGTATTGGGCAAAATCTTTCATTTATGTGAATCTTTCATTCTCTTTCAGAAAGGTTACGTGAATTAATTCATTCATTTCTTTCACCTTTCTTAAGGACACACAGCTTTCAGAATGAAGTGCCTATCTTTTTTAATGAATGTTTAAATGGTTATTTTAAAAACAAAAAACGATTTTTTATTATAAGTTGATAATACATATGTACCTAGATTTTCTTTTTAATTTAAAGAGTTGTTTTAGAAATATAAATTATGCATGCATTTAGTATGTACATACCGTTACCTTAAACGCAGAAGACCCTTACTTACAAAAAAATAAAAATCTACTTTTTCATTGATTCGGATATATTGCATCAACAAAAATTACTGCTACAACAAATTATGAAATCTTTCGACCAAAATTAGTGATTTTATTAAGAAAAAACAACCGGCCCATCTACAAAATATATATATGATAAATGGTAAAAGACCTAACTAACAGCATAATATGCAACATTGTCAAAAAAACTGGCAGGTAGACGAATGAACGTATTTGACATAAAACAGAGAATGAAAGAAATATGGAAGAATAAAGATGAAACCGAAAGATGAAAGAAATTGAAAGAAAATATAGAAATATTTCATTCTTTCACTTAACTGAATCATTTAGTTGAAGTAATTCATTCATGAACGACACAAGCCTAGACTGAATGGAATACTTCTTGAATAACCTACAGTCCGTTACTGTAATAATATTGTGAGTGAACTGTTAATATACCTAATAAGCAGTTATTGAGCTGATTATTAGTAAGCAAATATTTAGTAGTGAAATAATAAAAGTAAAAAGTATTTACTGAGGTCATTACTAGTAATTACTTATTGAGGTTTTCAGAATAATGACAATTGTAATGATACCTACTTACCAGGCAACGTGTTAAATAACTACTACCTATTACCAAAATTCCAAAAGTTTTTCCTGGGATGATTTAGGGTCTTGAGTGAATTTAAAAAGTAGCTCACTATTTAGTTAGTTGAGTTACATGAAGAATTTTCATACCCATTATTATACATATGAGGCGTACATTAATTTTTTTCATTCGTGACAGATATTACAACATTTTAAAATAGTGAAAAAAGTTAAACAAAATTAATATTTTTTTTTCTAGCACTTTGTCTTGAGAATTGTCAAATAGTTTACTTAATATACATACATATATAATTAAATAAACCAAGTGAGAAAGTGATACTCAGATAAGCCGAATTTTTGATATACATAAATTAAATGAAGCAAAAACTAATTTTACACACATTTTAAAAAAAAATAAGTTACAGTGCTAGATCGGCTATGCCAACCCTAATATGCCCTTTACCATAGTTTGGTAGGAACAGTTATCTGACTAATAAGAAATCTCCAAAAATTCCCAAAAAAAAATTTTTCGTAAAAATATATTTATATTATTATTAATATTATTAGTTTAAGTTATTACACTTGTGTTGTGAAAACAGCACATTAATTCAACATTTTTTATTTTTCGAATTTATTCTATGAGTTAAATTTTAGTTATGTATTTCATAAAGCTTTTTTTTTTGTAATAGTTCTATTCATTAAATTTTTAGGAATGACTTTATACACTACCAGACAATTATCTTGTATCTTCTTGTGACATTTTACCTTAGCTTTCCGTTGGATAGCAATGAAGTATATTGTATGTACAGAAAAATTTACAATTATTAGACACGCTTTATAAAATACATAACGGAAATTTAAATCATAGAATAAATTTGAAAAATAAAAAATGTTGAATATAATAAAGTTGCTTATAAAATGAAACAATTCCCAATATATAATATTTAAGATATTTTGTACTTTTACATTGAATATTTTTAAAGGAAAACACATACTAAAAATTTAATAGCTCATGTTTGGGGGAAAACATATTTGCTTGAAAATTGTCTTTTAAAAAATCAAAAATTGTATGTTTTAGATTCTGTTTTTAAATTCTTCTTTTTTAAAACACTCGCTCACAAGAATAATAACAAATGTTTATTAACTACCTTTTACACATTCACCAAAAAAAAAGGTAATCTTACTTAGAACCCTTAACACCGTATAAATTGTGGATAATAGTAAGATAAAATTGTTGGTAATTTTTTTTTTGATATTTTATATACGGAACAAAGAAAAATAAGCGTAAATAATGAAAAAATGGAATTAAATTAAAAATGTTTCAAATCTCAAAAAAAAATATCTACGTTTTTTAAATCCCCAAAAAAATCTGCAAATTACTTTCTTTGTCCTCCTCAAATGAAATCCCCGACTTTGGGGATTAGTCCCCAAGTCTGCCAGCTCTGGAAGCATCTATGACAATTATGGGTGAAACAATATATCGGCCAAATGGTCACCACGGCTTCGGTGGCATATCTCTATCCGATGGTCAATATTTTCAATGACACCCTTTTTCTTTAAAATATCCCCAAAGAAAGAATTCCAGCGGTGTTAAATCACATTATCGTGGCGGCTAATTAATATCGCCACGACGTGAGATAACACAGCCATTGAACTGCTCGTGCAAAAGAGCCATTGTTTCGCTGGTAAGTGGTATCATCCTATTTGAACCACACATCGTCCAAGTTCATATCCTCAATTTCTGGCCACAAGAAGACCGTTATTATCTCGTAATAGCGAACAGCATTCACGGACGCTGCTTGGCCGAACTTATTTTCGAGAAGTATGGCCCGATGACGCCGACAGCCTATAAATCGTACCAAACAATCAGTTTTTGTGGATACAATGGCCTTTTAACAATCACTAGCGGATTCTAATTTGGCAATATTGCTTGTTAACGAATCGACTGAGGTCTTTTATGCTGACCAAAAAATCACGAAATGCACGGAATGCATTTTGATTTGAACGCCCATTTTCGTAAAAGGATTCAACAATCTTAACGTGGTGCTCACCTCTCCCTGGTTGAATTTGTCAAACACTGACTCTAAGAAATATCAAATGAAGTTGGAGAAAAAGCTTGACGTTAAAGTGTCACTCACAATTAACTTCGTGCGTTATGATTGGACCACTCTTTAAAAAAAATTATATAGACAGTGTTGAAGTCATATGGTTACCGGTTGAAGATCGGTAAACATACAACTTGTACTATACCGGCTGTACCAAAAAACTTTGACCGAGGAAATTTAGCTCACATTATATTCATATTATTTCGCTTCGGTTCCTCTTAAGTGGCCCCACACTTTTGCATGGACGCAATATGCAGTTGTCATACCTATCCTCTGTAAATGTCTGACATCGTTTTATCTACTCTTTCACCAAAAGAAATAAAGTTGTATTTTCCTAGATAACGCACAGTTTGACTTTTGTTAATTTTAGGTGCCAAAAGTCGTAACAGTCAAATAAATGTAGATATGGCAATGAAATTTAGCAATAATAATGATGAGTTCGATATAGCATTGGACACAATAAATGGGCATGGTCCACCCACTTTTTTGGCCACCCCCCATATAAGGTGTATTTCAAAATACCATAATTTCTAATTTAATAGTCCTTATTATGGCGGAAAGAAATAAAAATAATTTTAATTTCACTAAATTTTTAGATACACACAAATGCCTTCAATTAGTAGTTGTTTTGAGATGATTAATATATATATATTTTTGAAAACAAATGTAAATTTCATATTAAAAAAAATCAATCTGGAAATAAAAATAATTACTCCGAGTCAATATCGTTTCCATATTCGAGTACGGATTATAAGCCAATAACTTCTTTTGGTAATGTTCGTCGCTTTGTCTTAGTCGCTTTCCGCAAGCTGGATATAAAGGGGACTGACGATATGAGTAATCTGTGCAACAAATCAAAATTACTTCCAATTCTAAAAGTAACAAAAGTCACACTGCGCAACGTATCGCTCATTTGCTGCAACAACGTCACGAGTCAAAAATGGCAAATTTCAACTTAATATCATTTATGAATAGTAAATCAGGTGATTTATGAAATGACAGTCTTTTGTGCGAGCATTTAAGATTTCACACAAAATTAATAATGAAGTATTTCATCATAATAACATTACCTGTTGTGTATTACTTGGAATCACTGATGCCAAAATAGAGCTTTTCGATCTCAAAAAAGTGCGAATGGAAAATATTGAAGGAGAGATAAGTTTTGGAAAAAATACAGTTGGTTAAACCCCTGACATAGGGTTTGTATATTATACTAGCATAGTGCATGCGTGCCAAACTAAACTACAATTTAACCATGAAATAAACTGGTATATTGCTGGTTTAAATAAAAGGCGCTTTTTAAAGTTCTTAAAGTCAGCTCTCAAGTGATTTATGCTTATCGATCACGTAGCAAGGCGCAGATTCGGTGATGGGGCCCAAAACGGGATTTCCGTTGATACCCATTTTCATAACTGAACTTTGTTTAGCGATGAAGCTCACTTTTGTTTGAATGGAACTTTCAATAATCAAAACTGGCGTATTTGGAGTGATGATACCCTCAAGTGTATGTTGAGACACCGTTACTTCCAGAAAAACTGACTGTTTGGGTTGCTTTATGGGCTGGTGGAATCATTGTACGTACTTCTTAAAAACGATGCTGGTCAGAACGTAACAGTCACTGGTGACCGCTATAGAGCCATGATTACTAACTTTATCGTTCATCAATTGAACAATCATGATGTGGAGAAGGCGCAACATATCACACAACTGGTTCCACAATTAATTTATTGAAGGAAACGCATAGTTTCACGTTTTGGATCCGTGAATTGACCACGAAGATCATGCGATTTAACGACGCTAGACTATTTCTTGTGGGTATATGCTAGTCTACGCCGCACAATGGTAAATTTTTGGCATTTTCGCATCAAAAATCTGTAACTTTTTTGTTTGATGAGATTTTTTGTTTGATAAACATATTTGACAGTAAATGTGTGATGTTTGTTTCTTAAAAATGGTTAAAGGGTGGCATATTTTATTCTTAACAATGCCAAAAGACATTGCACTTTACGCTCCGTATAAATCGACATTGTTTATAATGCCCTGTAAGACAGATCATTTCTGTTAATATATAGGGCTAACAGACGAAGTTGGGAAGAAATCGCTTCGAATCAGGGCAGTCATTTATAATTTTTGGGCCGATTTAAAAGGGACAAAAATATCAAAGAAAATATCTTTCTTAAAATTTTTAATAAGATTTTTTAGTAAAAGAAATACAAACACAATACAATACTAATATATCTATTAAACAGAATTGTATTTGGAGTGTATTAAAAAGGCCCTCAATATTCTTGCGTTTTGCGTTTTCGATTTCCAGAACACCTCTGATTAGAAGAACCAGCAAAAAAGTTGGCTCAAGAAGCGCTTAGTTGGAACCCTAAAGGCCATGAACGCTCCATCGCGCCCTAAAACAAAACCTGGAGAGCTATTGATGAGGGGCTGCGTGCCTCAAATCACAGTAAAGCGAATACTCTTTCATATAAATTCTGGAAAAAATTTTTTGTAGTTGATTTTTAAGTATATTTTCGTCCACCGATTTTAATGAAATATATATCGTATTAAAGATATTTTTGTGTAGATATGCACAATATAATTTTTTTTCCTAAATTTAAATGATTAATGGACCGCTATAAGGACCCAAGAGAGCCTTCCTCGTGTCGGCTGCCCATTGAACCTAATGTGGTGGTTCACCGGTTGCTCGTTAAGTCATGACATAATTTTGTCTGAATTTTGGCGTTTTTTTTTTGGTTATACCTCCCTGCTTTAAAAAAGTAGCAGAAAACAAGGTTGTGCCGGTATGCCCATAAAATACATCCCTAATGGAAAATAGCTAAACCCGCGCTTGGCACGCGCCATATTTAACAAAAAAAAAGGTTAAAAGAACATGGCTCGCGACGGTATTAAAAGGAAAAACGCGTGACGAATGGATTTAATTTTTTTATGGTGATTTCGTTTAGACCGGAGTCGAGCAGCGAGTCGGTAAATAGTTAACCAAGTGTAGTTTGGGTGTCGGTGTTTTAGTAAGAAAAATTTTTTTTTATTTGCGTACCGATTATTAGTGAAGTTTCCGTCTAAAACTTTAATAATATTGTGGAAAAAACGGAAAAGATTAAAAATATCTGCAAGAGAAAAAAAAACCAAAGCTAACAACAGGCATCAAGTGTGGTAAGGGTTGTGAGTGTGGTAAGAAAAAAAAAAAAAAAGGAGACAAGATGGCGGCTTAACCAACAAAGCCACCAAGACACTTTAAGAAAAAGATCTTGATCGGACTAATGCAAAAACCGTAGCAATCACCGCCGCCTACTCACCAACAAATCTCCCCCAAGCCAAACATTTGGGGGCCAACAGCAACAACAAAAACAAAGTTAATTCTGCCGGAAAACGGAGACTTATAGTGTTGGTGGCTAACAAATTCCACCAGTAGAGCGCATGGCACTAGGTACAAGTGTGGATATAGCCAAAGGGAGCACCTTTACCTACGGTAACCACCGCTGCACAATCGCTCCATCAACTTCGTAAAAGCACCACAACCACGACATCTACGGAAATCACCTCAGTAAAACAGCCCATAGGAAAGCAGGTATTTCTGGGTCCCTTCCTTGGTAGCTCCACACCACAACACTTACATCAACGACCGCATCAACTTTAGGCGGCAACAACAACAAACGCATCCTATCTAGGCGACAGCAAGAACGACCGCATCCTATCTAGGCATCAACGACCGCATCAACTTTAGGCGGCAACAACAACAAACGCCTCCTATCTAGACAACAACACAACAATTGCATCCTATCTAGGCGACAGCAACAACGACCGCATCCTATCTAGGCAACAACACAACGACCGCATCCTATCTAGGCAACAACACAACGACCGCATCCTATCTAGGCAACAACCGCATCCTATCTAGGCAACAACAACAACAGCCATCGTGTAAGGCTTCCGCAGCTCCCCAACAAGGGCCCAATATATAACAACCGGTAACAGTACAACCAAGTCCAGGTATTGTTCCATTTTATACTTTGTATTGTTGACGTTGGCCCAGAAGGCGGGCGACGGTAACCCAGCTTATTATTTATTTAATGATTATATATACATAAATACATAGATATATCCAGGTATAGATATATAAGTACGTATACATACATATATACCTTCATATGTACATAGATGTATGTATGCATGTATATATGGATGCATCTACATATACATAGGCATATATCCAGATCTGTGACGGTTTGAACTAACATCTTGAGTTGAGTTAAGAAGAAGAAAAAAAGTTTGAAAAGAAACTAACTGTTTGGGTTAAAGCAATTTTTACCAAATAACCCAATATTTCGAAATTGAGAAAAAAAAGGAAAATGTTGTTATAATACTGAATTGTAGAATTGGAATTGTAATATTAATGTTGACAGAAAATTCGTATAATTAACAACATTTTTTTTCCAACTTCTTAAAAATTTAATTCAAGGTGTTATAATAGAACGACATAGATATAAGGCCTTAGGTATAGGGTTTTTTTTAGGGGTCATGAACTTTTGGGTAGGGTCTAATGGGGAAAACTGATAGGACAACAGCAATGGGGATAAACAGGTCCGAGGCTAACATAGGGTTAGGCTTAGGTCTATGATTTTAGTAGGGGGCCTTTGACCACAATGAGTATTGAGAAGTTTTCATTATTATAGCATAGATTATTAGACACGTACCCGGGTATTGTTTTTAGGGGGTGGGTGAAAATACCTACTTACGTTTTGGGGGCTTATTTATAAGTGCAGGTACGTGCGTATATACCAATATATGTATATGTGTACATATGTATATTTACATATATTTATACAAATATAAGGGATATAATAAAAATTGTTAGTGTATTTAGAAATGGAAATGCCTAATTCGAAATAAGTTTGGTTATTCGCGTCAAAAGACTCCCGGCTTCGGCAAATTGTGTTTTGTATTTTAATGGAAATGTTGAAAATTTAATATTTTGTATATACGAATCGCTTTTCGGCTCTGGCTTATTCTAGTTTCATTGACAAATAGAAAGCACAGTTTAAAACGAAGGAAGAGTATTTTGAGGAGTCTGTGAATTCCTGAAAAAAAGAAAAAAAATGTTTAAAGTAAAAATTATTTTGGCCATTGTTATTTTGGAAGCATTGGTAATTTAAAATAATTTTTTTTTCCCCAATCCGGTGTAATTTAATCTTTAATTTGAATATATTTTTGGTATAAACCTTCGGAAACCCGGTACAGTACCAGGACTTTAGTAATTGTCATATATTTAGTAACGAAAGGAAACTATTGTTTATATAATTAAGATTAATGTTGAATTAAATAAACGGTGTTGAATTTTATAATGAAATTTGAAAAGAATTCCTTAATCGTTGCAAATTTATTTACGATGAGTGAGTAAGCTCACTAGTGGGTGATCAATGGGAAGGTGAAGGTAAGGTAAACGAGGAGAATCAGGGACGATTCGAAAAACAAAATTTTATTACAGATCGTCATGGCGAAGTCTGAAGGGATTTCATGTGGGAGGGAATAGAGTTGGCATAACATCCGCCAACCGACTCGAAAAATCAACGCAAGCAAGAATATGATAAGTAAGTATACTGGACTACAAGCGAGCGTAACATTAACTAGCAACATTAACTACAAGTTCATTTCGGGTTCCCTTTTATTTATATGTTTTTGTTCATCCAATAGGCTGGCATGATTTTTTTTTGTAGGCAGTAGCTACTGGTATCGATTGGTTGGCAAGAACCACCCCAATACGGCGAGCCCTAGCCGGACTTACGCCAGCATGCCAGCACCGCCAACAATCTGGCCATAACAGACCTTTTGCTATCGGGCGTTTTTGTTTTCGAACAACAGCCATCCCTTAAGCTAATTGGCAACTTCAACTTCTATTACTACTACTACACTAACCTAAACTATAATTGAAGTGATTAAAAACATTTTTAGTTTTTGAAAATAAAATTATCATTTTCGTTGATAAATTTATATCTTTTTTATTGTTGTTTCAATATACAAATTGTTTTTTTTTTTTATTTTAGTTCTAAGAAGAGGCGATTTAAATTTTATTTTACCTTTTATACTCGCAACTTTATCACACAAATGGCTCAATATCACCAAAAGGTGTAACAGTTTTGTCGTTCCGGGAACGATTGATCACTTTCGGGAACATTAACATTTTTCAATAAAATACGCATAAATTGAGCTTTTTTAGAAAAGACATATTTAGTTATATTACAGAACTTTCATTCTGTTCATGTGACGTTAATTCCAATATAAAAGTTTTAAATATTTTGAAATTTCTTAAATCTTATGCACTATAATAGCAACTTCTTTAATTTGTTAGCGTATTTTGCTTGTAGAAGATTTTGTATCAATTGTTTTTACTTATGTTTATATAAAATAGATTCATTATAAGCTCATGTTATTAAACGATGCTTAAGTTATGTACTTTGCTTGATTTTTGTTAATTTTTTCAAACTAAGAAAAACGTTTACGAATTGATGGTTTTCTGAAAGATATTCACTAAAAAGCAAAATTATGAAAAAAATGAAGAATTGTGTGCGCTGCCCTGTCAAAGTTTATTAATAAACACATTTTGCAAAAGTTTAAACAAAGAGCCATCATTATATGTAGCGTAAATTTTGTTCTGGCATAAAATCAATCTTGAAATTTACAACATTAGTAAGCAACATACTGTAAAAATAGTACAATAGTAAAAAAAAAAATGCTTTAATAATAACGAATAAATGGAAATATGACAAGACATTTGTTATTTTCTTAAATTTATGTAGCCCTTTTAAATAAGAATTGAATATTCCATTTGTGCATAAAAGGACTTATTTTAACTGTAAATGTCAAGTGGTCGAATTTCGGCCACCTGGCGGTACTAGTATATTGAGATACTTGTGCACGGTTGAGGTCCTATGCTCCAACAGGAGAAAAAATCTCAGAAGATAAGTTATTTGACAGTCTACTACAGTGATTTTTGGTATTAACTTGATGTACATACTCACAAAAAAGAATTTTTATTTTATAGGTTTGCCAATATATTTATAAAGTTTTTTTTAACAAACAAAACAATGTTGCAAATAAAATTCGTATTTGAAGCAGTGAGAAATTGCATCCCATTTTGCATCACTGATAAGAAAGCATTACGTTATTAGTGGTAGGTTGTCAGTTAAATAAAATTTAAGTGGATTCGGTGTTATAAAATTGTTCTCATAAAAAGTCTTCAAACCAAAAAACTTTTAAAACTTGGTGTCGATAAATTGACTATCTGGCAACGGTATTTTCATTTTTACATATTTTATGAAAAAAAAACTACAGAAAGTTTTTGAGTATTTTTTAACATTTTTAAAGTAAAAAGTTAAAATACCGCATCAATTATATGTACAGAAATGACAATATGGCTGACTTCCAAAACGTACCAATACAAAGTTTGTATACAGTTTTACTACTGTATTTTAACCATGTACATGTACAAAGTGCCGAAACAATGCAACTATGTGTTTTGTTTATTTAAACGTTTTGAAATGTAAGTGATGCAATGGATAATATTCAAAATAAACATGTAGTGTTTGCAAATGAAATGTCACAAAGCATCAATTTTAAAACCGATGCCCTGATTGCTGTTTTCCTGCGTTACTAATACTTATGCCCGTAATTTCTACAAAGAGATATCTGGTCGTGTTTGTTACAGTTATCTTTACCTATCCGGTAAAACCATTTTGGTAATTTAAACATTAATTTTGCCTATGTGTTTTTTCCTTTAAATTTTCTTTTAAAATATGGCAACATTTGTTTTTTTTTTATTTATTTTTTAATTAACTGTCAAAAATCGATAGTGTAAAATACACTACAGTTTAGGCAGTAGGTAAGACATACGTGTTAAAATTATGAAAAAATGCGTTACACCATAGATATCTATACACAGCTATTCGTAGATATCTACTTGTAGAAATTACGGGCATTAACAGTGATGTTTTGGAAGGGTTTGCATCATATATATTTTGTACTGCGGTGTTATGAAACATTATGCTCTGTTCTAATACAAAGCAATTGACGTTTTGGAAGCCAGCCTGTGTAAATCAATTATTGGACTAATCCTCGTCATCTGATGAGGATGAAATGGTAATAATATTTAAATTTTCACCTAAGCAATAACTACCTTTCCTAACGTAATTTTAAATCTAGTTTTTACTTGCATTGAGCTGGAATTTCGTTTTGAAGAACAAACTTTTTGTCAAGTATTAAAAATAGGGCATTCCACTTTCTGAAAACTTGTGTTAAGTTCTCGTCAAATAAGAAATAGCATTATTACAGGGTTGGCAAGACATTTTATACATACACCTCTTAACAAGGTGATATTTTTTTTAGAAAAGAAAACACCATTAAATTTGATCCGTGCAGCCTTTGGCCCACACAAATATAATTACAAAAATGAATAGCAAAGCTACACTTTCCAATTTTTAATGATTTATTAAAAACAACAATTTATATAACAAAAGTTATTTTCGGGAACACAAAATTTATTATTAATTAATTCATTTATTAATGGCGTGCTACTCCCAATTTTTATTTTTTAAATTTTGCAAAAAAAAAATTATTTTTTCCCAAAAAAAAAAAAAATATATATTTCTAAAACGTTAAACCTTACTTAAAGAAAATATTATTGAGAAATTTGAGTTTTTTAAGTTTGTTAAACAAACATAACGTCTTATGGTACGCGAATATATGTTGTGCAACCTCCTTCATTTTCGAAATAACGGTATGTCTCGAAAACAAGAGCTAACGTAAAAATACGGTTGGCATTACTGGATACGGTTTACCGGAACTAGGTAAAACGTTATGTGTTCAGCTCGTCTCAAAAAAAATCCAGCACAATGTGACTAAAGTTAGGATATTGCGGCCGTATAAAAAGTGATCTATTATTACAACTTGTACTTGTTGTACTAACCGTTGTTAAAATTTAAGATTTTAATATAATCAAAAACTTTGATTAAAAACAAGTTCTTAAATGTAAAATTTACATTGTAAATTAAACTTAATCTTTTCCTCCACTTAAGTGTTAATGATCTCTGATTAACATTTTATTTTCATTATTTTAAGAGAGTCATTTCATACTCCCTATTTTTTTTAGACAAAAAATCTAAAATAAAGATAGCAAGGTAATTTCATTTAAAATACGGTAATTTATAGAAATTCGGGTGTTTAATATACAAACAAACATATACTTACATATGTAGATTTTATGATTTTTACTCTTGAAGCGTTTAAAAATAGATTAATGTTATACCAAAAAATGTACTATATTCACAACACAAGTGATTGAACGTCTAGTAAACTTTGTATGAAAACGCTCAAAAAACTCAGTGCTTTTCATATAAATTTTTCTACACCTTCAATCACGTGTGTTGTAAAAACAGCACATAAGAATGTTTTGTTTCTGCAAATGATTTTTTGGTTACAATTATAAGTGCACAATATGAAAAATTAAATTAATCATTTTATATTATTAATTTTATTTTACCTAGCATATACTCATGCCATTGCCAGTTCGAAAAATGCAACACAATCACAATTTTTTACTAATACACCCACATTTTTCGCAATGGCAGCTCCAGTTGCAACAAAAATTGCATGCGAGTGGAAAATTGGCACTTGTTTGCCACTAAGTGTCAAAACGATTAGCAATGTTACCCTGTACACAATGTAATGCAAATTTAATGGGTTATTGTCGAATTGTTATTAAAGTTTTAACTGTTAAATGAATTATTATTATTAATTTTTTGAAACGCCCATTAAAAAAAGCAAGTTTGTTAATTATAGAACATTAATTTTGCTAAAATAATGCTAATATAAATAAATGTAAACTATTTCCCCAAAACTAAAACTATGTGATGAAGTCGGTAACTCCTTTGTGTTTTCTGGTACTTTTTTTTAATTTGAGAAGTAAACAAATTATCTCAAGTTGACGCTTCGACGACATTTTGAAAATGAACTGGCAGTGGCATGTGTAAACAGAAAAGCAAATGGCATGATATTCGACTATTTCGAACACTTGTTCGTTGATAATATGTATAGAACAGTGGCATGCCACTACTTGCATGTGTAAAGGCAACGTTAAACTTTTTGTGTGTTTAAAAATCGACAATTTTTTAAACATATAAAATAGCCGGAATGTAATGAATTTAACTATAGATTTCGAATTATTTTAAATTAAGTATTTGGCACTTGAATCAAGCATTCTGTACATGATATAAGGAAATCCGTATTTACCTTGAGTGTAACAATACAAAAAACAAAAACTTTCTACTAATTTTTAATGTAAATAATTAACGGCGAATTTC
Organism: Pollenia amentaria; assembly: GCA_943735925.1. NCBI lineage: Eukaryota > Metazoa > Arthropoda > Insecta > Diptera > Polleniidae > Pollenia > Pollenia amentaria. The sequence continues at coordinate 220,917,787 of OX031006.1, read as the reverse complement.
ACCCAGTTCAGGTATAGTTACCTATCAGATATAACGGTCTTAAAAATTTATTATTAACTGAAAGTTAAAGCAATAGTTAGCTTTAACATAACTTAGTGAAATTGGCTGTAAAAATTAAAAAATGAGTTAAGCAAGAACCTAATCGAAAAGAAATTAAAAAATGTTCAGTAGAAGCAAAAATATTCATAAAAGAAAGAGTTGTAGAAGCAAAAAGATTTTTAATGTAATATTTATTAAAGGCATACGAAAAAAAAATGTTAAACCAACCGTTATGAATATTACGTGTCGATTTTTCCCAAAATCGTTTCGTATTTTTGTTCTTCAGAAAATTACGAAAATTAAAGTTAACAGCACTGAATCGCACAAATATAAAACGGTTGACTCTCTATATTTTAAAACTCGTTATTATGAACTCTCCATTATTTGAACTTTTTCTCTGGTCAGTTTGATTGCAAATTATCGAGAGTAGACTATAATATTCAAATCAAATTTATGCCGGTTGTATAAAATATAAAATAATCTTTAAGAGCTACAACTAGTATCTACTGGACAAGCGCGTTAAACAGACATTAGTCTTCAAGAGGTTAGTCCAATATTTTAAAAACGAAGAAATAACAAATAAAAAAAAAAAATTATAAACAACAACAAATATTAAAAAAAAATGTGAAAACAATTATTAAGTGCTGAAATAAATAATGCCAACTAATACAATTGAGCGTATTTCGTATGATAAGAATTGGATGAGAATAAAATTTAAAACTATATTAACATAATCTTTAAGTGAATATCATTTAACAATAAAAATATCAACAATCTACTTAGCTATTAAATTAAATTCATTTGACATAATAAATATATACATACATTAGGTAGATAGCTTTTTGTATTTTTTGCTAAAATTTAATTTTTATCGCATAGTCGTATAGACCATTAAAAATATTAAGAAATTATCGAGCATGTTCTATAATTCGAAATGAACTGATTTTGAAATCGAACGAAATCTTTAGTTCAATTATTTTCAAAGTAAACGAAGTTTTTTCTGGGAGTCATAAAATGAAATAAATAAAATGGAATATTTTAATGAACTTTCAGTACAGAGTCGTTTTTAAAATTTGCTCGTTTTTAAATCCACTTCATTTCGATATCTAGAACATGCCCGTATACATTTATATTTCGCTAAGTTTTGATGTTTTGAATTTTAGTTTTCCTTTAAAGTATCAAAAGTATTTTTTAACAAATTTTTTGGTTTTTATTTCCTAACTGAATTTTTACTTGTGCCGATTCTAAATCAGTAGCGCAGTAATATATGCGCGGATATTTTGCGCGAGATATTTTTCTGTTATGTAAAATAACTGTTACTTTAAACCTGAAATATATTTCATTGAATCTAACATATTATATTTATCATTGTTATATAGATTTTTATTTAATATATATAAAATATATAGCATTTATATATCATAAATGTACCATATATACATACGTACCATATATACGTAAAAATTCTTGAGCGAGTTTAAGAAATTGCATTAGGTGCGATAACTTTTTTTTCACTAAAATTACATTAAAAAATTATTTTTATTATCAGTGCAACATTGCACAATGAGTAGTGGGATGGAGAACTTTTTTAAAAAAAAGTTATACCCCTAATGTACATATATATAATACCAACCATGGCAAATTTGGGATTTTATTTTGAAAACGGCGATTATTTCTTATAAATTTTATTTTCATTTTATTTTTATTAAGCAATAAAAACAATCATTAAACTAACAAGTAAGAGTGCTATATTTGAAGGCTATGTGAATACCGCTTTTTAGATAAAAATAAATCTATTTTGTGCCACGCCCACTTATCCAATCCCGCCGACATTTTTTCGGATGTTGTGTATTTCAAAACAGGTGCTTGTTCCTTATTTGGAGTACCAAACATGGAAAGTTTTCTACCGGCCTACTTCTCCCCTCCCGACCATATTTTTTCGGATGTTGTCTATTGAAAACCAATATGCTTATACCTAATTTGGAAACTTTGGCGCTTGCAGTTCTCCAAACATACAGAAATCTATAATGTCTTTGCCACGCCCACTTTTTCAATCCCACCCACATTTTGTCGGATGTTGTGTATTGAATACCAAGATGATTATATCTTATTTAGAAACCTTCGGCCTTGCCGTTTTCCAGATTAAAAGAACAACAAGGAATTTTTGGGCTAAAATAGAGGCAGTCGTGGTTTTTGAGTCATATTTCAGTAATTTGTGGACCGATCGTGCTAAATTTTAATAGTAAACAATTACGGACAAGGTTATATTGTATAACTTTATACTTTCGGTGAAGGGTACACAATAAAAATTCTTCAAATTTTCTTACCAATTAAAGCCTTAATCAAAAATAAAATCAGTTGTAATTGAGATTGTAATCAAGGGCATTAAACGTTTAATCAATTTAATCAAACGTTTAATTCATACTATTAATTTGTTTACTGGTGCTAATTAATTTAATTTTTTAAGAAATAACAGGAATTTTACAACATGAAATTAATTAAAATTTTTATTGATAATTTTTTATTCTTGACTGCGCTGAGATTTGAACCCAGGCGTTCACGGACAGGTTGCCCAGACTAGTTTCGATTGTAACCACACAATCTCTTCAGTGGGGTTTGCCCTCTTACTCACTCGGCTATTGCAGCCGGATGACGTCAATAGTCAACCATCAATCTTTAAATCAAATGGTATTTCACCTTGGTAGATCGAAATTTGCTTTTGAATGAATGATTAACTATTTTAATTGATTTACATATTCTTCCTAACTTCTGTTTTTTCGTACTTTTTGTCAAGAATTCTTCTTGAAATCCAAAGTACACTTTTGTTTTTCATGTTTTTGTCTTTCTTTTTCTTGTTGACCTTTTTCAGCACAACTTGAAGGACAAATGTAAACATAGCTCGTGCCTTAGCTGTTAACAATAATTAGTATTGTGGTTATTTTATTGAACTGTAAATGGGTTTTTATCCAAACTTAGATATTTTTAATTAGGCTTAAGTTCGTTGTCAGGGTAACCTGTCCGTGAACGCCTTAGTTCAAATATCAGCGCCGTCAAGAATGAAAAATTATCAATAAAAATTTTAATAAATTTCATGTTGTAAAATTCCTGTCTTCATAAAAATAATTTAATGAAAATTAAATTCAATGAACTTAAGCCTAATTAAAAATATCTAAATTTGGATTAAAAACCATTAACAGTTCAATAAAATAATTACAATACTAATTATTGAAATAAATTTTTATTTTTTTCTGTGTATAATAAGAAATAAAATGCAATACAAATTGCTAGAATCATTATTACGAAAAAAATACTAAATTTAAAAGTAATTCAACTTGTTGCGATACGTTTGAATACGTTTAAATAAATATTTACCAAAAATTAAGCAGGATTCAAATTGATGATTGTGAACTTTTTGACTTTGTTAATGAAATGCAATGAAAATTAAATATTTTATTTAAAAATTTATGAGTATATATCGGGAGTTTTTGGGGATGAAGAAAAATCATTTTTTTTGGGGATTTAAGAGGAGAAATATTTACAAATTGGGGATAATATTTGAAAAACATCTAAAAACCCTGTACACTACATTGGCTGATAATGAATGAAATTGAACAACATTAAATAACTTGCGGGTGCTATACAACGTATATGAGATAAACTTAAAAAGACAGATATACATTTTGTAATTATAGCTATTATCAAGCGTTTATATTTTAAACATTCTATAAATTCTATTTCTGTAAATAAAAAATTATCAGCTGGACATCCGCATCTGTGATATAAATGTATTTGGTCTTAAAAATTCTTGTGCCTTTTATTATAATAATTATAGACAGTATTAAATAAAATCCGTTGATATCCAGAGCTATTACTTTAAATTTTTTGTGTGGTTTTTAATGTTTTTTTTTTTTTTTTTAACTTTTGACCCTTATCCAAATCAGTGCTCAGAGATTTTTTCTGTCTTATTTTATTAACAGGTGTGCTGAACTATAAATGACAAACACATACACATGAATTTTTCTATTATCTACTTCTGGTCCTCTTTTTGTGTATTTTTATAAAGCTTAGACTCAAATAAATAGTAGATCAACGCTCAGTAATTTTGCGTGAATAATGTGCTGTTTCCAAATGACATGCAGGAGATTGTATAGTCAAATTAATATGGAAATCCCTCAGTTTTTTTTTCTGATTTTTATATCAATTTTACCACACAATAACTTGCAAGTTATTTAGAAACAGCACATAAAATTACAACCTTTTAAGCCTTTTAACAAACTCTTTTCTTTCAGAAAAATAAATTTCCAGATGAATTTATGCTTATAAAATGTTTTAAAGTTTAAAATTTGCTGTATTTGAAACTTTTTCATATTGAATGTAAAAGAACAGTTTTTTGAAAAATGTAAGTTTTTGATATTTGAATTATGCTTAAGATTATAAAATAAATTTTAATTAAATTATTTTTAGTGAAGGAAGGATTTTAAACTATGAAGTGAATGAAATTCTCATGATTCGAGAGTAACCACATTCATATTATCAGAAATCTTTGCCATTCTACCGTTTGTGCCACTGAATTCTGATGCTTTTCTCGAAACATGTAAATATGACCCGAGTTCAATCCCGTGTTCAGCTAAAAAAAAAATTATCAAAAACAAATTTAATTCATTTCATAATGTAAATTCCTTCTTTCACTAAAAATAATTTAATGAAAATTAAATTTGATTAACTTAAGCCTAATTTAAATTTCAAAAACTAAACTTAAAACATTTTTTTTTTGTGTTTTTAATTATTTGTTTCGTCTCATATGCAAAAGGTAGGCGTTTAAAAAATATTTTTCCATACAAACAAATAAGGTGTTCAGTGATCTTCATTTTAAATAGGTCTTTGTTGTCAACAGCTTTTTGTCACACGTACTTTTTATATGGGCATTTCCATTGTGGCGTGACGTGATTTTTGTACGACAAAATGTAAAAAACTAAATTAAGAAGTCAAATTTATAAAAACAATCAACTCTAAGGATTTGAAAATATGAACAAAAATATGCGCCGGCGTGACGTTACAAAAAACAGAAGTGGAGTTTGACTTGCATTACAAACTGCATAAGTCTGCGAATTGAGCAAGACTTTTTGCATAAAACCTTTTTTAAAAAGCTTTGGACTTATTAAGATTTATTTTCCAAGTTATCAAATTTAAAAATCTTTGCTCGTTTTAGGTACATTTGGGAATTTTCAACGAAAAATCTACTTTTTGTTATGTAACGCCAGAAAGCGAATAAGCTTGTATTTTAGGACCATGTTGTTCGAAAGGTATCCCTTTTTTAACTTAATGTAGAGCTAGTTGCGCTTTACACAACATATAAAAAAGTGAATTATACATATACAATTTTACTTTTGGCGTTACGTTACAAAAAGGAGTTATCAAACAGTTTATTTTATAACTACTACATAATACTCCTATTTATGTATTAATTAAAAAATATGGATTACATATTTGTTTTTTTTTTTTTTTTTGCTCGTGTTAGTTAGAATTGTTATGTTTGTTAGTTATTGCTTTCTTTTAAATAAACTGGAAATAATAAATAATTTATTAATTTTTATTTATTGAAATTACTTAATTTATAAAAAAAAACTTTCTTAATCGGTTAACCGATCAATTACAAAATTAACCGATTAAACCAAAACCTCGATTAATCAATTGAGCGATTAACCGATTAAAGCAAAAGCCCGATAAAATAAATAGTATATACTTAAAACAGCTTAAAAACTTGGTCTTACACCCAACTTTAAGTATACCAATCACTTTTTGTATCGATTTAACAATTTCTGTCTATCCGTCCGTGCGGCTGGCTGTTCATGTGCGCAAAGGTCGCAGTTTTAGAGATAATTGCAAGGAATTTGGTACATAAGCCTATTTAAAATAGTGACAATGAGTGACATAAAAGCTTCTTTCCGGAATAGAGTCTTTGTGATCATAATGGTATTTAGATTAAATTTGGACCAAACTTCTTTTATAAGGCATCGTACAACATTTTATTAGAATAGGTTCATATTTGACTATAGCTCACACAAATTCTACTCCTAAAAATAGCTTTTAATGCCATATCTTCCTTATAAATATTGGTGTTGACATAAATGATAGCTTTTACGATAGCTACTATGTCCTGACAAAATTTTGTGCTGGTAGGTAAAAAATTAGCCATATGTCCCATATAAGCCACCTTCCTAAAATCACTTTAAGCCAAGCAAATTTTTTGTAGATGAAAATATATAAATAATATTCGGAACTAAGAATCTTAACCTCAAAATATAATTTAGCGCTGGCGTGTCCAGAATTGCCCATGGCACCCAAATCAGGGACACGCTCGAAAATTTGTCTCCTTATTCTGTGGTGTAAAATTTGTGATCCCATACTCAACTTTGGGAACCCGGTATCCCAATCCTACCGAAAACTGTTCCCGTAATCATTCCCTTAATTTAGTTAAGTGGGGGCATATCTTGAGAGAAAAATACTTTTCTTCTTTTTCTTGCACGAAATATACGGGCTATTTTTCTCTGGGCAGATTGGAAAAAAATGTTAAACCACGTGCTGTTAAAAAAGAAACAATAAAAAACTACAAACAATTATTACCAGAAGAACTTGAATATAATAATAAAATTAAATATAGAAAATGTTGAATAATGTAAGTATGTGCATTTGACTCTATCTGAAAAAAAATCCCGTTCATCACCTACTACAAACTATATTTGCAAGGCAGTTTCGAAAAATTTTTTTTTGCCGAACGTTTTTTGCCTTGCGCTAACCTGGTAATTCGTATATTCCGTTAAGGCACTAAAATGCTTTCAGGTTGCGTGCTGTTCTATACGCAAGAACAGCTAGAAGCTTTTTATTTTAAAACTTCATAAAGACTTACAATATGCCCCATATAGAGCCCACTCTTGCAAAACTCATTAGTACAGGTAAAACCGTAACGAATACTGCTATTGTACTGCTATGTTCACACTTGTGTTTTTAAACACATTTAGGCAAAATGTTGATTAAGTTAATCAAAGCCGTTCACATAAAATTTCAGATGACAGTTGATTAATAAATAAAACACATCAAAGACATTTATATTTCTTTAAAGTATTAGAAATTGATAAAAATGCTTTGATAAAGTTATTAGAGGAATTGAGCTGTTTTAAATATTTTTGTATTATTATCTCATTTGTGTACAATTCTAAAATAGTTTTACTTATTTGATAAGTGTGAACATACCCTAATAGTTGCAAACCACTAGCTGTATGTCTGCCACAGCACATGATATACATACATACATACATACATATATACACATGTACGTCTATTTATTTAGCTGTTTGCTGGCTCCGTAGTTTATTTTATTATTTATAGGTTTCTTTGTCTATCGATCAGCAGCATTTGGAAAAACGTGTAAATATTTCTATGAGTATAAATTTATGGCGGTGCCCACATGTCTGAGTTATATTTAGATTTAAAAGAAAATAAAAATTAGCCAGTTTATTAATTATTATGTAGTCAAACGTCAAACGTGATCAAAACTAATTCTTCTATTTAAAGTTTTCGTACCTTTTTGGATAGCCTATACCTCTAGTTTGTTCGTGCGTTACGATGTGATAGTTATATGTTTAACAGGTGATTTATCTGATTTGATATATAGTGATTAAATCTGACCATTTTATTGTATGCGACAATTAAATTCTGGTTGCCCACAGCCACGTACATTTTTATTGCGAACATTAATATGTTTAAGATTAAACCAAAACATTATCATATTTTTTTGCAAATAGAGTTCATAATTTGGCGGATATTTTCCATTTATAAAACCACTTAAACCTTCTGATTTCTTCTCAGAGAATAAATAATGTGAGAAATATATTTGGGATAAAATATTAATAATAACACAAGTTTTCAGTACATTTCGTTCCAGATATAGTATTATATAAAAACAGAAACTACTTCAGTAAAATAAGCAAATTTTAAATTCGACAACAAAATTATCTTTAAGATATGCAAACATTATTTCTAAATCTGCACAGTAGTTTAACAGAGTCTCGTTGAAACTCGCGCACAGATTTTGATTTTATTCACAATTTAGTGACAGAAGAAAACTGATAGAAATTTAAATTTCAGTACAACAGTAACACACAGAAAAACAAAATCAGAAGTTTAAAATGATATCTATTGCTTGGGAGTCTTTAGCTGTTCTCTTACTAAATTGTAAATAAAATCAGAAGTTGTGAGCCAATTTTAATTTACAAGGGCTCAATTGCTTTGAAATAAATTTAGCTATAGTCAACTGGCCAAAAAGCTGGATCGTTGTTGAATTTAGATTTCTTAGCCCTAGAACGTCATACTTCGATTTTTCGCATAGCGGCAGTCCTTGATATACTCTTGATGTAAATCGGTAAATAGGTTTATCGAAAGGACTAAGTATGAAGTTTACACAGAAAAAATTAAACGTCGTCCCTAATCACCAAATTCATAGACTCACGCAAACCATTTGTTGACTTTGCACCTATTACCAAATATTGTAAAAATTTTAAATTGTGAATTTTTTTTCCATAAATGATATTTTTAATTTTAATTTAAAAAAAATTATCAAAAGACTTTGACATTTCAAACAATGTGTTTATTGAATTATTTAAATTTAGCTCAGGTTTTGACAATTCCCAACAACAATTCTACAAGTTTAAATTTTTTTCTATTTTAAGCGAAAAAATCCATTAAGATTTTTTGTGATTTAATTAATATTTTAATTAAAAATTTCTTTCAAAACAAGTAAAATGTTAATTAAATCAATATTATATTTAAAATTTTTTTTTTTTCAACTAAAAAAACAATTGATTCAAAATATGTATAATTTAATTGAAATATTTTCCAAAAAATTGTTCTATTTGATAAAAAGCTACTGAAAATTTTTTCTGTGTATGTAAATTTTGTAAATTTCCAGTGTACATTTTTCTTAGTAAAAGTATTTAGTCCCTGTGTCTTTGTATAATAGCAAAAAGAGCATTTGCCCCATAAATAAATTAGATATATTCGTATTTTGTCCTCTGTTTAAACGACGAATGGGAAAAATAGTGTGTGTAATATGTAAAAAAGTCTATGTGCGAAGTACAAAATGGAACTTTGTGCCTCTTGCACAACTAAAGACTAACATACCGAAAACCCTTTTTTAATCAATAAGTTAATTCTACGACGCACATAGGGGTATTTTGCCAATCTAGCTGGACATAAGGCAAAAAATTAAATTTAAGATATGTAAAAATTTCGACAGACAACAAAATTCTGCAAAACAAAATTTTGCTTGAGATTTGTCGTTTTGGGGCACTGTTAAAATAGGGAAAGTTGGGTAAATTCATTAATTTTTACTGTTTTGAGAGGTTAACAATATATTTTTTTTTTGGCTAAACGAATAAAGATATTACATTGACTTTTCTTTTATTTTTTGTAAAGTATATATTAAAATTTTAAATTCCTCTACCGTTTTCTTTTATTTTTGGAGAGAAACCATAACATAATTCCAAATAATATTCTTAACCGTCTCATTTTCAGCCTTCTAAAATTATGAATTTTTTTCCAAGTTAAAGACATTTAAAAAAATAAAGTTCAAATCTAATCCCATACAAATAAAAACTATCGGGCATGTTCTATAAATCGAAATGAAGTGAATTTAAAATCGAAAAAAATTTCCTCTTTAAATACTTCATACTTTGAGTACCAATTATATTTCCAATAACAACTAAAGGATGATTCATCGTGAGGTTCAATTTTCTATGTGCTTTTTTTACATATCACGCGTGACTCATATCAAACTGCTTTGACACTTTTGTTCAGTAGCATTTGGTAAGTCAAGAACCGAAGCCAGGAGACTAACATTTGCGTCTTATTTTCAGTGAATGGGCTCTGGAAAAACTCAATGAAAATCCGATGTTTTATCGTGAAATTTTGTTCAGGTATGAAGCTCATTTCTGGCTCAATGGATACGTTAATATGCAAAATTGGCGTTTTTGGCTGCTAAGCAATTCGAAAAGTACCAAGAGCTACCATTACATCTATTGAAAACAACGGTATGGTGTAGATCATGGACCGTATTTCTGCAAAAATTAGGAAAAATCTGATTGTTACCGTCAACGGTAACCGTTATCTCACCATGTTAACAGACTATGTGCTTCCTGAAAGTCAAGCCTATGGTCTCGGTGAGCTCTGGTGCTTTGGGAGGCGGTGCCACGAGCCATATAGCACGTAAAGCAATAAACTTACTGAGAAATAATTTTGGTGAGCAATTAATTTCACGTCTTGCTACGGTTAGTGGCCACCTATATCGATATTACACCTTTGGACCATTTTCTTTGGGGATATGTAAAGTCTGAGGTCAATACGATTGACGTATTGGAAGCCCCCATTACTCGTGTTATTCGCGATGTAGTCATGGCCAACATTTACATGATATCGTTTTCAAACAGTAAATGCCATAAATTGTTCTTTTAACCGATAATAAAAATGTTATATTTCACATTCAAATTAATGTGTTTTATTTAACATTATAAATAAAACTTCCCGATGAATCACCTGATAACCAGAAAATAAAAAACTACAGTCAATTTGTAAGAAAATTGAATCCAAAATCTCGTTCAGTTTCAATTTCACTTCATTTTGATTTCTAAACCATGGCCGTATAATAAAAAAATCTTTTTCTTTCACAAAGTAAATTAAGGTACACAGAAAAAATTATTTTTCCAATTCAAACAAAAAAGTTTTAGGATCAAAACTTTTTTGGTTTAAAACAGGTCCTACAAACGAATTTGCATATTCAAACTATTTATTTTGCATTTCGTTTATTGAAAAAAAATCGGATTTTTTCAAACAAATAGTTGTTATTATTGGTTAAATTTGTGTTTGTTATTAACAACATTTTCAATAGATAGTTTTGCTGAATCAAGCAAAAAAGTTTACTTAACTTGATAAAAATTTCGAAACAAATAATTTTGCTGAATCAATAAAGAGATGACGAAGAGGAGGCAGGTGGGGAGAAGGCAGGTGGGGAGGAAGCAAGAGACGGCTGCCTTGGGACATTATTTTTTTTTAATAATTTCCGATCACTATTCGTCTTGTTGTACACAATGTTTCTTTCTCACTCACTGTCGCTGTATCCTTTCCTTGTCTACAGAAGAAGAAATCTCAATTAAAAACAGCAGCATTACGACCCGATATGGGTTTCATCATCATTTTTCTTTCAAAATTTGACGAATTTAACTAAAAAATTAAAAAAAATAGAATACGGGATTTCTTTTTTCATTCATTTTTATCAACTTTAAAACCAACCAAAAATTCTTTGTTTTTTAGTGTTGTTTTTGTGGCGACACAAACATTGAATCGTTTTTACCTACTTTTGTTATTGCTTTAATAACAAACTTCGCCATGTCCAAAAATAGACTATATAACGGAATTCAGTGTTTGGTGCAAATGGTCTTGCAAAAGTGCAAATGCAAAATATCGTAGCTCTTTTGTTAAATCCAACAACAAAATGCACTGAGTTTCCGTTAGATTTCTTAAAAGAGCTACGATATTTTGCATTTGCACTTTTACAAGAACATTCGCAACAAAAACATAACTCCGCTTATGTTTTTTGTTGTGGATTAAAGAAAATTTAAAAAAAAAACGACCACTTTACAGAGTGTTAAATATGTTATACAAAATTATAAAAACTTGAAACCAATAGCACGTATATCGTATTTTTATATCAAACAGCCATATTAATAGAAACAGTAAAACAAATTTGTTGATATTTAAAAAATTTTCAAACAAGCGTTTGCATAAAAATATTTTAGCAATAATTTTTTCAGTGTACAGCGCAAAACAATTTTTAGTAAAACATTGTACATACACAGAAAAAATATCTCAAGAAAATTTTGAACAACACAATTTGTTAAACAAAAAAATTGAGGTCAACAAACTTTTTATTTAATTGACTCAATAAACTTGGTTGTTGACTAAAAATTCCATAACTATACCTACAACCTTTTTTTTTATCAATACCGCAAAAATCGTCATCGCAGAAAATTCCAAAAATTTTTTAAACAAATATGCGATGTATTTAAATATGAAAATTATTTTTTCTGTGTAGTTGCGCACTATATAAAATAAACCCATGCGAAATAAGTCCACATCACCATATCTCTAAAGAATGGCGTTACGTATTATATAGATCCTTCATGGTTAAAGCGCGACACATTTTTCTAGTTTGAAACTCCGTATAATTTCTAAAGTCATTATATCTTGACTCCATTGCTTCCTCTGGAAACATTTCTATCGAAAAATATACAGATTTTGTAAAGTATTCACTTGAAATCGGTTGTTTTATGTTCTCTAATTTTATATCTTAAAATATATTTTATATTACATTTTCACAGGTCCCTTATTTCAAGTAAAATATTACGCCTGAGTTGAGGAATTTGGAAAGAAATTCCCGAACTTTCACGACCTTTTCCTCCATGCGATTTTGAAATTATTTTCCCGGGTATTTTCAGAAAAATATTCGTGAATAGGAACTCTATTAATAAAAAACTTTTATGGCATTCGCTGTCATATGGTTGTCAATAAAAATAATTGTTAGCCTGGTAAAGTGTCAGACTGTCTTCCTGCATTTCCATTTTTATTAAATATTTTTATAATATTTATAAGTTGTAATCGCAAAATTGTGTTAAGAGATGAAAATTATTAAATGAAATTCATTGAACATTTTCTTACTAAAAAAAACAATTTCTTTTTTCTTTATTATGCTATTTAGTACGGTTACTGTGTTATATGTACGTACATGTTTACTATGTATGTACATATGTATTTAAAAGTAAATTATATTAAATATTAATTTCAATTATTATGTTTTTGTGTTTTTAGTAAATTTTTCGCTTCATTGCAAACATGTCCCCAACAGTAAAGTCAGCGAATTCATCTTATACTGTCGATATGCGTTCGGATACTGTAAGTTTACCAACGCCCGAAATGCGTCAGGCGATGTTTGAGGCAGAAGTTGGTGATGATGTTTATGGTGAAGATCCTACAATTTTGGAGTTGGAGAAGAAATCGGCTGTGTTGTTTGAAAAGGAAGCAGCACTTTTTGTAACAAGCGGTACCATGGCAAATTTATTGTCAAGTAAGTTGTCCAACTAAATTTTACTTCTTGTTCATATTTATGTTTTATTATTCTTAACCTTTTTGAAACTGGTTGGGCCTTCTTTTATTTCTGTGGTATTTAAACATAACATCTTATGTTGAGATTGATTTTGAGGGCAATCTCTGATAGTCAAAATATTCTTGTGACGTTTCTTCTCATTAATAATATTAGATAATTATTTTAATAAATTTAATTGATTTGTGGGGTAATAAATTATTTTTTTTTAAACTTGAAGAACGTAGATATTGAGGGAGCTTTCGACGCCGTTAGACCTAAATCGGTTATTAACGCTATATGACTTTTGGAGATCGACCCAGCGACTAGGAGGTGTACTGTCCTTATTACTCTGGAATTTGAATAGCAATACCCTGCTCAAGTCCATGGAGAGGGCGTGCTGCAGAACTTCGACTTTGATTATATCACACCTGAGCCAATCTTTGATCCTGGATATACCGTAAGCATTTGGGATAACATAGTTCACTACGACCACCTACAAATTTCCGCGACTGTGATACAGATATTTACTGACGGGTCTAAAACACTGTATGGTATCGGTTCTGGCATTAACTCCGAGCAGTTGAACTGGGGCATTCCTCTACTGCTGCCGGAGCATTGCAGTTTTATTAAGGCCGAGACAAAGGCCATCTACACAGCCGCCAGACACATCCTGTATGGTGCAATATCTGGCAGGGATATCACATTATTATCAATAGTAAAGCGGCCTGGAGAATGATTTTATCACATCGAAAATTGTCCAAGAATGCCGAATGTCTCTGGAGATGATAGCAAGACATTCATTGGTAACCCTTAAATGGGTCGCTGGACATAGGGGTATAAACGGAAACAGTATGGCTGACTCGTCGGCGCATGCCGTCACCCCTTGAACCGGAACGGTTCAACATATGATACATGCATTTCACTCCCGAGGAGTAAGTAGATTCTTACACAGAAGTTTCATCTTATTGCCAGTCAAAGATGGTTTGATGAAGCCAGAAAATTCTAGTACATTATAGATGAACGAAGGACTTCGCCGGCTTTCAAGCGGTCCAGAGGCTTTGGCTCCCTTATCATGAGTTATGTAGAAGTTTGTGTCAAAGAACCCTTAGGGACAAAACTTGTATCCCTGACATTGACTTGAATAGGATCCACTCCTTCATTAAACCAACCGGATGGCTGAATGAGACTGTCAGCAGCCAAGTAACATGGGACCCTTGTTTCTATCGGCGTAGTTATGTTACAACCTTACGTAGTTATGTTACTACAAATATTATATTGTTCATTAGAAAATTATTGCAACAAATCACTACACTATTTGTGTATCGTTCACCAAAGATAAAAGGGTATTCATATACATATACGTTTATCATTCCGTTTGTTATTTCTACAATATTAATTTTAGACCAGATAAAGTATATATATTCTGGGTCCTTATATTTTTGTCACATCTACTCCATAAAATTTTTCTATTAACGACTGCCTTTTCAATTAAATGTGGGTGGGATTGGAGAAGTGGGCAAACCAGAAAATAGATTTTTATATATATAAAGAACGGTAAATTTCATACATATAGCTTGGCTGTCAAAACAAAATCCTAAAAAGTGGGTGTCATTGGACTGGTTGTGGCATCTTCCATACAAATACAAAAAAGATCAGTAAATGTAAAAGAAGACAAAGCGCACCGGGTTCTTATTTATATAACTTTATGTTCCTATCGCACCATAGTGAAGGGTATATAAGATTCGGCATAGCCGAATACAGCATTTTCACTTGAGCTTATGTTTCTACAAAATTATTCTGTTTTGGGCTGTTATTTAATAAATTTTTAAATTCCACTTTTTTGATGTTTTCTTTTTATTGTGTACAGTTTTTTTTATTTGCCATTTAATTTTCTTTCTACTCATTATTTTACATATTTATTTTGAGAGTTTTCTTTAATGTTTGCGATGTTTTTTTTAGTACATTGGCAAAAAAAAAGGGAAATCCGTTTCTCGACTTATTGCACTGCATTTTCTTCCATTCAACTAAATATTTTCATAATAAATACTTGCCTTTTTATAATATTTTTCAAAAGATTTTACTTAACATATTAGGGGTATTCATATACTAAAGTAAATCGTTAAAATATATTGTTATAAGGCCCAATTAGGGAAGGACTTAAAAGTTTTTACTTTAACAAGTAAGATTTTACAGAACATTTTTACAAAACATTTCCAATGTGATGGTGTCATCAGATTTTTTGTAAGTCTTTTACTTCTATGCAGTATTTCTAACTGGTTTGGCCTTTTTCTGCTTTATACTACATTTACGCCTACACAAAATCTTAAAAAAAATTTTTGGCGTTTACACCAGTAGTTTTTGACATTTTCATAATAAAAACAGCAGATTGTAGAAAAAGAAAAGAAATTTTATTGTTAACTTTTATTAGCAAAAATGGAAAGCTTAAAATTATTTTAATATATAGAAAAAAAATACAATCGGTATTAAGATTGTTGCGTAATAAAACACCAGCATTAGTTTAAGTGTACTACCCGAAATAAATGAAAAGACGACTGATACGGAAAAGGAGCAGCTAAATGGCGAGGAGTTTACTTACGACTATAACCCAAAAGGTGAACAAATAAGAGACAAAATTGGAAAAAAATTTATTGCAAAACAAACAAAAACAAATAAAAACTTAAAAAACAATATTAAAAGTATTAATAGCGCCTCTTCATTGGAATTCCACTGCTTTTCCTTCTTGTTGGTACGTTTTCTGTAAATTAAGGCCTTTGTAATGCTACACAGTTTATATTAATATAATTTTCAAACCGTTTATTTAATATTGGCTAATCCATTTTCACAAATGTTTATTATTGTTAATAATTAATTTACCGTTTACTTCAAATACTTTCATGTTGTTGCGGTAAAAAAAATATTGTTGGAAAATTTCTCTCGACAAAAGTTTTCATTTTCTCCAACAAGTTTTTATTTACCCCACCAGCAAAATCGTCAAATGCTAAAATTATTTGCCCTCATAATCAATTTTTTTTTGTGTATATAATAAAAAAAATACTTCACTTGAGTTTTGTTGATTTTTACCTGAATTTAAATTCAATATGCGTATCGGTATCGATATTGGAAAAATTTATTTTGAGTATCGTATCGGCAAAAAGGCGTATCTTTACCTCCCTAATTACAACATAACTAATGCCGCATTAACTCTATTTTTTTGGTCTAACAATTAAAGAAAATTTGGCTTAATAAATAAGGCTAAGAATGGTTAATGGCTGAATTGATTATTTCATGGTTAGACCAGATGAAAAATAGCTAAATCTAGCCACTAAATGGCTAAAATGACAACACTGATTTTCTGTAGTATTATTAGTATGGGAGTTATGGTCAGACATGCACCAACTTTAAGAAAAATTTGTCAACGTAATTTAGCTTGCAATTAGATATTTTTGGTTTGTGGGCACAAAGACATTAATTCGGAAAGAAGTTTGTATGTAATTCAAAGTTTTGCACAAAAAAGATTATACAACTGAATGTTGTATCGCCCGAAAACTTTGAGAGCTTCTCCTGCAAAACTCACTTCTTCGACTTAGCATGTTTTGGAATTGAGCTCTTGATATGGTCTTCAAAAATTAAGATTTATGCGCCAAAAGTTTAAATAATTGTAGTTTTTTATTTATATCTCAGCTATTTATAAACCCATTTTGCTAAATTTTAATGGCAACATTCAAATAAATAACAACAAGGTGTACTTGGCGTTTGAATTTCTTTAATAAAGTCGCTATTTTTGATCGCAGAGATCTAAAAATCTTTGTGGACTGGTAGTTCAATAAAACTAAAAAAAAAAAAAAAAAAAAAACGTCACCTTTTTCATTATAAGTGACGATTTATTCAATACGCGAAATTGTGATATTTGATTACAAACTTTAAAAAAAAATTTCAATAAAATAACTACTCGTACGCGTTGCAACACTAAATTAATTCCACAAAAAGCTTATTTATACAAAAAATATTTTCTTCTTATACATGCGCAATAAGGACGTTCATGATATCGCTTAAGGGTCTCGCAATCAGTGAAAAATTTTAATTTTTAAGCCCTCGCAAATGTACGGTCAATATTTTAATGAAAATTGATTTACAAAAACTTCGTTAATTTGCCAAAAAGTTTTGGCTCGTACACTTTCGCTGTTTAATTGTATATATTTTTTAAAGTTGCTATTTTTATCGTTAGCGTCGTTTTTTTTTTCCAAAAAAATTTGTATGTACATACACAAAGATATGGGGAAAACCAAGTTTTTAATTTCTTATAATTGTTATACAACTTTTTTTTAAAAAAAATAACGAAATAAAACTTATTTAAACTGTTAGGCTGGATTTTTGAGATCTCCGTTAAACTAGGTTTAGTTAATTTGCATACAAAATTTTGACGGAACAGCTTAGTCTTGTTTAAAATATTGGTCTTAAATAAAATAATAATAAAATCACATTTCGGCGGAAAGATCAGAGTTTCAGACTACGTTAAACTAAAATTAAACTTAACCTACATCTTAAAAACCAGGCTTTAGTTATCAAAGAATGGACTAGAGAAAAAACTAAAATATGCTCCTTTATTCCTTTTTAAACAAAATATAGGCAAATTTCATTTAACAAACAACTTCGATACTTCGGCTTACTATGCGGGCAATATTTGATACAACATAGATCTTTAGTATTTCGAATTATTAATAATAAAATTTCTTATAAGAACAAATTACCAACTAGTTTACCGAGGCCTACTACTTGTATAATAATATTTTTTTTATGTAAATGTTGTCATACTTATTTCTTTAAAAACTCTTGGGCTACCTTATTGATTTACAATGTTTGTATGTAGGAAATTATTTACCAAACAGCGTTTTCTCAATTCAAAAGAATTTCCGTGAATACCCAAAATTAAATTATTTTTATATGATTTATGGCTGTATCATAAATTATAAGAATATTTTGAAAATTTTGCATCTTTCACTTCGTTTAAAAAGAGGCATTTATAACATTTATAAGGAACAAAATAATGCTGGTATATTTTTAATAGAAACTTTTTAAAGAATATTTAAAGAATGTAATAGACAAATTTGCCTTTACAAGTTCAAAATTTAAACCTTTCAATGTCTCCTCTACAGTACTACAAAAGGTTGTCTAAAATTAAAGGCGAAAAGCCCCAATGAACTACACTATTTACTTTAAGACCTTACTAAGCCAAATTAATACCACATCAATTTTGTCATTAACAATTTAAGAAAAAAAAAACAAATAAGAGTGCTATATTCGGCTATGCCAAGTCTTCTACACCCTCCACCATAGTGCGCGAAGAACACAAAATTGTATAAATAAAATAATATAAATATATATATATGTATATATATCAGGCGTGGAATCAGGGGGGGTGAAAAAAGGAAATTCCCCCCCCCCTAAATTATAATAATTTGTTTTGCTTATTTCGATAATACACGAATTTCCGAATGAACAAAATTTTTGGAAATCCCATTAAGTTTTTTTTTTTTGTTTTTTATAGAATCTCTAATCAAATTTTCAATAAGAATCCAAGTATTTATCCTAATAGTTATTTATTATATATTTCCAATGAAATATCTAGTTTACTGTATTGAAATGCATATTATTCTACATTCAATCCCAGCAAGTGCCATCTATATCCGAAAAATAAACGTTTGGGTTGAAAATGCGAGCGGTTGAATTATTAATAAACCTTAGTATATGCAATATTTTTATTTGTGTTATGATAATTATTTATTATATACATTTAAATATAGCCGTTTTTCGTATCATATTTTCATCATAGTAGGCTTTGAATTTGAATTTTATATGCATTGCAATTCTTCCTTCCCATATATACATATGAATATAAGTAAAAGTTCACCAAAGAAAAATTATATAACTGTCAAATTACAAGTGCATTAATAAGAAAAGTTCTTTGATATACAAAAATACATAAAAATGAATGAAACAATGGTGAGTGTGTAATTTTTTTTTTTAATATAATGTACCTATATAAGTATATATCATTACCTTCAGTCGAAAAGGATGTCGTCTAATGTATAAATTTTATAGGAGAGAGAAAAAACTTTCTTTAGTTCTGAATATATTTTAAGTCTGTAAATCCAGTTTTGCTTCATTGCCGACACTTTATTGGCTTGCAAACCAACTAAAAATAATACATTTATGTTTTACAAAGCTTTTTGTGACTTATCACCTTCTCTATTATTTATTTTATACTTTTAATGTACATTTTAGTATGTCAATTTGCAAAAATTAAAATATACTATAAAATTATTTTATTTATTTCAATGATGACTATTAAAAAATATTAACAAATTTTTTTTGAAATTTTCAAATTTCAATGGGCCCTTACGTTTTTCTTTAGCATTTTTGGACGTAGAACATTTACATATCGTTGCAAAAAAAGAACTATAAAAAAATATTTGTATTTTTTCCGCAAACGATGTATTTTTGTTTACTCTATTGAACTGCATCAAAAACTCTATTTCCAAAAATTTTGGCATTAGCGCATTTACGACTGAAGGTACATATGTACGTATGAATGTACAGCCAAAATTATTTTTGTCTTCCATTGTTATAAGCTTAAAAATTCCTTTCTAAATAAAAAAATTAGCTGTAATCAACTTAAACCATAATAATTATATTTATATGTATCTTTAGATTAAAACCCAAACAATTCGACTAAAATTCATAACTTAATTTTAAAATTAGTGAAGCATATTCCTTCTTCCAAAATTTTGTTAACAATTGCATATGTATTTTTTTTTTTTTTTGGTCGAAAAATTGGTCAAACAATTTAGTATGAAGTAGTCAAATAAATTGTTTCAATTAAAAAAACATTAAAAATAAATAAAATTATTTTTATAGCCAAAACGTTTTTTAAAAAGATTGATTTATTTTAGTTTATATTGAACTGAGCTTATATTTGATTTTACCTTATTGTTGAGTTTTTTTTTAATATAATATAAACATATCGTTTTTAATAAACTTTTAAGTAAAAATTTTTGACTTGTTTTTGAAATGTTTCTAAACAATTGTACAATTATACTTTAATAAAAAGCATGTTAATGTGTGACTACAAACTGTAATGTTACATGAGAGTTTTTGACAGTCGCAACAAAACTCTTTAGATTTCCATCTCACAAACTATTTTGGAGTACGTAAGACTTTTATGATAGTGTACACTAGCCTTTAGGTCTTAATTTGGACGCTTTGGCCCTTGCCAGATATGATTATATTACAGATTTTGTAAAACCCATTTCACCGGACAGACAGAGGAACATCGTTAAATAAACTTCACTACTCAAGAGACAAGAATATATATACTTGATAGGGTCTTACATCCATATTGCAGATATTATAAACGGAATGACAAACATATATCTGTTTACCGTTTCCACCTGTGGTGAAGAGTATAAAAACAACAAGAAGGGGTTTGTGGGTAAAATTAGAAGCCGTCGTAGTTTTTTGTACACATCTCGCCATTTGTGGACCGATCTGGCTAAATTTTAAAAGCAAATTTTTCGGGACTATATGTGATGTAAATGAATAACAACTAAGTCTCCATCATATCTGTGGTCTTCGAAAACTCCATTTAAACGCTTAAACGGATATTGTTAAAACAAGTCATATAAAGACCGTTCTTTAGTTATTAAATAAATCTTTTTTGTGTCACACCCACTTCTCCAATCCCACCCACATTTTGTCGGATGCTGTGAATTGATAACCAAAATGCTTGTACCTAATTCAGAAATTTTGGCTGCCATTCTCCAGATATCAGAAATCTATAATGTCTTTGTACTGAATGTGCCACGCCCACTTCTCCAATTCCGTCAACTTTTAGAGATGTTATGTATTGATAACACGGCTATATGTGCCATATTTGTAAATTTTCTTCTAGCGTTCTTAAGATATAAACCAAAATATATTTTGTGCTACGCCACTTCTCATCCCCAGCCCACATTTGGCGGATGTTGTCTTTTCATAGCCAAGGTGTTTGTACATATTTTGGAAATTTTATCTCTTGCCGTTATCCAGATATACAGAATCCCGCCCATATTTCGTCAGATGTTCTTCTATATTAATAAGTTTTGGAAAGTTTTGCTCTTGCCGTTCTTTTTATATTCATAATAAATAAAGAACACAACAACTAGCGAGTTATTGGTAAAATTAGAGGCAGTCGTGCTTTCTGCCTATATCTCAGCCATTTGTGCAGCGATCAGTCTTAATTTCAATGGAAACACATTTCAGTCAACATGCGACAGAAATATATAATTAACTGGTCACCATCATATCCAGGGTCTGCGGAAAACCCATTTCAACGGACAGATACACACCGTTAAATCAACTTCGCTACTCGTAAGGTTTCAGAATACATATATTTTATAGGGCCTTAGATCAATATTGTAGAAATTACAAACTAAATGACAAACGAATATATGTATGTATATCCTTTTACTTTAGGTGAAGGGTATACAAATATTAGATCCGAAGCTATTTGTAGCTGATTGGGCGTTAAGTTCCATTCCAATCACTTGCAATTGACAAACATTTTCTGTGTCTCAACACTTTTCCCAACCCTTTACCATATTAAATAGTTTTTACACAATTTTCCGTTTGCATCAATTTAATAGCACATCTTTTGTATCTCTCTTGCAGTAATGGTTCATTGCCATCGTCGTGGTACTGAGGCCATCGTTGGTGACCTCTCTCATACATTTCTCTACGAGCAGGGTAAGTACGTGTATGTGTGTCAGTGGGGAGTAAATGTTGTTAATACATTAAATGTTTGGGACAATTTTATATTTACAGCTGGTGCAGCGCAAATTGCCGGTGTACAATTAGCAACAATTAAAAATAAGACAGACGGCACATTTTGTCTCCGCGAAATGCAACATAAAATGAGACTTTACGATGACTGCCATGAACCCGTTACGGCGCTGGTTATTGTCGAAAATACACACAATATGTGCGGTGGTAAAGTGTTACCCCTCGAATGGTTGAATGAACTGGCTGACATTTGTAAAAATCCCGCAAAGACAAATGGCAAAAAGATTGCCCTCCACATGGATGGTGCCAGGATATTTAATGCTGCGGCATTTTTAAAAGTGCCTGTGGCACGTATAACAAAGGATTTCGATTCGGTGTGCTTTTGTCTGAGTAAAAATCTATCGGCACCAGTGGGTTCGGTATTAGTGGGAACAAAAGCATTTATACGCGAGTAAGTAGAACATTAATAAACAAGTACAAGTATTTATAGAGGGAAACCTATAATTTATTGTTAAAGAGAATATTGTAAATAAGACACATAAATTAATGGCACAAAATGAATTGCTTTAGCAAAAAATGGGTTACTGAAATATTGCACGACACATTGTATGTCAGAAGAAATATGTATAACGGCCGTATGAACTGTATTTTGCTTAAGAGGTGATTGTTTTTAAGATACTTGTAAATGTATGTATGTAGCTTTATTATTTTTTTTATTATTATTTAATAACAACGAATATTTTTATGAAAAAATTTATTTACTATGGCGACGCGACAGCTATTTATTTCTAAATGGAGATAGTTGCTTTGTGTAATAAATAGTTTTATTGCAAGTGGAGCTATTGACGTTCACAATGCAGGCACACACTAAAGACTTCTTTCGTCACCTTAAAAATTAATGGTATAACCTAACGATTTTTTATACGCTTCCCCTTAGGTGTATACCCTTTCCTTTCATTCCGTTTGAAATACAATATTGACGTTAGACCCTATTAAATTATATACATGCTGGTATCTCGAGAGAAGCAAAGTTGATTTAACGATGCCCGTAAGTCTGTTGAAACAAATTTTCCGAAAACCCCAGTTTCAATGTGGACTAGGTTGTTGTATATTTACTAGGATATTCATTAAATCGGGCTTTAATCGGTTAATCGCTCGATTAATTAGCTGAGGTTTTGGTTTAATCGGTTAATAATCGGTTATTATTGTTTTTGACCGATTAATAATTTTTTTTATAAATCAAGTAATTTCAATACTTAAAAATGCAAAAATTATTATTTGGAGTTTATTAGTAAAAAAATACCAATTACATAACAAACATAACAATTCTTCAACTAAAACGTAAAAACAAAAGAATAATTCATAAATATGTGATACATATTTTTTAATTCACTAAGTATTAATTAAAAAATTAACTGTAAGATCATTTTATTAGTTATTTCAATAGTTTAAGAAGATCTTATAAAATTATCTTTTATACACATAATTTTGTTTAAATGTTTCGAATTCAAGCGTTTATTTTCTCTAGTTGGGATAAAACTTGACAATCACGGACGCGCCAAAACAAAATTATGTTAATAGTTTAAGACTCAATTACTTATACGAGTTCTTTGTGCAGCATTTTATCTAGATATCTACATCTGAATAAGATTTTTTGAAATCGTTTGTATGGTTCAATCCCATAATACTTTATCCACGTATGCGGGTGTGAGTATACCAAGTGGCTACCAAAATTCCAGATGAGACTTTGGTCAACCGCTGTTAATTAAAGGTGTAAATTTTATGTTGTATAAGCTTGAGATATAAACTGCTGTTTTACCCAGAGCGCCACGCCTAAAGATTAAGTTCCACACCACGCATGCAAACAACCCACGGAAACACTTAAAAACCCGAATGTGACTTGTTTTTCTTTTGGGCTTTGAACGTTTTAATACGATAAAAAACCAGCGCCAAGGATAGTACGGAATAAAACTTTAGGCGCTGTTTTGAATGCAAAAATAAAAATTTCTTTTAAAAAATTGTAAAGAAAACATTAAAAAAATTTTATAAAAAATTTGTTTTTGGATTGTTTGCAATATATTTGTCAAAAATTGAGATGAACTTTTACAAGTGTGTTGAATTCAAGCAGTTGCTATATGTGTGCAGAGGTAAATATATATATTTTTTTTCAATGTTAAGGGTGTGTCATACCTATGTAATCTATGTACCCAAATATGTATAACTTCAACAGGGGGTTTCTTAACATCTTTGTTTTTTGTAGACTGAACGAAGAAAATGTACAAAAATTAGTACAAAGTGTAAAAAACAGAACATTTGCGTACTGTTTTGGGTGTTATACATAAAACAGTACAATTGAATAAAATTAGTACATGTACTGCCAAGAACTGTGTGCTGTACGTCTGACACCCCTACATAACAGCCTCTTTATTTACTTCTTAAGCAATATTTAGCTGTAGTAATTATAAAGTTTAGCTTGTTACTTTTTTCTGTATGCGATTATTAAGTTCCATCTATTAAAACATAATTATACTTAACGTTTGGAATAACCACTTTGTTGCATTTTACATATTTTATTTCAGAGCTCATCGTTTACGCAAAGTTTTAGGTGGTGGTATGCGCCAATGTGGCATCTTGGCTGCTGCCGGTTTAGTGGCACTTGAGACAATAGTACCTCGCTTGGATGGAGATCATGAAAGGACAAAACGTATTGCAGATGGTAAATTATATTTTAAAAAGAAGACCAGCAAAATGGCATATATTTATTCATATGTACATACAAATAGTCATACATTAACTCACTCATTCGCTTTCTAAACATTAGAGACTTTCTGTATACATCAGTGTTGCCAATCAATATTTTTTTTTTTTTTTTTTTAATTCCTACACTAAATCCCGCGAAGCTTTTTTGCTTGTCTGCAGGAGACCAGAGTCTCTGGCGGGAATCGAACCCGCAACCCCGGTACTGATAGACTAGCTCACTACCAGCTAGCCTACCGGGGCTAGTGAGCTAGCCGCGGAAATTACAATTGATTGTGTACCAAATTACACATTTGAAGCAAAATAACACACGCAAATCGAAAAAGTAACTTTAATAGAATGAATTCGCCTTGCAAAACCTTATTGATATTCTTCATTTGCAAGACTACCAATTGCTGTTGCAAAGGTAGAGTTAGCCGAACGTCCACGTCCCCTAACGAAACGTCTGGTCCGTGTTGTTATTTGCTTACAATGTAAATGCTTACCGAATTTAAATGTTACGTTGACGGAACGTCTCAATCTGTATAAATTGCCGTCTTTGACAGTTGTAAAGCAGTGATGGCCTGCTTGTAAATTAAATTGAATGCGGGTATTTTCGCTCTTTGTTTTGGTACTTTTTTCCAGTATATCTATGGAATTTCGACAAAACGACTTACAATACAACATATTTCCATATATATAAATATACATATGGTTAGATGTACAAAATAAACAAATGCATATGCACATACAATAGAAATGAGAAATATATAAAAGGCTTTAAATGGTTACAAAATATTGTTTTGTCTATGCACATTTACAAAATAATATATGTAAATGTGTATATATATGCTAAAATACATATTTGTTTATTGTAAATCTATAATATAAATATCAGATATTAAATTATTAATGTTTTTTTACTTACTGTTTTAATACCATTTGAATCACTTGGTACTTTTTCTGCACAACGGTCAACATATAAACCTTTTGATTTCCCATCACTTTTTGTGTTGTTTTATGTATTCTATTGCTTTTTTGTTTATGTATGTGAAAAACATATGACACGTTTTTAAATGTTCTATAAGTGCACCAACGTGCAAGCAGTCCGTTACAGTAAGTTACGGGAACAGCAACGTTCGCCTAACTCAGCCTTAAGCATGACCTATATGAACATGTATTACGGCACGTATCCACGCGAATTATTTATTTCCGAACATAAGCGGTAACGTCAGCAGAAAAACAGCACAGAAATGTTTTTGTACAAGCTTATGCGACATAAATTTTTAAATTTCGCTGTTAGTTTCTGTTTGATGCTAACAAAGTTTTTTACATAAGGTACACGTCTACTACACAATATAGTTGAGTATGTAGTTTATTGCTTTTTTTATTGTCGTTTTGCTCCCCACCATTCAATAAGTTACGCATTAAAAAAAATATTGTATATGGCGCAATGTTTCATTCGAATTTATTTTTCATTAAATAAAACATTAGACAATTTATGTTTAACATTATTTCTTCAAAAAATTCTAAAACAGTTATTACGCGATATACTATTGGGGGATTCACAAGGTGTCATAAAGTCATATGTCTTAAAATAATAACATGAAATAATATGACTGTTGTGAGCAACCCCTCATAATTTAATGTGCTATTAATTACGACAGCACAATAAACATAACAAGCAACGTTCTATTTATTTAAGACACTTTTTGTTTACAAACCAACAACAATATTTTTAAACCATTGTAAAATGTTAGAACATTATGACAATAAACCATGATAGCACACCTTGTGAATACCCCATATGTTTGTATTCTTGAATGTGCTCTTGATGTATTATTTTGTGGTCCACACATTGACATATGGTGTTAGCCTGGCTCCATACTATGAAAATTTTCTTGCAGTAAGTTGAAAACTATTGTTGAGAAGTGAAAAGAACATGCTATGGAAAGTGAAAAAATGTCAGGGTTTACAAAGCAAGTTTGGCTGGAAACTGAAAACCATTAAAACTTAATGTACTAAAAGTAGAGCTTGAATGTCAAAAATTAATGAAAAAATAGAACCTAATGTAAAATTTCACACAGATTACACATGAGCTACACAAGCAAGTAAAATTTATACACAAGATGTGTAATTACACATGGATTGGCAACACTGGTATACTTACATAAATAGAGAGATGTATGTCTACAGACTTTTTATGTGTATTCAATGCTTTTTTGTCCTTTCCAATCCTTTTGGCAATGCAGTAATTTTGTCTGGTATTATTACACATACACACTAGTTCAGTTTAACACCATTGATGTACATACATATATCTGGCATTGCCTAAAGGACTACTTTTTCCATAACACTTAGACTAAATATTCAACATTTCCCCCTCTGTTTTACAGATCCTTTGTAATAGACGTCTGTGTTAACGAACAGAATAAAAAAAAAACTAAATATGGTTTCGTTTGGTAGCATACATATATATTTATAATTTTACTAGGGCGTTCCGAATTTAAATAGGGATTAGGTAAAAAGTTCTTATTATAATACTCTAAGCAAAACAATTTATAAAAATGTAAAAGTGGTATGGTCTGCACATTATTTGTTATGATTCAAAGAAATTTATTTAATTGAAGAAACTTTAAGTATATTTTAGAAGTTCATTTTGCATGGGAGGTCTCTATAACATTTGAAGCCATAATTTATAGCTATATACACTTTACTATTGGAATTTTTTTTTTTGGACAATTTTGTACGATGGGTACTTTGACCTACGTCTACAACATCACAGTGCTTTGCACTCAAGGTCAAAAATGTATCATCAAGTTTAACCTTGAACAGTTTGCTTATGGTGAACGCATTGATAACACTATGCTGGTTGAAAAACAGACAAGCCGGGCACATAGCGTTTTAACATAATTAGGGTACGCTGAATCCAGTGGTGCCCGCGGTTTTTTAAGATTGGCTCTGGTTTTCGAGATATACCGTTATTTCAAAAATAACGGTTTAGCTTATTGAAAAAACTTAAAAAAACCGAAATCCGCAATAAAATTTCCTTTAAGAAAATAAGAACCTCTTTCTAATATCCGCAGTCATTTTAGAAACATAATTTTTTTTTTTTGGAAAAAAAAATAATTTTTTTAACAAAATTTCGAAATTTTTGTTTTTTAAAAATTCATAAAAAATTGGAAAATGCAGCTATGCTTCTAATTTTTTGCAGACGTATAAAAAACGAAATTCCAAACAAAATAAGCCATAATTGATTAAAATCTATATATCTATATATATATGGAAGCCCCCTTAAGGAATGGAGATAGCGGGTGGGTATGTTAGAAATAAATGATTGAGATGAAAAATAAATTGGGGTTGGTCATACATTTGACCCATATAGGGGCATTATAGGCGCTGCAGGGGCCAAATTTAAGAATTTTATTAAATGGCCCTATTTGTATGGGAGCCCCCCTAAGGGGATATTAGAAAGAGGTTTTACTTTTCTTAAGGGAAATTTTATTGCGGAGTTTCGGTTTTTTAAGTTTTTTCAATAGGCTAAAGCGGTTTTGAGTTATGCGAACATATGTTGTGCAACCTCCTCCATTTTTGAAATAACGGTATATCTCGAAAACCAGAGCCAGTCTTAAAAAACCGCACCACTGGATTCAGCGTACCCGAATTATGTTAAAACGCCAAGTGCCCAGCTTGTCACGAAAAAAAGTGTCAATTTCTTGCACAGTGTAATTTTTTTGGTGCGCTTTAAGAAAGGTTACATAAATAAATTTTAAGGCCCGATGTTGATTTTGAATAAACACAAATTATTTAGAAAATTACTGTTGTTTCTTTTTATTACGATAATAATATTGGTATGGTTCAATTATGTATGGAACAAAATATCGGCCAAATGGCCGCCGCGCCTTCATCTGCACACCTCCATCCGATGGTCCAAATTTTTGATGACGCTGAGGTATAATTGAGGTTCTTTACCGTTAATGTGCCAAACTATCTCATCATTTAGCTCTTGAATTGTTGCTGGCTTATCAATGTACACCTTTTCTTTCAAATAACCCCAAAGAAAGAAGTCCAACAGTGTCAAGTCACATGATCTTGGCGGCCAATTTACATCGCCAGCACGTAAGATAACACGGCCATCGTATTTGTCGGGCAAAAGAGCTTATTTCGTTAGCTGTGTGGCAAGTGACACCGTCCTGTTTAAACCACATATCGTCCACATCTATATCTTCCAATTCGGGCCATAAAAAGTTCGATATCATCTCACGATAGCGAACACCATTCACAGTAACTGCCTGACCGGCCTCATTTTGGAAAAAATACGGACCGATGATGCCGCCAGCCCATAAACCGCACCAAACAGTCACTCTTTGTGTGTGCATTGGTTTTTCGATAATCACTCTTGGATAATCATTCGCCTAAATGCGGCTTATTGCTTATTGACGAAGCCACTGAGGTGGAAATGTGCCTTATCACTGAAGATGATTTTCACGATATGCATTTTGATTTGAACGCCCATTTTCATAATAATCCTGAATAACTTTAACGCGTTGCTCGATTGTGTATCTTTCCATGGTTCAAATTGAGTTAGTCTGAAATTGAGAAATGTCAAGTGAAATGCATAATAAAACTTAACGTTTAGATGTGGTTCACATTCAACATCGGCCCTTAAAATTTAACCACTCTTTACATAGTATTTTAGGGGAAACTTTTACTTCGTTATTGTAGAACACTTAAGCGACAGCTTCTTTGAAGGCCTTAAACTGAATGGTGCCTTAAATAATTTTAAAGCTAAATTTTCGATTAAAGCTAAAGAAATCTTAAGAAAATAAACAACACCTATATTTTTAATCCCCTCACTTTTCACAAGTATTCCGAAGTTGTTTATTGCATAGATGTGGGATTGTTTTTTCTTATCTCAACCATTACAAATATTGTTGAATAACAACTAGGGAGATCGAACGGCTATTATTCGCCCGGTTTTAATCGGTTATTTTAGTTTTGTCAAAGCCGGATCATTTAAAATGTCCATTTTTCGAATATCGAATAAACCGGTTATTTTGGTATAATAAACCGGTTATATAATGTGTAATTTATATATGTTTTCCTTACTCTTGCTGTAAATGCACCCGTAATTTAAGTATTTTTCTAATTAAATATTCGGCGAACTTAAACTTTTTATGAAGAATACCAAAACAAAACTTAACAAAAGTCAAAAAACATAATGAACAATGTAAATACCAATCGCTTATAAAAGCGTGTGTTCTTGTAAAAAATCAAAAACAATTCAAACTACCACAAACAGTGTTCAGTTAAAAAGTAAATAATAATTTGTGCGAGAATATTCTAAATATTAAATATAATTTTATATAGATGGTATCTCCGGAGATATTTCGAACGGGATTAAAAAGACAAATTTAGGTGCCTGAAGTGCCATTAATTATAAGTTGCATAGTTTCTTCCCCGTCACAACTTATTAATCACCTTTAGTTAGTCCACATGCTTGACATTAATGTACTCCAAATAAAACTTTCTCCGTTCGAAGTAGTGCTGACGAGACGAAAAATAATACTTTACGGAAATACGCAGCCAAAAATGAATCATTGTGTGAACCATTAGCCCGTTGTGTTACCGAGTATGGAATGAGCGTTAAGGCACTAAAAACTCTTAAGTGGTTGAAGCATATATATCTTCATGCTTAAAACTACAACATTCCGGCGGAATCAACGATATGGGAAAAATCACCAGTTTGATTTATTAAAACACCAATAACTAAAAAACAAAATTTAATAAATCAAACAATGTCATGGAAGGTTTCAAATTGTGGTCGACGAATTGACAAATATTTCATACAAAAAGCATGTTCATATAACTATTCGTTTCTATAATGCTGAAACAAAATAAATTGAAATATATAATCCTGGCTTTTGTAACTTTTCAGGAACATGATTGAAGTCTACTGATTCGTATAAGCACGCTTAACCATTTGAGAGAATATCTCAAATAATACGTGACTTTTCGAACTTCCCTCGTAGTTATATGAAATGCCACACTGCTGTTAAAGCAAAAGCGAAATTAAATGACAAAAACACAAAACACAGCAGTATGCAGCACAAAAAGCGTATTTTTGAAAATAAATTAAGAAAAGCGGCGTATGCGCAAAACAATAATTTTCACCTTGAACAAAATACTATTAAAATCTAACTTCATTTAAGAAAGTTCATAAAAATTTACTTTTTTCTTCAAAACATATGCCGAAAGAAGTGGTAAAAATACAAAATTATATTGGGTGTTATTTCACAAAACTTCATGTAAACCTTCATTGGCGTTTTTCTCCACTACGACT
This sequence comes from Pollenia amentaria, assembly GCA_943735925.1. Taxonomy (NCBI): domain Eukaryota; kingdom Metazoa; phylum Arthropoda; class Insecta; order Diptera; family Polleniidae; genus Pollenia; species Pollenia amentaria. The sequence goes on along the minus strand of OX031006.1, from coordinate 220,886,663 downwards.
TTTTGGCATATGCGCCAAAACAATAATGAGCCGATGATTTGTTATTTGACATTAACTAAAGGCAAGTTATGAAAGAGTTGATTAATCTGTTTTTAACACCTGACAAAAACTTGTTGTTCAGCATTAAAGCTGATTATCAATGCTTTTTATGTTATTTTCCAAGATTTTGGTTTTTTTTTATCGACTTAGCGATAAAAAGATATTTTAGGCTTTCTTATCAATTTTGCAATTTATCGCAAATTTTAGCCATGCTCGCGATAAAAGCGATTTTTTCCTCTTAAGTTTTCTGATGTTTTACAGCTTTATCTATTTCTAATAAATATTAGACTTTGATATCATGCCGCTGTTAGCAAATTTTTGCGAATTTCCGCAAATTAAGTAATATTTACCGAAGTTTGCCATTTCTTATAGATAAAGGGACTTTTAATTAATTTTTTGGCTTATTTGAAATATTAATTTTTTTTGCGAATTTTCGCTATTTCTGCATAATTTTCCGAATTTTTGCGATTTTCGCGTAGCTTTGTTGCTCTTTGAGATAATAGTCGCCGTTACCAAAATAACCCCCTTAATAAACCAATGTCTCCTATTTCACAGGGCAATATCAATACTGTGGATGTATATGGGGCGAAAAGTGCCAATGTAAAGGTGAATTTTTTAGAATAAAATATGCTACCTTTTTAGAGAGCGAAACATTTTTAAGAAACGAACACCAAATTGCATTTTTAAATAAAATGTCACAAACACTATTCATTTGATTTGGTGTTTATTAGTTTAGATTTGATTTTTAAGCATTCATTAACTTTAAATTTGTAATTGTTTGAAATAATTTAATTTTTAATTTTAAGTGACTATATAACATAATATAGTGATTTGCAAAAATATAAATTTCTTGAAAATGTGGTAACTTGACGAATAATGTTGGAAAGGCTTCGAAGAAACCATATCACAATATATCCAAATAGTGCTCTCAGCCCTAAACACTTCGTATAATGATACTGTCATCTAAGTTGATTCTTTTAAGTGTGACTTAAATTTAATCCCATGTAGTTTGCAACCTTTTAACTGCAATTAAAATCTAATTTCAGAAGCGGTTTTATATGGAAGCTATGGTCAAATATAGACCGATTTCAAGAAAATTGTTGATGACTTAAGTTGCAATACTATTTTTTTCAGCGAATTGGATTTCAGATACCGATATAATTAGATGGTACAAAATTGTATTTCGTAAAGAATATTTTAAGGGGCTGTGTGAAATTATGGACCGATTCTCATTGTGTACAATATGCACCATTTTTATTCAGCACAAATGCATTGCACACTATGCAACTTCAGTGGTGTGGGTACAAAAACAACAACTCTTCCGAAAAGAAAACTAAATATTTTAAATTATTATCTGTTTTGACTGATGTGTGAAACAAATAAAAATATTGATTCTGGATCCAGCTTTTAGCATACCGACCGCTTTTCTATTAGCGCATACCCCTAATATACATTTTTCTTTGGTAAATAATGCTATTTTGCACTTGAATTGTAATTCGTTATGTTGAGTCGGGCTGTATGTGTGTAGCCATTTATTTTCCTTCTTTTTTTTCTAGCAGTTTTTAAGTTCTTTTTTTTAGTTCTTTCCTTTTCCCTTTATCTTTTCATTACTGTTCATAAATGTTTGTATCAGTATATGAGCTTAAGAATATTTCATACTCCTTCTTGTTAATTTTCTTTTCTATTGCCTAGCTTTACATAATCTACACAGTCCCAACTTTAATGTTGACCTGGCAAATGTTCACTCCAATATACTGTTGATTCATATCGTTAATCCGAAAATAACTGCAAGTGACTTTGGTAAACGTTTGGGTGAAGTAACAGCTCAAGAACTTCAAGATGGTTTGTCGACAACACCAGACGACGGCAGCAGGGGTATTGTTTTGAAGGTCAGTGCCCGTGACTGGGCATATGCACGCATTGTTTTATATCATCAAATTACGGACAAGGATGTCGACTATACGATTAAAAAGCTTGAATATGTTATTAACGAATATGACGCTTTCCTATCGTAGTTAAGTAAATTATTAAGTGGTTAAAGTATTTTATGCATTTTATATAGAAAAATTGCTCATGTTAACATAATTATTAACAATAAATAAGAATGCTTTTAATAAAATCATTGTTAAGTGTTTTAATGCTAATCGAATAGTTATAGAATTTACGTAGAACTTGGTTTTGATCATTGAAATAAAGATTTTTAAAATTACTTCTTAAGTTCCTCAATAAATAAAAAAACTCATTTTTTTAAATTAAATTGAAAAATCTTATATGTTTTCTGAATTAAGTATTTCTTAAAGTTTATAAGCTCTATTGGGAATTATTTCTTTTTTTTTTTTTTTTATAAGCAACTTTATTTTATTCAACATTTTTTATTGTTCGAATTTATTCGATGAGTTAAATTTCAGTTATGTATTTTATAAAGCTTTTTTTTAATAGCTCTATTCCTTAAATTTTTTCAGGAATGACCTTTTACACTACCAGACTATTATATTGTATTTTCTTGTTACATTTTACCTTAGCTTTCCGTTGGATAGCAATGAAGTATATTTATGTTCAGAAAAATTTACAATTATTAGACACCAGCAGAATGTAATGCATTTTCTGGCCCGCTACGGCCTTCGTCAGCATTCTTTGTGTCACACTGGAGAGTGATACTTTATAATTTGAATGTATTAAACTCAAGGATAGCCAAAGTTAAATGTAGCAAGGAGATAGATGAAATTTAACTCATAGAATAAATTCGAAAAATAAAAAATGTTGAATAAAATAAAGTTGCTTTTAAAAAAAAAAAAAAAAAAAGAAATAATTCCCAATAGAGCTTATAAACTTTAAGAAATACTTAATTCAGAAAACATATAAGATTTTTCAAGTTGCTTATAAAAAAAAAAAAGAAATAATTCCCAATATCTATTTGTTAAATTAGTTGAGTTAAATACATTCAATTTATAAAGTATCACTATCCAGTGTGACACAAAGAATGCTGACGAAGGCCGTAGCGGGCCAGAAAATGCATTACATTCTGCTGGTGTCTAATAATTGTAAATTTTTCTGAACATAAATATACTTCATTGCTATCCAACGGAAAGCTAAGGTAAAATGTAACAAGAAAATACAATATAATAGTCTGGTAGTGTATAAAGTCATTCCTGAAAAAATTTAAGGAATAGAGCTATTACAAAAAAGCTTTATAAAATACATAACTGAAATTTAACTCATAGAATAAATTCGAAAAATAAAAAATGTTTATAAGCTCTTTTATTTTCCAAAATAAATTTATCTGCATGAAATTCAATTAAAAAAAAAATACACAACGTTTAAAAGAATGAGCAAAGCAGACACAAGCCATCCTTGCCGTAATCCATACTTATTGTTTTACACAGATTGTCATTGGGAGAAAGCCCTTCCAGACTGCCTTCTTCTTACAGGAATTCTTAAACTACGATTATTTAAGATGAAGGCCTTTTAACAGGGAATACAAAGAATTATGGGGTCGATTTTAAGGTGTTCAAATACGTTAAAAGGAAATGAGATAAATTGTCAAAATTTATATAATTAATAAATTTTAGCTTTTGTTGTTTGTGGGTTTTGTATAAAAATATAAAAAAAAAAAACGTAATGAACGTCGGTGGAATGTTCGCTTTATCACTAAACATAATGAAACATAAAATCCTTTCAGAGCTTAGACGCAAAAACGAAATAAATTTTTAATGTTATCAGGCTTATCCACAAGGCAACGTTACGTTTACGTAAGACTACCAGTTAATACATATGTATGCTTGGTAAGGAAAAGGGTACAACTGAACTCTAACGAATTCGTTTACGTAAGAGTAACTACACTGAAAAAAATATAAAAATAAACTACTTCTTCCTTTTCCCATAGAAGGAAGTATCGAATGCTATAAAGAAAATATAATGTAGAAAAAAAACGAAACAAATGTTCAGTTTTCCTAAATATTTATTAGGTTTTTTGCACTTTTAAGGCCCGTGGTATAAAACCAAACAAAACGTTTTTAGAATACTGAACGTAAGTAACAATGTTAGCAAAGCTGTGTGTATTATTTATAATGTATTTTTTATCCATTTGCTGAACTTTTGTTAATTAACACTTGCTAAGTATTTAAAAAACAGCTGCTTTGGCTCAAAGTAATTTTGTAAACAAACTTGAAGTTCGAGGAAAAAAACTTTAATGAAAACGTAAGCACATACATGTTTTCGATTCGAGCGGCTCTTGACCGAAAAAAGGAGAGTTCGAAGAGAGTGGCAATTGCACAGATCTCCTCAACTTGAGAAATTATTAAAAGAGTGCACAAAAAGTTTAAGAAAGTTACTGTAGTCTCAGAAAACGGCATCCTAGAAAAAATATCTTAAGGAACTGGATGCAACTCCACAATCAGACTACTCATTATAACGTGCAGCTAGAAAACTCAATAGACCAGTTATCTCTAAGCCACCATTAAGAAACTTTAACGGAAGTTGGGCAAGAAATGTTACAGAAAAAGACGTAAATCCCAAGAAAGTTCCTGGTTTTGACAAGATCAGTAACAAAATGCTTACGGAACAACATAGCAAAGAAAATTATTCTTTTTATTTTTAATGCGATTTTACGCCTTGAATACTACCCTCAAGAATGGAAAGTTTCCTTAGTTACCATGATACCTAAACCAGGAAAAGATCACACAAAAGTTGAGTCGTATGGGCCTATAAGCTTATTATCTAATATATCAAAGCTGTTTGAGAAACTCTTAGTGTCAAAATTAATCCCAACTTTAAATGAAAATAGATGTTTTCCTAACCATCAGTTCGGTTTTAGAAAAGAACACAGCACAATTGAACAAAGCCATCGGATAGTAAACGCCATAAGAAAAGCGTTTAAAGAAAAAAAAAATGTTGTTCCGCTCACTTCATCGATGTGTCTCAAGCATTGGATAAAGTATGGTACGAAGGATTATTATTGCCAAAACTAGCCACCATAGCTTTTTTTTAAATATATTCGGCTATACATAACACTTTTCAGAGGGGATATTTGAACTATCTTGGCAGCCAAGCCAACTTAAATATCCAGTCTTAATACATTTATACATGTGTGTTTGCAAGTTCAAAGCGAAAACAAAAACATTTTTCATATACAGTAGCCCGTTTCTGTATTTCTCGCAAAGTAAAATTTCCCGCATGAAACAAGTGAATTATGACAAAAACAGTGCAATATGAAACAAAAAATGGTTTTCTCACATAAGTGTTTCTGTATCTTTACTTTGGGAGAATTATCTGTCATTTAAACAATTTTCCAGCATTTATTGGAAGGATGTGAGAAAAAGTGTTTCTGTATCAATATTTTCCTAAAAGTTTCTCACAAGAACTGTCAAAATAAGTCCCATTTGAAATTCATGCGAGAAAAATAAACTTTCAAAGAACGGAGCACAAATTATGTATGTATGCACACAAGAATGTTATTATTTTTTTTATTTGAAGAGATGAGAAGAGATTTGAAGAATTTAAATGATGAAAATAAATATGTAAAACACAATTGTTATATTTTGTTAAGCCCTTTATTGTTTTCGTTTTATGCAGGGCTGCCAGATAAATTTGTAAAAAATCGTTAGTTTTTTTAAGAAAAAAAAAAAAAAAACGTCTATTTTGTTTTAAAAAATCGGACAATTTAAAATTAATTTTGAAAAATTTTTTTCGATTTTTATTAAAACATGATAAAAAAAAAAATAATAAAAAAAAAAAAAAAATAGTTAAAGTTCATGGGTAAAAACATATTTTATACATATATACATACATACTTAAGTTTGAGGTCTATTTAAATACAATTAATTATTTTATTTTTTCTTTAATCCGATAACAATTTAAAATTTAATATGTCACGCAAAGGCGTGACAAAATATCATATTGGAATAAAACCAACACTTTTGGTCAAAAAAAGGCAAAAATTTCCTATAGTGCATTGACTGAAAAATGGGGTAATAGTTTAATGTTTTTATCACATAAACAAATGTAGTAAATATCGTTTTTCTGTGGTGCCTAATACACAAACATATAAAACTATTTAAAATTATTTTATTTGGAATACTAAATAATATCGTCACTAGAAAAAATCAGCAAATCGGCACTTTGCCAATTTTGGAACAAAAAATCGTCAAAACGACGATAAATCGTCAAATCTGGCAGCCCTATTTTTATTATATCTATTTCTTTAGTTGACGTTTCGCCTGCATTTGACACTTAATTACTGGAAGTATTCCAGTTAAAACAGATACTGTGTTGGCTGTTCTCGCATTCAAATACAGAAACACTTTTTTCTCACAAATCGAGAAACTATGGAATTTTTTGTTTCAGAGAAATTTTGTGATTCGAGAAATACAGAAACGAACTACAGAAAAAGATTTTTATCAATTAAAAACATAGTTTAAAAAGTATTTAATTTAATTAATGTGATAATTGAATCAATTATTGTTTTAGTTGAATAAAATTAAAAAAATATAATTTTGATTTAATTAGTATTTAAGTTGTTTTGAAAAAATTTTTAAATAAGATATTTATTAAATATCCAAAAATATTAATTGACTTTTTCGTTTTAAATAAAATAATTTAAACTTGTAGAATTGTTATTAGGAATTAATTGTCAATAATTAGTTAAATAAATGAACACATTGTTTGAAATGGCAACGTTTTTTTTATAATTTTTTTAATTAAAATGAAAAATATCATTTATTGAAAAAAAAAAAATATTCACAATTTTACAATTTTTAGTAATCAATATAATATTTTGGCAATAGGTGCAAAATAAACAACTTGTTTGCTTAATATTATGAATTTAGTTTAAATTTGGTAATTAGAGACAATTTTTAATTTTTTCTGTATACATGTGCATAGCCCAATTGGCAGGTCTGCTCGAAACGCCTGTTGATTTTTTGCAGAATTGTGTTTTTACGTGCAATTGTTTTTGTAGTAATTATTATTGATATCTTGCCTATTTTGAACACAACCAAATATATTGGTTTTTGATATCTTTAAAATAATTTACACAAACAAAATACGTGTGGATTTTCTACTGTTGCATTGTTGTGGTCTTGCGCAGACCTGCTAATTGGACAATGTACATGTGTGTTTGCAAACAACCCAGCGGGAAAAAGAAGGAGGTCGGAGCATCTTCTAGAAGGCCTTCGTACTCCTTCTTTTGGATGAACAAGGCCTGCTCGCTCCATTCCATACTCATTTCTTTTTTACACACGATGTCATTGCGGGGAAGGCTTTCCACACTCACTTCTTTCGCCAGGGATTCTAAAAGGCATTCCCATAAATGGCTCTAAAGAGGCTTTTCAGAGACTGGTTGTTAAAAATCCTTAGAATAAAGGTAATCTTGAAGGGTTTTTAATAAATGTATGGTAAAAGGCTCTTAAGAGGCCTTTCAGACCATCTATGTCAAAATACCTTTGATTAAAGGTCATCTTGATGGCTTTCAGCTGAAGGCCTGTAGATTAATCCCCGCTAATATGCCTTCCCATAATTTTCAATAAAGAATAAAAGTTTAGTTTTTTATAATTTTAAAGTTTAGTTCATATATTTTTTTTTTTTTTACAGAATTACACATACATACTATAATTACTATTGGTATACACATATTCACAAAAAAACGCTTAAAAAATATAAAATTAAATAAAAATATTAAAAAAAATACAACACTTCAGTCTTAGAAAATTAAAAATACTCAACTAAAATGATAAACATTATTATTTTCATTTGGTATTTTAATATCTGTGGACTTTTGACAAAACAACCTCTTTCAAAAACTAAAATTTTATAGGAGAACGAAAAAACTGTTAAAATATTTAACAACGTTGATTTTGAAATATTTGGTAATAAGGTGAAAGTGTAGTATTAAATTTAAATACTAAATTGAAGTGAAAATAACAATAATTATATTCTAATGCCTGCAGATTTTCAGAAAAATTAAGAATAAAAAGATAGGATGTTTTGTCGAAATTGTTTTCAACAAAAAACTCAACTTAGATTACACAAGTTGTTTTGTTAAAATGGGTTTAAACAAAAACGTGATTCATATTTTGCGCTTATCTCAAGGCAAGTTTTTTTGTTAAAATGAAACTAATAAAAAAATAGAAAAAAATTTTAAAAAATATTATTATATTTAATATAACACAATTACTTGAATTCAATTAGACAATATTGGTACAAAATTATATTTCTGTAGGGGAAACAAATTTTAAGTTTAACAAAAAAGCGTTAAAAAGGAAGGAAATAAGAACTGTAACTCTACACATTTCAAAAGCATAATATTATTATTGAATACCTTCATCTTCGTCAAGGTCTGGGTGAACTTCAATGGGGATATCACCTTCCGCCTTAATATTCTGATAAAAACTGTGGTAATTTGTACCAATTAATGGCAGCGTATCTTATAAATCTTTCTTTTTATTTTGTGATACAGGCAAAGGGGAATTGTAGCTTCTGGCCAATTGGGGAGATGGTTCTTTACGGCGACGCGTGTTTATATCTAGCATCTGAAATGACTCTTCTGGGTGTAATGAAAATTTGTACTGCAAATCTCCTGGCTTGCTTTTTTCGTATCTGAGCCATCGAACGTTTTTCCACTCAAACTTCTCACCTAAAAATCAGAAGATTTAAAAAATAATATTGTGTTGAAAAGAATGTAGGTATATAAAATTATACCTGAAATGCTGTGCGACCGCCATGTATATTTGCCCTTTAGTAGTGCACGAAAATCGAAGAAATCATCTTGTCTTAATTCATGGACAATATAATTTTTATTGGTCGCCGATATTAAGTTTGCCCAATCGTGTGAATGTTCAATAGATCCGAAGAATTTTTTTCTTTTCTTTTCTATTTGCCCATGTACAGTATCACATTCAATATGCGTATGACCCACGACAAGAAATTTATGATCAAAAAGTTGAATACTTGCGTGATCTTCCAAAACTTTCCCAAACATTGCGCAAAGATATGAGTTGCGGTTCTGACCAGGACAGGAATCACTATATAAAACAATATGACGAACTGAATTTGGTAAATCCAACAGACATTTAAATATGCAAGACCATCATGCACGGTTAAGTTAAAAGTCCACAATGGTCTCTCTAGGTTTCTTGAACTTAATATCTAGGGTAAAATATAGAGATATATTTATCTCTATACCTATTTTGATTCCGATACGCAATGAGAGTATTTTTCAGAATATAACCGGTATTATGTTGACAAGTTAAGACCACGTTCGAAATATAATTGATTTGCATGTCGACGACTGTAGTGGCTTTCGTACTTCGGAATGCTGTTTATATGATGTATAACTTCATTATATTTATCAATCGAAAGCTTGTGGGGTGGATGATGTTTTCCACGTCTATCATCTGGAGAAAATAAAAATTATACGCAATTCAATAGTTGATCATCTTTTATTCGAAGCAATCAGAACCATGTAAATATGTACATTAGGCATATACACAACTAAATTTTACGAAAAATTTGGCATACAACTACATGGTGGCAAATATTGTACAGGTAATGACTATCACTTTTTAATGTGATTTGGGTTCAAAAACTTTCCGCACCAAACGTGATTTCTGAAAAATCAGAGTTTTTTTTATAAAATATTTTTATTTTGAAATACAAATATTCCAATTTCAATATGAAATAAGATTTAAATTTGAAATACGTGATGACTTACACAATAGCAAAATATCTAGCACAATTTTAATTGCACGTTCTGCGCAGAGGTTGCTTCAGTGATCTTACTGAATAGCTGAAGGTCTGAGAAAACAGTCATTTGCGCCGGATTTTAGTAGTGTGGCGAAATTATTTTTGTTGAAAGTATGATCAGGAAACAAGACTTCGCTCCAAGCATCTCATACAAATTAACAAATAGTAAAGAATTGCAATCGATATTCTGGAATAAGTATAGAAGACAAAGGTGCCAGAATGGCTATAGAATTCCAACCAGCATTACTGAGTGCTGGCATTGCTCTAAATTTTTTATAGGGAAAATATTTTTCTTTAAAGTATTTAAAGTATTAAATGGCTATATGATCTTATAAAAAAAAGTACTTGCGATTGATGGACTTTTATGCGATTTCGAAAAAAAATATAATAGGTTCTCAAACTTTTGTTTGCTCTATTCGAAAACGCTATGCCAATTTTTCGATTTGCGAAAAGGCTATATGCCTAATGTACATATTGTTGGTTCGAATATTACAAATAGTTGCTATTTTAAAAAAACCGGTTTAAGGTTAAGCATTTTAAAATAACCGGTTAACCGGCTTTAATTCGAACACATAAAACACAAAAATCAAATAAGTTTTTGTAATAAACCGTTAATTTGAATAACAACGAATTTTTTCATATCGTTGATTTCGCCGGAATGTTGTACTTTTAAGCATAAAGATATGTCAGAACTACTTAAGAGTTTTTAGAGCCTTAATGGTCATTCCGTCCTCGGAAAAAAACAGGCTAATATTTCAACCAATGGTTCATTTTTGGCAGCGTATTTTAGTAACGTATTATTTGTCGTCTATAACTACTTCGAAAAGAGCTAAATATTATTTCGAGTACATTAATATCAAGCAAGTGGACTAATTAAAGGTGATTAACGTGGGTGAACTTTTGGAACTTATAATTTTAGGGTACTTCAGGCACCTAACTTTGTCTTTTTAATCCCGTTCGAAATATCTCTAAAGATAACGTCTATATAAAAATATATATAATAAGATATTGAGAATAATCTCGTACAAATTACAACTTTTTTTTTTACAAGAACACGCTCTTTGATAAGCGAGTTGTATTTTCATTGTTCATAATGTTTTTTGACTTTTGTTACATTTTGTTTCGACATTCTTCAAGAAAAGGTTAAGTTTGCTCAATATTCAATTAGAAAAATACTTAAACTACGGGTGCATTTGTAACAAGAGTAAGGAAAACGTATATAAGTTACACATTTTTCAAATAACCGGTTTATTATACCAAAATAACCGGTTAATTCGATATTTAAAAAACGGAAACTTTAAAATAACCGCCTTAGGCAAAACTAAAATAACCGGTCCAAACCGGTCAAATTATAACTTTTCGATCTCCCTAGTACATATGTATGTGTATTGAACTTAAGCTTGTTAAGTTAAGTTTTAAGACATAGTGTCACTCACGTAGTTCAGACTTTTTTAAAATAAATCTCTTAAATTTGTTATATCCAACTGTATCGTAGTACTGTTTAAAAGTCATAAAACACATCCATTGAGACCAAATGCAGTGATGCCAACTAATCCCTTTACCGGTAATATTTTGCCCTTTTACTTGAAACGCGAAAAATATATTTATTACGGTAACGTTAAACGGCAAGGCATTGAAAGTACGGTTGAGTTTTGGATCGAGATTTATACTTTTTAAAAAACAATTGTTACCAATCCTTTTATTTAACTTTCTAACTTTGCTATGAATATATTGATATATCGGCCCTACGACGCTAAACTTGTAAGGACTTTTAGTGACATGAATTTATTAAAATAAGTAACAGTATTATATTCGTCTATGCCGAATCTTTTATACCCTTCACCATACCGTACTTTACATAAAAATAAATCTATTTTGTGCCACGCCTACTTCTATTAGCCCGCCCATATTTATGCTTAGAAATAATTTAGACACTTTGTCTGTTGCCGTTCATATTTTTAGAGAGATTGTGTATTGATAACCCAGGTATGCGCACCAAATTTTAAAATTTCTGTTACCATTCTTCAAATAACCGGTTAAATAATTTTGTTTGTGCCACGCCCACTTATCCACTCCCGCCCATATTTTGTCTGATATTGTCTATTGAAAGTTTGGTTCAGCCGTTCTAAGGTTCTATAATGTCTTTGTATCAGAAGTGCCACGCCCATTTTTATAGTGATAACTAAGATGCTTGTTCCGAATTTAGAAACTTTGCTGTTTACATTCTGCAGATATGCAGAAAAACAGACGGGCATCGTTAAATCAACTACGGTCTACATGTATAATATACATGTTGTTGGCATTCCTCTTGTACATGTGGTTTTCTTTGTAGCAAAAAAGAAACATTTGATTTTATAACTGTATATAAAATAAATAATAAAATAAATAATAATAGGTTGGAATCTTAAAAAGGCTCTCCTGTAAAGTTTCAAATTTTGAGTTGTGACGGTCTTGCACGAAATGAGCGATATATGTATTTGTTATATGTAAAATAAACCTCAAAAAAGTCTAGCATAAAATAAAATAAAAAGAAACCAACTTAAGCAAGGTACATCGCACTTGTTCAGCAGTGGTGTATTAATTCCAAATTATTATTTTTTCACTTTTTGGAACAAATCGACACCTGATATTCATACTCGTATCTAACCGCTGGAAAATTATCGTGCTAATTTGCCTTTAGTTTAAAATTAAATATTCTTTTGCATTCACTGAAAATTTTAAAATTTTGAGTTAATACAGTATTATTGAACAAGTGCGATATACATACCTTGATACTTTCGGCGATAGGTACAAAAAACATCAACAAAATGCGATTATATGAAAAAAATTAGAGGCAGTCGCGGCTTGTTGCTTTTATCCCAGCCATTTGTAGGCCGATTGGGCTGAATTTCAATAGCAAGCTTAAGCGGAGTACACGTGACATAAATATGATTCAACATAGTCCATATCATATCTGGGGTGTTAGGAAAACCCATTTCAACATACAAACGTATAGATGGGCATCGTATATTCAACTTCGCTACTCACAAGCTTATAGGGTCTATGATTTTGTAGAAATTACAAGCGGAATGACAAACTTATATATATCCTTTTCCACCTGTGGCGAAGAGTGTAATAAAATGGGATTGAAAAAATTTAGTTCATATTAAATATAGTTTTTAAGAATTTAAAGCAGTTCTTCCAACAACGAAATACCTGAGGAGTTATGCCGAAATTTAATTGTATCGAACATACAAACTCTCGCAATATCACATAGATAGTGATTTTTGGAATAAAGAAGGGGATAACCAAGTACTGCAATTTTTATAAGACAATGATCAATTATGAAAGGATGTAAAAGCTACTTAAAGCTTTATTTATATGTTAATTTTTTGTTAAAAATTTTTGGTGCTTTACTTTAAAAAATATATTTTAGCTCTTTAAAAAAAATGCCATGATAAAGACCATCTTTTCTTTAATTTATCCCTTTTAAGCTCGTTTTTAAAATGTTTTCACGCGCTTAGTGTCATATGAGTTGGTATCACTGACCAAATGTGTACATGAAAAAGAAGAACACACACACCAACCAACATAAAACAAACGAGCTGGATAAAATAAAAACAATGACAACAACTTAAAGTATCTACTTTTATAAAATGACATGGCAGTATAATGGAATATTTATGAGTACAATTTTATGGAAAATTTAAATGGCGTGGGATATACATAAATACGAAATTCTACAATGTAGTGTCACTAAGGCCAGATAAGAAGCAGATACCGACATCCATGCATACATATACACAAATATCTTGTAACATCTTTTGTAACCAACATAAATAAAATATATTTTAAAGGCTGGCGTAATATCAAAAAAGTTTACTTCGATAAAAGAACAACATCCTGCTCATATTTTAAAGGTTAACAGACATCGTCACTTTCGACTTTAAAGCCGAATGACAAAAATATCTGTTGTTGTCTTTTCCTTGATTGTTTGCAATTACAGCAACATAAGGGTTTTTTAATATCACACTTTTTTACTCCTCAAGAAAACAGAAAATTTTTTGAAATATCCGGATTCCTGGGTAAAAGAAATTGAAATTGGTAAATGTTAGAGCTTTTGGAGATTTGTATACTCACGCCACAATAGTGCAGATGCTATTGCGCTTGTACTTATAAAAATATTGGTTTAAGTAGACCCACATTTTGGTATACTAATCACTTTCTGAAGCTATAACAGTAAGCGTCCGTCTGTCCGGAAGATTGTTGCCGTCTCTGTAAACCTACATATTTTCTAAGGCCGAGGCTCATTGCAAAAACTGATAATCGGTTCAGAGTTTAAAATTTTTCCGGAATAGAGTCTTTGTACCCGTGAACCATTTTTTTATTTAGTATAAAGATTGAACCTGTACATGTTATAGCATCCTTACAAATGGTGGTATTTATGTAAAAATTGGCAACAATAAATTAAAAATCAGCTCCTATTTCGGGTATGCTGGTAGGTCCCATAAAATTTTTTTGTATGTATGTATATGTATTCTAAATGTCAAACTCCATAAAAAATAAGATTGAATGCCAGCACAACTCTCTCTGCATAGTTCTCTCTCTGGGTTCATCTGTATAAATTCGCCTTGGTATTTCCTTAACAATTTTTTAAAATTTAATTTAAAGTTTTTAATTTTTTTTTTAATTGCTTTAAAGCTTTATCTTAATAACACAATAGAACTAAATTTTTTAAAACTTTTTCTTCGAAAATTTTACAAAACACCGATATTACTAAATAATATCATTCAACGAAAAATTTAAATTTTGAAATTAAAAGTAGTTAAATTACAAAATTCTTTACATTTCGAAAATGTATAAAATTGTTTTTGTTTTATTTTTTCTTTAAAACGGAAATTCTTGAGAAACTTAAAATCCGCATTCCTAAGAAGTTAAAAAGTACAGAATTTCCTCTAGAAATAACATCTACGAAATAAGTTGTAGTTCATCTTAATATTTTAATCTGGCGCACATTCTTTGAAGTTGATTTTTATATTGGAGTTTGTGATTTTTAAAATATTTTAGTTTAACATGAACAAATAAATTAAAAAGATGTGTACAAAAAATCCCCGCAGTGGTTTGTAGGGATCATCCTAAGAATATTTCACGTTCTGGTGTTACATCCTCCGTTACTGACCAGATCTGACCAGAGATTATATTTGGTATCACGGTAGTCAGTAGGCTCCGTCGGTACTGCACCGGACTACTTTACCGGAAAATGCTTTCTGTCTTTCAGAAAGATTTTCTTTGCGGATAATAAGACCTTCCAAGGATTCACTTTCGTCCGATGAGGTGGCATACTTTCACTAATGGGCTGCAACGGATAAATGCTTTTTCGACGATCACGTGGTGATTGCGGCTTAAAAGAGTTCAGGCTGAGGTAGGATCATCCCTAAGTGCTGTTGCCCTTCAACAGATGTATATTTTCTGAAGCAGCGGCAGTTGGATAGCTCCAGCTGCTATACATGGGCCGAGTGTGTACTATTTCCGAACTATGCACTCAAATTTCTACCTGAGTGTGCTGGTTGCCCTCACACAGTTGATAAATGCATTATTTGTCACCGAGTGGACAAGGTCCAGTATGGCCTACCCAATAGGCATCCATGCAAATCTTTTTCCTAACTGTGTACAAAAAAAAAAATGGATAATTCTATGACAAATCGACCAATAGTGGGAATCGACCTCTTTCGATTAGAATGAAATTTCTTGTGAAGACGCCTTTCATGCTATAAAGAACATATATTAACGAAAAAAAATTAAAGAAAAAATTTTTTTTTTTCAAAAGTTATATCATATTCAAAATGTCATAATTTCGCCGAATAAGCTGAATGTGTTGAGTTTATTTTTTCAGTATCTCAAAAACTACTTTACATATTGTTTTTTTTTTCATTTCTCGTTAGTAAATTGCTTCCGAGCGAAGCCAAGTAATGTATAAAACTCATTTAATTTCTTGGACACGTAACGTGACAAAATGTACACTTGTCTTTGAAAGTCCCACATTGAGCTCAAACAAAAAATGAAACAAATAAACAAAGGAAACTTTATCAAGGCCGTTACTTTTTTTTAAAACATAAAATCACACAAATCAGATTTAATAAATACTTATTGCTCAAAATTACAATATTAAATTTTATTTTACGGTAATTTTTTTGCAGGTTGCGAAAGAAAAAAAATATATCTTAAAAAAACACCTTCTTTAAAGTTTCAGCCAAAAAAAGAAATTAGGTTTTTGACTTTGTCAATTTTTAAGGTTTAATATTTTGCAGATATTACACTTTTTTAAAATTTTTTTTTAATATACTGTTCGTGGCCTTAAGTATTCTCTTTAAAATGAGTATTCTCTTTCAAATCATTTTCGTGTGTGAAGTAGTTTATTGAAAAAATAAAATCAACACATTCGGCTTATTCGGCAGAATTATGACATTTTTAATATGACATAATTTCTGAAAAAAAAATATAAAATCTTTTTTCGTTAATATATGTTCCATATAGGATGAAATAGCCTTCACACCAAATTTCATTCAAATCGAAAGGGATCGGGTCCCACTCTTGGTCGATTTGACATGGAATTACCCAAATCCTATTTATGAATATTATTTACTGTTGATTTTATTTGATAATTTTGTTTTTGAGTTTATTAGTGATTTCGATCTTATTTTCTTAATTTGTATTAAACAAATTTTCGGGAATCCCGGGATAAATTCGCATGAAATACCAATTCGAAACAATTAAATTTCCCGAAAAATCACCTAACGGAAATCCAACATAAAAACCCCTAAGCAGTAATAACAAAATTATTAAAAATTTTTTAAAAACATTTATGGGTTTTTAAACGAAACGAAACATTTGTACATATTTGAATGTAACAAGTTCAATAACAATAGGAAATCTTTTTTTTGTTATGTTTTGCATTTTTATAAATTGAAAAAAGAAGATAGACGAGTTATAAAATATGGGACGAAGGAAGGGGTTTTAAGATGGTCAAACATTCTTAAATACATAAATCTTGTTAATGTAAGATTCATGGGGAATCTGAACAGATTTTGAAAAGTTTTAAACAAATTGTCAAAAATTCTAAAAATCAGTAATCAGTATTAACTATTCAGAATCAACATTAATATTATGATACCTACACCATAAAAGTGGAGAGGGTATAATGCGTTGTTGCTGATTTTTGTAACACCTTAAAACATTGGATCTAGATCCACCGTTAAGAATACTGATTGAATCCCTTTTTGAGTTCATCCAACGATGTCCGTTCGGCTGGCTGTACATTTAACTATCTGCGCAAAGTGCAATTTGGAGATAGCTTGACGTTATTTGGTATATATGTTCCAAATGTCACAAGGACCAAGCCTTTTGGAAATGGGGTGGATCGGTTTAAAATTTCGTACAAGCTTTTTTGCGAATAAATCATTTTATTATGTTGGTATTTAGATTAAATTTTTTCAAAACTTATTTTGTTTCAATCTTAATTATCTTACAACTTCTATTGTAATCGGTTCATATAATTTCATATTTATTTAAGATGATTTTCTTATAAATATTGGTATAGACATTAATATTGGCGACAGTAAATTTAACGATAGCTACTCTATAATGATGAAATATTGTGCTGGTAGGTCCAAAGTTAACCATAGGTATCATATCAACCCCCAACCTAGGGATCACTTAAGGGCAAACAAATCCCATATAGATTAAGATCTCTAAATAGTATTCGGCCAAAGATCTTTTATCTGAATCTTAACCTCAAGACATAATTTAATTCTAGCAGGCGCATTGCCTATGCCTATGGATCCCAAATAGGGTACACTATCGAAAATTTGTTTTTAAATACTGTGGTGCAGGGAATTATATGGTCGGCCTGGACTCTCTTACCTATTTTTTCGAATTTCTTGATATAATTTATTCAAACTGTTTAACCCATAAACTTAAAAAGGCAATAAATACATCACAAAAATATATCAAATAATTTTAATACAATTTGGGGTTTTGTTTTGTTTTGTCGTGAAATTTGGCACAAAATTAATAATTGAGATGTATAATAAAAATTGTATATATAAACATTTGTAAAAGTCTTAATTACCAAAATGTATTACTTATCAGATCTTGTTCCTTTTCTCTTCGTTACTTGTAATACATATTTTATTGAATATTCATTTATATAGGGTGATTCAATGTAGAGATACTGTTTTCCATAGCCTTTTTTTGACAGATCACGTGTGAGTCGTGTCAGGCTGTCATGTTATTTTTGTTTAGTATTGTTTGGCATTTCATAATGGAAAGACTTACGCCTGAACAACGTTTACAAATCGTTCAACTTTATTACGAAAATTCCCGATCTGTGAGGAATGTGTTTCGTGCACTTCGCTCAACTTATGGTCAACATAATCGGCCTACTGAGCGTACTATTCGCAACACCATCACCCATTTTGAGACACAGCATTCATTATTGGATAATATTCGACCGAATAGACCAAGTCCAGCACGTTGTGAAGAAAATATAGCGGCCGTAGCTGAGAGTGTACACGAAGACCGTGGAGATTCGATTCGGCGCCCTTTATAGCAACTTGAACCGATATCGTGCCGTGATAAACGACTATTTGACGCCTGAAATTGGTTTCAGCAAGACGGCGCCACTTCCCATACATCACATCAATCAATGGATTTATTGAGAGAACACTTCGGTGAGCACATAATTGCACGTCTTGGGCCGGTCGATTGGCCACCAAGATCGTGTGATATCACACCGTTAGACGTTTTCCTGTGTGGGCCTTGGAGGAAAACATCACGCGTGTCATTCGCCAGTTACCTTAACTGCGAAGTAGCAACGGCCAACATTTGATAGACATAATCTTCAAAAAATAAATGCCAAAGAATGTTCTTTCAAATGATAATAAACATTCCCCATTAAATTTGTATTTTCTGTGTTTTTTTCTTTAAAAAAGTAGGGAAGCTCGAAATGGATCACGCTTTATTTTATAACAAAAGTAACAATATATTCCTGTAAACTAATTTAACTACTGATTTGTTCGTTCCAAAAGGACAACAAAAGAAATTGAACAATGATTGTCATCAATATATAATATGTGTCCTTCTATGTACATATTGCACTTGCACTTGATCAACAGGAGGATATTAACTCAAAATTCTTATTTTTTAAATTTTTAGAAAATATCGATACATAATATTCATATGTATCTACCCTCAGCAAAAATATTACGCTTGTTTCTCTACTTTGTGGTTATTAAACGGTTGGTTTAATTTCTTCTGCATATGCCTCAATATTAAATTAAAAATAGTTTTTCTTCTACGGAAAATTTTTCAAGTTTGTGTTAATACCCTCTTGTTGATCAAGTACGATGTGTAAGCATGTGTGTGAATGAAAATTTAAATTTTTGTTTTTAATGTTAACGCTTGATTGCTTTAAGACTGATTTTTTTTTGCTCTTCTTTACGCTTTGGTCAAACTAAAGATTGTAAGAACCAACCAATAAATGACTTTCGTGGAACATTGTTAATAAATGTTCGCATAAAAAGCAACTTTAAAAAATGGAAAAAATAAGAAAAAAATAATAAATGCAATCAGTTGTTGTAGAAGAAAAAATGACAAAGTGTTGCATACACTCCAAAGGAAATTGGGGAGAAATAGAATGAAAAACATTGTAAAAGGAAAAAGGATACAAATCAAGATGCCATTAGTAAAAGAATATGTAGTTACAAATAGTTTTATGTTCTTGGTTGAGTACAAGCTTAAATATCTTGGTAAATACAGTCGGTTTCAGCTGAAGCATGGACAAGAATAATTTAGATAATAGAATCTGAAATTTCAGCGGAATAATAATTACAAATATCGATTTTTGTGTGAATAAGTTTGTCGAATTATTTCGATTCTTAGATTTTTATAGTGAATTAAGGATACTTTACACTATCAAACAAGTCTTGCGTATTTTGAGGAAAATACAACCCTGTCATGATAAGACTCTGTTCTTTTTTGAATATTTCTGAATTATAATTTGATCAGGAAAGCAGTTTCGTCATTTTTAAGACTTGTATTAAAGTGTAAAATGGCCTTTAAGGGTTGAAATTAGCATTAAATCATATTATATGTAGGTAATGACTTAAGGTTAACAATGAGTTAAGGTGTCTCAATTCGCCTTTGAAACGCTCGCGCAGCATCAAACTAGAAAAAGAAACTTACTTTCAAAGTAGATATTTGTAGCAGTGTTCTTCAAATGAGACCAGTAATCTGATTGATTCTAAATTTAGTTCCAAGCTTTTGCAATAAAAGTGGGCTCTGGCTGAGAAAAAATATTTTTAATTAGCTCTAAAGCCTGGTACTCCATTCAAATTTGTGCAAAATGTTGAACAACATTAATTATTTCAAACGAATATCAATGTTAACTGTCTCGCGCGTATGCATAATTTGACGTTTTTATTCTTTTAAAGTATGCCACATGATTTTGCTTATGTGAATTAACCCCATATTGTTGCCTTCAGTAGTACAGGAGCTAACTTAAATTTTAAAGAAGAGGGAAAAACTGGCTTAAATCTTTAGTGCTCAATATTTTGCAAGATATGGACAACTAAAAAGTATTAATCTTAAAGTTTCTGTGACTAAGCACCTTTTCCATGAAATATTTTGTACTTTTAATGTACACTTAGCACTTTTTTTATTTTTATATAATACTAGTTGTTAATCCCGGTGCTGTCCGAGGTTAAACCATTATGGAATTTTAATTTTCTAACGTTCAATACTTTGTAAAAATATTAAAGCATAAAAGCCCAATTAGTTGGACAATTTTACACTTACAGTTCTTCTGATATATAACATAATATTTAATGCCACGCCATCATATCCCGCCCACTTTTATGACTGATGTTGCGTATTGATAGCCGAGCCAATTGTACCATATTTGGAAACTTCCCCTATTGCCGTTTTCCAGATATAAAGAAATCTAGTTTGTGCCACGCCCACTTCTCCAAAACCGTTTCAATGTACATATTTTTTTTTAATTTTATTTCTAAGAGCAGTTAACTTAAACTTTATTTTACCTTTTGTACTCGAAACTTTATCACTTACAAATTGTAAAAATAGTAAAATAGTAAATAAGTGCTTTAATCACAGAAAAAAGTGTTTTATCAATTAAAAAATGGTTTAAAAAGTATGTAAATTTAATTAATGTGATAACTGAATCAATTATTTTTTTAGTTGAAAGAAAATTAAAAATTTAATGTCTATTTAATTATCATTTTAGTTGTATTGCAATAAATTTTTAATTAAAATTTTAATTAAATAACAAAAAATCTTAATTGACTTTTTTGGTTTAAAATACAATAATTTAAGCAAGTACAATTGTTGTTGGGAATTGTCAATATTTATTTAAATAAATTAACATATTGTTTGAAATGGCAAAGTTTTTTGATCACTTCATTTAATTAAAATTAAAAATATCATTCATTGAAAATATATTTTCAAAATTTTTAGTTATCAATATAATCATTTTGGTAACAGATGCAAAATCAACAACTTGTTTGCTTGATTTTATGAATTTAGAACAAATTTGGTGATTGAAGAAATTTAATAATTTTTTCTGTGATAATAACGAATAAAAGGAAATATGAAAAGATATTTGTTATTTTCTTAAATTTAGGTAGCCCTTTTAAATAAGAATGGCACATTCCATACGTGCATAAAAGGATTTATTTTAACTCTGAATGTCAAGTAGTCGAATTTCGGCCACCTGGCGGTCGTAGTATTAGTATATATAACTTATAATGTTTAACGAAGAATAAAGTTTTTTTTAGAGGGGTGCTGACTATGGTTGAAGATCATCGATTGGAAATAGTGGAATAGTTATACACATCGAAAGTGAGATCCATTCTAACGTATGAATGCTATGTTAGGTGGAAGATAAGGAGGCTGGTAAATTGGTGGAATCTTCTGTTTAAGCCCAGAGTTCTGATTTAATCGGCGTAGCAAGGGCCATGCGAAATTATCCTCCAGCGCTTTGGATATTATACTACATCTTCTGCAGTATGTGTTTAGCATGACAGCCAGAACTCGTACTAGACTGTGGGAACTGGGACTGTTAGGAAACTTCGGGGATCTTAGATGAGATTGTCATTGCCCACGGATAACATGTCACTATGGTTGACCTTGGGCTTTTACTGAGGGTGGAGGAGAGCGGGTCACAGCGGAAAAGATTGTATGAGGGATTTGCTATTTTTACTGATGGCTCAAGAATAAGGTGCACGGGTGAAGGGGTCTACCATGAGAATATATATAAAAGAAAGTCATATAGGCTTCCTGAAGGCGGTAGTATATTTGGCGCGGGTTCTAGGGCTTTTGAAGGTCATAGAATTAATAAGGGGTAACATAGCCGGGGGCTTGAAGGTCACTATATATATGTGGACAGCCCGCCCGGGGGCTTTAAGGGCCTTGACAAACTCTTTTGTTAATTCCCAGCCAGCAGATGATTGTAGAATAGATCTCAGGGAAATCTTAGGGGAGTATATAGTGAGGCTATGCTGGGAGCCGTGTCACTGCAACATCAGCTGTAATGAAATGTCCGATAAGTTATCGAGACCAGACCGGGCAAGGGTGGATACTGACTGTGTAAAGACAGTCAGACGAATTGCTGGTTAACCAGTTTATAAGAACAACCATGGAGTAGGCCTACGGGGCAATTATCCATGCCAAATATTTTTTATATCTGTGTACAAAAAATATATCCTATTTATGAAAATTACTTACTATTACTTTTATTTGATAATTTTTTAAAGTGATTTCCTTCTTATTTTCTAATTTTTTATTAAACAAATTTTCGGAAATTCCAAGACAAATTCGCATGAAAAACTCCGAAAAATCTAACAACGGGAATCCAACATAAAAACCACAAAGCAGCAGTAACAAATATATAAAAATTTTTCAAAAACCGTTAAAGAAGTCAGCAACATCTTAAAATTTGTTGATGCTTCTTGGCCCTTTAGTTTAAATTTCAAGAATATCTTGCACAATAATTAGTTTATGTTGGACTTATACATATCGAATGAATCCGGCTTTCAAGACGTACATATATTTTTTTATACGTATTTATTTATTGGATCTTCATAACGTTTTATATGTTAAATATGCCCTTTGTTTATTAAAGCGGCGATATATAAAATATATACTAGCACTAATTACACTGTGCTAGTTGAAAAAAAAAACGGCAACGGACCACCCGGAAGGTAAACCTACTCTTAATTTAAGTAAGCTGAATCCAGTGGTGCTACCGTTTGCTCTTGTTTTCGGGATATACCGTTATTTCGATGTTGCACAACATATATTTACGTACCTCAACATCGGTTCAGTTTATTGAATGAACTAAAAAAACCCTAATAAAATATTTCATTCGCGAAAATAATTTTTGATAATAAATTTGCATGTGCCCGGCAAATAAAAAACTGAAATGGCAAGATGCTTTATTTAAGCAACTTGTTTTTTTTTAATTTTGTTTTTTCTTTCTATCCTCTTACAACTACAATTCGTGTTGGAAAAAACCAGCCAATTGTAGGGGAATGTAAGAAAGAAAAATTTACGGTTTATTGTTGTGTCTTTGTTGAAGCTTTGATATTGTTACATTTAAGACCTGAGTGTTTTAAAGTTCTTATTCACTTTATGGTCTTACTTGTATAATATTTTTAGCTTTTATAAAGTATTTGGAAAAAGTTTCCTGACGAGCTGGCCTAAGCAACCAGCGAAATGCGCATAAAAACTAGCTTTCCCACAACAATAAATTTCAGTGTTTTCATTCAAAAATTGGGATTATTAGCACATCATTAATAAATGAATTAATTAATAAAATATTTCATTCCCGAAAATAATTTTTGACCTAAGGGATCATTTTTATTATTTGTCTTTTACTTTATTTTTTTTTTCTTTCTCTTGCAGATTCCAACAAATATGCCCTAAAATCGAATCAATTTTTTGCCACTTTAGCAGTGTCGGGTCTGGCTGTTTCTTGGTGAAATCTCTTGTTCATTAAATTTTAATGCATGACGTTTAATTTTTTAAATGCGGTTAGCATTTTTTAATTAACCTTCGCCAATTTTCAGACCGATGATTTTCTAATACATTTTTTATTACCGATTTCTCACAATTGCAGGCCAATAGCTCGATGTCATTCAATGCACCTTCAAATTGATGGTCGTTCATAAGCCGACGAATGTCCGGTCTATTAAGAAATCTTGGAAGATTAAAACCCTAGGATTGAATATAAAATTAATTAATAAGGTAGTTAGAGTTCATACCTTCTTTTACGTTCATGCTGCTTAATCGTAGAAAATGCGGCGCAATTCGGTAAAAGCGACCTATTGCTGAAAGCACAGAGTCGAAGGGTGTAAAAGCCTTACGCGTTTTACACTTTTCGGCTCAAAAAAATTAAAGAATTGGTTTTTGTTTTTGCCAAGAAAAAAAGTCATTTTAAAGGAAACCGTAAATATGGAGTTATAACTTTTTCCTTTTGTGGACAATGGAAGAAAAAACTACATATTTGTCCATTTTAGAACTTTTTTGGAATGTTGGCATCGATTTGTTAGTGCATATTTTTACGGCTTGAAGCATTTTTTTCTCATATTAGTAAAAAATGCATTTTTTAATTTTACAGTGTACATATATTCCACCTTTTTAAACCATATTTTGACAAATAACTGTCATATTAATCTCAACCCTGTCATATGAATCTTAACCCTGCTGTTAGTTTAAAAAAAAACTAACGAATCTTAGGTCAGGAATAATCTTGGTCCACTTTCTCTTTACATAAGATTAGTACCAAAATTTGTATATAGACGTTTTATCGTTCATATATAACAAATTTAAGTGCATATTGAAAATGTGCAAAATATATGCAGAAAATATGCAAACAAATATACTAAATATATGCAACATATGCAAAATATATGCAAACGAATTTCATCGAAAATGTAAATGCCGAAAATCATCAAATATAAGATAAATTTTTTAACAGCCTTCCCGAAAAGTGCTTTAAAATGAATGAAAACAACATAATTAGTACAACTTGTGAAAAATGTGATATTTAAATATTTAGACTTATGCAAACGAATTTCCACATTTCACAGAAAAAATTAAAAATTGTCTCTGATTACCAAATTCATAGAAGCAAGAAAACAATTTGTTGAGTTTGCACCTAAAAATTACAAAAATGATTATTGTCTAAACTAATTAAGGGTTTATTTTATAAATATTTTATTATAATTCCTATGTACATAAAATGAATTAAAATAATAACATAAAAGGAATTTTAAATATGTTAAAATAAAGTAAATTAATATTTGAATTTACACTAGTGTCAACGAAGTATGAATGTAAAATCTAATTAATATAAACAACTACAGTTTGAAAACCATTGAATTAAAAAGAATTTGGTATTATAACTATCTGTATTTGTAAAGGGTAAATGAATTTGTAAACCCTTTTACGGAATTATTCCAAATCTCTTCGGTTATCTGCGAACCGAAGACAGGTTAATATTTAAAATTAAATGTATGTATCCATCACTTATCCCTTAGCAACAGAACCTTATAGTCGAACCTAAACCTAACTTAAAATATTAAACCTAAGCCTAACTTAAAATAGTGTGTGAACTTAACCTAAAATAGCTACCTGCTCATCTCTTGGTTTTAAATAAATTTGTATTTACTTTAAATTTATCCGAGTGGCCTTTGAACTTTACCCACGTTGAAACTCACCTCAGAAAACTACAAGGTAATTAATTCTAGCCAAATTGGTCTATATGAACCCAACCCCCATACTTGAAACAGAACCCATTCTAACTCTTTTCGTTTATTTCTGTTTACTCCAAATCCCTACATTTATAATCACTCAAATGAGTGATTATAATTATAATCGCAATTAAAGATTACTCCATATCTTTAGTACCCTACAGTTCTGGGATCAAACAGAGGCGATTGTTAAGAATTCTTTGTGGCACCTCAAACAAAGAATTACAATCATATTGATTACTAAAAATTATAAAAATTTTAAATTGTGAATTTTTTTTCAATAAATGATATTTGTAATTTTAATTAAAAAATTTTTCAACCACTTTGCCATTTCAAACAATGTGATAATTGGTTTAATTATAATTAATATATAGCTCAGGTTTTGACAATAAATAAAGCAACGGTTTCTTGATTGAAATGAGTCAAAATTGTTGTTGCTTTTAACGGATGCCGCGGCATATATGATCAAAGCTGGTATAAATTTAAAAGTTTTTTTATCCGAAACTAATACACACAACTTGTTTGGCACACGGCTTATATTTAATAGCTGAAAAAGTAGGAAATTCGTTTCCTGTCGCTAACTCGTTCATATCTTGTTTAAACAAATTTTTCGAAAAGCTCCGCTAAGAGTACAACAGTACAAGCAAATAATAATCAAGGAGCTACCACCAGAGCCGATCATAACCAGATGGGGAACATGGTTGAAGGTGGCATCATTTATGCAGACATATTGGAGAGAATAACAGAGGTTATATAATTTTTATCAGCAATAAACATTCTAAATAAAGCATAAAAATTAGTCATCGGTCAAGTTAAAATTTTTTTATTCCATAATAAGAATCACTTTATTCTACAACTATTCCTCTGAAAAAGGTGTTTTAAATTTTTTACTGGTTTAGGCGGTGGAAAATTAACGACTGGGTTATCTAACAGAATATTGTTTGATATTAAAAAAAATCAATATGGGATTTCCCAAAAAAAAAAAAAAAAAAAAAAATTATTAATGCTGTAGAAACTAAATGCTTTTTCTAGCACATAATATGGTTTATGA
Organism: Pollenia amentaria; assembly: GCA_943735925.1. NCBI lineage: Eukaryota > Metazoa > Arthropoda > Insecta > Diptera > Polleniidae > Pollenia > Pollenia amentaria. The sequence continues at coordinate 220,860,029 of OX031006.1, read as the reverse complement.
CTCTCTCCTGCAAAATAATGGAACATTCGATATCGTATTTTTTCGACAATGCATTCACTTTAGCTTGGTAAAGAAAAAAATTCTCAATTTGCATTTAAGGTTCATCAAACACTGAACGCAGACGATGCTGAATCAATAAAGCTGGTAAAAGAACTGATAAAAATTCTCCAACTATATCGAGATTGTAAAAATATTAAGTCGAATTTCGAGATCTGCTGAAATCATAACTTCGTTAGAATCGAAGAGTCTGCCATTAGCAAAGTCAATGCAATTATTTAAGGAAGCTGACAATATTGTTTATAGCATAACTGGTGATTTTAAAAGAGAAATTTAAAGCCATTTTGAGACGATATCCTGAAGAAAGAAATGCTGAAGATTTTTCTGGACTTGAACCCGTTACAAATGAAAATATCATTTAATATAAATTTGCTCCAATTACTTCCTGTGACGCTGAAAGAAGTTTTTCCGCTTACAAAACGATGTTTGGAGAGAAACGTCAAAGCTTCTCAATTAATAATTTAGAGAAAACTATTGTTGTATATTGTAGCACCAATTATCTTGTATAATTTTTGAGCCTATAAAATATCGTATGTAATAACTATCATTTGCTCTATTTTAATATCTGACAATAATTAATGAAATTTCTATATGTATACAGCCATCTGAATTGCTTTTATATTATTATTTGATTTGTTTAACATAGGAAATTTTTGCATATTTTGTATTTATTCCCAGTAAAAACTTCGCTTACTTTTTCAAAATTAATAACTTCTTTCACTCATTATTTAATAGCTTTCTTCTATAACTACAGCTTTAGCCACTTCTTATTTTCCAGTTGCATGTAGGTAGAAAAATAATGACTAACTATTGAATGCGTTCATTGTGCGACATACCGTGCAAAATTCATTGGCTCTTCCAGTAGAATTGTAAGTAGTCTTTTTACTTTTCCTGATTACTCAACAGATTATTTTGTAGGCGAAGTTTTTACTGGACTTTGCATACTTTGCATATATTGGTATATATTATGCATACGCAAATATGCAAAAAAAATTAAATATGCGTATCGTTATCAACTCCATTTTCAGTGAAACGAAACTTGGTGGCATAGGAATTTACTTATCTTAATCCTTTAAAAATATTCAAATATGCAAGATCCGAGGTCTTGCAATTAGATATCGGACTCGTTTGCCCAGACTTTTGAAATAATTTTTGAAAAAAATAATAAGGGTTTTCACCATATCGCTTAAAAGTTTCGCAATCTGTGCATTTTTACTCCCTTGAAATGAACTATCAAGAATTGTATGAAAATTCATTTAGACAAACTTCGTAAATTTTCCCAACAATTTTGACTTGTAAACTTGCGCTGTTCAATTGTACGCAGTTCAATTGTACATTTCTCACCATCGCTTTCAATGAAACATACAAGTGCTTATAAATCACAAACCATAAATTCTTGAGCAACCCAGCAAAAACTTTATTTAAAATCTAAATTTTAATGAATTCCAGAATTTCTTACTTTGTAGCTTTATTTGCCACTTTTTGCATTATTAGTTATATATTAAATAATAACTTTATTATTATATCTTTGATAAATCATTATTATGAATTGCAAAAAATACTGTAATATAATGGCTTATTATTATAGGATTTAAAATAAACTTACAATATATTCCATTACTATTTGTCAGATATCCGGCAATAGTATAAAATTTTAAGAATAATAAGATGTGAAATCCGCACAATATATTTTTGTTATTAGAACACTAATAGTGATATCGATCTAATGCAAACGATGGTTTTTGAACAACATAATATAGGGTGTTTTTTTTACAGGTTTGTTTTTCGAATAGAGATAAAACTGGCATATTGTGGTCAAATCTGGCAACTCTAATGTCATTTATGTTCAGTTTGGTTTGCCATTTCATCATGAACAGGTTGACAAAAGAACAAAGCTTGCAAATCGTGCAAATTTATTTCGAAAATAACGGTTCAGTTCGCGAAGTTTACCGCAAGCTCCGTCCATTTTATGGTCGACATAATCGTCCATCAGAGCAATTAATTCGGTTAACCATGGATCGTTTTCGCACTACGTTTACTCTATGTGATAATACGCATCCGCAGAGACGTCGAACAGTGCGCACCGAAGAAACAATTGTCGCTGTACAGCAAAGTGTTGAAGAGGACCCGAATGAATCGATTCGCCACCGTGCACAGCAATTGGAGCGCAAAGATCTTGGCTTGCGACCTTACAAGATCCAGCTTGTGCAAGAATTAAAGCCGCGAGACCATGCAATGCGTCGTGATTTTGGTGTATGGGCCGAAAATGAGATTGATTTCGATGCTGATTTTCATCGCAAAATTTTGTTCAGTGATGAGGCTCATTTTTGGTTGAATGGCTACGTCAACAAGCACAATTGCCGCATTTGGAGTGAAGAGAATCCACATGAGACCCTTGAGACGCCATTACATCCACAAAAACTGACTGTTTGGTGTGCTCCATGGGCTGGTGGAGTCATTGGGCCATACTTCTTCCGAAATAATGCTGGAGAGGCAGTTACCGTTAATGGAGACCGGTATAGAGCCATGATAACCGACTATTTTGTTCCCGAATTGGATGGCATGAATGTGGATGAGTTGTGGTTCCAACAAGACGGCGCTACATGCCACACAGCGCACGCCACAATCGATTTATTGAAGGAAACATTCGATGAGCGCATAATTTCGCGGAATGGACCTGTCAATTGGCCACCAAGATCGTGTGATTTGACACCATTGGATTATTTTCTTTGGGGATATGTGAAGTCGCTCGTCTACGCCAACAAACCAAAAACGTTAGGGGAATTGGAAGCCAACATTCGTGGCTTTATTGCCGACATACGGCCCCATATGCTCGAAAAAGTGGTTGAAAATTGGACCTGTAGAATTGGCTTTATTCGAGCCAGCCGCGGCGGCCACATGCCTGAAATCATATTTTAACATTAATGGCATAAAATTATCCTTCCAATAAAGCCAAATTGATGGTCATTAAAACGATTTTATTGTGTTTTATTTCAATTCGAAGTTCTATACCACTGAAAAAAACACCCGATATTTACATATATTAATTCACACATTGCTATTCCAGCGTTAGGGCTATAAATGATTTTGTGTAGCCAAAAAACTCTTTATTAAATGTTTTCTTTCATTTCGAAAAATGTATTATTGTGACACTTTTGCAACAAAAATATCATAATATTTCACATGCATATAAGAGCAATTTTAATTAGTGTGTTTTAACCTTATTGAAAGTAAATTTGTAACTACTTATCTTTTGTCTCTTTTTGTAACTACATATTTTTATAAAATTTTTAAATATTAAATAAAGGTATTAATTTGTAGGTTGTAATTGGCCAAACTATATAGGATTACTTTTGGGACATCGCGAACAGAAATAAGTACTTTTGCTAGTAGAAAAATAAGAAGTCTTTTCGTCAAGTTTTCATTATTGTTCTTCTTATTTTGTTAGCAAAGTTTTGGCTGGGAAGTTAGTATTTGCATTTCTTTATGCATTTTTAACCCGGAAAGGTTGCTCTTTATTTTAGTACATTAAGGTAACACTTCGTCGAATTGACGAACTTTTTAAAAAATTCTAACGTGACGATTCTTAAAGTAAAAAATTAACAGAAAATTTTAAGTTAAGCATTTTATTAAAAAATAAAATAAAGCATTAAAAATAAAAGTTTTTTTTCTCTCTTAAAATTTTATAAGAATTTTAACTAATTCTTGTGTTTTAAAATTTATAAAAGGAACGTAATTTGAATACACATAAAAAAGTTATGCCATAAAGTGTAAATGAGCTTCGTCGATTCGACGAACAGTAATCATCCAGGGTTAAAAACAAATTTCACATTTTAATCACAACTGTCAACTTGTTGTTGTATATTTTTTAATTTATTTTTGTATTGACGTTTCTCACAAACTGACATTAATTGTTTAAAATTACACAACAATTAAAAAAGGTCTTCATCAAAGTACATATACACAAGGTAGACTCGTTGGCCCAGATGTTTGTCAGCTGTTTACCCCAGTTTGAACCTTAAAGTCAAAAGTTGTTTATGTTTTTTTACATACTCAGTTGAATTAAAAAAAATTGTGAAAAACATTGATTTTGGAAAAATTTTAATTAAATAGAAAATTGTTGTGATTTTTAATTAAATTTGTGAAAAAATTTAAGTGTAAATTTATGTGAAATTTGCGGTGTAAAACTGGAATCTGAAGTCGAGCTAAAAAGATCTAAAATGTCGGCCTTGGAGCAGTTAAAGAAATACACTACTGTCGTGGCTGATACCGGTGACTTTGAAAGTGAGTACAGAGATAAAGGGCATTTCTAGAATTAATAAAATGTGTTACACAAATGGAGTGCGTGCTCCGAATATACTTGATTGTAAAGCGTGATTTGCAAAAATTAAGAGTTCCAACTTTCATAAATTATAATGAACCAAGATGAAAAGCTTGAATATGGCACATAAGTATGTACATGTGTAGGATCTTCCTATAGATTAGTGCTGTGGTGCAGATGTATGTTCGTATGTACTCAGATATGTGTATGTATGTACATATTTACAAAATACATGCATACGTTGAATATTTATATTCTAAAAAAAAACACTTTCGGACTAGCAAAAAACTTATACCATTATCATTTTCTAGGCATGAAGCTTTACAAGCCCATGGATCGCTATAAGGAAATTGTTCAAAAAGCAGTAGGATATGGGAAAAAACTGGAGGGTTAGTATGATTTCAAACAAGCAGCGAATGCAATATGTATGTACATATTTATGTTTATACATTTATTCCTTTGCAGATCTGCGGATGAAAAAATTGAAGACGCCATGGATTATTTGTGCGTTTTATTTGGATGTGCGTGTTTCGACTGAAGTAGATGCTCGTCTGGATCGCATTCTAATAAAATTAGCCTCCACCTGGGAGGGCATTCAAGCAGCAAAAATTTTGGAATCCCAACACAATGTCAAATGTAATTTGACTTTACTGTTTTGTTTTGCACATACTGTTGCATGCGCTGAGGCAAAAGTAACTCTCATTTCACGTATTTATAATTGGTACAGGGCCCCAAATGTTCCATATCTTTTAACACTATATTTTTGTATGATTAAAAATAAAAGAAACAGGTATTTCTTAAGATTTTTAAAAATCTTTTTATATATTTGAAATTATTTTGGGTTTCCGCGAAGCTTGTGTTAAAAAAGTTGTTTAATGTATACTTATGAATTAATCGATTGATTTCATTTTGCTCAAATACGCAGTAGGTATCATCTTTATTTCTCTATTGAGTTCGCATATGCTAGTGTCTTTATCCGAATGCGAGACCACTTTACCGACCGATTCCCGTTCATCACCACAAATAACTTTGAAATCATCTCCAACTTCTGGTAAAACAGGAGCCAAGTGTATAGTAAGTGTAGTATGGTGGTATACATCCTATACAACCATCCCTGATGGTTGAAAAGAATAGTCATACATTTATTATCAACATGTATCCAAACTATTACGTTTTATTCATACTAACCGCATAGGGACCTTCCATAACTTTTACAATGTCACGCCGTCTTATTTGATTTTGATCAGCATCTAGAGCAATTGTGTTTCTATTTTCCCTTCTTTTGTGCAGTGCAGTAGGTTTGCACTCAACTACTTTGCCATGCATACCCAAGACATGGAAATTTTCTCGTTCCAAACGAACAATAACTCCCACATTTTGTGCGCTATTGAACAAATCAAAATGTTATTTCAAACTTTAACAAATATATTTTAACCTTTTTCACTTACTCTAGTTGTACCAAGTCACCCCATTGAAATTGACCTAAACAGTCGACACCAGTACCGGCATCTGAGCAAAGCTGCAAATCTCTGGGTAACACTTCTAATTCACAACTCGAATAATTAAAATGTCTGCACGTGTTGTTTTTTTTCAATTTTTATTTTTATTTTGAAGGCACAGTGTTGCTTTTTTTTTGAGGGCTTGGTTCAAATACAAAAACAATTTCCCCTGTTGTTTTTGTCTTGTTGTACTTGTTGTAGCAACGAGTTTACCTTGTGTAGTTGTACCATGGTCTTCATGAAACGAGTCTCGCAAGTTTGTCCATTTGCACAAATGGCAATTTTAAGCGATATCACGAAAACGCTTAATAAGTTTTGTAATTCGCCAAATTATTTTGTTGTGCATTGAATAAATTTTGTTGCTTTATATTGTTCTATTTTGGGAATTTACCATTTTTGTATAACCAGTTTGTGATAAGCTTTTTGTCTGTTTACTTTCTAAAGGAGAAAACATGGAAAATCGGCGAAATTTGAACAGCAGTGCTATTGCTAACATTCATATATTATTTCCTCCTGATGTATGTGAATATGAAATTTAAATTGGTGAAGAAGCTTACGGTTTCGATGCATTAAACATTGCGAAATACAAAATGCAACGAATTGCAATTCCTTTACCACGTCATATTGGAGCTTCAGCAGAGAATATTATATCAGTACCACCAGGTACACGATATTGTGTACTATTCTGCTCTTTCCCCTCCAAAAGTGAAAAAATAGTCAATGAAAATACGAATAAATATGGTTGAACGAAATGTGAAAGCAAACGGTAAGATTTTGAAAAATCTTTGTGGGCATATGCATATTGGTGTTTAAATTCTGACTGAGGTTTACCGGTATATACAATAAAGTGCTCATCATAAAAATTTTGTGTTGCAGAGTCAAAAATAAAAACTTGCATGGCTTGATTGATGCATGTTTTGGTCGTGCAATACTCCGGCCCATTATGAGCTGAGATAATTTTCACATGATAATAAGTGCACTCCGTTTTGATGACGGAATCAACAGAAGACAACAAAAAGTTGTGACAAGGGTGCTCCTTTTCGTGAATTATAGGAAAGCTGGGAACCTCTTCTTTCAATGTTTTATAACTGTCATAAAAATACGAGTTTAACAATCAACTTATCCAAATGAAGAGCGTTTCCTTTGCCATACTTTGTTTTAACAGAGGAATTTTAAATTTTGGTGGCATTAACACAAATATGCATCAGAGTGGCAAAAATAAAGTTGCTAATAAAATACAATTCTTGTTGGTGTATTTTAACGCTCTATCCATTTTTGACAGATATTGTGGAAAAAAAATTGAAAATTAAGTTAATTATTTACATGTTCAACTGAACATGTAAATAATTTTTAATTTTAACCCTAGAAGGAAGCGAACTGACACCAAAGTAGTCCCGTGATAGGTCTTTGGTGGTAGAGACCGATTCTAGTTCTAACATTTTATATGAATGGGACTTATCACTTATACATGGGGTTGTCATTGGACGGGCGTTAATTGACCAAATTTGACAAGTCACACATCTATTCACAATGAACGTGCTTAGTGTTAGTTACTACAATGGAGTATTATTTCAATACAATGTTTTATTATTTCAATAAAACAAGACCTAGAATTAAATTTAAGAACCAAATTTTAGAAGGTCCCAAAAAATGGGTCTCACCACCGGCGAATACTGAACTGTAATTCATTACTTTTCCTACCTTTTGTAAAAAAAAAATAAAAAAAAAAAAAAAAAAACTGAGTTCTCCTTTTTGTACATGTTCCAGTTTCACAAATCTCAGGACCAGTCTGTTGGAACAATTGACACAAATTTCCCGCAGGGAATGTTCTTATACTTAATTCGTGAGACACCCACTGTAGTTTTCTCATCGCTTTTCAAGTGTGTATAGTGAGTGTTGCTACTTCAAACACTAGTACAAAGTTGTTGTTAAGGTTCGTTTGTAATAATATTGTCATTATTTTAAGATTATTGGCTTTTTTTACATCAATATCTCTTTGTTATACACGATGCCAAATTGAATGAAAAACAAAAAAAAAAAAAAAGCGATAGGAAATAGTTAAAAGAAATGCATTTTTACGAGTTCTAACCATAATATTTTATTTTACTTCAGTTAGAAGGAATAATTGAAAACAAGGGAAATTCATTTAATTTTTGTGCAGTTATAACAATTTCTTGTCATCGTTTCTTTTGCTTCTCCAATTTATTTATTTGATTTCAATTTTGTATTCACAATGGAGTGTGGGGATACAGCTTTTTTCTTGACTTTTTTTGTTATTTTTTTAGATACTTGTATTATTTTTTAAATGATTACTTTATTAAATTAATGGGATTTCACTTAAAATGATTACGACATTTTATTTATATTCCGTTCTTTTTTTATTTCTCTCGTACCAACATTTTTCGTAAGTAGGAAAACAGGATAAGGAGAAATGATTATTTTTTACTATGTTTAAGAATATTTTTTTAATGGCCTTTGCTCCGGTATTGTATTTATAGGTATGTCTGTCGGTCAGTTGAGTTTTTAATATCTTTTTATCTATTGAAATCTATTTTCTATCGTTTTCATTTTGTTTGTAATTTAGTTTTGTTTGGATAATGGCGTTTTTATTACAGATTCTATTTACAATGTTTAGCAAAGATTTAAGAAATAATTTCCAAAAAAAATGTACATAAGGATGGGGACAGGCATGGATCCAGCTTTATCGTTGGAAAGGGGGGAGGGGGGGGGGGGGTAAAGTGGGTAGTAGGCAACTTTATAGAAATTCATTTAAGCAAAAAATAATATAAAAAACATAAAATAAAAATCAATCGATTTCCAAATTATAATTTTTAAAAGGTGTAAATAAATTCCGATGATCTTTAAATCCATTTCTGAATTCCACTCTAAATTTTTTTAAGTATACAGTTCAATTAACTGCGAGCTCCATAACAAAACGCAACAATTCCACTTTTAAATTTTTTATTTTATTTTTACTAGATACTATTTTATATATTATATTCTTTATATCCATTGTTATAAAACAAAACTTGCCAAATGTCAATTATTATGTTGTTATTAGAGAGATCGATTATTCGACTTTTTTCAAAAACCGGTTTTCGAATATTCCGAATAGTTGCTATTTTTTAAAAAAACGGGTTTTCAGCTGAGCATTTTTATAATAACCGGTTCTATTCGAATACATAAAAAACCAAAATCAAATAAGTTTTTGTGATAAAACGTTAATTTAAATAAAAACAAAATAATTCAAAAAGATAAGGAACCAACAAAATACATAGATATGACTTAAGGCATGTTCAGACCTGACAAATATTTGACGATAAAATCCAAGAAAAGTGTGACCAGTAAATTGATCAAACTTTAGCTTAATTTTTACCAATTTCTATTTATTTTCTAAACTTTATTTGTAAGAAGATAATTGTATAATGTAATTTAGAAACTCTTCAATGATGTTTGATCTAGACAACCGTTCTATAAAAGCAAAGTTATACGAATTTAATAAATTTACGAGGGCGGATCAATAAGTCAATGAAATACATTTTTTTTTTACAAAAAAAAATTTTTTTTCAACATAATCTCCTTTAAGCTCAATACACTTAGTCCAACGTTTCTCCAATTTGTGTATCCCTTCCAAAAAATAGGATTTTTCGAGGTCAATAACATAGGCATTCGTTTGACCAATAACTTCATCGTTAGAGCTAATCTCTTTCCACCGTTCCATTTTTTTTAATTTTAAAAAAAAACCCACTAGGTTGTATGTTTTGAACAGCTGTTAAACGCAAAGTAAATGACGGAACTTGCTCAAAACTTGACAGTAGTCTAGTAACAGGTGGTACTTGGGAGCAGTGTTGCATTTCATTTAACTACGAGGGAAGTTCGAAAAGTCACGTATTATTTGAGATATTCTCCCAAATTTATTTTGATTTATTTTTTAATGGTTAAGAGTGTTTATACGAACCAGTAGACTTCAATCATGTTCCTGAAAAGTTACAAAAGCCAGGATTATATATTTCAATTTATATTGTTTCAGCATTATAGAAACGAATAGTTATATGAACATGCTTTTTGTGGTGGCATGTCATAACGTCCAGTGTCATAGTGTCCATGGACGTTATGACACTTTTAAAAGTGTTTAGTTTATTATTAGTTATTATATTTAGTTATTTTGTTTAGTTAGCGAAGCCGGTATTTGTTATACCATAGAGAAAAAAATCCTTGCGCCCGGCCGAAGGCCGGCTGTGCAGAGAATCTTTAGTTAGCGAAGCCGGTATTTGTTATACTATAGAGAAGGAAATCCTTGCGCCCAAAAGTGTTTTCGTTATATATTTAATATTTACTCCCAGAGAAAAAGCAGGAAAACCATTTTTAAAAAATTTTTTACCATATAATGTTTCATCTAAAAAAATCATTGTCACCGACAACCATATTATGGTTAAACTAGTTTCTTTAAAAATAGTTTTGTTGGTTGGGACCATAATGAAACATGTTTCTCTCTGCGTGTATGCAGATAATTTTTTTGTATTTAACTTATTTAGTAATAATGGACCTAATGACACTTTTGAAAGTGTCATAATGTCCATTTCCAAAGTGTCATAGTGTCCGCGGACGTTATGACACTTTTGAAAGTGTCATAATGTCCATGGACACTATGACACTGGACGTTATGACATGCCACCCTTTTTGTATGAAATATTTGTCAATTCGTCGACCACAATTTGAAACCTTCCATGACATTGTTTGATTTATTCAATTTTGTTTTTTAGTTAGTGGTGTTTTAATAAATCAAACTGATGAATTTTTTTCATATCTTTAATTCCGCCGGAATGTTGTAGTTTTAATCATGAAGATATATATACTTAAGAGTTTTTAGTGCCTTAACGCTCATTCCATACTCGGTAACACAACGGGCTAATGGTTCACACAATGATTCATTTTTGGCTGCGTATTTCCGTAAAGTATTATTTTTCGTCTCTTCAGTACTACTTCGAACGGAGTAAAGTTTTATTTGGAGTACATTAATGTCAAGCATGTGGACGAACTGAAGGTGATTAATAAGTCGTGACGGGGAAGAAACTTTGCAACTTATCATTAATGGCACTTCAGGCACCTAACTTTGTCTTTTTAATCCCGTTCGAAATATCTCTGGAGATAACATCTATATAAAATTATATTTAATATTTAGAATATTCTCGCACAAATTATTATTTACTTTTTAACTGAACACTGTTTGTGGTAGTTTGAATTGTTTTTGATTTTTTACAAGAACACACGCTTTTATAAGCGATTGGTATTTACATTGTTCATTATGTTTTTTGACTTTTGTTAAGTTTTGTTTTGGTATTCTTCATAAAAAGTTTAAGTTCGCCGAATATTTAATTAGAAAAATACTTAAATTACGGGTGCATTTACAGCAAGGGTAAGGAAAACATATATAAATTACACATTATATAACCGGTTTATTATACCAAAATAACCGGTTTATTCGATATTCGAAAAATGGACATTTTAAATGATCCGGCTTGGACAAAACTAAAATAACCGATTAAAACCGGGCGAATAATAGCCGTTCGATTTCCCTAGTTGTTATTCAACAATATTTGTAATGGTTGAGATAAAAAAAAAACAATCCCACATCTATGCAATAAACAACTTCGGAATACTTGTGAAAAGTGAGGGGATTAAAAATACAGGTGTTGTTTATTTTCTTAAAATTTCTTAAGCTTTAATCGAGCAACGCGTTAAAGTTTTTCAGGCTTATTATGAAAATTGGCGTTCAAATCAAAATGCATATCGTGAAAATCATCTTCAGTGATGAGGCACATTTTCACCTCAGTGGCTTCGTCAATAAGCAGAATTGCCGCATTTGGGCGAATGATAATCCAAGAGTGATTGTCGAAAAACCAATGCACACACAAAGAGTGACTGTTTGGTGCGGTTTATGAGCCGGCGGAATCATCGGGCCGTACTTTTTCCAAAATGAGGCCGGTCAGGCAGTTACTGTGAATGGTGTTCGCTATCGTGAGATGATAGCGAACTTTTTATGGCCGGAATTGGAAGATATGGATGTGGACGATATGTGGTTTGAACAGGACGGTGCCACTTGCCACACAGCTAATGTACAATTGCTCTTTTGCGCGACAAAATCAATGGCCGTGTCATCTAACGTGGTGGCGATGCCAATTGGCCGCCAAGATCAAGTGACTTGACACCGTTGGACTTCATTCTTTTGGGTTATTTGAAAGAAAAGGTATACGTTGATAAGCCAGCAACAATTCAAGAGCTAAAGGATGAGATAATTCGGCACATTAAAGGCACAGAACCTCAGCGTCATCGAAAATTTTGACCATCGGATGAAGGTGTGCCGCCGAGGTCGCAGCAGCCATTTGGCCGATATTTTGTTCCATACATTATTGAACCATACCAATATTATCATAATAAAAAGAAGTGAATATAACTTCCTAAATAATTTATGTATTATTCAAAATCAACATCGGCCCTTAAAATTAACCTTTACATATACAGTAAAGTAGAGTAGAGAATAATACTGCACAGTTGAGAAAAATACTATATCCGGCTGTTTAGAATCCTATAGTGTTGAAAAGCCAATTAATTGTTCCATAGCATGGGCGTCGTCTCAAAACCCTTATTCCGGGAGCATATATATGTAGGTGATAAGTGACAAATACGTCGATTTCGCCTATTTTTAAAACCAATACATATTTAATATTTCAGGTCAATTTTATCAACGTAGCTTGTTTTGTATAAAGCCTATCTAAACTCGGCCCAATCTGGCTTATTTTGAATATAAACCCTCTCATGCACTTATTCTAAGTGTACAACAATACTATTTAAAGCATATTTCTAACGGTTAAGGAAACTTATTTTTCATTTGCATTCTCTTATATTTTGCAAACTGTTCCTAAAGGGTATAATAAACTACACAAGCGGCTTGACAGCAGCACAACTAGATGTTTATGTGAATATTAAACATTTTTGATTTTCACACAAACATATAGCATATCATCGACCAAGCCGCTTGTGTCGCCATAAGTGTTCAAACAGAATCATGAAACAAAGAAAACAAGATAGTGCATTGCGCAGGTCCGTTAACTTTTTACTCTCATTTTGACGTCATTTTTACGCAACTGTAGTAAAGATAATTTAATGTAAACAAACATTCAGCATAGCACATACACGTGTTTGTTTGATCATGTTTGTGCTCATTTGCTACTATGAAGTACATGCGCAGAAAAACAATGTTTTTTTAAATTTTAGTGCACTATCTTGTTTCATGAAACAGAATTGTGTCTTCAACTAGAGGCAAAAATCCTAAAGCCCAAATTAAGACGTTGGCAGTAACTTCAATTCTCTCTTGTTTTATTATATCTTATTTTCTTTTGTTTTTTAATTTTCTGTAGCTCGTTTCTGTATTTCTCGCATTGCAAAATTTCTCACATTAACCCCCGTTTCCACGACTTACCGATAGCTAAAGGTAGGATTTTATCGGCGGTATAAAAAGTGTTCCCTTTTTAAAACTTTACTTTAGCCTATCAGGTAGTATGAACCTTCCTTAAACTAATCGCTCACTTTAGGTTAAAGTAAAGTTTTAATAATGGAAAACTTGTTATACGGCCGATAAAATCCTACCTTTAGCTATCGGTAAGTCGTGAAAACGGGCCAAAGTGTGAAACAAAAAATTCCATCGTTTTTCGATTTGTGATAAAAAAAAGTGTTTCTGTATTTGAATGCGAGAACAGACAATGCAGATTCTGTTTTAACTGGAATACTTTCAGTAATTAAGTGTCATATGCAAGCGAAACGTGACGGAAAGAAATAGATATAATAAAAACAGCGCTGCCAGATTTGACAATTTATCGTCATTTTGACGATTTTTTGACGATATTATTCCGTCTTCGAAATAAAATAATTTTAATATGTTTATATATTCGGCACCCCAGAAAAACGATATCTTTAAAAATTTACGGGCAAAATCAAAATTTCGAAGGAAAACTGTTTAATTTTTATTTCCATAGATTATTTAATACATTTGTTTATGTGATCAAAACATTAAACTATTACCCCATTTTTAAATCAATGCACTATAGGAAATTTTTTTTTTATTGGTAAGTTCAATATGATATTTTGTCACGCCTTTAAGTGATCTTTTCAGGAAAAAAAAACAATCTGAAATTTTAAATTGTTATCGGATTAAAGAGAAAAATAAAATAAATAATTTCATTTAAATAGACCTCAAGTTAAAGTATGTATGTATATTTGTATAAAATACGTATTTTACCCATGAACTTTACCAATTTTTTTTTTGTTTTATTATGTTTTAATAAAAATCGAACAAAATTTGTCAAAATTAATTTTAAATTGTCCGATTTTTTAAAACAAATTAGGCAGTTTTTTATTATTTTTTCTTAGGAAATTAATGATTTTTTAACAAATTTATCTGGCAGACCTGCATAAAACGAAAACAATGAAGGGCTTAAAAAATTAAAATAACAAAATATAACAATTGTGTTTTAATTATTATCATCATTTAAATTCTCTCTCTTTAAATAAAAAAAAAAAAAAAATAATACACATTCTTGTATGTACATAATTTGTGCTCCATATTTCGAAATTTTATTTTTCTCGCATCAATTTCAAATGTCACTTATTTGGACAGTTCTTGTGAGAAACCTTTAGCAAAATATTGTTACGTTACTGCCTTTTCAATAACGTTTTTGGTTTATTTCCTTTATAATAAACCTCTAGAGTTCTTTTATTGCAACTTTAATAAAATAAATAAAACACTTTAAACACTTTTTAGATGTACTATAAACTATTCACGCTACTTTATTTAGAACTTAGTCAATTTTACTACTTATAATTGCGATGTACACACTTAAATAATCGTACTAATACTGATTATCGATGCCAACCCCCGCGAGCATTCACACCCCGCTCGCCGACATCCAGACGTCTCTAGATCATTCTACTCGGCGAAACGTCTGTAACACTTTCAACATTTCCGGGCGAATCGAGATCCCATTATCCCACAGCGAACATCACTATGCATCAACACTGTGGCTGAATTTAAATTTATACATCAATAAACCAAAGATAAACTCAACACTACCATGTTATATACCCATCTATAACAATCAAACAGTGGGTTTACATTAAAAATATGCGAAACTTATACAACAACATCTTAAACCAATAAAATTACTGATAAACTAAACTTATTCCTAACCAAAGTTACTTTCGCAACACCGCCCCTCACCCAAGCCCGCTCGTCCCGAACAGGCTCAGAATCACCTCTTCCATAAAGGGCTAATCGTTCCAAATGAACAACCCTCACTCCTGCCCTTGGAGTTCACCGCCCGATCATATCTGGACAAATTAGTGCTCACACGTTCGTACTTACGAAGTTCGTAAGGACTTCTCCATTCCAAGGAAGATACCTCATTATCTTCCTGTACATTAAGTGCACCAGAGTTGCACTGCTGGAGCGGCGCACAACTTATATTTGTTGTACCCCTGGCTGCAACACACTTTTTGCAGCTTAATATCCAGTCCTCTACGGCTTGTTTACATCCAACCCAGTAGAAACGTTCCTTCAACCTCTCTACGGTTTTCCTTACACTTAGGTGATCTCCACTAGTGCCGTGATGAATTTTCCGCACCACTTCACACACCTTAGTAGACGGCACAACCATTAGGCTTTTAACTGCCTTGCCATCGGCGCTCTCCCATGTTCGGTATAGGCAACCATTTGCCATTCGAAGACTATTCCACTGTACCCAATATGCTTTCATCAGTGGACCATCCGACGCAATATCTTCAGAAGTTGGTCTTCTACCTGCCATTTTGTCCCTCATAATCTTAGCCAATACAGGATCACTTCTCTGCGCCGTTATCCAGTCTTTACTGGGCTCTATCTGCAATGAGCAACCTTCACTGATGCTTTTCCTTCTATCAGACTGCGTATAGTGCTTGTCCTCCAATTCACTTAGCTGTCTTACATAAGCAACCACTTTTTCACGTTTATCAACTTTTCTGCGAGCTGACGATTTCGGACGAGTACAAGCGAGAGGCTGTCCCACACGAGCCTCGCTTCCATACCCAACATCAAGGGGTATTTCAACATCACCCAAATACATGATGTGTTTTCCCATATCCAGACTTATGTTTTGACGAATCATAAAATCTGCGCCAATCGGTACTTCGTCTACAATGTCAGCCACAAGAAACTCATGAAAAGTGACTATATCAGCAATTCTTAACACCACACGTGTTTTTCCATAGACAGTAGCAGGCTCACCTGTTGCTGTTCGCAAGCTTACTCCACTTAGTGGTTCGACAGCTCCGCTCACTAAGTCAGGCCTGATAATTGAAAATCCTGCACCAGTGTCGATAGTCAAAATGCGCTCTTTGCCATCGATGTAACCACATGTTGTAACACTTCTATTGCTCTTTTGCACTACCAAATTTATTGTCGAGTCCTCAGATGCGAATGGAAGCACTCCCTCCATACTTAACGGCGACTCCTGTGATGACTGATAATTAGCATGCTGGCTGTTTAATGGCGGTGAAGCTGATCTTCTTGGCTTTCTTGGTGCTCTACAGTTTCTCTGCATGTGACCAATCTTTCCACAGTTATAGCATTTCACTTTAGTTTTACTTTGCTTCTCGCTTAAAGCTTCCATAGCTGCCTCTTTTAGATCCTGCACAATATCCCTTTCTCCTTTGGTGGTCACATCGAGCCTTCGCACCTTGCCTACTTGTGGTCTTGAAATAATTCTAGCGGTTTTCTGGGCTAGGGCAAATGAAACAGTCTCTGCAAAGGTAGACTTTTGAGACGTACATACCGCAATTTTTATATCTGCATCCCGAATACCATTTACAAATGCCTCAGTTTTGAAGTGATCCAAGAATGAATGACTGTCACCAGGATAGGTAAGCTGCACCAACCGCTCAATATCCAGTGCAAAGTCCTGTAATGTCTCATTAGCCTTTTGCATTCTACCACGTTATTCCATTTTGTAGATTTCCTTTTTGTGGTCGCCACCATATTTACGCTGCAGTGCCATCATCACGTCATCATAATTGTTTCTGCAACTTACTGGTACACTTTCTAGAATTTCAGCTGCAGTCCCTTTTAGTGCAAGAATTAGCTCTACGGCCTTTTCATCACTGTTCCATGCATTTCTGTTAGCAACTGTATCAAACTGGAACTTAAAAACATTAAATGGAACACTACCATCAAAACAAGGGGCCTTTATTCTACTCGAGACTTCTGGCAAAACTCGTACAGCTGCCTCCTGGCATTGAATGTTATTTACTTTTGCCTCCAGATGGTGTAGTTTTTCATCAACTTCTATTTTTACATCAGACAACTTTTTATTGAATTCTATTTCCAGATCGTCAACTCTTTCATTTATAATAGTTGAAATCTCTTGCAGCTTCTCAAGTTTTTCATTAGTAGCCTGAAGCTTATCATTGGTAATTCTAGAATTCTCTTGTATTTCAGCTAGAATTGTGCTCGTTTTCTCATCCATTTTTCGAGAAGTTTCAGCTAGAATATCGCTCGAATTTTCTTTTATCATCATCACCATGCTTCTGGAATTATCGTCAATTTTTCTAGAAGTTTCATCAATTTTTCTAGAAGTTTCATCCAGCATAGCTCTTGAATTTTCATCTATTTTTGCCATCATAGCAGCAAACATCGTGTTGAAATCCATACCGCTGGCAACTGCACGTGTACATACCTCTATTTCTTCTTTATCCTCGAATTCGTGGATACAAATGTCAATATTGCGTCGCTCGAATTCATCTATTAACCTCTTCTGCAACTCTGCTTTATTTCCTGCAGTTGGTAGATCTAACTTGCTCAACTCTTTCTTGAGCTGATCCACTTTAAGTTCTTCAAATTTCATTGCTGTCTATTTTTTTTATTTTTTTCTAATTTATTTTATTTTTGCAATTTCACTTCTGACACCAATTGTTACGTTACTGCCTTTTCAATAACGTTTTTGGTTTATTTCCTTTATAATAAACCTCTTGAGTTCTTTTATTGCAACTTTAATAAAATAAATAAAACACTTTAAACACTTTTTAGATGTACTATAAACTATTCACGCTACTTTATTTAGAACTTAGTCAATTTTACTACTTATAATTGCGATGTACACACTTAAATAATCGTACTAATACTGATTATCGATGCCAACCCCCGCGAGCATTCACACCCCGCTCGCCGACATCCAGACGTCTCTAGATCATTCTACTCGGCGAAACGTCTGTAACACTTTCAACATTTCCGGGCGAATCGAAATCCCATTATCCCACAGCGAACATCACTATGCATCAACACTGTGGCTGAATTTAAATTTATACATCAATAAACCAAAGATAATCTCAACACTACCATGTTATACACCCATCTATAACAATCATAACATTACATTTGTACTAGAAAATTCTGTACAGTGGGTTTACATTAAAAATATGCGAAACTTATACAACAACATCTTAAACCAATAAAATTACTGATAAACTAAACTTATTCCTAACCAAAGTTACTTTCGCAACAATATTGATACAGAAACACTTTTTCTCACATCCTTCCAATAAATGCTGGAAAATTATTTAAATGACAGATAATTCTCCCAAAGTAAATATACAGAAACACATATGTGAGAAAACCATTTTTTGTTTCATATTGCACTGTTTTTGTTATAATTCACTTGTTTCATGCGGGAAATTTTACGATGCGAGAAATACAGTAACGGGCTACTGTTTGCAAAATGTATGACAATTATTAGAAGTATGGCAGCATTGTTGGGAGAATGAGTGTCTATATGTGAGAGCATTAGAAAAAACGTTCTCAAAATGAAATAGATTTTATTTCACGACGGCTTTCTATAACAAATTTTTTTTGTCAAACTGTTAGGGAAATGCGGTCTTGTAGCAGTTCTGTTTGAACAATTTACTCAAACCACTTCGTTTTGGTCAGATTAATCATTCTCATTAATATTGTCAAACTTATGAAAGTTTGATATACTTATATACATATATAAATATATAATGCTATTAAATGTAATTAAATATTTCGCTTTTTCGATTAGAAATTCAATTGTATATAATCGACTTGTTGTCTATTGCAAAGAAACAAAATTCATTTCGTGCCGATATTCGAAATCAATTCATTTAATTGCATTAATATAAAGATAATATTAATTTAATAAATGGGTTTTAACTGAATTTACTAGAGCGTTTTTCTTTTGAATTGTTATTGCAATAAAAAGCTTTTACAAAGAAAGGAATAGATAAAAGCTATTGGAAATGACTTGAGATGGAACAAAATAAAATAATAAATTTTTAAGTTTATGAGTACTAAATGTCAACTTATGACTACTATAGATCACCTTAACATTATCTTGTTAAGTGATGCCATATAGAATATTATTTCTATCTGCTAGGCAGATTAGGGCAAAACGAATGGTATTAAATAAAGAGTGTAATCTTCTACCAGTTTTAAGATTTTCGCACCCACAAAATCAAATGACTTTTGTTCTTATTATCAAAATAATCAAAAAGAAAATATTTTTCATTACATTTTGCGTCTACACTATTACATTTCAAATAAAAAGGAAACTCTTTAGAAAATATAAACAGCTGTTCAGGAAAAAAACAAGGACATACATATAAACATCGATTACATAGATATCAAACTCGCTTGTCAAAAACCTTATTAAGATATTCTGTTTTTTTTTTTTGGAAAATGCTGTTAGTTTTGAATGATATTTTACCATTTTGTATCAATATATATTTCAAAATGGTGAGAAAGCCCGACTTCATAATACCCTACACCAAATACAAATTGAGTGTACCCTATTCGGGACATGTTATTAGTTTAAGATTCGTTTACTTATGCGATTTCTTTGTGCCTAATATTATCTAGATGTCTACATCTGAACAAGATTTTTGGAAAAGCGTTTGCATGGGATCTATGGTCAATTCTGGACCAACATGTCATGACATTGAAGTTATCGTCAATAAATTTCATGTCAATATAATGACATGTGGTTAAATATAGTCCGATTCAAATAAAATTTTGTTAAATGATTAGGTTTGAAATAAATTATTTTTGGGCCAGCATAATAATTCTGGAAAGAAGTTTGTATGGGGGCTTTGTAAAGCTATGGGCCGATTCTTGCTATTCGTCCATAAGAAAATTAATTAATTTGTTACAAATTTCATCAAATTGGCTCTAAAATTGTGAACTGTAATTTGGGTACAAAAGTTATACAGCAGGGAAAACGGACATCTTTAGGTCAATTCAGGAGGTAATTCAAGTCGATCGGTATGCTAAAATAATGGTCGAAAACAAGAGAGCCAGAAACTCAGAGAACCACGCCTAACAACAAGCTCCTCAATACAAACACTTAAAAACGCGAATGTGACGTGTTTTTCTTTAGGGGTTTTTAACGTTTTAAAATGATAAGGAACCAGCGCCAAGAGTGGTATGGAATAAAACTTTAGGCATTGTTTTAAATGCAATAAAATGCAAAAAACTAAAATTTCTTATAAAAAATTGTAAAGAAACTCTTCAAAAAAGTTTTATAAAAGTTTGTTTCCATTCCTTTTAGAATTTCTACAGTATGAATCGTAGACCCTATAAAGTTTATATATTCTGGATCATTTGACTTAACTATGCCTTTTTTCGGCGGTCAGTCAAAACAAAAATATATTTTTAGAAGTGATAACAGATTTTCATTATTTAAGCTCTAACTCTTATAGTTTTCAAGAAAAACGCATTTAAAGTTTTTCATACAAAAACATGAACAATATCCATTTTTAGAAGTCATAACAGATGTTCATTATTTAAGCTCTTACTCCTACAGTTTGTGAGAAAAACGCATTTGAAGTTTTTACAACATAGAAAAATCCAGTTTTAGAAGTGATAACAGATTTTCTTTATTTAAGCTCTAACTCTTATAGTTTTCGAGAAAAGCGCATTTTAAGTTTTTCATACAAAAACATGAAACTAAGCAGACTATGTTTTTATATATTAATGTCACACCGGCCCGCAATAGTTCAATATTGAAATCGATCCACAAGTGGCTGAAATGTGGCCAAAAAACATCGACTGTCTCTAATTTTTGAAAATTTACTTTTTACTTTTTTAAGTCTTCCTGTTCACATTCTATGAACTTAATTTTTTCACTTTTATCTGAAATAAGCTGTGTAGAATGCTAGTATTGAAAATAAGCCGGTTAATAAATGATATTTGGTACGATTTTTAATACTAGGATTGTAAAAGATTCGGCGCAACCGAATATAGCATTTTAATTCGGTTATACTTTTATTGTCTGTTAGTTTTGAATGAATTATTTTAAATTTGAAACAAAGCCCTTGAAACTTTATACCGCGTGATTCATCGCGAGGTTTGATTTATAATGTAAAATTATACGTAAAAATTCGAAAATGAACATAACATTTTATTATGGGTAAAATGGCATTTACTGTTTCAAAATTATATGCAAATACTGGCCATTCAAAAGCTTTCGACTTTACATAATCCCAAGTGCTCCCCATAATTATTTCGCCGAAGGGTCATTGTTTCACGCGCTGTATTGCTCGTAGCGCCGTCTTGTTTTAACATGGTACTTTAACGGTACCATTGATTTTACTCATTTTTAAAGAAATATGGACCAATGATTCTACCAGCCCATAAACCACACCATACCGTTGTTTTTAATAGATGTAATGGTAGCTCTTGGTACTCTTCGGGTTGATCATTCGCCCAAAAACGGCAGTTTTGTTTATTAACGTATCCATTGCGCCACAAATGTGCTTCATCACTGAAAAACATTTCACGATAAAACAGAACATTTGCACTAAGTTTTTCCGAAGCCCATTCACTGAAAATCAGACGCAAATTTTAGTCGCCTGGCCTCAATTCCTACACAAGTGAAATTTATACCGAAAATATTTTTATAACCGCGGCAACACATGTGGTACATGTCCCTTAAGACAAAAATGTCTTCTATACCTTCATTACATCAAAAGTTATGATTTTTGCTACGGAAAAAGTAAAAACGAGCCACTGTGCGGTAGTAAGAATATTTCAGGAGTAGGCAATTAATGAGATATATAAATAATTAACCAATCGTTATAAATATCGATATTTTAATCGGTTGCATTTAAATTACACTAGTTTACACCGTAACAATGTACACTTGATGAGAGATAGATTTCCTTATGTATTTTCTTCTGCTGAATTCGAAAGCAAGGTTAATTTTTTTTTTTATGGAACAGTTTTTTAGATATTGTCACTTTTTAATTTTTTCGACCTTTTTTCAGTTGACAAATCATATCTCGAGGTAGAATTGAGAAATTTATGCGTATTTTAAGAAATTCCGGGATTGATTCTATAATTTTCATAAGGAAACCTATCTCTCATCAAATGTACATGAAAAAATTGCATTTGTAAACTAGTGTTATTAATTCTGAAGACCGTTCTTCACGAAATTTGACAGTGTAGCTTATAGACTGTAAAACTGCTACAGGCCAAATTTTGTTACATTATCATTATTCGTTACAGTTTTAGGTGTCTAAAGTTTTTTAAAAAAGTGGGATTTATATGGGACATATGGTAAATAATGGACCGATCTTCACGAAATTTGGAAGTGTGATTTCTAGACAAAGACTCTTTGGCATGCCAAATTTTATCCCAATATCTATATTTTCTACGGTTTTAGGATTATTTAAATATTAGAGGGAGGGCTATTATGCACACATTTTCACAAAATTTGGCAATGTGATTTTAAGACACATAACACATTATCGGTACGGCTTACGGCGTTCTAAGTTTTTTTCCGAGAGAAGGTTTTATATGGGGCTTATGGTAAATTATGAACTGATCTTCACGAAATTCAGTAGCTTGATTTTTTATACATATAAAGACTTGAGTCGCACCCAAATCCACTAGCTCGAAATATTTTAAATTACAGCGGCCACTCTAGATTAAGGAGAAGAGATACAGCAGGACTCATCCGACGAGAAGACCGCTAAAAATCTACATATGTGAATAGAAACCGTGAAGAGAAAAATTTTCGTCTAGCATTGGCAGGACAAGAATAAAGTATTAGTATAAGATTTGATTAATTATTGTTAGTTCATATTTAATATATGAAGATTCAATAAATAAATAATGAAAAAGAAAAAAATATAAATGAATTAATGCAAAATCTAATATGAATCCGTGCTCGTTTCATAACTTTGACCAGTTTTTCGGGCCAACTACTCTATATTTTGGGTGGTTGTTTCACATTTGAATTCATAGCCTTTATCCTACTTAACTGTTTTGTCTAAATTGTTTAAATTGGTAAGGAGAACCAGAAACAATTTGACGGCAATATTATTCTTTTGTGTGAAATTGTTCGAAAGTAAGCGATATTTTTAAAGACGCTTTAGTCCGTCTTAGAATTACTCAACGACCAGAAATATGTATGCTCTATGGGGCTTTAAATTAATATTAAAATAGTGTCACACGGAATGACAAACTTAGTATACATTCATCAATACTGCTGGATGGTATACTGACCTATTTGTAACACTAAGAAATATCCTCTCTCATTTATGAATATTTACTATAACAAATACAATTTATTTAAATCCTTGTACTAAGGAATTATTTTGCAACAAAAAGATACTAAAAATTAGTGCTCGTAAATAAACAGAACTTTATTTAGGGTACGGCTCACGCACCCACAAATGACATCCTTAATACCGGTCGTAACTATTTTCAAGAAAGAGCCGAACATTATATAGTGTTCTGTTCTTCGTTATAAAAAAGAACAATTGTAGTGGTTCTGTAGTCAATTATTATATTATAATGTGCTGTAGGTGTTCTTTTTTAAATTGATAAAAAAAGATTTTGTTTGCTGTGCTTAATTCCCTTTTTAAATAATTGATAAAAAATACTGAAATTTATTGTTGGAGGATAAGCTGTTCCTATGCGCATTTCACTGGTTGCTTAGGCCAGATCATCAGGAAACGTTCTCCTAAATAATTTTAGAAAAGCCAAAGCTATCAGCAAGCAAAACTACAGAGGGAATGAGAATTACCTACAAACACTCAAAAAGTCTTTTTTGCAACGATATCAAAGCTTAAACAAAATACCAAACAATAAATCAATGATGAGTTTTTATCTTTTCTTACATTTCCCGCTACAATTAGTTGGAATTCTTCCAACATTAATTGTAGTTGTAAGTGTAAGGAGAACGTTTCCTGATGATCTGGCCTAAGCAACCAGTGAAATGCGCATAGGAACAGCTTATCCTCCAACAATAAATTTCAGTATTTTTTTTATCAATTATTTAAAAAGGGAATTAAGCACAACAAACAAAATCTTTTAATAAATAATAGTATTCCCAAAAATAACTTTGATAATTGATAAAAAAATTAATAAACAAAAACTTTTTGCAATGTCCACAGCACGAATAACTTGTATATTAGGGTGGGTCAAAAAAAAATTTTCTCGTAACGACTTCTAATAGCGTAAATATGTTGTATATGTGTCTGCATTAGACCCCTGTAAGATATTATTAATTTATTTTTAGTGTAAGAGCCCGCGCTTTGATCTTCGTTTTGTTAAATTTGTTATATAACAGCAATAGCATTGTATTGCAAAAAATCATATTAATGTATCCTAACGATTCTTAAATTTTCGAGGATTCAGACACAAGTAATTCATTCATTAAAAATCATATATTCTTCCAGGAAATATTTTTGATAGAATACACATAAAATTTACTACGCGGACAGAGAAGTTGTGTGTTTATTTTTTTATTTGAAATGTTTTAACTTCTTGCCGTTATTATGGAAACCAGAAGCCGAGATTATTTCTGCACGAGATTCAAAAGTGTAGAAGATATTAATGATAATTTTTTACCAACTTAAGAATATGTTACGAAATACTATGATTGGAATAGGGAGCAACTTAAAATAACAAGGAATACTACCAAAGAACCATCGGTTTTAGATATTGCAAAGCTTGTAGCTCAAAAGATAGAATGCGTTTGGAGAAAATCGTCTCTTCCTACAGTGTCAAATACAATAGTCAAACAAGTAATAAACGGTTATCATATAAATTACAAAAATCTCATAAAGTTTATTAAAAAAGAAAATTTTCTCCGACGTAGCAGATTTTTGTTTCATATTTCTTTCTGTAGATGTAAAAAAATTGAGCTTTTTTAGATGTCCAAGGCAATATAAATTACCCAAAGGAGAACAGGAGTTTTTGACTGTGATGAGATGGCGAGAAAGATGCGTATTGGAGGAGTAGTTCGAGATCTTCCAACTAAATTGCAAAAAAAGAGCAGCCCAAGTACCAAATACAGAAAAAAACGTAAATAAAAGTCACGACAAAATTAACTTTAAATAGCAGGAGTTATCTGTAAGTAACCCCAGTGCTTCTTGTGACGACTCTCTTAATTTACCTTTCACGTCAAAGGATGCCTATATTGTCAAAAACTTGTAACCGTTACAGTGTTTCCGATAGCCCAGCGGCTGCTATTGCTTCGTCTGTATTGCAAGATATCTCTCCTAGCAGTGAACCAATTGAAAAATCAAAAATAAGACGGGAAAGAAAGAAAGTACGTAAAAAATGTATTCAAGACCAGAAGCAGCTAGACCTACTAGCTTTATACTTTGACGGCCGAAAAGATAAGACGCTTAATATTATTTAAAAGCGAGCTAGGAAATATGGACAAATACTGATTGAGGAACATGTATCTGAAAAGGAGCCAGATTCAGTTTATGTGCAACACCAGATCGAAGTACTTCTTAAAATATTGAAATGTCAATTATTGCCCTTCCTTCGTCTCAAAAAATGAATAAAGAAAATTTAATGGCAATTGGTTGTGATAGTACAGTCACTTACACTGGGAAATTTAACGGAGTAATAAGAGTATTGGCAAAAAGACTTCAGCGACCACTGCAATGGATTATTTACATTTGAACGAATTGCCATTAACACATCTATTAAACAAGCTATGTATATGGTGTTACCAAGGGACCATATTCGCATGCTGGTCCTATTGGCAACTTATAAGAAAACTGCCAAAATCTTGCTTCTGTCGATGTTGTTGGGTGAAACAGTGAGAGAACTGGCAGCCAGACGTGTTCATGAAGCACGAAGCTCGCCTCATACCCGAAAGCAACATCGCGTCTTTGAGGCCCCCTCTATCAATTTTGACGCCAGTTACTACTTTGAAGTTATAAATAGGAATCATAAGAACATCACTACTGAAGAAATAAATGCGGCAGTTGAGTGTCAAGAAGTGACAATCTAATTTTTGGAAATGCCCAGATTTGACAGTATTCAAGCCTTTGTGACCAAAAAATAACCAATAAAATTTCGTGTTTATGTTGTATAGGAATCAAAGTTTTATTTTTTTTTATGTGTAATTAAAAATGTGTTCAGTTTTAATTAATAACAAATAATTTATAGTAAATAAAATATTAAAATTTAAAAATTGGCTTTTTTTAAAATAATTTATTATTAGGAGCTACGGCGCGGGCTCAAGATGTGACTTTTTTAAACTTTTTTTAGCTTTTTTTATTTGTTTTAACGTAAGACAACAAAATATTGCTATTAGAATATGATTCGAGAAGTTTTATTTTTTTCTCATACATCAGTGACCCACCCTATTGTATATATTTTGTTTGTGTATAATTTTTTTGTTCTCATCATTTTGTTGAGTTGAATAAGTACAGTATTATTTTTGAGTTCGAAGATCACAAACAGGGAGCCGTTTTTTTTAATGATATACTAAACAAACACTATTAGCGTTTGTCTTTTCCACAAATCTACCGAACCGAACACTAAAGAGCGATATTTAATGTTTATTTTCAAACACTGCTTAAAATTAAGAGAAATAAATTTCGGGTCGTTCAGTTTTCAAATTGGAGAAAATATTTATGTAAAGTAACTGAGAATATCAAAATAATAAAGTCAGCCATCCAAACCTTCTATACATTCACAGAAAAAATTATTAAATTTCTCCAATCACCAAATTTGTTCTAAATTCATAATATCAAGCAAACAAGTTGTTGATTTTGCACCTATTACCAAAATGATTATATTGATTACTAAAAATTTTAAAATTTTTAAAAAAATATTTTCAATAAATGATATTTTTAATTTTAATTAAAAAAGTGATCAAAAAACTTTCAAATTTTAAACAATGTGTTAATTTATTTAAATAAATATTGACAATGTCCAACAACAATTATACATGTTTAAATTATTTTATTTTAAACGAAAAAAGTCAATTAAGATTGTTTGTTATTTAATTAAAATTTTAATTGAAAATTTATTTCAAAACAACTAAAATGTTTATTAAATCAAAATTAAATTTTTAAATTTTTCAGCTGAAAAAATTATTTATTCAATTATCACATTAATTAAATTAAAATACTTTTTAAACTATTTTTTTAATTGATAAAACATTTTTTTCTGTGTTTGGTGTCAATATTACACTGATTATATTATTATTAATAATTTATTAAAAAAAAAAATACATACGTATTTAAGCAAAATTAAAAAAAAGGAAAGTTGAATAACAAATTCATAAAGTTTGCATATGCTATCTTTTCATACTGTGCATTCAACATTACGATACACTCAAATTTTACATTGAAATGCAGTGAAAGTTATGAAAACTTAAAACTGCATATACATAACTCCAACAAGCCGCCATTAAACTGCAACTTGAAAACCAGCAAAAAATAGAAAAAAGAAAATTCTTTGTACAGGAACAACTAAATAGCAGATAAAATTGAAGTATGAAAGAAAGTAAAACAAAGTTTTATAACTTTTTCTATTTCTTCAATTACTTTTTTTTTGACACAATTCTGCAAAATCCCAAAGAAAAAGAACTAAACGAAATATGTGTGTATGTATGTATATATATAGTAAAATGATGGGTAGGTGGATATGAAAAGTATAAAAATTGTTTAAGCTGGATCTAGAAAGTATTTTTAAATAGAATGAGAATATAAAAGTAGATACAGCACTGCTCAATTGGTTGTATACGACAAATTTAAATTGATACAGCTGCTAACATCGATTGCAACAATACTTGTTATTATAAGTTCTTGTAAGTAGTTTAAAAATGTTTTAGTATATAGATATTGGCTGGCTGTGTCAGTCTACGTATATGTTAGTTCTTATATGCTTAACATTTTAGAAAAAAAAAACAAAACAATATGCAGATTTTGTTATACCTACACCACCATAGACGAGCCCTTAGCGCCAAATTATCGAAGGCGACAAAACACAAATTTTACAGGAGAAGGTTTTTTAGTTCTTTTTTGATATGTATACATAAACTTGAAAATTTTTTGATGCGACATATTATAATTTCGTCCAAGCAACCGACTACAGCAAAATAAAGTTTGCTTACATTGTGCATTGGTCCTTAAATTTTTAATTTTAGCAATAAAAAAAATATTGAGAAAATGTCGCTTACGATAATTTGGCGCTAAGGGCTCGTGGTAGACAAATTTAAATATCTTTGAAAATAATTCAACTAGACTTATGAATTTTGGTACAAGGTGTTACTAGGCTACTATGTACCATTGTCATGGGCGTAATTGGATCACTGCCACGCCCACCCCCCATATAACTGCAAAAATTTACATCTGATATTATTCGCGTTGGATAATCAAAAAGTAAAAAAGCGGTGAGTATGCATGAAAATGTTTATAATAAATAATAAAGAGGTAGAAGTAATAATAAATGTTACATTTTTCTTCATTAATTTTAAAATAGGAATATATTCCATATGTACAATGCACATATAAATTAAAGTAAGAATAAAATGTTAAAATTAATGGTTTTCTTCTGGTATTTCTGGAGATTGCAATAAATGTAGTACTTCAGTACTTCCACAAATATGGTTTACGGAGAGGTCAAGCCTTTCATTTTCGGGTGTTTTAAGCCATATATCAAAAATTTCGTGGTATGTGGCATTATCACTCATTATTTGTTTCTTTTTTTTATCGGCAAATCTCGGCAGATAATTTTATATATGCCTTACGGCCGTGTCAGATACAACTTCGTCGCTTTGCGTGACGTTTCTACCTTCGGCAGAAAAACGCAAAGCAAAAGGTGTATGCCACAATGAAAACTTTGACAACACTTACGCATTGTTTGTTTACTTATAAAAGCGGTTGGTAATTTGTACATTTAATTATTTGTTATAAAAATAAAAGTTAAAAATTTAATTGGACGGTTTTTTGGAATTAAATTTGACAAAAAAAAAATTAAAAAAAAAGAAAATTATACTAGCCAATTGTCAAAGCGCGCAAAAAGATGAGAGTTGGCTAACTTTTTGCTTCGCTCCGCTTTGAAAGTACTTTATGTTATATGTTTCGTATAAGTATGTATATTTTATCTTAGATGTCAAATCAAATCGGTAACGCAACGCTAAGCAAAAGTTTTATCTGACATGGCCTTTAAAGTAGGTACTTCAGAAGTTCGTTTAAAACTAATTTGGTGTTGAAGCGTTACGAAGAAAAGAATTTATTGATTATAGAATTTAGTTTTTTTTTTTCTTAACTTAACGAAAAGAGTAATTGTTTAAATAAAATAGCACTGAAAGAACTTTCCAGTTCTAAAAATAAATTCTCAAGATATTAACAGCGAATAAGTTGAGCTTCAAAACAAAAAAAAAAAAAAAAAGGATCGTCAAAAAAATTCCATTCCAATAAACAGTTAAACGCTTTTAAAAATTAGCAATTTCATCTAAGTGTTTTTGTTGTTTTTAATTCACTCAAAAATATTAAATTTTAAAGTAACGTTATATTCCCAGGAAAAACTTTTTGAATTTTGGTAATAGGTCGTAGTTATTTCACACGTTACCTGGTAAGTAGTTGTCATTACAATTGTCATTTTTCTGAAAACCTCAATAAGTACTTGCTAGTAATGACCTCAGTAAGTACTTTTCATTACTAATTTTTTCAGTTATGAATAGTTGTCTTGTTTTCAGAACTGAATATTTGCTTACTGGTAACTAGATCCATAACTACTTATTAGGTCTATTAATGAGCGCCAATTAAATAACAACTAGTTATTTTTTGGCTTCTAGTAAGTTTATTGTAAGTACTTACACTTTAACTTACTGGTAGTTAAATAATAACCAGAAATTTTGTGACTTCTAGTAAGTGTATTGTAACTACTGAATTCTGTGGACAACTCGAACAAAAATAAGTAGTTGTTCAGCCGAAAAATAAGTAGTATTTATATTTCTCCAACATTACTTGCTAACTTACCAGGTAAATAAAGTTTTTGCTGGGTTGTTATTGTTGAGAAATTAGGCAAAGTTTTTGCATTTTCTTTTTTTATAAGAAGTGCTCTTTCATATTTGATAAATATATTTTCGCAAATTTTAACTCAAAACAACTACTTTTGTCCAGCTAGATTAGCAAAATCTTACACTGTGCTATCTATGTATGAAGATAATTAACCTACCTAATAAAATATTATAAATTTCAGTCGGGCCATCAGTTGCACCCCTTTAATTTCCGCCTGGTAGTTCTGTCGTTTCGTTATTTACCTTACAAAATCTGCACAGCCTGGTATTACCATTATCTATTATAAACTGGTGGTAGTTGAGACCACAGTGCCCCGTAAATAGGCCAGTAAGCAGCCTTAGTTCTTTCTTTTCAAGCAGAAATAGCTTACCTGCTTAACCTCGTGACAGGGTCACAAATTTTCTAGACTGTCTCAGATCGAAAATGGAGTCCATGTGTGAGAGAATTCACATTCGGACCATGATTTTAGCATCACCTTAATGTGATCGATAGGAACACCGAAGAAAGGCTCTAGCCCCTAAGGATGGCGAACACCCATGTTCGCTAAGCAATCAGCCCTCTTATTACCCACATGGTCAGGTACCTAACAAAAATTTAAGTCATTGTATTTTCATGATTGTTCAGAGATATAATACATTGCATAACTAACCTGGACTTAGGGGTTCCAGACGTACTGTTTTTAGCAGTTGATTTACTGTTGTTATACAACTGTACTGTTTTATACACAACAACCAACAACAGTACGCAAATGTATTGTTTTTTAACACTTTGTTCTATTTTTGAAATACACAACATTTCTCTTTTTCAATATTTGATATTAAAAATTTTGTTTGGTGTTATTAAGAAGAACCCTGTTGCACTAACACACATTGGTAGATTACAATAAATAAATTAAAAGCTTTTGAAACCTAAAAAAGTTATTTTACATATATGTATGTATGTGTGTGATAAAAATTGTTTCAAGTAAAAATACTTTTAAGCCTTTCATGCACCAAACTGCTTTGTGGCATCTTAATTTTTTTTAATTTAAATATGAAAAACAAAAAGAATTTACCATGTGCAAGTGGAAAGCAAAGTTATAGTAACCCAGCAAAAACTCTACTTACCTGGTAAGCTAGCAAGTAATATTGGAGACATATAAACAGTACTTATTTTTCGGCTGAATAACTACTTACTTTTGTTCCAGTTGTCCACAGAATTCAGTACTTACAACACAGTTACTAGAAGCCAAAAAATATCTAGTTATTATTTAACTACCAGTAAGCTGATTTGTAAGTACTAACAATATACTTACTAGAAGCCACAAAATGACTAGTTTTTATTTAATTGGCGCTAGTTAATAGACCTTATAAGTAGTTATTTAGCTCGTTACCAGTAAGTTAATAATCAGTACTGAAAACAACACAACTAATAAGTAGGTATTGTGAGCTCATTTTTGGTAAGCAAATATTTAGTAGTGACAATAATAGAGTAAAAAGTATTTACTGATGTCATTAGTAGTAAGTACCTATTGAAGTTTTTAAAATAATGGCAACTGTAATGAAAAGTACTTACTAGGTAACGTATGAAATAACAACTACCTTTTACCAAAATTCAAAAATTTTTTTCTGGGAAGGAATTGTAAAATTTGGTTTTGCAAAGATTTACCGTTAGAAATAGTAAGTCTTGTTTTGCACATTCAACAAATTGCGTCCATTTCTACTGCGTCCAAAACACTTCCTAATAAAAAAGAAAATAAACTAGTGATATGTTTTTGGTCAACAGAATTCTATTGCATAACTTTATTTTTATAAGCCCCTTTTTTAATTGATTTATATACAAACTTTAACCAAAAAATCTGAATCTTGTTTTTTTAAAAGCTTCATAATCTTTTAAGTAAATTACAGCATATATCGTTCAAAATATTATCGATCTTTTATTTTCTTTACATGCTAATATGCAGTGTTGAATTTCTTCTATCAGCTGAAAACAAGAGAGTCAACTCAAAATTTTTTAATTTGCACCTTATGCAAGAAATCGATGTACAATTGTCTTATCTAAAAAATCTTACATCATTTTCTCTAGTATTTTGTCAAAAAATGCAATTCTAGCCCCCTTTGTAATATAAGAGTACATATAAAAAGAAACCCGTTTTTTGCCTCTACTGAACATTTTTAAATATCGTTTAAGTTAACTCCCTCCCTCCCTTATTAATTATGAATACGATCTATATATAACTCTGGGTGTGTGTGAAACGGTAGCAAAGTACTCGTGGAAGTAAAATTTTGACACTATTGAGGTGAATAAAATTTCAAAAGCCCTGAGGCCATAGATTACATAGGTATAAAACTCCCTTAAAATTGGAAAAAATATGAGGTATGTATATATAGGAACTGTGTGAATTCAACACACTTGTAAAAGTTTACCTCAATTTTTTGGCAAATATTTTGTAAACAATAAACAATTAAAAAACAAATTTTTTTTAAAATTTTTAAAGAAATAATAATATTTTAAAAGAAATTTAAATTTTTTTGCATTTTATTACATTTAAAACAATGCCTTTAGTTAAATTCCGTACCATCATTGGCGGTGGTTCCTTATCATATATCATATATAACGAAGAAAACCAAAAGAAAAACAAGTCTCATTCGCGATTTTAAGTGTTTCTGTTGATTGTTCGTAGGCGTGGCTCTTTGGGTAAAACAGCAGTCAAGCTTATACAACATAAAATTTACACCTTTTTTAAACATACGTTGACCAAAGTCTCATCTGGAATTATGGTAACCAGTAAGTATACTCACTCCACCATATGAGGAGGGTGCATTAGGGTATGTGGTGATATGTGTAACACATAAAAATATTGGTTTTCGACCCTAATTTTAGCATACCGATCGACTTGAATTACCTCCTGAATTCACCTAACGATGTCCGTTTTTCCTGCTGTATAACTTTTGTACGCAAACTACAGTTCACAATTTTGGAGACAATTTGATGAAATTTGGTACAAATTATTATATTGTCATATGGACCAATAGCAAGAATCGTCCCATAGCTTCATAAAGCCCTCATATAAATTTGTATCTAGAATAGAAAATACTTTCATATAAACCATCTTATTATGCTGGTATTTCGATTGAACTTGGCCCAAAAATATTTTATTTCAACCTTAATCGTTTAACAAAATTTTATTTGAATCGGACTATATTTGACCACACGTTATTGTATTGACATAAAATTTATCGACGATAACTTCAATGTCATGACATGTAGGTCCAGAATTGACCATAGATCCCATGCAAACGCTTTCCAAAAAATCTTATTCAGATGTAGACATCCAGATAATATTCGGCACAAAGAACTCGTATAAGTAAATGAATCTTAAACTAATAACATAATTTTGTTTAGGAGCGTTCATGATTGCACATTAGTCCCAAATAGGGTACACTCTGAAAAAACTTTCGTTTGGTGGTCGGGCTTTCGCACTGGTTTTAATAATTAGGCAAATATCATTAAAGTTGTGAAATATTCCCAGCAAACAGTAAAGCTTGATGTGAAATTAATAATGATATTTAATTAGAGCCATTCTGAAATATTTATGGCTACAAAATGGTTAAATAATGTTCAAAACTAATTTTTTTTTTTTTTTCATTATTTATTTATTGAATCTTCATATTTTAATATGAACTAACAATAATTAATCAAATCTTATACTAATACTTTATTTTTGTCCTGCCAATGCTAGACGAAAATTTTTCTCCTCACGGTTTCTGTTCACATATGTAGATGTTTAGCGGTCTTCCCTTCGGATGAGTCCTGCGGTATTTCTTCTCCTTAATCTAGAGTGTCCACTGTAGCATTTAAAAGAAGAGATTTTTTTGTGAATTTCTTAATAAAATTCAAATAAAATCGATATTATTTTTTAGACCTCTTATTTGTGGTTGCTGGGAATGTGGGGAATATTTATTTCATACAAACACAATGATTAATAATTTTACTTACACATCTCATCACTTAAGATTTTTTTGACAACAGACTTATGTTTTTGACAAACGAGTCTCATATCTATTCAACCTATGCCCTGGGCTAGTGAAATTTTTTTTCACGTCAACAGTGTCAAAATTGTGCTTTCATGAGTAGTTTGCTACCGTTCCACACACGCCCAAATTTATTTTAAGGATCCGCATGTAACCTTCAAAATTACCTGCCCTATATTCTGCAATGCACGGCATCCTGCTCGCATACTTGTTGGCCAACTACTTTACGGATTTGTGAAACGGAGGAATGTTCAGGAAAGCCCCTAAAGAGAGAGTTGGACAGGTCCTTTTTGTGCCCGTGTTTACCCAGATCTGGCGGTAAACTTTATCAAGTATTGCTCAAGCTTTGACCTGTTCAGTTTTAGGCTACCAGGCTAGGGTGACATAGCTTAAGATTGGTCTCATTATCCTAACAGTAGAATGGGGCATCATCCCCATTTTTCCTCCGAAGAGTCTTTGATAGGCATATAATGCCCTTGTAGGTTTTCTGGTAATATGGGATATCTGAGTGTTTCAGTTAAGGCCTTAATCCATAATGATCCCTTAGTATTTCGCTTCGTCCGATAGCCGTACCATCAAGCCCGGCTCCTTACGTCTCAGTACTCTACGTCTGGTTAATGATATTAGAGTAGTTCTCGCGGGGTAAATATTAAGCCCCCTCCAATAGTTCATAAATGAAGAAGATCCACAAAAGAAGTGATAGGAAGCATTTCGGTAGACAACCCCTAGTTGCTTCATCGGTCCTCGATGAACCACATAATACACCTTGACTACCCTGAATACAAGCCTTTCCCTTATTTAGTTTCATATAATAACTGGAACACCTCTCCTAACTGGAGCAATAGCGTTGTAGGAAGTCGATAAAGGCACAAGGAGTAATTTTCCTTGGGTCCAAAGCCTTCTCCATTATGCCTAAAATGTAATAAATGGCAGTCACCGTAGACTTACTCGACAGATAGGCAAACTGAACCGATTGTTTCGATGTTTTCAATAGATATTCATCTCTTATAAACTAATTTATGATTTTATCCATGTTCCAAGGAAAAACGAGCTGAGGGTAATTAGTCTCTAAGACTTTGTAAGTTATTAAGATATGTCCCTGCCTTAGATATAAAGACCAGATCAACCTCCTGCCATAGCACCGGCGCTTGTCACGCCAGTAAACTGGATTTGAAGATCCTTGATATTGGAGATAGCATGTTGTAGGTAGCATGAAAAGCTTATATCTGGTCCAGCTAATTTGAAATAGCTAAATTTTCCACGCCGTATGCATCAAAGATTCTGCCCGCTAATCTGATATTTTTTGGACGCAGCACACTTATTATTTTTTATGTTCTCCAATTTTGAAATTACTTTATTCATTTGGAAGTAAATACTAGTGAACCTCGGCAGCTAAAAAAATGTTACCCTGGGCCTGTTCGCAAATGCATCACTTCGCTGCATCTGATGCGCATATTTGATTAGTTTGCGATGCTCATACAAATCAGCTTGGCATCAGCTTATTTGCCGCCCGTATTGGTTATATTATTGAACACAATTTGCATCGGCAATTTTTGTGATGCGTGTTTTAGATTTGTTTACGCATCATCTGCATTTGTTATGTATTTTCGAACAGCTGACATTTGCAGTGATGCTTAACCGAACGCACTGCGCATCAGATGCAGCGCAGTGATGCATTTCCGAACAGGCCCCCTACTTCAACTATTTCATTGAGAACAGGGTGGTCCAAAATTAACTTTCTCAGTATTTGGTTATAGTTATGAATTTCTTAATCAATTTTAAAAGTTAAAGTGCTCATTAGTTTTTTGTTTATCAATATTTTTTGACAGAATATTTGCGGTTTAAAGCTCTGCGACCTGTAGAATTATTTAAAGTAAATTTTATTTTTAAATGTTAAAATTTCCCTGAAACATTTTACTTTATAGAGCAAAAGTCCTGAGCATCAAAGTCAGTAAAAAAATATATACTTTCTTGTAGTCCGGACGCTACCTACATTTCTATATCCAATTGTACACCGGCCGGCTCCGACCTTGCGAACTACAGCACTTTCTGTGACCCAATGTAAGATATTCGGTTCAGAGGTGATGAAATAATGGGTAATTCAAGTAGAGATACTTTTTTCAATAGCCTTTTTTTGACAGATCACGTGTGAGTCGTGTCATGCTGTCATTTAATTTTTGTTGCGTATTGTTTAGCATTTCATAATGGAAAGACTTAAGCCTGAACAACGTTAACAAATCGTTCAACTTTATTACGAAAATTCACGTTTTGTGAGGAATGTGTTTCGTGCACTTCGCTCAACTTATGGTCAACATAACCGGCCTACTGAGCGTAATATTCGCAACACCATTACCCATTTTGAGAACCAGCATTCATTATTGGATAATATTCGACCGAATAGACCACGTCCAGCACGCTGTGAAGAAAATATAGCGGCCGTAGCTGAGAGTGTACGCGAAGACCGTGGAGAGTCGATTCGGCGCCGTTCGCAGCAACTCGGACCGTTTTTGTGCCATGATAACCGACTATTTGATGCTTGAAATTGAAGCTCGTGATCTCGGCGACATTTGGTTTCAGCAAGTTGGCGCACTTCCCACACATCGCATCAATCAATGGATTTATTGAGAGAACACTTCGGTGAGCACATAATTTCACGTTTTGGGCCGGTTGAGTGGCCACCAAGATCGCGTATTACACATATGCCCACAGGAAAGTCTAAAGCTTATGCGGACAAAACCGCTTCGATTCAGGCCTTGGAGGAAAACATAACGCGTGTCATTCGCCAGTTACCAGTCGAAATGCTCGAACGAGTCAACAAAAATTGGACTCAACGGATGGACCATCTGCGAGGGCCAACATTTGATAGACATAATCTTCAAAAAATAAATGCCAAAGAAGGTTCTTTCAAATGATAATAAACATTCCCCCTTAAATTTGAATTTTCTGTTTTTTTTTTCTATAAAAAATTAGGGAACCTCGAAATGGATCTCGCTTTATTAAAGAATTTTCGGCGATTAAAACCGTTCCGGTAAAATTGCTTTTATGCCATTTTATAATTTATTATGGGTGAACGGATGCTGCAAAAGGGATATAATTTGAATAACACGTTAGATTTATGAGTAATTAAAAGTAAAAAATATTAAATATAGAGCAATTCCATATGAAAACGATCAAAATTGGCAAATTTTTGGACGACCCCTCTCCGATTTTAAAATAAATAGTCTCAGTCGATTGCCCAGCAAAAAATAATGTACCTACATATTTTTTTTTTTTATAGTGACTGGTTTAGTGGTGGTGTACACCACTGTCATGTGACAAAATTGAAGAATTCTTCATAAGGGACCTCATTGAAAGTTGTTTTAAAAAAAAAACTACTAAAGCGATCGCAACGAGTGGTAAGGTATTGAATCAGGCTTTAATTGAAAAATAAAATTTTCTGATAACGAATGCAGTCAAGCAGATGACGGCAAACAAATGATTGAGCAGTTGAAAAGAAAATTCAATTTAGCGACCTCTTTTCCGGAGAAATATCTCATTTTATCTGTGCTGCCTCAATCATGGTCTATACACAAGATTTCTGAACAGTTTCAAACATCTTTTTACATCGCGAGAAGAAGCAAAGAATTAGTTCGACAGAAGGGCATATTGGCGACTCCCACCAAGAAATTTGGCTCAAGGACCCTCAGCGAAGCAACGGTGAAATTGATTCAAGATTTTTACTGCAATGAGGACAACAGCCGCGCCTGCCCAGGTACACGTGACTATGTTATCACACGTGAAGATGGAGAAAAAGTACACAAGCAGCGCAGATTATTATTATGTAATCTATCCGAAGCATACCATCAGTTCAATGAGAAATACCCAGCAGAAAAAGTGGGATTTTCTAAGTTTGCCATCCTACGACCAAAAGAATGCGTGCTGGCATTAGACAGTCACGGAACGTATTCAGTCTGCGTTTGCATGTTTCATCAAAACATCAAATTAATTTTCTTTCCATGCAAGAAATTGAAAGTATTTCACGGTGAAATTGAAACATATAGGGACCTCCTGTCGAAGTCGTTGTGCGCATACCCCACGGAAAATTGTCATCTGTCCAAATGCGACAATTGTCCGAAGATTGACGAGCTAGAGCAATATTTGGCGGAAAAGTTTGAACAGCTGTTAATTCAGGAGGTGCATTTCAAACAGTGGATAATTAGCAGCGGCAGATGTTCCCTTGAGACCGTGGTAAAGCAGATTCCGGAATTCATCGAGGAATTCGGATTCAAGTTGAATGAACTGAAGGCACACCATTTCATATCCGAGATGCAATCGAAATTTCTAAAGGAAAGTAAGGAGAAATTAGCCCAAAATGAATTCATTGTGATAAGCGACTTTGCCGAGAATTACACTTTTCTCGTTCAGGATGAAATTCAGGCTTATCACTGGGCAAACGACCAGTGCACGGTGCATCCTTTTTGCATTTATTTCAAAAACGAAGATAACGAACTACAGACCGTAAGCCTCGTTGTTGTCGCGGAGAGTTTAGCTCATAATTATGTGTCCGTTTATTTATTTCAAATGAAACTGTTTGAATTCTTAAGATCAAAATTCGATGCAATCGACAAAGTAACGTTTTTCTCAGACGGCGCGGCTTCTCAGTACAAGAATAAAAAAAATTTTACAATCTTTGCATAATTGAAGAAGAACAAAACTGCAAGGTCGAGTGGCACTTTTTCGCGACGTCCCACGGTAAGGGCCCATGCGATGCGTTAGGGGGAACCCTAAAACGCATGGCGACTTAGGCAAGTTTGCAAAGGCCATATACTGACCAGATCTTAAATGTACAACATTTGATTTCGTGGATTCAAAGCAAGGAAATTGCCATTAACACAGTTTTATGCACTCAAAAAGAACACGATGCCATGGAGCGACGAATTCAAAACAGATATAATAATGTCAAAACTATAACTGGAACGCAAAAGTTTCATTGCTTCATACCAAATATTTCTGATATGTCAATTAATGTAAAGCGGTACTCTTCGTCTGCCGACGCACAGTGGCGCCCGTAGTGCAAGCGAGGTTGCAAAAATCAAAATTTTCATGAGTGCCGACGAAGTTTTGAATAAACCCATGTTATAGGAAACTTTTCAACGATTTCAAATATGCCACTCTTAATAATATCACATTTTTAGTTTAGAAGATATAACCGTTCAAAGTTGACCGACTTTCGGTTTTCAAAAAAACACACAATTTTTAGTCAATTTGTTGCGATTTCAGGTGTAATATCACGAAAAATAGGTAACGAATCGCCTTATTTTTTGTTTGTATTGATTGATGTATTTATTAAATGTATAATGATAAAAAAAAATTAACTGTTTGCTTTGTGTTTCTCCTGGTAAATCACTATTTAAAAACTATCCGTTTTTTCACTATTTTTCAACTTTGACGGAAAATAAAAAAAAACTATATTTTTCTATATTTGCCATATTTGCAAAACCTGTTCTATGATTATTTCTTTACATAATTCAAAAGGTTTTATCTGCCCGTACGTGCCCGTTTGGCTTCTAGAGGTAAAAAAGTTTAAAAAGACATGGTTGCAGAAATTGTATGGCGTCCATCCCTTATATGTTTTGACTGACAGTAGTTTGATATAATAGTTTGAAAAAAACTACTCATTGAAATTAGCAGGTTCGTACCTCACATAAACAATACTTTGGCGTACAAATGGTCAGGAACAATATTGACTTATGGTCCCTACAGGTAGGCACAAATCTTATTTGGACACGTGCATAATATCAAAATTGCATTATTCAGCCTAAATCCATATGTATGCAGGGAACAGGTAAATTTTTAGGCATGGTAGCATAAGCCTATATATTGCAAAATAAGCATAATGCCTGGATTAGTCTACGCCTGAAAGTTGGCGCAACAATTACTGAAACCATTAAACAATTTAAGTACTGAAAACATGGCGTTGAACAATTTAAAATTATTTGAACTGTTTAGAAAGTCAACCACACCAAAATTTTTCACGAAAGTGAAAATTCTTCCTGAGAAGTTGACATTGATCAGCAAATGGGGCTGCGATGGATCATCCGGACAAAGCGTTTATAAGCAAAGGATATCTTCCGATGACGCTACAATATCGGACGGAAATATGTTTATGGCATCTGTTGTTCCTTTGCGGCTAAAATCGGATGATTCCCTACACTGGAAAAATCCACGTCTGCATCAGTGCATTATTGCCGACAAATAATGTTTCAGTTTGCAAGGGAATCGGCAGAACTCATAAGGACTACGGTGAATGACATTGAAGAACAAATAAGCAAGATTAAGCCTACAAAGCTGCAAATTGGAGAAGGAAAATATATTGAATGCAATTACGAGTTCCACCTGACCATGGTTGACGGAAAAGTCGTAAACGAACTGACAGGAACAACCTCAACAATGTCATGCCCGATTTGCAAAAAGAGTCAGAAGAACTTTTTTCAATTCAATTCAATTTATTTCATATATAATATGTTACATCTCAATTTTATATAATTAGTTGTAAAGAGTTTAAGATTAGTATCTTTTTCTGCTTAATTATAACATATTTCAATTAGTTATCATATACATATATATAGACAGAATTATATTGGAGGTAAAAATTTAGCAAAAACCCCTTAAACCCCTTTTTTCGTTTTATTTTTATATTTGTTTTTATCGATTTTATATTATTATTTGTCAGAAGAACTTTGGTAATTTAAACGATTCTACAAATGAGGAGAATTACGAATATGGAATGTCACCATTGCACGCAAGGATAAGGTGTATGGAATTCTTGCTAAAACTGGCATATACCCTACCACAAGAGGAGGAAAACTTCGATGAAAATACATCAATAAAGGATAAGGAAAAGATCAGAAAGAAGCAAATACAGGATGCTTTTTTTAAACAAGTTGGACTAAAAGTAGACTGTCCCAAGCACGGATACGGTAACTCAAACGATGGAAACACTTCTAGGAGATTTTTTGAAAATGATGAGGCAGTAACTAGAATCATTGGAATTGACAATCAAATCGTGAAAAGATTGCGAACGATCTTGGATGTTTTAAACTGCAAAGAAAATGTCAATTCTACAAAATATGGAGAATATGCGTCGAAAACTGCATCTCTTTTAGCAGAAATGTATCCACAGAAGAAGTTGACCCCGACCGTCCATAAAATATTGGCGCAT
Organism: Pollenia amentaria; assembly: GCA_943735925.1. Lineage (NCBI taxonomy): Eukaryota > Metazoa > Arthropoda > Insecta > Diptera > Polleniidae > Pollenia > Pollenia amentaria. The sequence goes on along the minus strand of OX031006.1, from coordinate 220,818,554 downwards.
GGCAAAGATATAATTGAGTACCAGTCTTTGCCAATTGGAGAGCTTTCTGAAGAAGCACAGGAGTCTCTTAACAAATTTTATAAAAAATATAGATTGCAGAACACATTCAAAGCATCAAGGGTAAGGCAAAATAAGGACCTCTTCAACATGTTGGCAGCATCTTCCGATCCACTTATTTCTTCCCTGCGGCATGTGAAGTCACGAATAGAGTTACAAAATAATTATAGTTTAGAAATGGTTAGTCTTTTAGATATATCTTCTCTTACGAATTGTGATGAATATTTTACAGAAAATTGAAAAAATAAATTTAAAAAAAAAATAATTTTTTTTTTAATTTGTTGGGTAATAATTTAAAACATAAAACCCTTAAGAAAAAAAATAAAAACAATCTAAAAATGTAAAAATAATTTTTTTTTAGTTACCATAAAATTGATTTTTCTACTAATTTTAACTTTGATAACCCATAAGTAGGCCCCTACAAAGCGTAGCACCCTTTCCAAACGCTCATTTCATAGGCTGAACAGTTATCTATCATATGCTGTTTAAACTGTTCAATTATCTTATTCAGTTCAAGAGATATGATTTTTGCAACGAAAAAACTCAAATGGCGCCACTGTGCGACGTGCTAAATTTAAAGTTACTTTAATTTTATAATGATGCCAAGACAATTGAAATTTTTAATAAATATTGTAATTAAGTATAAGCAGCAAAATAAGAAAGATTTTTTCTTCATAAATGTATTTTTAACTGTAAAATAATTTTTAAAATGTATTTTTAACAAGGTGGTCTCTTAAATGCTCTTCTCCTGTCCAAACAAGGAGTCGGGGCCCATTTTTTTATTGCTGATTCTTAAAGCAAAAATTATGTGGAATCCAAAAAAAAAAAAATTTGCCGGAAAATTTAGGAGCTTCTGTGGAAAATCGGAAAATTTAATTTTCTTGGGAAAATTTAAAGGTAAATTTCTAAGAAAAATTAGGAAAATTTTATTTTTCAATTAAAGCCTGATTCAATACCTTTCCAACGAGCTATCACTCGTTGCGATCGCTTTAGTAGTTTTTTTAAAACAACTTTCAATGAGGTCCCTTATGAAGAATTCTTCAATTTTGTCACATGACAGTGGTGTACACCACCACTAAACCAGTCACTATAAAAAAAAAAAAAATATGTAGGTACATTATTTTTTGCTGGGCAATCGATTGAGACTATTTATTTTAAAATCGGAGAGGGGTCGTCCAAAAGGTGATCGCTTTCATATGGAATTGCTCTATAAGTAAATAGCCGCAGCAGAAACTACAAAGTTTAAATACCTGAAAATTGCATCTTAATTTAAAAAATTAAAGCAACAAGTAAATGATAAAAAAGAGTATGATTACGTGTAAAATTAGCAAATGCTACCAGTTAATTTATTGCAGGTATGTTATTATTTTAAAAAGTTTTAAAAATACATTGTGTTCGTATCAACATCTAAAATAAACCTCCATTGATACGTACACAATGTATTTTTAAGTTTTTGTATTAATAAAAATTCACTGAAACAATCCCTGATGATGATCTTCAACGAAGATCGAAATATCGAAGTTAAATAAAAAGGAATATTTATTTACAAAAAAACACTGGCCTCGAGCTTGATTAATTTTTATTTATTTAAAATTGGAAAGGTCGAATAATAACATATTTTATTTCTTCATTACTGTTTAAGCAATGGCCAAGTTCAGTTATAAAGTTCCCGGTGATATATATTTTCAACAAAAATAAAAGAAATATATTGAGTTACTGATAATGAATAACCCATTCTTTAAATTATGCAACAAGAAATCAAAATTCATAAGATAAAAATGGACAATTTTTCAATTACGTTCAGAAAACGGTACGTTAAATGTTCTAAAAACAAGAAAACGTTTTACTTGCGCAACCAAAAATGGTTATCAAATCAACTTATTTCAAAGAAGCCGATAACCGCCCAGAAAACTTGAAAAGTGGGTCGACCAGCAAAACCAAATGACAATTATAGTTAAAGATCACGAAGACGCAAGTTTGCAAATATCAATGAAGAAATTTTTCATTGAAATTTTTCAAGAAATTTTTCATTCGTTTCTGCGTTAAATTCAACCAACGCAACATAAGAAAACAAAAATAGTGGGAGCAAGCACAAAGAGGATTTTCAAAATAATGCCTATACCAACTGAAAAAATGAATTTTACTGCAGAAGAAGCCTTTGCACTATTTTTGGATTTAAAAATGAAAAAAAATCAGCATACAGAATTGCGAAAACGAACCAATGAGAAAAATTATGGAATTTTTCCAGCATATCGAGATTAACTTCTGTCAAAAAAGAGTGCTACCCTTTACAAACGACTATTAGTGTAACTTCAAGTTCAGCAGAAGTAAAATTGCACGATCTTTAATTTCTAAATGAAGATGTGATGGAAGCTCTGGTCAGAAACAATACAAGCAATGTAATGCAGAAAATAACTTATTCATGGTATCTTTCGTTCCATTGCGCTTAAGAAAAACTTATATTGCCTTAGAGCCGTCAACTAGTGGCGCTACAGAAGAGGATGCATGGAAAAATTAACTTCCCTCCTTAACAAAGTATTGCATACCAATAAAAATAGTTATTCCGTCATCTTGGTTGTTTCACCATGTTGGGATAAGAATAACGTCACACAACGAAACATGTATTGTCACCCAAACTGAATGTGAATACAAAATTTCAGCTCAACTGGCTGAAGATATCCGTTTTAAAGTTAATTTTCAAGCTGTATAAGGCCGCCATTAGGATTTGGAATTATGTCACTTTATTTTTCTTGTTATTCTTAGCAAGCCCTTGCAATTGATACCTACACTAGGCATAAAAAGTCTGCGTACAAGCCATTGATATGTTTTTCAGAACTAAAAAAGTAAAAGCGTTTTGTTTAAATCTATAAAAAAAATTATTTGCTTATTAGGAAAAGTTCTTAAAATATTTTAACTTATTTTTAACAAAAATAAGAACGATAGTTCATAACTACAAAGGAAACTTACAGCCTATTCAAAAAGGCATATGCAAAATTTCTGCATACAAACATTTTTTTAATGTTTTTTGTTTAAAATTTTTACTGAAAAAAAAAATTTAATATCATGTTCAAATTCCTTTTCGTTAGAGAACCTCCGCTATACGTTTTGGCATAGTGTCGACTACCTTCGACGTCTCTTGAACAGAAATTTTGTTCCATTCTTCAATAATTTTTAATGTTGGTTTGGAATAAATTTTGTGCTGTCGAATACGAGGATCAAATAAATCCCATAAATGTTCTATGGGACTTATGCATTGAGACTGGGGAGGGGCTTTAAGCTTTTGTGGGACATTGTAGAATAGCCAAAGCTTCGTATTAAGAGCCGTATAATTTGGGTCATTATATATGTTAAAGCATGTAATCGTTATCCAGGTTCAATTTGTCTACGCTGGGCGGCAAATTTTCTGTTTATATATCAAGATATACTTTATTAGTATCCATTTTAGAAATAAACAGATCCAAATTTCGACTCCTTGGCACGTAAAAAGCCTCTGGTGTCACTTGTTATTCGTCAGATGTAAATTGCTTTTGCCAGAATTCGTCTGGCTTATTTATAAATTATTTACTTTGCAAAAGCAATTCGCTTCTGACTAGCGAACATTCGAGCGAAACTGTATGATTTTGGATGTATTTGCAAAGTTTGAGCAAATGCTAAAAAGAGAAATAAAAGCACGGTGTAATATTTTTGCTGAGCTCTGCTCCAGACCCATCTTTTGGTAACGATGGACGTCCTTCCATCTGTTTAATACGATTTAATACTACAAAGCGTGAGTATTTTTCGTATGTATTGTAAATTAATGGATGTGTTGAGTGAGAGAAATGGACATATAGAGTTTCGGAAACTGTTTTATATTGTTAATTTAACACACGTGCTTACTTCAGCTCTTTTTGTTGGATTTTTCAACCACAGCGAAGTAAATTTTAGTCTAATACATTTTGTTGTTGCAGTATTGCAAATGTTACCAACATTTAAATCTTAATTAAGACTAACAAGGTCTACAAAGGACTTTACTATCAATGATGAAAACCGATAATGTAAAATAAAACGCATACATTTTAAAGTGAACTTTAAATTTTTATTATTATTTTAAAGAACAATGCCATATAATTTTCCCTTTGAAAATGATATCGTGCAAATGTTAGCCATGACTACGTCTGAGGTGGTCCATTCGGAAGGTCCAATTTTGGGCGACTCGTTCGAGCATAGCGACTGGTATCACGCGAATAACACAAGTAATGTTGGCTTACAAAGCGTAAATAGTAGCTGGCGTATTCCTAAGAATCGCAGACTTTACATATTGCCTGAGAAAACAGTCTAAAAGTTTGATATTGCACGATCTAAGTGGCCAATTTACCAATTGAGTGCCCGCCAAAATTAGAATGAGCTGATGAGAATCGATTCGTCACGGCCTCCGCATACACTCGCAGCTGCTGCTTCTATATTTACTTCACTACGTGCTGGATTTGGTCTAACCGGTCGAGTATCATTCAATCGTAATACACTAACAAAATTGTTAACTGCAAGTGTTACCGCAGAGGCAAAAACGATTTTAATAAAACGGTTAACCCAAAAACAGAAGCAACGGAGGACCCACTTACACAAGAAAACAGTAGTTAAAAGCCTTAATACAAGCTAGCATTAATAGGTACATAACAGCGCTTAAACGGATTCGCAGCCGTACCTCTTCAGCAGTTGCTTCGGCCCCTAAAGTATTAAAAGATGGTGAATTTGAAAGAATAAGTTCCCAAAATCGGATTTTAATTCTAGATGATGAATCCTCTTAAACACCAAATACCGTCAAATCGCCTAAGCCACCCCCAATATATCTTAGAGGGCACTCTTATAAGTTAATAAAGCGTCGGAACTCGTTGATAGACGAAAATTCTTTTTTTGTAGCTGCAATAAAGCGAGGTAGTATAAACGAGATAAAAATTCCGGTGAATCATGAGGATGACTTTCGCAAAGTAATAAATAAATTAGAAGTACATAATAAAAAGTTTTATGCATACCAACTGAAGAGCAGTAAGGGTTTTCAGGTAGTGCTTAAGGGCATTGACTAATGCGTGGACTCAGACGAAATAAAAACCTTTTTAGAAGAGAAGTGTTTCAAAATTAAAAATATAAAAAAATATTAAAAATAGGGAAAAAAATCCCCAACTACTACTTTGAGTGGAATAAGAACCCGGCGCCATTAAGCTTAAAAAAATGAAACGCATCCTATTTGCAGTTTGAAATATATTGTGTACAGAAGAACTACTAAAGAGGAACCACACAAACGAAACGGTCCCGTTCAATATTTAAACTGTCAAAACTTTGATCATACTAGACAGAAAAAACTAAAAATCAATTTTTTAATTTTGCACCTATTACCAAAATGATTACTAAAAATTGTGAAAATGGGAAATTGTGATTTTTTTTTCAATAAATTATGTTTTTAAAAAAATTATCAAAAAACTTTAAAAAATGGGAAATTTAATTAATGTGATAATTGAATCCATCATTTTTTTAGATGAAAAAAAATTAAAAATTTAATATTGATTTAATTAATATTTTAGTTGTTTTCAAATAAATTTTCAATTAAAATTTTAAATTAATAACAAAAAATCTTAATTGACTTTTTTCGTTTAAAATAAAATAATTTAAACATGTAGAATTGTTGTTGGGAATTGTTAATATTTATTTAAATAAATTAACACATTGTTTGAAATGGCAAAGTTTTTTGATCACTTTTTTAATTAAAATTAAGTATATCATTTATTGAAAATATTTTTTAAAAATTTTTAAATTTTTAGTAATCAATATAATAATTTTGGTAACAGGTGCATAATTTTGGTAACAGGTGCATAATCAACAACTCGTTTGCTTGATATTATGAATTTGGAATAAATTTGGTGATTGGAGAAATTTAATAATTTTTTCTGTGAACAATGTGTTAATTTATTTAATTAAATATATGTAGCTTAAGTTTTCAAAATCTTTTTATTTTAATTATGTTATTTAATTAATATTTTAATTTAAAATTTTTTTCAAAACATCTAAAATGGGCACGTTCATAAGGCGTTACTGTGGTGTAACCGTTTAGTGTTTGTCTTAGAAACGCATAGTTGAGCACTTTCGCTCAACACAACAGTTGGGTATTTGAGGCCATTTATTCCATCATAAAATTTTTTAGCTACCTAAAGTCAACATGTTGTGCTCAACCTCAACCTTTATTTTTTTTCAATTGTTTATGTTTATCAGCTGTTAATTTTGCATTATACTCATAATGCCGTTACTAAGACGAAAATGTTCGGCTCAACAGTTGTCAACAGTTTTCTAGCAGTTGAGCTCAACAGCTACGTCTTATGAACGTACCTAATGCGAATTAAATCAAAATTATATTTTAATTTTTTTTCAACTAAAAATAACTTTTTTTGTGCGGCCGGGAACTTTGTGTAATTTTTTTTACTAATTTGAGGTCGCTGATTCCAAATCTAACCTTCATTTTTCTCTATCAGCTCCAGTTTTAGAGATATACCGTTATGTCCAAAATTAAGGTACTTTCAGCACATATATTGAAATAACATGAAAATGGTGCATCATATTCCCTTAAGAAAAAAAACCGAAATTCGCTAACAATATTATCTTTAAGACGTAGTAAGATTGTTTTAAATTTGGCCAGTAATTTCAGAGATATTGTTGAAATTTTTAAAAAAACAAATAAAATTTAAGAAAAAAAATATTTTTTTGTTCTTTAAAAATTCATAAAAAATAAATGTGCAACAAAAGTCACAGTTTGGGTCTAAAAGCATTTAGTTCAACATATTTCGAATGAAATGAGCTTTATTTCATTGCAATCGGTGCACAACTTTTGATTGTGTTCACAATTTACCGAATTGATAAAAATTGCGATTTCCATAAAAAAACGTATATTAATGTATATGTGTGAACAAAAAAAAAAAATATACATTAAAATATGTTTTTTTATGGATAAATTGTGAATACAATCAAAAGTTGTGCACCGACTAAACAACTACAATGTTAATTAAATCAAAATTATATTTTTATTGTTCTTTTAACAAAACATATAAGTGATTCAATTGTCAGATTATTTAAATTGAAATACTTTTTAAACTTTTTAAAGATAAAAAAATCTACAGATAATTTTTTCTGTGTATTTATTTTTGTTTTGACAGTTTTATGATCCGCCATTGGCCTTAAATAGGGAACACTCTTGAAAATTTGGCTGTTAATACTGTGGTATAGAGTAATTAATGGTCGGGATTGACCGTCCTTAATTTTTTTTTTATTTTTTTTTTGGGTTACAGTTTTTAGCCACACCTGCATTAAACATTTGAGGTGTTATTAATATGCAAACACCCCAGAAAAATAATTTTTCTTAAAACTTGTGCAAATAATATTTTCACTATATGTACTTACGTTATTATTAGAGTTTTTTTATTCCCGCACTTTTTGATTCCCGGGAAAGCGGGAAATAAAAATCAAATTCCCGGGAGCCCGAGATTCCCGCCCAAAATTTATTATTTATTTCTTTACTTATTTCTCCAATGAAACTAATATTTCTTACTGACAATTACGCTTAAAATAATTAAGTCTAGTATCCATTATGTAATAAAAATGTAAAAAAATTGTATATTAAAATTATTTTAAGATACTTATGAGGTTATTTTTATGTCAATAGGATCATAGAAATCAATATAGGTATATGCATTGTCAAATTCAGAGATCATTTGCATAATTAGAATGAAAATATTGTTACGAAATTAGATTTGTCTGAGAATTATTTATGGTTTTAGTTATAAGTTATCTTGTAAATTATAGTTTTATGTCATATTAGTTACTATTTTTATGAACGCCACTGTAATAAATTTTCTAGCAATTGTAATTGTAGACTTTAGATTTAGATGTATAACAGTTATTTTAAAATAATTCGAACACAACATTCTAGAAAATACTAGACGGTTCTTGAATCAACAAGGAGTTTTGAACTATAAATTCAGGCTAACTCATAAAAGTTTATGGCGATTTCTTTTCTGAGAATTATGTTGCATAAATTGTACATGCTCTATCTCTTTTGTGTAGAGCATGTACCATTTATGTACCATTAGTTTAGTTTGATTGGGGACATTAAACGGTTCAGATCGCTACTTACAATTGTGGTTAAAATTTGTAAACATTATAATTAATTGCAATAAAGTTTGTTTAGTTGAATTCGTGTGTGTATTTATTTTGAATTGCAATTAAAAGAACTCAAAGGTTTATTATAAAGGGAAAAACCCTTAAAGCGTTTTATAAGTAAAAACGTAACAGTATTAAAGTCTTACATCCAATTTCATCAAGTTCAGTTAAAACTTAACTGTTGCCTTAACTTCCAGCTAACAATATGTTTTCGACAGTTATAACTGGTAGTTAATTATAAGTTAACTTGGCGAAATTGGCCGTTAGTAAATTAAATTTCTGGAAGGGCGATTAGGAACTGAAAGCATAACATTACGGTAGTAGGAATTCTGAAACAATTTTACCGTTTAACAAATTCGGCAGGAAGGAGAAATTGTATTTGCTACATATATTGTATTTAAAAACATATTTTTTACAATTTTATAACCCTTAATCAGCAGTGGTGTATGAAGTTATACTAAGTTTGCCATTCCATGTGAATCTTTTTTTAATATTCATCTAGGATCCCATAACGTATTTGTATTGTGAGTTTTCCGTTTATTCTAAGCTGATTTCGCCATGTGGGTGTCAAATTGTTTCTAGATCTTCTAGACTGTTTGTGGCTTAATTCCAGCAGAATCGCTTCAGTATGAAAAAGAGTTATGCACCCAAATGTGGAACTACCTCAATATAAACTCAATAAAAACTTACATAAATTTGTGGCAAATTGTCATTAAATTTCAACTAATTCGTTTTATAAAGCACCAAATTTCGTGAATATCGGTCCATAATTTACCTACGGCTCGATGTTTAGATTATTCTCGTAAATCATGTAAGTATGGCTAAAAGTGTAACGAATAATGCTTTTGTGGTGCAATTAAGCATAATATACATTCATAAGACCCAAAATTACTTGAAATGCCGCATAAAAAGCATAATCTAGGATAACACTTTACTACGCCCTAAGCCGCAAAACCTTATAATATTATTGTAATATTTACCCTTCAGTTTGCTAAGACAAGAAATAAAATTTTGGAAGATAGGTCTATAATTTATCATAGGCCTTATATAAGGCCCATTCTCAACAATTAGCTTAATAAGTCTTAAACTGTAGCAAATTTCAATATTGTGGTAAAATTAAGTTGGATTAAACTACTAACACAGTCTAGACACTAGTCCGACATAGATTTACTAAAGTTTGAAAAAAGATTTTCTTCAAAATTTCCCGGGAATCCCGCAATTAATTCCCGGGAAAGCGGGAATTGAAAACAATTGAAAATCAAATTTCAATATTGTGGTAAAATTAAGTTGGATTAAACTACTAACACAGTCTAGACACTAGTCCGACATAGATTTACTAAAGTTTGAAAAAAGATTTTCTTCAAAATTTCCCGGGAATCCCGCAATTAGTTCCCGGGAAAGCGGGAATTGAAAACAATTGAAAATCCCGGGAATTCCCGGGACGGGAAATCCCGAAAAAAAACTCTAGTTATTATACAAAATTTTGCACATCAAAATTGCAAAATTAAAGAAAAATTTATTTTATAACTTTGTAAAAGTTGCTCTCCCAATTATGCATCAAATATGCCAGAAACTTTAAATGAAGGCAAAAGTGTATGCCATGCCGTTCATTATTTGCTAAACTTAGAATTTTTAGTTAAGAAAAATATAACTTTTTTTGAGTGTAATTTACAATGCAAATACATCAAATAAAATAAGGAATTAGACCAACAAATTACAAGGTTGTATGAGATAATTTATCTTGCAATATTTAGTTTCACTTATTTTATAACAAGGGGTGTAAATGTAATAGCAGTTGGAAGATATTCAGTTGAAAATTTTAAATTGGTTAAATTTAAATTAATATGGCATAGTAAATTTATGATATATTTATTTTTGTATAGGGGGGATTTCATGTCAGATGCTTCTTGAAATCCAAGGTACATTTTTTTTTCTTTTTTGTTTTTCATGTTTTTGTCTTTCTTTTTTCTTGTTGACCTTCTTCAGCACAACTTAAAGGACAAATGTAAACATAGCTCGTGCCTTAGCTGTTAACAATATTAGTATTGTGGTTATTTTATTGAACTGTTAACGGATTTTAATCCAAATTTAGATATTTTTAATTAGGCTTAAAAATTATCAATACAATTTTAATTAATTTCATGTTGTAAAATTCCTGTCTTCATAAAAATAATTTAATGAAAATTAAATTCAATGAACTTAAGCCTTATTAAAAATATCTATATTTGGATTAAAAACCATTAACATTTCAATAAAATAACCACAATACTAATATTTTAAAAAAATTTTTAAATTATCTTTTTTAAGCGTGTCCTTTTTTTTTTTTTTGCTCAAAAGAAATCTTATGTCTTTTCCTTTAAGGTAGTTTTTGTGGCTTAGTGGGTTGCGAGTGGGATATGTATGTATAAAAAAAATAATTTCTAACTCAAGACGAGGGTTTTTCAATTTTTACCATATTCACTAGGGCTGTGGAGTAGTTAGAAAAAAGTACTTACTCCTACTCCAAATTTTGAAATTTTTTAAGTGCGACTCCGACTCACGACTCCAACTCTTTCTCTAAGCTTGATGATAAGTGTATATGAGACAGGTCCTTACTTGACTTTAAGCTCTTTTTTTTTGCCTCAAACTTAAGCAGTTCTGAATGGATTTGAACATCATTTCATGCATTATAATGCTTATTAAATTATTAAAAAAACATTTTTTCCAATTTTTGCTTACCTTTTCATATATATAAAAATTGAACGAGACAAAAATATTATATTCTGTAAATTCAGTATGGTAAGAAATTTTAACATAAAGATTTTGGTGTAAATCTGCAGTTTTAGTGGAAATGAATAAAGTTGTTTATTTCTAAATTTGCTTCTATTGCATAAATACATTATAAAGTTAGAACATATTGTTTTTTTATTTTTTCAAATTTGCTAAAATTGTGCTTTTGTTGGAGTTTGGATGTTCATGAAGGAATTTCGAAAAAAGTATAAAAACTGAGACGGTCTAGTATATACATTCTGTTTTCTTGAGTAATTCTAAGTCGATTTAGCCATGTCCGTCTACCTCTCCTTCTATTAAAAACACGCTCACTGAAAAGATAAGAACAATGCTGCTTCTAGTTATTCTAAGAAGTTCGGGATTGAAATCCAGCAAACTCTGATCAGTAGGATCAAAGTTATGAGTGAAAATGTAGAACCACCCCCCTAAAAAATTTACAATTTTACTATAAAAACTAACATAAATGGTCATAATGCACGGCATGATATCGTCTAAAACCATAACCAATATTGCTATCATATTAAAATTGTCTACGTCATAGATTTAAAGGACTAGAAATTACACTGTCAAATTCCGGAAAGATCGGTCCATAAGCTCCACATAAAGCCTGCTCCCGGAAAATAGTTTAGTACGCCTAAAACCGTAATAAATAATGCTATCATAATAAAATTGAGAACGTCACAGTTTTATATATATATAAAAATCACTCTGGTAAATATCGCGAAGGTCGGTCCATAATTTACCCTAGGCCGCGTATAAGACCTACTCTCGGAAAAAAGCTTAGTATGTTAAAAAGCGTAATAAATAATGTTATTGGAATACAATTTGGTACGTCAAAGTTTTATAGGAATAAAAAGCACACTATAAAATTTCCTGAAGCACGGTCCATAATTTACTATATAACGTCCAATTTAATGTTCACTCTGTGAAATGTTTAAATATGCATAACACCGTAGCAAATATAGATATTATGGAAAAGGTCAGTCACATTTTGATTCATATGGCCTGAAATAATATCATGCAATTTTCTGATTAACAGTCCATACTTACCTAAGATCCCATATTAAACAGCCTTATGAAAAGCACTTTAAACGCTATAACAAATTTCACTACTGTTTTGAAATTCGTTCCATTTAGATTTCTAATAACAGAAATCACTCTACAGTATTTCGGGATGATTATTCAATAATTTACCACGAGCCTAATATAAATTTCCCTCCTGAAAATAATTTTAATTCGGCATAAACTGTTACGAATTATGATATTTTATTCAAGTTAGTTCAAATTGCTAGAAATAAAAGCATAATACTGTCTGATTGTCGTCCAATTTGTTTAAACGGGAACCAATTTTTATACTGACCTCCGTTTTTATAAAGCTTAATAAATAATTTATAGCTCTCATATATTCTACCTGTCAGTGGAGGGTATCAAAGATACGGCACAGCCGAATATAGCACTCTAACTTGTTTTTAATATAGTACCTTTTAAATGGCTAAATATAGCAAAAAAATTAGTCTGTAAAAGTGGACATTCTTTGTTTTTTATGGACCTCCTCAAATATAATTTTTTTAAGTAAATTTAAAATTACCTTTATTTCTGTTTTTCTTATAGTCAGAATTTAAGAAATTATTATTTTGCTAGAAATGTCAAAATATTGAAAAATTACTTTTCTTTTTTGTATCACCCAAAACAAAACCAAAAAGTAAGTGATGAAATCAAAAGCCAGCTCTTTTGGTAACATAATTTCATATTTAAGACTAGTAAGAATAACAGAACTTTGGATAAAATTACTTAAATAAGCCACGTTATCTTAATCTTTAATATATGTGCATATAAATACGGGAACAATTTTGTTGTAGTTGGTTTTCAAGTATATATATATATATAAAGTTAAAAAGGTATTTGTATGTACATAGATATACACAATATAAATTTATTTTCTAAAGTTTCAGAATTAAATTGTTTAAAAGCGTTTTAATTTATTTTTAAAACACACGTTCTCACATGTATTAAAGGTAGTTGAAAAATCCAATGCTTTTTGTTGTTTTAAAATGTTTTCTTTATTCCCTCCAAGTAATTGGTAGATTGTTTTTCGACTGTCTACGAATTTTAACTACTTCGTCACATTTGGTAGTTAAACAGTAGATTTTTCGGAATTCAACAACAACAAAATACGTTACAATCGAATTATGAGTTCTTAAATTATAATTTTTCGTCACTTAAATGAGTTTTTCAGATAATTGTAACAGTTACATAATTACAACAATAGCACAATGAACACATGGGATAAAAGAAAGCATTTTGTTTTTTTCTTTAAATGTGTAGATTTTGTTGTATTACGCACTGTTTCTCTCTTAAGTAAACGTCAAAGTGGTGGAATTTCGGCCACCGGACGAAACTAGTAAGACTAAGAATGTAAAATTTAATTATAATTATAATTTGTCGCTTAACCGGTACTTTTTAAATGCTTATGTATCATTTACATATTTACTAGCATTTGAAATTCTTTAGTGACGCCCTTAGCGTATGAGTGATTTTATATGAGACATGGGTTCATGTCACATCAGTACGTATGATTAATACTTATTTACCATACGCAAATAAGAGAAATCATAAATTTTCTATAGAAAATTCAGGAACCGATTAATTTTATATTGATATTTTAAGCATCGATAATGTTTCTAAAGAAACCTCATGTTATTGGTAAATATGTTAATAAAATAAATTAATAAAACTATAGTTATCAATAAATATTTTTATAGAAAATTAGTTATCGAAAAATTTTTTATAAAAAATTTAACTTATTAAAAATTTTCTGAAAAAGTTCAACTTATCGATAAATTTTCTAGAGAAAATACAAGCTTTCGGTAAATATTCTAGAGTCAAATTAAGTTATCGATAAATTTTCTATAGAAAATTTAAGATAAATTTTCCAAAGAAAACTTAAAATAAATTTTCTAAAGAAATTCAAGCTATCAATATATTTTCTATACAAAATTAAATTTGTCAACAAATTTTCTTGAGAAAGTTCAAGTTATCGATACAATTTCTACTGAAATTTTAAATTATTTACAAATTTTCTAGAGAAAATTCAAGTTATCGATATATTTTCTAAAGACGTTTTAAGTAATCGAAACATTTTCCTAAAAAATTTCAATTTGCTATAGAAATTTTATCAATTAATCTTTTTATAGAAAGTTTAAGTTTTAGGGTTTATATGGGGATTATTTTTCGCGATAACCAGAATTTTTTATAGCGAATTAATGGATAAATTGAACTTTTTAAAAAAATGTATCAATTACTTAAAACTTCTTTAGAAAATATATTTCATCGCCAATTTTGAAGAATTTTTATTTTCGAAAATATTAGAAATTTTTTTTTAATTTTATATGCCGAAAAATTTTTGAGTCGCTAGCTTTTGTGGGTACTACGACTCCGACTATGGTACAAAAACCTCAACTCCGAGTCCACAGCCCTGATATGGCCATAAAATATGTCCACCTGATTCAAAAACTGGGGTTTGGGGCAGCTGATATTTTGACAATAAAAATCTCATTTAGTATTACGTGCACTCAAAACTACTTATAGACAAAAAAGCCGCAATGAAAGGCAGATAAAAGACTTAGGAAACATTTTGGCGTTGGAAAATGAATGGCGGTTGGCCTCGCATTGCCCCCCTCCAGAGGCCAGCAGCGAAATCAACAGCTGAACCTAGTAACGCCAAGAAAGTATTGGCAAAAATAGGAGAAAATAAAAGCGATTAATAGGGAGGATGAAAGACATTGTATTTGAAAATTTGCAAAACTTAAACACTTCATCAGCTGCAATTAATTAAGTGCAAAAATAGTTATGATGTAAAAGGATCTAATGTGATTAAGACTAAATTTTATTAAATTATTTAACCTTTTATCTGTTTATTTTTATTATTATTATTAGATATTATTATTATTATTAAAATTATATATTATTATTATTATTAAAATTATATATTAGTTTAATTATAATTGCAAATAAATAAAAAAAAGTTCAATTTGTCAACATTTCTAAAGAAAAAAAAGTGATTTTATTGCTGGGATTAACATATTGTGGGTATTACAGTACCGAAGTTATAACATGCTAGTTAGGTATGTTACAAACCGTCGGAAAAGTCTATTTTATCAGCATAAGTTTTACTTGTAAGCTTTTCGAAATACTTACACAAAAGGAAAAAATTCAAAATAGTGAGTATGCTAAAAATTTTAAAACCCGCGTCTTGAGTCACAGCGACCAAAACTACCTTAAAGGAAAAGACAAAAGCTTTCTTAAAAAGAACCCGCTTAAAACCTAAAAAAAAAATAGAAAGATTGACGAAATAGCTATCTAATTTCTTCGCGACAAATTTTGCTACCACCAATAGGTATTAAGTTACATTGATGAGAAAGAACACCTGTTTGGCCAAAATGTCAAATATGGACTCCCTCTCAGAAACGTTATAACCGATAGGACTAACCTTGGTGCATCCAAATCCAAATTTCATCAAAATCGGAAGACAGCGATTTCAAAAGTTGGGTCACTTGATATAAAATCCCCAATATATCTATTGAATCTTCATATATTACAATATGCTACAACGGCAAAAGATGTACCTGGAGGCGCACCAAGTTGAAGCTGTTAATATTCTACTATTCAGGATTAGGTTTCCATTTAATTTAATTGATTTAATTGATTTTAATGTAGGGTTTACGCACAGAATATCTTGGAACGAATATTAAAAAAAAAACTAACAATACTAAATCAAATCTTAATCTAATTCTTCAGTTTGCGTCCTGCCAATGGCGTACGAAAATTCTCTCTAATCACGGTTCCCGTTCACGTTTGTGTTTCGCGCTCTTCTGATCGGATAAATGCTGCAGTATCTCTTCTCTTTAAATTATATATTTCGCGCTGGTGGATTAGAGTGCAATTCTGCTGCTTTAAAGTATTTAATATTTTTTAATTGAATACTTCTGATCATAGTTTTTACTAAATGAACATTAAGGTCTTTGTGAACGTTCTAGTTTTTTACATATCAGGAAGCAGACGAGATGATTTGAAGAATTATGTGTTGGCGCCCTGGGATTTTCTCTAACACAACGTTATTGGAATTGCTTTAAGTTTCATTTGTGTTTACTTTTCCTCTATACAAGATTTTCAGGTTAAATGTCGATCCAAATGTATTTCGAGATATTTTACATTCAGGTGTTTAGGTATTATTTGGTTGTTGGTTTAAATAGGGGCCATGACTCTCTACGCAAAGTAAATTTTTATTCATTGACCCTTTGCAATTGAAATATATAATCTTGTAAATATCTATTTGCTAGCGGTTTTCCTGGTTGCTTGTAAAAGCTGTATCATCAGCATAAGTTGATGTGGGGGTGTAGTTGTTGGTTGGCATGTCTGAGGATTTTATCAAATACAAGGGAGGATCTAATTAAAATTCCCTTTGGGACTCCACCATTTATCGCTTGGGATAAACATAAGAAATCTCCTTCTTTGATTATAAAATTTGGACTGACTAAGTAATTTTCTTACGGTCTGTGACTTAGCTTCAATTTATGTATAAAGCCTTCATGCCACCCATTGTCAAATGCTCAAGAAAAATCTACCGTTATACCGTACACAAGTTTTTACGCTTTAAAAACCCAGTCTACTTTCCAAGTAAGATTTTAGCGATTTACTATATAAAAATTTTACTAAAAAATTATAGAAAAGTTCTAAGAATTTAAAAAAAGAAAAGCACGACCAGTTTTGTTACGTCTGCGGAAAACATATTATCCTTGAAGATATAGTAAATTTAGTCAATAGCAAAGTGGAAAACAACTATAAAATGTATTTTAAATTGGAAGTTGTTTCTGATTAACTGTGGATGCCTAAGGATTGCTGTCGAAATTGTTACAAGGGCTTAAGGTTTTGGTTAAAAGGTAATTTAATTCTTGTTCTTATGTGCTTCTTAACGCGGTAGATGCAATTTTCAATTTCTGCTTTAGGGTAACGAAATTCGATGTAATTTAGCATTCTCATGCGGTGACTAGCCCCAGGTGACCATGTTGAATCTACCTGCTCCGTTTTTCAAAATAGTGCCGTACTAAAATTAAAAAGATATAATTAATCTTTAAGCCGCATTTTTAGTTCTTGCTTATTTCTGGTATTAACGTTGCATTTTCGACTTAAGTGTGTTTGGAGACCTATAGTAGAATTTCACGACAAATATTTTCGCTGCATATTTAAACTACATACATCCGTGTTTTAAATGTGATTTTTGCTATTTTTTAAAAAATACCAATTGATTGTAATGATCTGAACAAATCTTCTGAAGATACTATTTACCAAAAACCTAAGTGTCACACGATTTTCTACGTGTTTTTACTACGAAAGGGTGCAACTTGAAATATACCGTTAAATGAGTTTCAGGTATAAACTTCTAAAACGCCGATACATGTATATCTTTCTTAAGGCCCCTCTACAGGAATCAGTTGGCAGAACATTGTTATTTTGAAAATGTTTCATTTTGTTGTACAGTATAATTATTATGTTGTTCCCTTTATTTAGCATGAATTCTTATTTTGATTTTCTTGTGTGATAAACTGCCGATAACACTGTACAACAATTTCAAACTTTTTCCAAAATTACGGCGTTCCCGACGGTTGATTCTGGTAGAGGAGACGAAAAAAAATATACGCTCTTACTTTAATTTTGAGCGGGAAGAAGATGATAACAAGAAAAGGAAGGATTGGTCCGACATACATGTAAAATTTCATGGCCAACATTTTTGAAGAACATTTCATCCAAGCATTCCCCCTTTTCGAGGTGTTTTGTACAATTTGTTAGAATAAAGCAAAAAAAAAAAAAAAAAAAAAAAAATGCCATTATGAGTTGTAATAAGAGGGTTAATATTACAGATGTAACGAACGATACGCATTTTTGCCGAAACGACACCGATACCGATACTCAAAAACAATTATCGCCGATACCGATAGCGGTACGAATATAAAATTTTAAGTCTATATAACACATAACTGTGTCCAAATTACACATTTGAGGCAAAATTACACACACAGAACGAAAAAAATTTGCATTGATAAAATGAATTCGTCATGCGTAGCCTTTTTGTTATTCCTTGTCTGCAATTAAATGGTTATGTTCACAAGAATTGGGAAATCTTGAAGTAAGAAAGAAGTAGATGCACATTTCTAAAGGTACGTCTCGTAAATAAGCAATAACGTTGGCCAAAGACTAGTACAAATATATTTAAGATCAAGCTTAAGCGACATAAATTCTTAAAATTTGCCGTAGAGTCTTCTATTTAATGGAAACAAATTTATTATCGTGCAATTTTTATTTTTCAATAGAACCCTACGAACTTACCTCTTTTATTTAAAAATTTATAAAATGTACACACTTTTTTCTTATCTCAAGTAACAAATGCCAAGGAATTCAGCAAGAGACCATACAAATTTGCTCAAGGAATAAGGATTTTGATCCGAAAGCTTCCATACCATATGAGCTACGGCACAATAGGATCTGCAATACTATGATTTAGCACAGCCGACTATAGCTCTTTTACTTGTTTTTCTTTCGACTTAGTGCATTACTAACGGCACTTAGAAATTTTTTTTATTTTATTTTTCAAAATTATATAATTCCCAAAGTTTTGCGTGCTGTTATTATTATTTAAGCAAAATTACAAAATCTCACGGAAGCAAGTTATTAAAAATTATATAACTATTTTTCCCTTTAATTTCTTATAATTGAATTTGGGCTTGACCAGACCAGAAAAAACAAACAACAAATATAATATTTTCCTTTGCTACTTTTAATAAAATACGTGCTAAAAACTTTGTAACAAGTTGAATGCGAAATAAAACTTCCTTTGCCATTTCCTCCTACAAAAATACTTCGGCTAGAATGTTACAACGGTGCGCAAACAAAAACAGTTATGTTTTACTTAAGGTACTGTAAGTGGCAAACAAAATGACTGTCAAAAATGGTAAATACAAAAGGTTTATAATCATGACATCTAACCCTTTCACAGCAGAAAGTTATATATGTACTGATTTCTATTTCTATTCACTTCTAATTGTTTATAAATGGATTTTAATGTTAATTTGCCGCCAAAACCAAATGTCTTGCAAAACAGCTGATGTCAAAAGGGTTTGTCAGTCCAAAAAAGAGCGCGCTCTTATTGAAAATTTTTAGACTGCCTTAAGCTGACATTTACAAAAGCAAGATGTTCTTTTTTTTCTTTTACATGACATGTATGGATTTTGCAATGGGAAATTTGACAAGCACACTGCTAAATACATGTCGTCTAAATCCACCTTTAACTTCGTTCATCATTGGATATCTACTAATAAAATTAATATTATGTGTATGTATTTTCTCCATTCCTTAAAAATTTATTGGGAATACAATAACTACTTAAAAATGAACTGCTTTTGTGCTTTTCTAACCATTTACTAAAAACACACATAGGTCCTTTTTCGGCTCAACGTTAACTTGGGGCTTAACAAAGCAGGAAAGAAATTTTTATACCCACACCACAAAAGTTTAAAGGGTGCTATGCGCTTATGGTGATGCTTGTAACGCCTTATTATATTGGCACTATCTTTTAGTATACCGATTGACTCTGAGTCACATTTTGAGTTGACCTAACGATGTCCATCCGTCTAGCTGGCTGTCAATATAAACATTTTGAGCGAGTTCCGCGAAATTTGGTACATTGGTGGTAATTCTTACAACAAAGATGTCTCACAAGGAAAATGGTGACAATCGGTTCATAATTTCACATAGCCCCCATGCGAACGTCTTTTCGGAACGGAGTCTTTGTAGTCATAAACCATCGTATTATCTTAATATTTAAATAAAATTTGGTTCAAACTTATTTTATTGCAATCTAAATTATCTTCACAAATTTTATAGGAATCGGTCCATATTGGATTATAGCAACTACACAAATACTATGGTATTTATATGGTAATCAGTGATGTTATACATAGGGAAAAATCCCTATTCGTAGAAACGTTCTTCTAAAAAAATGACCTTAGTTAAAAAGGACAGACTTTTTAAATCTATAAAATATATTTCACTTTTGAGCAATGTGGCAAAACTGCATACACTTGGCAATCTTTTTCGATTTTTAAAAGCATACTAATACAATTGTTGATCCGGCAATATTTCAAATTGTTAAACTTGTTTGAGTCATCGATTGCCCCCATTTCAGCTTTGATTTTAACTTTAATTTGTGAAAATCTCTTTTACTGATAGAAAAGGCGTCACAACGCTGATGTATTTTGAAATCAGAACTATGACAAGTGTATTCGTTTTTGACCCCACGACACTTTTCATCATTTTGATGTTAGCCTTAACATCACTTGGCCAAATTGTCATCAGGATCAAAAATTTAAATTATGTCATCAATGAAATGATACATGGGCATCACAGAAATTACAAATCGGAGACAGTTTAATAAAACATGTCATAAGTGCACTGACTCATTAACATCGGAGAAAGAACCCATTACAGTTTGTCTTTAATTTGAGTCATTGGAAATGACTTAAGCCAAAGGGAGAGAATTTTATTATTTACCGCCCTTTGTTTACAGAAGAACTATCAATTATAAGACACCAGCAGCATACCCGATATGGTTTTCGTAATCATTCTACTTTAAAAACTAAATGTATGTTTTTAACTATATAATTTTAAAAGTAGAATACGGGAATATTTGCTTCATATTTTACTTTTTAAACATGAAAATAATGTTAACAATACACAAAATGTGGCATCGAATTGATGTCAATGTAGTCATAGAAAAGATGACGCATACAATAAGACAAAATTTTATGAAAACGTTCGTCATTAAATTGATGTCACTTGTTGCCTCATTGATGCCATTTTTAACGACATTGATGTCACAATTCTGATGTAAGGGCATCATCAATATGAAGATGCATTTTTCTATGAGTTCCAGAATGGAGATCTCTTGAACTTAATTTAAAAAAGAAGGGCACCACAAGACGAATAAAAAAACTTGTTATACCTTCCAGTGTACCGAAACTTATATATCCTTCTACCTGCACGGTTGTTAGAAAACACCATTCAAAATTAATACGGGCAAACAATTATATTTTGTAGTATCCAATAGGTTATTTTACGATGGCATACCATAGTAGGACAAAATATTGTGTTGGTAGTTCCAATTTTAAGCATAGGTCTCATATAAGCCCCTTTCCTTAAATCACCTAAAGGTAAACGAATCTCATAACGGTCTCTTAATGATATTCGGCTCAAAGAACTTTTACATTAAACTTAACCTCATAACACAATTTTGCTCTGGCGGATATGTTATTGCCCTTAAGTCCCCTACCTTAACTCTCAAAAAAAAATTCTCTTAATTATTTGGTGTATGGTATAATAAGGTCGGGCTTACTTTCTTACATGTTTAGTTGTTTTGTTTTCTTATTATTTATATCATTGTTTTGTATTTTATATTTCATAGCCCACAATCAATCAATATTATTTGTTTTATTTTTTTTTTATTTTTTATTAAGTTATATTGAAAGAAAAACGGAAATTATTCGTTTTCGCATAAGCACGAACAGGAATTCAATAAATATTTTATTAAAGTAAATGTAATTATAATCAACTGCGCCCAGAGAAAATTTTTTGGAGTAACTATACTCTGCTTATCAAGGTTTCTCTTAGGAGTAAAACGCTGTTTATTATTATTAACATAAAACTTTAGTATTTTTTTTAAACGAAAACACGAAACACTCATTAGTTTATTATTAGTAAACTAAAATGATAACATTTGGTTAACTAGTATTTTAAATTTACAGTATATTGGTTAACTAATCAGAGCATAAAATGGTAACTCTATCTGTTTGGGGGAGTTTCTTTCGAGATTGTTTTATATAAAACTAGTTAGAGAGAGAATAAATAAAACAGATTTTTAGTTCTGTTCAACTTTTTATTCACAATTCGTTACATCTCGGAGTGAGGTTCACGTAAAAACTGAGTTATGGCTTTAAAAATGAAATCTTACTGATCTAAAGAATAAAAAGCTTATTCCAACCAGTGTTGCCACTTTATGGGAATTTGGTCCAATTTTTACTCTCGTGTGTAGAGCGTGGGTCATTTCTTTGAGGTAGATCAGGTGTAATTTGAAATTATTTTATTTCTTTATTTCAAAATAAAAAATAGTATAAGGATAAAATTTAGTGATAAAATTTATACCAGTTAAGATATAAGATTTATAGTATATTTAACCCAACTCACTGTTTATATAAAAAAAATAGATTCCCATAGTTTATGAAGCACAAGATTGCTAGTGGTTGAGGCCAGTTGGACAATTAGATTTCGATAAATATGAGCTTGATTTAGAACCCGAAGTTTATTGGAAAATTAGAGGAAGATATGTTTCCAATTATTCAAGAAGTAATGAATTTTGTATTTCTTTAACATTTAAAATGCTTTAGCTTAGAAGTATTTAGCGCCTTAACATTTGTTAAACTGATTTGAAAAACACACTGTCATCTGAAACCATTACAGGAATTTCATTTACTAAATAAAGTATACAAAGGAACGGCAATGAACATTTTGAACCAACGCTTTTGCGTTGCAAAATCTGTGCGTTAGTGAGAATTTTGTATCCGTAAAATACAATTTTTGGGTCATTATGATTAATCTCTTTTTAAGCGCAGTTGTTTTAAATCGAAGATTTTGCCTGGGTGTTATGTTATGAAATAATCGAAATACATAACAGAGAACTCGCATAGCCCTGGAAAAGTCAGAAAAACGACTCAGAATGTCATTAGAGATAACACGATTAACGTGCACTTGTACAGATTTCTTATCTTCTTGGATTTCTATATTTGGAGTATAAGATGGCCTTTCCGAAGGTGGTTACTTTAACCATGTAGGTCCGGACCACCACAAAGGGTTCGAGATTAAATCCCTAGCTGCAGTACCACGCGAACCTAGGTCTGCGGGGTTGTTCTTTGAATTAACATCAAACCATACATCTTTACCTAATTTGGCGATAATAAATCAGACCCGATTCGCAACGAACGTTTTCCAGTGCTCGGGGGGGTTTCTGCAGCCATGACAGTACAATGGTGGAATCAGTCCACATAAAGATTCGATTCGTCACGATATTTAGATATTGATATTTCCATATTTGCTGCAGAATCACTTTGCGACTATTATTTTAGGGGCTAAAATATCAGACAAATCTGCTCTTTTAGTGAGCGTCCCATCTAAGACCCAACGTCTTAGATGCAGATGCATCTGACAGCTTCAAAAAATTTTAATCGTGAAGGTGTTCAGCGGGGATCTCTTGTAAAAGAAACTCATGGTTAGCCATCCATTTTCTTAAAGGGAAACCAGCTGAGTTCAAAACAGCAATTAGATCTCTACGAGCTTGAAGTGCGTGGGTTAGATCATGTGATCCAAAAAGCACGTCATCAACATATATGTAGTGTTTGAGAATATCGGATACAACTGGAAAATCAACTTCGCATTGTTTGGTTGTGATTGCCAGATACGGTGCGCAATTTACCCCAAAGGTAACTGTGCGCATTTCATAGTCGGTCAAATGTTCATCGGGTGTATGGCGAAAAACAATCCGTTGAAAGGGGGTTTGAGACTATTCAGTGAGTATATGTCGATCATTGAAATGTCGGCATTGAAAACATATCGAAAGAGCCTCCATCGTAGAATAAGAATTGTTAAATCCGCTTGCAATACGGGACCGACGTATAATACGTCGATAAGACTTACGCCATTTGATGAGGGGTTTGATGCATTAAAGACAACTCTAATCTTAGTCGTCGTGCTAAAGGGCTCTATAACCGCGTGATGGGGGAAATAAAAAGAAGTATTGGGGTTGGCGGATAAGTCCGGATGAACTTTTTCTATATGGCGAAGATAGAGATATTCTGTGATAATCTGATTATAATTAAACTTTGTATTGGGTTGTTTTATTAAACGGGTTTAATAACGTATATATTGTGCAATGACGTTACCCCGAGAGTGGTCTAAATTCTTATCGATTGGAAATTTTTTTTAAATGGTAGTGAAACTACTAACCTTTCCTCTTCATTTCGATATGTTGTCCTTTGATATAACTCTTCACAAAAGAGGTCTTCATTTGACAGTTAAGGTACGTCAGGGACTTCTTCAAGTTTCCAAAAACGTGTTAATTCAAGATTAAGATCGACGAGGTTGTAGTTATCTTCCCAATGAACCCCTTAACGAATGTAAACATAAATTGGTATTAGAATTCAAGTTCTTTTAGTTTTTTTTTTTAATATAAGTAAATTAAGACGATTTAGGAAAAGTAAGAAAAAATGTGTAGAATACCAGATTTTTTTTGAAATGGTAGGAACACATCGCAAATGAAATAACGCATTAAATTACTTTATTGTCAGCGCTTACAGTGTTAGGAAATTGGCACCAATTAAGGGATTTCTTTGCAATTATGGATGAAAATCGACAACAGGGATATGGTATTCAACTGTGCACCATATTCATTGGCGAAAGGAGAGAGAGAATATACCAGGAATATATTAGTCCGTGTACACTTCCATTCGTAAAGGGTTTCAGCTAAAACATCTAAGCCCTACTCTAGGAAAATATTTTAGTACGCCTAAGACTGTAAAAATAATTCCACTGAAGTAAAATTTGGTACGTCACAGTTCTGTAGAACTACAAGTCATACTGTCGAATAACCATAATTAAGTTATTCATAAGTTCTCATATATAAATATTATGCCTTCAGTAAATTTTAAAATTGTTAATGGACTTATAAGACTCATATTTTGAAATGTGTCAAATAGCTATTGTATCAGTATTCAATCGATTATAAGTTTTAATTGACTTAATATTCTATCCTTGCACGCATTGGAAAATAGAAGTTGAGAAGGGCGTGCTCACGCCATTAGGAATTCTTGTTAATAAATAAGTTAAGCCTTTTTTATTGAAATTTTGGGCTTTGATAGGATCTACTATTTTATTGATTTTAAAAATATTTATGTTTCAAATTTGAACCTTTTTACCTTAGAATTTTATTATAAAATTACTGATAATTTTTTACTACTAAATATATAAATAAAATCCGGAGCTAAGACACCTAGAAACATTTTTCAATTTATAAGAAGTAATCGAGTTGGTTCAAAGTTGCTTTCAGAGATGGAGAGTTATTATCTTTATTTATTAATCAAAAACTTTTTTAAAATATTTCTTCGTTCTGTGACATGTACAAAAAGTTACGAAAACTTGGCAAATTATAACAGAATTATATATGTATGTTACGTTGGGCCTTCAAAAGTTACGGAAACGATAACAAACGTAACCAAACGGCATCGCTGGCTGCTACAAAAATCAAGGTATAGTCCAATTCGCTTTATAGATTACAAAATGCGCACATTTAAAGCAGTGGACTATAAGCAAATTATACTGTATGCATATAACTTTTACATTCCGTATGTAATTCCTGCAATAATGATCCTGGACACTTTAAAGTTTATATTTTCTGGATCATTATGAGAAGAGAAGTATAAATCACGATGTCCCTCTGTCTGTTGAAATGAGTTTTCCGAAGACAGACAATTTGAAAGGGACCGTCCTTGTTTGGTTTTGAAATTTACCGTGATCGCTCCACAAATAGTTGAGATATGAGCAAAAAAACGACGACCGCCTAATTTTACCTATATATCGCTTGTGGGTTTTTTTATTAATGTATATCTGGAGAACGAAAAGAGAAAAAGTTTCCAAATTACGTACAAGCATCTTGATATGCAATAGGCAACATCCGACAAAATGTGGGCGGGAGTGGATAAGTGGCCGTGGTACAAACTAAATTTATATATATCTAAAGGACGGTAAGGGAAAAATGGTCCACATTTGGTACACTTAGCTGGGTTGTAAATACACAACCTCTCTAAAAATATGGGCAGGATTCAAGGTATGAGCGTGGCCGCTCCCGTTTAACGACATTATAGATTTCTTTTTTTTTAGAGAACGGCTAGATCCAAAGTTTTCAAAGTAGGCACAAGCACCTTGGTTATCAATACACAACATTCGACAAAATGTGGGCGGGAATGGAGAAGTGGGCGGTGCATTAAATAGATTTATACCTAGACAATGGAATTTATCTAACATTCGGAATAGTCGAATATAGCACTCCTACTTGTAACATGTTTCTTTCTTAAAACATATGGCTTCATGACTACATTTTGAGGACCCAAATTGTAATTGAATTGTAACAGCTGTTTAACAAATTACTCATTACAATATTATGTTATTTGGTAAGAGGTGCTTTTGCTTAGATTTACTTCCTTTGTAATAATATAAAGTTAAAATTTTCTTTTATTTAACGATTTTACTAAAATGAGAAATTACAAGTAAAAAATATATAAATATACATGGAAGTTAAGAAAGGTATTGGTTTAAAATTGTGTTTTTTCCATGTCATTAAAAATATTCCTGTACATTTTAATCCAATATTATAATATCAACAGTTACAGCACAATCAAGGAATTAGTATAACCGTACGATATTAGTGTTGCGCAGAATAGAAGAATATGTAAAACAAGAAGAACAAACACCACTAAAAACCAGTGATGTCAACGTAGTGCTTTTGGTCCTATTAATGGTGCTTTTTGATGCCTCAAAACGTCAAAATTTTATCTTTAGTGCCAAACTAAGAAAAACCCTTAACTTGGTGCTTTTTATATTTTTCGTTGGTGCCTTTAGTGATTTTTTCAATTTTAATTTTTTCCCTCAATTTTTTATTTAATTAAAAAAAGTGTCAAAATGTGTAAAAACATTCTTTTAGTATGGCGACTGTTTATTAAGTAAGTTCACTACAAAGGCATCGGCCAGACTTGCAATTTGTGTTGCAGTTTATTAGTGACAGTGGTGAGAAGATTGGGGAGGGGTACTCAGTTTTATGTACTCTGCATTCCTGCTTTGTTTTGTAGTTGTTAATCGCAAAAAAACGATGTTTGCAATTGTTTTCGTTACTCATTTTATTAAAGATGTAGATACTGTTAAATTGAAAATTAATAATAGAAAATTGCTTGGAAAATATTAAGAATTGTGAATAGAAAAATAAATAACGAACAGATCTTTTTGGATAGACGCCAACGATTTTAAAGATTCAATAGGACAAAATCCATTTTTAGATTTTTCCAATTTTGTATTAAGAATGTTAATTTTCCTACTAGAACGCGGAAGTTTAAAGAACATTTATTTCGATGAACTACAGTAAATCCAAAAAAAGAAACGGATTATCCTTGAACTCTATTTATTCAATTCCTCACATAAAATATGAATTTCGTCGACATAATACATGCTGTAATGATTACACTTTTCCACCTAGTGCATCTGCAGTGACATCTTTTCCAATGAAACATACGAAAAATCAAAATTCAAACTCAACTTATAATGATCCAAATGATTTGGATGGTATTATTTTTATTGAAGATAATAACAATAATTTTTAATAACACATTTAAAAATTTGTACATACAAATCTAAATACATACATATTTATTGTTTACTTTTAAATTATGTATATACCACGTTCTTATAAAAACTTTTTTCTAGCTATGCTCATTTTTAGTTCTGAAGTAAAATAACAATTTTAATTTGGAGCTTTAAAAACCTTATAGAATGCGTTAATTAAAGTTATTTACGAAAATGGTCCCCCAACAACGCCCTCTCCATTTCTTTTTTTGAAATATTTGGTAACTTTTTTTGTGTTCAATTATTAATTTACTCAAAAAAATGGCTTTGTGCTTTTTTATGCTTTTTTTGCTTGAAATATTGCTTTTTAGTGCTTTTTTAAATTTAAAGTGCTTTTTGCACTAAAAAAAAGTTGGCATCACGGCTAAAAACACATGATGAACTGGTCGGTCTGAAATTTGATTTTGATATAAAGGCCAAAAAGGACCATAAGCACAAAGAAGGCAAATACTTTGGCTATTGAGTTTCGAAAAACAAACCCCTATTACAAACACAGATACATAATAGAACATGTTGTGTATAGTTAAAAATAGGCATTCGTCAGTAGCAAATATTGAATTCATGGTGAAATTCGTGGATATGCCAACATGTTCCTATAAAGGAGTACATGGAATACTTGTTGGTTATTTTTTCCCATGAGAAGGTAAAATGCTGCACAAACACATATGTTGAAGTCTTTTTATGGACAGTGCTGAATTTTATATACAACCAAATTTATTTTGGTTTGTGGAAATGTTAATTTTTTTGTAATGCAAACTACATTTGCCTCTACAAAAATTTGGTTCGAAAAATAATGTTAATTTTAAATTTTAAAAATTGAAATTTCTTAAATAAAACAAGTTAGAGTGCTATATTCGGCTGTGCCGAATCTTTGATACCCTCCACCGACAGGAGTGAGCTCTATATGATAAATACATATATATTATTAACAAAGCTTCACAAAAAAAACGTCAGCATTAAAATAAAATTGACCAATTTTTCGACCAAAAAAAAAACATATGCAATTGTTAACAAAATTTTGGAAGAAGGAATATGCTTCACTAATTTTAAAATTAAGTTATGAATTTTAGTCGAACTTTTTGGGTTTTAATCTAAAGATACATATAAATATAATTATTCTGGTTTAAATTGATTACATCTAATTTTTTATTAAAATTATTTTTTTTAGAAAGAAATCTTAAAGCTTATAACAATGGAAAAACAAAAATAAATTTGGCTGCATATACATACATACATGGTACATATGTCGTAATTGCGCTAATGCCACAATTTTTGAAAATTAAGTTTTTGATGCAGTTCAATAGAGTAAACAAAAATACATCGTTTGCAGAAAAAATACAAGTTCTTGTTTTGCAACGATATGTAAAAGTTCTTAGTCCAAAAATCTAAGGCCCATTAGAATGTGAAAATTTCAAAAAAAAAATTGTTAATTTTGTTAATAGTCAACATTGAAATAAATAAAATAATTTTATAGTATATTTTATTTTTTGCAAATTGACGTACTAAAATGTACATTAAAAGTATAAAATATATAATAGAGAAGGTGATAAGTCACAAAAAGCTTTGTAAAACATAAATGTATTATTTTTAGTTGGTTTGCAAGCCAATAAAGAGTCAGCAATGAAGCAAAACTGAATATACAGACTTAAAATATATTAGAACTAAAGACCTTAGAAAGTTTTTTCTCTCTCCTATAAAATTTATACATTGGACGACATCCTTTTCGACTGAAGGTAATGATATATACTCATATACATAGGCGCATTATATTAAAAAAAAAAATTACGGAATCACCATTGTTTAACTCATTTTTATGTATTTTTGTATATCAAAGAACCTTTCTTATTAATGCACTTGAAATTTGACAGTTATATAATTTTTCTTTGGTGAACTTTTACTATATATGGCAAGGTAGAATGGCAATGAATATAATATTTCCTCTTTTCACCCCCCCCCCCCTGAATCCGTGCCTGCACCATATAAAGCCCACTTTAGTAAATTAACTAAATACGCCTAAAACCGTAGCTGATATAGATATTGCAATTTTGTGATATGCGGTCCATAATTTACCTTAGATTCCATACGCGTTGAAATTTGTATTTATTCGATTTGGCAAAGATAAAAATGTTAGAAAAAATTAAGAGTTTTGATAAAAATTTTAAGTGCTGAGATATATCTCAGAAATTATAAGTTATTGGTGAAACTTAAACATTTAAGGTGAAACCTTAACATTTATGTAAAATTGATAAATGTTGACAAACTATTTAAGTTAAAAAAGAAAAAATTCATAATATTTGTAAATATGTTCCAAGAAGAAAAAAATGCCTAAATTGCTTTAACGTGTTTAAAAGTACCCATAGGCTTGACACAAAATATATCTATTTATATCTGGATAACAGTCGGAAAAAAATTGTCCAAATTTGGCACATATAGCTTGGTTACCAATACAAAACATCTGTCCAAAAAGAGTGGGATTGAAGAAGTGGGCATGGCAACTACAATACGAAGACATAATAGATTTTTGTATATCTACAGAACGGCAAAAGCGTAGGTGCGTGCATATTGGTTAGCAAAACAAGACAGCCGACAAGATATAGGCGGGTCTGGAAAAGTGGGCATGGCATAAAATAGATTTATTTATTCCAGAAGAAAGGTATTTAACAACATGGTGGTACATAAGATTCGGCATAGCCGAATATGGCACTCATACTTGTTTTTTTAGGTGATTTAATCTATAATCATTTTAAAACGGGTGAATAAATTTTGTTTTTTCATTTTTTCCTCTAAACTTTGGATATTAATAATATTTTGTATTGTGGTAATTTTATTGAACTGTAAATGGTTCTTAATCCAAATTTTGATATTTTAATCAGGATAAAGTTTAACGAATTTAATTTTTTAACGATCGATCTACCAAAGTTAAAATACCATTTGGCTTAAAGATTGATGTTTGACTGCCACCTGTCGTCAATGCGGTGAGTGTTAACCGGCAAACCTCTCTGAAGAAATTGTGTGGTTACAATCAAAACTAGTCTGGGCAACCTGTCCGTGAAAACCTGGGTTCAATTCACAGCTCAGTCAAGAATAAAAAATTAGCAATAAATTTTAATTAATTTCATGTTGTAAAATTCCTTTCTTCATTAAAATAATTTAATGAAAATTGAATTCAATGAACTTAAGCCTGATTAAAATATGAAAATTTGTATATTAATTTTATAACTGAAGTTAAATTATTAAGAAGAAAAAGAAACAATCTTAAACTCTTTGTATACATCGCACTTAATCAAACAGAGGGTATTAAATAAAATTTTTTATTTTTTCCCTTTTTTTTATTTTTTCACGAAAAAATTGACACGCTATATTCATATATACTCGCTGTTAAAATATCGTGCTATTTTGTCTCCTTTTTGGTAACGAATAGGTTGGTTTTAAAATTGTTTTTCATATGCCTTCAATGTTAAATTAAAAATAGTTTTGATTCTACTGAAAATTGTTAAATTTTTAGTTAATACCCTCTTTTCGATTAAGTGCGATGTATTTAACATAAAAGAAATAATGGTAATAATATTTGACAAATAAATGAATTGAATTTTAGTGTTTTCTGATCAAAAGCATTAAATACATTTATTCTCCATTGCTTTAACAATTTCGTTTTAACATCGAAAATACGCCACATAAAACTCAGGCGTAAGATTTTCTTGTGCCTAGCTTTAACGCTGCAATGACAAACTTAAATTAGAGCGTCAACGCTGTGTCATGAACAGTAATGTGAACTTATATTGTTTAGTTAAACCCACAAAATAGAAATTAAAATGAAGATAAAACCGCCAGATTGACCAACAAATAGCATGATTGCCATTCGTTTTTTAACAATAGCAGGCAACTTCACTAGTTACGCGCTGCCAAAATCATATTTTCCAATTGCAAAGCGTTAACGCAGCGCTATTTGGGTTTACTGCATGCATTTAGTATCACCATGAGATTTTTTGACAGATTTACACGCTTATTTAGGATGGTCTGTTAGGCGATTTAAAGAATTTTATTATTAACGGTGGTAAAAAAAACATCTTCCGAAATTACAAAATTGTTTAAATATGTTAAAATTTTCATCAAATCATAAATGTGATCCACTATAACTCATATATCCCATCAAAGCCAATTATCCACGCTATTCAACGTGTAATTGAGCAGCCTTTTAAGCAGGATATATATCATTCCAAACGAACCAGCATTTCACTCTATATGGCTCCTGAACGAGAGCAAATGTGGCGTGCTACATTTAAAAGAAGTACACATTTGTAAAACGTGGACCAATATCTACCTGTTTTATATGAAATTATTTAAGAAAGACTTTCATCGCAGGCCTGTGTAGTTAAAGTTAAATTTGAAAAAAAATTTATGGATTATAGTTGTAGTTTTTTCTCTGGCCAGAGTGAGGAATTTATAGCTGATATTTTTGTCAAACTAATACGGCCTAAATTTCTTCAATGTAAATAAAATTCAACTTTTAATTACTATTTTTGTTGCCGACGTTTCGTCGATTGTTTGTCGATTTTTATAAAACAATAAAATAAGTATAATAATGTTACACATAAACAATTTGGATTTACAATATGGAATTTAATCACATTAAAAAGTTTTGCATATACCAAGGAGCATACTAATATAAAATATAATTTTAATATTAAAACACATATTAATCTTAAATATATCACACCTTAACTTATGGCAACAATATAACTTGCATTTATGCTGTTCGTGTATTCTTTCAAATTGATTGTTTTCTTAACTTGTTGTTATATACTAAAGGCCCAACCATAATATGCATAAGTTAGCTTAAGGGACTGTCAAAAATTAACGAAAAGTCTGTCAAATGCATAAACAAATTATAGAAGACTTTTAGGTGGCCATAATGTACTTACATAAACTTTAGATCCATGTTGCATATTTGTGCAATATTTTGTTTTCTTGCGATTACCAGGGCTGTCAGATGTGGCGATTTCTCGCCAAACGTGGCGATTTTCAAACTTGTTTGGCGACCTAATTTTCGATTTGGCGACATGGCGATTTTTTTGGCGATTTATAAAATAGTTGGCGATTTTG
Source organism: Pollenia amentaria (assembly GCA_943735925.1). NCBI lineage: Eukaryota > Metazoa > Arthropoda > Insecta > Diptera > Polleniidae > Pollenia > Pollenia amentaria. Next base: position 220,785,902 of record OX031006.1, on the reverse strand, counting down.
TTGGCTATTTTTGATGAGCCATGAATTTGTTTTGAAATTTGTTAAATTCAATAGGAAAATATAAAATTTTTTTTATTCTAGTATTTTTTAATGTATGAAATTTAATGCATTCATATGTATGACCAGTATTTAAAACTAAATTATATTGAAATGGCTGATGAAGATAATGAAAATCCTTGAGAATTTTTTTTTCACATTTCAATGTGCTCTTGAAGTAGAATTCTTTAAAAAATTAATATAATGAAAGTTTATGAACATTTTTCCATTATAAAATATGACAAATTATCATTGATAAAATTCGTTGCTGTTAAAGATATTTTAAAAAATTTTATGAATCCTAACGTACCTTTGGATGTTAATGAAACACAATGTAAAAATACCGTTTGTTAAAAGAGAATTTTAATGATGATATTCAATCTAATTTTAATCAGTTTAAGCCAATAATTTATAGCTACAAGGATACGGCAGCTTCGTACCATTTAAAGGAACTTGCATTGACTGTTCTTTATATGCTGGTTATTACAACTAGTAATGCCTGTGTTGAAATAATGAACACCACTAAAATTCGCCTTCGAAGTAGAGAGCGATATGAAGTTTTCGACACGTTTTAACGAGTTATAAGTTGAATGCAAAAAGTACATGTTGCATTTCTTTTGTTCCTTCACAATGTATTCCAAAAAAGAACACAAAAAGGGAGTCTTCTCGGTGAAATATATAGCGTTTTAGATATATCATAGAACTCCAACTACATACAAATGTATTGTATATTCAACATTTGTTTAATACTTACCGCAAAAATTATTTTTTTGTCGCTTTGAGTAGAATACAATAAAATATTTTAAACATTGCATTTTGTGCTTAATAATTATTTTTTACTTTGTTCTACATAAAAATTAAACAAAATATATCTTGGCGACTTTTTTTGAATTTTTGGCGGATTTTAGCGATACGCAACAAATTTTTTTTTTTTTGGGATTTATAAAAAAATATTTTTAATTATTCTAAAAATACATATATTATTGTCAAAAACTAAAAAATAAATGCTTTGGCGATTTTGGCGATTTTTGACATTGAATTTGGCGAAAAAGTTCAAAATCAATCTGACAACCCTGGCGATTACTTTAAATTAAAAAGTATCAAAAATTACAGCCATATATTTGTTTATTTTATGTTTTATTTAATTTGCATGCAACGTTTTAAAAAGAAAAAATTGGTGTTTGTTGTGCATACTTTTTAATAAAAAATGGAAACAAAATTAAAATATGTAAACTTCCTCTTTTTCTTTTTTTTATTTTTATTAATTCATTTAATTTTTTTTTTTTTTAATAATGCACAAACAGCTGATTCCGTACGGAATGTGCGTTCAGTTTGGCACTTTGCTTAAGCAAATGACATTTGAGGAAACTTAACGAAAAGTTTCATTAAGTACATCATAGTTGGCCACATATGTTTTATATGTATTCGCACAGTTGCTTAAGTTGACTTAAGTGACTTCATGCATATTATGGTTGGGCCTTAAGGCCTTCAATTGTGTATCTTTTCCTTTCTTTGTTTTATATACCTAGAGTTCTAACATCATCTAACTTAATTGTGTGACCAGTATGTAGGATATGTTGTGATAGTGCTGCTGTCTCTTTCCACCGGATTACGTCCATCTTGTTTTCTCCCATTCTTGTCTCCAGTGTAAATGTTGTTTTGTTGTTGTTTACCAATTGGTGCCCCGATGGATTATAGTAAAGAGAATTTTGTGAATTTTTATGAAAAATATTTGTGAGAAGATGGTGTGGTTACTATTGAAACACGTCAAATCAACCTGGCCGTGGACGTGGATTCAATTCCCCGATCAGTCAGGAATAAAAAATAGCAATACATTTTAATAAAAAAATAATTTAATGAAAATTAAATTCAATGAACTTTAGCCTGATTAACATATGAAAAATTGAATCAAAAGCCATAGACAGTTCAATAAATAAACCACAATACTAATTATTGAAAATAGAAATATTTTTTGAAATTAAAAATATGTGTGCCAGCTGAAAATAAAAATTTACGAGTTTAGTTAAAAATAAATATAATAGGGAAATTGTTGGCAAACATTGGAAATAAATTTCGAAATATAGGTAAATAATTTCGGAACGTAGGTGGATTCATAGAAATTTTGAATAAACTTACAATTTTCTTGTCATACATGCAGGTTATGGTGAAATATTAAAATAAGCTAAATTTTTCTTTAACCCTTTCAGGGTCAAAAATAATTTGTGGCGAAATTTTGTATTTAAGGTTATGTATGGCGCTGAAAAGCAAAAGTGTCTCTCTTTCAGATAAAACTAAAAAATATAATTAACGTAACATTTGTATACAGGGAAAGGGCGTACAATGAGTACAATGTAATGTCGAATATATTTGACAAAAACACAGAAAGGGTTAAATACATGTTTCGAAATTTACAAAAATTGGAAATTTTTTTTCCAAGTATGCAAATTTTGTTTAAATTTAGAAAGTTTTAGTGAAATTTTGGTTAAATTAGAAATCATTTGCAAAATTTTAACCTTTATGTCAACAGCAGAAAAGTTATACTTACGTCAACAGTATGCATACCCGGGTATGCAAGCGCATTTTATATGGGAATTCACATGTTTTGTTGTTTTTTTGTTTTATTTGTATTTTTTTTTTGTGTTTCTCCCACTTTGATTTGTTTTAGTGCAGGAATGCTAAAAATAGCGGTAGTTTTAGCAGACTTATAAAACCCTATATATTATGAAATAAACTTGCAATATTACTTTATTTTAATTTTTTCATATACATACCCGGGTATGGTAGGGATGAAAAAAAGCCGATGTACATGGTCTGGTTTGTCCAATTTTGTTCAAACCTTAGAATTAGTTAGAAAACACTTCTAGTGGGTATATCATGAAATTTAAAAGCGATATGAAAGCCACTTTCAGAGATACAGCGTTATTAATATTCAAAACATACCCGGGTATGCAGTTGTTGACGTAAGGGATAGGAATTAAAAAATGACCACATCCATGGTCTGCTTAGTCCAATTTTATTCAAACATCAGAATATGTTAGAAAACACTGCAAGTGAGGATATCATGAAATTTCAGAGCGATATAAAAGTCACTTTCAGACATACAGCGTTTTTAAAATTCAAAACATACCCAGGTATGTAGCTGTTGACATAAAGGTTAAACTATTAGAAATTTGGAAAAACTAAATTTTTAATTTTTTCAAAAATAAGTGAAAATGATGCCCTTCGTTGGAATTTAAATCATTGCTGATAATTGCAATTAATTTCATTGAGTTTATATATTAACAGTTATGTTTAAATATAAACTGTTCAGAATTTATTTAATTTTTACGTTCACTGTAAAAACAATAGCTATTTACTATAAAATAACTCCCTGAAAAACAGCATCAAATTTTTTACTACAAATTGCTCTCGTTTTTAAACAATTTCCACGTACAGCATAGCTACATATATACATACATTTATATAAGTTTGGGTGTATGGTTGTAAACTGTCTAGCTAAACACTATCACAATCACCAAAACGTGGCACATGTACACACAATATGTGTGCTAGATTTTTGCAACAAATGTCTTTCATGTTAAAACGGTTACATAGACCATATTAGACTTTTTTTTCACAAAAAAAAAAAAAAAAAAAAATATTTAAAAATTTACCGAAATCGTTAATGTTTGTTAAAAATGTATTTACATTTTGACGCGTATTGTATCGAATGCGTGTATTTGGCTTGTAGTAACAACCATGTTGTAGTTGCCCAACAACCACGGAGGTTTGATATCAAATTAAAATTAATTTGAAATTAAACCTTATTTCAAACGACAAACGTTTGATAATGATTTGAACATCATGGCATTCTCAACAAAAAGGGGACATTTTTTTCAAATTGAGAAATTAATTTATTTTCAACTGGCTTTCAAACGATATTCTCAAATATTTTTCAAATATGGGTTTTACTACAATGTGGAACATAAATGAAAAATATTTTTTTTATTTAAACTAATTTTTTATCTTAATTAGCTGTAAGCTTTACATTCGCCACCATAGCCAAAGATGAAATAGTGTTTTTTCCTTCCTCTAATTCTTGCAGAGACGAAATACTTGGCTCCTTTTTGTTTTGAGGATTGTCGTGTCGTATCACCGCGATCGTACAGCAAATTTATAATTTCTTCACTTGCCCGTTTTATTTTTATTTACATTCTTACACTTTGTAATTAATTTTTTACTCACAAATTTATTTTATATTTTTTAGCAACAAATTAAGGTTTTTTAAAGGCGAATTTACTTCACGTAATATGTAACTACTCTTTAATTGTGTAACACATTTAACTTTCATCGGCATTTTTTAATGTTTATATTTATTTTTCGCTTCAGTGCTGTCAATTATTTTTTTTTGGTTTGAGAATATTTGATAACAATTTGATATCGAATTGAAAAAAACAATGTATTACAAACGTATACATTCAAATCATTATCAATTTGAATTCAAATGTTAAAATCAAACAGTTGAAAAAGATTTGAAAATTGCGTTTGATGCCAAATGATAAAGTCATTTCATATCAAAGGTTTAATTTCGTGTTTGTTGGTTGTATGAATGCATTTGTGTAAGTTGCATGCAAGTTGCAAATTACATGTATGGTACTTACAAATGTGAGTAAGTGTTAAATTGCACACATAAAAAAACTATTTAGTTAAGATATTTCAGCTTTTCTTAGCATATAGAGCAAAAACTTATTACATTTTCCAACAAAGAATTTAAAGATTTTATAGCAGCTGTTTGAAAAGATCTCTTCAATAGAAAACCCTAGTGTAGATTAAGATATTTTTTGTACAAGTAGAAGTACATTTGTGCTTGTACATTTACATATGGGCATTTCCATGTCATCGTACGTGACATTTGTACGCCTTCGGAGCGATGTAGTTTTTGCGCAAATAGTAGTAACTGGAAAACTTATTAATCTTTATCTTTCTTTTAGAGGGTACTATATATGAAAAAAAAAATTATTACATTCGAAACCTTGTTGTCCAAAATACCTAGCAAAATATGTGTATATCGTACGTGACATAAAACGGAAGTGATTTTGGGGTGAATGTAAAAAAATCCGAAAATCTGCGAATTGTGGGATGTATTTTTCCTTTTTTAAATTTTTTGCATTAAACCATATATTTTTCCGTTATAATCCGTAATTGGAAAGAAAAACATTTTTCTGGATGGTTTTATAATGAACCAAATGTAATATCGTACGTGACATACCGTACGTGACAGATTTTTCTCTTATAGTATTTACAAGATATGAAATATATTTTTGGGAAATATATGCATACAAAAACTTAAAACAAACAAGTCAGAAAGTATAGGCGGCCAAGCCCGACCATATGATACCCTACACCATAATATTTTAAAAACAAATTTTTGAGAGTGTACCCTATTTTTGACCCATCGCCAATCATGGTCGCCAGAACAGAATTATGCTATGACGTAAAGAGTTTTATAAAGGTTATTTGTGCCGAATATTATTTAGATATCTTCATCTTTATGAGATTTGCTTGCCTTTCAGCGATTTTAGGAAGGGGGTTTATATGGGACTTATAGTGAATTTTGGACCTACCAGCACAACATTTTATCACGACATAGTACTTGTCGTAAAAGTTATTGTCGCCAATTTTTATGTCAATACCAGCATTTATTAGAAAGTTACAACATTAAAAGCTATTTTCTGGAGTAGTATTTGAATGAGCGCTATGGTCAAATATGGACCGATACCAATTATATTTGTTTAGATCATTAAGACTGCAAAAAAATAATTTTTGATCAAATTTCAACCTAATACCAACATAATAAGATGATACATTTAGTTGAATTTATAGTAATACAATATCGTACGTGACGACGTTTAACAGCTTATAAAAATTTTATTATACCTATTTAAAAAAAAAATCCGGTCAATATTTTTTTGCAACATATATCTTGCTTTGAACTTTTATTTTGAAACACGTACGACTGATCAAATACCAATGACATAGACAAATTATGTTTTCGCACCACGTACGTGACATTTGAATAGCACCCAAAGCAAACCAAAAAATATACCGCTAATCAAACTATATATCTGGCCTCTCCTCGTGAATTTTGTTCATTGTTGTTGTAACATTAATTTTAAGGTATAATACCAATGTTACCAGTATCTGTATTTAATCGGCAGAAAAGTGAAAATTGTTGATTGCAGTTACTAAAAATGAATCAAAGCGATAGTCAGTTTTAACTTTTATTTTTTGCTCTTTAAAAGTTGTAAAAAGCTGTAAACCCCTTTGCATAGTTAAGTTTGAGTGTTTTTTTTCTTTCTACCATATTCGAAAAATAGTTTCAAGGCTATTTATTTTTTGAGTCGTGGTTGACATTCTCATGGAAATGCCCATATGTTGTATTGATTTGGTTTCAAGTTAGATTTCGTATTCGTTACACATTTATGTGGGAAAATACATTTGAGTCATTAAAAATACAATAATAGGGTGGCGCAGAATAAGCTATGTGATTAAAAATTTTCATAACCTTTTAAAGTAATATTTTTTCTATGATTTTTTTTCAGAATTTTGTGAAGGAGGAGAGTGGAATTTAACATAAATAACTACGCAATCAAACAACTTACGAAAATAATTGAAATTAAATTTTAGCATAATTGATTTTTCTTACTTTCTTGAACCATCCAATCTTGAGATTTCAACAATATCCGTACGCACTGTCATCAACGATAATCGGAATTAAGAGCTCCTGGAGTCTATTTTGGGGATATTAGAGAGAAAGAACCATTATGTTCTCGGTTATTATTTTAAAAATGCAATTAAAAATTTAAAGCAGATGCCATATAAATCCGCTCCCTAAAATCATTTAAGGGCAAAAAAATTTAATATAGATTAAGATATCTAAATAATATCGGGCGCAAAGAACTTTTGCAGCACTATTAACCTAATAAGATAATTTTGATCTGGCGGGTACAGCATTGCCTATGGATCCCAAATAGGGTAAACTCTCGAAAATTGGTTATTGATACTGTGGTGTGGGGTATTATAAAGTCGGAAAATACATTCTTAATTCTTTAATTTTAACGATAGTATCAGCATTTTTCCAATCGATTTCAAAGTTTTTTCTTATTTTATTTTGTTTTAATTAAAAAAAAAAAATCAAGAAGTTTATGAACAATATACTTGTAATTTTTTGACATTGTGCTTTTACACAGAAAAATTAAGTTATTGAAAAGAAAATATTTTAGAACTCTTTATTATACGACCGGACGCACTTTTTTAAACCCGAACACTTATTTATTGAATAGAAACAATTTTAGCTCTAATAAAAATTAACAAACTCATGGTATTAAAACGTATTTCGTTACCTTAAACAAAAAAAGGCCCTATCTAAGATTTTGAACAAAGAAAAAATTTTTAAATTATAAATTGCCCTAAACGTTTAATAATTTAAGTTTTTTTTATTTTCTTGTAAAACTTACCAGATATTTTGACAGTTGACAATGTTGCATATAAAGCAAACTCTTAGTTAGGCCTTTTAGCGTTTATAATACAATCTTTTGCAGATAGGGCTGTTTGCTTTTTGTTAATAAAATCGTTCATTTTATTCGGCAGATTGCAAAATGTGTGGACATTTCTGTCGATGCAATACACCATCTTTTTGCGTTTTAGGTAACGATTTGTACCTTAAATGGGATTATTATAAAAATAAAAAAATTTATAACGAAATAAAAATACAACAACGAGCCCGTTTTTAGCTAAATATATTCCAAAGAAATTGTGCTCTTTTTCATGGCAATCGGTGCACAACTTTTGATTTTATTTATAATTTAGTGCGAAAACAGCTAAAAACTTCGAAGCAATAGATGTTAATGATGTTACGAATAAAAATTTTTTTGTATTCGCGAATAAGAATATCTGCGCCAATAAATTCTAATTTAAATGAAAAAATCTCCGGTTTGCGTCGATAACTATATATTTAAAAAAAAATTGGCACTGTAACATTCCGATGATAGAATTTGAAACGATCATTTTCGAATCTCCACTACTGACCATGATGATAGTTCTTGCGCTGCCGTTTACTTTAACACGACATATACAAACAAAATAAATGTTCGCGAGTAAAAAGTTTCGAACAGATAACAGTAGATTTGTCGTTCCTATTTTAAGTTGAACTTTAGTTTGTAAGGAAATTGCACAATAAATGCGCCCGGGAAAAACTTTTTGAATTTTGGTAATAGGTCGTAGTTATTTCATACATTACCTGGTAAGTAGTTGTCATGACAATTGTCATTATTCTGAAAACCTCAATAAGTACTTGCTAGTAATGACCTCAGTAAGTACTTTTCACTACTATTATTTTCAGTTATGAATATTTGCTTACTAATAATCAACTAAATAACTACTTATAAGTTGTCTTGTTTTCAGTACTGAATATTTACTTACTGGTTACTAGCACCATTAATATTTATTAGGTCTATTAACTAGCGCCAATTAAATAAAAACTAGTTATTTTTTGGCTTCTAGTAAGTATATTGAAAGTACTTACAATTCAACTTACTGGTAGTTAAATAATAACTAGATATTTTGTGACTTCTAGTAAGTGTATTGTCAGTACTGAATTCTGTGGACAACTCGAACAAAAATAAGTAGTTATTCAGCCGAAAAATAAGTAGTGTTCATATTTCTCCAATATTACTTGCCAACTTACCAGGTTAGTAAAGTTTTTGCTGGGCGATTACAACAAAATTAATACTTATGAAGAATATTTAGAAATTTCAAAATTATACCTTAAAATCTGGCTCATATCAATTCGGCCTACATACATTTATAAAGTAAAAAATAACTTTTATTTTAACACTTTTTTCGTCAAGCAATAAAATTAAAAAAAACTTCCTGATTATATTAATAAAGGGTTCTTCCACCTGTGTTGGAGATGCCTTCGATAATATGGTTTGGAATGGAGTCATAAAGAGTGTTTAAAAATTGATATTTTTGTTACAAAAACTTACATAAATTGGTGGTAGTGTGAACCGATTCTAATAATTTAGTTTTCTGAAGATCGGTCTATAATTTCCCATACGCCCCATATAAAGTCCACTCTCAGCAAATACTTTAGTACGCCTTAAGCCATAGCAAATAATGCTATTGAAGTAAAATTCAGTATGTTATAGTTCCGTAAGATAGGAAAGCACGCTGCAAAATTTCGTGAAGATCGGGCTGTAATTACCATAGCCCACTCTGGGAAATCATTTCCATACGATTAACACCGTAACAATAATACAAATTAATATGCTTATGGCTGGAAATACGCCATATTAATTTGTGATAGTCCGTCAATAATTTACCATATGTCCGTATAATGCGGCCTTTAGAAAATCAATTTAGGATGCATTAAATTCTTAAATATTTCTATTAGTGTACTGAAAATTTGTCTAATATAGGTTTTTGTAATACTAGAAATAAGTCTATTGAATTTTGTGATCAACGATCAATAATTTAAGATAAGACTAATAATATTTCTAAAACAAATCATGATATTTTATTTAAATTGGGCAAGGAATTACAATACAGTGAGTCAGGTTTTATAAAGATTGACTTATAATTTATAGATCTAATATAATGCCCAATCCTGAAATAATCGAACTCTCGGTGCAGGGGGGTTACTCTGTATTGCGATGAGAAAGACAAATGATCGCAAATCGATTGATTGGTACTCTTTAATGCGTTTGCGCATTTGTCTTTCGCATCTTTTGTTTTCCTTTCGCAAATCTGGCATCACCGTACTCTGTAATACAAAAGCGTATGTCAAAATCGTTTGTTAAGCTCAAATATCTTGCGCTAACAAAATAGCAAACGCAAAGGAAACGAAACATGTAAGTAAGCACAAATAAATGTTTATATTTATATGTATCTAAATTGTATTTTTTTTTAGGGAAAAGCAGAAAAAGTTACAGACTCAGCAGCGGCAGTTCGAAATCTTAGTTGATTTTATGGTGCAACACAGCGATTTGGCCAAGGGACAGTTGCAGTGCGGAAATACCAAACAACGCGCCAACAATTTGTGGACAAAACTGGCTGACGACCTTAATTCTATTGGACCTCCTGTAAGGGATGTGGCTGGTTGGAAAAAAGTAATGTATTATGTTTTTTCTATATAAAATATGAAACTACCACAGTATTGTACATGTAGGTTTGGTCTGGCCTAAAAACCCACACGAAGGTTAAGATGCGCAAGAATAAAATGAGCATTTCCAGCACGGGTGGTGGTGTCTCACAATATTGCCCGCTTTCCTCTATGGAGGAACAGATCATAAATCTTCTTCATATGGAAGAAGCCGTCAACGGGCTGCCAACATCAACATGCTTTGGCACAATTAGCAATGCTTGTCACGATGTTACAGCAAACATAGAGCCTGCAGAAGAAGTTTTGTTATCTTCGCAAAATGAAAATAGCAGTTTAAATGAATCTGCGCCTGCTGCCAAACGTAGCTGTTTGGATGAAAGTTTTCAGACAGACGTTCCACATGTTCATTTTCTTCCTCAAACAATAACGCCACCGAATCCATCACCATTTATTTTTTGTTATTAAATTTTTATAAAAACACGAACCGCTCTAAAAATGTATTTAAAATATTTTTACTTACATATTTTGACATACCATTTTGTCATTCTTCGCATTTGTTTATTTTGTAGTGCCAGTGTTGCTTCTTTATCAACACGTTTGCGAAAGCGTTTGCGTAAGCGATACAGAGTACCAAATTGTACTCTTATCGCATTTAGCTTTCGCATCGAACTTGCTTTCGCATCGCAATACAGAGTAACCCCCCAGGATATTAATAAAGGGCTGCATGAACAACTTGACTCATAAACATACTGAGATGTTTATCCACTAAAGTTCGTGTTCAAATAAAATTGAGATTACTGAACAAACTGTCGATTTATTTATGATACTAGCAAATACATTAGCGGAGTTCAGTGTTAAGTGCAAATGGTCTTGCGAAAGAGCAAATGCAAGATATCATAGCTTTTTTGTTAAATCCAACAACAAAATACACAGAGTTTCCGTTAGATTTCATAAAAAAGCTACGAAATTTTGCATTTGCTCTTTCGCAAGACCATTTGCACTTAACACTGAACTCCGCTATTTTGTTTAATAAGGCAAACACAAAGATGTTGCTCAATAAAAAGGCTTTTATTTTACAGTTCTCTCGTATTTTTTTTTTTTTTTATAAATACTCAACAGCAATGTTGCCACTTTAGTAAGTTCATGTTATTTATTTCACTTTTGTTACGTTTACAATAATATGAGTAATTTGTAAAGCATTTTGAATTTTTGGCAAACTACTTGTTTATGTACTTCCAAGCAAAACATATTGCTGAAAAATGTTATTGAAGTAAGTGAATGTATTTGAAAATAATTTGCAATTTATTTGAAGTTCTAAAATTTACATTGAAAACAAAGAATTATATAGAACGAAAAATAAGTAATAAATATTTTGTAATTTTGTTGTTGTTTTCTACAGAAATTCACATTGCGTTTTAAAATTTCAAACGCTGCATAGTTTGGGGCGTAGAAAATGTCAAAACGGTACATGAATTTCTGTAGAAAGCAACAACAAAATTAAAAAATATTTATGACATTGTTTTTGCTTTAGATGTAATTCTTTGGCATTGCATTGCATTTTAAATTATTAGGGCCTTAATTTACAATACATACAAAGTAATTTTTTTTTTAGTTATTTTAATATTAATGTACTTCATAATCTTCTTGCTTTTACTCTTCATGGTTATTTTTTATCTTTCCTAATGCTTTTTTTTTCTTTTAGTCTACATTCACACGTTTCATCTTTTGCTGCTTAACTCTTGTGTCTTAATGAGAGGGAAACAAGAAGAAACGGGGTTGGTACGGAGATGCATGTACTCGGGCAGTACGCTTTGTGTTCTCATTCGTAGGTATATGCACAACAATTGCTGCATGTAAATTTTTTTCTTTTCTTTTTCTCTTTGGTTCGCTTTGAATAAAAGTGTTGTTGTTTTGAAGCAAAAAAAGTTGAAACCGGTTGCTGCCTGTGAACATAACGGCATCTTCAAAATTAAATTGAAAAGAAGTTGAGCATCAAAAGATGAAACGTGTAAATTGAGACTTAACTGACAATACTGCCATTTAAATCAATGTGTTTTTCCATGAACTTATTCGACATTAATTCAATGGTTGTTTTGTTTCAGAGTTGTTAGTGTTCATATTCTCTTGTTTAAGTAAACACACTAACTTCATCTTTCTCGTCTCTTAAATATCGAGTATTTGTTGCTTCCGTTGCATAGCTATTCATCTTACTGAATAGAAACGAAGCGAATACAAAATTATAATGAAGGTTTCATGAACATCATTATTAAGTTTCATGCAGATGTTTAGTATTAAAGTTTTGGCAAAGCTGGATATTGATTATTACTAAGTTCGGTGTTCGGTGAAATTTTTGCCGAATTCTGAAGGCCATGTCAGATAAAACTTTTGCTTTGCGTTGCGTTACCGATTCGCTTTGACATCTAATATAAAATATACATACTTATACGAAACATGTCACATAAAGTACTTTCAAAGCGGAGCGAAGCAAAAAGATATCCAACTCTCATCTTTTTGCGCGCTTTGACAATTAGCTAGTATAATTTTCCTTTTTATTTTAATTTTTTGCCAAATTCAATTCCAAAAAAACCGTCCAATTAAATTTTTAACTTTTATTTTTATAACAAATAATGAAATGTACAAATTACCAACCGCTTTTATAAGTAAACAAACAATGCGTGAGTGTTGTCAAAGTTTTCATTGATTCATACACCTTTTGCTTTGCGTTTTTCTGCCAAAGGTAGAAACGTCACGCAAAGCCACACAGTTGTATCTGACACGGCCTTAACACCGACCCCGAACGCACGTTCAGCCTCTAGTACCCGCGAAATCCTTTGCGTCCAACAAAGCAGAATTGCGTACATTAAACCCATACATATAGTTCTTTCTTTACTTTTGTACCATCCTGTTATTATTAGTTTTCTAATAACGATAAAAATACTGATATTTACTAACAAATTGTATTTTTCTTAATTTTCGTATCTCATATTTTGATATTTGTTTGACGTTACATGGGGTCTCCACCTGAGATAAGTTATAAGATTTTTATATTAGCAAACGTCAAAATCAATCCCAGTGTAAGTGTAATCTATGGTGTTAGTATATTAATATTATAATAAATGTTTTGAGACAGTTGTTATGAGAAAGTATCTTATAAGATGAGCTGTCTAATATACTTACACATTCATATAAAACAAAAATAAGACATTTAAATGTTAAAATTTTTAGTGAAAATCTTGTGAAAAGTGCTTAAAAATAATATTTTAAACTAGAAAAAAGAAAAACTAAACAAAGAATAAAAAACAAGTTTACTCTAACAGAATCAGGCAATTATGATATGTTTCCCTTGCTTAAAAATAAAAAATGCGAAAAATAAAAAATGTTGAATAAAATTAAAATAATAATAAAAATATTACAATAACATGATGAATGAAAAATGAAAGTTGAAAAGTGATTCTATGCGTAATACTAAAAGAGTTCTTTTTTAAAACGCAGAGCGTTGCTAATAAATTGAATGGACGAAGGTAGCGTCTTGCAAAAAGGGACAAAATGAACATAAAATTGCCGCTCAGATATTAAACTTCGATATCTTATGTTTAAAATGTCATTTACTATTCAAGAACTTGTAAATTGGATTTTCTCTTTTGTGCGGGATCGGTGAAGTTGGCGGGTTATAGAATATATTTATGTTTATCTAAAGAACGGCAAAGAGAAATTTTCCAAAAATTTTGGTACAGATAAAAATATGGGCGGGGTAAGAGAAGAGGGCGTGGCACAAAATGGGTTTTTTATATTTTAAGAACGGTATTTAAATAACCTTCTGTTCTTATCGCACCATGGTGAAGTTTATCTATATAAGATTCGGCATACCCGAATATGGCACTCAAACTTGTTTTCTCTTTCGCTTGGAATCACTAACTTAAACATATCACAACTTCTTCCAATCCTTGTCATTTGATCTTGAGGAAATAAGTCAATTAAGTAAAGCAATTAATTCATTTTCAATTAAGCATAACATAAAACTACAAATTCTAAATTAAGACCATTTTACCCAACTTCAGAGGCCTACCTTAGCAATTTATTTTATGTTTGTGACTAATTTTTTTAATGAATTACAAATGGAATGGTAAATTAAATACTCGTTCATGCATAAGTACATACACATGTATATATTTAACAATATTGTACTGCATTTGGTAATGTAATGTGGTAACGATTACAATGAAAACAAAAGTTAATATGGTATTAGCGTTAATGCATACATTACATTACATAATACCGATATGAATATGTATTCGTATTATGGTCAATTTGTTTGATTAAATAATTATGTATATATGTTACATATTATTAATTATATTTAAGCTTACAAACATTTATTTATAATAAACAGTAAAGAATTTTACGTAAGTACAACATTAATTGTATATACTTAACTAGCCTTACCCGGTGAGCTTCGCAATCCCCATTGAGCAAAATTAGTAAATTTTTTTTAAAGAGATCAGGTGTATTAATAACGAAGCAATTTGTAACAAATTTTAAACTTCGCCAATTAACCTTCTCTAGATATTTAGACAATTATATTGTCCTTGTATAGGAGGTTCACCGCTTACTTTTCCAGTTTAGCTCGCTCTTGACAGATCTTTTGCATTGATTAACCAACTATTTGTTTCAAAGTCTTGTGCATTTGGTGTTTTACCGTGCTGCGAACTACATGATGCTATTGACGTTGCTATGTTTGCGTATTGAGTTTTGCGTGCTGTTTTTGCCGCTGCCATCTGCCGGATAATCGGGTAATTACTTTAAAAAAATCAGAAAGGAACAAACAGAAAACTAACAAACAAACGCATTTTCATTTTTATATATACAAATATAATTAAAAAAGTATGCTACACTTCGTTATAAGGATTACAACTGACTTGGATATATTTTTGCGACTTCTAAAGCTATGTGTTGGAATGTCAGATTTGATTGACAAGGGATTCGTTGTGGCTTAAGATCAAAAGCAAAAGCAAATACCCGAATATATAAGCTCGAAAATGCTTTCAAATAATATTTTTTTCTTTAACGATTTCAGTTTTTAAATTATCATTGCCAAGATATTTTTCGAACAATAGGAGAAGTCAGAGTCTGGGTAGTAAGGAACTCTACAAGAGAACACAAAAAGTAAATCATTCAAATAATACTTGAAAATAGAGTAGGGTATCAAATGATAATGCTGACCTATCTATACTTTACTAATTGTTGTTTTTTCTCTTTTACACAAAAAAAAAAACAGAAAACCTTTTAGAAAACTTTTAAAACAAAATTAAAATATACACTGAAATAAACATTTCCAACATAATATAAGACTATAGTCTGAAATAATCATATTAACATTAAGCACAAATTGATACTGACTTAAAATTTATTAAGACATGTTCTGGTAATCGAAATTACGTGAAATTGAAATCGAACCAATTTTTAAAATTACACAGAGGAAAAAATCGGGTATAAATATACCAAAATAAACACCATCCGTTGTCAAAAGTGAGCCAACTACGTTTGTATTCAATATGATAACGGATGGTGTCAAGCTTTTTAGGCCACCATGTTCTCATTTGGTCTCATTTTAAGAACAAAGTGTTGACATATTTACACCACAATGGTCTCATTTCAGCAACATATTGTCAATATTTAGTTGTCATTTCAAAAAAGTATTAAAACATAGACCTTATCTTATCTAATGCCATTACTGAATCAATTTGGAGATATGGTAGTACTTCATTTTCATTTGGCCATAACTGAAATGGTACTGAAACAGTTTCATCATCGATACCGAACTAAAAAACAAAAATTGCAATTAATATTTATATGAAACAAAAATGTTAGGACAATATTACTTACTTGTATTTTTTCATGACAGCATCATTTAGATCTTCTTTATTTAAATACCTTATATCTTATAAGTTTCACATTAGTGGCTCTAAAAGAATTGTTACCTTTTAAATAATCATAAATACCTGCCAAGTTCATGGATATAAGGAATTTTGTCAGTTCTTTATCGTAGTTGTTGTAATAACTGCACTGGTTTTTACATCGACAATTAAATTTTCTTCAAAAAGCCAATTTTTGCCAAATTCATCACAGTTAAATGTTTTTTTCACTTTGCATGCCTTAGTTTAAATTTGTCACCTTTTTTTGTTCAATTCTTATTTGTAAAAGTGCTGGCAATGGCGAGAGTTTAACATAATTATGTACGCAATTAATAATTACAGCCGTGCGTTATTTTTGTTTTCAAATCGATAATGTTTTGTTAAAGATTTGACAACAGATGTTGTCGATATATTGCCAACACTTCGTTGTTGTTTTTCGCTATGTGTATCCTGTGTTTAAAGTTCATAAAAATATTACCTTTAATATACCCTATTATTTGTGGACCACTTATCTTTACCGCAACTAGTCTTAAAATCTAGAACAACTACGATCATTTTTAAAATAATTTAATTGATAATATCAGTCGATTTTAATTTTACGTGATTTCGATTTCCAGAACATACTACTAAGGCCGATTAATATTAAGTTAAAATCAATAATATTTCTCTTAATAAATACAATAATTAAGTTTTCCGAAATATCCCTTGATATGGTTATTTATTTTAGAAAAACATTTTTAATTGTTACCATGATTTTTCGCTCAGTAATGTCGCACGAGTAAATTAAATTAATATTTAAGCTGTGGCGTAATTACATTCTATTACTACTTTTTAAATATTTATTAAACATCATTGAATTAAAACATGGATGAGACGTCTTACCTCTTGGCCAAAAAATTACCATATTGTAGTGCAAATGCGGTTAAAAAGACGTGTTTTAATTTAAACAAGCAAAAGTGCTATATTCGGCTGTTCCGAATCATTAATACGCTATTAATTTCAATTAAGACATATTTTTAATAATATTTTACAATTATATAGATTTCTGGTTGCAAAATTAAATATAAATTTAACATTTTTCTTAATTTAAAAAAGGAGTTCTATAACACTGAACGACACAATTTTTCAGCCTAGATCAAACTGACCAGGTTCTGAAAATATAACTTAAACAAAGATAAGCATATCTCTCAGTTTTTCTATATCAATATATTTGATCTTTAATTTTTAATGTGATTCCACCTGTCTATCACTCGGGGAAGTTTCAATTACATCGACACCGTACAGTGGCTGAAAATCGTTTTTCATTGGCCAAAATTCTGTAACTTTTGAACCGAAGGAGATATTTTAGTGAAATTAAAACCGATTGAGTAGTTATTGGGGAATGTAAGGGCAAAGTGGAACTGTATATTTTTTAACTTTAGCGTGAAATATGGTTTTTTTTATTTGTTTTTAATTATTTACAAATATCATATTCGGATTTAAATAATAATCATTAACATTTTTTGTAATAATAGGACACTCAACAAAATTTCATGTTTACACTAAAAAAAAAATTTAACATTAAAAAAAAATTGTTAAATCAACTGGCAATTTTGCTATTATTACTGAAAAATTAACAATTTTTTTCTGTCAAATTTGTTTACACTTAAAAAAACTTTAGAAATATTATCTTAAATCTAGCTACTACTACAGAAGAATCTATTAATTTTTGCTGTAAAATTTGTTAATATTAGCAAAATAAATCCGCTAAATTCTGATTTTTTTTTTAAATTTTGATACGAAAATAAAGGTATTTATTTTTTGAATATTTCTTATTTATTAAAACATTTCATGCATATGTAACAATGTGAGGTTCTGTTTATTATTATTTTTTACTAATACAATGTCTGTCTTAGATCTAATGAATTGTATTTATTGTTCATTTAAATGAAAGATTGATTGCAAATATTCCATATTCTGTTCTGTGTTATTTCTGTTCTTTAGTAGTTTTTTACTTCGTCATTTAAATCCCGATGTTCCACGTTCCATTGATTTCGAATACTGGAGATGAACGGACCTGACGTTGCCAATAATATATTAAATAGATCTTCATTTGTGGAATTTCGTGAAATTTTTCTAGTATTGTGCTCTCTATAAAATCTGTAATCCTAACTCCTTTTTTCCTGAGCTTCCTCTGATAAATCTCCAAGTGGCACCAACTGATATTTAATGACATCTTCTCCATGATAAAGGATTTTGTGAACTATAGCAGACGTATTTCTCCATTAGTAATTGATTGTATATATTTTTGCAGTTTCCTTAGCAAAATCTCCAAATTTTCTAGGGTCAATTTCTTCACTGTATGGAAGTTCTTCTGAATTATTTTGAATCTAAAAATGAGATTAAAATCAACACCTATTATTTCAGATGCTGTTTCTGGATCTGAAAAGAATCTTCTTGCGGTATTGCCATCATTTGTATTGCCTGACCCTTGTTTTGGCTGATCTATAATCAACCCAAATTTGCGATATTAATCTTGAACATGTTTCTTTTTTGAACTTCTAAACTCCTTGTTGGTTTCGTTGTTTCTTATTGATCCTTAAGATCCGAAATCCAAATCATAACTGATTTTTAGTATGCGTTCCATAAGTCGTATTCTTGCATGTAGTGGTGATAATCCAAATTCATATGCATCAGTATTATCTAATGATTTTGTCGGGACTTGGTTTAATTGGCTTGATGTTGCATGGCTGGTTTTTGTTCGGAAAAACCATCACACCCCCATTTACAAAAAAGAATTAACTTTGTGTTTCCATATTTCATTAACTCATTTCCTTTTATCGATTGTAGCAAGCGTTCGGCTGTATGATCAAGTAGAGATTGTAGTTATACCTCTGCCGAAATTTATGTGATTGTAATAGTGTGCTTTAATAGCAAACAGTCCATTTAAGCAGCTGTTATGTGATGATATGCTGGATGCAGATTTGAGCCTTTTTCAATCGTACGCAATCTGAGCTGAATATAATGCTGGAATTTAAGTTTCCTTTTTTCGAATGTCATTTTTAAAATCTTCCTCGTTTTTGTTTCTAAAATACTCTCTGACCAATTCTTTATAGCTGAAGCACTCCATGTTTTTATGAAAAACGTGGCTATTACTCAGATATATTATATCCACTGAGTTTGCATCCGAATGTCACTTGCTTTTAAACCTTTTAATCCTTTTTTTCATACCAAGTACAGGTAGAATAAAAAGGATAAAAACACTTAAAGTCCTTTAATTTATATGCTATAAAATGCCTGACACAAATTTAACAACGCATTCCATAGTTATAGAATATTATTAGAGTCTTAAAAACAGATCAAATAAAAAGAGCAAAAAAAAATTTTAAAATCCCTTCTAAGGTTTGATTCACAAAATACCTGTTTAGGGTAAGCGCGTGCTTAAGCTCTTTATTCAACTATAAAATACCCTAGTGTGAACGTAGAGTTAGGGATAAGGATTAATCAGGGCAGCTATACGTTTTTCTGATTGTGTAACAATAATAAACATTTTTATATGTACAACCTGTATTCTGTTCGATCACGATCAACATTGCCTATATCATAAAATTTTTTTGAAGGCAATAGCAAATAATTTCTGTTACTACTGCAAACATTTTTGCGGAATACATTAATTTCAATAAAATTAAAAAAGTGTTAAACAGACGGGTCCAGACGGGTACAAGACTATATACAGGGTTAAAGAAAACACTTTCACCATTCCCTCAGTGGTTTTACCTTCTTAATCGCTTTTGATCCGCAAAAGTTCTATTCTACTAGAGTTGAAATTTGACAAAAATATAGTAGTTTAGAAAATATGTCTTAACAACCCAAATATAAATAACACAATAGTCGCATATATAACGTTTTTAAAGATTATCAGCAAGACTACCAACCTAGCAAAAAAGCTAGCAGGTCATTATCGATGACACTTTTTGAGCAATGATAATTTCTTTCGGCTTAAACATAAAAAATCACTTTTTTCTGAATTTAAAATAAAAAGTTGTGTTTAACAACATGGCACGACCACAATTACCAATATTTTGACCTTATTTTTTGGCTACCTTAGTTTTAATATATTTACTATTAAATAAAACTAAAATTTTGGAAATCGGTGACAAACAAAAATTGGACTTTTGGCCAATGAAATAAAATTTTCAGCCACTGTGCGACGGCAATAACACTTATTTAAGTAAACTTTTTGGTGTGCGGTGTATCGTCCAAAAGCATAATTGGTTTTTTTACTTTCTTGAACCATCCAATCTTATGACTTCAACAATATCCTTATCGGATTTAAGATCTCCTGGAGTATATTTTGGGGATATTAGAAAGAAAGAGTGTATGTTAACAAGCCAAGAATCATTCTGTTCTCGGCTATTTTTTTACTTGTTAATTTGTATATAAAAACAATTAAAAATTTAAAACAGATGCCATACAAACCCGCTCCCTAAAATCACTTAAGGGCAAAAAAAAAATATCATATGGATTAAGATATCTAAATAATATCGGGCGCAAGGAACTTTTGCAGCACTATTAACCTAATAAGATGATTTTGATCTGGCGGGTACATCATTGCCTATGGATCCCAAATAGGGTAAACTCTCGAAAATTGGTTTTTGATACTGTGGTAGTAACAGCATTTTTCCAATCGATTTCCAAGTTTTTTTTATTAGTTTATGAATAATAAACTTGTAATTTTTTTGTTTTTTTAACTAGCATAGTGTAATTAGTCAAATCTTATCCAAAAATTTAATTTATGTCCTGCCAGTGCTAGACAAAAAGATTTAAGCCTATAGTACACGGCATGTAAAAAGACACATGCGCATGTGGTTCTGACGTAATTTTGACGTCATCACACAACACGCAATGTTTATTGTGGCTTTGCATTGACGTCAAAATTACATCAGAACCACATGCGCATGTGTCTTTTTACATGCCGTGTACTATAGGCTTAAATCTTTTTGTCTAGCACTGGCAGGACATAAATTAAATTTTAGGATAAGATTTGATTAATTACACTATGCTAGTTAAAAAAACAGACAAGCCGGGCACATGGCGTTTTAACATAATTCGGGTACGCTGAATCCAGTGGTGCCCACGGTTTTTTAAGATTGGGTCTTCTTTTCGAGATATACCGTTATTTTGAAAATGGAGGAGGCTGCACAACATATATTCGCGTAACTCAAGTTTATTGAAATTACTAAAAAAAAAACGAAATTCCGCAATAAAATTTCATTTAAGAAAAATAAAACCTTTTTCTAATATGAGTAGTCGTTATTGAAACATAATTTTTTTTTTTTTTGAAAGAAAAATTAATTTTTTTATCAAAATTTCGAAATTTTTGTTTTTTAAAAATTTATAAAAAATTAAAAAATGCAGCTAGGCTTCTAATTTTTTGCAGACATATCAAAAACGAAGCTGCAAACAAAACAAGATATAAATAATTAAAATCTGTTAGCAACAAAAGTCGACAAATTTTAATTAATTTAAGAATTTTATAAAACGCAATATTTATATGGGAGCCCCCCTAAGAAGTGGTGATAAGGGACAAGTATGTCTTGAGAAAATGTTAAGGACAAAAAATTAATTGAGGTCGGTCATACATTATATACCACTAGGGGTATATATGAACAATATATATGAAGAATATAATTTATATGGAGCATTTCATAGGATTTTTTTAATTATTAAATTCTTTATTCAACATAATGTGTATATCGAGCCTTTGCTGCAATAGAGTCATAACTCAAAAACGCTGATTTTTGAGCTAATGTATTTAATGCTTTAGCTCACAGTGGAACACAGGGCCGCCTACTAGCTAATAATATGGAGTTAATCACCATATCGCTTCTTCATATTGTGTAAAAATTTCAAACAAATATCTTCTATATTCAACTCTAGAGAGAACAATTAAATATTTAGATGCTAGAAATTCAAATTTGAGTTATGACTCTATTGCAGCAAAGGCCGATATGGAGAATGTGCCAATGCAGAAAATTTATTTTCAATGACATTTTGACGTAAAATTTTTTAAATGCGGTTTTGTGCCATTTCCAATACAAAACAAAAGAACAAATATTCAAATTTATGCTATTCCAAAGAAATATGCATGCATTATTACCACACTTTCACTTTGCGGTAGGAATTTTGGAAAATCCACATTTGCCGATTAAAAAATTCTTAGAATTAAGAAATAAAGTCATAAATGCTCCACATCAAACTGGGTATTGTAAAAAATTTTATAAAAGCATTGAGCCCAGATGGTGTTGCTTTTACCGAATTGCGCCGAATTTTTCCACGATTAAGCGGCATGAAATTAAAAGAAAGTATGAGCTCTAACTACTTTATTAAATTAGATTTATATTTCATATCATAATGTTTTTATTTTACAGGAACTCTTAATGGACCGGACATTCGTCGTCTTATGAAGTACCATCAATTTGAGGTTGCATTGAATGATATCGAGCTATTGGCCTGGAATTGTGTGAAATCAGTAATAGAAAATGTATTAGGAAATCATCGGTCCGAAAACTGGCGAATTTTAATCAAAAATATGCTAACCGCATTTAGAAACTTAAACGTTAGAATGTCAA
The DNA here is from genome assembly GCA_943735925.1 of Pollenia amentaria. Classification (NCBI taxonomy): domain Eukaryota; kingdom Metazoa; phylum Arthropoda; class Insecta; order Diptera; family Polleniidae; genus Pollenia; species Pollenia amentaria. Next base: position 220,763,202 of record OX031006.1, on the reverse strand, counting down.
TGAAAATACATTTTTTGCATTACCAGGCCGAAAAATTTAATGAACAATCACCGTCCGAGTCTGATGAACATGGCGAGAGATTTCACTAAGTAACAGCTAGGCTCGAACACTGGTATAGCGGCAAACAACTTGGTTCGCTATTAGGGGATATTTGTTGGAATCTGCAGAAGGAAGAAGAATAAATTTCTAAATAAAAACTTTAACTTTAACTAATTAACAACAAAAATAAATGTTTTGAAATTTTTAAGTTTGGTTATTATAAAAAATAAAAAAATTTCATATTTTCTGAAAAAATCAAAAGTTGTAGACAGACTTTAATCACTTATAACTTATTTTGGTTGGAACTTTGTTTTTTATACGCGTAGAACCCTAGCATTAAATTTTGCTCCTCTGCAGCGCCTAAAATACCGCTAGACGGGCCAAATGTATGACCAGCGCAACTTTATTTGTTTCTAAGGCCTAGGATTCACTCCGAGGGGGATAAAATGTATGACCGTTCTCCAATGTTTTTTGTTCTTAACATTTTCTTAAAACATAGTTGCCATATATCTCTACCCCTTAGGGGGGCTCCAATAAAAATATGGCCGTTTAATGAAATTCTTAAATTTGGCCCCTGCAGCGCCTACGATGCCCCTAGATGGGTCAAATGTATGACCAACCCAACTTTTTTTTCATCTCAATCATTTATTTCTAACATACCCACCCGCTATCTCCATTCCTTAAGGGGGCTTCCATACAAAATGTTCAATGCAGACTAGAAATATATTGAAGAAAAAATCCCATAAATGCCCAGGAGTTGCCCCTAGGGGGATAAAATGTATGACTGACCCCCATTAGTTTTTTGTTCTTAACATTTTCTTAAATTATACTTTCCATTTATCACCATCCCTTAGCACATTAAGTGCCATAGCTACACGTTTTCGTGCGACACCTAATCCTTCCTGGGGTGCCACGTCGTGCGAAAACCTGCGACAGGCATTGTCTTGCCTTAGATATTGTCGTGCATTTCTGTTTGACTCTACAGGGTTTTTTTAATGTGTTTCTAGTACCCTAATGTTTGCCCTAAAGTTTGGTCCAAGTTTCATAGAGATATCTTCATTTTTACGGTTTTATGATAAAAACTCGGAGGTTCTTTTTAATTTTGAAAATTTAAAAAAAGTATAAAAAAGATACAAAAATATTAAAATTATTTACATTAATTTTTTAGATGTGCATATTTTGGAAAGCAATCAATGCACAATTGGGGAGTGTTGGGGCATTGCGGACAGTACGTAGTTGTCCTTTTGATATTCTGTCTTGCTTCCTTTGTATGCAATTCCACGAAAAACGCACTAATTCAAATTAAAGAAAACGGAACCAATTTTGTAGGAGCCAATAAAAAACTAAATGCTGATTTTAAGGCAGCAATTGAAAAAAATAATACACTGATTCCTATCCTTGCTGAACAAAAAATTGAATGGCATTTTATTCCCCCGGCAGCCCCTCACTTTGGAGGGATTTGGGAATCCGGAGTCAAATCAATGAAATATCATCTCAACAGAATACTATGCGAAACTAAACTGACGTTTGAAGAAATGAGTACCTTGCTGGCACAAATAGAGGCCGTTTTAAACTCTAGGCCATTAGTTGAATTAGGCGCTAATGACGTTGATGGGGTAGAAGTATTAACACCAGGACACTTTCTCATTGGGAGACCGCTGCTGGAAGCAGGAGAACACATTGAAGATTCTGCTATAACATCATTAAATAAATGGAAACTTATTCAGCGGCTCAAAAAGGACTTTTGGAATCGCTGGAAAGATGAATACCTTGTGACACTTCAACAACGAAATAAATGGAGACATCCTATTGAAAATCTGAAAGAAGGGGCAGTGGTGTTGATTAGAAATGAAAACACCCATCCAGCAAGGTGGCCTCTTGAAGGAATAATAGAAGGATATAAAGGACAAGACGGGAAAGTACGAGTAGTGAAGCTAAAATTCCAGAATAACATAATAAAAAGACCTATTCATAAACTAATCGAACTCCCGATCTCAGAAGAATTAGATAATAGAGAACAAGATACAGTAAGAAGTTTTCACATAAAAGTCAAACGAGCAGAGAAAAGCATATTCCTGAAACCATTATTGTGGTTTATATGGTTTCTAGCTGCAATAACACTCATAAACTCCTCTTCACTTAAAGATAATGCCGGTGCTGGCATTAAAGAAATTCCATTGAATACTGCATTGTATCTGGATAATGTTGGAACAATGAATATAATCAATTCCAGATGGACCTTGATTATCCATTACGACTTAGACCAATACTATGAAGAAATAGCACGAATAAAAAGATTAAAAGAAAAATTGAGAACCAATGTGACGTATTAGGAAACTATCAAGAAACATGCGAAAGTCTGGTATGGTTAGTCAATCGCAGATATAACATGTTGGAGCAAAACAACAACTATTTCATGAAAAAGGAAAGACAGAAACGATCACCTTTCGAATTTGTTGGTTCAATATACCATGTGCTTTTTGGAGTAATGGATGCTGAGGATCGCAGATTAATGGAAGAGAATATGCGAAATATTTTCCAGAATGAAGGAAAATTGCAACAGCTTGCAAAGCAGCAGACATCAATTGTAAACTCTACAATAAATGTGCTGAAGAAAACCACCGAAGAAATAAACAGAAATTTTAATGGAATATACCAGCAGCTGAAGACATTCTACAATGAAGTCGAAAACACTACCAATTCTGAGCGATTAATTATTATGTTTCAAGTCATGATTACTCAGCTACATGTAATGATCGATGAGTACAATGAAGTTCAATCATCAATCATGGATTTGCTAATTGATGTTAACCATGGTCACGTCAATCCCCATCTTTTAACAACTGCACAGCTACAAGAGGAACTATCAAACATAAAGAAGTTACTGCCAGATGGGGTAGTCTTGCCAGGAACGAAAACTAGCACAGAATTGAAAGAAGTCTACAGTTCAATGGAAGCTAAAGGTATCATAATGGACAACCGTCTAGTAATCCAAGCGGAAATCCCTTTATATAAAACTCATACTTCTGAAATATACGAAATAATTCGTCTACCAGTTGAAGGAAATAACTCTGCAATAATACCTATAGTTGACGGAGACTACATAGTGTATAACTTTGCAACAAATTTATATTTTTTGATGTTACAATCTCAGCTTAATGCATGTTCAAGAAGCTCTCAAGAACAGTACAATTGTAAAGAAAGTTACTCATGGAAACCTGCTGTGGAGCGTTCATGTGAAGTTTCGGCATTAAAACAATCCAGGCATGCAGAATGTTATTTCCAAGAGTACACACATAAAAGAAGTATATGGAAAAAATTACACAGGGAAAATAAGTGGATATTTACTATATTTGATCAATCAACGGTGAGCGTAGATTGCGGTAATAATAAGCATGACTGGCTAACATTACCTTCCAAAGGCATATTGGATTTGCCGGCTGGATGTACAGCGGTATACGCAGGAATAACATTAGCTGCTTCTCAATATTTTGTAACCAAGAAGAATTCTTCAATTCAGGCAACCTCATGGGGCGTGGAATTCCATCAAGCACAAAACAAGTTGGTGAAACCTTTTGATATAACGATGATTAACAACTCCGAATCTATACAAAGGATACAACAAGATGTGCAGACAATGCAGGCTAGCAACACTGAGCTAATGAAAATTAAATATCACCATGTATCCGGAAATATATCCCTTATTCTAATTGTTATTTTAATCACAATATTAATATTATTTTATGTAAGGTACAAATGTAGCAATAGTCATAAAACTATAGTGAAACTAGACTTTTCACCGCCGATGCCATTAGACTCCCGGCAGAATGTTTAAACTTTGCCTAAACATGAATTTACCTTTAATGATAAGAAAGACAAGGCAGTTAATATGCAGCTTATATTTTTAAGATAATAAAATAAGCAAATACATAAACAGAAATACCAGCATCTGCAGTAATGATGTTGGTTTTCCCAGTTTTGTAATAGTAACAATTAATAAACACACAAACAGAAATACCAACATCTACAGTAATGATGTTGGTTTTTCCAATAGATAATTAGGGTTTAAATTTGAGATGTGTGATAAAACATACGCATGTGCGTGGACACATGCAGGTAAACAACCCTTATTATTTTTCCTACATTATTATTACTTTTCCTACATTAGTTTAAGATTTGTTAAGTTAGCTCTTAAGGTTTTAATTTTGTAAATAAATTTTAGTGTCTTACAAACATTCAAGTTGAATCTTTGTCTGTGAAGTCTTAGGTTTAACAAACAGCAACAGGTGGTAACTCGACCGCAATATCGAGAGATGTATGACGGGTAGATACGGTTTTCAAATGGCTAACTAAAAGATTTACTTTTTCTATACCAACTTCCATTTAAGTTTCTTAATGGTGGTTTAGTGATAACTGGTTTTTTAAGATCTCTAGCTGCATGCCATAATTAGTAGTCTGATTGATGGGTTGCATTAAGTTCCTTAAGATATTTTTCAAACGATGCTGTTTCTGAGACTGCGGTAACTTCCTTAAGCTTTTTGTGCACTCTTTTAGTAAATTCTTAAGTTGAGAAGATGTGTGCAATTGCCACTCTCTTTTGAGGGTTATGTTGGAATGTTGAACAGCTAGTTAAAGATAACTGTCAAAGTTTACAATAGAAAGATCCACATTCTCCGATGTACTAAGCGGAATATTTTCAGATATATTTTGAGATATTTCTTATATTTTAACCAGTTTATTTGTGTGGGTGACGTCACTAAGGAACCAGACGGAGATACGATTCTATTAGGGCTTGTTATAGTAAGAATTGTAGGTGTCTGATCAGAATAATTAATTCTAAAGAAGCTTCAACATAAATCGTTTCTGCGGGGATGTTTTAAGCCACTCCAAAATCTATGACATCTGGAACTTTTTGCTGATCAGTAGGCCAATAGGTTGATTTTCCGCTCGTGACCACATTTAGATCCATTTTACAAATTGTATTAAACAAAACCCCAAGAAAGTGTGTTTAGCGTTATAATCCCCAGCAGCCAGGAAGCAGGGTCCTAATGATTTGAAATATTTATAATATTGGCCTTCTGATATTGAAAATCTATGTGGGGTGTATATATACATAAAAATAAATATAAATGTTTTCATAATTTTCTCTACATACCTTTTCTTGGACAATTATTCAAATATTTATTAAAATCAAATACATTTTTTTTTTTTTTTTTTTTTTTATAATAATGTTTATTTTGAAAATAGTATAAATACATATTAAGTAGGCACCTCAGCACCAAATTTGGCATTAAAGAGGCATTAGAAGGCAACTAGTTATATTTACAATGTGTTTACATTACATACATATTTACATATTGAAAATTATTTACAAATGCAAAAGAAAAAAGAAAATAGAAAAAAAGAGAATTTGGCTTTTTATTTATAAAAACTTTTAATTTTGCGTAAGAAGTGTTTCTAGATTGTTTAATAAAAATAGCTTAAGCTCTTTCTTAAACGTTGAAAAAAGTAAAATATTTTTTAAATTAAAACATTTTTTACAATATTTTTCTAACTTAATTATTAGGAAGTATATTTTTAAAAGTAGTTTAAATATAATTAAATTTTATATATATTTTATCTGAACTTTTTTAAATAACAATTTTTATTGATTTCTGTTAGGATATTGTCACCAGGAGAATACATATTTACTTAAAATAAGAAAATGATTTGTTAGTTGGTTTTTAACTTTATCTGAACTAAATTGATGAAATAAGTTCTTTAAGGTTAGTAAAACATAAACTAAATATTGTTTTTTTAAAATTATTTCTAAAATCAAGTATAAACTATGCAACGAAAAGGAAAATTAAGTACTAAAATCAAATATAGTTTTTAACAGTTTTCAAGTTTTTAAAATTTTATGAACTCCTTCGGAGCAAATCCTTTACTTAATTATATATTTTTGAACTATAGTGAAAATTGTTTGATTTTTCGATGTAATTTGCTTTAGTTTAGTTAACGTAACCCTAATTTTAGAAAATACTAATTTTTGGTCAGTAAGAATTCCTTAACGTCAAATAATTTTTCTGTGTAAATTTATGAACTATTTTTAAGTTAATGAAATATTATATTTTTACTCGTTTTAAGGTCCTTTTATTGAATTTTAATGAAATTTCCTACATATTCATAAAATTTTACTTTTAATTCAGGAAATTTTTGAACTATTTTGAAGGAAATCGTTTTCCTCTAATTTAGTATATGTCTTTTTTTTTGAGTGTAATAATAAAATTACTAGGTTTCGATTTAATTCCTTAACGTAAATGTTCGTTGCTTGGAGATAATCTTCACGATGATCACACATTAAGTACTGTTTTACTCGGTTGCACTAATGTTTCCATGGTTTTTTCTAGCCGAGTTAAATTAGAAATGAGAATTTCGTCATTATTTTGTAAATCACCTTGCAGTGGCATATGATTATATTTTAAGACATTAGCGCACGAGGTTCTGTTATTATTTGGCTGCGTGTAGCATACAGCCTATAAGTCAAACTTAATTCTTTTGTGTCAAGCTCGTGCATGCATAGAATTCTGGCACTGGCTCGTCGGCAATCGGGAGGGTACGTGAGCTTAACGGAGTTGTAATTAAAAAGGCTACATAGACATAAATATTTTAATGCATGCGAATTATGTCACGGGGATTGAGGAAATTAAAAAACAGGAATGTCTTATTGTGAGAGAGGGGGAGGAAAAAAATTGTTATCGGAATCCATAGAAAAATGATGGTTTACGCCAAACAAGATAGGTCCTTCCTAGGTGACATTGAAAGAACAGTATGCCCATCCCAACCATTGATTACCCACACTCTATATTCCGAATCACTAAAGTTTAAGTTGAATAATCCCTACAATCTGGGTTTCTTTACCTTAAACTACTTAGTTCACTCGAAATCACAACACAAAAATATTTAGAAATTCATTATAAAGTTTATTATATTCTAAGGGAAAACAATTTTAAATAGAAAACTAATTCTACATAAATTTTCGTAAAACGTTCATTCAAAATACACGAAATAAAATATCTCTAATAGATCTTGTGACCCTGTATAATTGCTTTGCAAAGTATCCCAGCAATAACTTACATTGCAAAGTAATGAGTTAAAAAGCTAATATAACGACTATCACTACTTATACATTGGCATTTTAACTCATTATTTTAACACGGTGATGTCATTGGAGGCAAGTACTTACCACCCTCGCTTACAAATAGGGAGTTAAATAAGTCATTATCACATTCGCTTACAAATAGGGACTTAAATAATGACTTTAAAATAAATTTTTTTTTATTATTTTTTTTTAATAATTTTTTTTTCTATTTTTTCTTATTTTATTTATTTTACCTTATTTTATTTGTTTTTCTATTTTTTCTTATTTTATTTTACTTTGTTTTTTTTTCTGTCTCTGGCGGGATTCGATCGCGCACCCTCGGTGCTGATAGACTAGCTCACTACCAGCTTGTCTACTGGGGCATTGTAGTTTTTGCATAAAAAAACTATGTTTTTTACTCAATTATTAAGAGCGTAAATATGAGATTAAATTATCCATAATAACAATAAAAACGCTGATTGAAAGTGGATTGAAAGTTTTTGTTTCATTACTAAAATGACATTTTTATTGTCATAATGAAAATTTAAATTTATGAAGGCAATTATTGAAATATGTTGCTTTTATAAAAAAATTTTTTGATTTCATAAAATTAATGGCAAACATGTAACATTAGATGTATGAAATAATTAAATCTTACATTTTTTTAATTAACAATTAAACATTTTTTTAAGGAAACTATAATTTTGTATTAATTTATGAATATAGTTATGTTTGTATATTGTTTTTTTATGTTCCCAATTAAAATTTTTTGTTTAACTTGGACAAACTTAAGTTTTCATATATCCAATGAAAATTTTTAACGTAATTACGAAATCCAATGAAGCGATTTTAACGAAAATACTTCATTCTAACTATGAAATTCCATTTAGACTATGAAAATTTTCATTTACCCAAGGAAAATTTTTTTATGAAAATGATTCATTAAATATATAAAGCATTTTTCTTTCAGTGTAATAAAAAAAAAAAAAAAAACAAATTGTAAGAATAAATATTAAAAACCAATTTGTATTAGATTTGAAAAAAATTAAACCGTAGATACAATTTATTATGAATGAATTATAAATTTCCATAATCAACTCATACACAAGTACTTAGGTATCAGATTATATGTCAACCATTACTAAACTACTTCTATGTAATGCAGATGGTATGAAGTAGTCATTGAAAAGTAAGTTGTTCAGTAATGGCAAGTCATTACCAAGTTTTTGCTGGGATATAACGTAAAAGTAAATAGACCCAAAAACGAGTTCATTGAACTTTGTAGCAATTTTTTTTAAAAATTAAGAGAAATGAAATTAAAAAAAAGAGAAAGAAAAAATTATTAAGGGTTGCCTGAAGGACTCTTAATAGTTATTTTGCGGGGAAAATGTTCTAGGAAAATAAAAATTCTACTAATAATAATAATAATAATTTACAAAAAAATGGGAAAAAATATACATAAGTTTGACTAAAATTGGGGTTTTAAATACCTGTTGAATTAATTTAAAACAAATTATTAAATATTTGTGATAATAATATTTGTTTCACTTTTGTGGTTTTTTTCTCCTACACAATTTTTTTACTTTTTGCATTTTTCCTTTACTATTCTTTTTTTTCTTTGCTTACTATTGTTAATTTCTCATTACATTAATTTTTTTTTCATTCCACATCAATAGCAATAATTTTATAGTAAAATTGTAATTATCTTCTCACTTTTCTCTTATTTAATATTAATATTTTATTTTCACTGGTTTTTTCCTTATTTTCTTTATTCTTATTTGATAAATTTACTTATTAATTTTTGTTTTCTTTTTAAATAAAAACAAAAAAATTGTAATTTTTAATTTTTGAGACATGTGCTTTGCCGTAGCTAAAGAAGATAACTAAAATTTTACTTTTTTGATTAATTTCTTCGACTAACTTTTTTTTCCTGAGTATCCACCGTTGAATGGCCATTCAGCAATTGGAGTTTCATAAGCTGAAGAGAGATAGAAAGTAAATATTGCATTGATGTGAAGATAGAATTGAGCCTTTTAAAATTTGTTCTTATTTTTCCTTTATGCAATATTTAAAACCCCACTTCTGCCTGTTTGAAGTTAAATTTATAATTAAGATAGAACAAACTAGGTTTTACAATTATGTTGATTTAAATTTCTAATAATGATGGGTCGCCTGGAGGTTTTTTGATACTCGTGTCACAGATAACCACTTTACTTCATCATAGGAATTCCACCATAGGTTAAAAGTTGAAGTTCTTTTATTTGGGCAATATAATCCAGAGATTTAATGAATTTGAATTTGGCATAAGTGTTAAGTGTACTCTTTTTCCCTAATTTATAATTTGGTGCCAAATCTGTTAAAATAATTTTGTGAGTCAAACAGAAATTAAGAAGTATTTTGAATAATAAGAATTTACCCTTTTTGGAATGGCACCCGTATGAAGCAAGTTACTTGATCAATTATTGAACAATTACTTCCAGTAGGACAAAATTGTGTTTTTTTTTATAAAATTTTTGGTAAAAAAAAATTTAGATTTTTTTTCCTTACACTTTTTAACAAAAAAATTTTAATGCACATAAGAATTTAATCTTAGCCACGTTTTCACTGGTATGTTATTTAGTTTTTAGTGAGGTTAAAATAGGAAAAAGACCGCATTTTGTCCATTCTTGCCTTTTATACCATGGGCCTGACATTGGTCTTATTGCTTAATGGAAGTGTAATTGTATCTACCACAAAAAAAATGTGTGCTACGAAATATTTCAAAAAATGACGTTTGATCACATCTCTAGTATCGCATTAAAAGAAACTACCACTTATTTACGTTCTTAGGTAGTCTTTCAAGTTTTAATCCGTTAAATTTAAAAAAATCTGTTCCCACCATTATTTCGTAGCCAGCACCTTTACAATCGCCCCCCGGCAAGAACTGATTTTGGGGAGAAATTACCCCAAAATAAGTTCCAGCTGGCTTTAAATTGTTAAGATATTTCTGTGTTTTTCCCCCCAAACAGCAGGAAAAAAAATGTTTAAGTAGCAACGATTACGCCGCTTGATGTCTTTCGTGTGATACTTACCCACGTAGTTGCCGTTTAAATCTTCGAGTTCGTAATTGCAATTCCCAACCTTTTCCCTTATTCGTGCTTTCACAAAGACCTGATCAAGTTTCGCATTGTACCCTTTTTCAAAATTTGACTGTTTAAAATTGCGCCTGAAGACTTCCTGACCCTCTTTAAAATTAGCTACTCTTGATCTCAAGTTATAAGTACGTTCATTTCTCTGAAATTGTTTTTCCATTAACTCAATAGCCCTTTTTCTAACTATTTCCATCGAGTCCTCCCTTGTAAAATTCACAGATCTATCTTCTAAGGCTCCTAGTTTCCTCAACAGTGAATAAGTATCGCCATTTGTTATCATATACTGTCCAAAAGCTAAATAATACGGAGCAACTCCTATAGACGAGTGAACGCTAGAACGAATAGCACACGCAATACTGCTTAAGACCTCGTCCCAGTTTTTCTGATTCGGATTTATGTAGGCTCTAATAGCCGCTATCACTGATCGATTTATTCGTTCAGAAGCGTTAGCCTGTGGTGAGTAAACTGCCGTAAGTGTATGATGTATCCTGTAGCGATCCAACAACTCTTTGAATAATTTGGATTTGAATTGCACACCATTATCCGAAATTATGGTTTCAGGGACGCCGAAGACGTGAAAGATTTCTTCTTCTAGATATTTTGCTACTATGTCAGTAGTTAGTTTTTTCACCGGCTTCAAAAAGGGATATTTTGAAAAATGATCCAGAACCACAAATATGCCAATATTTCCCGTTCTAGATCTGGGATATGGTCCTAAAAAGTCAATGTAGAGTCTTTGAAACAAACGTTCAGGCATAGGAGGATGTCCTAAAGGTGCCCTCAATACAAAATTTGGATGTTTTGTGGATTTACATACATCGCAGTTATTTATATAATCTTTAACACTATTCACAAGTCCTGGCCAGAAATAATATCTCCGCACTCTCTCAAGAGTCTTATTAATGCCAAAATGGGCCGATAGTGGATTGTTGTGTGATTTGAATAATACATCACACACGAGTTCATTTGGAATCCAAAGTTTCCAGCAAAAATCGTCATTTAGTTGTTCCCCAGTCGCATGTTCTGTTCGTTTATATACGTACCCGTCTAAAACCTTTAAATCCGGAAATTTGTTCTGATTATCAATAATGTTTTTAATGAGGTTTACATAATCGTCGGTTTGAAAATGTGGCGACTTTAAGTCAACAAAAACGGTGTTGTCATCAGAAAGACTACTCACTACTATGCCTAACTGTCCTTCAGATAAACATTCTACCGGGTCTGACGCCGTGGTTCGGGATAAGGCATCAGGTACAATGTTTTGAGTTCCCTTTCTATGTTGTATTTTGAAATTGAATCCTTGAAGCTTTAAAGCCCAGCGAGCCAATCTGGAGCTTAAATCTTTTTGGGACATAAGCCACTTAAGAGACGCGTGATCAGTCACTATAGTGAACTCATGTCCTTCAACATATGGGCGAAACTTTTTAATGCTTAGTACAGCAGCTAAGCATTCCTGTTCGGTCACTGAGTAATTTCTTTGGGCTTTATTAAGTTTCTTCGACATAAATGCCAAAGGGACTTCATCGCCTTCAGAATTTAACTGGACCAATACGCTTCCTATTCCGGTCGTACTTGCGTCACAATGGATATAGAATGGATTCGTAAAATCCGGACTATGTAAGACAGGTGCCGAGCTCAACAAACGCTTTAAAGTTTCAAAGGATTTATTGGCATCTTCATTCCATATAAACCTCTTCTTATTTTTCAGCAAATCAGAAATCGGAGCTGTGAGCGATGCATAGTTTTCAATGAATTTCCGATACCACCCCGTCATACCTAGGAACCGTCTGATATCTTTCACTGATCCGGGGGTCGGATATTCAAGAATGGCCGTTATTTTCTCTGGATCAGTACGAATAACTCCCTTGCCTATTATATGTCCCAGATACTTAACTTCCTCCCTACAAAAACTACTTTTTTCCACGTTAATTGTGAGGCCATTCCTACGAAAATGTTTTGCTACTTCACTCAATACCACCTGGTGCTTATCAAAATTATCCGAAATTATGAGCAAATCATCTAGGTATATAAAAACTTCGTTATGCAAATGAGCCGGAATAACCTTATCCATCAAACGAGACATAGTTTGGGGCGCATTGCATAGACCAAAAGGCATTACTTTATATTGGTATAATAGTCTTCCGGGTACTGTGAATGCTGTTTTGTCTCTTGATGCTGGGTCTAAAGGAATTTGCCAAAAGGCATCTTTAAGATCCAGGCTGGTTATAAATCTAGCCTTTGGTAACCTGCTCAATATACTGTCGATGATGGGAAGGGGGTAAGCGTCCTTCACGGTGACCTCATTTATCTTCCTACAATCTAGACATAATCGATTTTTCCCGGGTTTTCTAACCAAAACAACAGGAGAACTCCAAGCGCTAGTTGACTCCTCTATAATATCTAACTTTAACATCCTGTCAAGTTCCTCATACATAAGCCTCTCTATAGCTGGTGAAACCGGGTAGTGCCTCTGTTTGATTGCCCTTGCCTCACCTACATCTATCACGTGCTTAACTAAATCGGTCTTTCCCAGTCCCTCTTTCGTAAATGACGGAAACGTTTCTATGACTTTTTGTAGCTGGTGTCTTTGAATATTATCCAAATTACAAGAGTCGAAAAGGGCTGAGATTGATGGAGTTAATGTAGGATTTGAAATTTGAAAGGGTAGCAGTTCATATAATTTCCAGAAATCTATTCCAAGGTACAAGGCTTGCGATAAGCTAGGTATAATGTATATTCCAATACTCTTTTCTACTGTCCTAAATACAATGTTAGTTTCAATAAAACCTACTATATTCTGAGCTCTTCCATCGGCAGTATGGACATTGCAATTTAATTTCTTATAACGGTGTTCAGAGTTTAAAATTTTTCTTGCAAAACTTCCTCCAATGCAACTGATGGAAGCACCTGTATCGAGAAGTCCATCTATCTTCTCACCAAATATTATTACTTCCGCATATGGGCGTAAATCGGTTTCCTTTTCAAAAATGCTGCTAACAATGTTCTTTTGAATTTTCTTAATATTTGACCAATATCTTCTCATTCTCCTAGATGATCTGGTTTGTCTTTTTAAGCAATCGTTATTAAAAATTCTATTGCGAGCTTGATTATAGATTTCAATCCGTTCATGTAGTGGTATAATTGGTCTAAGATTGCTATTACTTATTCTAGAATTAAAAGTTTGTGGTTTTAAAATTGATATGACAGGGGATTTCAATTTTAATCGGTGCTCGTCGAGCGATCCGCTTTCTTCACAGGTGGATGTTTGCGTGCACTTGGTTGTGCACTCAACTGAAAGTTTTTTGCTGGGTTACACTTTGGGCAGGTGGGTTTATAGGTATTAGAAGTACCACACCCATAGCAAAATATATTTCTTTCTGAAAGACATTCTTGGTATCGGTGGCCGGTTTTTTTACAGTTCCAACATATGAGTGCTAATTCAGAAATATAATTGTCGGACTCAGATAAAATGTTTTGAGGAATCTCATCTTCTTGGTAAACTTCTGCTACCTTGTTCGAAAAAACCAATGGTCTTTGAGCCATGTTTCGTTTGCGTATGTCCTGTAGGAAAAATTCCCTTTTCCTGCAAATATCTCGCAGGTGATCCACCGAAAATATTTGCAAATTTAAGATCTCGTGTTGAATCTCAGGCAATATATTTCTTCTAACAATTTCTATCATTATTCCTATAGGCTGGTCTAAATGGTCAACGAGTTCTAAAATCGAATCATAAAATGTATCGAAGCTCTCCCCAGGCTTCTGCTTCCTATCTCGTATTAATTCCCTGTAATCCATATCTGTTCTAGTGTCCTTGAACTGCCTATGAAGGGACAAACAAAGGTCTGGCCATGTTATTTCCCCAACGGTCTTATGATACCGCCAGTACCAATCAGAGGCTTTCCCTTCAAAGAGAGCGCTTGCATTTTTACATAACACATCGAAGTTACCGCCTAATGTCTGATTTGTGAGGGCTTCAACTCTGTATAAGAATGCATCAACAGAAAGATTAGACGAATTCCCACCGTACTTTAGCCTCCAGTTACTTATAATTTGGCTAATTTTATCCGGTCTCACGGATAAATCCGCGGAAATTCCCGAGCCTAACCTCACCATATTACCAGGCGGAGGATTAGCATTTAAGTTAATAAAATCATCCTGATTATTTCTTTGAGTAATACCTAACAGCTGGTTTAAGGTCTGACTTTCCATGCCCTGGCCATGGTTATTATGGGCATACATACCCGTGTCATTTTGCACGCTATTTAGTTCTCCAATCGGAACAGAATTAATGTTATTATTATTACATAAATTTAGTCTTTGGAAGCCTGCTTCAATATTCGCTTGAATTAATTGTGATAGCTGTTCACTAAGTGAGGATAACATTTCAGCTTGCTGAGCTCCGACAGCAGCTGTGACTAAATTACGTATGTATTGACGTTGTTGGTCTGCACTTCTAGGAGAATTATCAGAACTACGAGACGTATTTGGAGTACTAGGTCTTGTTTGTGTTTCATTACCCTGCCTATTTTCATCCAATTGTTGTTGCCGAGCCTGATGCCTAGTGGTCATAGTTAAATTCGAGTTTGTAGGGGTCTTCGGATTGGATAATATGGGTAGTGTTAATTGAGTATAACATGTTGGACAATTGGTACTATTTTGAGTATATTTACTAAAACAGGATTTGTGAAAATTGTTGTTGCAGTTAGCCTTTAATGCATGAGCTTTAACCGTTATATTGTTCTTACAGATTTCACATCCGAATGCAACTTGTTGAGATGGACGTATTTGATTATTAGAATTAGCAGGGGGTGGAATTACTGACAAATTCTCGGTACTTCGCTTAACAGACATTTTGTATACTTAACTCGGATAACTTTAATAAAACGTTTGAAAATAATAAAATACTCGAGCTTACTGATCCAATACTAAAATGTAGAGAAGTACTGTAAATAGGGGTCATAACGATGCAAATTAAAGTTTTTAATTAAACGGAAAAAATTATATGAATCAAATCTCAATCTAGTTGTGATTTCTTGTGAAAAATTTCGTTGTTTGGTAAAGAATTACAGATATTTATAAATGTTGTTGACGTAAAAAAAAGAAAAGATTACATCTCTCAAAAACTGAAAGTTAAAGTGCGTTTAAAAGATAGAATAGATCTATTTAGATGCCTTAGATTAGTTTTACCATTCCTAATCTCAGAATTCAAATCTAAATAAAAGAATCATTTAATTTGTCTAGATGGTTAAGAATCGAATCGCTTGTCCAATACTTAAATTCCAATTCTAGCTAAAGATAATAACAATTTAAATAAACTCAATATTTGCATGGCTCCACACTGTCATAATCCTAATATCTGTATGATCTTCCAGACAAAAACTTAAAATTTTGAAAAATAAAAGAGTTAAATTTAGAAATAACAAGCTGATAAACTTTATTTTGGTCAATAAACAAGAGAACAAAATAAATTGATTTCCAAAACAATAGAAAAAACAAAAGTAGAGATAAAAGATAGTTCGGCAGAAATTGAGAGATCTAAAACAAAATACTATTGTTTGCCAGATATAAATAAGAGACCCAAAATGCACTTAAAATAAAATTTGTATACACTGAAGTGCTTAATAACGTGGGCCCCACGTTGGGCGCCAAAAATAATATAACTATGTAGCATACAGCCTATAAGTCAAACTTAATTCTTTTGTGTCAAGCTCGTGCATGCATAGAATTCCGGCACTGGCTCGTCGGCAATCGGGAGGGTACGTGAGCTTAACGGAGTTGTAATTAAAAAGGCTACATAGACATAAATATTTTAATGCATGCGAATTATGTCACGGGGATTGAGGAAATTAAAAAACAGGAATGTCTTATTGTGAAAGAGGGGGAGGAAAAAAATTGTTATCGGAATCCATAGGAAAATGATGGTTTACGCCAAACAAGATAGGTCCTTCCTAGGTGACATTGAAAGAACAGTATGCCCATCCCAACCATTGATTACCCACACTCTATATTCCGAATCACTAAAGTTTAAGTTGAATAATCCCTACAATCTGGGTTTCTTTACCTTAAACTACTTAGTTCACTCGAAATCACAACACAAAAATATTTAGAAATTCATTATAAAGTTTATTATATTCTAAGGGAAAAAAATTTTAAATAGAAAACTAATTCTACATAAATTTTCGTAAAACGTTCATTCAAAATACACGAAATACAATATCTCTAATAGATCTTGTGACCCTGTATAATTGCTTTGCAAAGTATATAACGTAAAAGTAAATAGACCCAAAAACGAGTTCATTGAACTTTGTAGCAATTTTTTTTAAAAATTAAAAGAAATGAAATTAAAAAAAAGAGAAAGAAAAAATTATTAAGGGTTGCCTGAAGGACTCTTAATAGTTATTTTGCGGGGAAAATGTTCTAGGAAAATAAAAATTCTACTAATAATAATAATAATAATTTAAAAAAAAATGGGAAAAAATATACATAAGTTTGACTAAAATTGGGGTTTTAAATACCGGTTGAATTAATTTAAAACAAATTATTAAATATTTGTGATAATAATATTTGTTTCACTTTTGTGGTTTTTTTCTCCTACACAATTTTTTTACTTTTTGCATTTTTCCTTTACTATTCTTTTTTTTCTTTGCTTACTATTGTTAATTTCTCATTACATTAATTTTTTTTTCATTCCACATCAATAGCAATAATTTTATAGTAAAATTGTAATTATCTTCTCACTTTTCTCTTATTTAATATTAATATTTTATTTTCACTGGTTTTTTCCTTTTTTTCTTTATTCTTATTTGATAAATTTACTTATTAATTTTTGTTTTCTTTTTAAATAAAAACAAAAAAATTGTAATTTTTAATTTTTGAGACATGTGCTTTGCCGTAGCTAAAGAAGATAACTAAAATTTTACTTTTTTGATTAATTTCTTCGACTTACTTTTTTTTCCTGAGTATCCACCGTTGAATGGCCATTCAGCAATTGGAGTTTCATAAGCTGAAGAGAGATAGAAAGTAAATATTGCATTGATGTGAAGATAGAATTGAGCCTTTTAAAATTTGTTCTTATTTTTCCTTTATGCAATATTTAAAACCCCACTTCTGCCTGTTTGAAGTTAAATTTATAATTAAGATAGAACAAACTAGGTTTTACAATTATGTTGATTTAAATTTCTAATAATGATGGGTCGCCTGGAGGTTTTTTGATACTCGTGTCACAGATAACCACTTTACTTCATCATAGGAATTCCACCATAGGTTAAAAGTTGAAGTTCTTTTATTTGGGCAATATAATCCAGAGATTTAATGAATTTGAATTTGGCATAAGTGTTAAGTGTACTCTTTTTCCCTAATTTATAATTTGGTGCCAAATCTGTTAAAATAATTTTGTGAGTCAAACAGAAATTAAGAAGTATTTTGAATAATAAGAATTTACCCTTTTTGGAATGGCACCCGTATGAAGCAAGTTACTTGATCAGTTATTGAACAATTACTTCCAGCAGGACAAAATTGTGTTTTTTTTTATAAAATTTTTGGTAAAAAAAAATTTAGATTTTTTTTCCTTACACTTTTTAACAAAAAAATTTTAATGCACATAAGAATTTAATCTTAGCCACGTTTTCACTGGTATGTTATTTAGTTTTTAGTGAGGTTAAAATAGGAAAAAGACCGCATTTTGTCCATTCTTGCCTTTTATACCATGGGCCTGACATTGGTCTTATTGCTTAATGGAAGTGTAATTGTATCTACCACAAAAAAAATGTGTGCTACCAAATATTTCAAAAAATGACGTTTGATCACATCTCTAGTATCGCATTAAAAGAAACTACCACTTATTTACGTTCTTAGGTAGTCTTTCAAGTTTTAATCCGTTAAATTTAAAAAAATCTGTTCCCACCATTATTTCGTAGCCAGCACCTTTACATGCGGTATCTGAACGCCGTTAGTGTTTTCTTGTTTAGTTGCCTTCGTTTGAGGGGGATTAAGTTTTTGTCGAACAGAACGGTTGACAATCGAATATACCGGGCATCCTCTATAGTTGGCAGTGTGATTACATTGGGGTCATTTTTTGATTTATCGCACTGGACGGTGCCGTGTAATTCCCCACATACGACGCAAACAGGGGGTAAATATCAGTATGCCCTAGTCTGACCAAATTCTTGGCAGGATATATTTCAAACTGTAAATGGGATGCATTTCATTTTTTTCAGCTCTAACTCCACTAATTTTTGTATAATTAATTGCATCATATTCATTAGTTGATTAATTAAATCATTTTGTTTTTGCATAAATGGCTCAAGCGTTTTAAGAAGATTTTGTTCTTGTAAATTGTTACTATTATTCTTACTGCTTGGGCATATGAAAATTGAGTATTTTCGGGTTTAGTGTTATTGTTCCTATTAAAAAATTGTTATTATAGTTAAAATTATTAGCGGAATTCACCCTTGATAGTAAAGTTCCTTGTAGACCTTGTTAATCTTATAATTTTAGCAAAAAAATACTAACATTTACAACACTGCAACAACAAAATGTATTAGACTAAAATATACTACGCTGTAGTTGAAAAATCCCACAAAAAGCAGTAGTAAACAAAGTGTGTGAATTTACCAGAATAAAACAGTTGAAGAAACTTTATCTGTCTCTTTCTCTCACTCAGCAAATTCATTAATTTATAATGTATACGAAAAAGACACTCACGCTTTGAAGTATAAAATCGTATTAAATATAACAGCGTTGTACACTTAATACAAAGGGTATTATTATTAAAACGACTAAGGGATTCATATTTTCTATTGAGAATATCTCTATATATTTTGCAACCTTTATAATTTGCAGTTTGGTGTTCTAAACTATCCTTTGACTTAGGACAATTGTAGGTGGAGTGATTCAATCCACATTTTACGCATGTGAATGCCTTTCTGCAGTATGATTTAAAGTGTCCAAACTGTTGGCACCTATGACACTGTAAAATTTTATTTGTGTTCACTAGTGGCTCAATTTTTACCATTTAACAAGAAACTTCACGTCGTATATATTCTTGTTATTTTGATTTGGTTTTGTTTTTTTTTTTATTAATGATTATTTATTAAAATATAAAGATATAAACACGTATGTGATGAAAAGCGATCGATTTCAAAACGAACGTTTTAAAAAGGTGTGATGAATTTCGAGAGATTTTAAAATCCATTTCTGAGTTATAGCCTTCATTTTATGTTCAGAATGTACACCCAGAGAAAAAATATGTTTAAATATGGTCACCTCCAACAAAACTATTTTTAAATAAAATTGTAAACATACTATGGTTATTTTTAACAATATTATTGTCATCGACAACCATATTATGGTCAAATTAGTCCTCCATCAAGAAGGCACAACCATATTATGGTTGCCTCCGAACATGTTCTGGTTAATAATAACTAAAATATGTTTAACATTTATAATAGCATGGTTGATTTTCAAATATAGAATGTTGCTCTTGGAAAAGGGGAAAATACTATTGTTAATTGAAAAACCAATTATTATCATATTTAACCATAACATGTATAGAGGCAACCATAATATGGTTCTGGCTTCATGATGGAGGATTAATTTAACAATAATATGGTAGTCGGTGACAATAATATGGTTAAATTAAACATCATATGTTTAAAATTTCCTTTAAAAATAGTTTTGTTGGAGGCGACCATATTTAAACATATTTTTTCACTGCGTGTACTTCAGTTAACATATATAATATAAAGTTTAAAAGAATAAATACAGAAAATAGAAGGAATATGTATTAAAAACCCATTCTAAAAGATACTGAAAACGATATTTTCGGTTTCAAATCGTTTAGTTTTTAAAATCGATTTCCATCATATACCAAAATATGTATACTTTAAATAAACAAAAAGTTACAGGGATTTGTAAATACTTTGTCCTTCACGGATATCTCAAGTATAAAGCTTAATTACATACTTATAGTATTGTACATTTGTTTTCATTCAAACTGAGTATGTTTCCTTATAATATGTAAGTAATATTATTTTATTTTAATTATTTTGATTTGTACTGTTAATATTCATAATGCTGCGTACTTAATGACCTAATTTATATTTATTTTCCTCACAAGAGTTTGCTTTTCACTAACGAATTGTATTTTTCTAAATACTTCAAAATCAAGGTATTTTGAGCTGTTATTTGCTCGAATACTTGAAATTTCGAATAACAAATAGAAAATTAATTTCTTAGAAAATTATTTTTGTTCCAACTGAGCTAACTGACCTTAGAACTAAATAATAAATTATAACCGTCTGCACTCATTTTTCTTACACATATGTGTGACTTACAATGACACTAAATATTATTATCTAATTTTTTTTTAAAGCTATTTTAGAAAATACTAGTTTTACATAGTAATGCCCCTTTACGTTGCCTTTACACATGCAAGTAGTGGCATGCCACTGTTCTATACATATTATCAACGAAAAAGTGTTCGAAATAGTCGAATCTCATGCCATTGGCTTTTTTGTTTACACATGCCACTGCCAGTTCATTTTCAAAATGTCGTCGAAGCGTCAACTTGAGATAATTTGTTTACTTCTCAAATTAAATAAAAAGTACCAGAAAACAAAAAGGAGTTACCGTCTTCATCACATAGTTTTAGTTTTGGGGAAATAGTTTACGTTTATTTATATTAGCATTATTTTAGCAAAATTAATGCTCTATAATTAACAAACTTGCTTTTTTTAATGGGCGTTTCAAAAAATTAATAATAATAATTCATTTAACAGTTAAAACTTTAAATAAAATTCGACAATAATCCAGTAAATTTGCATTATATGGTTAACAGGGTAACATTGCTAATCGTTTTGACATTTAGTGGCATGCAAGTGCCAATTTTCCACTCGCATGCAATTTTTGTTGCCACTGGAGCTGCCATTGCGAAAAATGTGGGTGTATTAGTAAAAACTAGTGATTGTGTTGAGTTTTTCGAACTGGCAGTGGCATGTGTAAATGCTAGGTTAAGTAACATCACGATCGTTTTGGCGCAAGAGTAAGTAACATTTTCATATTTGGCGATCTTAATGATGCGGATTATTAGAGTTTTCTAAAAAAAAAGTCGATTTCAGTTTTGCCCTTTTTTGAATACTTTATTACTTTTTCTATAATTGCGGAACAAACAAAAAACTTACACCATATTTTTATAATATATAATAGCATATTTTGATATTAGTTTAAAGATAAATGAATTAAATAAATTATGGGCGAAGAAAAATTATATAAAGAAAAACATTTATTAAATAATAATTATGTGTCTATAAATTACTTTAAAACACACGGTCCCAAATACCATGTACATTCGCTTATTGCGTATTCATACTCTTTTATTTCAAGCTGACGTCGTTCTGCATTGGATTTACTACTAGCACATAGTCGGCCAGTTTTATGAAAAATACTAACACGATGTTCATCCAAAAAATCAATACCTACAAGACTATCTAGATCTGTATATTGAAGATCCTTTCGTACAGTAAAAACCAAAGTTTTATTTTGTGCAATAACATGAATTAAAACTTTAAGTTCTTTCCCATCAGGAGAATTAATTTCTTTGAATTCCGCCTTTAAGTAACTTGAGTTGTCTATGGATTCATTGTCGTTCCACAGAAAATAACGAAAATACCTTTCAGAAGAATAAATGAACTTCTTAAAGTAATCATTCAAAAGACAAAAGTAGTCCTTAAAAAATGCATATAAAATATTATCAGGCAGTGATGCTATAGCATTGCTCACACTTGAGTTTAAGCTCGGATCTATCCTCTTGTACAGAGCATCATTTTCTATTATCTTCTTCAATGTGTAGGCGAAGTTTTCAATAAACTTGATTTTATCTTTAAATAATATGTACCTATTTTGGTAGTAAAGTTCCAACTGGAAATACAGCGCAACCTCCAATGATTCCAGATCGTTGATTTGATAAATATCCCATAACAAGTCAGACAATGTAAATAAAGGAATCCTGAGAAGAAGTTGGGTTATGGCTTCAGCAAAAATTC
This sequence comes from Pollenia amentaria, assembly GCA_943735925.1. NCBI lineage: Eukaryota > Metazoa > Arthropoda > Insecta > Diptera > Polleniidae > Pollenia > Pollenia amentaria. The sequence goes on along the minus strand of OX031006.1, from coordinate 220,740,871 downwards.
TAGTAATTCTGTGGTGAGGATATTTGTTTTTTAAAACTTTATATATTTTCTTTAGTTGGGTTCTACGTGCAGCAACATCATGTAAATTTATGGCATCGACTAATTGTTCTGCATATTCAGATGTTAGATCTCGTTTGGTTCTAGTGTGTAAATCGGCTGAAACTTGTTGTTCGTTGTCAGTGTTTTTTGGCCAACTTTCTGTTAAGTTTCTGTTATAACAATAAACAGGTAATAGTTGTACGAAACAACTGAGTAAACACGTTAAAATTATTTGAGCTGTTTTCATGTTGAAAACTTCCAGATAACTGAAATCGAATCTGTCTGCAGCTGATATTTATACGTTGTCATTTAAACTTTATTTATATATGTATATGTTAAAAAAATCTAAAAATAATAAAAAGAATTTAGTAACACGCACAACAAGTAGCACAAATTTTTGGCAATTAATATGCTTCGTTAGAATGCAAAAGGGAAAACTATATTTGAGTAGTATTACCCGGGCAAGTTCCAAGTTCCACAAAAATTGTTTAAACCTGGACGGGTACTGTCCGTCAAATCAACGAAGCTCATTTACTCTTTATCATATAACATTTTTATTGTTATTCAAATAACGCGCTATTTTTCAACAACGTTAGTTTTATTATTTATTTAATTATTTGAATAAATGTTTATTACAAAGTATAATCATGTGTTATTTCAAGTTATCATATTGAAATGGTGTAGGTTGTCATACAAATCCATAACATTAGTTTTCATGGGAATATGTGTATACAACCATAATGAGAATGATCTGGCTTAAGCAACTGTGCGAATAAATGTTAATCATATGTGCCAAACCATATTGAACGGAAGGAAACTTTTTGTTAAGTTTTATCAAATTTTTGACTTTTCAAAGTCCGAAACTAAAAGCACATTCTGTACGGCATCAGATGTTTTTTGATTTCGCTTTTATTTTTTTTAATGCATTTAACAGGCTTTTTATTAATTTTTTACAGTAGCTTAAGCTAGCTCATGCATATTATTATTGGGCGTTAAAACTTCGATTGAAACTTTGTTAAGTTTTTCAAAGAATATTTAATTTTTAATATTCTAAACTTTTTCTGTTAAGTCTTCTATAACAGATAAACAAACTTTCATGTAAAGCGCCAAAATTGAATGCATAGTTGCCAGGTAAAATGGGTTGAAAATCGTAAAATTTTGCAAAAAAAAATCGTTAAATTTAAACGGGTCACTTTTGCGCTCGCGTTCTAAAAACAGGCAGTAGCTTTTGCTTATATTTGAACATTTTGGAGCTATTTTTAGCTTGTTTAAATTTAACAAAAAAAATAAATATAAGCATTTTAAGTATTTCGTTTATTACAAAATCTCTAAAATTAAAAAAGTTATACTCGCTTCTATTAATGATGTATGCAAATTTTTACTTATTTTATAGACCAACCATAATAAGGGCAGCTACTGTTTTAAAACATAATAAGTTCCGTATTTTTAAAATCCAAAACAGGAAAGTAGCACAAATTTACTATCGAAGCTTATCAGCAGACGACATAACTCTTCTCTTCCTCAGAAATCGATAACACAAGGGAACAAGGTTTTTGTTGATTAAGAACTGAATGTTGTTTTTAGACGCAGAATCCAAATCTGCAATTAGTTCTTTTCTATCAGGTCGAGTTTTTTTGGATATACTGTTATGTCAAAAATTAAGACACTTCCTCTACATATATTGGAATAATTTGAAAACGGTTCACCATATTTAGTTTAAAAATAGTCTTTAAACCTTTAAGTTTTGCAAAAAAAAGATTAATTTAAAAAATTTTTGTTTTTTTAAAATTCATACAAAATCAAATGGCGATTTTGGTCTTAAGCATTAAGTTATTTGATTGTAATCGGTGCATAACTTTTGATTTTATTTACAATTACCTGACAAAACTAAATTGATAAAAATCTCGCTTTCCATACAAAAATAAAATTTTTTAATGTGCTGCTGTTCTATTTATGAACGTTTTTTCCTACACTTAAAAGTGAAACGCGTTCATCGATCCATAACTTCTTCATATCTTGAAGAAAATAGCTAAGAATATCATATTTGACCCCACGATAAAATGTTGCCCAAGTTAGCATTGACGACCCAAAAGTACTGTACAAAATTAAAAAATGGCTATTGGAATTATTATGTTAGTATTTTGTGGAATAGCTATGGACCTCCAATTCCGTCCCTTTATTTTTGACCACTTGATGATTAATATATGGTTAAAATATAAAATATAAACATATGTATGTGATTATATACATACACATATCCAGCCTTTGCTGCAATAGATTCATAACCCAAAAAAAAACCGACTTTTGAGCTAATGTATTTAATTCTTTAATTCCCAGTTGAACATAGGACTGCTTACTAGATAATAATGTGGAGTTAATCGGCATATCGATTCTCAATTTGTGTAAAAACTTCATACAAATATCTTATAAGCTTAACTTTAGAGAGAAGATTTAAATTTTAAGATGCTAGAAAATTCAAAGTTAAGATATGACACTATTGTAACAAAAACTCGATATGTATACATTGCGTATATCAAATATTTGTACACAATACGAACAAACTATATGGCTATTAAATCCACATTATTAGCTGGTTTACGGACCTATGTTCCACTGGAAACTAAAGAACTAAATACATTAGCTCAAAAATTTGGTTTTTTGAGTTATGACTCTATTGCAGCAAAGGCTCGGTATATATATGCTTAATTCAGGCGCGGATCCAGCTTGAGCTTCTGGGTTGTGGGGGAGAAATATTTAACTGAAAATCTTATTTAACAAAATTTCTATTATAATCTGCATAGAAAAGGGTTAATTATTTTTGTGGGGCGGGGATGTGAGTTAGGCTGGGTTTTTGAGATATCGGTTAAACTAGGTTTAGTTAACCTGAAAACAGATTTGTGTCACCATTACAAAGCTTGTATACAACATTTTGACGGAAGAGCTTAGGTTTTCTTAAAATGTTGTCTTTAATGAAATAATAGAAAAAAAGATCACATTTCTCCGGGAAAATGCGAGTTTCATACTACTTTAAACTAAGCTTAAATTTAATCAACACCTGAAAAACCCGGCCTTAGTATCCAATTTTACTTCTCTTTTATCCAAAACTACATCACTATTAGGGTAATCATTTAATCGGACTTTTTCTTTAATCGGTTAATCGCTCGATTAATTAGCCGAGGTTTTGGTATTATCGGTTAATATTGTTATTGATCGCTAAGCCGATTTTTTATTATTTGAAGTTAATTAGTAAAAAAAAATACTAACATAACAAACATAACAATTCTTGAATTTAAACGAGCAAGAAAAAAATTGTTCATATATATTGAAAACATATTTTATAATAAATACATATTATGTATTAAATAAAAAAATGTTAAGATAATTTTATTAGTTTTTTCAATAGTTCAAGGAGATCTTATTAAATAATCTTTTAGAAAAATAATTTGGTTAAAATGTTTTGGAATTTAGCGATACTTTTCTTTAGTTTTGATAAAACTTGACTTGGAAAATATTCCTTCATTTATCGTAGATGTTCGATAAACCGAAAGCAACCTATAATATAGAATATCTAATTTCTCAGTGCTTTTCCTGTATATCTCTAAGCGTATAAAATCTTTCGTATGCCATTAGAGTCCTGTTTTAATTTTTATAAATTTTTGACTCTTCTGATTGTTTCGGTTAATTCTGTTAAAAGATTGATATGAGAAGAAACAAAGAACTAAGCACAAACATATAAAAAGTACGTGAAACAAAAAGCTGTAGACAGCAAACACTTATTTAAGAGGGAGATCACTTAACACGTTCTTTGTTTGACTGCAAAAATACTTTCTAAGAACATACTTTTTGTATATGAGACGATAATTAAAAACACAATAAAATATGTTATAATGCTAAACATAACTAAAATTTTTCTTACATAAATGTTTTTAATCCAAATTTCGATATTTTAATCAGACTTAAGTTCATTGAATTTAATTTTCATTAAATTATTTTTATGAAGAAAGGAACTTTACAATATGAAATGAATTAAAATTTATTGATAATTTTTCATTCTTGACTGAGCTGGGAATTGAACCCAGGTTTTCACGGACAGGTTGCCCTTACTAGTTTCGCTTGTATCCATACAACCTCTTCAGAGGGGTTTGCCGTTTAGCACTCACCGCCATTGACGACGGATGACGTCATTAGTCAACCATCAATCTTTAAGCCAATTGGTATTTTACCTTGGTAGATCGAAATTTGCTTTGAATGAATGATTACCTATTTTAATTGATTTACATGTTCTTCCTTACTTCTGCTTTTGTTAAGAATTCTTCTTGAAATCCAAATTCTTGACAAAAATTATTGTAGTAGTTTTTTTTTTTATCCGAATAATTGAAATTTCAAATTCGAAAGGGTTTGTATGAAAGCGCTTAAAAGTCTCGCAATCTCGCGCTCTCGCAAATGAACTATCAAAAATTTTATGAATACTTATTTACACAAATTTCGTAAATTTGCCTAAAAACTACGGCAATTGGCCATTAAATTAAAGAGATATTTTTATGCTTACAGTCGTTTTTTCAAATTCTTGAAATAATCAGAGCAATTTAGTATGTAGGCTATATGTTATCAGGTATTAATTTTTTATTTTTTTATTCAATTTGTATTGGCGTTTCTTATATGATATTTTCTATGAAATTGTTCTTTAATAAACGTTTGTTAAATTTACTTATCGCTTATGAATGCGGGGGTTAAGGTTTTACACGGAATGATAAACTTTATATACCATCTCTCACAACTAGCGGTAGAGGTAGAAAAAATATCGTAAATAATAACAAATTTAACAGAAATATTAAAGAAAACTGTGCACATTTTTGTATAAAAAAGATGTGTTTTTTAAATTATGTGTCACTGTGCAAATATTTTTCAGATAGATGGAATAAAACCACACCAAGTTTTTGTTTACATAAAAAAACACAGCTATTTTTCTTAATTAACCCTTAACAACCCACAAGTGTCTCGCGGACACATTTTTGAATTCCATTGCTCATAAAAGCTTAAGTATTTATTTTTGAGAAACTCCGTTTTACCTATTCTACCTCGATGGTCTTGAGAATAGAAATGCGCAATTAAAATATTTTTAGCATAAATAGTTTATTATTTGTTATCAATAAACGAAAATAGTAGCGCATCAACCCACAAGTGTCCAATAGACACATTAATATATTGTTTGAATCGAGTCGCCCAAGTTTCATACAAGTGACCGCCGTTCTGAAACTGTCTAGTAGGCGTTGAATTCTTTGCTTCTTCTTGGTTCTCTAAACAGGTTGTTTGTTTACTTTTCTAATAAATCAATTAATCGCAGAGTGCATTTTGTCACAATATTAGTTTTTGCAACAGAAAATTTGATTATTTATTGTTAGAAATGGCGAGAAAAAAACTAACACAGGGAGAAATTGAACGTGCCCTTTCTGAAAGTGACAATGAAGATATTTTAAGATGTGAAATCCCTAGCGATGATGAGGATTTTGCTGTCGACATCTGTTCCGAAAGTGAAAGTGCCGCTACAGAAGCAGCATCTGAAAGTGAAGATGTACAGTTATGGAGTGAGGAAGATGATGTCCCGCTGCAGGAATACATGTCTGTTCAAACATATAAGGGCAGAGATGGAACAATATGGAAATCTGAACCTGAAAAGCATAGCAGAACTCCTCGGCACAACATCATTCGCGGTGGTATTCATAAGGTGGTGCTCCCACCGGGCCAAGAAATAGTTGATCCGGTAGACAGTTTCAACCTATTTCTTAACGAACAAGTTTTAGAAATTATAGTGAAATATACCAATTCTGAAGCGCATACAGTCCTACAAAGTCAATGGAAGCCAACAGACACCATCGAAATGCAGGCATTTATAGGTCTTTTGTTGACTATAGGAGTCAACAAACAGGGAGGTGTTGATTTTAGAGAGTACTGGGATCCATTATTTGGAAATCCGATATTTCGCGCCACAATGGGAAAAAATAGATTTTCGCTTTTACTGAGGTTGCTGAGGTTTGATGATAAAAATACAAGATCTCTCAGAAAGTCAAAAGATAAACTTGCACCTATAAGAGAACTATGGCAATCTGTAAATCTAAACTTAAAAAAGTTTTATTTACCTGGAGAAAATCTGACAATTGATGAGCAGCTAGTACCTTTTCGAGGACGAGTGTCATTCAAACAGTATCTACCCAGCAAACCTGACAAGTATGGTATGAAAATTTGGTGGATCTGTGATAGCAAAACAAGTTACCCTCTATTTGGTATACCATATCTTGGAAAAGAAGGACCAAATAGAGCCGAAAATTTGGCATACAATGTAGTCAACCAACTATGTGAGCCATACTTCTGTACCAACAGAAACGTTACCTTTGACAATTATTTTACAAGCCTTGAAGTTGCAAAAAACCTAGCACAAAATGGTCTCACTGTAGTTGGAACCATGAGAAAAAACAAGGCTTGCATACCCCCCACTTTTTCAACCCAACAGAAATCGTGACATCGAATCTAACGTCTTTGGTTTTTATAATAATATAACTTTGGCATCGTATGTACCGAAGAGGAATCGTGCTGTTATTTTTTTGTCTACGATGCATCATAGTAAAAAAATAGACGTTAGCAATAAAAATAAATCTGAAATAAATTTATACTATAACTCCACCAAGGGGGGTGTTGATACACTTGATCAAATGGTTCATGAGTATACAGTTCGACGCAAAACAAATAGATGGCCTGTTGCATTTTTTCAAAATATAGTAGATGTTGTTGGAATCGCATCACTAGTTATATGGAAAAACTTATATCCCACTTGGAACCAACGTAAAAAGAATATGAAAAGAAAACTTTTTTTGCGAGAAGTAGCAATTGAGTTGGTAACGCCTCATATACAAAGACGGAACAAGAAAGGGCTAACGAGCTATCACTTAGCAGCCATCAAAGATGTGCTATCATCTGATCCTACCATTGATGAAGGAGCTGGTCAATCATCTGAACCTAATTCAAAACGAAAGAAGCGTTGTCACATTTGCCCCTCAAAAATATCTAGAACTTCCAAACAGTGCTGTGAGAAATGCAAACGGAATGTCTGTTCTGAACACTCTGTAAAAAACATTATTTGTAATATCTGTTTAAAAAATAATTAATTAAAGGTAAATAAACAAAATACATAAGCAAATAATATCAATAAAACATTTTTTTAATGTATACTGTCTTTGTTTTTCTTTAAGTATCATTAATTTCTTTAATGAGTCCGTTGGACACTACTGGTCAGTTACGTTACAAAACCATACTGGGTAGTTAAGGGTTAACAAAGAACGCAATAAGCACTACAAAATATTAAAACTTTCTACGCATTATTATTTATAACTATTTTTTTTAATTAAAAAAAATATGTCAGAAAACAGCTGTTCAAACAATATAAAGAAGCTTGGAAATTGTATTTATTAGAAGCATTGCAAAGATGTGTTTAGCGAATGCGAACTCAAGAGCTAAAAATTAAATAAAAGCGATATCTATTATTAATTTTTTCTTTTTCACTAGCTGTTTTTATACCCTCCACTACCACTAGTCGTGAATGAGGGTATTCAAGTTTGTCATTACGTTTGAAACTTTTTTATTATACATCTAAGACCATAAGTATATATATTCTGGCTCCTTGCGTAATTCTAAGTTGATTGAGCCATGTCTGTCTGTTTGTCCATCTGTCCGTCTATTGAAAACACGCTCACTTTCGAAAAACGCAAAAGAAAATAACAAACTTGGTCTCAGATTGTTTGTAGTTATCTTAAGCAGTTTGGTATTGAAATCCAACATCATCGGTCCTGTAGGATTAGAACAATGAATCAAAATGTAGAACCACCACCCTAAAAAAATATATAATTTTGATACAAGAACTAACATTAATGGTGGAATATTGCATGGAATGATATACAATGCTCGAGTTCGCTCTATGCGACTGCAAATCATACTGTTAATTTTCGTGAAGATTGGTCCTTAATTGGCCATAGGCCGCATATAAACTCTACTCGGGGAAAACAGTTTAGTACGCCTAAAACCGTAATAAATAACGATAACATACTTAAATTTGGTACGTCACAGTTTTATAGAACCAGAAATCACACTGTAAAATTGTTTGAAGATCTGTCCATAATTTGACAATAGGCCCCATATAAACCCAACTCCCGGAAAATATTTAAGGAGGCCTAAAACCAAATTAAGTCCACATTGGGAACCGTTGCGGTAAAATTTCGTCCAACTTAGATTCAAATGGCCTTAAAAAATATCATAAAATTTTCTGAAATTCACTGTTAACGCTTAAACTAATTACACTGCTGTATTGAAGTTTATTCTAATTTCCTTTTTGTAATACCAGAAATCGGAATTTTGGGATGATTTGTCCATAATTTAGCATAGGTCCAATACAAATTACCCTCCTATAAATCATTTTAGTTCGGCTAAAACTGTTACGAATCATGATATTTTACTCAATCCAGTTCAAAGTTCTAACAAGATACGCATAAAACTTTCTTATTGTCGGTCAATAATTAGTTCTAAACTGCAACCAACTTTAATGCTGACGTTCGTTTATGTAAAGCTTAGTTAATAATATATTTGTATTTATCATGTAGAGCCCCCTTCTGTCGGTGGAGGGTATTAAAGATTCGGCACAGCCTTGTATAGCGCTCTAACTTGCTTTTTTACTCAATTTGTATTGACGTTTCTTATATGACACTAGCGGGCCCGTTGCCTGCTTCGCACGGCAAAACAAAATAAGAAAAGAAACACACTTGTTTTTAATAAAGTTGGTTTTGTTCCCTATTATTCAACTTTTAATTCTAGTTTCTTACAATCTTAGACTATGTATCACTTAAACTATCTTAGAGCTCTTTCGGAGACAACATTTTTGGTTTTGCCATGAGTTGTTGTGTAGATAAAGAGAACTGAAGGCTTGCCAACACGTGAGCACGAAACATATAACTGGCCGTGTGAAAAGCAAGGATATTCTAAATCAATTCCGCACAATTCCAACGATTGCCCTTGCGCTTTATTTATTGTAATAGCAAATGCAAGACGTATTGGAAACAGTATTCTTTTGAATTCACAAGGTAAATCTGGTGGAATCATTGGAATTCGTGGAAGCAATACATCTTCACCTTTAAAATTGTTGCTTCGATCAAATTGTTCATGACCTTTTAAGCCAGCAATAGTCAATGATTGGCCTTGTGCTTTGTTGATGGTAATAGCAAAGGCAAGACGCAAAGGGAATTGGAGCCGCTTGAATTCAAATGGTAAATCGTTGGAATCGGTCATGCCGTTCTCCAGTTATGCGCTTTATAGAAAAAGTGGGCGTAACAGTAGGCGTGCTAAATTTTTCTTTCGATGAAAACTTAAAGTTGATTAATATGAACATTTGAAAGAAAAATTAGTCAACTCGATGGAGCCGTTTTCTGATTTTAGGTAAATCGAAAAAAGTGGGCGTAAAAGTGGGCGGGGCAAAATTTTCTTTCCGTAAAAACCTAAGTTGGACCATGGGGATCATTTTAAAGAAAAAATCGTTCAAATCGGTCAAGCCGTTCTCATGTTATGGATTTTGCCACGCCCCTCCGCCTCCAGACCGAAAGTTTCAACCAAACTTCATATAAGCCATATATGGGCTACTGCCTACGTAGTGTATAAGTTTGGTTGAAATCGAACGACGCGTTTATGATTAGTTCGGCGACGTACATATACGGACTTATTTTTATATATATAGATTAATTGGTCAAAATAACGCAAACGTTAAAAAGCGCCTTCATGAAACAAGCCTCGCAAGTTTCCCATTTGCACAAATGGCAATTTTAAGCCATTTCATGAAAACTCTAATGCATGTACTCATAAAAAATTGTAAATTTAATAAAGCCTTACATAACTAATTTTCTATGAAAATGTTCTTTAATAAACGTTTGTTAAATTTACTTATCGTTTATGAATACGGAATGATAAACTTTATATACCATCACTCACAACTAGCGGTAGAGGTAGAAAAAATATCGTAAATAATAACAAATTTAACAGAAATATTAAAGAAAACTGTGCACATTTTTGTATAAAAAAGATGTGTTTTTTAAATTATGTGTCACTGTGAAAATATTTTTCAGATAGATGGAATAAAACCACACCAAGTTTTTGTTTACATAAAAAAACACAGCTATTTTTCTTAATTAACAAAGAACGCAATAAGCACTACAAAATATTAAAACTTTCTACGCAATATTATTTATAACTATTTTTTTTAATTAAAAAAAATATGTCAGAAAACAGCTGTTCAAACAATGTAAAGAAGCTTGGAAATTGTATTTATTAGAAGCATTGCAAAGATGTGTTTAGCGAATGCGAACTCAAGAGCTAAAAATTAAATAAAAGCGATATCTATTATTAATTTTTTCTTTTTCACTAGCTGTTTTTATACCCTCCACTACCACTAGTGGTGAATGAGGGTATACAACTTTGTCATTACGTTTGAAACTTTTTGATTATACATCTAAGACCATAAGTATATATATTCTGGCTCCTTGCGTAATTCTTAGTTGATTGAGCCATGTCTGTCTGTTTGTCCATCTGTCCGTCTGTTGAAAACACGCTCACTTTCGAAAAACGCAAAAGAAAATAACAAACTTGGTCTCAAATTGCTTGTAGTTATCTTAAGCAGTTTGGTATTGAAATCCAACATCATCGGTCCTGTATGATTAGAACAATGAATCAAAATGTGGAACCACCACCCTAAAAAATTTATAATTTTGATACAAGAACTAACATTAATGGTGGAATATTGCACGGAATGATATACAATGCTCGAGTTCGCTCTATGCGACTGCAAATCATACTGTTAATTTTCGTGAAGATTGGTCCTTAATTGGCCATAGGCCCCATATAAACTCTACTCGGGGAAAACAGTTTAGTACGCCTAAAACCGTAATAAATAACGATAACATACTTAAATTTGGTACGTCACAGTTTTATAGAACCAGAAATCACACTGTAAAATTGTTTGAAGATCTGTCCATAATTTGACAATAGGCCCCATATAAACCCAACTCCCGGAAAATATTTAAGGAGGCCTAAAACCAAATTAAGTCCACATTGGGAACCGTTGCGGTAAAATTTCGTCCAACTTAGATTCAAATGGCCTTAAAAAATATCATAAAATTTTCTGAAATTCACTGTTAACGCTTAAACTAATTACACTGCTGTATTGAAGTTTATTCTAATTTCCTTTTTGTAATACCAGAAATCGGAATTTTGGGATGATTTGTCCATAATTTAGCATAGGTCCAATACAAATTACCCTCCTAAAAATCCTTGTAGTTCGGCTAGAACTGTTATGAATCATGATATTTTACTCAATCCAGTTCAAAGTTCTAACAAGATACGCATAAAACTTTCTTATTGTCGGTCAATAATTAGTTCTAAACTGCAACCAACTTTAATGCTGACGTTCGTTTTTGTAAAGTTTAGTTAATAATATATTTGTATTTATCATGTAGAGCCCCCTTCTGTCGGTGGAGGGTATTAAAGATTCGGCACAAGCTAATATAGCACTTTAACTTGTTATTTATTTAAATGCTTTGAAAATAAGAATTAGGTACCTTGATAATTTATGTTGCGCGAGTGACTTTTGATTGTGAGAATTAGTTGCATACGAATAAAAACTATACAAATGCATATTTTTCATTCAAAAGGCATTAAAAGATTGCCTTGATGACTACTATTATAAGCAATTAGATAAATTGATTGTAAATGTAAAGTAAGTGGGATAATAAAATTCTTTTGGCTTTGATTGATTCCTAACATAAAATAATTTTAAAAATATCCTTAATAAGTTAAAAACAATGACACTTTTTAAGGATTATTTAAAAAATAGTCTTCAGAATTTATTCATAAACAAGCATTATTTTACAATAACCTCATGTATTCGTGACTATTTTCAGATATTTTGTAATTGTTGTCAACTAACACCACTGCACAATATTTAATAAAAAAGCCATGTCGCAACGATTGGTTTGAGAAACGTAACCTAATAAAAAAAAAGAAACGTGTAGGTTGGACACATTCATATGATAAGTCGGCAAAAACAACAATATTTCCATTACATTTTAGGATATAAAGATTTATGAAAAGTCTTACGAGGCACATCTTTTGGAATTCTTTATCCTTCTGACTTTATATAATATGGGTTTTTTGTCCCCTTCTTAAAACGTAACATATAACTTCAAAATTTGGACAAAAGGTTTTAAAATGTTCCACAAATATATTGTGGGCTCAGAGCTTAAGTAAACCAAATAAAAAAAAAAAAAAATCGAAAACATTTTGAGTTTGAGTAAGTGAACACTTATTTCTGGAGCCATTGACTTGCGTTTGTAACCGTTAACTTATGAACGAAACAGTTTTTGATTTAGTCAATTACAGAACTGGATATAGTTAATCTTTGCGGAGAATTTCGCACCAGTTTCGAAATACATATATATGTGTTATATTTTATGACATGGTTCCATATTTAGTAGCAAATAAATATACTTAAGTGTGAGATTCAACTTCTTTGCCAGAAATAAATAAAATATTTAATGTTAAGTGCAGGGTATCATTTTTCTAAATTTATTAACGTATTTATAATATTTCCAAAAAAAAAAAAAAAACAATAAAAAACGATAAGTTTATGTTTTTATGGTTAATAATCCTTCTGCTCTAATGCTGGCAAAAGTGTCAAATTGTATTACTGCTCAATAATTTACAGTTCTTTAGATTTAATGGGTCTCTACAAAAGAAAAAAATAAACTATGACTTTTTATAAGAGCAACTTTTCTTGCTACCTTCGGAGCAAAAAAACTTTCTAATAGATAAGTATAAGGGCCTAGTTGATACTAAAACTGAATAACTTTAGCTTAATTAACTTTATTAGTATCCTAAAATAAGAATTCACTTGTATGGGGGTAAGATTCTTCGTCACCAAAGCCATTTTTAGACTGGATCTATTAATATTCAAAAAGTTTGGAGACTTTAGCTTTAATGGTTTCCTTAACACTTTGTAAGGTTAATGCTGTTAATGCCAAAAGACATTATCCAGCTGCTGCCTGTGGAACGCTAACTTTAAGAGTATTTAAATTTGGTGTAGAAATATTGGTTGCCAATGCCGAATATCTATATTAAAAGAATTTTACTTTTTTTATTTCAATGGCTGTAGCGCACTGGCCTTCGCTAGTAATATTACGAATATATATATCCTTAAAGTTAAAAAAACATTTTGTTGTTGAATTTTTGCTCTTTACTAAAAGTTATTTATTTTTTCTTTATGTGTTTCAACAGCAACACTTTTGTTTTTAACACAAAATATTTATTATCAACAAAAATAAACAAAAATAAGTGAAAGTGTTTTTTAGCTAAGCCGATCCTTTGATACCCTTCACCAGCTTTGAAATATATGTATGATGCGTGGACTTAATATTAGATTTATTATAAATTATGGACAAATCTTTATAAAACCTGACATTACAGAGGAAAAGTCCAAGTGATATCCTCAGGCAAAGGTACAATAAAGTGAAGTTCATTCTCGACAAGATTGCTAAGAATGCTGCTAACGACACTCCACATGAACGCGATGAGGAAGATTGGATTAAATACCAGGCTGTTGTGGAAGAGTACCTTAAGTTAAAGGACAACATACTCAGCACATCCAAGGGCGCTCAAAAAGGGTCCAAACGGAATTGCTCTCAGGCAGAGAGTGATACGCCGCCGAAATAGATGATTCGAGACAACTCGATCACTCCAAGACCATTGAGCGCTACAAGCACTGAACACGTTCTTTGTTTGACTAAAAAAATACTTTCTAAGCACATGCCTTTTGTATATGAGACGAAACAAATAATTAAAGCACAATAAAATATGTTATAATACTACAAAAAATTAAAATTTTTGTTACAAGAATGAATTCCTTAATAATTATATATACAAATATGTGTCGTATATGGCGTCAGCTAAAATTAATTTTTTATTAAAATTATTTTCAATATTAAGGTCATCGATTTTACCTGGTTTTACCCATTTCTTAGCCATTAGGAATTTAATTCCCAAAAATCCTTACTTATTTTGTCTACCAATTGGAAGGGGAGTCTACATACAAAATTTAATGTTTCTGGTTTATGTTGTTGGGTTAGGCGATGATCACCCAGTCAGTCGTCATAATTTTATATAAATAAACGAATTCACTAAAAATGTTCTGACTAGTAGGGTGGCAAATGGTGGCAGCTGAAATTTATTATATGGACTTACTTTTGATACTTAACAGTAGTAGATGTAAATAGCACTTAACCTCTACTAGCCTCAACTTTTTGGTTATTATGTTTTTAAATTTAGTTTCGTTTAGTAAACTTATTATCACTTCACTTATCCAAAAAACTAATGCCCACAAAATCATAATTTTCACATGGAATGAATTACTTCTAAAACGGGTTAAAAATAACGTGCATATTAACGGAAAAATTTGTAGAAAAAAAAACAAGGCTTACTTTTATTCCAAAGTACACAAATCAACTATAATTACACTGTGGAACAAATTCAGGTTAGCAAAAGTTAGGTCGATTCTGAGAGTGAGGGGTAAAAAAGAGAAGCTAAATTAGAAGACCCGTATCACGGTGTTTGTTTATGTTAGTTCGAATTTATTTTTTAATCGACCTTCAACCTTTGCAGTCAAATGCCGATTTTAGGATATTGTTTATATGGTTTTTTGCCTATAACTCGTCGACTAATTGATATTTTTTAAATCTGTAAATGCCAAAATATTGCTAGAGACCTGTGCAACAATTAAAATTTTTTAAAAAATTGATTTAGAAAATTTTTGTGGTGCTTATGAAGCAAAATTTTGGAAAACTTATTTGTTTTTCATGCTTTTTGAAAATATTTTCCACAGAAATAAGTATTTTTTGCTTTCTGTTTAATCTATAATATGCTTCTCAGTTTCTTCAGTAAATTTCATTTGAAAAGAAAACAATCATAATACAAAACATGCGTTTTCCAGCTTAATATTAATTTACTTCACATTTTTTATGTACCAATTTTGTTCAGTGTTTGTTTTGAAGAAACATTGAGAAAGAAATTATAAAAATATGGGAAAAAAATATAATTTTGAAATTTTTATTAAATTAGTTAGGAAAAGTTTTAAGTAAAAAAATTAAATAAATTAAATTCTCTCCATTAAGAAATAAATTCACGCAAAAAATGCTAAAAGTATTTTAAATACAAAGTACAGCAAACAATTTAATTACTAAAAATATCATATTGAAAAAAAGACAACCTGTAAAATTTATAACGACTTTGACTTGTTGTCGTATGTTTAATATCAGGTACTTTGAAATTATATCAGGTGGTAAAGTTAAACGTTTAAACTGAACTCCTTATTACAATTTGCATAATCTTATTTCCAATTTCTTTCTTTAAACGCGCCATAACTATTCTAGAAAAAATTACCTGATTAAGCGTTGCAAAACAAGTTCTCAACACTTTCCGAAGAATTTAAATTTTTCGCACATCTGCTGCTCGAAATTTTCTTAATGTTAAAGCACAAATAACCCTTGAACATTTCAGGTACTCATTTCTTAATATGTATTGAGTTAGGATATACATACATACAACTAGCAGATGGCTTTGTGCGACAGGTAGTTAACTTTTAAATACATACAATTTTCATAGTTGGTTCTTAACGAGGACGGCTCTATCAAATCGATACTTGGTGTAAACAAAAAGTGATAACAATTGTGTATTTTCGAAGCTGATGTCTTTAGCAAGCTATGAAAAATGTGGCAATGCGAGTGATTTTTTGATATTTATTGAAGAAATTTGTCCAGCGCTTTGACCCTCTGATGTAGTCCAGATTGGCTTACTTTTACGTCATATAGTGAGATAATATACAGTAATAATTGGCTATAGGCAGAAGTAG
Source organism: Pollenia amentaria (assembly GCA_943735925.1). Lineage (NCBI taxonomy): Eukaryota > Metazoa > Arthropoda > Insecta > Diptera > Polleniidae > Pollenia > Pollenia amentaria. The sequence continues at coordinate 220,724,850 of OX031006.1, read as the reverse complement.
TAAAATGATCAGGTTCTTTAGGATTTTTTTAAGTCGGTGGTATATTCTCATCAGCATCAAGGATGTCAACAAGCTTGTCTTATACATAACGTTGAACCTTATTCTCAATTTATTCATCTTCCGATTTGCTCACATTTTCCAGTGAATCTGAGTCGTCCAACACGCTTTTCAAGAACAGCAATTTCTGCGTCGTCCAAGCCACGCTTACAAGACATTTTTACAGCTAATTTAAATAACAAATACCTTAAAATTCAAGCAAAACAAAAAGTTATTTTTGCTACAAAAGTTACACCAAAGATAACGATACGTCTCTTAGACGTATCTTGTGTTTATTTGTGCTTATTTTTCAAAAGCCACCACCAACAAGCTGATGCTAATGACTGAGATAATTGAGAGCGAGAAAGTTGTGTGTTAACAATTGTGAGAGTAGGAGCACAAAATTGAAAAAGCGTACGTCTCGCAGACGTACCTTATCTAACTAGGGTTAAGCTGGAAAACGCAAGTTTTGTATTATGATTGTTTTCCTTTCAAATGAAATTTATTGAAGAAACTGAGAAGCATATTATAGATTAAACAGAAAGCAAAAAAGACTTAGTTTTGTGGAAAATATTTTCAAAAAGCATGAAAAACAAATAATTTTTCCAACATTTTGCTCCATAAGCACCACAAAAATTTTCTAAATCAATTTTTTTTTAAAAATTTTAATTGTTGCACAGGTCTCTGGCAATAACGCCGCGATACGGGTCTGCTAATTTAGCCTCTATTTTCACCCCTCACTCTCAGAATCGACCAAACTTTTGCTAACCTGAATTTGTTCCACAGTGTTACCCTAATATTAGAAGAGAAAAAATTACTCACTTTGCTCCAGTATTAATGCCCGTAATTTCTATAAAAAGATAGCTGGTCGTGTTCGTACTAGAGTTTTTTTATTCCCGCACTTTTTGGATTCCCGGGAAAGCGAGAAATAAAAATCAAGTTCCCGGGATCCCGGGATTCCCGCCAAATTTTTTTTATTTATTTCTTTACTTAATTCTCCAACGAAACTAATATTTTTTACTGACTATTACGCTTAAAATAATTAAGTCTAGTATCTATTATATAACAAAAATTTAAGATTAAAATTATTTTAAGATACTTAAGAGGTTATTTTTATCTTAGAAATCAATATACGTATATACATTGTAAAATTCATAGCTCATTTGCATAATAAGAATGAAAGAATTGAAGTCTTACACCCAATTTCATCAAGTTCAGTTAAAACTTAAGTGTTACCTTACCTTCCAGTTATAATATATTTTCGACAGTTATAACTGGTAGTTAATTATAACTGAACTTGGTGAAATTGGCCGTTAGTGGAATAAAATTTCTGGAAGGGCGATAAGGAGCTGAAAGCATAACATTACGAAGTAGGAATTCTGAAACAATTTTACCGTTTAACAAATTCAGGAGGAAGGCGAACATTTATTTGCTACATATATTTAATAACATAAAGGTATACTTAGTTTGCCATTCCATGTGAATCTTTTTTTAATATTCATCAAAGGTCCCATAAAGTATTTGTATTGTGAGTCCTTCGTTTATTCTAAGCTGATTTCGCCATATGGGTGTCAAATTGTTTCTAGATCTTCTAGGCTGATTGGGGTTTAATTCCAGCAGAATCGATTCAGTAGGAAAAGAGTAGGAAAACTCAACAAAAACTAACACAAATTTGTGGCGAAATGAACCTTTTGTCATTAAAATTCAACAAATTCGTTTTATAAGGCACCAAATTTCGTGAATATCGGTCAATAATTTACCTACGGCTCCATGTTCAGACTAATCTCGTAAGTATGGCTGAAAGCGTAACAAATAATGCTTTTGTGGTGCAATTTAGCATAATCTTAAAACCTTATAATATTATTGTAAAATTTACACTTCAGTTTGCTAATACAAGAAATAAAATTTTGGAAGATATGTCTATAATTTATCATAGGCCCTATATAAGGCCCATTCTCAAAAATTAGCTTAATAAGTCTTAAACTGTAGCAAATTTAAATATTGTGGTAAAATTAAGTTGGATTAAACTACTAACACATTCTAGACACCAGTCCGACAGAGATTTACTAAAGTTTGAAAATAGATGTTCTTCAAAATTTCCCGGGAATCCCGCCTTTAAAGCGGGAATTGAAAACAATTGAAAATCCCAGGAATTCACGGGACGGGAAATCCTGGGAACAAACTCTAGTTCGTACCTAACAGGTATCTTTACCTATTTCAGCATTGGTTTGCCTTCGTGTTTTTACGTTAAGTTTTCTTTTAAAATATATATAGCAGCACTTACACCATAGATTTCTATATACAGCTACACAAAAACAAGTGTTTTATCAATTAAAAAAAAGGGTTTAAGAAGTATTTAAATTTAATTAATGTGAAAATTGAATCAATTATTTTTTTAGTTGAAAGAAAATTAAAAATTTAATTTTGATTTAATAAACATTTTAGTTGTTTTGAAACAACTTTCCAATTAAAATTTTAATTAAATAACAAAAAATCTTAATTGACTTTTTTCCTTTAAAATAAAATTATTTAAACATGTAGATTTGTTGTTGGGAATTGTCAATATTTAATTAAATAAATTTACACATTGTTTGAAATGGCAAAGTTTTTTGATCATTTTTTTAATTAAAATTAAAAATTATAAATTAATACTAAAAACTTTTGTAAGTTAGTTAAAATTTTTTCACTTGAAAAATCTTCAAATTTAGGGCATAAATCGTCAAATTGTCAAAAGTCCATTTTTGGACGTTAAAATAGTCAAAATGACGACTAATCGGCAAATCTTTAAGCTGTGGGTGGAGACAGAAATAAATTTTATTAACATACACAGATCTCATTAAAATATATTATTCACAACAACCATTGTGTTGATTTGGAGAAATTTTGTGTATTTAAAAAATCGTTTATTATTTTTGAGGAAAAATTCAGTTGATATAACTATTTTTTAGTTGAGGGCTTACTAATTTTTTTTTGTTAATATCCGGTGATATTTACCTGTGAAATTTGGTTCATTGTAAAGTATTTAATTTCTTTGACAGCACCCATAACAGTTGTTTCATGTAATATTGGACAATTTATTATTGAAGATTCAGGTATTCGATATGGACAATCGAATGAAAGATTCATAAATTTCCTTATTGCAATATGTCACATATATTTGGATCATTTGGGCATTCTATGTCACCAAGTTTCATTATAGAAGGTCAATCATATACTCGTCTCTTTGAATTCACAAAGTTATAAAAAGTTCTTGGATCGCTTCTAAAGTTTTCCTTAACTTTAGAGAAATAATCTTTGTAACATTGGATATTTGCTAAATTGTTAGCTGATCTTGTCTTTGCGTATCTGGTAAAGTCTGTCAATAGAGCCGATCTTTTTTATTTCTTAAAGTACTAATTTTTCCGATTTTTTAAACCACTTAGTCTTCTTGTATACCAAGGTGGACCACTGAATGTTTTTTCTCTTTTGATTGAAATTTCTTGGACTTCTCTTAGAGTAATGTTTTCAGATGGTAACAGACTCGCTGCTGCTATCAAAACTCCTCAGCTGTCTTTACCAATTCTGTCGCATCTACATATTTGGAATTTATTACACATGAATTGTGGATATTTTTTCCAGATTTTTCATATAGCCATGTGTAAGCAAGTACTACAATGAAATGTTCAGCACCAAAACTTTGTAGATAAAAATTAAGGACGATTTTTTTATTTTCAATTATACTTTATTTATTTGAACAGAAAATTTATTTTGTTTTTTGGATTTGATTTAGAAAGTGTGAATTATTATTTTCGCGATAAATAAATTCCCGAACTATTGTGTTTCTTGGCTGAAATTCTGTACCTTGAAGTCTATTAAATAGAGATAATTTTTAATGTGGATAAGTTTGTAGGAAGATTTGTTCTTACATGGTGTTCCACATCATATGCCGTTGTGCCAGAAGTAAAACGGGTAGCAAATATAGTTTTCCAAAGCACAATTGTTCTTAGTGGCTTGAGAGTCACGACCGCGGCTGGGCTTGCCGCAAGAGAATTTTCTGGATTGGGAGTTGTTATAGTATTTGCTCCAGTGAATGATGGAGTAAGTAAAATGTGTTCAGAAGGATTTATATAATTTATATCAGTTAAATGGGATGTTGGAGGACGAGGACGTACGGTCATGCAGGGGTCTTACAGAAACAACCCACATCTCTGAGACGTACAACGGACTATATGATACCCTGTACAGACTTTGATAAAAAACATGACCGTTGACACAGATGGGTCAAAGATATCTTGTGGTGTTGGATTTGGGGTTTTCTTGGAGGAACTGCACGTGTATCTCTCTTTCCGTCTGCCAGATTAGGCCAGATATTGGCGATAAGAGAGGCATGTAGAACACTGCATAGCGGGAACATCAGCCGCAAAACTGGCATTTTCGTCGATATCGAGGCGGCACTGCTGTCACTAAGGTCACATAAGCCAACGTCCATTCTCGTCAACCGGTGCAAGGAGGAACTATCCAGACTTGGCAGCCTATCTGACATTACCTTAATTTGGGTCCTGCGCATAGGGACCATTACGGTAATAAACAGGCGGATGGGCTGGCCAATACTGGAGCCGCTCTTGATATTTCACAGGGTGTGCCAGTCGCAACACCTCTGGGCACTATTAGGAATGAAATCTTTAGACACTATATGGATATGGCAGACGATAAATGGAGGAAAGTGGATGGGTGCAGGGCTAGTAAAGCAACGTGGTCCACATATGACATAGGTCGCTCTGAGCGACTTCTCAACTTCAGTCGGAAAGACGTGTCGAGACTTATATACGTACTTACTGGTCACTGGACGATCGGTAAGCATGCTATGAGACTCGGCCTACCTTTTAATGAATGCTGCCGCCGCTGCAGGGAACCAGGAACTGAGGAGACAGTATATCATCTTCTATGTGATTGCCCAGCATTTAGTTCAATACAACATGAATTATTTGGGAATTACCTTATACAATGATTCGGAGATATCGCGGGTGAAACTCAGCAACTCGCTGAAATATCTCAACGCAACGGGCTGGCTTAGCCACCTCAGTATTGCCCCTGGGTCAAGTTTGATAGGGGGTTCCAATTCGCGACGAGTTGTGTGGTGTAAGACGGAGTCGCTGTCGAACCTACTTGCAGCACGCCTAGTTCTGTGCGTGCTACCACGTTAACCAACCAACCATCAGTTAAATGATAAAGTAAAATGAGTTGCAGCAATTTGGTTCGAAGGGACCAGGTTGGAAACATTAACATTAGATAACGTGTGCAGGGACGTAGATTGCGAATGTGTAATGCCACTTTGACTGCTGAAATTATCAGCTTTCCGTTTTGACGCAACGGCAATTTTATTCAATGGAATTGAAGGAAAAATTGGATGTTCTTAGAAAAAATCAAGATATAGCCAAATGACACCATAACTCCGAGCAGCAGCTAAACTAGCAAAACCCAAATGGCGTTTTGTTAATTTTGATAAGTTCTTCCAAAAATTTCACACGAGACAAGTTTACATTTAATGTGTTGCACTGTGCACGTATAACGAAAAAATCTCTGCGAGTTTCTTTGAATGTCTAATGTATTTCAGATATATTTTCCAATTTATTGCCGAAAGATGATATACTTTGTTGAATTCACGGCAGCGAACGCATTTCCAATTTGTGTAATGGTATTGGAAATTTTTTGATATTTAACCCGGCGCCGGGGGGATGGGTCAAAATTACCCGTCACTTTTCGAATGGATTGTGGTTTTAAAAATGTACTTCTCTTCTCTACGCTCTTCTCAGTAGCTGGTGATATTGAATCTCCCTGAATGTTATAAATTTCAAATCAGTTGCATGGCAATTGTACTTCGAGTAACACGTGCTCAAAGTTAAAAAAGGTAAATATGACCCATCCCCACAGTCAACGTAGCTATTTTGCGCCATTTGTATTTTATGTATCTTGCATATCAAATACTATTTTTAGTTAGAAAACTTTTCATTATTGTTCAATATAACGGTATATTATTATTTTTTGTGCTATAAAGTAATTTAGTTTTTTCTATATAGTTGGTAGTTTGAATAAAGATGGACAAAGAAGAAAAACAACTGCAGCGTATTTTGTCAATTCTCGAAGAATCTGACTCGGATGTCGCATTGTCTGATCCGCAGTCAATGGAAGAGGGCGATAACGTCAGTGAGCGTAGTATGACGAGTGACACTGAGCAGGATGTATCTGATGGTGAAGACAATATCCCCCTATCTGATATAAGATTCCATCTATCAACATTTCACTCGCCGCCACTTCAGGGGAATGCTTCATCACAAATAGAAAATTCTTCGATTCGTGAGGTACAATTTGCGCAATATGTTGGTAAAGATGGTACAGTTTGGGCTAAAAAACATTTTCGTACAAACGTTCGTACAAGAGTTGAAAATATAATTAGACAGTTGCCAGGTGTTGTACCAGAAGCTAGTTCTGCTAAATCTGAAATCGCATGCTGGAGCTTGTTTTTTACTAATGATATGTTGCAAAACATTCTCGTATATACAAACGCAAGGATTAGACAAAAAATTGTTGCATGTACTAATTTATCTAAGTACACTCATATAAAAGAATGCGAAATGAGTGAACTAAAAGCTTTTATAGGGCTTCTGTATATTGTTAATCTCTACCGCTCTGGAAGGCTGAATACAGACGATTTGTGGGCTGCTGATGGCACAGGAGTAGAAATATTTAGGCTTGTGATGTCTCAACATCGATTTCACTTTATTCAAAGCAACTTGGCCTTTGATGACTGCAGTACGCAAGACCAGAGGAAGCTAATAGATAATCTAGCACCAATAAGAGAACTATTTGAAGCTTTCGTAGAACACTGCAAAACTTCCTACATCCCAAGTGATTGTTTAACTATTGACGAAATGTTAATAAGTTTCCGAGGCCGATGTAAGTTTCGGCAGTATATACCGTCGAAGCTAGCAAAATACGGCCTCAAGATATTCGCTCTAGTAGATGCACGAAATTATTACATAAAAAATCTCGAAATATATCCCGGAAAACAACCAAATGGACCATATTGTGTAAGCAACAAGCCCTACGATGTTGTAAATCGCATTGTGCAACCTATATCAAAAACAAACCGCAACGTCACATTTGATAACTGGTTTACGAGCTACGAGCTCGTTCAACATTTGCTCATTGAACACAAGCTGACATCAGTTGGTACAGTGCGTAAGAATAAAAGACAGGTCCCTCCCGAATTCACTAAAACTCGTGGAGTTGAAGTTTTTTCATCTCGTTTTGGATTTCAGAAGGATATTACTCTGGTTTCACATGTACCCAAAAAAAATAAAATTGTGTTGCTGATGTCAAGCCTCCATCACGATGACAATATTGATGAATCAACGGGAGAAAAGAAAAAACCAGAAATTAAAACATATTACAACTTGACAAAATGTGGGGTAGACGTGGCTGACGAACTGTGCGCTTCATATAACGTGTGCCGTAACTCAAAGAAGTGGCCATTGACAATATTTTACTCTATTTTAAATATGTCTGCCATTAACGGAGCTATAATATATCGAATAAATAGTAACTCAAACCAAAAAAGACGGCAGTACTTGAAGAATTTAGGCCTTGCTCTTGTCAGTGATCATCTAAAAACCCGTCAAAATGTTACACGTTTACCTCGAGATGTGCGCAAGAAAATCGGAATATTTACTGAGCAGTCATCAGAAGAGCCACCAATAAAGAGACCCAATGTTCGTAAAAGATGTCAGGTGTGTCCTGCCAATAAAGACCGAAAAACCAATCATACGTGTCAAAGTTGCAATAAGTATATTTGTCCGGAACATATCATACCTCTTTGCGCCGACTGCATTAACGATGATCCTTCAAAATGATTTTTTCTTATTTTTTTATAAGCATTAATTAGTCATAATGGCATAAAAATGTCAATTTAATTTAAAGACTAATAAAAAAATAAGTGTTAATATATTTGAGCTAGAAGAAGCCTCCTTTGTTAACTTTTTTAATATGAAATGTTTTTTGTTTAAAAATAAAAATAAATATGTTATTTTTTAACAAAGTCATGTTTTATTTCCTTAATAAGGTTAGATTCAATCTAAATTGTATATATTTTTTCGTAAATATAGCAAAAAACCTCGAGTTTAATAAGTGGGTCATTATGACCCAACCCCCATGTCCTTGTAGCTAAAATTCACCCCCCCGTCGCCGGGTTAATTGACCCATTCCAGTTGTCGATAATTTTCTTACGAATATTAGTATATGATAATATATCTAAGAATGCTTAACATCAACTTTAGTAATTTTCATAAAATGTTTTTGTGGCGGCATAATACTGTTAATATTTGTCTGACTTTTACTTTCCTAAAAGAAATTTTATTTTACGTTAAAGACAAATGTTTTTTTTTTAATAAATATTATTAAAATTTAAAATTTGTTGTCTCATTTTATGTGGTTTTTTTAATTCGAATAATCGAATTCGAAAGGGTTTGTATGATCACTCATAAAAGTCTCGCAATCTGTGTTTTTTAGCGCTCTCTCAAATTGACTATCAAAAATTGTATGAAAACCCATTTAGGCAAATTTCGTAAATTTGCCTAAAAACTTTAGCTCGTAAACTTGCGGTGTTTAATTGGCCATTTAATTAAACAGATATTTTTATGCTTACAGTCGTTTTTTCCAAATAATCAGAGCAATTTAGTATGTGGGCAGGGCTGCCAGATTTGACGATTAATAATAATTTTGACGATTTTTGGTTCCGAAATTAGCAAGGTGCCGATTTGCTGATTTTTTTCTAAAAAGTGACGATTTTACTCAGTCTTCAAAATAAGACAATTTTAAATCTTTTGATGTTTGTTCTTAAGCAGCACAGAAAAAAAAAATTTTTAAACTAGAAAGATTAAAATTTTATAGTCATCCCTATTGTAAATAAAATTATACTAGACATTTTTGCTCTTTTCCATAAACAATTTTATGGGCAAAAGCAAAATTTTGTGTCAAGGCAATTTAGGTAACAATTCGTGCCAAAGCCCTAATTTTGAGATTGAGTGTTTACTCGTATGGGGAGCAGGTGAAGTAATATAAAATATAGAAAGCAGTTTGATTATTTTATAACAATATAAATTCTAGAATATATTACATACGAGTATTAGTGCATCATGAACTTTTAAAGATATAACAACAACAACAACAACAAAACGCATTGTTAACTAACGAAAAGCTGATCTGATAGCCGATAAAAAAGATCAAAAATGAATGAAAAAGTTTTAAAAGAGCTGGTAAAGACAAGAAATTTTTTAAAGAAGAAATTCCGCAGTATAAAAATTGGTGAAGCTGATACTCGTGAACAACTTAAAGATACATTTAAGCCTATAACAGAACCCTTGAAAACATTTATTAATAATTCGAAAAATAGCAAAGAAAATTTTAAAATTGAAAAGAATAGAATTAAAAATTAAATAAAACAACAACAGCAATTTAAAGCAGATTCTAGTACATATTCCAATTATAAAACCAGAAAAAAATATTTTATCTACTGCTGCAAGTAACTCTGAAAATTGAGATGATGATAATGATGACGATTTTTATTCTCCACCAAATAAAAACAATGAAATTTATTCTTGAGGAAAAGCTCGTTTCTACGCGCATTTCACTGGTTGATTAGGCCAGCTCGTCAGGAAACTTTTTCCAAAGACTTTAGAAAAGCTAAAAATATTATACAAAAAACTGTAAAGCGAATAAGAATTTTAAACACTCAGGACTTACTTGTAACAATACTGAAGCTTTAACAAAACAACATCAATAAACAGCGAGTTTATCTTTTCAGACATTCCTCACAATTGGCTGGTTTTTTCCGACTCAACACGTCAAAGAGAAATCTTATTAATAATTAATTTTGTATTAACAAAAATATCTTTTGGTAAAAAAGTTTAATTTTGCAAATTTAAAATTAATTTTCATAAACATCAACTAAACCTATTTAAAACAACATAAAAAAGTTAAAATTCTTTCTATTGCATTTTTCCTTCAATAAAGATATACACGCAATTTTCATTTTCATACAATGTCTAACAGATCTGGAAATTCTTGGCATGCAATTATCTGACAACCGTGTGTACTGCCAATTTTTGTTGGCAGATGAATTTATTGTCAGACAACTGTCTGCCAATGAACTGGCAATTTATTTTTGGTGGCAATTTTTTTTTTTGCAGAATATTGTCACCACATTACCAGACCTTTCATTATTGTAAGATCTGACCACCGCACACTGGTCATATTTTGAGAGGCGGCCAAAACTATTTTTTTTATGTTCTCCGATTTTGAAATTTTTTTATTCATGTGAAAGTAAATACTAGTGAACCTCGGGTGCCAAAAAATTTCGACCCTATTTCAACTATTTCATTGAGAACAGGGTGGTCCCAAATGGACTTTCTCAGTATTTGGTTATAGTTTTGAATTTCTGAGTAAACTTTTGAAGTTGAAATGCTCATAACTTTTTTGTTTTTCAAGATTTTTTGACAGAATAAGTTTTGTGTATTAGTTTATCTTATTAGCTATACGTGGTTTAAAGCATTAAACTCTGCGACCTGTAGAGCTATTTAATTTTCTTTTTTTTTTAATGTCAAAATTGCCCGGAAATTTCCTATTTTATAGAACATAAGTCCTGTCCGTCAAAACGCGTCAAAAAAAATCTATAGTCTCTTGTAGTCCAGAATCTAACCTACATTTCTATACCCCATTGTACACACATCTGGATACGGTCTTGCAAACTACAGAAATTTCTGTGACCCAAGGTAAGATATTCGGTTCAAAAAATAAGTCGTGCAAGGAAACATTACTGAAATTAAAGAAGGTGAATCTTAAAGAATTTTCGACAATTAAAGCAGTTCAGGCCACATAAATTATCTAGCACGTCAGGTTATCAATTAATTTTGAGAAGGTAAAGGTATTGCCATTCTTATGAACTTATTGTGGGTGAACGGATGCTGCAAAACGAATAGGCGACATAAATAGACTAACACGTTAGATCTCTGAGTAAGTTAAAAGGTTAAACAATAGTAAATAGCCGCAACATAAACTACATAGTTTAATTACCTGAAAATTGCAACTTAATTTAAAAAATGGAAGAGCAGTTATATATTACGTGAAAATTACCTACATGTTACCTGTTAATTTATTGCCGGTATGTTATCCTTTTAAAAAGTGTAAAAACAGGGGTTTTTTATGTTTCAAAGAAATGGTAATAAAAGATTAAATTTGTAATTAAAAAAGTGTTTTATATGTTTCCAAGAAGTGGTAACAAAAGATCATTTAAAAAAACTTCTATTAAGAGTATAAAAATGCATGCATTCATAATTTTACCTTCATTATTGTTTAAACAATGGCTAAGTTCAGTTATAAAGTTCTCGCAGATATATATTTTCAACAGAAAGATGAAAAAGATTTTGTGTTACACATAATAAATAATCCATTCTTTAAATTATGCAACGAAAAAGAAATCAAAATTCATAAGATAAAAATTAAAAATTTTTCATTTACATTAAGAAAACGGTACATTAAATGTTCTAGAAACAAGAAAATTTTTTACTTACGCAACGAAAAATGGCTAACAAATGATCTGATTTTTAAGAAGCTGTCAATAACCGCTAAGGAAACTGGAAAAGTGGGTTGGCCCGCAAAATAAATTGACAATTGCAGTGAAAGATCACGAAGACGCAAGCTTGCAAATATCAATGAAGAAATTTCTCATGGTATGATAAAGGATTCATTTCTGCATCAAATTCAACCAACGCAAAATAAGAAAACAAAAATTGCAATAATTGAAAAAATAGTGAAGCGAGCCCTAAACGCACAAAGAGAATTTTAAAAAGTATGCCTACACCAACTGAAGAAATGAAATTTACTCCAGAAGAAGCATTTGCACTATTTTTGGATTTAAAACTGACAAAAAATCAGTATACAGAACTGCGAAAGCGAACCAATGAAAAAAATTGTGGAATCTTTCCAGCATATCGAGATTTAGTTTCTGTCAAAAAAGAGTGCTTACCTTCACAAACGGCTATTAGTGTAACTTCAAGTTCAGCAGAAGTAAAATTGCAGGCTCTTCTCGAACACACTGCAGAACGATTATTAAATACACTTAATGCTGACTGTTTAAAAAAACTTAAAAATTGCAGCATCACTTTATTTTCTAAATGGGGATGTAATGGAAGCTCTGGTCAGAAACAATACAAGCAATGTAATTCAGAAAACTCATCTGGTGCTAACTTATTCATGGTATCTTTCCATTCCGTTTAAGAAAAACTTATATTGGCTTAGAGCCGTCAACCAGTAGAGTTACAGCAATGGATGTATGGAAAAATGAAATTCCCTCTTCAACAAAGTATTGCAGACCAATAAAGTTTGTTTACAAAAAGGAAACTAAAGATGTCATAACTGAAGAAGTTCGAAAAATAAAAGATCAAATTAAAGAACTTCAACCGGCAATATTTAAATTTGATGACCAATGCATTGAAATTAATTTTCAAATGTTCCTTACAATGATCGATGGAAAAGTTGCACAAGCATTAACCGAAACAAAGTCTTCGTCAAGCTGTACCATGTGTCAAAAGACATCAAGTCAATTAAACCAACCGCCATCACAACACAATAGTTTTAATGAAGCATACGAATTGGGAATGTCCCCTCTTCATACTAGAATTCGTTTCATGGAGCATATTCTTAAATTGGGTTATGAATTGGAATTTGGCCCGTTAGGCGAAACAGTGAGAAAAAACAAAGAAAATGTGGAAAAAATGAAGCAAAGAAAAAAACAAATTCAAGAAAAATACCTTCACCTAGGCCTTATAATTGATCAGCCAAAACAAGGAGAAGGAAATTCAAATGATGGAAACACTGCAAGAAGATTCTTTTCCGATCCAGAAACTGCAGCATCTATCACAGTAGTACATTTTGAATTAATAAGACGATTCCAGATCATTTTACAAGTTATATCATGTAGCAGAAAGATAAATGCAAAAAAATTTGGCCAGTATGCAAATGAAACAGCAATTCTTTATAACAAAAAATACTCTTGGAGACATATGCCAACCACAGTTCATAAGATTTTATACCATGGGGAACAAATAGTTTAACACAATATCCTACCAATTGGAGATCTATCTGAAGAAGCGCAAGAAAAAAGGAACAAAGACTACAGATTCTTCCGCAGGCATAATACAAGAAAAATGTCCAGATGTTGTACTAATGAAGATCTTATTACTATTTTGTTGTGCACATCAGATCCATATATGTCCAGTATTCGACAAAAATGGAAATCAACCTCAATCGAATTAGAGGAAGAAGCTAAACAACTTCTGGAAAATGAAACCCAAAGCTATTTAGAAGAAATTTTTACTAATATTGTTTAATTTAAAATTGTTTATAGATTATAATTTGTTTTTGATTTAAGTATATATTTGTATTAATATATAAAAATAAAATACACATACATCTCAAACCAAAAATAAAAGTTGAATTACCTAAAATGTTATCGATAGCCAAGAATGCTATTTGGGCATTTTTTAAAATATTCCTTTTCAGTTTTATCCTTATAACAACTCGTCTCGCCCCAAAAAAGCCAACCTTTGGCCCCTGTGAATATTGGGACTATAAAATTTACAGGGGCCAAATATTGGCATTTTCTGACAGGATCTAAGTTCGACAATAAAAAATAAGTATCAGTTGTAAAATACAAGAGAAATAATGATAAATTATAAAAAAATTCATATTTGAAATATTCAACTTTTACACCGAAACTCAACAAAAAAATGAAAACGCATTTTGAACTCCCCATAACTTTTGCTCCTATTAGTCGAATTTTACGTTTTATAGCGCAAAGTAAAGCCTAATATCGCACCTATCGAGCAATAAAAATCGCATAAAAAATACCGATCCATTCAAAACTTATGGAATTTTGACCGCCTTCTCGTAAAATTTCCCACTGTGCACCGTCTGTACGAAGCTTTAGATTTACAACTGATCTAACTGACCTTAAAACTAAATAATAAATTATAACCTTCTGCACTTATTTTTATTACACATAGATGTGGGTGTATGTGTGACAAATTATATAAATCACGATAATCGTTAAATTATACTCCAATAAAAGCTCCTGTTGTTAAAAAAAAATCAGTATCAAAATGCTATCCCGTACAGCAAACAAATAGGTTTTTTAATTTGTATGCTTTAAGACGCCTTGAGTACTGCTCTCCAAAATGGAAGGTTTTATTACTTACAATGATACTAAGTCTTATTATCTAATTTTTTAAAGCTATTTGAGAATTTATTTGTTTTACCCAGTTATGCCCCTTTAAGTTATTTTTCTGATCTGGGTCCGTCACGATCGTTTTAGCGTAAAAGTAAATAACCTTTTCATATTTGGCAATCTTAATGATGTGGCTTATGAAAGGTCACTAAGAATAAAGTCGATTTTAGTTTTGCCCTTTTTTTGAATACTTTATTACTTTTTCTATAATTGCGGAACAAACAAAAAAACTTACACCATATTTTTATAATATATAATAGCATATTTTGATAGTTTAAACATAAATGAATTACATAAATTGTGGGCGAAGGAAAGTTATATAAATAAAAAACATTTGTTAAAGAATAATTATGTGTCTATACATTAGTTACGATTACACGCTCCCAATTGCCATGTACATTCGCTTATTGCGTAGTCAATATTTCTTACTTCAAGTTTACGTCGTTCGCCATCGATTTTATCTCCAGCACATAGTCGGCCCTTGGTACTATAAATACTAACACTACCATTACCCAAAAAATCAATGCTCAGATATTCATTTGTAATGTACAATTTTTTGAACTTAATAAATTTCAAAGACACTTTTAGTTCTTTATCATCAGGAGTACCAAATTCTTTGAATGTCGCCTTAATGTGTCCTGTATCATCAATGTAATTATGGTTTAGCCAGATAAATAAACCGTTATAGTATTCAGAAGCATATATGAACTCCAATGATAAATCATCCGCAAGACAAAAGAAGTCCCTATAAAATGCATGTATCATATAATCAGGCAGTGTCTCTTTAGCACTGCTCACACTTGAGTTTAAGCTCGGATTTATCCTTTTGTACAGATCATTTTGCATTATCGTATACCATCTGAAGGCGAAGTTTGCAATGAACTTGCTTTTATTTTTAAATAATATGTACCTATATTTGTAGTAAAGTGGCAACTGGAAATACAGCGTAGTCTCCAATGATTCCAGATCGTTGATTTGATAAATATCCCATAACAAGTCAGACAATGTAAATAAAGGAATCGTGGGAAGAAGTTTGGTTATGGCTGCAGCAAAAATTCTACTTATTCTGTGGTGAGGATATTTGCTTTTTAAAACTTTATATATTTTCTTTAGTTGGGTTCTACGTGCAGCAACATCATGTAAATTTATGGCATCGGCTAGTTGTCCTGCATATTCAGATGTAAGATCTCGTTTGGTTCTAGTGTGTAAATCGGCTGAAACTTGTTGTTCGTTGTCAGTGATTTTTGGCCAACTTTCTGTTAAGTTGCGTTTATTACAATAAACAGGTAATAGTTGTACGAAACAACTGAGTAAACAAGTAAAAATTATTTGAGCTGTTTTCATGTTGAAAACTTCAAGATAACTGAAATCGAATCTGTCTGCAGCTGATATTTATACGTTGTCATTTAAACTTTATTTATATATGTATATGTTAAAAAAAATCTAAAAATAATAAAAAGAATTTAGTAACACGCACAACAAGTAGCACAAATTTTTGGCAATTAATATGCTTCGTTAGAATGCAAAAGGGAAAACTATATTTGAGTAGTATTACCCGGTCAAGTTTAAAGTTCCACAAAAATTGTTTTAACCTGGACGGTTACTGTCCGTCAAATCAACGAAGATCACTCCACCGACGGGAGTGGCCTCTATATGATAAACACATATATATTATTATTTAATCTGTACAAAAACTAACGTCAGCATTAAAATTGGTTGCGGTTTAAACCAATATTAGATTATTGACCGACAATAAGAAAGTTTTATGCGTTTCTTGTTAGAACTTTGAACTGGCTTGAGTAAAATATCATGATTCGTAACAGCTTTAGCCGAACTAAAAGGATTTTTAGGAGGGTAATTTGTATTGGATCTATTGTTAATTATGGATCAATCATCCCAAAATTCTGAAGACTGATTTGTGGTATTACAAAAAATAAATTAGAATAAATTCAATACAGCAGTGTAATTAGCTTTAGAGTTAACAGCGAATTTCAGAAGGCTGCTTAACATGGGATCTAAGGTAAATTATGAACCGTAGGACCATATGAATCTTAGTTGTTAGAAATTTAACCACAACTTTACCGCAAATTTAATTATTTTCCCAACGTGGGCTTTATTTGGGTTTAGGCGTAATTAACTGTTTTCCGAGAGTAGGGTTTATATGGGGTCTAGTGTAAATTATTGGCCGATATTCACGAAACAAAGCAGTGTGATTTCTGGTCCTATAAAACTGTGACGTGCTGAATTTAATTATGGTAGCATTATTATTACGGTTTTAGGCGTACTAAACTCTTTTCCGGGAGTAGGGTTTATAAGGGGTCTTGTGTAAATTATGGATCGATATTAACAGAATTTTGCAGTGTAATTTCTGGTATTATAAAACTGTGATATATCACATTTTATTATGACATTATTTATTATTATTTTAGGCGTACTTAGCTATTTTACGGGAGTAGGGTTTATATCGGACCTAGGGTAAATTATGGGCCGATATTCACGAAACAAAGCAGTGTGATTTCTGGTCCTATAAACCTATGAAGTACCAAATTTTAGTATGATAGCGTTATTTATTACGGTTAAAGGCGTACTAAATTCTTTTCCGCGAGTGGGGTTTATGTGGGGGTTAAGAAAATTAACAGTATGATTTGCAGTCGCATAGAGCGAGATCGAGCACTGTATATCATTCCGTGCAATATTCCACCATTAATGTTAGTTCTTGTATCGAAATTATAAATTTTTTTAGTGTGGTGGTTCCACATTTTGATTCATAGTTCTGATCCTACAGGACCGATGATCCTGGATTTCAATACCCAACTGCTTAAGATAACTATAAGCAATTTGAGACCAAGTTTGTTATATTCTTTTGCGTTTTTCGAAAGTGAGCGTGTTTTCAACAGACGGACAGATGGACAAACAGACAGACATGGCTCAATCAACTTAGAATTACGCAAGGAGCCAGAATATATATACTTATGGTCTTTGATGTATAATAAAAAAGTTTCACACGGAATGACAAACTTAATATACCCTCATTCACCACTATTTAATTTTTTTTTAATTTTTAGCTGTTGAATTCGCATTCGCTAAACACATCTTTGCAATGCTTCTAATAAATACAATTTCCAAGCTTCTTTATATTGGTTGAACAGCTGTTTTCTGATATTTTTTTTTAATTAAAAAAAATAGTTATAAATAATAATGCGTAGAAAGTTTTAATATTTTGTAGTGCTTATTGCGTTCTTTGTTAATTAAGAAAAATAGCTGTGTTTTTTTATGTAAACAAAAACTTGGTGTGGTTTTATTCCATCTATCTGAAAAATATTTACACAATGACACACAATTTAAAGAAAAAATCTTTTTTATACAAAAATCTTCACAGCTTTCTGTTAAATTTGTTATTATTTGCGATATTTTTTCTACCTCTACCGCTAGTTGTGAGTGATGGTATATAAAGTTTATCATTCCGTGTAAAACATTAACCCCCGTATTCATAAACGATAAGTAAATTTAACAAACGTTTATTAAAGAACATTTTCATAGAAAATTAGTTATGTAAGGCTTTATTAAATTTACAATTTTTTATGAGTACATGCATTAGAGTTTTCATGAAATGGCTTAAACTTACCATTTGTGCGAATGGGAAACTTGCGAGGCTTGTTTCATGAAGGCGCTTTTTAACGTTTGCGTTATTTTGACCAATTAATGTCATATAAGAAACGTCAATACAAATTGAGTAAAAAAGCAAGTTAGAGCGCTATATTAGGCTGTGCCGAATCTTTAATACCCTCCACCGACAGAAGGGGGCTCTACATTATAAATACAAATATATTATTAACTAATCTTTACAAAAACGAACGTCAGCATTAAAGTTGGTTGCAGTTTAGAACTAATTATTGA
Source organism: Pollenia amentaria (assembly GCA_943735925.1). Taxonomy (NCBI): domain Eukaryota; kingdom Metazoa; phylum Arthropoda; class Insecta; order Diptera; family Polleniidae; genus Pollenia; species Pollenia amentaria. Next base: position 220,706,600 of record OX031006.1, on the reverse strand, counting down.
CCGACAATAAGAAAGTTTTATGAGTATCTTGTTAGAGCTTTGAACTGGATTGAGTAAAATATCATGATTCGTAACAGTTTTAGCCGAACTAAAATGATTTATAGGAGGGTAATTTGTATTGGACCTATGCTAAATTATGGACAAATCATCCCATAATTCCGATTTCTGGTATTACAAAAAGTAAATTAGAATAAACTTCAATACAGCAGTGTAATTAGTTTTAGCGTTAACAGTGAATTTCAGAAAATTTTATGATATTTTTTAAGGCCATTTGAATCTAAGTTGGAGGAAATTTTACCGCAACGATTCCCAATGTGGACTTAATTTGGTTTTAGGCCTCCATAAATATTTTCCGGGAGTTGGGTTTATATGGGGCCTATTGTAAATTATGGACAGATCTTCAAACAATTTTACAGTGTGATTTCTGGTTCTATAAAACTGTGACGTACCAAATTTAAGTATGTTATCGTTATTTATTACGGTTTTAGGCGTACTAAACTGTTTTTCCCGAGTAGAGTTTATATGGGGCCTATGGCCAATTAAGGACCAATCTTCACGAAAATTAACAGTATGATTTGCAGTCGCATAGAGCGAACTCGAGCATTGTATATCATTCCGTGCAATATTCCACCATTAATGTTAGTTCTTGTATCAAAATTATAAATTTTTTAGGGTGGTGGTTCCACATTTTGATTCATTGTTCTAATCATACAGGACCGATGATGTTGGATTTCAATACCAAACTGCTTAAGATAACTACAAGCAATTTGAGACCAAGTTTGTTATTTTCTTTTGCGTTTTTCGAAAGTGAGCGTGTTTTCAACAGACGGACAGATGGACAAACAGACAGACATGGCTCAATCAACTAAGAATTACGCAAGGAGCCAGAATATATATACTTATGGTCTTAGATGTATAATCAAAAAGTTTCAAACGTAATGACAAAGTTGTATACCCTCATTCACCACTAGTGGTAGTGGAGGGTATAAAAACATCTAGTGAAAAAGAAAAAATTAATAATAGATATCGCTTTTATTTAATTTTTAGCTCTTGAGTTCGCATTCGCTAAACACATCTTTGCAATGCTTCTAATAAATACAATTTCCAAGCTTCTTTATATTGTTTGAACAGCTGTTTTCTGATATTTTTTTTTAATTAAAAAAATAGTTATAAATAATAATGCGTAGAAAGTTTTAATATTTTGTAGTGCTTATTGCGTTCTTTGTTAATAAAGAAAAATAGCTGTGTTTTTTATGTAAACAAAAACTTGGTGTGGTTTTATTCCATCTATCTGAAAAATATTTGCACAGTGACACATAATTTAAAAAACACATCTTTTTTATACAAAAATGTGCACAGTTTTCTTTAATATTTCTGTTAAATTTGTTATTATTTACGATATTTTTTCTACCTCTACCGCTAGTTGTGAGTGATGGTATATAAAGTTTATCATTCCGTGTAAAACAATAGCCCCCGTATTCATAAACGATAAGTAAATTTAACAAACGTTTATTAAAGAACATTTTCATAGAAAATTAGTTATGTAAGGCTTTATTAAATTTACAATTTTTTATGAGTACATGCATTAGAGTTTTCATGAAATGGCTTAAAATTGCCATTTGTGCGAATGGGAAACTTGCGAGGCTTGTTTCATGAAGGCGCTTTTTAACGTTTGCGTTATTTTGACCAATTAATGTCATATAAGAAACGTCAATACAAATTGAGTAAAAAAGCAAGTTAGAGCGCTATATTAGGCTGTGCCGAATCTTTAATACCCTCCACCGACAGAAGGGGGCTCTACATTATAAATACAAATATATTATTAACTAATCTTTACAAAAACGAACGTCAGCATTAAAGTTGGTTGCAGTTTAGAACTAATTATTGACCGACAATAAGAAAGTTTTATGCGTATCTTGTTAGAACTTTGAACTGGATTGAGTAAAAAATCATATTCGTAACAGTTTTAGCCGAACTAAAATGATTTATAGGAGGGTAATTTGTATTGGACCTATGCTAAATTATGGACAAATCATCCCATAATTCCGATTTCTGGTATTACAAAAAGTAAATTAGAATAAACTTCAATACAGCAGTGTAATTAGTTTAAGCGTTAACAGTGAATTTCAGAAAATTTTATGATATTTTTTAAGACCATTTGCATCTAAGTTGGACGAAATTTTACCGCAACGGTTCCCAATGTGGACTTAATTTGGTTTTAGGCCTCCTTAAATATTTTCCGGGAGTTGGGTTTATATGGGGCCTATTGTCAAATTATGGACAGATCTTCAAACAATTTTACAGTGTGATTTCTGGTTCTATAAAACTGTGACGTACCAAATTTAAGTATGTTATCGTTATTTATTACGGTTTTAGGCGTACTAAACTGTTTTCCGCGAGTAGGGTTTACATGGGGCCTATGGTCAATTAAGGGACAATCTTCACGAAAATTAACAGTATGATTTGCAGTCGCATAGAGCGAGATCGAGCACTGTATATCATTCCGTGCAATATTCCACCATTAATGTTAGTTCTTGTATCAAAATTATAAATTTTTTAGGGTGGTGGTTCCACATTTTGATTCATTGTTCTAATCATACAGGACCGATGATGTTGGATTTCAATACCAAACTGCTTAAGATAACTACAAGCAATTTGAGACCAAGTTTGTTCTTTTCTTTTGCGTTTTTCGCAAGTGAGCGTGTTTTCAACAGACGGATAAACAGACGGACATGGCTAAATCGACTTAGAATTACTCAAGGATCTCGAATATAGATACTTATGGTCTTAGATGTATAATAAAAAAGTTTCAAACGTAATGACAAACTTGAATACCCTCATTCACGACTAGTGGTAGTGGAGGGTATAAAAACAGCTAGTGAAAAAGAAAAAATTAATAATAGATATCGCTTTTATTTAATTTTTAGCTCTTGAGTTCGCATTCGCTAAACACATCTTTGCAATGCTTCTAATAAATACAATTTCCAAGCTTCTTTATATTGTTTGAACAGCTGTTTTCTGATATTTTTTTTAATTAAAAAAAATAGTTATAAATAATAATGCGTAGAAAGTTTTAATATTTTGTAGTGCTTATTGCGTTCTTTGTTAATAAAGAAAAATAGCTGTGTTTTTTATGTAAACAAAATTTGGTGTGGTTTTATTCCATCTATCTGAAAAATATTTACACAATGACACACAATTTAAAGAAAAAATCTTTTTTATACAAAAATCTTCACAGCTTTCTGTTAAATTTGTTATTATTTGCGATATTTTTTCTACCTCTACCGCTAGTTGTGAGTGATGGTATATAAAGTTTATCATTCCGTGTAAAACATTAACCCCCGTATTCATAAACGATAAGTAAATTTAACAAACGTTTATTAAAGAACATTTTCATAGAAAATTAGTTATGTAAGGCTTTATTAAATTTACAATTTTTTATGAGTACATGCATTAGAGTTTTCATGAAATGGCTTAAAATTGCCATTTGTGCGAATGGGAAACTTGCGAGGCTTGTTTCATGAAGGCGCTTTTTAACGTTTGCGTTATTTTGACCAATTAATGTCATATAAGAAACGTCAATACAAATTGAGTAAAAAAGCAAGTTAGAGCGCTATATTAGGCTGTGCCGAATCTTTAATACCCTCCACCGACAGAAGGGGGCTCTACATTATAAATACAAATATATTATTAACTAATCTTTACAAAAACGAACGTCAGCATTAAAGTTGGTTGCAGTTTAGAACTAATTATTGACCGACAATAAGAAAGTTTTATGAGTATCTTGTTATAGCTTTGAACTGGATTGAGTAAAATATCATGATTCGTAACAGTTTTAGCCGATCTAAAATGATTTATAGGAGGGTAATTTGTATTGGACCTATGCTAAATTATGGACAAATCATCCCATAATTCCGATTTCTGGTATTACAAAAAGTAAATTAGAATAAACTTGTAATTAGTTTTAGCGTTAACAGTGAATTTCAGAAAATTTTATGATATTTTTTAAGGCCATTTGAATCTAAGTTGGAGGAAATTTTACCGCAACGATTCCCAATGTGGACTTAATTTGGTTTTAGGCCTCCATAAATATTTTCCGGGAGTTGGGTTTATATGGGGCCTATTGTCAAATTATGGACAGATCTTCAAACAATTTTACAGTGTGATTTCTGGTTCTATAAAACTGTGACGTACCAAATTTAAGTATGTTATCGTTATTTATTACGGTTTTAGGCGTACTAAACTGTTTTTCCCGAGTAGAGTTTATATGGGGCCTATGGCCAATTAAGGACCAATCTTCACGAAAATTAACAGTATGATTTGCAGTCGCATAGAGCGAACTCGAGCATTGTATATCATTCCGTGCAATATTCCACCATTAATGTTAGTTCTTGTATCGAAATTATAAATTTTTTTAGTGTGGTGGTTCCACATTTTGATTCATAGTTCTGATCCTACAGGACCGATGATCCTGGATTTCAATACCCAACTGCTTAAGATAACTATAAGCAATTTGAGACCAAGTTTGTTATATTCTTTTGCGTTTTTCGAAAGTGAGCGTGTTTTCAACAGACGGACAGATGGACAAACAGACAGACATGGCTCAATCAACTTAGAATTACGCAAGGAGCCAGAATATATATACTTATGGTCTTTGATGTATAATAAAAAAGTTTCACACGGAATGACAAACTTAATATACCCTCATTCACCACTATTTAATTTTTTTTTAATTTTTAGCTGTTGAATTCGCATTCGCTAAACACATCTTTGCAATGCTTCTAATAAATACAATTTCCAAGCTTCTTTATATTGGCTGAACAGCTGTTTTCTGATATTTTTTTTTAATTAAAAAAAATAGTTATAAATAATAATGCGTAGAAAGTTTTAATATTTTGTAGTGCTTATTGCGTTCTTTGTTAATTAAGAAAAATAGCTGTGTTTTTTTATGTAAACAAAAACTTGGTGTGGTTTTATTCCATCTATCTGAAAAATATTTACACAATGACACACAATTTAAAGAAAAAATCTTTTTTATACAAAAATCTTCACAGCTTTCTGTTAAATTTGTTATTATTTGCGATATTTTTTCTACCTCTACCGCTAGTTGTGAGTGATGGTATATAAAGTTTATCATTCCGTGTAAAACATTAACCCCCGTATTCATAAACGATAAGTAAATTTAACAAACGTTTATTAAAGAACATTTTCATAGAAAATTAGTTATGTAAGGCTTTATTAAATTTACAATTTTTTATGAGTACATGCATTAGAGTTTTCATGAAATGGCTTAAAATTGCCATTTGTGCGAATGGGAAACTTGCGAGGCTTGTTTCATGAAGGCGCTTTTTAACGTTTGCGTTATTTTGACCAATTAATGTCATATAAGAAACGTCAATACAAATTGAGTAAAAAAGCAAGTTAGAGCGCTATATTAGGCTGTGCCGAATCTTTAATACCCTCCACCGACAGAAGGGGGCTCTACATTATAAATACAAATATATTATTAACTAATCTTTACAAAAACGAACGTCAGCATTAAAGTTGGTTGCAGTTTAGAACTAATTATTGACCGACAATAAGAAAGTTTTATGCGTATCTTGTTAGAACTTTGAACTGGATTGAGTAAAAAATCATATTCGTAACAGTTTTAGCCGAACTAAAATGATTTATAGGAGGGTAATTTGTATTGGACCTATGCTAAATTATGGACAAATCATCCCATAATTCCGATTTCTGGTATTACAAAAAGTAAATTAGAATAAACTTGTAATTAGTTTTAGCGTTAACAGTGAATTTCAGAAAATTTTATGATATTTTTTAAGGCCATTTGAATCTAAGTTGGAGGAAATTTTACCGCAACGATTCCCAATGTGGACTTAATTTGGTTTTAGGCCTCCATAAATATTTTCCGGGAGTTGGGTTTATATGGGGCCTATTGTCAAATTATGGACAGATCTTCAAACAATTTTACAGTGTGATTTCTGGTTCTATAAAACTGTGACGTACCAAATTTAAGTATGTTATCGTTATTTATTACGGTTTTAGGCGTACTAAACTGTTTTTCCCGAGTAGAGTTTATATGGGGCCTATGGCCAATTAAGGACCAATCTTCACGAAAATTAACAGTATGATTTGCAGTCGCATAGAGCGAACTCGAGCATTGTATATCATTCCGTGCAATATTCCACCATTAATGTTAGTTCTTGTATCGAAATTATAAATTTTTTTAGTGTGGTGGTTCCACATTTTGATTCATAGTTCTGATCCTACAGGACCGATGATCCTGGATTTCAATACCCAACTGCTTAAGATAACTATAAGCAATTTGAGACCAAGTTTGTTATATTCTTTTGCGTTTTTCGAAAGTGAGCGTGTTTTCAACAGACGGACAGATGGACAAACAGACAGACATGGCTCAATCAACTTAGAATTACGCAAGGAGCCAGAATATATATACTTATGGTCTTTGATGTATAATAAAAAAGTTTCACACGGAATGACAAACTTAATATACCCTCATTCACCACTATTTAATTTTTTTTTAATTTTTAGCTGTTGAATTCGCATTCGCTAAACACATCTTTGCAATGCTTCTAATAAATACAATTTCCAAGCTTCTTTATATTGGTTGAACAGCTGTTTTCTGATATTTTTTTTTAATTAAAAAAAATAGTTATAAATAATAATGCGTAGAAAGTTTTAATATTTTGTAGTGCTTATTGCGTTCTTTGTTAATTAAGAAAAATAGCTGTGTTTTTTTATGTAAACAAAAACTTGGTGTGGTTTTATTCCATCTATCTGAAAAATATTTGCACAGTGACACATAATTTAAAAAACACATCTTTTTTATACAAAAATGTGCACAGTTTTCTTTAATATTTCTGTTAAATTTGTTATTATTTACGATATTTTTTCTACCTCTACCGCTAGTTGTGAGTGATGGTATATAAAGTTTATCATTCCGTATTCATAAACGATAAGTAAATTTAACAAACGTTTATTAAAGAACATTTTCATAGAAAATTAGTTATGTAAGGCTTTATTAAATTTACAATTTTTTATGAGTTTTCATGAAATGGATTAAAATTGCCATTTGTGCAAATGGTAAACTGGCGAGGATTGTTTCATGAAGGCGCTTTTAAACTTTTGCGTTATTTTGACCAATTAATATCATATAAGAAACGCCAATACAAATTGAATAAACAAATAAAAAATTAATACCTGTCAACATATAGCCTACATACTAAATTGCTCTGATTATTTCAAGAATTTGAAAAAACGACTGTAAGCATAAAAATATCTGTTTAATTAAATGGTCAATTGAACAGCGCAAGTTTACGAGCCAAAGCTTTTAGGCAAATTTACGAAATTTGTGTAAATGGGTTTTCATACAATATTTTATAGTTCATTTGCGAGAGCGCTAAAAAACACAGACTGCGAGACTTTTAAGCGCTTTCATACAAACCCTTTCGAATTCGAAATTTCGATTATTCGGATAAAAAAAAAAAATTACTACAATAATTTTTGTCAAGAATTTGGATTTCAAGAAGAATTCTTGACAAAAACAGAAGTAAGGAAGAACATGTAAATCAATTAAAATAGGTAATCATTCATTCAAAGCAAATTTCGATCTACCAAGGTAAAATACCAATTGGTTTAAAGATTGATGGTTGACTAATGACGTCATCCGTCGTCAATGGCGGTGAGTGCTAAACGGCAAACCCCTCTGAAGAGATTGTATGGATACAAGCGAAACTAGTAAGGGCAACCTGTCCGTGAAAACCTGGGTTCAATTCCCAGCACAGTCAAGAATGAAAAATTATCAATAAATTTTAATTCATTTCATATTGTAAAGTTCCTTTCTTCATAAAAATAATTTATTGAAAATTTAATTCAATGAACTTAATTCTGATTAAAATATCGAAATTTGGATTAAAAACATTTATGTAACAAAAATTTTAGTTATGTTTAGCATTATAACATATTTTATTGTGTTTTTAATTATCGTCTCATATACAAAAAGTATGTGCTTAGAAAGTATTTTTTCAGTCAAACAAAGAACGTGTTAAGTGATCTCCCTCTTAAATATGAATAGTCGGCAAAAACAACAATATTTCCATTACATTTAAGGTTACTGGTGTATTCCAAAGATTTATGAAAAATCTTACGCGGCACATTTTTATGGAATTCTTGATCCTTCTGACTTTAAGGGGTTTTTGTCCCCTTCTTAAAAATTAAAAAATAACTTTAAAATTTGCACAAAAGGTTTTAAAATGTTCCACAAATATATTGTGGGCTCAGAGCTTAAGTAAACCAAATAAAAAAAAAAAAAAAAATCGAAAACATTTTGAGTTTGAGTAAGTGAACACTTATTTCTGGAGCCATTGACTTGCGTTTGTAACCGTTAACTTATGAACGAAACAGTTTTTGATTTAGTCAATTACAGAACTGGATATAGTTAATCTTTGCGGAGAATTTCGCACCAGTTTCGAAATACATATATATGTGTTATATTTTATGACATGGTTCCATATTTAGTAGCAAATAAATATACTTAAGTGTGAGATTCAACTTCTTTGCCAGAAATAAATAAAATATTTAATGTTAAGTGCAGGGTATCATTTTTCTAAATTTATTAACGTATTTATAATATTTCCAAAAAAAAAAAAAAAAAAAAAAAAAACGATAAGTTTATGTTTTTATGGTTAATAATCCTTCTGCTTGCTCTAATGCTGGCAAAAGTGTCAAATTGTATTATTGCTCAATAATTTTCAGTTCTTTAGTTTTAATAGGTCTCTAAAAAAGAAAAAAATAAGTTATGACTTTTTATAAGGGCAACTTTTCTTGCTACCTTCGGAGCAAAAAAACTTTCTAATAGATAAGTATAAGGGCCTAGTTGATACTAAACCTGAATAACTTTAGCTTAATTAACTTTATTAGTATCCTAAAATAAGAATTCACTTGTATGGGGGTAAGATTCTTCGTTACCAAAGCCATTTTTAGACTGGATCTATTAATATTCAAAAAGTTTGGAGACTTTAGCTTTAATGGTTTCCTTAACACTTTGTAAGGTTAATGCTGTTAATGCCAAAAGACATTATCCAGCTGCTGCCTGTGGAACGCTAACTTTAAGAGTATTTAAATTTGGTGTAGAAATATTGGTTGCCAATGCCGAATATCTATATTAAAAGAATTTTACTTTTTTTATTTCAATGGCTGTAGCGCACTGGCCTTCGCTAGTAATATTACGAATATATATATCCTTAAAGTTAAAAAAACATTTTGTTGTTGAATTTTAGCTCTTTACTAAAAGTTATTTATTTTTTCTTTATGTGTTTCAACAGCAACACTTTTGTTTTTAACACAAAATATTTATTATCAACAAAAATAAACAAAAATAAGTGAAAGTGTTTTTCAGCTATGCCGATTCTTTGATACCCTTCACCAGCTTTAAAATATATGTATGATGCGTGGACTTAATATTAGATTTATTATAAATTATGGACAAATCTTTATAAAACCTGACATTACAGAGGAAAAGTCCAAGTGATATCCTCAGGCAAAGGTACAATAAAGCGAAGTTCATTCTCGACAAGATTGCTAAGAATGCTGCGAACGACACTCCACATGAACGCGATGAGGAAGATCGGATCAAATACCAGGCTGTAGTTGAAGAGTACCTTAAGTTAAAGGACAACATACCCAGCACATCCAAGGGCGCTCAAAAAGGGTCCAAACGGAATTGCTCTCAGGCAGAGAGTGATACGCCGCCGAAATGGATGATTCGAGACAACTCGATCACTCCAGGACCATATTAGTGACCTTAGGTAATGACAGAAGTGGTAATCTTACCCCTGTGGTAACAGAATGGGGTGCGATCGAGTCCAAATTGGCTGAGCTTGTCATGGAGTACGTGTTCTCCAATTTGAATAGCCCTGCACCTCGTTTTGACTCCGGCTCTACAGGACTTTCTAGGAAAGTGTGTGGCTAAGAGAAGGATGCATGGGATGGTTTAAGTCTTAAGCTAATCGCCGCCGAAGAAATTCCAATGCGATAACGGGCAAAAATTTGGTTACCTAGTTTAGGTTCTGACGGACAAAAAATACTGGGATGTCTGATGAAACAGAACCCCAGTATCCCGATGGATAACAGTATATGCCTTACGCTTGCCTAATGCGAGCTAGAGAAGGCGTGCCTGAAGCTCTTCTTTAGAGTACGGGACTCTTAGGTAAATGTGTTCCGCCCAACAAACTCTGCGAGTCGTGAGGCAGATTAGGTCGAGGTTACCAACAACCTGCTCACCGGATTGCAGCTTCTCGAATCGGGAAAGAAGCAGCCTGATGGTAGTGAGAGTCGTGCAGATTAATCTGCAAAACTCGAGATGTGCTTCCGATAATCTCGGGGTCCATTGAGTTGAGAAGGACATTGACTTAGGGCTGGATCAGGAACCCAGGACGGTAAATGGAGAAGTGAGAGGGTTCCCGACCAAAACCTTTAATACGCTCTACGCGAAAGACAAAGGTAGGCCAAAAGCATGTCTTGTTGAGAAAAAAAACTTTAGCATCGGCTTTTTGATTGCCTCGTGCTATATGGCACATGAAAGAGATTCCCCTCTGGCGCTCACATCCTCTTCAGGCTGCAAAGAGGACATCATGCTGGGATGTGATGCCAACGCTAGGCACACCATCTGAGGCAGCAGTGAAATCAACGATAGAGGTGAGTGTCTATTAGATTTCATTAACAAACTTACCATTTGTAACTCTGGTTCCAAGCCAATATTTAGATTTCCTAGCTCAGAAAATGTCAATGGCTGGGAGGAGGTACTGGACATCACATTGGTAAGCGGTATGTCAAAATTATTAGTTCATAGGTGGAGGGTATTCTCGGACCACAACTGGGTACTCTTCGATATTGAACACATAGGTAATACGGAAAAATTGTGCTTTAGAAATCCGAGACGGACGGACTGGGTAAAGCTTAATGAAATTCTCAGGCATAAACTCAAAAGAGTGCCAGTCATACTTACTGGCTAGAATGCTTAAACTAAAAAAAATCTAGATACTTTAGTGTTACGTCGGGTAACATATTCTACAACACGACATAAAATATATCACAACTATGTTTATGCAGTGTAAAACTACCGTGCAAGTACCCTTCAATACACCAGTGTAACCGAACTGAATTGCATTTTTTGAGCCACACTTCTTGTTCACCTATTAATTGAAAATTTTAATTAACAAGTAATTTTATAAATTACTGTTCACCTGTTGGTTTAAGATTAAGGAAAAACACAAGTGTATGTGTAAATAATATAAATTATCTATTTTACAAACATATTATGTCCGTTAATTAATAAATTGCAGATTTTAGCTGCCGTTAATAACCCATCTCAAGATACGTTTTTTCCTTTATTTAGGCTTAATAAGCCAAGCGACCGAACATTTAGTACATAACATAAAAGGAAAAATTTAGCATTAAATTTATCTTTATTACTTTTAAACGGTTTTCATACGGAAGTAAATTGATAATTGGACTCCAATGCAGTTTTCGAAGACAGAATAATAGAAAAAATCAAAAAAAAAAAAGGAACGTGAATTCTATAAATGATATGTTCTGAATATAATTAATCTAATTTGGATTCGTTTGGAGCAAATAAGTGGGGTTAAATTCCCTTTTTATGTAAAAGTCTATGAAATTACCCTCTTGGTCTAGCCAGACCAAACTTTTTTTCCTTGAAAGATATTTCAAATAGGACAAAATATTAAAAAAACAGATACGTGAATTCTAGAAGTGATATGTTCTAAATCGAATGAATCAAGTTTGAATCAAATCAGAAAACTACGGCCCATTATGCGCTTAGTTCACTCTAACTACAAAAACCTAACGCAAAACTCGTTTCAGCTGTGGTAGATGCGAAATAGCAATGTTCGAAAATAAAGAATACATTTTCGATGACTTGCATATGGAATAAAATAATGAAAAAATAAAATTATATAATAAATTTGTATAATCTAAAGTAATTGGCATACGTTCAATAAACAATAAATTTATTTACTTTTTATTTAATTCGGGGTTTTATCTGTACAAATTGTGGTTGATGCTTATTTAGTGTACAGCTACAGAGTACTGGACTTCTTTTGTAGAATAACGTATGTTTACATTTTTTCGAATTCAGATTCATTACATTTATGTAACACCATAAGTTTGAACTGTTTGGGTCATTTTGGAGTAAGGAAGACATAGTTGTGTTTTTGTAGCTAAGGGAAAGTTTTACATCATCTGCATATATTGATATTTTCGAATATTTATTACACGTTGGTAAATCATGAATGAATAATAGGAATAATACTGGACCCAAGTGACTACCTTGAGGGACTCCAGATGGAACAGGCATAGCTTTAGAATAACAACTGCGAAACAATTTGCACTGATACCTCCCTTTAGATAAGTGGCCATCCATTAAGAAGTATAGGAGAGAGCCCTTTTTTGTCCAACTTGTACATTAGAAGTTTATGATTTACTTTATCAAATGCTTTACTAAAATCCGTATAAATGGTATCAGTTTGCATCCCAGAATAGTATGAGAATATCATCGAAGTTGTAAATTTCGTAATCGGGGAAATACTCGTAACTATTTAAAAGTGAAACATTATTTATAAATATAAGTACATAACATACACATTTCATAAGTACACTACTGGGAACTCCATCAGAGCCATAACTTTTAGAGTACTTAATTCCTTTGACAGCTTCCATAACAGTTGTTTCATGTAATATTGGACAATTTATTATTGAAGATTCAGGTATTCGAAATCGATAATCGAATGAAAGATTAATTTCCTTATTGCAATATGAGGAGGAAAACAACTTTGCAAACATGTCACATTTATTTGGATCACTTGAGGATTTTATGTCACCAAGTTTCATTATAGAAGGTCAACACATATACTCGTCGCTTTGAATTCACAAAGTTATAAAAAGATCTTGGAACGACTCTAAAGTTTTCCTTAACTTTAGATAGATAATCATTGTAACATTGGATATTTGCTAAATTGTAAGCTGATCTTGTCGTTGCGTAACTGGTAAGGTTTATCGATAGAGACGATCTTTTTTATTTCTTAAAGTACTATTTTTTCAGATTTTTTAAGCCAGTAAGTCTTCTTGTATTCCAAGGTGGACCACTGAATGTTTTTCTCTTTTGGTTGGAATAGATTATCTAAGGAAATTAAATAAACCATCATAAAGCTGTTCCAAAATAGAATAAATTTTAGTAGGAAATAAATTATTGGGTAGATAATTAGTAAACCAGTTTTTAGTAGCGAGTAAGTGATTCAATTTACTAATAATTTATGCAAGGATTTTTGGTCCAAATTATGTTTGGAAGATAAAAGTCTCCAAGTATTAACAATATGTCGGCAGGTCTGGATTGACCAACCACAAGTCCAATTGCACTTAGATATGTAACTGATATAATCGTAAAATGGATGCTGGTGGAATATATGAACATGCTATAAACCTTTCTTGGATTCAAATTTAACGCATACGGAAAGGAATCCAACTTCTTGGACTTCTCTTGGAGCAATGTTTTCAGATGGTAAAATAATCAATGCTGCAATCAAAACTCCTCAACCGTCTTTGCCAATTCTGTCGCATCTATTTATTTGAAATCTATTATACATGATTTCATTGTAGATATTTTTGCGAGATTTATCACTCTGTAAATAAAACTAAAAGGGCGATTTTTATTTTCAAATATACTTTTTTATTTGAATAAAAGATTTATTTTGTTTTTTGGATTTGATTTAGGAAATGTGAATTGTTGCCTTCGTGATAAATAAATTCCCGAACTATTGTGTTTCTTGGCTAAAATTGTGAACTTACAAGTCTATTAAATATGGTTTCCGGAACAATACTTTTAATAGATAATTTTAAATATGGATAAGTTTGTACGAAGATTTGTTCTTATATGGTGATCCACATCATTTGCCATTGTGTCAAAAGTAAAACGAGTAGCAAATATAATTTTCCAAAGCTTAATTGTTCTTAGTGGCTTTGGAGTCACGACCGCGGCTGGGCTTGCCGCAAGAGAATTGTCTGTATTGGGAGTTGTTATAGTATTTGCTACAGTGGATGATGGAGTAAGTGAAATGTGTTCAGAAGGATTTATATGATTTATATCAGTTAAATGGTAAAGTTAAATGAGTTGCAGCAATATGGTTTGAAGGGAACTAGTTGGAAACATTTACATTAGAAAACGTGTGCAACTGCTTCAAATGATAGAATATCTAGGAATGCTTAAAATCAACTTGAGTAATTTTCATAAATTGTTTTTGTGGCGGCACATTTATATATTGAGGAAAAACCTCAGATGGATCAAGATCAAGTGGAGTGGGCTTTCTTCTATCCAAAGGGGCTAGTGTTTAATCGAATGGCAAACTCATGGCGACAGAATAATCGCTAAAAACATAAGCGAGGAACTTATCATGTGCACAATACTATGCCCCGACCGATACATCAGACAGACTGATCAAGGATGAATTATATTGCAGGCTTAACTATGTAATGTCCTCTATCAATGAAAGCAATATAAAGATTTTTATGGGTGATTTGAATGCTCAGATTGCTGGCGACAATCGTGGTAGAGAAGCTGTCATTGGCAAGCATGGTATTGGTCGTATGACTGAAAACGACGAACTGTTTTGCGAAACATGCGCCAACTACAAGCTGGTTATCGGTGGTGTCTTATTTTTCCATAAGAAAGTGCATAAAATTATCTGGGTATCAAGGGACAATGTTATAGAAAACCAGATAGATCATATCGCAATAAGTAAAATGTGGAGGCACTCACTGCTCGATGTGAAGAATAGAAAAGGAGCTGATATTTGGAGCAATCATCTTCTTAAAATTGGAGTGATATAACATAAGATATGCGCAAACAAATAAATCGAATAAAAGAGTAAGATTTAATCTTGAGAGGCGGACGAACAGAGAAACACTACTTCATTTCTCAAACTCCCTCAAATTAAAAACTGAACCACTTAGAAATAATGTGTCAAATCTCGATACGTACTGGAATCAGTTTGAAAATCCCTTTCTTGAGTTCGCCAAAAATTGTATCGGTAATCCGACTAAAAATGTGAGACATTGGACATCAAATCAAACCTGGAATCTTATTGAGGATAGAAGGGAGGTTAAATTACGTATCAGCAACACCAAAATCCGGCAAGCAAAATTGGATCTGCAACAACAATATAATACTATAAATCGGAAAGTAAAATTAAGGGCTAGAAATCATAAAAGGAAATGGGCAGAAAATATGGCTGCAAAAGGTCAACGGACCGAACAGGCCGAAAGATATGTAGAGGATCACAAAATTACTCGCTGGTCATAATCACTCCATTATGAGGCCTCTACGTAACGCAAATGGGTAATTAGAATACACAAAAGAAGGTCAGCTGCAACTATGGGAAGGCCACTTTAGGAACATACTTGACAGTGCAAACGATGATGAAGTGACTGAGCTCGGCAATCTCACCCATCACAATCATATAAATTATTTAAACACCCAGCCTCTCAGTTACGTAAAAATAACGGAAGCAATAAAAAATCGCTAAAAGACCACAAGGCTGCAGGGGCCGATAATATTCCCCTTGAATTGTTTAAAGCCGATAAATCCCTTTCGGCAAATATAATCCAACCGTTATTTGAAAACTTTTGGAAGAGTGAAGCGCTTCCGAGTGCCCTTAAGGAAGGATTAATAATCAATATCCCAAAAAAAAAGGAAACCAGATGGTGTGCAAAGATTGGAAGGGCATCAACGTTTTAAATATACTTAACAAGATTATAGTACGTATCTTATTTAATCAATTCATGCCAAATAGATATTGCATAGACCACATCAACAGTCTTCACATAATTACTGAAGAGTCAGCCAAATGGCAGTCGCATCTGTATCTGATTTTCAACGTGGATTTGACTCACTACACTCCTCCGACATATAGAAGGCGACGCAGTGTAAGGGAATTCCAGATAAATTAATCAGACTGGTGGAATGTTTGTATATGGATGCAACTTGCTCAGTGCTCCATGAAGGTCAAGGTAGCGAACACTTAAGCGTTAAAACTGGTGTAAGACAATAGTGTGCATTATCCCCCTTACTGTTCAATATCGCGCTTGATGGTATTATGAGTCAATCTGTGAATCCCATGCATGAGATTACAAAAGCCATGGCTGGCAGACTCACTCACCTTGACTATGCTGATGACATTAGTATACTGTCACAACACACTATGCAACAAGCAAAAATTCCTTGAATAACCACTATATTTTTTGATTTTGAGGTGACTATAGCACCTAACTGCAAAAATCATCATTATTTCAAATTCTATGGTAAGGTTTTTTTTTAAAAATTTTTTTTCTAAAAATTGAGATTTTTGAAAAGGCTGCTCCTTACAGCTTATCGTAACTTTGGAACGACGTACCCGATTTTGCAATACAATCCGTCAAAATATTTTAAATTACGCCAGATTTAAGTTTTTCTAATATCATTTTTAATTTAGCCATTATTTTTGGAGTTATTGAGGCCGAAGTGGCAAAAAAAATATATTATTTTTTTGTTTTTTTTGTAAAATTTTTGAATTCAAAAAATTCATAAAAAATTGAAATCAACTAATACTTACCAGTTTTAGTACTTGAGCTCAAAACTGCATGTTTTAGAAGTAATATAAATTTTATTTCATAAAAATCCATGGATAAATTCCTGTTTTATTCCCGATAAAGTGAAAGTACCTACTTTATCATTTTTTTTATCGCAAATTTGTGTAGAGCTAAAAGTTTTGTGATTTTTTAACGGGTTTACCCTGTTTATTGCACAGTATTTTGTTTAATCCTATATTTTTATTATTTTTTCATAAAGCTGCATATATTAGAAAAAAAATTAATTTTATTTCATGAAAATCCATGGATAAATTCCTGTCTTATTCCTTTTGACTTTTGACATTTGTTATCGCAAATTTGTGTAGAGCTAAAAATGTTGTGATTTTTTAACGGTTTAACCCTATTTATTACACAATATTTTTAATCCTTTTTATTGTGTTGTCTTTATATAATTTATTTATATGCGTCTTATTTGAGACTATCGGTATACCATGTTCTAGTTGTGACTAACTGCGAGTATGCCTATTTTATTTTCATTTTTATTGGAATAATGGAAATCAGGTACATACTAGTTTTATTATTTTTTCTTAAAGCTACATGAAAATTGATGGGTTTTTAATTATTTTATGATCGATTAAGAAAAAGTACCTCCTTGTAAAATTTTTAATCGTAAATTTGTGTAAAGCCAAAAATTTCGTTATTTTAAAAAGGTATATAAACCAAAACCTTGCACAATCTGCATTACTCAACAAGTGATTGTAGAAAAGACAAGTATTAATATAAAATAAAAAATGAGCAAAAAAATTTGAAAAATGTCGTGTAAAAATGAGCCGGATGTATTTTGTTATGTGTGCGGCAAATTTATGACCAAAAATAAACGACGCAATTTCTCAATTGTGTAGTAAAAGCGGGTGGGGTCCTACCCCACCATTTCTGCAGGTGGATTTACACTTCCCGTTTTACATCAAGATAGAAAGTCACTTCTTGAAGCTCCGTGTGATATACCATGTACTTACCTTTTATCAACAATTTTGTGCAAGCACTAGACAAGGAGAGTAGAGCCTTTGCTTATTTGAAAACAATATTTCCAAACATTTCATGTACAAAAATTGGCGAAGGCCCTTAAATTCGAAAATTGCTTCTAAGTTCTAACTTTGAAAAGTTATTATCAGCAAATGCTTAATCTGCGTGGAATTCATTTCGACAAATTGTTTCTAACTTTCTAGGAAATATCAGGAGTCCAAATTACAAAGAAATCGTTCGTGATTTGCTTGAAAACTATTCAAGAATCGGTAAATATTAAATGAATTTTCTTATTCATATATGTTTATTATTCCTAATTTCTTATTTAAGGTGTAAATATGTCACTAACAATACATTTTTTGCACTCGCATCTGGACTGTTTTCCGGAAAACCTTGGTGATTTCATCAACAACTTAAGACCATGGAACAACGTTATCAGGGCCTATGAAATGAAAATATGATAGGAGATTTTATTTGGTTTCTTAAAACAAAAGTCGAAATTATTTTTAGATTATGCTTTGTAAATCTTGTTGCTAAAATAATTACTACTTGATAACTTTGTTTGTACTTTCACTTTATCGGGAATAAAACAGGAACTTATCCATGGATTTTCATGAAAAAAATTTTATTTTTTTCTAATATAAACAGCTTTATGAAAAATAAAAAAAAATAAAGGATTAAACAAAATACTGTGCAATAAACAGGGTAAACCCGTTAAAAAATCACAAAACTTTTAGCTCTACACAAATTTGCGATATAAAAATGTCAAAGTAGGTACTTTCACTTTATCGGGAATAAAACCGGAATTTATCCATGGATTTTCATGAAATAAAATTTATATTACTTCTAATACATGCAGTTTTGAGCTAAAGTACTAAAACTGGTAAGTATTTGTTGATTTAAATTTTTTATGAATTTTTTGAATTCAAAAATTTTACAAAAAATATGTTTTTTGTCACTACGCCCTCAATAACTCCAAAAATAATGGCTAAATTAAAAAATGATATTAGCGAAACTTAAATCTGGCGTAATTTAAAATGTTTTGACGGATTGCGTAAAAAAATCGGGTACGTTGTTCTAAAGTTACAAGAACATTTAAGGAGCAGCCTTTTCAAAAATCTCAATTTTTAGAAAAAAAATTTTTAAAAAAAATCTTACCATAAAATTTGAAATAATGATGATTTTTGCAGTTAGGTGACTACAGCGGATCAAAAAAATATAGTGGTTATTCAAGGGAAAAAAAGAAACTTCCCATTTGTTGCATAGTGTAATCAGCAAAACATGCAACAAATGTTAAACAGCATCACGGCTCACCTCAACACCAAAATCAATGCGCTTTAATGTAACAAAATGCTATCGCTTTTCACTGATGAGAAAACAGCTTGAATATGTCACAACCTTTTTCTACTTGAGCAACATTATTGCTACTGCTGGTGGCTGTAGCGAAGATATTCCAAACAGACTGACTTTAGCTAAACAAGCCTTTGGAATCTGAAATAAGTTCTGGAGGGTAGCTAACGTTACAGTATCAACCAAAATTAAAATACTCAATACTAATATAAAGTCAGTACTGCCTTATGGCTCGGAGACCTGGAATTTAACGAACCCTGATATACAAAAACTACAAGTCTTCGTCAATAAATGCCTTCGCTGAATCCTCAACAGCCTCCAATTGGCCATGAGATCAAAATACGCAAATATAGTTGGTTGAATCATACCCTACGTAAGCCAGCCAATGACATCAATAGGTAATCCCTTGATTACAAGACACAAGGAGCAAGAATAAGAGGACGCCCTAAAAATACATGCAGACGACAAGTTCAAGCCGAACTACAAACTGCTGTATTAACCTGGAATGAAGCCAAAAGAACAGCACTAGATAGAACTCGATGGAGATTAGTTATTGATGCCCTATGTTCCATAAATAAATTTAAATTTTATATATATATATATATACAATACTGCTAATGTTTGTTTGATTTTTCTTTGCTAAAAGAAATTTTTATTTTGCATTAAAAACAAATGTTTTTTTTAATAAATATTTTTAAAAGTTAAAATTTGTTGTCTCATTGTATGTAATATTTTTTTATCCGAATAATCGGAATTTCGAATTCCAAAGGGTTTTCATGATATCGCTTCATTAATCGTTTAAAACGTTCTCGTAAATGAACTGTCAAAAATTGTATGATCATTTACAAAAATTTCGAAAATTTGACTAAGAACTTTTGTCCGTAAACTTGCGCATTCAATTTTACAGGTGTTTTATTGCTTACAGTCTTTTTTCCAAACTCTTGAAATAATCTGAGCAATTTAGTCTGTAGGCGATCTGTAGGCAAGTATTAATTTTTTAATTTAATTTGTATTGACGTTTCCTATGTCATTACGACATTAATTGTTAATAATAACGCAAAACTTCAAAACCGGCTTCATGAAACAAGCCTCGCAAGTTTCCCATTTGCACAAATGGCAATTTTAAGCCATTTCATGAAAACTCTAATGCATGCACTCATAAAAATTTTAAATCTAATAAAGCCTTACGTAACTAAATTTCTATGAAAATGTTATTTAATAAATTTTTGTTAAAATTACTTATCGTTTATGAATGCGGGGGTTAAGGTTTTACACGGAATGATAAACTTAATATACCATCTTTCACAACTAGCGGTGGAAGTAGAAAAAATATCGCAAATAATAACAAATTCAACAAAATTATTAAAGAAAACTGTAAACATTTTTGTATAAAAAAAATATTTTCTTTAAATTGTGTAAATATTTTTCAGAAAGATTGAAAAAACCAAACCAAGTTTTTGTTTACATAAAAAACACAGCTATTTTTCTTTATTAACAAAGAACGCAATAAGCACTAGAAAAAATTCCAACTTTCTGCGCATTATTATATATAACTATTTTTTTAATTAAAAATATCACAAAAACACCTGTTCAAGCAAAATAAAGAAACTTGTAGATTATATTTATTAGAAGTACTGCAAAGATGTGTTTAGCGCATGCGAACTCAACAGCTAAAAATTAAATAAAAGCGATATCTATTAATTTTTTCGTTTTCACTAGATGTTTTTATACACTCCACCACCACTAGTGGTGAATGAGGATATAAAAGTTTGTCATACCTTGTGAAACTTTTTTATTATACATCTAAGACCACATACATTATATAGCGAGCTGGCAAATATTTAGTCTAATTTAACAATTAAATTAAATACATATGTGTATCAAAAGAGTATAATAATAACATATAAAAAAAGAAAAAAAAAAGGATGAAATTTATTTATGTATAAAAAAAAAAAGACAAACTTAAAAAACTTTACAAAAATTATATGAGAAGTGTTTCTAAATTACGAAGCAAATAGCTTTTCACTTTATTTTTGAATATAGAAATTCTTTCAACATTTCTTATTTCTAGAGGGAGATTATTAAACTCAAAACTACCCATATATTCAACGCGTTGTTTTGTAGCTTCCAACCGGCATATTGCTGTCCTGAGATTCATGTTATTTCTGGTGTTAAATCTTGTTTGGTTTCGTTGAAAAGAAATTGTGTGGTGGCAAATATTATGTATTGATTTAAAAACGTAAAGAAGTAACTGTAACTTATAGAGTCCGTTTACGGGTAAAATTGTTGTGGAAACATTCTTATACAGTGATATTGTAGAATATGTTAACGGCAAATTGTATACAGCCTTCAAAGCTTTATTTTGAGCCCTTTGCAGCGATTTTAGTTCATTACTTTTTCTACTTGCATATACCATAGGTAAATAATTTAGGTGGCTATGTATTAAAGATTGATATATTATCAGTTTCGTTTTCTTATTAAACCTATTTTTAAACTTGTTAATTAATCCCAGAGCACTTACTATTTTACTTTTTAGATTTTGAATATGTAGATTCCATGACAAATTATTTTGAAAATAAACTCCAAGATATTTAATTGAATCGCTTTCAAAAATTTCCCTTCCACCAACAAAAATGCTAAAGTTTCTATTTTGTATTAAATACGGACGAAATCTTAGTAGTCTTGTTTTTTCAGTATTTAACACAAGTTTATTAAGTCTTATGAACTCACCAATTAAAGCTGCATCTTTCTCCATATAGGCTCTCACAACTGCTTCATACTTATATGGGTAAAAAAGATATATATCATCTGCATACATATACATTTTACCAAGTAATCCAATGTTCTGCATGTCGTTTAGATAGACACTGAAAAGCAATGGTCCTAGTACACTTCCTTGAGGTACTCCATAATCAACCTGATGTATTTTACTTTTGCAAGCTTCTATTGCAACATATTGCCTACGGTTTGTTAAGTAATTGTTTAATAGTCTTAATGCGTCTTCATTAACTCCATAATATTTTAACTTCTGCACTAAGATATTACGATCTACTAAATCAAAAGCCTTTGAAAGATCATAAAATATTCCGGCAACACCATTACAGCCACCATCTAAACCTTGGCATATATTGTTAACCACATTCACTATAGCTTCCTCCGTACCACATCCTTTCTTAAAACCATATTGAAATCTACTTAACAAATTATTACTTTCCAAATAAGATGACAACTGTTTATGTAGAATTCTTTCAAAAATTTTATCAATTATCGGCAGAAGGGCTATAGGTCTAAACTTGTTAACTTCAGTAGCATTTTTCTCCTTTGGTATTGGAACAATTTTGGCAATTTTTAATTTGTCAGGATATATAGATGTATTAATTATGCAGTTAAAAACTCTGAAGAGGAAGGGAGATATAATATCTTTACATTCTAGTAATATTCTTGGAGATATATTATCAAATCCACAGGATTTAGTTAAATCCAAATCTGAGATAATCTGCTCGACTTCTAAAACGGTGGTGTGTGTGAAATTAAAAGTTGTTTGGCAATAATTGAGAGTTCTAAGACCGTTAATATTATCACCAGGTAAGTATTCAATTTGTTGTTTTAATTTTTTTGGAATATCAAGAAAATATTGATTAAACAAATCACATTTCCTTTGATTTTCCCCTACAATTTCTCCGTTGCCATCTTTTATTAATATGTGATTTTTAGTCTTTCTACCCAGATTCTCATTTAAAAATTTCCAGCACTTTTTCGGTTCATGTTGAATATTTTCCAAATTATTAAAGTAAAAATCATTCATTGACTCTTTACACGCTTTCCTGATTACATTACTTATTCTCTTTAATCTGCTGTCAAACTCTTTACTTTTTCGCTTTTTTCTTAGCTTTAAAAGTTTATTTTTATATATTATAAGGGATTGTAGGTTTTTATTAATCCATGGAGTTAATTCATGCTTTACTATTTTCCTGTCAATCTTTTCTACGGTAGCATTTCGCATAGCATCAGCAATAAATGATATTAATTGTGAAACGTCCTCTGTAGGATTGCCAGATTCATGGAAAAATTGCAAGTAACTGGTTAAGTTATTTCTTGCCTTATCATAATCACAAATTTTCCGACTAATTTCCTTAAATTCCGCGCTAGATATTTCGCTTCCAAGTTTACATGAAATTATATTATGATCTGACAAAGATGATCGAATTGTATCTATTAAAAGGCTTGCCGCTATATTGCTGTAAACATTATCAATTGATGTCTTTGATTCTGGACGAGTAATAAGTTTATGGCAGTTCTTATAACTAAAACTTAATAAAATATTATTAAGCTCCTCTGATACTGTGTTGTTAAGGAAGTCAATATTTGAGTCACCCACAATAATACTAGGATTTCGGCCTAAACTGGTTATTAGCTCTTCTATGGAAACTAAGAATTTTGCAATATTACATTTCTGCGATCTGTAAAACGTTGTTAACTTTAAAGGCTTTCCATTGATTTTCTGGTTATCTACTGATATGGTAATAGTTTCTACAAAATCTTTACTTCTACACACTTCCACATTAAATTGATAACAATTTTGAACGTAAAGAGACGTACCACCATAACTGTCAGATCTGCAACAATGCACCGCATTGTAACCTGGGATATTGTAAATTTGCGAAATACTAGAAGAAAACCATGTCTCCTGGACTGCTATAATACTAGGTAGCTTTTGAAATTTTGAAATCATCTCTTTAAATTTATTAAACTTTTCAATAGAAGAAATACTTCTCATATTTATAGAAACAATATTAAAAATCTTGTATTTTTTTTTATTAAAAAAGTTATTAAACGATTCTATATTAGAAAAATTTTGATTATTCATAAAAATTAAATTTAAATGTATTAGCAGAATTATTTGTTTTATGCATAAAATACTTATGTTTTAAGCTGGTGACAAAAACGAAGCACCGTCTTCATCATCTTCCTCATCATTAAAATTTGAAGCATCTGGAACCGCTGCTGGCATTAGGTTTGACCTGCGCTTCTGAAATTTACTTGTTGTGGCTTCCATGAATATCCCATCAACTTCTTCTTCACTTTTTATTTTCCTTGGATTAGAAATTTCACTTCGCTTTGCGTATACTGACCCATTATAAGTATAAACAGCTTGGTAACCAATAGTTTTTAAAGTTTTGGCATGTTTAAAAATATTCAAGGTTTCCTTGCTCAGGAAGTCATTAATAAAAACTGATTTAGTTTCCTCCTTTTCTTTAAGCTTTTTTTCATTTTCATAAGTTTAATTTTAGATTTGCTTGATTCAAATTTAACAACCATTGTTTGTTTACCATTTTCATTAGAATTGTTTCTTTTCTTCAAATAATATGCACTTTCAATTTCATTTTCAACTAGATTCAAACCAACATCTTTAGAAATTTCTAATAATTTATCAACAGCATTTGTACCATCTTTAGCTTTAACACCAATTATTAAGTAATTATTTTTAACCCTTTCATCATTCAAAAGCTTCACTGAGTCTTTCAATTCTTTTATTTAATTTTTTAACATACGATTTTCTTTCTGTACAGCATCAATTTTCTTTTTATTTTCTGCCACCCCTTGTATGAGTTCATCAAATTTTTGAGACATAAAAGTCATCGAATCTTGCAGCTGATCAAGTTTATTGTTATTGTTACAAAGTTGTTTTTTTATTTCACTTAAATCTGCTTTTACTGTTCCACCTTTTTCATTACAGTCAATACATACGAACTCTTCACTCTCATTGTTTACAAAATGTTCAAACTGTCGTTTGTTTAAACCAGTGCATTGTGGATGATAACTTTTAGCGCATTTATCGCATTGTATGTAATCATCATCTTCCTCTTTGATCTGCATTCTGCATTTGGCACAAATAACTTTTGTAAATACTTCACTACGACGCTTTTTAGATGCCATACTTTTATTTATTGTTGTTCTACACACTTCAATTTATTACTTTTTAAAACTTCCACAGTTTAAAACTTTACACAATAATTAGTTTTTATTTAATAATAATACTTGTGTGCGAGCGTTGTAAGTTTTGACGTTTTCCCTTCAGGGTTGCCAACTCTGTTTGTTGCAATCCAGCAACAAACAGCACCATCGGTTCTGTAGGATCAGAACAATGAATCAAAATGTTCAACCACCACCCTAAATAAAATATAATTTTGATACAAAAACTGACATAAATGCTGGAATAATGTATGGAAGGATATAACATTTTGTACGAATTCACTTTATACTTTAGACTGCAAATCATACTGTTAAATTTCGCGAAGATCGGTCCATAATTCACCATAGGCCCCATATAAAACCTACTTGCGGAAAACACTTTATAAAATAACGCTATCATAATAAAATTTTGTATGTAACAGTTTTATAGGACCAGAAATCAACTTTAAAATTATTTGAAGATCGTTCCATAATTTACACTAGGCCCAATATAAACCCTACTCCGGGAAAACAGTTTATTGAGCTTAGAATCATAATAAATAATGCTATGTATATGAATGAATTTAAATTTAAATAGATAAAAAAGGAAAAATATAAAATGTTACGTATCAAAGTTTGAATTTAATTAAAAATTTAGAAAGAAAAAAATAAGAATTTTAAAAGGAAATGAATTGAAGTAATATTGTACTTAAACTTAATTAAAATATGTAAATAATGTAAATGTAAATTATTATTATGCCAATATAGAAGTGTAGATGGCGGTAGAAAGTGGTCTTGTAATGTAGTTAAGTTGGTAACGTTTGTAATTTGCGGATTTATTCCAAACCTGTTCGGCTTTTGTAAACCGAAGACAGTTGGGGAAGAAAATATGTTTGATTGGCTCGTCCTTAGCAACAGAAGCTAACAGTTGCACTTTTAAAACCTACGTACCTAACTTAAGCCAACTTAGAGATATTACAGCCTATAACCTAAAAAACTTACCTGATCAATTAAAATTTAAATCAACTTTGTACTTACCTCTTAACTGAAATCAAAAAATAAAATACTTACCTGTATCCTATAATCCAAACATCATTAAATTCATCTGTATCTCGAAAACCCCCAAAACTAAAGGTAACTACCAACCAAATTCTTAACCTTACTCTCACATTTGGAGAAGAAATAATTTAAGTAACTCTTTTTATTTATTTATTTAGTGCCCTGCAGTTCTGCAACCAACAAGAAGATTATTTAACATTCTGTGTGTGTCCCTTACACACAGAACTACAATTTTTGTAGTACTAGAAATAACACTGCTAAATTTCGTGAAGATCGGTCCATAATTAACCCTAGACCCCATATAAACCCTACTCCCGGAAAACCGTTTAGTACGCCTAAAACCGTAATAAATAATGCTATTATAATTAAATTCAGTACGGTACAGTTTTGTAGGACTAAAAATCACACTGCAAAATTTCGTGAAGATCGGTCCATAATTAACCCTAGACCCCATATAAACCCTACTCCGGGAAAACATTTTAGTACGCCTAAAACCGTAATAAATAACGCTATCATACTAAAATTTGGTACGTCACAGTTTCATAGGACCAGAAATCACACTGTAAAGTTTTTTGTGTAAACCCTTCTCTCGGAAATCAGTTTATTGCGCCTAAACCCAAATAAAGCCCACTTTGGGAAAATAATCAAATTGGCCTTAAACCAGATATACATAGACATTCCAGTAAAATTTCTTCCAACTTCGATTCATATGGCCAGAAGAATTATCATGCAATTTTGTGAAATTCACTGTTAACGCTAAAATTAATTACATTAATTGCTGTATTGAAATTGTTTCTAATTTATATTTTGTAATACTAGCAATCAGTTTTCAGAATTTTGGGATGATTGGGCCATAATTTACCATAGGTCCAATACAAATTACCATCCTAAAAATTATTTTAGTTCGGCTAAAACTTTTACGAATAATGATATTTTACTCAAGCATGTTCAAAGTCCTAACAAGAAACGCATAAAATTTTCTTATTGTCGGTCAATAATTTAATTCATGTCTAAACCGCAACTAATTTTAATGCTGACGCTCGTTTTTGTGAAGCTTACTTAATACTATAATAATAATAATTAATAATATATATGTATTTATCATATAGAGCTCACTCCTGTCGGTGGAGGGTATCAAAGATTCGGCACAGCCGAATATAGCACTCTAACTTGTTTTATTTTAATTTTCTTAGCCTTTCATTATTTTTATTTTATGCAGGTCGGCCAGATAAATTTCTGAAAAAATCGTTCATTTTCTAAAAAAAAGTAAAAAATCGTCTTTTTGTTTTAAAAAATCGGATAATTTAAAATAAATTTTGACAAATTTTGTTCGGTTTTTATTAAAACATAATCAAAAAAAAAAAACTTTCTAACAGATCATGGGTATTTTAGACATACATTTTTCCCCGAAGAAGTCACAAAAAGGCGTGACAAAATATGATATTGACTGAAAAATGAGGCAATAGTTTAATGCCTTAGGTTGCGTTAGGTTCCATTGGCAGCCGTGATCAAGCACAGCTCACGTGGGTCCATTAATTAGTTCCCGTTGTGTTACCATTTTAATGTTTAATGCCTTGATCACATAAATAAATGTATTAAATAATCCAAGGAAATAAAAATTAAACAGTTTCCCTCGAAATTTTGCTTTTGCACATTTTTTAGGGAACAGACAAACAATTTCGAGGACAATTTTCAAAATAGGGAAAAATATAAAAATTTAAGCCTTGTTTCTAAAAATATCTTTTTTCTGTGGTGCCTAATAGACAAACATATAAAAATATTTAAAATTGTTTTATTTCGAAGACTGCATAATATCGCCACTAGAAAAAATCAGCAAATCGGCATATTGCCAATTTCGGAAAAAGTCGTCAAAATGACGATAAATCGTCAAATTTGGCAGCCCTATTTATATTATATCAAGTTCTTTCGTTGACGTTTCACTTGCATTTGACACTTAATTACGGGAAGTATTCCAGTTAAAACAGAATCTGTGTTGTCTGTTCTCGCATTCAAATACAGAAACACTTTTTTCTCACAAAGCGAGAAACGATGGAATTTTTTGTTTCAGGCTTCATGTGAGAAATTTTACGATGCGAGAAATACAGAAACGAGCATCAGAACAATTCAGTATTAACTTACATATAAACCATATAAAAACATAAAAAGTAATGAAAGAGAATGTTTTTATAAATAAATTGTAGTTAACTTAAAAAAAATTGTAAAAATTTTTCTTATTGTTAAACATTTTTTTTCAACATTTTATTTTAACAAATATGTATTTTATAGATACATTTTTGAGATTAATAGTTTCATTAAATACATTTTAATATCATCATCATTTTATTAAGGTTCGCTTCGCTACAAATTCTTTTCACATTTGCGGAAGAACGTGGAAGGACCATAATTTGTTGTACAAACTTTGACGGCACTAGAAACGCATCCGTAGAATCCCCGCGTTTTATGTCTTTAATTATTTGCCAAAAAGTTTCCAAATTTACTTCAATTCCTCCATAATCTTCTTAAAAAATTAAAAATGTTATTTCTCTAAATTCAGAGTCTAAAATTTGTTTTTCTTTTTCAGAAATAAAGCTGGGGAACGCTTTCATAATTTCCATAAAAGAAATATTTTCCTTTTTCATAATTTTGTTAGGGTTACCATATTTAAAGATTTATAAGATTTTTGTCAAAAATCAAAACGTTTTAATATTTGATTGCAAGTTTTAATTAAAAATTATTACAGTTATTAAAAATTTTGCTTATTTTGGTTTTGTTGGGCTTTAATTTTGATAGTAACTCATTAGCCAATAAGCCCAAATACTTATCATAAAAGTACAAAAAATTCTTTGTGTTCATAAATTCCGTTAAGTAAATTTAATTTTTCAGTAGTTTTTTTGTAAGATTAGTTAATACAATTTCAAATAGACCTTAAAAGGTTATGACAAGTGCTCCAAAATTGTCCAAAATTAATATATTATATATTTATACATTTTTGACAACAAATTTATTCAACAAACACACAATTATATTCTATGATGCTAAAGATGTACATAAGAACATTTTTTTAATTGGCTGAGTGCGCTCTTTATTAATAAATAACAAAACATGCACTAAATCATTTAAACGCCTAAAATCGTCTAACCTACGACAAATCATAAAATCTGGCAGCCACGTTTTCACTTAATGTTGAATTTCAAAAACACGAACATATACTAAATGAATATGCCGTGAATGTTGTTGTTACGAGCTGGTCGTAACACCTAAGTCGTGTAAGTTGAATACAAATTTGTATAAGTTACCGAATATGAAAATAGAAAAACACGTAACTTTGCTTTGAGTGATTGTGATATTGTTCATACTTTTTCTGGGCTCTTACTACTTTATGTAGTTAACACATGTACAAGTAAAAAGTTATTGATAATTTTTTCATGCATGAAGCTCGCTTTGTATGAAGAACGAGCCAACGAGCCAACATATAAGTAAAAGCGAGTGCTTAAAAGTATTCGGGACTAAAAATGATTTAGTAAACAGCGAGTGCGCTCGCAAGTATTATGTATTGTTGCAGTTCTGTGATTAGCACCAAGTTTTTCAGATTTTTTGATTTGACTTTTTTTTCAAAAACAATTTTATAACACTGAAATACAACCATTAAAATGTAATGCTTTTTTATGTTTTTACTATTAAATAATAGAAAAAATAACTATTAATAACTGTGTAGTGTACCTCATAAGTCGCCACCGCATACCCTTAAACTACTCTAAAACCAACATTTACCAACTTATATAGAGTAGGGTATTTTAAATATCAAATAACGGTATAAACAAATGACGACAATCGGAATGTAAGTGAATGACATTAAAATTGAGTGTAAATTGAGTGCATTCCAACGTCCAACATTCCGATTGGCGAGACTGGTCATGAGGGCTTGTTATTGATACAATCTATTGATATCTCCATATGACCGACAAAGACAAATAGAGAAATGTAAATAATTAAACTAAGTTAGAACGATTAAGTTAAAATCTCATGTATAGTATATAAGCACCAGTAAATTGAAAATAAATTAGACTTAAAATTAATAACTTAATTCGGCAATAACTTGCCTGGTTTTAATTTAAAGACTCATCCAAATTCGGCAGTTCCTTTGAACGCCTTACAAATCAGCTGGTACCCTAACAGCTATTTAAACAAAATAAGGGCTATAGGGACCAATACACATTAGAAAAACACGCTCACACCACAACACAAAACACTACATGGCGATCCTGCCACCCCTCATACACTACATGGCGATCCTGCCAGGCCACATCAACTTCTAACCCTACATGGCGATCCTGCACTCGGACCATAACAAACTTACCGATCCTGCACTCGGACCACTAGGACCAGAACAGATTAATTATCCTGCCAGACTAAAAATTCCATTGAATTAAGAAAAGATCCTGACAAAAAAAAAAAAAAAAAAAAAAAAAAATTAAATTAAATAATAATTAAGATTCGGTAGAAATTCCTACCAAACTAAAAAAAAAAAAATGTTTAAGAAAAATTTTAAAAGATTTTTAATTGTTTAAAATAATTAAGAAATTCCTTTATAATTAAGAAATTCTTGCCAGTACATTTCATCCACCACAGAAGATCCTTCACTTCATTCCATACCTATTCGGATCAAGAAAGATGGAATTCTGCGCTTCCTTTCAACCTGAAGAAGATCGTACAGATCCTGCTGTCTCAAAGTTTTTAAGAAAGGAAAAATCTTTTCGTTAAGTTTTCGTATAGAGGAAAACGGAAAAATAGATTAAAACAATAGAAGATATGAAACAAAATTTTTTTTTATTCTAACGTTTTGATAGATGAAAATAGAACTAAGATTGAATAATTTAAAAAAATGGGTAAAATAAATGAAATGGCTTTAATAATAAAAAAGAAGAGAAAAAGGAAACCTTTTAATGAACATAAATTAAAAAGAAAAAAA
This sequence comes from Pollenia amentaria, assembly GCA_943735925.1. Taxonomy (NCBI): domain Eukaryota; kingdom Metazoa; phylum Arthropoda; class Insecta; order Diptera; family Polleniidae; genus Pollenia; species Pollenia amentaria. Next base: position 220,675,588 of record OX031006.1, on the reverse strand, counting down.
TAGTAAAACAAGGAAAAATTTTTTAAATATTATAAAAACAAAACGAAAAATATTGTATTTATTTTAATTTGTTAAAAATATATAGAAACAGTAAAATTTTTTTTTTAGTAATTCAATAGCACAAAAAAAATCAGAATGACACATATTAAATTTTTAAAACAAATAATTAAGACGGAAATTTTGCAGGGCATTAAACTGCACACTGACCCACTGAAAAACAATGACATATTGAGTTACACAAATGTAAACAATGACGAACGTTTTAACAAAAATTTTAGAGAGTTACACTTAGACCAAAATGAATAGATATAATATCAGACATACTAAAACAAATGATACCGTTAGAAAATGATGAGAAAGAAAAAAGAATACTAATAACTACGAGGGCAATGACAAAGAGAAATGAAAAAGAGGCAAATTAAGTTACAAATAATGAGGCAAATGAAGAAATAGATATGAATAAAGCGCGCGCGTATAGAAATAATCCGGATAGAAGCAACGCGAATAGAAATAATGTGGAAAAATGCATCTCTCAGGAGTCTGATCAACTTCTAATATGGGAATGCACATCCATAAATGATATTAAAGAAATGAAGAAATTGCAATTTGATAGTATTGAGAATATAGAGAATATAGATATATATGTAAAAGATAACATTGTGCACATAGGACGTGATGATAATTCATCGAAACAAGATTCGATTATGAAGAAATCACGTACCCAAAATAATAATACAAATAAAGGATGTAACGATAATTCATCGAAACAAGATTCGGTTATGAAGAAGTTACATGCCAAGAATATACAAAATAGTATGCATACAAGATTCAGCGATAACTCAGCGAAACTAGATTCGATTCTGAGGAAACTGATATCTAAAATGAATAAAGAAAATATAAAAGAATTAGCGCTAGCAAAGAATGATAAAATATTTAAAGTATATACAATGAAAGATTTTAAAGAAGCCTATACAAAGATAAGAATAAACAACAAAAGTCCTCAACTAAAAATATTAATTTACAATGCCCCAACAAGAATAACAGATGACATACTGAAATATAAACTCATCGATGAATTCCACAACGCCACACACGCAGGCCACTTAGGAATAAGAAAAACAATTATTAAATTAAAACAGCGATACATTTGGAAAAACATGAATAAGATGGTAAAGCAATTCGTAAAATACTGTGACAAGTGTACTATAAACAAACAAACCAAACACATTAAAGAACCACTTACAATAACGGACACACCGAGCAACAGTTTTGAAACAATATCAATTGACACTGTAGGACCTCTTCGTATTTCAAACGGATACCGATACATATTGACAATGCAATGCGAGCTAACAAAATTCATTATTGCTCACCCAATGTCAACAAAAGACGCACTTACAACTGCCAAAACAATAGTAGAACAATTAATTTTAAAATTCGGTAAATATAAAGTGCTCAAATCAGACAACGGGACAGAATTCGAAAACGAACTCATGCATAACATATGTTCACTACTCGATATCAAACAAACATTTTCAACCCCTTACCACCATGAAACAATGGGTGCGGTAGAAAGAAATCACAGGGTTCTCAATGAATTCTTGCTGACAACAGCAAATGATTACGAATGGGATAAGTGGATAAACTATTTTACTTTTGCCTACAACACGGCTCCACACAAAGACACTGGTTACACACCATTTGAATTGGTATATGGTAGATTGTCATGCCTACCATCAGAATTTTATGAAACTGATAATAACAAAATATACAATTATGATGACTATGCAAAAGAGCTGAAACAAAGATTAAAATATTCTTTGATTAGAGCTAAAGATTTCACAGATAAAATAAAAGAAAAAAGAAACATGGAAAATAGATATAGCAGTAGTTTAAATCTTAAAATAGGAGATTTAGTTTTAATAAAAGTAGAGAATAGGAAAAAGAATCAAAGCCCGTACAAAGGCCCATATAGAATAATTAGAAATAACGGTGTAAATACTATAATAGACTACCACGGAATTGAAAAAGAATTCCATAACAATCAACTAAAACCATATATAGGCCTAAGAGACAATAATTAAGTACTATAAGAATACTATTTTTACTACTATTTTTAAATAATTAAATAATTATAAATTAAATATTAATTACATTAAGAACTACTTTAAAAACTATAACTCATGTAAATACAAATTATAAAACTATTAAAATATTAAATACTATATAAGAACTACTTTGTAAAATTATAATATATGTAAATAGAAACTAAGAACTATTTTATAAACATTGTCGGTATTATGAATATATCAAGAAAAATCAATCCCCTAATTTTTCTCTTAGCGGTGAGGGTGTAGTGTACCTCATAAGTCGCCACCGCATACCCTTAAACTACTCTAAAACCAACACTTACCAACTTATATAGAGTAGGGTATTTTAAATATCAAATAACGGTATAAACAAATGACGACAATCGGAATGTAAGTGAATGACATTAAAATTGAGTGTAAATTGAGTGCATTCCAACGTCCAACATTCCGATTGGCGAGACTGGTCATGAGGGCTTGTTATTGATACAATCTATTGATATCTCCATATGACCGTAAAAGACAAATAGAGAAATGTAAATAATTAAACTAAGTTAGAACGATTAAGTTAAAATCTCATGTATAGTATATAAGCACCAGTAAATTGAAAATAAGTTAGACTTAAAATTAATAACTTAATTCGGCAATAACTTGCCTGGTTTTAATTTAAAGACTCATCCAAATTCGGCAGTTCCTTTGAACGCCTTACAAATCAGCTGGTACCCTAACAGCTATTTAAACAAAATAAGGGCTATAGGGACCAATACACATTAGAAAAACACGCTCACACCACAACACAAAACACTACATGGCGATCCTGCCACCCCTCATACACTACAACTGCCCTGATTAGAGGCGATTTTTTCCCAACTTCGTCTGGTAACCCTATTTATAAACAGAAGCCATCTATTTACAACACTGTCGATTTATACGGGGCGTGAAGTGCCATGCCTTATGCCATTAGTAAGGGTGCATTTTTTAGAATAAAACTAGCCACCCTTTTAGAGAGCGAAGCATTTTTAAGAAACGAACATCAAATTGAAATTTTTAAATAAAATGTCACATTTTTTATAGAAAAGAAAAGACCATAAGATTCATGTAAAAGTTATTTGTGCCGAGTATTATTTTGATAGCTTCATCTTTATGAGATTTTTTATATTGAATTTAGGAAGGGGGCCTTAAAAGGACCTATGTTTAATTCTCGACCTTCCAACACAACATTATGACTGGACATAAAAGATATCGTCAAACTTACTGTAGCCAAATTTTATGTCAATGACATTTCGACGGTCCCATTCTATAACATGCTAAGTCGACATAGCATGTTTTTCTGGGAATAACATTTCTAAATTCATTGTTTGCTAATTTAGATTCTGTCAAATTTTGATAGTAATCGGACTATCCCATCAAAAGTTATAAACAAAAATGTACTTAGCATAATTAAGCAATATACAAAGAACTTCCTTTTAAATGTTTTAAGTGCACTTAACATGATTTGGTTTGGAATTATTTTTTTTGTTGTTTTATGTTAAAAGTACTTAGCATGTTTTAGAACGAAAATATTTGTTTTTCGTGTTTTCTATGTATACTTAGAATGGAAGCAATACACTTTTATAATTTTTTTCCCATCTCTAAGTACACATAAAAGGTTTTTCCCCTAATTCAAAATAAAACTATCGCAGTGTAAGTGTACATAACATTGTTTAGTTTGGAGAAAGCTGTCAACAGAACAGGTACACATAATTGTCGTCTTTTCTAAAAACAATGAGTTCTCGCGCAAGAAAAATGCTGGAGTTGGTTATAAGCAATTTAAATGGTAATTATTATTACTTTATATAAAACATTATAAAATAATAAACCTGGTTTCTTTTAGATAAAGAAGAATTGGAATCAAAAATACATCCGCAACACATTGGTAAGTAATACAAAAAAAAACTGCAAAGTATTGTTAACTTAGCAAAGTATCTGATAATAATTTATTTTAATAGAAAATGAAGTGGAACAACATATTTCTGCATCCAATTTAAAATTATCTGGAATTTCACCTACCATATCAAATAAAATATCATACAATATGGATTGTAGTGAAACTGAGAATAATTCAACAGATTTCGGTAAAATCTATTATCAGTATAATATGTACATTTATTTAGTTTATTAAAATAAAAAAAGTAACTAATACAATTTCAGAACCATTTAGCGGAAGCTCAAGCGAATTTCAACCATCTGAAACAGAATCGTCTTCTGTATCATCTCCACCATGCAGTCCGATAACACCAAGAAATTCAAAACGAACCTTACACCCAAATTTGGATACACCAATTGAAAAAATTTTGCGTAAGAGACAAAAACGTACATTTCAGTGGCGCAAAAATAAGGCGAAAGCTCTAAAAAGCCAAGGTAAGCAATATTACAATTCAAAAGGTGTTTTGAAGGCTGCAAAAGTGTTAAAAAAAGGTTGTGGAGGCTTCTGTAGAATGCAATGTTCTCAAAAAGTACCCGAAGAAAGTAGAAAGCACATTTTTCAATACTTTTATAATATTGGCAATCAAGATCTTCAAAGATCCTATATTTCGCAATTAATTACATTTCACAAAAAAAAAGTTTGCAGAAATAGTGATAATTCAAGAAAAACTGAATCACGTAAGTACTTTCTAAGTTTCTTTAAAGATGGAAAAGAAGTAAAAGAAGCCGTATGCAAACCAATGTTTTTGAATACACTTGCGATAACAAATCAGACAATAGAAACTGTAGTACGCAAGAAACATTTAAATCCATTAAATTTATCTCCTGACAAACGAGGAAAGCATACTAAATCAAATGTCAAAAATATTGAAATAAAAGAAATAGTGAAACAACATATAAATGTGTTTCCCTTAGTGGAATCTCACTACTGTCGTCAAGAATCAAGAAAAATGTATTTAGGAGGTGATATATCATCAATAGCGCAAATGTATCGATTGTACGATCAATGGTTTTCAGAAAATAACCACGATTTAAAACTAAAGGCAACAATAAGACAGTATCGAGATACTTTTCATGATTCGTTTGATATATCATTTTACATACCGAAAAAGGACCAATGCGACTTATGCGAAAAGTGTAAGAACTTGAATGAGGATGAAAAGAAAGCTATTGAATCTGATATCAATCAGCATTTATTTTCAAAACAAAAATCTAGAGAACTAAAAGGTATTGAGAAACAAGAAAGTTGTGACAACAAAAATGTTGTTACTGCGTGTTTCGATTTCCAAAAAATTCTCTCGTCACCTTGTGCTGAAGTCAGCACCTTTTATTATAAGAGGAAGCTACATGCTTATAATTTTACGATCTTTGAACTCAGCTCGAAGCAAGCGTCATGTTTTGTATGGGATGAATCTATTGCAAAGAAAGGTGCTACAGAAGTTGCGACCTGTTTACACCAGTTTGTAACAACTGAAAACAAAAATAACGGTGTCACTAAATTTAATTTTTGGTCCGATAATTGTGGCGGACAAAATAAAAATAAAATTGTTTTTTCATTTTACGTATGGGCTTCTTTTAAACTAAATATTGACATAAGTCACAAGTTCCTCGAAAAAGGTCATACTCAGAATGAAGGTGATAGTGTACATGCTCTTATAGAAAAATCAAAGAAAAACAAACGTATATATACACCACATGAATGGTTCTCTTTAATAAGAAATGCAAAGAAGAATGATCCGCTATATAACGTAATTGAGATGGAAAATGAAAATTTTTTGGATTTCAAGGAATTTAGCTCTGCTTTACAGTGGTCAAAAAATACAATAAATGAAAAAGTAAGTGTATCCAAAATCAGAGATATTAGAGTGTACAAAGAAAAAAATTATAAATTATTTTATAAATATCAATTCGATGAAGATTTTAAAGAAATAAAGCTTTATGACGAAACCAAAAGGCGTAGAAAGACAAATTTACTCCCTCAAGACATACCGAGAGCATATACATCAACTTTTCCAATAACAGAAGCAAAACATAAGGATCTGCTCTATTTATGCGACCAAAACCTAATTCCAAAGTTTTACCAAAACTTCTACCGAAACCTCAAAAGCGTTGCTGGAGACGAAGATGTTGTCAACTCAGAATGTGACGATTAAAGACTTTTGCATTTTATTTTATTGTTTTTGTATATGAACTGTATTTCTTTAATTTCCATTTTTTTTTTAATAAATGATATTGAAAAATTATTCGCCTTTAATAATTTTAGTATTTTAAAACAATTTTAGTATTAAGTACTTAAAAAAATTAAAGTTTTGAGTTTTTTCCAAACTAAATAACGCTATATGTACTTAGATGATCAATGTAAGTAAGAAAAGACCACCCAAAAGATGCTAAGTCCACTTAAACGACTAGATAATAAATTTCTGTACATGCTTAATCATTCTAAGTCACTTTTAACTATGATCTACGACAAGTTTATAAAGTTAAAATATATTAAAAAAATGCTGTTATAATTAGATAAGAACACAAAAAGTCTCAAGAATCTATCTTATACCGTTCTTGAGATATCATCAAAAAACTTTGAATGCGATTTTCTCAAAACTAGCTTTTTTGACTTAGCATGTTTTAGAATGGAGCCGTCGATTTATAAAAAAAACTATGGCGTTAAAAGCTATATTCGAAAGTAGAATTTGTATGGGAGCTACGGCCAAATATAGATTGATTCCAATAAAATTTGGTAGGATGATTTAGATTACAATTAATTAAACTTGGACTGAGTAAACTGTAAATACTAAGGCTTATGGTCACAAAGACTCTATTTCGGAATGAAGCTTGTATGGAGACTGTGTGAAATAATGGACAGATTCTAGGAATATGCAATAAGCTCGGTTCTTTTGACAGTTAGAACCTATGTACAAAATTTTATCAAATTATTTTCAAATGTTTTTTTGCGCGGACGGACATATTCGAAAAGGGATTCTAAGTCGATCGGTGGGTTCAACCTATATTTTATTGTGTTGTGGGAATCAAAAGAGGAGTACTTTTTTGCTGCTTATCAGTCATAAAGTAACCAAGTCTGATGTATTCGCGACTAGTCCATATCAATACCTTTATTAGGTAATTGCTCTTAACACTCTTGGTAAAACTTAACTTTTAATTAAAAAACCATCTCCGTATTCTCTCTTTTTCTATAACAAAATGTTATCCCCTTAACTAATTAATAACTTTAAAAACTTGTTATTAATTTCCCTTTTCATAATGTCATTAGAAGCTTTTAATATTTTCTCAAGGAAATTCTCTTACAAAAATGAAGGTTAAAAAAGTTTAATTAACTGCTATTAAATTCTAAAGATAACAATTTTTTTAACAAAAAGTCTTAAAGAAAATTGCTTATAGATAGTATAAAATTAATTAGTAAATGTTAAACTTTTATTTCCATGCCATCTAGAAACAATGTCAGAAACAATACATAAATAAATAAGCTGCCTCCTCGTAGTAGCAAATTTATTGTGTCAACTACAAGAACAGAATACGTCTTTTCGTTTTAATTTATTTTTTTCTTTTTGTTCATATACTCTTTATAAATTTTTGTCTCATATATTTTGGTTCTTTTCTATTGCAGGTTGTTGATGAACATTATTTAGTACGTTACAATGACACCGTACATCGTCATGGCCTTATAACGTCAGCGTTAGGTTTGGTAATGACAGTTGATCCTCGTGATTTTAACAGTGGTCCTATGCACGTTAAGTGTCTTGCCAGCATTTCACCCGTTTTATGGAAGGGCGGTAAGGAGAGTGTAGTACAACGTAGTCCTGGTATAATTGATAATCGAGAAGCAATGTTGTTTGGTAAGAGTTTTATAATAAACTGTTGCTGTTTTTTACGTTTTTTCTTTATAAATGGAATGACATTTTTCAATGTGTATGTTTTTTAAACTGTAATTTTTTTAAGTCTTATTTGTTTTTTTTTTCGTTTTATGACTATGCAATATGACTTACACAAATTTAGATATAGACTTAATGGAAAAACTATACCATTTTGCAAATTCTACGATGCAAGACTATTTGCACTAGATAATTCATTAATTTTCTCCAATATTTCGATATCCGTCGGATATCATTATAAGGGAATGAGGTACAAATATATTTGTTTGAGACGTATCACTTTCTCCAAATTCAATATTGTATTGCTCGAAAATACTTTTTATTTTTAATAAATTAAAAAAAGGTCGAATATATTTAAATATTGACTAGGCCCAATTCTCAAAACTACAATTTACATACATATATATGGCATGATAGCGGTCACACGGGACGAGTAAAAGCAAAAAAATTGGCAGAGATTCTTTTTATACCCTTCAGTTCAGGTGGAAAGGGTTTACACAAGTGCATTCTGTCTCTCGAGCTCGTTGAAGATAGACGTGTTTTCTAAGCTCGGCATACGGTTTATTTTTTAATTTTTAAAACGTGATTATTGATTTGTGTATTTAAAAAGTAAATACAAGAAAAAGAAAAAAAATACATGTATGGACATACATACATAAACACACATTTTTTTATTCTCGGTGTTGATAAACAATAACAACATAATAATAAGAGCACAACTGTAAACAGTAAAAAAAAAAAAAAACTCTTATGAGTGCAAACAGTAGAAATGCATATATCACAGTGAGTGTTAATGAAACAAATGCAGAAATAAAAAAAGAATCGATGATAGCAAATACCTAACGGCTAAACCTACTACTCGCACGCGATCCCTCTCGCCGTCTGTATTTGGTAACACGGTTGATACAATAACAAATATAAAACCTGCTAGCGTTGCCTCAACAACAAAAACAATTTTAATAAGTGATGTAAATATTAACCCCCAATCAGGCATAATACAAAACTCAGTATCACCTTCGGTGTCTAATAATACGGTTGATATTAATACAATAAAAAATATAAAACCTGCAAGCGGTGCCTCAGCGGCAAAAACGATTGTAATAAGTGATGAAAATATTACCCCCAAATCAGTCATGATGGAAAACTCAGCTCCACAAGTAAAAAGTGGTCAAAAGCCTCCAGTACAAGTAGGTATTGATAGGTACATAACAGTGCTTAAACGGGGTCGCAGCCCAACCTCTTCAGCAGTTGCTTCGGTCTCAAAAGTCTTAAAAGATGGTACAGCTGATAAAACAAGTTCTCAAAATCGTTTTGCTATTCTGGATGAGGAATCTCCGGAAGCACAAAACGTTATCAAATCTTCTAAGCCACCGCCGATATATCTTAGAGAGCAAAACTCAAATGACCTAATAAAGAATTTGATCTCGGTAATAGGTGAAAATTCTTTTTATGTAGTTGCAATTAAGCGGGGTAGTATAAATGAGACAAAAATACAAGTTAATCGTGAAGATGACTTTCGTAAGGTAATTACGAAATTAGAGGCACTAAAAAAAAACTTTTATACATACCAACTGAAGAGCAGTAAAGGTCTCCAGGTAGTGATAAAGGGCATTGATTCATGCGTAGACCCAAGTGAGATAAAAACGTTTTTAGAAGAGAAGGGCTTCAAAATAAAAAACGTAATAAATATTAAAAATAGAGAAAAAAATCCCCAGCCACTATTTCGAGTGGAGTTAGAACCCGGCGACGTTAAGCTTAAAAAAAACGAAACGCATCCCATTTACAGTCTGAAATATATCCTGTATAGGAAAATAACGATAGAGGAGCCGCACAAAAGGAACGGTCCCGTGCAATGTTTAAACTGCCAAGAATTTGGTCACACTAAGGCATACTGCCATTTAACCCCTGTTTGCGTGTATGTGGAGAGTTGCATGGTACAGCTCTCTGCGATAAGTCTAAAAACGACCCCAATGTAAAAAAATGCAGCAACTGTGGTGGTAATCACACTGCCAACTATAGAGGATGCCCTGTATACTCTATAGTCAAGCGCTCGGTTGGACCGAAACCTAATCCCCCTCAAATGTAGGTATCACATCAAGTTAACACTAATGACATTCAAGTGCCGCAGCCTAGTAATAACAGAACATCCTACGCAAACGTCCTAAAATCAAACCATATTCCAATTCAAGGTGATTTGCCAAATAATGATGAGACTCCAGTTTCTAATTTAAGTCGTCTAGAAAAAACCATGGAAACACTAGTGCAAACAGTAACTAACTTTACGAACACAATGGGTAATATGATGCAGGAAATGTTAAGAATGCAATCGATGTTATTGCAGGCTGTACTAAACAAGCCATGAATTGTTTAAAAATTTGTTTTTGGAACGCAAACGGCATTCGCCAACATAAAAATGAACTAGAATACTTTCTTAAAAGTAAACAAATTGATGTAATGATGGTTTCTGAAACTCATTTGACCTCACGAAATACGTTTAAAATTAATGGTTATATATTATATGATACCAAGGACCCTCGAGATAGAGCTTGTGGAGGCTCTGCTATTTTGATAAAAGCCCGAATCAAACACTACTTAATGTGTGATTATCGTGAAGATTATCTGCAAGCAACGAACATTTGTGTTGAAGAGCTAAATCGAAACTTAGTACTTTCATCATTATACTCTCCACCTAGATTTTAAATATCAGAAAGCCAATATTATAAATATTTTAAATCATTAGGACCCTGTTTCCTAGCCGCTGGCGATTACAACGCTAAACATACCTTCTGGGGGTCACGGCTCATAACACCAAAGGGTCGTGTTTTGTACAATACAATGTCTAAAATGGATTTAAATGTGGTCGCGAGTGGTCAACCAACTTATTGGCCTACTGATCAGCAAAAAATTCCAGATGTCATCGATTTTGGCGTGGTTAAAAACATCCCCGCAGAAACGATTCATGTTGAAACTTCTTTAGAATTATCTTCTGATCACACACCTACACTTCTAACTATAACAAACCCTAATAGAATTATATCTCCGTGTGGATACTTAGTGACGTCAGCAACACAAATAAATTGGTTAAAATATAACAAATATCTTAGTACCCACTGCACTGAAAATATTCCGCTTAGAACACCGGAGAATGTGAATATTTCTATTGTAAATTTTGACAATTATCTCAAACTAGCTGTTCAACATTCTAGCATAGCCCGCAAAAACATCAAAAATAGTAAAATATATTCTACAGATGTCGAGCGTCTCTTGACTGAAAAAAGGAGAGCTCGAAGGGAGTGGCAATTGCACAGATCCCCTCAACTTAAAAATTTACTAAAAGAGTGCACAAAAAGGCTAAGAATCTTACTGCAGTCTCAAAAAACGGCTTCTCTGGAAAAATATTTTAAGGAACTTGATGCAACTCCTCAATCTGACTACTCATTATGGCGTGCAGCTAGAAATCTAAAAAGACCAGTTATCACTAAACCGCCATTAAGAAACTTAAATGGAAGTTGGGCACGAAATGATATAGAAAAAGGAAATATTTTTGTTAATCATTTGAAACCCGTATTTACCCCTCATACATCTTTCGATACTGCGGTCGAGTTACCACCTGTTGTTGTTAGATCAGCTGTTCCACTAAGATTTGAGATAAGAGAAATCGAAAAGGCTATTCATGATTTAAACCCCAAGAAAGCCCCTGGTTTTGATAACATCAGTAACAAAATGCTTTTGGAGCTACCCCGCATAGCAAAGAAAATTATTGTACTAATTTTTAATGCTATTTTACGCCTTGAATACTACCCACAAGAGTGGAAAGTATCTTTAGTTACCATGATACCTAAACCAGGAAAGGATCCCACAAAAGTTGAGTCATATAGACCTATAAGCCTATTGTCTAATATATCAAAGGTATTTGAGAAACTAGTAGTGTCAAAATTAACGCCGATTTTAAATGAAAACAATTGAACAAACTCATCGAATAGTAAATGTCATAAGAAAAGCCTTTGAAGAAAAAAATATTGCTCTGCACTCTTCATCGATGTGTCTCAAGCTTTTGATAAAGTCTGGCATAAAGGGTTACTACTGAAGTTGCAGCAAAACTTACCAGCAAACATACACAAGCTGTTAGAAAGCTACTTAGTCGGGCGTCATTTTATTATTAAAGAAGGCGATTTTTTAAGTTCTCCTCAGCCAATTAACGCCGGAGTCCCATAAGGCAGCATCCTGGGCCCTCTATTATACTTAATTTATACATCGGACTTGCCAACAAACAGCTACACCCATACCTCAACATTTGCGGACGATACAGCTTTTCTAAGCGTACACGCAAATTGTCAAGAAGCATCTCGTTACTTACAGGATCACATATTTGAACTGGAAAAGTGGTTAAAACAATGGAGGATAAAGATCAATGAGCAAAAATGCGCACATATAACATTCACATTGCGTCGGGAAACATGCCCCCTATTAAAATCAATAATCAAATAATACCCCAACACTCGCATGTAAAATACCTCGGTATACATCTAGATCGGCGTTTAACGTGGAAATGGCATATAGAAGCTAAATTAACTCAAATGAAACTAAAAGCAATTTAAATAAATTGGCTTATTGGAAGAAATTCTTTTCTCAGCCTCGATTGCAAACTTCTACTTTACAACTCTATCTTAAAGCCAATTTGGTGCTACGGTATTCAGTTATGGGGCACTGCCTCGGCTTCTAACATCGAAAAAATTCAAAGGCGCCAAAATAAACTTCTTCGAATAATCACAGCCGCCCCCTGGTACGTCAAAAACTCAAATATCCACAAGGATCTCAATGTGCCATTAGTAAAAACTATGATAACGAAATATGCAGTAAAATATTTAAAAAGGCTGGAACTGCACCCAAACCCATTAGCACGAAATATTTTAAATTATGGCGGCCACACTCGATTAAGAAGAAGAGACACTGCAGCACTCAGATGAGCGGTAAACACCTACATATGTGAACAGAAACCGTGATGACGAAATCTTTTTTGTCCGGCACTGGCAGGACATAAATCAAATATTAGGTTAAGATTTGATTAATTATTGTTAGTTCATATTTAGTATATGAAGATTTAATAAATAAATACTGAGAGAAAAAAAAAAAAAAAAAAAAAAAAAAAAAAACAAGTGCAGTAGAAATGGCTTAAGGAGGACGCATTATTGTATCAGCAGAACCAGAAGATGGACCGAAAGCACCATATGACAGTCGTGGAGCCTTACGTCTGCACTAATACCGTCTGTGATGAACACTCACTAAAAGAAACAATATGTGTTTCATGCAAAGATTCTCAGTAAACAGGTTTTTAATTATTTATGTTCAAATAGTTTACTACTTTATAAATAAAAAAGTCTTCATTTTCGTATCGTTTTATTTTGTTTTGTTGTTTTACATTACACCAAATATACGAAGGTACAGTTGAACCCATATAGCTTCTTAGGGGCTTTAAATTAACCTGGCCCTATTACTTATTAGTGGAACGCCCCACGACATTTGTAAAAAATTTAATAAATATACTGTCTGCTATAAATGTCGAGATAACACAGAATTTTACGTAAACCAGAGCCAATCTTTAAAAACCGCGGGCACCACTGGATTCAGAGTACCCGAATTATGTTAAAACGCTAGGTGCCCAGCTTGTCACGAAAAAAGTGTCAATTTCTTGCACAGTGTTATTAGTATATAAAGAAAAAAATGTTTTCTTAACCTCGTCAGGCGAAAAAGGGTAAATTTGTACTTTTGATATGCAATAACTTTTTTCCTTAATCATCAGATACGAAAAATTCTGTGTTATCTCGACATTTAGCAGACAGTTACAACGCTATGTGCCCGGCTTGTCTGTTTTTTCAACTAGCATAGTGTAATCATTCAGAACATATCTAATTTTTCTTATTTTTAAAGATTTACCATGAAGATTTACAAATGAAATAATTAATATGTGTATTTCTTCCTTATCTCTGTTTCCTTTACAGTTCGAATGATAAACTTTATATACCATCACTCACAACTAGCGGTAGAGGTAGAAAAAAATATCGTAAATAATAACAAATTTAACAGAAATATTAAAGAAAACTGTGCACATTTTTGTATAAAAAAGATGTGTTTTTTAAATTATGTGTCACTGTGCAAATATTTTTCAGATAGATGGAATAAAACCACACCAAGTTTTTGTTTACATAAAAAAACACAGCTATTTTTCTTAATTAACAAAGAACGCAATAAGCACTACAAAATATTAAAACTTTCTACGCATTATTATTTATAACTATTTTTTTAATTAAAAAAAATATATCAGAAAATAGCTGTTCAAACAATATAAAGAAGCTTGGAAATTGTATTTATTAGAAGCATTGCAAAGATGTGTTTAGCGAGTGCGAACTCAAGAGCTAAAAATTAAATAAAAGCGATATCTATTATTAATTTTTTCTTTTTCACTAGATGTTTTTATACCCTCCACTACCACTAGTGGTGAATGAGGGTATACAACTTTGTCATTACGTTTGAAACTTTTTGATTATACATCTAAGACCATAAGTATATATATTCTGGCTCCTTGCGTAATTCTTAGTTGATTGAGCCATGTCTGTCTGTTTGTCCATCTGTCCGTCTGTTGAAAACACGCTCACTTTCGAAAAACGCAAAAGAAAATAACAAACTTGGTCTCAAATTGCTTGTAGTTATCTTAAGCAGTTTGGTATTGAAATCCAACATCATCGGTCCTGTATGATTAGAACAATGAATCAAAATGTGGAACCACCACCCTAAAAAATTTATAATTTGGATACAAGAACTAACATTAATGGTGGAATATTGCACGGAATGATATACAATGCTCGAGTTCGCTCTATGCGACTGCAAATCATACTGTTAATTTTCGTGAAGATTGGTCCTTAATTGGCCATAAGCCCCATAGAAACCCTACTCGCGGAAAATATTTAAGGAGGCCTAAAACCAAATTAAGTCCACATTGGGAACCGTTGCGGTAAAATTTCGTCCAACTTAGATTCAAATGGCATTAAAAAATATCATAAAATTTTCTGAAATTCACTGTTAACGCTTAAACTAATTACACTGCTGTATTGAAGTTTATTCTAATTTACTTTTTGTAATACCAGAAATCGGAATTTTGAGATGATTTGTCCATAATTTAGCATAGGTCCAATACAAATTACCCTCCTATAAATCATTTTAGTTCGGCTAAAACTGTTACGAATCATGATATTTTACTCAATCCAGTTCAAAGTTCTAACAAGATACGCATAAAACTTTCTTATTGTCGGTCAATAATTAATTCTAAACTTTAACCAACTTTAATGCTGACGTTCGTTTTTGTAAAGATTAGTTAATAATATATTTGTATTTATCATGTAGAGCCCCCTTCTGTCGGTGGAGGGTATTAAAGATTCGGCACAGCCTAGTATAGCGCTCTAACTTGCTTTTTTACTCAATTTGTATTGACGTTTCTTATATGACATTAATTGGTCAAAATAACGCAAACGTTAAAAAGCGCCTTCATGAAACAAGCCTCGCAAGTTTCCCATTTGCACAAATGGCAATTTTAAGCCATTTCATGAAAACTCTAATGCATGTACTCATAAAAAATTGTAAATTTAATAAAGCCTTACATAACTAATTTTCTATGAAAATGTTCTTTAATAAACGTTTGTTAAATTTACTTATCGTTTATGAATACGGGGGCTATTGTTTTACACGGAATGATAAGCTTTATATACCATCACTCACAATTAGCGGTAGAGGTAAAAAAAATATCGTAAATAATAACTAATTTAACAGAAATATTAAAGAAAACTGTGCACATTTTTGTATAAAAAAGATGTGTTTTTTAAATTATGTGTCACTGTGCAAATATTTTTCAGATAAATTGAATAAAACCAAACCAAGTTTTTGTTTACATAAAAAACACAGCTATTTTTCTTTATTTATAAAGAACGCAATAAACACTAGAAAAAATTCCAACTTTCTGCGCATTATTATATATAACTATTTTTTTAATTAAAAATATCACAAAAACAGCTGTTCAAACAAAATAAAGAAACTTGTAAATTGTATTTATTAGAAGTACTGCAAAGATGTGTTTAGCGAATGCGAACTCAACAGCCAAAAATTTAATAAAACAGATATAAGTATATTATTAATTTTTTCGTTTTCACTAGATGTTTTTATATCCTCCACCACCACTTTTTATTCCGTGTGAAACTTTTTTATTATACATCTAAGACCCAATAAAGTGTATATATTCTGGCTCCTTGAGTAATTATAAGTGGATTGAGCCATGTCCGTCTGTCCATCTGTCCTTCTGTTGAAAACAAGCTGATGAAAAACAAAAAAGAAAGGGACAAACTTGTTCTCAAATAGCTTCTGGTTATCCTAAAGGCGTTATGATACTTGCTATTTTTTGTATTGGATTTTTTTAGGATTGACTGAATGAAACAACAAATGCGAGAAAGAACAAGAAATACAATATGTAAACAAAAACCGTCAAAAAAAGCTATAATTCGCAAAAAAAAAAGTTAAAACCCGCTACTTTCGATCAAAAACTAAAAAAGTTAGCAGCAGTGCTAACATTTAATCTGGAAATGTCAATTTTAAGTTAAAAATTTTTATATTTTTTTTGACAGTCTAAGATTATTTATCGATAACACACGTATATTTTTTTGACATTTCAAGATTTTTTATGGTATAATCAAACTCTTTACACTTAGTCAGTTTTCCTATGCAAATATATTTGCACTGTTCTCCAATATAGAAAAAATACAAAAAATAGCAAGTATCATAAAACCTTAAGCAGTTTGGTATTGAAGTCCAGCATCATCGGTCCTGTAGGATCAGAGCAATGAATCAAAATGTGGAAACAACACCCTAAAAAAATTGATCATTTTAATACAAAAACTAAAATAAATGGTGGAATATTGCACGGAATGATATAAAATTTTTCTCGAGTTCGCTCTATGAGACTGCAAATCATACTGTTAAATTGTGAAGATCGGTCCATAATTGACCATAGGCCCCATATAAACCCTACTCGCGGAAAACAGCTTAGTACGCCTTAAACCGTAATAAATACCACTACCATACTAAAATTTGGTACGTCACAGTTTTATAGAATCAGCAATCACACTGTAAAATTTTTTGAAGATCGGTCCATATATACACTAGGCCGGCCCTATATAAACCCTTCTCCCGGAAAAGAGTTAAATGGCCACAAACCGTAATAAATAATGCTATCATAACTAAATTCAGTACAGTAGAGTTTTGTAGAACTATAAATTACACTACTAAATTTCGTAAATATCGGTCCATAATTAACCCTAGATCCAATATAAACCCTACTCCCGGAAAACATTTGAGTACGCGAAAACCGTTATAAGTAACGCTATCATACTAAAATTTGGTACGTCACAGTATGGTAGAACCAGAGATCACACTGTTTATTTTTTTGAAGATCGGTCAAAATTTACACTAGGCCCTATATAAACCCAACTCCCGGAAAACAGTTAAGGAGGCCTAAAACCGCAATACATAATGCTATCATAATTAAATTCGGTACGGTACAGTTTTGTTGGACTAGAAATCACACTGCCAAATTTCGTGAAGATCGGTCCATAATTAACCCTAGACCCCATAAAAACCCTACTCTTGGAAAACATTTTAGTACGCATAAACCGAAATCAATAACGCTATCATACTAACATTTGGTACGTCACAGCTTAATAGGACCAGAAATCACACTGTAAAATTTTTTGAAGATCTGTCCATAATTTACAATAGGCCCCATATAAACCCTACCCCCAGAAAACAGTTTAGTACGCCTTAAGCCGTAATTAATAATGATATCATAATAAAATTTGGTATATCACAGTTTCATTAGACTAGAACATGCAGTGTAAAATTTCCTGAAGATCGGTCCATAATTTACCCTAGGCCCCATAAAAACCCTACTGCCGGCAAACAGTTTATTGCACCTTAAGCCAAATAAGTCCACATTGGGAAAATAATTAAATTCGCCTAAAACCGTAACAGATTTAGATATTGCGGTAAAATTTCTTTCAACTTAGATTCGCATGGCCTTAAAAAATATCATGCAACTTTGTGAAATTCACTGTTAACGCTAAAACTAATAACACTGCTGTATTTTTTTTTATTTTTATTCTAATTTATTTTTTGTTATGCCAGAAATCAGTCTTCAGAATTATGGGATGATTGGTCCATAACTAACCATAGGCAAAATACAAATTAGCCTCCTTAAAATCATTTTAGTTCGACTAAAACTGTTACGAATCATGATATTTTACTCAATCCAGTTCAAAGTTCTAACAAGAAACGAATAAAACTTTCTTATTGTCGGTCAATAATTTAATATAGGTCTAAACCGCAACCAATTTTAATGCTGATGTTCGTTGTTTTAAAGCTTAGTTAATTATATATATGTATTTTTCATGTAGAGCCCACTCCTGTCGGTGGAGGTTATCAAAGATTCGGAACAGCCGAATATAGCACTCTAACTTGCTTACTTTGAAATACCCTTTTTGTAACCCAATTAACCCTGGAAGGTAATTCTTCATTTTAGTACATTACGGTTACTCTTCGTCGAATCGACGAACTTTTACTGCCCGTTCGCCGATATCGAACGTCAACGTTCGCATAGTAATTAACATTTAAAACAAAATTTCAAAAATTGTTTTTGTTTTAAATGTTATTTTCTATGCGAACGTTAACGTTCGCTATCGGCGAACGGGCAGTTAGAAAAAAATTCTAGCAGAAGCATTTTTGTAAGTACAAAATCAATAGAGAAATCTTGTTAATAATAAATTTTGTATTCCCGAAAATAACTTTTGATAATAAATTTGCATGTGCCTGGCAAAAAACTGAACTGGCAATTTATTTTATTAAGCAATTTTTTCCCTCTTTTTCCCTATTACAACAACAATTCGAGTGGGAAAAAAACTAACCAATTATAGGGGAATGTAAGAAAAGATAAACTCACTGTTTATTGTTGTTGCTTTGTTGGACTCAATTCCCAGCTCTGTCAAGAATGAAAAATTATTAATAAATTTTAATTCATTTCATGTTGCAAAAATTCCTTTCTTCATGAAAATAATTTAATGAGAAATTAAATTTAATGAACTTAAGCCTGAATAAAAAATTAAAAATTTGGATTAAAAACCATAAACAGTTCAACAAAATAACCACAATACTAATTGCTTTGATATTGTTACAGGTAAGACCTGCGTGTTTAAAATTATTCTTCATAGTCTTATTTGTATAATATTTCTAGCTTTTCTAAAGTCTTTTGAAAAAGTTTTCTGACGAGCTGGCCTAAGCAAGCAGCGAAATTCCCTCAACAATAAATTTCAGTGTTTTTATGAAAAATAACAATTCGAAATTTATGTGCTGTTCACACAACACAAGTGATTGAACGTGTTGTAATACTTATATGGAAAACACTCAAAAACTGAGTGATTTTCATACAAATTTTGCTACACGTTCAATCACTTGTGTTGTGAAAACAGCACATTAGCACGTCATAGAGAAATCTTATAAATAAGAAATAACTTTAGTTGGGCATTGTGTTAAAAAAATAAATCTCCACTGAGTACAGTTTAAAGAAAAATTATTAAAAAAATGTTAACTTTTGGTAATTTAGTAGCCATACGAAAAAGAATAAGCATTTTGAAATAAATAATACAAAATATGTTGTTAAGGAAGTTTTTATAAGAAGTCGTAAAAAGTAAAAGATTCGTCTACACAAATTTTATCAAATTTAAGACATATTTTAGTATTAAAGAAATTCTGCAAAATGGAAAAAAATTTGTTATATCGAAGATATTTCGTAATATTAAGGAATTTAGTAAAATTGAAGAAGTTTTGTTTACTTAAACCAAGTTTTTTATATATAAAGACATTTTATAAAAATTTAAGAAATTTTATAATATTAAAAAAATTCTGTAGAATTGAAGAAATTTTGTACCATTAAAGAAATTTTATAAAATTAAAGAAATTTTGTAAAATAAAGGCAATATTGAAAATAGAAGGAATTTGTTCATATTGAAGAATTTTTTAAAATTCAAAATGTTTTGTAAAATTGAAAATATTTTTAGAGCATAAGAAATTTTATAAAATTTAACTAATTTTATATCATTAAAGAAATTGTGTTGAAATAAAATTTTTTTTGTTATATTGAAAAAAATATGGTTAAATTGAAGAATACATTTTTTTAAGTTGAAGAAGTTTTGTAAAATTAACAACATTTTGAAAAGTTTAAGAAATTTCATAAAATAGAAATAAATTTTTATAATATTAAAGAAATTGTGTAAAAAAAAATAAAAACAATTTTGCAACATTAAAGGAATTTTGTAAAATTTAAGAATTTTTCTAAAATTGAAGAAGTTTAGTAACTTATAAATTAAATAATTTTTCAAGCTCGAGATCTGTTTTATTCTTTAAATTCTTTATTTTTCAATATTTCGACATCCTTGTGCAATAATATTGCATAATAGTGCAATAATAGACCTACAAAATAATTGTTGTGTATTTTTGTGACTCGGTTATTCCTGAAGATGACATCCAAAGGATGTCGAAATATTGAAAAATAAAGAATTTAAAGAATAAAACAGACCTCGAGCTTGAAAAATTATTTAATTTATAAATTATAATCAAAAAGGTGGAATAACTAAAAACTTAATAGAGAAGTTTAGTAACATTATGGAGGTTTGAAAAAATTTTGTCATATTAAATAAATTTGATAATATAAGTTATGCTTAATTTAAGAAATGTTGTCCTTATTTGCCAAAAAAAAAAAAAAATAGAAATCGATAGAACTGCCCTTTGCTGAAGTTTGCTATAAAATGTATATAAAATTAGATTATTGTAAAAATTAAAGGATGTAACGATACGCATTTTTGCCGATACGATACTCAAAAGAAATATCGCCGATACCGAAACAGATACAAATATTAAATTTGAATTTTAGGTAAAATTAACAAAACTCAAGTAAAGTAATTTCTTTATCATAAAAATTACAGTGTAAAATATTATTAATATTTAAAATTGATATTAATAAGATTTATGAAAAACGAAATGAATTTAAATTCATGGTAAAATTTATTGTTTTTTTAAACAAAGAAACGGTGTAAGAGATTATTATTATAAAATTTAATATTAATGAGATTTTTGTTTAAAAACCATAGTATTCTTTTGCGGATATAATGTCGTAACTCCATTTGAAGCAGACCTGGCGTAAAAAATCGTCTCTCAGATGTGACGTAACTCATTTGACAACTTAAGTAATTCTGCGCCATGGTCTTAAATATTGAGTATAATATATAATAGCGTCAGTAACAAAACGGATCCAAGTCTCTAGAAAAACTAGAAGATCTAAGGTAAATCAAGAGTTCTTATTTAGCTAAATCACAGCGTAGGATGGACATAACATCATCCTTCTGCAAATATTCTTTTAATATTTTCACAAACGCTCCAAAGGTCAAATCTTGTAGACTTATCAGAACTTTTACTAGGTGTAGGGGTAAACGTATCTTAAACACTTTCGGATTGTAGAGTCATATTGAATAGCTCAATAAGTCGTTTTTTCGACCTATTGTCTTTGACATTTTCAAGCTTTGAATCGAAGGTAGACAATTGTAGAAGAACAATAGATTTCATTATTCTCTAAACACTAAAATCTTTCATTCATAGCGAATGCTGCCAATTTTGGGAATCTGAACTATTCTGCATCTCAGTTTATTCATTTATCGTATTTTCTAATCATGGTTGAAGACTGTTAACTATCGAAATAATGTCAAAAAATGTTGCAGTGGCTTTGCTTATGGATTTTGTGGGCTCTTTGAAGTTACCCAAAATTTGTAGCAAAATGATTTTTATTTTCACAAAAATAATAAAAACTAAGCAGAAAATTCTTAAGACGTACAATAACAAACAAGAATTATCAATGGAAGAACGTTTAACCATTATGGTGCAAAGCCAAACGGCTTAAGCTGCAGGTCCACCCCAAACGTTCAATGCGTTTATACATCAGCCCAAAAAGTCTATGTGTAAAATTGCACTGACCAGTTCCACAGCAAACGCATATACCTATCGAAAGCATGAAGCATGCTTCTCAAAAATAGGAAAAAAGCGTGGTGTGGACCGACCTCCAGGTTAAGAATTAAAAGAAACAATCTATTATCAAAAGTTATTTTTGGGAATACAAAATATGACTTCTCTATGATGTGCTAAATTCCCAATTTTTATTTTTGGTTAAAAATACTCAATTTTATTGTTGAGGGAAAGCTAGTTGCTACGCGCATTTCGCTGGTTGGCAAGGCCAGCTATTTATTTTTCTGTTTGATTTTTTACAATTAGTTGTTATCCAAAAAATAAGCATTGAAAATTAAATTTTTTGTTTTAAAAAGATATATAAAAAAGTATCGGCGTATCGACAGTAAAATATCGCCGATACCGATATATCGGCAAACGTGAAGTACCGCTGATATATCGGTATCGGTATTCGTTACATCGCTATTGAGAATGCATCTCGGATTAGCATTCTTAACAGCCTTTGATTGTACCTGTACTCCATGTAAGCGGTTCTCTTTTTGGAGCCTTTCGATAAAATCTCGATAAAATCTCTATAAAACTTGTTTAATTGCAAACTACACTTTTGTAAGTGCTTTTAAGGAGTTAAAGAGAATAACTAAAGCAAACAAATGCCTGAAACTAGAAACAAAAGTAAAAGAAAAAAAACCCTAAATAAAGTTGTGAAAATGCTAATAAAAGCAAATAGAAAGCTATTAAAAATAAAGACATTAGTCTACGTCTAGAATTTGGTTTTATGTTTTACGATATAAGTATGTAAGTACGATAATAGCCAAGAAGTAGATATGTAAACTCATACACTCTCATATACACAAGTTGTAGTAAACATTTGCATAGTGACTGAATGACTGACTAAAATACTAAAACAATGAGCACACTACATATTAACGGCTTAAAGTTTACTGGCATTGCATGGCTTTGCATGTTAAAAATGAATTTAAATTGTTATTGTATGCAAAAAAAGAAAAAATGAAAAGCTGCGAATATAAAAAAAAAACTTAGAAAAACAACCAAAAATAACAACAATACTGAAACAAACCAACTTAGGAGTATACGAAAAACCAAACAGAAACCAAAATAGGAAAAATACAAAGAATAATACAGTCTTGCAAGAAAAAAAGTGTATTTAGTTGTTCTATATCTATTTGAAACTTCATGCCAGGGATGTTAAAGTTGGTACAATTGTACTTTTTTTTGGTACATTTTGACCTTCTCAAGTACTGTGGTTCTACAGTGACTCATTTGGTACAATTTAAACATTTTTCATAGTTCCCCCTTTTTTAATTTTTAGAATCAAACAAATTATTGAGTCCTTTTCATTGCATTTATGTTGTACAACAAATCGTTAATGTAATAGACCCTTAAATATACTCCACAATACGACTAGTATTGTGGTGAATAGAGCGCTTAATTCTGTAAAGTTTTTAAGTTCATTTATAAAATTTCTCCCTTTTAATGTTTGTAATTTTTCCTTTTTTGTTTTCTTCCAAGAAATGAAAAGCAATACACGCAACGACTGCTCTCAACAAAATGAAATAGAAAAAACACAGTATACATCCCCACACACGATGAAGCATTGTGTTTGGAAACATACTATATCAAAAATTTTGATATTTGAGTAACCAAAAAGGTAACACGAATTTTAACCAGAAACATTACCACACTTGCAGCAACAATTAGTGTAACATGTAGATGTTTCGACAAATGTTCCCTGGTCTGTGGACAGCTTTACATATACTGACTTTTGTTTGTTGCAGCTAACCTCACTTCAACTTTGAATGTTTTGCTGTGCTTATTGAATTTTTATACACACTATGCAATGCATTTACGCAATCTAGCAAATGTCATTCATTTTCTTATTAATTAGTTCATTTATTAATGATGTGCTAATAATCCCAATTTTTCATTTTCATTCATTTTTGATTTCATTCAACATCAAAACGTGTTGATATTTTGAGATTGCATTGATGTAGATTGCACGGTCTGCACCTAGAATTATGTACTTTTTTAATTAATTAAAAAAACATGGTACCGTGAAGGTCCAAACAGTACATTTTTTTTTTAAGTTGGTACGAAATGTAAAACCCCATTTATCATCCCTGCTTCATGCAGAAGGGCAGGGCTGCCATATAAATTTTTTTATCATCCCCAAATTAAAAAAAATCCCCAAAACATCCCCTTTAAAATAAAAAACCCCTAAAATAATCCCTTTAAGCGAATTGTACTTTACAATGGTTCATATTAGAATATTACCTGTTTATTATATATTTTATAAAATTTATTGGTATTAAAATCATTTAAGCTACAGCCTGATTCAATTCTCTATAGTCGGGCATGTTCTAAAAATTGATATTAAATTATTTTCCAAATGACCTAGTTTTTCCTAGTTTTAAGAGTTGGTCCTGAAAGTATCCTATACTTTGAGGACCAACTCTTAATATAAAAATAATATTTTTTTGAGCTTTCAATACAAGTTTTGTGGCAGAAATATCTTTATATATACCTTTGCCATCGGCTGATACATCGTGAGGTTTGATTTATAATGTAAAATAAAAGACATAAATTTGAAAGTAAATTTAATATTTTTGTTATCGATGACTACATCTGAGGTGGTCCATTCGGAAGGTCCATTTTTTGGTGACTTGTTCGAGCATTACGTCTGGTATCTGGCGTCAATCGTAGCTGGCTTATTCCTGAAGACCTCAGCCTTTGCATATCCTCAGAGAAAATAGTTCAAAGGTGTGATATCGCACGATCTAGGTTCCCTTTATACCGTAAAAGAACGTGGAATTAAGTGCGGAAGTGATTTAATAAAGATGCATGTACACGACATGTTTTTTAAATCTGAGTTGTCAAATTTCCCACTGCAAAATACATATATGTCGTGTGTTACTTTGAAAACATTGCATCTGTAAAAGTCAGACGCAAAGTCTTCTGACAAAATTTCAATTAGATATTTGTTTCTGCCAAACCATTTGACATCAGCTATGTCAGAAATCTATGCCGGGAAGAAACCCGCAGCGGCGGTGCATTGTTGACGGAAACATTAGCCGGCTTAAGTTAATATTTTACAATACCGATATATGTATAATCATTTCACCATTGAATATAAATTATGCACATATATAAACAAAAAACGCATCATTTTAATATCCTAAATTGGTATATTCGAATTTAAAGAAAACAAATGTTTAGATGGCTGAACTTTTTTACGGCGCAAATAAAAATTTTTGTGGCGGTAGCACGCTATTTTGAAACTAAGAACTACTTCGGTTTATTCCATAACTACAGGGAAAAAATATAGACAATGTCAGAAGCAAATTACATGTACGTTTGTGACCAAATGTTATTAACCTTCTGTAAAACAGCAATTTTAACAAACATTCACAATTACATATGACATGAAAAAGTTGACAAGTCAGATGTTAAAAACATGTCGTCTACGGGCACATTTACCGTAGCAAAGCGTGAAATTAAATACTTACCAAAATGAATTCTCAACAAGGTCATTGTTTCACGCGCTGTATGTCTCGTAGTGCCGTCTTGTTGAAAACAGAGCTTACCGATACTATGCGCTTGAATTTCAGGAAGCACATACTCCGTTAACATGGCGCGATATCGGTTAAAATTGACAGTAACATTCTAATTTTTCTCATTTTTGAAGAAATATGGACCAATGATTCCATTAGCTCATAAACCACACAATACCGTTGTTTTTAATGGATATAATGGTAGCTCTTGGTACTCTTCGGGTTCCTCATCAGCCCAAATACGGTAATTTTGTTTATCAACATATCAATTTTGAAGTAAATTTTAATAGAAATAAAATTGATATATGTTTAATATCAGAAACTTTCTACCCAAATGTTTGCCAGCTTTAAAAACTATAAATTTTATTGCACTAACAACCCACTAAACAACGCTAGAGGTGGCATTGCAGTTATAATAAAACAGACGATTGAGCACTATGAAAATGAAAAAATATGCTTCGAAGAATTTCAGACTACTGCGATAACTACAAATCTGAGTGGAATTTTTAAATAAATACAGAGGTAGAAACGTTATCGGAGGAGACTTAAACCAAATGCAAAATGGGGATCACGCTTAAGTACAACAAAAGGTAGAAATTTATATGAGGCAGCAAATAAATTGTGGTGCGAAATTATATCTACAGACAATCCAGCATACTGGCCTCCGATATAACTAAGAAACCTGACCAAATATATTTTTTTGTAACCAGGCACTTGTCCAGAAATAATTTAGGTATAGAACACAGTTCAGATTCACACCACTCACCAGTTTATTTGTTTATAGAAGATGAACTAGGAAAGCGAGAAGAACATTTGTACCTTTCAAGCAAATTTACTGACTAGAGTTATGTTAAGTTTAACCTAGAAAATGATATTGACCCTGCTTTTATGATATTGAAAACGAAACTGAACCACTCTCGTTAAAAATACAACAAGCTGCTTGGCTAAGCACACAATTACTAAAGCCTTCAAATACTATTAAATTGTTTCTAAACCTAATACGGAAAAAAGAAATATAAGGAAAATATGGCAAAGAACCAGATTTCCACCTTTTAAAATAGAATTGAATAGAATATAAGAATATAAAAACCAAAACATTAAAATAAAAATGCTAAACTTATCATCAGAGAAAGTAAATGATTACTCATTATGGAAAGCGTCAGCCTGTCTAAAACGTCCCACTCTTCATAACCCCCCCAATCAAAAAACAAAATAACTCATGGGCTAAGAGCGATCCTGAAACGGCTGATGAATTTGCACAGCACTTATTTCCTTCCAGCCTTATGATATGAGAGATTTTGATATGCCCACTATAGTCCAATAGCCTGAGGATATTTAGCCATTTTCAATAACAGAAACCCTTCAAGAATAATCAAAGTCAAGAAAAAGTCCCGGATTCGACCTAATAACTGCTGAAGTCCTTAAAAATCTACCACATAAAGCCCTCCTTAGTATTAACGCCATTATGAATGCATGTTTAAACCACAGATATTTTCCGTTAGTTTTAAAAGTTTCTCACGTAATAATGATAAATAAGCCTGGTAAAAATGCAAATGAAGTTCCGTCCTATCGGCCGATTTCTTTGCTACCCGTAATAGAAAAACTTTTCTCTAAAAGACCAAAACAAATAATTTCAACAAAGCAATTAATACCTACTCCTATGAAAGACAACATAACAACAACTTTTGCGGATGACACTTGTATTCTGTCAGCTGGTGATTGCAATAGGCTTCAATCCTCTATAGATATATTTCTTGAATGGACGAAAAAATGTAAAATTAAATTAAATGAGAATAAATCAGTTCATGTCGAAGAAAGAACATTTAAAACAAAAGAAACAGAATTGAATATAAAATTCAACAAACTGAAATGGATTATTTTAAGAAACTCTCCAGTTTCAATTCAAAACAACCTAATGGGTGATTCAAGTAGATATACTTTTTTTAATAGCCTTTTTTTTTGACAGATTGAGTGTGAGTCGTGTCATGCTGTCATATTTTTAGTATTGTTTGGCATTTTATAATGGAAAGACTCACGCCTGAACAACGTTTACAAATCGTTCAACTTTATTACGAAAATTCGCGTTCTGTGAGGAATGTGTTTCGTGCACTTCGCTCAACTTATGGTCAACATAATCGGCCTACTGAGCGTATTATTCGCAACACCATCACCCAATTTGAGACCAAGCATTCAATATTGCATAATATTCGACCGAATAGACCACGTCCAGCACGCTGTGAAGAAAATATAGCGGCCGTTGCTAAAGGCCATGTCAGATAAAACTTTTGCTTCGCGTTGCGTTACCGATTCGCTTTGACATCTAAGATAAAATATACATACTTATACGAAACATGTCACATAAAGTACTTTTAAAGCTGAGCGAAGCAAAAAGTTAGCCAACTCTCATCTTTTTGCGCACTTTGACAATTGGCTAGTATAACTTTCTTTTTTTCTAAATTATTGTTGCCAAATTCAATTCAAAAAAACCGTCCAATTAAATTTTTAACTTTAATTTGTATAAAAAAGAATTAAATGTACAAATTACCTATCGCTTTTATAAATAAACAAACAATTCGTGAATGTTGTCAAAGTTTTCATTGTGTCCTTTTGCTTTGCGTTTTTCTGCCAAAGGTAGAAACGTCACGCAAAGCGACAAAGTTGTATCTGACACTGCCTTAAGAGTGTACACGAAGACCGTAGAGAGTCGATTCGGCGCCGTTCGCAGCAACTCAGACTGACGTATGGAACGACTTGGCGCATTTTTCGTCGAGATCTTAAATTGAAAGCGTACAAAATACAGCTTGTGCAACAACTGAAGCCGCTCGACCTTCCCAAGCGACATCGCTTCGCTCTATGGGCCCTTGAAAAGTTCCAAGAAGATCCGACGTTTTCGAGGCAAATTTTGTTCAGCGATAAGGCCCATTTCTGGCTCAATGGGTATGCAAACAAACAAAATTGCCGCATTTGGGACGAAGAGCCACCTGAACAGATTCAGAACTACCTCTTCATCCAGAGAAAACAACGGTTTGGTGTGGAATCATCGGTCATCGGCCGGTGGAATCATCAGTCCATATTTCTTTGAAAATGATGCCGGTGCGAATGAAACCGTCAATGGCGACCGTTATCGTGCCTTGATAATCGACTATTTTATTCCTCGTGATTTCGACGACATTTGGTTTCAGCAAGACGGCGCCACTTCCCACACATCGCATCAATCAATGGATTTATTGAGAGAACACTTCGGTGAGCACATAATTTCACGTTTTGGGCCGGTCGATTGGCCACCAAGATCGTGTGATATCACACCGTTAGACTTTTTCCTATGGGGATATGAAAAGTCTAAAGTTTATGCGGACAAACCCTCTTCGATTCAGGCCTTGTCTACAACCAAATACTAAACCCAGTATGGACCCTAAGAACATTGTTAATGCACCCTATTATATTAATAATTAATGATATACACAGAGATCTTGCAGTAATTTAAATCTCAGAAGATATACAGAAATTT
Source organism: Pollenia amentaria (assembly GCA_943735925.1). Lineage (NCBI taxonomy): Eukaryota > Metazoa > Arthropoda > Insecta > Diptera > Polleniidae > Pollenia > Pollenia amentaria. Next base: position 220,646,475 of record OX031006.1, on the reverse strand, counting down.
TCAGCTAAACACGCATATGGACTTCAGAGTCACGTTAATCCAGAAGCAGCCATATTATGTAATGATGAAATCTACTCAAGGAGACTGAAGAGAATTAGGCCACAAGACTTGGTGGCTGTTATTGCATGAATTTTATTATACAGCAAGATATAATTTGTTAGTCTAGACCAGGTGTAATAAGATGAAATGTGTTTATGTATATAATTTCTGCAATAAAAAGGAAAAATAAAATAAAAAAAAAAAATATCCATTAAGTCAGAACTGTGCTTCACCAGTTAACAATTTTCACGATAAAAAACCGGATTTTGATTGAGATACAGCAGAACAATTTAGAGACGCTGCTGTGGCGTGAGTTTTTCTATGATAACTTGCCAAACGATACTGAACAAAAATGACAAAGCAGTTCGATATGAGTCACGCGTGATATGTAAAAAAGCATATTGAAAATCAAACGCTAGGTTGAATCACCCTGTATAATATAATTTCCTTTTTTTAAGCAGATTTTTATCATATATCTTAAATTTTTTTTTTGCAAATTTAGAATATTAAACTATTTAGGTTCTGGCAAGCTGGCAATAATACACAAGGATTGTAATAGCCTGAGAGCCAGTCAACCGAATTTTGAAAACATTCTCTCTTCTTTCTCTAGCAAAAGGTCAACAAGTCACTAGTTTTACGTTTAAAGTTACACAATACTACGCACATATTAAACAAGGAGCAGTCAGCTTTAGCAGTAACAATGAAAACAAAAATTTATATTTAAATGCAAATGGTAGTCATTTGTTAAGTTCTGATGTGCTACAGCTACTGCTACTCTTCTTCTTACTGTTGCGGTGGTAAACGTATCTTACAATTAAATCAAACTACTATACACATGTGCACAAAATGAGTCAGTCTAGATTTAAGTAAGAAAATATAGCCAGTTGGAAATTTATATAAAATATAAAACTTTTGAATTTTAGGGAATGCGTTGTTTAATAAATACCGCTATACGTATACTGTTTCCCTTAATTCCGGTATCATACTGGTATAGGCGTTTCGGTATCAAAAAATTGTAAAAATATTTCATAGAGAAAAAAATTAAAAGTTTTAACCCTTGTGCTAATGAAAAAGATATTTGTTAAACTAAAGAAAATTCTTCCTTAGAATGAAGTCTTTCTAAGTGCCTTTCTTTTGGATCCATGAGGAAATATCTTTCTTAGGGGTATTTTTTCCGTACGTACAAAGAAAAAATTAAATAAACTGAACGCAACATTAAAAAAAGTCGAACCAAACGCTATTGTCATATTCATTTCAGAAATCTAATCCCTGAACGCGTGTTTTGTTATTTACTACGCTACATTCAGCGCGCTATAGTCCAAGCTATTGATGAATTGAACGAAAAATTGTAATAAATAAAGTTTTGAATGTTTTGTTCATCTTTTTTTTTAATAAAATAATTAATTCTTTACTGAACACAAGTTTAGAAAACTGGATGCAAAATTCAGTAAAATTTTTCTTGGACATCATAAAACGTTTCGTTCAGAGAAGTGGATGATTCAAAAAAATTAAGCACAACAGAACAGGCCGTTTAACAAAACTAAACTCACGTTCAGCATTGTAAAAACTGAACAAACATATTTAAAAACTGAACGCTCGTTCAATTTTGAAGAGGCTGGACAGTAAAAATCTGAACGCATATTCAATGTTAAGCTAAACGTGTTGTTTGCTTTTTACTACGGGCGTTTAAGGTGCAAAAACCTAATAAATATTCAGAAAAACTAAACGTTTATTTAGTTTTTACGACGTTATTTTTTCTGTGTAGGGTTTATATGGGGCCTAGGATAAATTATGGACCAATCTTCACGAAATTTGCAGTGTGATCCTAAAAAACTGTGAAGTACCAAATTTTACTATGATAGCATTTTTTATTGCGGCTTAGGCGTACTAAACTCTTTTTCGGAAGTAGGTTCTATATGGAGCCAGCACAGAGTTATGGACAAAATTTCTCAAAATATTACACTTTAATTTCCAGTCATATAAATTATATCATTCTGTGCATATTAACTTTAAGAATAGATAGTTTAATAAGGAAACACAAATCCATTAATGCATTTTTGAGTAGTTATGTCCGTCAAAATTGATTATTTGTTAGATAAACTTTTATATAAATTATTTAGGGCTTGAGAAGGTAGCCATAAAGTTGTAAAGTCATATGTTTTAGCCCCAGGATTACAGTCTTGGTCTGGCCAGACCAAATTTGTGTTTTGCTTGTAATAGTTTTCGCATATAACAAAAAATCAAAAAACAGGGACGTCAATTCTATAAATGATATGTTCTGAATCGAATGAAACTAATTTGGATTCGATAGGAGCAAATAAGTGGGGTTAAGTTCCAATTTTATGTAAAAGTCTATGAAATGACCCTCTTTGTCCAGCCAGACCAAATTCTTTTTTTCTTGAAAGATATTTCAAATAGGAAAAAATATTTAAAAAAAAACCGCTACGTGAATTCTAGAAATGATATGTTCTAAATTGAATGAATCAAGTTTGAATCAAATAAGAAAGCTACGGCCAATTATGCGCTTAGTTCAATGTAACTATAAAAACCTAACGCAAAACTCATTCAGCTGTGGTAGATGCGAAATAGCAATGTGCGAATTTAAAGACTACATTTTCGATGAATTGCATATGGAATAAAATAATGAAATAATAAAAACATAAAATAAATTTTTATGATCCAAAGTAATTAGTATACGTTTAATACAAAATATATATATTTACATATTTACTTTTTATTTAATTGCGGTTTTTAGCTGTAAAAATTGTGGTATGGCCAGACCATGAGGAGAACTTAGTGGTAAAAAGTTACCGAGAATCCTAGGGTTAAAATAATTACAAGTAATATATATGACTGCTGTGGGCAACCGCTTTTAATTTAGATTTCTCCTGTACATTTATGAAGAATCAATGAACAAAGCATTTACAGTTTTATTTTTTTTTCAAACAGAACAATATAATTAATAACAATTGTAAAATATTATTTAGGACATTATGACGATATGACTTTTTAGCACACCTTGTGAATTCTCCATATGTATTGCAGCATTTCTAGTTTAAGTGAACGCTGGAGGCCTAATTGAGTAACACCATTTATAATTTTAGTAAATTTTAACAAACGATTGTGAAATTTTACGCGGATTTGAAAAGACGTATATCTATATATATATATATATATATATATATATATATATATATATTAGGGCAGGTTAATTTTTTTTTTTGATGAAGCGTAAAGCAAAAACGTAATTTATAGGTGATTCTGAGAAATTTTGCCCAAGAGGCCATAGCTCTAAGTCGGATTTGGAGCCCACCAAAATTTCAAAATAGAAATTTTTCCATATATACATAGAACAATTTAATTAAATTCGTCATAAAATCGGATAGAATTATAGTAGATTTCTCAATCTGGGCTTGTTTGGAAGGTATTTTTATCACCTTTCAGAATCTGTATTGATACCAATATTTTTAGTAGAGTTATTAGGAATTTTTGAGTGCTTTTTTAAAAGTTTAAATTATTAGCTGTACCACATGGCGTATGCATGTTAATAAATTGGAGTTAAAAAATACTCATGCGTAACCAAGTGAAAACAAAAAAATTAATCGTAATAAAAGTTGTTGGAAATTATCTGAACTTTCATAATCTGCAAAAGAAAAAAAAAAATCTCGAAAAAATCGAAGAAAATTCAGAATTTATTAGTTAAAAGTACATTTTAGGCTTTTTTTCGACAAAAAAATTCCTTATATCTCTACTCAAAATAAAAAAATTTAATTAAATTGTTCTATGTATATATGGAAAAACTTTCTAAGTTAAAAAAGCGCATGTGGAAAAATGGGCGGAAATATTTGCAGCTATTTCTTAACTTTTCCAATATGCAGTTTGTTTGAAACCTTATCTTTTATTAAATTTGCTTTGGAAATGTAGTTGCTAATGAGTAAAATATAAAAATCTTTACAAAAATTGCAAAACAAAAACATTTAATAAAATAATGAAAAAACCGGGAATATTGAAAAAATCTGGAAAAATTATAGATATTTTTGCCAACATTTTCATAGTTCTTAAAATCCAAAAGCATTTCACAAAAGATGTGAATAATAAATAAATAATTTCCAAAATTCAACCAGGCATACGGCACACATACACATGTATGTGTATTGCGCTATTTTAAAAGTATTGACAAATTGGATAAATTAATTTAAAATCTAAACTCAAAATAAAACATGAAAGAGTGAATATTCGGATATGGCAAATCTTATATACCCTTCGCCATTGTGCGATAAGAACATTAAGTTACAAAAAAATTGTGTAAAGGTGAATAAATGAAAATGGAAATTTTTGGCTGAAATCTACATATGTACATACTTTTTTATTAATTAATTCATTTATTAATGATGTGCTAATAATCCCAATTTTTTTAAATGAAAACACTGAAATTTATTGTTGTGGGAAAGCTAGTTCCTATGCGCATTTCGCTGGTTGCTTAGGCCAGCTCGTCAGGAAACTTTTTCCAAATACTTTAGAAAAGCTAAAAATATTATACAAGTAAGACCATAAAGTGAATAAGAATTTTAAAACACTCTGGTCTTAAATGTAACAATATCAAAGCTTCAACAAAGTCACAACAATAAACCGTCAATTTTTTCTTTCTTACATTCCCCTACAATTGGCTGGGTTTTTTCCAACACAAATTGTAGGATTTTGGAATATTTCATTCCCAAAAATAATTTTTGATAATAAATTTGCATGTGCCCGGCAAATAAAAAACTGAAATCTCAAGCTGCTTTATTTAAGCATCTTGTTTTTTTAATTTTGTTTTTTTCTTTCTATCCTCTTACAACTACAATTTGTGTTGGAAAAAACCCAGCCAATTGTAGGGGAATGTAAGAAAGAAAAAATTGACGGTTTATTGTTGTGACTTTGTTGAAGCTTTGATATTGTTACATTTAAGACCAGAGTGTTTTAAAATTCTTATTCACTTTATGGTCTTACTTGTATAATATTTTTAGCTTTTCTAAAGTATTTGGAAAAAGTTTCCTGACGAGCTGGCCTAAGCAACCAGCGAAATGCGCATAGGAACTAGCTTTCCCACAACAATAAATGTCAGTGTTTTCATTTAAAAAAATTGGGATTATTAGCACATCATTAATAAATGAATTAATTAATAAAATATTTCATTCCCAAAAATAATTTTTGGTACATACTTTTTGTTGAGCAGAAATGTCAAATATTCTGAATAATTTAATTTTCTCAATTTTTATGTAATACGATAAGGATATTTGAAGACGATGCCAAGCAATTTTGAACAAGATGTGAGCGACGTCTTATTGAACGCTTATGTCTGGAATATATTCAAAACAATACCTCGAGGATCTTAAATTTAATCAAATGACCATTGATAGTATGGTTACTTTTTTATACTATTAACAAGAACAGCTGAGCTGAATCTTTGATCTCTACTGTGTGAGATCTTTATGAAATTTGACAATGTGATTTCTAGTCATATAGAACTGTTACAGATACAAATTTTTTATAATAGAATTATTTATTAGACGTACTCAAATGTTTTCCAAGAGTGGACCTTACATGTAGCTTATGGTTAAATATTTACCGGTCTTCACAAAAGTTGACAGCGTGATTTATATTACAGGCCAACATTTATTACAATTGCATTATTTGTTATGGTTTAAGTGGTGCTAAAATATTTTTCGAGAGTGGGCTCTATATGGGGCCAATGGCTTATTATAGACCAATCTTCACAAAATTTTGTGGTATTATTTTTAGTCTTATAGAACGAATTTGTGCAAAGTCCCATATCAATATGTGCATTCCGCTACTATTTTTGATAGTTTTTCTAACAAAGTGATCAATTTTTTAGGATGGTTAACCCACATTTTGATTCATAACTCTTATCCTACTAAACCGATTTTCCTGAATTTCAATCCAAAACTGTTTAGGAGAATTAGAAACAATTTTACACCAATATCGAAAGTGAGCGTAAATTCATTCAGACGAACAGCCAGACAGACAGACGGACATAGCTAAATCGTCTTAGAATAACTCAAAGACCAAGAATATATATATAAATTTTCATACGGAATGACAAACTTAGTTGTGGTGGAGGGGAAACTATTCCGGGAATTAGATAAACATTTTCTTTGCTCTTGGAAATTAAGAGCGTTCTGGAATTTTGGAACACCCATTCTATAAATATTATCTATATGAAGAAGTTTTAATATTAAAACAAGTTGTTAAGATAAATGAGCCTATTCAGCCTATCATTTTACCCAGTAAAAAATGTTCTCTTAAAGGAACAGGTTTTTACTATGACAATTTAAAATAATCGCCTAGAAACCTGCTGATGGGATACATGACTTTTGTATTGGGAGTTCTCTGTTTGGAGGGCTGACAATAATCGCCTTTTAAAACCTAATGGAATGTGCAAATTACAGAGTATACACAGAGGTGACACGAGGTGGAAGATATTATATGTTTTCCATTTATTTTTTCGAAAGCCGCCTTCTTGGCATTTCTCTTTACACCATTTTTTATGCTGCAATACAATGAACAGAAATTAATTATTCAAGATTTATTTGAAAATCTGTGGCCAAAAATAACTTTTTTGCTTACCACGCACCACACAAGTAAAAAATATATAAGTAAGTAAAAAACATTACAATAGAAAACCATATTACTTAATATATTTTTTGTACAAACCAAAACTTTTATTGAACTAATCCTTTTGTTTAACGTGGCTTGTGATTTGTTATTTTTGTTTTGATCAGCGCTTTCTGTCTGATTTTTTGATTTGGGCCTTATTCGTACGTCACTTTTTTAGCTCTGGTTGCTTCTTTTATAAAATAATTTGTGTGGTTGCCCAAAAACCTTTAAACGCTTCTTTGTTATCTGCAAAATTTTTGTATAATTTTTATTATAAGAATTCCCAGCACAATAATAGCGCTTTTATTGAAGCCCATGATTCTGCGCTTTTTCTCTGAAGCGCCTTTAAAAACTGTGTAAGTATTCCTCACATGTCAGTTAAATTACGTTGTGGATTCATAACTGCAACGATAAATTGATTACACACCTTTTTAAAAAAAATATTTAACTAATTTGATTTATTTGATTAAACTTACCAATTGTTTTTTTCATTCAGTGTGCAAAGCTGATTGTTACATCACCAATTTTTATATGCGCTGAATAAAGCGCTTTCTGTGTCAAAAATTTATTGCTTCAAAGTGGAAATTCGCCATAAAAAATTCATGTCTTAAGTAAGCGGTATGGTAAGAAAAACTTTTACGTGTTTCCCTTACAAACCTGCTTCGTTGGAAGCTCCATTTTTATTGGGTAGTATTCCTTTAATAAATATGAAATAATAGTTTCTACCGGGCTTAATTTCTTCTAAGAAAAATAATAAAGCAAATGCAATGTGCTCGACTTTTTTTTTGGTTGTGCACCGCACAGGAGTTTAGCTTGTTTCATTTAACATTTACATACACTCATGTTAATACATATTACCTTATATGATATTTTATATACATACGAGTATAAGCACATATAAATTTAAAAATAAATTTCTACAATTTCTTTTGTATAGAGTTTATATTGTTTATACCAACTCTTTGTTTTCTTTTGTACAGTAATAAAAAAGATTAACAGTGAAGTTTGATTTTAATGTGTTTGGAAAAAGGGGTGAACTAAAATGTACTTAACCACACCCTCTTTAGCATTAAGATATATAACATAATTAAATGTTTTAAAAGCAGTTGCAATGTTTTGCATTCATGCGTTGAATTCAACGGCTTGGAAAAGTGTGAATCGAATTAAGACTTTAAGTGATTCAAATGTGTTGTAAATAAATATTTCAAAACTACTTAATTTGTATGTTAAAAACGTGTAACTGGATGTTACTACGTATGAAGCTACGAGTATCTACATGAAGTTATTCTTTTTTTAAATTAGTAGTTAATAAACAACAATGTATATTTACTATAAAGGGAAATATAAATATATATTTGCCCTTAGATATATATTGTTACGTTACTGCCTTTTCAATAACGTTTTTGGCTTATTTCCTTTATAATAAACCTCTTTAGTTCTTTTATTGGAACTTTAATAAGCTAAATAAAACACTTTAAACACTTTATTTATAGCTGATACTATAAACAATTCACACAACTTTATTCAGAATTTAGTCCCTTTAACAACTTATAATATCGACCTCTATTGCGATCTACACACTTAAACGTTTGTACTAAAACTTATTAACGATGCCCACATTCACAAGTATTTATACTCTGTTCGAGCGCTGACGTCAAGATGGCTCTAGAACATTCGACGTTTTCGAAATGTCTGTAACATTTTCGAACTTTTTGGACCATACCAGCTTTTATTGTCTTAACAGCTAAAATCATTATGAATTACAGTGAGGTTCGGCAAGTCTTCATTAATCGTTTAACGCTAGAATAGCGCTTTCAAATTTTGGAAATTCTGGTTAAATTGTCGTTAACGAATCAACAAGAACATTTCTTTCGAATATTTATATTGTAAACAAAAACAAATCGCAGTTTTTTTTTTTGTTTTCAATATAAATATGCGAAATAAATGTTTTTGTCGACATTGCGGGCCTGGCAATAAATCCAATAAAAGTTATTGGTGCAGTTTACACGCTCTTTTAAAATGAGTAAGGATCTGTCATTACTACGAATGCGAGCGCTATCAAGACATGCTGACTGAATTTTTGTTTCCAAAATTTAGTCAGTTAAACATCAACGACATTTTGCTCCTACAAGACGGCGCAACTTGCCATACAGTGCTACTTACAATTCAATTTGGGGACAACTTTATTTCGAGAAGTGGTCCTGTTCACTGGCCTCCTTGTTTCTGCGATCTAACGCCGCTGGATTACTTGTTATTAGCTTCTGCCAGCAAACCAGCTCCTCTTGAAGCACTGCAAGTTAATATTTAAGCCACCATGGAAGCCATACGGCCAGATTTATTTGAAAAAGTAGCCCAAAACTTGATTGATGGAATGGATTATGTAACTAGTACACTCATAAAATTATTACAGTAACTGATTTTGGGTTATTAAATGCGTTTTTCATACTGTTAACATTGAATAAAAATATAGTTATTTAATGAATAATTTTACTTTTTAACATTTATGTTTGTTATTCAAAAAACAAACTACCAAAAATTTACTGCCTGGCCCACAATGTCGACAAGAATATTAATTTCGTATATTTATATTGAAAACAAAAAAAAATTTTAGTTTTTTTATTATTGTTTTCAATAAAAATATGCTAAAGAAATGTTCTTGTCGACATTCTGGGCCTGGCAGTTATTGTTTTTCCGTACTTATATTGTTATGTTGTTTGATTTTTTGTCGGTTCCAGTGTGACCAGATCTTAAAAATGTTTAAGCTAAATCTGGCATTAGACATGCCCAAAAATGCTAAATATTATTTTAAAAATGCTAAAAGTGATGTTAAAATGTTTTTCAAGATTTTTGTTAAAAATTTATTAACAGTATGAAATTTTATTCAAAACTAAAAAGGTACATTTTAGTGACTTTAACGAAATTAAAATAAATATTTAATTCATATTTGAAAAACATCAGATACATATATGTAAATATGTAGTACGGGTAATTGAAATTAAATTTTAAGTTTAGAGGGCCCGCAGAACTCTGATACAAAATTTAAACGATTTTATTTCTAGAATGTACAAATTTTTTAGATCATTTTATTTCTTGTAGTTTAAAAGAAGTTGAAGTTTTGAAATTATTATTTTTCCAGCAGTTTAGAGCAAACCATTTTTTTCAAACATTTCCACTAAAGAATTTTTATTTTAATACAAAGTGAAATTTCTTTTTACTTTTATGTCATAATATCAAATGGCAAATAATTTTTACAATCAACATGATGAGGCTATTTCTAATATTCCATAAATATTCTATGTTCTTACAAAATGTTTCTTAAGATAAGAAGTATTTAATTTCATACGAAAGTTCGATTCGATTCCTACTATTTTAAGTCAAAATTTATCATAATTTATAAAAAAATTTAAGTAAAATCAATAAAACTACTCGTCCAAATTTTTAAAAAAAAAATAGTGCTAAAAAAAGCTGAAAATATATTATAAAAATGCTTAATAAAATGCCAAGTGCTAAATGAAAATTTTGCAGCTAAATAAAAATTTTGCCAAAATCGCCACACAGGTCGGTTGAATAAAATTTTTTTTAAGCAACAACTGTTAAATTTTACGGATATGCTGTTAAATAAAAAAAAAAAAAAAAAAAAAAAACAAAAATTGATGTCTAATTCATATATTTTAAATAAAATGTAAATGATCCGTTTTTTAAATAAATTTTTACTTGCATTATCTGTGGAATTTAGCTACATAGTATTTTGAGTGTAGCCGCAGCTGACATATGAAGGAAATCGTATTTAAAAAATAAATGCCATGAAATTATATACCAGATTATAATTAAAGAATTTCATTCCAACAATATTTCTTGTATTATCTTTTAAAGTTCTCATGCAGTTAAAAAAAACCTCCCTGTATAATGGTGCTTCCTAAAACTCGACTGCAAATTTGATATTCATATTTTGTAAAACGGCCATTAATTCATTATAATGATAATTATCATTATAAAATATCCATTGATCCTAAGTCCGATCAATGTTGTAGGTCTTTAATTTTAGGCATAGGCATAAAAAATTTTCCAGTAAATAGCATATTTTGAAAATGTTAAAATATTATTAAATATATTGTTAGATATTCCATGTAAAAATCTTTATATATGTGGCAGCAATATAACGTGTTAAATGAAGTAAAGGGAGAACAAAACAAACTAGTAGATTATAAGGATATATAAACACTGAATAAAACACTTTGTAATTGAAGCTTGAATCAAACGCGTGTTTTCTTTCTGATATTGTTTAATACACAACATATGGGTATAAACAAGGAAACTATAAATATGCAAAATCCGGAAAAATTTATGCAAGTATATCTATTTGGGACCTAGTTTTAAAAAAATCATAGCTAATGTGTAGTAGTGATCTAGCAATGTTTTAAATTTCATTAAAATCTCTTTGATAGTTTCTAAGAAGTAGAAATTTCCCCCTATCTCCCTACGTGGTTCTATTTTTAAAAAAATGCATAGCTTATCTTCCCATTTAAATATGGATCTACCTATGTTTGAGATTATATTAAAATTGGTTTGATAGTGGGCACAAATGCCGTATTCTGTATGGGGGATATATGAAATAATGGACCGATTCGTTTCCAGCCAGCCTAACGGATATCGTAAGATCGGTATACTTTAACACATTAGCACAAATGCATAATACCCTCTCTACTATTCTGGTTTGGGTATAATTAGACAGTGCGGTTTAAGGATATTTGTCCTTAAAATAACGATTTTTTTAAAATGAAAATTTTGCACCACTTTTATTTACTGCGTATGGTAGCATCATCATCTTTAACATTAAAATTAAATAAAACAAGTGCTTTTGCATAAAAGCAAGAATCATTGAATACAAGATTACGCCATGCGCATAATTTCCCGTTAGATGACATTGTTCGTTTTTGGACAGGGCTGCCAAGTATGAAAGTCCCTAATATTCATGAATTTTTTAAAGGAAATGGATGCACTTTTTAAGACTGGCAGCCCCGCAATTTAACAACACAATATCTTAAATTTGCCAGATTGAAATATTTTGCCAATATAGATGCAGTTAGCATGATAGCATATGCTCGACATGCGCAGAAGATTTCAACTTTAATTTGGGATTAGCGTAATCATTATTTCTATCATTCTTGCATAAAACCTATAAGTTCAAAAAGAAAAGCCTATATTTACCATTACTGATTTTTGAATAAATGCAGCAACGTTGCTAGTTTCAGTACTTTTTAAGCTATTTTTCATAGGAGAGGTAGGAGGCAATTTTTGCTTCACCGAAAATATCTAACAGATTTTAATGAAATTTAAAATAGAGATAGATCCCTATTTCGACAGGTAAGCTATGTATTTTTTCAAAAGTAAGACTACGAGGGGTGGGTGGTAGCCCACGTCGGGTATCCGCAAGTGTTTTATATAATTTTGTTTTATTTTTATACCCTCCACCACCAGTAGTGGTGAATGAGGGTATAGTAAGTTTGTCATTCCGTGTAACACTTTTTTATTATACATCTAAGACCCCATAAAGTATATATATTCTGGCTCCTTGAGTAATTCTAAGTCGATTTAGCCATGTCCGTCTGTTGAAAACAAAACGAAAAACGCAAAAGAAAAGAGCAGACTTGGTCTCAAATTTCTTGTAGTTATCCTAGGCAGTTTGGAATTGAAACCCAGCAACATCGGTTCAGTAGGATATAAACTATGAATTAAAATGTGGAACCACCACCATAAAGTAAAAATATTAATAATTGTGATACAAAAACTAACATAAATGGTGGAATAATGCACGGTATGATATAAAATTTTGCACGAATTCGCTTTATCATACTGTTTTTAATTTCGTGCAGATCGGTCCATAATTAAGCAAAGGCCCCCTGTAAACCCTACTCCCGGAAAACAGTTTACTATGACTAAAGCCGTAATAAATAACGCTATCATACTAAAATTTGGTACATGACAATTTTATAGGACCAAAAATCATACTGTAAAATTTTTTGAAGCTCGGTCCATAATTTACAATAGTCCCCATGTAAACCCTACTCCCGAAAAACAGCTTAGTACGCCTAAGACCGTAATAAATAACACAGTGCAACACATGATTTCGGGACTCAATTCTGATAATTGTTTATGAAAGTAGACCCAAAAAGAAGAACTTCTGCATCATTAGTTTGGTCAAGGTACATCAAATAATAATTTAAAAATTAATTTGAAGTTAGTAAGTATCGTATAGGGGAATTTGTCACGTTCAAGCCTCTTTTCTTTGTCGCAACTCGAGAACCACTAGTCCGAAAAAGCTGAAACAAATTTACGAAGAATATAAGGTCATCAGAACCACAAGCGTCAACTTCAAAGAGGATGGATAGTGACAATAATTGAAAATGTTCTAAATTTTGTTTCCAGGCATAGATAAAAAAAATCGCATATTTTCTGTGTAAGAATAGCTGTAATATGAATCGGAATGTTTATTTGCATGCAAAATAAAGAATCAATAAAAAAGTCATCAATGTTTTTATCATTTGGAAAATGTATTAAAAATAAAAAATTTCAGTTTTTTTGGGCAAAAAATATTTTTTTTCTTGTTGCTTATGTAGCGAAACGTTGTATGAACAGATTAAAGGAATTGTAATTCTTAATTTTTTTTTAAATTTGTTTCAGCTTATTCGGACTAGTGGTTCTCTAGTTATGACAAAGAAAAGAGCCTTAAACGTGACAAATTCCCCTATACGATACTAACTAGCTTCAAATTAATTTTTAAATTATTATTTGATGTACCTTGACCAAACTAATGATGCAGAAGTTGTTCTTTTTGGATCTACTTTCTTAAACAATTATCAGAATTGAGTCCCGAATCAATCACCTGAAAAATGTTGTACTGTGTCATGCTATCATAATACAATTTGGTACGTCACAGTTTAATGTGACTACAAATCACACTGTAAAATTTCGTGAAGATTATACACACTTATTTTTAACTAGATTTTCTTATTTGTTTTTGTTGAACTAGTTTCTTCCCATTAAACGAATACAGGACAGTATTTTTCTGATTTCTCCATATGTTTTATGTTGTGGTTCATACAAATCGATTTTAGTTTTTCTGTGCTCCAGGGAAAGCTGCTTGCGGGACAATTTTGCATTTATATTTCAGTAAAAACTCAAAAAACTTAAAATCAGTTTTTATTTCCAATTACTTTTGAAGCTCTTTACAAAAAAACATGTTGATTCTCTCTTTGCATCTAGAATTTAACAGTTATACTAAATAAAACCCACTTCTGCTCTTAGTCTAGCGTTGCCATGTTATGAGTTTATATGAAAAAATACCGATTTATTCACAATATTTAAAAAAAAATTTTTATAATATTATTTTATAAAACCTTTAAATTAAAAATAAATGAGTGGTTTGTGCTAATATATTTGCTTAACATATAAAAATTAGCAAACATTTAAAAGAGATATTAATGTGCCTTAAGTTTTGCGGGCGACTGTATGTTAATTGATTTTTATTGATTTTTATTTGTCTTAAAAACTGAAACTGGAAGAGACTTTTGTTATGTTTAAATTTTGTATACCCACACCACAATAGTGGAGAGGGTGTTATGCATTTGTGCTAATGTGTGAAATACCTTCAAATATTGGCCCTAGAACCAACATAAAGTATGCCGATCAAATCAGAATCACTTTCTGATTCGATCTAACGATGTCCGTAGGGCTAGCTGGCTATACATGTAACCTTATGCGCGAAATGTAATGTGGTGCATAGGTTCTAGTTTGCGAAAGGACCAAGCCTATTTAAAATGGGACCAAGCTGTCCCTAATTTAATATAGCCCTCATTTAAGTTGTTTTCCGGAATAGGGGTTTTGCGCCCACTTTTAAACCAATCTTAATTAAATTTAAAAAAGCTAATAAATAAATTTAAAAGATAGTTCGGATTTAAAAAAGGCTCTGGAACTGAGGAGGCTGTTATAACTGTGGTTGACTATATATGTGAGCAGCTTGATGCAGGTTTCACTGGTGTGGCTGGAGTGTTCTTTGATTATTCGAAGGCCTTTGATTTGATTTCCCATGAAATTTTAATTAAAAAACTTTGTATTTTAGGAGTCTCGGGCAAAACTCTAGATATGTTTTCCACTTATTTATCAAACAGGAAACAGTTCGTTCAAGTTGGGGAGTCGAAGAGTACAATACTGGCAGAAACCTGTGGAGTCCCACAAGGAAGTGTTCTTGGTCCTTTACTATTCAAAATTTTTATTAATGATTTTAAAAAATATTGGCTTTAACGGCAGGTTATTTTTGTATGCAGATGACATATGCCTTTTTTATCCTTATAATCACACATTGGTGTTAAAAACACAGATTGAATATGATGCGGCTATACTAACAGAATTCTCGCACTGCAATAAACTATAAATTCTTCTTAGACTAAATTTGTAAGGTTTATGCCATATAATCTAAGAAGAGATGAAGAAATGGTAGTATATGTAGATGGGATTTCTATATCTGAATCTAATATGGTGAAATACTTGGGCGGTGTGCTCAGTCAAAATTTACTATGGGATGAACATATACTCTCAATGAAGGCAAATTTCATCAGGGATTGGAATATTATATAGATTTAGGAATAAACTAAACAGCGAAACAAAATTACTTATTTATCAGTCTCTTACTCATTCTCTTAATACATTCAAATTTTACTTACCTTCCTGCTACATACACAGAAAAAATTATTAAATTTCTCCAATCACCAAATTTGTTCTAAATTCATAATATCAAGCAAACAATTTGTTTATTTTGCACCTATTACCAAAATGATTATATTGATTACTAAAAATTTTAAAATTTTGAAAAAATATTTTCAATAAATGATATTTTTAATTTTAATTAAAAAAGTGATCAAAAAACTTTGCCATTTCAAACAAGTGGTTATTTATTTAAATAAATATTGACAACTACCAACAACAATTCTACATGTTTAAATTATTTTATTTTAAACGAAAAAAGTCAATTAAGATTTTTTGTTATTTAATTAAAATTTTAATTGAAAATTTATTTCAAAACAACTAAAATGTTCATTAAATCAAAATTAAATTTTTAATTTTCTTTCAACAAAAAAAATAGTTGATGCAATTATCAAATTAATTAAATTTTAATAC
This sequence comes from Pollenia amentaria, assembly GCA_943735925.1. Taxonomy (NCBI): domain Eukaryota; kingdom Metazoa; phylum Arthropoda; class Insecta; order Diptera; family Polleniidae; genus Pollenia; species Pollenia amentaria. The sequence continues at coordinate 220,630,605 of OX031006.1, read as the reverse complement.
TTTTTAAACTATTTTTTTAAATGATAAAACACTTTTTTCTGTGTATGGTTGCAGAGTTAATAGTTATTTGAAGTCACTTCAATCTGCTCAGAAAAAAGCTTTGAAACTTATATTTAATCTACCTTTAAGGTATTCTACACTGGACTTGTTTCAGTGGTATGCAACAAATATATTGCCTATAAGAGGATTGTATAAACAAGAGGTTTTAATTTATGTTTTCAAGACACTGAAAGAAAATGAACAGCGATCTGTGCAATTTGCTCAAAATTTTTCTCGTACGCAACGATATACTAGACAAGCTTATAAGTAAGGTTGCCCTAGATGCCGTCTCGATTTAACTAAGCAAAGAATTTCATATGCTGGGCCTTTTGAATATAATCAATGCAATTTCAACATTTAAAATTTATATTAAAGAACATTTACTACAAAATATAGAAACACTTTTGATGTAAATTTTGATTTCTACTTAAATTATTTTTTTTTTTATTTTTTTTTATTCAATATGCATATGTAAATATTTGAATTAAACTTGTATATATGTACATTAGAGCGACTCAAAAAAAAGTGTTTTAGTTACCCCTCTGAAAATAAAGGATGATATGTTTTATGATGATTCCCAAAATATTTTGGTTCTGGCGTTGACCATCCGTGAGCTGGGCCATTTTTAAAAAAGGTTTTTTTTCAGTTTTTCGAATTTTTTTGTACTTTGCTCCAAGACGACATAAATACAATTTGGTATCATCGAAGAGTTTTTGAAGCAGCATCCAATGGTATATAAAACTTGACCGCTTGCGACCTACTAATTGAGATATTAATCTAAATACATAGTTTCGTTTCGGGCTTTCATACAAATACAAAAAGTACAAAAAAATTCGAAAAACTGAAAAAATACCTTTTTAAAAATGGTCCAGCTTACGGATGGTCAACGCCAGAACCAAAATATTTTGGGAATCATCATAAAACATATCATCCTTTATTTTCAGAGGGGTAACTTAAACACTTTTTTTGGCTCCATACAACTTCAGTCGGTCTAATGTACATACATACATAAATATATGTATTATTATTTTTTATTCTATCTGTGTTTAATATTTTTCTCTGTTTGTTTCTTTCACTTTTTTTTTTTTTAAATTTTTGTTATTTCTTAAAGTATTAAACAAGTTGCCTTTAGCCCCTATAAAAGCCTTTAAGGGGCTGGGGCATCAATTTATAAATCTGTTAAATTATCTATGAATAAAGGAATTATACATTAAAAAAAAAAAAAAAAAAAAAATGGGACCACTAGGGGAGATATGGGGCAATTTCTGCCTCTCAGAAACTATCAACCCGATTTTAATGAAGTTTAAAATATAGATAGATACATATTTATATAACCACATTATCAGTGCATTTTTCAAAACTAGATCCTTAATATGTACACTTGCAAAAATTGGTAAGGTATATGTGGTCGAGCTTGACCGACTATACTTTTTTTTTTTTTTTTTTTTTCTTTTTTTGATGTTAAAATGTACTTTTTTATGAATAGAATATTTAGCCTGTCGCTGTTGTAAACGACCTTGCTATTTTTTGTATCACAAGCTGTGTTCTTTCAACCACATTCTGCAAAAAGGGACTTATACGCTTAAAACAACTGTTATAACATGTGGTCTCCACCTGAAATAAGATATAAGATTTTTATATCAGCAAACGTAAAATTTAATCGCAGAACGTATTATTTTACGTGTGGACTCTTAAATAGTGTTAGTATTAATATTATTATAAATGTTATGAGATAGTTGTCTCATAACGTTCTTATAAAATGAGCTGTCAAAATGCACTTATATATATCTGTGGATTTAATGGGTAACCGCGTATGTCCATTTTTACGATTTTGAGACGTGATGCCATACGGGTAAATATTAAAGCTCTTTATATCGCTCTTAAAATTTTTGAAAAAATATGGACCAATTCCTTTTTTTACGTGATGACCAATTTGAAAAAGTTCAATACCTCGTTTTTCCGCTCTCCTGAAAAATTTTATTTTAAGACATACGCGGTTGCCCACAGATAGTAAAACAATAATAAGTCACTATGGCGCATATTCATAAATGATCACGAAGTGTTAACTTTTTTAAGTACTTATTTAAGTTATTCACAGTTGGTTACTTTCAGCATATAAAGTTTAGACTTAATTATGGGTAAAGCTGTAAAGTAAAGCTAACTTACTAATACATTCAAAGAACAGCTGATTGATTAAATTTTATAATTTATTTGAAAAGAACAACATTTTGAAGTTATTATAAAAAAATAAAGAAATCGAAAAAAATATAAGAGATATTTAAATATTATCAGATGAAAACATGACGAAAAAATTAAGACATATAAAATACGGTGGAATCCATTTGAAATGGATGATGAAGACTTACGGACAGCTGCCAACTTTGTTTTTGTTTGAGCTTTCATCCTGTTCCATTGTTGCTTCAAACGACTAGTGTCCCTCATATAGCCGATTGACATAATTTGTTCGTTAATGTGCTGCCAAGCTTCTTTTTTCTTAAAAATCATCTTTGTATGGTTCTCTTATCGTCGATGACTTTAACATATTTGGACACCAAATCTTTATATGCCGTTTTTTCATCTGGCGACCAATTTGTGTATCTCTAAAATGAACAAAACAATAAATACTCTTATAATTTTCTAAATAATAAACTTACCTTACTATATTTGCAACTTGCGTCCATATCTACTGCGTCCAAAAAACATTCATACAAAAAAAAAACATACACTAGAGATGTGTTTTTGGTCAACAAAATTGATCTGTATACTAATTATAACCAAAAAAAAAAAACACTTTTTAGAGTTTGTATTAATTTTTTAAAGAACAGAAATGCTTTTTAATAGCTTGGTAAGCTTTTTAATTAATTACAAAATATATCGTTCAAGATATTATCGACATTTAATTTTGTCTACATGCCAATATACTCTGTTGCATTTCTTCTATCAGCTAAGAGCACTGGCTACAATAGTTATGAATAATGAATAAGATCTATAACTATCTATGAACTATTTTCTAGTTTCTGTTTTGTTAGTTCCGACTTTAGTTATGATTTCTGAATATGCGCCTATCATTTAAATGCTTAATTAGTGAAAAAAGTGTAAATCTTATTAAAAGTGTTTCCAAAAATAATATATTTAAAAGAAAAAACAAAAAAAAAAAAAAAAGAATAAAAAACGACACAAGTTTACTGTACGAGAATCGTATGAGATTAACATAAATACACGTTCTCCTTGCTTAAGATTAACATGAAGAACTGTGTTCCCTCATTCTGTCAACATTCTCTCAGATATTATATCAAACATTATCTCAGTTGTAGACCCAGTGTAAGGCTGATTATAAAATAAACCTATAATTTATTCCTTCTTTTCCGAATATACTCGTTTTTTTCGATTCTGGTGCGTTTTGAAATTTAAAAGTTGACAATGCTGATGACAAATATAAACATACTTGTACAATTTACGAGTATGTTTGGAGCACCGCAGCGTATGAGTTATAATGAATGAGTTTTTTAAGCACTTTGAACAATGAAATTTATAATTACCACTTTGAAAAGAAAATGTACTGCTAAATGCCAAAAAAGAGCAAAAACTTGAATATACATTAATGCAACAGGAAATACAAATATGAAAAAACTCCTATATTCATATGGAAATATGCTATAAACAAACATATACATGTATGTATATGCTAAAACTACACATGAAATACACAAATGTATACGTATGTGATGAAGTCTAGTTGTTAAATGCATTCATATTTTTAAGGCATGTATGTGTGTATTTCCATTGTATGTATTGTACAATTTACATTTACGAACACATATTCATTATTCAAAGTACTTAATATTTGTATAGTTTATTTCTATTTATTCCATAATGTTTTTTATTTCCTGTTTCTTTCTTTCTTTCTAACGCTCTTGTTCGTTCGTAGCTATTATCGTTTGCTGCAAACGAAAGTTTGCCAAAGTAAATACATCATTAAAGAAATAAATGTCAAATATGCACATGCATGTTAAGTACCATAAACACAGTTACCTGTTCGTGTGTTGTGTGTATGTGTGTACGCGAAGGCAGTTTAAAAAAAAATTTATTGTAAGGGAATGAAAAGTACACATTCTCATTTTTAAAAATTTATATAGCCAACATTTAAAATCACAATCTGAAGTTTCACTGCATTATGAAGTTTTACTTAAAATTGTGTATGCATCTTTTTTTTAAACTTAGAACATCTATTTTAGCAATAATTTATTTATCAAGCACAATTTTGAAATTAAAAAACTAAAGATCTTCAATAAAAATTTATCAAATATATTTTTTCCGCGTAATTTCGAAAATAAGAAATATTATTCTTAATATAATTTTCCCTTATACTAAAAAATTTTTTTAAGTTTCAATCAATTTTTAGTTTTAACAGGTTTAAGCAAGCTGGACACCCTACTGGATAGCCGTTTTTCAAAATAAGCCCACGTATTCGCGATTAAACGATATTTTTTATAATCTTGGAATCATTGTTCAATTTTAATCAATTGAACTCGCTTAAATACTATTTATCGTTATTTTTTTTTTTTGGAGAAAAACGTTTTTCGCAATCTTTGAAAATACAATTTTTTTCTAAAGTTTATTGCATATTTTTTTTATCTAAATTTAGATATTTTTTTTAATTAGGCTTAAGTTCATTGAATTTAATTTTCATTAAATTATTTTTATGAAGACAGGAATTTTACAATATGAAATTAATTAAAATTTTGAACGCCTGGGTTCAAATCTCAGCGCAGTCAAGAATGAAAAATTATCAATAAAAAAATTTTAATTAATTTCATGTTGTAAAATTCCTGTCTTAATAAAAATAATTTAATGAAAATTAAATTCAATGAACTTAAGCCTAATTAAAAAAATATCTAAATTTGGATTAAAAACCATTAACAGTTAAATAAAATAACCACAATACAGTTTATTGCATATTTTTTAAAATAACATAACATTGTAAAAAAAAGAAATTTTTTTTGCGAAATATTTTTATTGATATTGGATGAATTGCAAAGTTCTTCAAAAAAAAATTGCATTAAACAAAACTTACAGCTTATTTAAAATTTTTAATCGAGAATAGATGCTCTTACTTTGAATTTAGCGTACTCGAAATAATTTTATCAGTAGGGAGGCCAGCTTGTTACAATTTGCCACTTAAACAATGTATTCAATAGAGTTAAGAAAAATTTCTTTTACTGCCTGGCCCACTATGTCGACACGAACATTTCTTTCTTACATTTATATTGAAAACAAAAACAAATTTAAATTTGTTATTATTGTCTTCAATATAAAAATGCGATAGAAATGTTCTTGTCGACATTGTGGGCCTGGCAGTTAATAAAAAAAAATTGCAAAAATATTTTTCCGCGAAAAAAATTGCGAATATGGCGAAAACGAGCCCAAATTTAAAAAAAATACTGGCTCCATTGAATTCAGCGTACTCAAATAAACATTTCTGGTAGGGTGCTCAGCTTGTTAAAAAAAGTGCCAATATTAATTAATTTTTTATATATATTTATAATAGTCTTTTTAAACCTCCTACATAAAATCACTTTAACTTTCGCCTCACACGCATGAATAAAATTACAAGTGTATAACCCACAAGATTTTCTTAAAGTCCAAAATAATCCTCGGAAATGGCTTGGAAAATAAATACTTTGTTTCTGTTTTGTGTTCGCCAATAAACAACACAAGCATATTTCGTACAAACATGAATTGTTCACATATGTTTTGTATTCGATGAATGCTGAAAGAATTTGAATTAAAGAGTGGTTTAAACAACGAGCTGTTAAGGGGAAGCACTGCTGATTAAAAATTAGAATTTACGACTGAAAATGATTTTAAAGCTTCTTCTTCAATGTCTTTACTCTGCAACGTTTTCTCGGAAATGGTAACATTTAGCACTATAAAAGCTTTGACAAAAAGCCAACATGTCTGCCAAATATGAATTTTTTTTAATATAACTATAAACATTTTTTAAATGTTTGCCCATACAGCAAACTCCTCAATTAACAACACAAAATATTTGTACAAACGTAAAATTCTGATATGTCTGCCAAACAATTTATGTGGTTTTATATTTAACTAAAGTTGTCATTATATGCAGTTATACTGTTATAAAGGTATGTACATATCTATCTCTTAACTTTTAGCAGATTTTTCATACTACCTTCTTATTTCTTAAAATTTCCTTTTGCCTTTAAAACTTTATAAATATAAGAGTCTAAAATTTATGATGCCATAAGTTGGCACATGTTCTTTCATACGTATTTACGTATGTAAAAGGGGATACTAACTATAACTACAATATAAACTTTAAATGACGATTATAAAACATTCTAAATTTAATAGGACACATGCGACTATTCATTAAAGTATGTGCATGAAAAAAACGGAGCCGTAACAGAATTTTAAAAGAATTTTTTTAATTAAATTGATATTTCACTTGTTTGAGTACTCGCATTTGTCCTTTTTACTACTTCAGCAATAAATTCAAAGATGTCCTTAATACACGTTGTTTTGGGTATTTTTGCTGCAAAGTGAATATTTGCTAAAAGGGTTATTTTCATTTTGTGCTCTTTCTTTTTAACTTGTACATATGGTTTTTTTTATTATTTTCACTTAGTATCAGTTCAGTTTTTAGGATGAAGTTGCGTAATTAAAATGGTTAATGGTTAAATTTAACAATATAACAATTTAACTTTTAATAAAATAAAGGTTCAACTATACACTTAAGCAAATTTTAGTTACTTTAACCATATTATTATCACCGAAACCATATTAGTTATAAAAAAAAACATTGTATGTTTAATTTAAAATTTAAAATAATATGTTTAAGGATCAAAACAATGGTTGTTTTGCTCTGTACAAAAGTTGAATGCTTTTCAAATTCATACTTGCATGGTTTGCTAAAAATTTGAATTACTGATTAAAATACATAAATTTACCAGTAAAACCTAATGAATGCTCATGAAGGTCGTTAAAGGCTGGAACATGAATTAAAATGAATAAAACCAGGAATAAAAATTTAAATAAAATTTAAAATTAATAACTAAATTGGTAAAATAGCTAAAAAAAATAACTATAATATGGTTAGCAGTGACCACATTATTGCTAATTTTAGCCATAGCATGATTACTTTTATGGTTAATGTTGATCAAAATATTGTTAGTTTTGAACAAATTATGGTTAATTTTACCATATTATGATTGATTTAGGGCAAATTATGGGTAATGTTGTCCATATTATGTTTAGATATAAATATTAACCTGAAACATAAACATTGTTAAAATCCAACCATAGTATGTTGCTCTTAGAATATGGTTGCCTCCAAACATAGTTTTTTCTGCGTGTAAGGAATGTTAAGCATTAATTGGAACGATGACTCATAGAATAAAAGCAGAAATTGACGCAAATGATGATGCTCACAGTTTTTAGATTAAAATAAGGCGTACGAAGTAATTGTACTCAGTTTTACTTACGAACATTTGATAGGACATAAAGTGATACAATTTTTATATATCCTACTTTCCAAATTAATAAAAAAATTTTGTTTGTGTAAATAAAATATAGTAAATATATTTTAAAATGAATGTGGATATTTTTTAATTTGATCATTTTTACTGGAATTGTAGGCATTAAAATTTCAAAAATTGTAATGTAGTGCTGCCGTACGAATCAATTGATTGAGGGGCCGTTATAACAACTTTAACAAGTTAGTGTTCAAACAGAACTGGGTCGAGACCACATTTTCCATACAAATAGACATAAATATATGTAATAGAAAGCCGTCGCACAGAGGCTTTCTATTACATAACCGATTACAGTATATTAAATTCTACACCACTACTGAAAATTGTTGTTTACTTGTCAAGCTGCATTGTATTAAAATTAAGTAATTTTTTTAGTTATTCGCGCACAATAGTGTTAATTGAAATTCGGTATATTTCGACGCTTAATATATGTATAGTTTTTCGCAAGTCAAGAGTAATACTTTTACTATGGAATCTTCAACCTCAGGTATTTTAGCGTTGTTCTAAAAATAATTGTGTTAACAAAAGTTGTGTGTGTCTCAATTTTGGCTATTTTCAAAATATTCGTGGATATTTAAATATGAATGGTGTTAGTTGGCGTTAGAATATTAATTTTTTAAGAAACTGCAGTTCTTAGGCTTTCATATTCAGTAATAACATGTTGAGCGTTTTTGCGCGAAATTTTTTTATTAAATTAATTGTGAAAATAGTCACTCAAGCAAAGAACACCAGTTCTTGTCTTTTGTTTGATTTGTCTTCGTTTTGTTGTTAGGACATGCACACAATATTAATTGCCGTATCTTGTGGTCATGATATCAATGTAGAAAAATTTAGAGTATTTGGTCAGAATACAGCTCGACTTTTTGTTAAGAAGTATCACTGCCTCCAACCCAGAAATTATTTCGCACGCGCTATTACCGATCGGTAAACTGTCTGAGGAAGACCAGGAAGCCCGAAATAAAGATTTTAAAAACTACAGAGAACATTTTTCTCGCAAATGTAGTCGGGAGGATTGCAATCGAGACATATTAAATAGGTTCCTACTAAGTTCAGATCCAATCCTATCTGGTAAAATAAAATTGCCCAAAAAAAAAATTCCACCAACTTCCAAAATAAGTAGTAGATCTACTAGTTTCGCCTTCAGTTTTGACGTGGCACCAGAAGGCACAAATCATGATACAGATGACGACGGGCATATTTTTAAAAATAGCAGGTTAGAAACACATGTCTTATAATAAATATATACTAGAGGTCTGCACAAATGTATTTGCTAGCCAAATGACTGTTGTGTGTGTATTTGATATTCAAATCAAATGTGTAAAAAAATGAGAGCTAGTAATTCACGCTCAATCATTTTATATGAGAGATCAACACAGCCACATACACTAACACTAATTTTGTGTGTGTCCCTATTATTGTTTATTGTTTGATGAACTCAAATTCATACATCTTACAATAAAAAAAACTGAGTTAAGTTAAAAATCACACTAATCATTCGTGTGTTTGTTGTCTTTCTTGTTTTGTTAAAATTGGGTTTTCCCCTATTTGAAAATTTTCCCTATCGTTACTAAAAAAGTAAGAAAATAAAATGATTGTAAAAATATATTTTTTATATGCAAAACCAATAACAGTAATAAAATTATAAATAAAAAAATAATTATTATGAAAACCGTCAAATATTTTACTAAAATTATCGATAAAAAATTAAATAATGTCAAAAAAATGTAAAATTGTTCAACTTAAAACTTAAAAAAATTATCAAAGCTAAGAAAGAAAGCTCGTTATAAAATAAAAATAATCTATTAACGTTTAAAAATAAGTTATAAGTTCTCTTGATTTAAAAAAAATTAAAGATGATACAAAAAATACTTTATTTTAAGCCTTACTACTTACGTTATGAGTAACAAAATAAAGTAATTTCGGCATAGAACTGACTGATGCTGTAATAAAAATAAAAATTTTCGTTTGGGAGTTTACATTGAAACAACAATAAAAAATTCAATTTCTTTTTTGTTTTCCGTATAAATTCCCTAACGAAAATTTTTATTTTTATTACAAAAACAGGCAGTTCTATGCCGAAATTACTTTATTTTGTTACTCATAACGTAAGTAGTAAGGCTTAAAATTAAGTATTTTTGTATCATCTTTAACGTAACTTGTATTAATTTCCATTAGCAGAAAACGAGAAATAATGACCATTATATATGCAGTTATATTATCTTCAAATATTAAAAACTACATATTCTACATACATATGTATGTATAATAAAAACGGCTTATGTAGTGTAATTCGAAACTTTGTTATTGAAAGTTTTTGAAGTTCATCAAATAATAGTTTTTTAATTGCCATTTTAATAAGTCAATTTTAATTTTGAATTACGGGACTGCGACAACTCTTTCTTACACTTGTAAGACTAATGGTAAAAACGTTACATAAAGTTTTTCAGTGGAATAAGAGAAACACAATAACGCTCAAAAATAAACATATGCGAGAAGCATGAAATGTGAATGTATGTGTTTGGCGGACTCTGGTATTAAAGTATTAACTCTTTGACGTTGGGCAAAAAGATATTGAGTCAAAAAAGACATTTCTAGTTTTTGATTGGTTAAAGCTCAATTTGTATTCTCTTTCGTTTGGTATCAATAACTCCAGTCTAGCAAAACTGCCTTCCAATCGTAAGCTTTTGCTCTTGAGGCAATATATATATATATATATATATAGTCCCGTCAATCCTACAAAGAGCATAGGGCCTCAATGAAGGCGTCAACTTCGGACTCTGTTTGTGACGGCCTTCCTCCTATTCTACTTCCCTGAGTATTCCAAACAATTGCATTTCTGGTGATGTCATCGTGTGACCTGCGCAGAGTATGGCCGATCTAGTTCTAGTTGCACTTACGTATTTCAATGTTAACTGGCTGGTGGTTTTTTTGGGACCAGAGTGTAATGTTGGAGATAGTTTCCGGCCAAAAAATTATAGGCTACCAAGAAAGCAAAAGAAGTCAACATCCTCAAGATGTGTGCTGTTAATTACAAACTTATCAGACACAATTGGGTTTACCCAGAGAGACTAAATCGTTGGGCTATTAATACCTGCATTGTAAGCAGTTTCCACTAGCCGTTCTAATTTTGCGGACATATGGATATAACTGTACGTCAATAGACATACGTCATCCGCATAATTAAGGTCACCCAATCCTCTTTGGATACCCTACTTTATACCACTCACGCGCCTGTTCGCCTTGAGCATGTTCGTCTTGAGGCAAAAAGTCAATTAGATTATTTTCAATTAAACATAACGATAAACTACAGATTCTGACTTAGGATCTTTTTGTCTAACTTTCTGGAACAATTTTGAACCATTTGGTATGTCAAAAAGTAAAGGGTGATTCATAGTGAGGTTTGATTTACAATGTTAAATAAAGCACATTACAATGAAAGTGAACTTAATTTTTTTATCGGTTAAAAGAACAATTTATGGCATTTACTGTTTGAAAATTATATCATGTAAATATTGACCATGAATGGATCTGAGGTGGCTCATTCCGAATTCAATGAAAATCCGTTGTTTTATCGTGAAATATTGTTCAGCGGTGAAGCACATTTATGGATCAATAAACCAGCAGCTACCATTAAATCCAGTTAAAACAACGGTATGGCGTGGTTTATGGGCTGGTGGAATCATTGGTCCATATTTTCGTTATCGTAATCCCACCATGTTAGCGGACTATATGCTTCCTGAAATTCAAGCGAATGGTCCCGGTAAGCCGTCTTCTTTATTTTAAAGAAGACAGCGCTACGAGCTATGCGACGCGTGAAAGCATGACCGTGGTGAGATATAATTTTGGCGATCAATTATTTTAACGTTTTGCTACGATAAATTGGCCATCTAGATCGTGCGATTTCACAACTTTGGAATTTTTTTCTGGAGATATGTAAAGTCTGCGGTCTTCAGAAATAAGCCAGATATAATTGACGCTTTGAAAGCCAACATTACTCGTATTATTCGCTAGATACCAGTCGCAATGCTATTACGAGTCGCCCAAAATTTGAACTTCCGAACGGACCACCTCAGACGTAGTCATGGCCAACTTTAACATGATATAATTTTAAAACAGTAAATGATGCCATAAATGGTTCGTTTAACCGATAATAAACATTTTTAGTGCACTTTCAAAATTTATGTATTTTATTTCACATTATAAATCAAACCTTACGATGAATCAGCCTTAACAAAACATTACCAATCACAGAGCAGAATAAACTTAACCGATTAGAAATACACATTTAAGTGGTTTTTAACTTAATTGAAAAAGAAATGGAATATTATTCTTAAAAAGGGAAAATAATAATTTTAACTACTTATCGTGCTGGTGCTGGACGAATAGTATATTAGGTACCGTATGCATACCCCAATCTGTGAAAAAACAACTAAAAAATCTACTTTGGCTGAAGTATAGCAAGCACCAACAAAAAAAATAGTTACGAAACATTTAAGAATGCAATCAGAAAATCCTTAAGAATTAAAAGTTCATTTTAGAACCAGCGTTATTCAGTTTGAAACTATTATAGATGTTTAAACTTACTGTGGTACATATATGTACCATCCGGGTCGAAAGTGTTAATATAGAAAATTTACTGCCTGTTTTTAGAACGCGAAAATTTTGAGATCGGAAAATATTCCAATATTTTAATTTCAAAATGCCGCTCCTGAAACGGTTCTGAAGTGCAACAACAAAAGTGACTTGGTTTTAATTGGTTTGTATGAATGACCTTTAGAGATCTGTATAATATAGATCAATATAAATACATAAATAATTACTAGCAAATGCAGCGGAAAACTCTCCTTTTTCTGTATATTAGTGTATGTTTAACCCTTACCCAGTACTAGAAAAATAAAATGAATATGGGAAAAATAAAATGAATATGGGACATTTTTTTTAAATATGTATAATAAGCAATAAAAACTGTTTGGAAAATTGTGACCCATGAATACAGGATAGGGGTTAAACACTGATACATAAATGCTTAAGAACATATGCATTCATTACATGATTTCAGGCTTAACGAAATATAATCTCATTTATATAATTAATGTTATTAGTTGGAATTTCGTTCTTAATTAGATTTCTTTGAAGTTTATTTGCAAAAAAAAAAAAAGAAAAAACACGAAGAGAGAAATTTTTAAACAAAAAATTAATCTGCTATTTTCTTACTCACTCTTGCCTTTACTTTTAGTGTTCGGTAAAAACCGATGACCTTATTGTTTGACGACAAAAAAACAAGCTAACCAGCCATCCAATGGAGAAACCAAACAATTAATTAATTATATAAATCCTTATTGCTACGTTGTAGTAGTTGTAGTTGTACATAGACATTATACAAGCAATTAAGCGTTCTTTAACAAAAAATTATAAAAGAAAAAATATTTCATGTACACACAAAGCAACAAGTAGAAAGAAAATTCGTAGATAATGGGAATAAAAGAAATTGTGGACATTTACGTACATATAAAGAGTATTATGTATATAAGTATATTAATAAATTAAGTAAATACATTATTATTTATATTTTAACAAAACTTTTTTATTTTGAAGATAAAAAATTACATGTTTCTGTTAAATAACCCAAAGTGCTATTTAAATTTTACCATATGATAAATAAAAAAAAATTAACATGATTGTAGCCAATCGTAATATGATTTTATTAAGCTGGGATCACACGATTGCCGCAAATGCACTAATATGACACAATTTTCATTGTGATTTATTGACGCACAATAATGAAATTGCCCCAATAAAATATTCTGAATTCAGCTGTTGTGGCAGCTTTTTTATTTGTTTGCAAATTCTAGTTGGCTTTTTCATTAAGAAAAAAAGAATAGTGTATCATATAATCCAACAAAGTTTTGTTGAATAGTTTTGTTTTAAATTTGTTAAGTAAAATATATGAAATTCCTAAAATAAAACAAAGTAAAATTCTATTTTAAATATATAAAGGAATAGAGAATATTTACATTCAAAAATAAATTCACTTTAAAGAATTTCAATACATTTTGCTCCGTTTTCCAGAATGTATTCTTTTATATTGTCTTGAACAGCTATTGTACTAATTAAAAAAAAATTTCGGGAATACAAAATTTATTATTAATATATTTATTAATGATTTGCTAAATTCCCAATTTTTATGTTTGATAAATTTAATTTTTATTTTTAATTTATTCCTGCTAAAAGAAACACACAAAAGTAAATTAATTAAAAGAGGCAAATATTGGCGCGTATTGTGTTGTTTAATTGCCGCACAAGAACCCAATAAATATTGGTACATTGTAGTTATTTTTATTGACGTACTATTGCATATCAAGTAGTCACACTATTGCCGCACAAAGGTTGCATTTTTATCGTTAAAAGTAAGCACAATATTGCCCTCGATTGGTGCATGAGGCATTTGATTGTGCAGTCACACGATTGGGGTATTAAAAAGTGTGAAAATTGGTGCATTGCGGCAATCGTGTGATCCCCGATTTACTGGTTTTAACAGATATATACAGATATATAGATATATAAATAAATCTATTGTGTGCCATGCCTACTTCTAAAATCCCGCCCACATTTTGTCGGATGTTGCCTATTGTTAACCAGGATGCTTGTACCTAGTTTGGGAACTTCGGATCTTGCCGTCCTCCTGATATATAGACAAAAAAAAATAAGAAAACAGCAACAACAACGGATCTATGGGTGCAATAAGAAGCAGCTGTGGTTTTTTGCACATATCTCAGCCATTTATGGACCAATCTGGCTGAATTTTAATAACAAAATTATAAGGAGCATATGTGATAGAAATGTATAAACCCAAGTCCTCATCAAATCTGAGGTCTTCGGAAAGCCCATTTCAACAGACAGACGGACATCGTTAAATAAACTTCGCTACTTCGTCTCAGTATATATATACTTTTAAGAGTATAGGATTAATATTGTACAAATTACAAACGGAATGACAAAATTATATATACTAGGGTATTCATTCGCTTAACCGTTAATCGGTTAACTGATTAATTACTACCCGATTTACTGATCGGTTAAGTTAAAATTGCTTATTTTCGATTAACGATAAAACCGATTAATTAACCGAAAAAACAAAATATATAACTTTCTGTAGTATTATCACATATTTTTTTTTTTGTATGTTTATTTAATTGTTTTGTCTCATATACAAAAGGTATGTGTTTAGAAGTATGTTTTCATACAAACAAAGCAGATGTTCAGTGATCTTTATTTTAAATAAGTGTTTGCTGTCAACAAAATTTTGTTTCACGTACTTTTTATATGTATGCGTTTAGTTATTTGTTTGAAAAAGTGAACGATAAATTATCCCATTGTCTGATACCTCATGTTGTTGTTGTGGCGGCGAAACCTGAAGAACAGGTGTTGCTAAGTTGTCAATCCTTGGTAGGTGTGTGATGAACACCTAGTCGTTCCGGTGCATAGTGTCTCAACTAGTACAAGCTAGCGGGCCAATATTATTTCTGCACTCATTTCAATTGTATTTTCCAGCACAGCAAAAATTAAAAATCGTCTCCAATCACCAAACTCATACCAAACTCCTAGAATCAGGCAAACAAATTGTTGATTTTGCACCTAATTCAAAAATGATTATATTGTTTATTAAATATTGTAAAAATTTTACAATTTTGAATATTTTTTTTTCAATTAATGATGTTTTTAATTTTAATTAAAACAAGTTAGAGTGCTATATCCGGCTGTGCCGAATCTTTGATACCCTCCACCGACCGGAGTGAGCTCTATATGATAAATACATATATATTATAAACTACTCTTCACAAAAACGAGCGTCAGCATTTAAATTAGTTGCGGTTTAGACAGGAATTAAATTATTGACTGACAATAAGAAAATGTTATGCGTTTCTTGTTAGGACTTTGAACATGCTTGAGTAAAATATCATGATTTGTAAAAGTTTCAGCCGACTAAAATAATTTTTAGGAGGGTAATTTGTATTGGACCTATGGTAAATTATGGCCCAATCATCCTAAAATTCTGAAAACTGATTTCTAGTATTACAAAATATAAATTAGAATAAATTTCAATACAGCAGTGTAATTAGTTTTAGCGTTAACAGAAAATTTCACAAATTTGCATGATATTTTTTCTGGCCATATGAATTTAAGTAAGACATTTTACCGCAATATCTACATCTGTGATGGTTTAAGGCGAATTTTATTATTTTCCCAAAGTGAGCTTTATTTGGTTTTAGGCGCAATAAACTGTTTTCCGAGAGTAGGGTTTATATGTGGCCTAGGGTAAATTATGGACCACTCTTCACGAAATTTGCCAGTGTGATTTCTCGTCCTATAAAACTGTGACGTACCAAATTTTAGTATGATAGCGTTATTAATTACGGTTTTAGGCGTACTAAACTGTTTTCCGGGAGTAGGGTTTATATGGGGCCTAGTGTAAATTATGGACCGATCTTCCAAAAATTTTACAGTCTGATTTCTGGTCCTATAAAACTGTGACGTACCAAATTTTAGTATGATAGCGTTATTAATTACGGTTTTAGGCGTACTAAACTGTTTTCCGGGAGTAAGGTTTATATGGGGCCTAGTGTAAATTATGGACCGATCTTCAAAAAATTTTACAGTCTGATTTCTGGTCCTATAAAACTGTGACGTACCGAATTTAAATTTGATAGCATTATTTATTACGGTTTTAGGCGTACTAAACTGTTTTCCGGGAGTAGGGTTTATATGGGGCCTAGTGTAAATTATGGACCGATCTTCAAAAAATTTTACAGTCTGATTTCTGGTCCTATAAAACTGTGACGTACCAAATTTTAGTATGACAGCGTTATTAATTACGGTTTTAGGCGTACTAAACTGTTTTCCGGGAGTAGGGTTTATATGGGGCCTAGTGTAAATTATGGACCGATCTTCAAAAAATTTTACAGTCTGATTTCTGGTCCTATAAAACTGTGACGTACCAAATTTTAGTATGACAGCGTTATTAATTACGGTTTTAGGCGTACTAAGCTGTTTTCCGCGAGATGGGTTTATATGGGGCCTATGGTTAATTATGGACCGATCGTCACGAAATTTACCAGTATGATTTACAGTCGTACAAACCAAATTCAAGCAAAATTGTATGTCATTCCGTATATTATTAAACCACATATGTTAGTTTTTGTATCAAAATTATCATTTTATTTAGGGTGGTGTTTCCACATTTTGATACATAGTTCTGATCCTACTGAACCGATGTTGCTGGATTTCAATCCCAAACTGCTTAGGATAACTACAAGCAATTTGAGACCAAGTTTGTTCTTTTCTTTTGCGTTTTTCAAAAGTGAGCGTGTTTTCAACAGACGGACAGACGGACAGGCGGACAGACGGACAGACAGACAGACGGACAGACAGACGGGCATGGCTAAATCGACTTAGAATTACGCAAGGAGCCAGAATATATATACTTTATGGGGTCTTAGATGTATAATAAAAAAGTTTCACACGGAATGACAAACTTAGTATACCCTCATTCACCACAGTGGTGGTGGAGGGTATAAAAAAAAGATAATAATATTTGCCATTTCAAAAAATTTGTTAATTGGTTTAATTAAATACGTATAAGCTCAGGCGTTGACAATTCCCAACAACAATTCTACAAGTTTAAATTATTTTATTTTAAACGAAAAAATTAATTAAGATTTTTTGATATTTAATAAAAAATTTATTTCAAAACAACTTAAATGGTAATTAAATCAAAATTATATTTTTAATAATCTTTTAATTAAAAAAATAATTTATTCAATTATCAAGTAACGTGATATTGAAATACTTCTTAAACAATTTTTTTTAATGACAAAAAATTACTGATATTTTTTCTGAGAGGTATCTTAAGCTTTTTAAAAAAAAAAAAACAAGTTGAAAAATGCTGCAAGACGGAAGTGGCTTATCAATGGGTCTCATTTGTTCACTATTGTCACTAGTTGTTCTTTAATTACTTATGTCTACCTTCTCATTATGAGTGTAAAGCACAATAATGTCTGTTTTTAAAGAAATTTTTAGGAAAAAAAATAAAAATCTTAATGATTGTACACGCAGCAAAAAAAAAATATGGTTGGGCATGGTTACGGCAACAACACTATGTCTATTGTAAAAATATATTGTTGTCGTACATATACTTAATATTGTTATTTTTATTTAGTATCACCAATCTTATAGTTACTTTAAAAAATTCAATGTTTATCGCAATTATAAATTTAAGTATGGTTCACTGAAAAATAATCATGTTTATAACCACTAAATAATGATAACTTTGAAAACATATTATATTCCTCACAATCATTTAATGATATTTAATAGCCATTATAGGACAACTTTCTATACGTATACTCATAATATATTTAGGATGCAAGCAAAATATCTTTACTCTAATAATGTTTTGTTATCGCTATTTGTAAAATAATTTTGCATCAGTTGTGTCGTTTGTTTAAAATATTCCTATTGAATTATTTGTTATTTAGTGGTTAAACAAATTAAAAAAATACGCATTAAAAATTCAATTTTAAAGAAATTAAAAAATAAAGAAATTGGAGGTACATTAAAAAAAATTGTAAAGTGTCACAAAATAAAATATCAATGTTAAAAAAATTTTAATATTGTTTGAAAATGGTGGAAAAATATTGACCATTGTTTTGTGCTATTTTAGAGAAAAAGAATGAAAATTCTTTAAAATAATTTATAAATAATTGCGACCTACGACACAAATATGATGTGAAATATCTGTAACAGTTCTACGTTAAGGTTGCCAGTCAGTAAAGAAACATACATATTATTATGATTAACATGATAATAATATGATTACTTCTTAACTTATTATGATTAACATGATAATAATATGATTACTTCTTAACTAATTATGATTAACGTGATAATAAAATGATTACATTAAATTATAATATAATGTAATAAAAACAAATTAGTATTAAGGGAAAAATATTATGATGTAATATCCCAGCAAAAACTTAACTTACAATGCTTCTTTTAATGACTTCCTGAATTCATTACTTTGTAGCTTTATTCGCCACTTTTTGCATTATTAGTTACATATAAAATAATAACTTTATTATAATACCTTAAATAAGTCATAATTATACATTACAAAAAATACTTTGGTATAATGACTTAAATTATTATATGATTTTAAATAATTTTTTAGATCAATTTACAATTATTATATTAATATTTGTAAGATATCCGGTAATATTATAAAATTTTAAGAATAATTTTGATGTGAAGTACATGGAAAATCCAAAAATCAATCAAATGTATGTAAATATACATATATATAAATATGTTCCAAAATTACCAACACAATATATTTTCGTTATTAGTGATATCAATCTAATGTTAACGATGTTTTTTTGAAGAACATAATCAGGCCTGTCACAGAAATTGTTAGGAATTGTTTTGAATCCGTATTTTCATTTCGATCGATTTTCGTAATTCTGCCAAATTTTAATTTTGTTTTTTTTAAGTTAAATGTGGCAATATTGTGCAAACCAAAACAAAAACTTTTTTCGATTGAAAAATTAAAAGTGATTTCATTCCGAGAAAATTTATCGGTTTTCGTTTTATGTATTAAAAAAACTTTCGATCGAAATTTATTTCTGTGACAGGCCCGTATAGTTACATATATTAATACACACATTGTTATTATAATGTTAGAGCTATGAATGATTTTGTGCAGCAAAAGCACTCTTTATTGTGTACACTTTTTCAACATCAATTCCATAAGATTTCAGAGCAATTTTAATAAGCGTCTTTTAACCTTTTTCACAGTTAGTTTGAAAGTACTTATTTCTTGTCTCTTTTGGTAACTACAAATTTTTATACAACTTTTAAGTATAAAATAATAGTATAATTTTTTAGGTTTTAATTGTCCAAATTATAAAGGATTGCCTTTGGGACATCACGAACAAAAATAAGTACTTTTTCTGGTAGAAAAATAAGTACTCTTTGCCTTAAGCTCTCATTATTTTTCTGCTTATTTTGTAAGCAAAGTTTTTGCTGGGATGTTGACTACAATCATGAATCTTATAATAATATGGTGCTCTTAGAATATGTTTACCACAACCATGTTTTTTCTTTACGTGTCTGAAAATGTTCATTAAAAAAATATGATCTTAATGTTTTACACGGATAACAAGCTAAATATGCCATCACTCACAAGTATCGGTGCAGGTAGAAAAAATGTAGCAAATAATAGCAAATTTAACAGAAATATTTAAGAAAACTGTGCACATTTTTGTATAAAAAGATGTTTTTTTTTTTTTAAATTATGTGTCGCTGTGCAAATATTATTCAGATAGATTGAATAAAACCAAACCAAGTTTTTGTTTACATAAAAAACACAGCTGGTTTTCTTTATTTATAAAGAACGCAATAAGCACTAGAAAAAATTCCAACTTTCTGCGCATTATTGTATATAACTATTTTTATTTAATTAAAAATATTAAAAAACAGCTGTTCAAACAAAATAAAGAAACTTGTAAATTGTACTTATAAGAAGTACTGCAAAGATGTGTTTAGCGAATGCGAACTCAACAGCTAAAAATTAAATAAAACCGATATAAGTATATCATCAATTTTTTCGTTTTTACTAGATGTTTTTATACACTCCACTACCAGTAGTGGTGAATGAGGGTATATAAAGTTTGTCATTCTGTGTGAACATTTTTTAGTATACATCTAAGACCACATAAATTATATATATTTTGGCTCCTTGAGTAAGTCTAAGTCGATTTAGCCATATCCGTCTGTCGGTCCGTCTGTCCATCTGTCCGTCTGTTGAAAACACGCTCATGATCACTTCTTAGCTAATTATGATTAACATGATAATAATGTGATTGCTTCTTAACTTATTATGATAAACATGATAATAATATGATTACATTAAATTGTAATATGATGTAATAAAAACAAATTAAGATAAAGGAAAAATATTATGATGTAATATTACGAATATAGTTGGTCATGATATGATTCAATAATAATCGAAATATGTTGGCTTCAGTCATTAATCTTATCATAATATGTTGCTCTTAGAATATGTTTACCACAACCATGATTTTTCTTTGCGTGTGTCGACTTTATGCAGAACACTTATTCTTTTCTTTAGTTTCACTGACCTCGACGCTATGGATCTGCTTATAAATGCTTCGGTGCCCTTCTTTTCGAGTAGCTAACTAGGCTGCTGTAATAAGGTCACTTGTAGTTCGCGATTCCAATAGATCTTCTAATCTCTGTCTGTACGTTTTCGTTGATGAGTCTTCAAATGATTTTCTGCGCCACTCTACGGGAAGAGCCGCTGATGATGTTGAACTGCACGGATACTTAAATGTTTTTTGGTTAATTTGCCGAAACAACGCACTCAGACAACAGGTATATTGTATTACAAAGGATATATTATATTGGAAAACATTTGGTTAATCGTAAAATGTGTACAAGAAAGATTTTCAGTAATTTTTATTAATTTTATTATTTATTGGACTTTGGTTTTTTAGGGTTTTGTATTCTTATTTTATAAAAAAAAAGTAAAGTAGTTTTTAAGTTTTTATCATACCAAAAAATTTCACAAGGTTTTTTGAAAATTTTCACCTTAACTTAAATACTATATTAAAAATTAAATATACCATAAAACGATTTTGTATTCCTAAGTAGAAAAAGGAAACATCCTTAAACTCTTTGTAAATATGTACGTATATACTTTTGTAAGTAAATTTTGTAAATCTCACTTAACACAATAAATTGAATTGAATTGAATAAAATTGAATAAAATATAAAAAAAATAACTGTTTGCCTTAATTGACCTTAATTTATTTATGCAGAGCTAATAACAATTTAAAAAATATATTTACAATGACCTTATTCCTTTATTACATACTTAGAGGTACCCGGGTACCTTGATGCGTATTTAAGGGTGCTACGAATAAATTGGTCTCTCACGCAAATTAAAAAATAATTTCAACTGTACGGCTGCAAAACTACACATTTTTTTGAAAGTAAGTAGTTCTCAAGAAGTTCCAGATCTGCAGATTTCAATTTCAATGAAATTCATTGACAACGCAGTAGCTTGATTAACTGTACTGTGTGACACAGCACGAGCGCAATCGCCTCCAGTTATGGTATTTGTTGCGTTATATATAATATCATCCATGTAGATAAATCTTTGCTCTATTACGCCAGGACATGCAATGTTTGGAAGAAGAATGCTGTTTTTGGCACAGGCTTTAACTTTGGACAGCAAATTTCGATCTACCAAGGTGAAATACTATTTGGTTTAAAGATTGATGTTTGACTATTGACGTCATCCGGCTGCAATAGTCACTCAGACGGCAAACCCCACTGAAGAGATTGTGTGGTTACAATCGAAACTAGTCTGGGCAACCTGTCCGTGAACGCCTGGGTTCATATCTCAGCGCAGTCAAGAATGAAAAATTATCAATAAAAATTTTAATTAATTTCATGTTGTAAAATTCCTGTCTTCATAAAAATAATTTAATGAAAATTAAATTCAATGAACTTATTAATCCTTATTAAAAATATCTAAATCTGGATTAAAAAAACCATTAACAGTTCAATAAAATAACCACAATAGTAATTATTCAAAATCTTTTTAGTAATTTTTCTTTTTACATTTATGTTATTCTGAATTATAGCTGACGCTTTCTAAAATACAATTCACAATTTCTGGTTTACAATTGACGCTTTCTGAATTAGAATTGACTAATTATACTCTCCACCACCACTGTGGTGAATGAGGGTATACTAAGTTTGTCATTCCGTGTGAAACTTTTTTATTATACATCTAAGACCCCATAAAGTATATATCGCTCATTTCGTGCAAGACCGTCACAACTCAAAATTTGGCATTTTCGAGTTAGTAATGCAGAAATGTTCTCCTCTTAAATCTCTACAAATTGATCTAAGAACGGAGACAATTATCGAAAAAATAACGGTAATACAGATGCTTTTGACGCTATGACCTCTTGTAACAAACTTGAGCAATTAACATCAACAAGGTCACATTTCAGTTTTTTTGTTGGCATTCCTCTTGTACATGTGGTTTTCTTTGTAGCAAAAAAGAAACATTTGATTTTATAACTGTATATAAAATAAATAATAAAATAAATAATAATAGGTTGGAATCTTAAAAGGGCTCTCCTGTAAAGTTTCAAATTTTGAGTTGTGACGGTCTTGCACGAAATGAGCGATATATAGTATGGCTGCTTGAGTAATTCTAAGTCGATTTAGCCATGTCCGCCTGTCTGTCCGTCTGTTGAAAACACGCTCACTTTTGAAAAACGCAAAAGAAAAGAACAAACTTGGTCTAAAATTGCTTGTAGTTATCCTAAGCAGTTTGGGATTGAAATCCGCAACATCGGTTCAGTAGGATCAGAACTATGAATCAAAATGTGGAACCACCACCCTAAAAAAATTGATAATTTTGATACAAAAACTAACATAAATGGTTTATTAATGCACGGAATGACATAACATTTTGCTCGAATTTGGTTTGTACGACTGAAAATCATACTGGTAAATTTCGTGACGATCGGTCTATAATTTACCATAGGCCCCATATAATCCCATCTCGAGGAAAACCGTTTAGTACGCCAAAACCGCAATAAAAAACGCTAGCATACTTAAATTTGGTACGTTACAGTTTTAAAGGACCAGAAATCACACTGTAAAATTTTTTGAAGATCGGTCCATAATTGACACTAGGTCCCATATAAACCCTACTCCCGGAAAACAGTTTAGTACGATTAAAACCGTAATAAAGGACGCTATCATACTAAAATTTGTTACGTCACAGTTTTATAGGACGAGAAATCACATTGCCAAATTTCGTGAAGGTTGGTCCATAATTTACCATAGGCCCTATATAAACCATACTCTCGGAAAACAGTTTATTGCGCCTAAAACCAAATAAACCTCACTTTGGGAAAATAATAAAATTGTGGTAAAATGTCTTGCTTAAATTCATATGGCCAGAAAAATTATCATGCAAATTTGTGAAATTTTCTGTTAACGCTAAAACTAATTACACTGCTGTATTGAAATTTATTCTAATTTATTTTTTGTAATACTAGAAATCATTTTCAGAATTTTAGGATGATTGGGCCATAATTTACCATAGGTCCAATACAAATTACCCTCCTAAAAATTATTTTAGTTACTAAAGCATGTTCAAAGTCCTAACAAGAAACGCATAAAATTATCTTATTATCGGTCAATAATTTAATTCATGTCTAAACCGCAACTAATTTTAATGCTGACGCTCGTTTTTGTGAAGCTTAGCTAATAATATATATGTATTTATCATAAAGAGCTCACTCCAGTCGGTGAAGGGTATCAAAGATACGGCACAGCCGAACATAGCACTCTACCTTGTTTGAATTACAATTTACGCTTTCGGAACTACAATTGACAATTTCTGATACACAATTGACGCTTTCTGAATTACAATTGACTAATCTGAACTATAATTTATGCTTTCTGAATTACAATTGACTAATCTTAATAACATTTGACAATTTTTTAATTACAACTGGTAAAGGTGTAGAGTCGGAATTATTGTGTTGTAGCTTACATTAATTTAATAATGGATGTATAGGCAAATGTACAAAATACCTAATATATGAACAAATTTAAATATGAATTCGAAGAAACCATTTAATATTATTTTTAATTTTACCTATCGAATTTTTTATACTTGTGTACCATTACAAGTTAGTATGAACAAGGGCATAGTTATTACATATAAAGCATATTTAAATACCAGTCATCAATTAGTAAAATTAAAGGCCCCTTTACACTATCACACAATTCTTACGTACTTTGACGAAAATGTATCCCTGATATAATTATTTTTTAAAAATTTTCCAAAAACATGACTGGGTTGTATTTTCCACCAAATATGTTAGACTTGTGCGATAGTGTAAAGTAGCCTTAAGTAACATATTAGGTGCATTTTTAGCTTTAAGAAATTGTATGTTTGTAAACAATATCAATATGTATATCTTTGGCTTTCATTGGTAACCGCATATGTCTTAAAATCACATTTTCAGCAGAGCCGAAAAAACATTACTGATCAAACTATGGGCTGCGTATTGAACTTTTTGAATTTGGTCATTACGTAAAAAAATCGGAATTGGTCCATATTTATTCAAGATTTGTAAGAACCATGTAGAATTACCAAATATGACATCAACATCTCAAAATCGAAATAAGTGGTTGCCCGTGAAAACCACAGATTTTTTGCACGTATGAGTAATATTATTCATAAATATTAATTATACGTTCTTTCTTTCTCGTACTAAGAAATGAATATTAGTGATCTTGAGAAATGTTGTGTATTCGACTATTTTATGACATTCGTACTTGTATCCGCAAAATTCAAGCGAATATATCAGTATCGGCCATATTTTACTGTCGATACGTCAATACTATTTTTATAGTTTTTTTTGCACAAGCAATTTAATTTTCAATGCTTATTTTTTCCATAACAACTAATAGCAAAAATCAATAAGAATAATAAATTGTTTGTTTTAATTCTTAAGCTGGAGGTCGACACGCATAAAAGTAATCCGGCTTCATGCTTTCACTACACAGAAAAAATGTCAGTAGTTTTTTATCAAATATGAAAATGGTTTAAAAAGTATTTCAATTTAATTAATGTGATAATTGAATCAATTATTTTTTTAGTTGAAAGAAAATTAAAAATATAGTTTTGATTTAATTAACATTTTAGTTGTTTTGAAATAAATTTTTAATTAAAATATTAATTAATTAACAAAAAATTTCAATAGGTTTTTTCGTTTAAATAAAGTAATTTAAACTCATAGAATTGTTGTTGGGAATCGTCAAAATCTGAGTTACATTTATTTAAATCAATTAACACAATGTTAACATATGTGTGAAGTAATACATATTATCATTTTGGTAATTGGTGCAAAGTCAACAAATTTTTTGCTTGATTATATGAATTTGGTATAAATTTAGTGATTGGAGAAAATTTTTATTTTTTTCTGTATACGTGTATGCATTTTACGCGTTTTTGGACTGATACATAAACGCATCGAACGCTTGGTGTGGACCTGCAGCAGCAGGCGTTTTGCTTTGCATCATAATGGTAAAACGGTCTTCCATTGAAAAGTCGTGAATTAAGTTGCACGTTTTGAGACTTTTTTGCTAATTTTTAATGATTTTTGTGAAAATAAAAATTATTTTGGTACAAATTTTGGATCCCTTCAAAGAGACCACAAAACCCATAAGCAAAGCAACTGCTACATTTTCTGACGCTATTTCGTAGTTAACAGTCTTCAAAAATTATTAGAAAATACGATAAATAAATAAACTGAGATGCAGAATAATTAAGAGTCCCAAAAAATTTGCGTTTTACGTAGCATTAGCTCTGAATAAAAGCATAATGAAATCTATTGTTTTTCTAAAATTCTCTACCTTCGATACAAAACTAGAATATGTTGAAGACAATAGATCGAAAAACGTCTTATTCATCTACTCAACCTGACTCAACGTTCCGGTCACCCCTTCACCTAGTAAAAGTTCTGATAAGTTTAAAATAACAGAACTTTGTGCATATCTTAAAAGAAAATTTGGAGCAGGATGATCCTCTGTCGATCCTTAGCTGTGTTTCAGCCAAAGAAAAAGTCTAGATATACCGAAGATTTTTTAGTTTTGCTAGAGAGGCAGATCCGCTTGTTTACTGGCGCAATTAAATGTTATACTCAAAATTTAAGAACATGGCGCAGAAATACTTAAGTTGTCAAATGAGTTCAGTCACATCTGAGAGACGATTTGTTTCTGCAGGTCTGCTTCACACGGAGTTGCGAAATTATCTCCGCTAAAGCTAAAAATAGTTTGTTTTTTAAACAAAAATCTTATTAATATGAATTTTGTATATTTATAATCTCTTACAATGTTTTTTTTTTTTTTTTTTGTTTAAAAAATTAATTAATTTTACCATGAGCTTAAATTCATTTCGTTGTTTTTAAAATCTTATACACTATAATTTTGTATAATAAAGAAATTACTCTACTTGAGTTCTGGCAATTTTACCTTGAATTTTATATTCATATCGGTATCGGTATCGATATCGGTACCGGTATCGCCGATATTTCTTCTTGAAGCTTCTTGAATAAAATGGTATAAAAGATAAAAGTTACTTCAAATAGTACAGGAATATAATGCTAAGCCCGTTGAAAAGAAATTCCAATTTTTAGTTAGAAAATTGCGCAAAATTTTATATGTCAAAGAGATAGTGACATATCAACATCTATATAACAACTTAATGAATTAGTTATTATTATTTTAAATAAAATTTATTGTTACTAAAATAAAAAAAAGTTATTATTTTGAATAAATAAATTATTTTCTGATAAATTAATTCTAAACCTAAAAATTAATATTTTGTGCAAATTAGCAAGAAAAAAATTTTTTTAGACAGGATCGTTCCGGGGAGTGGAACTGTTCAAAAATTTAATGTTTATGGTATTAAGGCGTAAGAATGCCATTTCTTTTAATATTTACATTATTTTTAAAAATATTATTTTAATTAACTGCTAAAAAAAAGAGGCGGAGCGAAACATGGCATTTTACGACCTCCTCGGTTTAATTTTAGGTTTTGTAACTTTTGCCGTCGGTTAATTGCTAAACACAAGTATGGGAAAACTTTAACAAAATTGCACTTTTCAGAGATAGGATTAGGTTTTCTAGGGGGAAATTTTTTCGTCCTTGGTCCGATTTTATTTACTCGTATTTATAAGACTATGACCATAAAACAAATCTCTGCCAAGTTTCATCGATCTAGGGGCAATCAATAACTTTTAAGAAGCAATATAAACTAAAAAAAAGTAATAGCCGGCTAAAGTGGCAAAGCACCCATCTGTGCAGAGCGTGAAACAATGGCCTTGTTGAGAAATCACTTTGGTGAGCACCAGTGTTGCCAGCTTAGCCATTAAGAAATGTGTTTTTAAGCTTTTTTTAAGATTTTTTTTTTTTGGAGATTTGGAATCAAAAGTTTGGGTAAGTGTTGTCATGATTATGATTTACCATCAGAATATTTAAAATCAATAGATACAAGTGATTCCAATGTGATGAACAATAATGACATCGAAATTATCGACGATTTAATTTTTTAAATGCCTAAAAAATATTTAACTTTCGTTTATTTTCAAGTTACAAATTGATCTCAACCTACAATTTTATTTTAAAAAGCTTTCAATGAATTATTTTCTTGTTATTGCATTTTAATGTGTTTTTTATTAAAAAAATTTTTGCCACTAATTAGCCAATTTTTAACCCATTTTTCCGTAAATTTTCCCATTTTTGGTCACCAAGTTCTTTCACGGTAAACTGGGCACTCTGAGGTCTTCAGGAAGCTACGATTGATGCCTTGGAGGCCAACATTACTCTTGTCAGTCGCTATGCGAACTAGTCGCCCAACATTTTACCTTCCGAATGGACAACCACAGACATAGTCATGGCCAAAATTTTCACAATATCATTTTCAAACAACTAATGTCGTAAATTTTTCTTTTAACCGATAATAAAAGTTCATTTTCAAAAGTTTTTTTTTTTTTTTTACATTGTAAATCAAACCTCACGATGAATTACCCGATATAAGACCATAAATTATAATCCGCTCAATCTGGCACCCATTTAATAACGAATACAATAGGAGCAAATATCCACAATAATTCGGATTAGAATCAGTGTTGCTAACTCCATAATACCAACATTGCCACCATTTTTGCAATTGAAAAAGTTATCACGGTGAATAAATAGCTTAAGCTTAATAGCTTAAGATAATTTTTCAGAAAAATGCCTTCTTTATTATTTTGAGATATTGGTCAGAGAGGATAACATATTTTTCCATCCTGTAATGACACATATGTCAACCTTAAAATGTCATCACTTTTTTTTTGTGTTGCCAATGCTTTTGAAAGACTACAAACAACCCAGCCAAAACCGTACTTACCTCGTGAAAAACTCATTACTTTTGTTTGCAATGTTTAAAAATTCATGGTTCCCGCCAACACTGTGCATAATAACACAGTGCTAATAATGTATTATCTGCTTGCAAATAGTTATTTTGGTAAAAAAAATTTACGAAAAAAAAAAAAATCTTGTGACTGGGCTGAGATTCGAATTTAGGCTACTACAGATTAGTCTAAACTTGTTAGTTTTGCTTCTTTCTCCCTTATCCACGAATGTACGTATTTTAAAATTTTGACTAAAGAAATAATTTTTTTACATAGAATCATAAAACTTATTATTCCTAAGTGCCGGGCAAGGGTAGTCTATAGTGAGCTAGTCTATTGGTGCGGGGGTGTTCTGGGCTGTTTTACTACAAGGGGCAAAATATCTAAGCTATTTTTGCTCGGATTATTAGGCTAGAATATAATTTATAATTGCATTTGTAGCTTTTAATCCACAAAATATTAAATATATTTAATTAAGCTTAAGGTCTATTTCTTTTCTTTTTTTTATTCCAATTTTTCAGCAATCTTTTGTGTGACTTCTTCAGGGAAAAATAACAATAAAAAATGAATTAAATAATTATGAAAAAAAAATCTAGAAAACTATCATGAGTAATTCTATGTCAACTAGATCAAGAGTGTGACCCGTCCCCTTTCGATTTGAATGAAATTTGGTGTGAAGGTTCCTTTCACCCTATAAGGAATATATTTTAAATTTAATATCTACCAAATATTAAATTTTAATGTGATTCTATGTGATTCCTCCAACTGTCCTTTCCGAGCGAAGCCAAATAACGTATTAAACTCATTTAAGTTCTTCGAGACGTAACGTGACTTTGAAAGTGCCCACATTGAGCTCCAACAAAAAATGCCACAAATAAACATAAAAAACTTTATCAATATCGTTACTTTTCTATAACACCTAAAATCACACAAATCAGATTTAATAAATACTTATTGCTCAAAATTACAATATTAAAATCTTATTTTAAGATTATTTTTTACAGGTTGCAAAAGAAAAATCATGTCTTAAAAAAGAAAAAGTACCTCCTTCAAAGTTTCAGGATTTTTAAAGAATTACATAAAAAAAACCAGCCAAAAAAAATGGGGTTTTGACTTGGTCCAGTTTAAAATTGTAATATCTTGTGGATATTACATTTAAAAAAATATTTTTTAATATATTGTTTGTAGCCGCAAGTATTCTCTTTTCATATGTGCAGTAGTTTTTGAGATATTGAGAAAATAAACTCAACACTTTCGGCTAATTCGGCGAAATTACGACGTTTTGAATATGACGTAACTTTTTAAAAAAAATTTTCGTTAATATATGTTCCTTATAGGATAAAAGGAACCTTCACACCAAATTTCATTCAAATCGAAAGGGGTCGATGGAATTACCCTCATACAAAATTTCCAATTAAAGGCAAATTTTCAAACCAAACAAAAAATTTTTATATATAAAAAACTTACAATATGTTGAAAAGATTAACTAATTTATTTTGTTTTTCATATTTGTGAATAATCTACCTAATGTTATCATTATTTATGCGTTAAAAATGTTTTATTCTGTAACGGATTAATGGCGATTTCTTTTCTTAGAAATATGTTGCATATTTTTAACATGCTAAAAGATACAAATGTGGGAAACATTTTCAAGTTCTTGTGTGAATATGTTGACGGAAAACCTTCCAAATATATTGCATATTTTACCCTCACTTTTATCATATTGATATTGCCCAATTTGACAACTTTGGTACTTACTGTTTTGTTTAAAATCAGGCTTTATTTTGTTTGTCATAATACATACCGCTTATAATTTTGAAAAAAAGATTGTTTAAAAACAATATAAAATAATGTTTACATATTAAAATGAAAAATTCTTAGTTTTTTATTATTATTATTTTTCCCAAACCCTAAAAGTGTGAATAAAACGTTCAAATATTTACAAAAAATAAAATACTGATAGTGAAGTGCATTAATGATAAGATTGTAATAGTTATAAATAAATGCACCTTATATTGTTCTATTGCAGTTGCAAAATATGTAACACTTTGAGTGATTATAGGTAACATTAAAAAGTGTTACATGTATAAGCTGTTGCATATTTTTCCTGAAAAAAAAATCACCATACGTTTTTATACATAAAAAATTGTTGTTTGGTTTGAAAAGTTGCTTTGAATTGAAAAATTTGTATGATAGTTTTGTAGAACTATTTTCATTATTATCAAGGCGAATTCACAACAGTTGACCTTAGCTTGCTTCGTAAGCAATGGCGGACCATATAGCAACTAACCATATGTCAAAATGGTATACCGTTCTGGTGGTTCTGGGGAATCTTTCATAAATTCTACAAATTTTCACTTAGAATTGTGAAATTTAAAACGTTTTTAAATTATTACACTTCAAACCACACAGAATTTAAAATTAAAAACAAAATGAATTGTGACAGCATATACTTTTGGCACACAGCTAAGTTTTTTACTACAGTGTTGTATTATTTTGACACAACGTTAAAGTATTTTACAATGTTTTATCCGTTTTTGTTCACAAATAAATATTCTTTTTTTTATTTTCTTCAAAATTAAGAATTTTGTGGCAAAAAAACAGCATTTTCGGTAGCTTTTGTTTTACTTCTTTATTATTAAAATAGTTCTATATATTTAAGCATGCAGGAGAAGTTCGGAATTTGTATACTGAAATCAAAGACCGCCTATGTTAGGCAATAAAGTTCGAAGATGATGTACTGCAACCACTAGTCCATGCAGAGTGTTGCAAAAAATAAACTGCAAATTACTTTAGTAGTGTCAAAACATTTATCTGTAGCTCACATCACCACAAGCGTATAATACCATCCTTACCAATGTTAGTGTAGGGTATAAATATAAAAATATTATTAACTGTTCAAAGTACCGTTTTTTTCTTTTAATTTGCATTTACATTAATTACGCAATCGAAAAAATTCAAATTACCTATAATTTTTCTTATTTACAATAAAAGTTCTATTTTCCCATCTGAAAATAATGACCTGACACTAATGAATAAATTACTTAAAAATATTGTTTATTTCTCATGAAAAACTGCTTTATTTTGTTTATCGATTAATTTATATTTGCAGAGAAGAAGAAACAAAGGCAGGAGAAAATAAACTAAGGAAATTGTGTAACTTGAATTCCTTTTATTGGAACGTTTACTTTAAGTTTTCTTTTTTGCTTTGTTTTTATATATTTATTTTTTAATTTTTTTTTTTTTTTTTGGAGTAACTAAAATTGTTATTAACAGTTGTCGGTGTTGTATTCCTTCATTTTCAGATGGTGGCGAAGTTGGTGTTGTTTATTATATTATTGTTGTTATTATTTTTTGTTGTCGTTTGGTGTTAGTTTAAACACGCAAGGTGCTTTGAATGAGGAATTACATTAAGACACGTTATGATAGTGTTTGTTATTTGCTGAAATATGTACATATTAGGGATGCCAATCGGGACTGGTTTTAGCAAATCCCGGGAATCGGGATTTCAAAAAACGAAATCCCGGGATTTTAAGGGATTCCGAGATTTTTCGGGATATCGGGGATTTTTGAAAGACAAAAGATATATGCTTTTTATAGATATTTATTAAAAAAAAAAACATATTTAAAAGAGGTTTACAAACAAAAGTTTTACAAAGGTGTTTAACAATTATATTGATTACTAAAATTTGCAAGAAATAAAAATTGTGAATTTTTTCTTAATTAATGATCTATTTAATTCAAAATATGATAAAAACACAACGTACGATTTCCAACAATGTGCTAATTGATTAAATTAAAAAATAATTAACATATAATCTATATAGAGTCTGGGAAATATTTCTTTTTCAAAAGTTACTTTATTATATTCAACATTTTTTATTTTTTCGAATTTGTTCTATGAGTTAAATTTCAGTTACATATTTATTTTATAAAGCTTTTTGTAATAGTTATTTTCCTTAATTTTTAGAAATGACTTTATACAGTACATAACTAAAATTTAGCTCATAGAATAAATTCGAACAAATAAAAAATGTTGAATAAAATCTAGATTTTACTCAATTTCCTCAGTTGTTTCAAACTTAATAAAAATATAATTAATATAGTTATTGAATAGAGCAAACTAGTAGTTGCTTTATTTGTAAGATTTTATTAAAATTAAGAGGAATAATTGAAATTTGAATTCGAAATTAATTAGCAAAATCAATTTTTTAGTTAACCATACAAATCTTATTTTAACAAAAACACATTTTTATACCCACCCTGGTAGGAATTATTTAGTTTATAAATTACACTACTTAATTTCGTGAAATAGCTCCATAAACTACCAGTCCCATACTTTAATAAGCCTAAACCTGTAAAGAGTAAAGTCGTAATTTTGCTATTGGTGCAGCAGTAAATTAATTTTGAAAATACCACCAAACTGAACTTTTGGTTTTTCTTTTTGTTTTGTGTATGTCAAGAGATATTTCTTTCTTTAATGAATTTTCTTCTTTAATTATTTTCAGAACTCCTCACATTAAAATTTCATTAGAATTGTTGGACACGCTTAAAAAGAATAACAAAATTTTACTTTTTACTGTTCAATAAATATAAAATATCAATATTGTATTCTCTTTCCTCTCAAGTGAAAATGTCATGATGAATATCTTTTTATAAAAAAAGGTGAAACAAAAAAATTAAGTTAACCGTTTCGGGATTGACTAAATCCCGATAATCTCGGGATTAGAAAATTCAAATCCTGGGATTTGGTATTCGCTAAATCCCGAAAATCTCGGGATTTCCGTATTGGCATCCCTAGTGATTACATTTGCAGTTTACTTTATTGGTTTTGTGCGAGTGTCTAGATGTGCCAACCGAACTGTTCTGGCAAAGCTTGTGTACATTCGGATTTCCCTATAATGATTGTTAATGGAACCACAAAGTCTCTTTTTTATTAAGAAAATTCCTTTAACATAAATTTAAATTTGTCTTTTTTCACTTTTATTAAATATAATCAGCTATTTTAGTTAAGATTACTCTCTTGCACTTGCGGCGGCTATCCATTTACGCCTTGCTTCATGAAAGCTTAAAAAAGATAGGAGGCAAATTACTGTATTCGATATCGATCGTAAATACAATACAATACAAAAATAAGTGCTGCGACTGCTGTTTAAATTGTTATTCAGTGAACTTTTTCAGCCGTATTCATAACAAAAATTAGCCACATTGTGTGCACGCAGTGGTAACTAGAATGCCGATTAAGCTTAGCGGCTTGTTAGCACAGACTTAATTTATAAAAAGCTTTTATCCGTCTGCAACACATTTTGCATTAAACATCGATAATTTTGTCATTTCATTTTTTTTCGTTGTTTCTTCCACATACATATACAAATTTAAAAAGTTCTTAAAATTACAATAAATTAAAAAAAACAGTATATTAAAAAAAAAACAAACAACATTATTTGACATTAAATGGTTATATTTTACAAGTTGGCAAACGTTTGGCAGCACGTTAACAAGAGTTTAGCAAATCGTTAGTTAGAGTATGGTTAGTGTATTATGAATTAACTTTGTGCTACCTTCATGCCAACGTTTCGTTATGAATACGGTAGCTGGATTTTAAGTTTTATATGAGTCCAATTTATGTTTGCAAAAATTGTAAATGAAGGAAAAAAAATTCACTTAAATTTGAAAGAACTGGAAAAGATAATGTGAAAAATCGCCCAAACGAAAAATGGACCAAAATATAAAATGGAAATTACATCCAAAAATGGTGAAAAAGGCCCAAAAATAATGAATTATCACCTAATTTGTATTTAACAATCCTTTTAATGTAAGCCTTCATACATGTTTGGGTTGGGTCATATGCCCGAAACTTAAAATCCCGAATCAAAAATTCCAAATTTCTCAATTCGGCTGGGAGCAAGGATTTTCCCCTCTATAGTATAACAACCAAAGGCTTCGCTAACTAAAGATTTTCTGCATAGCCGTCATCCGCCGGGCTTCGTTATCATGGCGATTTTCGTTATCGCAATTGCGGCAGTAATCATAGTTCTGAGACACTGTGAATGCGGTGCTATAATTACATGTTAATCCTGCAATAAGTCCTGCAAACCTTTAGTCATTTACCGAATTTTGAGCTTGCAAGAGGACAGAGGTTACCCAATACCTTACAAATCCAGTTAAACCCGTAAGGTACTTCCAAGTCTAGCAGGCTTGTCCACCTTATTGTTCCACATTGTGCGCAGCCATCTCGTTTACAGATAAGCGCCAGTCAATGGCTGTTGTTGTTCTCAGCTGGGAGCAAGAACATAATAGATGCACGGCTATTAGTATACTCTGTAGCTGTTAACATAGCAGATAGTCTGAGCTAGTCCACAGCTTCCTTGATCGCAAGTTCATCCATCTGGAAAACGCTACAGTAATCCGAAATTCTCGGCAATAATGTGCGGCTTAGCTTCATTGAGTTAACTCCGAAGATGTCTCCTTCTCGTGATTTATTTACATCCGTGTATAAATTCATGACCCTCCTTGTACCTGTACCATCGCCTCTCCACTCATTTCGGCTTGGAATCACCGTTCTGAAATGAAGATCATGAACCAAAACTTGAGAGGAGTGATTGAATCTCCAGCTTAAGACTGTCCTGTTCATAAAATTGCAGTGTCCGCAGATATTTTCAATCGACTTCTTGGTATGTTTTAGATGAATTTACGGCTACGCCGTCATCGCTTCCCCTTCCCGAACCGAGGGTGTTAGGTTAAGGGTAATAGCCAGCGCATCTGTTGGGGTGGTGCGAAAAGACCCCGTAATTCACAGTGAGACTATTCCATAAACCTTAATAAGCAGTGTGGCCTTTTTGGCATTTTTGCAGCTAAATTTAGCATTAAATATTTTTATTTAGCTGCAAAATTTTCATTTAGAACTTGGCATTTTATTTAGCAATTTTATAAAATGTTTTTAGCTTTATTTTAAGAAAGGACGAATAATTTTTTTATTTATTATTCCTACTCTAATACCGCGACGCTCTTCGCTTGCCTACAGGAGTCCAGCGTCTCTGGCCGCAACCCCGGTACTAATAGACTAGCTCACTACCAGCTAAATTTTTTTATAAATTATAATAAATTTTGACTAAAAATAGATGTATCCAAAATAAAATATCGTATAAAAATGGATAATTCTTATATTAAGAAACATCTTAGCTGTCTTGTCACAAAAAATATAATATTCGGGCAATATTAAAAATGCCCTCATCATGTTGATTGTAAATACTATTTTCCCTTTGATATTACGATATAAAAGTACAATTAAATTCCACTTTGTATTTAGATAAAAATTCTATAGTGTAAAAAAATGTTTAAAAACATTTTTTGCTCTTAACTACTGAAAAAAAATTTTTAATACTCTTCTTAAACCATAAGAAATGAAATGATCTCAAAAACTTTGAATAAATAAAATCGTTTAAATTTTGCGTGTATCATGTGCTACATATTTATATGTATCAGATGATCTATCAAAATCTACCAACTTTTTTAAATATGACCACTTATTTAAATATCGTTAAAAATATAAGTCCCTAGAATGAATTTATTATTATTCTTACACAGTGCAGCTCTAAAATCTTGTACCAATTGAGACCCCCAAATCTGAATGCTTTAATGGTAAAAGAAAAAACATGTACTGATTCTTAAGTCTATATCTCGCGAACTATTCGAAATATTTCTTGTCTCTCTTCGCAAATATTTAGCTCTCAAAAAAACAACAACATCAAAACAGCAAAACTGTCAATAAACGCAAAATTTCGTCATAGACTTTTATTGTTGATGATGGAAAATATAAGGACACTTCAAATCTTTTTAAATATATATTACCTTTGGTCATCGCTTTCGGAACTTGTCTCATCATCTGAAAACATGTTTCCCACCGTATCGCTAGCTTTATTTTCGTATGAAAATACTATATGGCTAGACCAGCATACTTCCCCCAGCATCGCATCGATTTTTTCTCCTTTGAAATTTGGTGGAAGTTCTCACCGTTCTCATCAGATTCTGTTGGCAATTGTTTTTCGAACTCTGCCAAATGATTATTTAAAAGTGAAGTTTTAATGTCATGGTCACACCGATTGCTTGGAACGACTTAAGCATATTTTTTACTAAAACTGTCTATTCGTCGTCTCGATTTTTTCCTAAGACTCTTTCTATAGCTGCCTTAAGTGCGTCCAAAGCAATTAAGTCGTTTCCGTGCAAAACTATATTGAAATCTTCACTTCTTAGCAACTTCCGAGAGTCTGCTCCATTAAGTACATCTGTTTTAAGAAAAAAAAAAAAAAAAAATCACAAAATATAACTAAAAATTTGAAGAGATTAGTTAACAAGTACTTTACCGCCTTTAATTTTTTGATCACTTAGTCTTGGCAAAATGTTCTTAAGGCAGTGAAATACTTTATCCTTATTTTTCATTACTGTCTCTATAAACTTATTCGTTATGCCCAACTAAATATGTAGCGGTGACAACAATATGTCACTTATATTTTTTAGAAGTGGCTCTGCTGTCACCTCTAAAGTGGCATCTTTCACTCCCGACTTTCGTTTTTCCCAAGTGTGCGAGTAGGGATCGACTTTTGCTCGTGTGTCCCAACGGCACAGAAAGCAATATTACTTTGGCCATCCACCCTTTATGCCTTGGAAAATATTGACAACTTTAAGGTCGCAACAGATTTTCCATAAATGATCTGCGTATACAAACGACTCACGTTTCGCAGATCATAGCATCCTCTTATAAGCTCTGTGATGAACATTGCGCTCCGAGCCTAAACAAACCATCCCACCTGCGTTCATGTTACTGTCAGTCTTTGTCCTCTTTTCGTCCAGTTTTGTTCTTGGTTTTCGATAATAGTGGATCTAATAGATTTTAAATCATTTTGAATATCACAATTTTAGGGTACTAGAGGCCCGCCACATCACGTCCCCCCGTAATGTGGTAAGGGCATAGTCGGTTTGCTTAGGTTCTCAGGTATTAGCAACGATACGTCATTATGCAGTCGAATACCTTTAACTGAAATAAAAATTTTAAAATCCAAAATAAAATTAATTTTTTTTTTTTGTTAAAATATTTTTAAAAGAAGTGTAAAGTTAAGGAGGAAAAAAGGAGCGATTTTTTTAAAACATCTGGCATCACTGCATATACACAATGAAACGCATTTTAATTTTTATATATCGCACTTCATCAGCATGAGGGTATTACCTCAAAAATTTTTTTTTCACTTTTTCGCAACACCCACACGTATTCATATCTACCCGTTTTAAAAAGATTGTTCTATTTTGTCTACTTTGGTAATGAAACGGGTAGTTGTAAAATTGTTTTTCGTATGCCTTCAATGGTAAATTAAAAATTGTTTTACTTCTACCGAAAATTTTAAAATTTTAAGTTATGCCCTCCTGTTGATAAGTACAATATGTAGATTTGAGAAACACATAAAAATTTACGAATATTTAACGACATCTTACTTTAAAGCAAGAAAATTTTTTATTAGTATTTTCTAATTAAATTTACTAATAAAAGATATTTTTTATTTAACCATATTCTCATACTGATACCAAGAAAAAAAATTTCGGTTTTTAATGAAAGTCCTAAATCCATTAAGTTATTTTAGTTTCCTACTATGAAGAAATGAGTAAAAAACAAAAAAAACATAAAAAGAGAGAATAGTAAAAAAGTGGTACCAAACCTTTTTTCTGTTTGTGTTGTTTTTATGCCAACCCTTTGCATGTTGCCAATCATTGCTCAGGCAATTTGAAATTTCAATTCATTAACGCTAAATTTCACACATTCAACTGTATACATGTACATACTAATTTACCTATAGAAATCCATACATTCAGATATGCAGCGCCGGATAAACAAACGACAAAATTAAGTTGAAACAAGTAAAAGTTCTGCACGAAGCAGTGCCGAATCTTATATGCGTATTGCAAAATCAATTGCTCTCTAGCTCATATAGAATCGATGATATCATGTCAAAATACCTATTCCGGGAGCATATTTACATTGGCGCTAAGTAAAATAATAGGTCGATATCCCTGATTTTTAAAACCAACCAAATCTCATACATAGAGAATATTTGAGCTTATCAGCCTTGCTTGTTTTGTATGGACCATATCGTACCAAAACCCTAAGCTTGGAGGAAACTTGTATAAGAACCATATGGAATAATGGACCGATTTCCATTTTCAACACCTAATGCATTTTATGTTTAAGAGACGTCTGAGCAAATTAGATCCTCCTACTTCATATGGTATGCCCGCT
Source organism: Pollenia amentaria (assembly GCA_943735925.1). Taxonomy (NCBI): domain Eukaryota; kingdom Metazoa; phylum Arthropoda; class Insecta; order Diptera; family Polleniidae; genus Pollenia; species Pollenia amentaria. Next base: position 220,591,642 of record OX031006.1, on the reverse strand, counting down.
ATTGTGCCAAAACTATTATTATGGGAAAAAGAAAGTAGTTATTTGTCTAAAACTCGGTCATTTATGAACAGGTTTTGTAAGTTTCCACTACCTGTACTCTACTTAAACTACCTGTACTCTACTTAGTTACAGTGGAAAAATAAAGTTCATAGATAAGAAGCATTCAAAAAGCAAAGGTCTTTAGGAAAATTTAAAGATGTATGGGCAATAATTAGAGGCAGTCGTTGTTTTTTGATCATATCTCAGCATCATAGACCAAGCATGACAGATTTAAAAAAACAATATGTTTCGAATTTAATTAATTATAATTATTTAAGAATAATTGTCGTCCCCATCATACCTAGAATCTTCGAAAGCCCTATTTAAACATTGGACTTTGCTAAATCAACTTCGCTGCTTTTAAATCCCTCGTGAAGCGCTGTTAATTTACAACGTTAACAGGCGGTATGGGTACAATTGTACCTGCATATAAAAATGCACTTACCTGTGTATATATAAAATTTCTTTAAAAGCTAATTCTAGCTTTTTTAGCTAGGCAAATTTATAATTTATTTGGTATTTTATAGCATATTTATTTAAAACCTATTTGAATACTTTATATTCAAATGTAGAAAATAAACGTAGCTTTTACCTAACACAGTACAACACATGATTTGCCAACTCAATTCTGTGAACTGTATGTGAAATTAGACCCAAAAAGAAGAATTTCTGCATCATTCGTTTTGTCTTCTTACCTGCGATTTGAAGTTAGTATCGATTTGAAGTTAGTACTATCGTATAGGGGAATTTATCACGTTTTAGGCCATGTTGTTTGACATAGCTCGACAACCACTAGCCCAATTTAGTTGAAATAAATTTTAAAAAATTAAGAATTACAATTCCCTTAATCTGTTCACATATTGTTTTCCTATACAAGTAACACTTTCGAAGTTAAAAATGAATGTATGAAGGGAAAAAATTATTTTTTGCCTAAAAATTTAAATTTTTTTTTTTAAAAATACATAAAAAATCCAAAATGGAAAAAAGTTTCAAGTCTAGTTATTTTTTCGCAAAGTCACATAACCTATGAGCAAAATGAGACAAAGATCGATAAAAATCGATGCACGCGTTTCGCTTTTATTCGCAATTGAGTAAAGGTATGAATTTCAAAAATCAGTTATAGCCACCACCCTTAAAATAAAAATAAAAATATAAATTAAAAAATTATCATGCAAAAAAAAACTTTATTTATAAAAACTTAATGAAAATAAAATAATATGCAATTAATACGCAATTATAATATGCATAAAAACAAAATTTAGAAAATTTTTTCAATTATTGGCAATATCCATCCTTGTAGAAGTTGACGCTTGTGGTTCTGATGATCTTGTTTTCTTCGTAGGTTGTTCATATTCATGGTCTGAGTCTGTATCGTCATCCGAGATACACATACTATTCAAGGGCGTGTTTCTTTCACTGTGTCCACCAATTTCAATGTCTTCATCTTCATCTTTTTTCACTAAACCTGGGATATCATGGCAGTACGTGAACGTATTTGCTTCGTCAACGGAATAAAATTTCTGAAAATCAGCTTGGCGTTGTCGGTATGATGTTGCGCTGACATTTTGCTGTGTGAGTTTTCTTCTCTTCAAAAATGATGTCAGCCATTCGGAGTCGTGTTGTGATAGTCCCAGCTTGGCCACAATGTAATCCATTTCGATTTGTGGTAGCGGTTGTGGTGCACTATTTTCAATATCGGGTATCCAATCAGCATCATCCAAATCGGTCGGATTGGTGAAAACGGTTTCGGCTAGCAGGGACACAGTATCCGCACTCGGAGGTTTAGGTGCATCGGTATCAGCAGGGCGTTGCACTGGAAGTGTGGCAGTAAATGCAGCAGTGTATACTTTTGTTTTCAATTGTTGTCTGTTTAATCCAGGACGAAAATTTATGCATGCATAGCACCTGGATTCATCATGTCCAGTTGTGTCTTCCACCCAAATTACTGGCTTCATAAAAGATAACTTTCTACTTTTTCCGTGAATCCATTTTAGAAGGGTAGTATAACAACTGTTGCACACTGTGTTCCGCTTAAAATTTGCACCACTTAAATCTGCTTCATCGAAATAATTACAATACGCGGTTTTGAATTGCTCAGTAAACAAATTTTTTCGATCTTTTTTCTGTATTTTTCGGACGATATGACCACAAACGTAACAATATTCATCCAAATATGGGCACTTGTTGTTTTCCATATTGATATATTTTATGTTTTGTTGTTATTCACTTTTAAAAAAACTGGAGAAAAATCACTTTTACTGTTCGCGTTCGTCGGCACTGGCTGAATGCCAAAAATCGATCAATGCACACCTATAAATACTACGTATTTTTGAATATTTTACTGCCAGGTACTTATAAATGGGCGCATATTTTAAGGGCGGCTGGCTATATACCTGATTCAGCACTTGTACGTTTCAAACTGTGCAAAACTTTCCAAATAATGACCACCCTTAAATGTGGGTGCAATTTCTGTAAAAAAATCATATAGGTAGCCACCGGAAAAACCCAAATAATAAAAAGGTCCACTTTCCGTTTAATTGTCCACGTACATTTATTACCGCAATCATAAAAATCAAATAACCTTTTGTTTATTCCTTTTTTTTTAATTCTCAGAATCATGAAAAAGGTGTCAATGTTTTCTCCAAATAATGTTGTGCATATCTCGAGCAAATTTTTGAAATTCATACATTTACTCAATTGCGAATAAAAGCGAAACGCGTGCATCGATTTTTATGATCTTTGTCTCATTTTGCTCATAGGTTATGTGACTTTGCGAAAAAATAACTAGAATTGAAACTTTTTTCCATTTTGCATTTTTTATGTATTTTTAAAAAAAAAAATTTAAATTTTTAGGCAAAAAATAATTTTTTCCCTTCATACATTCATTTTTAACTTCGAAAGTGTTACTTGTATAGGAAAACAATATATGAACAGATTAAGGGAATTGTAATTCTTAATTTTTTAAAATTTATTTCAACTAAATTGGGCTAGTGGTTGTCGAGCTATGTCAAACAACAGGGCCTAAAACGTGATAAATTCCCCTATACGATAGTACTAACTTCAAATCGATACTAACTTCAAATCGCAGGTAAGAAGACAAAACGAATGATGCAGAAATTCTTCTTTTTGGGTCTAATTTCACATACAGTTCACAGAATTGAGTTGGCAATCAATTAACTGAAAAATGTTGTACTGTGTAATGAAAACGGCATTTATGTTTTGATGGACATTTAGCGAGGAATGAGAATGCAATACACTTATTTTATATTGATCTATACTAAAATATGCAAAACGGGGAATTCCCAAAAAGACACAGTTTAAGAACGTAGCATAAACAAATTTGTTATTAGAAAATATTTCCTTCGGAGTGTAGTATAATTGGTTTTGGGAGGACGTATTCTTGTAGCAGGTGAACCAGAAAATCAACCGTAAGCACAGTATGGCAGTCGGGGAGATTCAGCCGTTGTTGGAAGTTATTATACTGCTAATGTTACCACGAATACAACGCAAAACAAGAAAGTCTTGTTTGGTCTGTACTTATTCCGTCTGTTATGAATACTCACAAACAGGTACAACATGTGTTTCATGCACAGAATCTCAGTAAACATATTTTTAATTATTTTTTTCATATTTATACTTTGTTTGCTAATTCTAAAATAAAATAAAAACTTATTGTCAAATCGTTCTATTTTTTTTCTAGAGGTCCACTTCAAATAAAATATGCGAAGGTACAATTGCACCCATATAACCTCTTAAGGGTTTTAAATAAGCCAGGCCGTTAACGTTATTTTTAAAAATTTTAGGCAGAATTTCAGGCATCTAATGATTAAAGCCTAGTACTCTGTTCCAATTTGTGAAAAATGTTCAGCAACGTCTATTATTTCATGCGAAAAATTTGACATGTATCAATGTTACCTATCTCGAGAGTTTGCACAATTTGACGTTTTTAATCTTTCAAAGTATGTGACATTGTTTTGCATATGTAATCAAAACCCACATGTATTTTACTAAAAAGTATTTTTTAAATAAAAAATTAAGTAAACATAAAATTAGATATTGATGAAAACCTGTTACCGGTTGTGTTTTGTTTCTCATTTTAATATTAAGTTTAAACTTTTTTCATTTGTTTAAAATTCCACGTGAAATAAGTGCAGCTTATATTATTTCGCTGTTGTAAAAAAAAACGTTGCTAGAAACATTTCGCAACTTTTTCACAAATTAAACAGAGTACAACTCTATCAACATTTTTTCATAGAAATTTCGCACAAATTTTTTCCATATGAGTTTTGACAGCATTTCACGTGAAATGTTGAACAGAGTACTAGGCTTAAGGGAAAAATGTTATAGCATATCATACAACAAGAAAATTTCAATTGTACCCTTTCCGCTTGACGAGGGATATATACCCTTTGCAGCGATTGTGATTGGTCTTAGAACTATCAATACTACCAAGAACATATCCAAAAAAGTGAATAAAAAAGACAGTGAAAAATGAATAAAAACAGGCAAGCAAGTATAGTCGGTCATGCCTGATCATTTGACATCATACGCTACAGTATTAACAGAAATTTTTGGGACCAACCCGGCAAAATAAAATTATAATTAGAGTTTAATATGCGTACACAGAGCGAAAACAGACGTTACAAAATTGTCAATCAATGCAGCCAGAGAAATACATTTATTTATTTATTGTTAAAGTATTATCTAATATTTGCAATAACCTAAATATGTATAAGAAAAATAGACACTCTCGGCTTAATAACTTAAAAATATAATAAATGAGAACAGTTTTAAAAAAATAATGTAATACATTTAGGAAGAGAAAAACATTTTTCAGCAAAACTATTGTTAACGAAATTTGTTAAACATGTTATGGTAATTCAACTATATTATTGTCACCGACAACTATATTATGCTTAAATAAGTCCTCCATCAAGATGTCGCAACCAATTAATTATTGCCTCCGAAGATGTTGTCAAATTGAAACACTGATCTTAAAAGTACCATTGTTTTTAAATAGATAACAACCTGTTGTCTTGTGGTGGACATATTAATGTTGTCAAACTAACAACTTTTCTTTTGGCAGTTTAACAAATAAAAAAATGCAAATTTGTATAAGTGAATATAAAAACGTTAATAGGCCAAGGCAGAGACTGAGGAGTGCCTCACACGTCCACACAAATTTTTATATGTTCTGTCCTATGAAGTCCAAGTCACTAAAAGCATCAATTATCTCAATGTTCACAAATCTAAAGCTCTTTTAAATTGTATAGATGAAAAGCCCACATATGAAATGTAGAATGCTGGTGCGTTCACTTAACAAGCTAAAAACGTAAGTAAAAATATACAATAATAAAAGCAGTGCAAACAAAGCTTTATATTAAGTGAAGGCATCGATCTCTTATAGAAAAGGCTATAAGCCCCTTTCTAAAAAAAACGCTTAATATTTTATATTTCTTAAAAAAAAAAACAGATAACATTCACCTTGCGTCGGGATTCATGTCCCCCTATTAAAATCAATAATCAAATAATACCTCAGCATTCGTATGTAAAATATCTCGGTATAGATATATATCGCCGTTTAACGTGGAAATACCATATAGATGCAAAATTAACTCAAATTAAACTAAAAGCCATTCAAATTCATTGGCTTATTGGAAGAAATTCTGTCCTAAGTATCGATTGCAAACATCTACATTACAACTCTATCTTAAAACCAATCTGATGCTACGGTATTCAATTATGGGGCACTGCATCCAAGTCTAATATCGAAAAAATTCAAAGGCGCAAAATAATCTTCTTCGTAAAATCACAGTCGCTCCGTGGTATGTTAAAAACTCGAATATCCACAAGGATCTCAACGTGCCATTGGTAAAAACTAAGATTAAAAAATTCACAGTAAAATATTTAAAAATGCTTGAACTACACCCAAATCCACCAGCTTGAAATATTTAAGCACTCGCTTAAGGAGAAGAGAAACTGCAGCACTCACCCAATCAGAAGAGCTATAAACACCTAAATATGTGAACAGAAACCGTGATAAGAAAAATTTTTGTCGGGCTCTGACAAAACGATTCAATAACGAAACTGTAGGAAAAAAATTACTTTGTACACGACAGGTTATTTACATCTGACTTGTCAAATTCTCCTCTGCAAAATACATACATGTCGTATGTTACCTTTATAACATTGGGTACGTTCATAAGACGTAGCTGTTGAGCTCAACTGCTAGAAAACTGTTGACAACTGTTGAGACGAACATTTTCGTCTTAGAAACGGCATTATAAGTATAATGCAAAATTAACAGCTGATAAACATAAACAATTGAAAAAAAATAAAGGTTGAGGTTGAGCACAACATGTTGACTTTAGGTAGCTAAAAAATTTTATGATGGAATAAATGGCCTCAAATACCCAACTGTTGCGTTGAGCGGAAGTGCTCAACTATGCGTTTCTAAGACAAACACTAAACGGTTACACAACAGTTACGCCTTATGAACGTGCCCATTGCTTCTGTAAAAGTCAGATGTAAAGTCAAGAGCGTGCTCTCTTTTCTTCTGACAAACCATCTAAATCAGCTGTCTCAAAAATCTATGGCGGGAGGAAACCGGCAGCTATTATCCACTACTGACGAAATCACTAGCCGGTTGAATTTAATATTTTGCAATACCGATATATGAGCAAACCCTGTGTGACGAGCGTTACATTAATACGCATTTTCTGATTAATATAAAAAAATGTTTTGGTCTTTCAAAAGAGATAGCTTCAACTTATACATAGTGCTTAGTGACATTACTGTGTACCTTCGAATGGCTTATTTCTTAATTTATTAGCAGCTATTTTCCGTTAAAGAAAAATTAACATAAAAGAATTCAAAAATAACTTTTCAAACTGTATGTTGTCAAAAATAAAAACAATATAGGATCGGATTAACATCATTATGGTGATAATATGTAAACAGTTTGTTGTCAGAAAGAGACCAAATGGTGCCAAAATGACAACGAGGTGGTCAAAAAATATTGACACCATCCCTTATCATACGTAGATGATCCATCTATTGACAACGGATGGTGTAAATTTTTGCATTTTTATAACGGATTTTTTTTTGCTGGGTATAAAAGTTTTTCCAGTTAATATCCAGATATTAACCACTATATGCGACTCAGAAAGTAGTGCTGATTCAATCTTAATACTAAAAGTTTGTTTTAAGTACCTAGAGTTTTAAGTGTTACAAATGCATAATAGCCCCTCCACTATGGTGGTATGGGTATAAAAAATGGAAAGTTGATGCGAAAGCAATGACGACGATAATGGGTACGTTCATAAGACGTAGCTGTTGAGCTCAACTGCTAGAAAACTGTTGACAACTGTTGAGCCGAACATTTTCGTCTTAGAAACGGCATTATAAGTATAATGCAAAATTAACAGCTGATAAACATAAAGAATTGAAAAAAAATAAAGGTTGAGGTTGAGCACAACATGTTGACTTTAGGTAGCTAAAAAATTTTATGATGGAATAAATGGCCTCAAATACCCAACTGTTGTGTTGAGCGAAAGTGCTTCACTATGCGTTTCTAAGACAAACACTAAACGGTTACACAACAGTTACGCCTTATGAACGTACCCAATGACAGCATTTTACCACCTATTTACACATCCGCATCCACATAGATTCCAACATGCAAATTTAGGCGGAGATATTTTTGCATTCAAACGACGAAAAGTGGAAGTATTCAAACTTATGCAAAATATAGGTAAAACATTGTAAGGTTGTTCTTATTGGCTCGTAGCTAGCAAAAGCACTTATTCCTCTTTGTATAAAGTCAATTGTAATAATATACTTATTTCTCCTGTTTTCCATTCGAAATTTAAATTTGTATTATGCCCTTTTGGTTAATAAAGCAGGCACGACTTTGATTTGTACAGGCAAACGTTGACAAAGGCAAGTCCAGCTTCCAATCCAGTCTAAGGACAATAGGAAAACTGCATTATTTGAGCTCACGTAAGGTAATTTTATACAACCAGCAACTTATAAAACAAACTACAATAAAGTCCAAAACCACCGCTATCGTTCTTATAGAAAATTTAATTTAAAACAAAATTTCAAACTGGTTTTTGTTACAAAAGTAATTTTTTCTGCAAACATTAACGTTCGAAATCCATGATTATGCAGCATATTTTTGAGGTACCGAGTGGAAAGGTGTTACGAAAACCAGTTTCAGCGTATGCAAAAGATTATTCATAATAATGTAGAATACATCCAGAAATAATAAAGCTTTTTGGCGAAAATAAATTATATATTTTTTTTATTATTAGGCTTAAAATAAAAATAGTTACCCTTATTAACCATTTCGGTTTTATCTACTATGCATTGATAACACTGCGGAACAGCCATTTTGCGGCCTGGAACTTTGTGTAATTTTTTTACTAATTTGAGGTCGCTGATTCCAAATCTAACCTTCATTTTTCTCTATCAGCTCCAGTTTTAGAGATATACCGTTATGTCCAAAATTAAGGCACTTTCAGCACATATATTGAAATAACATGAAAATGGTGCATCATATTCCCTTATCAAAATAACAATCAAAACTTGTGCACCGATTGCAATGAAATAAAGCTCATTTCATTCGAAATATGTTGAACTAAATGCTTTTAGACCCAAACTGTGATTTTTGTTGCACTTTTATTTTTTATGAATTTTTGAAGAACAACAAATTTTTTTTTTCTTAAATTTTTATTTGTTTTTTTAAAAACTTCAACAATATCTCTGAAATTACTGGCCAAATTTAAAACAATGTTAGTACGTCTTAAAGATAATATTGTTAGCGAATTTCGGTTTTTTTCTTAAGGGAATATGATGCACCATTTTCATGTTATTTCAATATATGTGCTGAAAGTACCTTAATTTTGGACATAACGGTATATCTCTAAAGCTGGAGCTGATAGAAAAAAATGAAGGTTAGATTTGGAATCAGCGACCTCAAATTAGTAAAAAAAATTACACAAAGTTCCCGGCCGCACAAACAAAGTTCAATTTTGTTCCGCAGTGTAATTTTTATTTTATATACAGTATATAAGAAGCGTATATTAAACACTTTACCAGAGGTGGAAAAGGTATATATCGTGATTTGATTTAAAAAAAAACTTTAGGTTAGAAAAAATTCAAAAACGACTTTTAGATCGAATATGACGTACCTTATCGAAGTACAAGGTTTTTGAAAATGCTACACACCTACAATAAAAATAACATTATTATCAAAAAAAAAAAATTCTAAAAGGCCAGAATACACGCAATGTGAAAAGCCACAAGTGCATGTTGTTCTGACGTCATTAAAATGCCACACTCGCCAAAAGAGAAGAAGTATCAAAAGTACCAATTATTTAAATTTTTAACTCCAAAACAAGTACTATATAGTTAAATCTGGACCATGTGCTTTATCAAATTTTTCAAAAAGGTACCAAAAGTAAAAAAAATACCAGCTTTTTCTAAGTAAGGCTTCCAGAAAGTACAATGTATATTAATGTGGCTATAATCTGTATGTACACTTTTCTAACAGTGAAAAATTACCAATTTTATTCCGTCTTTAGCCCTTTAAAAGTTCCAATTTTAGCCCTTAAAAATACCATATATTTAAATAAGGACCATATGCAATCTGTATACCAAATTTATCAAGAAGAAAAAAAGTATTATTATTTTTCGTCAACACATATCGCACTTGTTCCTCAGAGTCACAGAGTCAACTCAAAATTTATAAATTTTCAGTAGAGACAAACAACTTTTTTTTTTATATGAATTCTTATATTATAAATGGGGATAAAACTGAATTTTTTAGGCAAAATACTAGAGTAATAGATCTAAGATTTTTACAGTGGGTAGATATGGCCACTGTTTATCGTTTTCTTGCAAAAAGTGAATATTGAAAAATAAAAAGAACTTAAAAATCACAATATTTCATATGAGCTTAGTGTTAAAGAAAATATTGAGCTTATTATCCTTAAAACCTCTGTGAAGACAATAAATATAATGCCATTATATCTAAGATCAGCTACTCGGTATGAAAGTTTTGAAATAGTAAAACATTTCTTAATAAATGAAGATGCAGAAAATCTCATACTAATTGGAGACTTAAATATACGAATAGGAAACAAACAACAGTATCTAGATGAGTTTATAAAATCGAATTTCATAGCTGGTATTGACATAAGAAATTCTAGAGATATACAAGTTAAAGCAAAGGGTAGAGCATTTCTTGAACTGTGTCAAGATTTTGGTTTACATATTATGAATGGGTGTACAAGAGGTGACGAAAATAGAAATTTTACTTTTATGAGTGGTGTTGGCGTATCGGTTAATGATATTTGTGCTTTGGATCATGATAATCTAGATTTAGTTGAGTCTTTTGTGGTAGAAAATCAGCCTTGGTCTAACCAATAAATTCGATGAATTTACTTCAAAAACTTAGATGGGATGGAAGAAAAACAGAGAAATATAAAGAAAATCTCAATCTAGAATTATGTACAATAAAACAGCTTAAAAATAACTTGGACTTAAAAGATATGGTACAAATAATAAACTCGGTAAATCCTAACAGCAGCAACCAAATAGGAAAATCGCAATTAAATAAGGAAAATAAATGGTTTAGTTACAGATGCCACAACCTAAGAGAAAAATCCTTTAATGCATTGCATCAATATCGTCAAAATCCTACAAATGATAACAAGAAAAAGTATCTTGAAAAAAACAAGAAGGTATAGAAAAAAGAATAAATCTTGTAAAAAATAACAAGTACTGGTGGAACCTAGTAAAGGATATCAAGAATATAGAAAGACAAACAAACCCTGGAATACATGCAAATGAATTCAAGCAATACTTCTACGAGTTGTAAAATCCACCACAAACGTCAAACAATATTATGTATGCAGCAATGTTTTACTCTGATTATGATATTAATCGACCAATAAACACCATCGAAATTAAAAATGTACTTGCAAAAGCAAAAAAAATAATAAAGCTCCGGGAGAAGATCGCGTGAGTTATGAATTTCTCAGAAATGCCTCTGATAGATTTTTGGAAGAATTAGCGATCTCCTATATACGAAACGTCAAAATTAGATGAAACATTTACAAACAGTATAATTTTTCCAATTTTTAAAAAAGGAATACAAATAATTATTGTGGAATAGCGTTTATGAATACAGTAGCAAAAACATTTATGAGTATTTTGAATACTAGGCTTAACCAATGGCTACACAAACACAATAAAATAACAGAATTTTCAGCTGGTTTTCGGGAAGGGTACTCAACTTCAGATAATCTGTACAATTTAGCAGAGATTGCAAATCTTAAATTTAATAAAAAAAAGAAATTATATGCTTTTTTGTGGACTTTCGAGCAGCCTTTGATAAAGTGTCGAGAAAGTCGATTATATATAAATTGCAAAGCATTGGCGTATCAACAAAATTGTCTCAAATGATAGAAAGTATATACAGCCATACAAAATTTACAGTTTGGAACGGAGAGGAACTGTCGGAGGAGTTTGAAACAGGGTCTGGCGTGAAACAAGGATATGTTTTATCTCCATCGCTTTTTCGGTTGATCTCAATGATTTACATGATTATATAGAAGAAGGTGTTACTGTAGGCACTGAAAATATAAGACTTTTGTTGTGTGCTGATGATATTGTGATTTTGGTAGATAATATCAACACAATGCAATCTATGATTGAGCAGCTAGAGACGTATTGTAAAATTAAGAATTTAGAACTAAATTTGAACAAATCTGAAATGATGGTATTGAGAAATGGGGGCAGACTTTCTGCCCGTGAACAATGGAAATTTAAGCGGCAATCTATTAGAGTGACAAACGAATATACTTATGTCGGAGTAACAATATCACCCAAAATGTCGTTTAGAAAGCACATAGAAAAAAGGAATGAATCTGCAAAATACAATATTACCGCCACTTGAAAAGAATTTTTAGAAAAAAAAAAAAAGAAATCGGTTTAAAGGCATAATGGAATCTTTTCCTATCCGTGTGTTGTGCAATTTAGTCGTATGGTGCTCAAGTATGTGGTTATCCTTTATTTGAAGAAGTGAAAAAACTTCAACGCTTTTTCTTATTAAAGGTACCTAAACTGCCCTCATATACTCCAACATACGCATTAATGTTGGAAACTGGTATAGAAAATAATTATAAAAATATTTTGTTTGTTGTGCTAATTCCATTTTTCAATAATTGATAAAAAAAATACTGAAATTTATTGTTGGAGAATAAGCTGTTCCTATGCGCATTTCACTGGTTGCTTAGGCCAGATCATCAGGAAACGTTCTCCTAAACAATTTTAGAAAAGCCAAAGCTATCAGCAAACAAGACTACAGAGGGAATGAGAATTACCTACAAACACTCAAAAAGTCTTTTTTGCAACGATATCAAAGCTTAAATAAAATACCAAACAATAAATCAGTGATGAGTTTATCTTTTCTTACATTTCCCGCTACAATTTTTTGGAATACTCCCAACATTAATTGTAGTTGTAAGTGCATAAAGAAAAAACATATTAAAAACAAAAACAAAGTGCTTTTATTGTTTTCGCAAGAAATCAAAATAAAAACAATTTTCCAGTTCAGTTTTTTATGCACGTGCACTTGCTAAAATTTATTATCAAAGTTATTTTTGGGAATACTATTATTTATTAAAAGATTTTGTTTGTTGTGCTTAATTCCCTTTTTTAATAATTGATAAAAAAAAAAAAAAAAAAAATCTTTTAATAAATAATAGTATTCCCAAAAAAAACTTTGATAATGAAAATAATTATATATACACTCTAGATTTGCATCTGAGATACATTATAAAAACTTTATTTGATTATAATGATAACCGTTTACCATGTAAGCTAACCAAACTCACTATAGAAAGAAAATTGTATTGGTATAAGCACATTGAAAAATTAGCTAATCATGTAGGCTCGACACAAATTTCAGAATGCGTTTCAAGAGAGGACTGGGAAAGCCTAAGACTTGATTTACTAACTGGGCTTAAACTCAACTACAGGGAGCAACAAACATATTTTGAAATTAATAATAACACCACAGCAGTAAGCTACATCTTTAAAGCAAGGTGCGACCTGATTGAGCTAAATGGAACAAGATTTCAGACGCAGAGGTCCCGCTTATGCTCTTTATGTTATACAAACGAAACAGAAAATATACTGCACTTTATTGCCAGCTGTCCAATTTTGCGCGGCATTCGCTACCAACATTTTCAAAAAATGCAAAAGAAAACTTTAAAAATATATATCTGTTTATTATAGATGCAATAGGTTATAGAAAACAGTTTATTGATGAATATAATTATTAAATTAAACACAATTGTTATAATTTAAATTATTATCTATATCCGACTGACGACATTGGTCATAGTCGTATGTTCTATACATATATAGTATAAACATCTAAACACTGTTAAAGAAGAAATGAATTTAAAATAAAGAACAATTAACAAACTATTGAACAATTTTGAGTTGACGCTGTTTAGAGGCACAAGTTTTTAACACTCGATACTCTTAAGCAATCTACTTTATTCAACTGTCCATATGAAAAGCAAGTGGTGTCTTAATATGTATATTCCTGCTACAAACTTATATTTTATCTGTATACGAAACTTTTCAAAAAGAAAAAAAGTACAAATTCTTCCTTTTTTTATATCATCAAAAGTGTCCTATATTTTAATCTGGGTCATTTACTATCATTATACCAAATTTTTCGAAAAGAGAAGAAAAACCTTCATTTTAAGAACCTGGAAAGTAAACTGTATTTTAATGTAAGGTATAATCTGTTTCTATGTCAAGTTTATCAAAAAAAGAAAAAGTACAGATTTTATCCCGTTTTACACCTAAAAAAAATATTTTTTTCAGAAACAACAAATTATCATGTATGAATTGTATGGGAGAGTAAAGTACCCTTCAACTGGATTAATAAATCCCTAATTAATATTTTTAAAGTAAAATTATAAATGTCCATGAACGGATTGTTACCAACCGCCAAATTAATCAGTTCTCTATTTTTTGGCGTTTCAGGCACTTAAAAGCGCTTAATCAAGCCCAAAATGGGCTTAGTTGGCATCACTTGTTAGACTGTCTAAATTTGGCGTAGTATTTTTTAAATATAAAGAGAGTTAAATGTTAATATCCATTATTTCACCTGGCTTTCATGCAAATGTTTTGCCGCATTAAAAGCTTGGTACGATATGGACCATACAAAAGAAGCTAGATTGATAAAATTGAGCTCAAATATTCGCTATATATGTATGAGATTTGTTTGGTTTAAGAAATTATAAATATTTATTTGTGAGTAGTGGTGGACGATATACATCGATGTTCCAGAACCACTCGATGCAAGGCATCGATACGTCGAAACACACCGATTTTTTTTTACTTATCAACATAGAATGAACGAACATCGGTGTTCTTTATTCAATGCTTCGAAGCGAATGTTATTATCATAAACTACAGATTTGTATAACTTGTGCTTCCCCATACAAAATTTTGAAATCGAAGCAAAAAAAAAATCCTTATCTGCTTTTTGTACATACATTATTAACTAAAAACGAATTGTGCCGGAAGTATGACTTTTATTTATTTTGGCGTCTTTTATAAATATTAGTTGATGATTTTTACTCCAAGAATGCTTTTTTAAAAACACACACAGCTTAATTTTTTTTATGAAGTTCTCAATTCGGACTAGGGAGATCGATTATTCGACTTTTTTCAATAACCGGTTTTCGAATATTACAAATAGTTGCTATTTTGAAAAATCCGGTTTTCGGTTAAACATTTTTAAAATAACCGGTTAACCGGTTTTAATTCGAATACATAAAAACACAAATATGAAATAAGTTTTTGTAATAAAACGTTAATTTGAATAAAAATAAAACAATTCACAAAGGTAAAAACCAGCAAAATCATATGACTTAAGGTTTGTTCAGACCTAACAAATATTTGACGATAAAATCCAAGAAAAGTTTGACCAGTAAATTGATCAAACTTTTGGTTTATTTTTTACAATTTCTATTTATTTACTAAACTTTTTTTGTAAGAAGATAATTGTATAATATAATATTAAATATAAAAACTATTAAATGATGTTTGATCTAGCCATACGTTTTGCGAAAGCAAATAAAACATCATAGATATTTAATAAATTTATTAGTTGAGATATTCTCCCGAATTTATTTTAAATGAGTCTGAATTTGTTGGTGGTTAAGCATGTCTAGATGAATCAATAGACTTCAACCATATTTTTGAAAAGTTGTAAACAAAACGTCTTAGCCAGGAGTATATACTTCAAATTATTTTGTTTCAGCATTATAGAATTTGTCAATTGAAATATGAAATATTTGTCAATTCGTCGGCCACAATTTGAAACTTTCCATGAAATTGTTTGATTCCAACAAATAGATATTTGGAATTATTTCTTTTCAAAACCAACTTTTTTATTATATTCAACATTTTTAATTTTTTGAATTTATTCTATGAGTTAAATTTTCAGTTATGTATTTTATAAAGATATTTTGTAATAGTTCTATTCCTTAAATACAAAATAATAGTCTGGTAGTGTATAAAGTCATTCCTAAAAATTTAAGGAATAGAACTATTACAAAATAGCTTTATAAAATACATAACTGAAAATTTAACTCATAGAATAAATTCGAAAAATAAAAAGTGTTGAATATTGTTTGATTTCTTCAATTTAGTTTTTTGGTTCTTGGTGTTTTAATAAATTAAACTGATATTTTTTTCCATATCATTGATTTCGCCGGAATTTTGTAGTTTTAAGCATGAAACAATGCTAGAACTACTTAAGAGTTTTTAGTGCCTTAATGGTCACACAACGGGTTAATATTTCACCCAATGATTAATTTTTGGCAGCGTATTTTAGTAAAGTATTATTTGTCGTTTCTTTAGAACTACTTCGAACTGAGTTAAGTTTTATTTGGAGCAAATTAATGTAAGGCATGTGGACTAATGGAAGGTTATTTGTAAATTGTGACGTGAAAAACCCTTTGCAACTTATCATTTATACTTTGTTCTTTTAATCCCGTTCGAAATATCCCTAGACATAACATCTTTATAAAAAAATATATTTAATATTTGGAAAACTCTCGCATAAATTACTATTAACTTTTTTGAGTAACAAGAATACACGCTTTTATAAGCGATTTATATTTACATTGTTCATAATGTTTTTCGACTTTTGTTACATTTTCTTTGACATTCTTCATAAAAAGTTTAAGTTTCCCCAATATTCAATTAGAAAAATACTTAAATTACGGGTAATCTACAATAACCGGTCTATTATACCAAAATAACCGGTTTATTCGATATTCGAAAAATAGACATTTTGAAATTAACCGACTTGGGCAAAGCTAAAATAACCGATTAAAACCGATCGAATAATAACCGTTCGATCACCCTAATTCGGACCAATAAAGATACACGCAAAGAAAAAATATGATTGCAAAAGGATATATCTTTATTGGTTGGAATTGAAAATTTCACGCAATAAATAAAACTTGAAGAAAAAAATTAATGGAATGGCTTTGTTGAAATGTGTCAAAATTTCCTTGGAAATTATAAGCAGATAGTAAACAATATTCTGTCTGCCTACCATGCGATGGGTTGCAAAATGTCAATAAAACTACACCATCTACATGCTAATTTGGAAAGGTTTCCATCAAATTCAGGACAGATGAGTGATGAGTAAGGCGAACGATTTCACCAGGAAATATTTAGAATTGAACAGCGTTATACAGGAAAAAATTAAATCAGTATGCTTTCTAACTATTGCTGGTCTTTAAAGCGCGATACTGACAGCGAAGTTTATAAAAAGCAGAGAAAGACATGTAATTTCTAACAAGAAACAAAAAAGTCAAAACACAAAACATAGCATAATTAATTTATTTTTAACCGTATAATTTGTAGTTATCCATTTTGTAAAGCTCTTTTTTCACAATAATAAATACATATATTGTTTGGATCTCATAAGTAAGTAAGAGCCTGAGGAAACTAATTTTTTTTAAATGCGTTTTTTCACACTTCAAAAACTATAAATTTTTATTTATTAACCGATTTTCAAAACGCATGCCTTGCTTAAAAGATAAAGAAATGCAGAAAGATGGAAATCCGTTAGGAAACAAAGAGGTTATGACTCTTTCAATTTGAAACTTCACTGCGTTTACCGTTATAAAATCACTTTGCGAAGTGACCTAAAAAAACTAAAACTGTTTTCGATCTCTAAGGACTCCAACTAAACTAAATTGCTACATAAGAACTGCTGAATAATTTTGGTGTAGCACATTGTTATCTATAGACATACATATAAATGAATGTACACAGAAACATTTTTAAATTTCTCCAATCACCAAATTTGTTCCAAATTCATAATATCAAGCAAACAAGTTGTTGATGTTGCACCTATTACCAAAATGATTATATTGATTACTAAAAATTTTAAAATTTGGAGAAAATATTTTCAATGAATAATATTTTTAATTTTAATTAAATGAAGTGATCAAAAAACTTTGCCATTTCAAACAATGTGTTAACTTATTTAAATAAGTATTAACAATTCCCAACAACAACTCTACATGTTTAAATTATTTTTTTTAAACGAAAAAAGTCAATTAAGATTTTTTGTTACTTAATTAAAATTTTAATTGAAAATTTATTTCAAAACAACTAAAATGTTAATTAAATCAAAATTTAATTTTTAATTTTCGTTCAATTAAAAAAATAATTGATTCAATTATCACATTAATTAAATTTAGATACTTTTTAAACCATTTTTTTAATTGATAAAACACTTTTTTCTGTGTATGTATGTAGTTTCAATTGTTTGCTTGTACCTTATAGCCGCCTAAAACGCTGAATCGATCTTCATGAAACTTTTACAGTATATTACTGATGGTCTGGAAGTATCGATAGGCTATATATATTTTTTGAAATTTTTAAAGGGCGTGGTACCTCCCTTACAAAGACAATATAAATTTCTGTGTATCTGGAGAATGGAAAGACCTAAAGTTTCCAAATTTAGCACAAGCATCTTAGTTGTCAATACACAACATCTGACATTTGGCGGGATTGGATCAGTGGGCGTGGCACTTAATAGATTTATTTGAATAACATTTATTGAAATAAATAAAAAGAACGGTAAGAGAAAAATTGTCCAAATTTGATACACATAACTGGGTTATCAATACACATCTACTCTAAAAATGGGCGGGATTGGAATGGTGGGCAATATCCTTTTTTTTTATTCCAATGCTAATCCCGCGTAGCTCTGTGCTTTTCTGCAGGAGACCAGTCTCTGGCGGGAATCGAACACGCAACCCCGCACCAGCTCATTTTGCGAAATATCTATAAAACATCGTTATTTTCAATGTCCACTTGCAAAGTCTGCTATCTAAATAGAAAATAATTTTTAGTAAGTCGACCAAAACTTCTATTCCTGAAATATTGTAATGAAAATTTAAATTAGGTTTGTTCATTTACTAAAAATTTTTACGAATTTGTAACAATTGTTTCTGAAAAGTATTTATTAACTCAACAAATTTTTCAAGAAGAGAGCATCGAAAGAGAACAAAAAATTGAGATATAAAAAAATTCTTACAAATTTTTACTAGAAAAATATTTTCCTGCAAGAATTGTTGAAAAGCTGTTCAAATTTTTGTTACAAAACAAACTTTTGAAAATGTGTAACAATATTTTGTTCGAAATATGTATATAAAAATTGTTCAATAACATAAAATTGAACATGTATGTTTATTATTTTTTTTAATTTAGGAACAATAACCAGTGCAAATAATTCAAAACAATTTAATTAAGGAAGACAGAATTTCGTGTCTTACAGCTAGATACTGTCAAATATCAACTTGCTAATTTTTATACTGTAAGAGAAAAAAATATTAATCCTCACCAGTGTGACCAGATCTAAGAAAAATTTACAGCTAAATTTGGCATTGAACATGGCCAACAAATGGTTAAAAATGAATTTTAAAAATGCTAAAAATAATGCTAACATTTTTTAAGGATTTTTGCTAAAATTTATTACCAGTACGAAATTTTATTCAAAACTAAGACATTTTAGTGACTTATTTTTTTAACGCAATTGAAATAAATGGTTATATTTAAACAATTGGATAGATTTTGGTAAAGCATCTGATACACATAAATATGAAGAACAGGTAGCTGAGATTAAATTAAGGGACCTGCAGACCCCTGATACATTCTAAATATAAACGATTTATTTCTATGATATACAAATGTTTTTAGATCATTTTATTTTTTATAGTTGAAGAAAAGTTGAAGTTATTATTATTATTTTTTCGGCAGTTTAGAGCAAAAAATTTTTCACACAATTACACTATTGAATTATTATCTTAATACAAATAAAAATGTGATTGTACTTTTATATCGTAAATAAAAGGGCAAAAAATATTTAAAATCAATATAATAAGGGCATTTCTAATATTCCCTAAATATTCCATTTTTTTTACAAGACAGGTAAGATGTTTCTTAACATGAGAATTATCCCTTTTCATACGAAATTATTTTAGTTACAACTATGTTTATTCAAAATTTATTATAATAATTAAAAAATTTTGTTCATTGTGCTTAATTCCCTTTTTTTTAAATTGATAAAAAGTACTGAAATTTATTGTTGGAGGATAAGCTGTTCCTATGGCTTAGGCCAGATCATCAGGAAACGTTCTCCTAAATAATTTTACACTCAATTACCTACATACAATTAATCTATTTAAAAAAAGGGAATTAAGCACAACCAACAAAATCTTTTAATAAATAATTGTATTCCCAAAAACAACTTTGATAATTTATTTTAATTTATAAAAGAATTAACTAAGATCAATAGAACTATTCGCCCAAATTTTTTAAATAAATAATGCTAAAAAAGCTTAAAATAATTTTTAAAAATGCTATATAAAATGCCAAGCGCTAAATGAAAATTTTGCAGCTAAATAAAATATTTTAATGCTAAATTTAGCTGCAAAAATGCCAAAATAGCCACACTGATCCGCACTAAAGCTGGTAACAAATGTGCAAACGATTTTTTTTTGCAGTTTAATTTGGTGAGAGTGCCATGTTAATTTTAATCAATATTTAGTGCACTACCCCCAACTATGTTGACTATTTTCTGAAATTGTTTAAAAACGTCACGAGGAAGTGCAAAGGAAAATACGAGTATTATCGCAGTACTAGTAGATTTGCTAGACAATTCTAAATTATTATTAACAAATGTCAACTGGTCGAGCATCAGAGCTGCAAACGCAATACACGTAGCAAAAAAAGCAATACAGTTGTAGTATTGCGCAAAACAAATAATGTGACAATTGCAATTTTTTGTGTTTGGTAGTTTGACCGCAAACAAAATATTTTGAATTTTCACTTTCGCAAGACCCTTTGCAACAAACACTGAACTCCGTTAAAATGTAGTAATTTTCAATCATATGAAGTTATATAAATTTTAATTCTTCCCTTTTGAGACTAAGACCCTAATCATGTACAACGCAGCGCAACGCCACAGAACTAACGCAACGCCAAAGAATAACATTGAAAGCACAAACAATGTCATAAATATTTTGTAATTTTGTTGCTGCTTTCTACAGAAATTCACATTGCGTGTTAAAATTTCAAACGCTCCATTGCTTGTATCGTGTTACAAGCAACAACAAAATTACAAAATGAAAAAAAATTTATGACATTGTTTGTGCTTTCAATGTTATTGTTTGGCGTGGCGCTGCGTTGTACATGATTAGGGCCTAAAAGTTTTAATCGATTTTCTAAACATTTCGTTCGACTAATATAGAGGACTTTACGATTGGACTACTAATAAATATTATTTCACCCATAAAATATGCTTTTAGTAATAGTGGATTATTAATTTTAAAAGTTTAAATAATTTTCCAAAATATATAACCTTTTTTTTGTGTTCACTGTATGATTGAACAAAAAATACAAGTAGTACGTAGGTTATGTTGACAAAAAAGAATTTTATGTAGATGGTGCCAAGGGACATAAAAACTTGACAAAGATATCAACAATAAAAAAAAAAAACAACATCAGAAATAATACTCCTAATAGTCACTCCTACAACATCATCAGTAGCTGTGTGTTTGACAAAAGCAACAGTACGTAAAGTAAGTTTGTTTTAGACGCCATGTATTTAGCAGTGTGCTTTCAAATTTCGCATTAAAAAATGCGTACATTTTGTTTAAAAGCAAAAATGAAATTGCTTCTGTAAATCTGCAGTGAAAATTTTTGAACTTAGAACCATCTGACATCAGCTGTTTTGCAAGTCATTTGTTTGTGGTGGCAAATATACATTAAAATCTATTTATTTACATATATTGTTTAAACTATATAAAATCTTTAACTGACTGAAATACAATTAAAACTGAGAAATAAATATAAATCTTTATAATATACTCTTGCAAACGCTTTTGAGTTATGTCAGATGAAACCAAAAACGAACGTGTGAGAGCAAGTATTATGAAATACAGAAGGTCGAACATCTGACAATTCAACTGCAAAATACATGTCTTCTAACACCAGCTTAAGACACATAATGCATCAACATTTTCACATTAAGAATGACATCCAAAAAATAATTCAAATTCCAGTGAAGCATCACTAGATGTCTGCTTCATTACCATCTGCTGTTGCTGTTGCAACGTGCTGCCAGCAACATATAACCATCTTTGCCCTTCTATATACGCTGACATCAACAGAAACATGTTTCATTCACATGAGACTATAGAACAGGCACAAGTTAAAATTATTACCCATTGTTGACCACTATTGGAAATATTAAGACAACAACAACAACAACAACAAAACTTTAATTGCATGGGAAATTTGTATGTGAGTGCTATGATTATTTGTTGTTGTAAGTGTTTTTAAACTTAACTTGAACAGCAACCAGCTGTGCGTGGAAATTCATGCTAGTTGGCTGGTGTTGGGACTGTTAATGGAGAAATGTGTGGTTTCCAGTGAAATTGCACTAAAGTCAAACGTAATATTAGTTTAAAGGTATATATTTACTACTATGTGGAAGTGTAAAATATGTCACCAACAAGGAGTTTTCTTTTTTTGCAATTTATACGCTTATATACACTTTTCTGGTAATATTCATGTTGAATGGCTGAGCAAGCAAATTCAACAACGTACATATAAATGTATTTATAAACACCCTGAAATAAAATCATGTGTACAAATAGGCTTTATATGTGTGAGATCTTTTTTCCTGCGTACACAACAAGGCGTAGACGTTGATCATGAATTACTGATGGAATGCTTCAAATTTAAAATTAAAACCCATATAAGGGCAGTTCAGAAAAAAACAACTGAACCATTGACTATTAATAACACTGCTTAACAAATTTTTAATTTGGAAAAATACCAAGAACACCATATGCCTAGATAAGTTAATTGGGACCTCCTGAACACGAAAAACGCTGTAATTTTTTTTTTTCAAAGTATGGTTTTTTAGATAACGGTACTTTTGTGTTTTTCGGTGTATAGTCCCACTCAAACCCTTGTGGAGCCCAATCGAGACGTTACAAAGGCTGGTGGGATGAACAAATGATGGCGGACTATTGTTGGTTCCTCATTCGCAAAGATCCATCCGAAAAAAAACGCAAAAGTTCAAGTCGCTCGTCATTTTAATTAAAATTTTTTGAATTTACGACGAATATAGTGTGTGAGCAATGAAGAGGAAAATATTGTCGTTCCACAAAATCCTTAATAAAAACTTTATTTTTGATCCGAAATCCGTAGAAAACAAACGAAATAAAAATGAAAAATTTTGAAACAAAAGTAAAAAATAGGCAAATTTTTAACTTTGAGGTACCATAACTCAGCCATTTCTTATCAGACAGAAATTTGCAGCATATCGACGGAAAAAGCATTCAATTCCTTTGCAACGATATGCCATTTATCTCGATCGGACTTTTCGGTTGGGCTCCACAAGGGTTTGAGTGGGACCATACACCGAAAAACACAAAAGTACCGTTATCTAAAAAACCGTACTTAGAAAAAAAAATTACAGTGTTTTTCGTGTTCAGGAGGTCCCAATTAACTTATCTAGGCGTGTGGCGTTCTTGGTATTTTTTGGCTGTAAACCAGTGTAAGCTATGAAACACTGATACAAAAAATAAATTAAGTGATCTGATAAAGGAATTAATTTTAAATAACATCCCCTAAACATGGAATGACACAGTTGTTATAATGAAAGAGATTGCGGAAGAAACATTAGGAACCATGAAAAGGTCCTCCAGAAAGAAGTTAATAAGTGATGAAACATGAAATCTTATTGAAGAAAGAAATAGCTTAAAAATACAGACAAGTAAAGATATTTCATGCTAACTAAAAACTGCCCTGGTAGCTAAAAAAGTCAAACAATCAGCAAGGAAAGTCAAGAAGAGATATATGGAAATGCTAACTAATAATGCCGAAGCTGCAGCTGGCAGATAATAATCTGGATATACAACTTTGAACTTTGAAGAATTAAGAAATGGTCCTCCTGAGTATAACGACAATGTACTGACTAACAGTGCTACTGCAGGGATAGATATACTCATAAACAGTGATATACCTACACAGGAAGAAACTAAGAGCGCAATTGGCAAGCTGATAAATAATATATTTTATCCCCATATTGTTAATACTTGGCTGGAAGCACGAGTTTGCAACTTATGGACAAATTCCAAAATAATATGACGGTAAAAATTCTGGTAACTGGAGGCGAACCACCCTCCTTAAGGCTGTATACAAAGTCTTGCCTACAATTGCATACTCGAAGCTTACATCAATTCTCTCAGGGACGAGCAGGCTGGTTTCCGTCCTCATCGAAGTTTTGTAGACCAAGCAAATATAATCAGTAAAATAATTGAACATTCAGTTGAATTGCGATCTCCATTATTTCAGCTCTTTATCGATTTTAAGAAATCACTCGTTGCAATCAAAATATATAGGACGCATTACGACAAAAAGCTGTATATACGTGGTACTTGATGGGAGCAGTGTTGCATTTCATATAATTACGAGGGAAGTTCGAAAAGTCATGGACTTATTGATCCGCCCTCGTAGATTGGAGTAAAAAAAGGACGTGCGCTCTCACCATTGCTTTTTGCAGTTGTCCTTGAAAACATTATGAGGCAACTGTGCATAATAAAGAGGTATAGTATATCTTGGGGTCTTCAAAGGCAGTTGTAGGATTTGGCCTACATTTGTCTCCTATCTCATAAGGCTTCTGATATGCAGGACAAAGTTGATGAACTTGTCCAACTAGCCAGACTCTTTAAGTGAACTTTAAGTGAATATTAAAAAGCCTTCGCAATGCGTCTATACACCATTTTTGATAAACACATATTGATTAAAAATCTGCGCAGTCAATACGTGGACAAATTGTTTAACTTTATCAACATTAAGTCTGTCAGTAGGGGAATAGAAGCAGGCCATAAAAGCAGGCTAAACAAGGCTAGAACCGCTTTTGGTCTACTCCAAAAAACATGGAGAAGCTCCCAAATCTCCAAAGCCATACACAGAAAGAAAATCACTCGGGATAAGTTAAGCTTTTTATACTTACTTTGAGTACGAGTCGTACTTAAAAATTCAAGTACGAATAACACTAAAACGTACTCACAACAATCCTAAATGGGATAAATTTCGAAAATCATTCCCGGAATTTCTTAAAGTAAGTATAAAATTCTTAAACCAAGTACAAAAAAGATTGAACTTTTCGTTGGTACTGCCACTCTGAGAGTAAAATTACAAATTGATTGTTTAAATCTCATATAACTAATTTAAATTTGTTGTAGCCACTACAACAACACCACACAAGTAGCTAAAAAAAACGATTGGCTTGTTGTGTGTAGAAACAACAAAAACAACAGAACAGGACGAAAACACATTATTTTCATGTTTAAATCGTAATCAATTTTACTTTTTAAACTTTAAAAAATAAAATTGTCTTGCCTTCAATTTCTCACTTCTCATTTAGTTTATATTCTTAGCTAAATATGTACATTAAGTTTTTAAAGGAAAAATCATATCGGGCATGGTGGTGGTGTTTTATAATTGGAACTTTGTAAGGTGTGAAACAGGTAAGAAAATTAATTATAATAATATTCTTCTTCTAATCAACTTTATAACACTTGACTTAAGTACATTTTGAGATTGATTCAATCTCAGTTTTACTTAAATCAATCTCATTTTTGGATTATTGTAAGTACGAATTTGGAATTAAATTAATTTTATAATTCTTGAATCAAGCGCATTTTAGGATTGATTCAATCTCAGTTTTACCTTAATCAATCTCATTTTTGGATTATTTTAAGTACGAATCCGGGATTGAATAGGTAGACAGAAAGAAGTGGAGATGGACATACCCTGAAAAAACTCAAGAGTCAATTACTACGATGGATCTGGAGAGACGAACGCTCATAAAAGATCTTGGAAAGATAATTTTATCGTGCGAAGATTGCTTATGACAAAATTTATTATAATTGTATTGTAGATGCCCTGTATTCCCACGAGAAATAAATAATGGGGAAAATATGAAGATATTGCACTCAAAAGAAAAATCAAATGTGTAATAGAATGGGTTTAATGACACATTCGTATATCCAGTATACATTCCTCTGTCTGACTCCCCAGTTCAGGCCAAAATCCTTTTAACGTCAATCCTTTTAACATCATCCGCATACGCAATCGTTCTGCAGCACGTCCTTTCCATGGCCCCGAGTAGGGTATTTATATTCAGATTACAAAGTAATGGCGACAGTTCACCTCCTTCAGGTGTGCCCCTAGTCACAACTTTGGACATATTCGAGGCACCCAAGTTAGATGCGATACGCCTGAAGTGCATGATACTGCCGACAAGTTGAGTGATCGCTAGATCGATTTTCAAAAGTATCATATAGTTAATAAGCGATTCAGGCTCAACATTGTTAAAATAGCGATGATCTTATATGAATATCAATAATTCTTTACAGTGTTTTCAATAGAAAGTAGGAAGACTAATTGGCCTAAAGTGTTAAATCTTAGTGTGAGATTTTATATGTTGTTCATATCGTTGGGACATGTGAGAGGCTCAGGCAGGCCCTTTATATCACCAAGAGCCATAGCACCAATATCCCCAGGTTATTTTGAAGATCCGCAGGGATAATCCCATCTGGGCTTGGAGATTTAAAAGGATGAAATCTTTGGACTGACAAGTTCACACGATGGTGAGTTATTGTGATATTATAAAGCACCACTAAATGTTTTCTACCTCGGTATCTAGACTGTTTGTGCTCCAGGATCCATCTATTTTCTGCATATAAGATTGAATAGCTCGTCTAGAGGATAAAATCCAATGCAGCCGACTTGTTTCCCAAGACTTTTTAAAATCGCTGCAGAATTTTCACCATGACTGTCTCTTGTCTCTCCTAATAAGATTCTTGAATCCATTCACTAAAGACTTAAAAATTGTCCCAAGCACTATTACGTTTCGCCCCATTAAGGAGTCTCCTGCTTTCCTTGCATTTTTCAGCAATTTCTACATTCCACAATATGGGCTTAGCCTTGCTCTTCCTGTCGATTCCTTCACAGTACTTGTTTGTTGCATCAATTAAGACACTAATCAGTGCCTTACTGTGGAGACAAGCGTGGACATACTGCCTATGAGAACCGGGCACATTGGCAGTTTGTCCTCGAGTACATTAGCATAAACGAGACCAGTTGGTATTTCTTCTGTTCGTATAGGGTTTTACTGAATCAATTCCCAGGGAAAGATTAAAATCAATGTACATGTGATCAGAGAAGGAACAGTTCTTTGACACGTTCCAATCAATAATCATATCTGATAACTTATGGCTAATCAGCGTACCATCAAGAACTTTCCTTTACAAAAAAGGTGAGCTCATTACCCATATTATCTACTGTTAATGCATTTCCAACTATGAAGTTCAAAAGCGACTCAGCTCGTAGATTGATATCCGAGCTTCCCCTGACGGTGTGATATGCATTAGCATCAGGGGGATGTTGCGCCTGTTGGCATACCACATTGCCTTCCTGGTTATAGAGTTTGAAATATAAGCACCCTGGTCATATGCCATGTAACCGACCATAAACCACACTGTACGGGTTTGGTTTTCTTCTGCGACATTGAAACTGTCCTTATCGCTAAAATCAGAGAGAATGAAGGTTTTAAATATGTTTTTGACCATAACACAAACTCTGGTCTTGCCTTGATCGGATACGTACAGAGTACTATAGCCGTATAAACTGAGTCAGCAAACCCTGTCTTTTTACAACAATGGTTCGGAGGAGAAGGGCAGCTGACGCCGCTTTAGAGTAGTGAAAGTTGATTTGCGTAACCATAATCATCGCTATGGCAGACTGTGACGTTGGAATTATAGAATATCTTTCCCTGTGTCTTCCGAAGTGACGGCAGCAAGTGACTGTTTATTATCCCAATGGCCTTCCTGAATTATTCCACCACAGACCGTTGCCGGTAAGGCTATGTTTCGGTTGCCTTCCCCTGAAGAGAGGTTTTCTCCTGCTCTGCGAGCTCACCAACCGGGTTTTCACCAAGTCGGTTTATGATTTTGTAGGCGAAACACCTAGTAGTGAAGGCCCGTTTAGATGGATTTACGTGCCCTTGGAAGCCTTAGAGGTACCTTTTTTTCGGAGAACCCTATACAAATCTTGGTTTACGACTGCCTGATGGCTTAGACGAGTTGCTGTTAGTGTTTTTTTGCGTACTTAACAAAAACAGATTGCAACACAAAAATACTTAAATGTTTTGTTCTATATTAATACCCATTAAATATTCTATTTTGAATAAAAAGTATTTCTTTTTTACGCTAAAAAATATTTTTCGTGCAGATTTACACGCTTCAGGTTTTTGTAGTCAAGTCTAGAGTTTTTATGAAGGAGAGGAAAATAAATGGGATTCTCTTCTCGCTTCTCTCCAGAAAACTCAAGGCTTGGCGGCTAAGACCTGAAGCGTGTGAATCAGCACTTATTGTTAAAATAAAAAGAGCATATCTCGAATAGTAAAAAACAAAAAATTTTAAAGGCGTAATTATTTAAAAGCTAGGCTTTTTCTACGAATTGTTGTTTTTTTTTTAACCAATATTTTCTTTGAATTGTGTGTTTTTTATTTTTGATAAAATTCTACTTTGCATGGCAGCCACAGCTGTTTTTGTTTAATTAAAAAAAAAAAAAAAAAAAAAAAAAAATACACAACAACAAAGTTAATACTTATTATTGTGGAATTATAAAACAATATGCGCTAGAAATTTAAAACTTTGAGGGCACTATTATTGTTTCTTTTTTCATTACAATCTAAACAAGTTAGAGTGCTATACTCGGCTGTTCCGAATCCTTGATACCCTCCACCGACAGATCGAATATTTCAGGAGTGGACTCAATATGATATTATTAATAACTCTTTATAAAAACGGACGCCAGCATTAAAATTGGGTGAATTTTAAGCCTATAATAAATTATTGACTGCAAATGAGAAAGTTTTATTCTCTTCTTTTTAGGAATTTGGACTAGTAAAACATCACGGTTCGTAACAGTCTTAGCCGAACTAAAATGATTTTCAGGAGGGGAATTTATATTGGAAACAGGGTAAGTTATGGACCAATTATCACAAAATTATTCTGTGGACGAATTTCTGGTATCAGCGTTTACAGTGAATTTTATAAGTCTGCTTATTATGGGGTCTAAGGTTAATTATGGACTTTATATCACAAAATTGCATGACATGTGTTCTGGCTATATGGAGCGAAGTTGGAACAACTTTGGCCTCAATATCTTTTTCTGCCACGATTGAAGGCGTAATTAATAATTTTCCCAGAGTGGGCTTCATCACAAAATTAGTGTGTATATTGTCCTATAAAACTGTGAAGTCCTAAATTTTATTATGATAGCACCATTTATGACGGTTTAAAGCGTACTAAACTGTTTTCACTGGGTTGGGGTTATATGGGTTCTATGGTAAATAATTAAAATTCAATTAAAATTCTTCACGAAATTGTGCAAAATCTTATATCATTCCGTGCATTATTCCACCATATATGTTAGTTTTTGTAATAAAGTTATCAAGTATTTAGGGTTGGGTGAGCAATTCCGAAATGCTCAGGATAAATACAAGCAATTTGACACCAAGTTTGTTCCTTTCTTTTCAGTTTTTCTAAAATGAGTGTGTTTACTACAGACGGACAGACAGACGGATAAGGCTTAATATACTTCGCATTACACAAGGAGGCAGAATATATATACTTTATGGGGCCTTAGAAGTATAATAAAATAGTAATTGACCATAATTAAAGGGCACGTAAAAAAACGGAAAGATAAACTTTCACTCCGAGTGCTAGTAGAGGTGATAAGATTTATCGGAATAGGAGCTGTGGAAAAGGTATTCCCATAGAAAGTTAATATAAGTTATTGTATATTCCGAGTCCTTGAGGAATTCTTAGTCGATTTAGCCATGTCTCTCCATTGTAAACATGCTCACTTCCAAACGACTCAACAGAAAATAATGAACTGATAACAGTTCTCGTATGAAGTTTTTGTGGATCAACCTTCCTAACAAATAATAATAAATTCCAGATTTTAATCTGTTTGCAGGATATTTACTTGTGAACTCCAACATTAATTACTTTTATTAATGAATTATTGTGCTATATTATTTTTATAGTGAACAAAATTTCGTCTCTCCACCTTGATTTCATATCCTAACGCGCACAATAAAAAATTTTCTTATTTTTCGAAGCACTAGTTGTACATTTTAAAAAGTAATGAGCATTTACTACTTAATAAAACATACAGAGATGCAGCAAAGTAACCGACCGAATTCTTGACAAATTTTATAAAAAACAAGTTAGAAAATATAGTCTGTCAAGCCTGACTAATTGATACCCTTTACAACATTCAACATTATATAGAGATACATTTTCGAAAGTGCATCCTATCTGGAGCCAATCATGAATCCAGCAAATCAAAAGTATGGCATGAGGCTATGATTCATAAAAGAGTTCTTTGTGCCGAATATTATCTTGATTGTAACATCTATATGAGATTTGTTAGTCTTAAAGCGATTTTAGAGAAAGGGTTTCTATGGGATGTTTGGTCTGTTCTGGATCTACCAGTAAAAAATTTTGTCATGACATAGAAGCTATCGTCACCAACATTTTAAAGGAGTCATCTATATATACGGTGACCATTAATTCCGTCAAAACTTATATAATGGATCAGATTCAGAATATTCCATTTCAAAATTGCATCTTATGGCTATGCGAGAGTCCAAAGTTTACAGACTCATTTAAGAGCAAATGAAAAATCTACTAACATCAACCGTAAATAAGTCTTGAATCCATGTTTGTTTATGTTTACAAAAAGTCCACCTTTAGTGTTGTGATTAGTGTATTTTATTAAAGGTTGAATAATTTTAATTAAAAATTAAAAAGTAATTGACCATAATTAAATAAAAATTGACTCAAATTCTATATATTTCGTCACGTTCAGCAGCACGCTTTGATTTTTGCTTAAAATAATTTTTGGCCTTAGCTGGGACTAATTTTCATTTATGTTGTAATATTTTGATTTATGTATTTGTTGCCGTAGCGATGCCACCTTTATAATTTCACCATTGTCTAATCTATAAAATTAAAGTATTCTGTGATCACTCATATTTTTCCCCAAAAATCGTTTTTTTATATGAAAATTTTAAAAAAATCTTTTGTCAAAAATCTAAAAAATTAAAATTTTCTCTAAATTATTAATTCTGCATTAACAGGATTAAGGTTGTTTAAGAGTGTCTTTAAAACCACCTGGTAGTTTGGTCTACATTTCCTGCTCTGACTTATTTAGCCTACCGTGAATTAGGCATATCGTGAAATATAAATTTTTTTTCACAATAAATATGTAAGTACTGTGAAAATAGTGTGGCCGTATTTTATTTTTCCTTTCATTATGGATACTAGTTAAACACCATAAAAAAGTGATTTTTAAATCACGCTTACTAATCACGATGTTCTTTAAAAATCACGGGATCCATATTAAAAATTTCATGTGTTTATTAAACATATGGAATGTGCATTAAACCTAATAATGATGTTCAAGAAACCTTCATTATAATTTTGTATTCGACTCGTTTGTATTTAATAACATAAATAACTATGACATGAAAGCAACAAACACTCGATATTTAAGACACTAGTTAGATGAAGTTAGTTGGTTCACTTATACAAAAGAAACAAAACCACCATTGAATAACTGTCGAATAAGTTCATGGAAAAACACTTAGATTTGAAGGTCAGTGTTGCCAGTTGAAGGAAAAGGAAACCATTTAGGAATGATAAAAAAAATAACCGTGAAGATTACAATTAGAAAGTACATTAATATAAACATAACAAAAGAAACGTATTTGACTTTGTTTTTAATGTAAATTCATTGTTTTCAATATCAATTTTAAAATATAAAAAACAATTTATTTTATTTTCAAAAACATTCATTCACTAAATCAAAAACATTTTTCGGCAATATGTTTTGCATGGAAGTACATGAAAAAAGCGATTAATAAAAAATTCAAAATGTTTTACAAATTACATACGTTATTGCAAAGGTAAAAAAAGAAAACATGATATGAATTTACGAAAGTGGCAACACTGTTATTGTGTATTTATAAAAAAAGAGAGAGAGTGAGATATGTAAAACAGAAGCCGTTTCATTGAAAAACTACTTTGTGTTTGCCATATGTAACGAAATCGGTGTACTAGTAGGATGAATAAAACAACAGTTTGTTCGGTAATCTCAATTTTGTTTGAACACGAATTTCATTGAATAAATATTTCAATGTGTTTATGAATGATTTTTTTCATGCAGCCCTTTAATGTTTGAATGATAAATATAAAGCTTGTAATGCTTGTGCTTATTAAATAGTCGCATAAAGTGTAGGGGGCCTAAGAAAAGAAACGCAGATGCATTGGCTGATAAATCCAAAAAATCTTCAGTGGACATGTCCCAGTTGCATGGAATCTTACAACTTTTCAAAAGCTACAAAACTGTTCGAAGGTATTAAAAAAGATTTTCAATCTTTACAGGGAAAATTGACTAAATATGGTGAACTTTTTTCTATATTCACAAATTTGGACAATGTTGTCGCTTCTCCGAATCCCAAATGCAAAAGAACTGGTAAATGAGTAACTTCTCTTTCAATTCCATTTAATAAAATTTCCGTTACGTCAAAACAGAAAGGTGACACATTTTCCAATCCAAGTAGCATTTCGCATTCGCAATCTACATCCGTACACACTAGGGTATTCATTTAATCAGACTTGCTTTAATCGGTTAGTCGCTCGATCAATTAATTTTTTTTATAAATTAACTAATTTCAAAAATAAAAATGCATAATTTATTTATTAATTGGCGTTTATTAGTAAAAAAAAAAAACAATAACATGACAAGCATTACAATTCTAAACAAATATATTTTATATTAATTAAAAAAGAAGCTGTGAGGTCATTTTATTAGTTAATGCAATAGTGTAAGGAGATCTTATAAAAAAATCTTTAAGACAAATAACTTGGTTTGAATGTTTAGAATTTAAGAGATTTTTTTCTTTAGATTTTATAATACTAAACTTTGAAATATTTTTTACATTTATCGTAGATGTTGGATAAATCGAAAGCAACGCATAATACAGAATATCTAATTGCTCAGTCCTTTTCCTGGATATTTTATAACATATAAAATTTTCCAATATGCCGTTAGAGTCCTGCTTAAATTTTTTAAAATTCTTAACACTTCTAATTTTTTCGGTTAATTCTGTTAAAATATTAATATGAGAAGATATGAGAAGAAAAGAATAACTAAACACATACAGTACTTTTCGTTTATAGTCACTAACGTTTTTAGTCACATTAGCGATATAGCCCATTTTGTCTTGATTTTCTGCCGTTATAAGTAAATGTATTAGAAAGCATTTACGTTATAGCTACTTTAGCGACAAAAGCACATTTGGCATATATTGCATCTATCAGCGGCTTGCAAAGGCTTAAGTAAAGCCACCCAGCAAAAACTTACATTGCAAAGTAATGAGTTCAAAAGCTAATATATCTACTCTTCACCACTTATGCATTGGCATTTTAACTCATTATTTTAACACGGTGATGTCATTGGAGGCAAGTACTTACCACCCTCGCTTACAAATAGGGAGTTAAATATGTCATTACCATATTCGCTTGCAAATAGGGAGTTAAATAAGTCATTACCACGATTGCTTACAAATAGAGACTTGACATTGTTATCAACAAAACTGAATTTGTGAAACAAATTATGACTTTAATTTAATTTGCTTTCTAATGCAAAATTTTACTACCCTGCATCGAGGACATATTCATACCCAATAAGCCAGAGAACATTATGATTGCAAAGACGATATGATATTTTCAAGGAAAACCGATATGTACAATTTAAATACTATAGTTTATGATACAAGATCGAAAACATATATAATAATTTATATCACCTAGACGATATCGTTATAATATCGTTTAGTTGATTGATTAGTTTTTATTCAAAATTTTAATTTTAAAATACATATCAAAATCAATTAAGTATTTAAATTTTTATATTCAAATTCTTATTCATTTATAACAAATAAAAAAAAAAAAACAAATTGTGAGAACAAATATGTATTTAAAATCAATTTGTATTTGGTTTGAATAAATAAAACCTTAAATGTATTTTATTATGAATTAATTATAAATTTCGTAAATTAACTCATAAACAAGTGCTTACGTATCAGATTATATGACAACCATTACCTAACTACTTCTATGTAATGCAGATGGTATGAAGTAGTCATTGAAAAGTAAGTTGTTCAGTAATTGCAAGTCATTACCTAGTTTTTGCTGGGCAATTATTGGCGCTAAGATCGCATTAGCAACATATATCAAGTTGATTTTAGTTTTCGAAGACACAAACCATATAAAAGAACTTCAACTCTCTGTTCGAAAACAATTAGTTTTCGTAGTGTTATCAGGGATGAATTATTTTTTATTATTTTAGCTATCTTTTTATACTGCTATCAGTGTAATAAATATGATTTTTTTGTTTTGTATATTCACATAAATTTATAATATTCGAATTCGTTTATATGACTCATAGTTGCATATTAATAACACTATGCTAGTTGAAAAAACAGACAAGCCGGGCACATAGCGTTTTAACATAACTCGGATTCGCTGAATCCAGTGGTGCCCGCGGTTTTTTAAGATTGGGTCTGGTTTTCGAGATATACCGTTATTTCGAAAATGGATGAGGTCGCACAACATATATTCGCATAACTCAAAAACACTTTAGCATAACTCATAAAAAATTTATTGCAGACGTATGAAAAAACGAAATTCCAAAGAAAACAAGCCATAAATGATTAAAATCTGTTTGCAAGTTTTGATTTTATTCACAAAAGTCGAAAAATTTTAATTAATTTTAGAATTTCATAAAACGCAATATTTGTATGGGAGCCCCCCTAAGAAGTGATGATAAGGAGCAAGTATGTCTCGAGAAAATTTTAAGGACAAAAAAGTAATTAGAAGCATAGCTGCATTTTCCAATTTTTTATGAATTTTTAAAAAACAAAAATTTCGAAATTTTGTGAAAAAAATTATTTTTTTTTCTAAAACGACTGCGGATATTAGAAAGAAGTTTTACTTTTCTTAAGGAATTTCGGTTTTTTAAGTTTTTTCAATATGCTAAAGCGTTTTTGAGTTACGCGGACATATGTTGTGCAACCTCCTCCATTTTGGAAATAACGGTATATCTCGAAAGCCAGAGCCAATCTTAAAAAACCGCGGGCACCACTGGATTCAGCGTACCCGATTTATGTTAAAACGCCCAGCTTGTCACGAAAAAAAAGTGTCAATTTCTTGCACAGTGTAATTAGGCTTATAGTCACATTAGCGATATAGTCCACTACTTGGCTAAAACTAAACGATGTGATAATAAGCGAAAAGTACTGTTCATATAAAACAGTTCACAATTCTAAAATCATGTGTAATAAATTGAAAATATATAGATGCGACAGAATTCGCATAGACGGTTAAGCAGTTTTGAATGCAGCATCGAGTCTTTTACCATCTAAAAACATTACTCCAATAGAAGTCCAAGAAATTGGATTCCATTCCGTATGCGTTTAATTTGAATCCAAAAAATGTTTATAACACGTTTGTATATTCTTCCAGCATCCAGTTTACTATTATATTAACTTATTGTTAATACTTGGAGACTTTAATCGCCCAAACATAATTTGGACCACCAAAATCCCTGGTACAAATTATTTGTATCCCTCCATTAATTTGGATCTTAATAACGAACAATTGGATTCTATAGCAAATTGATGTATTTTCCAAATAAATGGTATACCTTACATTTTGGGAGATTCCCTGATCTGGTATTTGTAGATATACCTGAAGATTTCAGCATACAGCGCATCAAACCAGCGTATCAACACCTGAGGACAATTATCAACCTAGTCTGGAAATTAATTTGTTTGACAAGTGGTAAAAAGTATCATCGAGGACATTTTTTTTAATTTGGAAATGCTGGCCTTAGCAAATTGAATCACTTACTCGCAACTTAAAACTGGCTTACTTACAATCCACCCAATAACTTATTTTCCGCTAAAATTGAACCAGTTTTATGATGGTTTATTAAATTTCTTTAGATCTACCTTGGAATACAAGAATACTAGTTTAAAAAATCTGAAAAATAAGTACTTTAAGAAATAAAAAATGTCGTCTCTATCGCAATAAGGATCAATATTTCATTAGATTATCCATATCGAATACCTGAATCTTCAGTAATAAAATGTCCCATATTAAATGAAACAACTGTTATGGGTGCTGCCAAAGAAATTAAATACTTAACACTGAACCAAATTTTGCCGCCAATTAACAAAAAAAACAAAAATTGGTAAGCCCTCAACTAAAAAATAGTTATATAACCGAATTTTTCCTCAAAAATAATATATACACAAATTTTCTCCAAATCAACACAATGGTTTTTTGTGAAAAATATGTTTTAATGAGATCTGTGTATATGAATAAAATTTATATATATATGTATAATATATTTATATATTTTATATTAAGGTAAATTTTTGGTTCAGTGTAAAAGATATGACCCTGTAGTGCGATTCTGTAATAAATTTTAACAATAGTTGTCATTGTTAAAAAATTCAACAAGCATATTAACAACTTTGCCTTTCTGTGATATTTAAAACAGCACATGTGCACAGAGCACAACTTGTTATAGTAAAGTCAGCTGTTTGCATTAAGTAAACGACAACTTTTTTTGTTGTTTATTTATTAGGTCTGTCTGGGTACTTTTCCAGTAGCAAATACTCAGTAAATTGTTTTGGGAGAGTAAGACAAATTTTATTCTTTCGGCTGAGAATATCTCAAAAAGTACGCAGACGGTATCCAGTGAAATATTGCAAGAAACCAGCTGATCGGTGTGTAAACAATTGAAATAACAAATTTAAAAACCGGGAAACCAAAATACCCAAATAATGGGTATTTGCAGTATAAACAAAAAGTTAGCGTCGAATTTAGGAATTTAAAATAGGGAAGTACAAATATAGGAACAAATCTAGTTTACCGACGCAGCTCAAAATAAAAAAAAAGTACCCAGGGTGATGGAAAATGGAAAAATAAGAAGAAAAAATAAAATAAATAAGTTGGCGCAAACGCTTAGTTTTCGAGTTATGGACGTTTAAAGATTTCATATAAATATGTGATTTTCCACTACAATTCTAAACGTATATGGCCAATATTGGTATCATTTTAAAGCTCTTGAACAGATTTTTCTGGATATACATAATTTATTTCAAAATATTAAACTCTTTAGATCACATTACAGTTTTTTTCATTTTACGTCGAAATGTTACGGAAGTGCACTAGGAAAGAATGTAGTTTATTTAAATAAAAGTGTAATACAAATTTTATAAAATAACAAACACTAGCATCGCAAAAAAAAATTCTTTGCATTGCCAGCCTTTGGCAGGACGCAAGGATGTTCTTCTCTATGGTATAATAAACACCGGTTTCGCTTACTAAAGCTTCCTAGCATATCCGGCCTTCGGCCGGGCGCAAATATTTTCTCCCCTATGGTATAACTAATACCGGCTTCGCTAACTAAAGATTCTCTGCATAGATGGCCTTTGCCCATGTGCAAGGATTCTCTCCTCATTAGTATAACATAAACATAAAGAAGGTTTTACTTGTATTTTAATTAAAATTCTTAAATAAATTAGTATGTAGTATATACATACATTAAAGAATTAGAAAAAATTAATAAATTTGTTTTTATGCTTACTAAAAAACTTTTGTATTTTGCAAACTCGTCCCACTTCTTAATAAACTAAAAATATTAAAATAAATTCTGTATGTCCAGAAAGATCTAGTGAAACGCTTTGCAATGATACCAATATTAGCCATATACATTTGGAAATGTACTGCAAAATCACATATTTATATAAAAACTTAAAACGCCCATAACTCGAAAACTAAGCGTTTGCGCCAACTTTCTTATTTTTATTTTTTCTTCTTATTTTTCCATTTTCTATCACCCTAGGTACTTTTTTTTTTTTATTTGGAGCTGCGTCGGTAAACTAGATTTAAGCCTAAATATATTTATATTTTTAATAAAAATACAAAAAATATTTACCACAGGCTTTTGCAGGGTATAAACTATATATTTTCTGAAAGTAAATAGTTTTCTGGACAAAATGAGCGATGCGTGCAAAAAATCGTTCGGACAGTCCGAGAAATCTGGGTTCATCCAAAATGGTCAGTAAAAATCTTTACTGATTTATTCAATGAACCACAGGCTTTTGCACGGTATAAACTATATATTTTTTGCACGCATCGCTCATTTTGTCCAGAAAACTATTTACTTTCAGAAAATATATAGTTTATACCGTGCAAAAGCCTGTGGTGAATATTTTTAGTATTTTTATTAAAAATATAAATATATTTTTACTTTCCCTTTTTAAATTCCTAAATTCGACGCTAACTTTTTGTTCATATACTGTAAATCCCCATTATTTGGGTATTTTGGTTTCCCGGTTTTTAAATTCCCAAATTCGACGCTATTTCGTCGACGCTATCTTGGCACACGTAAACTCTTTCATTCAAACAGTATATAAAAACAGCTGTTCAAACTAGTTGCAAAATCTTACCAGAGGAAATTTGTCCAGTAACATTTTGCAAGTTCTCTAAATTTCAACTGTCAAAAAATTCTGTTTTTGGCTCTCTCGCTGTAAGAGATTTGGAGTACGCAGACAACATTTTGCAAGATTTTGCGACATTTTGTACAAAATTATGCAAAATATGTGTACGCAGATATCAAAAAAAAAAAATTTATTTTAAAGAAAAAATATAACTTGAAAAAGGCCATTGAGTATTTTGCATTTTTTTTTTAATGGATAATTTTTTTATACAACTTCTTAAAAAAACAAATAATAAAAAAATTAGTTCGGTGTTAATAAGTGAAATTGAATTGTTCTTTTTATTCCTCCTTGTGCCATTTTTGACAGTGATGCCACTTGACGTTAATTTTTGTCTATATTTTTAAGAACAACTTAGAGAATCGCTTAAATGTAAACAATCGTAGACAATTGAAACAACTTTATATATTGTTAAATGTTACAGAATCCTACTACTGAAGGAGTTTCCAGTTGTATACATCTTAAATGTTTATGTTCCTTAATTTCGCCTTTAACGTATTTATATAAATAGCGTTTCAACGTGTATTAAATATTCGAAAATATGCAGATGATGTAAAAGTTTTCGTTAGCTACAAAAACTTAACTATGTCTTCATTACTCCAAATGATCTAAACAATTTGAACTTATGGTGTTATATAAATCTAATGAATCCAAAGGTGTGCTTGGACTTATCAAAGTTGTGTAAAGGAATTTGACGATCATAAGACAATTATATATTTCATAAGTGAGCCCTATTCTGGTCGTCTGGAATCCCCAGTATGAGGTACATATCAAAAAACTTGAATCCTTACAGAAACAATTTATATTATTCTGTCTTCAAAAACTGGAGTTCAAATATTAATTTACCTCCGTATGATATCCGTTTAAAAGTAATTAATATTAATTTAATTCTAAATCTTTCCTTTAATGTTATGTACTAAAATATCTAGATTTTTTAGTTTAAGCATTCTAGCCATTAAGAAATATTAGTTTAATTGGCAAATTTAGTAGATAAATAAAAAAAAAACCGTTAGAGTGCTATATTAGGATATGCCGAATCTTTGATACCCTCCACCGACAGGAGTGGGCTCTATATAATAAATATTAATTTTTATAAAACGAACATCAGCATTAAAATTGGTTGCGGTTTAGACCAATATTAAATTATTGACCGACAATCAGAAAGTTTTATGCGTTTCTTTTTATAACTTTGAACTCGCTTGATTAAAATATTCGTAAAATGATTCGTAACCATTTAGCCGAACTAAAATGATTTTTAGGAGGGTAATTTGTATTGGTAAATTATGGACCAATCATTCCAAAATTCTGAAGACTGATTTCTGGCATTACAAAAAATTAATTAGAATAAAAAATAAAACAATACAGCAGCGTAATTAGTTTTAGCGTTAACAGTGAATATCAGGAGGCTGCTTAATATGGGATCTAAGATAAGTTATGGACCGTATATCACAAAATTGCATGATATTTTTTCTGGCCATATGAATCTAAGTTGGAAGATATTTTACCGAACTATCTATATCTGTTACGGCTTTAGGCGAATTTTATTATACGTAATTTTGACTTAGCTGCACAATCCCCTTTGCACGATTTTTTGTGCAGATAAATCAGAAATGCAGTTATCTTAAATGTATTTACCTGCCTTAATGTGCAGGTATACAATTGTGGTTACCTGCATAAAAGTGCAGCTATAGTAAAGTGTTTAAAAGAAGAATAAAAAACGTTTTTATTAAAAAATTTGTTAAAAAATAATGTTTTATTAAAATTTTATTTCAAATAAAACATCATTTTATAAACATATGTATGTATGTATATTTTATATAAAAGGACTATTAAGATTTTACAAAAATAAAAATTTTTTCTATTCCTTTCATATAATCGTGGTATGTACATGTAAACAAAATAAATAAATTATAATGTGCCAACCTGGCTTGTTTGAGATTTATGTTTTTAAAAACAGCTTAAATTCGATATTTATGTGAAAAAGTGGCCACTTTATTTTTTTCATGTGTGCAACTTTGATGTTTTATATGAAAATATTTTTCAAGCTGCTCAAAAATATGATAAAATATGATATGCAGGTAAGCAAAATGCACGTAAACAAGGATTTTGAAGAATAATTACAGAAAATATGTATTTTGGGAAGTTAAGTCAAAGTGCAGCTATCTTTGATTTTTTGTATGAAAATAATTTTAAAATGCCAAAAATTTTGTGCATTTATCTTAAATGTGCAGGTACAGAAAGCGCACTTAAAAAAGGAATTTGTATGGGATTTGAAAGAATAATGACTAAAAATATTAATTTTGTACAGTTAAGTCAAATGTGCCCTTAAACAAAAGGCAGTTAAGTCAAAACTACTGTATTTCCAAAGTGGACTTTATTTGGTTTTAGGCGTAATAAACTGTTTTCTGAGAGTAGAATTTATATGGGGCCTAGGGTAAATTATGGACCGATCCTCACGAAATTTAACACTGCGCGTTCTAGTCTTATAAAACTATGATAAACTTAATTTTATTATGATTTTTTTTAGAATAGAAAACTTGTGGTAGAACATTTTTTTTTAAGACAATTTGTCAAGTAAGAACTTTTTTAAAGAGAACTTGTAGAAGCAGAAATTTTAAACAGATAACTTGACATAGTGTCTTATTCTACAGAGATCTTTAGCAATAATTGGCTAACATTTCCTACAGAAAACTTTTTAAATTTTCTGCAGAAAATTTATTTAAAATCTAATATTTTTCTAAAAAAAATCGCCAATTAGTTTAAGAAAACTCATCCAACAACGAATTTTCTACAAAAAACTCTTTAGACAAAAATTTTTCTATAGAAATATCGTCAAGCAAGAAATTTTTAACAGCAAACACCTTTAACAAAACATTTTCTTTAGAAAACTAATCGAGCAAAAAATTTGCTATAGAGAGCTGGTCGAACATGAAATTTCCTATAGAAAACTCGTCAAACAAAATTTTCTTAAAGAAACATGTCATAGGAGAAAATAAGGGTAGAAAATTAGTTGAGTAACAAATCTTTTATTTTAAATACGTTAAAGTTCTATCTAAAATTCTTTGAACAACATTTTTTCGTTAGAAAATTTGTCCAGCAAAAAAATTTAATCGAGCAAAACGTTTTTTTTTCTTGTAGAAAACTCGTTAAACAGAAAATGTCCTTAACAAAACTCGTTGAACAGAAAATGTCCCAGAAAAATTAGTTGAACAACATATATATATCCTTCACCACTACTAGTGGTGAATGAGGATATATTAAGTTTGTCATTCCGTGTGAAACTTTTTTATTATACATCTAAGACCCAATAAAGTGTATATATTCTGGCTCCTTGAGTAATTCTAAGTCGATTTAGCCATGTCCGTCTGTCTGTCCGTCTGTTGAAAACACGCTCACTTTTGAAAAACGCAAAAGAAAAGAACAAACTTGGTCTCAAATTGCTTGTAGTTATCCTAAGCAGCTTGCGATTAAGATCCAGCAACATCGGTTCAGTAGGATCAGAACTAAGAATCAAAATGTGGAACCACCACCCTGAAAAAATTGATAATTTTGATACAAAAACTAACATAAATGGTTTATTAATGCACGGAATGACATAAAATTTTGCTCGAATTTGGCTTGTACGACTGCAAATCATACTTCGTGACGATCGGTCCATAATTTACCACAGGCCCCATATAAACCCATCTCGAGGAAAACCGTTTAGTACGCCTAAAACCGCAATAAAAAACGCTAGCATACTTAAATTTGGTACGTCACAGTTTTATAGGACCAGAAATCACACTGTAAAATTTTTTGAAGATCGGTCCATAATTTACACTAGGCCCCATATAAACCCTACTGCCGAAAAACAGTTTAGTACGCCTAAAACCGCAATAAAAAACGCTAGCATACTTGAATTCGGTACGTCACAGTTTTATAGGACGAGAAATCACATTGAAAAATTTCGTGAAGGTTGGTCCATAATTTACCCTAGTCCACATATAAACCCTACTCTCGGAAAACAGTTTATTGCGCCTAAAACCAAATAAAGCTCACTTTGGGAAAATAATAAAGTTCGCCTTAAACGATCACAGATATAGATATTGCGGTACAATGTCTTACTTAAATTCATATGGCCAGAAAAAATATCATGCAAATTGTGAAATTTTCTGTTAACGCTAAAACTAATTACACTGCTGTATTGAATTTTATTCTAATTTATATTTTGTAATACTAGAAATCAGTCTTCAGAATTTTGGGATGATTGGTCCATAATTTACCATAGGTCCTATACAAAGTACCCTCCTAAAAATTATTTTAGTTCGGCTAAAACTTTTACGAATCATGATATTTTACTCAATCCAGTTCAAAGTCCTAACAAGAAACGCATAACATTTTCTTATTGTCGGTCAATAATTTAATTCATGTCTAAACCGCAACTAATTTTAATGCTGACGCTCGTTTTTTTGAAGCTTAGTTAATAATATATATGTATTTATCATATAGAGCTCACTCCTGTCGGTGGAGGGTACCAAAGATTCGGCGCAGCCGAATATAGCACTCTAACTTGTTTTTGCTTCAAAACATTTTTCTTCATCTACCTATATAATATAAAAATGTAAAGTTACTGACTGATTCATCATCGCACGTCCTAAACGCCTGAAGCTAAAATGTTGAAATTTGACTGGGAGGTTGGCCTCTCGCTAAATCGTTTCCCTAGGATGGGAGTTTTGAAAATTTTTATTGTTAGAGGTTAAAAAAGCTAAAAACGGGTAAATTCCCTTACCTCATGTGCATCAAAAAAATAAGCGGATAGGTGTCTGGCATTTTTTTTAAATTCGACCCTTTTGGGGAGTAAACTGGTAAAACCTGTATTTTAAAACTTTTTTGCTACGCAATCTATCTATTAAGCCAATAAACATTGAAATAAAAAATACAAATAAAAATTTGGTACATTTTCGAAATTCGAACGTTTAAGAGGTGAAAATCGTACCTATTACAAAGTAGCGGGTTAATACCTAAAAACATAAGCTTTGGCGTAAAAATATGTCCACGAAAGAAAAGGAGACGCTAAAGAAGTAGCGGGTTAAATGCTAGTCTATATATATACAATTGTAACGTTACTGACTCACTAACTGACTGACTGATTCATCATCGCACAGCCTAAACGCCTGAAGCTAAAAACTTGAAATTTGGACCAGGGGTTGGTCTCTTCCCAAATCGATCCACTAAGACGGGATTTTTGGAAATTCGAATGTTTAGGGGGTAAAAAAAGGGCAAAAACGGGTAAATTCGGTAACCTTATATCTCTAAAACTAAAAGAGATACAAAAAAAAATTTAATGCTTATCGTTGTTCTTTAGAAAAATAAGCGGTCAGGTGTCTGGTACTTTTTGGAAATTTAGCCCTTTAACGGAGTAAACGGGTAAAGCCTGCATTTTTTTTTTGTCACCCCATCTATCTTTTAAAGGCATAAACATAGAAATAAGGGTTATATCACA
Source organism: Pollenia amentaria (assembly GCA_943735925.1). NCBI lineage: Eukaryota > Metazoa > Arthropoda > Insecta > Diptera > Polleniidae > Pollenia > Pollenia amentaria. The sequence goes on along the minus strand of OX031006.1, from coordinate 220,547,759 downwards.
TTTGAAACTTATCTAAAAAATCCAAATACGAATTTGGTACTTTTTCGAAATACGGACGTTTAAGGGATAAAAAGCGTAACTATTTTTGCTACTTTTTTAATAAAACATTTTTTTTATTTATTAACATAAACGTATTAAATAATGGGCTCCCACTACAATATTGAAATTTTTAATGCTTCAATGGGGAGAAAAAAAGTACCAAAAAGGGGGAAATACGGGAAATTTAATTTCTTACTTTAGCTTTATGGTTCTACAACTGGCAATTTTTTTAATTATCGTTAATATTGGACGTAAAAACATAAACTTCAACATGCAATGTCCTGAATGGATAAGAATCTATTAGAGTACTTTTTGGTACTTTTTGCTCTTCATCTGGTACTTTTTGAATGTCCGAGACCTGGAAACATAAAATTAAACATGCAAGGTCCTGAGTGAATGAGAATTCGTAAGAGGGATCTTTTTGGTACTTTTTCGTCCTCTGACTTGCAGTTTTTTAATTTTCGTTCATATTGGAACTGTGAATATAAAATTAAACATGGTCCTGAGTGAATGAAAATCTGTAAAAAGGCTTTTTGGTGCTTTTTTGTTCTTGAACTGGTACTATAAATATAGATACATAAAATTGAACATTAAACGTGGACAAGAATCTGTAAGAGGGAAGTTTGTGTTTTTTTACTGGTACTATTTGAATTTTCGTTTGTATTGGCCCTTGAAACATAACACAAATGAGAATCTGTAAGAGGGGGTTTTTGGTACTTTTTGGTCGTTAACCGGTACTATTTGAATTTCCGTTAGTAATGCACCTAGAATCATAAAATTCAACATTAAATGTCCTGAGTCAACATGAATCAATAAGAGGGATCTTTTTGGTACTTTTTCGTTTTTTAACTGGTACCTTTTTTAAATTTTTGTTAATTTTGGATCTACAAACATAAAATTAAGCATGCAATGCCCTGAGTGAATGAGAATCTGTAAGAGGGGCTTTTTGGAACTTTTTGTTTTTTACCTGGTACATTTTGAATTTCCGTTAAAACTGTACCTATAAACATAAAATTAAACATGCAACTTCCCAAGTGAATGAGAATCTATAAGAGTGGTTTTTGATACTTTTTCAGACTGTATTGTTTGCCAACAGGTACTTATTGAATTTTTGTTAGTAATGAATCTACAAATATAAAATAAAACAAGCAATGCGTTGAGTGGATGAGCATCTGTAAGAGGCGCTTTCTGGTACTTTTTTGTGCTTTACCTGGTACTTTTTGATTTGCGGTTAATATTGGACCTAGAACCATAAAATTAAACATGCAAGCGCCTGAGTGAATGAGAATCTGTAAGAGGAATTTGTGGTGCTTTTTGTTCTTCAACTGGTACTTTTTCAATTTCCGTAAGTATTAGACCTAGAAACATAAAATTAAACATGCAACTTCCTGAGTGAATGCAACATAAGCTTTGACGTAAAAATATGTCCACGAAAGAAAAGGAGACGCTAACGAAGTGGCGGGTTAAATGCTAGTATATAATAATGCGCAGAAAGTTTTATTTTTTCTAGTGCTTATTGCGTTATTTATAAATAAAAACAGCTGTGTTTTTTATGTAAACAAAAACTTGGTTTGGTTTTATTCAATCTATTTGAAAAATATTTACACAGTGACACACAATTTAAAAAAAAATATCTTTTTTATACAAAAATGTGCACAGTTTTCTTAAATATTTCTGTTGAATTTGCTATTATTTGCTACATTTTTTCTACCTCTACCGCTACTTGTGAGTGATGGTATATTAAGTTTGTCATTCCGTGTAAAACATTAAGCCCGTATTTATTTAAGAAACATTTTCATAAAAAAATAGTTTTGTAAGGCTATATTAAGTTTGCAATTTTTAATGAATACATGCATAAGAGTTTTTATGAAATTGCTTAAAATTGCCACTTGTGCAAATGGAAAACTTGCAAGGCTTGTTTTATGAAGGCGCTTTTAAAGTTTTGCGTTATTTTGACCAATTAATGTCATATAAGAAACGTCAATACAAATTGAATAAAAAAACAAGTTAGAGCGCTTTATTCGGCTGTGCCGAATCTTTAATACCCTCCACCGACAGAAGAGGGCTCTATATGATAAATACATATATATTATTAACTAATCTTTACAAAAACGAACGGCAGCATTAAAGTTGGTTGCAGCTTAGAACTAATTATTGACCGACAATAAGAAAGTTTTATGCGTATCTTGTTAGAACTTTGAACTGGATTGAGTAAAATATCAAGATTCGTAACAGTTTTAGCCGAACTGAAATGATTTTAAGGAGGGTAATTTGAACTGTTTTCCGGGTGTTGGTTTTATACGGGCCCTAGTATAAATTTGGACCGATCTTCAAAAAATTTCACAGTGTAATTGCTGGTTCTATAAAACTGTGACGTACCAAATTTTAGTATGATAGCGTTACTTATAACGGTTTTACGCGTACTCAAATGTTTTCCGGGAGTAGGGTTTATATGGGATCTAGGGTTAATTACGGACCGATATTTACGAAATTTAGCAGTGTGATTTCTAGTCCTACAAAACTCTACTTTACTGAATTTAGTTATGATAGCATTATTTATTACGGTTTGAGGCCATTAAACTCTTTTCCGGGAGTAGGGTTTATATAGGGCCGGCCTAGTGTAAATTTGGACTCATCTTCAAAAAATTATTTTACAGTGTGATTGCTGATTCTATAAAACTGTGACGTACCAAATTTTAGAATGATAGCGGTATTTATTACGGGTTTAGGCGTACTAAACTGTTTTCCGCGAGTAGGGTTTATATGGGGCCTATGGTCAATTATGGACCGATCTTCACGAAATTTAACAGTATGATTTGCAGTCGCATAGAGCAAACTCGAGAAAAATATCATTATATCATTTCGTGCATTATTCCCCCATTTATGTTAGTTTTTGTATCAAAATTATTAATTTTTTTTTTGAGTAGTGGTTCCACATTTTGATTCATAGTTCTGATCCTACTAAACCGATGTTGCTGGATTTCAATCCCAAACTGCTTAGGATAACTACAAGCTATTTAAGAACAAGTTTGTTCTTTTCTTTTGTGTTTTTCGTGAGCTTGTTTTCAACAGAAAGACAGACGGACATGGCTCAATCCACTTATAATTACTTAAGTAGCCAGAATATATACACTTTATTGGGTCTTAGATGTATAATAAAAAAGTTTCACACGGAATGACAAACTAAAAATTTAAAAAAACATCTTTTTTATACAAAAATGTGCACAGTTTTCTTAAATATTTCTGTTGAATTTGCTATTATTTGCTACATTTTTTCTACCTCCACCGCTACTTGTGAGTGATGGTATTTCTTTAAGGAACATTTTCATAGAAAATTAGTTATGTAAGGCTTTATTAAATTTACAGTTTTTATGATATATAATATAAACTTCTAAATAAAAACTTCTTTTAGAAAAAAAAAATCAAAAAAAAAACATAAGCAGTATTGTGCCGCCACAAAAACATTTTATGAAGATTACTCAAGTTGATGTCAAGCATTCTTAGGAATCGGTCAATTAAATATCAAGATAATTCCAATACAATTAAGCAATTTGGCAATGCTTTTGGTGTCGTGGATTCCAACGACAAGATCAGCTCACAATTTAGCAAATATCCAATGTTACAATCATTATCTCTCTAAAGTTAAAGAAAACTTTCGAAGCGATACAAGATCTTTTTATAACCTTGTAAACTCAAAGCGACGAGTATATGGTTGACCTTCTGTAATGAAACTTGGTGACATAGAATGCCCAAATGATCCAAATATATGTGACATGTTTGCAAAATTGTTTTCCTCCTCATATTGCAATAAGGAAATTTATGAATCTTTCATTCGATTGTCCATATCGAATAACTAAATCTTCAATTATAAATTGTCCAATATTACTTGAAACAACTTTTATAGATGTTGTCAAAGAAGTTAAGTACTGTAAAAGCTATGACCCTAATGGAGTTCCCAGTTGTGTACTTTTAAAATGTTTATGTTCCCTAACTTCACCTTAAGCGTTTTCATATAAATAAGGTTTTTAGAAAAGCATATCATAAAGTTAATAATGAACTTCTTATCTACAAGTTGTATAAAATCGGGCTATCGCCTATATGTCTTGATGGATGCCCACTTATCTAAAGGGGAGGTATCAGAGCAAATTGTTTCGCAGTTGTAATTTTAAATCTATGCATGTTCCATCTGGAGTCCCTCAAGTTAGTCACTTGGGTCCAGTATTATTCCTATTATTCATTCATGATTTACAAACGTGTATTAAATATTCGAAAATATTAATGTATGCATATGATGTAAAACTTTTCGTTAGCTACAAAAACTCAACTATGTCTTCATTACTCCAAAATGATCTAAACAGTTTGAACTTATGGTGTTACATAAATCTAATGAATCTGAATTCGGAAAAATATAAACTAATGTTATTCTACAGAAGAAGTCCAGTTCTCTGTAGCTGTACACTAAATAAGCATCAACTTGAAAGAGTAGAGATATTCCTTGATCTGGGTGTTCTACTTGATCATTAGTTGCGTTTTAATGCGCATATATCACTGACTATCAACAAGGCCAAAGGTGTGCTTGGACTTATCATACGTTGGGTAAAGGAGTTTGACGGTCATAAGACAATTATATATTTCATTAGTGAGCACTATTCTGGTCGTCTGGAATCGCCAGTATGAGGTACATACTAAAAAACTAGAATCCTTACAGAAACAATTTCTATTATTCTGTATTCGAAAACTGCGTTGGAGTCCAAATATTCAATTAACCTCCGTATGAAAACCGTTTAAAAGTATATAGGATTAACTTAATTCTAAATGTTTCCTTTAATATTATGTACTAAAGTATAAAGATTTTTTTAGTTAAGGCATACTAGCTATAAGAAATATTGGTTTCATTGGCAATTTAAGTAAATATAAAAAAAATATCACTGAAACAAATGGGAATTATGTTTTCTCTTTTTTCACCTAATATTGGACCATAGCTGCCAAGCTATGGAACATGTGCAGAAAAAAAATATTCTTTATATCTTAGTTCATAATACTTCAGAACATTAAAATAATCGAAAATACAAGAAATGTATCAAAAGGCAAAAACAAATAAATAAATGCACTCGTATAAGTATAATATGGTTTTGTTAGTTTCAAGGAATCCCACTTGATGACTTTAAAAATTTTTCACAGTGTTATTCTACAATTATTACGAATGGGAAGCTAAATGATATCAATTATTAAAAACCCTGAAAAAGAGCGAACAAATTAAAGCAAAATGTTTGTCAGTACTCGCACTTGTAAGCAGAATGAAGATCCTTGGAGTTACGAGTATCTTAATGACAAATAAATTTTCAATTATTTTATGTAATACAGTTATTTTATATAACACAGGTTTTACTCGAATTTCTTAGAAAATACCAGACACCTGTCCGCTTGTTTTTCTAATGAGAGAGAGAGAGAATATTTATTTTTTATTCATTTACCCCGTCATACATGTTTATTGTACTTATGTTGTACTGACCACTTTGTTTACAGAAGAACTTTCAATTATAAATCACCAGCAGCATGCCCGAAATGGTTTTCGCAATTATTTTGCTTTAAAAATTTGATGTATTAAACTAAATAATTTTAAAAAATAGAATATGGGAATTTTCTACACAAAAAAGCAAATCGTGTTTTACTTTTACTTTTTGCCACAGATCTATAAATAGATAACTTAAAGTTAATATTTTGGTGGTTAAATTATATATAATATTTAATGGACTTTTCGTTTGTACAATATTGCAATATTTAACTTAAAAACAAAATTAAAGTTTGTCGGTATTACGAAAATCTATCGAAATTAAAATACGGATTCAAAACAATTCCTAACAATTTCTGTGACAGGCCTGATTATGTTCTTAAAAAAACATGGTTAACATTATATTGATATCACTACTAGTATTCTATTATCGAAAATATATTGTTTTGGTAATTTTGGAACATATTTATGTATATATTTACATACATTTGATTGATTTTTGGATTTTACATGTATTTCCCATCGAAATTATTCTTCAAATTTTATAATATTACCGGATATCTAACAAATATTAATATAATATATTGCAAATTAATTAAAAAAATTATTTAAAATCATATAATAATAACTTATTTAAGTCATTATACCAAAGTATTTTTTAACAATTAGAATCTGAGAATTATTTCGTTTTCATAAGTTACTTTATTATATTCAACCTTTTATATTTTTCGAATTTATTCTATGAGCTAAATTTCAGTAAATTTCATAGAATAAATTCGAAAAATAAAAAATGTTGAATATAACAAAGTATTTTTTTGTAATGTATAATTATGCCTTATTTAAGATATAATAATAAAGTTATTATTTTATATACATATAACTAATAATAAAAAAGTGGCGAATAAAGCTACAAAATAATGAATTCATTAAGTCATTAAAAGTAGCATTTTAAGTTAAGTTTTTGCTGGAAATCAACTGACAATATTATATTCAACCGAAAATCCGTATTAATGTGCACTTATTTTTTTTTAATAAATGTTAGAATCAGTTAAAAATAAATTTGCTTGGAATTTTAAATGTTTAATTATTTAAAAATGACTGAACGGAATACTTCTTGAATAACCTACAGTCCGTTACTGGAATAATATTGTGAGTTTAGGAATCCAATTTCTGCAGTTCTTTTAAGGGCGATTATGTCTTCAAAAACTGGGGAGCATATTGAAGCACACCCAACAAACATCTGCTTCAATGCGTGTACAGCGAAATGTGGTGCCGTTTGTTGTAAATTTGAAGAAAATGTTCGCTGAAGTTATATATATTGGGTTTATTTTTATACCCTCCACCACCACTGTGGTGAATGAGGGTATACTAAGTTTGTCATTCCGTGTGAATCTTTTTTATTATACATCTAAGACCCCAGTTAGTCGGTCGTGCTCGATGAGAAAAGACGTGTTTCTTTTAACTCCGCATACGGTTCTTTTTTTTTAACATAAATTAGTTAATTTAACAAGCGAATTTGGACGCTCAATATAAAAGTGAACAATAAAAAAATAAAAAAAAATTAAGAAAAAAAATACAAGTAAAAAAATATACCTACATATGTATGTATGTACGCACATACATACTTGCAAATAATCTGTGCAAAAAAAATATTTATTCTTTTTTCTTTTATTATCTCGGTGTAACAACATTATACATAATAAAAAGAGCACAGATAACAAAAATTAAAAATAAAAAAACGGTGAAAAAAACAAAAACAACTCTATATGAGTAATAACAATGAAACAACAACAAAAATAAATGATACTCATGCTAGTGTAAGCAATGTGGAAATAAATACAACAACAGAAAATAATACAAGCGTTACCATTGACAACATAAACTCGAACAAAGACGTAATGGAAAACAAACAAGAAAAAATTTGTCAAAAACCACAAGTGCAAGTTGGTATGGACAGGTATGTAACAGTGCTTAAACGTGGTCGCAGCCCTGCCTCTTCAGCTGTAGCCTCTGCATCGAAAGTTCCATCTTTTGATAGAATAAACTCGCAAAATCGTTTTGCAATTCTGGAGGATGAATCTTCTGAAGCACCTAACGTCATAAAAACGTCAAAGCCACCCCCGATATACCTTAGAGAGCAAAACTCAAGTGAGCTTATAAAAAGTTTAATCTCGGTGATAGGTGAAAATTCGTTTTACGTAGCTGCAATCAAGCGTGGTAATATAAACGAAACAAAAATACAGGTTAATCACGAGAATGATTTTCGCAAAATAATTAATAAGTTTGAAGCACTTAAAAAAAGCTTCTATACATACCAACTGAAAAGCAGCAAAGGTCTTCAGGTTGTGATAAAGGGCATTGACTCATGCGTGGACCCAGACGAAATAAAAACATTTTTAGAAGAAAAGGGCTTCAAAATAAAAAATGTTACAAATATTAAAAATAGGGAAAAAAATCCCCAACCACTATTTCGAGTGGAGTTAGAGCCCGGCGATGTTAAGCTAAAAAAAAATGAAACGCATCCCATTTACAGTTTAAAATACATTCTGTACAGAAAAATCACGATAGAGGAGCCGCACAAAAGAAATGGGCCCGTTCAGTGTTTAAACTGCCAAGAATTTGGTCATACTAGGGCATACTGCCATTTACCCCCTGTTTGCGTCGTATGTGGAGAATTACATGGTACCGTCCGGTGCGATAAGTCCAAAAATGACCCTAACGTAAAAAAATGTAGCAACTGTGGTGGTAACCACACTGCCAACTATAGAGGATGCCCGGTATATTCGATTGTCAAGCGTTCTGTTGGACAGAAACTTAATCCCCCTCAAACGCAGGCAACTAATCAAGGAAACACGTACGGCGTCCAGATGCCTCAGCCAAATAATAACAGAACCTCGTACGCTAATGTATTAAAATCTAATCATATGCCATTGCAAGGTGATTTACCAAATAATGACGAAATTCCCATTTCTAATTTAACTAGGCTAGAAAAAACTATGGAAACATTAGTGCAAACAGTTAACAATTTTACTAACACAATGGGTAACATGATGCAAGAAATGTTAAGAATGCAATCGATGTTATTGCAAGCTGTACTAAACAAGCCATGAACTGTTTAAAAATTTGCTTTTGGAACGCAAACGGCATCCGCCAACACAAAAATGAACTAGAATACTTCCTTAAAAATAAACAAATTGATGTTATGATGGTTTCTGAAACTCATCTGACCTCAAGAAATACGTTTAAAATAAATGGTTATATATTATATGATACCAAGGACCCTCGAGACAGAGCTTGTGGTGGTTCTGCCATTTTGATAAAGAACAGAGTAAAACACTACTTAATGAATGATCATCGTGAAGATTATCTCCAAGCAACAAACATTTGCGTTGAGGAATTAAATCGAAACATAGTAATTTCATCATTATACTCCCCACCTAGATTTTCTATATCAGAAAGCCAATATAATAAATATTTCAAATCATTAGGACCCTGCTTCCTAGCTGCCGGCGATTATAACGCTAAACACACTTTCTGGGGTTCACGACTTATTACACCTAAGGGTCGTGTTTTGTTTAACACAATTTGTAAAATGGATCTAAATGTGGTCGCGAGCGGACAACCAACATATTGGCCTTCTGATCAGCAAAAAGTTCCAGATGTTATCGATTTTGGAGTGGTTAAAAACATCCCCGTAGAAACGATTTATGTTGAAGCTTCCTTAGAACTATCTTCTGATCACACACCTACAATTCTTACAATAACAAATCCTAATAGAATTGTATCTCCGTCTGATAACTTAGTGACGTCAGCCACTCAAATAAATTGGTTAAAATATAAAAAATATCTCAGTACCCACTGCACTGAAAATATTCCGCTTAGTACACCGGAGAATGTGGATATTTCTATTGTAAATTTTGACAGTTATCTGAAACTAGCTGTTCAACATTCTAGTATAACCCTCAAAAAAACCAAAAATAGTAAAATATATTCTGCAGATGTTGAGCGTCTCTTGACTGAAAAAAGGAGAGCTCGAAGAGAATGGCAATTGCATAGATCCCCTCAACTTAAGAATTTACTAAAAGAGTGCACAAAAAGGCTAAGAAAGTTACTGCAGTCTCAGAAAACGGCTTCCCTGGAAAAATATCTTAAGGAACTTGATGCAACTTCTCAATCAGACTACTCATTATGGCGTGCAGCTAGAAATCTTAATAGACCAGTTATCACTAAACCACCATTAAGAAACTTAAATGGAAGTTGGGCACGAAATGATGAAGAAAAAGGAAATCTTTTTGTTAATCATTTGAAAAACGTATTTACCCCGCATACATCTCCCGATATTGTAGTCGAGTTGCCACCAGTTGCTGTTAGAGCTGCTGTTCCCCTTAGATTTGAGATAAAAGAAATCGAAAAGGCTATTCATAATTTAAACCCCAAGAAAGCCCCTGGTTTTGATAAGATCAGCAACAAAATGCTTTTAGAGCTACCCCGCATAGCAAAGAAAATTATTCTTTTAATTTTTAATGCTATTATACGCCTTGAATACTACCCACAAGAATGGAAAGTATCCTTAGTTACAATGATACCTAAGCCAGGAAAGGATCCTACAAAAGTTGAGTCATATAGACCTATAAGCTTATTGTCTAATATATCAAAGCTGTTTGAGAAGCTGTTAGTGTCAAAATTAGCCCCAATTATAAATGTAAATAGATGTATTCCTAACCATCAATTCGGCTTTAGAAGAGAACATAGCACAATCGAACAAACCCATCGTATAGTAAACGCCATAAGAAAAGCCTTTGAAGAAAAAAAATATTGTTCCGCCCTCTTCATCGATGTTTCCCAAGCTTTTGATAAAGTCTGGCATGAAGGGTTATTACATAAATTGAAGCTAAACTTACCAGTAAACACACACAAGCTGTTAGAAAGCTACTTAGTCGGCCGAAAGTTTATTATTAAAGAATGTGATTTTATAAGTTCTCCTCAGCCAATTGACGCTGGAGTCCCTCAGGGAAGCATCATGGGCCCACTCTTATACCTTATATATACCTCAGACATGCCAACAAACAACCACACCCTTACTTCAACATTTGCTGATGATACAGCTTTTCTAAGCGTACACGAAAACTGTCATGAAGCATCCCGTTACTTGCAGGATCATATATTTGAACTGGAAAAGTGGTTAAAACAATGGAGGATAAAGGTCAATGAGCAAAAATGCGTACATATAACATTCACCTTGCGTCGGGAGTCATGTCCCCCTATTAAAATCAATAATCAATTAGTGCCCCAGCAATCGCATGTAAAATATCTCGGTATTCATCTAGATCGGCGTTTGACATGGAAATGCCATATAGAAGCAAAACTAACACAAATGAAACTAAAAGCAATTCAAATATATTGGCTTATTGGAAGAAATTCTGTTCTTAGCCTCGACTGCAAACTTCTACTTTATAACTCTATATTGAAGCCAATCTGGTGCTACGGTATTCAGCTATGGGGCACTGCCTCGGCCTCAAATATCGAAAAAATTCAAAGGCGCCAAAATAAACTTCTTCGAATAATCACAGTCGCTCCCTGGTATGTTAAAAACTCAAATATTCACAAGGATCTCAATGTGCCATTAGTAAAAACTATTATTACGAAGTACGCAGCAAAATATTTAAAAAGGCTTGAGTCGCACCCAAATCCACTTGCTCGAAATATTTTAAATGACAGTGGACACTCTAGATTAAGGAGAAGAGATACCGCAGGACTCATCCGAAGGGAAAACCGCTGAACATCTACATATGTGAACAGAAACCGTGAGGAGAAAAATTTTCGTCTAGCATTGGCAGGACAAAAATAAAGTATTAGTATAAGATTTGATTAATTATTGTTAGTTCATATTTAATATATGAAGATTCAATAAATAAATAATGAGAAAAAAAAAAAAAATAAGTTACTTTATTATATTCAACCTTTTATATTTTTCGAATTTATTCTATGAGCTAAATTTCAGTAAATTTCATAGAATAAATTCGAAAAATAAAAAATGTTGAATATAACAAAGTATTTTTTTGTAATGTATAATTATGCCTTATTTAAGATATAATAATAAAGTTATTATTTTATATACATATAACTAATAATAAAAAAGTGGCGAATAAAGCTACAAAATAATGAATTCATTAAGTCATTAAAAGTAGCATTTTAAGTTAAGTTTTTGCTGGAAATCAACTGACAATATTATATTCAACCGAAAATCCGTATTAATGTGCACTTATTTTTTTTTAATAAATGTTAGAATCAGTTAAAAATAAATTTGCTTGGAATTTTAAATGTTTAATTATTTAAAAATGACTGAACGGAATACTTCTTGAATAACCTACAGTCCGTTACTGGAATAATATTGTGAGTTTAGGAATCCAATTTCTGCAGTTCTTTTAAGGGCGATTATGTCTTCAAAAACTGGGGAGCATATTGAAGCACACCCAACAAACATCTGCTTCAATGCGTGTACAGCGAAATGTGGTGCCGTTTGTTGTAAATTTGAAGAAAATGTTCGCTGAAGTTATATATATTGGGTTTATTTTTATACCCTCCACCACCACTGTGGTGAATGAGGGTATACTAAGTTTGTCATTCCGTGTGAATCTTTTTTATTATACATCTAAGACCCCATAAAGTATATATATTCTGGCTCCTCGAGTAATTCTAAGTCGATTTAGCCATGTCCGTCTGTCTGTTGAAAACACGCTCACTCTTGAAAAACGCAAAGGAAAAGACCAAAGTTGGTCTCAAATTGCTTGTAGTTATCCTAAGCAGTTTGGGATTGAAATCCAGCAACATCGGTTCAGTAGGATTAGAACTATGAATCAAAATGTGGAACCACCACCCTGAAAAAATTGAGAATTTTGATACAAAAACTAACATAAATGGTTTATTAATGCACGGAATGACATAAAATTTTGCTCGAATTTGGTTTGTACGAGTGCAAATCTGGTAGATTTCGTGACGATCGGTCCATAATTTACCATAGGCATATAAACCCATCTCGAGGAAAACAGTTTAGTACGCCTAAAACCGCAATAAAAAACGCTAGTTTAGTACGCCTAAAACCGCAATAAATAACGCTAGCATACTTAAATTCGGTACGTCACAGTTTTATAGGACGAGAAATCACATTGCCAAATTTCGTGAAGGTTGGTCCATAATTTACCCTAGGCCACATATAAACCCTACTCTCGGAAAACAGTTTATTGCGCCTAAAACCAAATAAAGCTCACTTTGGGAAAATAATAAAATTCGCCTTAAACCATCACAGATATAGATATTGCGGTAAAATGTCAGAAATGGCCAGAAAAAATATCATGCAAATTTCTGAAATTATCTGTTAACGCTAAAACTAATTACACTGCTGTATTGAAATTTATTCTAATTTATTTTTTGTAATACTAGAAATCAGTCTTTAGAATTATGGGATGATTGTCCATAATTTACCATATGTCTAATACAAATTACCCTCCTAAAAATTATTTTAGTTCGGCTAAAACTTTTAGGAATCATGATATTTTACTTAAGCAGGTTCAAAGTCCTAACAAGAAACGCATAACATTTTCTTATTGTCGGTCAATAATTTAATTCATGTCTAAACCGCAACTAATTTTAATGCTGACGCTCGTTTTTGTGAAGTTTAGTTAATAATATATATGTATTTATCATATAGAGCTCACTCCTGTCGGTGGAGGGTATCAAAGATTCGGCACAGCCGAATATAGCACTCTAACTTGTTTTTATTACCTTTAAAAGATGCTTCGAATCATTGAATTATTGCATTAAATATTGATTCACATACTCCAGTTAGCTCGCAAAAAGTCTTTGGAGCTTTACTTTAAGCGATATAAGAGCTGCAATAAAATATCAGAAAAAACTATTATTTTCCCCTTGCAAAAATCAATGGCATTTGCTACAGATTAAAGTCCATTAAAGTTGTATATCTTTCCAAATACTCGATATCAAGAGAATAACATTTTGCAACACCTAAATCTGTGCACGAATCAATAGCTTTTCTTTATGATTTGAGAAGCATTTTACACTATCATAAAGAGAATTTCATCGAGTAACTGTTGGTGTCTTTAATGCTCAGGGCAAAACATTTTGAATAACTTCTCCTGCTTTCGGTCGGTTGCATTTTTTCCATATATTAGAACAAGTGAAAAAATTATTAAATTAATGCTTAATTAAATCGAAAGAATTGTATTTTTTACCGTGTAAAAGCTTGTTTATGACGAATATTTATTTTGTTGTTGCTAACAGATTTAAAGTGTGGTTAGCGCGCTTAAAATGATGAGGGAATGTCCAATTACTATTTATAATTTAAACACTAGTGTCATCATCACCATCGTCCGTATGTGGTAAAGTATCTATAATAACACAAATTCTGAAACAAAAATATGTATATGTATATGTTTTACTTGATATGCCAAATTCTTTATAAGCTTTGCAAAAGTTGGATCCATTGTCTGTTATTGACAGCACAATTTTATTATTGTCTAGTCCAAACTTTGTGTGGATGTGGTTCACAATTTCCGCGATTTTTTCGTAAGTGTGAGCTCCAGCGAGTCGACGACACGCCAACGTAAGATGTTTTCTGTTTAAAGTGTTCGGTGTAATATAGTGACAGGTATAGCCGAAAAACGATCTTTGACGCGAACACCATATATCTGCCGTAGTGCAGACCAGTGTTTAAAATGCAGTCGCCAGTTTGTTTTTTTACACATGCAACTATACTGAAAATAGTTCGAACCATCATTTTTCATCACCATTCATATTTAAAACAGTTGAACTGTGTGCGCACAGTTACTGAAAAAATAGTAGCACAATTCATTTTTTTTCAGCAGTCAAAAGAATCAGCAGCAGACTCCCTCCATTTTAAACACACAGACTGCTGAACTTGCGACTGAAAACCAGAAGCTGCTGTGTTTACAGTTGACGTAAACTCTTTTTTTTAGTTCACTAAACAACGTAGCTAGAAACTGGCAGCTCGACTATACAGTAACGTAAACACAAACTGGTTTGTTGAATGAATTGAGTAATGTTAAGTTGAAAACACATTTGTTTTGTTATTTAAATCAAATAAAAGAAAGGAGAAAAACAATTATTTATAGAATGAAACAAATAATTTGTAATATTTCGAATGCCAATTACAATACATACTTTTTATTTAAAAATATTAATTTTTGTTTTATAAATTTTATGTAAAATTATAACACTATTTTTTAACTTGATAATAATTCAGTGAAAATGTCAACCATTGAAACACATTAAACATAATAGAAAATAAGATTTTCTATAGTAAATATAAAAATTTTTCCTGTTACTTTAAAATATAATATTTTTCTACTAAAATTTTTTTTAACGTTTATTAATTGAACAATATTATATTGTACAAACTTAAACTATAATAAACACTAGTAAACAATATTAATTTTTACACATTTATTAAAAAGTCTCAAAAGCAAGGTCGCGAGTATTATTATTAGAATGGATTAGATTTTGATTTTCAGAAATAGGTTTTGATTTTGAACTTCAAATGATGAAGATAAATATTATATTTAATTTAAGAATGTTATGAACAAATTGTTTAAAAACATTAGATTTATATGTCAATTGTTAAAAACTATGGTCGAATAGTAAAAAAGCCAAAAACAGATTATTCATCTAGCCACCAATTTTTTTTGGTTTTAGAACATTGTAAACTACGAACTACTGTATTGGAGAATACTTGTGTCGTAACGTACATTATAATTATTTGTTTCATTGCAATTTACCGATTTTATACTGGTCCATCTATAATTCTGATATAAGACTATTATGCCATTTTTATTTTGTACAACCCCTATACTACATATACATATACAAATGCATCAGTTTGAAAAAATCCTTTTTGCAATGTCCTATCTATATATATAAAATTGTAACGTTACTGACTGACTCACTGACTGATTCATCATCGCACAGCCTAAACGCCTGAGGCTAAAAACTAGAAATTTGGACCAGGGGTTGGTCTCTCCCCAAATCGATCCACTAAGACGGGATTTTTGGAAATTCGAATGTTTAGGGGGTAAAAAAGGGCAAAATCGGGTAAATTCGGTAACCTTATATCTCTAAAACTAAAAGAGATACAAAAAAAATTTAGTGCTTTTCGTTGTTTTTTAGAAAAATAAGCGGACAGGTGTCTGGTACTTTTTGGAAATGCAGCTCTTTAACGGAGTAAACGGGTAAAATCTGTATTTTGCTACTTTTTTGTCACCCCATCTATCTTTTAAACTAATAAACATAGAAATAAGGGTTATATCACATTTGAAACTTATCTAAAAAATCCAAATACAAATTTTGTACTTTTTCGATATTCGGACGTTTAGGGGGTAAAACCCGTTACTATTTTTGGTACTTTTTTACAAATCATTTTTTTTTATTTATTGATATATACGTATTAAATTATGGGCTCCTACTACAATATTGAAATTTTTCATGCTTCAATGGGGAGCAAAAAGTACCAAAAAGTGGAAATACGGTTTTTGGTTCCACAACTGACAATTTTTCTAATTATCGTTAATATTGGACCTAGAAACATAAACTTCAACATGCAATGTCCTGAGTGGATAAGAACCTCTGAGGGTACTTTTTGGTATTTTTTTGATCTTCAACTGGTACTTTCTTAATTTCCGTTAGTATTAGACCTAGAAACAATTAATTAAACATGCAAAGTCCTGAGTGAATAAGAATTTGTTAGAAGGATCTTTTTGGTACTTTTTCGTTATTTAACTGGTACTTTTTTAATTTTCGTTAATATTGGACCTATAACCATAAAATTAAACATGCAAGTTCCCAAGTGAATGAGAATCTGTAGGAGTGGTTTTTTGGTACTTTTTCGTACTGTATTATTTGCCAACAGGTACTTATTGAATTTTGTTAGTATTGCAGCTACAAACATAAAATTAAGCAAGCAAAGCGTTGAATGAGCATCTGTAAAACCTTAATTTTGGTTCTTTTTTGTCCCCCATCTACCGTTTAAGTCAATGCACAAAGAAATAAAAATTATATAAAATTTGTAACTTATCTAAAAAATGCCAAGTGAAAATTTTGTTCTTTTTCTGAACTCGAACGTTTAAGGGGTAAAAATCGTACGTAATTTTGTTACTTTTTCCAAGATATTGTTTCTTCATTTATTTATTTTCATCGCACAGCCTAAACGCCTGAAGCTAAAGAGTTGACATTTGGACCTGAGGCAGGCCTCTCGCTAAATCGATCACGCTGACCTCATATCTGCTAAGCTAAAGGAGATACAAAAATATTTAATACTTATTGTTGTTCAATAGAAAAAAAGGCGGTAAAAACGGAAATTCGCTAACCTCATATCGGCTAAACTAAAAGGGATACAAAAAAATTGAATACCTATTATTGTTCATTAAAAATAAGCGGACAGGTGTCTAGCACTTTTTTGAAATAAGGAGTAAACGGGTAAAACCTGTACTAGCATTTAACCCGCTACTTCGTTAGCGCCCCTTTTTCTTTCGTGGACATATTTGTACGCCAAAGCTTATGTTTCTAGGCTGAACCCCGCTACTTTGTAAAGGGACGATTTTTACCTCTAAACGTTCGTATTTCAAAAATTTTTATTTGTATTTTTTAGATACGTTACGAATGTGATACTTTTTTATTTAAATGTTTATTGGTTTAATAAATAGCAAAAAAGTTTTAAAATACAGGTTTACTGCCCAAAAGGGTCTAATTTCAAAAAAGTACCAGACACCTAACCGCTTATTATTTTAATGAACATCAGGTTAGGGAATTTCCCGTTTTAACCTTTTTTACCCTCTAACCATAAAAATTTCAAAAACTCCCATCATAGGTAATCGGTTTCGCGAGAGGCCAACCTCCCGGGCAAATTTCAGCATTTTAGTTCAGGCGTTTAGGTCGTGCAATGATGAATCAGGCAGTAACTTTACAATTTTATATTGTATAGGTAGATAAAGAAAAACGTTTTGAAAACAATAACAGAATTAGGTACGATTTTCACCCCTTAAACGTTCGAATTTCGAAACGCATCAAATTTGTATTTGTATTTTTTAGATAAATTACGAATGTGATATATTTTTTATTTTAATGTTTATTGGTTTAAAAGATAGATGGCATAGCAAAAAAGTTTTTAAAAATACAGGTTTTACCCGTTTACTCCTTATTTCAAAAAAGTGCTAGACACCTGTCCGCTTATTTTTAATGAACAATAATAGGTATTCAATTTTTTTGTATCCCTTTTAGTTTAGCCGATATGAGGTTAGCGAATTTCCGTTTTTACCGCCTTTTTTTCTATTGAACAACAATAAGTATTAAATATTTTTGTATCTCCTTTAGCTTAGCAGATATGAGGTCAGCGTGATCGATTTAGCGAGAGGCCTGCCTCAGGTCCAAATGTCAACTCTTTAGCTTCAGGCGTTTAGGCTGTGCGATGAAAATAAATAAATGAAGAAACAATATCTTGGAAAAAGTAACAAAATTACGTACGATTTTTACCCCTTAAACGTTCGAGTTCAGAAAAAGAACAAAATTTTCACTTGGCATTTTTTAGATAAGTTACGAATTTTATATAATTTTTATTTCTTTGTGCATTGACTTAAACGGTAGATGGGGGACAAAAAAGAACCAAAATTAAGGTTTTACAGATGCTCATTCAACGCTTTGCTTGCTTAATTTTATGTTTGTAGCTGCAATACTAACAAAAATTCAATAAGTACCTGTTGGCAAACAATACAGTACGAAAAAGTACCAAAAAACCACTCCTACAGATTCTCATTCACTTGGGAACTTGCATGTTTAATTTTATGGTTATAGGTCCAATATTAACGAAAATTAAAAAAGTACCAGTTAAATAACGAAAAAGTACCAAAAAGATCCTTCTAACAAATTCTTATTCACTCAGGACTTTGCATGTTTAATTAATTGTTTCTAGGTCTAATACTAACGGAAATTAAAAAAGTACCAGTTGAAGATCAAAAAAATACCAAAAAGTACCCTCAGAGGTTCTTATCCACTCAGGACATTGCATGTTGAAGTTTATGTTTCTAGGTCCAATATTAACGATAATTAGAAAAATTGTCAGTTGTGGAACCAAAAACCGTATTTCCACTTTTTGGTACTTTTTTCTCCCCATTGAAGCATGAAAAATTTCAATATTGTAGTAGGAGCCCATAATTTAATACGTATATATCAATAAATAAAAAAAAATGATTTGTAAAAAAGTACCAAAAATAGTAACGGGTTTTACCCCCTAAACGTCCGAATATCGAAAAAGTACAAAATTTGTATTTGGATTTTTTAGATAAGTTTCAAATGTGATATAACCCTTATTTCTATGTTTATTAGTTTAAAAGATAGATGGGGTGACAAAAAAGTAGCAAAATACAGATTTTACCCGTTTACTCCGTTAAAGAGCTGCATTTCCAAAAAGTACCAGACACCTGTCCGCTTATTTTTCTAAAAAACAACGAAAAGCACTAAATTTTTTTTGTATCTCTTTTAGTTTTAGAGATATAAGGTTACCGAATTTACCCGATTTTGCCCTTTTTTACCCCCTAAACATTCGAATTTCCAAAAATCCCGTCTTAGTGGATCGATTTGGGGAGAGACCAACCCCTGGTCCAAATTTCTAGTTTTTAGCCTCAGGCGTTTAGGCTGTGCGATGATGAATCAGTCAGTGAGTCAGTCAGTAACGTTACAATTTTATATATATAGATAGGACATTGCAAAAAGGATTTTTTCAAACTGATGCATTTGTATATGTATATGTAGTATAGGGGTTGTACAAAATAAAAATGGCATAATAGTCTTATATCAGAATTATAGATGGACCAGTATAAAATCGGTAAATTGCAATGAAACAAATAATTATAATGTACGTTACGACACAAGTATTCTCCAATACAGTAGTTCGTAGTTTACAATGTTCTAAAACCAAAAAAAATTGGTGGCTAGATGAATAATCTGTTTTTGGCTTTTTTACTATTCGACCATAGTTTTTAACAATTGACATATAAATCTAATGTTTTTAAACAATTTGTTCATAACATTCTTAAATTAAATATAATATTTATCTTCATCATTTGAAGTTCAAAATCAAAACCTATTTCTGAAAATCAAAATCTAATCCATTCTAATAATAATACTCGCGACCTTGCTTTTGAGACTTTTTAATAAATGTGTAAAAATTAATATTGTTTACTAGTGTTTATTATAGTTTAAGTTTGTACAATATAATATTGTTCAATTAATAAACGTTAAAAAAAATTTTAGTAGAAAAATATTATATTTTAAAGTAACAGGAAAAATTTTTATATTTACTATAGAAAATCTTATTTTCTATTATGTTTAATGTGTTTTAATGGTTGACATTTTCACTGAATTATTATCAAGTTAAAAAATAGTGTTATAATTTTACATAAAATTTATAAAACAAAAATTAATATTTTTAAATAAAAAGTATGTATTGTAATTGGCATTCGAAATATTACAAATTATTTGTTTCATTCTATAAATAATTGTTTTTCTCCTTTCTTTTATTTGATTTAAATAACAAAACAAATGTGTTTTCAACTTAACATTACTCAATTCATTCAACAAACCAGTTTGTGTTTACGTTACTGTATAGTCGAGCTGCCAGTTTCTAGCTACGTTGTTTAGTGAACTAAAAAAAAGAGTTTACGTCAACTGTAAACACAGCAGCTTCTGGTTTTCAGTCGCAAGTTCAGCAGTCTGTGTGTTTAAAATGGAGGGAGTCTGCTGCTGATTCTTTTGACTGCTGAAAAAAAATGAATTGTGTTACTATTTTTTCAGTAACTGTGCGCACATAGTTCAACTGTTTTAAGTATGAGTGTGGATGAAAATAAAATACAGTTCTTTTTTTTCAGCATGTTACTGAAAATAAATGACATTTTTAGCAAATTTTGACTGCTATTAGCAGTTGTTCGAAACCCTGGTGCAGACATATTCAATTTCTTTCAACCTTACCATCGTATTGGATACCGATGAATCATGGATTTCTTCTAATATATTTCCCATTATTTGTTTACGTTTAAATTTTACTGGAAATCCTTTTAACAGATATTGAAAATCAGGATTTTCAACCACACTAAGAGGACTCAATCTGGAGTCAATAAACATTAAAACTCTTTGGTCAAAATCTTTTGCTGAATTTTCTCCATTTTCAGTTCGTTTAGTTTTTTCATATTGAATGTATTAAATTTTGTGGTGATTTCTTAAGTGGCGAATAAAGTTGGAAGTAACACGTAACGAACCTTTTACTGTATTTAGACAAATTCTGCATTTAGCTATTATTCATCCCATTCCTCTCTTCAAGTGTCCTCTCTTATGTCCTCTCTTTTTTTATAATGTTAAAGTAACTATTGAACAAAATGATATTCGCTCCTCCAGTTTTGTTGCTTACAATTTGGCTTTATTTGGTTTTGAATATTTAAAGTTGTTTCCAAGACCTTGTTGGAAATGTTTTGAAATTATGCTAGTGACAAAATTTACTTACGATGTTTGTGATACAACTGGCGTTAAGGCCCAACCATAATATGCATTAGGCCGCTTAAGTCAACCTAAGCAACTGTGCGAATAAATATAAAACATATGTGGCCAACTATAATGTACTTAATGAAACTTTTCATTAAGTTTCGTCAAATTTGTAACGACTTTATTTTGGGGTATACTCAGCCTTTGTCCAGGTTCGTTACAAGAAAATATGACACGTGTTGATTTTGTTTATTTTACAACAAATTCATTAAGTTTATTAGTATTATTATTATTTACAAGTAATGGAGATAATTATGTATAATTGGTTGCGTTGTGTTTTCGCTTATACTGCCTCAGCACTCCTTCCGTGTTATGTCCTTTCTCGTCTTGTTGCTGTAGTAACTTGGCTGCTTAAGCTGGTATCAATCTTAGCGTAGGGAAATCTTTGTTGTGCCGCTTGTTACGGGGAGTTTGGGGAAAACTCTTCGGGGGTTTTCACTACGGGATATTTCGGGTTGTTCTACAATCTCACTTTCGTGAAATGCTCTACTGGCTATTTTGCTTGGTGTTAGGGAAACACGCTAGGGAAAAGTTTCTACTGGGTATTTGTTGGTTACTAGGATTTCACTCTGTGTTAGCAAACCACTCGGTGAAATTGTCTACTGGGTTATTTTACTGGAATTTCACTCTGTGTTAGAAAACCACTCGGTGAAATTGTCTACTGGGTTGTTTTACTAGAATTTCACTCTGTGTTAGAAAACCACGCGGTGAAATTGTCTACTTGGATTGTTTTACTAGAATTTCACTCTGTGTTAGAAAACCACGCGGTGAAATTGTCTACTGGGTTGTTTACTGGAATTTCACTCTGTGTTAGCAAACCACTCGGTGAAATTGTCTACTGGGTTATTTTACTGGAATTTCACTCTGTGTTAGAAAACCACTCGGTGAAATTGTCTACTGGGTTGTTTTACTAGAATATCACTCTGTGTTAGAAAACCACTCGGTGAAATTGTCTACTGGGTTAATTTACTCGAATTTCACTCTGTGTTAGAAAACCACGCGGTGAAATTGTCTACCGGGTTGTTTTACTAGAATTTCACTCTGTGTTAGAAAACCACTCGGTGAAATTGTCTACTGGGTTAATTTACTGGAATTTCACTCCGTGTTAGAAAACCACTCGGTGTAATTGTATACTGGGTTATTTTACTAGAATTTCACTCTGTGTTAGAAAACCACGCGGTGAAATTGTCTACTGGGTTGTTTTACTAGAATTTCACTCTGTGTTAGAAAACCACTCGGTGAAATTGTCTACTGGGTTGTTGTACTAGAATTTCACTCTGTGTTAGAAAACCACGCGGTGAAATTGTCTACTGGGTTGTTTTACTAGGATTTCACTCTGTGTTAGAAAACCACTCGGTGAAATTGTCTACTGGGTTGTTTTACTAGAATTTCACTCTGTGTTAGAAAACCACTCGGTGAAATTGTCTACTGGGTTGTTTTACTAGAATTGCTACTTCGCTTACCTGATGTGTTCTTGAGCTCGGCTCGATAACAAGTGTCTGTTCAACGTTTATGCTGCCCTTTTTATACTAAATTCGGACTAATATTTTACACTAACAATAATCAGTACCTACAGTTGTTATTGTTATGTCTCTTTACTTGTCCTACGTATATTTTTGTTGCTTGTTGTTTATGTTTAAAACTGCTTGCTTTGTTATTGTTACTTGTTTGTTGTTAGTGTTTCTTGTTTACTTGTTTGTCGCGATTGCTGTGTAGTGTTGTTGGTTGTTATTTTATAACTCACATTCCTGCCCGTTATGTACAGTGTGGTACAAAAGTTTGCGACCACGGGTAGTGATTACAGTGTAAGGCAAGGTACGGTTGATAAAAAAAATGTGAGGAGCCTAACAGGATGTGACCGAGTTTTGCCCACAAAACTTGTCGTCACAAATTTCATTTGCTTAAGCTAAGTGCCAAACTGAACGCACATTCCGTACGGAATCAGCTGTTTGTGCGTTGTTACAAAAAATAAAATAAATTGGAATTGATAAAGAAAAACAAGAATACAGAAAAAGAGGAATTTTACATATTTAAATTTTGTATCCATTTTTATTAATAAGTATGTACAACAATCACCAATTTTTTCTTTTTAAAACGTTGCTGACAAATTAAATAAAACATAAAATAAACAAATACATTGCTGTAATTTTTGGTGCTTCTTTATTTAAAGTACCTACTCGCAAAAAAGCAAAATATTGCACAAATATGCAACATGGATCTTAAGTTCATGTAAGTACATTATGGCCACCTTTAAGTCTCTTTTAATTTTATTATGCATTTGACATACTTTTCTTTAATTTTTGACAGCACATTAGTTTTATATTTTTATTTTTTAACATACTCTCTCCCTTTTCTTTTAAAAAGTGAAATTTAGTAGGAATATCATAAGTTTCGTATGTAGGGTCCAGAACACAATCATCACTATCGAAATCTGATTTTTCAATTTATTTATTTATTTTTAAATAAAAATTTTTTACACCTTTAAATAATTTTCACAAACTAAATTACTTGTAGCTCTTACTTCTGTAAACACATGTGGTTAAATAGAGCTTTCACAAACTATGCACATTAAGAATTTTAAGACTAACAAGAACATACAACTTATACAATTTAAAAAACATTATTCCGTTACTTAAAATTTTTTTTCAAGTCGTGGTCCATATCATGAACCTTATGCTGCGAAGCATTTGAGTTTGATTGTGAAATGCGGAAGACGAAGGGACAATTTTTTGTTTCGTGTGCAAGCATTTTTTTGAGTTTGTTATTGAGTGGAAGAAGAAGAAAAAAGGAATGCATACAAAATACTTAAATGCTGAAAAACCACGTTTCATTCTATGGACACAAATGCAGTTTTAAAGAGATATGAAATTTCTGCAGGAAATGTTTTATAATATGGAAGATATAATTTTTTCATCTTTGGTTTCAATGTCAACTTATAATTTTAAAATTATTCAAAAATCTTTTAAACCTTTTACACCTTATTTTTGGTTTTTTCATCCGAAGAAAATAAATTTAACTTTTTTGATTAATATCGTACAAGATTTGCTTGTAGTTTATAAATCATAAGCTCGTTAAATCGGACTCTCTCCTATACTTCTGAAATGCATACCTTAAGGAGAGGTATAAATGCATATTGTTTCGCAGTTGTAATTCTAAAGCTATACCTGATCCATCTTGAGTCCAGTATTATACCTTTTATTCATTAATGATTTACTATTGTGTATTATATATTCGAAAATACTAATGTATGCAGATGATGTAAAACTTTTCATAAGCTACAAAAACTCAACTATGTATTCCTAATTCCAAGATGACTTAAGCAGTTTGAGATTATGTTGTAATAAAAATTTGATGGATTTGAACTCGAAAAAATGTAAACTTATGTTATTCTACAGAAGAAGTCCAGTACTCTGTAGCTCTGTAGTACTCTGTACTAAATAATCATCAACTTGAAAGAGTAGAAACATTCTTTAATCTGGGTGTCTTACTTTATCATAAGTTGTGTTTAAATAAGCATTTATCGCATGCATAGCACGAATTACATGCGTTCACTGCCAGCAGGAATATTTTGAGTAATTAAAATTAAAAGGGATCACATTACAAACAATCAACACTAGTTGCATTGTACAATGACTGTTGTGTTTACAGTAAGCTTAGCTTAGAATACACCGTCAAACTGTATTAACATCCACTGTACACACTGTCTAACAGTCAACACTTTTGGTGTTGTACTGTGATCATTGTTTTGTACTTTATAGATCCAATTAAAAGAACGCTGTCCATCGCTACATTTCCCACTGTTAGTAAAAATGCTAAGTAAGCATTATTGTACTATAAATTAAGTTCAATTACACTAAATAAATCAATCAATAAAACAAAGCTCAACCAGCTACAACTGTTTTATTTATATGGCGATCCTGCCAGTATTTCTGAGTGCTCCTAGTTAGAGCAGAGCACTGGAAATTAAAAATTCTTATTATTATTGGAACAACCTCATCATGTTTGTCCTGACGGATGAGCCATAAAGATCCGTCAGCAGCGTGAAGATAGACGGGATGAAAGAAGGCCCGCAACCGCTTACTTTGGAAGAATACTGAAAAAGGCAGAAAAAAGCACAATTGCCTCCGGCACCTCCAAAGGAAATAAAGAAGAATCCACCCAAAAGAAGAGGAGGCTACACGGCGAGAAGACGCCAACAGAAAGCCCTATTACTTAGAATTATAAATTATGGAAAAGAATTGACGTATTAGAAGAAGAAATAAGGACGTACCTACTCCAGCAATCCATGGCAAAAAGGGTATAATAATATAAAAAAAAAAAAAAAAAAAAAAACCCAGTGCTCTCCAAAGCACGGGTCAGTGCTAGAAGGCGATTTCGCTCTTAGCAAAACTTTATTTTATATATGTATATATACAAATTCGTTTTAAATTCATTAAAAACTATTACCAAATGAAATTTTTTTTTATTATTTTAAATATTTTGTGAATGGTCCTTTATTTTGACTGATTAAGAGTAAGGCTTATAAGTGAATTTGATTAATAATGGGCAAACCACAAGCAAAGGTTGTAAAGCCCAATGCCAATGTAGTAAATGAAGTAATAGTAGAACATAAAGAACTAGATCTTTCTCAAATTGAGGCTTGCATTCTTTTAATTACGATAATCGCATGTATAAATTTGGTTTTAAAAATTTACGTTTTCCACAACAGACGCCTGAAAAAGAGATATATGAGTAGAGCCAATGAATTAGATAAAATATAATAAACTAAATGGATAAATGGGAATTAATACAGAAAATTATTTATGCAGAAAGGGACAATTTTAAAAGAGCATATAAGTGTGTTAATAAAAGTACATATATTAAACCAGAGACAGTTAGAAAACATTTGATTACATTAAGTAGCTCCTTAGAGAACATCAGAGAAATATTGGTTAGAAACATAGATAAATTTACGAATGAGCATAGAAAATAAATTTTAGAGTTATTTTGGATTTGTAGAGATCAATTAGTTAAGGTATTAGATCGGTATAATATACAGCAGAAAGTACCGCATGATATTGTTGAACCAGTAAAACTTGATGTAAATGTAGTAATTGTCACTGAATCAACGTCCACACTTGATACCGTATCAGAAGAATCCTCAGACTCAGAAACCGAAAAAAAAAATTGCCGAAATGACACAAACAGTAGTAGAGTTTTTGAACACAGCTTCAAAACTTATAACGGATTTCGATGGAAAACCCGAGAATCTACGCACCTTTTTAGACTTACTCCAATTAGCAGACTCTATTAAAGGTACTCACGAACAAATAGCGGTATCCCTGATAAAGACGAAACTAAACGGAACTGCTAGAAATCTAATAAACAATGAATCATCAATCAGTGAAATCATAAATAAACTAACTAACTCTGTGAAAGGAGAAACAGTCGAGGTCTTATCAGCTAAAATCATGAACATTAGACAATATAATAAATCCGCGAATATTTATTGCAGCGAAATAGAAACACTGGTAAAATCACTTGAAAGTTCATATATATCAGATGGTTTGTCCTGCGATGTAGCAAACAAATATTCTACATAAACTGCTGTAAAAGCAATGATCAAAAACTGCACTATAGACAAGGTAAAATTGATTATGGAAGCAGGCCAGTTCAATAATATGAACGATGCAATATGCAAATTTGTTAATAGTTGCACTGAGGCAACAGGCCAGCAAAATGCCATACTATATTATGGCCACAGACACAACAACAATTATCGTAGAGGAAGATACCGTGGAAGAGGTAACTTCTCTCGAAATAATCATAATAATAATGATAATCGCAACAATAATAATTATAATTCACCAAATAATCACAGAAACAGAAGAGGACGTGGTAATTATAATGGAAACAGAAACCACGCTAGAACAATAACGGCAAGTGAAAACAGTTCGGAAAACTCGAACAATCCCCTAGGATCAAGTCAATAAATGGGAAAGTGTATAACCTTAATCTTAACTTTAGTTGTTTTAATCAAATTCAGATAAATATAATTAATACTACCATAACGCTACTAATAGACACTGGAGCAGATATATCCTTAATAAAAAATAAATGCACGTTTAAACGAATAAATACAAGCAAATATACTACACTTACTGGCATAGGAAAAGGTAAAATCAGATCCATTGGTACAACATTTTTCGATTTAAAAATTAACGATTTTCTGATACCACACAATTTCCAAATAGTGGATGACAATTTTCCAATACCATGTGATGGAATAATTGGTATGAATTTTATGAAAGCATATAATAGCACTAGCTGACCCGGTCCGCGTTGCTGGCCCTAAGCAAACATTTGTGTTGTATTACCAGACGATTTAAATTGATCTTTAAACGGAATTTACGGCCTTTAAAAAAAAATCCATGAAATACCTATCATAAAGTTTTTCTTACGAAAAAAGTGGGCGCGTCAAAATTTTCTTTCCGTAAAAACCTAAGATGGACCATGGCGATCCTTTTAAAGAAAAAATCGTCCAAATCGGTCAAGCCGTTCTCCAGTTATGCGCTTAATAGAAAAAGTGGGCGAAATGTAGGCGTGGTAAATTTTTCTTTCGATGAAAACTTAAAGTTGATTAATACGAACATTTGAAAGAAAAATTAGTCAACTCGATGGAACCGTTTTCTGATTTTAGGTAAATCAAAAAAAGTGGGCGTAAAAGTGGGCGGGGAAAAATTTTCTTTCCGTAAAAACCTAAGTTGGACCATGGCGATAATTTTAAAGAAATAATCGTTCAAATCGGTCAAGCCGTTCTCAAGTTATGGATTTTGCCACGCCCCTCCGCCCCCAGACCAAAAATCAGAAATCAGACTTCACAGTGTCAACCGCCTGAAGATTCTGAAGATTCCCTGAAAATTTCATCAAAATCGGCCCAGCCGTTTTGGAGTCCATACGTTACATACATACATACATACACACATCCTATTTTATATATCGTTACCTTAATATAAAAAGGCCCCAACTCATCAAAAACACTTTTTACAGGAGAAGGAAAAAACTTAATAAAAGCTGAAATAATATAGCTACACAACCATTGTCAAAAAACATCTTTATTAAAATTAAACGAGGAATTCAGATTGAAATACATAATATGTATTTCTTTCGAAAAATTGTGTGTATGAGTTAGGCCTTTTTTTCTTTAGAAAAATTGTGTGTATGAGTTAGGGCTTTTTGTATTCTGCTTATAACTTCTTTATTTTTAATCTAATTTGCTTGAAATTTTAATAGAATGTGTATTAGCAACCATTCTACAATAATCAATAAAAAAACGGATTTCCAAAAATAATGAGTTGGGGCCTTTTTATATTAAGGTAACGATATATAGATAATTAAATTAAACCAAGACCAGGATTATCTCATCCTGAGACCACATAATTTAACTCAGCAAATAATAATACCAATGACCAATACTTGTGATGAAGATATTGCATTACCCGCAAGATCTGAAGTAATACGACAAATAAAACTTATATCTTGCAATGATGAAATATTGATACCTAATCAAGAACCCCAACCGGGAGTCTTCATAGCCAGTACAATAGTTAAAACTAACAACGCATTCATAGGGATACTTACTGCCTATTTCACTAAATGCGAACGAACGCTTTCTTTCGCACAAATACATGTAAAACAAAAACAAATTCTCAAAAATTTGTTGTTGTTTCATTTGTATTTGTGCGAAAGAAAGCGTTATTTCGACATCGTGAAATTGGCAGTTAACACTAATAATTCAGTAAATACTCTAAAGATACATAAAATTATAACAGAAGATGTCAATGATTACGATATAATGAAGAGTAACACCAACAATGAAAATAGGAAACATGAAATTTTAAACATATATATTGTTTTCAAATTATGTCGCAAACACAATCTCAAATTTCATCCTGAAAAATTTTCATTTTTCATGCACGTCATAAGTGCACCAACAGAGGTATACTCCCAGATGACAATAAATATTCAGTGATAGAAAGATACCCGAAACCAACCGACGCCGAAAGCGCAAGAAGATTTGTAGCTATTTGTAACTAGTATTATCGACGATTTATTAAAAAATTTTCTGAATATTCAAGGCATCTTACTAGATTATCAAAAAAAGGAGTAGCATTTGAGTGGACAAAGGAATGCGAGATTGCTTTTGAACATCTTAAAAGGCATTAATGCACCCAACATTGTTGCAATACCCAAATTTTGAAAAACAATTCTGTATAACAACAGATGCAAGTAAATACGCCTGTGGCGCAGTACTTACACAAGAGTACGATGGAAAATATTTGCCAGTAGCAAAGATAATAAACACAATTTTGACATCCAACAATTATAAAGCTAAAGAAAAAAAGTTATCAGCAGGGCTTTTAGGATCACCTGTAATGAATTCGCCTTGAACAACAATACAAAAATATGAACGTAAAATTTCATTTTATTTTCAAAACCAGGCTGTATATTTTACTTCCATAAAATTTTTCATGAATTGTAAAATAAAATTTAAACATTTATGTGCGTGTGTTTGCAAGCAAATTTAAAATGCTTTTTAAGCAAAAAAATACCTTCAAAACGATTAATGTTTCATTAAAATCGCTGGATTAACAAATACTTAAAAATCAGCTTTAAAAAAATGTTCCCGTATTTATATATAAACGCCTCTTTTTAAAAAAATACTGCTGCATATGTTGGTGCACGCAGAAAAAAAATTTATTTGCAGGTAATCATGTTTTAAGAGCAACATGCCATGGTTAGATTTTAACATTTTTAATTTTTGTTGGTAAACATATTGTGGTTAAACATAAACATAATGTGGTTATACTTGAGAATAATTTGGTCAACATTTACCGTAGGTAGATAGGTAGGTAGAAGGAGACTTCATACCTTCACCCAGAGACCAATATGGTCCATTGTGATGCCTTGTTTAGATATAGATAGATGGAAGTAGGTGAAATAAATAGCGAAAGCATAAGATAAGATAAACATTTTAGATAAGAATAGAAGATATCGGACCAAACACGAGAGAAACCCCACTGAGCACAAATCCGCCCTATGTGCGGCTATCTCCCAGTCTCCTGCCGCGCAGCCAGGCTATCCCCATTACGAATCCTAATTCACCTAGGAATCTGCTGCTCAGCCACCTCATCCTGCTGCCCTGTAGCCTGGGATAGTGAAACAGAATGTTCTCAACTGTCTCTAACTCCTCCGGGTCCTCACACACCCCGCACATATCCGACAAGTCCGATCCCATCCTCACCGCCATCCTGCCTATCATGCAGTGGCCCTTGACAATTCCTATCATGGTTCTAACGCAGACCCTATTCTTTCCCAGTAGCGACTCCGAATCGGACTTCCTAAGCACGGGCCACAGCGTCCATGATACCCGGCAGTCCGTTCGGTTCCCCCAGGCCCGATTGGTCGCGCCCAGAATCCATTCCCTGATCCTTCCAAAATAGAAGCCTATTGGAGGCCTAATCGCCTCCATACAGTTAGGATCGTCCATCTCTGAGCCCTGTCTCGCTAACTCATCAGCCATCTCATTGCCGTTTATGTACACATACCCGACTAAGGCTCCCTCCAGAGCCCTCCTACAACCATCAACCAGCTTGGAGTTCACATAACAGCCCCTCCGAGCCCCTGTCAATGTTGTCCCTCATCAGTTCCACGGCCCTCCGGACCCCCAGAACCGCCTGCGAAACACTGCATTCGTTAGAATGCCTGTATCACATTCTGATGTCCAGATCCTCAATGTAGACCCCCGCACCCGTGCCTCCCATCCACGAGCCATCAGTGAAAATAGCAAATCCACTAAATAATCTGCTCCTACCTGACTAAAAAAAAATTTTACCATTATATTGTAGAAAATTTGAATAATTTGGTCAAAAGTAACCACATTATGTTCAGAATTAACAATTGTATTGTATGTTCGATATTAACCATATTAAGGATATTTACAAGCACCCTTTTTCAATTTGCTTATTGAGTTAGATTGTAATTTTATTTCTTTTTTTAGTCCTCCTATAAACCAAGCTATAATCTTATTTCTTTTTTTATTCTTTACATGGTTATGTCACTTTTTTAAATTTTTTAATCTAATCCTTAAATTAATTTTCCAGCCTTTCATCAACATTCCTTCTGTTTTACTGGCTTGTACGATTATGTAAATTTATGTAGCATTAAAATCAATAATTAAAAGAAAAATAATGTGAGAACTTTAAGCAAACACAGCATGCACTCGAGAACTCTAGAAGGCAAAACAGCAATAATTTTGTTATTTTTAAACATAGTATTTTTAATTTAAAATTAAACATAATATGTTTTTAAGTACATACTACAATTTCTAACATATTATTGTTATTATTAAGTATGTTCGGAGAATAACCATAAAATGGTTGTAGCTTTTGGATGGGGGACTAATTTAACCATAATATGTTTACCGGTGACCATAAAATGGCTAAAGTAGCCATAGTGGATAAAATTATTGTTAAATTAAAATAGTTTTTGTTTTAACCATTGTGGGTACCATAATATTGTTTTTTAGTCATACTTTAATCACGTTTATTTGCTGCTTATGTTTTGATTTAAAATTTGGAGACGATACATTTAAAATATGAACTATGTCATGGCAAAATTATGCGCCTAAAATATTTTTAAGGCAAACAAATTTCATTAAGTATATATCTAGATAATGTTCGGCACAAAAACTTGAGTACATACTTGGCCACATGACACAATTTAATTTTTTTGGGTCCATGATTGCCCATGGTTCCCAAATACGTTATACTCTTAAAAATTAGTCTGTAAATACTGTAGTGCAGGGTATCATTAGAGAGAAAAAAATATTTTCTTTTATTTTGTCAGTGATGCCACAATAATATAATAATTTATTGCCGCTTTTTTAGTGATAAAACTAAAAATATCAAAAGATGTAAAAGGGACAAAATCATATAAGAACATCTTGCGAAAATAACGATTTTCTTCTCTGGATTTTTCTTATATCTTTTCACACTTGCATACATTTCGGAGAAGCACATGTAAGGTGTTGAAAATGTTAAAACATACATTCACAGTTGCAACGTCTAATATCTATCAATCAAAAATTTTACCATTTCTGGAAAAACTTCTTCGGTTTTAAAAAACTTTTTTTCATGTTTTGTGTAAAAAAAGAAAAACATCAATTTTTTCATGTTTAAAATTATTTATAAAATGAAGATAAATTCCCGTTTTTTTTTTTTTTTTTGTTAAAATTATTAAGTTAAATACATCAAATTTTCAAAGTTGAATAATGACGAAATCCATATCCAATTTGCTGGTGTATTTTACTAGTGAGTGCTTCTGTAAATGCAACAAAAGTGAAACAAGGAAAATAAATAATAATATTCTCTCTCTGGTTCCGGGGGGTAAGTATTTAGAACTATTTAAAAAAATACATATGGTGTCCATAGGTGCCAGATAAAATTGGTACAAAATCATAAATTTTTGAGGAAAACAATCGTCAAAGCTTAGTCGTCGTTGTAAAAGAGCACTTACTTTTAATAAGTTTTGAAAATTTGTTGCTATTTTTAGTTTCCTTTGCTAATAAAATTTTAATATATTTTGTCTGTTTTGGAAATTAAGATACAAATTAGAAACTTATTATTGAAATAACACAAACAAAATTTTTCAAAAGTATTGACATTCATAAGAAAAATGAGAAAATGAACTTCAACCAAAAGATATCGAACACCTATTTTACACATCGAAAATCCTCCTAATGTGCTTAAAGAGAATGGTTGTAAAATGGATCTAATAAAACAGAGCAAATTGAACTCTTACAAATATGCATGGTGCAAAATGAATCGTATCTTGTATTATGAACAGCTGAGACATGGAAATTACTGCCAATCAAATAAACGAAAGTACCGAAGAAACTAAAATAAAATGTAAAATTATAGTTTAAAAATTCGTTAATTTGTTCAAAATTTGTTGGTTGAATAATTATTAAATTTAGTGTATAAGTCTTCCAGTCGTCAATAGAACATTTTTGTACCCATTTTTGTACGCATCTAGAAGTTTTACCAAAGGAGAAAGCAATAAATGAACAGGAAGTAACAGCCATACACTGGGCAATAAATCACTTTAGACCCTATATTTATGGAAAACACTTTCTAGTTCAATCAGATCACAGACCCCTGTCTTATTTATTTTCAATGAAGAACCCGAGCTCCAAACTAACTAGAATAAGACTTGACCTAGAAGAGTACGATTTCACAGTTGAATATCTTAGGGGAAAAGATAATTATGTTGCGGACGCGTTATCACGTATAACAATAAATGACTAAAAAGAATTGAATATAAATAACAGTAAAATACTGAAAGTAACGACAAGGGCAATGACCAATAAAATACAAAATATGGCTGAAAACAAAAATATGAATAACAGGCATCAATCAAATGAATATAGTAAGCCCAGTATATATGTACCAATTAAGAACACTGACGTCAGAAAATACTATAAACTAAAGATTACCCCCGGAAGATGTTATATCAAACAAGGAAAATCTATAAAAACATATATACCAACAGATGATTTGTATATCAATGGAGAACTTGACTTAGGACAATTTTTTCCAAGGCTCGAAGAAGTGGCCGATAAACATAACATTACAAAATTACAAATGGCACCTAGTGAGAAAATTTTCGAATTTGTCTCTATTAATGAATTCAAACAAATGGGCAATGAAAAATTGAATCATATAAAAGTAGCGCTACTAAATGAGGTGACCCGAATTGATAATAATGCCAAAGATATTCAAGATGTTTTGAGACGATACCATGAAGACCCTGCTGAAGGAGGTCACTGCGGCGTTTCTAGAACATTAAATAAAATTAAGAGATATTACTATTGGAAGAATATCACAAAAGACGTTACAAAATACGTTAAGTCATGCCAAAAATGTCAAACAGCCAAAATTACAAAACACCTGAAATGTCCAATGATATTGACGCCAACACCGGCAAAACCATTTGATAGAGTTTTAGTGGATACTATAGGTCCATTACCTAGATCTCTCAATGGCAATGAATATGCAGTCACAATAATATGTGACATGACGAAATATCTAGTAACAATACCAGTAAAAGACAAGAGTGCAAAAACAATCGCAAAGGCGATTTTTGAATATTTTATTCTTACCTATGGTCCTATGAAAACTTTAATTTAATTTCGGATATGGGTACAGAGTACAAAAACTCAATATTAACGGAACTACGCAGTCTACTTAAAATAGAAAAACTAACATCAACAGCTCATCACAACCAAACAATGGGCACTATAGAAAGAAGTCATAGAACTTTCAACGAATATGTTAGATCATACATATCCGTTGACAGAACGGATTGGGACGAGTGGCTAAGATACTTTACATATTGTTTTAATACCACACCATCTTCGGTACATAACTACTGCCCGTATGAATTAGTATTTGGTAGATTTCCGAATGAGTTTAAGCAGTTTAATAATGTAGATAGAATAGAACCACTTTATAACATAGATAATTACGTTAAAGAAGTAAACTTCAGATTAGAAGTAGCTCATAAAAGAGCTCGTGAAATGTTAGATCAATCAAAGTTACTACAGAAATTAAATTATGATAAGAAAACGTTAGATTATAACTTTAAAATTGGAGATTTAGTTTTAATTTTTTAATAATAACAGGGCATAAATTAGACCCTCAATATAAAAGACCATATAAAATTAAAAAATTAGATTTAAAAAATAATGTAGCAATAGTTGATAAGAAAACAGAAAAAGAGCAAATAGTTCATAAGAATAGACTTAAAATTTATAAACAATGAAAAACAATAATACAATTTAACAATGGATATCCAATATAATATAAATCCAATAAAAACAAAAATAGCATAAGTAAACTTAAGTTACAATATAAATAAGCAAATGAAAATTGTTAATTTTACAAAAAAAAAAAAAAAAAAAACAACTTTATGATTTCTTGTAAAAGAATGTTCATACAACTTCGTTATATGAACATTCTTCCGTAAAAGGGAGGTTTAGCATGCATAGCATGAATTACATGCGTTCACTGCCAGCAAGAATATTTTGAGTAATTAAAATTAAAAGGGATCACATTACAAACAATCAACACTAGTTGCATTGTACAATGACTGTTGTGTTTACAGTAAGCTTAGCTTAGAATACACCGTCAAACTGTATTAACATCCACTGTACACACTGTCTAACAGTCAACACTTTTGGTGTTGTACTGTGATCATTGTTTTGTACTTTATAGATCCAATTAAAAGAACGCTGTCCATCGCTACATTTCCCACTGTTAGTAAAAATGCTAAGTAAGCATTATTGTACTATAAATTAAGTTCAATTACACTAAATAAATCAATCAATAAAACAAAGCTCAACCAGCTACAACTGTTTTATTTATATATCAACCAGGCCAAAGGTGTCCTTGGATTTAACTAACGTTGGGGGATGGAATTTAACCTTAAAAATTCGGAGGATATATATGAACATCACCTTCATGCTGAATTTGTTAAACGGTGAAATTGTCTCCTACTTCGTGAGGTTGAGTTTTCAATTCCTATTCGTCCTTCCAGAAATTATATACCCCTAAGACTTCAATAGTTTCGGACTAATTATGCAAATTTTGATCCTATCCACAGAATGTGCTTTTTTTTTTTTTTTTTTTTTTTTTTTTATTTATTTTATTTACTCACAACTCATAACAATTTTACAATTTTGAGCTTCAGCGCCTAAAAGGCATTGTTGAAGCAAGTTGGCAAAAAAAAAATTAATAATTGAGTAATTAAATAAACAAACTTACTTGCATAAAAATTAGCATTATAACATTGTAGAGTAGTACAATTATTTAGTTAGAAAAAAAAAAAAAAAAAATAATAATAAATAATTATAATAAATATTGATTATTTTACAAAGTAGTTTCATCATGTTACAAATTCTTCAATTTGTTGCAATAAAAAATTTTTTAAATATCTTTTAAAATTTGAAATTCTATTTTCAGTTTTTAAAAAAATCGGCAAATCGTTAAACTCATGACTACCAATATACTCTATACGTTGTTTGGTAATTTCAAACCTGCACCTGGCTACAAAAAGACTGTTATTATTTCTTGTGTTTATCAAATGTTGATTTCTTGCAAAATAAATTGTATGATGACCAATGTTGTTGATACATTTAAAAACATACATTATCAGCTTCATTTTGTATATGGCACGTATTGGAAGAATCGATTTGAATACATCTTTAAAAAGTGGCAGCGTTGGATAAGTGTTAGGAAGGCTGGAAACAATCCTTAATGCCTTATTTTGTAAACGTTGTAATGACTTCAATTCTGTGCTGTTCTTATATCCATAAATAATTGCTAAATAGTCAAAATGACTTTGAATTAATGAATTGTAAATTAACATCTTGGTACTTGTATCAAGCTTGTTTTTAAATTTATACAAAAAACCAACTGCTTGACTAGCTTTTTGCTTTAAGTTTAGTATATGTTGATTCCACACAAGATTGCTCTGAAGATGTATACCCAGATATTTAATTGAATAGCTTTCAAAAATTTCTTTCCCATTCACAAGTATACTAAAGACGTTAGTCGGACTGTGTGGTTTAAATCTGATTAAACGTGTTTTATTTGCGTTTAAAAACAGTTTGTTAATTCTCACAAACTCAGATATCAATGCTACATCTCGTTCAACATAGACTTTAGCAACTGTTTCATATTTGTAAGGGTATAATAAACAAATATCATCTGCATATATAAAAAGTTTACCAAAAGTATCTATATTTTTTATGTCATTTAAGTATATGGAGAATAAAAGTGGACCCAATACACTACCTTGGGGTACACCATATTCTACATCACCAATTGCACTTTTATGTGAATTTATTTGTACGTACTGTTTCCGATTAGTTAAATAACTTTTTAATAGCAGCATCTCTTTCCCACAAATACCATAGTACCGCAATTTCTTTATCATAATTTCATGATCTATTAGATCAAATGCTTTGGACAAATCAAAGAATACACCGACAACGCCACTATAACCTTCGTCTAATCCTTTACAAATACAATTAACAACATTTACAACCGCTTCTTCTGTGCCACATCCGCTTCTAAATCCATACTGAAAATCATTGATTAAATTATTATTTTTCATATACATTGAAATCTGCTGGTATAAAACTCTTTCCAACACATTATCGATGACTGGCAAAACAGAAATTGGTCTATACATCTCCACTGTACAGGATAGCTTTAACTTTGGAATGGGTACTACTTTATGAATTTTTAATATGTCTGGATACAATGTTGTGCTAATCATATTATTAAATATATTTACTAAAAATGGCGTAAATTCATTTTTATTATTTAGCAGTACTTTTGGCAATATATTATCGTGGCCACCACTTTTATTTGATTTTATATTATTTAAAATTAAACTAATCTCATCGTGTGTTGTATTGTGAAAAAAACATCTATCATTGAACTGAATTAATGTTCTTAATGTATTGCAGTTATCAGCAGAATCTTGATCAATTTTCGACTTCAGATCTTTGACTGAGTTTAAAAAGTATTGGTTGAGCATATTTGCTTTTTGCAAATCATTTTCAATTTCATTTCCAGCTTGATCTTTTAAATTAATTTTTGTAGATTTATTTTTGCCCAAGGTTTCGTTTAAAAATTTCCAACATTTTTTTGGATCGTGCTGAATTAAATTTATTCTATTTATGTAAAAATTATTCATTGAATCTTTGGAAGCTTTTTTAATAATCTTGCTAATTCTTTTCAGATGTTCATTTATTTCCAGATTTTCTCTATTTTTCCTTCGCTTTTTTAAAAGACTTTGCTTGCATTTTATCAAATTATATAGATTTCTATTTATCCATGGTGCTATTTCTTTTTTCAATACCTTATTTCGTCTTTTTTCATACGTTGAGTTTTCCAAAGCATACTTTACATACGATATTAAGTTTTCTGTATCCACTGCTGGGTCCCCAGTTTGACTCATTACCGGCAAATGGTTTCTTATCATTGATTTTAAACGATTGTAATCTTGAGCAATAACAATTTCTACACCTTCATTTTTTGTTTTTATTTCAACTTCAACTTGACAGAAAATAATATTGTGATCTGAAATGTTATGTTCCACTGATGCTATGCTCAAAAAAGACGAAATGTTGCTGTAAACATGGTCAATTGATGTTCCACTAACTGGGCGTGTAAGCATTGAATGACAATTTTCAAAGCTGTAGTTGGTGATCATATTAAGCAATTCTTCTGATGAGTTCCCATGTAAGACATCAATATTTGAATCACCAGCAAAAATACACGGGTGTCGACCATAAGAATTTAAAAAACTTTCCAAGGATAACAAAAATGTTTCCTTTTTGCACTTTTGGGATCTATAAAATGCCATAAATTTAACTGGTTTACCTTTTATTTTTAAATCATTTATTGTTACAACAATTGTGTCTATAAAATTTTTGCTCTCACAGAAATCAACTGAAAATTGCAGGTTTTCCTGAATAAAAATAGAAACTCCACCGTAACCATCTGCTCTGCAACAATGAATGCTTTTGTAGCCAGGTATATTATAAAGTTGAACAAGATCTAAACTTATCCATGTTTCTTGAATAGATATAATATTAGGTAGCCATGGTAGCTTTGATATAAAAGTTTTAAACTTATTAAATTTATCGATTGATGAAATACTTCTGACGTTAATGGAACAAATTTTAAAAGATGAATTTATTTTACTATAATTTTCATATGCTGTTACATTTGAAAAGTATTTATTTTTTGTGTAATAATCCATAATTAATTTTATTTTAATTTCTTAATAAACATAAAAATACATACATATAGATTTATATTTACTTATGTTATGGGGATACATAAATATCATCATCAACATCAACTGTCCCATTGTGATCTGCTGCTTCATATTGTGATCTCCTACCTCGAGTTCCGTTTGTTGTTGCTTCTAGTAATAGCCTATCAACCTCTTCTTCATTTGGAATAAATTTTGGCTTTGACAATTCACTACGTTTCACGAAAATGCTTCCTCTTACTGCATAAGCTGATCGATAACCCACTGTTTTTAATGTTCTGGCATAGTTAAGTAAATTAATTGACTCCTTGCTTAGATAGTCGTTAACAAAAATTTTTTTGAACGACTCATTTGCTTTTAGTATTGGCTTGACAGACATCATTTTATCTTTAGACGTTTTTGTAGCAAATTTTACAACTACAGTCTGCTTTTCACTTTGATTTGTTTTGTTTTTATCGCTTTGGTAACGTTTCTTTTTAACAACGTAGGCCTCATCAATACTTTCTGGCTGTATATCCACTCCGACTTCTTTAGTCAGCTTTAAGACTGCATCCGCTGCTGTTGTTCCAGAAGGCACTTCAACTCCAGTAATTAAGCAATCATTTTTTACTCTATGATCACTTAGAAATTTTATTGAATTTTTCAGAGTTTTTACTTCATTTTTTAATTGTTTATTTTCCTTTTGTATGTTTTCAATTTTCTTTTTATTCTCAGCAACACCTCTCAAAATATCATCATACTGCTTAGACATAAATGTTATTGTTTCATGCATTGCTGCCAGCTGATCGAGCTTTTTCAATTCTGTTTTAATCTCCAACAACTCAGTTTTAAACGTACCACAACTATTATCACAGAAATGACACACATAATCTTCTTCTTCATGTTTAACAAGATGTTCGTATTTACGTTTATCTAGCATTGTACATTGTACATGATAAATTTTGGCGCACTTGTCGCATTCAATACTTTCTTCTTCACTCTCTTTTATAACCATTTTGCACTGACCGCAAAGAATTTGATTATTTTTAATGCTTCTACGGCCTTTGTTCATTGTACTTCACAATGCTCGAACTCCTAATAATTTATTTTATTTAACACGTTATCGTTTTTATTTAAAACTTTGTTTAATTATATTTTGTATTAATTTTAACTTTTTTGCTTGAGACAATGCAAGATTTTACGTCTTAACAAAAACAATGTTGCCAACTTCGAATTTAAAAATTTTTATACGTATGTATATTGATTTTCGTCAAAAATAGCTTCTCAAATCTCTTAAGATGCACTAAGCGCAACATTTTTTTTTTTATGTTATGCACTAAAGTATCTAGAAGATTTTTTTAATTAAAGTATATTAGCCAGTAAGGCCGTGTTTTTGAGATGTGGATTAAGTTTAAGCTCGGTTTAAAAAAAAACAGGTTTTTTTTTTTTTTTTTTATTATCCCTATACTAATCCCGCGAAGCTCTACGCTTGTCTGCAGGAAAGAAACCAGAGTCTCTGGCGGGAATCGAACCCGCAACCCCGGCGCTGATAGGCTACCTCACTACCAACTAGCCTACCGGGGCACCCGGAGTTTTTCGGGCGAAATGTAATTTTTGTTTTACTATTTCATTAAAGACCAACATTTAAAGCAAAACTAAGCTATTCCGTCAAAATGTTAAACACAAACTTGGTAATGGCGGCACAAATCGTTTTCATATTAACTAAGCCTAGTTTAACTGAGATCTCAAAAACCCTGCCTAAGAAATATTAGTTTCATTGCCGAATTAAGTAAAAAATTAATTGTGTGCTGATAACCAATATCTCTTTTCATGGGAGGTGCACCGCCAACTTAAAATTAAAAAAAAAAAAATATAGCCTATAGCACCTCCCAGACCATTAGTTATATACAGCAAAAGTTTCATAAAGATCGGTTCAGCGGTTACGGAGATTACCTCCTACAAACGAACAAAAAAACATTACAGCTTAATAATATTAGCACAGATAATAAAAATAATTTAATTAAGTATTTAAAATTGTATTATTCGAATGCGTCTTCAAAAATTTCATGACCACTAAATTTTTAAAGATTAGTGAAAGTATTTTTATATGCAGCTTTTTTGATTGCAAGTTCAAAGTTTGCACTATTTGAATTGAGTGCAGATTTTTGCATGCAATCTTGGTTTAGTGATAGTGAAAAAATTTGCAATATCACTAAAATTTTCAATATTTAGTGCACATTTTTATACCCTCCAGCATAGTTGGGGGTGGTGGTGGAGGGTATGAAAATATCACGGAAACAAATTGGAATTTTGTGTTCCTGTCTTCGGTGCAATTGGTGCTTTAGACTAGGAGAA
Organism: Pollenia amentaria; assembly: GCA_943735925.1. NCBI lineage: Eukaryota > Metazoa > Arthropoda > Insecta > Diptera > Polleniidae > Pollenia > Pollenia amentaria. The sequence continues at coordinate 220,506,367 of OX031006.1, read as the reverse complement.
ATAAATATCCTTCTGCCCCAAAATTGCTGAAATGTCGAAAAATTTCAATTTGTTATATCCTTTTTCAACAAGTTTTGGACCATAGCTGCCAAACTGTGGAACATGTGCAGAAAAAATATTCTTTATATCTTAGTTTATAATACTTTCGAACATTAAAATAATCGAAAATACGAGAAATGTATCAAAAGGCAAAAACAAATAAATAAGTGAACTCGTATAAGTATATTAAAACTAACAGTTTCAAGGAATCCCACTTGATGACTTTAAATTTTTTCACAGTGTTATTATACAATTATTAAGGATGGGAAGCTACACAACATGATATCCATTATTAAAAACTCTGAAAAACAAAGTTGAGCAAAATAATGTTAAGAAAAATAAAGAAAAAATAGTTAATTATATAAGTGAAAAACCACCCAAAAAGTGGATGCAGCATCTGCGAAAATATCGTCTCCAAACAACACTGAATTACCAAGTCGAGCGCAAAAAGAGTGAAGAAATGAAAACTAAATGCATGCAAGAACATAAAAGCAGAACGAAGATCCTTGGAGTTATCTTGATGACATAAGGGGAATCAACTTTACAACATCCCACCATGTAGAATAAATGTTGCCTTAATATACTTCATTAAACTCTTGGACGAAAAGATCCTTTAAGAAAGGAAAGTATATACATTTTAAAATGTTCAGTTGTGGCATTCAGGTGCGGAGTTGATAATTTTAAGTTCATTCATCGGAGTGTCATAATAATGTAAAATACATTTAGCAGTGTCACAGTTTTTTTCTCATTCATTGTTATCAACGCAAACTGGAGATATTTTTTCATTTAATTTGAAATATCGTGTTGCGCTTAAGTTCAGGAAAGATATTCCTACTCGCAAATATTCAATATCTAGACTACGTTCACTTCGTAACGATCTAAGTGAAAATAACAATATTAATGTCAAATTGCTTAAAGTTTTTCTAAGTAGCTTGGATTGAAGTTCAGGACATTCGCTTCAGAAGGGAAAGAGTTATGGATACAAGTGTGGCACAACTTCTCTAAAAAAATTACATAAATTAGTGTTGCAATGTACCGATTATCATTAAATTTTTCACAAATATATTTTTTTTATGACTTTATATTATACTAATAAATTAAGAGATCGGTCCATAATTTAACAAAGAGCCTACTCTCAAGCAATACTTTGTGGTACGCCTTTTACCGTAAAAATAATGGTATTGTGGCAAGATTTGCTCTATTGCAATGAAATTCTACCAAATTTCGTACAGATCAGTCTATAATTTCCCTTAAGCCATATGTAAATGCCACTCTCGGTAAACTATAAATGTTTGTGATGAACATTTGGTGCAATATAGTTTAATTTTTGTTTATTTATTTAATTTAAGTCTATGGACAAATTCCTTACAGACTATCTTAGTGTAGTAACATAATATTTTTTATTTTTTTAAATTAAAGCAAAGAAAGAAAGATTGGAATAAACATTATTGATTTAAAAATAATATGATATTGCTTTTTATGATGTTAATGTTTAGAGAATAGTCGATAAAGTTATACATTTCATTAAAACAGCTGCATAATTTTCTTAGTGGATCTGACATAGCAAAGTTAGTTCGGCATGTCCTGACATATAGAGGATTGAAAAAACGAAGTGAGCGCTGAGGGACATTAAAAGTTACGTTACTTAATAAAAATTCAGAATGTGTGCTACCATTTATAAGACTGAACATAAAAGATATATTAAGCATCATTCTACGGCTTTTTAAAGTTGGTAAATTAATTTCAGCTAGTCTTGTTGAGTATGAAGGTAGTACCAGGCGTCCTCTATAAATATTTCTTAAACAGAAAATAAGAAATTGTTTTTGAACTGATTCGATATGATCGTTGTGGATATTATAGATCGGGTCCCAAATAATGCTGCCATATTCTAAAATTGGTCTAACGAGCGAAGTAAAAAGCCTTTTTGTGGTTAAGGGGTCATTAAATTCCTTTGCCCATCTTTTAATAAAAGCCAGAACACTGCGTGATTTATTTACAGTCATCGTTATATGTTGAATAAAATTAAGTTTTTGGTCTTACAATATTCCCAAATCCATTATTTCACTAACAGTTTGTAAATTACAGCCATCAAGAACGTAGGAGTAAGCACTCTTTTTTACTTTAGAAAATTGCATATGCTTGCATTTATTTAAATTTAGTTCCATCCCGTTAAGTTTAAATCAATTGTTAAAACTATCCAGGTCATTTTGTAGATGTTGTTGATCACAAAGAAGTTTAACACTTAAAAATAATTTTACGTCGCCTGCATACATCAACACATTACAATGTTGAATTGCTTCAGGCAAATCATTAATAAAAAGAAGGAACATAATTGGACCAATATGGCTACATTGAGGTACACCAGACTCTACATTGATTTTATTCGAAACTGCAGAATTAAATCTTACAGATTGAGTTCTACATAACATATATGATTTGATCCAGCTCAGGACGTTACTATTGAAACCCATGACGTCCAGTTTTTTCAACAATAGCGTATGGTTGACTTTGTCGAAATCAGTTGGCAAAAGCTCTATTAACTAACGTTGTAAAGTGGAGAATGTTAGTCATAGTAGAGAATCCTTTGCGAAAGCCATGTTGCCGTGGTGACAATAAGGTATAGACTTGATGAGTAAGGCAATCCATTAAACATTTTTCAAAAAGTTTTGGTATATCACTTAGTTTAGCTATACCTCTGTAATTGCATATATCTAATTTAGACAATGGAATAATATATGAATCTTTCCAAGCCTTCGGAAAGTAACCACATTTTAAAGATACATTAAAGATTATAGACAAAGTTGTCGCCAAGGCAGGTGCGCAATTTTTTAAAACACAACTTGGTATACCGTCAGGACCCCTTAAAGATGATGACTTAGAGCTTGTTAAACAATTTAGAATATGAGAGGTAGTGATAGTAAAAAAATATATGTTTTGGTTATAAGTTATGTTGTAAGGCTATAAATTACTAGCATCATACAGAGTTTCGGAATATGTAGAAGCAAAGAAGTCAGCAAACATATAACTGATTTTTAATTCATCACTTGACTCGGAACATAATTATTTCATGACGTTTGGAAATCCTGTGGATTTCCTGTGGTGTTTACAAACTTAAAGAAAGATTTAGGATCTTGAACAAAGTTTCGCTTAACATTACGGAGATAGATCTTGTACAGTTTTGTGTTTAGCAAATTATATTCTGCACGAGCGACGGAATATTTTTCATAGTAAAAAGAAGCTCTAGTGGTTTTATATTTTTTAAAGTATTTATTTTTTATATTCTTAAGAGTCGAAAGTTGTTTAGTATTCCAGGATGGGCCAGATTTGTTACGTGGTACGTGCCTAGGGATGCATGCCTCCATATAAATAAACATAGTTTTATAAAAAGTATCAGTCAAATCGTCAACAGAACAAGGTAAGCTATTCGGAGCAGTCAGTAATTGAAGTCAGTTAGTGGTTATTAGGCGGTTGCTAAGTTCCATGTAATTTGCCCGATTAAAATAGAAAACTTTCTTGTGTTCTGTAGAATTTTTTTTTACTAGGTTATTAGAAAATAAATTGTAGCTTATTTCAATTGTAGGATGATAAAGATCCTCAGGTAAAGTAATAGGGTCAACGCGTTTCACAATACATTCGTTTTTCTCGTTTACAAATATTAAATCCAGCAGTTTACCGTAAATGTTACAAGTTCCATTTATTTGATGCAGATATAAATCTGATATATTTTTGAAAACTTCATCTCCAATATCATTACTTTGCGAGGGTAAGTAATAACTATGTTTAGCTGAAAATTCCCATGATAAACACGGCAAATTAAAATCACCAAATACAAAAATTAAATCAACGGGGCTGAGTTTTAAAGTCACAAATTTTATTGCATCTATATGATGTTTGTAGATAGTTGGATCAGAGTGAGGTGGAATGTAGGAACAAGTAATGAATATTTTGATGTGGTTTATCTTTAAAAACACTGCAACAAACTCGATATTAAAAGGTAGGTTTAATTTGAGTTCTTCCATTGGAAAAATGTTTGAGATAGCAATTAACACTCCACCACCAGTCGTGGTTGTAATTCTATCTCAACGAAAAATATGAAAATTATTGCAAAGTATTTCCGAGTTCAAAAAGCTGTTGTTCAACCTAGTTTCGGTGAATACAATAATATGATGATTAAAATTAAAGCTTTGTAAATATAAGTTTGAAAGTTTGGATTAAAGAACGTTCTGGTAAATAATAAAAAGTTAATAATCAGATAAACTATTTAGTTTTTTGGAAATGTTGACACGGGTGATGGAAGATGAGCAATATTGCGATTGTTACTGTTATATTCATATTCACGAACCAAGATATGAAAAGGCCAAAATGACGGATCAACAACTTGATTAAAAATCTCAAAAGGAACAGACCCCTTAAAAGATGTTATACTTCTTTGTTGCGAGTATGTAAATTTATGGACACTTATACCTGAGTTCATGTTAACATAAAATAGCTCTGCGAAATTTCCTGACGATTCTTGAATATTTTACCATATGCCACATATAAACCTCAATCTCGATACACAAAAAACTGTGACAGAATGATGTTGTGGTGAAATTTGTTTAAGTTTAGTGTATTGACCCTTGAAATGACATTAAAAGATTTTGTAGTTTTCGGTCCAGCATTTTATGCGGCATGAAATAACCACCCCCCCAAAAAATAATGAAAGGTGCGGGGCCTTATTTCATATGTAATAAAACCAAAATTTGGAAATGAAATAAGCCCCCAACGAAATGAAATAACTCCCTAAACAAAAATGAAATTTCATATGAATTAAGACCCCAATATTTTTAATACAATTAATTGTACAGTTTTGGTTTAAAGAATCGTGCGACTGATAGCATGGTTGGGACTTCGATCGGGAGCAAGGATTTCATCCTCTATGGTATAACAAACACCGGCTTCACTGAAAAGGATGTAGAGTCAAAACTAGTTATCACATTTAAGCGAAGTAACTTATAATTATGTTTTCCACGACTTGTAATAAAACCATGAAACCTTGTGATGGTCGGGTCATAATTTAACAGATGACCCATTTAAAGCTTACCACCGATTAGAGTTTAACACACTCAAACCAACAATTAATTATAAAACTGTAATGGCAGGTTTTATAAAGATTTGTCCATAATATATCATTAATCTTATATGAAGCCCAAGCCTCACACATATATTTCAAACCTGAAGGGTATCAAAGAAAAAACACTTTCACTTGTTTTTTTATTTTTGTTGATAATAAATATTTTGTGTTAAAAAAAGAAAGCTGCTGTTGAAACACATAAATAAATAAAAAATAATTTTTAATAAAGAACAAAATTTAACAACAAAATGCTTTTAACTTAAAGGATATACATATAAGTATATTATATTACTATATCATATAAGTATATTATATATATATTACTAGCTAAATCCAGTGCGCAACAACCATTGAAATAAAAAAAGTAAAATTCTTTTAATACAGATCCTCGGAATTTGCAACCAATATTTTTACGCCAAATGTAAATACTCTTAAAGTTAGCGTTTTCCTGGCAGCAGCTGGATAATGCCTTTTGGCAAACTTTTTGTATATTAATAGATTCACGCTTAAAATGGCTTTGGTGAAGAAGAATCTTATCCCCAAACAAAGTGAGTTCTTATTTTCGGATACTAATAAAGGTATTTAAGCTAAAGTTATTCAGTTTTAGTATCAACTAGGCCCTTATACTTATCTATTAGAAAGTTTTTTTGCTTCGAAGGTAGCAATAATACAATTTGACACTTTAGCCAGCATTAGAGCAGGAGGATTATTAACCATAAAAACATCATACTTATTATCGTTTTTTTTTTTTTTTTTGGAGGAAATGTTATAAATACTTTAATTAATTTAGAAAAATTATACCCTGCGCTTAACATTAAATATTTTATTTATTTCTGACAAAGAAGTTGAATCTCACACTTAAGTATATTTATTTGCTACTAAATATGGAACCATGTCATAAAATATAATACATATATATGTATATCAAAACTAGTGCGAAATTCTCCGCAAAGATTAACTATATCCAGTTCTGTAACGGATTAAATCAAAAACTGTTTCGTTCCTAAGGTAACGGTTACAATCCCAAGTCAATGGCTCCAGAAATAAGTGTTCACTTACTGAAACTCAAAATGTTCTCGAACTCCTTTTTCGATTTGGTTTACTTTAGCTCTGAGCATACCATATATTTTGGAACATTTTAAAACCTTTTGTCCAAATTTTAGAGAGTTTTAAAAAGGGTACAAAACCCCTTTTTAAACATTTCCAAAAAGTGTCATAGTGTCCATGGACACTGCGCTAACTAAAGCTTCTCTGCACAGCCGGCCTTCGGCCGGGCGCAAGGATTTTCTCCTCTATGGTATAACAAACACCGGCTTCGCTAACTAAAGCTTCTCTGCATAGTCGGCTTTCATTTGGAAACAAGGCAGATTTTAGAAGCTTTACTTAGCGAAGCCGGTGTTTGTTATAACATAGAGGAAAAAATCCGTGCGCCCGGCCAAAGGCCGGCTGTGCAGAGAAGCTTTAGTTAGCGAAGCCGGTATTTGTTGTACCATAGAGGAGAAAATCCTTGCTCCCGGCCGAAGGCCGTCTGTGCAGAGAAGCTTTAGTAAGCGAAGCCGGTGTTTGTTATACCATAGAGGAGAAAATCAAAAAAATGGGCCATTTTTCATACAACATTTTTGGGTGATTTTTCATTATGAAATTTAAAAAACGAAAAATCACCCAACAATAACGAAAAATAGCCCAAAAATTTTAGGTCACTTTTCATATGAATTTAGGCCCAATTTTACATGGAATTTTTTTGGGCGATTTTTCATATCTTTTTTGGGCCATTTTTCTTTGGGCGATTTTTTCCACAGTCGTTAAATAATACTTGTTTATAAATAAATCCTAAAGATTATTTTTTAAATAATCATTAAAAAGTGTGATAATTTTTAACTTATTAAGGACTTTTTTAAATTACACTGTGGAACAAATTCTGGTTAGCAAAAGTAAGGTCGACTCTGAGAGTGAGGGGTGAAAATATAGGCTAAATTAGAAGATCCGTATCACGGCGTTTGTTTATGTTGGTTCGAATTTTTTACAAAACTTGCGTTTTCCAGCTTAATATTAATTTACTTCTCATTTTTTATGTACCAATTTTGTTCAGTGTTGGTATTGAAGAAACGCCAAAATTCAGGAAGGGGTTGTTAATGGTCCCGACATACGGAAACTAATGAGTCATCAAGATTTTGACCAAGTTCTGACAGACCGAGAATTAAATGCATGGTTCGCATTGAAAGCAGTCATTAAAGGACTTTTGGGTAAAGAACGCATATACACCTACAGGCAATCTGTTGTTAACATGTTGGCAGCTTTCGATGAAATTGGGGTTAATATGTCGTACAAAATTCATCTCTTGCATCAGCATCTTGATCAACTCGCTCAACAATTGCCAACTGAATCTGATGAGCAAAGCGAACATTATCACCAAACTTAGCTTCCATTTAAAATAAGATAACTATAGAGTGTGAATATTTTGAATTCCTAGATTTTTCTAATATCTTTGTCAGAGTGCACAATTTAAACATGTTAACGATTGAAAGCTATTTTCGTTTCGCTGAAATTTGTTGGTGGTATAAAAACACCTTTGAAGAAGAGGAAGACGAGGAAAAAGAGGAAGAAGGGGAAGACAAAGATGAAATTACAAAATATCTGTTGGACGAAATTATCGACCTTTCTGATGATGATGGCGATGAACAAGATATTAGAGAGAGCAGTGATGTTGAGCCACAGCCGCCTGCTAAACGGCCAAATCATTAATTTAATTTACTTAATTTTTGTACTTAAAACTTTTCCTAACTAAGATTCCAAAATTATATTTTTTTCCATATTTTTATAATTTCTTTTTCAATGTTTCTTCAAAACCAACACTGAACAAAATTGCTACATAAAAAATGAGAATTAAATTAATACTAAGCTGGAAAACGCAAGTTTTGTATTATGATTGTTTTCTTTTCAAATGAAATTTATTGAAGAAACTGAGAAGCATATTATAGATTAAACAGAAAGCAAAAAAACTTAGTTTTGTGGAAAATATTTTCAAAAAGCATGAAAAACAAATAATTTTTCCAACATTTTGCTTCATTAGCACCACAAAAATTTTCTAAATCATTTTTTTTAAAAATTTTAATTGTTGCACATGTCTCTAGCAATAAGTTTGCCTTAACAGATTTAAAAAATACCAATTAGTCGACGAGTTATAGGCAAAAAACCATATAAACAATGTGCCGCGATACGGGTCTTCTAATTTAGCCTCTATTGTCACCCCTCACTCTCAGAATCGACCTAACTTTTGCCAACATGAATTTGTTCCACAGTGTTATTTTATGATAAATGGATTATTATTGGAATATTTCTAATCGTTATGAGTTAGGAATCAATCAAATCGAAAATAATTTTATTTTTGCTTATCTTAGACAAGCTTTTAATGCCTTTTGAATGAAAAATAGGCATTTGCATAGTTTTTATTCGTATGCAACTAAATCTCAAAATCAAAAGTGATTCGCGCAACACAAATTATCAAGGTACATAATGCTAATTTTGAAAGCATTTACATAAATAATAACGAAAAAATCAATAAAATATATCGCTTCTATTTAATTTTTAGCTGTTAGTTCGCATTCGCTAAACACATCTTTGCAGTACTTCTAATAAATAAAATTTACAAGTTTCTTTATTATGTTTGAACAGCAGATTTTTGATATTTTTAATTAAAAAAATAGTTATAAATATATAATATGGCGCAGAAAGTTTTAATTTTTTCTAGTGCTTATTGCGTTCTTTATAATGATAAATAAAGAAAAACAGCTTTGTTTTTTATGTAAACAAAAACTTGGTTTGGTTTTATTCAATCTATCTGAAAAATATTTACACAGTGACACACAATTTAAATAAAAAATAAATTTTTTTATACAAAAATGTGCACAGTTTTCTTTAATATTTCTGTTAAATTTGCTATTATTTGTTACATTTTTTCTACCTCCTCCGGTACTTGTGAGTGATGGTATATTAAGTTTGTCATTCCGTGTAAAACATTAAGCCCGTATTTATTTAAGAAACATAAGTTTGCAATTTTTTATGAATACATGCATAAGAGTTTTTATGAAATTGCTTAAAATGGCCACTTGTGCAAATGGAAAACTTGCAAGGCTTGTTTAATGAAGGCGCTTTTTAAGTTTTGCGCTATTTTGACCAAATAATGTCATATAAGAAACGTCAATACAAATTCGTCTGTGCCGAATCTTTGATAACCTCCACCGACAGAAGTGGGCTCTATATGATAAATAGATATATATTATTAACTTAGCTTCACAAAAACGAAATTCAGCATTTTAGTTGGTTAGGGTTTAGAACTAATTATTGCCTGACAATAAGAAAGTTTTATGCGTATATTGTTAGAACTTTGAACTGGATTGAGTAAAATATCATGATTCGTAACAGTTTTAGCCGAACTACAAGAATTTTTAGGAGGGTAATTATGGTTAGTTATGGACCAATCATCCCAAAATTCTGAAGACTGATTTCTGGCATAACAAAAAATAGATTAGAATAAAAATAAAAAATAAATACAGCAGCGTAATTAGTTTTAGCGTTAACAGTGAATATCAGAAGGCTGCTTAATATGGGATCTAAGGTAAGTTAAGGACCGTATAGCACAAAATTGCATGATATTTTTTCTGGCTATATGAATCTAAGTTGGAAGAAATTTAACTGCAATATTTATATATATATTATGGTTTTAGTGCGAATTTAATTAGTTTCCCAAAGTGGGCTTTATTTTTTAGCGTAATAAACTGTTTCCGGGAGTAGGGCTTATATGGGGTCTAGAGTAAATTATGGATAGATCTTCACTAAATTTTACAGTGTGATTTCTAGCCACATTAAACTGTGCGAAATTTAATATAATTTCGTGCATTTTTCCACCATTTATGGTAGTTTTTGTATCAAAAATATAATTTTTTAGGGTGGTGGTTCCACATTTTAATTCATGGTACTGATCCTACTGAACCGATGTTGCTGGATTTCAATCCCAAATTGCTTAGAATAACTACAAGCAATTTGAGACCAAAATTTTTCTTTTCTTTTGCGACTTAGAATTACTCATACAGCCAGAATGACTTTATGGGGTCTTAGATGTATAACAAAAAAGTTGCACACGGAATGACAAACTTAGTATACTCTCATTCACCACTAGTGGTGGTGGAGGGTATAAAAACATCTGATGCCGTACGGAATGTGCTATTAGTTTCGGCCTTTGAAAAGTCACAAATTTAAAAAGACTTAACAAAAAGTTTCCTTCCGTTCAATATGGTTTGACATAGATGATTAACATTGAAAACTAATATGTGACCTTCTCCGCGAAAAGGGACCTAGTGTGTGAAAATGAAGTTTTGAGAAAAACGCATTTAAAGTTTCAAATTTTAATGTTTTTCTCATTTTTATCGATTTTCCCAAGTTCGTTTTGTACGTTTTTATGGGGTAAATAATTTTTTATCAGAAATCTTACTCATTTCAGTTTATTCTACACTCTTTTAGGTATCAGCATCCACTCTTAAGTCCAAACCCGTTTTTTGACACTAGGTCCCTATTCTCGGAGAAGGTAACATATTATGGTTTTGTGTGACAACCTAGGACCATTTACATTTTAAACTTGAAAAACCACATAATTATACTTTTTAATAAACATTTATTAAAAGATTTTGTTTTTTGTGCTTAATCCCCTTTTTAAATAATTGATAAAAAATACTGAAATTTATTGTTGGAGGATAAGCTGTTCCTATGCGCATTTCACTGGTTGCTTAGGCCAGATCATCAGGAAACGTTCTCCTAAATAATTTTAGAAAAGCCAAAGCTATCAGCAAACAAAACTACAGAGGGAATGAGAATTACCTACAAACACTCAAAAAGTCTTGTTTGCAACGATATCAAAGCTTAAACAAAAAAAAAAAAAAAAAAAAAAAAAAAAAAAAAAAAAAAGCTTTGTTATCGTTGCAAACAAGACTTTTTGATTGTTTGTAGGTAATTCTCATTCCCTCTGTAGTTTTGTTTGCTGATAGCTTTGGCTTTTCTAAAATTATTTAGGAGAACGTTTCCTGATGATCTGGCCTAAGCAACCAGTGAAATGCGCATAGGAACAGCTTATCCTCCAACAATAAATTTCAGTATTTTTTCTCAATTATTTAAAAAGGGAATTAAGCACAACAAATAAAATCTTTTAATAAATAATAGTATTCCCACAAACAACTTTGATAATACATTTATTAAAATAATTAAATAAATAATGAAACTAACGTTGTTGAAAAATAGAGCGTTATTTGAATAACAATAAAAATGTTATATGATAAAGAGTAAATGAGCTTTGTTGATTTGACGGACAGTAACCGTCCAGGTTAAAACAATTTTTGTGGAACTTTGAACTTGCCCGGGTAATACTACGCAAATATAGTTTTCCCTTTTTCATTCTAACGAAGCATATTTATTGCCAAAAATTTGTGCTACTTGTTGTGCGTGTTACTAAATTTTTTTATATATATTATTTTTAGATTTTTTTTAAACATATACATATATAAATAAAGTTTTAATGACAACGTATAAATATCAGCTGCAGACAGATTCGATTTCAGTTATCTGGAAGTTTTCAACATGAAAACAACTCAAATAATTTTAACGTGTTTACTCAGTTGTTTCGTACAACTATTACCTGTTTATTGTTATAACAACAACTTAACAGAAAGTTGGCCAAAAATCACTGACAACGAACAACAAGTTTCCGCCGATTTACACACTAGAACCAAACGAGATCTAACATCTGAATATGCAGAGCAATTAGTCGATGCCATAAATTTAAAAGATGTTGCTGCACGTAGAACCCAACTAAAGAAAATATATAAAGTTTTAAAAAGCAAATATCCTCACCACAGAATTAGTAGAATTTTTGCTGAAGCCATAACCAAACTTCTTCCCACGATTCCTTTATTTACATTGTCTGACTTGTTATGGGATATTAATCAAATCAACGATCTGGAATCATTGGAGATTGCGCTGTATTTCCAGTTGGAACTTTACTACCAAACCAGGTTCATATTATTTAAAAATAAAAGCAAGTTCATTGCAAACTTCGCCTTCAAATTGAGTACGATAATAAAAAAGGATCTGTACAAAAGCATAGATCCGGACTTAAGTTCAAGTGTGAGCAATGCTACAGACACACTGCCTGATAGTATGATAGAAGCATTTTTAAAGGCGCACTTTTGTATGTCGAATGATGACCTTGGGAGTTACATGTATGCTTCTAATGTATATAAGGGTATTTATCTCTGGTACAACAATAATTCCACGAATGATCCGAATGCACGCATTATTGCGAAATTCCGAGAACTCGTTACTCCTGATGGGAAAGAGCTAGAAGTACATATGAAATTTATTCAATTCGCAGGATATGTCGTTTTTTCTGGTTATGCGAGGATTGATTTTTTGGATAATCATCATGTTAGTCTTTATAATACCGATGGCCGACTATGTCCTGGAAAGATATACACTACAGAACGATGTAAACTTGAATTAAGAAAAATTGACTACGTAATAAGCGAATGTAAATGGCGTTTGAGAGCGTGTGACTTGAACTAATTTAAAGACACATAATTATTATTTAACAAATGTTTTTTATTTATATAACTTTCCTTCGTCCACAATTTATTTAATTCATTTATCTTTAAACTAATGTCAACATATGCTATTATATATTATAAAAATATTCTGTAAGGTTTTTTGTTTGTTCCGCAATTATAGAAAAAGTAATAAAGTATTCAAAAAAGGGCAAAACTAAAATCGACTATATTTTTAGTGACCTTTCATAAGCCACATCATTAAGATTGCCAAATATGAAAAGGTTATTTACTTTTACGCTAAAACGATCGTGACGGACCCACATCAGAAAAATAACTCAAAGGGGCATAACTGGGTAAGACAAATAATTTCTCAAATAGCTTTAAAAAATGAGATAATAAGGTTTAGTATCATTGTAAGTAATAAAACCTTAAATTTTGGAGAGCAGTACTCAAGGCGTCTTAAAGCATACAAATTAAAATAACTATTTGTTTGCTGTACGGGATAGCATTTTGATACTGATTTTTTTTTTAACAACAGGAGCTTTTAGTGGAGTATAATTTAACGATTATCGTGATTTTTATAATTTGTCACACATACACCCACATCTATGTGTAATAAAAATAAGTGCAGAAGGTTATAATTTATTATTTAGTTTTAAGGTCAGTTAGATCAGTTGTAAATCTAAAGATTCGTACAGACGGTGGTCAGATCTTACAATAATGAAAGGTCTGGTAATGTGGTGACAATATTTTGCAAAAAAAAAAAAGAAATTGCCGCCAAAAATAAATTGCCAGTTCAAATGGTTGTAAGAAAATGATGCAATTTCATTGGCAGACAGTTGTCTGACAATAAATTCAACTGCAAACAAAAATTGGCAGTACACACAGTTGTCAGATATTTGCATTCCAAGAATCTCCAGTTCTCTTAGATATTGTATGAACATGAAAATTGCGTGTATTTTTATAAATTGAAAAAGTGAATATATTTTTCTTGAAGGGAAAATGCAATAGCAAGAACTTTAACTTTTTTTATGTTTTTGTAAAAAGGTTTCGTTGATGTTTATGAAAATTAATTTTAAATTTGCAAAATTAAACTTTTTCTATCAAAAGTTATTTTTGGGAATACAAAATGTATTATTAATAAGATTTCTCTTTGCCGTGTTGAGTCGGAAAAAACCAGCCAATTGTGAGGAATGTCTGAAAAGATAAACTTGTTTATCTTTATAGATAAACGCTGTTTATTGTTGTTGTTTTGTTAAAGCTTTAGCATTGTTACGAGTAAGACCTGAGTGTTTAAAATTCTTATTCGCTTTACAGTCTTATTTGTATAATATTTTTAGCTTTTCTAAAGTCTTTGGAAAAAGTTTCCTGACGAGCTGGCCTAATCAACCAGTGAAATACGCATAGAAACGAGCTTTTCCTCAAGAATAAATTTCAGTGTTTTTATTTGGTGGAGAATACAAATCGTCATCATTATCATCATCATAATCTTCAAACTTACTTGCAGCAGTAGATAAAATATTTTTTCTGGTTTTATAATTGTTACATTTTTAATTCCATTCTTTTCAATATTAAAATTTCTTTGCTATTTTTTTGAATTATTAATAAAATTTTTCACCTTGCATGACCCAGCCCTGTGGGTATAAACTGATGGTTCAAGGAAGGGGGAAAGAGTTGGCGGAGGTTTCTACATAGAGGAACTGGGCGTAAAAGTTTCCTTTCGTCTGCCGGATGGATGTAGTGTCCTGCAGGCGGAAATATCGGCTATAAAGCGTGCAGCCAACTGGCTAAAGTATTATCGCGTATCGGGAGATATACGTATATTTACTGATAGCAAGGCTGCCATTGCTTCTCTTGCGGGTGTCTATACGACATCTAGGTTGACTGTGAAATGTCATTCCTATTGTATTTACAATAGGAATGACTATAAAATTTTAAGCTTTCTAGTTTAAAAAAATGTGTTTTTTTTTCTGTGCTGCCTAAGAACAAACATCAAAAGATTTAAAATTGTCTTATTTTGAAGACTGAGTAAAATCGTCACTTTTTAGAAAAAAATCAGCAAATCGGCACTTTGCTTATTTCGGAACCAAAAATCGTCAAAATGATTATAAATCGTCAAGTCTGGCAGCCCTGCCTACAAACTAAATTGCTCCGATTATTTGGAAAAAACGACTGTAAGCATAAAAATATCTGTTTAATTAAATGGCCAATTGAACAGCGCAAGTTTACGAGCCAAAATTTTAAGAAAATTTTACGAAATTTGTGTAAATGGGTTTTCATACAATTTTTGATAGTCCATTTGCGAGAGCGCTAAAACACAGATTGCGAGACTTTTATGAGAGATCATACAAACCATTTCGAATTCGAATTAAAAAAACCACATAAAATGAGAAAAAAATATTAACTTTTAATAATATTTTTAATAAAAAAAACATTTGTCTTTAACGTAAAATAAAAATTTCTTTTAGCAAAATAAAAGTCAGAAAAATATGAGCTGTATTGTGCCGCCACAAAAACATTTTATGAAAATTACTCAAGGTAATGTTAAGCATTCTTAGATATACTAATAATCATATACTAATATTCGTAAGAAAATTATCGACAACTGGAATGGGTCAATTAAATATCAAGATAATTCCAATACCATAACACAAATTGGAAGTGCGTTTGGTGCCGTCAATTCAACAAAGTATATCATCTTTCGGCAATAAATTGAAAAATATATCTGAAATACATTAGACATTCAAAGAAACTCGCAGAGATTTTTTCGTTACGCGTGCACAGTGCAACACATTAAATGTAAACTTGTCTCGTGTGAAATTTTTTGAAGAACTTATCAAAATTAACAAAACGCCATTTGGGTTTTGCTAGTTTAGCTGCTGCTCGGAGTTATGGTCTCATTTGGCTATATCTTGATTTTTTCTAAGAACATCCAATTTTTCCTTCAATTCCATTAAATAAAATTGCCGTTGCGTCAAAACGGAAAGCTGATAATTTCAGCAGTCCAAGTGGCATTGCACATTCGCAATCTACGTCCCTGCACACGTTATCTAATGTTAATGTTTCCAACCTGGTCCCTTCCAACCAAATTGCTGCAACTCATTTCACTTTATCATTTAACTGATGGTTGGTTGGTTAACGTGGTAGCACGCACATAACTAGGCGTGCTGCAAGTAGATTCGACAGCGGCTCCGTTTTGACACTCGTCGAGAATTGGAACCCCCTATCAAACTTGACCCAGGGGCAATACCGAGGTGGCTAGAGCCAGCCCGTTGCGTTGAGAAATTTCAGGGAGTTGCTGAGGTTCACCCGCGATATCTCCGAGTCATTGTATAAGGTAATTCCCAAATAATCCATGTTGTATTGAATTAAATGCTGGGCAATCACATAAAAGATGACTGTCTCCTCAGTTCCTGGTTCCCTGAAGCTGCGGCAGCATTCATTAAAAGGTTGGCCGAGTCTCATAGCATGCTTACCGATCGTCCAGTGACCAGTAAGTGCGTATATAAGTCTCGACACATCTTTCCTACTGAAGTTAAGAAGTCGCTCAGAGCGACCTATGTCACGTTGCTTTGCTAGCCCTGCAGCCATCCAGTTTCCTCCATTTATCGTCAGCCATATCCATATAGTGTCTAAAGATTTCGTTCCTAATAGTTCCCAGAGATGTTGTGACTGGCACACCCTGTGAAATATCAAGAACGGCTCCAGTCTTGGCCAGCCCATCCGCCTGTTTATTACCGTAATGGTCCCTATGCGCAGGACCCAAATTAAGGTAATGTCAGATAAGCTGCCAAGTCTGGATAGTTCCTCCTTACACTGGTTGACAAGAATGGACGTTGTTTAATGTGACCTAAGTAACAACAGAGCAGCCTGGCTATCGACGAAAATGCCAATTTTGCCGCTGATGTTCCTGCTATACAGTGTTCTAGATGGTTCTCTTATCGCCAATATTTCTGGCTGAAATACGCTGGCCTAATCTGGCAGGCGGAAAGAGAGATGCACTTGCAGTTCCTCCAAGAAAGCCCCAGAGTCAACACCATAAGTTATCTTTGACCCATCTGTGTCAACCCTCGTGCGGTATTTCCCGGCCAGAATTCCTCTGCTCCATTCCCGCCTTGACGGAAATATGACCTTGAATTTTTTATCAAAGTCTGTACATATAGGTATCATATAGTCCGTTGGTCGTCTCAGAGATGTGGGTTGTTTCTGTAAGATCCCTGCATGACCGTACGTTCTCGCCTTCCAACATCCCATTTAACTGATATAAATCATATAAATCCTTTTGAACACATTTTACTTACTCCATCATTCACTGGAGGAAATAATATAACAACTCCCAATCCAGACGATTCACTTGCGGTAAGCCCAGCCGCGGTCATGACTTCAAAGCCACTAAGAACAATTGCGCTTTGGAAAACAATATTTGCTACTCGTTTTACTTCTTACACAACGGCAAATGATGTGGAACACCATATAAGAACAAACTTATTCATATTAAAATTTATCTCTTAAAAGTATTGTTCCGGAAACCCTACCTTCAATTCTGTACTTGAAGGTACAGAATTTTAGCCAAGAAACACAATAGTCCGGAAATTAATTTATTGCGAAAACAACAATTCACACTTCCTAAATCAAATCTAAAAAACAAAATAAATCTTCTGTTCAATTAAATAAAGTATAATTAAAAATAAGAAATCGTCCTTAATTTTTATCTAAAAATTTTTTTATATTTATTTATTATTAATTCATTTATAACAGTACGTAAATCTATACAGTTAAGAGCTTCGGCGCCTTATAGGCATTGTTGAAGCAGGTTGGCAGATACAATTTTTTATAAATAAAGTTATTATATATACATTATAAAAAAAGAAAAAATTTTTTTTTAATAAATTATAACAATGATAAAATAAAAAATAAAACAAAGAAGGGAAAAATAAAAAATTTAATTCAGTTAAATGAACTTCTCAAAACTTTCAACAATTAACAATTAATATTAATAATTCTTCTATTTGATGCAGTAAGTATATCTTTAATTTTGTCTTACATGTTGAAATTCTTAAATAGATTTTTTAAATAAATAGGCAAATTGTTGTTGACTACCCATATATTCTATTCGCGGATTGGTTGTTTCAAGTCGACACCTGGATACTGCCAGATTATTACAATTTCGTGTGTTAACTGTATGTTGGTTCCTTAAAAGGAAAATGGTTTGATGTCCTATATTATGTATGCATTTGAAAACGTACGTTAACAGTTTAATCTTGAATATGCCGCGAATTGGAAAAATAGTTTTGTATATATCTTTATAGACTTTGTTCTGTATACTTTGCAATGATTTAAATTCGGTACTGTTTTTATATGCATATAAGATAGCTTAGTAATTGAAAAGGCTCTGAATTAGTGAATTGTAAATCAATAGTTTAGCATTTGTTTTTGAATTTGTATAAGAAGCCAATTGCTTGAGCAGCCTTGGATTTTATACTATGAATATGTTGGCTCCACACAACATTGTTCTGCAGATGTATGCGGAGATACTTTATTGAATAACTTTCAAAAAAAATTTCATTTCCATCAATAAAAATGCTAAAATTGCAGTTGCGTCCACAATATGGCTTAAATCTTAGTACACGGGTTTTACTTGTATTTAAAAATAATTTGTCAATCCTCACAAATTCAGATACCAACGCTGCATCTCGTTCAACATACGCTTTTGCAACTGTTTCATGTTTGTATGGATATAAAAGACAAATGTCATCTGCATATACAAAAAGCTTACCAAAAGGTTCTATATTCTTAATGTCATTTATGAATATGGAAAATAATAACGGCCCAAGACACTCCCCTGCGGTACACCATATACTCAACAGTACGAACAGCACTCTTATGCGTGTTAATTTGAACAAACTGCTTCCTACTTTTTAGGTAACTTTTTAGCAGTTCCACAACTATTATATTATCAAAATTTCCTGCACAATATTTCATGGTCAATAAGATCAAATGATTTTGACAAATCAAAAAATACACCAACAACACCGCAATAGCCTTGTTCGAATCCTTTACAGATAAAATTTATAACGTTCACTACTGCCTCCTCTGTACCACATCCTTTTCGAAATCCATATTAAAAATCATTTAGTAAATGATTCGTTTCCATATACATTGATATCTGACTATACAAAACTCTCTCAAACACATTGTCATTGTAATTTTCTTTGGAATCGGCACCACTTTGTGAATTTTTATTGATGATATTTACTAAATATGGTGTAAAATCATCCTTATTATCCAATAGCGACAATGGTAATATATTGTCATGACCGGTGCTTTTGCCTGGTTTTAAATTACCTATAATTTGATAATTCGTATCGTACGTTGCATGGTGAAAATAGCACCTATCGTTATGTTGTATAAGCGTTCTTAATGAATTACAAGAGTCTTGTGGAAATTGTAAAATTTTTGATCTTATATCCGTATTGACTGCAGAAAGTAATTATTTAATACCTCAGCTTTCACAGAATCATTTTCGATTCGTTCACCATTGGTGTCAGTTAGCTAAATTAATAGTTTTCAAACCATTTCTTCCCAAAGTTTTTTTTCAAAATCTCCAAAAATTTTTTTTTTAATGTTGTGTTTGATTTATTTTGTCCATATAGTAATTGTTCAACGATTCTTTGGCAGCTTTTTTAATTATTTTGGTAATTCTTGTTAATTTCTCTATTAAACCGGGATTTTCACGATTTTTCCTTCGCTACCTTAACAGAGTTGCCTTGTATTCTATTAATTAATAAAGATTTTCAGTAATCCATGGAGTAATTTCTCTTCTTAATATTTTTTTATGTGTCCTTTTAGTTGTTGAGTTTTCCAAAGCATCATTCACACATGATAACAAACTTGTTACATCAGTAGAAGGATCTCCAGTTTGACATACTGTACACTAAAAGAAAAAGCTTCATTCCAGGCATGAATTTCGTCATTGGATCAATGAATTTTTTCATTGAAAGTGAACCAATGAAACTTTTCATTGTTTCAATGAAGAACATTCATTATGCTTCATATATAGTATGAAATGATTTTAAAGCTGTATTATGAAACTCTTTCATTAATGGAATGAAATGAGTCATTGATGCAACGACAATTTTTCATTGATTACATGAAATATTTTCATTGCGTAAATGATTTTTTTCATTAATAGAATGCAGTTGTTTCATTAATTCAAAAACTAAATTACATTAATTAAATGAAATTGTAACATTCTTTTAATGATGGAGTTTCATTACTTTTATGAAATTGCTTCATTAGTGGAATGAAATTTTTCATTATTCCTATGAAAATGTTGTCATTAAGCTAATGAAACAATGTCATTAGGGTAATGATTATGTTTCATATAATATATGAAATTTTCCCCCCTTTTAAAACCACTAAAATTAAATAAATAAAAATTTTATTTAATTATATAAATACCACAATATATTTATTTCGATTAAAATTACTGTCGGTATATTTATAATTAAATAAAAATTATTTTTAATTTTTTTGAATTTAAACAAATTCTATAATTGAAAATATTTTGAAGATAAATATACGTTAATAAAAATAATTTTATTTAACGTTAAAGCTAAATTAAAGTATACAATTTAAAAAAAAAATATAATTTCAGTAATAACTTAAACACATTTTTCATAAGATTTTCAAAACATAGCTTGGGCTTCTAACAAATAAAATAAATGGAAATAATTTAAATAAATAAATTAAATAGAATTAGGGCATTAGTCCAAAAAAAAATAAGCAGGTTTATAAAAGGTGTGTGAAAATTTTTTTCATAATCTATTTATTAACCTGTTTAATTTTTTATGTATATTTATTTAATTTAATTTAATATTAATACAAAAAAATTGTTCATTAAACAGAACTAAAATTTATTTAATTGTACAATATGAACAAAAAATATATAATTTCAATACTGACTTAAAACATTTCAGAAGGGCAATAATTGGCTTACAACAAGCTTATCATTATAATTTTAAATAACTTAAAGACGTTGTTAACAATTTAAATATATATATGTATATATATGTATATAATTTCAATAGATAGAAGTATGTTACTTTTAAGAGCGCAATAATTCACTTATCAGAAGTGAAACTTTGGTGTTTCTGTTTATAGTTGTTTTATTAATGTTAAAAATAAAACTTTCTACAACGCACCAACAATTTGAACATGATATAGGATACTCTACGTTAAATACATGGAATGATTTGAAACATATATCAACTGCTCTACCGAAATCTATAAGTTTAATCATAATTCTACCTATGTGAACATAATATTTTGAAATGTTGAAATTTTTAGGGTCCAACAATCCCAAAATGAATTGGTTCGTTTCGGGTCAATAAAAAGTCAACGTCTTGTATTGACTGAAGAGTCTCATTTATATATATAAATGATTCTTGGGAATTCTTGATGGTAAATTTTCCAAATTCTTTCTTACCATTATTGTTTTTTCTTATAAATTTTTTAGTGGGGTAGAGACAGTAATGAAGACTCCATAAATTTTAAGAATAAATTTTTTTTTCTCTAATTTAGAAAGAAGAAAAAAAAATACAAAATAGTATATAGTGAAAATAAGAAATGAAAATATTACCTTTTTCGATTTGTTCCCACTCTAAGGTGTCCAAAACATTTTGAATTTTATTATAGTGAATTGTTAAATTATGTTTAATATAATTAAACATTTGTTTTAATTTTTCATCTGTAATTGTAGAGCTCTTTAAAGTCCAAGTCAATCTATAAAATAAAAAAGTAAGTATTTGTTAATTAATATATAACAAATTTTAAAATATGTGGTTTATTAGACTAATAAATCCACGTTTATTGGTGTTTTCAAATTATAACAAGAACTTACCAATTGTGAGCCAATCGGCCCTTTATATTTCGGCCAAAGAGTTAGAGCCTCAATGATATTTTTTGCATCAAAACAAATTTGGTTAAGACGAAATTTTGTGCAGGCTGACCACGTTGCTCGAAAATCTTCTGCGGAGAGATTATCATAATTTAGACTTTGTATATAATGTTGTGCGTTGCCTTCTGAAACTATAAAGAAATAACAATAGGTTTAAGTAAATATGAAAAAATTTTATTAAAACAATATTACCGAATTTTTGTTTGGTTTCCAAAACTTGACTGCCAGGCGGAGATTCATTTTCGAATAATTTTTATTTATTTTTGTGGTATTTTATATAAAGTTATATAAAATGTTCAAAGACATCATATTAACGCTTTTAATATACTTTTTATAAGAATTAAGATTTAAGAAATATTGATTTTTTATATAGCTGTTCATTAAAATATTTAATAATTAGAAAATATATGTATACATAACAACAAAAAGAAAAACAATTTAATTTATATACTGAGTTATGAAGATAAATAAACATCTTCATCTCCACCATTATTGCCATATGCACCATTATTGCCATGTTGAGATGTTCGACCTCGATTTTTACTTGTTGTTGCTTCTAGCATTCCATTGTAGTACTTACTTAAACATGGCTACGCTATAAATCTGGAAAAAATATCCACAATTCTGAAAGCTTGAGTAATAAATTCCAATATATAGATGCGAGAGAATTGGCAAAGACGGTTCAGGAGTTTTGATAGCAGCAGCAAGTCTTTTACCATCTGAAAACATTACTCTAAAAGAAGTCCAAGAAATTGGATTCCTTTTCGTATGCGTTAAATTTGGAATCCAAAAAATGTTTATAACATGTTCATATATTCCTCCAGCATTCAGTTTGCGATTATACGAGTTACATATCTAAGTGCAATTGGACTTGTGGTTGGTCAATCCAGACCTGCCGACACATTGTTAATACTTGGAGACATTTATCTTCCAAACTTAATTTGGACCAAAATTCCTGGCACAAATTATTAGTAAATTGAATCACTTACTCGCTATTTAAAACTGGTTTACTTATTATCCACCCAAAAATGTATTTCCTACTAAAATTTACTCTATTTTGGAACAGTTGTATGATGGTTTATTTAATTACCTCAGATAATCTATTCCAGCCAAAAGAGAAAAAACATTCAGTGGTCCACCTTGGAATACAAGAAGACTTACTGGTTTAAAAAATCTGAAAAATTAGTACTTTAAGAAATAAAAAAGATCGTCTCTATCGATAGACTTTACCAGTTACGCAAAGACAAGATCAGCTTACAATTTAGCAAATATCCAATGTTACAATGATTATCTCTCTAAAGTTAAGGAAAACTTTAGAGTCGTTCCAAGATCTTTTTATAACTTTGTGAATTCAAAGCGACGAGTATATGGTTGACCTTCTATAATGAAAATTGGTGACATAAAATCCTCAAGTGATCCAAATAAATGTGACATGTTTGCAAAGTTGTTTTCCTCCTCATATTGCAATAAGGAAATGAATCTTTCATTCGATTATCGATTTCGAATACCTGAATCTTTAATAATAAATTGTCCAATATTACATGAAACAACTTTTATGGAAGCTGTCAAAGGAATTAAGTACTCTAAAAGTTATGACCCTGATGGAGTTCCCAGTTGTGTACTTCTGAAATGTGTATGTTATGTATTTATATAAATAACGTTTCACTTTTAAATAGTTACGAGTATTTCCCCGATTACGAAATTTTCAACTTCGATGATATCCTCATACTATTCTGGGATGCAAACTGATACCATTTATACGGATTTTAGTAAAGCATTTGATAAAGTAAATCATGAACTTCAAGTTGGATAAAATAGGGCTCTCTCCAATACTTCTAAATTGATGCCCACTTATTTAAAGGGGAGGTAGCAGTGCAAATTGTTTCGTAGTTGTTATTGTAAAGCTTTGCATGTTCCATCTGGAGTCCCTCAAGGTAGTCACTTGGGTCCAGTATTATTCCAATTATTCATTCATGATTTACCAACGTGTAATAAATATTCGAAAATATCAATATATGCAGATGATGTAAAACTTTCCCTTAGCTACAAAAACACAACTATGTCTTCCTTACTCCAAAATGACCCAAACAGTTCAAACTTATGGTGTTACATAAATGTAATGAATCTGAATTCGAAAAAATGTAAACATATGTTATTCTACAGAAGAAGTCCAGTACTCTGTAGCTGTACACTAAATAAGCATCAACTTGAAAGAGTAGAGATATTCCTTGATCTGGGTGTTCAACTTGATCATAAGTTGTTTTTTAATGCGCCTATATCGCCGACTATCAACAAGGCCAAAGGTGTCCTTGGACTTATCATACGTTGGGTAAAGGAATTTAACGATCATAAAACAATTATTTATTTCATTAGTGAACCCTATTCCGGTCGTCTGGAATCCCCAGTATGAGGTACATACTAAAAAACTTGAATCCGTACAGAAACAATTTCTATTATTCTGTCTTCGAAAACTGCATTGGAGTCCAAATATCAATTTACTTCCGTATGAAAACCGTTTAAGAATAATAGAGATAAATTTAGTGCTAAATTTTTCCTTTTATTTTATATACTAAAGTCTCTAGATTATTTAGTTTAAGCATTCCAGCAAGAAATATTAGTTTCATTGGCAAATTAAGTAAAAAAATAAAAAAAAATATCACGGAAACCAATTGGAATTTTGTTTTCCTATCTTCTGCGCAATTGGAGCAGTAGACAAGGAGAAATAAATATTAAACAAACTAATGCGAATAAACCGCACCTTCTGCATCAAAACTGCTAAAATGTCGAAAAATTTTAATTTTGTATATCTTTTTTCGACAAATTTTGGACCATAGCTGCCAAAATGTGGAAATGTGCAGAAAAGTATTCTTTATATCTTAGTTCATAATACTTCAGAAACGTATCAAAAGGCAAAAACAAATAAATAAATTGATAAGCATAATATGGTTTGTTAGTTTCGAGAAATGATAATAGTTAAGCCTGGCTCTGCCAAGCCGGAATAGCCCCGCGATTAATCCCCCGAAAATCTGGATTCGTTACGATCTTCCGCAAACAAAGTAATTTAAATATGCCAAATTGCAGCTTCCTTTATCATCAGATGGCCTCAGAAAGTTGAGGAAAGAGAATAGGACATACATACAAACATACGGACATACCAAGAAATTATATATTATATAGATTGTTAAGGATGGGAAGCAAAACAATATGATATCCATTATTAAAAACCCTGAAAAACAAAGTTACGCAAAATAGTGTTAAGAAAAATAAAGAAAAAAACGTTAATTAAATAAGTGAAAACCATTCACAAAGGTGGCTGCAGTATCTTCGAAAATATCTTCTCCCAAACAACAATTTCTAAGTCGAAGGCAAAAAGAGAGAAAAATTTAAAGCTAAATGTATGTAAGTACTAATAAGCAGAATGAAGATCCTTGGTGTTATCTTAATGATACAAGGGGAATTAACTTTACAATATCCAACCATGTAGAATAAATGTCTTTATATGTTGCCTTAATATACTTCATTGAACTCTTGGGATCAAAAAAAGATCCTTTGAGTAAAATAAGTATATACATTTTAAAATGTTCAGTAGTGGCATTTAGGTGCGAAGTTGATAATTCCAACTGTCATCGGAATGTCATAATAATGTTAAATACATTTAGTGGAGCGACAGTATTCTTCTCATTCATTTTTATCAACTCAAACGGGAGATATTTTTCAATTTAATTTGGAATATCGTGTGGCGCTAAAGTTCAGATTAGATATTCGTATTCGCGATAATCCAATATATAGACTACGTTCCCTTCCTAACGATCTTATAGAAAACAACAATAATAATGTCAAATTGCTTAAAGCTTTTCTAAGCAGCTTGGGTTGAAGTTCAGGACATTAGCTTCAGAAGAGAACGAGTTATGGATACAAGTGTGGCACAACTTCTCAAAAAAAATTACATATATTAGTGTTGCAATGTAAAGATTATCATTGAATTTTTCACAAATATATTTTTTTATGTCTATATATTAGACTAATAAATTACGTGCTCGTTCAATAATTTAACAAAGAGCCCACTCTCAAACATTATTTTGGTACACCTTATAAAGCAAAATAATGGTATATATTTCGTACAGATCAGTCTATAATTTCCCTTATGCCACATGTAAAAGCCACTCTAGGTAAACTATAAATGTTTGTGATTAACATTTGGTATAATATCGTTTCATGCAACATAAAATTACACTGCGAAATGTCCTGACGATTCGTCATAGTTTACCATATGCCTCATATAAAGCCCAATCTTGATACACATAAAACTATGACAGAATGATGTTGTGGTGAAATTTATTTAAATGACCCTAGAAATCACATTAAAAGATTTTGTAGTTTTCGGTCCAGCATTTTAGGCGGTATTAAATAGCCCCATAAAATATAACTCTCCAAAAAATAATTAAATAACCCCGCAAAGTGTGGAGCCTTATTTCATACGTAATAAAACCCCAATTTTTAAAATGAAATAAACCCCAACGAAATGGCCTAACGACCTAAACAAAAATGTAATAATACCAAAGTATTTGGGGGTTTATATCATATGAAATAAGACCCCAATATGTATAATACAATTAATTGTACAGTTTGGGTTTAAAGAATCGTGCGATAGACAACATGGTTGTGACTTCAACCGGATGCAAGGGATTCCTTCTCTATGGTATAGCAAACACCGTCTTCGCTAACTAGCTAATGCCATTATGGTCCCTATGCGCAGGGATCCAAATTAAGGCAATATCGGTAAGGCTGCCCAGTCTGGATAGTTCTTCCTCACACTGGCTAACGAGAATGGACGTTGCTTTATGCGACTTTAGTGACATCAGAGCCGCCTGGCTATCGACGAAAATGCCAATTTTTCCGCTGATGTTCATGCTATGCGGTGTATGACATGCATCTATTACAGCCAGTATTTTAGCCTGAAACACGCTTGCCTCATCCGGAAGATGGAATGAGATTAAGTTGCAGCTTCTTCGAGAAAATCCCAGAGCCCGCACCACAGGTCAGCTTTGACCCATCAGTGTAAACCCTCGTATGGTATTCGTAAGCCAGGATTCCTCTACTCCATTCCCGTCTTAACGGAAATATCACCTTGAATTTCTATACAAATTCCGTTCGGGGTCTCATGTAGTACGTTGGCCGTTTCAGAAATGTGGGTTGCTTTTGTAAGATCCTTGCATGACTATAAGTCATCGCCTTCCTGCATCCCGATACAGAGAGTCTGACGGCACTGTTGACGGATATGGCCATTAGGTGTAATTCTATTGAAATATGGTTCAGTATAGTATTCAGCGCCTCTGAAGGACTAGAGCGTAGAGCACCTGTTATTCCAATGCATGCTGATCTTTGTATTCTGGCCAACTGGTCAACAACGTATTTTCTGCCTGTCACGGTCCACCTTATTAAAGATCCATAGGTAAGAATAGGCCGTACGATTGCCGTATACAGCCATTTGACCATTCTAGGATTAAGACCCCTGGTGGCAGGAGATTCCAAACGCCTTAATCATGGCGTCGCTGAAGGTCTCCTCTATCCTATCGATTACAGAAATCGAATCTGAATGACTCTTTTGAGTTTATGCCTGAGAATTTCATTGAACTTTACCCAGTCCGTCCGTCTCGGATTTATAAAGCACACTTTTTCCGTATTACCTATGTGTTCAATATCGAAGAGTATCCAGTTGTGGTCCAAGAATACCCTCCACTTATGAAATAATAATTAAGACCTACCTCTTACCAATGTGATGTCCAGTACCTCCTCCCAGCCATTAAAATTTTCTGAGCTAGGAAATCTAAATATTGGCTAGGAACCAGAGTTACAAATGGTAAGTTTGTTAGTATTAATGAAATCTAATAGACACTCACCTCTATCGTTGATTTCATTGCTGCCCCAGATGGTGTGCCTAACGTTGGCATCACATCCCAGTATGATCTCCTCTTTGCCGCCTGAAGAGGATGTGAGCGCCAGCTGATGTTAGTTTTTTTTTCTCAACAAGACATGCTCTTGGCCTAACTTTGTCTTTAACGTAGAGCGTATTAAAGGTTTTGGTCGGGAACCCTCTTACTTCTCCATTTACCGTCCTGGGTTCCTGATCCAGCGCTAAGTCAATGTCCTTCTCAGCTCAATGGACCTCGAGATTATCGGAAGCACATCTCGAGTGTTGCAGACTGATCTGTACAACTCTCACTGCCATCAGGCATTTTCTTTTCCGATTCGAGGAGTTGCACTCTGGTGAGCAGGGTGTTGGTGAACTCGACCTAATCTGCCTCACCACTCGCAGAGTTTGTTGATATCAGCTGTGATTTGCGTGCAATATTTATTTTTTATGAATTTTTAAAACATAAAAATTTTTAATTTTTTTTACAATTGTTTGATAAGATATTTGAAATTGATTTAGAGTCAAAAAGCTTCCGAATAAAAAAAGTGCAGTTTTAAAATCAGCGACATTGAATTGGTAAAGAATTGCTACAAATTTTTTATCAACACAAACAATTTTTAATTTTGTACCTTTGTGTTATACAATTTATAAAATTTATTACTAACATTTTATTTCGGCTGTAAATAATTGCATTCTCACAATTTGTTTACTCTCTGGTACTCACTACTACACAACCAAAAAATTTTTGGAAATCCCTGCTTTGCATTGACGTCAAAATTACGTCAGAACCACATGCGCATGTGTCTTTTTACATTCCGTGTACTATAGGCTTAAGGAATTAGTGCAATTTTAAATGTAAAACCGTGTGTGACGTGTTTTTATTATTGTTACTCTTGTAAGTTTTTATTTTTGTGCGCTTATTTTCTGTTTATATGTTTTATGACACAGTGGGACAATATGTATTCATTTAATGTTAAAATTATGTTTTATTTTTTGTTAACTATAATTGTAGTATTCTGAAGATGAGATCCAGTGGATTTCGAAATATTGGAAACATTTTTTAAATAAATAAAAAAATTAAAAAAACTGACCTTGAGCTTAACTAATTTTTCACATTAAAATGAGAATAGACAAGATAAAAAAAACTATTAACAAAGACTTAAATTTAAAATTAGAATGTGAGCGCCCCTATGACATTAGCCGCACGTTGAATGAAAAAGGTGCCAGAGGTCTTCCATAAACAAAATACTATAAGCGATTAAAGATTTTTTTTTTAATTTTTTTTTAAATAGTCGATTTTTAGGTTAAAATATGAGTGATCATATAATTCGCTTATTTTATCGATGGGACTGAAAATTATGCAGTTATATTAAGAAATGATTTTTGGTTAAAATATGAGTGATCACAGAATTCGCTTATTTAATCGTTATTTACGGAGCTATAAGATATTACAGATTTTTTAATTTTCATAAACAAAATTAACTTTTGGTAAAAAAAATTAGTGATCACAGAATTGGCATATTTTATCGATTAGACAGTTATTAACGGAGTGATAAGCGATTAAATTTTTTTTCTAAATTTTCGTATAAAAACCCGATTTATGGGTAATAATATGAGTGATCACAGAATACATTTATTTTATAGATTAGACACTTATTTACGGTTGATGTTAGTAGATTTTTCATTTACTCTCAAATGAGTTGGGAAACTTTGGAATCTCGCACAACCATAAGATGCAATTTTGAAATGGAATATTCTGAATCCGACCCATTTAATGCGTTTACTTTTTTTTTAAAGGAATTTATGTTCTCCGTATTTAGATGCCATGAGTCCCTAAAAATCTTGGTGTTGATATAAAATTTGGCGAAAATAATTTTCACGATAGCTTCTATGTCATGGAAAAAGTTTGTACTAGTAGATGCAGAACTGACCAAACATCCCATATCAACCCCCTCTCTAAAATCGCTTCTTGGCTAACAAATCTTATATACATGTTACAATCAAGATAATATTCGGCACAAATAACTTTTGTTTTGAGGGGTTCATGATTGCCCACGGGTCCCAGATAGGATACAGGATTGACAGACTATATTTTCTAACTTGTTTTTTATAAAATTTGTTAAGAATTCGTTCGCTTACTTTACTGCATCCCTGTATGTTTTATTGAGTAGTGGATAAATGAGCATTTACTTATTAAAATGTACAACTAGTGCTTCGCAAAATCAGAAACATTTTTACTGTGCGCGTTAGTATATGAAATCAAGGTGGGGAGACTAATTTTTGTTTACTATAAAAATAATATATCACCATGGTTCATTAAAAAAAGTTATTAATGTTGGGTTTCAAAAGTAAATGTCCTGCAAATAGATTAAAATCATGAATCTGTTATTATCTATTAGGAAGGTTGATCCACAAAAGCTTCATACAAGCACCTCAATCAGTTTGATATAGAAATCATTATTTTCTGTTGAGTCGTGTGGAATTGAGCATGATTTTAATAGAGAGACATGGCTTAATCGACTTATAATTCCTCAAGGACTCGGAATATACAATAACTAATATTAACTTACTGTGGAATAACATTTTCCTGGCTCTTATTTCAATAAGTTTTTTACATTGTAATGCAAAACGAAACATTAATTATGACCACAAGGTTTTAAATTTCTAGCGCATATTGTTGTATAATTCAACAATAATAAGTAAGAAATTTTGTTGCTTGGTTTTTTTTTTCAATAAACAAAAACAGCTGGGGTCGGCATGCAAATAACAACTAGTACTTTTTCAAAAATAAATAAAACTAAAACACACAATTCGAAGAAAATATATTTTAAAAACAACAATTCGTATACAGAGTCTAGTTGTTTAATAATAACGTCTTAAAAATTTTTATTATTCGGAATATGGCTCTATTTATTTCAACAATACGTGCGGACTCACACGCTTCAGGTTTAAGTCGTCAAGCGTTGAGTCATAGTATACAACTAGTATTCCGACTCTTGGACAGGTACATAACTCAATTGTCAGTGGTACCTAACTTATGTTTGTGTTAGTAAGATTTTTTTTCAAATGTATTGGTGTATAAAACTATTTCCACCACTAACCATAGTTGCATAAAATCGTATAGAATGTGGCAACAATTTTTTTTCCAAACTAAAATTTTATTAGTTCAGTAAATTTTCAATTTATTAAATGCTGGCTGCATTTATAAAGTTTGAAAAACAATGTTTGTAAAATTTTTATTCTACAATATGGAAAATATTTTAATCATTTATGATTTAAACTATTATTTCCATACCACTTAAATAAAATTAACAGCTGAAAAAAATTAATGTCAAATAAATTTATTAAAACATTTTTAGGTTGTGAAAAATAAAAATATTTTGCAAAAGCAAATGAGCAAAATGTATTGGAAAAAATTATTTATTATATGTTTGTATCATAAAACTAAACAAAAAGTGTTATATTGTAAAAAATTGTAAATTGAAAAATTTCAAATTTTGTTTTGGCTTTGTTGTTTTTATGTGTGTTGAATTCACACAGAACCTATATGTGTGAGGGGTGAACTAAAAAATTGAGAACGCGAGTTGGCATACTAGATCTATACTATGCGTTGAGTTTTCTGGAGAGAAGGGTGAAGAGAATTTTGTTCATTTTCCTCTCTCTTCTGAAAACTGAAGACTTGACGACCAAACTCTGAAGCGTGTAAATCAGCACAAACAATATCTTTTAAGGTGCCCGTACACGACATGTTTTTTACATCTGACTTGTCAAATTTCCCACTGAAAAATACATACATGTCGTTTGGTTCCTTTTAAACATTGCATCTGTAAAAGACATGTGAATTGAAAAGTTGACAAGTCAGATGTAATATATGTAGAGTTTGTTCCCAGGAATTCCCGGGATTTTTAATTGTTTTCTATTCCCGCTTAATTGCGGGATTCCCGGGAAATTTTGAAGAAAATCTTTTTCTTAAACTTTAGTAAATCTATGTCGGACTACTGTCTTTAGTATATTAATCCAACTTAATATCACCACAATATTTACATTTGCTACAGTTAAAGGCTTATTAATCGTTTGAGAATGGGCTTTATATAGGGCCAATGATAAATTATAGACCTATTTTCACGAAATTTAATTTCTTGTCTTATCAAACTGAAGTGTAAATTTTACAATAATACTATGTATACGTTTTTGCGGTTAAGGGTGTAGTAAAGTGTTTTCCAAGATTGTGCTTTATATGCGGCATTTCAAGTAATTTTGAGTCTTATGAAAGTAGATTATGCTAAATTGCACCACAAAAGCATTATTCGTTACGCTTTAAGCCATACTTACATGATTAACGAGATTAATCTAAACATGGAGCCTTTGGTAAATTATGGACCGATATTCACGAAATTTGGTGCCTTATAAAACGAACCTGTTGAAATTTAATGATAAAAGGTGCATTCGCCACAAATTTATGTTAGTTTAGGGAGGTAGTTCCTGAGACTTCAAAACTTTCATTCCAATTATGCAAATGCTATTGGCATTAAAATTACGCCTTATGTGTCCTAAAATTACTTTAATCTTGAATTATTTACGTTTTTGGTATATAAAAGATACTAGATATAATTATTTTAAGCGTAATAGCCAGTAAGAAATATAAGTTTCATTAGAGAAATAAGTAAATAAATAAACAAAAAAATTTGGGCGGGAATCCCGGGATCCCGGGAATTCGATTTTTATTTCCCGCTTTCCCGGGAATCCAAAAAGTGCGGGAATAAAAAAACTCTAAATATATGTCGTGTGTATGCACCTTTACCTTAAAATATTTACATATTAATTTTTTATTTAAAATACGTTTTCCAACAAAAGTAAATAAAAGAAATAGAACAAATAATAAAAATTTTAACAAGAATATTTAATGCGTAATTAATATATATTTTTGTGTTAAAATGTGTTCTTTGTTTGTTAATAACACTGTGCTACAGAAGAAAAATGCTGTGGTTATTATGTACTAATTTCGTTTAATTGGAGTTCACAGATAACGAAAATATCAAATTTTTTCAATCGTTTCGCTTAGTTCTATTTTTTCGTAAAATAACGGTAACATTGAAGCAACAAATTCAAAAAATCTTTAATTTGTCATTTAATAACATATTTTTCTTTTTGTTTAATGACAGACGTGAGTTTAACTTTTCAATTATAACAAATTTTTTTAAATCGATTTTTGTATTTATTAGGCTCTTATTTGATATTTAGCCAATATGATATTTATACACATATCACCAAAGTGTAAAATGTATTATTCCCTTTTGCTGATATGTGTAATACATAAAAATATTTCTGTGCCAGTACGTAAAATTGGCTTATGACGAATATTGTAGTTTGCAGATATCCTCAGATTTGTATATGATTTCGGCAAGTATTTTCATCGTATTAGTAATAAATTCAATAGAGACTAACTGCCAGTTTGTAGAACACGAGCGAAAAAATTACTCGTTTAACTTACATTTAAAACAAAAACAAATTTTGTAAAAGTAAATAATTAAAAAATAATTTTTGTTAATATAAAAGATGTCAAACCTTTCCAAATTGCAATAACTCAATTTTGTCTTATGTCGACTCATCTTTTAGTATCCCAATCATTTCACTTTCTGAATCGATTCAACGATGTCTGTCCGAATTGCTGACTATCTGGTGTTCTGTCCATGTAAATATTTTGAGCAAAGTACAGGTTGCAATCTTACACATAACATGATGAAGTTTGGTACATATTAGGGTATTTATTTAATCTGGCTTAATCGGTTAATTTTGTAATTGATCGGTTAACCGATTAATAAAGTTTTTTTTTATAAATTAGGTGATTTCAATAAATTCAAATGCACAATAAACTTATTATTTGGAGTTTATTAGTAAAAAAACAAAAACATAACAAACATAATAATTCTTGTACTAAAACGAGCAAACAAAAAAATTTTTCATAAATATGTTACACATATTTTTTTAAATTAATTCATAAATATTATGCATTAATTAAAAAATAAGCTGTGTAGACAATTTTATTAGTAATTTCAATAGTTTAAGGAGATCTTATAAAAGAATCTTTAAAAAAAATAATATGGCTTAAATTTAAAGGATTTTATATCCTTTAGTTTGGACAAAACTCGACCTGGAAAAAATCCTTTTACTTATCGTAGATGTTGGAGAAATCGAAAGCAACCCATAATACAGAATATATAATTTATCAGTCCTTTTCCAGAATTTCTCTAAGCATATAAAATCTTTTATTATGCCATTAGATTCCTGTTTAAATTGTTTAAATCTTTACCACTTCTAATTTTTTCGGTTAAGTTTGTTAAAATATTGATATGAGAATACATGTACGTGAAACAAAAAGCTGTTGACAGTAAACATTTATTTAAAATTAAGATCACTGGACTTCCTTCTTTGTTTGTTTGAAAAAATAATTTTCTAAGCAGATACCTTTTTTATATGTGACAAATCAAATAACTCAAAACACAAACCACATCTTATAATACTACAAAAAATTAAAAATTTTGTTACAACGGTTAATCGGCTAATCAACTGAAATTAACCGGCTTAATCGTTATTCGAAAAAAGCCAATTTTAAATTAACCGATCAGATAATCGGTTAACTGATTAACGGTTAACCGAACATATGTTTCTAGTACATATGTTTCTATTGAAATTGATGAAAGCCTATCCATAATTTCACACAGTCCCCATACAAACAGTTTCTGGAGTAGAGCTATTATACTTATAAGCCATTCAATTACGTTGGTACTTATATATGCAGGTTATATCTTATTTCAACCTAACTTGACTTACAACATTTTATTGGAATCGGTCCATTTTTGAACACTAGATATTTTTTGACCGTGTGGTGACCAGTCAGATAAGCCACCAACAGGTGTAGTTCCCATCTATTGAGACCCTTCGTCTCTATTATACTCCCGGGAACTATCAGTTCCTTTGCCTGACACAGTCCCGGCAGCGATATCCAGTAGCTCCTATACTCCCTGAGAGCCTAGTCCCCTAAAAGGGATTGGGTAGTGGCGCAACTTAGCCCACAAAAGGGCTCGGGCCCCCCATTTGGGCGTTTGCGCCAGCCCCAGCCAGCTTATCAGCCCTATCGTTTCCCGGGACATCTGAGTGCCCCGGAACCCAACATAGTGTCACTCTCTTCCTTGCGCCCAGCTCCTGCAGCTTTTTTCGGCATTCCGCCACCAACTTCGAGGACTATTTCCAGGAAGAGAGTGCTTTAAAGGCATACAAATTACACTTCCGAAAACAGCTTTTAATGTCATAAGTTTCCTTCAACATATTTCAAAATTCATTTTAGTATCTCCCAAATTGCGACGTATACTTTGCGCACAACCCTGAGGAATATTTGTGTTAATTATTCCAATAGACTGGTCCTGGGCTTTGTGAAAATATAACAAGTACAAAAAGAAAGAAACATGACCAGTGAAAGGATAACCAATCAGTTAACTGGTATATGAAGAGCCAAAAGGTAGAAAAAGTAATGAATTACAGTACAGTATTCAACAGTGGTGTGACACATTTTTTTTTAATTTCTTAAATTTGGTTCTTAAATTTAGTACTAGGACTCGTTTTGGTGAAATAATACTACATTGTATTGAAATAATACTCCATTGTAGTAACTAACCCTAAACACGTTCATTGAGAATAGATGTGTGACCTGTCAAATGGTGGCTGATAGGTGTCAATTGACCCCCTCCAGTGACAACCCCATGTAAGAGTGATAGTTGCCATTCATATAATGTGTTAGAACTAGAACCGGTCTCTACCACCAAAGACCTATCACGGGACTACTTTGTTGTCAGTTCGCTTCCCTCTAGGGAAGGCTTACATGGAGAAACAGCCAGTCGGAAGAACAATGTTAGATCGATCTAAAATATGATTCTGACTCGATCGGCATACTCAACCCTCTGCGACTGGCGTGGTTGTCTAACAGACACCAACAAAGAAAAAAAGGTCTTTTCTCCGTTCTTTTTCAAGCATCGGCTCTCACGCATTTGTACCTTCTTAATACGTTTTCATGTGAACGTTGGCGTGCCGAACGCGATCAAATAGAGCCACATAACAACCACGTCGATATTTTTGTTAATTTTTGTAGTGTCTCCTCAACAACACTTCAATAAAATTGTTTCAATATTTTATATCTCTTGTTGTTTTTATTTTGATGGGTCGCTCTAATACAAAACAAATTCTTCATTGTTCTAAGAGAACATCATTTGGAACTGTTAAACGCCGTGAAGAGCAGATTCTGATCTTTGGATCAAACAATTTGACATATCCATGTTAGAATGTCTGGTTCAATGTACTTGATAAAATCAGTTGTGTCTTTTTATTTAACCATTAAAATTTTCTCATTTTTTCTATACACGGTTAGTTCAGATGTGAATTCCACTTAGGGTAAGACTTGTAAAAAACAAAATAGGAAATTTTTAATTTTTGTATAGATGTAAGCTCCTTAGGACCATTTTGTGCCATGTTATTAGATATGGTTTAAAATGAATTGTCGTGTTGCTCTCAAAAATAAATTACAGCAAATAACAATAATCTGAAATAAAAAATAATTTCAGAAGGTTTACAAAACAGAACTTGGAAAACAAAAGCCATCAAAATGGTGTCTAGCGTACTACGACGTCATTGGAATTGTTATAAAACAAAGTCACGTCAGTCGTAGCGCGTTAACTGTGGATCTAGCCGGGACCAATATTTTTAGGAGTTAAGCACATATGTACTAAAGGGCTGCGCAAAATATTCTTAATGTTCTGTGTTCTACTTCACACAACTATCAATCATATTATTTCACTGTAAACATACATAGCAAAACAAACATAACAACACATTACTCTCACCAAAACAAAACAAGCATAACTTGAAAAGTTGTTCTCTTCTGCTTTGTTAGTGCTTGTATTATCAAAACAAACAGAATATCAACACAAAACTACACAATGAAATAAAGAAACGGTAAATTAAAGTAAAAGCATCGAGTGCACGTAATTAGGAATTTAAAAAATTTTAAGTGATCTTAGCTTATAACAGAAATGGATGCATTAAATGTAAGCAAAATTGATTTTTTTTTGAATTATTTCCTTAATGTATATTTTATTTTAGTCGACCTTTATTATTATATTATAACTAAATCATTAAGCTTAAAGTCTTTTTTTTATTTTTATATAAAACTTTAAACGCTTATTTAACCAATATTTCTAATTAAAAAATTTTTTAATTTGTCAGTTATTGTTAAATTTGTTAAAAATTGTTGAAAATTTATAAAATAACGAAGAAAAAACCCTGAAGAAAGCACTCAAAGTAGTGCCGAAATATTGGTTCGAATAAGCGTTTAAAGTTTTATATAAAAATAAAAAAAAAGACTTTTTAAGCTTAATGATTCAGTTATATTTGGGGGATTCACAAGGTGTCATAAAGTCATATGTCTTAAAATAATAACATGAAAAAATACGACTGTTGTGAGCAACCCCTCATAATTTAATGTGCTATTAATTACGACAACACAATAAACATAGCAAGCAACGTTCTATTTATTTAAGACACTTTTTGTTTACAAACCAACAACAATATTTTTAAACCATTGTAAAATGTTAGAACATTATGACAATAAACCATGATAGCACACCTTGTGAATACCCCAATTATGTATTTCCTAAATTTTAAATAATTTTTTAAAGGAACCTACAACCGAACCCATTGAAAACAACTCGAACGAAATTAAATCAAAAGTTTCTCCCTTTGCAATTTTTCTTTGGTTTATGTTTACAATCAAAACATTCAAACATGCTTGGAATGTTCTATTTATATTTTAATGTTCTACTTCATCTTTGTTCTAATTCAGCTTTATTCTAGTTCAGCATTGTTCTAGTGCAGTTTTGTTCTATTCTTCTATATTTTGATCGTAAAGCAAAACAATTGTTTTTGGAAGTATGAGTTTTGTAATGAGAGAGTAAAATACACATACTATCTACATTTAATGAAATTGCTTGTAAGCAATTTTTCTTGTGCTTGTGCAGCTCTTTAATATGTACATACAAACGCATAATACCCCGAAATCAAATAATAAATATGTTTAATTGTGCTTTATTCTTGTAACGACGAAGAGTATAATTTTTAAGATCATAATTAAATTCTTACGTTTTTTGCTATATAACCACTAAGTGTGACAACTACTACACTACTTTTAAGTTGTGACATGTTATGGAAGCTCCATGTAATTTTGTAACTTGGCATATTTGATTTTGTTTATGTGGGTAGGCCCCACTGGGTTGCTGTTGTTCTGATTCGCGCTCTGTCTCTCTTTTTCTTTGCGTGTACACATATATGTGACTTTATGTTAGTGAAGTTTGATGTTATCGGATATTTGAGCTCAAGCATTAGTATGCTATTGTGGCAAGGCACGGAAATAAAGCCTCTAGAAATATGATACATTTAACCAATTGTTGTTTACCTCACATGAGAATTGATGTTACCATTATTGTTGCACTCATTTACTCGTTCGTTTCATATTAAATCATTCCAACACAAACGTATGCTCAGACGATGGACCTTCAGCAAAATTCAAGTTAAAAGAGAAGGTTCGAAGGCATGGGGTGAAAATATGGCTGCACATTGAGTACACGCGAATTGTTTTGAGGAACTTTATAATGTATTTTCATGTCAGGCTGCTTCTCATGGCTGTTATTTTTTTTTTTTTTTACAAAATCTAACTCTATATGAAAGCATAATCAGTTATAAATGTTAAAACATGTATTTAAGAACTACGTAGAAATTGGTAATTTAAATAAGGCCTACAGGTTGTTACATAGCAAATGATTTTATTAAAAGAGTATAGGTATTAGAAAATTAAGAACTTGTGAAACTAAACGACGAAATTACTAGTTCGCCTATCAGGATCAAAGCTTAATAGCTTTAAGAGTTTCCTTGTTTTAAAAAATCGTCTTCCAAGTCAGAAGCTGTAGTCAATTTGAACTATTTGCTTTACCTTTAGTTTACCTTTTATTCGTTCTCGACCTTTTTTTAATTCACTTATCAATGTCGGTTAGTTGTTGTTTAACTTGTTTTATAATACACACTCCAACATTTCCATTTAATTCTGACATTCGTGCCGGGGTGTGAATATTGTGTTTGTTTTAAATTTATTATTGTTTGTTGCTAATGTTGCCCTATATTGATGTTGTTGTTTTTGGTATTACTGTTAAACTAATAATATAAAAGGAATAATAACGGTGCTCATTAATGCAACAGCTACATACATATGCACCTAAGAGTGATAACTTTTTGGAATATTTGCAAATATCAAAAATACCACCATATAGCCGTATGCGACATGAACGACTATTAAACAAATATGGTGTCACTTTTCAAAGTTTCCGCACCGAAAGCGTTGAAGTTTTATTCAATTTTATTCAATTAAAATTCTTTTTGTGTTAAAATTCTTATATAGTCTGCAATATCATGGCGCGTTTTTTACATCTGACTTATCAAATTTTCAATTCACATATAATTGCGAATGTCTGTCAAAATTGCTGTTTTACAGAAGTCACAAAAGTACATGCAATTTGCTTCTGACATTGTCTCTGATTTTTTTCTATGTAGTTAGTGCAGAAACCAAAGTAGTTCTTGGTTTTAAAATAGCGTGCTGCCACCACAAACATTTTGATTTGTGCCGTAAAAGAGTTCAGCCATCTTACATTTTTTTCTTCAAATTCGAAGATACCAATTTAGGATATTATAATGCAACGTTTTTATATATATAATATATATATCGGTATTATCGGTATTGTAAAATATTAACTTCAGCCGCCTAATTATCCCGTCAATGGTGCACCGCCGCTGCCGGTTTCTTCCCGGCATAAATGTCAGATGGTTTGTCAGAAGAAAATAGACCACGCTCTAATTGAAATTTTTTCAGATGACTTTGCGTCTGACTTTTATAGAAGCAATGTTTTAAATGTAACACACGACATATATGTATTTTGCAGTGGGAAATTTGACAAGTCAGATGTAAAAAACATGTCGTGTACATGCAACTTTATATGACTTTTAATACAAAATCCTCTCCAACCATTTTCATAAGAGAGTTTAACAAATCGGGGTTTTATTTGTAATTAGCAAAACATGTTTTTCTTGTGACTTGTAGCTTTGGTTCTCTCAGGTTGAGTTTTTGACTAAACGAGGTTTAGTTAATCTGCAAACAGATTTGTGCCGCTATTACCAAGTTTGTATACAAAAAAAAATTTTTTTTGGTCTTTGTAAAATTATAAAAAAAAAAATTAAATTTCGGCGGACAATTCCAAGTTTCAGAGGACGATAAACTAAGTTTAAACTTAATTCACATCTTAAAAAATCGGTCTTAATGATTAGCATTCTTTTTGTTTTAAATATGGGGGATTTCATGTCAAGTAACCCAAGTTTAAAATAACATTTTGTGTCAGCAAAATTTGTCCGAAGCAAATTAGATAGCTATATCTTCAATATTTCGAAAAAAAATTTTTTGGTTTTTATTTAAATATTAAAAAAAATTTTTTTTTTTTTTTAAATGTAAAACTTTTTTTTTATTTTTTTTATTTAAATTTAAAAAAAAAATTTTTTTTTAAATGTAAAACTTTTTTTTTATTTATTTAAGAGAGTGCTTTTTTTGCTCAAAAGAAAGCTTAGGTCTTTTCCTTCAAGGTAGCGCTGTTCGCTTTTTCGGCCGCGAGTGGGTTAGTATAAAAAAAATAATTTCTAAGTCAAGACGAGGATTTTTAAATTTGTAGCATATGCACTATTTTGAATTTTTGCCAATTTGTGTGTTTCTAAAACCTTAAAAATAAAACATGTTCGATATAGCATTTCATACCCTCGATACTGTTATACCCACAATATGTTTATCCCAGGAATAAAATCGCTTTTTTCTATAGAAATGTTGATAAATTAATTTTTTTTATTTATTTGTAATAATAATTAAATTAATATAAAATAATAATAATAAAAACAAAAAGATAAATAATCTAATAAAATTTAATCTTATTCACATTAGATCCTTTTATATCATAACTATTTTTACACTTAATTTATTGTAGCTAATGAAGTGTTTAAGTTTTACAAATTTTCAAATACCCAGTCTAACCTCCTTCCTATTTATGCCTTTATCTTCTGCTTTTTTTGCCAATCCTTTCTTGGCGTTACTACGAGCCGCTGTTGAATTCGTAATACAAGGCCGACCGCCATTAATTTTCCAACGCCAAAAATTTTCCTAAGTCTTTTATATATAGTTTTGAGCGCACATAATACTAACCTTGGTGCAAGTTTTCAAAAGTTGGGTTACTTGACATGAAATCTCCAATATCTAAGAAGATAATGCATTGTTTGTATGTTATAATAAATTTAAAATGTTGCTTATTATTTGTGTTGGTTCTCGAAATGAAGAATTAAAAGGCAAAATACTCGTATCTATTATAAAAACCTCAAAAATCTGGTCAAAGAACTTTACAAAAAATAAAGACTTGTATTTGTATATTTATTGTTCAGTTAATATAAATATTTTACAATAACTATAATATAGTGAGTAAAGAGTTTAGCCTATTCAAATGGCTTTTCATCTTAAGTTTAATTATATGTAGGTAGATGTTAAAGATCAATGTTTTAATTGACATATTTTCAAATAGAGGAAAGAGTTATAAAAAAAACCTCAGATAGAAAAAGAAATTTATAAAAGTTTATGCTAAAAGAAAAAACGTTAATATCTTAAAAAAAATTGTAACGTAAAAAGACTGGGCACATTTTTCAAAAAATCTATTGGTATAAGTATATATTTTATCCTTAACTAGTGGGATATTAGATAGTGAGTGAAGGCGAAGAGTTGAAAAATGGAATGGTAAATTTAAGATAAGTTTTAGTAATTTATTTTGACAAATTTGAAGACGTTTAATATGACAGTCGGAGGTATCGTACCAGGCGGGTGCTGCGTAGAATAAAATTGCATGGAATATTACTTTCAAAATTAAAATTTTATTTTCCGTACACAGGCTTGATTTTCGATTGATAAAAGGATATAATATTTTAGCCGTGATATTAACTCTGTTAATAATATATCCCATATGTTCATTAAATAGCATTTTTTTTATCTAAAATTACTCCTTAGTACTTCACGCTAGTCTTCCATGGAATTTCCACGTTATTAATCTTAATATTGTATTGAAGTAAATATCTTTGATTTCTTTTCCTTGTAAAAAATATAGCTTGGGTTTTATTTGAGTTAAATAGTATTTTCCATTTTTTAAAGTAATTGTTGACTATATCAACAGATCTTAGAAGGTTACTTAGAATGTCATTTTCTAGTAAATTTGAACTTAAAATTTCCGTGTCGTCGGCAAAAATAAAAGATTCACAACATGGGAGAATGGGAAAGTCTGAAGTAAAAATATTATAGAGGATCGGGGAGGGACAAGAGCCTTGTGGGCAACCTGCGGCGATATTATATTCCTCCGAAAAATGTAAAAGAAATTTCGAAATACATATCTTACACTGTGCTAGATTTTGACACTCTTTTGTGACAAGTTGGCCACCTGGAGCTTAAACCTAATTCGGGTTCTCTGAATCCAGTAGTGTTAAGCGTTTTTTTATGTTAGATCTTGTTTTCGAGATATACCATTGTTTCGAAAATTTAGGAGGTTGCACAACAAATATTCGCGTGACCCAGAAACGGTTTAGTTTATTGAATACGTAAACCGAAATCCCGCAATAAAATTATATGTATACGAATTATATTCTTCATATAAATAAATGTATCACCTACCGCCATTAGGTTTTTGTCGTTAAAATTTTCTTAAAACATACTTCTCGCTTATCGCCATCCATTAGGGGGGCTTCCATACAAATATGGCGGCTTAATGAAATTCTTAAATTTGGGCCCTGCAGCACCTATGTTGTCCCTAGACGGACCAAGTGTATGACTAACGTTTTTAACATTTTCTCCAAACATACATACCTTTTTCTCCATTTCTTAGGGGGGAACCCATTCAAATATGGCATTTTATGAAATTCTTAAATTTAATTAACATTTTTCATCTTTTGTAAACAAATTTTAATCATTTATGACTTGTTTTGCTTGGAACTTTTTTTTTCCATTCGTATAGAAAAAAAGAAGCTAATCTGCATTTGCCAATTTTTATGAACTTTTAAAAATCAAAAATATCGAAATTTTGCTAAAAAAAAAAATGATGTTTCTAAAACGACTGCACATATTAGAAAAAAGTTTCACTTTACTTAAAGGTGATTTTACTGCGGAATTTCGTTTTCTTTTAGTATATTCAATAAACGAAGCCGTTCGTGAGTTGCGCGAATATATGCTGTGCAACCTCCTCCATTTTCGAAATAAAGGTATATCTCGAAATAAAAGCCAACATAAAAAACGGTTAACAGCACAGCACTGCTTGTCAGTTTTTTCAACTAGCTCAGTGTTATTATCGAAAGATTTAACGCCTTAGCCAAGAGAGAAAAATATAAAAAGGAAAGGTACGAGTATGTTAAAATGTGTAATGAGTTACT
This sequence comes from Pollenia amentaria, assembly GCA_943735925.1. Lineage (NCBI taxonomy): Eukaryota > Metazoa > Arthropoda > Insecta > Diptera > Polleniidae > Pollenia > Pollenia amentaria. The sequence goes on along the minus strand of OX031006.1, from coordinate 220,463,171 downwards.
TAATTTGTGGACTAAGCTTGATATAAAAACCATGCACGTGGTTCTTATAAAAAGAAAAATTAGACGGTTGGTTATATATTATGAAAAATTCTTAAAACGCTCTAATGGCAGGGCTGGCAGACTTGGCGATTTCTTTCCAAACGGGGCGATTTTTATACTTATTTGGCAACCTTATTTTCGATTTGGCGACATGGCGATTTTTTGACGATTTATAAAATAGTTGGCGATTTTATTGTCTGTTTTTAATGAGCCATGATTTTTTAAATTCGTTAAAATCAATACGAAAAAATAATATTATTTTTATTTCTAGTATTTTTATGTATGAAATTTGAGAAATTCATATGTAAGGACAGTAGTTGTAACTAAATTATGTAATGCTGAAATGGCTGAGAAAATATTTAAAGTCTTCGAGAAAATAGTTTTTTATATTTAAAATATGCTCTTGATAGAATTTATAGATAAAATTCTTCAAAACATGAATATCATAGAGCAAACAGAGATGAAAAATGTGACGTAAAAAATGCCCAAATCACTTGCGAGTGCAGCTTTCGAATGAAGTGAAAGAAAGCGTTTTTGTAATAGTGAAGCGGCAATGTGTTCCATTTTAACGAGCTTGGTTTGGATATTATTTATATGGTGGTTATTTCAATAAGTTGTGCCTGCATTGAAAGAATATTCTCAATAACGACACTGAACTTGGCAAAAAAAACTTTGATCTCACTTGCGAAGCAGCAGATTTATAAGCAGATTCTGTAACGCCACTAATTATAATAAACAACACTTTGGGTGTAAAATGTTTCAAAGTGAATTTGAAAATTTGTCAGGAAACAGTTGTTTTTATTTCTTGACCATATCCCACCCCTCATCAAAATACTACCTTGATTAATTAAAAGTCAATATTATAATTAGTCCATATTCCATAAAAATATTTAATTGTGACTTTATGCCATCTATCCATATGCCTTTCCACAACTCAACACATAATAAAATAAGCAACATATATTCTTCACATTCTACATTTAACAAAACCAATTTAATAATTTATTACACCAAAAATAAAAAAAAAAATTAAGCAATATTCAAAACCGATATTTTGTATAATTTTTCAACATTATAACAAAAATTAAACATTTAATTTCACAAATTAAACAAAATTTAAATTTTAATATAACAATTCAGTAATATTTACTTTACTTATGCATTGACTGTTGAAATGTACAGTTCAGCTTCTTTGAAAACAATTATTAGAAAAACAATATTTTAACGTGAAAAAAATTAACACTACATAATAATTAATCCTTTTTTTAAGCTTGAGGTCTTTTTCTTTATTTTATAAAAATTATTAAATTTTATTGAATCCAATATTTCGGCACTCCGTTGTGTGCCTTCTTCAGGGATTTTTTTCTTGAATATTTGACAAAAATTAACAATTTTTAATAAATTTCACAAATTTAATAAAAAGTCATATTTTCAATTAAAAATTAAAAAGTAATAATTAACTAAAAATTTTAAATTAAAAATTTTTTTTATTAGCTAAAAATTTTATAGAAAGGGTATTGACAATAAGTGATACATGTTTCCATAGGAATAATAAAGAAAAAAAATTTTAGAGCATTAATGGAAAATAGTTTTCCAAAAGAAATTATATCTGATTTATTATTAAAATATAATAACCATAGAATAAACAATTCCAAAAGAAACGCAGAACCGAAAATTTATAAATCGGTAACTTATGTACCAAGATTTTCGGAAAGGTTAGAAAAATCAAATATTTATGATGCGAAAATATATAAAATTGCATATAAATCTTATAACACAATAGGTAGATTATTCACTAATATGAAGGATAAAATAAATAAGTTGGAAATGTCAAATGTAGTTTATAAAATACCTTTTAAGGGAAATGTTAATGGACAATGCAGTAAAATAAACTTAAAACTAGGATAGCAGGACATAAGTCAGATCAAAAATATAGGAATATTTCATCACAAAAAACAGCTTTATCAACCAATTGTGCAAGTCTAAACCATTATCCTGATTTTGAAAATATATCAGTTTTAAACACGAAAAAGAATTATGAGCGTAGATTTATATTAGAAATGTTGCAAATTATAAAGATACCAACAATGTCAAGAATTAATTTTAAGTCAGATACTGAAAATGTAGTCCAAAATTATAGACATTTAATTTATAAAAATAGAAACGGAAATTAAAAATTTATTTAAACTGTAATAGATTAGGTTAAAATTGGAACACCTTTTTGTATTTAATTGAAAATATGACATTTTGTTAAATTTGTTTAATATGTTAAATTTATTAAAAATTGTTAACTTTTGTCAAATATTCAAGAAAAAAATCCCTGAAGAAGGCACACAACGGAGTGCCGAAATATTGAATTCAATAAAATTTAATATTTTTTATAAAAAAAAAGAAAAAGACCTCAAGCTTAAAAAAAGGATTAATTAAAAAATTTTGAAGGTCGAATAAGAGCCAATTTATTTCATAATATTTAAAAAATTAAGCTAAACTATTTTTAAACACACGATTTGGATATTCATTTACAACAGGGCTTATAATAAACAATCCTTAGATTCTTGCAATTACTTGTGATGATTTTGCCTAGGAAGCAATGTTAAGATTCCGGTTATATTTACTTAATTTATTTTGGGATCAAAATGTTTGTTGGTTTATTTATTTATTTGCCTGTTCTTTATTTTTGATTTAAGTTATTTTTAAATGATCACAATTTTCAAAAATTTAAATTATACTCATTACAGTTTCCGTTGTCAAACTAACACGAAAATAATCAATAAATTTTTAATTTTTTCTTTTACTCTCGAATATATTTTTTTCTTTATTACTGTTTCTATTTTTGATTTCAATATTTTGCTTATAATTTGTTTCCAAAAAATTTTAAACTTTATTTAAAACAGTCTTAAGGGCCATGGAGACCTTCAAATGAGCCCATTATTCAGTGCATTTGTAGCGTAGTTTATTGCAGGCTTTTTCGGAGACGTAATGGGTGATTCAGGTAGAGATACTTTTTTCAATAGCCTTTTTTTGACAGATCACGTGTGAGTCTTGTCATGCTGTCATGTTATTTTTGTTTGGTATTGTTTGGCATTTCATAATGGAAAGAATTACGCCTGAACAACGTTTACAAATCGTTCAACTTTCTCACGAAAATTCACGTTCTAGGAGGAATGTGTTTCGTGCACTTCGCTCAACTTATGGTCAACATAATCGGCCTACTGAGCATACTATTCGCAACACCATTACCCATTTTGAGACCCAGCATTCATTATTGGATAATATTCAACCGAATGGACCACGTCCAGCACGCTGTGAAGAAAATATAGCGGCCGTAGCTGAGAGTGTACACGAAGACTGACGTATAGAACGACTTGGCGCATTTTACGTCGAGATCTTAAATTGAAAGCGTACAAATTGAAAGTGTGCACCAACTGAAGCCGCTCGACCTACCCAAGCGCCATCGGTTCGCTCTATTGGCTCTTGAAAAGTTCCAAGAAGATCCGACGTTTTCGAGACAAATTTTGTTCAGCGATGAGGCCCATTTCTGGCTCAATGGGTATGTAAATAAACAAAATTGCCGCATTTAGGACGAAGAGCAACCTGAAGAGATTCAAGAACTGCCACTTCATCCAGAAAAAACAACGGTTTGGTGTGGTTTGTGGGCCGGTGGAATTATCGGTCCATATTTCTTTAAAAATTATGCCGGTGCGAACGTAACCGTCAATGGCGACCATTATCGTGCCATGATAACCGCCTATTTGATTCCTTGTGATTTCGGCGACATTTGATTTCAGCAAGACGGCGCCACTTCCCACATATCGCATCAATCAATGGATTTATTGAGAGAACACTTCGGTGAGCACATAATTTCACGTTTTGAGCCGGTCGATTGGCCACTAAGATCGTGTGATATCACTCCGCTAGACTTTTTCCTGTGGGAATATGTAAAGTCTAAAGTTTATGCGCACAAACCCGTTTCGATTCAGTTCTTTGAAGGAAAACATCATGCGAGTCATCCGCCAGTTACCATTTGAAATGCTCGAACGAGTCATCGAAAATTGGACTCAACGGATGGACCATCTGCGACGTAGCAACGGCCAACATTTGATAGACATAATCTTCAAAAAATAAATGCCAAAGAATGTTCTTTCAAATGATAATAAACATTCCCCATTAAATTTGAATTTTCTGTGTTTTTTTCTTTAAAAAAGTAGGGATCCTTGAAATGGCTCACGCTTTACAAATAAACGCGGCAATCAACAATTGTATATTGTAAAAAAAAAACAAAATATTTACATATATTTTTCATGACAACAAACACAAAGAAAATAAATTTTTTTTGTCAATCACAGCAGGAGACAATCAAACAAGGCAAATTCATACAGGTGACATTTTCGAGTCATCTGCTAATTGTTTATTTATTTGTGTGTATACTGAATGTCAAGCTTTATTTACATTTTTTAAAAAAATTTGTTAAAATTTAAAATCCAATAAAAATCCAAGTACTTGAAAAAAACTTATTTAAATTTTATAAAACAACAAAAGTTAATATTAAATATAAGGTCGGTGAATTAAAAGTGCCGTAAGAAATAAATGGAGCTACAATAAATTTGCAATATAGGAAAAAGTTTTACCTTCTTAAGCAATTGTGTATATTTTATAAACAAAAAATTCGCTTGTTTATATTTTCAACAAATAATAAATTTAGGTTAATTTTCCTGATTATATATTTTGTTTTATTATTATTTTCGTTTTCCTTTTCTTTTTGTTCTTTAAATTTTTATTATTAATGCATTCAATTTTCCTTTTATCTAAACATCTTTTTAAATGTAAACATTTTTCTTCCTTTCACTTATTTCCTTTCACATATGTATATCCTTTCAACAACATTTTTAATTATTTTTTTTAAATATTTTTTAATGTGATTCCGAACTTTTTACTTTTCTTTCCCATCCAATTTTTCAAAACCAACTGTCACAAAAAAAAAATAATACAAAAACTATAAAATTCGCAAAAGCAACGCCCACGGGACTCAAAATAGTTTGCCAAAACAGGTCAAGCTACATTTTCCAATAAATATGTAAATCTTTAAACAAATTACCTTCGCAAAACAAAATTTTTCAACCAAAACCGAACATATATTGAAATAATCGATATATTTAATTCAAAATTTTGAAATATCCAAGCAATGTACCGAAACCCATTTCAATTACCGAAGCCAACACAATTAAAAAAAAAAAAAAAAATTTAAATAATTTGAAAACAATATGGGCATTTCCATTGTGACGTGAAGTGATATTTGTACAACAAAATGCAAAAAAAATAAATATAGAAGTCAAATTTGTAAAAAGGTTTTTTGATATTTGCAATGTAATGAAAAAGCACTTTATTGAGAAAAAAAATTTATAAAATTCAACCCTGAGGATTTGAAGATATAAGCAAAAATTGCGCTGGCTACGTTACGAAAAACAGAAGTGGATTTTGACTTGCATTACAAAATTACATGAGTCTGCGAATTGAAGCAAGACTTTTTGTATAAAACCTTTTTTAGTACATATGGGAATATCCAGCGAAAAGACTACTTTTTGTAATGTAACGCCAGAAAGCAAGTAAGCTTGTATTTTAGGAACACGGTGTTCAAATGTTATCCCTTTTGTAACTTAATATAGAGCTAGTGGCGCTTAACACCAAAATATAAAAAAGTAAATTATACATATACATATAAGTTTTTGAGAAAAATTTTAAATTACTTCTGGCGTTACGTTACAAAAGCAAATTTTCGCTGGAACTGCCCATATTTGATTTAAAATTCAACAATTCTCCATTAATATTTGATAGCGATCGGTTTGAACACGATGATGACGAAAACTACATACCAAACGGAAGGAATACACTATCTAAAATGTCGTTAAAACCAGTTGTTATATTAGAAAAAGAAGCAAAAGTTAGCACAAGGAAAGCTGCTGCAATTCGTCAACAATTATCTACATCTTAAACCATAATTTATAAAGCTGTAAATAAATAATCGGAACAATGAGAAGAGCTTTATAAGAAATCAGGTTTGGTACATTTCGATGGTAAACAAATTAGTAGAAAGGAAATTGAAATAGTAGTCATTAACACTTCACTTATATAGATTACGTAAGCAGTGCCAGTACTGGAAAACGGAAAATCTGCGAAAACGTTTAATGGCATCAAAGACATGTTAACTAAGTAAAACTTAAAATCGTTTACTAAAATGATAGTTTGTGGTACAATAAGTGTCACTATTGGCAACAAAGATGGCGTTGTCACTTTAGTCAAAAAACATTTTTAATTTATGTCATTGCTTCCTCCATAATATATTGGGTGTCAGCATCATGTCCTCGATCTGATATTAAGACATAAAATGGCTGAGGTTATGAATGGGATAACATCATCTCCCCGTTTTGTATACCACTGTGTTACGGATCTAGTGGAGATTTCTGAAAATCTAAAATCTATTATAAACAAAATCAGAATTATGAAAATCTTAAATCTATTACGAGTATAAGCAAAATCACGTAGTTCCTATATTTTCAAAAAAAAAAAAAAAAACGGATAGATACATAATATGCAGTTCTTTTATTCACTTTGCCATTCTTATATATATTTTCAGAAAAATTACATGTTTCTATATACAAATTTTAGGTCTCTCAGTTAGCAATGCTAGGGGGAATTCCAGAGATTTATAAGCTATTTTGGCCTTTATCCTGTTTCCAAACTATCAAGATGAGTTAAAACCTATTTGTGATTTTGTTTGTGCTTCCTGGTTTGAAATTTGGTTTGCTAACCATTGCTTCAAAGTGAATGATTTTGAAGCATTTAGTAAATCTTTAATTAACTTCAGGAAAGCTAATTAATGTTTCTTACGGCATTGCGTAAGAGAACCGTCTAAAATTAATGCTCATCAGCGCTGCAACACATGCGCCGAGCGTGCGATTAATGTGGTGCAGAATCAATATTGTCAATGAAGAGTTTGGATATTACACATGACTGTGTACCAAATTACACATTTAAAGCAAAATTAAACACGCGAATCGAAAAAGTATCTTTGATAGAATGAATTCACCTTGCAAAACCTAATGGATATATGCATCTCTTTTGCAATTTAATGGTTAGGTGTACAAAAAAAAGCAAATGTTACCAATTGCTGTAGTAAGAAAGAACGGGATGAACATGTATTACAGCACGTATCCACGCGAACTATTAATTGCCGAACATAAGCGGTAACGTCGGCAGAAAACAGCACAAAATTGTTTTTGTACAAGCTTAAGCAACATAAATTTTAAAAATTCGGTGTGAGTGATTTCTTTCATGCAAACAAACTTATTGATTTAAGGTGCCTATCAACTACACAATATTATCGAGTACATTATTGCTATTTTTAGAAATTATATGGCGCAATTTTTCACTCGAATTTATTGTTAAGTTAATAAAACTACTTTTTTTTATTAATTGGCCCAAAAGGCAAATGCCAAATGAAGTAAAATCAAATTTGACAGTTTATGTTAAACATTATTTCTTTAATGTTTGAACAATTATTTCGCGATATATGTATGTAAGTGCATTGCACTTACAGTAATTCTTGAGATTCAAAGATGCCGTCAGGTATGATATCAAATTATTAGCAATTTTAAAAAAATAACATTTGAAGAGCCACGACATTCTCTTATTAAAAAGCAGGTTTGCAAGGGAGCATATTAAATAATAACGATAATAACCAAATAGTCTTTGTGTTAACTAATCGTTACATTGCCAATTTCTATATGCGCTGAATACAGCGGTTTTCAGAAGCAATACACTTCGAGTTAAGGACTCTCCTTATAAAATTCATGTCTTCTGTAAGCGAAATGGTAAGCGATACTTTAAAGTTTCTCCCTTTAAAACCTGCTGCGTTGAAAGCCTCTGCGGTCTACCTATAGGCATATCGAGTGTTTGCTCTAATAGAGTCATAACTCAAAAAAACGTGATTTTTAAGCTAATGTATTTAATTTAATATATAGCTAATCGCCATATCGTTTCTTCATATTGTGTAAAAATTTCATACAAATATCTTATATACTCACCTCTAGAGTGTTAACTTAAATGTTATGCTTCTAGAAAATTCAAATTTGAGTTATGACTCTATTGCAGCAAAGGCTCGATATGGTGTTAGTCTGGGTTCACAATGTGAAAGTTTTCTGGCAGAAAGCTTAATTCTATTGTTGAAAGGGGAAGAGAACATGCTATGGAAAGTGAAAAAAGTCAGGATTTAAAAATCCAGTTTGACTTTGATGGAAACTGAAAAAATGACTTAAGGCCGCTTTAGCCGACCGTAAATGTAATGAAATGCAATGTAACGTACCGTAACGTACTGAAAGCTCGTTTGTGCACTTATAGAACATGTAAGAACGTGTCATCTGTTTTTCAAAAACATAAAACAACACACACTGTGATGGGAATTTAAAATGTTCAAATGGTGACCGCTTTGTAAGAAAAGTTCCAAGTGATTTAAATGGCATTAAAAATGTATTTCTTGTATGTATAAATACATAAATAATTTAAAATTTGTTATTTATTTTATAGAATAAACAAATAGATATTATAGCACATACATACACGTTTACTTACATTATTTTGAAAATTTGCTTACACAAAACTAGATTTTGATACCAATAAAAACCACAGTTTTTATTGTTTCTGCATACGTATGCATTTTTTAATTTATACATCTAAACATATATTTGTATAAAAGATAATAAAAATATATATTTGTAAATTATTTTGTCAAAATTCCACAAATATTATTACTGAAAAAAGTACCAAAGAAAAAAAGTGAATTTACCCGCATTCCATTTAAAATACAAGCAGCCCATCACTGTCTACAACTATCACGTAACCTCGTAATGAAATTCTATTTTCTACAGTTTGGCACGTTACAGATAAGTATTTTTTTTTTTTTTTTTTTTTTTTTTTTTTTATTATTATTATTCCTATATTATTATTGGGCTCAAGTAACAGAGTGACACTCTGTTGGGTGCCGAGACACTCAGGGGTCCCTGGTAACGATGGGGCTGATGAACTGGCTAGGGCTGGAGCAAATGCCCAAATGGTGGGCCCCGAGCCCTTTTGTGGGTTAAGCTGGGCCACTACCCAGTCCCTATTGGGGGAATGGGCTCTCAGCGAGCAAAAATAGAACCTTATGTAAAACTACACACATATTACACATGGAACTAATAACACATGGACAACACATGCCAGTAAAATTTAAAATAAAAGCAATATGTGTAATTATACATGGATTGGCAACACTGTGCAGGATATATTTCCACGCACATTTAACTTAAAGTTCATATCTTCCAATTCCTAGTGCTTTTCGCTTATTTTTACTTAAAAAAATATCGCAATATGTTTGTATAATAATTAAAAAATCATAAGTTTTAAAAAATGAAAACAAAAACTTAAATTCCTTTAAAAATCGCTTTCGGTGCGGAACCTTTTTTCTCCGAATCAACCTAAAAACCCATTTTTAACTATTAAACAACATTCTCCACTTGGATCTAGAGTGTTATTTTGCACTCAAAAAAGTTATTTCCTTAATGCTATTATATAGTAAACATATAAATTTCAAATCATTTTAAATAGTCATCAGGTTATGACTAGGAAACTTTCAGCCATGTCACAGAACGCAATTCCGATCGACAGTGGTTTCAATTCCTAAGGTATGCAGAGTGATTTTATGCATTCCTTACATTGTCAATGGGCTTTACTGTAGCAAACCGCGCATTGTATTTTGGGGGATGTGGCCAATATTATCTAAAGAATACACGATACCCCGAATGAATTCTTGATAAATCAAGCAAATAAAAGTAAAAACTAAACTTTGGGAGATATAAATAGATAGACAACTGTTCTTTCCAGATAAAGGATAATTAATGTGTTGGAAAATCATGCAATTTAACAGGTTAACAGGTTTTTTCACCAATTTTTAATTGTGTTATAAACTAAAGTAAAATTTTCACTAAATTGATATTTAAGGATAAAACTACGGTGTTCCCACTGACCTAAAGTTGACTAATCGAAAGTGTGCTTTTGTCCGCAGACGCCCCGATGCTTTTTCTAGACAAATTTATCCATAAATGACAGAGATATTTATAAGAATAAACGTTACCACTACTTTCGACTGATATCTATTTGATTATTATGACTAACCAATATATATTAACCCCCATATTCATAAAAAATATTTAAGGTTTATAGCAGGTTAATGAAACGAATTTTCTATGACAATTTGTTAAATAAACCTTTTATTAGTCAAAAATATTTTTTATGAATATGGGGGTAAGTATAAAGTTCATTAAATTTAATTTTCATTAAATTATTTTCAAGAAGAAAGGAATGAAATTAATTAAAATTTATTGACAATTTTTCATTCTTGACTGGACGGAGAATTAAACCCACGTTCAATTTCGATCTACCAATTTGGTTTAAAGATTGATGTTTGGCTATTGACTGCCAGCCGGCTTCAATGGTGGTGAGTGTAAAACGGTAAAGATTTCTGTGGTTACTATTGAAACATTTCAAATCAACCTGCCCGTGAAAGTGGACGAGGTGTTACACACATCAACACAAATGCATAATACCCTCTCCACTATTGTGCTGTGGGTATACAAAGAATAATTTTTAACAAACGAATAAAAAAAATTTAAAATCGAAACAAAACAAAACGAAAAAAATATTTCTAACATTCCAATTAACAGTATTTTTATTAATAGGGGAAAAAATCGGATATATTTTCGACTTTGTGTTTACGTTTAAATATAATTATATCGATTCTTATATTAAAAACACTGTTCTTTAACATACAAGCCATACAAACCGTCGAGCTTAACCGACTGTACTTGCTTTTTTGTTTCTTCCTTTTGGGTAAAAATTTATTTCTTTTTATAAAAAATTATCAACGGCCATTATTTCAACTTGCCGTTAGTTTAAAGTAGGATATGGGCCCTCCCACGTATAAAAAGTTTTTCACTATTACAAAGTTTTTCACTATTTAAACTAAAGTGGGCAATATGTTAAAAGCAAGTTCATCCTACGGAGGAGGCTTATGTAAAAATGAAATAAGAAGCAAATTGAAATACGTCCGACAAAATCATACCTTTAACAAACGGCAAGTTTTTATAATGGCCCAAAGAGTTATAGTGAATCATACAGTTTTTTAATACAAACCCTTAAAATTTTCAATTTAATTCGTTGTAGAAAATAAAACACCTGCTTCAAAGTTTATTTTTAGTTGTATTTTATATGTTTGACATATATTTATTTTTCTCTTCTTGCCTAAAGTAATGGTTTAAAACTAATTTTAATTATTTAAATATTAATTAATTTAATTTTTTTTTGTTTGCTTGAAAATAATTACAATGTTTTAAAAACAGAGATTTATAAAATTACAATTACTTAAATAATTATAGATATACATATTATTTATTTAAATCATTAATTTGTTAACAAAAAAATTAAAAAAAAAATCGTTTAAGTATTTCTTGTAAATACATGGTTGTACATTAGTTTGTCCCAAAAAAATATTTTTTTTTTGATTTTTATAGGTACCCCAGCATTTTTTGAGAGCTTATAGGGTAAAGTATTTTTGTGATTTTTATCAGATTTTTCGGAGGAGGTTTAGAGGTCGCTAAAATCGAATTTAACCCGAAAATCGGGTTTTCTCGACTTTGTTAAATTTTGCTGATTACTCGGCCCATTAGCACGATTTTCTTTGTTACTAAGTCAATTTTTTTAAAGAAAACTTCTCAAACTTTACTTCTCTGTGCAGATATTAAAAGTTTCGGTTATTTTTTTGCTCATTTGGGTCCCCTTAATCACATTTTTTTGTAAATTTAGCATAAATTTGGAAAATAATGCTCTGTAACTTTTAAAATTTATATTGAAGTTAAAAAAACTAATGATTCAGTTTAAAAGGTGGATAAATAAATGAGTCATTGCAAAAAAAAATAATTGAATTTGCTCTTACTGTTCCAAAGTTATACCCTTTTTAAGTTTTGTACCCATTTTGTGAAATTAAAAATATTGTAATGCGTTTGCCAGTTATGCATCGGATTTTTTTTAATGTTAGATATTTAGATATTAGGTATTCTTTCAAAATATTAAATATGGGTGGATTTTTGTTCTGTTGCAGAACGCGGCGTGGCCTTAGCTAATACTTACATTAATCTAACAACCTCTGCAACAGACTTTCAGAATTTATTGCAGGGCATAGAGCTTCATCGTAAAAGCTCTAACAAATAACTGAAAGCTAAAAAAAATTTTTTGGACTCGCATTGATGAAGTCTGTGCAACAGAACAAAAATCCACCCATATTTATTATTTTAAAAGAATATTTGTAATGACTCAGAATATATCCACCTTTTAAACTGAATCATTAGTTTTTTTAACTTCAATATAAATTTTAAAAGTTACAGAGCATTATTTTTCAAATTTATGCTAAATTTACAAAAAAATGTGATTAAGGGGACCCAAATGAGCAAAAAAATAACCGAAACTTTTAATATCTGCACAGAGAAGTAAAGTTTGAGAAGTTTTCTCTAAAAAAATTGACTTAGTAACAAAGAAAATCGTGCTAATGGGCCGAGTAGTCAGCAAAATTCAAAAAAGTCGAGAAAACCCGATTTTTGTGTTAAATTCGATTTTAGCGACCTCTAAACCTCTTCCGAAAAATCTGAAAAAAATCACAAAAATACTTCACACTATAAGCTTTCAAAAAAAGGTGGGGCATAAAAAAAATTTTTTTTGGGACACACTATTGTACATGGTTTAAATTCCATGAAAAGATATTTGTAAATATAAAATAATTAAGTCGCTGAAAAAATATACAAAAAAAAAAATATAATTTACATAATAATAATGAAATTACAGCATTACAAGTTGTTATTTTTGCACCTACCCTTGTGTAGAAGCCGGAACTCCTCACTCTGTGAACAACTGTATAAAAGTGTGAAAACAATGTGTTATAAAACGTCAAAATATACGCAAAGGAATTTGAGAGTCGTATGGTTCTCCTCATAATTTGAAAATTATCTAGCTCTGCGTCTTTAGGTATCAATTTTTATTGCTGAGCCCAAGCAACAACGTCAGCAGAAAAATGGTTCAATAATTGCTGATTATATTGCTGGAGAACAGGTAAAATGGCTGGAGCTGGATTTTTGTAGAAACAATTTTTTAACACGTAGGGAAAAAATAGGATTTTTTCGGCCTGCGTAAGGACTTTTCAAGAATGTGTGTAGCATCACTGTCCCAGTTTCATAATAATAATTATTAGATATTAAAGAAATATTACATAATGTGGTTACCTATTCACTTTTATTTATTTTTTTATTATTTGTTAAAATTACGCCAAAATTTAAATCGTACCTAAAGCAAAGATATATGTGTAAATATATTCTAATCCAATTTTTTTCATGTTTCAATCAGGCTAAAGCTCATAAAATTTAAATTTCATTAAATTATTTTTATGAAGGAAGGAATTTTTAAAACATGAAATTAATTAAAATTTATTGACAATTGTTCATTCTTGACTGCCGCGGGGCTCTAACCCACGTTCACGGATAGGTTGATCTGACGCGTTTCGATAGTTACCCCACTATCTCTTCAGAGGTCTTTAGCGTTTTACCCTCACCGCCATTGACGACGGCTGGCAGTCAATATTAAAATATCAATCATTAAACCAAATGCTATTTTCACCCTGTGGTAGATCGAAATTTGTTCTTAATGTTTATAAATAATTTAAGCAATCTTGCATATTCTTTCTTACTTCTGTTATTTTATCCATTTTGTCAAGCATTTTTCTTGAAGTCCTAATTTTTCTGTTTTTTGTCTTTCTGTTTCTCGTTGACATTTGTATTATATGAAAATTTGGATTAAAAACCATAAAACAGTTTAACAAAATAACCACAATACTAATTATATATTTTTTACTTAATAGCTTCTTATGTTCTACAAAGAGTTGTGAAAGAGTGTGATAGCGAAGACGCAAAAAGTCATGAAAAAGATTTAAATTTGATTATTTACAATCAGAACAAAAAGCATTGTAATTTGTGTGAACAAAAATCGTAAGACTTGTAGAACAGTACACAAGTGGCGATAGCAACAGCCTTTTAGCAGTCCAATCTCGCAAGTAGGTCTCGGACCAAAAGCCTAACACGATATCTTTAGAATATTCTCCTTACGATTTTTGAAAAGGAAGGAATAAAGATCAACACCAAAGTGAAGTAAATTGACTTAAGAATATGCTGTGTATTTGGTGGAATAGCAATTTCAATTTGCATTAAACTCAGGCAATCATATAACAATTTTGGAGATAATAATTGCAAAATAAAAAATATAAGCGAATTGCGTTTACAATATGCGATCAAACACAAAGTTACATGTTACCGCTGATATAATGTTGTTGTATGAGTAAAAAAAACTTTTTCGAAAGCAGCTAACGGAAAGGTTTAACTCACCCGCTTTATAGCCCAGATTATAGCCTTATCTTATAAAAGGAGTGTAAATGCTCAATAGTTTTTATTGCTTAACATCGCTGCTTCTCAATAGCGCAGCATGTTAGCATTAGTCTTTAGTAAGCAACAGAGCTTACCCCAACTCAAAAACTATTTTCAGAAGGATATTCGAGCGATAGCTTCGGGACTCTTGTGAAAAAGCTTAAATAAAAACGTCTTAGAAAAAACGAGATTGTGCAAAACTAAGAATGGGAAGCCCTTAACGTCCAAAACGACGCAACATAATCATAATGCCATAGCCGTAACCATAATACCAAAAACCAAGACTCAATTGGTTTGTATGGTAAGGGTCAGGGTTGGGCAGTATTTTAAATACTTGCATTTGAAATACTAGTTTTGCTCCGACGCTGTTACTAAAAAGAATATTATGCATACTTATATACATATCGCACACTAATTCATAAACAGTCACAGCTCAAAATTACATACGAGTATCATGTACATTGATTTAAAATAAGAAAAGTGTTTTGCATTAAGTATTTTGAGTTTTATATTTTAAATACACTCTTTCACTGTACTTTGTATTTTAAATACACTTTAGACGTGTATTGAATGTATTTTATATTAAATGCATCAAAACATGTATTTTGTCCATCCCTGGTTATGGCGTTTTGGTAAGTTACCTCTAATCCAATACAGTGTTGCCCATAAGGTTGGTTCAAACCGCTGTCTTGTTTGATTCTGGTTATGTCATGTCTCATTGGATATTTACACAAGAATATTTTAAACGTCAAAATTAACTAAATTTCCCATTCGCCATGATGTACAATATAGAACATTAATTGACTTTAAACCAAAGAAATTAAAGACTATTTAAACCAGTGGGTTTCTTTGGAGACACGTTGTTTTATTAATAGCATACGTTTAAGGTTTTGTGCTTATTTTGCTCCACTGTTATACTGTTAATAAGTATTCATAACAATTTTCATTTACACATTTTTCACTTAAAACAAAAATATGCATTCAAATGTGTACATTCACAATCATTAAACATTCAATTATTTTATAAATTATAACAAATAGCTTAAATATTAATGTGTAATTTGATTTGTTTATTTACAATATTATAAATTTTAAATTGTTCATGATATTGAAACAAATATTTGTGGTTAAAGAATATATTCTAAATTTTTTATCTTTCGAAGTGTTAAAATTCTTTTGTTCCTTAAATGTATTTAAGAATTTTAAACAAAAATCTTTTAATATTTGATATTATTAATAAATGTATGAACTTAAATAAATGCTTCTTTTTTTTGTTGCTAGTTATTCTAATTTTTACATTTTAACTCTTTGAAATATTTTATATTTTTTTTTTTTTTTAATAAAAAAATGTTTCCTAATAATAGCAAATTCATAAATTTTAATTACACAATTTGTTTTTAGGAATATTACATTATATAAATATTTTTTTTTTATTTTTAATTCTCGTTATTTACATTTAAATTGTATCTTAATTTCGCATATTTTTTTTTTTTGGTTAATTTCATTTATATATGTATACACTAGCATTTAACCAGCTACTTCGTTAGCGTCTCCTTTTCTTTCGTGGATATGTTTTTACGCCAAAGTTTATGTTTCTAGGTTTAAACCGGCTACTTTTTAATAGGTACGACTTTCACCTGTTCGAATATCGAAAATGTACCATATTTTTAATTGTATTTTTTAGAAACATTACGAATGTGACATTTTTTTATTTTAATGTTTATTGGTTATCTATTAAACCGTGGCAAAAAAGTTTTAAAATACAGGTTTTACCCGTTTACTGCCCAAAAGGGTCGAATTTCAAAAAAGGTATCAGACACCTACCCGCTAATTTTTTTAATGAACATAAGGTTAGGGAGTTTACCCGTTTTTACCTTTTTTACCCTGTCACCATAAAAAATCCCAAAACTCCCATCGTAGGGAATCGATTTCGCGAGAGGCCCACCTCCCGGACAAATTTCAACATTTTAGCTTCATGCGTTTCGCCAGTGCGATGATGAATCAGTTCGTCAGTAACGTTACAATTTTATATATACATAGATATAGTGTAGGAATAATAAAAAAAAAAAAAAAAAAAAAAAAAAAAAAAAAAAAAAAAAAAATATAGATAGGTAGATGAAGAACAATTTTTTGAAAAAAAAAAAAATAATAGAATTGATCGTACCCAATTAAACGTTCGAATTTCGAAACGCATAAAATTTGTATTTTTTATATTAGTAACGAATGGGATATATTTTTTATTTTAATGTTTATTGGTTAAAAAGATAGATGGTATAGCAAAAAGTTTTAAAATACAGGTTTTGTCCGTTTACTCATCACTTCAAAAAAGTGCTACCCACCTGTCGGCTTATCTTTTAATAAGCAATAGTAGGTTTTACACGTTTTTGTATATCTTTTAGTTTAGCAGATATGAGGTTAGCGAAATTCCATTTTTACCGCCATTTTTCTATTGAACCACAATAAGTAATTAATTTTTTTATTTCTCCTTTAGCTTAGCAGATATGAGGTAAGCGTGATCGATTTGGCGAGAGGCCTGTCTTCGGTCCAAATGTCAACTCTTTAGATGGGGGACAAAAAAGTACCAAAATACAGGTTTTATCATTTTACTCTCTAAAAAAGCCGAATTTCAAAATAGTACCAGACACCTGTTCTCCTTTTTATTTAATGAACAACAATAAGTATTAAATTAAGCAAGTACTAGTTTTATTAAAAAAGTACCAGTTAAGAGAAGGAAAAAGTACCAAAAATCTCCTTACAGATTATTATTCACTCAGGAACTTGCTTGTTTAATTTTACGTTTAAAGGTCCAATTATAACGGAAATTCAAAAAGTACCAGGTAAAGTACAAAAAGTACCAAAAAGTCACTCTTGCGGACTCTTATTCACTCAGGGCATTGCATGCTTAATTTTATGTTTGTAGATCCAATATTAACGAAAATTAAAAAAGGTACCAGTTAAAAAACGAAGAAGTACCAAAAAGATCCCTCTTATAGATTCTTGTCCACTCAGGATATTTAATGTTGAATTTTATGATTCTAGGTCCAATACTAACGGAAATTGAAAAAGTACCAGTTAAAAACCAAAAAGTACCAAAACGCCCCTCTTACAGATTCTCAATTTTATGTTTCTAGGGACCAATACTAACGGAAATTTAAAAATAACCAGTTAAAAAACAGAAAAGTACCACAAATTTCCCCCTTATAGATTCTTGTCCACTCAGGACATTTAATGTTGAATTTTATGTTTCTAGATCCAATACTAACGGAAATTCAAATAGTACCAATTAAAGAACAAAAAAGTACCAAAAAGCTCTTTTACAGATTCGTATTCACTCAGGACCATGCATGTTTAATTTTATGTTAATAGGTCTAATATTAACGAAAATTAAAAAAGTACCAGTTTAAGAACGAAAAAGTACCAAAACGATCCTTCTAACAAAATCTCATTCACTCAGGACATTGCATATTGAAGTTCATGTTTCGGGGTCTTATATTAACGATAATTAAAAAAAATTGCCAGTTGTAGATCCAAAAAGCTAAAGTAAGAAATTAAATTTCCGTATTTCCCCTTTTTGGTACTGTTTTTCTCCCCATTGACGCGAAAAAAATTGCAATATTGTAGTGGGAGCCCATAATTTAATACGTATATGTCAATGAATAAAAAAATGTTTTGTAAAAAGTACCAAAAATAGTAACGGGTTTTACTCCTTAAACGTCCGAATTTCGAAAAGTACCAAATTCTTGCTTGGATTTTATAAGTTTCAAATGTGATATAGCCTTTACTTCTATGTTTATGGATAAAAAAGGTAGATGTGGTGACAAAAAAGTACCAAAATACAGGGTTTACCCGTTTACTCCGTTAAAGGGCTGAATTTCCAAAAAGTAGCAGACAGCTGTCCTTTTATTTTTCTAAAGAACAACGATAGGTATAAAATTTTTTTGTATCTCTTTTAGTTTTGGAGATATAAATTTACCGAATTTACCCGTTTTTACCCTTTTTTGCCCCATAAACATTCGATTTTAGCTTCAGGAGTTTAGGCTTTGCGATAATGAATCAGTCAGTGAGTCAGTCAGTCATTAACGTTACAATTTTATATATATAGATACATAGTATTTTATAACTAAATCTAGTAATTTGTTTTTATATTACAAACATATCGCACTTGTTCAACCAGATGGTATGAACTCAAAATTATTATTTTTTCACTTTTTGGAAAAAATCGACAAGTTATATTTATATCTTTCCGTAAATATATCGTGCTGTTTCGTCTACTTTATGGTAGCGAAATGGTTGGTTTATTCTTATCCATATGCATTAAATATTACAAATTGTTTTGCTTCTACTGAAAATTTAAAACTTCGTTTTAGTACCCTCTTTATGATCAACTGCGATATGAATATGAACTTTAATTAAACCTAAATCACGTTCTTAGCTTAGTGAGTATTTGATCTAATACTTATTACAATTTACATACAAATATTTTTTTAGTCTTACTGCCAATTTCACCAAGTTCAGTTAAAACTTACTATTACTTTAACCTCCAGTTTACAAAATGTTTTTGACAGATATAACTGACAGTAAGTTATAGGGTATTCATTCGGTTAATCGTTAATCGGTTAACCGATAAATTACTACCCGATTAACTGATCGGTTAATTTAAAATTGGCTATTTTCGATTAACGAATAAACCGGTTAATTTCAGTCGATTATTCGATTAACCGATGTAACAAAATTATTATATTTTTGTAGTACTGTAACCTATTCTTTTGTGTTTTTTAATTATTTGTT
Source organism: Pollenia amentaria (assembly GCA_943735925.1). Classification (NCBI taxonomy): domain Eukaryota; kingdom Metazoa; phylum Arthropoda; class Insecta; order Diptera; family Polleniidae; genus Pollenia; species Pollenia amentaria. The sequence goes on along the minus strand of OX031006.1, from coordinate 220,443,795 downwards.
TCGCTCATATACAAAAGGATTTAAGAAAATATTTTTTCATACAAGCAAATAAGGTGTTCCGTGATCTTAATTTTAAATATATGTTTTCTGTCAACAGCTTTTTGTTTCATGTACTTTTTATATGTATGTGTTTAGCAATTTTTCAGCGGGAAAAAGAAGGAGTACCGATGCCTACTAGAAGGCGTCTGTACTCCTTCTTTTGGATGTGCAAGGCTTGCTCGCTCCATTCCATACACATATCTTTTTTACACACGTTGTCATTGCGGGAAAGGCCTTTCGCTCTCGCTTCTTTCAACAGACCTTCTAATAGGCATTCAAATTAATGGCTCTTTGAAGGCTTTCCAGAGAATGGTAATTTTATAACGGGATCTGAATTCTTTTGCTTTTGGTTTGTCAGGGAATGTGAAATGTGTATCTTATCTCATATACGGAAGAACCAATTCATTCTCTAAGGCAGTTTGATCAGAATGGTATTGAAAAAAGAATGGTTTTGAAGCATGCATTCAATAAAGCCTGAAGTAAGAAGGTCTTCTGAATTTTCTCGCTGGGTTGATTTTTCTCATATCTTCTCATAACAACCTTTTAACAGAATTAACCGAAGAAGTGTTAAAAATTAAAACAGGACTCTAATGGAATAATGGAAGATTTTATATGTTTAAATAAATCAAGGAAAAGGATCAAGAATAACTAATAAAATTATCTCACAGCTTAATTTTAAATTAATACATAATATGTATTAATTAAAAATATGTATTACATATTTATAAATAATTTTTTTGTTTGCTTGTTTAAGTTCAAGATTTGTTATATTGTGTTTTTTTACTTATAAACTCCAAATAATAAATAATTTATGCATTTTTATATCTTGAAATTACTTAATGTATAAAAAAATACGGTTAACCGATTAATAACAAAATTAACCGATTGTTAACCGATTAAACCAAAACCTTAATTAATTAATCGAGCGATTAACCGATTAAAACAAAAGCCAGATTAAATGAATACCCTAGCAAATTATAACAGAACTTGGGGAAACTGACCGTTAAAATGTTAAATTCAAAAAATAAAATATTATAATAAATTTAAATGAAGGCATAATTAGCTGAACGCATCTGTACCGTATAAATAAGCTGTTCGTTTTTGATATACGAAAAGCAACACAAAGGCTTACCGAAATTTAAGCTAACTTCCAAAGCGCCAATAACGCCGCAGTAAAATATATATATTTATATGTATATCATGCATATCATTCCAAACAACACCGTTAAGAATAAGCAATCAGGGCACCGGTTTTAAAATTTATGCTTTTTGCGCTTGACAGTTGATGTGATAATAACAAAAACAAAAACTATACAGAATGGCCGACTCTCAAAAGTAATTAAATAATAATTCTCTAATACTATATAAAAAAAAAAAAACTATCCAACAAAATTTTAAATGCTGCACAACTATTTTAGTTTTTGTAAAAATAAGACCCCATAAAGTATATATATAGGATGATTCAAGTAGAGATCCTTATTTAAATAGACTTTTTTTGACAGATAACGTGTGTGTCATGTCATGCTGTCAGGGTATTTTTGTTAAGTATTGTTTGGCACTTCATAATGGAAAGACTAACGCCTTCCCAAGCGACATCGCTTCGCTCTGCGGGCTGAAAAGTTCCAAGAAGATCCGACGCTTTCGAGGCAAATTTTGTTCAGCGATGAGGCCCATTTCTGGCTCAATGGGTATGTAAATAAACACAATTGCCGCATTTGGGACGAGGAGCAACCCGAAGCGCTTCAAAAACGTCCACTTCATCCAGAAAAAACAACGGTTTGGTGTGATTTGTGAGCCGGTGGAATCATCGGTCCATATTTCTTTAAAAAGGATGCCGGTTCGAACATAATCGTCAATGGCGACCGTTATCGTGGCATGATAACCGACTATTTGATGCCTGAAATCGACATTTGGTTTCAGCAAGACGGCGACACTTCCCACACATCGCATCAATCAATGGATTTATTGAGAAAACACTTCGGTGAGCACATAATTTCACGTTTTGGGCCGGTCGATTCGCCACCAAGATCGTGTGATATCACACCGTAAGACTTTTTCCTGTGGGGATATGTAAAGTCTAAAAGCGCACAAACTCGTTTCGATTCAGGCCTTGGAGAAAAACATCACGCGTGTCATTCGCCAGTTACCAGCCGAAATGCTCGAACTAGTCATCGGAAATTGGACTCAACGGATGGACCATCTGCGACGTAGCAACGGCCAACATTTGACAGACATAATCTTCAAAAAATAAATGCCAAAGAATGTTCTTTCAAATGATAATAAACATTCCCCATTAAATTTGAATTTTCTGTTTTTTTTTTTCTTTAAAAAAGTAGAGGACCTCGAAATGGATCAGCCTTTATATTCTGACTACTTGAGTAATTCTAAGTCGATGTAGCAATGTCGGTCTGTCTGTCCGCATGTTCGTGAGCGTGACAACACGCTCACTTTCGAAAAACGCAAAAAAAAACAAACTTGGTGTCAAATTGTTTGTAGTTATCCTAATCAGCTTTGGATTGAAATCCAGCACCATCGGTTCAGTAGGATCAGAACTATGTATCAAAATGTGGAACCACCACCCTAAAAAAATTGATAATTTTGATACAAAAACTAACATAAATGGTGGAATAATGCACGGATTGATATAAAATGTTGCACGAATTCGCTTTATACAACTGCAAATCATACTGAAGATCGGTCCATAATTTACCATAGGCCCCATATAAACCCTACTCCCAGAAAACATTTAAGTACGCCTCAATCCGTAATAAATAACGCTATCCTACTAAAATTTGGTACGTCACGTTTATGACTAGAAATCACACTGTAAAATTTCGTAAAGATCGGTCCATAAGTTTCTCTAGGCCCCATATATACTACTCCCGGAAAACAGTTTATTGCGCATAAACCCAAATAAATTCGCCTTAAACCGTAACAGATATATATTTTGCGGTACAATTTTTTCTAACTTAGATTCATATGGTCATACGGTTCATAATTAACCTTAGATCCCATATTAAGGAGCCTTCTGAAACTCACTGTTAATGCTAAAGCTAATTACACTGCTGTATTTAAATTTATTCTAATTTATTGTTTGTAATACCACAATTCTGTCTTCAAAATTTTGGAATGATTGGTCCATAAGTTACTATAGGTCCAATACAAATTACCCTCCTAAAAATTATTTTAGTTCGACTAAAACTGTTACGAATCATGATATTTTACTCAAGCCAGTTCAAAGTTCTAACAAGAAACGCATACAACTTTCTTATTGTCGGTCCATAATTTAATATTGGTCTATGCCGCAACCAATTTTATTGCTGACGTTCGTTTTTCTGAAGCTTAGTTAATAATATATATGTATTTACAATATTGAGCCCAACTCTGTCGGTGGAGGGTATCAAAGATTCGGCACAGCCGAATATAGCATTGTTTTTGATACTGTTTTCAGCATATCTCTGGACTTTTGACAAAAGACTTACAGTACAACATATTACCATAATTTCAAATACATATATATTAAGATGTATAACCCAGTTGACCACTTCTTAAAGGCATTATTGAAGATGGATGCACGACAAATCGTCAACAACATTTTCGAATAAGTGTCGCGAGAATCGTGTACGATACAAACAAAGACATTGTTTTTCTTCATGTCGTTCATTCGATCGAACAAATTTTTTTTTTGTTACACGACAATGTCGGTCAATGCCGAGCATTTTGTCGTCCACGACATTTTCCACAAAATTTTCATCCAGAAGTTCTAAGTGATAGAGGACATGTAGTGCATAAATCGTTGATGACAATGTCGTCGACGGCAGTTTTGCTAACTGGGAAATTATTACTGTTCTTATACAAACACTGTTTTTCATTGGGTACTTTTTCTACACAGCGGTCACTATTTGAACTTTTCTGATTTCCATCACTGTGTGTTTTATTGCAAATATACTAAAGACTTTTTGTTTTAACACATTTTTAAATGTATTATCAGTTCGCCAACATTCTAACAGTACGTTACGTAACGAGTACAGCAACGCTGGGCTAACGGGACCTTTTGTATATACACAACTGTAACTCTAAAAAGACAAACAAGAATTGAAAATAAATTATTAAGCCCTTCGTGCTTCAAACTTGTAGCCCGGAACCAGTACTGCCAGAAAACCTTTAGCACATTTCCACAGGCATAAACACCAATTTTCCAAAAACGTTCAATGAATACGTTTCGCTATGCAGTCGCATATTTAAGAGGAACATAACATTGTTGCTTGATTTTACATTTCGTGCTAAAGTATGATGCTTAATAACGCCATGCTAAAATGACTTTCACGCTTATTTACGTTGAGTTTTAAATCCCGGATTTATTTCTTCAAACAAAAATCCGCCTTAAAAAATAAACTCCCTAAATAATATGTCACCTAAATTTTATTCGTTTAATTGCCTCAGTACTATTTGCAACAAGAACGAGTAAAAAAAATATAGTCAGTAAAGCCCATACACCATAGTATTTACAAACGAATTTGCTTAAAGGGATTAAAGGGAAGGTCGCTAAATTGTGTATTAATATTAACATTCAAAAGGTTAAAATAGCTTACACATTTTCGGGAGTTATATTTAAATGGAAGTTGTATGTGTAGTAAATTTAATCTAAATGCGTACATAATTAATTATTAAGTCATCGATGACAGATACTGATTTTTCTTTCAAAGATGATAAAACTTGATTGCATCTCGCAAGCGTCCGCGTATTTAGAAGTCCTAACAGACAATGTCGCTAAGTTGTCACCTTCTTTAGTACGGCGACAGAACAAAGGCGTTTTCATTCATAACTGCTTTTGTTTGTGTCATTGTCACGTGAATTCATCAATGAAGTTTTTATTTACGATCATTTTATGCATATAAACAGAAAAAATTATCAGTGGTGTCTTATTACTAAAAAAATTGTTTAAAAAAGTATTTCAATTTAATTAATGTGCTAATTGATTCAATTATTTTTAAGATAAAAGAAAATTAAAAATATAATTTTGTTTAAATTGACATTTTAGTTGTTTTTACATAAATTCTTGATTGAAATATTAAATAAATAACAAAATATCTTTATTAATTTGTTTGTTTAAAACAAAATAATTTAAACTTGTTGAATTGTTGTTGGGAATTGTTAAAACCTGAGCTATAATTAATTAAATCAATTAACACATTGTTTGCAACGGCAAAGTTATGTGATCCTTTTTTTTAATTAAAATTGAAAATATCATTTATAAAAAAAAATATTCACAATTTTAAATTTTTAAAATTTTTGGTAATCAATATATTCATTTTCGTAATAGATGCAAAATCAAAAAATTTTTTGCTTGATTCTATTAATTTGGTTATAAGAGACAATTTCAAATTATATCTGTGTATACTCGTGTATGTAGGTATACTTAAAAGGCAGACATAAAATCGCTCCCTTCTATTAGCGCACCCTCTTTTAATGCCTCCAAAAACATTTAACTTTTTCGCTGGGGATATACATAAAGATTACCGGACGGTCTTAATTTTTCTAGATTTACAAGAATTTTCAGAATTGACAACTAAATATTTTTTGTCACGATTTTGAATGCCGAACACGCTATTATTTTTAAATTTTTTTATAGTTTTCCTTAAACAAAGCTGTGTAAAAATCAAATTGGTACCTTCACTCGTAAGTCCAATTTAAAGAATTTTACGGGAGAGGAAAAAACCTGTAAATGCAGTTTTGTTTTATTGTCGACTCTTCTTTGACATGCAAGACATGGACAACTATAAATTATGGATCTTTGTTTCGAAGGGTTTTGTTAGATGTTTCGTATTTTTCTTGTTATAGAATATAATAAAAGAAGAATAAGCAAATATAAAGAAGAATAAAGTATCTTACAGGGGTCTCAATGCTTACTACACAGAAAAAATAAAAAATTGTCTCTAATCACCAAGTGTATACCAAATTCATAATATCAAACAAGTTGTTGATTTTGCACCTTTTACCAAAATGATTATATTGATTACTAAAAATTGAAAAATTGTGAATATTTTTTTCAATGAATGATATTTTTAATTTAAATTAAAAAAATTAATAAAAAAACTTTGCCATTTCAAACATTGTGTTAATTTATTTAATTAAATATAAACAATTCCCAATAACAATTTTAAAAGCCTTAATTATTTTATTTTAAACTAAAAAAGGCAATTAAAACTTTTTGTTATTTAATTAATATTTTAATTATTTATTTATTTTAAAACAACTAAAATGTTAATTTAATTCTTAATTTTCTTTAAACTAAAAAAATAATTGACTCAATTAACACATTAATTAAATTCAAATTATTTTGAAACCATTTTTTTAATTAATAACAAACTGTTTTCTGTATATGTTTGCAGATCATCGATTGGTAGCAACTGAAGACTCTGGCCGTCAGTAGTGGGATGGCTATACACATCGGTAGTTACGTATAGATGCTGTGTTTGGTGGGATGCAATGAAGCTGGCAAGGAAGAAAATTTTGTATAAGGCTTAGAGGTGGCCTTCGATCGGTATGACAGGGCTATGAAAAGTGCTACTCAAGCGGCTTTACATTTGATTCTATATATTCTGCCTATTAAGCAGTATGTGATGGAAATAGCAGCCAGAAGTCTTCTTAGACTGCGGTAACTGGGAGTTTTAGGATGAGATCGGCATTGGGGGTTATTACCTGGGCACGCCCGGGTCCACGGATTACGTGCAAAACAAGGGGAGATTCTGGAAATTTGCAGACGGTGAAACTACCGTCTGAGGTGAGCTGGTCAAGGCAGGGCATTTTATGTACGGGACTTGCTTTTTTTACAGATGGCTTGTTGATAAAGGGCACGGGTGCAGGGGTCTACTTTGAGGATTAAGGTATTTAAAGGTCATATGGGCTTCTGACGACTACAGTGTATAGTTAGCGGAGGTTCTAGGGATTTTGATGGCCTTAGAATTGATAAGGGGTAACATTGCTGTTACGCTAGGTGGCTCTTAGGGCCTTGATGGGATATTTTGTGAATTTCAAGCTTGTGAATGATTTAAGAAGAGCTCTAAGGGAAATCTAAGGGGATTATTTGGAGAGGGTGTGTTAGGTACTTGGTCACTGCAATATCAACAATAATGAAATGGCCGTTGCGCTCGCGAAAATAGGAAACACTGACGATGTGGAGATGTTTAGATCTCCAAAAGGCTTTCATTTGGGGAAGATTGGGAAATAAGTTCTAATCTTCACATATGGTAAAAAAAAGTCACCGGGGACATTAATTTGTTTATGCTTTATGGCCCTTCGATTTAAGTTACTTTATGTTGGGCTAATACATTTTGCAAAGCAATGCTCTTCACAAATCGCTATAAAATATAGTTTTTAAATGAGTTTTTTTCGATAAAGTAACCCCATTTGCGAATTCGTCAGCATACAAACTTCAAAAAAAGATGTGAAAATTGGTATTCTTTTCTGTAAAGATCCGAACAAAAAGAGCAAACGTTATAAAATGTAGCTTGAAAATATACAAGAAAAAAACTAGATAAATCTTTTTTAGGTCGGTATTCCTACACAATCGTACAATTCATTCGCACGAAAATCTGACGGAATTCTATCCGACATAAAAAATGTCTGTAAAATCTGCTGACAATGCCACACTATCCCACAAAAAAGATGCAAACTCAAATGACTCAGCTACTTTATAAGAAAGTGCAACTCTAATCTCATAGAATCTATCTATCATTTTATAAGAATTTCCATAAGCATTTGCAAGGCGGACAGACTTGTCAAAAAATCGGTCACTCAATTAATTTTTATGGTACACTGTCATACATTACGAGCACACACGATTTTTTTTTTTGACATATCGTGCGACTGAATAGGATAGTGAATACTGGCCTTTACTTATAAAAAAGTTTACAAACGACAAATGTTAATATTTTGTTATTAAATTTCATAGTTAAAGGGGACTTTGTAGTTATTGAATATATATATATATATATATATATAAATATATAGGGCGGGTCGATTTATTGGGACGCAGAAAAACCGCCCAAGTGACAAGGAAAATTGTATTCTAGGGATCAACATAAGAAACTTTGCCCAAGAACCCATACCTCTAAAATGAATTCCGATGTTGCTTTTATTGACCCAAAGGTCAAATTTTGTAAAATCCCACTTTGACCTTTGTTACTTGGGCGGTATTTAAATTGACCCACCCCAGTGTTCATATTTGTTATCTGTTAAAGAAAAAAAAAAAAAATCTGCAAGAAAAACATTTGTCAAGTAACTTGGTTAAGTATGAGTATTATTTAATTCCAATTTATTAACATGCATACGCCATATGGTACAACTAATAAATCAAACTTTTAAAAAAGCACTAAGCGAAAAAATAATACTTGTTGTAAAAGTATGGCTTTTTTTCTGAAAAATTAGTCTTTTTTCTAAAATTCTTGGTTTGTTGTAGAATAGAGTGACCTTTTGTAAAAAAAACTATTTTTTATAATTACTCTAACTTTCTTGAATAAATGTGGTGAAAGTTTACGGACTTTTGAAAAAAGTTAGTGTTTAAAAATGATATCATTTAAATGTTGGACATATCTTCGCCTGAGGTGGTCCATTTGGAAGGTCCAATTTTGGCGACTCGGTCGCGCATAGCGACTGGTATCTCGCGAATAACACAAGTAATGTTGGCTTTCAAAGCTCCTAGTGTAGCTGACCTTTACCTGAAAACATCAGACCTTACATATCCCCAGAGAAAATGGTGCAAAGGTGTGATATCGCACGATCTAGAAGGCAAATTTTTCTGGAAAAACATGAAATTAAATGCTCACCATAATGATTTCTCAACAAAGTCTTGTTGAAACTAGAGCTCACCAAGACCATGAGCTTAAATTTCAGCAAGCACAAGTTTGTTTCTATTGTATATTTTTTTTGTGTAAGAAATATTCTTAGTATATCTATGATGATATTTAATTTAAAGTATATAAGTGCATTAACATGGTGCAAAAACGGTTACCATTTACGGTAAGACGACGAATCGATTCGGCACGGTCTTCGCGTGCATTCTCATCTACATCTGCTATATTCACTTCACTAAGTGTTGGATGTGGTCTTACGGAAGATTTCGCGTTTTTTGTGGTCTCTTTAGAAAGCTGCCTTTTTTTCATTTCTCTTTGCTCCACCTTTTATGCCGAAACACAATGAACACAAATTTATTTAGTTGAGACTTATTTGCAAAATTGTTGTAAAAATTAACTTTTAAGTTTACCCCAACACTAGTAAATAAAATATAAGTAAGAAAAAAAAAAAAAAAATTATATTTATTTAATACATTTTCTTTGAACAAAATAAAAAATTTGTTGAACTAAAGCTTTTGTTAAACGTGGATTTTGTTTTGTTATTTTTATTTTGATCACGCAATTTGTGTTGACTGTAGTGGCCTGTTTTTACACATTGTCACTTCACTTCCAAAAAATACTTTTTGTCTCTTTCTTGGAAAGCTGCTCTCGCAACTGATTTGGGCCTTATTGAAGCACATTGAAAATCAAAGCTCACGATGAGTCATCCTTTAGTACCTTAAATTGTGTGTGTGTATTATTATATACATTTTGTGATCCATTATTTATTAAAACTATTACAACTTCTATTAAAAATTAAAATTTTTATGTTTACGTAGGTCTATATAATTAAAGTACTTCTTACTAAATTTGTTTTTTTTATATGTGTGAATGTTTGTATGTGTAATTAGTAATTTAAGTGTATTCTGTGTGCAATAATAGTAATTGACATAGTTTCATAAGTATTGTTGCTATTGTTAAAACACGTAGTTGTGCTAAACTTTTAAATAAATTATAAAAGCGATGATGATGTAAACTTCTGGAAGAACTGCGAACTGTAAAGGAAACAGAGATAAGGAAGAAATACACATATTTATTATTTCATTTGTAAATCTTCATGGTAAATCTTTAAAAATAAGAAAAATTAGATATGTTCTGTATGATTTTTTATTACGCTAATTATTAGTATATAAAAAAAAAAAATGTTTTCTTAACCTCGTCGGGCGAAAAAGGGTACATTTAAACTTTTGATATGCAATAACTCTTTTCCTTAATCATCAGATACGTAAAATTCTGTGATATCTCGACATTTATAGCACACAGTATATTTATTAAATTTTTTACAAATGTCGTGGGGCGTTCCACTAATAAGTAATAGGGCCAGGTTAATTTAAAGCCCTTAAGAAGCTATATGGGTTCAACTGTACCTTCGTATATTTGGTGTAATGTAAAATAACAAAACAAAATAAAACGATACGAAAATGAAGACTTTTTTATTTATAAAATAGTAAACTATTTGAACATAAATAATTAAAACCCTGTTTACTGAGAATCTTTGCATGAAAAACGTATTGTTTCTTTTAGTGAGTGTTCATCACAGACGGTATTAGTGCAGACGTGACTTTCTGGTTCTGTGTTCTATTCATGGTTACATTGCCAAATATAACACCTTCCAACGATGGGTAAGGCTCCACGACTGTCATATGGTGCTTTCGGTCCATCTTCTGGTTCTGCTGATACACTAATGCGTCTTCCTTAAGCCATTTCTACTGCACTTGTGTAAACCCATTCCACCTGAACTGAAGGGTATAAAAAGAATCTCTGCCAATTTTTTTGCTTTTACTCGTCCCGTGTGACCGCTATCATGCCATATATATGTATGTAAATTGTAGTTTTGAGAATTGGGCCTAGTCAATATTTAAATATATTCGACCTTTTTTTAATTTATTAAAAATAAAAAGTATTTTCGAGCAATACAATATTGAATTTGGAGAAAGTGATACGTCTCAAACAAATATATTTGTACCTCATTCCCTTATAATGATATCCGACGGATATCGAAATATTGGAGAAAATTAATGAATTATCTAGTGCAAATAGTCTTGCATCGTAGAATTTGCAAAATGGTATAGTTTTTCCATTAAGTCTATATCTAAATTTGTGTAAGTCATATTGCATAGTCATAAAACGAAAAAAAAAAACAAATAAGACTTAAAAAAATTACAGTTTAAAAAACATACACATTGAAAAATGTCATTCCATTTATAAAGAAAAAACGTAAAAAACAGCAACAGTTTATTATAAAACTCTTACCAAACAACATTGCTTCTCGATTATCAATTATACCAGGACTACGTTGTACTACACTCTCCTTACCGCCCTTCCATAAAACGGGTGAAATGCTGGCAAGACACTTAACGTGCATAGGACCACTGTTAAAATCACGAGGATCAACTGTCATTACCAAACCTAACGCTGACGTTATAAGGCCATGACGATGTACGGTGTCATTGTAACGTACTAAATAATGTTCATCAACAACCTGCAATAGAAAAGAACCAAAATATATGATACAAAAATTAATAAAGAGTATATGAACAAAAAGAAAAAAATAAATTAAAACGAAAAGACGTATTCTGTTCTTGTAGTTGACACAATAAATTTGCTACTACGAGGAGGCAGCTTATTTATTTATGTATTGTTTCTGACATTGTTTCTAGATGGCATGTAAATAAAAGTTTAACATTTACTAATTAATTTTATACTATCTATAAGGAATTTTCTTTAAGATTTTTTGTTAAAAAAATTGTTATCTTTAGAATTTAATAGCAGTTAATTAAACTTTTTTAACCTTCATTTTTGTAAGAGAATTTCCTTGAGAAAATATTAAAAGCTTCTAATGACATTATGAAAAGGGAAATTAATAACAAGTTTTTAAAGTTATTAATTAGTTAAGGGGATAACATTTTGTTATAGAAAAAGAGAGAATACGGAGATGGTTTTTTAATTAAAAGTAAAATTTTACCAAGAGTGTTAAGAGCAATTACCTAATAAAGGTATTGATATGGACTAGTCGCGAATACATCAGACTTGGTTACTTTATGACTGATAAGCAGCAAAAAAGTACTCCTCTTTTGATTCCCACAACACAATAAAATATAGGCTGAACCCACCGATCGACTTAGAATCCCTTTTCGAATATGTCTAACGATGTCCGTCCGCGCAAAAAAACATTTGAAAATAATTTGATAAAATTTTGTACATAGGTTCTAACTGTCAAAAGAACCGAGCTTATTGCATATTCCTAGAATCTGTCCATTATTTCACACAGTCTCCATACAAGCTTCATTCCGAAATAGAGTCTTTGTGACCATAAACCTTAGTATTTACAGTTTACTCAGTCCAAGTTTAATTAATTGTAATCTAAATCATCCTACCAAATTTTATTGGAATTAATCTATATTTGGCCGTAGCTCCCATACAAATTCTACTTTCGAATATAGCTTTTAACGCCATAGCTTTTTTTATAAATGCCATTGACATAAAATTTGGCTACAGTAAGATTGACGATATCTTTTATGTCCAGTCATAATGTTGTGTTTGAAGGTCGAGAATTAAACATAGGTCCTTTTAAGGCCCCCTTCCTAAATTCAATATAAAAAATCTCATAAAGATGAAGCTATCAAAATAATACTCGGCACAAATAACTTTTACATGAATCTTATGGTCTTTTCTTTTCTATAAAAAATGTGACATTTTATTTAAAAATTTCAATTTGGTGTTCGTTTCTTAAAAATGCTTCGCTCTCTAAAAGGGTGGCTAGTTTTATTCTAAAAAATGCACCCTTACTAATGGCATAAGGCATGGCACTTCACGCCCCGTATAAATCGACAGTGTTGTAAAAAGATGGCTTCTGTTTATAAATAGGGGTACCAGACGAAGTTGGGAAAAAATCGCCTCTAATCAGGGCAGTAAAACTTAATAATTTTAATAGTTATTTTTTCTATTATTTAATAGTAAAAACATAAAAAAGCGTTACATTGTTAATGATTATATTTCGGTGTTATAAAATTGTCTTTGAAAAAAAAGTCAATTCAAAAAATCTGAAAAACTTGGTGCTAATCAGAGAACTGCAACAATACATAATACTTGCGAGCGCACACGCTGTTTACTAAATCAGTTTTAGTCCCGAATACTTTTAAGCACTCGCTTTTATTTATATGTTGGCTCGTTGGCTCGTTCGAGCGAGCTTCATGCATGAAAAAATTACCAATAACTTTTTACTTGTACATGTGTTAACTACATAAAGTAGTAAGAGCCCAGAAAAAGTATGAACAATATCACAATCACTCAAAGCAAAGTTTCGTGTTTTCCTATTTTCATATTCGGTAACTTCTTATACAAATTTGTATTCAACTTACACGACTTAGGTGTTACGACCAGCTCGTAACAACAACATTCACGGCATATTCATTTAGTATATGTTCGTGTTTTTGAAATTCAACATTAAGTGAAAACGTGGCTGCCAGATTTTATGATTTGTCATAGGTTAGACGATTTTAGGCGTTTAAATGATTTAGTGCATGTTTTGTTATTTATTAATAAAGAGTGCACTCAGCCAATTAAAAAAATGTTCTTATGTGCATCTTTAGCATCATAGAATATAATTGTGTGTTTGTTGAATAAATTTGTTGTCAAAAATGTATAAATATGTATATAACAAGTAAATTCTGTGTCTACGTCGCACAATGAGATAACGGAATGCGCTGCGTTGCCATTGGTCAATATTTTTGTAAAAATATTTACATATAAATGAAATTGACCTATAAAAAAATTGTGATTCATAAGCCTGTCGCATTCGTTATATATTTTCCACGAAAATTTTTCTTATAATAACTTTTAAATTCATTTTATTTCATAATGAATTTAGCCCTACATGTTTACTTAAATATACGATCATTGATTTTTTCCTAAACCATCTGGCAACACTGCTTTAAGTATTACTACACCGATGTTCTAGGTAATAATGTGCAAGTGTGTTTTCCAATTCCTTCACAAACATTTCTTGTGTTGTTTATCAGAAGTACGAATGCTATTGCCGAATGTTGAACAAATATATTTACGACACAATACAAAACAGAACTCATATAAATTTCATTGCGTTTACTAAAGGCTCCTATGTTAAAAACACAATTTCTTACGAGCCTGGCGAGCACATACAAAAGCAATAGGCTGTATTAACTACACCGCAACTCGTTTTAAGGCGAGTATCATTAATCATAAAAACGGGTGCTCGTTGCAGTTCTCTGGTGCTAATGAATCAGCAATCTGGCAAAAGTTATTTATTTTCTTGTTTACATATTTTATAAAAAACAAACTAAAGAAATTGGAATTTCGTCATTCATTTTGTTCATTTATTTAATATCAATCTATTAACAAATTTTGATTTATGTACAAATTTTTTTTATATTTTGAAGAACAAACTTTTTGTCAGCAGTTAAAAACAGGGCTGTCCAATTTTGTGTTTTGTTCTCGTCAAATAAAAAATTGCATTACTACAGGGTCGACAAGACATTTTATACATGTACCTTTTAACTGGGTGGTATTTTTTTTTATCTTTTTTTTTTTTTTGTAAAAAAGAAAAAACCATTAACCTCATAACATAATTTTTTGGCGGGTGTTCATGATAACTCCAAATATGGTACACTCATGGTTATGGCACATGGTTGGGTTTGATCGACTATACTTTCCTACTTCCCAGTAAAAACTTCACTTGTTAAAATGAATAGCTTCTTGTACTCATTATTTAGTAGCTTTCTTCTAGAACTATTTTCTATAACTACCTTTTTTCAGATATATGTAGGTTAGAAATAATGACTTACTTTTGAATGCGTTTATTCTGAGACATCCCTTGTAAAATTTATTGGTTCTTTTAGTAGGATTGTGAGTAGTATTTTTACTTTTCTCTGATTGCTCAACACATTCTTCTGTAGGTTTGTACTGGGTTATTTTACTTTATTTTTGTATAAGTTTGTCACGATAATCAGAAATTTATTAATATGCTTAAAATCGCTAAGTTTGCTTTTTAATATAAATTTTTTATCAAAGTTGTTTTCGGGAATACTATTATTAATTAAAAGATTTTGTTTTTTGTGCTTAATTTCCTTTTTTTAATAATTGATAAAAAATACTGAAATTTATTGTTTTTTATCTATCATAATGTTTCTTTAGAGTTTTGTCTAAATAACTCACAACTAGAAAACAAAATGCAAACGCATTTTATATTTCTTTTATCTACGGAAATTTTTCTTTTATCTTGATTTTCATGTGCTCAAAAACTATTTTTTTTTTCAAAGTAATCCTTATGTATTTGTTTGAATTAACAAATTTCTACCTCTTAAAATTTTTGTTGTAACTAGTGTTTTCAACTAGCAATCAATGATGCAAACTTTTTTAGAGCAAAAAGCACTTTAAAATTTAAAAAAGCACTATTTCAATAAAAAGCACCAAGCCAATTTTTTTTCAATTTAATCGATAATTGAACTCAAAACAAGTTACCAAATATTTAAAAAAAAAAGAAAAGCGAAGGCGTTGTTGGAGTACCATTTTCGTGCATAACCTTAATTTGGAACTTAATTAGTTGAGTTTGAATTGGGTCATAAAACAGTTTTAAATAATATATTGATTTTTGTATGTTTCATTGGAAAAGATATCACTGCAGGCACTATGTGGTAGAGTGTAATAATTTAGCATAAATTATGTCGACGAAGTTCATATAAAATGTGACGAATTGAGTTAATAGAGTTCAAGGATAATCTGTTTTAAATTTGGATTTACTGTAGGTCATCGAACTAAATGTTCTTCTAACTTCCGCGTTAGAGTATGGCAAACTTAAAATACTTAATACAAAATTGGAGAGATCTAAAAATGGATTTTGTCCTATTGAATCTTCAAATCGTTGATTTTTATCCAAAAAGATCTTTCCGTTGTTGATTTTTCCATTTAGAATTCTTAATATTTTCCAAGCAATTTTCTTTAATACAATGTTTAACGAAAACAACTACATCGTTTTAAAGCAATTAACAACCGATGTGAGATTTACAAAACAAAGCAGGATTGCAGAGTACATGAAACGGAGTACGCCTCCCCAATCTTCTCACCAATAAACTCAAGAATTGCTGCATCAAAAATTGCAAGTCTGGGCGATGCTTTTGTCGTGAGCTTACTTTATAAACTGTGGCCATACTAAAAGAATATTTTTACACTTAACAAAATTATTACTGCATAATTTATTAAAGAAATTGTAGAAAAAAGTAAAAATTTTAAAAAGCACTAAAGGCACTATCCTAAAATTGAAAAACCACCAAGTTTGTGCTTTTACTTAGTTTGGCACTAAAGATAAAATTTTGGCGATTCGAGGCATCAAAAAGCGCCATAAATAGTCCCAAAAGTGCTAAATTGGCATCACTGCTAGTAATTGTTACTATTAAAATCTTTGTTCTATTAATTACTTTTGAAAATTTTCCAAAACTAATCGTAAGTTTAGCATAAATTTCAATATTACTCATGGGCAGGGCTGTCAGATTTTTTTCACCTTTATCGTCAAATTTAATTTTTTTAGTTTTTTGGTGAAAATATTCGTCAAAAATCGCCAAATGGAAGTTAAAGTAAACAAGAGTAATTTTAACATTATTAAAATTTTTTTATATATAGCATAATTCTAGTTGTGTGCTTATGTTTTTGTATTTTTACGGTATAAAATAAATATTAAAAAACTTACCGCCGTATTCATAAAAAACTAAAATGGATATGAAATCTGTTTTAAGAAAAATTTGTATGGAAATTTAGTTTTAAAATCCGTTTGAAATCTATTTTATTTTTTATGAATACGGCAGTTAGGATTTATGAGATCAGTTAATCAAATGTTGGAAAATATTAATTTTAATTAACATGAAAAACTAATTCTTATGAGCGTGGTTTTCTATGTGGAAATAAGGCAGACATTTTTTTTTAATCGAAACGTAAAGCAACGTTCGACAATTAATTAGACTTCCCAGAAAATTCACAATATTCAATACAGATAGTTTCAAAACAATTTTATTACATACCTGAATTATTTTTAAGAAGTAACTTATAATCCAGATTCGTTTTCGATTCTATATAAAATCATGGTTTTCAAACATTTTAAGTTAATATTTTATTTTTTTTTAGATATGCTTAGAAATATTAAAAAAATGGAATTTATTTCGTTAAAAATCGACGCAAAGAGTATAATACCACTGCGACTTATTTTCGCTCTGCATACCACATTAAGAAAAGCGCTTGATTTGGTTTTATAGAAACTGGTTCAATGGAATTTATTTTTAAAATAATTTTACTTTCGGTATTATGTATTTTAACTATTATTACATACTAGCCAGTATACATTACTATTGTTAACATTTTGAAATCCAATTTCATATGCAATCGAAGACGATTCAGTTCTTAGAATTTATTTCCCAAAATAAATTAAAAATTTACAAATTTTCGGTGAAGATCTCATGATTGATAAGAATATTATAATAACTCGAAATATTGCATAATATGTGTTTATATAAATGCTTGAACAAATGCTAACTTGTGATAAGTAAAATGTCTAAAATAATTGTTAATGTTTTAAATGTAATTCTCTCGCAGTACTTTTAATATATCTTTTTAAACATTACAACAGACATAATTTGCTTTTATAACATGTTGTTAAAACAATTCGCAATTGTTCTACGATAGCGTAGTAACTCAAAAAATTTTTTTGTACTTTTCGAATAAATCGATACGTGAAGATATGAATGTTATCTTACCGCTGCAAAAATATAGTGATATTTTGTCTACTTTTAGATAATGAAACAGTTGGTTTAAAAATCCTTTTTCATATGCTTTTATTGTTAAATTTTATGTTTAAATTTTAAGTTAATATAATACTGTTGAACAAGTGCGAGTAAAAACATGAGTAAAAATTTACATGATGGGTCTATACTTAACATTAACTGCCTGTTTGTAGAACGCGACTCGCTTATAATAAGCGCTAACTTATTAGCGTGTTTCTTTTTTTGGGTTTTAGATCGCGACTGTTGACGATTTTTATTAAAAACCGTAGCAGCTGTCAATTAATTTTGGTTTATATATAACGCTTTGCCTTATCATAAATGTCAACGTTTGGCGAGTAAAAATCTATACTCGTTCTTGGAATAAAAATAATAAAAGTGAAACAAAAATATAAAATGGAACTTTCTGCAAAAAAATGGTAACTAAAATTGTTTTAATACTATTAAAATCACTTGGTACTTTTCCTGCAATGCGATCACCATTTAAACATTTTAAATTCCCATCACTGTGTGTGTTGTTTTATGTGTACTAATGCCTGTTTATTTATGTTTTTGAAAAACAGATGACACGTTTTTACATGTTCTATAAATGCACAAACGAGCTTACAGTACGTTACGGTGCGTTACATTGCATTTCATTACATTTACGGTCGGCTAAAGAGACCTTATATCTAGCAAAGATATGCACTAAGTATTAAAGTATACGAAGTCAAAAAAATTTTGGTAGTTATTCGAATAATAACTAAAATATTTTTTTTCCCTTTTCCTTTAAATTTTATCCTTTGAAACAACGTTTGCAAAAAAGTTTTTATTCTTTTTCTTTTTATAAAAGCAATGTTTTTTTTAATATTTTCATTGCAATTAAGAATGTAAATATAACATATTATTCTTGTTAGTAAAATTCACATTTGTAAAAACCAAATTATAATTTTAACAACAATACAAGGGCGCTCGATTGGAGACATTGTATATATATAAAATGTTATTGTTAACTAGTGTTTATTTTAGTATGAATATCTATTTTTGCTGGCGAATAAGCAAAAAAAAAAAAGTAAAAAAAAAAAGTTATTTGGGGCGAATACTATTAGATATTAACATACATTTGAGATTTTTTTCTTAAAGGGATTTCAGGGACGGTCGCTGTTTCTAGATGGGAGTTTTGGGCAAATGTGAGACGATTCGAAGAGAATAAAATTTTTAGTTAAATATGTTAGCGGAGAATTTAATCCAAACACCATCATAATTCGTTGGCTTACGGACAAAAAAAGTCTAATTTGGAAAGTAGTTTTATGGTTAATATGTGAAATTACAGACCGATTCTCCCCATTTACATTGACTTCGGTCTTAGAACAAATAAATGTATTTACCAAATTTGATAAAATTATCTACAAAATTGCAATTTGTATTTTTCGCACAATGTTAACACCTACAGCCAACCAGCCAGGCGGACGGATGAACTTTAAACAGTGATTGTGTGTAGGTCGGTAACTAAAAGATTGGTACAGATTTATATGTGTAACATCTCCAAAAACGTATTTAATTGCTTTTTCCTTATTTCAGCTTAAATAAATATAAAATTTTAAAGTTTAAAATAACATTTATCTTTAATGAAAACCTGCTTTGGCTTACAATTTAGGAATAAAAACTAAATGTAGATGGCGAATTGAAACAACACGTTGGGTATACAGAAAATAGATATTTAAAACAGAAAACCCAGAATTTTGAAAAAACTAACTTTTTTATTTGCTGCGAAAGCTCTTATAAGCATCTTAAAAAATTAAACATATGCGGTATTTCATGTCAAGTGACCCAACTTTTAAAGTCGGTGTCTTCCGATTTGGATGAAATTTGCACCAAGGTTAGTCCTATTGGATAGTAGTTTGGACACCTTAGATGCGACTGCTTTATTCCATTGGTCAAAGAATTATTGTAAAGTAACTGAAATAGTTTTTAGTAGTAAAGAGGAACATGAGAAAACATTGAAAACACTGAAGAGCAGATTCGATGCTCAGGAAACAATCGATGGCGCCGCTCAATACCCTGCTTTTATACCGCTGGTCGATATTTATTTATTTATTATTTATATTAATTTAATTATTATTACAAATACAAAAAAAAAATTAATTTGTCAACATTTCTATAGAAAAAAAGTGATTTTATTTCTGGGATTAACATATTGTGGGTATCACAGTATCGAGGGTATGAAATGCAAGTTATGTATGTTATATACCGTCGGGAAGGTTGATTGGTCTAGTTTCTCAGCATGAATTTTATTTTTAAGGTTTTAGAAACACTTACACACAAATACGAAAAAACTAAAAATAGTGCATATGCTAAAAATTGAAAAATCCTCGTCTTGATTTAGAAATTTTTTTTTTTTATATATAACCCACTCGCGGCCCAAAAAGCGACCAGAACCACCTTAAAGGAAAAGACCTAAGCTTTATTTTGAGCAAAAAAAAAAAAAAAAAAAAAAGTTTACGCTTAAAAAAAATTTAAAAAAAAAAACAAACAAATTTTTTTTTCGAAATATTGCAGAAATAGCTATCTAATTTGTTTGGGACAAATTTTGCTAACACCAATAGATAATAAGTTACATGAATAAGAAAGAACACCAGTTTGGCCCAAATGTCAAATTTTTACCCCCTCTAAATTTAAAATTTGTGTCTAAACTACTGTCTAATAGGACTAACCTGGGTGCAAATCCGAAACTGGAAGACACGACTTCAAAAATTGGGTCACATGATATGAAATCCCCCATATATGAAAATATGCCTCAAAAAGGCAAAATATCTGCTATAAGCTTAAAAAATGCGGCAAAAATGCTCTTTTTACTAAATTATGTAAAAAACTACTGTAAAGTTTAAAATATGCAAACATATGCACTAACAAATCATTCCCAAAATACATAAAAACTGTAAAACAGATGAATATATTGTTTTTTTGCCTTCATTGGTCGCACAATGAAATACACGCAATTGCATATTATGATTTTCCTGTACAAATTAAGCTTTTCATACTTTCTTTGAGTACGAGTCGAACTCAAAAATTCAAGCACGCATAACACTAAAACATACTTAAAACAATCCTAAAGGGGGTAACTTTCGAAAATCAATTCAGGAATTTCTTAAAATAAGTATAAAATTCTTAAATCGATAAAAAAAAAGATTGAACTTTTCGTTGGTAGTCAGGCCTGCCATATATGCCGGTTAATCGGCATTTTGCCGATTTTTTTTTGCCTTAAAATTAGCAAAGTGCCGATTTGCCGATTTTAGCTCCAAAAATGCCGATTTTTGGATAAATACTTAAACCACGGTAACTTTGCTTGTTAACCTGTAATATATTATTTTTGGACAATTTTGGAGCACTTGTCATAACCTTTTAAAGTCTATTTGAAATTTTATTAACTAATCTTACAAAAAAAACTACTGAAAAATTAAATTTACTTAACGGAATTTATGAACACAAAGAATTTTTTGAACTTTTATGATAAGTATTTGGGCTTATTTGCTAATGAGTTACTATCAAAATTAAAACCCAACAAAACCGAAATAAGCAAAATTGTTAATAGCTGTATTAATTTTTAATTAGAACTTGCAATCAAATATTAAAACGTTTTGATTTTTGACAAAAATCTTTTAAATCGTTAAATATGATAACCCTAACAAAATTATGAAAAAGCAAAATATTTCTTTTATGGAAATTATGAAAGAGTTCACCAGCTTTATTTCTGAAATAGAAAAACAAATTTTAGACTCTGAATTTAGAGACATAACATTTTTAAATTTTTAAGAAGATTTAGGAGGAATTGAAGTAAATTTGGAAACTTTTTGGCAAGAAATTAAAGACATAAAACGCGGGGATTCTACGGATGCGTTTCTAGTTCCGTCAAAGTTTGTACAACAAATTATGGTCCTTCCACGTTCTACCGCAAATGTGAAAAGAATTTGTAGCCAAGTGAACCTAAATAAAATGATGATGATATTAAAATGTATTTAATGAAAATAGTAATCTCAAAAATGTATCTATAAAATATTTGTTAAAATAAAATGTTGAAAAAAAATTTTTAACAATAAGAACAATTTTTTTTAAAGCTAACTACAAGTTATTTATAAAAATATTATCTTTCATTACTTTTTATGTTTTTATATGGTTTATATGTAAGTTAATACTGAATTGTTCTGATGCTCGTTTCTGTATTTCTCGCATTGTAAAATTTCTCACATGAAGCCTGAAACAAAAAATTCCATCGTTTCTCGCTTTGTGAGAAAAAAGTGTTTCTGTATTTGAATGCGAGAACAGACAACACAGATTCTGTTTTAACTGGAATACTTCCCGTAATTAAGTGTCAAATGCAAGTGAAACGTCAACGAAAGAACTTGATATAATATAAATAGGGCTGCCAGATTTGACGATTTGTCGTCATTTTGACGACTTTTTCCGAAATTGGCAAAGTGCCGATTTGCTGATTTTTTTCTAGTGGCGATATTATGCAGTCTTCGAAATAAAACAATTTTAAATATTTTTATATGTTTGTCTATTAGGCACCACAGAAAAAAGATATTTTTAGAAACAAGGCTTAAATTTTTATATTTTTCCCTATTTTGAAAATTGTCCTCGAAATTGTTTGTTTGTTCCCTAAAAAATGTGCAAAAGCAAAATTTCGAGGGAAACTGTTTAATTTTTATTTCCTTGGATTATTAAATACATTTATTTATGTGATCAAGGCATTAAACTATTGCCTCATTTTTCAATCAATGCAATATAGGCTATATTCGGCTGTGCCGAATCTTTGATACCCTTCACCGACAGAAGTGTGCTCTAAAAATCATTTTAGTTCGACTAAAACTATTACGAATCATGATATTTTACTCAAACCAGTTCAAAGTTCTAACAAGAAACGCATAGAACTTTCTTATTGTCGGTCAATAATTTAATATTGATCT
This sequence comes from Pollenia amentaria, assembly GCA_943735925.1. Taxonomy (NCBI): domain Eukaryota; kingdom Metazoa; phylum Arthropoda; class Insecta; order Diptera; family Polleniidae; genus Pollenia; species Pollenia amentaria. Next base: position 220,421,115 of record OX031006.1, on the reverse strand, counting down.
AATCCGCAACCAATTTTAATGCTGACGTTTGTTTTTGTAAAGCTTAGTTAATTATATATATGTATTTAATTGGTTGCGGATTGGTTGCGGATTGGTTGCATTAAAATTGGTTGCGGATTAGATCAATATTAAATTATTGACCGACAATAATAAAGTTCTATGCGTTTCTTGTTAGAACTTTGAACTGGTTTGAGTAAAATATCATATCATTTCTGGTATTACAAAAAATAAATTCGAATAAATTTCAATACAGCAGTGTAATTAGTTTCGAGCGTTAATAGTGAATTTCACAAAATTTCATGATATTTTTTCTGTTCATATGAATCTTCGTTGGAAGAAATTTTACTGGAATATCTATGTATATCTGTTATGGTTTAAGGCCAATTTGATTATTTTCCCAAAGTGGGCTTTATTTGGGTTTAGGCGCAATAAACTGATTTCCGAGAGAAGGGTTTACACAAAAAACTTTACAGTGTGATTTCTGGTCCTATGAAACTGTGACGTACCAAATTTTAGTATGATAGCGTTATTTATTACGGTTTTAGGCGTACTAAAATGTTTTCCCGGAGTAGGGTTTATATGGGGTCTAAGGTTAATTATGGACGGATCTTCACGAAATTTTGCAGTGTGATTTTTAGTCCTACAAAACTGTACCGTACTGAATTTAATTATAATAGCATTATTTATTACGGTTTTAGGCGTACTAAACGGTTTTCCGGGAGTAGGGTTTATATGGGGTCTAGGGTTAATTATGGACCGATCTTCACGAAATTTAGCAGTGTTATTTCTAGTCCTACAAAAATTGTAGTTCTGTGTGTAAGGGACACACACAGAATGTTAAATAATCTTCTTGTTGGTTGCAGAACTGCAGGGCACTGATCTTTTAGTGGCTGATTTTTAAGAAGACTATAATTGTAACCACTCGTAAGAGTGATTACAATTGTAGGTGTTGAGGGAAAAGAAATAAAAAGAGTTACTTAAATTATTTCTTCTCCAAATGTGAGAGTAATGTTAAGAATTTGGTTGGTAGTTACCTTTAGTTTTGGGGGTTTTCGAGATACAGATGAATTCAGTGATGTTTGGATTATAGGATACAAGTAAGTATTTTATTTTTTGATTTCAGTTAAGAGGTAAGTACAATGTTGATTTACATTTTAATTGATCAGGTAAGTTTTTTAGGTTATAGGCTGTAATATCTCTTAGTTGGCTTAAGTTAGGTACGTAGGTTTTAGAAGTGCAACTGTTAACTTCTGTTGCTAAGGCAAAAGTGACCGAGCCAATCAAACATATTTTCTTCCCAAACTGTCTTCGGTTTACAAAAGCCGAACAGGCTTGGAATAAATCCGCAAATTACAAACGTTACCAACTTAACTACATTAGAAGACCACTTTCTACCGCCATCTACACTTCAATATTGGCATAATAATAATTTACATTTACATTATTTACATATTTTAATTAAGTTTTAGTACAATTATTCTTCAATTCATTTCCTTTTAAAACTCTTATTTTTTTCTTTCTAAATTTATAATTAAATTCAAACTTTGATACGTAACATTTTATATTTTTCCTTTTTTATCTATTTAAATTTAAATTCATTAATATACATAATATACATTTATTATGGTTCTAAGCGCAATAAACTGTTTTCCCGGAGTAGGGTTTATATTGGGCCTAGTGTAAATTATGGAACGATCTTCAAATAATTTTAAAGTTGATTTCTGGTCCGATAAAACTGTTACATACAAAATTTTATTATGATAGCGTTATTTTATAAGGTTTTAGGCGTACTAAAGTGTTTTCCGCGAGTAGGTTTTATATGGGGCCTATGGTGAATTATGGATCGATCTTCGCGAAATTTAACAGTATGATTTGCAGTCTAAAGTATAACGTGAATTCGTACAAAATTTTATATCCTTCCGTTTATTATTCCACCATTTATGTCAGTTTTTGTATCAAAATTATATTTTGATGTGGTGGTTCCACATTTTGATTCATTGTTCTGATCCTACAGAACCGATGGTGCTGGATTTCAATCCCAAACTGCGTAGGATAACTACAAGCAATTTGAGACTAAGTTTGTTCTATTCTTTTGCGTTTTTCGAAAGTGAGCGTATTTTCAACAGACAAACAGATGGACAGACGGACATGGAGCAATCATCTTAGAATTACTCAAGGAGCCAGACGATACATATATAATGTATGTGGTCTTAGATGTATAATAAAAAAGTTTCACAAGGTATGACAAACTTTTATATCCTCATTCACCACTAGTGCTGGTGGAGTGTATAAAAACATCTAGTGAAAACGAAAAAATTAATAGATATCGCTTTTATTTAATTTTTAGCTGTTGAGTTCGCATTCGCTATACACATCTTTGCAGTACTTCTAATAAATACAATCTACAAGTTTCTTTATTTTGCTTGAACAGGTGTTTTTTGATATTTTTAATTAAAAAATAGTTATGTATAATAATGCGCAGAAACTTTGAATTTTTCTAGTGCTTATTGCGTTCTTTGTTAATAAAGAAAAATAGCTGTGTTTTTTATGTAAACAAAAACTTGGTTTGGTTTTATTCAATCTATCTGAAAAATATTTACACAGTGACACACAATTTAAAAAAAAAACATCTTTTTTATACAAAAATGTGCGCAGTTTTCTTAAATATTTCTGTTAAATTTGCTATTATTTGCTACATTTTTTCTACCTCTTCCGCTACTTGTGAGTGATGGTATATTAAGTTTGTCATTCCGTGTAAAACATTAAGCCCATATTTATTTAAGAAACATTTTCATAAAAAATTAGTTTTGTAAGGCTTTATTAAGTTTGCAATTTTTTATGAATACATGCATAAGAGTTTTTATGAAATTGCTTAAAATTGCCATTTGTGCAAATGGGAAGCTTGTTTTATGAAGGCGCTTTTTAAGTTTTTGCGTCAATAGAAATTGAATAAAAAACAATTTAGAGTGCTATATTCGGCTGTGCCGAATATTTGATACCCTCCACCGACAGGAGTGTGCTCTATATGATAAATACATATATATATATAATTAACTAAGCTTCACAAAAACGAACGTCAGCAGTAAAATTGTTTGCGGTTTAGATCAATATTAAGCAGGGTTTCGAACAACTGCTAATAGCAGTCAAAATTTGCTAAAAATGTCATTTATTTTCAGTAACATGCTGAAAAAAAAGAACTGTATTTTATTTTCATCCACACTCATACTTAAAACAGTTGAACTATGTGCGCACAGTTACTGAAAAAATAGTAACACAATTCATTTTTTTTCAGCAGTCAAAAGAATCAGCAGCAGACTCCCTCCATTTTAAAAACACAGACTGCTGAACTTGCGACTGAAAACCAGAAGCTGCTGTGTTTACAGTTGACGTAAACTCTTTTTTTTAGTTCACTAAACAACGTAGCTAGAAACTGGCAGCTCGACTATACAGTAACGTAAACACAAACTGGTTTGTTGAATGAATTGAGTAATGTTAAGTTGAAAACACATTTGTTTTGTTATTTAAATCAAATAAAAGAAAGGAGAAAAACAATTATTTATAGAATGAAACAAATAATTTGTAATATTTCGAATGCCAATTACAATACATACTTTTTATTTAAAAATATTAATTTTTGTTTTATAAATTTTATGTAAAATTATAACACTATTTTTTAACTTGATAATAATTCAGTGAAAATGTCAACCATTAAAACACATTAAACATAATAGAAAATAAGATTTTCTATAGTAAATATAAAAATTTTTCCTGTTACTTTAAAATATAATATTTTTCTACTAAAATTTTTTTTAACGTTTATTAATTGAACAATATTATATTGTACAAACTTAAACTATAATAAACACTAGTAAACAATATTAATTTTTACACATTTATTAAAAAGTCTCAAAAGCAAGGTCGCGAGTATTATTATTAGAATGGATTAGATTTTGATTTTCAGAAATAGGTTTTGATTTTGAACTTCAAATGATGAAGATAAATATTATATTTAATTTAAGAATGTTATGAACAAATTGTTTAAAAACATTAGATTTATATGTCAATTGTTAAAAACTATGGTCGAATAGTAAAAAAGCCAAAAACAGATTATTCATCTAGCCACCAATTTTTTTTGGTTTTAGAACATTGTAAACTACGAACTACTGTATTGGAGAATACTTGTGTCGTAACGTACATTATAATTATTTGTTTCATTGCAATTTACCGATTTTATACTGGTCCATCTATAATTCTGATATAAGACTATTATGCCATTTTTATTTTGTACAACCCCTATACTACATATACATATACAAATGCATCAGTTTGAAAAAATCCTTTTTGCAATGTCCTATCTATATATATAAAATTGTAACGTTACTGACTGACTCACTGACTGATTCATCATCGCACAGCCTAAACGCCTGAGGCTAAAAACTAGAAATTTGGACCAGGGGTTGGTCTCTCCCCAAATCGATCCACTAAGACGGGATTTTTGGAAATTCGAATGTTTAGGGGGTAAAAAAGGGCAAAATCGGGTAAATTCGGTAACCTTATATCTCTAAAACTAAAAGAGATACAAAAAAAATTTAGTGCTTTTCGTTGTTTTTTAGAAAAATAAGCGGACAGGTGTCTGGTACTTTTTGGAAATGCAGCTCTTTAACGGAGTAAACGGGTAAAATCTGTATTTTGCTACTTTTTTGTCACCCCATCTATCTTTTAAACTAATAAACATAGAAATAAGGGTTATATCACATTTGAAACTTATCTAAAAAATCCAAATACAAATTTTGTACTTTTTCGATATTCGGACGTTTAGGGGGTAAAACCCGTTACTATTTTTGGTACTTTTTTACAAATCATTTTTTTTTATTTATTGATATATACGTATTAAATTATGGGCTCCTACTACAATATTGAAATTTTTCATGCTTCAATGGGGAGAAAAAAGTACCAAAAAGTGGAAATACGGTTTTTGGTTCCACAACTGACAATTTTTCTAATTATCGTTAATATTGGACCTAGAAACATAAACTTCAACATGCAATGTCCTGAGTGGATAAGAACCTCTGAGGGTACTTTTTGGTATTTTTTTGATCTTCAACTGGTACTTTCTTAATTTCCGTTAGTATTAGACCTAGAAACAATTAATTAAACATGCAAAGTCCTGAGTGAATAAGAATTTGTTAGAAGGATCTTTTTGGTACTTTTTCGTTATTTAACTGGTACTTTTTTAATTTTCGTTAATATTGGACCTATAACCATAAAATTAAACATGCAAGTTCCCAAGTGAATGAGAATCTGTAGGAGTGGTTTTTTGGTACTTTTTCGTACTGTATTGTTTGCCAACAGGTACTTATTGAATTTTTGTTAGTATTGCAGCTACAAACATAAAATTAAGCAAGCAAAGCGTTGAATGAGCATCTGTAAAACCTTAATTTTGGTTCTTTTTTGTCCCCCATCTACCGTTTAAGTCAATGCACAAAGAAATAAAAATTATATAAAATTCGTAACTTATCTAAAAAATGCCAAGTGAAAATTTTGTTCTTTTTCTGAACTCGAACGTTTAAGGGGTAAAAATCGTACGTAATTTTGTTACTTTTTCCAAGATATTGTTTCTTCATTTATTTATTTTCATCGCACAGCCTAAACGCCTGAAGCTAAAGAGTTGACATTTGGACCTGAGGCAGGCCTCTCGCTAAATCGATCACGCTGACCTCATATCTGCTAAGCTAAAGGAGATACAAAAATATTTAATACTTATTGTTGTTCAATAGAAAAAAAGGCGGTAAAAACGGAAATTCGCTTACCTCATATCGGCTAAACTAAAAGGGATACAAAAAAATTGAATACCTATTATTGTTCATTAAAAATAAGCGGACAGGTGTCTAGCACTTTTTTGAAATAAGGAGTAAACGGGTAAAACCTGTACTAGCATTTAACCCGCTACTTCGTTAGCGCCCCTTTTTCTTTCGTGGACATATTTGTACGCCAAAGCTTATGTTTCTAGGCTGAACCCCGCTACTTTGTAAAGGGACGATTTTTACCTCTAAACGTTCGTATTTCAAAAATTTTTATTTGTATTTTTTAGATACGTTACGAATGTGATACTTTTTTATTTAAATGTTTATTGGTTTAATAAATAGCAAAAAAGTTTTAAAATACAGGTTTACTGCCCAAAAGGGTCTAATTTCAAAAAAGTACCAGACACCTAACCGCTTATTATTTTAATGAACATCAGGTTAGGGAATTTCCCGTTTTAACCTTTTTTACCCTCTAACCATAAAAATTTCAAAAACTCCCATCATAGGTAATCGGTTTCGCGAGAGGCCAACCTCCCGGGCAAATTTCAGCATTTTAGTTCAGGCGTTTAGGTCGTGCAATGATGAATCAGGCAGTAACTTTACAATTTTATATTGTATAGGTAGATAAAGAAAAACGTTTTGAAAACAATAACAGAATTAGGTACGATTTTCACCCCTTAAACGTTCGAATTTCGAAACGCATCAAATTTGTATTTGTATTTTTTAGATAAATTACGAATGTGATATATTTTTTATTTTAATGTTTATTGGTTTAAAAGATAGATGGCATAGCAAAAAAGTTTTTAAAAATACAGGTTTTACCCGTTTACTCCTTATTTCAAAAAAGTGCTAGACACCTGTCCGCTTATTTTTAATGAACAATAATAGGTATTCAATTTTTTTGTATCCCTTTTAGTTTAGCCGATATGAGGTTAGCGAATTTCCGTTTTTACCGCCTTTTTTTCTATTGAACAAGTAACAAAATTACGTACGATTTTTACCCCTTAAACGTTCGAGTTCAGAAAAAGAACAAAATTTTCACTTGGCATTTTTTAGATAAGTTACAAATTTTATATAATTTTTATTTCTTTGTGCATTGACTTAAACGGTAGATGGGGGACAAAAAAGAACCAAAATTAAGGTTTTACAGATGCTCATTCAACGCTTTGCTTGCTTAATTTTATGTTTGTAGCTGCAATACTAACAAAATTCAATAAGTACCTGTTGGCAAATAATACAGTACGAAAAAGTACCAAAAAACCACTCCTACAGATTCTCATTCACTTGGGAACTTGCATGTTTAATTTTATGGTTATAGGTCCAATATTAACGAAAATTAAAAAAGTACCAGTTAAATAACGAAAAAGTACCAAAAAGATCCTTCTAACAAATTCTTATTCACTCAGGACTTTGCATGTTTAATTAATTGTTTCTAGGTCTAATACTAACGGAAATTAAGAAAGTACCAGTTGAAGATCAAAAAAATACCAAAAAGTACCCTCAGAGGTTCTTATCCACTCAGGACATTGCATGTTGAAGTTTATGTTTCTAGGTCCAATATTAACGATAATTAGAAAAATTGTCAGTTGTGGAACCAAAAACCGTATTTCCACTTTTTGGTACTTTTTTCTCCCCATTGAAGCATGAAAAATTTCAATATTGTAGTAGGAGCCCATAATTTAATACGTATATATCAATAAATAAAAAAAAATGATTTGTAAAAAAGTACCAAAAATAGTAACGGGTTTTACCCCCTAAACGTCCGAATATCGAAAAAGTACAAAATTTGTATTTGGATTTTTTAGATAAGTTTCAAATGTGATATAACCCTTATTTCTATGTTTATTAGTTTAAAAGATAGATGGGGTGACAAAAAAGTAGCAAAATACAGATTTTACCCGTTTACTCCGTTAAAGAGCTGCATTTCCAAAAAGTACCAGACACCTGTCCGCTTATTTTTCTAAAAAACAACGAAAAGCACTAAATTTTTTTTGTATCTCTTTTAGTTTTAGAGATATAAGGTTACCGAATTTACCCGATTTTGCCCTTTTTTACCCCCTAAACATTCGAATTTCCAAAAATCCCGTCTTAGTGGATCGATTTGGGGAGAGACCAACCCCTGGTCCAAATTTCTAGTTTTTAGCCTCAGGCGTTTAGGCTGTGCGATGATGAATCAGTCAGTGAGTCAGTCAGTAACGTTACAATTTTATATATATAGATAGGACATTGCAAAAAGGATTTTTTCAAACTGATGCATTTGTATATGTATATGTAGTATAGGGGTTGTACAAAATAAAAATGGCATAATAGTCTTATATCAGAATTATAGATGGACCAGTATAAAATCGGTAAATTGCAATGAAACAAATAATTATAATGTACGTTACGACACAAGTATTCTCCAATACAGTAGTTCGTAGTTTACAATGTTCTAAAACCAAAAAAAATTGGTGGCTAGATGAATAATCTGTTTTTGGCTTTTTTACTATTCGACCATAGTTTTTAACAATTGACATATAAATCTAATGTTTTTAAACAATTTGTTCATAACATTCTTAAATTAAATATAATATTTATCTTCATCATTTGAAGTTCAAAATCAAAACCTATTTCTGAAAATCAAAATCTAATCCATTCTAATAATAATACTCGCGACCTTGCTTTTGAGACTTTTTAATAAATGTGTAAAAATTAATATTGTTTACTAGTGTTTATTATAGTTTAAGTTTGTACAATATAATATTGTTCAATTAATAAACGTTAAAAAAAATTTTAGTAGAAAAATATTATATTTTAAAGTAACAGGAAAAATTTTTATATTTACTATAGAAAATCTTATTTTCTATTATGTTTAATGTGTTTTAATGGTTGACATTTTCACTGAATTATTATCAAGTTAAAAAATAGTGTTATAATTTTACATAAAATTTATAAAACAAAAATTAATATTTTTAAATAAAAAGTATGTATTGTAATTGGCATTCGAAATATTACAAATTATTTGTTTCATTCTATAAATAATTGTTTTTCTCCTTTCTTTTATTTGATTTAAATAACAAAACAAATGTGTTTTCAACTTAACATTACTCAATTCATTCAACAAACCAGTTTGTGTTTACGTTACTGTATAGTCGAGCTGCCAGTTTCTAGCTACGTTGTTTAGTGAACTAAAAAAAAGAGTTTACGTCAACTGTAAACACAGCAGCTTCTGGTTTTCAGTCGCAAGTTCAGCAGTCTGTGTGTTTAAAATGGAGGGAGTCTGCTGCTGATTCTTTTGACTGCTGAAAAAAAATGAATTGTGTTACTATTTTTTCAGTAACTGTGCGCACACAGTTCAACTGTTTTATATATGAATGGTGATGAAAAATCATGGTTCGAACTATTTTCAGTATAGTTGCATGTGTAAAAAAACAAACTGGCGACTGCATTTTAAACACTGATATTAAGTTTTGACCGACAATAAGAAAGTTCTATGCGTTTCTTGTTAGAACTTTGAACTGGCTTGATTAAAAATCATGATTCGTAAGAGTTTTAACCGAACTAAAATGATTTTTGGGAGGGCAATTTGTATTGATCCTATGGTAAATTATGGAGCAATCATCCCAAAACTCTGAAGACTGATTTCTGGTATTACAAAAAATAAATAAGAAACAATTTCAATACAGCAGTGTAATTAATTTTAGCGTTAACAGTGAATTTCACAAAATTGCATGATAATTCTTCTGGCCATATGAATCGAAGTTCGAAGAAATTTTACCGCAATATCTATATCTGCTACGGTTTTAGGCGAATTAAACTATTTTCCCAAAGTGGACTTTATTTGGTTTAAGGTGCAATAAACGGTTTTCCGGGAGTAGGTTTTATATGGGGCCTAGGGTAAATTATGGGCCGATCTTCATGAAACTATGCAGTGTGATTTCTCTAAACTCTTTTCCGCGGGTAGGTTTTATATGGGGTATGGTCAATTATAGACCGATCTTCACGAAATTTAACAGAATGATTTGCAGTCGTATAAAGCGAATTTGTACAAAATTTTATATTATTCCCTGCATAATTCCACCATTTATGTTAGTTTTTGTATTAAAATTATCAATTTTTTTAGGTTGGTGGTTCCACATTTTGATTCATAGTTCTGATCCTACTAAGCCGATGGTGCTGGATTTCAATCCCAAACTGCGTAGGATAACTACAAGCAATTTGAGACCAAGTTTGTTCTATTCTTTTGCGTTTTTCGAAAGTGAGCGTATTTTCAACAGACGGACAGACGGACAGACAGACGGACATGGCTAAATCGACTTAGAATTACTCAAGGAGCCAGAATATATATACTTTATGGGGTCTTAGATGTATAATAAAAAAGTTTCACACGGAATGACAAACTAAATATACCCTCATTCACCACTAGTGGTGGTGGAGGATATAAAAACAGTTAATGGAAACGAAAAAATGAATAGATATCGGTTTTATTTAATTTTTAGCTGTTGAGTTCGCATTCGCTAAACACATTTTTGCAGTACTTCTAATAAATACAATCTACAAGTTTCTTTATTTTGCTTGAACAGGTGTTTTTTGATATTTTTAATTAAAAAATAGTTATGTATAATAATGCGCAGAAACTTTGAATTTTTCTAGTGCTTATTGCGTTCTTTGTTAATAAAGAAAAATAGCTGTGTTTTTTATGTAAACAAAAACTTGGTTTGGTTTTATTCAATCTATCTGAAAAATATTTACACAGTGACACACAATTTAAAAAAAAAACATCTTTTTTATACAAAAATGTGCGCAGTTTTCTTAAATATTTCTGTTAAATTTGCTATTATTTGCTACATTTTTTCTACCTCCACTGCTACTTGTGAGTGATGGTATATTAAGATGTGTGAAACATCAACCCCCGTATTTCTTTAAGGAACATTTTCATAGAAAATTAGTTATGTAAGGCTTTATTAAATTTACAATTTTTTATGAATCAATGCATGCGCTTTTTAAGCTTTGCGTTATTTGTCATATAAGAAACGTCAATACAAATTGAATAAACAAATTAATTCCTGTCAACAGATAGCCTACCGACAGGGCTGCCAGATAAAATTGTGAAAAAATCGTAAATATCCTGAAATTATGGACCGATTCGCCCCATTTTTCTTGGGCTTGGTCCTTGTGCCAATTAGAACCTATGTACAAATTTTATCAAAATAGCGCTCTAAACTTTACACACAAGGCTACATGGACAGCCAGGCAAACAGCCAACCAAACAGCCTGCCAGACAGCCAGTCAGCCGGACGGACATCGTAAGATCGACTCAGCTGGGTCTTTGATCAATATATTAAGGTGTTACACACATCAGCACAAATGCATAATACCCTCTCCACAATTGTGGTGTAGGTATACAAAGTGTCAAGCACTACATGATAACTGATATTTTTACGACAATTGCTGTTGTTGAAATATTGTTATAGAATCATTAAAATTTATTAAAAGTTTGTGTCTTCTCTAATAAATGTCTTTTCTTTCCACGCGTACTTTCGTTTTGTGTTAGAATTCGATGCTACATGTTTAATAGAATGCTGTGGTTTTTAAAAAATTTTTTTTTTGCAGTCACTAAAATGATATAAGAAATGTTGAATATGATGGAATTGGTATCTGTACATGTATACATTTGACATCGGTGATAGTATGTGGAGTAGACCGTCTCACTTTTCATTTTTTTTTTCGAAATTTCTTCATGACATCGATTTTCTTTATCTACTATAAAAACCAAGAATTTTGGTGTATAACACATAAATATTGATGAATGGGAAGTGGTCTCTCAAATCGTTTTTTAATTTTTTTAGGCAAAACACCTTTTTTCAAAAAATGAAAAAATCTTGATTTAGTAATTTGCCTCAAACTCAAGCAGTTCTGAATGGATTTGAACATCATTTCATGCATTAGAAAGCTTATTAAATTTCCTAAATGTTTCTTAAAGCAATATTGCCATTTTGTTTGATGGTTTTTCATTCATAGCACTACAAATTCAGATTTTCAAATACAAACTTAACAGTTTTTTTAATTTTTGCTTACCTTTTCATATATAAAAATTGAACCAGGCAAAACTTTTATATTCTGTAAATGCAGTATAGTAGGAAATTTTAAAAGTAAGATTTTGGTGTAAATAACAGTCGTATTCTGTTAAGAAAAACTGCAGTTTTAGTTGAAATGTTTAAAGTTGCTTATTTCTAAAAAAATTATATTTTGGTAATAACTTTTTTCTATCTGAACCGATTTTTCCGAGTTTTTCAGCAAATATGTTTTAATAAAGATTTCCGATCTTTTGATATATTAGACGTATCCATAGGTCATATAACAGCTCTAAAATTTTAGTTTTTATAAAAATGTTGATGCTTTTAGCCCATTTTTGGAGTATTTTGCTAATAACTTAACCATTTCTTAACCGATTTGGCAGATTTATATACCCACGTCTTTAGGAAGAAATTTACCATTTACTTAGATTATAACACTTGGACTCGGAAAGATCTATTGTTTCCGAAAATGGGTATGTTTAAATAAAAAATTTTATTTTGGGCATTACTCTTCCATTTTTGGGAAAAACTTGCAGGGTTTCTGATATTTTGATATATAAAACGTGTTCATATGTCATACTAAAGCCCTAAAATTTAAAATGTTGAGTATTTTCAATAATATCTTTGTACGGGAGGTACCATGCCCACTTTTCCAATCCCGCCCATATTTTGAGGGATGCTGTGTATTGATAACCGATATGTTTGTACCTAATTTGGGAACTTTAGCTCGCTTCGTTCTCCAGATATACAGAAATGTATAACGTCTTTGTATGGGAAGTGCCACACCCAAAATGATTTAATTTAAGTCATCGAGCATTTTCTCAAAACGCATCCAAACTCCAACAAAAGCATAATTTTACCAAATTTGAAAAAATAAAAAAGTCAATATGTTCTTACTTTATAATATATTTATGCAATAGAAGAAAATTTAGAAATAAACAACTTTACACATTTCAACTAAAACTGCAGTTTTTCTTAACAGAATACGACTGTTATTTACACCAAAATCTTTATTTTAAAATTTCCTACCATACTGCATTTACAGAATATAAAAGTTTTGCCTCGTTCAATTTTTATATATGAAAAGGTAAGCAAAAATTAAAAAAAATGTTAAGTTTGTATTTGAAAATCTGAATTTGTAGTGCTATGAATGAAAAACCATCAAACAAAATGGCAATATTGCTTTAAGAAACATTTAGGAAATTTAATAAGCTTTCTAATGCATGAAATGATGTTCAAATCCACTCTGAACTGCTTGAGTTTGAGGCAAATTACTAAATCAAGATTTTTTCATTTTTTGAAAAAAGGTATTTTGCCTAAAGAAATTAAAAAACGATTTGAGAGACCACTTCCCATTCATCAATATTAAAGTGTTATACACCAAAATTCTTGGTTTTTATAGTAGATAAAGAAAATCGATGTTCATGAAGGAATTTCGAAAAAAGTATAAAAACTGAGACGGTCTAATGTGGAGGCGTGTGTATTCGTTGGTGTGTATTTCAATATCTTTGAGAAATTAACCACGGTAAATGTCAAAATATATTTTACATTTTATAACGACGACAAAAATGGAATTTTTTATTTTGTTAAATGTTACCAATATTGCACTTAATATGTTCTATATACCAGTATGCAATCAACCTATAAATATTTATTTTTTTAACGCATCAGATAAGCCTGTACGTGCGTGAAAAGTATTATTATCTGTTACACGCACTTATACCTGTTAGCAACATCTATAGCGTTTATTCTTGCTATACTCGACAATTTTTTTGTAAATTTGCAGTTTAAGGTTTTTTAAATATATTTTTAGGCATCAGGTATCTAATTTAATTTGCAGTTATTATTAAAATAACAATTAAATGTAGTGTAGGTATAGTATACTCTTTTTATTATGAAATATATCAAACAATTTACTTTAACTAGAGCTACAAAAAAAGTTCCAAGCAGTTCCATGACTTTTCCTTATAAGTTAAAAAAAAACAACTACTAGTTAGTGTAAAAAAGTTAAGTGGAGGTCCCCCCGTTTCTCCCTTCAATAAATAGAGCCTATTTTTCTTAGGTAGTACACCTAATTCTGAAAATCCCACATGCAAATGACATTTTTTTTAATTCGCTACATTTTACATTCTGTGCAGAATACTTGTGTGCACCACTGATGTATACCTACACTGCTACGAAAGAATATAAAAAGGGGAATTCCGTAACTAAATTGTAAATAAAAGATCCGCAATAGCAACATTTTTCAGTGCCGTCTTCTTACAAGATGTATGTGTGAACGCAAATATATAAGAAATGGCAATTCCGTAATTACATTGGTTGTATTAAGATCTGTGGCCTAATGTTTTGAAATTTGAATTTTTATTTTTTATAAACTGACATCAAAAATCCCGTGTAACAAGTTTTAATTCGATAAATTTTTTCAAAATTGTGCGCCATATTGGAGCCGCCACTTTGAATTTTTTAAAACTAACATCAGATTCGTAATCAGCGTCACCAAAAATCCCGTGTAATAAGTTTTAAGCGAATTCGATCAATTTTATAAAAATCGTCCGCCATATTGGATCCGCCATTTTAAATTTTTAAAAACTGACATCAAATTTGTAATCAGCGTTCCTAAAAACCTTGAGGTACCTATTTTTATTAAAATTTATTGAATCCATATGAAGTAAATAATTTTGTAGCACTAAATTTTCAATTTGTCCCTGTGTGCGGTTGTTCAATTAATGTTTTGTCTTAATAAAGGTTGACTCATCGTGAGGTTTGATTAATAATGTAAAATAGTACATATAAATTTGAAAGTGAACTTAAAATTTTTATTATCGGTTAAAAAAATGTGTGGCATTTTCTGTTTGAAAACAATATCATGTAAATGTTGGCCATGACTACGTTTTATGTGGTCCATTCGGAACTCAATGAAAATCCCGTGTTTTATCGTGAAATTTTTGTTCAGTGATGAAGCACATTTCTGGCTAATTGGATACGTTAATAAACAAAATTAGTCAGTAAATACCATAAATTGTTCCTTTAACCGATAATAAAAGTTTTATGTCCCTTTCAAATTTATGTGTTTTATTATACATTATATATACAACCTCAAGATGATTCAGCCTTTACATACTAAAATAATAGATACATACAAAATAAGAAAAAAGCAAATAATTATATTCGATACGTTGTCAAATTAATGTTTAATATTCTAAACAAAAGCACACAATAGCTCCCGCAAACGTAAAAGTGTACCTTCGTGGTACGTCATACGTTCATACACAGTCCTATGGTTTAGAAGGCCACTTAATTTTATTTCTTAATTTTACTCTCTTTTTAAGCATTTGTTATGGAAATCTAGTAGTTCCTATTTTAGACTAACCAAAAACGTATTTTGTTATAGTTTACATTAATTAACCATTTAATTATAAGCCATCAAAGTTGTACTTTTAATGGGAATACCAGATTTATTTAAGTTTCTACCTGTAGTTTTACCTGTTTAATAGGTACAAAAATTAAAAAAATCATGAAAAAGAAAGATAATGGTGTTAAGAATAATTTTACGGAAAACCACAATCAAAATATTTTTTTGGCATTCAAAATCCTTAGTGTTTTACATAACGTATAAAATCGCTGTTTTTTGTCTTTGAACAAGCTTTTAAAAAAGTTTTCACCAGTTTCCAGCAAAAGTTGTTTAAATGTATCATCGGCATTTTAATTCAGTGTTCGTTTTTCGTGAATTTTTTTTTGGGATTTTCGAGAAAATTTTACTTTTTTTAAAAATATTCATTTCGCCTTGATTTTTTCAAACTTTTTCAGTTGTAGTTGAACTTACCTAAATTATTTGCTTATAAATTATAATTTTTAAACAGGTTTAAGAGAACAGTAAAATCATCGAAATAAAAAGAAAAGAAACCATCAAGAGGACATTCCGGAGGAAGTTTGCATATATATAACAGCTATGTTAGGGTAAATTGCTATCCCCGCACCCCCCATATGAAAAGTCTACCAATCTATAATTGTGTTGCGTGTGTTTCGCATAACCGAAACACCAAACTTCCTCCCTGCGTTATATATATACAGGTATCCCTTGATTCACACGGTACTTCCTTAACGCGATTAAGATATAACACGGATCGATAATTGTAACTTTTTTTTTTAATTACGCCGCAGCAAAAACTAGGTAATGACTTCAAATTACTGAACAACTTTCTTTTCAATGACTACTTCATACCATCAGCACTACATAGAAATAGTTAAGTAATGGTTGACATATAATCTGATACATAAGCACTTGTTTATGAGTTGATTAACGAAATTTATACTTAATTCATAATAAAATACATTTAAAGATTTATTTATTCAAATCCAATACAAATTGATTTTAAATACATATTTGTTTTCACAATTTGTTTTCACAATTTGTTTCTTTTTTTTATTTGTTATAAATGAATAAGAATTTGAATATGAAAAATTTAAATGCTTAATTGATTTTGATATGCATTTTAAAATTAAAATTTTGAATAAAAACTACACTTATCAATCAACCAAACGATATTATAACGATATCGTCTAGATGATATAAATTGTAATATATGATATCGATCTTGTATCATAAACGATAGTATTTAAATTATTCCTTTCCTAATAAAAATAGAGAAAAGCACCAGTAAGGTAAAGGGAACAGTAAAACCCAACTACATAAAACAAGAGGTAGGGACGACCTACGCGCGTTTTCAAGGTTGACCAACACGCTCCTGACGTCATGAGATATGTCGCTTTCAAATGAGACCAATACCAACACGCTCAGTGATGGTACACCAAAGATACACGTATTTAAATCTTTAAAATGGCTCTCCTGAACAAAACCCTTAGGTCCCTTTTCTATTTTGCGCGTCACATATCGTTTTTACAATCATATCGTTTTCTGGTTTATTGGGTATGAATATGTTCTTAATGCAGGGTAGTAAAATTGTGCATTAGAAAGCAAATTAAATTAAAGACATAATTTGTTTTACAAATTCAGTTTTGTTGATAACAATGTCAAGTGTCTATTTGTAAGCAAACGTGGCAATGACTTATTTAACTCCCTATTTGTAAGCGAATGTGGTAATGACTTATTTAACTCCCTATTTGTAAGCGAATGTGGTAATGACTTATTTAACTCCCTATTTATAAGCGAATGTGGTAATGACTTATTTAACTCCCTATTTGTAAGCGAGGGTGGTAAGTAGTTGCCTCCAATGACATCACCGTGTTAAAATAATGAGTTAAAATGCCAATGCATAAGTGGTGAAGAGTAGTTATATTACCCAGCAAAAACTTGGTAATGACTTGCAATTACTGAACAACTTACTTTTCAATGACTACTTCATACCATCTGCATTACATAGAAGTAGTTGAGTAATGGCTGACATATAATCTGTTACATAAGTACTTGTTTATAAGTTGATTATGGAAATTTATAATTCATTCATAATAAATTGCATCTACGGTTTAATTTTTTTCAAATCTAATACAAATTGGTTTTTAATATTTATTCTTACAATTTGTTTTTTTTTTTTTTTATTACACTGAAAGAAAAATGCTTCATATATTTAATGAATCATTTTCATAAAAAAATTTTCCTTGGGTAAATGAAAATTTTCATAGTCTAAATAGAATTTCATAGTTAGAATGAAGTATTTTCGTTAAAATCGCTTCATTGGATTTCGTAATTACGTTAAAAATTTTCATTGGATATATGAAAACTTAAGTTTGTCCAAGTTAAACAAAAAATTTTAATTGGGAACATAAAAAAACAATATACAAACATAACTATATTCATAAATTAATACAAAATTATAGTTTCCTTAAAAAAATTTTTAATTGTTAATTAAAAAAATGTAAGATTTAATTATTTCATACATCTAATGTTACATGTTTGCCATTAATTTTATGAAATCAAAAAATTTTTTTATAAAAGCAACATATTTCAATAATTGCCTTCATAAATTTAAATTTTCATTATGACAATAAAAATGTCATTTTAGTAATGAAACAAAAACTTTCAATCCACTTTCAATCAGCGTTTTTATTGTTATTATGGATAATTTAATCTCATATTTACGCTCTTAATAATTGAGTAAAAAACATAGTTTTTTTATGCAAAAACTACAATGCCCCAGTAGACAAGCTGGTAGTGAGCTAGTCTATCAGCACCGAGGTTGCGCGATCGAATCCCGCCAGAGGCAGAAAAAAAAAACAAAGTAAAAAAAAACAAAGTAAAATAAAATAAAATAAGAAAAAATAGAAAAACAAATAAAATAAGGTAAAATAAATAAAATAAGAAAAAATAGAAAAAAAAAAAATAATTAAAAAAAAATAATAAAAAAAATTTTTTTTTAAGTCATTATTTAAGTCCCTATTTGTAAGCGAATGTGGTAATGACTTATTTAACTCCCTATTTGTAAGCGAATGTGGTAATGACTTATTTAACTCCCTATTTGTAAGCGAGGGTGGTAAGTACTTGCCTCCAATGACATCACCGTGTTAAAATAATGAGTTAAAATGCCAATGTATAAGTAGTGATGAGTCGTTATATTAGCTTTTTAACCCATTACTTTGCAATGTAAGTTTTTGCTGGGTAGCTTTTGAACTCATTACTTTGCAATGTAAGTTTTGGCTGGGGCGCTTTGTTTTACGCGATTTTAATGAAACACGCTCAAATGCAGCACGGTGATTAATGTATTTATTTAATTGGACTTTTGCCTTAATCGGTTAATCGCTCGATTTATTAACCGAGGTTTTGGTTTAATCGGTTAATTTTGTTATTGATCGATTAACCGATTTATAAAGTTTTATTTAAAAATTAAGTAATTTCAATTTCAAAAATACATAACTGATTTATTATTTGAAGTTTATTAGTAAAAAAAAGCAATAAGATAACCAACATAACAATTCTTGAACTAAAACGAGCAAACAAAAACATAATTCATAAATATATAATACATATACTTTTATTAATACATAAATATTATGTATTAATTGAAAAATTAACTGTGAGATCATTTTATTTGTTATTTGAATAGTTTAAGGCGATCTTACAAAATAAATAAAAAAATAATTTGCTTTAAATGTTTAGGATTCAAACGATTCTTTTCTTTAATTTTGATAAAACTTGACTTGGAAAAAATTCGTTCACTTATCGTAGATGTTGGATAAATCAAAGGCAAGCCATAATACAAAATACTTTATTTCTAAGTTCTTTTCCTAGATTTCTCTAGGCATATAAAATCTTTATTATGCCATTAGAGTCCTGTTTCAATATTTTTTTTTTTTTAATTTTAATACCTCTAATTGTTTCGGTTAATTCTTTTTTTTTTAATTTTTTAGTAACCAGTAAAATTGTACTGTTCTTAATCAATTCGGCTTGGTTTAGTTTGTTTTTGATTATTTTACAATTTACATGATTTTCTTATATTTTTGATTTTAATTGTTCAAATATATTTCAATAATTTTTTTTTGTTCGCTTTTAATGCAAATGTGTATAAAAAAATATCCTCTAATTTTTAAAAATTTCAAATAAAAAAATATATAATATTATAAAATATAAGAAAAAAAAAACATATAATGATTAAACATGGGCTTTAGGCCGAAAAATTAAATTTCCAGTATGGCTCCGATGTCTATCGACAACTTAGGCGAGCGACAACAAGGGACTCATTATCGTTATCTTAAGCGGCCCACTAACTATCGACTTGTCAGTCGACAGGTTTTACGTAATTCATTTATTTATTATCAGCAATTCCAAAAATAAATCGGTAGTTTGGAAATAAAAATCGACAAAACAAATAAATTAAGCCTTAAAAATAGAACTCTGTGCTACAAACAAAGCATAATATACAAAACTGTACCGTACCGAATTTGATTATGATAGCATTATTTATTACGGTTTTAGGCGTAGTAATCTGTTTTCCGCGAATATGGTTTTTATGGGGCCTATGGTCAATTATGGACCGATCTTCACGAAATTTAACAGTATAAAGCGAATTCGTGCAACATTTAATATCACTCCGTGCATTATTCCACTATTAATGTTAGTTTTTGTATAAAAATTATCAATTTTTTTACGGTGGTGGTTCCACATTTTGGTTCATAGTTCATAGTCCTACTGATGTTGCTGGATTTCAATCCAAGTTTGTTCTTTTCTTTTGCGTTTTTCGAAAGTGGACGTGTTTTCAACAGACGGATAGACAGACGGACATGGCTAAATCGACTTAGAATTACTCAAGGAGCCAAAATGTATATACTTTATGGGGTCTTAGATGTATAATAAAAAAGTTTCACACGGAATGACAAATTTAGTATACCCTCATTCACCACTAGTGGTGGTGGAGGATATCGAAACAAAGGAGTAAACAAAAAACAAACAAAGTAGTAAACAAAAAATATAAAATAGAATTTTATAAAAAAAATTTTAAAATCTTATTTAATATTGTTTTTACGAGTTAGACAGGGTAGGATATTGTTTGGTTTAGTATATATAACTAAGGGTCAACAAACCTTTCTTTAGTTTATAATAAATAGATTTAAGGTAGTAAATAAGACACACTTTTTGATTTTTAGGTTAAGTTATATATAGGTATTTATTCAGAACTGCAATGTTTGTAAGTTTAGGTTAAGTCTTTTAACTTCACAGTTTTATTTAATTTTAAGTGTAGGTTTAACACATCTGGGTTTAAGTTTTAATTGTATTTTTAAATAGAAACTTTTACTAATCCAAAAATATGTTTTTTTTTGTTTTTATAAATATGTGGGTAAGGTTTTAGCGCACAGTTGTTTCTTTCTCAAGATTTACTTTAGAATAATAATAAGAACAAGAATAATAAAAGACAGTTGATATTCGCTGCAGTTGAGATGTAGGTTGGCGATTGACATCTGGGATGGGATTGTTTAATTGTTCACTGAGGTGAACATCCTCCCGGGCCTGGCAACCTGCGAAGAAAATTGACAATTATTTTTATATGCTCAAAAGTTCGTTAGGGTAGATAAGAGTAAGAGGGTATAGTAAAATACTTTATTAATTTTTAATTTGTAAGGGAACCCATGACTAGCCAACCAAGGTGCGAATCCTGGGCGATTAGTGATCCGCCATCAATATGGATTATGTTGGGTTGTAAGACTGTGGTATACAAGTCACCACCGATTTCCATGGAAACGGGTGAGTTAGCATAAAATTCTGGGTCGGCTAGTGAAATTCTGCAGAACTTCTTTTTGATCTCCGGGTCCATTGCATTTGGGTAAGGGTTTCTAGGCAACTCATCGGAAACCCTCATACAGACCTCATACCGAATAGAAGAGACCATATTGGGCGCGGGTATGACCTTTACATAAACCTCATCATCGACTTTGAACGTGTTCAACTTTGACTCTCGCACGAATGCCACGCTTATCCTTGATGTTTTCAAGCTAGGGTTTAAAAGGGCTCTGGCAAGTTGGGTTGACTTTTGCGTTATAACCTGGACGACAACGGTGGGTACAAAGGTTTGGGTTTTGGACGTGGGTAAGCCAGTTGCTTTAATTGGCACGACAATAGTTCGTGGCGCAGGTATTGGAACGGTGGTCTTTTTAGAGACAATGGATTGAGGCCGTTCCTTTGCCAAATCTCTTATGATTCTCTCGGGACCATGTAGAGTTGTATGGTGTTTGCCCTTGCATGTCTGACACCGAGAGTTACTATGACATTTTTCAATGAGGTGGTTCCTGGCCAGACAATTGATGCAGTAGTGCAGTCTTATTGCAGTTTTATATTTTTCTGCCAAGTTTAACTTGGTAAACTTTTTACAGTTTGTTAAGCTGTGGTCTGCTTTACAAATGCCGCAACCAAAATGTCGTTTTTGTTGACGATCAGCACCATTACGTTTGGATGTGGGACGTGAGCCATTGCGCTTATTCGACCTTTCAGTGCGACTACCCGAATGACTGGAACGTCCTTTATGGTGGTTATTGTTGGGTGCCATACTCTATATGAAAAAAATTATTTGTGGACTAAATTTAAAAATTAGTAAATGGATGGGTTAGTATATGAGAAAGTTAGGGTGAAGAGTAAGTTATGGGTTATTGTCACAAGTGGATTATTGTGTTAAATGGGTTAAAAAGGGGAAGTGAGAAACTAAGTAGAATTTGGGTTAAACTAACTAGTGGGTAAAACAACAACTTTCGTTATTGGTCGAGTCAATGTTCCAGTTGCTGTTCGTAAGTCAACTACTCTGTTTCGTCTTTCAGATCCAGTGTACGTCTTTATTACTCGACCGAGCAACCACTCGTTAGGGGGTAAATTATCCTGTCTAATAACCACAATGTCGTCAACTTCAACTTGACGTTGAGGGTTTTTCCACTTGTATCTTTTATGGAGCTCTTTCAGGTATTCATCCTTCCATCTTCTACAACAGTTATGATGTTGGATCCTTAATTTTTGCCATCTATTTGCTAGGGTTATGTTATCATTGCCAACATCGGGTTCTGCAGGTGTTAGTATGGGTGAGCCAATTAAAAAGTGTCCGGGAGTTAAAGGGTTAAGATCCAGTGAGTTTTCACTTGACGGGCTTAAGGGTCTTGAGTTTAGGCATCCCTCAATTCTAGCGAGAAGTGTAACTAGCTCTTCAAATGTGTATTTTATGGTATTAATTTTCTTTAGATGGGATTTAAAGCTTTTGACTCCGGCTTCCCATAAACCGCCCATGTGAGGTGCTCCCGGGGGTATGAAATTCCACGTCAAATTTTGAAAACTGCTAGCAGATACTACCGAACTTTTTAACTGTTTAATAAATTCTTGTCGCTCTTTTTTCAATAACTGGCTCGCACCAATGAAATTAGTTCCATTATCGGAAAAAGTTGCGACAGGGCATCCCCGCCTCGAAAAGAATCGAGCAAATTCTGCCATAAAGGCTTGGGTAGACAAATCAAGTTCCAAGTGAATAGCTTTTGTTGCAAAGCAAACAAAAACACAAACGTAACCTTTTGTTATTCTACATGCTCTGGCATTATAAACCTTAATATCAAATGGCCCCGCAAAATCAACTCCAACATTTGTAAAGGGTTTACTTATTTGGGTTCTTTCTGGTGGCAACGCCGCCATAAATTGAGTTGTTTGTCTATTCCTATATCTGGTGCACGGTGAGCATTTGTTAATAACGGAACTAATAAGATTCTTAAGTTTCGGAATCCAGTATCCTGATCTTATAATTCTCAACATAAGTTGATTTCCACCATGTAGGGTTACCAGGTGTACGTGTTGGGTTAATAATTTAGCAAATGCACTACCGTAGGGTAATAAAATCGGATGTCTTTCGGAATATGACAAACCGTTGGAATTCGCTAGTCGACCATTTGCACGCATTACATTAGCTGAATCTAAAAATGGCGTTAGGGTGAGCAGGCTACTTTTACTGGGTATAGGGTTTCTTTTCTTCAGACAATTGTATTCGTATTTAAAATACTCAGTCTGACAAAGAATAATAAGTCTATCACGGGTAGATTTTATCTCGGACGCATTAAGTTCAATACTTGGGTGTGTTATCAATATATGCAGTCTTTCTTTGACTACTTTTGTGTTGTTTCGATCAAGAATAACTCTGTCATTTCGAATTGTATTGTTTCGGGTATATAATGCGCGATCACAAAATCGATAGACATATGTCATTACTCTGAGAGCATTTGACAGTTTTGAGAATCGTGATAATATATCTGGGTGTACAATATTCGTTTTATCCAAGGAAGGGTGGGTATTAACGGTCGTGGAAAACGACTGACTAACTTTAGCTTCAGCCTGAGTTATAAAGTGTTTATTCGCTGTTGGCCACTGTGATGCGGATTTTTTCAACCACGATGGTCCATTCCACCATAAGCAGTCGTCTTTCAACTCATCGGGATTGCATCCGCGGCTAGCAATATCGGCAGGGTTATCGTGTGATGCCACATGGTTCAATTATCAATACCGACTGTCTGAATTATTGTAGAAACTCGGTTTGCTACAAACGTGTTCCATGAATTAGGTTGTTTGCTAAGCCATGCTAAGACAATAGATGAATCTGTCCAGAAATACGTCTGATGTAGGGGGAGGCTGAGTTGGGTGAGTAAATTGTGTGTCATATTTGCCAACAACACTGCACCACAAAGTTCTAGTTTTGGTAACGAGATTACTTTGATTGGCGCTACTCTCGTCTTCGCAAAGAGCAGGGTTACGGAATTAGGTCCATCAACGGGTGTAACTCGTGCATATAGAACTGCAGAGTAGGCCTTTTCAGAAGCGTCTGAAAATCCATGAAACTCAATTTTTGCTGAAGGTAAAAAGTTAGTCCATCTTGGAATTCGAATATTACACAGTACAACACATGATTTGCCAACTCAATTCTGTGAACTGTATGTGAAATTAGACCCAAAAAGAAGAATTTCTGCATCATTCGTTTTGTCTTCTTACCTGCGATTTGAAGTTAGTATCGATTTGAAGTTAGTACTATCGTATAGGGGAATTTATCACGTTTTAGGCCCTGTTGTTTGACATAGCT
This sequence comes from Pollenia amentaria, assembly GCA_943735925.1. Classification (NCBI taxonomy): domain Eukaryota; kingdom Metazoa; phylum Arthropoda; class Insecta; order Diptera; family Polleniidae; genus Pollenia; species Pollenia amentaria. The sequence continues at coordinate 220,396,719 of OX031006.1, read as the reverse complement.
CGACAACCCCTAGCCCAATTTAGTTGAAATAAATTTTAAAAAATTAAGAATTACAATTCCCTTAATCTGTTCATATATTGTTTTCCTATACAAGTAACACTTTCGAAGTTAAAAATGAATGTATGAAGGGAAAAAATTATTTTTTGCCTAAAAATTAAAATTTTTTTTTTAAAAATACATAAAAAATCCAAAATGGAAAAAAGTTTCAAGTCTAGTTATTTTTTCGCAAAGTCACATAACCTATGAGCAAAATGAGACAAAGATCATAAAAATCGATGCACGCGTTTCGCTTTTATTCGCAATTGAGTAAAGGTATGAATTTCAAAAATCAGTTATAGCCACCACCCTTAAAATAAAAATATAAATTAAAAAATTATCATGCAAAAAAAAACTTTATTTATAAAAACGTAATGAAAATAAAATAATATGCAATTAATACGCAATTATAATATGCATAAAAACAAAATTTAGAACATTTTTTCAATTATTGGCAATATCCATCCTTGTAGAAGTTGACGCTTGTGGTTCTGATGATCTTGTTTTCTTCGTAGGTTGTTCATATTCATGGTCTGAGTCTGTATCGTCATCCGAGATACACATACTATTCAAGGGCGTGTTTCTTTCACTGTGTCCACCAATTTCAATGTCTTCATCTTCGGTGCTTTCTTCAAACTGCATAATTGTGGAACTCCACCAACAAACCTCCGCAAGCAATGCATCCAATTTTTTGCCTTTGAACCGCTTTTCAAATGGCATGGTTACCTGGTGGAACCTCTCTCCTTGTTCGTCTGATTCCTGAGGTGATTGTGCCAAAAAAGTATCGAGATGGTGGTGCAAGAAATGCAATTTCAGCGTCATGGATGCACCGATTTTTTCGAAATAAAACAGCAACCTGTCCACTCGTTGCTGTATCTCTTCTCGCTGGACACGGTTCTTTCCTAGAACGCCTTCTATTACTTCTTTCAATGCGTTCCATGCATGTTGGTGGTCGTGATGCTCTGAAAGCAAATGTGTGAAAGAATCACTTTTGATCAATTTCCGAATATCAGGTCCATTGAGAATACCTGTTTTAAATACATAAGAAAAACGAAAAAAATATTGGTAATGCGAATGTATAGAAATTAACAAATTTAGATATGACAATATTGAAATACAGAGTACGATACGTACCGTTTTTAATTTTCTCATCACTGAGTTTCGGAAAGATGGATTTCAAACAGTCAAAGGCGCCGTTAACTTTTTTGACCACCACTTCAACGAATTTCCCAGCTATTCCCAGTTTCATGTGGAGCGGTGGCAACAAAATATCATCCAGGTCCTTTATCATAGGTTCATTGCGTAATTTTAATTGTTTGTTGAGCTCGGGAGTTCTTCCTTTCCAATCTTTACATTGATATTGATTTCCTTTGTATTGTGAATCCCAATTACAAAGGAAGCAGAAGTATTTTGGATATCCGCCCTTTTCTATAATCCCTTGTAGTATGTTGACCACCTTCAGATCGCAACAAATGTTCCATTTGTGTTCATCGTATTTGATTTTCTTCAAAATTTCGCCCAATGCTTCATACGTTTCCTTCATAGTTGTGCTGAATCCCAATGGAATGCATGGTTTTTTATTTTTTTTGTGCAGCAGCACAGCCTTCAAACTAGTAACTGAACCATCGATGAATAAACGCCAGTCGCCAGCGATATAATCCATTCCCAATTTTTTCACTAAACCTGGGATATCATGGCAGTACGTGAACGTATTTGCTTCGTCAACGGAATAAAATTTCTGAAAATCAGCTTGGCGTTGTCGGTAGGATGTTGCGCTGACATTTTGCTGTGTGAGTTTTCTTCTCTTCAAAAACGATGTCAGCCATTCGGAGTCGTGTTGTGATAGTCCCAGCTTGGCCACAATGTAATCCATTTCGATTTGTGGTAGCGGTTGTGGTGCACTATTTTCAATATCGGGTATCCAATCAGCATCATCCTAATCGGTCGGATTGGTGAAAACGGTTTCGGCTAGCAGGGACACAGTATCCGCACTCGGAGGTTTAGGTGCATCGGTATCAGCAGGGCGTTGCACTGGAAGTGTGGCAGTAAATGCAGCAGTGTATACTTTTGTTTTCAATTGTTGTCTGTTTAATCCAGGACGAAAATTTATGCATGCATAGCACCTGGATTCATCATGTCCAGTTGTGTCTTCCACCCAAATTACTGGCTTCATAAAAGATAACTTTCTACTTTTTCCGTGAATCCATTTTAGAAGGGTAGTATAACAACTGTTGCACACTGTGTTCGGCGTAAAATTTGCACCACTTAAATCTGCTTCATCGAAATAATTACAATACGCGGTTTTGAATTGCTCAGTAAACAAATTTTTTCGATCTTTTTTCTGTATTTTTCGGACGATATGACCACAAACGTAACAATATTCATCCAAATATGGGCACTTGTTGTTTTCCATATTGATATATTTTATGTTTTGTTGTTATTCACTTTTAAAAAACTGGGGAAAAATCACTTTTATTGTTCGCGTTCGTCGGCACTGGCTGAATGCCAAAAATCGATCAATGCACACCTATAAATACTACGTATTTTTGAATATTTTACTGCCAGGTACTTATAAATGGGCGCATATTTTAAGGGCGGCTGGCTATATACCTGATTCAGCACTTGTACGTTTTAAACTGTGCAAAACTTTCCAAATAATGACCACCCTTAAATGTGGGTGCAATTTCTGTAAAAAAATCATATAGGTAGCCACCGGAAAAACCCAAATAATAAAAAGGTCCACTTTCCGTTTAATTGTCCACGTACATTTATTACCGCAATCATAAAAATCAAATAACCTTTTGTTTATTCCTTTTTTTTTAATTCTCAGAATCATGAAAAAGGTGTCAATGTTTTCTCCAAATAATGTTGTGCATATCTCGAGCAAATTTTTGAAATTCATACATTTACTCAATTGCGAATAAAAGCGAAACGCGTGCATCGATTTTTATGATCTTTGTCTCATTTTGCTCATAGGTTATGTGACTTTGCGAAAAAATAACTTGACTTGAAACTTTTTTCCATTTTGCATTTTTTATGTATTTTTAAAAAAAAAAATTTAAATTTTTAGGCAAAAAATAATTTTTTCCCTTCATACATTCATTTTTAACTTCGAAAGTGTTACTTGTATAGGAAAACAATATATGAACAGATTAAGGGAATTGTAATTCTTAATTTTTTAAAATTTATTTCAACTAAATTGGGCTAGTGGTTGTCGAGCTATGTCAAACAACAGGGCCTAAAACGTGATAAATTCCCCTATACGATAGTACTAACTTCAAATCGATACTAACTTCAAATCGCAGGTAAGAAGACAAAACGAATGATGCAGAAATTCTTCTTTTTGGGTCTAATTTCACATTCAGTTCACAGAATTGAGTTGGCAATCAATTAACTGAAAAATGTTGTACTGTGTTATTAATATTATCGTAAAACTGCAAAAACTTTTGCCATTTTATGAGGGTAAGTGGGGTAAGACATTCATCCCAAGCTGTTTTATCTTGCCAAATTTGTTGCATTATAATCTTAGCAGATATAACAATCGGCGCTAACCACCCAGCTGGATCAAAAAGACGAGCGATATCTGATAACACAGTTCGCTTTGTGTACGCTGATTTTCTCTCAATTAAAGGCACAATATCCTTTGATATGGTGTGTGTATCGGGTTTAAAATAATTTGCCTGTACATTTTTGTAATGTCGGCGTTATAAACTATCTTGTAAAATCGCCATTTCAAGATAAGTACAACTAAATCTTGTTGTAGGGTAGGACCAGTGTATAGGGTATCATTAAGGCTGTTGTTGTTCGAAGTTTTGCTAGAGGCATTAAAAACAACCCGAACTTTTGTCGTGACACGATCAAGTTTTACAACAGCGTGATGGGGTAAGTAATACTGGGTATTTGAAGGAGTGTTAGAGTTATATTTTATGGGTTTCATATGTCCCAAGTCGATATACTCCTGTAGGGTTGTGTTTATGTTTTTTCCCAGAACTTGGTCAACAATTTATCAAGCGTGACTGAACTGAAGTATGAAACTAAGGGTTGGGTGCTATGTGATTTCTGAATAGGCCCTGTTAAAATCCAGCCAAACTCAGTCTCCTGAGCTATAAGGGTATTGAGTAAATCTTTCCTTACTCCAGATTTTAAGATCTGGGGGTAAAAATCGCTGCCAATAATGAAGTCTATAGGTCGACTTTCATAGAATTTTTGGTCAGCTAATTGAATATTTTCCAAGTCTTTTATGAGTGTTGGGTTTAAGCTTTGGGTGGGTAAATTTTTAGTTAGTGTTTTCACTACTATTGCTTGGATATTCAATTTGAAATCGTTATGGGTATTTGAGCACAGTGAAACTTGGCAAAGTTTGCTTGAACGGGCAGAAACTATCTCGTTCAATCCCGAAATTTCAGCCACTATGGGTGAAGTGGGTAAATGTAATCTTTTTCTCAGTTTATCTGTGATGAACGAGAAATCTGAAGCTGGGTCGATAAACGCTCTAGCTGGAAATAGCTCTCCTTGAACCTCAACATTCAGAACTGCTGTTCCTAATAACTTCGTTCTGTCATCTAGTGTGGGTTTACTTGATTGGGTGTATGTCGAGAAAGATTGAACTGTATTTGACGAACATGAAGGCTGGTTATCATCATCTCTTGGGTTAATTTTTGAACTTGGTTTGTGCAGTAGACTATTATGACGTTTACCACAATATCTATATATAAATGTGCTACGACAATTTTGTATGACATGACCGATGGCTAAACAATTGTAACATATTTCATTATTTTTCACAAAGTCAATTCTCTCGTTTATTCCGAGTGAATTGAACGACGAACATTCTCTCAAGGTATGATTTCCGTTGCAAAGTTTGCAAATGGAACCATCTTGTTTATTCTGGGTTTTCGGGTTGTGTTGGGTTGTGGGTTGAGTTGGGTTTGAGAGAATCCGTTCATTATTGCGTTTCTGGGTGGGTGGGTTTTGAGTGGGTTTTGGTAATGGTTTTCCATTTGAATCTTTGGTTACATTATGGAATGTTTTGCCTCTTCTGTCATACTGTGTTTTAACTTCTTGGAAATGTTTGGGTTTTGGGTGTTGGGTGGGGTTGCTACTATTATCTTGCACATCATTCACAGAGGTAAGTTCCTTGAATGTGTTAGTTAAGAACAAATCCAAGTTTGTCCAAGAAGGCATTTCAGCGCAATCTGAGAGGGATTTCTCAAATTCTCTTCGCGTTTCCCTGGGTAACTTCGTTAAGCAAAGATATACTAAGATAGGATCCCAGTGATCCGTATCTATATCTAAAGAATTCAGATTCGAAATACAGCAATTTATCTTTCTTTGTAATTTTCTTATAGAAACACTACACATAGTGTTAACCAGGGGTAGATTAAATAGGGTTTTTAATTGCGCGTTAATCTGCATTCTACGATTTTCATATTGAGCAGTTAACTGATTCCACGCAATACAAAATCCGTCATTTGTTAAGGGTGCATTGTCTACTATTTCTTTGGCTTCGCCGCTTGTCTTCTGCTTAAGATAAAAAAGTTTTTCAACTCCACTTAAGCGAGTGTTATTGCCATAGATGGCCTTAAAAAGGGCTCTAAAGGAAGCCCAACATTTAAAATCCCCGCTAAACGTTGGCATATCGCAAGGGGGTACATTGAAGGTTACCATATTATTGGGTTGTGTATTTAGGGGTTCGGTTATAGAGGATCGGGTTTCATTGAGTTGGGTAATTTCATCAATTGATTCCTCAATAGCGATCATACTGTTTCACAGTTTGGACGGCAATATTTGTCCTTCCACAGCAACATAAAAAATATTCTTTTTTATCCTTATGTTTGTGAGTAGGATGGGTAACTGGGTAAAGAAATATTTTTATAATATATTGCCTAATAATAAAAATACCTCAATCTTTATATAAAAAATGGAAATTTATATATATTGTAAGTTGTAAAAATTACAGACTTACCTTGTTTGCTGAGGGTAGTGTACAAACCTTACAAGACAAAAATATCTTGTGTTCTTATTTTTTCGTTTGTGTCGTCTTCCCGCTTGATGCGTGTTGATTCTGTGTGTAGTGTTGTTGTTGTAAATTTAATGTATGTAAAAATTTTTTTTAATGTGGTTTGTATAATTAGGTCTGTCTGGGTACTTTTCCAGTAGCAAATACTCAGTTAATTTTTTTGGGAGAGTAAGACAAATTTTACTCTTTCGGCTGAGAATATCTCAAAAAGTACGCAGACAGTATCCAGTGAAATCTTGCAAGAAAACAGCTGATCGGTGTGTAAACAATTGAAATAACAAACGTGAGCCAAGATAGCGTTGAAGAAATAGCATCCAATTTGGGAATTAAAAAACCGGGAAACCAAAATACCCAAATAATGGGTATTTGCAGTATAAACAAAAAGTTAGCGTCGAATTTAGGAATTTTAAATAGGGAAGTACAAATATAGGAACAAATCTAGTTTACCGACGCAGCTCCAAATAAAAAAAAAAAGTACCCAGGGTGATGGAAAATGGAAAAATAAGAAGAAAAAATAAAATAAATAAGTTGGCGCAAACGCTTAGTTTTCGAGTTATGGACGTTTAAAGATTTCATATAAATATGTGATTATCCACTACAATTCTAAACGTATATGGCCAATATTGGTATCATTTTAAAGCTCTTGAACAGATTTTTCTGGATATACATAATTTATTTCAAAATATTAAACTCTTTAGATCACATTACAGTTTTTTTCATCTTACGTCGAAATGCTACGGAAGTGCACTAGGAAAGAATGTAGTTTATTTAAATAAAAGTGTAATACAAATTTTATAAAATAACAAACACTAGCATCGCAAAAAAAATTCTTTGCATAGCCAGCCTTTGGCAGGACGCAAGGATGTTCTTCTCTATGGTATAATAAACACCGGTTTCGCTTACTAAAGCTTCCTAGCATATCCGGCCTTCGGCCGGGCGCAAATATTTTCTCCCCTATGGTATAACTAATACCGGCTTCGCTAACTAAAGATTCTCTGCATAGATGGCCTTTGCCCATGTGCAAGGATTCTCTCCTCATTAGTATAACATAAACATAAAGAAAGTTTTACTTATATTTTAATTAAAATTCTTAAATAAATTAGTATGTAGTATATACATACATTAAAGAATTAGAAAAAATTAATAAATTTGTTTTTATGCTTACTAAAAAACTTTTGTATTTTGCAAACTCGTCCCACTTCTTAATAAACTAGAAATATTAAAATAAATTCTGTATGTCCAGAAAGATCTATGTAGTGAAACGCTTTGCAATGATACCAATATTAGCCATATACATTTGGAAATGTACTGCAAAATCACATATTTATATGAAAACTTAAAACGCCCATAACTCGAAAACTAAGCGTTTGCGCCAACTTTCTTATTTAATTTTTTCTTCTTATTTTTCCATTTTCTATCACCCTGCGTACTTTTTTTTTTTATTTGGAGCTGCGTCGGTAAACTAGATTTAAGCCCAAATATATTTATATTTTCATTAAAAATACAAAAAATATTTACCACAGGCTTTTGCACGGTATAAACTATATATTTTTTGCACGCATAGCTAATTTTGTCCAGAAAACTATTTACTTTCAGAAAATATACAGTTTATACCGTGCAAAAGCCTGCGGTAAATATTTTTTGTATTTTTATTAAAAATATTAATATATTTTTACTTCCCCTTTTTAAATTCCTAAATTCGACGCATTATTTGGGTATTATGGTTTCCCGGTTTTTAAATTCCCAAATTCGACGCTATTTCGTCAACGCTATCTTGGCACACGTAAACTCTTTCATTCAAACAGTATATAAAAACAGCTGTTAAAACTAGTTGCAAAATCTTACCAGAGGAAATTTCTCCAGTAACATTTTGCAAGTTCTCTAACTTTCAGCTGTCAAAAAATTCTCTTTTTGGCTCTCACGCTGTAAGAGATTTGGAGTACGCAGAGAACATTTTGCAAGATTTTGCGACATTTTGTACAAAATTATGCAAAATATGTGTACGCAGACAGACCTATTGTAACAAAAAAGTTATTAGCGGTATTCACACCGAGCTTGTTAGTCGTTAATAGTTACTTTTTTACACGCATTTTGTTTTTGTATATTTAACGCGCTACCGGATTAACATTTAACAAATTAACGACACGGCACCCCTGATAAAATAGTTGTTAGTTGGTAACTTTTTTTTTACACTTTCTCGTGGCATGTTTTATTTTTTCCAGAATAATAAATTGTGTCAGAACAATAAATCAGTTGTTTTACTATGAAAGTTACCAGACTAACAAAGTTTTAAAAAGGGGTCGTTCACAGTTGGTAACTTTAACAAATTAACAAAATACCGAGTAACAAATTAACAAGTTCGGTGTGAATACCGCTATTATGTTTTGTTTCTCTTGTTAATATTTTTAGTTTAGTTTGTCTGTAAATTTTTTTTGTATAGGAAATTTGTTTTTGTTAATAATTTTTGTTCACAATTTTAATTTTTATTTGGTTTTTTTTCTTATGCACTTTTGCCTTTTTTTAAATTGTTAAATTTAATTTGTGCAGAAATTTTATGCCTCACTTTTTTTCCTATTTGTTTTATTTATTTTTAAAAAATAAGTTTGTTTTGTGTGACTATTGTTTTTATTTATTTGTTTTGGTTTTAAATATTTTTTCACTTCTTATTTTATTATTATTTTAATGTTTTGAGTGATTATTGTTTTTTAGTTTGTAGGGTATTATTTGTGTATTTATGTGTGTTGTGAACTTTTAACTTATTAATTTTCTTATTTCTTTTTTATTAATTTGTGGACTGTATTCACTGTTTCACTTTTTTACTTTGACGGTTCGTGAGGACCAATGTTTTTACGGGTTAGACAGGGTAGGATATTGTTTGGTTTAGTATATATAACTAAGGGTCAACAAACATTTCTTTAGTTTATAAGGGGAAGTGCAATAAATAGATTTAAGGTAGTAAATAAGACACACTTTTTGATTTTTAGGTTAAGTTATATATAGGTATTTATTCAGAACTGCAATGTTTGTAAGTTTAGGTTAAGTCTTTTAACTTCACAGTTTTATTTAATTTTAAGTGTAGGTTTAACACATCTGGGTTTAAGTTTTAATTGTATTTTTAAATAGAAACTTTTACTAATCCAAAAATATGTTTTTTTTTGTTTTTATAAATATGTGGGTAAGGTTTAAGCGCACAGTTGTTTCTTTCTCAAGATTTACTTTAGAATAATAATAAGAACAAGAATAATAAAAGACAGTTGATATTCGCTGCAGTTGAGATGTAGGTTGGCGATTGACATCTGGGATGGGATTGTTTAATTGTTCACTGAGGTGAACAGATATTATATTTTAAAACAAATTATTAATAAAAACAATTTGGTAATGCATCATCAAAAATTATTTTTAAAAACAAATTTCAGGAAGCATGTGGAACATACTCAGTAAAAAATTACCTCCAAAAAGAGCAGGTTTTATTTATAAATTCATACCTCAAATCGCTTCAAACCTGCTGATGGGATGCCAGATTTTAGTATGGGGTATTCCCGGTTTGGAGGACTATTTTGTGCTGAGAATAAGCGCTTCTTTTAACATAAAAAAATATGCAAACAAAGCACTCCTAAAGTGCTTTTTTAAGGGCTAACTACATTAACACATTTATTAATGTTTTGCTTTTACTTGTTTAAATGCCTTTTTTTCAATCATTTTCTTAAACACGATATGTATTTATTTTTTCGCTTTAAGCCCTTCTTCCTTGTCAGGACTAAAATAGCAGCTTTTTGTATATTATATTCGTTATCATTTACTGGTGTATAAGAGCTGTCTTATTGAAGCGCTCGATTATGCGCTTTTTCCCTTAAGTGCTTAAAAAAACACAAATTTTTTGCTGGGTACATTCATATACATAGGTAAATTTAAAACTAACATAATCTAGCTTAAGCTATAGTCCTTGCTGAAATCAAGTTCTTATATTAAAAATTTCAAATACATCCACTAAGTCTAAAGTGATCAATAAAAAAAGGTTTGCTAGGATTTCGTTGACGAAGCTAAGCTAAATTGTATTTTAACTTATGAAGATTATCATAATCGTCATTCAAAACTTCATATAAATTGTTGCTGTAGTAGAAATAAGTAGTAAACAAGTTTTTCAGTTCATAACATTTTTGTACTTTAAATTTAAATAATTTATATGAAACACCTTGGAAAAGAATGCGACATATGGAAACGAAATGGTTGCTTCCATTGTGAATGACGCTTTAAAGTCAAGAATTTTTTAGAAATACCAAGTTATCAAAAAATTTATTAAAGACGAAAAAACCCATAATAGCTAGTTTTCCCGCTAATAGCTAAGTCAGAATTTTTTACGAAAAATTTGACAAGAATGTAGCTTAATGGCAACAGTGTATATATATAACAAAATTTGTTGTAGCCACTACAACAACACCACAGAAGTAGTTAAAAAACCTGTTGGTTTTTAGAAACAACAGGAGAAGAATAAAACACATTATTTTCATGTTTAAAAAGTAAAATTAAAAGCAAGAGTTCTCATTTAGTTTATATTTTTAGTTAAATACATAAAGTTTTTATAGTAAAAATCATATCGGGCACGGGGTTGTCAGGTTTTTTTCACCTTCATTGCCAAATAGTATGTTGAAAAAATCCTCAAAAATCGCCAAAAAATTTATTTTCATTTTGTAATGGCTCTATTCCTTAAATTTTTTTTAGGAATGACTTTATACACTACCAGACTATTATATTGTATTTTCTTGTTACATTTTACCTTAGCTTTCCGTAGGATAGCAATGAAGTATATTTATGTACAGAAAAATTTACAATTATTAGACACCAGCAGAATGTAATGCATTTTTTGGCCCGCTACGGCCTTCGTCAGCATTCTTTGTGTCACACTGTATAGTGATACTTTATAAATTGAATGTATTTAACTCAACTATTTTAACAAATAGATATTGGGAATTATTCTGCTGGTGTCTAATAATTGTAAATTTTTCTTCATTGCTATCCTACTGAAAGCTAAGGTAAAATGTAACAAGAAAATACAATATAATAGTCTGGTAGTGTATAAAGTCATTCCTAAAAAAAATTAAGGAATAGAGCTATTACAAAAAGCTTTATAAAAATACATAACTGAAATTTAACTCATAGAATAAATTCGAAAAATAAAAAATGTTTAATATTATAAAGTTGCTTATGAAAAAGAAATAATTCCCAATATCAAAATAAGTAGGGTTTGATGCAAAAAAATCAGTTTATATAAGCGTGATTTTCTATGTGAAAATAAATCAGAATATGGTAAAGTTTTGCATTCGACATTAAATGAAGCAAAGGATAAATGTTTTACAATTTGTATTTAAATTGAATATTTGGAATTGCATTGAAATAATTAAATTCAACTTAGTCTTGTAAAAAACTTCATTACATGAACTATTTTTAAAAAATTAACTTCGGACCTTTAGATTCGTTTTCAATTCTATATTAAATCAAGGTTTTCAAAAATTTTAAGTGAATATTTTTTTCAATATTCTAAGAAATGTTTAAAAGAAATTTTCTATTTAATTTCGTAAAAAATCGAGTCAAAATATATTAGAAAGCTATAGCTTTTTCGCTCTGCACACCACATTGAAAAATACGCTGATACTATTATATAGAACCTGATATCAATGCAATTTTTTTTAACAAGTGATTTACTTTTGCTATTAATTCTATTATTTTTGCATGCTACACATTATCTATACATTATTATTGTTAAAATTTCCAAAATATATTGACTTGTTTTTTGGTGGAGGTCCGATGATTGATAACTTTTGGTAAGGCAAATGTCTGAAAATCGAATAAAGCTTAATGCCCGTATTCATAAAAAACTAAAATGAATATGAAATCTGTTTTAAGAAAAATTTGTATGGAAAATTTGTTTTAAAATACGTTTGAAATCTATTAAATTTTTTATGAATACGGCAGTTAGCCTTTATTCCAAGTTTCTAAAGAAACAATTTTTAAATGTATTCAATGTAATTATATGGCAATATTATAAATATTTCATCTAAAACAACCACATTCGTATTGCGATTTTAAAATTTGTTAGAAATTTAAAGAAGAAACTATAGTCGTACTCATAAATTTTTTTTATATTATTAAGAAAAAAAGGAAGAATGCGTTTTAGAAATCGCCAAAATAATCGCCAACTTTTTTAAATTTCGCAAAAAAAAACCGTCGTCGCTATTAACAAAATTTGGTCGCCAAATAGGTTTATAAATCGCCATGTTTGGCGAAAAATCGCCACATCTGACAGCCCTGATCGGGCATGATGCTGGTGTTTTATATTTGGAACTCTGTAAGGTATGAAACGGGTAAGTAAATCAATCATAATTATATTCTCCTTCTTATTTCACTTTTGGTTTATTTCAAGTACGAATTTGGGATTAAATCAGCTTTATAATACTTGAATCAAGCATATTTTTAGATTGATTCAATCTCAGTTTTACTTTAATCAATCTCATTTTCGGATTATTTTAAGTACGAAGTTGGTATTGAATATGGATAAGTCCAGTGTTTCGCGATTGAATAAACCGTACTTGAATCAATCTTTCTGTTCATGATTCAAGACAATTCGTACTCACCGTACTATTGATCCCGCTTCCGATTGATTTGAGTACGGATGGATTGATTTTTCTTTTGAGTGCACAATTTTTTGTTCTGCTTCTAATCACAAATCAATTCTATTTATATTTAAAATAAATATATAAAGTACTTCAACTAAATAATATAAAATCTATCTAAATTCGCGAATAAATCCTTTTTAATGCGTAATCGCGATTATAAATATTGCGATTACTTGCAAACCCTACAAAATATTTTTCAAAAAGATGGAAAATGCTCTGTTAACTTAAAAAATTCACTTTTGACTAAAATATGAAAAAAATGAATCAAATTGTAAAATATGCAAAAATAAGCACTAAAAAATCGAGTCCAAAATATCTCTTAAGCGGATAAATGTATGGTCGCACAAGGAAAAACATGCAATTCCGTATTTATAGGTCCTATGTAAAGCCTCCTTCCGAAAATCCCGTTAATACGCTTAAAAAGCTTACAAATTAGTCCAATAATGCCCGTAATATCTACAAAAATATATCTGGTGTAGTATTCTAATCTAACAGTTATCTTTGTCTCTTTTAACGTTTATTTGGCCTACGCGTTATAACCTTAAGTTTCCTTTTAAAAACGGCAGCATTTAAACCATAGATTTCTATGCACATAGATTTCTATTTGTTGAAATTACGGGCATAAGTCTAGAAATCGTACAGCTAAATTGCGTTCAGATATGTCCATTATAGGTCTAAGATAAAGTATACTCTCGAAAAATATCCGTAACAACAAGTAATAATGTGGGGTTAAATTTATTGAAGATTTGCTTATAATTTATCACCTGTCCTACATAAAACCCACTCATAAAAAATTTTAAATCTCAATGAAGGGTATTCAAGATTCGGTACAGTCGAATACAGCATTCTTACTTGTTTTCCCAAAATTTTACAATTGAATTTTATGTCATTGATCTTGCAACTTTAGCATTCTTTCCATTTTGGTTTCTCTTTGTAAGCACTTTGTTTATAAGTGCCACGATTTCAAAACATTTTTTTTTCTGGTATTGTTAAATATATTTTCGATGCAAAAATAGAAAAAAAAACATTAAACAAAAATTCTTCAAGTAAAAATAATGAAAAATGCATAAAATCGGTTCCCCCTTTATAAACCGGTGAGTATTCACATGCTCACATCCGTAGTCGTAGTTATACTCGCACTTGTACTTCATCACTTTTATGTTCAACTCAAAATGTTACATTTTAAATGCTTTACAAGTGCTTTTTATGTACAAAAAATTTGCATATATGAGTGCCTTCTGCAGTATGTATGTTTTTTGTTATTATTAAGGTATTTCACTTCACAAAATTCACCCTTGCGAAAAAGCAAAAGTGCAAAACATAACAACAACCACATACAACAAATTATGTGGGCAGAAATAAATGTCTATGTGGTTGTTGTTATGTTTTTGCAATTTTGCTTTTTCGCAAGGGTGCAGCTTGTGACGTGAATTACCTTATTATTTTGTTGTACCCTCCACCACCACTGTGGAGAATGAGGGTATACTAAGTTTGTCGTTCCGTGTGAAACTTTTTTATAATACATCTAAGAGCCCATAAAGTATATATATTCTGGCTTGAGAATTCTGAGTCGAATTAGCCATGTCCGTATGTCTGTCCGTCTGTTGAAAACACGTTCATTTTCTAAAAACGCAAAAGAAAAGAACAAGCTTGGTCTCAAAATGTTTGTAGTTACTCTAAGTAGTTTGGCACTGAAATCCAGCAACATCGATTTAGTAGGATCAGAACTATGAATCAAAATGTGGAACCACCACTCTAAAAAAATGATAATTTTGATACAAAAACTAACATAAATGGTGGAATAATGCACGGAATGACATAAAATTCGCAGCATGAATTCGCTTTATACGACTGCAAATCAATTTCGTGAAGATCGGTCCATAATTTACCATAGGCCCCATATAAACCCTTCTCGCGGAAAACAGTTTAGTACGCCTAAGACCGCAATAAATAACGCTAGCATACTAAAATTTGGTCGTCAGAATTTTATAGGACCAGAAATCACACTGGAAAATTTTTTGAAGATCAATCCATAATTTACACTAGGCCCCATATAAACCCCTTTTCCCGAAAAACCGTTTAGTAAGCCTTAAACCGTAATAAAATTGAAATTCGTTACGTCACAGTTTTATAGGACGAGAAATCACACTGCCAAATTTCGTGAAGATAATTTACGCTAGGCCCCATATAAACCCTGCTCCCGGAAAACAGTTTATTGCGCCTAAAACCAAATAAAGCCCACTTTGGGAAAATAATTAAATTCGCCTAAAACCATCACAGTATAGATATTGCGGTAAAATTTCTCACTTAAATTCATATGGCCAGAAAAAATATTATGCAAATCTGTGAAATTTACTGTTAACGTTAAAACTTATTACACTGCTGTATTGAAATTTATTCTAATCTATTTTTTGCAATACCAGAAATAAGTCTTCAGAATTTTGGGATGATTGGTCCATAATTAACCATAGGTCCAATACAAATTACCATCCTAAAAATGCTTTTAGTTCGGCTAAAACTGTAACGAATCATGATATTTTACTCAAGCCAGTTCAAAGTTCTAACTAAAAACGCATCAAATTTTCTTACCGTCGGTCAAAAATTTAATTCAGGTCTAAACCGTAACTAATTTTAATGCTGACGTTCGTTTTTGTGAATCTTAGTTCATTATATATATGTATTTATCATATAGAGGCCACTCCTGTCGGTGTAGGGTATCAAAGATTCGGCACAGCCGAATATAGCACTCTAACTTGTTTTTAACTATGACTGCATTTTTTATAGAAAGTTTTTTCAAAACCACAAAACATATAAGTACTTAAAAAGATTTTTAGTGTAGCTTTTATAAGTGTTTGGAAAAACATTAACAAAAATACATACAATGAAATATTAGAATTTTACATAAAACATTTTTGATACTTTTTTAAGTTTTTTATTAGGTTTCGATAGTAAAAAATTATATTTTGTGTAAAAGTTTTTTTTTGTTCTTTTTTTTATTAAATTTTATTTATTAGAAATAAATGGAAATTGCATTGTTAAAATAAAAAAAAGGAGGAAAATATAGTCAGCTAAGCCTTGCGTTAACAAAATTATGTTATGAGGCTAAAAGAAATACCTAAACAAGAGCGGAAATTTTCTACCGCTTAGCCTTAATGTTGAAATACTAAGCCTAAACAAGAGCGGAACCGATAATTCTAAATGATAACAACAGGGTTATCAAAAATTTAAATATAAAAACCCTAGTTATTGAACAATAAAGAACATTACAGTATTGGTGTTTGTTATTTGTTTTTTGTGATTCATAAATTAAAATTTTATAAAAAAGCGAAACATTAAAGTTTAATAGAAGAGTTATAATAACAAATATATTTTCTCCTTGCTTATTTTTTCTCCTTCTTTATTTATTTGTCAAAGATAAAATACTGCTCTCCAGTCAACCATATGCAAAAATAAGAGTAAATGACTTGAATAAAAAACTTGTTTAATGTAAACAGCGTTGTCAACTTTGAAATTTAAAAACGCACCGAACTGGAGAAAAACGAGCCATTTAAAGAAAGACGCACCGCACCAAGTTTAAAATTTATTTTTTATTTAAAATTATAAATTAAAATATTTGTTTACATAATACCAATTATCTACAACAACAAGACCGCTGGGTATGTACAGAAAACATTCAAATGAGAAGTAAAAATTCAAATAATTTCACATTAGAAATATATTTGAATATTCAACTCATTTGACTTGAGTTGACTGAATTGAATGTGTTTTTTAATGGATTTGGCCTTGGTTATTCTCTTAATTGTTTCGTAATTATTGGGTGTTTAACTAATTGTAGTTAAAGCAAATAAGGGGGAATTTACACGGTGTCTTTTCAGACATGTCTGTTTTACTCATTCCTTTTTGATTATGCTTCCAAAAAGTCGAAATTCATACCAGAAATGTAATTCTAACCGTGAAGCGTGGAGGTAAAAACATAATGGTTTGAGGAGCAATTTAGCTTTCTTTGAAGGCATAATAAATTACCACTAATAATTGAGCATTTAGAAACTACACCTTGGACCTCCATGGATCTTACAGCCAGTTAACGATCCAAAACAGCATCTGCATAGCTCGCTAACACGTGAATCTCTAACACGTGCTCTTCAAAATATCTGGTCAGAAGACTTCCGAATCGAAGAATTTGCTGCTGTCAAAGTCACGTCGCGACGCTTGCAAGCTGTCAGTGTGGCTCAAGTGTCGCATTTTTTTATTCAAAAGATGCCATTTTTTTTTAAATAATTCAAAGTTTATTTAAAATTTTGTCTTCGTTATTTTTTTGTTTTTCTTTTTTTAGATTACCGTTATGTTTACAATGAAGTTAAAATTTTTTTAGTTTTTTACTATAAATTAAGAGAAATAGAACTGCATACCAGAAATTTTTGCAAAAACTTTAGATTCCAGATTTTAGGTGTGACACTTTTTTACCGTTTTTGATTTTTTATGAATTAAAAATAAAATATTTCAGTTTTTTGGACAAAAAATATTTTTTTTCTTGTTGCTTATGTAGCGAAACATTGTATGAACAGATTAAAGGAATTGTAATTCTTAATTTTTTTAAATTGGTTTTAGCTTATCGGACTAGTGGTTCTCGAGTTATGACAAAGAAAAGAGCCTACAACGAGACAAATTCCCCTATACGATACTAACTAACTTCAAATTAATTTTTAAATTATTATTTGATGTACCTTGATCAAAATAATGATGCAGAAGTTCTTCTTTTTGGGTCTACTTTCATAAACAATTATCACAATTGAGTCCCGAAATCATGTGTTGTACTATGTAAGAGATTAGGTGTTTCTTAGAGCGAGTTATTGTAAGAATTATAAAACGTTGGTATGTTTTGTTACTGTATTTTGCATCATGTTTTTATAACGTCAATAGTATAACAGCTGCAGAACTTGCAGAAAATATGGGAGAGTTCCAAAACGTCAGCTTTAAGCATTCTACAATGAAACCGTGTAGAAACAAAAAGCAAAATATGCATTGTTAAACTCTTCGATACATGTTTTACGTTGTATGTAAATTATAAGGATATTTTGGAGCTCACCCTTTTTATTATACAAATAAATACTAATTTTAAAAAATTGTACAAGCTTAAGTAACAAATTGTGATTAATTTTTTTATTATGGGTTCTTTTTATATATATTACTAGCTTAACCCGGTGCGCTTCGCTACACTGACCCCGCACATTTTTATATTGAAATTTATAGTTTACTATAATAGTAGCTTTAACCACGTTTGAAGACTCTCCCTTTAATAGTTCTTCAGTTGAGCGATATTTAATGTATGCATCCTATGGGAGGTATTTCCCCCCCTGCGCCTACCCGCTTTATTTTTATTTTCAAAAGTGTAGTATACCATAAGAGTGACTTTTAGAAAGTTTGAACATTCTCACTATTACAGTTCTTAAGATATGCGATGTTAAACATTGACGTCCTATGGGGTATTCCTATACCCCCGCTGCTATTTTATTTCAATTCCGGGGCTCAGAAGATCCTACTACAAAAAGTTCAGCAAAATGCGTGCAGCGGCTCTTAAGATATGCGATAATTAATATTGGCATCCTATGGGGGTACCAATTCCCCTGCCCCTATCGAAAAAATAAGTAGCCTATTTTATTTTTAGGGCTCACGTGATGTTACTGTAAAAATTTCAGGAAAATCGGTTCAGTATAATATTGGCATCCTATGGGGGGTACCAATTCCCCTGCCCCTATCGAAAAAATAAGTAGCCTATTTTATTTTTAGGGCTCGCGTGATGTTACTGTAAAAATTTCAGGAAAATCGGTGCAGTATAATATTGGCATCCTATGGGGGGTACCAATTCCCCTGCCCCTATCGAAAAAATAAGTAGCCTATTTTATTTTTAGGGCTCACGTGATGTAACTGTAAAAATTTCGGAAAATCGGTTCAGTAGTTTCGGAGTCTATAAAGCGACAAACATACAAACATACAAACACACATAATTTCATTTTTATATATATAGATTTAGTGATGAAGCGATACTCCTTTTCGTCGAGACGATACCGATACTCAATGTAAAATATAGATGATATCGATATCGATACCGATACGAATATAAAATTTCAATTCAAGTTAAAATTAACAAAATTCAAAAAGAATAATTTTTTTATTACTCAAAATTACAGTGCAGAAGATTATTAATATTTAAAATTTAATAAGATTTAAAAAACAAAGAATCAAATATGAATTCATGATAAAATTAACAAAAAATCAAATAAATGTTTTAGAAAAATAACAGCGTAAGAAATTGACATTTTTTATACGAGTAATAAGGAACATTTGAGTTTAACATGTTATTGCGACCGTAAACATGCGGACTTGCGTCTCTAGAAGATCTAAGGTATCTTTCGACTTCTTCTTTACCAGAATCACCGCATAGGATGGAAAGAGGCTCCTCCACCTCAGATTTTCTTATAATATTTTTCACAAACGCTCCAAAGGCCAATTCTTTTGGACTTATCCGAACCTGCACCACCTCTAGGGGTGAAAGTGCTTTCAACACATTCGAAACGCAGAGACATGGTAGGTAGCTCAATAAGACGTTTTTTTCGATACGGTAGAAGTCGATTGCCTTTAAAATATTCGAGCATTTACCTAGAGAAAACACATGGTTGTGGTAAACACATTCTAAAAGCAACTATATAATGATAAGATTCACGATTTTAGTAAAAACATATTATGATTATTATTAGAATCATAAAATATCATATTATGAGCAAATGTATTCGTAATAATTCATCATAACATGTTCCCCTTAATCATAATTTGTTTTTACTACATCATATTAAATTTTTAATGCAATCATACTCTTATCATATTAATCATAATATGTTTAGAAGTAATCATATTATGAAACACTGTGATGATGTTATGGTTAAAAGTAATCACGTCATATCTAAAAGAATCATATTATGACTCAAAATATGATCACTGTAATCATATTTTAGTCGCAGTTAATCATAATATCGTTGTTATCGTTTTTCGCAGGTCGCAAGTATTTATAAATTATTTAATAGAATTTTTTTAAAATAACATTTAACTTCCACTCTTTTTTTTAGCAATGCTTTTTTAGTTTGTGACACTTAAAAATTTTTTAATGAACAATTTGTTTATTATACCCTCCACCACCACTAGTTGTGAATGACGTTATACTAATGCCCAATTTTCAGTATAGTATTTAAATCTATATTATGTTAATTTTCATAAAAACTTAAATCGTATTTAATTACAGATTGATTTTTTGAGTTTTATATAAAAAGTCTTATTTAATTAAGATAAAAGTA
Organism: Pollenia amentaria; assembly: GCA_943735925.1. Lineage (NCBI taxonomy): Eukaryota > Metazoa > Arthropoda > Insecta > Diptera > Polleniidae > Pollenia > Pollenia amentaria. The sequence goes on along the minus strand of OX031006.1, from coordinate 220,376,647 downwards.
TGGTAGCACTACTAAATACAAAAAAAAAATTTCATAAAAAAGTGTAGTTATTTATAAGGTGGTCTTAAAACACAGCTGGGTGTTATTACTTTGTCTGTTGTTGTTGTATTGTTGTGATATTGAGGTCACCTTGCTAAGTTAATCCAATGGAAACTTAAGTTGAATTTAAATGTACCACATCGGTGACTTAAGTTTCATTTAAGTGTTTAGTGAAAAAGAGAATTTTGTATTTAAATCGATTTTAAACATAAACTTGTTTTAATGTCAATCCTGAAAATTGGCCATAAGTTTGTCATGCCGTGTGAAACTTTTTTATTAAACATGTAAGACCCCGTAAAGTATATATATTCCGGCACCTTGAGTAATTCTAACTCGAATTTACCATATCCGTCTGTTGAAAACACGCTCACTTTCGAAAGGATCAAAAGAAAAGAACAAACTTTGTGTCAAATTGCTTGTAGTTACTCTAAGCAGTTTGGGATTGGAATCAAGAAAAATCGGTTCTGCAGAATCAGAGCTATGAATCAAAATGTGGAACCACCACCCTAAAAAACTGATAATTTTGTTACGTAAACTAACATAAATGGTGGAATAATGCACGGAATGATACAAAATTTTGCACAAATGCGTTTTATATGATTCATAGTGAGTGATAGTGCTAAATTTCATGAAGATCGGTCCATAATATACCCTAGGCCCCATATAAAGCCTACTCTCGGAAAACAGTTTAGTACGCCTAAAATCGTTACAAATAATGCTATTGCAATAAAGGCAAGTAAATCACACTGCCAAATTTCATAAATATCGGTCCAGATTTTCTCAAGGCCCCATATAAACCCTGCTCCTTCCTGGAAAACAGCTTAGTTCGTCTAAAATCGTAATAAATCATGCTATCATAATAAAATTTTGTCCATCACGGTTTTATGGGACTAGAAATGACACTGATAAATTTGGTGAAGATCAGTCCAGAATTTTCCCTAGGCCCCATATAAACCCCACTCTAAGAAATTAACTAAATACGCCTTAAGCCGTAGCGTATATATATATTGCGGTCAAATTGGTTCCAACTTAGATTCATATGGCCATAAGAATTTTTATGCAATTTTGTGAAATACGCTAAAACTAATTTCACTGCTGTATTGAAATTAATTCTAACTTAGGTGATCTAACTTGATGATTTATTTCTCCATGGTTTACCATGGGTATAAAAATTGCCCCCTGAAAATCATTTTGGTTCGGCTTAAACCGTTACAAATCATGATATTTTACGCCAACTTGTTCAAATTTCTAAAAAGAAAGGCATACAACTTTCCGATTGTCGGTTAACAATTTCACCCTCTGCAACTGACGCGCTGAGCAGAAAAGTGTCTACAAGACAACCAAGTCAATATTTAGGTGTCTGAGAAAAAACCACATCAATATTTTTGTTATATTTTTGTAGTGTTTCCTAAACAGCACGTCAGTAAAATTGTTGTAATATTTAATATCTCTTATTACTTTTATATTGATGGGTCGCTCTAATACACAACAAATTCTTCATTGTTCTGAGGGAACATCATCTGGAATAAAAGTCATGAAGAACGGATTCTGAGCTTGGGATCAAATCCATATTAGAATGTTTGGTTCAATGCACTAGATAAAATTAGTTGTATCTTTGTATTTAACCATTAAAATGTTCTCATTTTTATACCCTTCACCGAAGGTAAAAGGGTATATATAACTTTGTCATTCCGTTTGTAATTTCTAAAATATTGATCTTAGACCCTATAAGTATATTCTGGCTCCTTATGAGAAGGGAAGTTTAAATCCGGTTGTCCGTCTGTTCGTTGAAATGGGTTTTCCGAAGACCACAGATATTTGAGGCTAGTTTGTTATACATTTATGTCGCATATAGCCCGGAATTGTTTGCTATTAAAATTCAGTAAGATCGGTCTATAAATGGCTGAGGTATGAGCAGAAAACCACGACTACCTCAAATTTTTCCATAAATCCCATGTTGTTGTTGTTTTTAAACCCTTTTTTTTGTATATCTGGACAACGGAAAGAGCTAGGGCTTTCAAATTTGGTGTAAACATCTATCAATACACCAACTCTCTAAACAAAATGGGCGGGATTGGGGAAGTGTGTGTGGCACTTCCTATATAAAGACGTTATACATTTCTGTATATCGGAAGAACGAAACGAGCTAAAGTTCCCAAATTAGGTACAAAGATATCGATTATTAATACACAGCATCCCACTAAATATGCGCGGGATTGGAAAATGTCGTGGTACCTCCCGTACAAAGACATTATTGAAAATACCCAAAATTTTCAATTTTACGGCTCTAGTATGACATATTGACACGTTTTATATATATAGAAATATCAGAAATTTTTAGCAGAATATATTCCCCGAAAAATCTGAATTTTTTTTGGAAGAGTAATGCCCAAAATAATTTTTTTTAAGATACCTATTTTCGGGCACAATAGTTCTTCCCGAGTCCAAGTTTTATAATATCTCGAACGGTTACCCTGCAAACATCGAAATAGTTTGTATATTGTTTTTTTTTTTTCGTGATTTTTGCCGTTTTGCCTTTTTACCCTTCAACTCAAACAACAAACTCACACAAAGATATTTGTTTATATAACAAATTTTTGCACACGGCCTATTTACTTATACTAACGTTAAGTGCTCTAGGCGCTGTCACAAGTAAACTTCTGGGTGTTGGCTGGTTCGAATACCATTCGATTAATTTTTTTTTTCTCTTGGTATTTAGTTTTAGTTATTTTTACTTTTATATTCTTTAAAAAACATTTTTTTAATAAAATTTACAGTTTTGTTGTAAATAAATGTGCATTTTTTTCTGTGGCTAAATAGTTATATAAAAACCAAACACAATTTATTTTAGACAAAACCCTTAATATCTCAAAACAAGAAATTTCGACTTTAGCCATTATTATTTATTGCCACAGATAAATTATATATTTATATAAATATCCTTTTGTTCTTATCGCACCATGGTGAAGGGTATATAAGATTCGGCATAGCTGAATATAGCACTATTACTTCTTAAACTAGGTTTTGTCTACACAGAAAAAATTATAAGTAGTTTTTTATCAATTAAAAAAAATTTTTAAAAAGTATTTAAATTTTATTAATGTCATAATTGAATTAATTATTTTTTCAGTGGAAATAAAATTAAAAAAATATAATTTTGATTTAATTAACATTTTAGTCGTTTTGAAATAAATTTTTAATTAAAAAATTTATTAAATATCAAAAAATATTAATTGACTTTTTCGTTTAAAGTAAAATAATTTAAAGTTGAATAATTGTTGTTGGGTGTTGTCAAAACCTGAGTTATATTTAATTAAAAAAATTTACAGATTGCAAAGTTTTTTGACAATTTTTTTTATTCAAATTAAAAATATCATTTATTGAAAAAAAAATATATTCACAATTTTAAATTTTTAGTACTCTATGTACTATATTTGTGTAATAGGTGCAAAATCAACAAATTGTTTGCTTGATTCTATGAATTTGGTATAAATTTGGTGTTTACAGACAATTTTTAATTATTTCTGTGTAGCTAATATTTATTTTTAAAGTAACTCAAAATCACTTCACCTACTCAAAAAAATAACGCGGACAAAATTACAATTATCACATGGAATGATTAATTACTAACACGGATGAAAAATAACGTTCTAATTTAAAATGAAAACTTTGAAGGTAAACCATAGCCAACTTTTATTTCAAAGTACATAAACAATATTAAGACCCCTAAAGTTACAAGAAAAAATTATCCACTTTGCTCCAGTATTAACAGTAACATAGTTATGCAGGAACCAGATGACGATATGAGTTGTATATTTTGAAGGGTTAGCTGTAATCGGTATATAGACCGATGATCTTATATATATTATTATAAGCAGCTTTCTTACTTCGTGTGGTGTACATTGGAGAAGAGATGGATGCCGTCCAAAATTATAAATTTATTAAATGCCAAGTACAGTGGATTCCCGTGCAAAGCGTTACATCGAGGGATGATGCCGGATCCATCAGATGTTGCAACTGGAGTTCGTCAAGAGCCTGTCTTATATTTCTAATTCGCTTTTTTTCTTGATGAAGAAATGAGAATCATCATATCAGCAAGAAATGGTATCCAATGGAATCTATTTACACACCTTGAAGACGTCGAATATGCATATTCAGGAAATCCCTACTGCCTTAAATATAAAGGCCAAAGTAAATTTTCGCCATGGCCAGGACACCCCAGGGTAGTACAAGAAGAAGAGGCCGGCCATTGTACACATTGAGGCGCCAAATGGAATGCGAGATTACTCAAAGTGGTCTTAGTTAGAGAGAAATTAATCATAAAGCATCTGATAGAACTGAATGGAATTAGTTTGTGGTGGCCCTTTGTTCCTTATAGGAACCACTGGACATAATCACCCCTATTATGTAAGTCGTTGTCAACGTCGACATTTTTATTTGTTGTCACGTCAACTCGACGACTACATCACTCCGACGTTAATTTGGTATTTTATAAGAAATGTTAAGTGGGCCTGGCACCTCCCATACAAAGACAATATAATTTTGTGTACATCTGGAGAACGGAGGTACCTAAAGTTTCCAAATTTGGTACAAGCACCTTGGTCATCAATACACAACGTCTGGCAAAATCTGGGTTGAACTGGAGAGGTGGGCGTGGTATAAAATAGATCTACTTATATCGAGGGAACGGTAAAAAAAAGTTGTCCAAATTTTGTAAACATAGCTTGGTTGTCAATACACAACAGCTTTTAAAAAAATGGATGGGATTGGAGAGGCACCTCCCATACACAGACAATGTAGATTTTTGTATATCTGAAGAACGGTTAGGGTTAAGGTTTCAAAATTAGGTAAAAACATCTTGGTTATCAATACACAACATCCGACAATGTGTGGGAGGGATTGGAAAAGTAGGAGTGGCACCTCCCATACAAAGCTATTGTCGATATCTTTATATCTGGAGAACGGCAAGAGCCAAAGTTGGGTACATCTTGGTAAGCAATACACAGCATCCGACAAGGTTTCGGCGGGGTTGAAGATGTAGGCGTTGCATAACATAGATTTATTTATATCTTGAGAAGCAGCAGAGCAAAATTGCCCAAATTTGGTACACATAGCTGGGTTATCGATAAGCAACATCTGTAAAAAAGAAGGTGGGAGTGGATAACTGGCCTGGTACCTCACATACAAAGGCAAAATAGATTTCTGTATATCTGGAGAACGGTAATAGCTTTAGTTTTCAAAGTCGGTACACATAGCTTGGCGATCAATACGCAACAGCAGTCAAAAGGTGGGCGCAATTAGATAAGTGGGCGTGAAGAACGATAATTGGAAAATTGTGTAAATTCGGTACAACTTGAATGATTATTCAACGGAACAAGGTTTTTGTTGATAATGAACTAAATGTTCTTTTTAGGGTTATTTGTATAGCTGAATTCAAATCTACACCCAGTTTCTATCAGCTCGAATTTTCGAGATATACCGTTATTTCCAAGATTAAGAGACTTCCACTACATGTATTGCAATAACTTGAAAACGGGGCACCATATTCACTTAAAAAAAACCACAATTTGCTAACAATATTATATTTAAGGCGCGCATACATTGTTTTTAAATATTCCCAGAATTTTCAAAGATATCGTTGAAGCTTACAAAAAGAACAATAAAAAAAAAAAATTATTTAAAAATTCATAAAAAGTTTCGGCAAACATTTTGGTATAAAGACAGATAGCTTAACATATTTCGAATGAAATTAGCTTTATTTCATTGTAATCGGTGCACAACTTTTGATTTTATTCACAATTTACTGAGACAATTACATAAATTGATAAAATATACAAAACATAACATTTTTTTAATGTGTGTGTGTTTGCTGCTGTTCTATTTATGGACGTGTTTTCCTTCACTTCACTTGATTTTGAATAAAAGTGAAACGCGTTCATCGATTTTTATGATCTATATCTCATTTTATTCACAGGTTATGTCACTTTACGTAAAAGAAATAAGACTTTGACTTTTTTATGTTTTGGATCTCTCATGATTTTGAAAAAGAAAAATTGTAGTTTTTTGGATTTTTTCCCAATTTTTTTTTTTTTTTTTTTTTTTTTTGTAATTTGCAATGATTTGATTGTTTTTCAAAGCTAACAATTGCATCTTAAAAAAGAAGAATTCAGAAAATCACTTCACGAATAGTGAAGTTATGATTTTTTGAACTTTTAATTTTTGGAAAAAAGTCAAAAATTCGATTAGTACCTGTAACTTAAAAATGCGAGCTGATAGAGAAAAACGGAGATAAAGTTTGAAATCAGCGACCTCAAATTAGTAAAAAAAAAAATGCATCAGACTTCCAATCAACACACAAAAAGTTCAATTTTCTTCCGCTGTGTTATTGATATACAGACAGCATCTGTAAGAAATGTGCGGCATTGGAGAAGTGGGCGTGAATCCAAATAGATTGCTGTCAGTGTTGCTAGAACTTTTAGATGTAGAATCAGCAAAACACCAAAATTTTTCATCAAAATATATGCAAAATTCTGCGTCTAGATTTTAGAATCTTCAAAAAATCTTCAAAACACATTAAGTAGAGCTTTTCAATTGAATATTTTTTAAAAATTAAGATTATCCTGATTTTAAAAATAGTTCTGTTAAATATAAGTGGTCATCGAAGTACGGGGTATAAAAAGGAAATATGTATATTTTGAACGTTCAACGCAGAAAAGTAGAATGCTATTCGCGATATCGCATGGTTGATAATTTTTTGATATTTTAAGATTTAAATAATGAATCTATCCAAATTTTATTTCAAGGGTTAATCACATCTTTGTAATTTAAAACAACAAATTAAAAGTTAACTGCTTGACATGTTATTTAAACTATCAAAAGTTTTATTAATTTACAAGAGATCAAATATTGCAATTATTAATGATATTTCATACATAAGTACTTATTAATATTAGCGTGCATATCCATATTATTTCGGGAAAATATGATATGACATAATTCCGGCGATACAAGTTTGTCAACACAATTCGAATTTTTATTTATAAGTTATATTTTGTGAATAAAATTGCTAATAATGAATCGATTTCCAAACGGGTTAACATCATAGTTAAACACCTATTAAATATTTGCCATCCTACACGTAACTAATAGTATTATTAAAAAATTATTTGCTTTTGTGAAACGTTTGGCCAGATGACACATCATTTAATAGTTTATATATTACATTGTACATTACCTTCTTACAAATAAAGTTAAGTTTATCAAAAGAAATTGTTAAAAATAAAGATTAAGTTTGATCAATTTACTGGTCACGCTTTTTTGGATTTTCTCGTCAAATATTTGTTAGGTCTATCCATACCTTTATTCTTTATGTCTTTCTTTTTAACTTTTCTTGCGCAAAATATGTCCGCGTGATGTGACAAGAGTTATTGAAGAAAATTACATATTTTATTTTAATAAGGATACTAGCTAGGTTAAGCTAGTATACAATAATATATTATCCCCAAATATCCCCAGCGAAAAAAGTGCTTTTTCCCTCAAAAAAATGTCCTTGGGATTTTTACGAAATTTTTGTCCCCAACTGCGAAATACAATCGAACAAGAATAATATCACTCGAAATTTTGCGAAAACTTATGGAAAATATGTCAAAAAACAGGAGAATAATTGTTCAAAGCTCCTTGCAAAAACTTCCCCAAAAATATACTTTATTTAAAATCAGTAAAAATAATCGCATAAATAAAAATTTTGTTAACCATTTAAACTCTATAGTTCATTCTGCGCCACCCTGTACTATAAGCTGGTATAACCTGGAAAAGCCCTTAAGTAGTTGTTAAAAATCTCAAACGTTCACTTACAAACCCTTAGGCATATAACCGGCATATGGTGGCCCAGACGAAAAGGCAAAGTAAACCTGTGGACAGGAACTTATCAGTTCGAAGAGAGTGGCAATTGCACAGATCCCCCAAATTAAGACTTTATTCAAAGAGTGCACAAAAAGGCTAAGAGAGTTACTGCAGTCTCAGAAAACGGCTTTCCTTGAAAAAAATCTTAAGGATTTTGATGCAACTCAACAATCAGACTTCTCATAATGGCGTGCAGCTAGAAGTCTCAATAGACCAGTTATCTCTAAGCCTTCATTAAGAAACTTGAATGGAAGTTGGGCAAGAATTCGCCTTGTACAATACTCATTCTATAAAAAATTTCTACAACTAAAAAAAACTTGACATTGACAAAATTATTGAAACACAAAGGGTTTTCGTGAATTGCTTAAAATTAACATTTGTGCAAAAAATCGCAAACTTGCCAGACTCGTTTCATTAAGACCCTTTTTAATTTTTGTGTAATTCTAAACAACAAACAAATATAAAAAAAAAAATAAAAAATATAAAAACAGGTAAGAAAGTATAGTCGGCCAAGCCCGACCATATGATACAAAGTTTGCAAGGGTACCTATTTGGGACCTAGTTTTGAAAAAAGCATAGCTAATGCGGCTATATGAATAGGGATCTATCTATGTTTTAAACATCATTAAATTCGGTTTGTTAGTTTTTGAGATGCAGAAATCGCCCCATATCTCCATTCGTGGAACTATTTTTTAAGAAATGCAAAGCATATGTGACCATATTAATATGGATCTACCAATGTTTTATATTTCATTAAAATTCGTTTGTAAGAGGTCACAAACACCCTATTCCGGAAAGATGCTTGCATGGGGGCCATCTGAATTTGTTTACCAAATTTCTTAAAGTTATCTTCAAAATTACGGCCTGTACTTTGCGCACAAGGTTACATGGACAGCCAGCCAGCGTGCCAGCCGGACAGACATCGTAAGATCGACTCAGAAAGTGATTTGGAGTCGTTCGGATATAGGTGGGTCTAGGACCAATATTTTGAGGTGTTACACACATCAGCACAAATGCATAAACCATCTCCACTATTGTGGTGTGGGTATAATAAAAGTTGAAATTTGTGATAAACTGGGAAATTTGTTATTCAAAATGCATAAAGAAAGCCATAAGACTAAACTTAAATGGCAAGCTGCTTTATTTAAGCAACTTGTTTTTTTTTATTTTGTTTTTTCTCTCTATCCTCTTACAACTACAATTCGTGTTGGAAAAAAACCAGCCAATTGTGGGGGAATGTAAGAAAGAAAAATTGACGGTTTCTTGTTGTGTCTTTGTTGAAGCTTTGCTATTGTTACATGCAAGACCTGAGTGTTTAAAATTCTTATTCACTTTATGGTCTTACTTTTATAATATTTTTAGCTTTTCTAAAGTAATTGGAAAAAGTTTCCTGACTAGCTGGCCTAAGCAACCAGCGAAATGCGCATAGAAACTAGCTTTCCCACAACAATAAATTTCAGTGTTTTCATTAAAAAATTGGGATTATTAGCACATCATTAATAAATGAACTAATTAATAGCTCAAATTATTGCAAGGATTTTTTCATTGAAAATGGCGCTTAGTTTTAAAAAAAACTGTTTGTATAAATGCACAATACAACAACGCAAGTTTACGAGTCAAAATTGCTGGGTAAATTTACGAAGTTTGTGTAAATGAATTCTCATACAATTTTTGACAGTTCATTTGCGAAGGTGTAAGAATGCACAGTTTGAACAGATTGCGAGACTTTAAAGCGATATCATGAAAAACCTAAGTATATTTTGTGCAGCTTATAAAAAAAGTCGGTATTAGTTTTGTATTTTTATTGAATATTTAATTACTTTTTTTTAAATTGTGGAGCAATCAAAAAAACTTACACCTCATTTTTATAATATATTTTAGAATATTAGCTTATTAGTATTAGAATAAATATAAAAAATTTAATTAAGTAAAAGGGAAGAACAAAAAATACAAAAACCTTCGTTAAAGAATAATGATGCTTATTTAACATCTACCACACACACCTTATCAAACTCCATTGACATGAACGATTATTAACTGAAGATTGTCTCGTTCCCATTACCACGCGTTTGTTTTCTTGTATAAGGTCGGTAACACACAAAAGCAAATCATCTTGTAATAACCCAACATGATGACCATCATCCAAAAAGGCAATAAGCCAATTCTTTTTTCCATTTATTAAAGTGTAATAATTTCCATCTGCAATATTCCTGATATGCAATTCGGGTTTCATATTAGGTGAAACAATTTCCTCAAATTCAGCCACAAGTTGGGATCTATAAGTCCACCCTCTTTTGTCGTCCCACAATAAGAAACGGTTAGCCTCTGCAGAAAAATACAAGAAACTCGAATATTTAGCATTGTGAAGACAAATGAACTCAAAGGAATATAAATTTCTGTAATTAGTGGGGAATTCTTTCCATACATCGTCCACACTTAATTTTAAGCTCGGATCTATGAAATTGTACAGATAATCATTTATTACTTTATTCAATATGTACCCGAGTTCTTGGAAAAGTTCATTCATATTTATATAAGCATTCTTCAATCCGCGAACAGTTTTAAAATATTGCAATAGCAAACGCACCGTAATATCCAATGATGCCATTTGATGTCGCTGTTCATGAATATCCCATATTATTCTAGGCAATGCATATATGCTTTCTATTGAAGCAAGTCTTAGTATGGTTTCAACAAAAATTCTATCAGCTAGTTGTTTATCGTAAGTTTTATTTACACTTATATTTTCATATAATTCATTTAATTCGGTATCAGTTGCGTTAACAGCATCCCGACGTGTAGCACCGATCAACATTTCTGCATTTATATTAATTATCCTTTGTTCCAATTGAGGATCAACTTGTCGTTTAAATCTACTGTTGCTTGCGTTGATCCTGCCTTTGCTATATTCGGCAGCCATTTTCTTCGAAACTTCAGTAATATCTGTATTATCGCCATAAATAGGTAATAACTGTTGAAAAAAACTAATTAAAACAGCTAAAATAATTTGTGTAGTTTTCATTTTGAAAACTCTAGCTTAACTGAAATCTATTGTTTTCGTAGCTGGTATTTAAGCGTTATCATACAATTTGTATGTATATTTATTAGGGTATTCATTCGGTTAAACGTTAACTGGTTAACCGATTCATAACAACACGATTAACTAATCGATTAATTTAAAATTGACTTTTTTCGATTAACGATCAAGCCGGTTAATTTAAGTCGATTAACCGATTAACCGATGTAACATAATTTTTTGTATTTTTAGCAAAGAAGGTGTTCAGTGATCTTCATTTTAAATAAGTGTTTGCTGTCAACATCTTTTTGTTTCTAGTACTTTTTATATATGTACATATATGCGTTAAATTACACAGTGAGACAAAAAAAAAGAAGAATTAAAAATACCTGGGATCTTATACCATTTTTCTGGTAGGTACTGTCCAGTACAACAACAGTCTGTTTTTGCAATTTTCAAAACACCCCAAAAATATTGAGTTACGGGTAAAAACCCGGGTTTTCATACCCGTATGCACTTATCACCCTGTAAATTATTTGAATACCAACCGATTTAAATTTTTTTGCAGATTTTGAAAGAAGAAGCTTAGACCTTATGAACGGTATATATCTTCTTTAAGTTAACTTCAGATACATGTGTGTATTTTCAAACCAAATTTATTTTTTTAAGGGGTTTTCCTAATTTTTCTATTATCGGCACGTTGTTACACAATAATTTTGTATAGGAACCGTGCTATTTATGATTTTATTTCAAAAATATAATTTATAGCAAATAAAACGAGGGTTTGTGTTTAAAAATCCATTGGGAATTGGCTGATTAATTCAACTTTTAAAAAAACGAATTTTTTACAAAAGAATTATTCTTAACTGTTTCGATCAAAAATGTTTGCTTGACCTTTTTCTTTTTAAATCAACGTCATTAGTATCTCATTTGAGTGACCAGCAATACTCTGAAAGCATTTTTATTTTTTTCCCCCCTCAAAATGTCTCTCCATTGTAATTATTTCCTGGTGAAAATGTTCGCCTTGTTCATCGCTAAACTGGCCTAGGTTGTCTGGAAAAAAATGCGAATGCAGAAAATGAATTTTTATAGACATGTTGCAGCCCATTTCAGCATAAGCTTTTAAAAATTCATTAACAACCATGACATAGTCGTCACTTCTGTGACTCGCAAGAAAATTATCACATAGCGCAACAAAACTGTTCCACGCGCGTTTTTCAACGGGAGTCAACATTTTTAAAAAGGTCTCATCTCTCATAACTTTACGAATTTGAGGTCCAATAAAAACACCTTAAATTAATCAGAAGAGATAAAAATGTTAAAACTGAATGCTATTTCGAAGTAAATAAGCAAATACCTCAAAATACCTCTCGGCTTCACTTAATCTTGGGAATATCGGTTTAAGATGCTTAAAAGCTTCGCCGTTAATATCAAGCATTTTAACAAATTGTTTCATGTATCCTAATTTTTAATGCAATGGTGGCAGAATAACATTCTCAGCTTAAACTAATGGTATGTTTGGGGCATTTTTCCTACCAATTTTCTGCGACTCACGAGATGGCCATACTTTGCAATCGCAGTGACTGCACTACTATCCCATTCACAAAGAAAGCACGGATATTTTGTATAACCACCTTGACTCGAGTGTTTTTTGCATGATTTCGTAAGTTTCTTTTGTGCTAGACGCATAGAAAATTGGAACTGATGCCAAAATTACAGGGTGATAAGTGCATACGGGTATGAAAAACCGGGTTTTTACACGTAACTCAAGATTTTGGGCGAGTTTTGAAAGTTCCAAAAACAGACTGTTGTTGTACTGGGCAGTACCTACCAGAAAAATCGTATAAGATCCCAGGTATTTTCACTTCTTTTTTTCTTTCTCTCACTGTGTTATTTGTTTCTTCTCAAATCTTCTCAAATCAATATTTTAACAGAAATAACGGAAACAATTAGAAGTGTTAAACTTTAAAAAAAATTAAAATAGGACTCTAATGACGTAATGGTAGATTATATATGTTAAGAAAAAGCCAGGAAGAGGACTGAGAAATTAAACATTCTCTATTATGGGCTGCTTTTGATTTATCCAACATCTACGATAAATGAAAGAATTGTTTCCAAGTCAAGTTTTATCAAAACTAAAGAAATAAATGCTTAAACCATAATATTTAAACCAAATTATTTGTATAAAAGATTATTTTATAACATCTTCCTAAACTATTGAAATAACTAATAAAATTATCTCACAGTTTATTTTTTAGTTAATACATAATATGTTTAATTAAAAAAATATACTTTAAATATTTATAAATTATTCATTTGTTTTTTCTTTTTAGATCAAGAATTCTTATGTTTGTTATTTTATTGGTTTTTTCACTGGTCAACTCCAAATAATAAATTATTTATGCATTTGTATGTATTGAAATTACTTAATTTATAAAAAAAAAACTTTATTAATTGGTTAACCGATCAATAACAAAATTAACCGATTATTAGCCGATTAAATCGAAACCTCGGTTAATTAATAGAACAATTAAGCGATTAAAGTAAAAGCCCGATTAATTGAATACCCTCATAGTTATTTAATAAACAAAATGGTGCTGCTATTATTTCACCCGACTGTTACGGAAGGGTTATGTTCTTGTGTGTTTGCGTGTCGTTTTAGAGGTGTTCAAGTCCCCCCGTTTTGGCATGTTATTATGACATGTTCACAATTGAGTTTTTAAACGCGTTTAAGCAGAATGTCGATTAAGTTAATACAAGCCGTTTACATTACCTTTCAGATGATTCTGTTGACAGTAAAAAACAGCTGATTAAATAATAAAAAATAACAAATAAATTTATATTTCTTTTAAGCATTAAATATTGAAAGAAATGCTTTAATAAGGCTATCAGCATTTTATTTTAAACTTATTTATGATGGAATTGTGAACACTGATGGATAACTTAAGGACAACATAAAAACATGTAGAAGAAATCATCGGAGGTAATTTATCCGTAAAGTACGTTTATTGTGGCCGCAGCGAGATCATACTCAGTTTCAGAAAGATTCTATGCGATTAATGAAATGATAATCTTTTATTCATGTCAATTTCTAGTGACTAAAAAATTATCTAAATGTATGATTCTCCATTTCTATTTTGATGTGATAAATGTTTAATTACGTTTGGGATGATTCACTCTGCAAATTTGGGCATAGAAATATGTAACTTACATTTTACGTTTATGGTGTGTTTCAAACATCTTTTGAGGCCATTTTTATGTGACACATAAGCCTTCTACCACTACACCATATGGGTCTTGGTTGTCCCTTTTCTTTAGCTCTGCTTGGTACCTCTAAATGTTGACACACCCCGTTGAAATATTTCACGAAATCAGTTACTATTTACAACTTAACCTGTAAATACACTAAAGTTCGAGATTAAACTTAAATGCCAGAAACAAATTAAATATTTAATATGCACAACTTTTGATAACTACACCACCGTAGTTTTTCTAGATTTTTTAAATTATTTATAAAATATGGAGATTATTTCCATTTGATAAATTATTTTATTGCTTTAACCATTTTTTCGAATGTAGACATAGCTGAGGCTTCAATGTTCACCAAAGCTTGGTGAACACAGTCAGTGTAAATGACCAATCAATTAGTTAGGGTGAATGTATTTCTGTAAGATGTAGGGTTGAGGTTATTTATATTCCGTGAGAAAATAAAACAAATAAATAAACTTATAATAAATATGTATACATTGAGTTTATTTAGGGTTTGAATTTGGGGTTGGTCACCGTCTTGGAAACTTCTGATAGCTTGATCGATTGGTAGATCTTCTTAGTATGATAGCTCGTGGTTGAATGGCCATTACAATATTTTCAAGCTTGTATTTTAGTAAGTCGCAGCTAACTTTACAAAAGAAAACGTTTTGACATTGTTTGTCTTTTTGTAGCTTATAGAATTTTGACGTTAAAAGTAACAGATTTTTTAGTTCCAGATTTCATGACAATTAAATTCAAATATTAGCATATAAAAGAGTTATAAGTTCAAAGTAGCAATAATGATTAATTAAATAATAATAATAATAAATTCAATAATTTAACAAAATAATTGAAAATTCATAAAAAAATGTTTGGACACTTGGCTTAAGCAAAAGTAACGTTAAATATTGAAGGAATAAGACTATTTCAAAAAAGCTAATAAATTAAAATTTAACTACTAGTAGCACATTCGAAAAAATGTTTGAAATAATTAAATTATTTAATTTTTTTTTTTTTTTTCAAATAAACAATAGGTATTTATTTTATACTGAAATCGATAAAGATCTTACACTCAATTTTTTTAAAAATAAGCAAAGAGTAACCCTGAATGATAACTGTTGGTCGCTTTAAATATATAATAAATTTTAAAACACAAACATTAGTTAAAATTTTTATTAAATGTTGAGAAAGAAGAAAAACTTTTATTATTAATACGATTTATTTATATCGTGCAAAATTCTCAATTTTGAAAAACTTTTATTTTTTATGCTTTATTTTATTTTATTTTTCAACCAACTGCTTAACTAAAAAAAATTCTGTTGATTTTTTACATTAAAAATCGTACCGCTAAAATTTTTTCTAAAAGATCGTCGATTCGACGAAGAGTAAGTAACCTTTCATGGTTAATATAGATTTGTAAAGGTCGAATAAGAATCAAATTAATAATCAGCAAATTTTTTATGATATCAAAACCAGTTCTGCAAAATAAAAATGCTCATCAAAGTATGAGGTTAAAAAATGTAAAAAAGGGAATATTTTGATGAACTTTAAACACGGCGTAGTTCTTAAAACTTGTTTGATTTTTGTTTGATCTTCAAAATAAGGCGGATTATAAAAAAAAAGAACAACTGAAGGAGGCTTATTCGGCTCTGCGAAATTTTTAATACTCTCCATTTTTATTATTAAATTTCACATAATTTTTAATTGTTATTAAAAATAAACTAAAAAACAATTTCAAAATTTAATAAGCTTTCAAAAAATGCATATCAATACACTTTTTTGGGATTAACTATTAAATGTGATGAATTTGTTGCCATTTATTTCTCTTTCAGATTCATTGTGGAGGTTCTACTATTATGATAAAAGCCCGTATCAAACATTACTTAATGTGTGATCATTGTGCAGATTATCTGTAAGCAAAGAAAATTTGTGTTGAGGAGCTAAATCGACACATAGTAATTTCATCTATATACCCTCCACCTAGATGTTCAATATCAGACAGCCCATATGTTATATACAGGGTGTCCGCCGGGAAGGTATTGTACTTTTTTTGCTTATAATTTTTGATTTAATGAAAGAGAATGGATATAATATTGATAAATGTTTTATTTAATGTCGGCAATTATGTATGCCCCACAAATGTGAGTCCTTTTGAGCACATTTTTCATTACATTCTGACACATTAATTTCATCAAGAAAATATTCTTGAGTTGTTCAAGCTTTTCTGGTTTGTTTGCATTTCTTGAGCAGCAGTAATGTTTTCAGCCGATCTTGCAGTACGTTGTGGTCCATTCTTGGGCCTTTCCCCTACAGACCCTCTTTCTTCTAAATCATTCACTACGCGATAAATAGTGCGTGTTGCTGGCACGTTGTTCCTCCGAAAAATTTCACGTAACTTTCTTATCGTCACAGTAATCGATGATTGATTTTGATTAAATGTGTTAACGATTAAAACACGTCGAATATTTTTCCATAATAAATTTGCCACGTGTCTTTCCCGGCGGACACCCTGTAGTATAAGTCATTATGATCCTGTTTCTTAGCCACTGGCGATTATAACGCTAAACAAACCTTCTGGGGGTCACGACTTATAACACCAAAGTGTAGTGTTTTATTTAAGAAAATCTCTGAAATGAATTTAAATGTGGTAGCGAGCGGACAACCATTTTATTGGCCTGCTGATCAGCAAAAATTCCAGCTGACATCGATTTTGGCGTGGTTAAAAACATCGCTAAAGAAACGATACAAGTTGAAGCTTTCTTAGAATTATTTTCCGGTCACACACCTACAATTCTTACTATAACAACCCCCAAAAGGGTTGTATCTCCGTCTGGTTACTTAGTGACGACAGCCACACAAATAAATTGGTTAAAATATAAAAAATATCTCAGTACCCGCTGCGCTGAAAATATTCCGCTTAGTACACCGAAGAATGGGGATACCTTTATTGTAAATTTTTACAGTTATCTTAAACAAGCTGCTCAACATTCCAGCATAACGCCCAAAAAAATCAAAAATAATAAAATATATTCTACAGATGTCGAACGTCTCTTGACTGAAAAAAGGAGAGTTCGAAGAGACTGGCAATTACATAGATCCCCTCAACTTAAGAATTTATTAAAAGAGTGCACAAAAATGCTAAGAAAGTTACTGCAGTCTAAGAAAATGGCTTCCAGGGAAAAATATGTTAAGGAACTTGATGCAACTCCACAATCAGACTACTCATTACGGCTTGCAGCTAGAAGTCTCAATATACCAGTTATCTCTAAGCCACCATTAAGAAACTTGAATGGAAGTTGGGCAAGAAATGATATTGAAAAAGAAAATCTGTTTGTTGATCATCTGAAAAATGTATTTACCCTTCATATATCTCACGATATAGCAGTCGAGTTACCGCCTGTAAATGTTAGAGCTGCTATTCCCCTAAGATTCGAGTCTAGAGAAATCGGAATGGCTTATCGGATTGTGACTTAAACACCAAGAAGGCACCCTTTATTGATAAGATGAGTAATAAAATGCTTGTGGAGCTACCAAGTATAGCAAAGAAAATTATTCTTATTTTAAATGCTATTTTACGCCTTCAATACTACCCTCCATAATGAAAGGTTTCCTTAGTAACCATGATACCAAAGCCAGGAAAGGATCACACAAAAGTTAAGTCATATCGGCCTATTAGCTTATTATCTAATATCTCAAAGCTATTTCAGAAACTACTAGTGTCAAAATTAACGCCGATTTTAAATGAAAATAGATGTATTCCACACCATCAATTCAGTTTCAGAAGAAAGCACAGCACAATTGAACAAAATCATCGAATGGTAAATGTTATAAGAAAAGCCTTTGAAGAAAAAAAATATTGCTCAGCACTTTTCATCGATGTGTCTCAAGCTTTTGATAAATTCTGACATGAAGGATTATTACTGAAATTGCAGCAAAACTTACCAGCAAGCATACACAAGCTGATAGAAAGCTACTTAGTCGGTCGTCAATTTATTATTAAAGGAGGCGATTTTTTTCAGTTCTCCTCAGCCTATTAACGCTGGAGTCCCATAAGGCAGCATCCTGGGCCCTCTACCTCAACATTTGCGGACGATACAGCTTTTCTAAGCGTACACGCAAACTGTCAAGAAGCATCTCTTTACTTAAAGGACCATATATTTGAACTAGAAAGGTGGTTAAAGCAATGGAGGATAAAGATCAATGAGCAAAATTGCGCATATATAACATTCACATTGCGTCGGGAAACATGCCCCCATATTAAAATAAATAATCAAATAATACCCCAACACTCGCATGTAAAATACCTCGGTATACATCTAGATCGGCGTTTAACGTGGAAATGGCATATAGATGCTAAATTAACTCAAATGAAACTAAAAACAATTCAAATTAATTAGCTTATTGGAAGAAATTCTGTTCTTAGTCTCGATTGCAAACTTCTACTTTACAACTCTATCTTAAAGCCAATTTGGTGCTGCGGTATTCAGTTATGGGGCACTGCCTCGGCTTCTAACATCGACAAAATTCAAAGGCACCAAAATAAACTTCATCGAATAATCACAGCCTGGTATGTCAAAAACTCAAATACCCACAAGGATCTCAATGTGCCATTAGTAAAAACTAAGATAACGAAATATGCAGTAAAATATTTATTTAAAAAGGCTGGAACTGCACCCAAATTCATTAGCTCGAAATATTTTAAATTATGGCGGCCACACTCGCTTAAGGAGAAGAGACACTGCAGCACTCACCCAATCAGATGAGCGATAAATACACTCAAAAGAAAAATCAATCCATCCGTACTCAAATCAATCCGAAGCGGTATCAATAGTACGGAGAGTACGGATTTTCTTGAATCAAGTACAGAAAGATTGATTCAAGTACGGATTTTCAATCGCGAAATACTCAAGTTATCCATATTCAATCCTGGATTCGTACTTAACATAATCCAAAAATGAGATTGATTAAGTAAAACTGAGATTGAATCAATCTCAAAATGCGCTTGATTCAAGAATTATAAAATTGATTTAATCCCGAATTCGTACTTACAATAATCCAAAAGTGAGATTGATTTAAGTAAAACTGAGATTGAATCAATCTCAAAATGTACTTAAGTCAAGAGTTATAAAGTTGATTTAATCCAGAATTCGTAATTTAAATAAATCAAAACTGAAATAAGAAGAAGAGTATTAGTATAATTAATTTACTTACCTCTTTCACACCTTACAAAGTTTCAATTATAAAACACCACCACCATGACCGATATGATTTTTACTTTAAAAACTTAATGTACATATTTAGCTAAGAATATAAACTAAATGAGAAGTGAGACATTGAAGGCAAGACAATTTTACTTTTTAAAGTTTGAAACTTAAAATTGATTAAGATTTAAACATGAAAATAATGTGTTTTCTTCCTGTTCTGTTGTTTTTGTTGTTTCTACACACAACAAGCCAATCGTTTTTCAGCTACTTGTGTGGTGTTGAATAAGTTATATGAGATTAAAACGCTCAATTTGTAATTTTACTCTCAGAGTGGCAGTACCAACGAAAAGTTCAATCTTTTTTGTACTTGGTTTAAGAATTTTATACTTACTCTAAGAAATTCCGGGAATGATTTTCGAAAGTTATCCCATTTATGATTGTTGTGAGTACGTTTTAGTGTTATTCGTGCTTGAAATTTTGAGTATGACTCGTACTCAAAGTAAGTATAAAAAGCTTAATTTATCCCGAGTGTTTTTCTTTCTGTGTACCTACATATGTGAACAGAAACCGTGATGACTAAATCTTTTTGTCTGGCACTGGCAGGACATAAAGTAAATATTAGGATAAGATTTTATTAATTATTGTTAGTTCATATTTTAATATATGAAGATTCAATAAATAATAACTGAAAAAAAGGAACTTATTATAAGCCAGCACCAATATAAATCAAAGAGTGGAAATGGCATTGAAAAGCTAATTCACTTTGAAGAACTTGTCAGAATATAGCAAGACAAGCATTAAGGTGGAATCCACAAGATAGTCGGCGATCTGGTTCTCCTGCTAAGACTGGGAGCTGAACCATTGATGATAAGCTGAACTTAGAAAATAAAGATTGGAGTGACATGTTCCGAGAAGTCAATAACAGAGTTACATACAGAAGAAAAAAGAGGCCCAATGATCCCATGGGAGGGAAGGAGGACATAAGAAGATGGATTAACCCGAAAGTCAGTAAAAACATTTGGCATTTTGAGTATTGGGCTGCCGATCTTCGATAATTTATTTAAAAAGCATGGTTTTATTTCAGTGCGGAGGCACGCTTTTAGAGAAAAGATGGGAACATAAAAACCCAGTTTTTTACTAAGAAAAACTTCCCTATCTGGCTTTAATTGCTCCTTAATGTAATATTTTTACCAGCGAAATTGTCATAAGCTCGACTTCAGAAATGTGCTATTCTGAACGTTAATACGTGGAGGGCTAAAGTAGCTGGCTGGACTAAAGCTAAGTCTATTTGATAACATTTCACCTTAAACTGAGTTTCCTGAACGAAATTAAAGCTTTTTATAAATACTGGCTTGGGAATGATCAGTAAAGGATGGGGTTCAAAAAATGTTTCCTCAAATCTGAAAATGTGAATTGCAAATTAAATTATTGCAAACTTTAAAAATGTATTCCTTTTAAACATAAAGATTAATGTTTTTTTTAAAATGGCCATATTTTTCCTAAAATTTCTAACTAATTGCAAGAAGAATGAAGTTTTTAATGTCTTTTTGTTGAAACGTTGCTAACATATTACAGCATTTTTTAGTGGCTTCTGTGTTGCCGGCAACAAACACAATTTATTAAAAGAAGAAAAAAATGTTTGATCTTATGTACCAGAACAGATGATGTGTATACAACACTTGTACCGGAGCAAACAGATAACTGCACTTTATGTTTTTATAATAGGTGCGTTTGAGTACTTTTACAGTAAAATGCAGTAAATGAGTAAACTTAAAAATTTGCTCTCACAAAAAGCTGTTGTCCAAAAAAGTACGCGAACGCAAAATTTGTAAAAATTCGTTAAATAAAGGCAACAGCTGATGGCAAATAATGGAAGTGTTGACAAATGTTTACACTTTTGACTACTTAACTCGTCTTCTTATCGGGACTCGATTAAATACTTTTTATAACACGACTATTTTTGGAAAATAAAAACAAACTATTTTATGTAATCTTTCAGATTTGTTTGTTTCTAATTTTATTTGAATTTGCTAATTTGTGTTCGGCTAAATTTGATCAATAGTACACGAATAATTTTTTTACTATTGATATTTTTAAAAACAAGGGCTGTTCTAAGTACCCGAGTACTTGACACTTAAACAACTCCAAAAAATTAACATAACTAAACAAAGTTTTAAAAGTTGGTATTTATCCATAAAAAATCTCCACAAACAAGTTTAATTAATTAATATTTATTCATTTTTTGTTTTTATTTTAGTTTTATTTCAACTTTTCTTTTTTTAAACAATTTTTTCACATATTGTATGCCTTTTGCTTGCTACTTTTGTTTGTTTACCTTTTGAAACATATGTTTTTTGTTTTACTAAATTTTACTGCAAAAATTTCTGCAGTAAAAATTTGTAAGTACTCAGTCAAGAACTGTCACTTTACGCTCTCAATTTTTGTTCTCATTTACTGTATTTTGTGTACGCGAACGCAATTTAGTAAAATGCAGTAAAGTTCAGTAAAAAATAGTAAAAACTTTTGTGTTCTCGAACGCAGCTAATGATAAAACTACTCTGTAAGGATTTTAAATTAAATTTTAAAACGGAAACTCTCGAGAAGAAATAATTTTTTAAAGCGTGATTCGTTTATTTAATTGAATCAAGCAATCATGGTTTTTGCTTAGAAAAAGTTACAAAAAAGTTATTTTTCAGAACAGAGAAAAACGTTTTATCTATTTAAAAAAATGGCTTAAAAAGTATTTTAATTTAATTAATGTGATTATTTAATCACATATTTTTTTTGTTGAAAAAAAAAATTAAAAATATAATTTCGATTTAATTAGTACTTTGAAATAAATTCT
Source organism: Pollenia amentaria (assembly GCA_943735925.1). NCBI lineage: Eukaryota > Metazoa > Arthropoda > Insecta > Diptera > Polleniidae > Pollenia > Pollenia amentaria. The sequence goes on along the minus strand of OX031006.1, from coordinate 220,354,392 downwards.
TAATTAAAATATTAATTAAATATCAAAAAATATTAATTGATTTTTTCGTTTAAAATAAAATAATTTAAACTTGTAGAACAGTTGTTAGAAATTGTCAATATTTAATTAAATATTTTAACACATTGTTTGAAGTGGCAAAGTTTTTTGATCACTTTTTTAATTAAAATTAAAAACATCTTTTATGGAAAAAAAAAATACTCACAATTTTACAATTTTTAGTAATAAATATAATCATTTTGGTAAAAGGTGCAAAACCAACAAATTGTTTGCTTGATATTATGAATTTGGTAAACGTTTGGTGATTAGAGACAATTTTTAATTCTTTCTGTGAGTTTCAAATTTTAAACCTACAGAAGTTAACATTTCTAAGAAAATTTAATTATTTCCCTTACAAGTGCAATTTTTTTTTAACATTTTTAATAATATCAATACTCATCTTCATGGCTAACCAAAGGGTAGATAAAGTGAAACATGTTACACAGAAAAAATTAAAGATTTTCTCTAATCACCAAACTTATACCAAATTTATAATATCAAGCAAACAATTTGTTGATTTTGCACCTATTACCAAAATGATTATATTGATTATTCAAAATTGTAAAATTGTGAATAGTTTTTTTTTTCAAGAAATGATATTTTTAATTTTAATCAAAAAAATTATCAAAACACTTTGCGATTTCAAACAATGTGTTAACTTATTTAATTAAATATTGACAATTCCCAACAACAATTCTACAAGTTTCAATCATTTTATTTTAAGCGAAAAAGAAATCAATTAATATTTTTTGATATTTAATTAATATTTTAATTAAAAATTTATTTTAAAACAATTAAACCACATTTTATTTTTAATTGTCTTTCGACAAAAAAAATAATTGATTCAGTTATCACATTAATTAAATTTAAATACTTATTAAACCATTTTCTTAATTGATAAAACAAACTTTTTTCTGTGTACAGGAAGATACAAGATTTTCTGGTAGTGCTAAGAACTATTCCTAATGGCCATGCTTTCTTTAACTTGTGAGGTATTCTGTAAATATTTTTAAGAAGAATGCAATTAAGATTATTTTAGTTTTTGTTTATATACAAAACACAGCTGTTATGGTTTTCTATAAAGCAACAACAACAAAGTTAATACTTTTTCACATTTTCTTTGACAGCAATTTCCGATAGAAGTTTAAAACTTTTCGAGCGTTTAACTGTTTTTAACTTCATTACAATGCTAAAGGTGTTACATTGCTAAAAGTGAACGCTTACCCAACAATCAGGAAAAGTCGTATACAAAATTACCCAAATTTGTATGAACAATTTTTGGTCTTTTTTCATACATTGCTTTGGACGACTTTGCTTAGGGTCATTTTGTCGGTAGCTTCTATTTAAATACAAAATAACCAAAACAAAATTTATTTCGTTGCTTATACGAAGTCTATTTATGTTTCCATGGTGTTTTTACTGAACATAAAAATCCCACTAAAATAATTTTGTGATCATCTGTCCAACATCGCAAACAAAACACCTTCAAATGCACAAAACACTAACAAATGTGTTCTTGAATTAAAATTAAGTTTTTCCATAATCCCCAAAAAATCCGTTCTAAGCTTTATTTTGAAATACACTGTAATAGGCCTTCAATCGCAACGAATTATAAAACTGTAAGTTCACGATTTATCACTGATCTAATATAAAGCCCAGTTCTGATATTTTGCAACTCTCGGTGGGCGGTATCGAACAATATTTTCTAAACAATAATTTGACTTAAAAACAGTAATGTTGTTGTTGAAACACATAAATAAACTAAAAATATTTATTAACGAAAATTTGTCAGTGTTTAGAACTGAACTGTATGGAATGAAAAAGAACCTTCTGACATAAGTATTTATATTACAAAAATCGGGTTAGCGACTAACTGAAGCAAAATTTTCTCCATAGGTAACTATTAAAGCGTCTAACATATGTTAATATTAATTGCCTTGGTAGGTACGTGGAAACTTTTCCCCATACAAAGAGAATTCTTATTTTCGGATATTAACGGCCAATATTTAGGCTTGATATAATATCAGAAACAGACAAAATAGATATAGAGAAAATAGAGACAAATTTAATGCGCATTAAATGCGAAGACGCTAAATATAACTGTAAATATTATCGTTTTAAACGTATGCTTTCTTTAACTTGTGAGGTATTCCGTAAATATTTTTAAGAAGAATGGAATTTTAGTAGATTATTTAAGTTTTTGTTTACATACAAAACACAGCTGTTATGGGTTTCTTTAAAAAAACAATAACAAAGTTAATACGTATTAAACTTTTTTTGAAAACAATTTGCGATAGAAGTTTAAAACTTTTCGAACATTTTTTAAAGAGGTACATTGTTAAAAGTGAATGATTACCCAACAAAAATCACCCAACTTTGCATGAAAAATGTTCGGTCTTTTTTCATACATTGCTTTACCGACTTTTCCTAGGGTCATTTTGTCGCTAGCTTTTATTTAAATACGAAATTGAGTTTTTTAGAGCATTTAAAAATTATTATTATTTCCATGGTTTTCTACTGAACATAAAAATCCCACTCAAATAATTTTGTGATGATCTGTCTAAAATCGCAAGCAAAGCACCTATAAATGCCGAAAACACTAGCTAATTGTATTACTGTATTAAAATTGAGTCCAAAAAAAACATCCGTTAAAAAAACTAATTTCTATAAGCCTTAAACCAAAACTAATCATTGCTTTTTATTGGTTTAGGTCCAATTAAGCTTAACCCATTATTGGCCGCTACCCTAAAACGTGGGAATTTTTTAATCCCTTGCAGGAGGGTGTTATTAATGCCCCAATGAAGAATATTTTTTTGCGAAATTTTCGCTCCCGCTATATAGTTTTCTTTACATGTATTGGTCGAAAAATCGACCACTGGCCGAAAACAGTAAAAAAAATCAAAACAAAATTATTTGATATTTTTGAAAGAAAAAATATTGCCTTGGGCCTTATCAAATGAATTTATTACAAATTTGCATGGAATTCATAAAAACAGCTTGTATGTAAATATATATTGCTCTTTTTGCATGTAAAAATAGTATGTTTCTAACAAAATTTGCAGCGCCGATATGCATTTTCAACGCTTCTTATAATTTAGTGTACTTTTTCGTTGACTCTGGGTTGATTGGGGATTGTATCATAATCTTGACTGTTAACGCACTATATTATTTTAGAAGTTGAGTTGTGGCTTCGGAACGAAAATCAATTTGTAAAACGGTTCCTGTCTTTTGGATTTTTGCCAACATGCAGTGCATTTTCCAATCATTGAACATTGCGTAACATTGTATACGGATACAATAATTGGCCATGGCATTGTCATGAAGGTTGACACCACCCATACCATGATTATACTTCTGAATTGCTTTGTGGGGCTGTGGAATAGTAGTTTTTTTATTTGCTTACGGCAATAATGTTTAACATTAGCCATTGGTTCGACTGCTGAGTTGTTGGTAATTACGTTGACAACAGATATGTCATTCCAGCGCACGAACAATATTTTTTGTTAACTATTGAGTAACTGGTCAAATTATCCGCGATTGCTTTTTTCAGATTCCTTAACGGAGCTTATTCTTTCGACTTTTTCGTGTAGTACCCGTAGCATAAAATTTGCGTTCATTCAATAGACACATGAGCTGATAAGAAGAAAAGAAATTGTCAAAAAAACCTATGTGAGAATCGGGATCAGGTACGTTTGCCAGTAAGTCAAAAAAACAGTTTGAGCCCCAAGACCAATGTCTTTATCGTGTGGAGTGACTGAACCTCCTTTTAAAATATTACAGAATAAATATCCACTCTTAGAGCACATGCACCATGATTGAAATCCAAAACGGATTGGTTTCGCCGTAATGAACATTTTGCACGAGTGTCGCCCAAAATACGGAATCATCTGCTTATCAATTGATATAATATGGCTAAAAATTCCAAACTGCATAAATTTTTTATTGAGAGCATCAACTAGTGGGCGAACTTTTGCAAATCGATCTTTTTTGTCTAAGAGGCTATTATCTGATATATGTAAATAATTTTAATTGTTCTGAACATTGCGGCTCATGGCTTGCTTTACCAATGGAACTCCCATGTCGGTCTTAGTAGACCAATAATGGCATGACAAGTATAAATCTGCATAGTTCAATAAGTGTAATTCTGGCTGTAGCATTGTTCTGATATGCATATGTATTTGAAAACTTTGTGATATCCGATATTATGGAATTATGAAAATCTAAAGAAAAAATTTTAAATGGAGATTTAGAGCCTATAAGAATATAAAAATGACTATGTAAATACAAGTATCTAGAAGAGACAAAGCGGACCAATTTCTCCAATTCCTCCCATTTTAATAGCTTCATTATTTGTTGGCTTTGTCGTGTAGCTAAAGTTTCTTGGCTTTCGCCACATAGGTATAGCAAAATCTGATTTTGTTTAAAGCCTCGCCTTTCTGTACCATTGTTGCGTGACTTATTATGAAAATAACAGTTTTGAAAGTCAAAACAATTTTTAAATTCTATTGTAGGGCTCCGGCCACTGGTCGATTTTTCGACCACGAAAGATTGTGGGCATTGAAGAATGAGCGCATATCTCAAAAGTTTGCTATAATTTTTTTGATGTGTTTTCACAAAACTAAAATCTGAACTATTTCTTAAAATATCTGTAGTGAAATGATTTTCGAAAAATCGACCGGTGGCATATAATGGGTTAATACATCTAGAAATAAAACCAAAACACCTTGTGGTGATCGGCCCATTATTTGCTCTAGTTTCCATTTAAAGCGTACTTTTGGAATATATTTTAATACGCCTACAACCGCAACGAATTATAAAACTGTAAGATCACGTTTTATCATTGATCTAACATGAAGCCACCTTTTAATATATATCAACACTCGGTGGGCGGTATCCAACAATATTTTCTAAACAATACTTTGATTTAAAAACACTAATGTTGTTGTTGAACCACATAAATAAGCTAAAAATATTCATTAACGAAAATTTGGCAGTGTTTACAACTGAACTGTATGGAACGAAAAAGAACCGCCTGACATAAGTATTTAAATTACTAAAATGGGGTTAGCGACTAACTAAAGTAAAATTTTTTGTTACAAATCTCGTGCCCTGAGAACGAATATATTTGAACCAAATTTGAAGGCTTTTACATTAACCGTTCTCCAAAGTTTTATTTATAAAGTAAACTATTAAAGCGTCTAACACTTGTCAATATAATTTGCCATGGTACGTGATATCGTTTCCCCATACAAAGACAATTCTTATTTTCGGATATTAACGGCCAATATTAAGGCTTGATATAATATCAGAAACAGACAAAATAGACATAGAGACAAATTTAGTGCGCATTTATTGCGAAATTGTTAAAAAAAAAACTGTTTATATTATCGTTTGAAACGTATGCTTTCTTTAACTTGTGAGGTATTTTGTTAATATTGTTAAAAAGAATGGAATTTAGATTTTTTTAGTTTGTGTTTACATACCAACCACAGCTGTTATGGGTTTCTTTAAAACAAAAAAGTTAATACCTATTAACCTTTTTTTTATTTTTTTTTTTTTGAAAACAATTTCCGATAGAAGTTTAAAACTTTTCGAGCATAGTTTAAAGTGAATGATTATCCAACAATTACGAAAAGTCGTATGCAAAATCACCCAACTTTGCATGAGCAATTTTTGGTCTTTTTACATACATTGCTGCAACGACTTTGCCTACGGTCATTTTGTCGGTAGCTTCTATATAAATACGAAATTGAGTTTTTCAGATTAGCCTCAAACCAAAGCTAATCATAGCTCTTAAAGTTTAAAACTTTTAGAAATAAATCTAAAAAACATTGTGATGATCGGCCCATAATTTGCTCTAATTTCCATTTAAAGCGTACTTTTGGAATGCACTGTAATACGCCTACAACCTCAACGAATAATAATACCGTAAGATCACGTTTCATCATTGATCTAATATGAAGCCCAGTTCTGATATATTCCAACTCTTGGTGGGCGGTATCGAACAATATTTTCTAAGCAATACTTTGATTTAAAAACACTAATGATGTGGTTGAAACACATAAATAAACTAAAAATATTTATTATTAGACTTTGAATCACCGGCCCATACATGAGAGTTGTATTCCATTCGCGGTCAGATATCGGTGGTATAAATAGTAAGGAGATCAGATGGAGTGAAGTATGTCTTACACCGTTTCAAAAAGACGAGGAACTTGATTGCTTCTTTCGACACCTTAAATATATGTTCTGTCCATCGGACATCACATTGTATCCTCATGCCCAGAACATCACCAGATTCTGATTCCTCAATGATTATACCACCCAAATATACAGGAGGGCTACTCTCTATTGCGATGCGAATACAATTTCGATGCGAAAGCTAAATGACAACTTGGTACTCTCTATCACCTTCGTAAAATCGTTTGAAAATTAAGCAATACTGGTAATAAAAATCGAAGATATCGCAGATTTCCAGTAATAAAATAGCAAAATATATAAAAAAAATTTTAAATTGGAAAGTTTAAGTAAGAGAAATAATGATGACTTGCGAAAAGAGAAAAATAAAAAGGTGCGAAAGACAAATGCGCAAACGCATTAAAGAGTACCAATCACTAGATTTGCTACAATTTTCTTTCGCATCGCAATAGAAAGTAGCCCCCCAGTTGAGGCTCCTTGATCCGTCGCGCGTTTATGCATCAGCACGCAACATTGGGTTTTTCGGGAATTAAAATCGACCCTGTTCTCGCGGCCCGATTCCGAGACTATATTAAGGTCTCGGCCAAGCGTATCATTCATGTTCTGTCTCATAGCACCAACATCGGATACGCTTAGTCTATAATCAAATGAATACGAATGGCAAAGGTTGCTGTCATCTGCAAAAGAGTAGATAGGGTTGGAAGTTTGACTTAGAACGTCATTTAGAAAAATAAGAAATAGAGTAGGAGAAAGAACGGAGCCTTGCGGCACCCCTGAATGAATCTTAAACTTGTTTGACGAAACCCCATCTACAACAACTCGTATAGTCCGATCTCTGATAAAGCTCGATATAAATCGAGAGAAATTATCACCAACACCAAATGCAATAAATTTTGTCAAACGCCTTGGAAATATCTAAAGCAATTACCTCACTTTCGCCAAAATGGTGAATGCAACGGCACCATTTTTCTGAAAAAAGGGCCAGTAAGTCTCCAGTAGAGCGACCTCTACGAAAGCCATATTGGCGGTTGCTTAGTAGGTAATTTTACTCTACAAATTTAACAAGATGGTGGTTTACCATACTCTCTATAATTTTGGAAAGTGCCGAACAAATTGCAATTATGCGGTAATTTTCAGGGTTATCAGGCACTCCTTTTTTAGAACTTGGCGTTACATTAGCAACTTCCCAGCAGATAGGAAATTCTCCGGCATGGTATAAAGTGCTGAAAAGATTTGCTAAGGGACGAGCTAGCGTCGAAGAGCACTGCTTCAAGACCAGTGCAGGTATTCCATCAGGCCCAGGAGACTTGTTTATGTCGAGATCCGCAAGAACCCTTTTAACAGCTCGAGCTCGAAAAAATATCTTTGGCATAGTAACCGATACTTTTTCGGATTCGGGTAGTGGTTGATTGCTAGCCGATAAATAAGAATTATTAGCAAATAATTCGGCAAACCAGTCAGCCTTATCAATCGGGTCTGTGAATGTTTTGCTATCCTTAAAAAGAGTTGGTACGACAAGAAGCTTTTACTGCCCCGGAAAGCAGTAAAAACTTCAGTACGAAGATATTGCTCGTGAAGAGTTTTTTCCCGTTTAAGTACTTTGGCACACGAAGACCTTGCCATTTTGCGTAGTAATTCAGTATAATCGTTTTTATTGTCACGCCAAATTCTAAATGCTTCCTCTCTAGATCAGACTGCTAATTTGCACCAAGGATTTAATCTAGGATTATTCGAAATTTTTTTAACTGGAATGAACATTTTCATTCCTAGCACTATAACATTTTCCACCATTTTCGCCATGGCATTGACGTCATTGTCCAGTAAACAAGTTTCCAATTAAAATGCCTAAAAAATATCATTGAGCTCAGCCTAACGAGCGTTTCGTAGCTCGTCGTGAAACGTTGCGATGTTCGCCATTTTTTAATGTTTACATCTAATTTTCGTTTTAGTGGCGCCAAGTTTATTTTTGATTTGAGAATAACATTTGATAACATTTTGATATCAAATCGATAAAACTTAGTGTGGCAATGTTTATATAAAATCATTATTAATTCGAATCCAAATGTTAGAATCAAACAATTGAAAATGGTTTAAAAATTGTGCTTGATATCAAATGATAAAATCATTTAATTTAAAGAAGCAAAGTTAAAGAAGACAGTCATATAATCAAAATTTTCGTGGTCGTTAAGTAGATTCGATTTGTAAACTGATTGATAAAATAAATTTTGATTAATTTTGTGTTTTGCATGCCTATATTATGGATACTTTAATATTTAGTTCCTATAATATGGCTAAAAGAGTTAGCTGTTATTGTGAACATACGTACAATTATTTGTGGTAAACATATAAATGGTTTTAATAAACATTACATGATCGGAGGCATTACATGATCGGTTGTGTATTTACCCATAATACATTAGCCCGTGACCGTAACTTGGTTCAAAAAGCAGATTATGTTTAAACCATTTATATAAAATAATTTATTTGCCATGACAATATTGAAAGAAAAGAGCAAATTAATTTTAATTTTTTTTAATCATTAGCCTTTTGATATTAAACACTCGAAATTAAATTTAGGCCCTAATCATGTACAACGCAGCGCAACGCCAAAGAATAACATTGAAAGCACAAACAATGTCATAAATATTTTGTAATTTTGTTGTTGCTTTCAACAGAAATTCATGTACCGTTTTAAAATTTTCGACGATACAAGCAATGGAGCGTTTGAAATTTTAACACGCAATGTGAATTTCTGTAGAAAGCAGCAACAAAATTACAAAATATTTATGACATTGTTTGTGCTTTCAATGTTATTCTTTGGCGTTGCGTTAGTTCTGTGGCGTTGCGCTACGTTGTACATGATTAGGGCCTTAATGTATAATCGGATGCAGGTTAAATTATTTCCATTTTTTATCCCCTCATAAAACTCACAGTTTTGGAGTTTCATTTGATTTTTTTTTAGTTACTTAAACAAATCGTATTATAAGCATTTGAAAGTTAAACGAACAAAAAAAATGAACGTTTGTATTACCTTTGTCATATGCGAGTTGTTGCTTTTGGTCTTGTTAAATAAACAAAAAAAAAAAAAAAAAAAAAAAAAAAAAAAAAAAAAAAAAAAAACAAGTCGCTTTTACTGTTTGCTCCCAAAACGCCTGACGATAGTTTTACTTATGTAATAATAGAAAATTCAAATGAAATAAAAATATTTAGATATTTAACTACTGCCAAGGGGGAAGAAGCTTTTTTTCGGATATTTAACATTTTAGTTTAGATAATCCTAGTGATTATAACGTTGATGTTACTTAAAACAGAATATCAAGTGCTGTAAAAGCAATCTTCTCCTCTTAAGTTTTTATACCCACAGCCACAAGTGATGAATAAGGGTATATATACTTAGTTTGTCATACCGTTTGAAACTTTTTTAATATTCATTTAAGACTCCAAAGTGTATAGCAGAGAGCAGATTAAATACCTTCAATGCATTGCTTTTGCATTGCCTTTAAGCGACAAGCGACAACACTAAAGGCTCAGTTAGGCGAACGTTGTTGTATCCGTTACTTACTGTAACGGACTCCTGGCACGTTGGTGCACTTATAGAACATCTAAAAACGTGTCATATGTTTTTCACATACATAAACAACAAAAATCAATAGTATATATAAAACAACACACCCAGTGATGGGAAATCAAAAGGTTTAAATGCTGACCGCTGTGCAAAACAAGTGATTAAAATGGTATTAAAACCGTATTTAGTGGATATAAAAAACCTTAATAATTTAATATCTGATATTTACATTATAGATTTACAAGGAAAAAATATGTATTTTAGCATATACATACACATTTACATGTATTATTTTGTAAATGTGCATAGACAAAACAAGGTTTTGTAACCATTTAAAGCCTTTTATTATTTCTCATTTCTATTGTATGTGCATATGCATATGCATGTTTATTATGTACATTTAAGCATATGTATATTTATATATATATGGAAATATGTTGTATTGTAAGTAGTTTTGTCAAAAGTCCATAGATATACTGAAAAAAGTACAAAAAAAAGAGCGAAAATACCCGCATTCAATTTGACATAGAAGCAACCCATCATTGTTTTACAAATGTCACGTAACTACGGTAGGAAATTCTATTTTATACAGAATGAAACGTTACAAATACGGTACATTAAATTTGGGTAAGCTTTTGCGTTGCTTTTCATATATCAAAACGCGAACAGCTGATTGATACAGTACATATACGGTACAGCAACGCTCGCCTAACTGAGCCTTAAGGCCCTAATCATGTAAAACGCAGCGAAACGCCAAATAATAACATTGAAACCACAAACAATGTCATAAATATTTTGTAATTTTGTTGTTGCTTTCAACAGAAATTCATGTACCGTTTTAGAATTTTAAACAACACAAGCGATGCATCGTTTGAAATTTTGAAACGCAATGTGAATTTCTGTAGAAAGCAACAACAAAATTAAAAAATATTTATGACAATGTTTGTGGTTTCAATGTTATTCTTTGGCGTTGCGCTGCGTTTTATACGATTAGGGCCTTGCTATGTGTAAGATCATTAGATACTTTTTTTAATTGCCTTATTTACATTCTGTTTTTGTGATACACCAAGTAATGAAACAACATAATGCCATATGAAAGAATAAGGAAACATTTACACCATTCGTTTCGAATTCGTGACCATCTGTATGTAAGGGTCGAAACATCCACTTAGAAACAGCTATATGGGTCGTAGGAACTAATGGATCATATTTCTTAAAAAATATATATATAACAAGACAACCAGTGTAAAGCCGTGATTGCCTGTTATGAGGGGCCCTAGAAACACACCAACTTTAGATAACTTGGATTATACCATTGAGGAAATTTCTTTTTACAATATGTTTAAATTTGTTTAAATTTATGGGACACAAAGCGTTCAACATAAAAATAATTTAGAATTAAGTTTCGGCAATTTTCCGAAACAAAATTCCCAAAAAGAACGAACATTTCTGACCCGGAATTTTCTTAAAATTTATCCCACTTGGAGACCCAAGTCGAAAGTAAAATCGATTGATCTTATCATAATCAGGTTCGCCCTTGTTTATTTCTTTTTGAACACTAGCTCCAACATGCATCAAAAAAAAAACAAATATTTCTTTCCTATTTTCTTTTAAAAAAATTGTTGGCAGAGAAAAAATTCATAATCAAAATTTTTTTCAAATATGTTTGAAAGTCTCTTAAACTTCACACTACCCTTTGATAATTTTTTTATATTGTGGTGTTTCTCGTACTTTTAACACTAGATCTAAAAAGCTTTCTTTTGATTCGCTTTTTTTTGCACGCGATTTCAACTTGTTTTACACCGTCTTTTGTTGCATACTGCATTAATCGTTGTTTCTCTTTTTTTTGAATCTATGCCTTTTTATGCCTTTTTTTATTATTAATGCCAGTCATGGAGTCCTTAAAAGTGCATGTTAATATCTTGTAAGATTTTTTTCTTTTTTATATTGTTTCTTTTCTGTCGTGTGTGTGAAAATATTTTTTTTACGTGTGAAAATATTTTTTTTGCTCAGTTCTTGGTTTCGTTAAACATTTTGTGAATGAGTGGCTTTTTCAATCTACTTTACTGCTTGCACTTTCGTGTATGGGTTGTCCCGCTTATAAATTTTGTCAGAAGAGATTGCGAACGGTAAAATTTTAAAAGAGTTATTTTTTCGGTGGAATCTACTCTAAACGGTAGTAAAATGATATGATAAAGATACCCACACTGATTTAACGGAAATCATGGACTTTCATCAAAATTAAGGTGTGGTAGGTGTATGATTGTCTTTGAATAAAATCGAGCTATAACTCGAAAAAATTTGTACTTAAAAATAAAAAAAACCAAAATCTAGTAAACAGATTTTAATTTAAGTCTATATACACACTACAGTGGATCGATATTGTGCCATCGATTTTCGATAGCTTTTGGCATGCGCAAAAAAAAGTTCCACTGCGACATATCAAAAAAATCATTTTCAAGGCGCCCAAATTTCATATTTTGACTTTTTCTCAACTTTTATTTTTAAGGTTTTTTTTTAGTAAATAAAAAATAAAATCGGCGGATTTTTAAATATTACTTTTCCTATGTGAAATTGTGCGCTAAAAGTGATGCCGATAGCAATTTTTCCAAAAAGAAATTTTTTCTTTTTCTATTCAAGGTAAAATTGTACACTTAAAACGATGGTGATATTATTTTTTTTTTTATCTAAGGAAATCAATTTTTCGACCAAAACTAGTTCAAAATTATTGTTTTTCGGAAAAACTGATATCACCATCGCATTTGACGTGCGAATTTCTTTAGAAATAAGCTTTTTAATACGCGAAAAAATGCATAAAAATTTGATTGGAGCATTAAAAATAAAAAAAAAGAGTAAACAAATCGAAAAATTATATCGCCCTCATGCTAAAAGCTATCGACAAATTGATGGCACAATATCGACAAATCGGCCCACACAGAAAAAATTTTCAGTAGTTTTTTATCAATTAAAAATTGTTTGAAAAGTATTTAAATCAAAATAATGTGATAATAGAATTAATTATTTTTTTGGTTGAAAAAAAAAAAAATTAAAAATATAATGTTGATCTAATTAACATTTTAGTTGTTTTGAAATAAATTCTTAATTAAAATATTAATCAAATAAATAAAATCTGAATTGATTTTTTCGCTTGAAATAAAATAATTTTTTAAACTTATAGAATTGTTGTTGGGAATCCTCAAAACCTGAGCTGTATTTAATTAAGACAATTAACACATTGCTTGAAATGGTTAAGTTTTTTGATTATTTAGTTCAAATTGAAAGTATCAATTCTTAAAGAATCCCAATTTTAAATTTTTTCAAATTTTTAATAATCAATATTTTTTATTTTTCGAATTTATTCTATGAGTTAAATTTCCGTAATGTATTTTATAAAGCTTTTTGTAATAGTTCTATTCCTTGTATTTTTTTTTAGGAATGTCTTTATACACTACTAGACTATTATATTGTATTTTCTTGTTACATTTTACCTTAGCTCTCCTTTGGATATCAATAAAGTATATTTAGTCAATTCACAAGGTATCCTAACATGTCATATTGTCAAAATGTCCTAATATTTCACAATGGTTTAAAAATATTGTTGTTGGTTTGTTAACAAAAAGTGTCTTAAATAAATAGAACGTTGCTTGCTGTGTTTATTGTGCTGTCGTAATTAATCAGAAAAGTCCAGCGCTGAGCGGCTGAGCCGTACAACAATATTTTTAAACCATTGTGAAATATTAGGACATTTTGACAATATGACATGTTAGGATACCTTGTGAATTGACTAATTGTATGTACAGAAAAATTTACAATTATTAGACACCAACAGAATGTAATGCATTTTCTGGCCCGCTACGGCCTTCGTCAGCATTCTTTGTGTCACACTGGATAGTGATACTTTATAAATTGATATATTTAACTCAACTATTTCAACAAATAGATATTGGGAATTATTTCTTTTCATAAGCAACTTTATTATATTCAACATTTTTTATTTTTCGAATTTATTCTATGAGTTTAATTTCCGTTATGTATTTTATAAAGCTTTTTGTAATAGACAGTCTGGCTTTAGACAGGGCAGAAGCTGCATTACGGTTCTGATCGATGTAGTAGAAGAAATTAGATCGGACAATAATATGGTTTCTTTTCTTGTGCTTCTAGATCAAAGTAAGGCTTTCGATACTGTTGATCACTCGATTCTACTCACTAAACTCCAAACATTTTTTAATTTTTCTAATTCGGCTAACAAACTTATTTCCTCTTACCTTATTAATCGTAAGCAAGTGGTTACTTTGAATGGTGTGACTTCTAAAGTTGTGGATGTTGAAAGAGGGGTGCCACAGGGGTCAATTCTTGGCCCACTGCTTTTCTCTATGTACATTAAAGATTTGCCTGAGACTCTGAATTACTGTGGTGTTCAAATGTATGCTGATGACGTACAGTTGTACTTAAGCAGCCGATTGGAAAATTTTCAAAACTGTACTGACTTCATTAACAGTGAATTGGATAAAATACATAAATGGGAATGTACTAATGGCTTGTGTATAAACCCTGACAAATCAAAATGTATTTTCATATCAAGAAATAATAAAAAAAGACTGAATGATAATATTTTTTTACATATTAACAACACAAAAATCAACTTTGTTCAATCATCGTCAAATTTGGGTATCATATTTAATGCCGAACTTTCTTGGACCAACCATATAAATATATCAGCTGGTAAAATTCACGGGATGCTGAGAAACTTGTGGGTATGCAAACTTCAACGCCATTTGAAATAAGAATGCTTTTGGCAAAAACCTATTTAATACCAGTTTTACTGTACGGGTGTGAAAAATTTGCCAATTACGACACTATTGACTTTAAACGCCTCGAGGTCACATATAATAATATAGCCAGATATGTTTTCAATAAAAGTAGACGAGATAGCATATCATCATATTCATACCAGTTATATAATATAAGTCTTAAAGATTTATTGAAATATAAAAGCCTTTTGATGATGCATAAGATTATATATCAGAAGAATCCAGAATATCTTTTTAACAAAATTATTTTTGCGCAATCACCTCGTGGAAGAAACTTGAGATCACAAAAATACAAATATCTAATATCTACAAGACAATTTTTCAATTACACAACGTGTCTTTGGAACGACTTACCATCATATATCCAAGTACAAAACAACTCATTACTTTTCAAAAAGGAACTCTTCAAATTTTTCAATCTATGTTAAATGTCAATTGTATTATTATTTATTATTATGTTAATTTTTATGATAAAATGTTTTATTAATAATCTCTAAAATTTAATTGACTTCATATTTATATTACAATTGTTACTTGCTATCACTGTAATTTATAAGATTTATTTTTGTTGTGGTAGTAATACAATAAATAAAATGAAATAAAAATGAAAAATGAATTTGTTCCATTATCAATTTCTTATTTCAAATATTTGAAATGCTTTTAAATAAAAAAAAACGAAGTAGGCGGCCAAAAAATCTGGAATACGTTGCAAATTTTAGTAGGAAGAAAATTAGTTTCATCGTGAGTTTTAATATAAACAAACGTGTTTTTAAAGAAAAAAAAAAATGAATTGGGAGCGTGCATCAACCGTACATCAGCTTTCCAACAGCTTAGTGTCAGCGAACAGGAAACTGCTAATAACAATTTAGCTATGTTCATTGAAAATGAGGAAAACGAAGAGCCATTTGTTAATGACGATACTGATGACGATTATGTACCAAATGATGAAGCATCTGATGCTGACTCCGACATCGATATTGAAGAAGCTGATGAATTTTGTTCAGATGACGACAATAATAGTGATGATTTTAACATATTTACATCAAAATTAATTAAAATATATATAAATTTTAGCAAAATTCAATGCATTTTCATATAAGGTCCCTACGGACCTTACCGCTCAACGACCGGCTAAAAAGTTACCGCTCGTCGGAGGGTTAAGGAAATTATATACTTAATGATCAGTATTACAACGTCCATAGTGATCGTATTGAGTCTGTCCAAAAACAATTTTTGCTATTCATATTACGGAGCACTTACCCAAATCCATCTATAAATCTTCCTTCATATAGAACCAGGTTATTAGAGATTCATTTACCAACTTTAAAAAGCCGCCGAACAATGCTGAACGTGATATTTGTTATCAATCTGATTAACGGCAATATTTGCTCGGAGTTCCTGCTAAAAAGTTTATTTTTTAATGTTCCCCGACGCCATACACGTTATTACCAGCCATTATCAATTGAATACTTTCAACAAAATTATGCAAATGCCGACCCTGTTCGTAGAATATGTGTAAATTTTACACATATATGTGATATATATGATATATATGATATAACTTTGGATATTAACACTATCAAACACACTTTAATTTTATATTTAAAGAGATTATGTTAAATTTATTTGTAAAATATTTTAATATTTTGTAATTTTTGTCTGAAAGGAGTTAATCCATAGACTAATAAATAAATAAATAAAATGATAAGCCATTTTTGATTATGTTAATAGCTTGGATATTATTTAAGGTGGAAGTTTAAAATTTTCTTTTAAATATTTAACGTAAATCATAATCAATAAAAACGTCTATTTCAAAATTTTCAATGATAAAGGTTAAATATCTAAAAAACGACAGCAGCGAAAGTTTCCAAATTAGGAAGTGGTCGTGCCACAAAATTTGGTACACCTATCTGGGCTATCAATACACAGACTCTTTAAAAAAATGGACAGTATTGGAGAAGTGGGCGTTGTACCTCCCATAGAAAGGCAATATAGATGTCTGTATATCTAGAGAACGGTTAGAGCGAAGGTTTCCAAATTAGGTAAAAACATCTTCCGACAAAGTGTGGGCGGGATTGGAAAAGTGGGAGTGGCAACTCCCATACAAAGATATAATAGAATTCTGTATGTCTGGATAACGGCAAAAGTCAAAGTTTCCAAATTAGGTACAATCATCTTGGTTAGTAATTCTAAACTTCTGAAAAAATCTTTGCGGGATTGGAGAAGTAGGCGTGGCATAAAATAGATTTATTTATATCAAGTTATCGACACGCAACATCTGTCAATAAAAAGGTGGGAGTGGGTAAATAAGCGTGGTTACTTACATACAAATTCAAAAGAGATCTCTGTACGGTCATAGCTAAAGTTTCTTAAGTTGGTACAAATATCTGGGTACTCAATACATAACATCAGTCAAAAAGTGGGCGCGATTAGATAAGCAAGCGTAGCACAAAATATAATACCGTATATTTGAAGAACGGTAAATGTAAAATTGTCAACATTTGATCAGAATCGCTTAGAATCGTTAGAATCGCTGACACTATACAGACAGCATCTATAAGTAATGTGTGCGGTTGGAAAAGTGGACGGGGGTCAAACAAGATTTCTGTATATCTAGAGAACGGCCACAATTTACAAATTTGGAAAAAATTGCTTGGTATACATGTAAAAGGCCCACTGCCTTTTTGTAGACATTTGCGGAATATCTTCAATACAAATACCATATAGATTTCTGTGCAACTGGTAAATGGTAGCCGTAAAAGTATTTAAACTTGGTACAAATAACTTTATAAGCAATGCACGAGATCTGTATTGAAAAAATTACATATTTTATTTTAATGAGGGTAGCGAAGCACACTGGGTTGAGCTAGTAAGTAATAATTATAATGCAATATTGTATTTTTTGGTTTAATTTGGCCTTTAGGCTTTAGAACTATTGAATAAATAAGTAAATAAAACTAAAAAAAATCCTTTATTACCTACACTCCACTGTTAGGGTGCTCTAAATAAGTCAACATTTAGTTTGTATTTAAACTTACGATTCCATAAAATGCAACAGAACTGTTTATTAAAACACCTTTTTTTATTTTATGCCTTCGACGAAATTAAAACATTTTAAATAGTAAATTTTGTATTATATTTATTTTACCTACATATTTAAAACCTAAACACCAAATCCTAGCAAGTGAGTACAAGTTGAAGAACAAAACAATATGCGACGCAGTCTAACCTCCATATCTAATCGCCATAAGTAAAATTTTAACTTGGTTGATAAAAAAGTTTTAAACTGAATTACAAATAATACTGGGGAATTTGTTTGTGTTTTCAATGGCATAATTTTTTGATATACAGCTTGTTTAGTATTTGCATATTTATTGTTTTTATATTATTTTTTGATTTGATATACAAAACTATTTGTGTTTGGCATTTAAAGACAAATTGAGGACAAACTGCAGAATTTGAAAAATAAATAAATGTTATCGTTTGCTGACGAGGTTTCAATAAGTTTTATTATTTATTGTCTTATTATTTTTTTATATATTTTTTTTTTATTTAAATACCCGGCTTGTGAGTGTAATTTAAAAATACATTAAAAAAAATTTGGATTAAATAAAATAAATCTTTAAAGTTTAAAGTTCAGCAAAATTTATAATTAATTTAATAAATACATTTTGTTTGTTAACGTTGCTTGGAAAACTTTACTTTAAACTTAAACATTATGTGAAAATTGCTCAGTAGCAAACTGGTATTGAGAAAAACTTTTGCAAGACATCGTTCTCGGTAGTTAGGAACAACGATATCGCATTGCCAGATTTTGTTAAGATTGATCCATAATTTACCATAGTCCCCATTTAAAGTCTACGCTCGGCAAATACTTTAGTATACCTGAAACTGTACCGAATAATGCATTTGTAGTAGTATTTGGTCTGTCATAGTTGTATAAGACTGTTAATTTTCTATTCCCCCGAACAAAATCTGGTATAGGGGCTATGTGAAACTACGGACCGATTCTCATCATTTTCGATGGGCTAGGTCCTTGTGCGAATTAGAACCTATGTACCGCAAACGATCTTTAAAGTTGCAACCTGTACTTTACGCACAAGGTTAACATGTGCAGCCACCCATTGATTCCAAGTCGATCGGTATACTAAAAAGTGTGTCTAGGACCAATGTTTTAAGGTGTTATAAGCATGTATTACCCTCTCTACTATTGTGGTGTGGCTATTACAAATCACAACTTTACTTATGTATGCCGGGTTCCTTTATATCAGTGTTACTCATTTACATTTCGATCAAAGTTAATACAAGTTCACTTTCAAATGTATTAAGTTTTCTTCTTGAAGATTGCTGACTTAGAACGGTATTGACAATTATAAATATACCGAGGCGAATTCAATTTCTTTTGAATGGCGTTTGACATTTAGGAATATATGATATATATAACCCCATAAAAAAGTGACATCCAGCATAACTCTATTTCTGATGCGGTCGCCTGTATAATTCGCTATTTTTGCTACTCGTACTCAAAAAGAGAGGAAAACAATGAAAATGTTATATCAGGCCATGTCGAATCTTCAATACCCTCCACCGAGGGTTCGAAGAGTTCAGAAGTCATTCACAAGAAATGAAAGAAAATAAACTGAGACCAAGAGATAAAGAAGACCTTCTTTACACGTCGAGAATCCTGCTAAAGTGCTTAAAGAGAGTGGTTGTAAAATGGATCTAATAAAATGATACTAAGAGTATTGAAAAATGTTACACATTAGCCTTCGATTATTATATCAACTCAATATTTCTAACTACAGTTCATGATATAATAGACTTGGGTGTGGTGTTTGATAGTGAATTTACTTTTATTAAGCATTTAAATTACATCATTTCCAAATCGTACTAGGTATAGCAAGAAATTTCATAATCAATACACTTGTAAAATTTAATATATTTCATATGTGGGGTCAGCCCTTGAATATGTTTCAATTATATGGAGTCCATTTTATATTCTTCACACAAATCGTTTGGAAAGAGTTCAACGAAAGTTTATAAAATTAGCTCTCTCTTCTAATAACATGTCACGCAATTCATTACCATCTTGTATTAATCGTTGTAATATATTAGAAATAAAATCTCTTGAAAGTAGAATTTCAATGCAATCAATTATATTTTTTTATGATATAATCTCTCATTTGTTCCAATTTGCTGTCCTGCTTTATTTTTAATACTCCTTCTAGGTCCGTAAGTTTTCATGATTATTTTTATATTGGCTTACATAGAACTAATTATTCTTTAAATGAGCGATTAGTTAAATTTCCAAATTTATAGAATAAATAAAATTATAATCATATTTTAGATTCTAGTTTTTCTAAAACTGTAATCTTAAATTATATATAAAAAATTTAATATATGCACGCCAAATAATATTTTTAAGCGAATAGTCTGTAAGGATGTTTTGTAAATCCAATAGACTTTAAGAAATATATAAATAAATAAATAAAATAACTGATCAAATTGAACTCTTAAAAATATGCATCGTACTAAAATTTTGTATTATGAACAGCTAATGGCTAATAAATCAGTGAATGCTTAAACTTAAATTTATATGTAGTCTAAACTCAACAGCTGTAAATCAGCATCCCATGTACTTTATGTAGTTTAAAAAATAACATGTTGCAGCACTACGATAAATGTTGTCAAATTCATTTCGTCTGTATTGGTAGTTTTAACGGCCAATTTTAAGCGGTTAGAGATGGTTTATGTGTTAATTGATTGAAAATATCTTTGAAGCTAAAATAAAATGTGAAATTATATTAAAAATAAATTATAATATTCTCTTAAGTCAATCCCAATGCCAAACTGTCATTAAATTGAGCCTAATGAGTCGTTTCTGCGATGTTACTGAGCCATCGCGCTTATGACATGTTTTATTAGAATTACTCCGATTCGTAATTCTTTTTGCCGATGTGTCAACCCATTGATGAGATAATTAAAATTTTTGACCCTGAAGACAATTTGAGCAAGTGATGTTAAGGCTAACATCACATTGATGGAAAGTATCATGGGGTAAAAAAAGAAGACACTTGTCATAGTACTGATGTCAAAATTAATTCTCGTTATGAATGTATGCTATGGTTTTGACGCTTTTTCTATCAGTGTGCGAGAAACAGATTATAGAGTATTATAATAGTGTATTCTGTATAATGAAATCATATTTTAATAACTTCAAAACCAGAATATTGTCAATCTTAACAACGATATTATGATAACCTACGATTGTAACATGATTACTGTTATTATTTCAGATCATGTTTTGACTACAATCATGACTCTTAGATATCATAATATGATGCTTTTATTAAATGTTGACCACAACCATCTTTTTTCTCTGCGTGTATGTAAATGTGGAATGTATGGCAGTTCGGAACATAGCTGTTACAAACAAAGGTATTCCAAAGAATATCTTACAGACGAATTTATGTTTTTTGTAGCATTTGTACCACTCATGTAATTTATCAAGGTTTTTATTTTTGAAACTTATATAGCATTTTATTTTTAATTATATTCAAGAATTAATAACAAAGTAGTATGGATTAATAAAACGACATCTTCAAGGCTGTCTTGAAGGCCAATTAAATTTTTTGTAGAAAACGAGAAGCCAGAACAAGGAAAAAATGTTTTCAAGAATATTGATGAAAAATATACAAATTTAAGAATGTGATATCATTGAACTGACGGGAGCAATTGCAGAAATTTCGTTTGCTATGCATAAAAGTATCCACTCAATTAATCGTTGTTCGATTAATCGAAGAAATTTTTCGACATTCGTTGATCGAATAATTAAAAAAATCCAATTTCAAATAACGAATAACTCGAACAATGTATGTCAATTAATCGATTAAAATTAATTTCTTAGATAAATATGTAAACCATGCTTTCTTTCTTTGTTACCTCTTACCATTCAAACCGAAATATCCGTAGATAGGTAGTTGAAAACAAAAGCACGGATTGTTGGAGCAAAATAGTAAAATGTTAAAGAAACAAATTACCCAAACCTACACGCAGAGAAAAAATATGTTTAAATATGGTTACCTCTAACAAAACTATTTTTAAAGAAAATTTTAAACATATACGTTCACACGGTGTAATTGTGTTCCTACGGTTTATTATTTATTTTATTTAAAAGTTGTAAACTGTACACGTTGTTTAAATGAATTATTATTTTATTGTTAAACTATATTTATATTTTATTGTTTTTTTCTGTATATTAATATAATAAAAGTATCAAATCAAATAGACATGTATGTGCTTTCTATTGGATAAAATTACTTGAATTGTTCGAGTTATTCCAGTTATTCGAACACATTAAAACGCTTGTTGGATTAATCGAGCAAAATTTAAATTGAAAAATCGATTAATTCCTTACTCGAACAAAACCAAAAGTCAAATAATTGGATACTCTACTATGCATTATAAAATATTAGACGGGGCAGTTACGAATATTTTAAGCGGGAACAATTCCACAAGTAGCTGTTTTATTTGCACTGAGATGGAAACCATATATTTGTCAAAAAACTGAAATGCTAACAACTACAATACGGACTTTTTACTCTTTATTGCTGGATAAAATTTTTTGAGTGTTTATTGCATATTGAGTACAAGATCACCTTTAAGACTTAGCGGGAAATTCAAATAAAATTACATTGTTGGAAAACCAAAAGAGAATTCAAAATGAATTAAGATCAAGAAGGAGGGGTTTTTGTATTATTATCATATTTAATTATTTTAGTGACAAATTCATACCAGACGATTAACGTCCTAATTGAATAATGTTTAAATATTTATTTATTAAAAGGGTCTGATCGGACTATATAAGGTTAACCTGACCCCTTTTATATTTGATTTGTTATTTTTTCCAAAAGAAAAGACCGCTAATTTTTATTTATTCGACTTTATCAGTCTTCAGTTCATAAGCGAATGAATTTATTTTTTAAAATTACTTAACTCTAGGCTCTAAAACAAATTTATAAAATAATACCGTTAATCCTTTTAAATAAAAATAAAAATATATTGAGTCATATTGCAATGGAATGCATTGTAAAGAAAAAGAGAACATAAGTAGAAATAAACAAGTATAAATGAGAAATATTTCAATGATTAAGCAATAATAATTGAGTGAACTATGATTATGTATTGGAAAGAAATGAGTGAAATAGTTAAAAGAATATAAAGATTACAGTCTGTTAAATATAAATAAACGCACATGTATTAATAGAAAAAATTGAACCACAGATAAAGAGTTAACCTAATAATATAATTCATAACAAAATAATTAGGTAAAACATAACATTAAAGTTTAGAAGATAATTATGAATTTAATATAATAATATGGTAAAATATGATGTTCTTCCGCTACAAAGTGGTTTAATAATAGATCAGGGTAAATGTGGTTTCGGCAATACCAACGATGGAATACAGCTCTGTGATTTTTTTACACAGTGATGCTGCATTTGAAATCACTGGTATTCACCAACGGCTTATTGGCAATTTTTTTTTTTCAATATTAAGAGAATCAACATGTGGATCGCAAATTAATATACCAACATTCAGAAAACTGTTAACTGTCACTAGAAATATGTAATACATTATGGATAGTGTTATATGCCTAATACTGTTGACAACATTTAAGTCCATGATTGTGAAGTTATACAATTTTTTAATTTACCAATTGATATTTAAAAATATTTTTAAAAATTTATAAATTTGTTTACTTCCAAAACATTTTCTAGTTTGCTAACCAGAAGAAAAAAACCACAAAAATGTAAAAAGACGCGATTGTCTTATACGTGATAAACATCCCGAGCCATCGCTAAGACAAAGCTGCGTAAAAAAATTGTTCTTTCAGATCTGGGTTTATATAAAAAAATAAGCAAGTTTAAGAACGGGAAGAAACAACTAGTTCCAATTTGAGCGAAAACGGGTTGTCGGAAGAATGAAATATTTTTAAAGGGTTTTGCTTCCATTTTAGTACATTCACGGAAAGAAGTCTATTTTCTAAAGTTCTCAATTTCGTTTCTTAAAACAAGAAAATCCACAATAATTTCTTGCTTTTAACTTATTTCGTCCCTTTTTACATTTATTTAGAATCAGTAATTTTTGGCTTGGACGAGATCATGCAAAATTTTCTTAGTTCAAGCCACATTTTCTGGAGATTTGGTAAATAATTCCTTCCGTGTGTTTTTTATTGTTTAAATTGTATATTGTATGTTTTCATCAAAAGTTTGTTTGACAGTGATTCAAAACATTCACGCACACATGAGTGAGTAAATTTCCATCCTGAGAGTATGTACGTGACCGTAAGCTACAAACAGACACGCGTACCTTTGTGTTTTTAGATCTTTACAAATTTGGAAATCGCATAATTTATGTAAAAGTTTCTTTAAAGGGCAGCTGAATGCACCAAACGTCCATTTCACAATTACTAACTCATAACTGACTCACTAACTCATAAATAACTAACTCACTAAGTACAATTGTTATGTGTGTAACAAATATGGTTTTTTCAATTTTATTTTGAATAGTAAAGCAAATTCAATAATTGTTACTTTTAGAAAATGGGCGGTAGGCTTGTCCTAGATCCGATTGTGCATCGACTTACAAGCGCCGTAGAAAATACCAAGTGAATGTCAATACCAAAAGTTTTTATCAAAACCCACTATGAGAATATAATCTTTGTTTTTTGTCGCCAAATTTCACAAAAGGGGTGAATCCAAAATATATTGCACCAGTACCTTAAAGGGGCTCAACTTAAAATTAACATATTTTTAAATTTTGTGAGAAACGATAAACAGTAAAAATCGGACTTTGTTTTCTCTAGTCTTTCACCAAAAAATACACTTTTTGATCTAAGAAAAGTTTGTTTGAAATTATTATTTGTGATTATACCATGATGTTAATATTCAGCAAGCAAGGCACAACTTTAAATGAAACTACCAAATTATTATGCAAATATTAAAAAAACAGCAACTCAAAAAAAATTTTATTTTTTGCAAAAAACTTCACAGAAAAAATTCTCGAACGTTTTTCACCAATTAAAGAATTAATCAAAAATAAAATCAGTATTAATTAAAAATTTAATTAAGTGAATCAAATGTTTAGTTAAGTGAATTAAACGTTTAATCGAGTGAATTAACCGTTAATTTGATACTATTTATTTGTTTACTGGTGCAAACGTAAATAATTTTTTAATTAATATCACAAATTAATTGGAATCAATTTTTTTCTGTGTTGTTGTTGTTGGCGTTTCTTTAAAACGACAATAAGGCCCTAATCATGTAAAACGCAACGCCAAAGAATTTCAAACGCTCCATAGCTTGTGCCGTTGAAAATTGTAAAACCGTACATGAATTTCTGTAGAACGCAACAAAAAATTACAAAATATTTATGACATTGTTTGTGCTTCCAATGCTATTCTTTCGCGTTGCGTTGCGTTTTACATGATTAGGGTCTAGATGTTTGTTTAATTTTATAGGAAATATAAAAAAAAATTTTATTTTGACTCTACTGAAAATTTGTCACTTTATAGGTGCCGCTGCGATATATTTTTCTCAATTTACGAACAATAGCAAGGTGCAAAAAGTTTTCAACAATTAAATTAACCCTTATGTGCGCGGCAAGGTACCCTTTGGGTATCTTTGGCGTTTTAAACACAAATTTTCTTATTGAAATTGATAATCTGCATGTCTGAAACTTCTTGAGAACTAATAACTTTAAAAAATTTTTGTATTTTTGCAGCCGTCTAGGTAATTTATTTTTTTTTTTTTTCATTTGCGGGAGATACCAATTTACTCTTAACAATCTTAAATGCGCAGCAACGTACCTGTGTACCTGTATGTGTTTTATATGGGAATGCGGTCATTGTAGGTAAATTGTTTGAATTTGATAGTAGTAGCTCTGCATAAACTACTAAAAAAATATAAACGTGAAGAATTTATTGCATAAAATAGAGAAACGGAAACATAAAGAAAACCAAAACTCAATAAATAATAAGGGCAAAAGAAATTAAATTATAGTGCAGATCTTTCGAGCAGTCTGTACACTTTGTACGATAAATTGAATGTTTAATAATGGTCTGATGACAGTATTTCTGTAAAATGAAAGCGCCGTTGTAAGACGTAAGAATTAGAACCGTCATCTCCGAACCATTTACTACCACAACAGGTCTCAGACAATGGGACAACTTATCGTGCAATTTTTTCAACTCATGAATTAAAAACATTTTGGAATAAAAGAACAACGCTGAAGCCAAAAGTCATATGTGTAAACGAGGATA
Organism: Pollenia amentaria; assembly: GCA_943735925.1. Classification (NCBI taxonomy): domain Eukaryota; kingdom Metazoa; phylum Arthropoda; class Insecta; order Diptera; family Polleniidae; genus Pollenia; species Pollenia amentaria. The sequence goes on along the minus strand of OX031006.1, from coordinate 220,328,459 downwards.
TTGATTGAAACTGCAGAAAAATCAACGCAAATAAAATACTGCGACGAAGTTCAAGCAGGCAGTTATAATTTCGAGATAGTAGAAGAATTAAAATAGCAAGATCCACTGTAAATAGAGAAAATAACATCATCCTTGAAATAAACCGAAGGATAGTGCTTGCATATAAGTGTTATTATGGACAAAGCAAACATTTAAAAGGCACAGCCATCTCCAGGATAACGAAAATGTTGAGAGAAAAATAATTCGTAAAACATATAACCCCATATGCGTTGACAAAGAGTGTAGATGACGAATAAGTCATTAGCTGTATGAGATTTACACCACAGTGAACAAAGTAAGACGCATAACCATACAATGATTGCGCTGGCTGAGACACATCGGAAAGCTGAACGCAGAATGAGAGGCATTCGAAAATCAATATGAATGAAAGCGTAAACGGGGAAAACCTAAAAATCAGTGGTGAATCAAACTGAATGATTCACCACAAATAATTAAAGCGCATGAAGAATAATTTTTATCAGGCCGAGACCAATAGCGTATTGAAGTGAAATCTCAGGAAATAAATAAGTATCTTTTGCAAAGTCTATTAATATTTTAAACCTTTTAAACTAGGTATTTGGGTTAAAACTCTTGCTTTCTACCTTGCCGTGCAATATAAGGTGTTTTCTTTGCCGCGCACGTAAGGGCTACGAAAAACAGAATCTGGCATCTAACAGCTCGATAGTGCCGATAAGCCAAACTTAGAAGTTTCTGCTGGCAGAGTGTTTCTTTACTTCTTTTTTTTAGTAATGGGGACAAACATTTGGTAAGTGCTAATTTTACTTTCTCATTGCAAGTTTCTGCTTGTAATGTTAATAAATAAACCTATTAATACTTTTATAGAGAGTTCTCTTTTTAAAAGTCAACTTTGCCAAAATAAATACAGAAAAATACAAATTTTACATATAAATTAATTTCAAATAAATCTACTTTGTCAATTCTGTTGAAATAAAACCATTTACCTCCATAAAATTTTGTTTCAAACGTTCATCCTTAATTTTTAAGAAATTTGATTACCTTTAACACATTTTTAAACAAACATAGTCATCCTTATTCTGCATTTCGATTCGGATCCGATTGGTCAAATTGGTACCCCGCGTTCAGTTAAAAATTTTTTCTTTCGATTGTATTTATGTATTCTGCATTAGGACCGTAGCTATGGGTTATCAAGTTGCTTTTTTTGCTAACTGAATTCATTTCTTTTGTTTTTTTTTTTTTTTTTTGTTTCATTAAAGTATCACGGTTTTAACCTCTAAATTAAATTTATTATTAAAATGTTTACAAAATTGCTTGTTTTTCTGTTTTGTTTTCATACGTTCCATAGCAAAACTGCTGCTTGTCTTTTTCTTTCGATTCAGTTTTTCGTTGGAATACCTTTTATCGATTGATGCGTAACTGAATACGAGAACGTAATCGAAATGCAGAATAAGGGTGAGTACCGACAGCATAAAAACAAAAAGCAACAACTACGTTGACATTAAATTAAAACAAAAGTTACAATTACAGAAAAGTACGTAATCAGACTGCCAAAAACGGCACAAAAAACCACGAATAAACAAACCAGGAAACATGCCTAATCGCATTCAACGAATGAATGACTGAATCCTGTGTTACTGTTTTAAGTTATTTAAGTATTTCACTGCAGGAGTAGTAGTAGTATACAATGTGTATTTACCATGTATAGAGCACAAAAGTCCTAGGGAGTAGAGGAGTTAATGTTGATGGTGTTGGTGGTGCCAATAAAAAGTTAAAACTATGCTAAAGTTTAATGTCCACATAATTTACATATTTATAATGTTACGCAAACATCCAATGGGAGTGTACTGGGGAAAAATACCATTACATACACTTGCACGTACCAAAAGTGAATGTTCGTGTGTGTGTTTGTAACTAAACGACAATCAAAATAAAATTTACAATCATGATGATGTTGTTGTTTTTCGTTATGGCTGCTACTCTACTGATGCTAATAGCGCAACTGTTGGTAAATCAAATTCGTGACAATAAAAAGCATTTTGCGATTTTACAAATTGTTATGTTTTGTTTGAATTAGAGTTGCCGAAGAGAAATATAATAATTTTTTTTTTTTTTTGATAACAACTTAAAAGAGGTTTTGTTTAAATTTTAAATATATTCAACTAAAAATTTTAAAATCCTAGTTCGCAATAGGAAATGGATACGAATAAAATAACAATGGCAGCACTCTTTCCGCTTCAAGTTTCCCACAATTGCAATATCGTTTGCCTGCGTTAGAGTAAGTGTACGTGAGTGGTTTTGTGTCTCTTTTTTTTTTTTTTTTGTACTGAAGATTTGTAGCAGAACGTGACGTTTAAAGGGAAATTAAATTAAAATAAAGAAATATTGTATTTGTATATCCTCCACCACCACTGTTGAAAAACTGTATACTTAGTCTATCATTCCGTGTGAAACTTTTTTAATATTCATAAGGACCCCAAAAAATTTATCTATTCTGTGTCCTTGAGTAATATCATGTCGAATTACCCGTCTGTTGAAAACACGCTCACTTCCGAAAGTCTCATCACAAAAGAACCAAATTGTTGTCAAACTGTTTCTAGTTCTCATAAGCAGTTTGGGATTGACATCCAGCACAAGTCGTTCAGTAGGGAAAGAGATATGAACAAAAATGTGAAACAAATTTTGCACAAATTCGCTTTCAATGACTGAAAATCATACCATTAAGAGTTGTGAAGAACGGTTCATAATTTCTCATAGGACGCTCTATTACGCCTAACACCTTGAAGAATAATGCTATTGCAGTGAGATCAGGCCGGTCGTAGCTTCATACGATTAGAAATCACTCCACCAAATTTCGGTTCATAATTTACCATAGTCCCATATAAAGATTGACTTGTAGTTGAAGATACTATATAGAGCCCACTTCTGATATATTCAAGCCCTCAGTGGAGCGTGTAAAATATTCGGCATAGCCGAATATATCACTATTATTTGTTTTTTTTTTATTTTAGAGATTTTTTTATTTTTATTTATTTAAATTTATAAAAAGAGGGTATCTTTTTTTATTGAATTTGAATTCATTTTAATTTTAATTAAAACAGACGTTCAGCTGTATTTTTTGTGTATGATTTTTGTTAAAATAATTTAAGTCCATCAGAAGCTCTTCTGGCCTGCAGACAGGCGTAGAGCTTGGCGACATTAGCACAGCATGGGAATTATTTGTGAATATTTAAATTCAAAAAGATAAGTGTGACTCATCAGCAGTTTTACAGCTGGCTCTTAGGCGATTTTAAAATATAATTCACAACGGTCGAAATATATTTTTGTTTATGTTTTACGCTAAAAAAAAAAATCAGAAAAACTTTTCGAGAAAAATTGTTTCGTAAATTGTTATACATATATATAAATATAAAATAAAGTTCTAGTTTGCTTATTTGTTGTAGGATTATTCTTGTTTTTTAATGCTTTTGTTGTTTCGTACAATCATCAGAAAGAGACAAATGAGACAAAGTGGCTGACTAACTGCTGGAGTCATATAATTCACCGTTAATGGTTTTGTTGCAAATACTGGACGATGTTGTTGAAATCGTTTGACTTGTTAAACTTTTATCCTTTTATTGTTGATATTCTTTTGTGATGTTATTGTTGATTGGCTTTTTAAAGAATAAAAACAAATAAAAAATGTGAGTGCGTAACCATCCCCGAGCGGTATAATTTTACAACGTTGACAGGCGATATGTGTACAATTGTACCCGCATATAAAAATACACTTTCTTGTGTATAAATTAAATTTCTTTTAATCTTACTATATCATTTTATGATGTAATTTATAATTTTGCTACAACAGCAGCTAAAAATCTATACGAATTTTAAATGTAATTTGTATTTTATAGTACATCCATTCAATACCTATTTGAACACTTTAAATTAAAATATAGAAAAAAAACGTTACTATTACCTGATTTGCACAGCATTTATGTTTTGACAACGATGGAAACAAATGTAACACTCAAGCAATAGAATAATTTTTTTATTGTTTTATACATTAAGAAGTAAAACAGAGAGTTCCCGAAAAGACACAGTTAAAGAACGTAGCAAAATAAAAAAATTAGTTATGAGAAAATATTTCCTTCGAAGTGCTAAAGAAATTATTTTGGGAAGACAAATTCTTGTAGCAGCTGAACCAGAAGATGACCCAAAAACACCATATGGCAGTCGTGGAAACGCAGCCGTCTTTGGAGGGTGTTATATTTGCCAATGTAAACAACGAACACAACTCAAAACCAGAAAGTCAGGTATGGCATGTTCTAATCCCGTATGTGATTAAAAGTTACAGCCACACCAATGTTCACAATATAAAAACATACAAACATTGACATACATATGTATGTTTGTATGTACTTTTATTATAAAATTACTTTCAAGACGGTTGTCATATCGGCGCGTGTAACACTTCCGCCACAATCCAAATAATTCTTTGGAATTATTTGCAAACACTAAACAAAAACATACAAACATTAACATACATATGTATGTTTGTATTACTTCCAACATTTACAAGATCGTTGTCATATCGGCGCGTGTAAGTCCCAATTTACATTATACGATTTTTGTCGTTGCGATTATTGTCGTTTCTTCTTTAAAGTCGGTCTTATGATTACATTGTACGATTTTTGTCGTAACAACTTCTTGTGTATTCATTTATTTTGACAATACGAATGAATGAACAAAATGAATCGAAGAGTACACTCGCTTGTGTACCCCTTTTTATGCCTCTCTCCCTTCACGCCTACAAGGTAAGAATCGCAACGACAAAAATCGTACAATGTAAATCGGGACTAACACTTCCGCCACAATCCAAATAATTCTTTGGAATTATTTGCAAACACTAAACAAAAACATACCTACAAACATTAACATACAAGATCGTTGTCATATCGGCGCGTGTAACACTTCCGCCACAATTCAAATAATTCTTTGGAATTATTTGCGAACACTAAACAAAGAAATAACAAATCAGGTCAATCGACCGACGAGTTCACAGAACTGTTTTTGTCTAAATAAATTGCTGAGATCTCTCTTTTTCATTCTTCAATTAATACTTTATAATTACTATAAATAATAAGTATCAAAAAAGATAGTTGTCAGTTGTATCTTATACTTAGTTGTCTTGCTGTGCATTACCACAGCAGACAAAACAATAAAATCAATTTAAAAAAAAAGATAAACAGTGTGTTTTTTTTATTAAATAAAATTAACATACATCTAATTGGCGCAGTCGGTAGGATTCGCGGAAGGATAATACTCTTTCTTTCATATTAATGAAAATTACGCGAATCTGCAATAAGCGAACCTTGCATTACCAAGAACTAAACCGTGAACCTGAAAATAGTCGGGAACAATAGTGCCGTAATCCTTACAATACTAAGGAAAAACAACCTTTAAATAAAAAAAAAAACTAAAATTAAAGACGTGATATCCTTAAGAACCACAGTCATAAAATTTTTTTAAAAAAAGACTAAAATTAAAAAGTGAAACACAGTCATAAAATTTTTAAAAAGACAAAAATTAAAAAAAAGTGATATCCTTAAGAATCACAGTCATAAAATTTTTTTTTAAAGGACTAAAATTAAAAAGTGAAACACAGTCATAAAATTTTTTAAAAAGACAAAAATTAAAAAAGTGATATCCTTAACAATCACAAAAATTTTTTCTTAAAGGACTAAAATTAAAAAGTGAAACACAGTCATAACATTTTTTAAAAAAGACAAAAATTAAAAAAGTGATATCCTTAAGAATCACAGTCATAAAAATTTTTTCTTAAAGGACTAAAATTAAAAAGCGAAACACAGTCATAAAATTTTTAAAAGACAAAAATTAAAAAGTGATATCCTTAAGAAACACAGTCATAAATTTTTAAAGGACAAAAATTAAAGAAGTGATATCCTTAAAAATCACAGTCATAAAATTTTTTACTTAAAACCAAACCGAAAAGAGAAGACCAGCAGCGAAAACCAGGTCAAGCTAAAGAGTAAGAGACCACAGAAATCAAATCAACAAACCGAAGAAGGAAGACCAAGAAATTCGTGAGCAGTGGGAAACAGGTAGAGCTAAGAAGTGAGAAGCCAGAACAACAACAACACGAGTTCCAGCAAACCAAGGAAGGAGGACCAAGAAGTTCGTGAACAATAGTATAGTAAGTTTCATTTAAGTATTAATAGTATAATGTACATATACGTCTTATGAGTGACACGGAATCAGTAGAGTCAACATCGGATTACGTTTCCGATCCCGAGTTTGAACAAACAAACCAATTTTTAGGAATACTTTCAATAGAACTGGACCCAGGATTTGACTCAAACGACGGCTACCTGACCGAGGTGTACGAACATATTGGACAAAGAAACAATAGCGACACTCAAGAAAGACGTACCGTTAGAAGACGACGAAGACAACGACCTATTAGACCAAGACAACATTTTTGAAAGACTTTTCCGTTTTCAATAGACACACTAGCAAAATGACACAGCCCAACCCTCCATCCATTGTTCTTGACCCCATCAAATACCTTGAAAGGCTTCCCGAATTTAATTTGGACAAACGTGATCTTTATAATTTTATAACCCTAGTGGATAGAGTATACCCACTTCTCAGACAATATGACGAAATGTCACAATTAGTATTCTCTGACTTGATTAAAAGTCGTCTTAGGGGCAAAGCTAGGGAGACAATTGAAATTAATTTTCACGCACAATCCTGGACGGATGTAAAAAAAATATTAATGAATAATTTTGGCGAAAAGTATAGCATTGAAGATTTATTCGATCAAATGAGAGCCGTCTCATTCAAAACAAACACAATCGAATTTTACAACGAAATAAAAGATAAATTAAGAAATTTGAATAACAAAACCAGCATGATAATGGGCGGAAACACAGGAGCAGGTCAAATCGCTACAAACAATATGCAAAGCGCCTTGAATATCTTCAAAGAAAAAATACCAGAACCCATGAGGACTATTCTAGCCTGCCGTAACCCGAGCACCCTAGAAGATGCCATGGAAATTCTATTCAAGTCGGGTTATGCATACTACGGTAATAAAACAGTCAAGCCAGGTAACAATTCATACGGTACCAACAATAGACTAAAAATAGAAAACAACTTAAATAGACAATATAGCGGACATAGTAATTCGAGTAACAGACAAATATACCAGAATTCCCATACAAGGACAAATAACCACCAAGCACCAAACCAGCACTATAACCCACATTATCAGCAGAATCCAAATAACCATAGACACTTTAGTAATCCGAACTGGCGACAGCATAATTCTCATTACCAACAGAACCCTAATAACCAGAATTACCAAAGAAATTTTAATAGCCCGAACATACCAAACTTCCATCAAAATGGACAACCAAATCAAAGAAATAATTTTTTGCCCGTCCCTGAACCAATGGACGTAAACCTCGTTCACGATTCCGAAGAGTCATATATACCTCAAGAGGCATCATTCGAACAATACTTCGACCAACAAGAAATACAAGATACTGATTCTTTCGAAACCCCCCAAAATTTTTCCTTTAGTAGCCTCCCCGGAGAATTACCACATATAGTATTAAAGGGCGACCTAAAATTTATAATTGACACTGGTGCCACGCACTCAATCATCAATCCGGGTTTATGCAACCCCAAATGGAAGGTTGATGTACCACCAGTAAACCTCAAAACATTGCAAAACTATGTGAAAATGTGAAAACACGATATATAAAGTGCCATTGTTTTCTGAACTAGGGAATCCACAAGACTGGATTTACTTAATCGAATGTAAATTCCATAACACATATGATGGTATAATTGGGAATGACATCTTACGTAAATACAAAGCAGTAACAGACTATAACCAAAATATTTTAAAAATAAATAACCAGATAATTCCCTTGAAATTTCCGAGTAATCATACAGTTAAATTTGTCACTAATGTAGAATGCGGATTGGTACACATTACAGATTTCCGTTCTTCCAGCGGCGAAATAATTCTTAGAGAGGGAATATATAATTCAGAAAATTTTAAAGTTGAAATAGAAACCAATCTGGAATGTCCCGAAATAATTTACATTAAACCTGAAAATGCGTGGCCAGTAACAATGGAAAACTACTTTCTTTCAAATGAACCAATAACAAGTGATAATCACAGTGATTTACCATTACGGGACCAAATTAGAATAGATCATTTGAACTCTGAAGAAAAAACGAAATTTTTGCGATTAATAAACAAATACTCCCAATTGTTATATCAGACAAATTCTAACCTAACTTTCACTAACACTATTAAGCACCATATTAATACTGTTGACGACATTCCAATACATTCCAAAACTTACCGCTACCCGTACATACACAGGGAAGAAGTGAGCCGACAAATCCGTGAAATGCTAGAAAACGGGATAATTAGACCGTCAAATTCACCATATTCAGCTCCAATTTGGATAGTCCCTAAAAAGGACGATGCAAGTGGACAAAAAAAATGGAGGCTTGTGGTAGACTATCGTAAGCTTAATGAAAAGACTGTGGACGATAGATACCCCATCCCAAACATAGATGAGATCTTGGATAAACTTGGTAGAAGTCTATATTTTACTACACTTGATCTCGCTAAGGGATTTCACCAGGTCGACATTGCAGATAGCGACATCCATAAAACTGCGTTTTCAGTTGAAGGAGGGCACTACGAATTCCTTCGTATGCCATTTGGCTTGAAAACCGAACCCGCCACTTTCCAACGCCTAATGAATAACATCCTGAGCGATTTGCTTAATAAAGTGTGCTTAGTATACTTAGACGACATTATCGTCTTCTCAACGTCTCTTGACGAACATTTAAATTCACTACGTTTAGTAATGGATCGACTAAAAGTTGCAAACTTTAAGATACAAATCGACAAGTGCGAATTTCTAAAACGCGAGACAGAATTTCTTGGCCACATTGTGACCCAAAATGGTATTAGACCAAATCCAAAAAAGGTGGAATGCATATTAAAATACCCGATCCCCCAAAGCCCAAAACATATTAAGCAATTTTTAGGTCTTAGTGGGTACTACAGAAAATTTATTAAAGATTACTCCAGAATAGCAAAACCTATGACGAACTATTTAAAGAAGGACGCTAAAATTGACTTACATAACACTGAATATCAGAAAAGTTTCGAAACCTTAAAAACCCTACTTGTGAATGACCCCATACTAGCATACCTAAATTTCTCTAAGCCCTTTGTTTTGAACACCGATGCAAGCAATTTCGCATTAGGGGCGGTCTTATCACAAGAAGGCCATGCAATATGCTACGCAAGCAGGACTCTAAACGAACATGAACTTAATTATAGTACGATAGAGAAAGAGCTTCTTGCTATAGTATGGGCGGTAAAATACTTTCGACCATACTTATTCGGTAGAAAATTCTCTATCCACACTGACCACCAACCACTACAATGGCTATTCTCGATCAAAGAACCAAATTCACGACTCGTTAGATGGAGACTTAAATTAGAAGAATTTGACTTTACTATAAAATATAAAAAGGGTGCGAATAATGGAAACGCTGACGCGCTCTCCCGCATCAAACCACAAGTTAACTTTTTCGAGCAATTCATGACTAGCGTTATTACAGAGAAAAATGGCCCTATAAATATGTACAGAAACCAAATAATAATTCGAAAGGTGGGGTCAGGATCTCTAAAGATAAGGAACCAAAAAATTTTCAATAACATCAGGAAACTTATTACCGCAAAAAACTTCGACGAAGCCACAATGTTGTTGATAATTAAGAATCACTTTGATCCCAAAAAGCTGAACGCTGTCTTTATCGTAGACCCTGAAACTTATGAAATATTCGAAAAAACAATTTCAATATACTTCGGACAAAGTAATGAATTTAAGATTATTAAATGTAACAACATCCTTACGGATATCCTTGACGAAAACGAACTGGTAGAACATATCAGTAAAGAACACATGAGAAATAATCATAGAGGTATAAATGAAAACTTCCAGCAATTAAAATATAGCATTTATCACCCCAAACTTAGAAAACGTATAACACAATTTATTAATAATTGTGACGTCTGTAATAGGGAAAAATATGAAAGGAATCCCATACGACCAAAACTCCAAATCACCGAGACACCAAGTGGACCTGGACAAATTGTACATATTGATGTTTTTTATAGCTTGAGAAATACCTTATTCCTGACTTTTATAGATAAATTTAGCAAATTTGCACAAGCAATAAAGATAGAAAACCGAACATGGATAAAATTTAATAGAGCGGTTACTCAGTATCTGAGCATAGTTGGTAGTATAAAAAAAATTGTTACAGACAACGAGTTAGGTTTTAAAGCCCTACCTCTAAAGGATTTCCTCAAAGAAAGAAATATAGAGATCCACTTTACATCGAATAACAATCATTCATCTAATTCAGACGTCGAACGCCTGCATAACACAATTAACGAACATATTAGAATCCTCAGACATGATCCTGACAAAGACATCGATACCGTTGAAGAGAAATTAAACAAGATAATAATGTTTTACAATAACACCATTCATTCCACGACCGGGTGCAGACCCTCAGATTTCATAAACGGAAAGATAACGCAAGATAACTATCCATTGATAAAAGATAAAATCCAAAACACAAAACGTAGGACGATAGAAAAAACTAATCAAAACCGCGAAGACTGTGAACTTCGTACCGGGGACGTTTACATAAAACAAGATAGGGGCGGGAAAAATCACTCAAAATTCCGTAAAGTTAATGTCACAGAGTTCGACGACAATCATGTTGTCACAAAAAATGGGCATATATATTATAAATCTCATTTAAAAAGGAAAAGGGCACTGCAGTAACCTCCCTGTTATTTACAGATTCAAGATGATGAAACCACTAATTATTCTACTTCTAATAAGGACCGTTAAGCCACAAGTTCTGGACGTACAAGACTTGAGCAATAATCACGGATACCTACCCATAAAAATCAGAGACGTGAACATAGTAGACTACTATATAAAGGTTATCCATGTAATCAACACTACCAAATACATAGACACGGCAAACACGATAAACGACAATATACAAAAATTAGGTAATACATATTCTAACGTTACCCCTTTACTAGAAAGTATTGGGAAAAGTATGGACCTTTGTAGGACAAAGATTTCTAACCTCATACCTAAATTCAGACAGAAACGTGGTCTTATTAACATAATAGGAAAAGGACTTAAATACGTTACAGGGACAATGGACAGCGATGACGAACAAAACATATTAAACCACTTTTCCAGAATAGACAAATTTAATAACGAGACATCAACAGAAATAGACCAATTAACTTACTTAAGTACGACATTATCGAACAAAGTCTCTAATATAACTTCACACATTAATAACCAACAACATATTATACAGACATATATTTACCACTTTAAAAAATACATAGGAAATAAAATCCTCAACCTAGAAGACGAAACCACATTCCTAGAAAACATATTCAGAATTAATAACGATTTGAACTTACTGACAAACCATGTAGACGAAATAGGGCACGTTATATTTAACTCTAGACTAGGAGTAATACCATCCGACATATTGACAAAAGAGGAATACGAGGTCATGGATAATATAGAATCCTACATCCATACCAATATTTCCGTAAAATACAGACATAATTTAGTTATACTTACTCTACAAATTCCTAGATTCTTAAACGAGACATTTGCTGAAGTTTTAATTGAACCAATTCCAAATAAACTTAACAGATCACTAGCCTTAAAAGATAATACTTTTCTAATACATAATAATGAAACCTATAATAGCGACACTTTTGATTATAAGAAACTACGTAAAATAAAGGATAACTGCATCCAAAATATTGTAAACAACAACCAAATTGTAACATGAATATGTCAATTATGGAAGAGGAAAAAGAAATATATCCTGGATTGCTAATATTTAAGAATTTTAAAAGCAAAATCGAAACTAATTGTAACACCACTGTAAACTTTGGCAAAATTAAAACTTTCTTAATTAAATTCGAAAACTGCAATGTAAAAACTGAACACAGATCCTATGAAAATTATAAAATTAATGTTAAAGAAATGTTTGTTATAGAAAGGTTCATGTTAAAAATTAAAGAAAATAATGAATCCCTTCCAAACTTACACTTAGATCCACTAAAATTTAACGACACAATAACACGGATAAACAGAAAACTATTAAGTAATCATATACTAAATATCAGTAGTAATATAAGAGCCTTGGTTGTCATTGTATCTATTATTATCCTAATCTACATAAGAATGAACAAGAGAATTTACATATTATCTTCGTCGGAGCCTCGAACTAACGGTGGGGGAGTTACAGCCACACCAATGTTCACAATATAAAAACATACAAACATTGACATACATATGTATGTTTGTATGTACTTTTATTATAAAATTACTTTCAAGACGGTTGTCATATCGGCGCGTGTAACACTTCCGCCACAATCCAAATAATTCTTTGGAATTATTTGCAAACACTAAACAAAAACATACCTACAAACATTAACATACAAGATCGTTGTCATATCGGCACGTGTAACACTTCCGCCACAATCCAAATAATTCTTTGGAATTATTTGCGAACACTAAACAAAGAAATAACAAATCAGGTCAATCGACCGACCAGTTCACAGAACTGTTTTTGTCTAAATAAATTGCTGAGATCTCTCTTTTTCATTCTTCAATTAATACTTTATAATTACTATAAATAATAAGTATCAAAAAAGATAGTTGTCAGTTGTATCTTATACTTAGTTGTCTTGCTGTGCATTACCACAGCAGACAAAACAATAAAATCAATTTAAAAAAAAAGATAAACAGTGTGTTTTTTTATTAAATAAAATTAACATACATCTAATTATTAAACAACATGTTTTTTCCCATAGTTACTTCTTTTTTAATCAAAAAGTCTTCGCTTTCAAATCGGCTTATTTTGAAAATGAAGAATGAAATAGCGGCCAAAAGTCTGTTTTTTGCCGCCAATTAGTAATTTTAAATACTCACATTAAAGTAAGCTCTTGAGAACCTCAGAAACCAGAAATTCAGGTCTCTACATTAACATTTTCCTTATAAACAGGGTGTTTCAATATGAACCTTTTGGTTATCTGACTGAATATAATGACTTTGTAATAAATTTTGAAAATTCAATTGCTTATTTTTATTTTCAAAAAGGTTTTATAAGTATATTTCGTACAATAACTACTACCATTTTAAAGATTGCACTCTTTCCTTTATTTACATTCCCATTTCGTTTTGTTTTGGTTTTTCTCTTTGGGAGCTTGATAAATTTTTCTGACTAAAGTATTATCTTTATATTCTGTATCACCATAAATGTTGTATTGTATAAATGCATTCTTGAAAAGAATGTACAGGTCGCCGTTTGTTGACTCGGACGTAAATGGGTCCACTTTTCGGGTAACTCCCATACAAATGGCCTTCCGGAAACCAATTAAACGCAAATAAATGTCCAGCAAAAAACAAATATAACGTTCAAGTTAAGCCAGAAGAACTCTTGTAGGAACATAGAATATTACACTAAATTTTATTACATTTGGTCCACCACTCATATAACTCCCACTCACGAAAGACACTTTAAGGCCATACAGATACAGGGATCTTTACCTTTGAGAGGGTTAACATTCTCAGATTTTTCTTCTAATTTTCTTGATTTCCATTCGCAAAAATCTTGTTTTCATCTGTACCACCACCTGCCTGTGGTTCAATTGGTGGTTTTTTTTTTATCAGTTGTCTGCTACGTACCAACTGCAACTTAATCATCCATATTTCCTTTTTTTTAATCTATTTTAATATTCCTTAATATTCCTTAACTGCATGTCTTTGAAATTCGGCTAGCAAAATACCCCATCCATTATCTGATTCCTGCAAAGACTCCTTGGCTGTTTGAAATTTAGTTTGCATAGTATTAAAATGTTCTAAAGTGGCCATAGACTACGGTTTCCTCTTCAACAGCTGCCACTTCCTAATGCATAATATGTTGCAATTCCTTAACATTATAGTGGAGGTTTTAAGTATCCTTTACAATTAATGGGATACTGACTTTATTCAATGCCGTATTTCACCTGGTTGGACATACAATTGCTATATGGATACATAAAAAACTGAAAATTCATTTCTTTTTACGGAATTCGGGGCAAATTTTTTTGCAGATAAATAATATAAAATAAATGAAAATTTAATTCTATTTACGGAAATCAAGGTTGAATTTTTAACAGGAAAAGTTAAATGAACTTTTCCTTAAAATTAAATGAAAAATAAGTAGACCGGGTTTTAACTGAATTTTCATTAATTTTTTATTACAATTTCAGTTACAGAATATTGTGAGTCTTCTAGACACAGCAAAAACTATTAAATTTTATTTATGTAGATTAAGTGTGAGAATCAGAATAATTTAAGGAAACTTTATTTTAGTTTGTCTGTTGGTCACGTGTTTTTTTCGTCAAATATGAAAAAAATTTATAAGTCCTTATTTTTGAATTTTTCGCTCTTCTTTAGTTTTTCTCACTTTGTCGCCAAACCAAATATTCTATCGTCAATCGGACTATTAAATTTGTAAATATTACAGTCTTGTTATTTACAGAAAATATTAAAAATACTTTCTAATCACCAAATTCATACCAAATCCATAGAATCAAGCAAACAATTTGTTGAATTTGCACCTATCACCAAAATGATTATATAGATAACTAAAAATTGTAAAAGTTGAAAAATTTGTATTTTTTTCCAATAAATGATATTTTTTAATTTTAATTAAAAAAATGACCAAAAAACTTTGCCGTTTTAAACAATGTGTTAATTGATTTAATTAAATATAGTTCAGATTTTGACAATTGCCAACAACAATTCTACAAGTTAAAATTTTTTTATTTTAAACGAAAAAATCAATCAAAATTTTTTGTTATTAAATTAATATTTTAAATTTATTTCAAAACAACTAAAATATTAATTAAATCAAAATTATATTTTTAATTATCTTTCAACTAAAAAAAAATTGATTTAATTATCACATTAATATAAATAAAATACGTTTTAAACAATTTTTTTAATTATTAAAAAACTACTGACAATTTTTTCTGTGTTGTGTGTAAATTTTGTGCCTTTTTAAATACAAAATAAGAACTTTTTCATTCTGTTATTTATAATAGAAGATATCAAGAAACATTACACATTAAAAATTAAAAAGGGCATCATATTACCTATAAAAAATTAAAGCGCAGAATTCGTACAGGTTGGAAAACAGTTCGATGGAAAGAACATCATTTATATCAGATGTCGGGGAAATCAAGGTCACTATATATCGTACCCTTAATAAAACAATCTATATATATAAAAATAAGTCCGTATATGTACGTCGCCGAACTAATCATAAACGCGTCGTGCGATATCAACCAAACTTATACACTACGTAGGCAGTGGCCCATATATGGTTTATATGAAGTTTGGTTGAAATTTTCGGTCTGGGGGCGGAGGGGCGTGGCAAAATCCATAACTTGAGAACGGCTTGACCGATTTGAACGATTTTTGCCCCGCCCACTTTTTTCGATTTACCTAAAATCAGAAAACGGCTCCATCGAGTTGACTAATTTTTTTTTCAAATGTTCGTATTAATCAACTTTAAGTTTTCATCGAAAGAAAAATTTACCACGCCTACTTTTACGCCCACTTTTTCTATTAAGCGCATAACTGGAGAACGGCATGACCGATTCCAACGATTTACCATTTGAATTCAAGCGGCTCCAATTCCCTTTGCGTCTTGCCTTTGCTATTACCATCAAAAAGCACAAGGCCAATCATTGACTATTGCTGGCTTAAAAGGTCATGAAGAATTTTTAAGGGGAAGTTAAAAGGTGAAGATGTGTTGATTCCACGTATTCCAATGATTCCATCAGATTTACCTTTTGAATTCAAAAGACTACAGTTTCCAATACGTCTTGCATTTGCTATTACAATAAATAAAGCGCAAGGGCAATCGTTGGAATTGTGCGGAATTGATTTAGAATATCCTTGCTTTTCACACGGCCAGTTATATGTTTCGTGCTCACTTGTTGGCAAGCCTTCAGTTCTCTTTATCTACACAACAACTCATGGCAAAACCAAAAATTTTGTCTACGAAAGAGCTCTAACTAGAATTAAAAGTTGAATAATAGGGAACAAAACCAACTTTATTAAACACAAGTGTGTTTCTTTTCTTATTTTGTTTTGCCGTGCGAAGCAGGCAACGGGCCCGCCAGTAGTGTATAATTTTTTTGCCATTTCGAGATAATAGAGTTTAAAATTTTTAAGTTATTAGACAAATGGGAAACCACAAATATCTCAGAAAATAGTCGATGTTTTTGAGTTGTGGTCAGTTAAATATGTGATGAAATAATCAGGCTACTAGTAGATTATATTTCATTAATTTACAAGTGCTTTAATTGCAAATAAATGGGATTCAAAGTACCATGATGCCACTTAGGCTATTTTATTTGTTTTATAATATGTATGAAAATCATAATACACTATTTTATTTTGTATGGTATACACTATTTTATTTAAATATTTTACACCAAATATATTTTTAAAAAATTGTGTATATCAATATACGTAATTTTTCGATTTTATTTTGTTATGAAGTAATAAAAATAGTGAATAATATGCTTTTTATACCCTATTTTTCTTTGAAATGATATTCAGAGTAACAACTAATTAAAACACCATACCTGCACTTAATAATATTCCAATTAATTTTTTGACCCACTTTGTGAAAGTAGAATTTCACCAAATTTTGACCACATTTAGAATCAGCTATGTAGATTCTTATTATTCAATAAAAAATAATGGTGTACATGCGTATACACTATTGTTTTATTAAGGGACATTTGCTTAGCCCAGTATGTCCCCGAAACAATATAAATTAGAAGTTGGGTATGTATATCTTGAAGTTAAAAAAAGCTTCTATTTTGAACATATTGCTATACATAAATCACATAAATTATTAACGAAGAGGTTTTAATCCTAACTTTTATCTCTAATCTGTGATATTTCTATAAATATGTCAATAGCTTAGTTCAAACAATATAATTGTTGTAATAATAATGTAAAATAATTGTAACCTCTTAAGTGAAAAAAGGAAATTATAAACATAAATTTACTATATGTATATTCAAGGAATATTTTAATATATAAGTTTTGACGAAGAAACGTAACATTTTTGAAAGAAAAGCTTAATTTTTTTACCTTCGGCAATACTGTTTTATAGATATTACAGTTCTCAATATACATAGCGCCAAATCAGAAAAATTTATTAATAAGTCTTCCTTTTCACTGCTGAGATTTTCGGCCGCAATTATTGCCGCATTGTCGTAACTCCTCGTTTCTGAGAACAAAAAAAAACTCTCGACTTTTGTTCATTTCTTAACGAGATAAATACAAGCCAGACTTGATATACGCGCATAGAATATTGCATAACTGCTCGCCTTTAAACTTAAGCTTCGATGAGGACAATAGACTGTATTAAGATTTGGGGCCTTTTTGAAAAACAAAATCACAGACTTTTAACTGCCGATGAAAAAATCGTTACTGGTATACATACGTATGCAGTCACAACGACGCATCTTATATACAACGTTTAAAAGAGTAGAAATCGGTTGCTTGGAGAAAAAAGGGCCAATGCCAATATTTTGCTGCTTTGGGCTAATCGTTGCAATAGGTTTCTTTTTTTTCTCTTTTATTTTACAGAAACAGCCAATGTCAAATTCAACCCAGAACAGGTTTATTAGGGTATTGCTACCAATGTCACTTAAGCTATGTTAACACCTTTCACTTATTTGACGAGGTTACGTGTACAACTAGTTTTATATAACAAAAAAAAAAGTTTACTTTTGCAAGACGTTTGCATGATCAAACATCATTTAACAGTTTCTATCTTACATTATACAATTAATTTCTTACAAATTAAGTTAAGTAAATAAAAAAACATTGTTAAAAATATATAAAGCTAAAACTTTCTGGTCACGTTCTTTTTGGATTTTTCCTCATATATTTGTTAGGTCTAACCATACCTTAAGAACTCGTCTATAGAGAAAAACTTCAATTGCAAATGTCTGAAAAGTTTTTCTGAAAAGAAGGAACAGAATAAAGTAGTTGTAGTAGTAGCTGAAGCTAAAAAATTTCGAACTTTGCGCTTCAACTTCAACTGCAACGACAACTACAACTATGTATTCTATTGGCACTACTTTTAGACTGCCGTTTTTAACTTGTCACAGCTTGCAGCTCTATTCGTAACGTTGTTCTATAGTGTAGAATAGTTCTACGAATACGGCGAATATTCACAGAAAAAATTATCATGTGATAATTGAATCAGTTATTTTTTTAGTTGCAAGAAAATTAAAAATATGATTTTGATTTAATTAACATTTTAGTTGTTTTGAAATAAATTTTTTACCAAGATATTTATTAAATATCAAAAATTCTTCATTGATTTTTTCCTTTAAAATCAAATAATTTAAACTTGTAGAATTATTGTTGGGAATTGTCAAAACCTGAGCTATAGCTATTTAATTAAAACCATTAACACATTGTTAGAAACGGCAAAGGTTTTTGATAATTTTTTTCAATTGAAATTAAAAATATTATTTATTGAAAAAAAAAAACTAATTTTGTTTTATTCTACCTTTATTTTTTAAATTGTTTTATAATTTATTGAGCTTGAGGTTTTTTTCTTTCTTATATACAAATTTTTTTATTAAATTTATTTTATAACTCCAATATTTCGATACAGCAATGTATCATCATCAGGGAAACAAATTAAACAATTAAACAAACGTTTTTTTAAATAATGAAAAAATAATAACAATTGTCACATAGAAAAAATTATTTACAATTAAAAACATTTTTGTAAAAATAATCTATTACATTCTAAAAAATTTTTTAATTTCCTGTTTTGTTTTTATAAACTAAATGTCTATAAATTTGTGCTACATTTTCCGTGTCCGATTTAAAATTAATCCTTAACAATTCTGGTACATTAATGATTTGTAACATTTCTAGCATATAACGGCGCTGATAATTTTTTTCTGTGTTTAAAATTGATACATTCTCAAAGTCCGGAGAGTAATTTAATCTAGCGCAATGGGTTGTTAATGCTGTTTTTTGTAATGAAATATCCCTAAATTTTTGATTTGATTTGTGACCTGCAATTCTAGTTTTCAGTTTATTCTTTGTCGTACCTACATATACTTTATTGCATTGCTCATTAATATTTCCCTAACAAGGTATTTTATAAACTACATTCGACATTTCCAACTTGTGTACTTTATCTTTTGTTTTAGTGAATAATTTACCAACTGTATTATACGATTTATGTGCTATTTAATATGTCTTTGTATCAAATATTTTCGACTTTTCTAAACGTTCAGATATTTTAGGAATATAAATTAGTGATTTGTAAATTTTCGGTTCTGTAATTATATCCGACCTTTTTGCCCTATGGTTATTATTATGGTTATTGTATTGTCTTATTAAATTCAATATCAGTTCCATTGGAAAACAATTATCCCTCAAAATAACCTTAATTCTCTTCAAAGTTTTGTTATGAAATTCTAAGTCACTTATTCTCAGTATTCTCTCTTTAAGATTTTTTGCGGTATTAATAATAACTCTCTTGGGATATGTTTGGAGAAATAATTAATAGTTCTACCAGAAGAAGTAGGTTTCTGGTACCAATCCATTAATAATTGTTGCCCTCTTCTTATCAACAAAGTATCTTAATATGGAAGTTTTTAGTTACACTCCTTCTCAAAAGTAAATTTAATGTCCGGGTGAAATGAGTTAAAAGTTTCCAAAACATTTTCTATTTCCGATTCTTCAATAATGCAAAATAAGTCGTCAACATACATATTTTGTCAAAATTTTTGGTTTAATAGTCAATTTGGAAATACAAGTATCTAATAATTTCTCCATAAAAATATCTGCTATAATTGGTGATCTGGTGATCACATTGGAAGTCCTTTTTGTTGAATATATATATTATTATCTAATTGAAAATATATATTATCTATTATACAGAATCTAAGAATACGTAAAAATAGTTCCCTTTCAATTTAAGTAAATTCCTTAATTATATTCCATTTTTCTCCTATTATATCCACAGCAAGATCTACTGGTATACTTGAAAATAATGAAATCACATCGAAAGAAACCAATTTTTCATTGTTAGTTAACCTTACATTTCTTATTCTATCCTTAAATTGAATAGAGTCCTTTACGTTATATTCAGAACTTACAGTTACGTTCTTAAGAATTGTTGTAATATATTTACAAAGGTCATATGATGGAGAATTGATACTTGAGCAAATTGGTCTTAACGGATATTCTCTTTTATGAATTTTAGGAACTCCATACAATCTTGGAGCAATTGCCACATTAGTTTTAAGTCTGTTCCTGTCCGAAGATGTGATTATGTTTTTAATGAAAAGTTCTTGAATAATATCATTATTCATCTTTTGTAATTTATTTGTGGGATCTTTGTTTGATCTCCTATACAATATTATTAATCCTCATATCATAATCACATTTGTCCATAGCTACTGTAGTATTACCCTTGTCAGCATTTAAAATAAGAATGTCCCTATTAAGTGTCAAAAATTGTTCCGTTTCCTTTATCTTTTCCAGAATGAATTTGTCCCTATTATTCAGTCTTATTTTATTCATATAATTATCCACATTTGTTGTAAGGTTTGCTCTGGCCCTTTCCTGTTCTTCTTTACTACTCAATGTCTGTACTAAGTCCTCTCCCTCAGTTATAATTTTCAAAGTCGGGAATTTGTCCCTTTTAATTGGTAGTGCATGTTTGTCTCCTAAAGAAAGAACCCACTGTTTGTCTATTGGAATATTAACACTAGATTTGTTTACAAACCATTTTTTGTTTAATCTTATTCCTAGTTCCTTCCTTTGTATATTTCTAAGTTCTTCAAACTTTTTCTTATGTCTATGCTTGACCGTTTCATTGAAATTTGTTGCCAATTTTTCTTCGTGCTCCAAAAAGTTTTTAATCTTCTCTTCATTAGTCGCAGAGTACACAGAGGCGGCACGAGACGATATATATTGTGTTTTACTGTCTCTTTCTTCGAAAGCAGCCCTTTTTACATTAATCTTTGCGCAATCTTTTATGGCGTAATAAATACAATGAACTTATATTTATTTAATTTTGATTAAGTTGCAAAACTGTTTTATTACCATTTAAGTTTACGCAAGTAAAAAATATTTAAGTAAGTAAATAAAGTTACAAAATCAAACAATATTACTTAATAAATTTTTTTGCACTAAACAAAACGTTTGCTGAGCTAATTTTTTTGCTTAACGAGGTTTGTGTTTTGTTGTTTTTGTCTTGATCACGAAATTTGTGTTGATTTTACGTGGGCTGGCCTCTATTTCACATTGCCATTTCACAACGCTTTCGGTATCTTCCTTCGAAAGCTGCCCTCGCAACTGATTTTAGCATTTTTCATACGTCACTTTTCGCCTCTGTGTGCTCTGTGCTTTTATTTCCAAGTCTTCTATGTCACTTTTCTGTTCTGACAAAGAAACGGTAATGAGATCTGCAACCTTCGAGGTGCTATCTGATAAATCTAGCACAGATCTGAATTGCATTTAACAAATCAAGATTGGTTCATCATAACAAAAGAACTAAGATTAGCATCTTTACATAACATAACATTCCATTAATCCATATAAAAAAATGTTGACTCTGTTAATATTTACAGTAATTTTTTTCATACACAACCATTGCCAATTTTGACATGTTGAAGCTTTAAACGGTTTCAGTCTACTAACTTTGATTTTCCATTTTTTAAAAATCAGTGTCCATGAACAATTTTTAATTCATCTTTCATCTTCTTTATTTTTTTAAGTAGTAACTGCCCGCATTCATTAAGATTTTAAACGTATTTCTCTAAACTAAATTTACATTCAAATCTTCCTTAAAAATAGATTTCAAATCCAATTTTTTTTCTTAATACGGCAGTAAGAAAACATCAAATAACATGCTCCATATAATCTTTAATATAAATTTCTTTTTTTCTTTTCCTTAAATTTTGTTTTATAATTTTAATCTCCGGATATTAAACTTTATGTTCATTCATGTACTTACACATGTTTTTTGGCAGCAGTTTTTAGTTAACCATACAATATAATCCACATTAGTAATTTTTAATGTTTGTTGAACAATTTGTAAAATTTATAGATTTTTAACATCAATTATCGTTTACATCTTGTAAAGTTCTATTTTATTAACCCTAGGATTACCGTCTTGGTCCAAATTTGTGTTTTTCTTGCAATATATTTTGAATATACCAAAAAATTAAAAAAACAGGAGATGAATTCTATAAATGATATGTGCTGAATCGAATGAAACTTGTTTGGATCAATTGGAGCAAATAAGAGGGGTGAAATTCAATTTTTTATGTAAAAGTCTATGAAATTACCCAATTGGCCTGGCCAGACCAACTTTTTTTTTTTTTTTTGCTTGCAATTTCTTTCAAATAGGACAGAATATTAAAAAAACAGAAACGTGAATTCTACAAATGATATGATCTGAATCGAATGAATCATGTAATCCAACCCAACAAAAAGATGAGAAAATTTAATTGTTCTGTTTTTTTTAACCAACTTCCTCGTAGTGTTCGGTTCATCACATTACTATTCGTTTGTTTCAGTTGTGCTTAGCACCCTATTTGCTGATAAAAAAAACCAAAATATTTTTACAAAAACAAAATACATATACGAAAAAAACAAACAGCTAGCGAAAACATTGTACACAAACAAAACATGTGCATAATGCACACGCAAGGTATTCTATTAATCTACAGAACTACTACAATTTTTCTGTTTTATAACGAAGAACAGAACAAGATTTTTGTCGTTGCGATTATTGTCGTTTCTTCTTTAGAGTCGTTCTTATGTTTACATTGTGCGATTTTAGTCGTTAAACCTTTTTGCGTATACATATATTTTGTGCATACACAGCTAACTTTATGCTAAAAACTACGAATGAATGAACAAAACGAATCGAAGAGTACACTTGCTTGTTTACCGCTTTTAATTCCTCTCTCCCTGCTCGCAAATAAGGTATGAAACGTAACGACAAAAATCGTATAATGTAAATGGGCCCTAAATTTCATGAAAATAGTTACGAGTGGTATTAAGGGTTGTGTTCACACACAAACAGTTAAAAAAAAAAAGATATCGTTTCTGGGTGTGTGAGCCGTACGCTAAATAATGTTCTGTTTATTTTCGAACGCTGTTTTATATTCATCTACTTAAATATGATAAAGTCGATTAAGTTCGGAAGAATGAGCTGGCCACTGCATAATATCAATGTTGTTGACAATAAACCGTTCATAAGTTTTTCAACTGGTATGCCTTGGGTCATTGGCCAGCTTAGAGATCCATCTTACCGGCACTTTTTCTAGAATTTCTATAGAAAACATTTTTAGACTCATCAGTCCACAAAGTTGTTCGGAGGCAGTGTTTTCTAGCGAACTATTAACAATTGAAGCACAGCCGCGAATAACGTTGTAAGTTACAAAATTATCATTTTTCAGGAGAGCAAAAAACGTTTTTTACAGGCAGGATTAAATATTTTTTTAGATAATCAAAAAAAATGATAATAAAAACTTTTATGCAAAATATCAAGAAATTTTAATATTAAATTAGATGCAAATTTACAGTTTAAGTTTTTAGTAGAAAAACGTTTCATATCCACAATCGCGATGTCATTCAAAACGTTTTTCCACTTCGCAAGCGGCTTTTAAAACGTTATTCCACATTGCAAAACCATTTCGTTTTTATCCTTTTGTTTAGTAACTTACAACGTTCTTCCACTGGCTGACTCTTTGTATCGCACTTTGAAGGCGTTAAGGTGCATAATTTTGATGTTTAAACAGTGTAAGAAAAAAAAACAGTTTTTGCAAATAGTGACTCTTACAACGTTATTCGCGGCTTTGCCTCAATTTTCTCATGGTTCATGTAACGTACTGGCTTTCTGCTTGGCTGTATTCGTATATATTTTAGGTTTAGCCAAAATTAAATTGCTCGTACAAGTTTCAAGTTGAAAGAGAAGAGAAAACAGGAATTTTTAAACACTACACCCTTTTACAACCACGGCCTAATTGTAGAGAGGTTATTATGCGTTTGTTCTGATGTGTGAAACTTAAAATTCTACCGAACATTTTTGTTTTATTTTTTCCTAAGATTTGGAGGTTTTGAAGAGGCTGTTCCACCGATTTTATCATTACTTGGGAAGAGCTTATTCAATTATTCCAGGAAACTCTTGACAGCTTTAAATTTAAATTGTCTTCAAGTCGTGCTAATATTATTTGTTTATATACTAAACGGTTTCAGAATTTTCAAGCCGCAATGATGAACCATTTTCTTTTTGTTGGCAAACTTGGAAAATTTTTATTTTTAAAAACTTTTAAATGGAAAAAAACTTACTATTTTCATAACATTATCTTAAAACTCAGTATATTCCAAAAAACGTAAACTTTATTTCATGAAAATCGATGCATAAATGTGGATTTTGTTTACAACTGTCTGCGCTTTGAAGTAATACTATATATAGAGCATTATCCTGCCAGTCATGTGTCAAAATGCCACCATACTGAAGGCCCTTAGTCTATATTTTATTCGTAAGGCACCCTGTTCCTGTGGCCATTTATGGATCTAATAGCAAAAAATGTATTACAATTCAAAAGTATCAGTATTGTTCGCACTGTTTTGCTTTTCTGTTCTCCCTTAGGGACAATTAAAATTCGACATTTTCGGTAAAGTTTTACATTTTTTCGTCTATTTTTATATTAATTCATTTACGGCCTTATTCATAAAAAATAAAAGAGGCTTATACAAGTTTTAGTAAACGAATTTTCTATGAAAATTTCATTAATAACCATTTTATAAGCCGGTTTTATTTTTTATGAATATGCAAAAAAATTTATTTCAAAACAACTAAAATGTTTATTAAGTTAAAATTAAATTTTTAATTTTCTTTCAACTAAAAAATAATTGATTCAATTACCACATTAATTAAATTTAAATACTTTTTAAACCATTTTTTAATTGATGAAAAACTGTTTTCTGTGTATTTCCTTGAAGTAAATTGACAAACTGTTCAATGTTTATTATTTTGAAATTCCATTTAAGCCTATAGAAACAGAACGTCAAGCATTTCTTGCTAATATGAAAATAACTGCCTGATCATTGATTTTGAATGAAAACTTCGTTCGTTTAATTTACATTTTAAGCAATAACAAATTTTAAAATTATGTTTATTATGCAAATTAAGCGAACGAAATCTTCATTTGTTAACGTCAAAAATAGTGTACTTGCAGTGCTTCTTAGAACAAGCATTTCCAACTTATTACTTTTCGCAATTTTCGGTGAAAAAAAGAAAAATTTATCATGCTTCCAGTTATGAGAAAAGTCACACAAATTGGGAATGTATTTGTTTCAGCTATTCTATTTAATAAAAAACAAATACAGAACATTTATGGTGTTTTCCTTTCTACAAAAAAGGTGACATTTTATATAAAAAATGCAATTTGGTGTTTTATTTTTTCTTAAAAATGTCTTGCTCTCTCAAACAGTGGCATGTTTTATTTAATAAAAATCACCCTTAATAAATTGACAGTGTTGATAATGCCCTGTAAAACAGGTCACTTCTGCTTATATATACGGCTACCAGACGAAGTTGGGAAAAAATCGCTCTAATCAGGACAGTAAAAAAGTTAAGCTTTTAAAGTTATTTTTTTCATTATTTTATAGAAAAACATAAGAAAGCATTACATTTTTAATAGTATGTTGGCAGTTAAATAAATTTTTATTTTATTTTATGAAAAAAAAAACCAAAGAAAATTTTTTTAAGAAAAAAGTTAAACATTGATATACCGCATCCATGATATGTGCAGAAATGACAATAAATCCATTATTGGATTCATCCCTGTCATCTGATGAGTATGAAATGTTAATTATATTTAAATTTTCACCTAAGCGTCCACTAGATTTGCCAACGTTATTTAAATCTAATTTTTACTTTCATTGAACTGTTTTCGAGCAAATTGGAATTTCGTCATTCATTTTGTTGTTGATGCAGTAAACAAATTTTTAATAATTTTTTTAAATTTTGAACAACAAACTTTTTGTCAGCAGTTTAAAACAGGGCATTCCACTTTTAATAACTTGTGTTTAATTCTCGTCAGAGAACAAATAGCATTACTACAGGACAGGCAAGAAATTTTATACATGCACCTTTTAACAAGGTGGTATTTTTTTGTAGAAAAGAAAACACCATTAATTAAATGCAGAATAATTAAAGGTTTTCGACTAGAAAATATTTAACACAGAACAAAGCTCTAAAATACAGTTCTGTTCTGTATAAGAAAGAATGGATATTGAAAGTTCTCATGCAGTTAAAAAAGCACCTGATACAAAATATATTTAGTGAAAAGTCCTCAGGTATTCTTACCATTCGCATTACCCACACTAAATATTAAGTAAGTTTCCATTATTATATATTCCTTGGAAAGTATGTATTTTCTAAATTAGAACTGTTTCTTAAGACTACAAACACATTGTTTAGCAAAAGCTTTGAAAGCTTTTAGCAAAAATATGAAATACTGAAAATGGTTAGTTTGTAGTTGCTTTATTTTATTATGCTTGATTGATTTTTCCATTTCCATTTTCAATGGAGATGAAGAGGAGAACATAAAAAGAAATTTATGAAAGAGCACTTTTACCTTGTTTGGATTTAATTTGGTTTTCAAACCATTGCACATTAGATTAGTGTATTTTTATTATCAGATTTTGCTTTCATTCTGTGGAAAAATTTAAAAACAATCTTTAAGTTTCTGTTTCTGCTTTTTGGTTTTGTCAACACGGAGTCCTTGGGGAGACAAGCAGTGAAGCAATCGACCAGTAGCAACAGTAGCACAAAGAATTGGTTTTAGTATCTTTTTTAATTTCTTTTTAAATAATTTGTTGTTTATTTGTTACGATTTTGGTTGCTTTCGTTATTGAGTGTTCACAATAATTTTTTATACTAGAATTGTCAACGGCCATTTTCACTTAGTAAAATTTCTCGCAAGTTTTTTTAAACTTTATACAAAAACTTTTTATTTTTTGCAAAGACTTAGATGTAACATTTGTTTTTTTTTTTTTTTTTTTAATTTAAATATGAAAACGGATTTTACTACAAAAAAAATCTCTATTGATGATTTTAATGTTTCAATATACATACATTTTACTTTTGTACATAAAGTCTATAGTTGCAAGGGTATATATCGATATATCAAAATTACGATATTTAAAAAAATTATAAATGATATATATCGCCGATATTTAAAATACCCATAAATCGGTACATCGATATTTATCTACGACTATCGAATTTGATATTTTAAGATCTCTTTATAAAAAAATTCA
Organism: Pollenia amentaria; assembly: GCA_943735925.1. Lineage (NCBI taxonomy): Eukaryota > Metazoa > Arthropoda > Insecta > Diptera > Polleniidae > Pollenia > Pollenia amentaria. Next base: position 220,300,869 of record OX031006.1, on the reverse strand, counting down.
GCATTGTAACCGTTGCTCAAATGCTTACGATACTGTTGTTTTTTTATGAATCATATGTTTTTTAACTAATATTAAGAAATTAACGGCGCTTTTCCATTGTACATTTTCATAGATTACACAGTTCAGTTGTGTCTCGCTTTTTTTTTAGGAGATGACAACAAAAAAATGCGCGCGGAAAAAATATTCTGAAAAGGGTTCCTAGAATTATGCCATGAATCGCATTAATTATGGCGTATTAGCAGCAATAGACTCATGAAAGTTGGAATGTTAATAATAAAAGAAAAATTTTTTTGCTTTTGTTTATTTGAGCATTCTTATATATCAAAAATAAAATATTGCACTGTTTAGTTGTATTGTATGTGTCACAAGTTTACCGGCAGTATATAATCCGGCATTATACATATAATCCCAATTATTTTTTATTTTTTTTTTAGATTTCATATGGCGAATATATAAAACAAATTTTGTATTCTTTACTTTTTATTTTATTTTTATTTTATTATTGTAGAATTAACTATCGGTCCCTCGATTTTAAACGAAAACTTCGTTAAAAAGTAAATTTTAAAATTGGTTTTTGTTTCAAATTAAACTTAAGCCAATGAAAGTTTCGTTCGAAATCGAGGGACAGGCAGTAAATTTGAAATTAAAAGAATCAATTAAAAGTTAGAATGGAATAACATGTAATATATTTGTAAATATGTAAATATGTATTGACATAGGTATATTAAGTTTTTAAATTTGGTAATAATTTCACAATAATACGCTCGATTCATCGATATATCGATATTTTTAATTAATAAATATCGATACTCTTAAAAATATCGATACGGTATATATCGATATATTATTTCAATTTGCCCATTCCTATTAACTAATACGAAAAAATCTTCTTATGTAATATTTTATTACAAAAAAATTCATTTCTGTAAGTTTTTTGAATAACATTGATGCGTTGTTGTGATAGAATCTTATGTGGCAAGTACACATTTTTGCCAACGTATTGTTTTATTTTAAAACTTTTTAGAAAACAAAACTTTGCAAAATACTAACACTAGCCAACAAGGTTTTGTACTGCAGCAACCAAATATCTTTCCTTGGGTAATTTGGTGGGCTGAATTCGAATGTGTAATTGGTTTTAATCTATCACGTCAGATTTTCGAGATACAAAAAAATTTTTTATTCGTTTTTTACATAAAAAAAAATTATTAGTTTTTTGTGTTCGTTCGGTTTCACGTATTAGAGTCCAGCAATAGTCTCCCAGCAAGCTCTTGTCCCAAAATCCTTGATAATTCTCTTTAAATTTTCATTAAATCATGGTGAGCACGCTCCCCTTGCTCATCGCTCACCGCACCTAGGATTTGTGGAAAAAAATCTAAAGACGAATGAAGAAAATGCATTTTGAGTGACATTCGTGCACCTAATTCGTGATAATTTTTCAATAATTCAGCAACAATTTGGCTGTAGTTTTCACTCTTATTGTTTCCAAGAAAACTGTTCTCGTCGTTCTTGAAAGATGACTAGGCTGCATATTCTTTCTTCAATAAACATTGTGAAAATTTGTCATCATATAAAAGCTTCCTGATCTGAGGGCCAACAAATATGTCTTCTTTGATTATACCATATGACATTTTATGAAAACCCGCTAACAAATATTTAAATGCTGCACCATCTTTGTCTAAAGCCTTGACAAAGTTCTTAAAAGGCCCAATTTTATGTGCAGCGGCGGAAAAGAACGTCATTTGGATCAATTAATGGTTTATTTTAAATGTTTTGTTTTCCTCGTGCATACTCAATTGTTTTTGGCCACTCTGTTCTGACGTTATGATGAAATGTAGCGCGACTATCCCATAGACAAAGGAAACAATAATATTTTGTGAAACCTCCATGCATGCCAGTCATCAAACCAATGACCTGAAACAGATCAATTTACAGTTATTTACGATGGTCTACACATTATATACAAAGAAATTTAAATTTAAGTAATTTTAAGATGTAAGTCATTTTCCTTTGTATTAATGGCATGAGCAATTGGTATGGATGGTATTTCATTCCCATTATGCAAAAGAAGAGCCTTTAAACTGAACCTAGAACCATCAATAAATAATCTCCATTCAGTTTTATCTTATGGCTGGTTCATTTTTTTAAACAAACCATCAACATCAGTACAATATAGAATAAAGTGTTTTCCAATTCGGAGCTTCTATCTCTATATATTGTTACTGTTGTCCCAACTTCAAGATGTTTCCACTGCTGCATGCATGAAGCTAGTAATTCTGCGTCTTGCTTCGTAAAATGTAAATACCGAATTCGGTCATTCAGCTCGGCTTGAGTTATAAATGGCGTTCATCATCTGCCTTATATAAACTACCACTAGTGGTGAAAGATGTTTCGGACTCACTACTCGAAGCACTGAGAATGACTGGTAATGGAGCATTTGGTGGACGCTGAATTGGTTTGGAAACCGATGGGGCATTCGCTTAAGTAATATTTTTTCGATTTTTCATGTTGAATTCAGTAACTTATGTTAAAAAGAAATAACAATTGGTTTGGTGGCTACTTGACTCTCTCCAAAGTACTAGAATGAAAAAATTGAAATAGATCTACTTGTCATTTGACCACTTTTATAAAACAGTTCTGCAAGTATTGCAAAACATTGTCGGTGTCCACGGTATGTCCATGTTTCCGACAGCAGAACCAAAATAATGTATGCATATTTTAATGATTCTGATATTGAATATCCTTATTTTTCAAATTAATAATTGTGAAATTATAGTGTAAGTATTGACTTTTTTACAGAATTGCCAGAATGCGATAAAAAAAAATTAACAAGACGAGATAGCCCAATTTGTATGTCAGATTCCAATTTTGTGCACCCTGATTAGTTAAAAAACATGCTTCGTTTCTGCAGTCAATTTTTTTTACAAATTTGCAGACCAGTGTAATTATAGTGTGATTTTTTGTATGAAAATCGATTGTGGTTAAGCTCCTGGGTATTCTATTAACAAATTTCTTTTACATCTTTCTTTCTTATGGTAAAAGTCGATTTAAATTTGCATTTCCAGTTTAATTTTCATTGCAAAATTCTTTAAAGTTAATTATTTATTTATAGAGCAATTCCATATGAAAACGATCAAAATTGGCAAATTTTTGGACGACCCCTCTCCGATTTTAAAAAAAATAGTCTCAATCGATTGCCCAGCAAAAAATAATGTACCTACATATTTTTTTTTTTTTTTATAGTGACTGGTTTAGTGGTGGTGTACACCACTGTCATGTGAAAAATTGAAGAATTCTTCATAAGGGACCTCATTGAAATTTGTTTTAAAAAAAAACTACTAAAGCGATCGCAACGAGTGATAGCTCGTTGGAAAGGTATTAAATCAGGCTTTAATAAAAATAAAATTTTCCTAATTTTTCTTAGAAATTTACCTTAAAATTTTCCCAAGAAAATTTAATTTTCCGATTTTCCACAGAAGCTCTTACATTTTCCGGCTAATTTTTTTTTTTTTGGATTCCTCATAATTTTTGCTTTAAGAATCAGCAATAAAAAAATGGGCCCCGACTCCTTGTTTGGACAGGAGAAGAGCATTTAAGAGACCACCTTGTTAAAAATACATTTTAAAAATTACACTGTGCACGAAATTGACACTTTTTTTTCGTGACAAGCTGGGCACCTGGCGTTTTAACATAATTCGGGTACGCTGAATCCAGTGGTGCCCTCGGTTTTTTAAGATTGGCTCTGGTTTTCGAGATATACCGTTATTTCTAAAATGGAGGAGGTTGCACAACATATGTTCGCGTAACTCAAAAACGCTTTAGCTTATTGAAAAAACTTAAAAAACCGAAATTCCGCAATAAAATTTTCTTTGAGAAAAGTAAAACTTCGTTCTAATATCCGCATTTGTTTTAGAAACATAATTTTTTTTTTTGAAAAAAAAAATAATTTTTTTTATCAAAATTTTGAAATTTTTGTTTTTTAAAAATTCATAAAAAATTGAAAAATGCAGCAAGGCTTCTAATTTTTTGCAGGCATATAAAAAACGAAGCTGCAAACAAAACAAGCCATAAGCGATTAAAATCTGTTAGCAACTTTTGATTTTATTCACAAAAGTCGACAAATTTTGATTAATTTAAGAATCTTAAATATTAATTTAATTATTAATTTTAATTTTTTTAAGATATAAGAATCTTAAATATTAATTTAATTATTAATTTAAGAATCTTAAATTAATCAAAATTTGTCGACTTTTGTGAATAAAATCAAAAGTTGCTAACAGATTTTAATCGCTTATGGCTTGTTTTGTTTGCAGCTTCGTTTTTTATATGCCTGCAAAAAATTAGAAGCCTCGCTGCATTTTTCAATTTTTTATGAATTTTTAAAAAACAAAAATTTCAAAATTTTGATAAAAAAAATTAATTTTTTTTTCAAAAAAAAAATTATGTTTCTAAAACAAATGCGGATATTAGAACGAAGTTTTACTTTTCTCAAAGAAAATTTTATTGCGGAATTTCGGTTTTTTAACTTTTTTCAATAAGCTAAAGCGTTTTTGAGTTACGCGAACATATGTTGTGCAACCTCCTCCATTTTAGAAATAACGGTATATCTCGAAAACCAGAGCCAATCTTAAAAAACCGAGGGCACCACTGGATTCAGCGTACCCGAATTATGTTAAAACGCCAGGTGCCCAGCTTGTCACGAAAAAAAAGTGTCAATTTCGTGCACAGTGTAATTTTTAAAATGTATTTTTAACAAGGTGGTCTCTTAAATGCTCTTCTCCTGTCCAAACAAGGAGTCGGGGCCCATTTTTTTATTGCTGATTCTTAAAGCAAAAATTATGAGGAATCCAAAAAAAAAAAAATTAGCCGGAAAATGTAAGAGCTTCTGTGGAAAATCGGAAAATTAAATTTTCTTGGGAAAATTTAAAGGTAAATTTCTAAGAAAAATTAGGAAAATTTTATTTTTATTAAAGCCTGATTCAATACCTTTCCAACGAGCTATCACTCGTTGCGATCGCTTTAGTAGTTTTTTTTTTAAACAAATTTCAATGAGGTCCCTTATGAAGAATTCTTCAATTTTTCACATGACAGTGGTGTACACCACCACTAAACCAGTCACTATAAAAAAAAAAAAAAATATGTAGGTACATTATTTTTTGCTGGGCAATCGATTGAGACTATTTATTTTAAAATCGGAGAGGGGTCGTCCAAAAGGTGATCGCTTTCATATGGAATTGCTCTATATTAAAGCAGTAAAACATTTTTCCATAATAATTGCAATAATAAAAGTAGAAATTAAATGTTAATATTAGAATAAGCTATGACTTTAAAAAGATTGCTTATGTGAATAGAATATTAAAGTTTACTTTTTATCAAATATATATTGGGAATTATTTCTTTTTATAAGCAACTTTATTATATTCAACATTTTTTTATTTTTCGAATTTATTCTATGAGTTAAATTTCGTCAGAATGCTGACGAATGCCGTAGCGGGCCAGAAAATGCATTACATTCTGCTGGTGTCTAATAATTGTAAATTTTTCTGTACATAAAATATACTTCATTGCTATCTAACGGAAAGCTAAGGTAAAATATAACAAGAAAATACAAGATAATTGTCTGGTAGTGCATAAAGTCATTCCAAAAAATTTAATTAATAGATAGAACTATTACAAAAAAAAAAAAGCTTTATAAAATACATAACTGAAATTTAACCAAGGACTGGAAAACGTTTTTTTTTTATGTTTTTAAAAAAATATTTATCATTATTGTTCGAAAAATATTTTAAATTGTACAATAACCAAAAATAGATAAAAATATTTTGTTTGATATTGTTTCTTTAAGTTCAAAATAATAAAGATCTCAATATAAGGTTTTTAGAAAAATATTTATTAAAAATATATAATGAAAGAAAAATATTTAATAAAAAAAATATCATGCAATTTTGTCAAATTCACAGCAGTGCAATTAGCTAAAACTAATTGTACTGCTGTTTTGAAATTTATTTTTTGAAATACCAGAAATCAGTCTTAAGAATTTCTGGATGATTGTTCCATAATTTACCATAGGTGCAATGCAAATTACCCTCCTAAAAATTATTTTAGTTTAGCTAAAACTGTTACGAATCATGATATTTAACTCAAGCCAGTTCAAAGTTCTAACAAGAAACGCATAAAACTTTCTTATTGTCGGTGAATAATTTAATATAAGTCTAATCCGCAACCAATTTTTATGCTGACGTTCGTTTTTGTGAAGCTTAGTTAATAATATAATATTTATCATATAGAGCCCACTCCTGTCGGTGGAACGTATCAAAGATATTATAGCACTCTAACTTGTGTATTATAAATTTTGCAAAATGTAAGTAAATAATGTGAATTTTTAGAAAATTTAGAATCAAATATATTTATTAATGAATAGCTCTTATTTGCCAACGTTTTTGTTTGTTTTTTTTTTAGATTTTATGAAAAACCTTGTAGCTATTCCATTCTGAAAAATAACTACGCATTTAAAAATAACCAATGAAAAATATTTTGTTATGATAGAAGGTAATGGAAAACGTTATTGTTAAAAAAACTTACTGAATAAAATTAAAGTTAATTTTGGTGTTTAAAATTTTAACAACTCAACTAACGTACAGGTATTCAAAAAAAGAAAAACAGCAACATGGCATTTATGGGTGAAATTAGAGGTAGTCTTGGCTCATATCTCAGTTATTTAGGGATAGATACCAATGGAAAACGTTAACGGAACATATGAGATCTGAATTAATAATAACATTGTCCGCATAATGTCTGGGGGTCTTCGGAAAACCCATTTCAACATACACGCATACAATCAGTCATCGTTCGCTACTCATAAGGGCCCATAATATATACACTTAATAGGGTCTAATGTCAATACTGTAGAAATGGGTATACTTATATATACCCATTCCACGTGTGGTGAAGGGTATAAAATTGAAAAAAAGCTTTAAAAGCGGGTTTTTATGGAACTCCTCATTTTGTATATATGCTGACTGTTTAACGATTTCGAACGTTAACGTTCGCATGGAAAACACTCAGTTCTAAAAATATATTTTCCAAATTAAATTCTATGCGAACGTGTGCATTCGAAATTGTTGAACAGGCAGATAATACATGTTTAACATTAACAGTGTCGTTTGCGTTTATATACATATCGTTGGTCTCAAGTAGAAAGGCCCTAACTCAAATAATTGTAACTGTATAGGAGAAGGTAAAAACATAATTGAAACTGTATGTATCATAATGTAAACGTGCTTATACAACTGCTTGTAAAGCTGCTATTCTTAACAATATTACAATAAATTTTTGTGACGAGGTGTATTTGTGTAAAATTTATTGGAATCACTGGAAAACTCAATTTCGTAAAAAACGCGAGTTAGGGCCTTTCTACTTGAGACCATCGATATATATCGAGCCTTTGCTACAAAAAAGTCATAACTAAAAAACCTGATTTTTGAGCTAATGTATTTCATTCTTTAATTCTCAGTGGAACGTAGGGCCGCCTACTAGCTAATAATGTGGAGTTAATTGTCATATCGTTTCTTTATTTTGTGTAAAAATGTCATACAAATATCCCGTTTACTGAACTCTAGAGAGCAGAGTAACATTTTAAGGAGCTAGGAAATACAAATTTTAGCTATGAATCCATTGCAGCAAAGGCCCGATATGTGTTTTTATTATTGTGAACGTAAATATTAATTGTTCAATGACTTACCGCCTGGCCGTTGACAAACCATTGTAAATGTGATGCCGGATGTGATTTCCCTGATGAACAATTTAAATGTAATATTTCACCAATTTGATATAGTTTTTGTTGTCCTCTTATATGTGGACCATCACGTGGAAGATCTTAAAAATAATACATAAAGTGAAAAAAAAATTAAATTAAATTATAGTTTATATTTAACAAGCAAATGTAGGAAAACAAGAGTGTTATAGACGAATAAGTCAAAATTTATCACTCTGTTTAGTGATGCTTTTTCTTTCTTCTTTTGACAACTGGGGGCTAATTCTTGCAGTGGAGATCGCATATTTGTTCGATTCAAAAGCAATTTCATTTAAAAGTGCTGGTTCACACTTTTTAAATATTAGCCATCAAGTTTTGAGTTTTTAGGAGAGAGATGAAAAGAAATGGCATTCTATTTTCCCTCTCGTCTCCTAAAAGCTAAAGACTTGACAGCTAAAACTTGAAGAGTGTTTTCCAGTACCAATTATTTTAGTATATACTGAACATATTTATATTATTTTTTAGTGTTGTAAAAACTCAAATAATTTGTTTACAACACTGAAAAAATAATTTCAATTCGTTCAGTATCGACTAAAATAATTAGGAAAAAATGTGCTTGGCCAAGACGCTTAAAACGATTTCAATTACTTGCCTTATTATCATTTCAATTCATCAAATAATTTATAAAAAATGTTTAAAAAATTTTAAATATGCTAGTATATTTAAGAATAATTTCATTTAAAACTTTCTTAATAAAACTTTGTTAAATAAATGTCCTACAATTTTGTAATCCAATCATTGTGTTAATCTCATTGCTTACTGTTTATTGCACCCTATTTAAGTAAATAAATTATAAATAAACCCAACCGACTCAAAAGTAAAAAAATTTAATTAAAGTCAAAAGCATCGGAGCAATAATTGTATTATTACATTAGTTGTTATTGATAACAGTTGATTACGATGGTATCTTCTACGGTGCTTTTAAGTCGACGTTAAGTGGAATTTACTCCGTTTTTGTCGATAGAAATTTTTGCAAAGCCTCAAATGAACATTTAGCTAGAAGGTAAATCTATTTTTGAAATACATTTAAAATAAGAAATATGCAAATTTAAAAGAACTTTTTGACACAAATCTTATTAATAATTCTTAAAATTTAATGTTTAAATTAGTCAACCAAAAGTTTACCAAACCCCTGAGTTTTAAATACATAAAAAATACATGCCCGCTATGGAGTGAAGTTTTACAAACTTTCCCATTTAATTTTTTGTTATTTAATTTATTTGAATATAAGAAAGTCACACAAAACGCCAGAAGATTAATATTATTACAGATGGGATTTTTTTTTGTCAAATTTTCGATAAATAGCCGACATCGACACAATCAATATTCTAAGAAAATACCAAATTAATGTCGAGGTGATGTAGACGCCAACTTGATTTGACAACAACTTAAAATTGACGTCGACATGGACAAGAACTTAAATAATAGGGGTGATTATTTTTAACTCTAAACGAGAAAAGATAAAAAATAATAATTTGTATACCTAAAATTTCGTCCGATCAAAATCACTAGAGCAAAAAACTTAAAAAAAATAACAAACTTAATAAAATGATTTGAATTAAAAAATTTTATTGGTTCTTGTAGAAAATCCAATAATCCATAAGAAAGTATTAAAATTGATTATGTTCTCATACGAACATCATTTTAGAATTTTCAATTCAAAAGTAATCACATCCCTCAACAAATGGGGTATAAAAATATATAAATACATAATAAACTTGCACTTTGGACCCGTTAATACTAAGCAAATAGAGTCCATTTCTAGGACACAGAAAAAAATATTAAATTTCTCCAATCACCAAATTTATTCCAAATTCATAATATCAAGCAAAGAAGTTGTTGATTTTGCAACTATTACCAAAATGATTATATTGATTATTAAAAATTTTAAAATTTTGAAAAAATATTTTCAATAAATGATATTTTTAATTTACATTAAAAAAGTGATCAAAAAACTTTGCCATTTCAAACTTATTTAAATTTATTTAAATAAATATTGACAATTCCCAACAACAATTCTACCTGCCGTATTCATAAAAAATAAAATAGATTTCAAACGTATTTTAAAAACAAATCTCCATACAAATTTTCCTTAAAATAGATATCATATCCAATTTATTTTTTTATGAATACGGCCGTACACATGTTTAAATTATTTTATTTTAAACGAAAAGAGTCAATTAAGATTTTTTGTTATTTAATTAAAATTTTAATTGAAAATTTATTACAAAACGACTAAAATGTTAATTAAATCAAAATTAAATTTTTAATTTTCTTTCAACTAAAAAAATAATTGATTCAATTATCACATTAATTAAATTTAAATACTTTTTAAACCATTTCTTTAATTGATAAAACACTTGTTTCTGTGCACATATGCAATTTACAAGTGACATTAATGAAGCCTTAAACACGCTTGATTATGACATTTTAACTTTTCGTGTAAAAAAAGGTATTTTTATATATTTGTTTAATGCAGGCAAACACAATAACATATGGGGATCTCCATGTCATCGTACGTGAAATTTGTACGCCTTCAGAGAGGTAGAGATCTTTCAAAAAAGTAGTAACTAGAAACTTTTTTTATCATTATGTTTCATTTAGAGGTGACAACATCTGACAAAAAAAATTATCACATTCGGAAACTTGTTGTCAAAAATATCGATCAAAATAGGGGCATATTGCACGTGATATAAAATTTAAGTGATTATGGGGTGAATGTGAAATTAGAATTAGGAATCATATCAGATTTGTTTGCCTCTAACTGACTTAAGAAAGAGGACTTATATGAAACCTATGGCTAATTTCGGACCTATCAGCACAAAATTTTTTCATGACAAAGTACCGTACCTATCGTATTTTAGCCATTTTATATGTCAACAACAATATAAATAAGGATGGCATTACAAGCTTTTTTCGGGAGTAGTATTTGTATGGGAGCTATTGTCAAATATGGACCGATTCTAATAATAATTGGTTAGGTTTAAATTGCATTGATTTAGATTGCAATAAAATAAGTTTGGACCAAATTATATCTTAATACCAACATAATAATATAATACATTTAGTTGCATTTTTAGTACTTAAGATATCGTACGTGACGACCTTTAAAACTTATAACATTTTTATTATACCAATTTAAAAAAAATAAATAAATTCTATCAATATTGTTTTGCAACAAATATCTTGTTTTGAAATTTTATTTTGATACACATGCGACTAATCATATGCAAATGACATAGACAAATGATGTTTTCGTACCACGTACGTGCGGTTATAATAGCATCCAAAACAAACCAAAAAATATAATGCTAATCGAACTATATATTTTGTGTTTGTAACATTAATTTATAATTCCAGTATAATTCCAAGTTTACCAATATCTGAATTTAATTGGCAGAAAAGTGAAAATTGTTGATTGTAATGTAATTACAGTTACTTAAAATGAATCAAAGAGAATGTCAGTTTAAACTTCTTATTTTTCGCTATTAAAAATTGTATTAGGCTATATTTACCTCTGCATTGTAAAGTTTGAGTTTTTTCTTTCTACCATATTTGTAAAAAAGTTTCAAAGATTCTTATTTTTTAGTCGTGGTTTATATTCTTATGGAAATGCCCATACATACATGTATGTATATTAGGGTTTCTGATTTCCCGTACTTTTTCTGGGGGAGCATAAAATTGTTCTTTTATTCTTGAGAAATTTTTGTGGGTATATATAATAAAATAGTTTCCTCTTATATGCAAAAAAGTACCTAAGATGTTGTTTTTTCCACTTGTAAAAAATAAAAAACTTACCTTCTAGGAAATAATAGAAGTCAATTGATATTCAGAATACTACTGACAGAAAGTTGCAAATGCCAACGAAATTACAAGTCCAGTGTAAGAGTGTCTTTAAAACTGTGCAGCAATAATATTTTTGAAACACTCTCAATAGTGTTGCAAAGTATTGAGCACTGAGATCAATACCGAGTGTTTTTCCCTGTACTCAATACTCAAAAGTAACTACTCAATACTTTCAGAGTTGCATTTTCTAGTATCCCTGCGGGAAATTTGTTTCAATGAAAATAGAACAGGTGCAAAAAGAAAGAACTCAAGACCAGTAAAAGAGCACCAATCATTTAACTTGTATATGAATAACCAAAATGTCGAAAAAGTAATAAACTACAGTACAGTATTCACCGGTGGTGTGACATATTTTTTGGGACTTTCTAAAATTTGGTTCTTAAACTTAGTTCTAGAACTTGTTTTATTGAAATAATACTTCATTGTTGTAACTAACACTAAACACGTTCATTGAGAATATATGTAGAACTTGTCAAATAGTGGCTGTTAGGTGTCAACAGACCCCCTCCAATGACAACCGCATGTAAAAGTGATAGCTCCCACTCATATAAAGTGTTATAACCAGAACCGGTCTCTATCACCAAAGACCCATCACGGGAGTACTTTGGTATCAGTTCGTTTCCCTCTAGGGATGTTAGCGAAAGCTTTCGTTTAAAACACATTAAACTAAGGACCGGGTCACATATAATCCGTTGCACTTATACGTCGTTTTTTTCAGCTGAAAACTAAGTTGATATACAGGTTTTCTTGTGAGTTTTGTACCATTTCGTGTAAACAAAAATCAAATTAACTAAAATTAAATAAGTAACATGGAAGACAAGCTTTTATTGTCTCGGTTTTTATTACGGCCGTTTTATACTATAACACAAGTCTTTAGTATTTTGACGGAAATGCTTCCCTCATATAACTATTGTTTGAAAATTTAAAAAAAACAATAACAACTTAACATGACTGGGGTTTTTCTTCTTCAAAATACGTAAGACTTGTGTGATAGTGCAAAGTACCTTTTAGGGGGATCGATTATTCGATGTCAAAAGCGGGGGTTCAAGTATTCCGAATAGTGTTAGATTTTGTTTTGAAGTTCTTCATAAAAGTTTAAGATTGCCCAATATTACAATAATAAAAATACTTTATTTACGGGTGCATTTACAACAAAAGTAAGTAAAACGTATATAAATTACACATTATTAAAATAACCGGCTTATCATATCCAAATAACCGGTTTAATCGATATTCAAAAAATTAACATTTAAAAATAACCGGTTCGAGCAAAACTAAAAAAGTTGATAAAACCGTTCGAATAATAATCGTTCGATCTCCTTTGTCTTGATATAGCAGTCTGGACCAAAATTTTCGACCACATCAACCATGTCCGAGCTTTATACAGCAAAATAAATTTAAAAAAATCTTGAAAACTCATTCACTGAAATCCATTGGAAATGTGTGCGTTTTAATTAAATTTTGTTTCCAAAACGGTTGATGAAATATCCGCCATCAAAGTATGCATTGTGTGCCTCTTTTCCGTTGTAAGGTCAGTGTCAGTTTATAAAGGCGACATACAAAATACGACAGATTGATTCTATATGCCTTGGCTTTTGCACAACTTTGTTTGCAAATTTAAGTTTGGTGGAAATATATGTTTAGCTAAATACGTAAAACTTGAATACAAGTAATTATGTTATTAGTAAAGAAGTATTCGTAAAATTTTAGCAATGTTCACTTACTTGGACCAAGTGTTTTAAATCAAAACCTTTGCTGGTCAAAGTGCTATAAAATATGTAAAAAACCTCCTGGAAGTAGAGCAAACAGTGCAAATTCTGCAAGTAATAGTTCTATTTGGCACTATTTCGACAAGAAAACGACTTTCGGAAATTCGAATATGCAAATGTTTTTGGAACTTTTTTCTACACAGCTATTAATGTACAGTAGTTCCTCGATTTACGTCGCAATTGGTTCCGGAAAATGACGACGTACATCGAAACAACGTAAATCGAATTTAAGCATGTTCATATGTGTTCTATAAAATTTAAATTTATTATAAACATAAAGAAAGGCTTATTTATAAACAAATTACAAAATATTTACAGAATTAAACAAGAAAGAAAGTATATTTAAAAAAATTTTCAAAAGTGTACCCCATTTTGGGACCCATGGGCAATCATGGACCGGCAAGAAAAAATTATGTTATGAGGTTAAGATTCATGTAAAAGTTCTTTATGCTGAATATTATTTAGATACTTTCATCTATATGAGATGAGTTTAAATGACTTTAGATAAGTGGGTTTATATGGGATCTATAGTTCGTTTTGGATCTACAAATACCACGTTTTGCCATGACATCGAATCTATCGTTAAAGTGTTTTTTCGCTAAATTTTGTGTCAATACCAAGCAATGAGATAAGTTTGGACTAAATTTAAGCTAAATACCAACATAATAAGTGGGTTCTTGGGTACAAATACTCAATTCCGAAAAAACCTTTGTGTGGGGGCTACGTGCAATTATGAATCGATACTCACCATTTTCAATTGGCATGTTTGCCAAATTTAAAGAAATTATCTCCAAAATTACGAACTGTAATTTGCGTACAATGTTTCCAGTCACAGCCTGCAAGTCAGCCGAACGAAGGGATATCGTTAGATCGATTCAAAAAGTGATTCTTAGCTGATCAGTATACTAAAAGTAGGATCTAGGACCAATATTTTAAGGTGTTACAAACATTAGCACAAACGCATAATACCCTTTCCACTACATATTCAGCCCAATTATAAATAAAAAATCCCCGCGAGTTTTTTCCTTTCTCCCATTTTTCCTATTTAAATTCTATTGTAAAAATGGCCAAAGGGAAAAAATCCCAGCGAATTATTATTCATAGCTGGGTTGATTGTGTTTTTTTGACCTCATATTTCTGTCCGTTGTGTTTCACATGAAAGACAAACATGTTTCAATGTATAGATAGGAATAGCTACACACGCATGAAAAACCCAAAAGAACATTTCAACTTAAAACTGTGATTCCCCGCTTTTTACTTATAAAACATAAGAAAATGAAACGACGTAAATCGAATGGCGACGCAAATTGAGTTAATAAGTCACAGAAAATCTGAATGGCGACGCAAATGAAATTTAGAAGTCACACAAAATTTGGCACCGCAAACCGAAACAACGTTAATCGAGGCGACGTTAATCAAGGGATTACGTATTTATTTATTTATTTATTTATCTATTTTCGATGCCCCATACACAAGACTTCAGTCTTATATTGCAGTATGGAACTGAGCAAATGCAAATACAATCAATAAAAAATTAAATTAAAAATAATAAAATTGCGTTAAATTTAATTAATAGTAGTCTTAAAATTTCCAATAAAATTTCAAATTTAATTATATGAAGCTAGCAAGATTTAACAAAAATAAGCTAGAAAAAGGGTGAAAACAGAAAAGAAAAATGGAAAATGTGAAACCAGAATAGTTAAAAACACACATTTTTATACTTTTATATAATCAGAAATTATTAAAACGAATATATCTGTATTCAGAGTGAAAAATGACAAAAAATACTTTTCCTAAATTTACGTGCGTTACTAATGGCTTGTGATGTATAGGGGATTCCGTTCCATATACTGATTGCATGAATAAAGAAATGGTATTAAGAAATCAGTGTTCGGTGACCAAATGCTAGAAGTCCTTTACCTCTATTAAGTGTTGAAAAATTTAAACGTGAATAGCGAGCTCAGGTTGATGTGTAAAATACGCACTCTTAAGTAATCATCAAAAGTAACTCCGTAAAGCCATGTAACGTAGGGGGAAATATGGTCATATCTCCTTAGACCAAATACGTACCGAACAATGTTATTAAACGCCACATTAAGTTTTCAATAATATCGGTTGTTTAGGCAAGAAAACCCTACATGTTTGCAGGGCATGAAAACCCTACATGGGTCGCAGTAGCGAGTACATTTACTCGTCGTTTTTTTTTCCTTTTAAGAAACTTTTTCCTTAACATCAGCAGGCAGTTGAATAGTTCTTTTCTTTTGTAAAACAGTCTGCCAAAGTTTTGCAACGAGCCATAAGCTGGTACGATCGGTCGATTGTTGACACTAAAAACCTCAACTTAATAAGTACAAAGAAATTAATAATAAATAAACTCCGAAACGTTAATAAATTACAATTTAATAAATTTTGTGTTCTTGTTATTGCAATCTTGTTGGAAAGCGTAAAATCGTGGTTTAAGGTTGTGTATTAATTCGCTTTGCGGAGTTTTTATATTTTGAGACAACGAAGACGGTGTTTTTCTTTTCCTATGTGTACATTTTGTGATTGTGTGTTAATTGGTAAATAAAGCAAAAAAAAAACCCAAAAAAAAACGATATTTTTTAGCGGAAAAACAATTTTGAAAGGAAAGTACAAGCCCAGGAGTGAAAGCGGACAAAACCTCTAATATTTCAACGTGGAAGTGATTTTACCGACCAACGGCCGTGAAATTCCAGCAACTTATACCAGCCCCCTGTAAGTACCATCCATTTGTTTTTTTCTATACATAATTTTACCCCGTGTACCACATACATACATCGGTATTAAATAAGATTTAGCAATGAGTTTTCTGATTTTAATAGGAGTACAATACTGAGTTTGCCACAGGTTCCTTAACATTGAAAACGTTCGACCGCATGCAAAATTTACATGGTTAGACCACCAAGATATTTGGCAGAGTTTACTATTTCAATGGACTGTTTGTTTAAAGTTAAAATAGGATTGCCCCCAAGTTTTACTAATCGCTTTTTAATAATCAAACACTTGGACTTGGGATGATTAATTGCCAGACCATTAGCGGTGGCCCACTCGTAAACGCGACCTAACTCCTGGTTTAAGGTCCCTACGCATTCATTAATTGCGGTGTTACTGCAGCTAATATAAAGCTGAACATCATCCGCATACAATCTAACCCTACAGTGCCCAAGCCTATTCTGAAGATCATTCACGTATAACGAAAAAAGTAACGGGCCTAAGATTGATCCTTGTGGAACACCTCGACTTAATGGCAAAGAGCTTGAAACTGAGGTAGTTGTTTCAACGTATTGATATCTATCTGTTCGATAGGAAGATATCAGACTTGTGGCAGTTGGTGCAAATCTAAATATGTGGTTAAGTTTATTACACAAAATGTTATGGTCAACCATATCAAACGCTCTTGAATGATCCAAGAGAACTAAAAATGTAAATTTACCGCAGTCTACCTGTTGCCTTATATCCTCTGAAACATCTACCAGGGCCGTTATACAACTATGATTTTTACGAAAACCAGATTGCCGATCATTGAGCATATTGTTGGATTCAAGATATTGTGATACTTGGTTGTGAATTAATCTTTCAAAAACCTTAGATAAAAATGGTAAGATTGCTATGAGCCTGTAATCAGAATTAGTTTTCGGTTAAGAAATAATCTTAGCAAGTTTCCACATTTTAGGATAGCAGCTGGTTGTAAAAATCTTGTTGAAAACGAATGTTATGAAAGGAAGAAGTCTTGGAATTAGAATTTTAATAAACTTAGGATCTATCCCATCAACACCAATTGGATTACGTATTGCATACAAAAATAATTCCAAATAAATCAATGAAATGCGTTAATTTAATAATAATTTTATATGACACCATAAAAGACACATATTTATTGCAAAACTATCAGTTACGGATATGCACGAGAAGGAAAATTGGATATTTCTCCACCCCCACTTACTATTTGAGAGTTAAAAATTAATTAGAAAGTGTAAGAATGCGAAGTAAAATAAAACGGAAAAGTGAAGAAAATATAAACTCCATGACAATCCTCACAATAAAAAGAAGCCAATCATTTATATTATCCAAGAATTTGAGGAAGGAAATAACGCTATTTCTTCTTTAAGCTACGGTACCGAATGTTAAGCTTAAAGTTTATTTAAATAAAAAAATTATTTGTATTAAAAAAAAAAATTCATGTGCCATATTGTATTAAAGTGCACATTTGAAAATTATTTGAGAACAAAGTTTGAAAGCAAGTTGAAAATAACTGCATTTCTCACTGTGAAAATATATGCCCTTTTTTGTTGAGAATGATATGATTTTCAAATGATTTTTAAATCATTATCAAACGTTTGTCGTGTTAGAAAAGGTTTGATTTCAAATCATTTAAGTCCAATCTCCGAGTTTGTTTTGATGTTAACTTATAACTACAACTACTAATAAATCTTAGTTAAATTTACTTTCGTAAATTTTTTTTTAAAAATTTCTTAGCCGTAGCATAAAATAAATATCATTTAGTAAACATTGCATTTCATACTTACAAACAATATCCATTCGTCCTTCACCTTGAACGGATGAAAAATTTGGAGCCTCAGCTGATATTTCACATCGATATAGTCCCGTTGAATTTATAGAAAGTCCTCTTAATAAAACTTTTGTACTGTCAGAATGTTCTTCCTATAAATAAAAAGAAACGTTAAAAATGAAAACCTTAACTACTGCAAAATGAATGAATGTTTAATAAATTTGTTGAATGTTGCAGAAATATAAAAAACAAGGTTTTTGCAACTATTAAACATATTGCAAATTATAGATTTTGGTTTTTTTCAAGCTATTTTTCTACAAAACATGGCTTTGCGTCTCTCTGAAGGGCGTTGAAATATTTTTTGAAAATTTGTTACTTACAAGTAACTGCAGCCAAATTTGTCGCTTGCGTATTTTTGTCGCAAACAGCAATTTGCAAATGCCATTAAATTTTTAATTTTATTATAAAAATTAACTCATGCCAAAGAATTAAATCAGGTACGCCAATTTCTATAGCCACAAGAATAAGACTCTAAACTTCAAAAATAAATTATGTTTTAAGCTTCGCACTGTGCAAATTTTCGATTTCCAAATATTATAAATTTTGTTGTGTTTTTCGATGTACAGTTCTTTTTAACCGCCATCCAGATTCAAATGCTGGTTCACTTAAAATATATATATATTTTTTTATATATTTTTCTTTTGATATCTTTTGAATAAATTTCGTGTCGAATTGTGGGTAGTCATTCCTAAAAATTTAATCCTTAAATTTATTCCTATTCCTTAAATTTATTCCTATTACAAAAAGCTTTATAAAATACATAACTGAAATTTAACTCATAGAATAAATTCGAAAAATAAAAAAAGTTGAATATATTAAAGTAACTTATGAAAAACAAATAATTCCCAGATTCTATTTGTTAAAATAGTTGAGTTAAATACATTCAATTTATAAAGTATCACTATCTAGTGTGACACAAAGAATGCTGACGAAGGCCGTAGCGGGCCAGAAAATGCATTACATTCTGCTGGTGTCTAATAATTGTAAATTTTATATGTACATATCCAAAGGATAGCTAAGGTAAAATGTAACAAGAAGATACAAGATGATAGTCTGGTAGTATAAAGTCACACCTAAAAATTTAAGGAATATAACTATTACAAAAAACTTTATAAAATACATAACTGAAATTTAACTCATAGAATAAATTCGAAAAAATAATTAAAAAACAGATGTTGAATATAATAAAGTAACTTATGAAATAGAAATAGTTCCCAGATTATATTTTTGAAACTTTCAACGGTTTTCACGTATTATTATCAGTTTGGAAAAGAGTTGACGGTCGTAAAATTTTATATTATAGTCCATTTAATTAAAAAATTTCAAGCCATAATGGACCCAAATCGGACAAAAACTAAAAATCTTATAAAAAAAAAAATAAATCAATAGCATTTTTCTAAGTATCACCATCATAATTTTCGGATTTTTAAAGAAATCTATGCGCCGATTGAAACAAAATTAAAGACAGAGCTTTAACGCAGTACTTTCAAAACGCTTATTTTTTTTGTGCATTATAATCACAAACGCAGTTAAATTAAGAAAATTTGACAGGTAGGCATATCCTTGCAGCGATTTTTCTCAAACCTTAAACTTTTCTTAACATAGACATAAGTTATTCAGTATACGTAATTTTATCTTTCTACGATAACTGTTTTAGTTTTGGCAATTCACTATATGGGGACAAATCACTCTGTGGCACCGCACAAAAAATGCTCCAATCGACCTGAAACTTTCCACATTTCCTTTATCTCAAAAACTTCGAACAAACGGCGCCTACTTGGCTTAAGAAGAAATGCGCAAATATTGGATCTGCAAACATAAAATTAAACTCGCAATGTCCTGACTTAATAAGAATCTATAAAAGGAATCTTATTTTGTACTTTTTTGCTTTTAACTGGTACTCTTTGAATTTCCGTAACTATTGGATCTAGAAACATAAAACTAAACATGCAAGGTCCTGAGTCAATGAGAATCTATAGAGGGATGTTTTTGGTACTTGTTCGTTCCTTGACTGTTTTTTTCCTATAATATTTATCTAAGAAATATAAAATTCAGCATGAAGGGTGAATGAAAAACTATAAGAGGAGACTTTTTGGTACTTCTTTTATCTTGAAATGGTACTTTTTGAATTTTTTTTTTATTTAAATTTTTGGTTTTTAACTGATAATTTTTGAACGTCTCTCGCCAAGTCGATCCAATAAGACTGGATTTTTGGTAACTCGAACTTTTAGGAGGTAAAAACGTGTAAATTCTCTAACATCATATCTCCTAAACTAAAAAAGATGCAAAAAATTTAATTATTTAGAAAAAAATTACGACAAATCAATTGTCATATTGAATACCATATTCGTCAATAAAATAAAATTTTTAATTAAAAAGGCACCAACAACTGAATTTGTAAATATAAAAAATTCTTTTGTTAATTCAAATTTTTGGTAAGTAATACGAGTAAGATCGTGTCAGATCCCGTCATAATTTCTAACCTAAAACTTGGAGTAGCGAAAAATTTAAACTTTTTGCGCGGTACTCAAATTTTTTTTAATCTAATTTACAATAAAAAAAAAGAATTGATTATCGTTAATTGTTTTCTACAACCCAACCATTTATATGCAGGTCCCAATGTACCTTGCGGAAAATCGGTTAGTAGTTTAGGGGGTCTAAATGTAACAAACGAACATAAGCTTTTTCATATATATATTATTTATTGCTCACCCTGCACATTCCCCCTTTTTTTATTTCGTTTTATTTAGTTCACCATAAGAGTTGGTCCTACAAAGCTTACAGACTTTTATCTTCAGATTATTCGGTATTTAAAATGTTTAATTCTATGGGGGGTACTGCTCCTCTACGCCGCCCAATTCTATTTTATAAAATTATAGTTAACCATAATAGTGGATTTAACTACGTTTAAAGGCTTCCGCTGTAATGGTTCGTCAGTTCCGCGATATTTAATATATGCTTCCTATGGGGGTGTTGTTCCCTCTGCGCCTACCCCCTTTATTTATTTTTTTGAAGGTGTAGTTTTCTCTAAGTGTGACTCCAACCAAGTTTGAACATTCAACAATTTTAAGATATGCGATATTAAACATTGACGTCCTATAGCGGGCAGCACTTCCCCTGATGCTTTCTTATTTCAATTTGGGGGTCAGAAAATCCCACTACATGAAGAAAATGGGTGCAGCGGCTCTTAAGATATGCGATACTTAATATAAGAATCCTATGCCCCTATCGAAAAAATAAGACGACTATTTTATTTTCGGGCCTAACGTTATGAGACTGTAAAAATTTGTGAAAAATCGGCTTAATAGATAGATAGATAGATATATATTTTTTTAATACTAAATATAAGATTTATCAAAAAATATTTTTTATGAATATGGGGGTTCCTATTTAAATAAAAACACGTGTTTAATTAAAGCCTCAAATAGTTTTCATTACAGCTCTTTGTTATCTTCTTATTACAATCTTCAAACCGATAAATTTTTAATTTATAAAAAGTGCTTTCATGCATAACGCCGCGAATATCTGGTTTATAAAAAAATATTAACATATGTAGGATTTAGACGCTGTTTTTAAATCACATTGTAAAATAAAGTTGAGTTATTACTCTTAGAGCTATCGAAAAAATCAGTTTTATTTCGGGCTCCTGTAAAATTGTGATTTTGCAGATAGCACTATTTGAATATAAGCCCTCGATATTTAAAATCCATGATTCAGCAGAAATTTTCAAAAGATTAATATGGGTCCTTAACAAAGTGTCTGTGTTTTTTTTTAAATATATGCTTTATCTTTGGGAAAAATACAATTTATATTTAACAATAACAATACTTACAACAACTCTAACACCATCGACTCTATAACTGGTTTTTGGTGGATTCGCTTTTGGCACATAACGATAGAATTCTTCATTATCCTTGTACCATTTAATGGCATACAAATCTTCGCCTTCCTCTTGCTCGTTATGTTTGTACACAGGGCTCTCTTTGTCTACCTCATCATTTTCATCATCATCTTCGTTCGTATTATCATCTTCATCATCGTTTTCATGGTTTCTTTCACGGCTGTCACCATTACTTTCAAATCCGCGTGAAGGATGATGGGAAAAACTACTAGTGCCTCCAATGGTGCCACTTGAACTTATATAAGTTTTTCCGGTGTGCGTGCTGGCACCAACATGGCCACCACCGCCATATTTACTATTGTAAGAGGAAGGCAAGGATGATGATGAAGATGACGATGAAGATGTTTGTGTTCTTCCCCGGTATATGCTGTGACCATAAGGTGATGGTGGAGGTGTGTGTTGATATTCAGGTTGTTCATATTGTTGCGTATAGTAATATTGCTGTTGCTGTTGATGAAAAGGGTATTGTTGTTGATAGTAAGTGCCACTACCAGTTGTAATGCTACCACTCGCACTACCTATGCTGCTGCTGCTGCTGCTACTACTGCTACTACTGCTGCCACTTCCCCCCTGCCATTGTCGTTGGTAGGCTTGCACTAAAGGCTGAAAGAAGGGCTGTCTTTTGTAAGGTTCCTGTTGCATATGTTGATGTTGTGTACGCATTCGTTTATATGACAGCACATCAATATTTTCCTCTGAATCGTTATTATCTACATAATTCATATTTGTTGATCCTGTTGATTCCCGCTGATAGTAATGATGATTGCTATTGTGTCTACTTCTGGTTTGTGTACCACCTATCGTTCCCCTAGATTTGTTCATCTCATACTGGCACTCTAAGAAGGCAGATTCTCCTCGTAGTTTATAAGCGGGTATTGAGACTTTAATAAGCCGTAAGCCGGCAAGACCTAAAACGGGATACAAAAATATTGAATTATAATTAATTAACAAAAAAATTTTTTATTTAGAAGAGTTAATATTTTTAAAGAAACATTTTCCACAAAAGAAAATAGATCTTAAAATACATGCTTACTGAGCTACCTAAATAAGAGCGTCAAGCGTTTTTCTAAACATCAAAATTCTATTTCCAATACATTTTAAATAAGATTTTTTATCCGTGTGGTTTTGTTTCGTATAATCTGCGAAAATGATAAGCAGGGAAACCAGAAATATGCTTTAACAAACGCGTTTTACGCGCATTAAATATGCTGTAAAAACTCGAAAATATGACCTAAACATTTTTAAAAATATGCGCTAAAAAATCAAAAACTCAACAATATATTAACAATTGCATTAAAAAACAATACAATCTTAAAATTATAATCGGTACAGCACAAGCACCATAGTATTTACTAGGGTGTTCATTAAATCGGGCGTTTGCGCTAATCGGTTAATCGCTCGATTAATTAACCGAGGTTTCGGTTAATAACACTGCGGAACAGCCATTTTGCGGCCTGGAACTTTGTGTAATTTTTTTACTAATTTGAGGTCGCTGAATCCAAATCTAACCTTAATTTTTCTCTATCAGCTCCAGTTTTGGAGATATACCGTTATGTCCAAAATTAAGGCACTTTCAGCACATATATTGAAATAACATGAAAATGGTGCATCATATTCCCTTAAGAAAAAAAAACGAAATTCGCTAACAATATTATCTTTAAGACGTACTAACATTGTTTTAAATTTGACGAGTAATTTCAGAGATATCGTTGAAGTTTTTAAAAAAAAAACAAATAAAAATTTAAGAAAAAAAAATTTTTTTGTTCTTTAAAAATTCATAAAAAATAAATGTGCAACAAAAGTCACAGTTTGGGTCTAAAAGCATTTTTTTTTCTTAAGGGAATATGATGCACCATTTTCATGTTATTTCAATATATGTGCTGAAAGTGCCTTAATTTTGGACATAACAGTATATCTCTAAAACTGGAACTGATAGAGAAAAATGAAGGTTAGATTTGGAATCAGCGACCTTAGATTAGTAATAAAATTACACAAAGTTCCCGGCCGCACAAAAAAAGTTCAACTTTGTTCCGCAGTGTAATGGGTTAATCTTTTAATTGATCGGTTAACCGATTAATAAAGTTTTATTTATTAATTAGGTAATTTCCATAAATAAAAATTAATAAATTATTTATTATTTGGAGCTTATTAGCAAAAAAAAAACAATAACACAACAAACATAACAATTCTTGAACTAAAACGAGGAAACAAAAGAATAATTCATAAATATGTAATACAGAAAATATTTTCAGTTGTTTTAGTCAATTGAAACAATTTTTTGCATTTCAATCTAATTAATGTGATAATTGAAACGATTATTTTTTTAGATGAAAAAAAAATTAGTAATAAATGTTTGATTTAATTATCATTTAAGTTGTTTTGAAATATATTTTTAATTAAAATATTAATTAAATAACAAAAAATCTTAATTGATTTTTTCGCTTAAAATAAAATAATTTAAGGAATTGTGAAAATTTGAGCTATATTTAATTTAATCAATTAACACATTTCTTGAAATGACAAAGTTTTTTGATAGTTCTTGTAATTAAAATTAATAATATCATTTATTGCGAAAAAATTTCCTAATTTTAAATTTTTACAATTTTTAGTACTCAATATAAGCATTTTAGTAATAGGTGCAAAATCAATTAATTTTTTGCTTGATTCTATGAATTTAATGATTAGAGAAAATTTAAAATTTTTTTCTGTGCATAAATATTATGTATTAATTAAAAAATAAACTGTGGGATAATTTTGTTAGTTATTTCCATAGTTTAAGGAGATCTTATAAAATAATTTTTTTGGAAAAATAATTTGGTTAAAATGTTTAGGATTTAAGAGATTATTTTCTAGAGTTTTGATAAATCTAGACTTGGAAAAAATTCTTTCACTTATCGCATGTGTAGGAGAAAACAAGAGCGACTCATAGTACAGAATGTCTCATTTCTCAGTTCTTTTCCTGGATTTCCCTAAGCATAGAAAATCTTCAATTATGCCTGTTTTCTTTTTCCTGTTTTGTTTTTAAATTTTTAACTCTTCTAATTGTTTCGGTTAATTCTGTTATAAGATTGATATGAGAAGATATGAGAAGAAACAAATAACAAAACACATACATATAAAAAGTACGTGAAACAAAAAGCTCTTGACAGCAAACACTTATTAAAAATGAAGATCGCTGAACACCTTCGTTGCTTGTATGAAAAAATATTTTCTAAAAACATACCTTTTGTACATGAGACGAAACAATTAATTAAAACACACAAAAAACATGTTATAATACTACAAAAAATTAAAAATTTTGTTATATCGGTTAATCGGTTAACTGACTGAAATAAACTGATTTAATCGAAAATAGTCAATTTTAAATTAACCTATCAGTTAATCGGGTAGTTATTAATCGGTTAACCGGTTAACGGTTAACCGAATTCATACTCTAGTATTTACAGGCGAACTTTCGATATTTAACCCAATTTGGAAAAGATGGGCAGTCATGGGCTCACAAAAACAAAGTTATATTATGAGGTTAAAATTCATATAAGTTATTTGTGGAGAATATTATCTATTTATTAACATCCATTAGAGATTTTTTGTCTTAATGAGATTTCAGGGAAATTTGTTTAAGGTTAGTTAACATTCAAAAGGAAGTTAAAACTATTTATAGATGGGAGCTTTGGGCAAATGTGAACCGATTCAAAAATAATTTAATTTGCAGTAAAATATTTTTGCAGCGAATTTAATCTAAATAACAAAATATTTGGATGTTTTATGGACATAACAAGTCTTATATGGAAAGAGGTTTTTTTTGTCCAATATGTGAACTTATAGACCGGTTCTTACCATTTACATATGATTCGTCCTTAGTACATTTAAAATTTATTTACCAAATTTGATAAATTACCTACAAAATTGCAACTTGTACTTTGCGCACAAAATTAACATGGACAGACACCCTGCCAGACGGACGGATAGACATCCTTAGATCACTTTAAAAAGTGATTCTGAGTCGATCGGTATGCAAAAAGATTGGTCCAGATTTATATGCATTACATCGTCAAAAACGTACATATTTTTTTTATTTTTTTTGCCATTTTAACACTCGCCGCCATCAAAGGCGGCTGGCATTCAAAAGCCAACCAATCTTTAAACCAAATTGATACATCAACCAAATTGGTAGATCAACGAGAAAGAGAAAGACAAAAGCATGAAAAACAGAAAAGTGTACTTTGGACTTTAAGAAGAATTCTTGACAAAAAGTATGAAAAACAGAAGTAATGATGAACATTTACAACAAATTTCGATCTACCAATTTGGTTTAAAAATTGATGTTTGGCTATTGACTGAAAACCTTGGTTCAATTCCCAGCTCATGCCCGTAATTTCTAAAAAAGATAGCTAGTCGTGTTCGTACCTAACATGTATCTTTACCTATTTCAACATTTATTCGCCATTGTGTTTTAACGTTAAGTTTTCTTTTAAAATATGGCAGCACTTTCACCATAGATTTCTATACACAGCTAGAATTATTTTTGTAGAAATTACGGGCATCAGTCCAGAATGAAAAATTATCAATAAATTTTCATTAATTTCATGTTGTAAAATTCCTGTCTTCATAAAAATTATTTAATGAAAATTTAACTTAATGAACTTTAGCCTAAAAATAAAATATTAAAAATTTGGATTAAAACCCATAAACAGTTCAATAAAATAACCACAATAATAATTGGTAAAATTATCATATTTAATTAAAAAAAAAAATAATTGAAACCTGAAAAATCTTAATAATTTTCTCTTATATTAATTAATAAGGTGGACGAATTCTCTGTAAAGCTATGTTACTATTAAAATGCTATTCTCCTTCCAATGTTTGCTAATTTATGACTTCAATTTCAATTGAATTCCGCTTGCTGAATAGAATCCTAAGCCGTTTAAGATCTTACAAAGAGCCGGTCAATAAGGCTGTGACATTTGGAGTTTCCGGCCTCTTAACTGAAAGGGTAACACTTAGCTTGCCAGATTCAATTTGCAAAATTCTTGACATTCACTAAAAAAAAAATTTTGATTTTGAAAAAATTTCTCGACATCTAAAAACTTCGCAAATTAATCTAAAAAAAAAATTACTCATGTTAAAACCGGTTAAGAGCAAACAATACTATTAAATTAAATTAAGTCAGCTGTTTAACGTTTTTAACTACACTGGTCTGCAGCAAAAATTGTTTTAAATAAAAATATCAAGCGCTAAACACAAATCCGCCTTTAGGTTTTTTCTATCACGTCTAGTTGTTTAGATTTGTCGGATTTTGGTCAAAGCACTTAAAACTTTGTTCATGAAATATTAGTACTATTTTTGTATCCACACCACAATAGTGGAGAGGGCAATATGCATTTGTGTTGATGTGAGTTACACTTAAAATATTTGTCATCCACTTAAAGACCCACCTTGAAGTATACAAATCGACTCAGAATCACTTCCGAAGTAGATTTGAAGATAATTATATGATACATAGGTTCTAATTGGCACAGTGACCAAGCCTATTGAAAATGGGGGTACTCGGTCCATAATTTCATATAGCCCCCATACAAGCTGATTTCCGGAATAGGGTCTCTGTGCCCACTATAAAGCACATTTAATTCATATTTAAAGCATAGATAGATCCATATTTATATGGACACATAAGCTTTGCATTTTTTAAAAAATATATCAGAAACTATCAAACCGATTTTTAAGATATTTAAAATATTGATAGATCCATATAGACACATAATATATAGACACATAAGCTATGCTTTTTCCAAAAGTAGGTCCCAAATAAGTATACTTGCAAAAATATGTTTTTATATATTGTGGTGTCGGGTACCATATGGTCGGGTTTGACCGACTATACATTCTTACTTGTTGACTTTAAAAAATTCATAAAAAAATTTTAATGGACAAACATTTTACCTAACTGCAATTTATCTGAAAGCCAGGCTTATTACGAATAAAATAAGTCATAAATCATTAAAATCGGTAGTCAAATGTTTTTTTTATTCACGTGACAGAACAAATCCGTGAACAGATATGGAAAAGTCAATTAAAATTACAAAAGAAAATTCTTTTTGGGTTTTCTGCTACCAGTGTTTTAGTGTTGTATATAGAGAAAAATACATACAGGTAGTGATACATCTGTATGTTTCAAATCAGTATTTCACTGTTGTCAAATTATTTTTGTTAAATAAAGGAAGCTGGGTTTTGATGTATTTTTATAACAAATGCACTTAAACGAAACGATGAACTATTTATCAGTGTTTAAAATGCAGTCGCCAGTTTGTTTTTTTACACATGCAACTATACTGAAAATAGTTCGAACCATCATTTTTCATCACCATTCATATTTAAAACAGTTGAACTGTGTGCGCACAGTTACTGAAAAAATAGTAACACAATTCATTTTATTTCAGCAGTCAAAAGAATCAGCAGCAGACTCCCTCCATTTTAAACACACAGACTGCTGAACTTGCGACTGAAAACCAGAAGCTGCTGTGTTTACAGTTGACGTAAACTCTTTTTTTTAGTTCACTAAACAACGTAGCTAGAAACTGGCAGCTCGACTATACAGTAACGTAAACACAAACTGGTTTGTTGAATGAATTGAGTAATGTTAAGTTGAAAACACATTTGTTTTGTTATTTAAATCAAATAAAAGAAAGGAGAAAAACAATTATTTATAGAATGAAACAAATAATTTGTAATATTTCGAATGCCAATTACAATACATACTTTTTATTTAAAAATATTAATTTTTGTTTTATAAATTTTATGTAAAATTATAACACTATTTTTTAACTTGATAATAATTCAGTGAAAATGTCAACCATTAAAACACATTAAACATAATAGAAAATAAGATTTTCTATAGTAAATATAAAAATTTTTCCTGTTACTTTAAAATATAATATTTTTCTACTAAAATTTTTTTTAACGTTTATTAATTGAACAATATTATATTGTACAAACTTAAACTATAATAAACACTAGTAAACAATATTAATTTTTACACATTTATTAAAAAGTCTCAAAAGCAAGGTCGCGAGTATTATTATTAGAATGGATTAGATTTTGATTTTCAGAAATAGGTTTTGATTTTGAACTTCAAATGATGAAGATAAATATTATATTTAATTTAAGAATGTTATGAACAAATTGTTTAAAAACATTAGATTTATATGTCAATTGTTAAAAACTATGGTCGAATAGTAAAAAAGCCAAAAACAGATTATTCATCTAGCCACCAATTTTTTTTGGTTTTAGAACATTGTAAACTACGAACTACTGTATTGGAGAATACTTGTGTCGTAACGTACATTATAATTATTTGTTTCATTGCAATTTACCGATTTTATACTGGCCCATCTATAATTCTGATATAAGACTATTATGCCATTTTTATTTTGTACAACCCCTATACTACATATACATATACAAATGCATCAGTTTGAAAAAATCCTTTTTGCAATGTCCTATCTATATATATAAAATTGTAACGTTACTGACTGACTCACTGACTGATTCATCATCGCACAGCCTAAACGCCTGAGGCTAAAAACTAGAAATTTGGACCAGGGGTTGGTCTCTCCCCAAATCGATCCACTAAGACGGGATTTTTGGAAATTCGAATGTTTAGGGGGTAAAAAAGGGCAAAATCGGGTAAATTCGGTAACCTTATATCTCTAAAACTAAAAGAGATACAAAAAAAATTTAGTGCTTTTCGTTGTTTTTTAGAAAA
This sequence comes from Pollenia amentaria, assembly GCA_943735925.1. NCBI lineage: Eukaryota > Metazoa > Arthropoda > Insecta > Diptera > Polleniidae > Pollenia > Pollenia amentaria. The sequence goes on along the minus strand of OX031006.1, from coordinate 220,271,190 downwards.
ATAAGCGGACAGGTGTCTGGTACTTTTTGGAAATGCAGCTCTTTAACGGAGTAAACGGGTAAAATCTGTATTTTGCTACTTTTTTGTCACCCCATCTATCTTTTAAACTAATAAACATAGAAATAAGGGTTATATCACATTTGAAACTTATCTAAAAAATCCAAATACAAATTTTGTACTTTTTCGATATTCGGACGTTTAGGGGGTAAAACCCGTTACTATTTTTGGTACTTTTTTACAAATCATTTTTTTTTATTTATTGATATATACGTATTAAATTATGGGCTCCTACTACAATATTGAAATTTTTCATGCTTCAATGGGGAGAAAAAAGTACCAAAAAGTGGAAATACGGTTTTTGGTTCCACAACTGACAATTTTTCTAATTATCGTTAATATTGGACCTAGAAACATAAACTTCAACATGCAATGTCCTGAGTGGATAAGAACCTCTGAGGGTACTTTTTGGTATTTTTTTGATCTTCAACTGGTACTTTTTTAATTTCCGTTAGTATTAGACCTAGAAACAATTAATTAAACATGCAAAGTCCTGAGTGAATAAGAATTTGTTAGAAGGATCTTTTTGGTACTTTTTCGTTATTTAACTGGTACTTTTTTAATTTTCGTTAATATTGGACCTATAACCATAAAATTAAACATGCAAGTTCCCAAGTGAATGAGAATCTGTAGGAGTGGTTTTTTGGTACTTTTTCGTACTGTATTGTTTGCCAACAGGTACTTATTGAATTTTTGTTAGTATTGCAGCTACAAACATAAAATTAAGCAAGCAAAGCGTTGAATGAGCATCTGTAAAACCTTAATTTTGGTTCTTTTTTGTCCCCCATCTACCGTTTAAGTCAATGCACAAAGAAATAAAAATTATATAAAATTCGTAACTTATCTAAAAAATGCCAAGTGAAAATTTTGTTCTTTTTCTGAACTCGAACGTTTAAGGGGTAAAAATTGTACGTAATTTTGTTACTTTTTCCAAGATATTGTTTCTTCATTTATTTATTTTCATCGCACAGCCTAAACGCCTGAAGCTAAAGAGTTGACATTTGGACCTGAGGCAGGCCTCTCGCTAAATCGATCACGCTGACCTCATATCTGCAAAGCTAAAGGAGATACAAAAATATTTAATACTTATTGTTGTTCAATAGAAAAAAAGGCGGTAAAAACGGAAATTCGCTAACCTCATATCGGCTAAACTAAAAGGGATGCAAAAAAATTGAATACCTATTATTGTTCATTAAAAATAAGCGGACAGGTGTCTAGCACTTTTTTGAAATAAGGAGTAAACGGGTAAAACCTGTATTTTTAAAAACTTTTTTGCTATGCCATCTATCTTTTAAACCAATAAACATTAAAATAAAAAATATATCACATTCGTAATTTATCTAAAAAATACAAATACAAATTTGATGCGTTTCGAAATTCGAACGTTTAAGGGGTGAAAATCGTACCTAATTCTGTTATTGTTTTCAAAACGTTTTTCTTTATCTACCTATACAATATAAAATTGTAAAGTTACTGCCTGATTCATCATTGCACGACCTAAACGCCTGAACTAAAATGCTGAAATTTGCCCGGGAGGTTGGCCTCTCGCGAAACCGATTACCTATGATGGGAGTTTTTGAAATTTTTATGGTTAGAGGGTAAAAAAGGTTAAAACGGGAAATTCCCTAACCTGATGTTCATTAAAATAATAAGCGGTTAGGTGTCTGGTACTTTTTTGAAATTAGACCCTTTTGGGCAGTAAACCTGTATTTTAAAACTTTTTTGCTATTTATTAAACCAATAAACATTTAAATAAAAAAGTATCACATTCGTAACGTATCTAAAAAATACAAATAAAAATTTTTGAAATACGAACGTTTAGAGGTAAAAATCGTCCCTTTACAAAGTAGCGGGGTTCAGCCTAGAAACATAAGCTTTGGCGTACAAATATGTCCACGAAAGAAAAAGGGGCGCTAACGAAGTAGCGGGTTAAATGCTAGTACAGGTTTTACCCGTTTACTCCTTATTTCAAAAAAGTGCTAGACACCTGTCCGCTTATTTTTACTGAACAATAATAGGTATTCAATTTTTTTGTATCCCTTTTAGTTTAGCCGATATGAGGTTAGCGAATTTCCGTTTTTACCGCCTTTTTTTCTATTGAACAACAATAAGTATTAAATATTTTTGTATCTCCTTTAGCTTAGCAGATATGAGGTCAGCGTGATCGATTTAGCGAGAGGCCTGCCTCAGGTCCAAATGTCAACTCTTTAGCTTCAGGCGTTTAGGCTGTGCGATGAAAATAAATAAATGAAGAAACAATATCTTGGAAAAAGTAACAAAATTACGTACGATTTTTACCCCTTAAACGTTCGAGTTCAGAAAAAGAACAAAATTTTCACTTGGCATTTTTTAGATAAGTTACGAATTTTATATAATTTTTATTTCTTTGTGCATTGACTTAAACGGTAGATGGGGGACAAAAAAGAACCAAAATTAAGGTTTTACAGATGCTCATTCAACGCTTTGCTTGCTTAATTTTATGTTTGTAGCTGCAATACTAACAAAAATTCAATAAGTACCTGTTGGCAAACAATACAGTACGAAAAAGTACCAAAAAACCACTCCTACAGATTCTCATTCACTTGGGAACTTGCATGTTTAATTTTATGGTTATAGGTCCAATATTAACGAAAATTAAAAAAGTACCAGTTAAATAACGAAAAAGTACCAAAAAGATCCTTCTAACAAATTCTTATTCACTCAGGACTTTGCATGTTTAATTAATTGTTTCTAGGTCTAATACTAACGGAAATTAAAAAAGTACCAGTTGAAGATCAAAAAAATACCAAAAAGTACCCTCAGAGGTTCTTATCCACTCAGGACATTGCATGTTGAAGTTTATGTTTCTAGGTCCAATATTAACGATAATTAGAAAAATTGTCAGTTGTGGAACCAAAAACCGTATTTCCACTTTTTGGTACTTTTTTCTCCCCATTGAAGCATGAAAAATTTCAATATTGTAGTAGGAGCCCATAATTTAATACGTATATATCAATAAATAAAAAAAAATGATTTGTAAAAAAGTACCAAAAATAGTAACGGGTTTTACCCCCTAAACGTCCGAATATCGAAAAAGTACAAAATTTGTATTTGGATTTTTTAGATAAGTTTCAAATGTGATATAACCCTTATTTCTATGTTTATTAGTTTAAAAGATAGATGGGGTGACAAAAAAGTAGCAAAATACAGATTTTACCCGTTTACTCCGTTAAAGAGCTGCATTTCCAAAAAGTACCAGACACCTGTCCGCTTATTTTTCTAAAAAACAACGAAAAGCACTAAATTTTTTTTGTATCTCTTTTAGTTTTAGAGATATAAGGTTACCGAATTTACCCGATTTTGCCCTTTTTTACCCCCTAAACATTCGAATTTCCAAAAATCCCGTCTTAGTGGATCGATTTGGGGAGAGACCAACCCCTGGTCCAAATTTCTAGTTTTTAGCCTCAGGCGTTTAGGCTGTGCGATGATGAATCAGTCAGTGAGTCAGTCAGTAACGTTACAATTTTATATATATAGATAGGACATTGCAAAAAGGATTTTTTCAAACTGATGCATTTGTATATGTATATGTAGTATAGGGGTTGTACAAAATAAAAATGGCATAATAGTCTTATATCAGAATTATAGATGGGCCAGTATAAAATCGGTAAATTGCAATGAAACAAATAATTATAATGTACGTTACGACACAAGTATTCTCCAATACAGTAGTTCGTAGTTTACAATGTTCTAAAACCAAAAAAAATTGGTGGCTAGATGAATAATCTGTTTTTGGCTTTTTTACTATTCGACCATAGTTTTTAACAATTGACATATAAATCTAATGTTTTTAAACAATTTGTTCATAACATTCTTAAATTAAATATAATATTTATCTTCATCATTTGAAGTTCAAAATCAAAACCTATTTCTGAAAATCAAAATCTAATCCATTCTAATAATAATACTCGCGACCTTGCTTTTGAGACTTTTTAATAAATGTGTAAAAATTAATATTGTTTACTAGTGTTTATTATAGTTTAAGTTTGTACAATATAATATTGTTCAATTAATAAACGTTAAAAAAAATTTTAGTAGAAAAATATTATATTTTAAAGTAACAGGAAAAATTTTTATATTTACTATAGAAAATCTTATTTTCTATTATGTTTAATGTGTTTTAATGGTTGACATTTTCACTGAATTATTATCAAGTTAAAAAATAGTGTTATAATTTTACATAAAATTTATAAAACAAAAATTAATATTTTTAAATAAAAAGTATGTATTGTAATTGGCATTCGAAATATTACAAATTATTTGTTTCATTCTATAAATAATTGTTTTTCTCCTTTCTTTTATTTGATTTAAATAACAAAACAAATGTGTTTTCAACTTAACATTACTCAATTCATTCAACAAACCAGTTTGTGTTTACGTTACTGTATAGTCGAGCTGCCAGTTTCTAGCTACGTTGTTTAGTGAACTAAAAAAAAGAGTTTACGTCAACTGTAAACACAGCAGCTTCTGGTTTTCAGTCGCAAGTTCAGCAGTCTGTGTGTTTAAAATGGAGGGAGTCTGCTGCTGATTCTTTTGACTGCTGGAAAAAAATGAATTGTGTTACTATTTTTTCAGTAACTGTGCGCACATAGTTCAACTGTTTTAAGTATGAGTGTGGATGAAAATAAAATACAGTTCTTTTTTTTCAGCATGTTACTGAAAATAAATGACATTTTTAGCAAATTTTGACTGCTATTAGCAGTTGTTCGAAACCCTGCTATTTATTTGCTTTTTACATGGCTTTGTTTTAGGAAAACTTTAAACAAAACGCTTGAAAAAAAACACATTTTGCCTTGATTCTTGACAAGCACTAAAAATTCTAATAAATCAAGAAAAATCAAGACAGTCTGGCAATCCTAGCAACACTGCTTTTGTCAACAGGCTAGATATCAAAATTTTAGTGATAAAGTTTTGCTTAACAACCCTTGGTAGGCAGGGTTGCCGAATAAATTTTCAAATGATAACGGCCTTTGGGGTACCATAACTCAGCCATTTCTTAACAGATATAAACTTGCAGCACATCGACGGAAAAGCATATCAATTACCTTTGCAACGATATGCCATTTATCTCGATCGGACTTTTCGGTTGGGCTCCACAAATGTTTGAGTGGGACCATACACCGAAAAACACAAAAGTTCCGTTATATAAAAAACGGTACTTAGAAAAAAAATATTACAGCGTTTTTCGTGTTCAGGAGGTCTTGGTATTTTTTGGCTGTAAACCAGTGTTATTAACTTAAAAAATGACATATATGTACACATATATGTGATTTAGGTTACTACGGAAATTGTACTTTTAATTTGTACTTTAGTAAAATTTTTTTAGAAGTTGCAAAAATATGTTGTAGTACAAACTATTTTTTATTATGTTCGTTCTATATTTTGTTAATAAGTCTTCACTTGAATTCCATTCTTCCAGCTCCGTTTCGAACAAATTAAGAGACGAAAGCATGGAATCGCAAATATCTGCTTCGAGTCTGTCCAAAATTTGTTTTTAAGCAATGTTAATGTCGAAACAGAATTAGCTTAAATTTGAGTAAATATTTTTCATACATTTGTTTTTTTTCAATTCCCGACCGCAAACTTAAACTTTTCCGCGTTTGGTTTCATACGTTTTATTATTTACGAGTTGTTAACTTAAATTTATTTTCTTTTAAATTAAATTTGTTAACAAAAACCTCTGCTTTCAAAATGACGTCTTAAAATTCTGAAACAATTCCAAGATACTATATGTATACCTTGCTTGGAGTTGTCAAAAAAAAAACAAATTGAAAGTGCCATTTCTAAAAAGGGTAAATAGTGGCACGAAAATGTTTGAAATTATACAAAAGGGTCATTTAAAAAAAGGGGTATAAAAGGTATCAAGAGCGTCGAAAAAGCATCAAATTGAATTTAAGTATCACAACAGTAAAGCGGATGGTAGCAGACTATCTTGTGATTTGAGGAGAAAATGGAACAAAAGAAAATTTCGTGTGCTCGCTGGAATCATCACCGAGAGACTTTTTTCTGTTTACGAACAAGCAATGGCTCAGCCGAGAGAAATTTCCTAAAACGATAAAATCATTTTAGCAACAAATGCCTACATCTTAAAATAAAATTTTTTTGAGAAAAAAACAAAAACAAAAAAAAAATCTTATAAAAGCACAGCAAAGGAAAACAAACTGTTGATAAACAAAAATAACAATACAAAATTTCCCTTTTTTTTTGTGTTTGTTGTTTATTAATCTGCACAACAAAATGGAGCTTTTTAAAAGTTTCTTAAATAAACTGCACCCAAATCATCTAGCTCGAAATATTTTAAAATATGGGGGCCACACTCGCTTAAGGAGAAAAGATACTGCAGGACCAGGGACTGAAAATAACAGTTGTTTTGAAATTTTAAAACAATAAAAGCATATAGAAGTAAATACTGGCACACCGATTCAATTATACCATATTGATCCTTATGAACTTTTCTATGATAAAATATTATGATTTTTAAAGTTTTGATTTTTATTTTTTCGATCAATAATAATAGCTATTTTATGATTTTTATTTTTTTGAACAAAAATAATAATTATTTTTTGATTTTGATTTTTTCGAGCAAAAATAAAAGTTATTCTTTAAAGAAATGTACGTTTCATAATTATTGAGTTGTCTTTAAATATTTATTTAAATGTGTGATCATCATTTGGATATATAATGCGCATTAAAATAAATATTTAAAGTCAACTAAATAATTATAACACGTACAATTCTTTAAAGAATGACTTTTATTTTTGCTCGAAAAAATAAAAATCATAAAATAACTGGTATTTTTGATGGAAAAAATAAAAATCATAAAAAATAACTATTATTATTGTTCAAACAAATAAAAATCAAAAAATAACTTTTATTTTTGTTCATAAAAAAATAAAAATTAAAAAATAAATGTTATTTTTGTTCAAAAAATGCAAATAAAAAAATAACTGTTATTTTTGTTCAAAAAAAAAAAAAAAAATCATAAAATAACTGGTATTTTTGATGGAAAAAATTAAAATCATAAAAAAATAACTATTATTATTGTTCAAACAAATAAAAATCAAAAAATAACTTTTATTTTTGTTCAAAAAAAAAAAAAAATCAAAAAATAACTGTTATTATCTGACTTTTATGAAAAAAGGAATAACTGCTACGCTCCCTGTGCAGGACTCACCCAACCAGATGAGCGATAAACACATACACATGTGAACAGAAACTGTAATGAGGAAATTTTTGTCTGGCACTGGCAGGATATAAAATAAAGAATTACGTACGATAAGATTTGATTAATTATTGTTAGGTCTTATTAAAAATATGAAGATTCAATAAATAAATACTGAAAAAAAATATTTAATGAAATCAATTAACACATTGTTTGAAACGGCAAGGGTTTTAAGAATTTTTTTAATTAAAATTAAAAATATCATTTATAATATAATAAAAAAATATTCAATTTTATAAATTTTTACAATTTTTAGTAATCAATACAATAGTTTTGGTAAAAGGTGCAAAATCAACAAACTGATTGCTTGATTCTATGAATTTGGTATGAATTTGGTGATTAGAGACAATTTTTAATTTTTTCTGTGTAAAAGCAGATATATACATGCCTGTCTCAGAAATTGAGGGGGATGGTTTTGAATATGTATTTTAATTTCGATCGATTTTGCTTTACCTTCTTCAGACTTTGGTCGATTTTCCGAAAAATTTTATTTTTATTATTATTAAGTTAAATGTGGCAATATTGTGAAAACCGAAACAAAAACTTTTTTCGATCGAAAAATTAAAAGTGATTCCGAGAAAATGTATCGGTTTTCGTTTACTGAAAAAGCTTTCTCGGAATTAAAAAAAATTTTCGATCGAAATTGATTTTTGTGACAGGCCCGACAATAGCAAATGTATTTTGTGAAAATGACCAAAAGTATTTGAAATACAAATTACAAAATATATAGTTGAGCGACAAATATTTGAAATAATGCACAACCCCGATCATGCTCAGCTTGAAGTACGTTCAAAGGATTCTATGTTATAAATTTGGCGGCATGAAATAACCCCCCAAAATATAACGCCCCAAAAAAATATGAAATAACCCCCCAAAAATTTGTACAGAGAACAACAAAAACGATTTTTGGGGGGTTTTTTCTTTTTTTTGGGGTGTTACTTCATTTTTTCAATTGGGGGATTATTTCATATGAAATAACTCCCCAAAAATCTGAAATGAAATAAGTCCCTAAAAATATTTTGGGGACTTATTTAATTTTTAAATTACATATTTTAAAAGTCATAATGATGACAAATTGTGTTTTGTTATATTCACTGCATACGTTTACCAAACATAAAAAAGGGACTAAGTATCAAAAACTATAATTTCAGAATCCTAAAAAAATTGGGATTATTTTTAAGTCCTGAATTTCAGAAATCGGAATCTCTAAGTCCCGAACTTTATAATTTCGAATTCGAAAATCCCGAATCGCTAATTTCAGCTTTTCTGCATAGCCGGCCTTCGGCCGGGCGCAATGATTTTATCCTCTATGGTATTTCAAACATCGGCTTCGCTTACTAAAGCTTTTCTGTTTAGTCGGCCTTTGGCCGGGCGCAAGAACTTTTTCCTCTATAGTATACAAACACCGGCTTCGCTAACTAATGCCTTGTGCCCGACCGAAGACCGGGTTAGCAGAAAAGCTTTAGTTAGCGAAGCCGGTGTTTGGAATACAATATAGGGGAAAAATCCTTGCGCCCGGCCGAAGGCCGGCTATGCAGAAAAGCTTTAGTAAGCGAAGCCGGTGTTTGGAATACTATAGAGGAGAAAATCCTTGCGCCCGGCCGAAGGCCGTCTATGCATAAAAGCTTTAGTTAGCGAAGCCGGTGTTTGGAATACTATAGAGGAGAAAATCCTTGCGCCCGGCCGAAGGCCGGCTATGCAGAAAAGCTTTAGTTAGCGAAGCCGGTGTTTGTTATACCATAGAGGAAAAAGTCTTTGCGCCCAACCAAAACTGAACAATATGTATTATATTGGGGTCTTATTTCATTTCTGGAATTGGGGAACTATTTCATATGAAATAAGTCCCTAAATATTGGGGCCTTATTTCATTTTGATTTTGGGAGTTATTTCATTTCATTAGGGATTTATTTCATTTTAAGAATTGGGGATTTATTTCATATGAAATAAGTCCCTAAAAATTGGGGATTTATTTCATAATTTTTTTGGGGCGTTATATTTTGGGGAGTTATTTCATGCCGCCTATTAATTTTAATTCAGTTTTAATCATGTCAATTTAAAAAGATTAACGAATCCGTTTAATCTATGGATATTCACCTCGATTTAAATGAGCTTAGAGCTTAATCACGTTTGAGTTGATTGTGAACATAGCAAATGTGCAACTACTACTGTTTCCAGAAAAACTAAAATGAAACCATTTTTTATTACACAATTTTTCACAATTAAACATTACAAAAAAACTTTATAATTTTTAATTAACAGACCATCACAAGCAAGTAAAATAAATGTAATTTAATAAACTCATAATTAGTTCCGCCTAAATTGCTATCAAAACTTTATTAGCATAAAGCGTCAATGCAGGCCAAAATCAAACGAAACTAAAGAAAACACGAAGAAAAAAAGGTTTCTACTTAACGTAAAAATAAATAACAGCAGCAGAATATTAAAAAATATTGTCGTAGCTGCCGCAATTGGAATAATTACACTGCTCAACAAAATATTGGAACAAGAAATGTGCGTACTAATTTTGAAATTAATTTGATAAGGCCTTCTTTTCGTGCCACAGTCATTATCACAAAAATTCAATGTGAACCATTTTACTTACACTCAAAATATTATGTAGGTAAATCCCACAGAAAATTCATTTTGAACAACTAAAAATTTATTTAAAAAACGGATAATTTACATATCATTTAAAATAAAAGAATTTTACATAAATTTTAGATTTTTTTTTATTTAACAGCATATTCTGTAAAATTTAACAGTTGTTGCTTTAACAAATTTATAATTTAACTGACAAAAAATCACACTACATAACAACAATAGTACGGAAAACAGTATTTTTTGGTAGTTTGCTTTTTGAATAACAAACATAAATTTTAATAAATAAATTCGGAAAACGAATTTAATAACCTACAATCAGTCACTGTAATAAAACTATGAGTGTACTTTTTAACTTGGAGTGTTTTTTTCCAATAAAGTCAGCTTTATGCAAAAACAAAAAACAAAAAAAAAAAAAAATTTATGTGCTCGTTAAAAGTACTTCAAGTTCACATTAATTTTTTTGCCGACTGTGTTTAAAGTCTGTTATTGAAGTGTCTTCTAAACAATGTAAAGAAATAAAAGAAACAATGCTGGCTAGTTCTCTTACATTTGTCATTAAATATTAAAAAAAAATTAATGAAAGTTGTTTTTGTTTTCCTGTTGCGCAAGAAGTCAAAGTGTTTATTCCTCACATCTACTGTGTTACACGGGCCAACGTAATGGGCTAACTTTGTGAAGATTTAAAAGTTCTGATAGGATTTCAAATTGGGTATAACAAATTCTGTTGTTTTCTGTGTCCATGGAAGCAGTACCGATAGAAAAAACCTTTATTATTAAAAAAATTGGCACTCCTTCTCTTGCTCCAGAGAAAAAAAAAATGTAAAACATGTTTAATTATTGAAACCTGAAGATATTTTTTTGTATACATATAAAACTTAAAACGTGAAAGCAATGGATCTAAATGATGTTAGATTTTTTAACTAAAAGAAAAACAAGACGGACTACATTAGTCTTGGCTCAGCGGGATTACTTCTAGCTGGGTAGGAGTAGTTAGGGCACTGGGTTAGGGTTCAAGCGGCAATGTTTGGAGTGGCTTATACCCAGGAACGCAAAGTACTAGGAAGGCCCTTGGGCGGAGAATAGGTCCCATAGCAGTAGCCAAGAACACAGATGCGCCCGCCAGGTGGTCAAAGCCAAGTGATTAATACGTATTACTAGACATAAAGAATAATATAATAGTGAAGAACATACAGTAAAAATATGTGAAAATAAACACTGAATTATAAAACTAAAGGATTAAAATGTATATAAGAACCCTGGTGAGCTGAGCATTCCCCAGCTGCAAACCTGGATAAACGGAGGTACGTTACAAAGTTACCGATTTAATGATTATTAAAAAATATTGACAAGGAAGTTTTAGCTAATCATAAGGAATTAGGCTGTAATATTCCCCGAATATATATTTTGTACTTTTACATTTGGACTTTTTCATACAAATTTGGGCGCAGTTGGTGACGAAGAATGGGAAAGATTATACCAAGACATTTTTACCGTAGGAACACCAAAGGAAATGGACTTCAACTATGCTGGCGGATTACTATTCCTAAAGCAAAGAAAAAAAGAAAATTATAAAGCAATATTTTTTATTAAATTGTTACATTGATAGTAACCCCATGTTTGTTAAGAAATGTACTCTGCTTGTCCAATTTGCTAACATTTTCAGTTAAAATGTTTCTGGCTACACGCAAAAAACAATTTTTTGTTGACCACTGTTATATAAGAAAAATAGAAGGAAAAACCTCGCTTCCGGTGTTGAGGACAACACCGTATTATGGCAACAAACAGTAGATTGAATTAATAAAACAACCCCGCTAAGGAAAAACAACAAAAATTTAATAACGCGCGTAAAAAATTAAAAAAAACTGTTTTTTTTATAAAAAAAAAGAAAACATTAAATTTATAATGAAAAAAAAAATGTTGGTCCCTGGAGATTCACGTATACGAACGCAAAAAAACCACATTAAAACAATGCACGTATACACCAACACCTAATCAAAATTAAGTGTGTATTCATTGGAGTATCCAATTATTCAACATTTAGCTTTGTTCGAGTAAGAAATTAATCTTTTTTTGGAATTTAAAATTGTTCGATTAACCGAATAAGGGTTTTAAATTGTTCGAATTATTCTAATAATTCAAATAATTTCATCCATTTGGGAAAAAAAACATACATCTCTATTTAAATCGATATTTTTATAATATTAATCACCAGAAAAACCCCATAAGGCAAACCTGTAGTTAAACAATAAGGAATAAAATAACAATTCAGTTGTACTACGCGTACATAAAACTCTAAAACTTTTAAATAAATTGAAAATAATAAAAAAAAAATTAAAAACCTGGCGCTAAAAATACCCTTTTTAACATAATAAAAAGATTAAAACAAGATCAAGGAAAACAAAATTAAAACAAAGTAAACACTACTTCGATTTAGCAGACTATAAAATAAAATGATCTGATAGCCAATATTTAGTACGACTAAACTCACAATATTCTGTACGTAAAATTAATATAAAATAAATGAATATTCAGTTGAAAGTCGGTCTACTTATTTTTCATTTATTTTTAACGAAAAGTTCATTTAATTTTTACTGTCAAAAATTCAACTGCGAATTCCGTAAAAACAAATGAATTTTCAGTTATTGTATGTAATTCAGTAATTTTATATAATACAGGTTTTACTAAAATTTCTAAAAAATACCAGACACTTGTCCGCTTGTTTTTCTAATGAGAGAGAGAGAGAGAGAATATTTATTTTTATTCACTTACCCCGTTATACCTGTTGTTTTACTTTTGTTGTACTGGCCACTTTGTTTACAGAACTTTCAATTATATGCAACCAGCAGCATGCCCGATATGGTATTCGCAATTATTTTACTTTAAAAATTTAATGTATTTAACTAAACTAGTGTTTACCTAGTGGTCCAAATTCGACCATAATTTTTTATGAAAATATGAAGAAAACATTCAAAGAAGTATATATGAATTAAGATGTTTCGAGCATTTGTTTTTTCGTCTAAGAGGTTTAATTTGTCGAGGGACCAACCTCCGGTCTATATATTATCTTCCACTCAAGTCCGTAAATGTTTAATTTAGTTTTGAAACTTCAATAATATAACAAAAATCTGAAAGTACTAATTTAAAATCGAAAAAGTACCAAAACGGGTTCTCTTATAGTTACACAATTTCGACGCTGAATGTTGAATTTTATAGTTATAGGTATAATACCAACGGATATTCAAAAAGTAACAGTTACCAAAAAGTTATATTTTATAGATTCTCACCCACTAAGGACGTTGCATGTTTAAATTTAAGTTTCTAGGTCCAATCTTAACGAAAATCCAAAAAAGTTTCAGTTGTAGAATAAAAAAGTACCAAAAGTTCACCCTTACAGATTATTATTCTGCAATCAAGCGTGGAAATATAAACGAGACAAAAATACAGATTAATCATGAGAATGATTTTCGTAAAATAATTAATAATTTTGAAGCACTTAAAAAAAGCTTCTATACGTACCAACTGAAAAGCAGTAAAGGTCTTCAAGTTGTGATTAAGGGCATTGACTCATGCGTGGACCCCGATGAAATAAAAACATTTTTAGAAGAAAAAGGCTTCAAAATAAAAAATGTTACAAATATTAAAAATAGGGAAAAAAATCCCCAACCCCTATTTCGAGTGGAGTTAGAGCCCGGCGATGTTAAGCTAAAAAAAAATGAAACGCATCCCATTTACAGTTTAAAATACATCTTGTACAGAAAAATCACGATCGAAGAGCCGCACAAAAGAAATGGACCCGTTCAGTGTTTAAACTGCCAAGAATTTGGTCATACTAGGGCATACTGCCATTTACCCCCTGTTTGCGTCGTATGTGGAGAATTACATGGTACCGTCCGGTGCGACAAGTCCAAAAATGATCCTAATGTAAAAAAATGTAGCAACTGCGGTGGTAATCACACTGCCAACTATAGAGGGTGCCCGGTATATTCGATTGTCAAGCGTTCTGTTGGACAGAAACTTAACCCCCCTCAAACGCAGGCAACTAATCAAGGAAACACGTACGGTGTCCAGATACCACAGCCAAATACTAACAGAACCTCGTACGCTAATGTCTTAAAATCTAATCCTATGCCACTTCAAGGTGATGTACCAAATAATGACGAAATTCCCATTTCTAATTTAACCCGGCTAGAAAAAACGATGGAAACATTAGTGCAAACAGTTAACAATTTCACTAACACAATGGGTAACATGATGCAAGAAATGTTAAGAATGCAATCGATGTTATTGCAAGCTGTACTAAACAAGCCATGAACTGTTTAAAAATTTGCTTTTGGAACGCAAACGGCATCCGCCAACACAAAAATGAACTAGAATACTTCCTTAAAAATAAACAAATTGATGTTATGATGGTTTCTGAAACTCATCTGACCTCAAGAAATACGTTTAAAATCAATGGTTATATATTGTATGATACAAAGGACCCTCGAGACAGAGCTTGTGGAGGTTCTGCCATTTTGATAAAGAACCGAGTAAAACACTACTTAGTGAGTGATCATCGTGAAGATTATCTCCAAGCAACAAACATTTGCGTTGAGGAATTAAATCGAAACATAGTAATTTCATCATTATACTCCCCACCTAGATTTTCTATATCAGAAAGCCAATATAATAAATATTTCAAATCATTAGGACCCTGCTTCCTGGCTGCTGGCGATTATAACGCTAAACACACTTTCTGGGGGTCACGACTTATTACACCTAAGGGTCGTGTTTTGTTTAACACAATTTTTAAAATGGATCTAAATGTGGTCGCGAGCGGACAACCAACATATTGGCCTACTGATCAGCAAAAAGTTCCAGATGTCATCGATTTTGGAGTGGTTAAAAACATCCCCGCAGAAACGATTTTTGTTGAAGCTTCCCTAGAATTATCCTCTGATCACACACCTACAATTCTTACTATATTAAATCCTTATAGAATTGTATCTCCGTCTGATAACTTAGTGACGTCAGCCACTCAAATTAATTGGTTAAAATATAAAAAATATCTCAGTACCCACTGCACTGAAAATATTCCGCTTAGTACACCGGAGAATGTGGATATTTCTATTGTAAATTTTGACAGTTATCTGAAACTAGCTGTTCGACATTCTAGTATAACCCTCAAAAAAACCAAAAATAGTAAAATATATTCTGCAGATGTCGAGCGTCTCTTGACTGAAAAAAGGAGAGCTCGAAGAGAATGGCAATTGCATAGATCCCCTCAACTTAAGAATTTACTAAAAGAGTGCACAAAAAGGCTAAGAAAGTTACTGCAGTCTCAGAAAACGGCTTCCCTGGAAAAATATCTAAAGGAACTTGATGCAACTTCTCAATCAGACTACTCTTTATGGCGTGCAGCTAGAAATCTTAATAGACCAGTTATCACTAAACCACCATTAAGAAACTTAAATGGAAGTTGGGCACGAAATGATGAAGAAAAAGGAAATCTTTTTGTTAACCATTTGAAAAACGTATTTACCCCGCATACATCTCCCGATATTGCAGTCGAGTTGCCACCTGTTGCTGTTAGAGCTGCTGTTCCACTTAGATTTGAGATAAAAGAAATCGAAAAGGCTATTCATGATTTAAACCCCAAGAAAGCCCCTGGGTTTGATAAGATCAGCAACAAAATGCTTTTAGAGCTACCCAGCATAGCAAAGAAAATTATTCTCTTGATTTTTAATGCTATTTTACGCCTTGAATACTACCCACAAGAATGGAAAGTATCCTTAGTTACAATGATACCTAAGCCAGGGAAGGATCCTACAGAAGTTGAGTCATATAGACCTATAAGCTTATTGTCTAATATATCAAAGCTGTTTGAAAAGCTGTTAGTGTCAAAATTAGCCCCAATTTTAAATGTAAATAGATGTATTCCTAACCATCAATTCGGCTTTAGAAGAGAACATAGCACAATTGAACAAACCCATCGTATAGTAAACGCCATAAGAAAAGCCTTTGAAGAAAAAAAATATTGTTCCGCCCTCTTTATCGATGTTTCTCAAGCTTTTGATAAAGTCTGGCATGAAGGGTTATTACATAAATTGAAGTTAAACTTACCAGTAAACACACACAAGCTGTTAGAAAACTACTTAATCGGTCGAAGGTTTATAATTAAAGAAGGTGATTTTATAAGTTCTCCTCAGCCAATTGACGCTGGAGTCCCTCAGGGAAGCATCATGGGCCCACTGTTATACTTAATATATACCTCAGACATGCCAACAAATAACCACACCCTAACTTCAACATTTGCTGATGATACAGCTTTTTTAAGCGTACACGAAAACTGTCATGAAGCATCTCGCTACTTGCAGAATCATATATTTGAATTGGAAAAGTGGTTAAAACAATGGAGGATAAAGGTCAATGAGCAAAAATGCGTACATATAACATTCACCTTGCGTCGGGAGTCATGTCCCCCTATTAAAATCAATAATCAATTTGTGCCCCAACAATCGCATGTAAAATATCTTGGTATTCATCTAGATCGGCGCTTAACATGGAAATGCCATATAGAAGCAAAACTAACACAAATGAAACTAAAAGCAATTCAAATTAATTGGCTTATTGGAAGAAATTCTGTTCTTAGCCTCGATTGCAAACTCCTACTCTACAACTCTATATTAAAGCCAATCTGGTGCTACGGTATTCAGCTATGGGGCACTGCCTCGGCCTCAAATATCGAAAAAATTCAAAGGCGCCAAAATAAACTCCTTCGAATAATCACAGTCGCTCCCTGGTATGTTAAAAACTCTAATATTCACAAGGATCTCAATGTGCCATTAGTAAAAACTATTATTATGAAGTACGCAGCAAAATATTTAAAAAGGCTTGAGTCGCACCCAAATCCACTAGCTCGAAATATTTTAAATGACAGCGGCCACTCTAGACTAAGGAGAAGAGATACTGCAGGACTCATCCGACGAGAAGACCGCTAAAAATCTACATATGTGAATAGAAACCGTGAAGAGAAAAATTTTCGTCTAGCATTGGCAGGACAAAAATAAAGTATTAGTATAAGATTTGATTAATTATTGTTAGTTCATATTTAATATATGAAGATTCAATAAATAAATAATGAAAAAATAAAACAAAAAAAAACACATAGAACCATACAAGATTAATTAAATGTTTCTAGTCCCAAGTTTTTATCTTATATGCTCCCATTCACTCAGGACCCCCCACATGTGATTTTATGTTTCTAAATTCAATTTTATAGAACATTCTAAAACTACGACGTGATGTACCACAGAAGTTTAAAAAAAGAAATTTAATCTTCCGTATTTCCCCTTTTTGATACTTTTTTTCTCCCCATTGAAGTATCAAAAATTTTAATATTGTAGTTGGAGCCCATAATTGAATACGTATATGTTAATACATGGAGAAAAATGTTTTAAAAAAAAGTACCAAAATAGGTACGATTTTCATCCATTAAATGTCAAAATTTCGATAAAGTCACAAATTTATATGTGTTACGAATTGATATTTGTTACGAATTTGTTATAATTTTTATTTCTATGTTTATTGGCTTAAAAGATGGATGGGGTGACAGAGGTCCCAAAAGGGCCGAATTTCAACAAAAGTACCAGACACCTGTCCACTTATTTTTCGAATAAACAACGATAAATATTAAATTTTTTTTATATCTTTTAGTTTTGGAGATATGAGCCTACCAGTTTATATGAGGCTTACCAGTTTTTACCCCCTTAGATAAAAATAAAATATAAATTTTGAACTTCCGTAAGTTAATACCTTTCAAATGGTGAATTTTTTTTCAAATCGGTTGACAAACAGAGGAGGAAAGTGTTGTTAACTGTTTGTCATTTGCCGATTTATATATAGATAATTTTAACAAATAGAATATGGGAAATTTCTACACAAAACAAGACAATCGTTTTTTACTTTTATTTTTTGCCACAGATCTATAAATAGATAACTGAAAATTAATTTTTTTGTAGTTAAATTATATAAAATATCTGAAAATTCATTTGTTTTTACGGAATTTGTGGTTAATTTTTTATGGAATTCGCGGTTGAATTTTTGACAGTAAAAATTTAATTAAATTTTCGTTAAAATTAAATGCAAAATAGGTAGATTGGTTTTTAAGAATATTTACAGTTGTTTTAAATTTCATTTTCATTTAATTTTACATACAGAATACTTTTACTTAATCAACAAACAATATTATATACCCGTATAAACGAAAATCCCTTTTAATGTGAACTTAGTTTTTTTTAATAAATGTTAGAATCAGTTAAAAATAAATTTGCTTGGAATTTTAAATGTTTGTTTATTTAAAAATGACTGAACGTTAAACTTCTTGAATAACCAACAGTCCGTTGCTGTAATAATATTGTGAGTGTATGTTTAGTAGCAGGCGGAATTCATTAATTTTTTTTTTTTTTTTTATTATTTTTTTGTTTATAAATAAATTGCATTAACTTAATGCCCGCATTAATATAGGCTTTTAGCTCGTATTTATGTATTATATTTTTGACATTTAAGTCCCGGCACTTTTTGTAAGAGGTGCTAGCACGTCATGAAAAATGATTAATCCAATTTATTATTCCTGGAAATCCAGTAAAATTAAAATTAATGGAGATTCTCCGTTAAATTTTTTTAAAAATCATCGTAGTTTTTCCTGATTTTAATAGAAGTTTTGCTAAAGATATGATCTTAAAGTATGCACATTATAACAGGGATAAACTTTTAAATCAGGAACTTATTGTAAAGTTTGATTCTAATTTCAATCGTAAGTATTCGGTTTCCACAACATGAATGATAGCTTATATATATTTTTAATTTCTTTTATTTTAAAATAAAAGGCTTGGTTAATTGGTTCTTTAACGTTGTTCTTAAAGGACATTTAAGTTAAATTTAACGATATCTCAAATGTATATATAGCCGATTAAAAGATCCTACGAAATAAAGAAATTGACAGTTGGGTTAAAACTGGTGTCCCCAAATCTGACAGTTCATGGTTTAGATATACGATAAATGTCAAACTAAATAGGAAAAATGTGCTATTTAGGTACCAAAAATTTAGTTCGTATGGAATTTGTCTTTTATCAGGATATATTTAACTTGTCTCACATGTACCCACACCTAGAAAGGGACTCAAATACATATGTTGTGCATAAGTATGTGTATAATATATATAATTAATAATATTTTTTCGACATTTTCAGAAAATATGGTTTGCTAAAATGGTATAATGCGTAGATATGAACCATAATGACGCCCTAAATTTAACTCTTTAGGAAATTTTTGCTGTTTTTTAAAGCTAATTTTTTGACATTTTTGCTAATTTCTTAGCCATTTATAAATGGATTTGGCTGATTTTAGCATAATTCTTGAAATAATAGTTAAACTCCCGAAAGCACTACGGATCGAGCGATTCCTCATACATACATATACTGTAGATGTGTAGGGGCAACGCAAAGTTTATTTCCACCGACGGACAGACGGTCATCGTGGTTTGACCTTCTCTTCACAAAAGGATCCATAACAGTGATGGAAATTCAGTACTATGGTACTTTTTTCTGTACTTATTCATTTCAAAAATGCTTAGTTGTTGAGAAATTTAGCGTTTCTTTTTTTTAACATTGACAACATTGCCTACACAAAATTGATTGTTCTTTTTTTTTCGTTCATGTTAAACCAAATTAAGAACGAAATGAACGAACCTATGTTTCCGGATAATTCACGTATTGCCATTGGAATTTTGTCAATACCCCATTTATCAGCAGCAGTTGAGCGCACGTTTTCAGTGCAAGATGCTATAAAAACGAAAAAAAAAGAAATCGGTTGCAAGTACAAACTCTTTCAAATTGAATTAAAACTAAAGATATATTAAGTGATTCTTGTTGTTACGTGTGTACTTGTTGTTACGTGTGTACCTTATATTAAATCATAAGCAAATACATATGTATGCAATAAAAAATATGTTTAAAAAAAGTACCAAAATATTGAAAAAAGTACTCTTTTGGTTGGTGGTCAGTACCATCTAAATTTTTAAGTTTTCCATCACTGATCCATAATATCCCTGCGGAAAATTTGTGTCAATTCTTCCAACAGACTGCTCCTGGGATTTGTGAAAATAGAACAACTACAAAAAGAAAGAACTCATGACCAGCGATGGGAGAACCAATCATTTAACTGTTATATGAAGAACCAAAACGATATTTCACCGGTGGTATGACGCATTTTTTTTGGGCTTTCTATAATTTTTTTCTTAAATTTAGTTCTAGGACTTGTTTTATTGAAATACTACTACATTGTATTGAAATAATACTCCATTGTAGTTACTAACACCAAAAACGTTCATTGAGAATAGATGTGTGACATGTCAAATGGTGGCTGTTAGGTGTCCAATGACAACCCCTTGTAAAAGTGATAGATCCTATTCATATAAAGTGCTAGCACTAGAACCGGTGTCTACCACCAAACCCTTTTACGGGACGAATTTGGATACTATTTATTTTATAGGGTATCGGATCAATACATATTGTAGCAATGACAAACGGAATGACAAAATTATATTTACCCCTTTACCAGCGGTTAATCGTATAACTAATTTAACAAGAAAATAAAACTATTCGTTTTTTATGATTAAGATAAACAAAATAAACTATTACAACCATCTCAAAACATTTTCTTGACATACTGTAGTATTTATATTTATTTGTAAATCTTTTCAAAACTTACCTTGTAGCAAACAACAAATAAGTATGAAAATGCGTGTATCAAATACGAGTTTCATTTTCACAGCATAATCCTTTATCCGTTTTGTTTTGTCTCTTCTACAGTTTGTTTACAGCTGCTGGTTTTATTTGGTCTTTGTATTCTTAACTTCTATTTTCTGGTACTTAAAAAAATTACTTCTGATTGCAAATGTGTGCGTTTGCTAGTTTTTTTTTAATATACAAATTTGTTGCTTGATATGCAGATACGAGTATGTATATGTCTTTCTATATACATTTAAGAAAAAGATTGTTGCGAGCAATAGCAGTATACTGCTAGTATACTTAAATAAGCGTTTGAATACTTGTATTTTTACTTTAACTTGTTTGTGTTATGTCCTTTTTTTAATCTATATGTACTTTTAATTTAGTTCACTATTAGCGTTATAGAAGAGAGTGTATGCTCAAATGTCTTATACTCTAAGCTAAAATTTAACAGCAGCATTTAATACTTTATGATATTGTGCGTAAAAATTCCAAATTGATATGTTAAAAGTTGATATGCCGTAAATAATTTGTGGTCAGGAAGTTGAAAAAGTTCTATTTTTATCAGCAGTATTTACTTTAAAAACTTTTGTTCTGTGTTAAATTAAAGTAAACATTTTTTCGTTTGATAAAAAAAAACACATTTAATCTGTAAAAAAAAAGATTTTTTAACTTTTTTCCCTGACATTTTTGGTACTTTAGAAAATATTTAAATTTCCTTTTAAAATTTAAGTGGAAATTTAGATTTCTGTTTTAATATTCTTGGATTATTCACTTTCTTGTTAATTTCACTTCATCTGTATTATTTTTGCTTTATTCTTTCATTCACTTTTCTTTTTTCATAGTATTTTTTCACTTTAGAAAAATTATTTGCTTGAAATATTTTCCATTGTAAACTTCTTCCAGTTCAAGTATTTCTGGGGTAAATAACAAAATTTCTGTTCCTTTTTTTTTTTTTTTTTTTTTTTTGCCAGAAATATTATTATTGCCTGCTGGTGATCAGGTGTGATTTAGAGAATGATTGAGAGATAATTATTGTTGTTTGTAGTTTGTGGCGTTGTAATTGTTTCAGCTTTTTTTTCGTATTAAAACTGCAAATAAATTTAAATAAAATTTTTAAATTAGATGGAGCTTCAGAGAAATGTAAATGGTTTTATTTAAAAGAAATTATGAAATTTTGTCACAGAAATAATATTGGAAGCAAAGTAAGTAAGAAAGTATAGTCGATCAAGCCCGTCTATTTAAAACCCCACAGCACAGTACATAAAGAATAATTTTCGAGAGTGTAACCTTTTTGGGACCCAGCCAGAACAAAAAAATGTAACGCGGAATCATGCAAAAATTCTTTGTGCCAATTATTATTAAGATATCATCATCTCATTTCATCAGATTTGTGTGCTTTAAAGTGATTTGAGAAGGGTTTATATGGTACACAAGGTTAATTTTGGACCAATCAGCACATATTGGCTATCGTGAAAGCTATTGACGCCAGTTGTTATTTCAATACCCCCATTTTTAAGAAAGTTATGGCATTAAAATTTATTTTCGGGAGAAGTTTTTGTATGGGAGCTAAGTCAATTAAGACTCGATTACAATACAATTTGGTAAGGTGATTAAGATTGCAATCAACTCAATTTTATCCAAAATATAATCTAAATGCCAACATAATAAGATGGTTTTTGAGCACAAAGACTATATTCCGGAAAGAAGCTTGTATTGGGGCTATGTGATATTATACAGGGGTGTGCTGGAAATCCAAAACGTAAAATGAAGAATTTGGAAGTTCTTTTTAATAAACTCTTTATCTATTTTTTATAATTTTTGTTACAAAATTCTGTTTAGTAGAGAAATAATTGTGTAATAATTGTTATGCGATTCTTTTATTGCAGAAATATTAATAAAAAACGACTTTTAAAGTTCTTGCGTTTTACGTTTCGATTTCCAGCCCACCCCTGATAAACCGATCCTTACCATTTCCTTGGTACTATGCACCAAAGTTTATCAAGCTTTTTTGCCAAATTGCGAGCTATACTTTGCGCACCAAGGTTTCATAGACAGCTAGGACGGTCATAATAAGATCGAGTCAGAAAGTGATTCTAAGTCGATCGGTATACTTATCATTGAAAACATCAGCACAAACGCATAATACCTTCTCCACAATTGTGTTGTGGGTATAATTATATAAACACATTCTATAACCATTTGAATGCTGTAATAAATTTATGATTAGCTGCTTTCACTCTTAATAGTAAAGTCCCTTGTAGACCTTGTTAATCTTATTAATTTGGCAAAAGTACTAACATTTACTACACTTAGAGTCTTTTTATTCCCGGAAATAAATATTAAATTCCCGGGATCCCGGGATTCCCGCACAAAATTTTTTATTTATTTATTTACTTATTTCTCCAATGAAACTTATATTTCTTACTGGCTATTACGCTTAAAATAATAAAATCTAGTATTAATTATATAAGAAAAACGTAAAAAATTTAAGATTAAAGTAATTTCAAGACACTTATGAGGTTATTTTGATGCAAATAGGATAATAGAAATCAATATACGTATAAACATTGTCAAATACAGATCTCATTTGCATAATAAGAAAAGTATTGAAGTCTTAGTGGAACAAAATTTATGGAAGGGCGACTAGACACTGATAGCACAACATTACGTAGTAGGAATTCAGAAACAATTTTACCGTTTAACAAATTCAGCAAGAAGGAGAAATTTTATTTACTAATTACATATAATTAATAACATATTTTTTTACAATGTTATAACCCTTAATCAGCAGTGGTGTATGAAGGTATACTAAGTTTGTCATTCCATGTGAATCTTTTTTTTAATATTATTGTGAGTCCTTTATTAATTTTAAGCCGATTTAGTCATATGCGTGTCAAATTGGTTCTAGATCTTCTAGGCTGTTTGGGATTGAATTCTAGCAGAATCGCTTCAGTAGGAAAAGAGTTATGCACCCAAATGTGGAACTACCGCCCTTAAAACTAAACAAAAACTAACATAAATTTGTTGCCAAATGTACCTTTTGTCATTAAATTTCCACAAATTCGTTTTATAAGGCACCAAATTTCGTGAATTTCGGTCCATAATTTATCTACGGCTCCATGTTTAGACCAATCTCGTAAATCATGTAAGTATGGCTAAAAGCCATACTTGAAATGCCGCATATGAAGCACAATCTAGGAAAACACTTTACTACGTCCTTAGCCGCAAAACCTAATAATATTATTGTAAAATTTATACTTCAGTGTGCTAAGACAAGAAATAAAATTTCGTGAAGATAGGCCTATAATTATCATAGGCCCTATATAAAGCCCATTCTTAAAAATTAGCTTAATAAGCCTTAAACTGTAGTAAATTTAAATATTGTGGTGAAATTAAGTTGGATTTAACTACTTAAGACACTAGTCCGACATAGTCTTACTAAAGTTTTAAAAAAAGATTTTCTTCAAAATTTCCCGGGAAAGCGGGAATTGAAAACAATTGACAATTGGACGGGAAATCCCGGGAACAAACTCTAACTACACTGCAACAACAAAATGTAAAAGATTAAAATTTACTACGCTGTGGTTGAGAAACCCAACCAAAAGCTGTAGTAAACACGTGTGTGAATTATCCAGAATTAAACAGTTTTTTTCTTTTTTTTTTTTTTTTTTTTTTTTTTATTATTCCTACACTAAATCCCGCGAAGCTTTTTGCTTGTTTGCAGGAGACCAGAGTCTCTAACGGGAATTGAACCCGCAACCCCGGAACTGATAGACTAGCTCGCTACCAGCTTTCTCCAACTAAGAAAATTTATTTATTTATACTACATACGAAAAAGAGACTCACGCTTTGGAGTATTGGAGTGGAAATTAAATAAATCGAGATACTTTAGTACATGACATAAAAGTAACAATTTAGCATGAAATTTATCTTAAAGAGGTTATTATTGATTGACGCCAATACGATCAGTGAAATCAATATGTATATGTATGCGATTATGATCAAAATATGCATAATTTGACCGAAAGTAGTGAAGTCTATGGAATATATAATTACTTTTAAAAAAGTTTTTTCTAAAATTTGAGTTTTTAGAAGAGGCTGTTCCGCTGCCTTTATTATAACTCAGAAAGGGTTATCCAATTTCATTACGGAAACGCTTAAGGACTTGAAATAAAATTGACTTTAGGTCATGCTGTTAATTTTTTTTATATACCCAACGGCTTCGGAATAATTCAAACATCAATGATGAAAAATATTTTTTTTTGCAAAATTGGAAAATTATTAATTTTTAAAAGCTTTTTTTTATTAAAAAATAAAAAGTTTTTTCGAGATCGAGGCCAATTATTTGTAAAAAATATTTTTAATTTATTCACTAATCTTCTCCAATATTTCGATATCCCTCGGATATCATTATCAAGGAATGAGTTACAAATACATATATTCGTAAGAGACGTATGACCATCTCCACAGTGCAATATTGAATGTGGAGATAGTGAATAAATAATGAATATTATTTACAAATAAATGGCCTCGAGCTCGAAAAAACTTTTTATTTTTGAGTAAATCATTTCCATTCAAAAACCTTTTTTTCTTCTCCTGTAAACTTTTGAAAAATGATGGGTATCGATTACCTCCAAGAACACTCAAAACACAATTACAGCAAGCCACCAATTATTTAGATAATTGTGCAAGGACATTGTAAGAAAACGCCTTCGCTATATAACAAAGTAATATGTAAAAAGGATAAAATGGGTGTCCTTAAACAAAATCAATTTCTTGTATTTGATAACCAGTCATTAGGCTAAAACTTTTATGGATTTTCCTTTTTAGAAGTACTAAAGATATATGAACCCTAAAATGTTCGCATGCCTGAAAGGTAAAATCATTGTAATAATGGAATTTAATCACAGGTTTGCTTTTGTTAGTTAGACTAGAGTTGAATTAAAGAAAGAAAGGTGTTGCGTGGAAGCTCATTTGGGTTAGGAACGGTTACTAAGTACATATCCGGACGTCTCCCTGTCTGTTGCATAAATAAAATATGATTTCTATTAAGTTCTATTTTTTTGAAAAAAGTATATATTAAGGATTGTATTTGTTTCTGTAATAGCGAATGTATACTAGTGTGTTCATTCGGTTAACCGTTAATCGGTTAACCCATCATTTACTACCCGATTAACTGATCAGTAATTTCAAATTGTCTACTTTCGATTAACAATTAAACCAGTTAATTTTAGTCGATTAACCGATGTAACAAAAATTTTAATTTATTGTAGTATTATAACATATTTTTTTGTGTTTTTAATTATTTGTATCGTTTCATATACAAAAGTTATGTGTTTATAACAAAGAAGGTGTTCAGTGATCTTCATTTTAAATAAGTGTTTGCTGTCAACACCTTTTTGTTTCACGTGCTTTTTATATGTATGTGTTTAGTTATATGTTTCTTCTCATATCTTCTTATATCAATGTTTTTACAGAATTAACCGAAAGAGTAAACCGACTGTTAACCGATTAACCCAAAAACTCGGTTAATTAATTGAGCAATTACCCGATTAAAGCAAAAGCCCGATTAAATATATACCCTAATGTATACATATAAACATGTATACTCGTCGGTGTTGCCAATTCTTCATCACTAAAAATTGTTAAATATTTTGTAAAAATGGCTAAATAGTGGCAAGAAATAAGTTATCAGAATTTTAATACAAAAGACGCATCAATATTAATAAAAAACTTACAAAATGTATTTATTACACTGAAATTGCACATAAGAGATTATTTCGTTTCTATTAATAACTGTTTACCCCGTTATTCATAAAAAATAAAATAGGTTAATAAAAGGTTAATTGCGCAAATTTACATAGAAAATATGTTTTATAAACCGTTTATAAATCTATTTTATTTTTTATGAATATGGCCGTTAGTATATAACAATTAAATAAACATGAGAAAAGTCTTTAAATAACGAAAAACTCAAGTTATTAATAAAATGTTTTATTGTTTAGATCACTTACGTTAACTACTTAAGAAAAGCGCAACCTTACAGCAAAACTTTTGCAGCAAATATAAAGTTTTTTGGACTAAAAATTAAGGAAATTTGACATAATTAAAATTTCTAAAAATGGCTAATGGGTAAAATGATATTTTAATAGCTAAACGAGATGAAAAATGGCTAAATCTAGCCACTAAAGGGTACTTTATACTATCACACATGTCTAATCTTTTTAAAGAAAAATACAATTCTGTCATGGTAAGTTCTGAATGCTTTTTTGAAAATTTTCAAATAAAATAAGATCAGGGAA
Source organism: Pollenia amentaria (assembly GCA_943735925.1). NCBI lineage: Eukaryota > Metazoa > Arthropoda > Insecta > Diptera > Polleniidae > Pollenia > Pollenia amentaria. The sequence continues at coordinate 220,244,197 of OX031006.1, read as the reverse complement.
GCATATTCGTCAAAACACTTTAGACTTATATTATGGTGTAAAACGGCCTTAAATGACTAAATTGGCAACACTGATACTCATCCAACTGTTGTTCATTTATAAAAAAAATAATCAAATACAAAGGAGAAGAAAAATTATTGTGGCAATAAAATATTTTTATTTTAGGCACGTGACTATCATTCGGCCATAATTGTTTAGAGCCATTTACATTAGGGTTCAAAAAACTTTTTTTTTGTTCATTTTTTTTAAGTAATATCATTTCAAAAGTCTCTAGTAGGTATTCAAAGCTCTTCCACAATATCAGTTCCATATGTTGATGCTATGCCTTTCAGTTTTTCCATTTAAATTACCTGTAAAGAATTTTTTTGTTTTGTAATTTTGATGGGCATATTCTTGTGGGAAATTAAATTTTCCACAAATAATTTTTTGTAAACTTTATGGATAAAAAGTTATCAATATATGAAACTGATCTTGTGGGAGAGCTTTTTTATACCTGCAAGAAAATTTTTGAGATGATAGCAAAAAAAAATATTTTTTTGAAGCCCCTAATATACATACCAGATATGCGTAAAAAAAAAATTACCCACCGCTATGAAATTACACATGTTAGTAATGTATGATAAAAAAAATAGGAAAGTGTAATAGTTGATACGTATTTTCTGGTTTCGTTGGCATTTATAAACATGTGTGCCTATAATTATGTATATCTTTGAAATAAAAAATGAAACACTTTTATTTGTGACAGCTTTCAGTTCATTTAAATTCTATTTACAAATTTGTAAGTTCATTTATCAAAAAACATTAAGAAAACTGTTGTTTAAGTTCTCAGTGAATACGGTGATGTATAATGAGTATGGAATTTATATTTATTTAATCGTACGATATAATCAGGGGCAAGTTTTTATATGTACAAAAAGTATTAAAATATGCAAAAAACGCCTTAAGATATTCAACAAAGAACGAAGTTGTTAAATCTATTTTTTTTATAACACTGTGACACAGAAATGAAGGAAAAAATAGACAGAAATTCACACAAAGCAAGTCTATTTTGTTGGGTTATAAAACTACATTAAAGTATTCTTAAATAAACAGTAATCTTAAAATTACAGGCTTCAAAAATTATAAGTTTCTTGTTTCTAAGTTTTTTTTAAAAAATCCTTCTTTTTTCAAACTCAAGTAAAACATTTTTAAAACACGATTGGAAATCGCGTCTGTGACGGTCGTTTAATCTTAATGTCTACAATCAAAAAGTTTTTGTCAAACATACAACCAGGGCTGCCTTTTAAAAAAATTTTATGCGACCAAAATTGTCTGCGAAACCTACGATAATCGTTTGCAACCGACCAAATTTTTAAAATATTTAAAACAAATATATTTATGTTTGTATGTATTTTTTATATAAAGTATAATTACCCTGCAGGAGATTTAGATTAAATTGTCAAAATGCCACTAGTACAATTACTAGAACAAGAAGTACTAGTTCTAACGGGGTAAGAGTTTTTTAATAAAAATACTAGTGTTTATGCGTACCAGAACTTGATGTAGTATAAGGGCACCACTTGTATAGTGATAGAATTTTTTGTAACAAAACTAAAATTCGAGTTCATTTTTGTATTTTGATATTGTTTCTTAAATTTGATTTCAAATCATTTATTTATGCAATTTTTATTATAAAAACATGTTAAAGGCATGATGCTAATTTTTTCTATAGACAAGACCTAGTAACCAACTAGTTCTTAAGCACCCAATGTGGTCATAGTGTATTAGTACACGTCTATAACCAATAGTACTAGTGATTTTTTAAGCACACTCAATGCTAATTAGATCATTAAGATGGTATAGAAAAATTTACAATTGATAGTTAGTACTGGATATTTTTGTACTGGTTTGGTACTAGTTAGGCCCTAGTTCATTCTCCGGCAGGGTATTATTGGGTATTGGAAGCTATTAACATTTTTTTTTTTTTGTAATATGCAATTAAAAATAAAAAACAAAAATGTTACAAAAACACATTTTTATATTTAATAACGCTTATAAACTAGAATTATTCATTGAACATATGCAATAACATATATAAAAAAAACCAATGATAAAAACATTAATCGCAATTTGTAAACTTAAGTTTGTACAATTTTACAAAAATAGTTTTTAATTTAACTAGTGCTTTCCCAAAAGTCGAAATTCGACTATAAATTATTTTGTAAATACGAAGAAAAGATAGTATATCTAAGTAAATATGAATTTACATGTTTCGAGCATTTGTTTTTTCCGTCTTAGTCGATCGCTTTGGCGATGGACCAATCCCAGTTTCATAGTTATCTTCCCCCGGAGTCCGTGAATGTTAAATTTAATTTTATAGTTGAATATGAAAAGTATCAGAAAATACCAATTGAAAAACAAAAAACTATCAAACAGTCCCCTCTAACAGATTTTCATCTACTCAGGAAATCGCTTGTTTCATTTTATGTCTAAATGTCTATTGACGAAAATTTATCAAAGTACGAGATGAAGAACGAAAAAGTAACAAAAAGCTCCCCCTTACATATTTATATTCACTCAGGACTATGCATGTTTAGCTTAATCCTTAAAGGTCCAGTATAAACAAAATGACCAGAGAAAGAACAAAAAAGTACCAACATTTTACATCTTAAAGGTTCTCATTCACTCAGGACGCTGCACATACAATATTATGATTCTAATTTCAATATTATAGAAAATTCAAAAATTACCAAGTGAAAGACAGAAATTTCATTTCCCGCATTTCTTCATTTAATACTTTTCTCCCCTTATTGAGGTTCGGTTGACAAATAAAGCAGGAAAGTGTTCTTAACTGGTTTGCCTGTGCCGACTTACCATATTTTTTTTTTTATTTGATAGAAAAACTTTGTGTTATTGGAAAAAACAATTTTTATTTAGGTGTTTTGCATATGTGTTAGTAGCAAATTTAAACTCGTATAACTCCGAAAATACGGAAGGAATTTTAATAAAAATATATATTGTGCACTTCTGTAAGTAAATATCTTTAAAATGGTGTATCTCTTGTTCCAGTAGTTTGGCAAACAGAGGAGGAAAGAGTTCTTAACTGTTTTGCCTTTGCCGATTTTATATATAAGATAAGACATAGGCAGAGCTCTAAAACATCCTAATACTTTGTAGACAAAGTAAAAATGTATCAAAGAGTTAAGCAATGCATAGTTTGCTTATTGTTTACGCATTGACAACTTGTTTGTGCACTTTGGGATCGATAACATTGTAAAATTCTAGACAGTTGTATTGTAGAATGCTTTAAAAATCGAGTGGCCCTGCAACTGACGTTTTGGAACTAACCCATACTTTCTGCAAGTAATATCATTGACTTTAACCTTTAACTGTGGAGCTGGTGGTAAATTTTACCCCTATCTGTATATTTTTTTTTTAAATACTCTCTTCCGTTGGGCTCAATCAATTGAACTCTCTTAGTATCTTCTCATATCGTGATCGTTGTTATTCGCTTGTGTTTTGGCGGAGCTCGACTATGCTCATGCTGGTGTAAAAATGAACACACTCGTCAACATTTACGTAATTTTTTCTTTGGAAATATTTTACCACCACGTCAGTGTTAGCGTAAGTATGTACCCAGCAAAAACTTTACTTACCTTGTAAGTTAGCAAGTAATATTGGAGACATATGAACACTACTTATTTTTCGGCTGAATAACTACTAATTTTTGTTCGAGTTGTCCACAGAATTCAGTAGTTACAATACACTTAATAGAAGCCAAAAAAGAACTAGTTTTTATTTAATTGGCGCTAGTTAATAGACCTAATAAGTAGATATGGAGCTAGTTACCAGTAAATATTCAGTACCGAAAACAAGACAACTAATAAGTAGTTATTTAGCTGATTATTAGTAAGCAAATATTCATAACTAAAAATAATAGTAGTGAAAAGTACTTACTTAGGTCATTACAAGCAAGTACTTATTGTGGTTTTCAGAATAATGGCAATTGTAATGACAACTACTTACCAGGTAACTTATGAAATAAATACGACCCATTACCAAAATTCAAAAAGTTTTTCCTGGGTAGTAGAAAAAAATTTACCCCACATCAAAATAAGCGTAATATTTTCATGGAATTATTTTTACCACTCGTCCGTGTTCTTCTTCGTAAAAAATTATTTATTTCAAAAACGTTATTTTATATGTTACAAGCTTAACTAAGTGCGCTTTGCTACCCTCATTAAAACAAGTATATTTTATTCAATCTCTTGCATTTTTAAGGAAGCTGTTTGTACCAAGCTTGAATACTCTTACTGTTACAATTCTGCAGTTATACAGAAATCTATGCGGTCTTTGTGTTGAAGGTAACTTATGAAATAAATACGACCCATTACCAAAATTCAAAAAGTTTTTCCTGGGTAGTAGAAAAAAATTTACCCCACATCAAAATAAGCGTAATATTTTCATGGAATTATTTTTACCACTCGTCCGTGTTCTTCTTCGTAAAAAATTATTTATTTCAAAAACGTTATTTTATATGTTACAAGCTTAACTAAGTGCGCTTTGCTACCCTCATTAAAACAAGTATATTTTATTCAATCTCTTGCATTTTTAAGGAAGCTGTTTGTACCAAGCTTGAATACTCTTACTGTTACAATTCTGCAGTTATACAGAAATCTATGCGGTCTTTGTGTTGAAGGTCTACTTCTTGAGAGATGTTCCTCTACAACTCCGACCTTTTTTGTCAGATTATGGATATTGTCAACCATTCTATTTGTACCAACTTTGGAAAAGTTTACACTTATCATTATTTAGATACACAGAACTGTATTTTGTACCATGCCCACTTCTCTTATCCCGCCCACTTTTTGACTGATGTTGGATATTGGTAGCCAAGCCATTTTTTCCAATTTGGAAACTTAAGCTGTTAACTCTTTGGCAATTTTATAACTCTCTCTTATCGATCTTTAAATATAAATTAATCTTTTTTATAAAACGCCCACTTCTCCAAATTTGGAAAAAAACTTTCTTACCGCTCATTAGATATAAAAAAATATATTTTGTGCCACGCCCAATTCTCTAATCCCACCCTCATTTTGTCTGAAGTGGTATATTGCTGACCAAGATGCTTGCATATACCTAATTTCGAAACTTTGACTCTTGGCATTCTTCAGATATATTGAAATTTATAAGGTCTTTGTATGGGAGGTGCCATACCCACTTCTCCAGTCCAGCCCAGCTCTAGTCAGATGCTATGTATTGATAACCAAGACGACCAAAGTTAGATTTTGATGAATAATAAACCTCCAAAAAGGTTGAATTGTAGTTTCTACACCTAATTATTTTTTTCTTGATGTCTTTTATATCTTTAAATGTTTACATATGGCTGTGAGAAAATGTCCTATAAGTTTTTGTTTTTTTTTTAAATTCATATTTTTTTGATAAGTTTTCGATATATCGTTTTTTATATTAAACAAGTTAGAGTGCTATATTCGTCTGTGCCGAATCTTTGATACCCTCCACCGACAGGAGTGGGCTCTATATGATAAATACATATATATTAATAACTAAGCTTCACAAAAACGAACGTCAGCATTAAAATTGGTTGCGGTTTAAACCTGAATTAAATTATTGACCGACAATAAGAAAATTTTTTGCGTTTCTTGTTAGAATCTTGAACTGGCTTGAGTAAAATATCATGATTCGTAAAATTTTTAGCCGCACTAAAATGATTTTTAGGAGGGTAATTCGTATTGGATGTATGGTAAATTATGGACCGATCTTCAAAAAATTTTACAGTGTGATTTCTGGGCTTATAAAACTGTGACGTACCAAATTTTAGTATGATAGCGTTATTTATTACGGTTTTAGGCGCAATAAAACGTTTTCCAGGAGTAGGATTTATATGGGACCTAGTGTAAATTAGGAACCGATCTTCAAAAAATTTTACAGTGTGATGTCTGGTCCTATAAAACTGTGACGTACCAAATTTTTGTATGCTAGCATTATTTATTGCGGTTTTAGGCGTACTTAACTGTTTTCTGGGAGTAGGGTTTATATGGGGCCTATTGTAAATTGTGGACCGATGTTCAAAAAATTTAACAGTGTGATTTCTGCTCCTATAAAACTGTGACGTACCAAATTTTGATATGATAGCGTTATTTATTACGGTTTTAGGCGTACTAAACTGTTTTCCGGGAGTAGGGTTTATATGGGGCCTATTGTAAATTATGGACCGATGTTAAAAAATTTTACATTGTGATTTCTGGTCCTATAAAACTGGGACGTACCAAATTTTAATATGCTAGCGAGAAGGGTTTATATGAAAAACACGAAAAACAGTATGATTTGCAGTCGTATAAAGCGAATTCGTGCAAAATTTTATGTGATTCCGTGCATTATTCCACCATTAATGTTAGTTTTTGTATCAAAATTATCAATTTTTTTTGGGTAATGGTTCCACATTTTGATTCATAGTTCTGATCCTACTAAACCGATGTTGCTGGATTTCAATCCCAAACTGCTTAGGATAACTACAAGCAATTTGAGACCAAGCTTGTTCTTTTCTTTTGCGTTTTTCGAAAGTGAGCGTGTTTTCAACAGACGGACAGGCGGGCAGACAGACGGAGATGGCTAAATCGACTTAGAATTACTCAAGGAGCCAGAATATATATACTTTATGGGGTCTTAGATGTATTGTAAAAAAGTTTCACACGGAATGACAAACTTAGTATACCCTCATTCACCACAGTGGTGGTGGAGGGTATAAAAAAGGTTTGTTAAGTAAGTGCCTGTTTTGTTTAAACATATAAATATAATTTTTGGATTCTTAATTTTTTGCAATTAAAAATGTAGTAGTTTTTTTTACAAAAACAAATAATTATAAGAAAATATTTTAACTAAATTTTTTTAATATTAGTATTTTGGTTATTTTTTTTTTAGTAAAATTTAGAGGGGTAAAATTTACCACTACGTCATACGGTTTGTCTCAAAATTCACCTCCACAGTTAAAGGTTAAACAAAAAACAAGAAACGAAATACAGTATCAAAGCACTGCTATATAATTCTTACAATATCTCCCTCCAAAGAAGTCCATCTTGTATAAAAACACCTAATATCTTAAGGGGCGGTACAGAACAGTGTATTCCTGAATTTCTTTTATTTATGTCATTCATTTAGGACTATGCGAAAAAAACTTTAAACATCCCAGCAAAAACTTAACTTACAATGCTACTTTTAATGACTTCTTGAATTCATTACTTTGTAGCTTTATTCGCCACTTTTTGCATTATAAGTTATATATAAAATAATAACTTTATTATAATATCTTAAATAAGTCATAATTATACATTACAAAAAAATACTTTGGTATAATGACTTAAATGCATAAGTTATTATTATATGATTTTAAACAATTTTCTAAATCAATTTGCAATATATTATATTAATATTTGTTAGATATCCGGTAATATTATAAAATTTTAAGAATAATTTCGATGTGAAATACATGGAAAATCCAAAAATCAATCATATGTATGTAAATATTTACATAAATATGATCCAAAATTACCAACACAATATATTTTCTTAACAATCAGGCCTGTTACAGCAATTGTTCGGAATTGTTTTGATTCCGTATTTTCATTTCGTTCGATTTTCGTAATTCTGATAAATTTTAATTTTGTTATTTTTAAGTTAAATGTGGCAATATTGTGGTGCAAACCAAAACAAAAACTTTTTTCGATCGAAAAATTAAAAGTGATTTCATTCCGAGAAAATTTATCGGTTTTCTCGGAATTAAAGAACTTTCGATCGAAATTTATTTCTGTGAAAGACCCGTAGTATAATTACATATATTAATACACACATTGTTATTATAATGTTAGAGCTATGAATGATTTTGTGCAGCAAAAGCACTCTTTATTGTGTACACTTTTTCAACATCAATTCCATAAGATTTCAGAGCAAATTTAATTAGTGTGTTTTAACCTTTTTCAAAGTTAATTTGAAAGAACTTATTTCTTGTCTCTTTTGGTAACTACATATTTTTATACAACTTTTAAGTATAATATAAAGGTATTATTTTTTAGGTTGTCTAAATTATAAAGGATTACTTTTGGGACATCGCGAACATAAATAAGTACTTTTTCTAGTAGAAAAATAAGTACTCTTTGCCTTAATTTCTCATTATTTTTCAGCTTATTTTGTAAGCAAAGTTTTTGCTGGGATGTTGACTACAATCATGAATCTTATAATAATATGGTGCTATTATAAAATGTTTACCATAACCATGTTTTTTCTTTGCGTGTATGAAAATGTTCATTAAATAAATAGGGGCTTAATGTTTTACACGGATAACAAGCTAAATATGCCATTACTCACAAGTAGCGGTGGAGGTAGAAAAAATGTAGCAAATAATAGCAAATTTAACAGAAATATTTAAGAAAACTGTGCACATTTTTGTATAAAAAGATGTTTTTTTTTTAAATTATGTGTCACTGTGCAAATATTCAGATAGATTGAATAAAACCAAACCAAGTTTTTGTTTACATAAAAAACACAGCTAGATTTCTTTATTTATAAAGAACGCAATAAGCACTAGAAAAAATTCCAACTTTCTGCGCATTATTATATATAACTATTTTTTTTTAGTTAAAAATATTAAAAAACAGCTGTTCAAACAAAATAAAGAAACTTGTAAATTGTATATATTAGAAGTACTGCAAAGATGTGTTTAGCGAATGCGAACTCAACAGCTAAAAATTAAATAAAAATGATATTTACTCGTATTACACAGTGCAGCACTAAAATCTTGAACCAATTGTGACCTCCAAAATCTGAAAGATTATGATGGTAGAAGAACAGGTATAATGATGAACAGGTATAATGTTCTTTTTATTAAGAAGATGTGTTAATCGCTTTAAAGGTAATTTTTCAAATATTTTAGATAATAAAGGTAGTAAACTAATAGGCCTGTAAGAGGACACTACTTTTCCTTGTTTACTTGATTTTAGAACCATAAGTATTTCTGCACACTTCCATTCAGAGGGGAAGTGCTGAAGTCGTGACATCAATGAGATGCTACATTTTGTGTATTATTCACATTATTTTCATGATTAAAAAGTAAAATGAGAAACAAAAATTCCTATATTCTATTTTTTAAATTATTTAATTAAAAACATCAAATTTTCAAAGTAGAATGATTACGAAAACCATATCGGGGATGCTGCTGGTGTTTTATAATTAAGAGTTCTTCTGTAAACAACGGGCTGAATGCAACAAAAGTGAAACAAACATGTGTAACGGGTAAGTAAATAATAATATTCTCTCACATTGACTTAGGTCAACCCCATTGTCAAACTGTCGTTAAATTGAGCCTAATGAGTCATTTCTACGATGTTACTGAGTCATCGCAATAATTACATGTTTTATTCAACTCACCCTGCATCGTAGTTTCTGTGATACCGATGTGCCAACAAATTGATGATGTTTTTTCAATTTTTAACCCTGAGCGCAAGTGATGTTTAAGCTGACATCAAAATTATGTAAAATGTCATGGGGTCAAAAACGAAGACACTTGTCATAGTACTGATGTCAAAATACATAATCGTTATGACGCTTTTTCTATCAAAGTAATGTGGCTATATGAAAAGGGAAATATCTATGTCTTAAATTTAATTAAAATCTGTAAGATAGTTTCGGAGAGGCAGAAATTGCCCCCTTTCTCCCCTCGTCGTACAACTTTATAAAAAAAAGTAGAGCTTATGTGTCCATATAAATATGGATCTATCTTTGTCTTAAATTTCATTAAAATTGGTTTTATAGTGGCAAAAAGATCCTATTCCGGATAGCAATTTCTATGGGGGCTACATGAAATTAAGGACCGATTCGCCCCTCTTGGCCATTTGGAACGTATGTAGCGAACTTCATCAAATTATCTTCAACATTAAGACCTGTACTTTGCGCACAAAATTACATGGACTGCTAGCCAGCCTGCTAGACACACGGACGGACGTCGTTTAATCGACTCAGAAAGTAATTCTGAGTCCATCCATATACCTTAATTTATAAAAATAAAAATCGTATGGCAGGTTATAAACCAAGTCTGTTTTCAAAGAGCACGACCGACAAACCGTATGTATGTCTTCTCCCAACATTTGTCGTTTAATGCAATACAAAATTTTTATTAAAATTTTTCGTCTTTTGTGAATAAAATCAATAATATTAATATAATATTAGAGGCATAGCTGCATTTTAGAATTTTTTATGATTAAAAAAAAAAGAAATTGGAAATTTTGCTAAATAATCATTTTTATTTTTGCCAAAAAAATTATGTGTCTAAAACCACTGCGCATATTAGAAAGAAGTTTAAAGAAATTTTATTGCGGAATTTCGGGTCCTTTAGTTTGCTCAATAAACTTAGCCGTTTTTGAAGTTACGCAAATATAGGGTGTGCAAGCTCATCCATTTTCAAAATAACAGTATATCTCGAAAACAACAGCTAACGTAAGAAAACGGTTAGCACCACTCGATTCAGCGTTCCCGAATTAGGTTTAAACGTTAGGTGCCCCGCTTGTCTGTTTTTCCACTAGCACAGTGTTATTATCAGGATTATTAGACATCAGAGCCACTCGTAGTATCTTTATATAAAATCTCGAAAATTGTAAATATTTATATACTAATGACCGTGGAAACCAGAAATTGGCTCTAAAAAAAGCGTTTTGTGCGCCTTAAATATGCAGTCAAATCTGGAAAATATGCCCTGAAAAGTGTTAAAAATATGCCCCAAAAATTCAAAAATTGCTCAGTTGAAAACAAAATATTGAACAAGTTAAAAACATTTGCATCTAGAAAAAAAAACAATCCTAAAATTATAATCGGTAAGGCTCAGACACCACAGTATTAAGACACGAATTTTCGAGATTTTACCCTATTTGAAAACGATGGGCACTCGTGGGCTCACAAAAACAAAGTTAAATTATGAGGTTAAAATTCATATAAATAAGAGTTAATTGTGGTTTATATCATTAATATACATATGTGATTTGTTGTCTTAAAGGTATTTCAGGGACAGTCGCTAAATTATTTATTAATGTTAACATTTAAAACGAAGTTAAAGCTATTTATAGATGGGAGCTTTGGGCAAATATGAGCCGACTCGAAAAGAATTTTATTTGCAGTAAAATAATTTTGCGACGATTTTTTCTGAATCTAAACGTAATAAGAAGGTTTTAGGACAATTAAAGTCTAAATTGGAAGAAGATTTTATAGTAAATATGTGAAATTATAGACCGATTCTCACCATTTACATACCCTTCGTCCTTAGTACAAATAAAATGTATTTACCAAATTAAATAAAAGTATCAGCAAAATTGCAAAGTGTACTTTGTACTTTGCGCACAAAGTTAACATGGACAGACAACCAGCCAGATGGACGGATGGACATCGTTAGATCACTTTAAACAGTGATTCTGAGTCGGTCGGTATACTAAAATATTAGTCCAGATTTCTATGCATTACATCACCAAAAGCGTATATAATTGCTTTTTCCTTAATTTTTTGCTTGTGTATATAAATATAAAATTTTAAAGTTTAAAATAACATTTATCTTTAATGAAAACCTGCTTTAGTTTACAATTGTAGAGTAAAAATTAAATGTAGATAACGAAATTGAAGCAACACTTAGGGTATACAGATAGATATTTAAAATAGAAAAACCAGAATTTTGAAAAAAAAAAATTTCTCTCAAGATCAAAGATCAAAGCTGCGAATTGATTTATATTCGTACCACAAAGAGAACATTGGAAACAAGAATAACAGAACATAAAATGGATATAAACAAATTGAAGGAAAGTGCTGCTTTAGCCCAACACATAAAAAATACAAATCATACGGCAGATTTTGACAAAGTACGAATATTGGATAGCGAAAAAATCGAAAAGAAAAGATTCACAATAGAGACGTTAATGCCATGTTTCCACGACGACTTGAATCACCTGCTTCGCTCTCTGAATCATGCGAATGAATCATGGTGTTTACACGACTTGTCTACTTGCTTCGATTTGACAGTTGTCTTTAATAAAAAAATCAGCGTTGGTAACTGTGAATTTTTGAAACGCGCCAAAATGGAGAAAAAGCACTTAATTTAAAAAAAGCAGCAAGTTTAGACTTTCTTTTTTTATTTTAAAAGCTTATTGAATTAATTCTGCATAATAGTTGAATATTAAAAATACAGTATAATCGCGAAAAAGTTAATCTCACCAAATTTTAGCGCCCCTGTGCCGCTCTAAAAAGACCGAAATATAATGTGCTTAAGTTGGCTTAAGCAACTGTTCGAATACATGTATATCATATGGGTAAAACCATATTGAACCATGTTTTTGTTAAGTTTTTTGAAACTGACATTTGCTTAAGCAAAGTGCGAAACCGATCGCACATTCCGTAAGGAATCAACTGTTATTTTTTTTTTGTTTTTGTTTTTTTTTTTTTAAATACATTTTAGAGACTTTTTGTTCATTTTTGACAGAAGGTTAAGCAAGATTATGTTTATTATGGTTGGCCCTAAACTGTAACTGCTTGTTCTAGAACACGAGCGCACAACTCATTCGTTTGACTTACATTTAAAACAAAAAAAAACAAAATTTTGAAATTTTGTTTTAGTTCCAAACACTTTTCTGAGCGTATTAATAAAAAATGTCAATAAATCAGGGCAAAACATTACAAATCAGATTAGATTTTAAGCAGAAAGTGGTACTTTTGAAGTAGTCATCTCAAAAATAAAAATGAAATGCCAAAAAATTTTCGACGCTATGGAAAACACATAGGAAAAAGCACACAGGAAAACATTACATGTACCGAAATTTTTTGATATTAAAGTAATTTAAATAAATTTTGTATGTTATTTTGGAAAAATCTTTATTTATTATTACATTTTTTAGAATAAAATACCGCTGTATAAGAATAAAACAGCCTTTTGCAGTTCAGGTTTTTTTAGAAAAAAGAAAAAAAAAAACATAAACAAAATAAACAAATTTGCTTGTATTCATTTGTATTAGATAACAAATTATTTTTAATTGCATAAATTCTATACAAAACTTTTTTAAAAGGGATCTACGATTAATAGTACGGATTCCAAATTAACAATAGTTATCTATTTATCCTTTTATTAAAATATTTAAAAAACAATGTTTGTTTTTAGAAGTTTAATACTTTCATATTAAAAATATAACAATAAAACAGCCTTTGATAATCAGAGGTGTTCTGGAAATCGAAACCGCAAAACGCAAGAATTTAAAAGTCGTTTTTTTAAAAAGATTTTTGTAGTAGAAGAAATTCCAATACAATACAATACAAATATTTCTCTTATTATACAGAATTCTATAAGAAAATTATAAAAAATGGGATTAAGAGTGTATTAAAAAGAACTTCAAAATACTTGCGTTTTTTCGATTTCCAGACCACCCCTGAATATATTTAGAAAAAAATACCAAAAAAAACTTAATAAAAAAGGTGATACATTTTCGTACATTCATTTAATAAATTCTGTTTAGATCTTTTTAAAAAGAGATCACAAATTTATAATAATTATTCCAAATTAATAAAGCTAATATTTTCATCATTATAAAAAGTATAAAAAAGCACCAACAATGGTACAAAACGCACCGAGTTGACAACGCTAACACAAACGATTTATTCAGCTAGTTCAGATAAACTTGCGATAAATATTAGAGAAGAGAGGAATTTTTCCTGCTTCGCAAGTAGATTCAATATGAATCTACCTGATTCGCTCTCAATATTTTGTATGGCGAAGCAAGTTGTTGCGTTCATGATTAGGCTGTGAAGCATGAATAGAGAGCGAAGCACGTACCGTGGAAACATAGCATAAGGATACAACAGAAAATAAAAAAAACAATGAACTTAAAAGAAGACACACAAAACATTAATGCCAGTTACTGTGTTGCAATTTCTAACCTGTGATATAAGTTTTTAAGTTTATGTTTAATTTAATTTTTCATGTTAAACGTTTTTTATGTTTGTCTACAACAAATTATTGTTCAATGTAATAAAAAATTAATTTCTCTTATTGTAAGTCATAATTAATTGGTGAAAAATGTTTGTTCTAATAATATTGTTAAATATATTTTCCTTAATTTAAATAGACGAATCCCTTGATAAAGTGAACATTCACGAAACGTTGGGAAAATAAGCATTAAATGCATTTTCAATAACATGTAGATCGTTAGGCCATATTAGCAAAAATAAAATCTAATTTAATGAAAAATTTTTTTATTTGCTGCGAAAGCTGTTGTAAGCATCTAAAAAAAATTAGCATGTATCAAAATATGCCTCAAAAAGGCAAAATATGCGTTACAAACTTAAAAAATACTGCAAAAATGCTCTTTTAACTAAATTATACAAAAAAATACTGTAAAGGGTAACAAATCGATGCCAAAATTCATAAAAGGCCCTAAAACGGATAAATTTATTGCTAATGCCTTCATTAGTCGCACAAGGAAAAACATGCAATTGCATAATGAATGCTTAAACGCTGGTTTAGTTGAAATAAATTTTAATTTATATGTACCCAATAAAAATTTTTCTTAATTTGCGAAGCACTAATGGTACATTTAAAAAAGTAAGCACACACTTATGCGCTACGTAAAAGGACATACCGAAATGCAGTTTGGTAAGTGGACTAATTCCTTATAAATTAAAAGAAAAAAATTTATATAAAAAAATTTATATACAGAAGAATAACGGTAACAAAAAATTCAGTGTGCAAAGCTGATCGTTACATTCACCAATTTTTATATGCGCTGAATAAAGTGCTTTCTGTGTAGAGTTTGTTCCCAGGATTTCTCGTCCCGGGAATTCCCGGGATTTTCAGTTGTTTTCAATTCCCGCTTTCCCGGGAATTTATTGCGGGATTCCCGTGAAATTTTGAAGAAAATTTTTTTTAAAACTTTAGTAAATTTATGTCAGACTTGTGCCTTTAGTTGTTTTATCCAACTTAATTTCACCACAATATTTAAATTTTCTACAGTTTAAATTTCTACAGTTTTAAACTAATTTTTGAGAACGGGCTTTATATTGGGCCTATGATAAATTACACTGCGGAACAAAATTGAACTTTTTTTGTGCGGCCGGGAACTTTGTGTAATTTTTTTTACTAATTTGAGGTCGCTGATTCCAAATCTAACCTTAATTTTTCTCTATCAGCTCCAGTTTTAGAGATATACCGTTATGTCCAAAATTAAGGTACTTTCAGCACATATATTGAAATAACATGAAAATGGTGCATCATATTCCCTTAAGAAAAAAAACAAAATATTATATAGCTAAGTTCAAATAAAAATTCATTTTAAACAACTAAAAATTTATTTAAAAAAACTGAGCACTTACATTTCATATATTAAAAGTGAATTTAGCATTAATTTTTAAAATTTTTATTTATTAAATAGCATATTCTGAAAAATTGAATAGTTGTTACTTTTAATCCTTTGGATAGCAATGAAGTATATTTATTGTATGTACAGAAAAATTTACAATTATTAGACACCAGCAGAATGTATTGCATTTTCTGGCCCTCTACGGCCTTCGTCAGCATTCTTTGGATCACACTGGATAGTGATACTTTATAATTTGAATGTATTAAACTCAAGGATAGGCAAAGTAAAATGTAGCAAGAAGATACAAGATAATAGTCTGGTAGTGTTTAAAGTTATTCCAAAAAAATTTTAAGAAGTACAACTAATACAAAAAAGCTTTATAAAATACATAACTGAAATTTAGCTCATAGAATAAATTCGAAAAATAAAAAATTTTGAATATATAAAATTTTTATATAATTGATAAATTTATAAATTACTTATAGACTTGAACAATCTGTACAATAATCAAATATTTTGTACTTCATTTAAGGTAATCCGCATTAACCATACTATTGACACCGTCTCGGCTTGATTTCAGTACCCACCCATTGATTGCTTTTTTTTTCAGTGTATTTGAACATAATAAACTAACCCTTTATAAAAATAGATTTTTGTTTTAAATATAACACACCTTAAAAGAAATAATTTTATTTGACCTTTTAAACTGTATTTGATTAAATTTTTCTAACATTTTTTTCGAACTACAGTGTGTTCATAAATTTTCATTATAAACAACAACAACAAAAATTTATAGCGCAAAGATGTTGACATACAAGAGAAAAATTTTACAGCAAATTTATAGAAAAATATGTAAATGTACACACCTTTTAATGCCCCGAAGCAGAAAGAAGACTATACATTGCAACAATGACGCAAGATTATTTATGAACAACAAAACGTAAAAAAATCACAAGGAGCATAAACAAATTGTTTATTATTTAAAGGAAATAGGAAGAAACGTAACTAAACACAGCAAACAAATTTTGGCCCGCAAATAAAAAACAGATAAAATTAAATATTTTCTTGGAATAAATGGTAAAAAAAAGCTTTAAGTTAGTAATAGAAAAAAACAAAAATCACAACGAAACTAAACTTTAATAAATCAGATAAACGTAAAACCAAATCCAAAAGCTGGTTGAATTAACTAAATGTTCTTTATTAATAAGTTTTCTTTATGACGTGCTAAATTCCCTATTTTTATTTTTTATAAATACACTGAAATTTATTGTTGAGGGAAAGCTAGTTTCTTTGTGCATTTCACTGGTTGCTTAGGCCAGATCGTCAGAAAACCTTTTTCCAAAGACTTTAGAAAAGCTAAAAATATAATGCAAATAAGACTGTTAAGCGAATAAGAATTTAAGATACTCAGGTTTTACTTGTAACAATATCAAAGTTTAAACAAACAACATTAAACGGTGAGTTTATCTTTTCTTGCATTCCCCTACAATTGGCTGGTTTGTTTCCGACTCGAGTTGTAGTTGTAAGTGGGGAAAAAGAAAAACAAAACGTAAAAACAAATTGCTTAATTTTAATGTGATTTCCATTAATTTTAAAAAAAGTACATATGTTGAAAATATTTAATTGTTTTTCACAGGACTAACACATTTCGTATAGTAGCACGTTGGTAATTGTTTTACCACCTCAGTGAATTGGCCACTTAGGCTGGGTTTTTTGAGACCTTAGTTTAACTAGGTTTAGATAATTTGAAACAGATTTTTGCAGCCATTACCAAGTTTTTATACAACATTTTGACGGAACAGCTTAGTTTTGCTTAAAATTTTGGTATTTACTAAAATAAAAAAAAATCACATTTCGCCGAAAAAATCCGAGCTTTAGACTACATTAAACTAAGTTAACACTTAATCCGCATCTTAAACATCCGGCCTTAGAGTCAAGTGGCCATACCCGGTTACTTCTTAGCTCTTTAGATCAGACAGCAGAGGTGATGCTGATTTTAAGTTACAAATTTCGAACCTATAGCTGTACTGGGGACCAAAGAACGTTAATTGTTTTAAATATATATGAACTTGAAAATTGAGGGATTTCTATTCATAAATCTTAAATATTTTTTCACCTTTTGAATATACTGAGAAAATTTCTACACCTCCGTAAAATTTTATTTAAACAAAATTTTTTTGGAGAAATCAAAACAGAAATTTATTTCCCCTATTAAAGAAATAAATCCCCGCCCCCATTCAAAAGTTTTTTTTTTCTAAATACAATTTTTTAAATTCGAGCAATTTTCAATTTATTTAATGCTGACTGATTATATAAACTTTTAAAAACAAAGTCTGTTTAATTTTTTTCTGCAAAATTTAATTTTTTTTATTAATATAAAAGTTTTTTATTTTTTTTATACTATAAAATGCTACTCTGCTGGCTTTAATCAAATTAACAACAGAAAAATATGAATGTTAAAAAATTTTTAATTGGTGAAAAATAAAAACATTTTGCGAGAGCACATAAATTAAATGTGTTGGAAAAAATTAATTATTTTGTGTTTGTTTCATAAAATTAAACAAAAAGTGTTTTAATATAAAAAATTTTATATGGAAATATATCTCAATTTATTTAGGTGTTGTTTTTGTGGTTAATATAGGTGCCATTTAGGGAATTTAGGGAATCCCGAATCATGGGATTTAAATTTTTTTAATCTCGGTATTTCGAGATTGAAGTTTTCGTATTAAAACGAAAACGTATTAAATATGGTTTTTAAAAAACATTTAAAAGCTTTCGTCTATTCATGTTTGAGATAAATAGAGCTTTTTTCTATCGTTAATTAATGTTATTGTCAATGCGTTTATTTTCGTTCCTTTTCATGCTTTTTGCATATAAAGATTTTGTGTTCAAGGTTAACCCTGGCTTTTGTTTACAAAAAATAATTATAAATTTAAAAAACAAAAACTACTAAAAAAATGTTAGTAATTTGGTAAAAACTAAAAATGTTGAATTAAAATGTTTACAAAAATTGCAATAAACAAACGCAATATATGAAGACGATTTTTTGCTACATATTAACATAAAGAAATGGTGAAGGTATTTTCGTGATAGCACTAATTTTTTAAAACATACGGAAGAACTTACATACACACATACATATATACTTATGTACATACTTGTTTCTTGAATTTTTTGAACCTGTAAAAACACATATTTATGTAATTAGTAGCATTTAACCCACTACTTTATTAACGTCTCCTTTTCTTTCGTAAGCATATTTTTATGCCAATGTTTATTTTTCTAGGTCTTAACTTGTTTAAATGCTAACATTTAATTCGCTACTTTGTCGGGTCCTTTATTTATGATCATATTTGTGTGCCAAAGGTTATAGTTATACTACTAACATTTTTAATCTTATGGGATGATAATCAATCAGGACCTTGCAGCTTAATTTTTGTTAATTTTGTTAAAATTGGTTAAGAAGTTGTTGAGAAATTTAAGGTCAAAGTTGAACTTTTGATGTTTTTTAGCATTTAGTATGAAAATGCTAATGATTGAGATTGAGAATTATGGTATTTTTTATTCATAAAGTGGGATGTTTTTCTGCCCACTGTTTTAAGAACTTTTTAATCTACATAACTGCCAAATTTCATTAATATATCTTTGTTCATGTCAGATTTATAGAATGTCAAACCTTAAAATTATTATTTTTTACTCATGTTGAAAGCCCTTTTATTCATTTACACTATATAATAATTTTCATGTTTGACATTATATAAATCTAACATGAATTTAGGTATCATAATGAATTTTGGCAGTTATGTAGATTAAAAAGTTCTTAAAACAGTGGACTGAAAAACATCCCCATTTTTGATTAAGAAATACCCAAATTCCCAATCCCGGAAGACGGCTTTAAATTTTTTTTTTGTTCAAAAAAGGCAATACAATTTACCCTCGATATTGATCAGAATTTTGTAGAAAATAATGGACATATTAGAAAACATTACTGTTCTAATTGTATAAAAATCGGTGTGTTTTAAGAATCCGTTTTGTTCTCTTGGGACTAGCGATAAGCACTTTTTCAATAATATCGAATTTTGTGAGTTGTTTTTGTGATCGCAGTTGATATAGCAAAGCTTCTTGAATATTTTTATCCCCGATTTCTTCGTTGATATCCTTAAGCTTCCGCCTTTTAGATCTATCGCTACAGTTCTCAAGTGATTTATTTGGTTTCCCAAGGTTCTTTTCATTTGTACCTTCTGAAGATATCTGGACACTGAGTTCGCCATCTAACCAGTTTGCAAAACTGTTGTAAAATCTAGGTTTACTCCATCAAACTTGTTTGAAGCGCTTTTTTAAGTTTTTGACGAAATCGGTTATTTTATTTTGCAGTTCCGATCGTATTTCAGTGCTGCAGGAATATATATTGAGTTTTCCTTCAATGTAACTTAAAACATCTTCCTCCTTTTTATTTTTAAAAAAATCTTCGGATAATTCTTTATAGCTGAAGCTCTCCATTTTTATAGATATTAAAAAAATTAGATTGTTATTCCTTAGATATATTTTAAAAACTGAGATTTTATTCGAATACCACTGGCTTTTATACATAGCTTGCATTATACTGTGTTCCTAGTTAGCAAAACAAGGTAGAATAAAGAACTAAAATGGGCTTAAGTAGGATACGCCTAAAAGCCCACAGGTATTGGTAATTATATAATATAAAATACTTGGCTTGGTACACTTATATTTCAGTCATATGAATAGGTAAAATTAAAAGAGCAAAAGAAATGTTGCGAATAATTTTACACAAACTAAAAAAGTGTTCAATAGGCTGGTCCAAACAGGTCCAAAAGTGCATTTGGGTTTAAAGTGGATACTTTCACCTACCTACAGCTAGTAAAATTTCTTTAACCCCTTTTGACCTCATAAATTCTATTCTTCTGAACTTCAATTTGACTAAAATATAGAACCTGAAAAAATATTTAATAACACAGCTGGTATAATCGGTACAGTAATACAACATAACATTGTTTAAAGACTGCTTTACTACCAATATAAAAAATGTTGAACCCACTATTGATAACAGTTTGACATAAAACATAATAAAAATCAAGCCAAAAAATTCGTTTTATCCGAATATCTCCAAAAGCAAAGGAGATAACCTAAACATTTAAGCATATTTTTTGTAACTCAGCTTAAGTTAAATTTTTTTTTTGCAATCCATAAATATATTTTTGGTGAATTTTTTAAAAGTTTGAATTTCCGAGGTTACCAATTTTAGAGGTCCGCAAGTCACTCTTCCGACCCTCCATGGACCCGTGTTTTTCCAATTCAACACAAAAGCTACCCGGCCATGACAGTTTAAAATTTCATTCAAATATGTTCAGCCGTTCATAAGAAGCAAAATTATTTTTCAAAACAAAACGCTCGTAAACCATTGTGTTATATTTCAGTCATATGAGCAGCTTAAATAAGAAGAGCAAAAAAAAAATGTTGCGAGTAATTTCATTAAAATGAAAAAAGTGTTCAACAGACAGTTCCAAACAGTTGCACAAGTATATATGGGGTTAAAGAGGACACTTTCAGGACACCTTCGACCAATTATTGATAACGGTTTGCGAGAAATCATAATTTAGTTCTGATCAAATTTACAAAAATTTATTTTTTTCTAAAACAAAATAAAATATTTGTTTCCAGCAGCATGCCACAGCCACAATTACGAATATTTTAATCTAGTTTTTTTGATACCTTAGTTCTAATATGTTTGCTATCGAATGGCATTAAAATTTTTGAAATCGGCGATGACAAAAAATTGGACTTTTGGCCGATGAAATTCAATTTTCAGCCACAGTGCGTCGTATTGCATTAAATGGAACGCATTAATTCTAAAAGTATAAAAGAAACAGTTGGACCGTCTTTTCTTTCTGGCTCATTATTTGCATAATATTAAAATATTTCGATTTGTATTTTGGTTGAAACAATATGGTCATCGTACTTGTATATGACTTACGTTTCTATGAAGACTCCCATGTAGAAATATGTGATGCTGATTGGTAAATGTTTAAAGGTCATATATGAAATAGCAGCTTATAATATTCATGTATCATACAAACACATACTACGTGCGTAGCAAGAACACATTCGGGTGGTCTTAAACTTGCAAATTTCGAAAAACCTACTTCTTCAAATTGATATTTTTCTTTATACATGTGAAAAATTTCGCTAAGGTTACCCAAGATCAACCGTTTTTGTTTTTGCACACGCAGACCGTTTTCATAAACAGATTTATATTCTTTGTTACTGGGTATTTCTCTGCTGACATCTTGTTTTCTAAAGAACTCTTGAATTTTTTCTTCAGTAGTTTTTAACAATGAATGAGCTTCAGGAATGCATAAAATTCCATATTTTTTCATATGTTTTCTTTAATTCTTTTCGCCATGTATGAAGTTGCTCCGAAAATATTCATAATTTTTTTTTTTTTTTATGGAAAGACAGACAAGATTCGTAATTTTTTACTCAACTTGCTAGTATTATCAAATTTGTCTTTCAACTGCACTTTCATTTCCTTTCCAGTTAATTCTGGGTTGTCATCAAGAACTAAATTGTCATCAAGTCCGTAACATGCTTAAAGCATGATTGCAGTTCAGATATAATTTAATGATACTTTTGCTGAGCATATGTTTTTTTATCGATTTAAGTATTTTTTTTTTTTTTAGAGGAGACAAACCGAATCTTTTTGCAACAGCATTGAGACGATCGAGACCAATTGCGTTTGAAATAACAGTTTAAATTGTTTAACTACAATTTTCAGATGGCACCTCATCTTGTTCAGATAGAGGCATCATTTGTTGATATTTTTCCATTTCAATACAAATTTTTTTTCCAAAAAGAAATACAAAGTTTTTTCTGGATGCAATTAAAGGAAAAATTACCTTAACTTGAGTTAAAATCTCAAAAATAACTACTTTTAATAATTTTCGTACTAGAGTAACGTGAATAATATATGGATCAACACACATTTGTTGGTTTAAAATGTATGTTTTACAAATTTGTCTATCACGCTTATCGCAAATAAAACTGACCACTGCACCACTTCTAGCATTTAGAGAAAGGCGTTCTTAACCTGGAAGATCTTAACAATTAATAAATGTTTCCTTTAATAAATACTTATGGCTCAAAATTACTATATTATAATTTTATTTTAAGAATATTTTTTAATGGATGCGAAAGAAAAAAAAATCATATCTTAAAATAAAACAACTCCTTCAAAGTTTCAAGAGCTTTAAACAACAGTTTGAGGTGTAATATATAAAAAACTAGGTTTTTTACTCCATTTTTAATATTTAATATTTTGCAGATTTTACATTTTCCAAAAATAAATTTTTTTCAATAAATTGTTTGTAGTCCCAAGTATTCTCTTTAAAATTACATAAAAATCATGTTCGTATGTAAAGTAGTTTTCGAGATATTGAAAAAAAAACTCAACACATTCGTCTAATTCGGCAACATTATGACATTTGGAATATGACATAAGTTTTGAAAAAAAAAAAAAAAAAAATTTAAAAATTGGTTTTCTTTAATATACATATGTTCGTTATAGGATGAAAGGAAACTCCTCACCAAATGCCATTCAAATCCAAAGGTGTCGGGTCCCATTCGTGGTCGATTTGACATGGAATTACCCATATGTGTATTCTCTTTATATTCTATTTAACCTGCCCCAATCGGATATATAAATTTTTTTTAAATAAAATGCCGAGTTGTAAAGCAAATACAAAAGTATTTCCAAATTTCAGCAGAATTGCTTAAAGCTGTTAAAAATGTCCAATTTTTTTTAAATATTGTAAAACGAATATTTGACTGAAAAGGATTGAACTGATTTAAATAAAATTTGTGTAGATTGAATTATGAAAATTGATAATTACCTTATTTTATTTACAAAAAGCAGAAAATTTTCTTTAACTAAAAATCTTGTTTTAGTGTTCCAAAAATAATTCTCTATTAAAAAATAATTGTTAGCCCCTTATTTTATATTTTTAGCATTAAAGTTAATTTTGGGTATTTATTAACTGCCTGTTTTTAAACATGAAAAGAAAATTTCGTGTGAAAAATTGTATTGAAAGAAAAACAAATTTTCGTATTTTATTTCCTTTTCAATAAAATTTCTCACACGACATTTTGTAATCATTTTCTAAGAACAGTCAACTAGTCTTGAATTTTCTTTTCGTTTCACAAATTTCGTTTTTATTTTGCCAATCGATCTCAGTTTCTTTAAAAAATTTCCTTGTTTCATAAATGCAAAGTTTAATTTCCGTCACAGACGTGTTTGTTCAACATCAATTAATTTGGTGTCTTATTTCCGCCTGTTTTTAAGCTGTCACTTTGATTAAGACAGAGAAATTGTTACTAAAGTTTTGTCTTTTTTAACGTCTGTTTGTTTTATCTTCTAAACAGGTCTTAAAAAACTTTTATTTGTTTCAGCTTAATGTTTAACTCATTAAGAATGCGAAAAGAAATCGAAAGAGATAAAATTGTTATTAGCAACTTTATTTAAAATTAAGCGAATGTTTCTGTATAAGATTCTTAATTATTTTGTTGGCAAAACAGCACTTGGTTTTAATCAATGGAAGAAATTGTGAAGAATTTTAAAATTCAGTTACTTTAAAGCAAAGTTTTTTTTCAACAAAAAGCATTATTTAAAGGCAATTGTGTTTTATGCAAAATTAATTCTATTCGTTAAAATCATATACCCAAAATTTCTGCAAAATATGGAAAACATAGAAATGCTTTTAAATCTAATTCAGATAAGATAATAAAAAATTATACAAAATTTATTTAATTCAAGTTCTCATTACATATCGCACTTGATCAACAAGAGAGTGATCAAAATTTTTATTTAACTTTTTTTTGGAAAAAAGTGGACACGTTGTATTCATATCTACCAGCTGTAAAAATATTACGCTATTTTGTCTACCATTGGATAATAAAATGAATGGTTGGTTTAATAATTAACTCGTGGGCCGGAAAAGATTAATCTTTCTAAAGAAATTAAGCTTCAAATTGATTCCAACACGTTTTATAAATAAGTCGAAATTTATTTTACATATAAAACTTCAATACTCGTACTGTTGGACATAGTAAAGTTTAAAGGAGCGTCAGTAATTTATACGGGCTTAAGCAGCACATTCTCTGGTGCGCCTTGAAGTGTCTAATTTTCTTCCCGTGTGGGGTAAAAATTTTCAACACACATAAAAATATAATTTTCGCAATCAATCTAGTATTCAATGGTACAAAATAAATTTTTCTTTATAACTATTTTTTTTAAAGACTACTTTACACTCAATTCGGCACTACTGCCTTTATAAAACAAAAATCCATATATGATCCAGCAACCGTAAATTTAATTTTTTTTAAGTCATAAGACCGGTTACTCTGGAATCCACAGAAATATGGAGAGCGTACATAAAATAAACAAAATTGAGGTAGGAAATTTGGTCGTAAATTATAGCTTGATGAAAACGTTCAAAGAGCGACCTGTAATATTTTCATGGTAATACTCAAACACGATACATCTTCAATGCTATTCATTGTAACAGTAACAGAACCCAATCTTATTTAACGTTCATATTTTGGTTACAGAAGAAAAGTGGTACCGTACATGCGTAAAATGTCCATGTGTTAAAAAGGACTATGCAGTTTACCCTTTAATATGATAATTTTTCCCGTACACTTTATAAATAGATTATTTTGCATTCGTATTTAAATTCAGTAATTTTTTTTAAATGCATTTTCATTTAAATCTTTATTTGTAATCTTGCCTTAAAATAGTTTAATATTTCTAAATTTGAATTAACATTTTCCCCATTATTTTTTTTGTGTGTAACTTAAATTCTAACCTTTTATGTTTTTTTTTTTTACAAAATAAAGTTAAAAAAAGTTAAAGTTAAAACAAAAGATAACAAATAGAAGTATATGCATTAATAACATTAAAGAATTTTAGCCATAATCACATCCACGCATCGATCTCTTGGAGGCATTTACAACATCGAACCTTGGAAAACGATGAGTGAAACAATTACAAAATAAATTTTATTTTATTTTTTTCCTATGCTAGTGCCGCGAAGTTCTACGCTTGTCTGCAGGTAAGAACCCAGAGTCTCTGGCGGGTATCGAACCCGCAACCCCGGCGCTGATAGACTAGCTACTAGGGTATTCATTCGGTTAACCGATTAATTACTACCCGATCGGTTAATTTAAAATTGGCTATTTTCGATTAACGATTAAACCGGTTAATTTCAGTCGATTAACCGACATAACAAATTTTCAAATTTTTTTGTAATACGAGAAAATATTTTATTATGCAAACAGTGAAGGTGATATTCATTTTAAATAACAACAGCTTTATGTTTCACGTGTATGAGTATGTTTCACATGTATGTGTTTAGTTATTTGTTTCTCATTAATATCTTCTCATATCAATGTTTTAACAAATTAACCGAAGCAATTAGAAGGATTAAAATTTAAAAAAAAAAATTAAACAGGCTTCTAATGGGCATACTGGACGATTTTATGCGTTAAGAGAAATCCAGGAAAGGGACTGAGAAATTAGATATTCCTTATTATGTATGGGTTGCTTTTCTCCAAGATCTCCGATAAGTAAAAGTCAAATTTTATCAAAACTAAAGAAGAGAATCGCTTAAATTCTAAACATTTGAACCAAATAATTTTTCTTAATGATTATTTTATAAGGTCTCCTTAAACTATTGAAATAATACTTGAATATAAATATCATCATATACATATATGTACATAGAAAAAAGGTTTTTATTAATAAAAAATTTTTTTAAATTTAATTAATGTGATAATTGAATCAATTATAGATAATAATTATAAAAAATAATTATTTTTATAGTTGAAAGAAAATTAAAAATATATTTTTGATTTAAATTATATTTAAGTTGTTTAGAAAAAAATTTTTAATTCAAATACATATTAGTTAAATGTCAGAAAATATTAATTGATTTCTTCGTTTAAAATAAAATAATTTAAACTTGTAGAATTGTTGTTGGGAAATGTCAATATTTAATTAAATAAATTAACACATTGTTTGAAACGGCAAAGTTTTTTGATCATTTTTTTCAATTAAAATTAAAAATACAATTTATTGAAAAAAAAAAAATATTCACAATATTACAATTTTTAGTAATCAATATAATAATTTTGGTAATAGGTGCAAAATCAACAACTTGTTTGTTTGATATTATGAATTTGGTATAAATTTGGTGACTAGAGACAATTTTTAATTTTTTCTGTGTACTAAGAATATTTCTTCCACAAATAAAAATCAAACAAATAAAATATATGAATTAATTAAAAAATATGTTTTGCATATTTATGAATTATATTTTTTCTTGCTCGTTTTAGTTCAAGAATTATTATGTTTTTCATGTTGTTTTTTTTTACTTCCAAATATTGTTTAAAAAGTATTTCAATTTAACTAATGCGAATCAATTATTTTTTTATTTGAAAGAAAATTAAAAATATTATTTTGATTTAATTAACATTTTAGTTGTTTGGAAAAACATTTATAATTAAAACATTAATTAAAAACCAAAAAATTTTAATTGATTTTTCGGTTAAAAAAAATAATTTAAGCTTGTAGAATTGTTGTTGGGAATTTGCAAAACCTGTACAATATTTAATTAAATCAATTAACACATTATTTGAAACGGCAAAGTTTGATCATTTTTTTAATTAAAATAATTAAACAATTAAAAAAAATATTCACAAATTTAAATTTTTACAATTTTTAGTAATCTATTTAATCATTTTCGTAATAGGTGCAAAAACAACAAATTGATTGCTTGATTCTACGAATTTGGTATGAATTTGGTAATAAGAAACAATTTTTAATTTTTTTTCTGTGCATGTCTGAAGGCAATGACATTATATCACTTATATATTACATACAAATATATTTGTACTTAAATTTTAAATTCAGAATCAAGCCTAATTAGAAATGCAAAAAAAAACCAGTGCAATAGTCTTTAAAACAATAATTTCTGATTTGTTTTGCTTAAGTGTGATTTTATGCTGTCTTTTTCTTTAATTATTTTTATGTACACCTTTGATTATTCTAACTGTTAAAAAAAAACAAAAACAAAAAAATAAAAAAAATTGACTAAACATCCCAGCTAGCATTTTCAATCGTCTAGGAGTCTACTGGGAATCTGAGGAAGAGTGTTTTTGATCGTTGACGAGCTTATTTAACTGTTACACGTGCTGATTCGTATGAAAGATTCTTCCATAACACAGCAAAAGATTAAACCTAAAGGGAATCGTTTATGATGTATGTAAAGATTATCTAAAGAGTCTTTCAAAAAGCATGCAAAGGGTCGTATGAGACTCATGTCCCCTAAAGGGATTATTTTACAACTCGTGAAATGCTTAGCCGTATAACTGAGCAACCTAAATAAGGGCATCAAGCGTCTTTTTTATGTCAAAACTTCTAATTTCTATACAATTGATATGAAACAAACTTTAAGGTCGCGAAATCAGCACCATCCTGTCCTTATTTTACAGATCCTTAGGTCCGTTTGTTAAATTGGAATTGTATTGACAATAGAATTTTCATATTTTAAAAATGCTTTTATCGGTAGCTCATTAATTGTTATATGAATCTTACAGAGAGTCGTAAAAGATTCAACCCAAAATTAAAAGACGTGCTTGTCAGAAAATGTATAAAAAAGTAATAAATAAAAAAAACATCGGCAAACTGGAGTTCTTATCGCAGCACGACAAAGTTAGTATACATATTCTAAATGTCTGAGCTAAGAAAAATTTGAAGGTTGAGAAAAATCGCTGCAAGGATATGCCTACCTTCCATACATCCTGAATTAAAAAAATAGGATTTTTAGCCACAATTTATATAAAAATGTAGCAAAAACTAGTATCTGTCTGTAGAATTTCACATTTGAGCATTGTTGCAATCGGTGCAATAACATGGCAATCCCCCATAAATCCTTTTTTTAAAAAAACTATGATTTAGCTGCATTTATGATTAATAAAATATTCTAAAATAATGCGTAAATTTGGTTCCATTCGGTGCATACATTTCTATAAAAATGCGAAATTGTATGGTGGTACTAAATACATTTTAGTTAAATGCTATTGCTTTTGTTATTATAGAGTTTTTAGCTTTCATTCAATTTCACTCCAATATTACTTAAAATTTTTGTTATTAAATGGACTATACAATAAAATTATAAAATTATGGATCTTGTTATTTACTGTGGTACAAAACATCATCCAAAGTGACAATATTTTGTGATATAAAATAAATTTTGCATAAAATCTTAGATTTGATCCACTATAACAGGTATTTTTTTTATCCAATTAGCTACTATTCGACTCGTTATTTAGCATCCTTTAAAACAACATATATTTTATTTTAATTGAACCATCATTTGACTTTGGATGACAGCTGAAAGAGAACTATAAATTGAAAAACACAAATGTACCATTATGTGATATATGTGACGTGGTATATTTAAACGAAGTTTTTATTTGCATACTTTATAACAAATTATATGAACAACTTTTTCATCGCAGTCCTGTGTAAATTATCTTTTTTTCTGAGAGTGTAAAAAATACATAATTTCCATTTTCCAGTAGAATATTTAAATTTTTTCTTAACGGTCGATATACATCATAACGTTGTATCTAAATAAAAAATAAAAAAGCACTAATTTTTTATTCATATGTATAAATTTTCAGTATCGTCAAACTTTGTAAAATATAAGGGTGTACCCAAAAAAAATATTGATTACTTTAAATTTTGTTAATTTTTTTCATTGTTTTTTTTTTATAAAAATATACTTAATTTATAAAAATTGTGTGCATTTTTTATAGTAATGAATGAAACTTATTATATTCCAATTTTGGCTATACCATAAAGTTACCTCTTTATTATTATTTTATTTGTAACTTTGGAAATATGGCTCCAGAAATGAAAGCAATTTTTATATTTGCGACAGAAAGTTCTAGGACTTCTTTGCGGATTCTGTTAAAGACTCCAAAAAGTACTACAATCTTGAATAAAAATTTAGGTACTATGGAAAAATAATTTATTATACTCTACCAAACTTAAGCAATTTCGGGGAGTGTCAAAAACAAAAGTCTCAACGTTTACGATAATAGAATAATTGGGCTCAGCAATATTTTAAACCAATAATAATTTCAGTCTTTTTTGCGTTTTGGGGGTAAGCAAAACTACTAATGGCGATTTCTTTTCTGAGAAATATGTTGCATAAATGGTACATGCTCTATCCCTTTTGTGTAGAGCATGTACCATTTATGCAACATTTTTCTCAGAAAAGAAATCGCCATAAGTTTGAAAAGAAAATATTAAGAAATCAATTTTTGGCAATTTTTTTAGTAAAACAGGTAAAAGTTGTTTGTTTATTTAACAGTTTAGTTCAAAACTGGTTTGAATTTGGTGCCTCCACTGTAAATAAAAAGTAAAAATTTATGAATTCTACTCACAAATCTATTGAAGGTACTCTGTTAGCTTTACAAAAATATATATAACATAAATATTATAAGCACTTTATTAATCTTTAGTTTTGCCTATGGGACAGAGCACTGTGCGTAGGGGCTCCAGTTAACCTCTGTTGGTCAAAGGAATTGGGAGGGTAGTGAAACTAGTTCTTCGTAACACCTTGAATTACCTCATATCGGGTACATTAGTTTTACGACTGTACCATTTTCTTACTAGTTCCTTTTTATAGTTGTAAAAAATTCGTTAAATATTTAGATGATTTTATATTGATCATTTATACAGAATTTAAAATCCGGCCATAAACACACTTTTACAAAAAATTAATTTTGTACCAGTCCGAAAACTATTGAATAGTAAAAAAATTGATAACAAAAGTTCTCAAACTTTAAAAATTATCTTCTGTTGGAAGATTCTTAATTTTACAAAAAAGTAGAAAATAATGGCAACTCTTGAAGAGAAAAACGGTAATATTTAATAAAAACGCAGGACAGAGCAACAACTATAAACATAACAACTTTTCCTTTTACCCACTAACACACAGTTTGAAAGTTTTAAAACTTTTCCAATTATGATTTTTTGTTTTTTACTTCAGTTACAATTTTTCTTACCAACACTTTTTTATCGCCAATTTTATTTGGAGCAAACAAAAACACATGAACTCACAATGGCGGTATAAAAAAGTTCACATTCTCTTTTTTGTAGGAGTTAAACTCAAATAAAAAAAAGAAGAACACATTAAAAATAATGAACGTTATGGCTCTAAGAAATAAAACCCGCCTAAGATTACTATACGTATATTTTGCCTTAAAGCTGCAAAGTCATACAAAGAAAAGGCACTCACGTGTGCGTAACTTAAATTGAAAATATCACCGTTTAAATTGCAAAAAACAGCAACCAAATATTTAAAATTCCTAATGGAACAATATGATTTTAGTATATTCAAAAACATTTTAGGTATGGCTGTGAATTAATGTTATACTTACTTAGTAAAGCAAATTAGCTTTGATATCTTCCATTATTCCCATGATAATAAATTCTATTGCAAGAATTAAAAAAAAAACTTAACAAAAATAAAAACACTTTAAAAGTATAAATGCAAAAAAAAAAAACGACACAGCTATTTTTTAATTTAATTTTTTTTATAATTGAAAGATTAAATCTTAATTTAAATTCTTTTTCAAATACCTTTAACTATAATTTAATGCTTAATTTTATTTTTATTAAATTTTCAAATTATTTTTTATTTAATTTAAATGCTTCAATAATATTTTTGCACTCTCACTAATAAGATTAATATTTTCTTTATCTTTTAATAGAATATTTTTTTTTATTTTTATTTGTGTGTAAAACGTATCCCTGCGCGTTTCATTTGTGTGCGTTAACAAGCGAGGACCATGCCGTAATGGGTTCCGTTTTCAACTAAGCGCATTTTGACCAAAAACTGATTATTTAAAATTGTGCATGGCCAAGTGAAGCTACGACAACATTTGTTGAGTTTATAAAAGCTTTGAAATGTGAAAGAGAGAGAAAAAGCTTTGGCTCTGGTTGCCTAGTGTCCTTTATAAACAAACAAGACTGACTGTTTTATCGACTGTACTCAAAAAGGAAGTAAAATAGAGTGTAAGTGAGTAAAAGAGATACAAGTTAAGAGAATATAAAATTTTTTTTAAATCTTGCTCTTTTTATTTTGTTGGAACTCTTAGCTGTGGTTGTCTCAAACATTTTATTATATGTCCTGTTAATAACAAATTAAAACGTGATATGGGTTTTATATCATTTGAAAAGGACCTCGAATTAAACCTGGTGGTTTCACATTGAAATGCCTAAACGCAGAGCAAAAATATATTTCCATGTGGTCACAGATAACCAAACAAGTCTTACGACAACTCGACATACATATTATGATTACCTTAGTCATTCATATCAACAATAATATGGTTAAATCAGTTTAACATTAGACAACCATAGCCGTATTATTTTCGCCTACGGACATGTTATAGTTAGAAACTGGGAAATAGAAAATATGCATTATAAAAGCTGTTTTATGCGCATTTAAAATGCATTCAAAATTTAAAACCATGCCCATCAGCAATATACCGCAAAATATTTTAAGCCGATAACAGTTATCATCAATTAAAAAAAAAAATATAATAATTACGCTTAAAAAAAAATGAAAATTTATTTATAATAATTATGCGCAATTTGGCTGGTTTTCCAGTTTAGCAATATATTTTGCATTTTTTTGAAAGTCATATTTACTAGAGGATGTTCTCATTTCTAATATACCACGGCGCTCCGGTCATGGTTCTTCGAGTTTTCTATTGTGACCTCTGTATAAGCTCGATACTGGAATTGCTAGCCGTCAACCATAATTGGATATTAAACATATTTCCAAATAGGTGTAAAAGCGGTTTTATACAGAATGGCTTAATAGTCCAGGCTAAACTTAGATTTGTCACTAATTAACCAGTCAAGTTTGGAGGCTAGTAATTTTAAGTGAAGTCTCTTGGTTTTTATATGTCGACGCCAAGTCATCTGTCTATCCCAATGCTTACCAAGCTATGAAGCAAAATTCGACTGGGGTATCGTAACACGATAAAGTCTGATAGGTGGACAATTTAAAGAGTTAACTTTTTAACTAGTTTACTCGAATTCGCAAATTTTTACTACCAAATTTTTACTTGACTAACCCTCTGGGACTGACGTGACTTTGTAATCACAATTCCAATGACGTGGTAGTACTTTAGACACTATTTTGATGGCTTATATTTTCCAAGTTCTGCTTTGTAAGCCTTCTGAAATTATTTTTTATTTAAGATTAATATTAAAGTATATTATTATTTGCTGTAATTTATTTTTGAGAACAAAATACCAATTAATTTTAAACAATATTTAATGGCATGCTACAAAATGGCCCTTAAATTAAGCATTTCCTATTTGTTTTTTTGAAGTTTTACACTACACGCAGAGAAAAAATATGGTTGAGCATGGTTACGGCAACTACACTATGTTTATTGTAACAATATA
The DNA here is from genome assembly GCA_943735925.1 of Pollenia amentaria. Lineage (NCBI taxonomy): Eukaryota > Metazoa > Arthropoda > Insecta > Diptera > Polleniidae > Pollenia > Pollenia amentaria. The sequence continues at coordinate 220,211,260 of OX031006.1, read as the reverse complement.
TTGTTGTCGTACACAAAATATTGTTATTTTTATTTAATATCAACAATATTATAGTTACTGTAAACATGCCAATGCTTATAGCAATTATTAATTTAAGTATGGTTCACTGAAATATAATCATTTTTATAGCTACTTAATAATGATAACTTTGAAAATATATTATATTCCTCACATACATTTAATGATATTTAATAGCCATAACATGATAACTTTCTATACGTGTACTCATAATATGTTTAAGATGCAAATAAAATTTCTTTACTCTAATAATATTTTGTCATCGCCATTTGTAAAATCATTTTGCATCAGTTGTATCGTTTGTTTTGCAAATGTCTGTCGAATTATTTGTTATTCAGTGGTAAAACAATTTAAAAAAAAGTTACCCATTAAAAAACTTAGTTTAAACAAATTAATAAATAACGAAATTGTAGATACATTAACATAAAATTGAAAGGTGTCACAAAATAAAATATCAATGCTAAAAAACTTTAATATTCTTTGAAAATGGTGCAAAAATATTGACCATTGTTTTGTGTTATTTTAGAGAAAAAGAATGAAAATTCTATAAAATAATTTATAAATAATTTATAAAATTATAAAATAATGTGAAATATCTGTAACAGTTTAACGTTAAAGTTGCCAATAGGTAAATAAGCATAAATATATGTATATTAAAAATATTTTTCGGTTTTAGATTTATTCTTCACATTATTATTATTAACATGATAATAATATGATTACTTGTTAACTTATTATTATTAACATGATAATAATATGATTACTTTTTAATTTATTATGATTAACATGATAATAATATGATGACATTAAATTAAAATATGATGAAATAAAAACAAATTAGGATTAAGGGAAAAATATTATGATGTAATATTACGAATATATTTGGTCATAATATGATTCAATAATACTCGCAATATGTTGACTACAATCAGGAATCTTATCATAATATGTTGCTCTTAGAATATGTTTACCACAACTATGTTTTTTCTTTGCGTGTAGGTTAAGTTCATATCTGTACTAACCAGTATAGAAAAAAGGAGAAATGAGAACATGAGAAAATTTTAATGGTTTAATAAAAAGCTACAACTCATTTTATCTAGTGCATTGAACCAGCAATTCTACCATGGAAATGCCAAATTGTTTGATCCAATGCTCATAATATGCTCTTCACGGCCTTTAAAAGTTCCAGATGATGTTTTTTTTAGAACAATAAATAATTTGTTTTGCATTAGAGCGACCCATCAATATAAAAATAATAAGAGATATAAAATATTGAAAAAATTTTATTGGCGTGTTGTCTAGGAGACACTACAAAAATATAACAAAAATACTAATGGGGTTGTTTCTCAGACACCTACCTTAATATTAACGGGAAGACACTTTTCTGCTAAGCGCGACGCGTGCGCTCTATTTGATTGCGTTTGTCACGCCAACGAACACATAAAAACTTATTCTTTCATTGGTGTCTGTTAGACAACCACGTCAGTCGCAGAGGGCTAATATAGTCATTAAGTTGATGGGAAACCATTTACGGGTCCAGTTGCAACCCAGGAATAGCTGTGTCAATCGCAAATATGGAAATGGTCACTTTGTCTAATGTGGGCAAATCAGACTTGTATATTAAATAGAGTGTAAGTCTAAGAAAACTTCCCTGTGGAACACTAGCTTTTTGTCTTATGTTCTCTTGGCACCTATTCTTTGTTTCGTAGCCTAAATAAACGGTCCAATAAATTACTCTCTAGTAATTTGTGGGTGTTTGACGGAAGCAGACATTTGATTTACATAACCAACCCTATATGCTATATCTCACCAAAAGCCAAAGCAAAATCTTAAAAACCAGCTGAACAATATTTTTGTTAGTTCAAAGGATTTTCTTATCTCTCCATTCAAGCGGTTATCCTGATCTTTAGTTCCGTGATGTTAACGGAAACCCAGTTGGGGGACTATGGTAATATTCCTGTCATTTAAATAATAAATAATTTACTATTGAAGAACACATGATTTCGAATATTTTCGATATAAAAAATGATGGCAGATTTGAATCCATGCCCGGCTTTAGTATTATTATTAATTAGAAATTTTTCAATTTGGTGGGAAAAATCCTATTAAAAAGACCGCATAAACTAACGATCTCAGTACATTTATTAGGTACGTTCCTAATCATGGATGGTGATATCGAGTCAGTTCCCGCAGATTTTCTAAAGGGTGGTCCAGCAAATAAAACGAAACGTTTTTAGAGAATTATCTTAATATTCTTTATTCTTATAGAAGGATCTATGAAAATTATGTATGGAAGAAAATATCGGCCAAATGCATGACAGACATTTCGTTGGCATGCCTCTATCCCATGATCCATATTCTCAATGACTGTGAGAATATAAATGAGATTCAATGTCGTTAATATGCAGAATTATCTCACCATGTAGCTATTGAATTGTTCTTGGCTTACTGACGTACACTTTTTCTTTTAAATATTCCCAAAGAAAGAAGTCCAACGGGGTCAAATCACATGATCGTGGCGGAAAATTAACATCGCCACGACGTGAGATAACACGGTCATTGAGTTTCTCGAGCAAAAGAGTCATTGTTTCGTTGGCTGTGTGGCTTGTGGCACCATTCTCAATTTCAAGAAGTCCGTTATCGCGATAGCGAGCACCATTCACGGTTACTGCCTGGCCGACCTCATTTTCGAAGAAGTACGGTCGTATGACGCTGCCAGCTTATAAGCCAGTATATAAGCAAGCAGAGGTGTTTCCACATTTCCTACAGGCCCGGTCTGCTAAAATTGGTGCACAATTCTACCGATTGTGCACACCTGACTACAAAAATCACGAAGTGGACGAAATGCATTTTGATTTGATCTACCATGTTCGTAAAAGGATTCAATTATCTTCAGACGATGCTCTATTGAGTACCTCTCCATAGTTGAATTTGTCAAACACTGAAACAAAGAAATATCAAGTTACGTTGTGCAAAAACTGGACATTAAAGCGTGTCTCACAATTAACATCGTGCATTATGGTAAGACCACGCTTTAGTATTCGTATGTTTACGGATAGCCATATTCATAGCTTGCGAACGAATATTAATCCATGCATATGTAGGAGTGGTTGGAATGCCTTAACCTGACTAAAATTATTTGTTGCGTTATTCGGCTGAAAGAATGCGCATAAATGCTCTGCAAAAACTTAATTTTTTTCGGATTTTTATACCATGTATCCGTAGATATAATTTTTATCTTATAGATATACGTTATTGTATTCGTATTAACAAACATAAGCACTGTATTGCGAAGTGTTGCTTCGGAATTCATAACCGAAAATATACGCTTTACACATGCACTGCTTGAAAGTGATTTGTGCCATTTGCGTCTTGAAAATTATATGCTTTTATCCAAACTTGCATTTAAATTGTCTGAAGGTCATTTTCCAAAAAAAAAATTAGTCAATTGGTGAAACGAAGACTATTTCACTTAATCTTGTAAACATTATAACCACAGTAAAATATAAGGCCTGACTTGCGCTTCTTACATTCGTCTATTCTCCGAACCGCTTCTATTTTAGCATATCCATGGGTTGTCAATTTTGCGTAGTAGCTCTATATCCGAAAGTTTTCCTCCCGAAAGAGATTTTTGATACCATCCAAACTGTCATAATGCATTTTAAGATGGTGGTATTTACAAATCAAATTTCCATTTGAATTGAGAACTTCGAATTTTGTATTGATATCATCATACAAAACCCTTAAACTTTTAACATAAACAAATTTTTAATTGCGTTTTTTTGTGGTTGCTTTAACTATTTGTTTGCGTTTGTTTGTACAAAAAAAAAAAAACGGAAGCAATTTGGATTATTTTATACAAAAACCAAATAAAATGTAAAAATACTTGAACATAATAAGTACAGGCCCAGTCGTTAAATACATTTGCTGGTCTATTGCTACAGTTATTTTGTAGTTTGTCGGCAATTTGTTGGTAAATAAATTATCGAATGGATTGGTTATTGTAACTAAACAAAAACACTATAGATACAAATTCGTAAATTAAATCGTATTTTTGAAAAATAGCTCTATACAGTATAGTGTAATGTTTTCGTATAAATGCAAATGTAGCTATTACAGTTCAAAGAAGGGAAGGATTTAACAATTTGCAAGTTTTGTATGGCATTTAAATAAAGAATGGAAATTGTTTTTAAATATCTAATGACAAATTCAATCTTATTTAAAAATAATCTGTTCTGTTTTATAAAAGATTTACTTAATACAGCTTGATCTAATCTGGTTTAAGCCATATCAAAGTGTTTTCCTAGAGTCTATTTTTTTCCTTAATTATGGACCGTTCCTTCGAAAATTCTTGAGTACGATCTCTGGTTTAAAGAAACTAAATTTTATTAAATCTGATTACAATATTATTATTTGTAGTAGTCTTCGGCGTTATTTTCCAAAGGGATTTGTTGTTAATTAAAAGGAGATCATCATAAAAGTTGGTAGTAGTAGGTATGATTTGTTTTTTTAGTGGGAATATAGGTTCCATTGGCAGCCATCGAGAGACAGCTCACTTGGGTCCTTCAGCGGTCCCTTTGTGAAATAGTGGGAATATATCAAATCACTGATTTTGTAGTGCACACTTCAGTGTGCGTTTAAGACTTTTTGCTAACTATACAATAACAATTTTTAAGTACCAATAATTATTTCTATATTTTTGCCAGCTCGTCAAGAAACTTTTTCTAAAGACTTTAGAAAAGCTAAAAATATTATACAAATAAGACCATAAAGTGAATAAGAGTTTTAAACATTCAGGTCTTACTGGTAACAATATCAAAGCTTCAACAAAGCCACAACAATAAGCAGTGAATTTATCTTTCTTACATTCCCCTACAATTGGCTGGGTTTTTTCCAACACGAATTGTATTTGTAAGGGGTAAAAAGAAAAAAACAAATTGCTTAATAAAGCAACTTGCCATTTCAGTTTTTTATTTCCGGGCACATGCAAATTTATTATCAAAATTTATTTTGGGGAATTAAAAATTTACCATAAAAACACTGAAAATTTTTATATTATTGTTTATTATTGAACTACATTTTTGTTTTAGCGTAGGAACACAAATGCACCGTATGACCCATAGGTTACATAGATATGAAGCTCAGTTGTCAAAAAAAAAAAATTAAGTTATGAGAACGCGTTAGTAAAAATGTTATCATTGTGTTTGTATGAAATAAATATTCCCCACATTTCCAGCAAACACAAATAAAAGATCTGAATCATAGTATCGATTCTATCAGAATTTGATTAAGAAATTATATATAAAGTTCTCTCTTTTTTTGAAAATGCTGTTAGCTTTGAATGATATTAAACCATTTTGTAGCAATATATATTAAGAATGGGTTTAATAAAATATAGTTTTTAATTTCACATCAAGCTATGCTGTTTGTTGGAAATATTTCACCACTTTAATGATATACACCTCATTATAAAAAACAAGTAAAGAAGCCCGACTACATTACTCCATACACCAAATACAAATTTTTGAGAGTGTACCCTATTTGGGACTCATGTGCAATCAAGTTCAAGTTTCATGTACTTATACGAGTTCTTTGGCCAAATATTATCTAGATTTCTAAATAAGATTTTTTGGAAAACGTTTGGTATGGGACCTATTGTCAATTCTGGACCTACATGTCATGACAATGGCCAAATATAGTCCGATTCAAATAAAATTTGGTTAAATGATTAAGGTTGAAGTAAAATATGGGCCAAGTTCAATCGAAATACCAGCATTATAAGAGGTTTTTTTCTATGCTAAGCCCGCGAAGCTCTACGCTTGTCTGCAGAAAAGAAACCAGAGTCTATGTTGGACATAGAACCCGAAACCCCAGCTCTGACAGACTAGCTCACTACCAACTAGCCTGCCGGGGCACCCTTTATATGAAAGAAGTTTGTATGGGGGCCTTATGAAGCTATGGACCGATTCTTGCTATTCGTTCTTTTAATAATTTAATTTAATAATTTGTATGAAATTTCAACAAATCGTCTCTTATTTGTGACCTGTTATTTGCGTACAAAGGTTTTGCAGCTAGCCGGATGAACGGACATTGTTAGGTGGATTCAGGAGGCCATTCAAAGTCGATCGGTATGCTAAGATAAGGGTCGAAAACCAACATTTTTGTGTATTACACATATCAGCACAAACATGTGTTGTTGGAGTGAGTATATGTACTTACTGGGTACCATAATTCCAGATGAGACTTTGGTAAGCTGCTTTTTATAAAAGGTGTCAATTTATGCTATATAAGCTTGAGATATGCAGTGCTGTTTTACCCAGAGAGTAACGTTTAAAGAACGCGCTCCTCCTCACCACGCATACGAACAACCTACGAAAACCCTTAAAAACGCGACTTGGGTTTCTTTTGGTTTTTCTATTTTTTATATGATTAGGAACCAGAGCCAAAGATAGTACGGAATAAAACTTTAGGCATTGTTTTAAATGCAATAAAATTCAAAAAAATTTTAACTTCTTTTACAAAATTGTAATTGATTATCAAAAAAATGTTATAAAAAATTCGTTTCTTAATTTTTGATTGTTTACAAAATATTTGTAAAAAAGTGGGTTGAATTCACACAGTTCCTAAATGTGTGAAGAGGTAAATTTATTTTTATTAATTTTAAGGGAGTCTAATATCTATGTAATCTATGGTATGAACGTAGTAGCGTATGAGGCAGATAGGTTGTCAAATTAAAACGTATAATATTTTATAGCTGGCGCAAACGCAAAACCGTATCTACGTCGCACAGTGCTTTGTTGCCATATAACGAAGGGACAAAAATAGAAGGAGTTGCCAAATATTTTTGAAATTTGGTACACTATCATGAAATAGCTTAGTTTAGAAAAATAATTTTTGAAGAAATCGAACCAAGAACACGCCTACCAACCATGTGTCCTGAAATTAAAAAATGTTATTTTAGCTTCAATAATCCCCATAGAACTACAAAAAAATTGTCATGCTGATATACAAACAACTAGTGTGTAAATTTTCATTTAAATCGGAACAAGGAGTCAAGGTCCTTTTTTCTTAAAAATGCTATGACACCTACAAACTCCTGTCCGGTCGTAGTAAAATTTGGTATGTAAATTGATATTTGTACGATATATATTTGTGCCAAATTTGGGTAGAATCGGATTATTAATGTGAAAAATACAAAAAATGGGTTAAAAACGCTTAAAAATAATATGTAAAAATAATAAGTAAGAAAGTGTAGTCGGTGTACCCTATTTGGGACCCATGGGCAATCATGGACACGCCTGAACAAAATTATGTTATGATGTCAAGATTCATTGATGTAAATACTTACATTTATAAGGAAGTTATGGCAAAGAGTATAATTTTTATGAGATCTCTGGTAAAATATGGACCGATTTTAATTAAATTTCGGAGGATGATTTTGATTGCAATAAAATTTATTTGGACCAAATTTAATCTTGATACCAATATAATAAGATGGCTTATCGGCACAAGGATCCTATTCAGAAAAGAAGCTTGTATGGGGGGTATGTAAAATTTTAGACCGATTCGCCTCATATTCAATAGGCATGGTCCTTGTAATAAGAACCTATATGCCAAATTTCATCAAATTATCTCCAAAATTATGACATGTACGCACAAGGTTACAATGACAGCCAGCCAGCCGACATGCCAGGGTGTAACAAGTAAGAAAGTATAGTCGGTCAAGCTCGACCTATCATACCCTATATAAGTATATAAGAACAATTTCAATAATATTTATTTGGATTTATTACTTATTATATTCCTAGTTTATTTCCTTTTAAACTAATTCAAGCTATGGAAATTTGAGCAAAAATCACAAAAATAGCAATTTTTTTAAAATAAATTTTTTTTCAAGTAAATTTTTTTTTTATGTTTTTTTTTTATTTATTAGAAAACAGTGGCCATGTTCTGTTACTCTCGCTTTAAGAACCTTTTCGATTAAAATACTGTTTTTCTCACTTAACTGCGTCTGTAACATTTTTGGCGAGTAGTTGCTGTCACGTAAGGAAATAACTCGGCAATTTACAGAAAAAGTGTGCCTGTAAAATTTTTGTGAGAAAATTTTTGAACTGTCAAATAAGCTCACGCATAAAAAGGGGATGAGACAAAATATTATCACTAAAAAATATATTAAATATGCAAAATGGAATGAATAATAACATGGAGGAAATGAGTATTTTGTTTTTGACTGATTTTTTCATTGTTTAATTATTTTGCCTTTAAAATTTTTGAAAAATTTACGAAGGTTTTTAAAGCTAATTAAATTAAATTAAAGTCGTACTCTACATTAAAGTTCTATAGCCGACGGTTGTATTTTCGCCGCCGTCATTAAAAATGTTTCAATTTTAACAATTTTGGCCTCCGTCAACGATATATGTTACTGGTGTTACAGAACATGGGTACAGTTCATATTTACGAAAACAGAAAAAAACTCATAGACGATATTTTTCTTTGTTTTTTTTTTAATTGATGAAAATTGATAATTTTTTAGAGCTTAAGTAAATAATAATAAACTAATAAAAAATATGTGTAGGAAAATAATTCACCTAAATTGTTTTACAGTTGGTCTTATATATATCTAGAAAAACATAGTGAGAGAAAAAAATTTGAATCTCCTAATCCAATAAATGAATATTTTACAATTAGTTCCTTTAAACAATAAAAACCAAGGTCATATGTGATTTCAGCGCCCTCTTGTAACGTAAAATACAGACAAACACAAATACTTTTTTATAAATATTTAAATTTTTGTTGTTTTTTTTTTATTAAAAAGTATTAATTTGAATTTATGTTTCACAGTATTTGTAGTTTGTTTTCTTTTAAACTCCTGAAAACTATGGAACTTTGAAAAAAAAACCAATAAAAAATACTTATAAGAAAAGAATTTATATAAAATTTTTTCAAAGTTAGTTCTAAATATGGTTAAATATAGGAGAAAATTTCAATCTAGTACTCCAAAAAAATTTTTTTTACAACAATTTTCCTGAAGCATGTAAAACTCAAGTAGTTGTTCAGACATTTTTACTTCAAATTCTGAGACTTTGGCGTCCTCTAGCGCCGCACAGTGGTATTTTTTTTTTTGGCAAAAAGTCTATTTTTTTACAGCTATTTTTTAGAAATCTAATGATGCAATTCTGTAGAGAAATGTTTCATTAGTAGAAAACCATGATTTGTTTTCGAAAAAAATTAAATTTTGTATAAAAAATAGTGTGGTAAAGTTATCTAAATATTATACAACGAAAACTGATGACAATGTTACTACATTTCAGTTGTTTATACAATAACTATGGTTCAACTACCAATAGTTTTAGAGCATTTTTATTAAAATATAGTATTTTAAATTTAATAGGAAAGAATAAATATTTAAATTACATATATAGTTTAAGAGATCTGAGCAAATCAAAATGACTCCAAAAAATTTAGCATTTGCAGATTTCATTAGAAAAAAACAAGTTAGCTCGGTCTTCCTCCGTGTTAGTACTACTACTAAATGAAAGTTTGGAATTTTTTTTTTTAATTTTATGTAAAAAAATTGTGCGACTTTTTGCGATCGCTAAACAAACTTATAAATTTTGTGATAAAACTCACGTATATTTTATGAATATTTACAATAAATTGCAATGCATATTTACAATAAAAGGTTTTGTATACTTTTAGGCTTTTACTTTTACAGATATAACAGGTATCAGTGAAGAACTAATAGATCGCTTCCGAATTATTCTCCAAATAATTACATGTGGGCAAAAAATTGATACGGGGAAGTTTAAGAAATTTTCGTGGGATACTGCTGAGCTATTCGTTCGTAAATACAATTGGTATTCATGCCAGCTACTATCCATAAAGTATTGATACATGGAAATAATATAATTGAAGCAGCAGTGCTCCCTATAGACATGCTCTCCGAGGAAGCGGATGTTTTCCAGAAAATGTAGTAGAACTGCAACAAATACTGATGTTTTGCATCGTTTGCTTGCATCATCTGATCCCTATATAAGTAGTATAAGACGTCAACCACGTAAAAATATTTTGGAACTAGATGATGTAGTAAAAGAAATGATAATTGATAAATAAAAAGTTTAAAACGAGTTTAAAAGTTTACTCATTTCGTTTATACTCAAATAAAATTATTCTTAAATTTGTACTATAGGTACGAAGGGTCTCCGATAGCCCAGCGAAACTTGATGATATAGTTACCGAAATGATAGATGATGAATAAAAGTCTATATTTAAATGCATGTATTGAAATTTATTTATAAAATAATAAGTTTTGGTAAAGAAACAAAAAGTTGTTGGAAAAAATATAATATGGGTAATAAAAGCTCAGTGCAAAATTTCAAAAACTTTGGGCCAAAAATAAATTTAGGGTTCTATGGGCGGTGGGTAGAGGGCGTGGCCAATTTTTATGAAACTTTATATTCTTCTTAATTGAGCTAACCAAAGGCTCTGTGCCAAATTTCCAAAGTTTTGGGTTCTACGGGCGGTGGGTAGAGGGCGTGGCCAATTTTGATGAAACTTTATATTTTTCTTAACTAAGCTAACCAAAGGCTTTGTGCCAAATTTCAACATTCTACGAGCTCTCCTTATATTTTTTGCCAAGCATTGTATGAACAAATCCCTCTATGCGCCGCCAAGAAGAGTTAAATCTAAAAAATTCTTTAAAATTCATTTGAATTATATTGTTATCTATTTTTTTGTACAATATAAGCTTAGAAGACAAAAAAAGCAAAAATAAAAGTGTTTACAGCAAAAAAGTATTTAAAAAAAAATCGCAAATATTAAGAGAAAAGCAGCAAAAAAAAGCATTTTTATTTTTTTAATATACTCGTATACTTTTATACATATGTATATAAAAATTACAGTTATTCTTTTTCTTCAGACTCGTGAAAACAGTTACAATAAACAATCATGTGGGCTTTTATATTTGTAAACGTAATTTTTCTTCGTCTTTCTGCTAAAAGTGAATTGTATAAGGAAAAGCTTTATTCCACGTCAACGGATGTTGTTGGAGCAAATTTATATTTCAAAATTTCATTTGATGAGACGCTTTCTACTATTTCGTTACCAGGTTTAACACCAGTTTGAAGATTGTTGTTTATATGTAAAATTTGTTTGAACCCCGGATTTCTTTAAAATACTACCTTAAATTTGTGGATATATTTCTTGTCATGTAGATTCTCAAGTGCTTCTCATACATTTGACACAATATTTACACTTTCGTGAACAGATACCCCAACTGTTTGTAGCTTTTTTATAGACGACACACATTATACTTATATATATCCTTGGCGTGCGCGATCGAATCTAATTCATCACTATTTAGTTTAAAAATAACAGACTTTACTTTATCAAGGTATTCTGCGTAATACATTGTGGCTTCTATCCAAGTACCCCAACGTGTAGTGCTTGGGAAAGGTGGAAGAGCCAAATTGGGATTAATTTGTAAAAATAACTGCTTTCTACGAGGAACCTATGGAAATTAAAATTTTAGTTTGTATGTGTGTAAATACGAGTTATTGAAACCTTACCTTTACAAAAGCGGATTTGGTACAAGATATTAATTTATTTACATTCTGAAACTCTAAGCGTATAAAGTCAGCAACACGAAGAAGTCCATGAGCAAAACATGTCAAATGTATCATTTTAGGATACATTATCCTAAAGGACAAAGTCCCACTTAACATGTATGCCGCTGCATTAGTTACCATTAGCAATACTTTGTCATATTAAATGCCTAGATTAAATTAAAAAAACATAAAAATATAAAAAAAAAAATTATGAATCAAATATTCACTTACCACTAGGCCATAAAATTTGTAATTAATCGTTGCAGAAAGTTGCAATAGAAGCCCCATTTGCATTTTCGAGAACACCCATGTCCAAAAAAAAGGTTTATTTCCAACATCATCATTTAAAATACCAAATATAAAGTTGGTCACATATCTTTGTTCGCTATCTGTTGTTTCATCAACAGAAATCCATATATATTTATCATTAGCCTTTTCAGGCATTTTTCCCAAAGATTACGTATACATTTGAGGTATGCATTTACATCGAATGAAACTTTCGCTTGGAACTGACAAATCGGCGTACTTTTGAAAGATGTTTTTGAAACTGGGATGGCTTACTTTTTTTACTGGTATATTGGTATCCAACAACAATTTACATATATCTTCTTGAAATGTATTGGCAGTAATAGTAACAGGAAAAATTGTGATCCTAAGTTTTTGTGGACGATTTTCTTGGAAAGCAGCTAATTTGTGTTTTTTTTGTACTAAAATGCTGCTCCACATTGCACTTCCTTTTGCTATTAATTTTACTCGAACACACATTACAAAAAAGCCAATCTTTTTCAACTTTTAATACTTCAGGATACAATTTTACCATTTTTACAAAAATAATATATTTGACTTTTCTTTCGGAATTTTTTTTTATTATTTTTTTGTTCACAACGGCCGTTTTACTTATTTTGTTATAACTCAAATTAGTTACATGGTATTTTTTGGGATGGTATGTTTATTTAATTTTATTTGTAATAAAGCGTATTGAATTTGGCCCAAAAACATTAAGTCCACAACTAACATATTTTTGTTTTAACCCAGAAAAAATTTGTCAATTATTTTTTTTCTCGTGTTTTCTCAAAAAATATTTTTAATAACAAAAACAGCAAAAATGGGTAAAAATAGCAAAATAGAAGCAAAACAGCAAAAAAAAAAAGGAAATTAGTCTTCTCTGAATATAAGATATGTTTTTATACCCTCCACCACCACTGTGGTGAATGAGGGTATACTAAGTTTGTCATTCCGTGTGAAACATTTTTACAATACATCTAAGACCCCATAAAGTATATATATTCTGGCTCCTTGAGTAATTCTAAGTCGATTTAGCCATCTCCGTCTGTCTGCCCGCCTGTCCGTCTGTTGAAAACACGCTCACTTTCGAAAAACGCAAAAGAAAAGAACAAGCTTGGTCTCAAATTGCTTGTAGTTATCCTAAGCAGTTTGGGATTGAAATCCAGCAACATCGGTTTAGTAGGATCAGAACTATGAATCAAAATGTGGAACCATTACCCAAAAAAAATTGATAATTTTGATACAAAAACTAACATTAATGGTGGAATAATGCACGGAATCACATAAAATTTTGCACGAATTCGCTTTATACGACTGCAAATCATACTGTTTTTCGTGTTTTTCATATAAACCCTTCTCGCTAGCATATTAAAATTTGGTACGTCCCAGTTTTATAGGACCAGAAATCACTATGTAAAATTTTTTAACATCGGTCCATAATTTACAATAGGCCCCATATAAACCCTACTCCCGGAAAACAGTTTAGTACACCTAAAACCGTAATAAATAACGCTATCATATCAAAATTTGGTACGTCACAGTTTTATAGGAGCAGAAATCACACTGTTAAATGTTTTGAACATCGGTCCACAATTTACAATAGGCCCCATATAAACCCTACTCCCAGAAAACAGTTAAGTACGCCTAAAACCGCAATAAATAATGCTAGCATACAAAAATTTGGTACGTCACAGTTTTATAGGACCAGACATCACACTGTAAAATTTTTTGAAGATCGGTTCATAATTTACACTAGGTCCCATATAAATCCTACTCCTGGAAAACGTTTTATTGCGCCTAAAACCGTAATAAATAACACTATCATACTAAAATTTGGTACGTCACAGTTTTATAAGCCCAGAAATCTCACTGTAAAATTTTTTGAAGATCGGTCCATAATTTACCATACGTCCAATACGAATTACCCTCCTAAAAATCATTTTAGTGCGGCTAACAATTTTACGAATCATGATATTTTACTCAAGCCAGTTCAAAGTTCTAACAAGAAACGCATAAAATTTTCTTATTGTCGGTCAATAATTTAATTCAGGTTTAAACCGCAACCAAATTTAATTCTGACGTTCATTTTTGTGAAGTTTAGTTAATAATATACATGTATTTATTACACCGTCCGACAAAAAAAGAAAAAAATTGTTAGACACGAACCGGATGATAAAATTCTAAAACTATAAATTAAATGGAGAAAAACAACGTTTTCAGTTTTTCATTTCGTGATCCTTTGTCCTTTTTAAAGGACTTCAAATTTTCAAAAAGTACACTTTTCAAAAAATATTTTAAAATACTTCCGCTGATCCAACAATGCCAAATTTGAAGTCAAAAGAACAAGAAGAGTTGTAAAATATTTTGTATTATTTTTACTTTATCCTGTCAGGATCAAACGATGTCAAAAATGTCCTTTAAAATATTCATCCTTTAATATCCTTTAAGATTGCAAATAAATTCCTTTAAAAAAAATATAAAGTTCAAATTAAAATATTAAAAAAATGTTTATTTATATACAAAAAAGGTTTATTTAGAAAAGTGCATGTTTTTGGTTTGTCGTTTATATAGACCAGTAGTATCACGACAAATTGACCAACAGTATTCGGCCAGCATATGGGCGGTATTTTTTCCACGGTACCGATTCTCAATTACGGCGAGCTCTTGATGGAATCTCTCCACGTGTTCATCACTAAAGTCTCCTTAATTACTGGGGAAAAAATCCAGGTGGCTATCCAAAAAATGAATTTTAAGTGACATATTGACTCCCATTATTCCATAACTATTCACTAGTTTCTTAACAATAGCTTCATAATCTACAGATTTATTATCACCCAAAAATGTATTTATTACATCTTCCAAACTATTCCACGCTGCCTTTTCCACAGTCGTTAATAAATCGGGAAACTCTTTCGATTTCATTAATTTTTTATCTTGGTGAATTAAATACACCTTAAAATATAAAACTTTAATAAAAATAACCCATTGTGATCATTTAACCTACCAGCCTCAATTTTCGCAGTACTTAGCTTTGGAAAAACTGTTTTCAAATATTCCATTGCTGAACCATCACTATCAAGTGCCCGAACAAAATTACGTATCAAACCCAATTTAATGTGCAGGGGAGGAAGAAGTATCTTAGATGATGGAACAAGTGGCATTTGATTTACGCTATTGATTCCAAGCTGATGACTAAGGCGATACGGCCATTTATGGTCGACATAAAAAGCACTGATGTTTAGAAAATCCATTTTTTATTCCCATGAGAATAGCCACCACTTTAAGGTCACAACAAACCAACCAACGTACTTTATTAACTTAAGAATGACTTTTATATTTTCATAAGTTTCTTTAATATCTATCTGTACCATAAATAATGGGCACTAACGGGTACACGTTGCCATTATGTAATAATACTCCTTTAAGACTTTTAACGGATCCATCTATAAAAAGTCTCCATTCGGCAGGAAAAATTATAATTTTTTTAAACAATTCTAGTTGAATTTTTTTATAAAGTGGCAACTATTTTAGAACCCACGAAAAAATATGTTAGGTACCAAATAATCTAAGTACTAGCTATTTTTTTTCGAATGAAATTTTAAAATAAAATATAAAAAATAAAATAATGCAAATTTAAAGTATTATTTTACACTTAAGTAGTAAAGCTAGAAGGTTGAAATTTTGGCATGTGGTATTCAATATTTGGTCCTTCAACGCACTATTTGTTTTAAAAAAAATTATTGTAAATCTAAAAGGACATTAAAGGATTAAAATTTGAAAGGACATTTTTGACATCTTCTAATCCTAAAAGAATAATAACAAAATTATGCAAAATATTTTACAACTCTTCTTGATCATTTGACACCAAATTTGGCACAGTAGGATGAGCAGAAGTATTTTAAAACATTTTTTTAAAAATGTAGTCCTTTGAAATTTTGAAGTCCTTTTAAAAGGAAAGAGGATCACGAAATAAAAAACTGTGAACGCAGTTTTGCTCCATTTAATCTCTAGTTTCAGACTTATGTCATCCGGTTCGTGTCTAATATTGAGTGTCGGACGGTGTTATATAGAGCCCACTCCTGTCGGTGGAGGGTATCAAAGATTCGGCACAGCCGAATATAGCACTCTAACTTGTTTTTTTTTTGATTTTTGTCTGGGGGACACAGACGTCATACGCCGACTTAGATCCAATTATATTTCATACGCCGATTGCGACCGCATTGGCATAGAAACAGAAAAACTAAATATATAATATTAAATTTTTTTAGTGTATTCAAATTGAATAATTAAAAACAATATTTCTAAGATTAAAGGAAAAAATACGCTTACGATGGAATTGTGAGTAAAGAGAGCATATTTTTAAATATGTACGGCATTACGTCCTACGTTCTTGCCACATACGACCCAATTGTGATCCTAGGCATTATTGTTTTGTTTTCGGTTTATATATACATACATATGTATGTATAATAAAAGTATCGAAGTTTGCATTGGATAAAGTTGGTTGAATTATTCGAGTTATTCGAACAAATTAAAACTCTTATTCGATTGATTGAGCAAAATTAAAAAAAAAACGAATAATTCCTTACTCGAACAAAATCATAAGTCAAATAGTTGGATAGTCTAGTTATAACCCAATAAAAAATGGAGCTTCCAACGCAGCAGGTTTATAAGGGAAAACGTAAAAGTATCGCTTGCCATCTGTCTTAAGGAAGACACGAATTTTATATGGCGAGTTCCCACTTTGAAGCAATAAATTTTTGCACACTGAATTTTTTATTGTTATCGTTATTGTTTAATATGATCTCTTACAAACCTGCTTCGTAGAAAGGAAATGTCGTGTTATAGCTTTCTTTAACTTGTAAAAAATTCCTTTACTTACCTTACTGCATCTCTGTATGTCTTATTGCGTAGCGCAAAACTGTGCACTTACTTTTTAACATTTACTATTAGTGCTTCGCAAAACAAGAAAATTTTTCATTGCACAGAAAAAAACTTCAGTACTTTTTTTGTCAGTTAAAAAAATATTTTAAAAAGAATTTCAATTTAATTATAATTGCATCAATTATTTTTTTAGTTAAAAAAATTAAATATATAATTTTGATGTTATAAACATTTTAGTTGTTTTGAAAAAAATTTTTAATTAAAATATAAATTAAATAACAACAAATGTAAATTGATTTTTTCGCTTAAAATAAAATAATTTTAACTTGTAGAATTGTTGTTGGGAATTGTTAAAACATAATCTATATTTAATTAAATCAATTAACTCGTTGTTTGATATGGCAAGGTTTTTTATAATTTTTTAGTTAAAATTGAAAACATTATTTATTGAAAAAAAAAAATTGACAATTTTCAATTTTTACAATTTTTAGTAATCATTTTGGAAATAGATGCCAAATCAACAAATTGTTTGCTTGATTCAAAGAATGTGTTGATTATAGACAATTTTTAATTTTTTCTGTGTGGGAAGATAAATATTTCATACACCGCTCGAGCATAAACTCGAGCAACTTAAGTTTCGGTCTATAATATCAAATAATTTACAGACAAAAGACACCAAGTAAAATCATTTTGCAATAAAACAAAAAACCTTTCCTAAAATTTTTTTTATAAAAACTTTTATGACTAATATTGAAATGTAATTTCAGTTAATTAAAAAAGATTCAAATTATTTATTACAAAAAAAAAACACAAGCTTTTAACTTTATCTTTTGATTTGTGAACATTTAGTTACATTTTTTTTAGTTCACCATTTTTGTACTTTTTCCTCGTTTTTGCTTAAACTTGTGTTAAAACCTGGTCAATTGCTTTTGTTTTGTGTCTTTTGCCATTTTTCTTATTTAAAATGCTGTAGACATTAAATGAGTTTTAGATTTAATTTTAGATAATATTTATGAGAATTTAACCAAGCGTATGGATTTCAATGGGATCGTGACTGTTTTACAAGAGGCAAAAACAAACAAAAAATTATTATATTACATCTTGTTTTTTTTTTTTTTTTTTGTTTTTAAATTAAAAATAAAAAAACATATCTAATGGAAAATATAACCAAAGTTCAAACAAAAAAAAAAAAAGGTTGATTAAATGTCGTTGAAAGAGGGTAATTCAAGATAGCACTTTGGCTTAAATCTGATGTACTCTAGAATTATAAATTTTAGCCCCGTAAAAACGTACAATATTGTTAGTCAATTGTCTACACAATTTAGAGAAATATTGGGGCACGTGTAGAGTTTCTTTAATATATTTAGCTCTCCAAATCCAGTAAACTTTTTCACTAATTTCATTGGCCCGTTGTCATCAGTAGCCGAATGTAATTAAAGGCATTTGAGTCTTATATCTAAGTACTTCTTCTTTCATTTCAGCAATCACCTGGATAATCTTATCTGCCTAGTGGCCCAAGTTGATGGTTTGCTTGGATAAACCAATTACATCCCACTCGCTGGCTCTCATAAGTTTTTATAACAGTGCCATAAGCTGATATTTTGCTTTGTCACGACCTATTCAAAAACTTAGTTTTCATTACATTTAGAATAAAAGGCCCTGCCTTTTGGTCTTAACGTTAAGCTCTGCTCGATTTCATAAGCCCATTAAAATAATTTTGTTCTTCAACGATGTCTAAAAAATATGTTGAAATAAATTTCTTCCTGCAAATAAAACTAAGAAAGGGTACTATGTTTGGCTATGCCGAGTCTTATGTACCCTTCACCATGGTGCGATAAGAAGAGCAAATTATATTAATACAGTTCCTAATATATAAGGTAGTCTATTTTGTGCTATGCCCACTTCTCCAATCCCGCTCAAGTTTTTAGTGTGGTTGTATATTGACAACTTAAATGCTTGTACCTAATTGGTTACTTTGGTTGCCATTCTCCAGATAAAGTGAAAAAAACAAGAACAAGGGATTTGTCGGTAAAATTAGAGGCAGTCGGGACTATATGTGATGCAAAAAATGTAACGATCTAGTCCCCAGCATATCTTGGATCTTCGGAAATCTCATTTCAATGGACAGACAGACATCGTTATATCAACTTTGCTACACATAAGGACCCAGAATATATTAAGGCTTAGATTTATTGATAAAGGGTTTAGCAATATTGTTGTAGAAAATACAAATGGAATGATAAACTTATATTCAAATAAAAGACCCTATCCACCTGGGGTGAAGGGTATAATAAAACATTTGCTAGTTTTGACAAACGTGCGATAACCATTTCCCATTACCTAGAGCATTTGACCTCGCTAAAAATAACTTTTAAACAGCGAACTGCTTTTGGCTGGCTGTAAGCGTATTTGAAACATTTAAGCGAATAAAATTGTTATATACAAGCATTTACAGGAATACTCACACACAAAAATGCTCAAAAATTCATACATATCCAATGAAAAAATCGCTGTGGAGAACAAATAAAAGACACTTTTTAAATTGCCAACTGTCTAGTAAAAATTTATATCAAGATTATATATCTTTTAATGTGTTTGTATTTGTACAACTTTCATGCATACATGTGCTCAGGGTTGTCAGATGTCTTTCGAACTTTATACCGAAATTGTTAATATGTGTCTAAAAAAAATCCCAAAAACTATTTTTTGCATACCCAAAAGTAAACATTAAATAAGTATTCTTAACTTTTAATTAAATTCTATTTTATTAATTAATTCATTTATTAATGATGTGCTAATAGTCCCAATTTTTGAATGAAAACACTGAAATTTATTGCTGTGGTTGTTTAGGCCAGCTCGTCAGGAAACTTTATCGAAATACTTTAGAAAAGCTAAAAATATTATACAAGTAAGATCATAAATTGAATAAGAATTTTAAAACACTCCGGTCTTACATGTAACAATATCAAGGCTTCAACAAAGACACAACAATAAACCGTCAAAAAAAAAACCAGCCAATTGTAGGGAAATGTAAGAAAGAAAAAACTAGCTTTCCGACAGCAATAAATTTCACTGTTTTCATTCAAAAATTGGGACTATTAGCACATCATTAATAAATGAATTAATTAATAAAATATTAAATTCCCGAAAATAATTTTTGATAATTCTATTTAATTTGTCATTAAGACAGAAAAAATTCTTGGTAATTTTTCGCCAATTAAAGCATTAATCCAAAAACAAAAAAAAAGCAATTTTAATTAAAAATTTAATCAAGTGAATTAAAAATTTAATCAAGTAAATTACCCGTTTAAACAAGTGAATTAAACTTTTAATCAAGTGAAGTAAACGTTTAACTGATACTATTTTTTTGTTTACTGGTGCAAATTTGTTTATTAATATAACAAATTTTTTAATTCAAATCAATTTGATTTTTTTATTTCTGTGAAATAGTTTTTTTGTATTTTATATTATTTGTACATTTGACGTATAGAGAATGTTGGTAACCGAAATGTTTTCCATTATCGGTATTACTATATTTGTTATTTCTGTATAGATATTGGTATTTTAATTATATCGGTATCGGTATACCGGTACAGAAACTCTTATAAACGTATTTGTTATTTGTTATTTCTGTATAGATATTGGAATTTTAATTATATCGGTATCGGTATACCGGTACAGAAACTCTTATAAACGTATAGGTATATCAGTTTTGCAATTAAGTTAAATAATCAAACGACTTAAATGACACATTTATTACATGATGGCAATTATCAAACGAAACGTTTCTTTACAAAAAGTTTGCTGAGTAGAAACAAATTTAAATTTCCAACTCTTGTTCCATTGGAAAATATGTTTGTTGACAGCTGAACAGAATATGGATATCGGTATTAAAAGCTGTATTAAGCTACATATATGTCAATTTTAGACTTACTTGATAAAAGGTTAATTTCTGCTTACCTTTAAATTTGTCATTCTTCTCGATTTTTAGTAAATTTTTCTACTACTAAGCAGTTTTATTTTTTCCAAAAATGGTTCAAACGTGCCAAAACAAATTTATTTATTTTTAAAAACAAATTATTTTTATTAATAGCATATGTACTAAGTATTGCATTTTATTTCTTAATTTTGCTTTTTTGTATCCATTGTTGGAAAAACCCATGCAACGCAAATCAGTTTTGCCAAAACTTGGTGACCAAAATTGGCTAAAATTAAGGAAAACAGTGGCTAAAAAATGTATTTTTTGGCATATTCAATACCAAAAGAGCAATTCCATATGAAAACGATCAAAATTGGCAAATTTTTGGACGACCCCTCTCCGATTTTAAAATAAATAGTCTCAATCGATTGCCCAGCAAAAAATAATGTACCTACATATTTTTTTTTTTTTTTATAGTGACTGGTTTAGTGGTGGTGTACACCACTCGTTGGAATGATAGCTCGTTGGAATGGTATTGAATCAGGCTTTAATTGAAAAATAAAATTTTCCTAATTTTTCTTGAAATTTACCTTTAAATTTTCCCAAGAAAATTAAATTTTCCGATTTTCCACAGAAGCTCCTAAATTTTCCGGCTAATTTTTTTTTTTTTTGGATTCCTCATAATTTTTGCTTTAAGAATCAGCAATACAAAAATGGGCCCCGACTCCTTGTTTGGACAGGAGAAGAGCATTTAAGAGACCACCTTGTTAAAAATACATTTTAAAAATTATTTTACAGTTTAAAATACATTTATGAAGAAAAAATCTTTCTTATTTTGCTGCTTATACTTAATTACAATATTTATTAAAAATTTCAATTGTCTTGGCATCATTATAAAATTAAAGTAACTTTAAATTTAGCACGTCGGCAGACGAAGAGTACCGCTTTACATTAATTTATAGTTTAATTAATTTACAGTTATAGTTTTGACATTATTATATCTGTTTTGAATTCGTCGCTCCATGGCATCGTGTTCTTTTTGAGTGCATAAAACTGTGTTAATGGCAATTTCCTTGCTTTGAATCCACGAAAACAAATGTTGTACATTTAAGATCTGGTCAGTATATGGCCTTTGCAAACTTGCCTTAGTCGCCATGCGTTTTAGGGTTCCCCCTAACGCATCGCATGGGCCCTTACCGTGGGACGTCGCGAAAAAGTGCCACTCGACCTTGCAGTTTTGTTCTTCTTCAATTATGCAAAGATTGTAAAAATTTTTTTATTCTTGTACTGAGAAGCCGCGCCGTCTGAGAAAAACGTTACTTTGTCGATTGCATCGAATTTTGATCTTAAGAATTCAAACAGTTTCATTTGAAATAAATAAACGGACACATAATTATGAGCTAAACTCTCCGCGACAACAACAAGGCTTACGGTCTGTAGTTCGTTATCTTCGTTTTTGAAATAAATGCAAAAAGGATGCACCGTGCACTGGTCGTTTGCCCAGTGATAAGCCTGAATTTCATCCTGAACGAGAAAAGTGTAATTCTCGGCAAAGTCGCTTATCACAATGAATTCATTTTGGGCTAATTTCTCCTTACTTTCCTTTAGAAATTTCGATTGCATCTCGGATATGAAATGGTGTGCCTTCAGTTCATTCAACTTGAATCCGAATTCCTCGATGAATTCCGGAATCTGCTTTACCACGGTCTCAAGGGAACATCTGCCGCTGCTAATTATCCACTGTTTGAAATGCACCTCCTGAATTAACAGCTGTTCAAACTTTTTCGCCAAATATTGCTCTAGCTCGTCAATCTTCGGACAATTGTCGCATTTGGACAGATGACAATTTTCCGTGTGGTATGCGCACAACGACTTCGACAGGAGGTCCCTATATGTTTCAATTTCACCGTGAAATACTTTCAATTTCTTGCATGGAAAGAAAATTAATTTGATGTTTTGATGAAACATGCAAACACAGACTGAATGCGTTCCGTGCCTGTCTAATGCCAGCACGCATTCTTTTGGTCGTAGGATGGCAAACTTAGAAAATCCCACTTTTTCTGCTGGGTATTTCTCATTGAACTGATGGTATGCTTCGGATAGATTACATAATAATAATCTGCGCTGCTTGTGTACTTTTTCTCCATCTTCACGTGTGATAACATAGTCACGTGTACCTGGGCAGGCGCGGCTGTTGTCATCATTGCAATCTTGAATCAATTTCACCGTTGCTTCGCTGAGGGTCCTTGAGCCAAATTTCTTGGTGGGAGTCGCCAATATGCCCTTCTGTCGAACTAATTCTTTGCTTCTTCTCGCGATGTAAAAAGATGTTTGAAACTGTTCAGAAATCTTGCGTATAGACCATGATTGAGGCAGCACAGATAAAATGAGATATTTCTCCGGAAAAGTGGTCGCTAAATTGAATTTTCTTTTCAACTGCTCAATCATTTGTTTGCCGTCATCAACGTCATCTGCTTGACTGCATTCGTTATCAGAGCCTTCATCAAATATTGTCGCGATTGCACTCATAACCTTGCCTTTTTTCTCTTTCCTGTATGTTTCACTTCGCAACTTTCTGTTTCTAATAGGCGTTTCACCTAAAGTGGTAATAGCCTCATTCAAAGGACTCAAAGACATATTGACCATCGGAATGTCTGCCTCACTATCAGATGAAACATTTTGTTCACTTGTCATTTCACTCTCGGATTGTGGCTGCATTTGTTTCAATGCATTTGCTTGTTGAGACAAATCGATTTTACACTACGCAAATGAATTCTGCTTCTTCCCCGTATTGTATATTTAATTCATTCATGTATCGCTTCGAAACACCAGTTAATTTTAATACTTTTATCTTTTTCGAACGATGTCCACTCTTGTTAAACGGATTGCAGCAAAATTTATTCATTTTACTTTAAATTGTCTTTACAGCTTCACTCTTTACTTTACAAAAAAAAAAACACTTTAACACTTTCACGTTTAGTATTCAACTGATATTTGACTCAGAGTGTGTGAAGTATTTATATTTATTTTTTGGTAAAAAATAGGTAAAAAAAATAAGCGATATTTGCTTTTCTTTAATAGGAAAATTTGCGTGAACTACTGGTCATAAAATGTTTTTTAAAAGGAAATTAATTGGTTACTGCCAATAAGCCGACCACAGGTCATAAAATGTTTTGCAAATTTTTTAAATTACCAGGTAATAAATATTTCGCCATATTTATGGAAAATCCGTGTTTTACAATCTTTGCATAATTGAAGAAGAACAAAACTGCAAGGTCGAGTGGCACTTTTTCGCGACGTCCCACGGTAAGGGCCCATGCGATGCGTTAGGGGGAGCCCTAAAACGCATGGCGACTAAGGCAAGTTTGCAAAGGCCATATACTGACCAGATCTTAAATGTACAACATTTGTTTTCGTGGATTAAAAGCAAGGAAATTGCCATTAACACAGTTTTATGCACTCAAAAAGAACACGATGCCATGGAGCGACGAATTCAAAACAGATATAATAATGTCAAAATTATAACTGGAACGCAAAAGTTTCATTGCTTCATACCAAATATTTCTGATATGTCAATTAATGTAAAGCGGTACTCTTCGTCTGCCGACGTGCTAAATTTAAAGTTACTTTAATTTTATAATGATGCCAAGACAATTGAAATTTTTAATAAATATTGTAATTAAGTATAAGCAGCAAAATAAGAAAGATTTTTTCTTCATAAATGTATTTTAAACTGTAAAATAATTTTTAAAATGTATTTTTAACAAGGTGGTCTCTTAAATGCTCTTCTCCTGTCCAAACAAGGAGTCGGGGCCCATTTTTTTATTGCTGATTCTTAAAGCAAAAATTATGAGGAATCCAAAAAAAAAAAATTAGCCGGAAAATTTAGGAGCTTCTGTGGAAAATCGGAAAATTTAATTTTCTTGGGAAAATTTAATGGTAAATTTCAAGAAAAATTAGGAAAATTTTATTTTTCAATTAAAGCCTGATTCAATACCTTTCCAACGAGCTATCACTCGTTGCGATCGCTTTAGTAGTTTTTTTTTAAAACAACTTTCAATGAGGTCCCTTATGAAGAATTCTTCAATTTTGTCACATGACAGTGGTGTACACCAACACTAAACCAGTCACTATAAAAAAAATATGTAGGTACATTATTTTTTGCTGGGCAATCGATTGAGACTATTTATTTTAAAATCGGAGAGGGGTCGTCCAAAATGTGATCGCTTTCATATGGAATTGCTCAAAAAAAAAAAAAAATTCATTAAAAGTTTTTTACAATGAAATTGTAAATTAAGATCAATTTGTAACTTAAAAATAAACGAAAATTAAATATCTTTTTGGAATTAAAAAAATTAAAACGTCGCTAAATTCAAAGTTGCTATTTTTCGTCTAATAGGAATCACGTGTACCTATTAGTTTTAAATATTTTGAAGGTAAATCATAATCCAGGCAAATTTACCCAACCTTTTGAGTCTAAATCTCAAAAAAAAAAAAAAAAAAAAAAAAAAAACGAAAAAAATATTGTTTTGTTATGGTTAAAATATTTACCTAATTGATAAAATCGAATTAACGGTTGCTTAAGGCAAATTTATTCTCGAATCACTTTGAACGATGTTTACTTGGCGATACACCCTCTCTACTTCAGCATTAGACCATGGAAGTAAGAGCAACTTAAAAGTCAATTCCGAAATTTCTAAAAATTTCTTGTTGCCACCTGCACACAATAACTGTTGCATTTTTTGGCGCTGCAAGATGTTGCTTTTTTTTGGTGAAAACTGATCGTTTATAGCGGTTTTCAACATATGTTAAAGTTGTGATATAAATTTATTTCGTTTGAATTGTTAAAAATGTTTTATTGACTTTCAGCAATTTTCCAAGAAAATAAAAATTATTATTTTCAAAAAAAAAACGGAAAAAAATTTTATGGCTAAACAAGTTGGAAAATGGTTAAAAATATGGCTAATGACTTAACTCATTTTTTAATGTCTAAACAATGTTAAAAAATGGCTAAATGGCCACTAAACTGCTAAATTGGCAGCACTGACGCAAAAAGTGCTTGGTGGTACGCAGAGAAGTTTTTATTCTAATTTGGCAAAATTCTAAAATGACAGTGATTTTATATTTAAAAATTTCTATCCAAATGAGTTATAATTTTTTAATTTTACTTCATTAAATAATTCTATCCATTTAAGAAATGAAACTTTTTTCATTGTAATACATAAATTTCTGTTAAGACCTTTTTTAACTTTCTTCAAATTTTTTATGATTTCCTCAATTTGTTCTGAGTGGAAAAGTCTTTTATCTGTGGGCGTGGCAATCTTTGTCTAGAATTTTTTACTCATATTTGTATCATCAGCGCGTGGGCAGGCCCTGCACTATTATATATGGGCAGTAGTTAAGAAAGTCAAAACGAAACGTATAGAAAAGGATACACAACAAATAAGAATTCTTTCTTTAATTTTATTTCGAGGAATAATGCTAGTACAACAAAATATTCTTACTGTAGCCAAAAAATACTTACATATAAAAGTAGTCGCAGAGATGCCCTGGAGTTCGTTTGTGTGAGTTTTTGCGACAGACTCAAAAAAGCTCCTTTCAAAATACAAGTGTTCCCAGCCAGGCCCAGATGGCGGTTTGTGTCACACAAATTGGGTATCTATTAAAGGGTTAAGCAGAAATAAAATTGTCCCAATGGGTAACAGCATATATGCATGTATTTATGTATGCATGTAAATGAAGAAAAATGTCTTTCAAATTTATTGCAATACACTTTTTAGACATACAAAAATTTATCTTTTTTTTTTTTAAAGCGATCTGACGATTACAGAAATGTCATTTGTTAGTGAATGATTTGTCACAACTCTTTTTAGGTTACCGGACAAGTGAGCTACACAAAATAGGCCCGAAAAAACTTTTACTTTTGTTTTTATATTTATTTATTTTCATCGCAGTTATTTTTGGGAAACCATAATTTTTCATTAATAAGATTTTGTTGGTTACGCTTAATTCCCAATTTTTATTCTTGATAAATACACTGTAATTTATTGTTGGAAGATTCTATGCGAATAAAAGAGAAGATAAGCTCACTGTTTATTGTTGGTATTTTGTTTAAGCTTTGATATCGTTGCAAATAAGACTTTTTTGAGTATTTGTAATTTTTATTCCCTCTGTAGTATTCTTTACTGATATCTTTGGTTTTTTTTTCTTGGGAAATATTTTTTGGGAAAAATTTTCCTGATGATCTGGCCTAAGCAACCAGTGAAATGCGCATAGAATCTAGCTTATCCTCCACCAATAAATTTTAGCTTATTTATCAAGAATAAAAATGGGAATTAAGCACAGCAAACAAAATCTTATTAATTTAATTATTTTTTTTTTAAATAACCCGTGCAGATGATGAACGAAATTAAAAACGATATACAAAACACCAACAACTACCCAAAATTATAAAATTATCCCCAACAAAATCCCCAAACTCCAAATCAAATTTTTATTCCCGCTTGCAAAATAAAATACCTAATTTGGGGAGGAATTCCCTAATCTGACAACTTTGGCTGTGCAAGCCTTTATACATATCCTAGCAGCATGTACAAGTCTGTTCGCAATCTGATATTAATATTTTTGTTTTTGTTAACATTGTATCTTTCGTATACATATTCATTTATACATTTGAATTTTAATGAAACATACACTTGCATGCTGTTGTAATTTGTATTATGAACATGCATATATCGGTCTATGTGTATATGAGTTTGTAAACATGCATGGTTTTTTAAATATGTGCAAATGTTACTATAGGTGTGTGTTTTTGTGCTCACATAGATACGTGCTATTAACAAGTACTCATATTCACTTACAAAACTCTTCGTTTTTTAAATTTTTATTTTAGAAGTATGTTTTTGCTTGCTGTTTTGTACATTGCAGTGGTTAAGGGTATTTGCAATGACATTAACACACAACAGGAACGTTCACAAATTCACGAGGTCAAACACAAAATTTTTTTTTTAGCAAACTAAAAATAAAATTAAATTTCTTGTAAAAAATACAAACTTAATATATTTGTCTGTATATAACAACAGATTTAGGTAGAAGAATTTGTTAGAAAAAAATCTAGTACGTGCATGAAAATGGCTAGAAAATATATCGAAAATGGCTAAAAAATATTTTTTCACAATAAACACAGAACATTGGTCTAAAACTTAACAAAGCCAGTTCAAAAAAATTTAGATTAAAGATCATTTCCTATCTGAAATAGAAATGTTAGAAATAAAATGTAAAGAATTAAAATTTTAAACATACCCTTTGCGCGAAATTATCGTATATGCCAATTTTTTTGATATTGAGTTTTTGATGGAATCTTGTTCTATATTCAAAGAGGCGTCACCTGACAAAATATTGTAGGCGAATTCCACTTCGTTGCTCCAAAAATTGATTGAATACTTTATCGTATGTTACACTCCATTTTTTCTTGTGAGCGATTTTATCGTATCTGCCATTTTGCATATTGTAGTTGTTACAATATTAACTACATATTTCTTTCTAAGCTAGAAGTAGAAGGTAAAGGGAATTGCGCGCTTTATTTTGGTTTTTTGCCTCTATTCCTTTTACCGTTAATTATAACTTCGTCAAACTTCGTTGAAAAAATTAAAATAACATATTTACTTCCCGGTCATACAATGATGCCAGTTGATTCTGTGCATATCATAATTGAATCATTTGCACGCAGGCGTACCATTTAAGTGCCAAGTGAACGGCCCACAATTATTCGCAATGCACGAACTAATCCATCGGGGTACAACTGTATTGAAATAGGCCACTCAAATTTTGAAAACTGGAAGTCCTTTGCAAATCTGTTACTATCAAAAAAAGTTAAACTAAACATAGCTTTATTAGACAAAAAATCAAAATCAATTGAACTAATTTACGAATATTCCGACAATTCCACTAAAAAAACTATAAATAAGCTTAATTTTACCTTTAAGTAACGAAAGTTGTACAATTCACCTTTGTGTATCTCTTTGCAAAAATTCAATGATTTGAAAAATATATGTTTAAAAAATGGCATACCGTCAAAATACCACAATGGGTATTTAAATTTTAAATATTCTGTAAAATGAATGTTAAATGAAAGCGACGAAGAAGATTAACTCACTTATTATTATTATTGCTTCTGTTAAATATTGATTAAATTTTTTATTACTTTGTACCATTCTAAGTTAAAAATAATGAACAAATACATAAAACCACAGATAAATCTTTGTTTCAATTTATTTCTAACACTGCCAAATGATATCGTTGGTGCCATTTTCTACACACGCATCTACGAAATGTTGTGAATGAAATTATCGTATGTGCCAAAAATACGCTTTTGTCGGAAAACTTGAACTTTTCCACGGAATATTTAAGGTATTATTATATTAGTTAATTATCTAAGCACATGCATATTTTCATTTTTATATTGCAAGCGAAAGCAGAGAAAATTAGAAAAATGGCTGTCTGTAAAATTTGGTTTTGGTCGATATATTGCTGAGGGGTTGAACTGCAAATTTTCAGCTCATCAAATTGTTTCACGGTTCCCTTTTTTAAAATAAACTAAAACACTTTTAAAATTTTTAATTCAAAATTATTTCATTTAGTTTTAATTCTATTCAATTACAATGTTTTGTTGTTATACGTTTAGGTTTAAGTTCACAAATTTGTTTTTTTTTTTAAATTTTCAGGGTCACTTTTTTAAATCATACTTTTTTTCCAAAAAATTTGTTCTTTTTAATTTTTATTTTCAGGGTTACACTACGATTATTTTTGTTTTTGAATTTAAGAGTCCCAAATTTTCTTTTTTAAGTTTTTAATACATAATTTTTTTTCCCAAAGGTTTTAGTAAAAAATTATCCGTTTCGAAGGACCATATGATGATGGTTGAACTATAAACATTTTGGCACCTTGACTTAAACACGGTTCATTTTATTTTTTTTTTTTTTTTTTCTCTAAATAAAAACATTTGGATTTTTTGTATTTTTGGGTTTTATATTTTATTTTTTAATTCAATTCGTTTGGTTTTTTACAATGTTTGTGTTTTGTTAGTATTGTTAGTGTTAACTTCACAATTTTGTTTGTTACAATATTAATGTTCTTTTTTGTTTGCTTAATGCGCGACGATGATCGAAACTGGAGTGAGAGTTGTTAATTTACAAATTATTTATCAAGCTGGATTTAGTATAAAGAAAAATAATGTAATGACAAAATATGATATAAGTAAATAGCAATTTAAGGACCGTTACTATTTTACAGGGTGCTGTGTTTTAACTGAGTCAGCATTGAACACTGTGGCGAACAAAGTCAACCAGTGCTTCGTTTTGATTCACACATGAATTTATTTTATTTTATTTATATTATTTTTTTTCATTTGTTTACTGTTTAGTAGTTATTTAGTCATAAGCAATTAAAGATATATGTAAATCTGTTTAGTTGTTAAGTTTGAATTTTACGGTTGGTAGGACGCCATCTGGTTGTAAGAAATGTAGTTATTTTTAATAGAGCAATCCTGAGTTGGAATCATATGTTTGCACTACGACAGATTGGTAGTGAGTGTGTGTGTGTATTGTGCATACACAAGGGAAGTCGTATAAAAGGACAAACATCATTTAATGCGTGACAGTCGGTCGTGGGATCGCAATAGGTTAAGACCTACTACTGTTTGTAACGTTGTGTGAAACCCAAGGAGTTTTATTTGGTATCCCGTATGAACCTGGATACCGCTGAGTCTACCCCAGCAACCAGCGGGAAATGTGTCGTTACAACACATATAATAAGAATTTTTGTTTCAAAATGTGCCGAATTTTAATAATTTGCCTAATAAAAGTGGCTAAATTGGGAAATTTTTTTTCATGGAAGAATGCTTAACAAAAAGTTTGAAAAACAGAAGGAAGAACATGGAAGTCAATTAAATTTATAATCATTTACAATAACAAATTTTCGATCCACTAAGTAAAAATACCATTTGGTTTAAAGATTGATGTTTGACTATTGACTGCCAGCCGTCGTCAATGCCGCTGAGCGTTTAACGGCAAAGATTTTCTAACGAGATAGTATGATTAATATCTAAACATGTCAAAATCAACCAGTCCGTGAACGTGGGTGTGGTCCTATGGTCAGTCAAGAATGAAAATTATCAATAAATTTTAATTAATTTCATGTTGTAAAATTCCTTTCTTCATAAAAATAATTTAATGAAAAATAAATTTGATGGACTTCTGATTAAAATGTAAAAATTTGGATTAAAAACTATAAAGATCTCAATGAAATAACTACAATACTAATTATTCAAAATTAAAAATGTTTAAATCAAACCAATAAATGGCTTACTGGCAACACTGATTTGATGTTACCATTTGTGTGATTAGAAAGGTTGGTGATTCAAGGCAAATCATTAAAGGAGAATCAAATGGTTCATTATTAACAAGGCAAGTTTTTATACAAATATATAAAAAAAAAGTTAAAAATATGCACGCGAAAAATCTCAAACTAATAATTTTTTTTCAGTTTTATTTAAACAAATGATTATTTCAAAATATAATTATGTGGTTTCAAGTTTTTAAATTGTCAACTGTCGCATATTTGAATCAAATTAATTCTCACGGAGAAAATGTTTCAATTTATTCATCGATTTCACTTCTATTAAATTATATGTCACTTTTTTTCTAAATTTTCAAATGTAAGTGCAAGCATATTGGATGAAAAGTTTTATGAAGCTGTCATTTGCTTAAGCGAAACTGATCGCATATTCTGTACGGAATCAGATGGTTTTTGATTTTGTTTTTTAAATGAATAAGATGGGCTTTAGGTTAATTTTTGACAGAAGCTTAAGCTAGCGTATGTATATTATAGTTGGTTATAGTCGATTACATGTTTTGTTAAATG
Source organism: Pollenia amentaria (assembly GCA_943735925.1). Taxonomy (NCBI): domain Eukaryota; kingdom Metazoa; phylum Arthropoda; class Insecta; order Diptera; family Polleniidae; genus Pollenia; species Pollenia amentaria. Next base: position 220,179,628 of record OX031006.1, on the reverse strand, counting down.
CTTAAATTAATATTTTTAACTTAATATTTTGAACTTTGTCTGTTACGTCTTTTATGACGAATAAACTTTCATATAAAGCGTACAAAACAGAACGATACTTATTATGGGTTACCTCTCACCATATTTAATTATTTTTTTTTAATTTCTTTTAACAAAGCAGTATCAAAAATAAAATATCCAAGATTTTTCAGTAACCGCTTATTTTAGAAACACTTTACCAGATGTAATGAGAGTTTCAATAAGTCTGTGAAAACTGTGATATTACATTTTTGCTGACAATTGTTTTAATTTATTTATTTAAGTTTTGTGTTGTGATGTCCAACTTTACAAATACAAAACGGTGATATAAATTTAAGAATAATGTAGACGGAAAGAAAATAGATAATTTACCAATAATAAAAATCAATCCCTGAGGAAGTTGGAAAATCCCAACGAAACGTAGGAAATATATTGATAAAATGCGATAAATTGTCTTTTATTTACTTAAGAATAAAAACAAAGACCTTGAAAGCCTGTCTATAGGTAACTATAGGAGAAAACATTTTTGAAAATGTAATTTCTTTTATAGCCAATTTACACTACAACGAAATCTAGTACTTTCGAGATTTCAAGCCAAATCTAGTTGTTTTTGGCTAGATTTCTCGTACAAAACAAAATCTACTCCGTGACTAGATTTTGACGAAATCTATTCGAAATCTAGTAGTACTTATTGATACAACTATGTTTTTCCCCATATAGCACTAAAAACTACTTCCCTGCACAAGAAAAAAATGACATTTTAACAAAAAAAAAAAAACAACAACAATAATAGCTGCTTGTTAAAATTGTTAAAAAATTAAAAAATTTTGTAAAATAATAAAAAAATGCAAATGACAAATAATATTGATAAAATAAATGAAGTTGATTATAAAGAAAATGTAATGCAAATTTTTAAATGCCTATTTCTTTATATGTAAGTATGTGTTACACAAAAAACTTGCAGTCGGCGGTTTTTGTTGTGAAAACCAAATCTCGCTAATGTCAAAAAAGTATAATGTAAACGAACTAGATTTGGAGGAAGATTTCAAATGAAATCTACTAGATTTCGATGTAATGTAAATGCCCTATTAGTTCCTGTTAAAAATTCAGACACAAGAAAATGCATATGAAAGAAAAGAACCGATATCTATATTTTTCTTTTGTAATTGCATTAAATTAACTCTAGAGCAATTCTCTTGTTAAAAACGGCTGCAAATCAGTGTAATATGCAAATTTATGCAAAGCCTATATTTTTGGGAAATACTTGAAAAATATGCCAATGCATATTTATTTTGTCATGCAAAAAGCATTAAAACCTTGACCTGATAATTAAGCTTGTTTTTTCTTCTTGCAACTATAATAATATTGAAACTTAAATATTTTCGAAAAAATTGTCAACTCGAGTTTTTAAAAAAAATTTTAAGAACATCTTCGTAGCTAAAATATTTAAGCATATAAATTAAAGTCGTTGTGTTGCTACACGTCATAAGAGTGTGAGTATGTCTGTTATTTTACATATGTCAAAATTTTTATCACTGATGACCTGCGATTTTGAGACTCATGTCTTCTATATCAATATGTTTGCAAAACTTTCATAAATATGATTATATACATATGTATATGTGACATTTAATATATAGCACACATACGTTCATATTGCATGAAAAAAATGTGTTTAGGTCCTAGTAAGTTGCTGCATAAAAAATTACCATTTAATCGAAAAATGTTCTGGAATATTTTTTAACATTAAAAAAGTAAAACATTAAATAAAGAAACTATTGTTTTATTGATTTCCGTTTGTCAGTCCCATACACAAGATTTAAGAGTATGTCTTATATTTACAGTAGAATTGGGCAGCATTTTAAATACAAATACAAACGTATTTTGTATTCGTAGTACAATCCCAAAACGAAATTTGTATTTTAAATACCTGTCGCTCAAGTGTTTTGTATTTCAAGTACTTATACCCATCTATTTAACATTTGGAAGATCTTTTTTTTAAAAATCATATTGATGAGTAAATATGATGGTGCTTTTTTACTTATAAATAAAACATTTTTGTTTTTGTATTTTATTTATTAAATATATCTTAAATTTATTTGGTTTTGTTACATGGTAATTTTTTTGTTTTCTTTAATTTTTTGTTCACAGTTTTCTGTTTTTACAATTTGTGTGAGTTAAAACATTATTTATAGCCCTTTGCAGACTTATCTACATCTACCACCAATTTGCGAAGAGGTTGACATTTTCTCATAAGAAATACTTATACCTCAAAATCAACCTCTTTACAAGATGTTTCATTCTACATCTTACGATTATTTAGGTTTCATCACTAGAATAGTGGCAAAAAATTCTATTACTATTGGGGTATCACTGACAAAATGGCATAATCTAAGTTAAGGGGAAACGTTAAGTATTTAATACTTTTCTAGGTATAACATTTTTTAGGAGAAACACGAAGAAGTAAACACACTGCCTGTTTTTCATTTCTAATAAGTTAATTGCTTCCGGGCAAAGAAAAGTGTACTTTTCTTTGAAAAAGCCCACATTGAGCTCCAACAAAAAAAATGCAACAAATAAACAAAACAAACTTTATCAATGTCATTACTTTTTTAAAACATCTTAAATCAATCAAATCTGATTTAGTAAATACTTATTGCTTAAAATTGCAATATGCAAATTTTATTTTAATATGCTTTGTTTAAAGGTTGCGAAAGAAAAAAAAATCATATCTAAAAAAAAAAAAAAAAAAATAACACCTCCATCAAAGTTTCAGGATTTTTAAAGAATAGTTTGAGGAACCCCTTACAAATAAAAAAAAAATAGGGTTTTGACTTAGTCCAATTTTAAAATTTAATAGTTTACAGATATTTTAACATATTGTTAATAGCCCCAAGTATTCACTTTAAAATGGCATACAAATCATCTTCGAATGTGAAGCAGTTTTCAAGATATGGGAATCTCCTCCGAATAGTTAACCAGGATGGAAAAATAAAATGTTGATAATCATCGTCTTTTGTTATTTATAATCATAAAAAACGTCTAGGTTTTTATAATAGAATGGTTTCATAGCATATCTCAGCTGTATTACTTCAGGAAATTGGGCTGGAAACTGGAAAATTTCATATTTTCTTTTTAAGCTACTTCTAACGACATTTTTATATTTAATTATTTTACATGCAAAGAATAAATTATGTTCGCACTCTTTCTTCAAAATCTCTTTATTACAATCAATTAAGAAGAGAAAAGTGTACAGAGAACAAAACAGTTCGATTAACGGTTAATTAAAAATCGTACGTTCGCGACCCGTACGTTTGCGACCGGTACTTAAGACAAATAAACAAAAACCAATAGAGATATTTTATTTTGTAAATACTGGATAGAGACCCACATTAATACACTTTTAAAATAAATTAATCACTTTTGAATATTCCGTTCTATTTCGAAAATTTTTACATTTCACTACTGTTAGCCAAAGTTGACTTCCATTTTGCGTACGTTCGTGACCACATTGTTATAACTATCATTATGAAAACTCAAACTCTATGAAATCCATCTTTTGCACGAGAAAAAGTTTAGTTTTCTATATTATTTGTACATCAAAAGCATACGAACGTACATTCGTGACCCCATGAAATGCCCATATTGAAAAAATAAACTCAACACATTCGCCCAATTCGGCGAATTTAAAACATTTTGAATATTGCATAACTTTTGAAAATTAAATTTTATAATTCGTTGATATATCGCTCATTTACTTCAACAACGTCATAACTAAAAAAAATCCATTTCGAGATAAACGCGTTTAAAGTTTTTAATTTGCTTTAGCCACATAGAAAAAATAAAGATACATTCTCTTCAAACGTGAAAAGTACAAAATATATGAATATGAATTTTATACACAATGGGGGGACTCACAAGGTGTGCTATCAAGTCATATCGTCATAATGTCCTAAATAATATTTTACAATTGTTTAAAAAAAAAATATTGTTGTGTTTCAAACAACATAAAAAAATATTTTATCGTCATAAAATAAAACTCTTGTGAGGAGTTTTATATCGCCGCCAGAAAATAAAACTCATTTCAGTTTTATTTTTCCCGTCACAATCAAATTTGTATATTCAAACAATTTATTTTGCACTTAGTTTATTGAAAATATGATATCTTTTTCATCAAATAATTGTTAAAATTAGTTAAATTTGTTTTCGATAGAAATAAATTTTCAATTATCAGCCAACAGCAGAATGGTCCGAAATTTTTTTCGCCATCATTTACTTTGAAAATGTGATGTTAAATTGTTGAGTTACAATTTAAACAATAGAATTAGGGAATTTATTCCCTTTTCGTGAATTATGTTGTTTTAATCAACATAAAATGATTTAATGATATTTTAGAGGCAAGAAATAAAACTCCAATAATAAGTTATATTCGAGGAGTTTTATTTTAGACGGAAAAAACTCCTTTAATGAGCTTTATTAAAGACGGAAAAAAATAAAACTCCTCAAATGAGTTTTATTTTTACGTTGAAAAATAACTCATAGCTGTGGAGTTGAGATATTTTTTTTAAGATCATCATAGATTCAGAAAGATTCCGCAAATATCAATCTACCGGTATATGAAAGTAGGTACAATATTCTGTACGTAAAATAAACTGAAATTGTAATATAAAATAAATGAATATCCAGTTAAAAACCGGTCTACTTATTTTTCATTTATTTTTAACGAAAAGTTTATTTAATTTTTACTGTCAAAAATTCAACTGCGAATTCCGCAAAAACAAACGAATTTGCAGTTATTTTATATAATTCAACTATCAAAAAAATAGCCGAGGAATTCCGTAAAAACAAATGAATTTTTAGTTATTTTATTAAAATTAACTATAAAGAATAACTGACAAATTCCGTAAAAACAAATCAATTTTGAGTTATTTTATATAATTCAGTAATTTTATATAATACAGGTTTTACTCGAGTTTCAACAAAAAACCAGACACCTGTCTGCTTGTGAGAGAGAGAGAGAAAATATTTATTTTTATTTACTTATACCGTTATAGATGTCTGTTTTACTTTTGTTGTAGTGACCACTTTGTTTACAGAAGAACTTTCAATTATAAAACACCAGCAGCATGACCGAAATGGTTTTCGCAATTATTTTACGTTAAAAATTTGATGTATATAACTAAATAATTTTAACAAATAGAATATGGAAATTTCCTACACAAAACAAGCAAATGATTTTTTACTTTACTTTTTGCCACAGATCTATAAATAGATCACTAAAAATGAATTGTTTGGTAGTTAAGTTATATAAAATAACTGAAAATTCATTTGTTTTACAGAATTTGTGTTTCATTTTTTATGGAATTCGCGGTTGAATTTTTCACAGTAAAAATTAAATTAACTTTTCGTTAAAATTAAATGCAAAATAAGTAGGTCGGTTTTTAAGTAGATTTACAGTTGTATTAAATTTAACTTTCATTTAATTTTACATAGAGAATACTTTTACTTAATCAACAGACAATATTAAATGCATCCGAAAATCCGCATTGATGTGTATATTAATGTTTTTTGAATAATGTTAGAATAAATAAAAGAACTTTTTTTGAGCTCGAGGTCTTTTTTAATTATTTTTATTTTATAATAATTTATTAAATTTTGCCGATATTTTGTTTTTCATTGAAAAACATCTTCTGGGCTAAAATCTAGAAATTACAAGTAACAAAACTAAACAAACAAATGTATAAATACAAAATTCAAACGCGTATGTATATAAAAACAACAAAACTCTTACATTGCAAAAATTATTAAACAGAAAAAACTTAACTATTATTATGTTGTGTTAACATCGTCTAATTGTGAACTGAGCTTAAACAAGAAAAAATTGCGCTTATTTCGTTTGTTGACGAGATGGCTATACACTCTCGCAGAATTCTCATCGACATCGGCTTTAAATTCATCCTAGTTGTTGTTTTAATTATGTGTAACATTTCCAATGTGAATCGTCTTTTGTAGTTATTTTCACTCTGAAACACTTGTACCCCAGGGGCGAATTTGTCGATTACAGAAGCGATGATGTGATAGACACGAGTAAGATAGTAATGCACACCATCTCAATTACAACCAAGTACACTTTTTCGAAAGCATTGCCGCATTTATGGAGTGAACGCCTACCACTTGCACACAAAGTAAGCGGAAAAGTGAAGTGTTCATTTAATAAATATAAACTCGGTACTGCTTCGCACACATTGTAAGCAGGCGGTAGACAGTCTATACACAATCTCGCTTACTTCGTGGGCAAGTGGAAAGCGTCTTGCACACAACTTCGCACACATTGTAAGCAGGCAGTAGACAGTCTGTAAACAATCTCGCTTACTTCGTGGGCTAGTGGAAAACGTCTTGCACACAACTTCGCACACATTGTAAGCAGGCAGTAGACAGTCTATACACATTGTGGCTTACTTCGTGGGCAAGTAGTAGGCGTATTGCACCCTACTTCTCACACATTGTAATCAGGTAGCTCAGGTAACTTGCGATAATTTGAATATATATTGACGCTTATTAGTAGCAAATGAAAAATAACGGGACAAAACAAAAACCTACATATAGGTATACATGCATACATACATACATATGAATGTATGCAAGTATAAGTATTTAAATATATGTACAGAATATTTCAGCACATTTTAAAAGATGAACGAAATTCATTTTTGTAAATTCCATACACAGCATTCATACACTTTGTAAGCTAGAATTCATTGAACACAAAGTGTAACAAACTTCATTGAAGAGATGTGTTGTGGTATGCAAAGTTCGCCGCTGGGACATTGTCAAAATCAGGAGAGTGTTTTCTTTGTGCACAGTGGGATAACAATGCCTTTTTTGTGTAGGAATATTATTCCGTAATTTTTGATCCGATTTGTGTGATGAAATTCTTGTTTTCAGTTTGTTTTTTGTGGTACCTATGTAAACTTTATTACATATCCCAAATTCATATCGAATAAAATACAATATAAAATTTAAATGTTAGAATCTGCTAAAAATAAATTTGCTTGGAATTTTAAATGTTTATTTATTTAAAAATTACTGAACGGAATACTTCTTGTATAATCTACAGTCCGTTACTGTAATAATATTGTGAGTGTAGACCTCCGTTAACTCTAACATGAAGAGTTTTTTAAGTTCAAATTGTCTGTATAACTGTTATTTACGGTCCCTAAATTTGTCATTTCTTAAATACGAAACACAGGTGTTTTTGTTTAATTTTCAGCAACAGCAACAAAGGTAATACTTTTGAAACCTGACCTTTTAATATCATACCTCGTTGCGGTTTTATGTAACTTTATTAAAGTCTATTTATATTCATTTTGTAGGTCCAATTTGAAATAAGCGTCCGATCATCACAGAGTATTTAGTATTTTAGAAGGAGGTTTTAGGTTAATGATAACATAATTTAACAATAATGTAAATAAACAATACAACAACAAGTAAGAAAGTATAGTCAGTCAATCCCGAACGACTGATACCCTATACCACATTTTAAGCACACATGGGCAATCAGGGACCCGGTGAAACATAATTATGTTCTGGGGTTAATATGCATACACGAGTTCTTTGTTGTGAATATTATCTAAATACCCAGTAAAAAAAACTTGTGTTTTTTGAAGCACTTAAGAGAAGAAGCGCATAATCGAGCGCTTCAATAAGAGAGCTCTTACACAGCAGTAAATGATAACGAATGAAATGTACAAAAAAGCTGCTATTTTAGTGCTGACAACGAACAAGGTTTTAAGGCGAAAAAATATATTATGAAAGCGAAAACACCCCATACAAAAATCAAGCATCCCATCAGCAGGTTTGAACCGATTTTAGGTATGATTTCATACATAAAACCCGCTTCTCTTGGAGCACATTTTCTAGTGGGTATCGACATCTATATAATATTTTTTCAACTCAGAGCGATTTTAAAGAGGGGGTTTATTTGGAAGTTATGGTCAGTTTTGGGCGTACCAGCAAACAATTTTGTCATAACATTGTGGTGGTATAAGGTATCAAAACTGCCATATTTTGTCTAAAAAGTATACTTCTCTATGAATGTAATAGTTTGTTTTTATATATTTTTTTGCGATAATATTTTCCTCCGGAAATGAACTGGTATTATAAGTTTTGTTATGCGCTGGTGAAAATGTTTAAATTTACAAAATAAGCCACATTTTTTTGTCATTGTGGTTGTTTAATATTCTTGATGAATACATAATTAAATGGCATGTTTCTAATTCGTTAATCATCACAAGCCAGAGTGTTGTTGTTTGACCATCAAACAAACCAAAAGCACTGAGAAGGCGTTCTCAACCAGATTTTTGGAATTAAAAATATATAAAAAGTATGCTTAGATATTTTTTTTGTGGTTAACTTCGTGGGAAAATTTATGAAATATTTATCCAACTATGACTGTCTATTAAAAATACGCTGACTTCCAAAGGACTAAAGGGAAATAATGAATTTGGTGTTGAACTGCTTCTTGTTGAATTGAAATACATTACAGTTGGTTTTGTAGAACCAAAACATTTTTAGCTCCTAAGAATTTTATACTTCCAAATTATTAAATATAAAATTTGTTTAATGTATCCTACCAATACCTCGCTGCTTAAGTTAATTTTTCCCGCTAACTTTGTTGGGCGCTAAATATTAAGACACTTGTTTTCAATTATTTGCGTGACAATATTCTAAAACCTTGCAATGTTTTAATGAATTAAGGTATACATTTTTTCTATATAACTGAAAAGAATAGCAAAGTTATTGATGATTGGACAAAAATTTAGCCGACATAGATCTTCTACAAACCCGCTCCATAAAAATCAGATTTAATCGCCTTACAAGCTAACAGATAATGATATTGTAATAAATTTTGTCCAATTTAGTTTTAGAAAATTTGAAATCGCACTACTAAATTTAAAAAAGTTTTTGTTGCTTAAATACTTTGGTCCACTTACTTTTCTTTCCAATGCCACATTTTCATTAATAAATATTTGAATAACCTTATTATAGCGGACAAAAATTTTACATAGGTCTAATACAAACCCACACCATAAGAATTACTTTTTATCGCCTTAAATGCCTTCTAGGGAGAGCTGGTCAGGCCAGGGCAGATCGTATAGGGGATTTGCTATTTTCACTGATGGCTCGAATATGAAGGGCACGGGGGCGGGGGTCTACATTGAGGATCTGGACATAAGAAGGTCATATGGACTTCCCGACGACTGCAGTGTATTTCAAGCGGAGGTTCTGGTGGTTTCCAGGGCCGTGTAATTGGTAGGATCTTACATTGCCAAGGGCTCGGAGGTCACTATATATGTGGACAGCCAGGCGACTTTAAGGGCTGTTATGTGAACTCCAGGCTAGTGGGTGATTGCAGGAGGGCTCTAGGAGAAATCTTAGGGAATTATATTGTAAGACTTTGCTGGTGAGCTGATGAGGTGGCGAGACTGGGCTCGGAAATGGAGGATCCTTACAGTTTGTAGGTGGTCAGGCCTCCAATGAGCTTCTACTTTGGGAGAATTAGGAGATGGTTTCTGAGCGGGACCAAACGGGTCTTGCGGGGCCGAACGGACTGTCGAGTATCACGCACGCTGTGGCCGATGTTTAGTAGGTCAAATTCAGACGCGGTGCTGGGTAAGAGTAGGGACGGCGTCAGGACCATGATAGGTATTATCACGGGCCACTGTATGATAGGCAGAATGGCGGTGAGTATGTGGTCTGGCTTATCGGATATATGTAGGTTGTTTGAGGACCCGAAGTTGGAGACAGTTCAGCTGTTTCTGTGCCACTGTCCCAGGATACAGAACCTTAGTGGCTGGGTAGCAGATTCCTGCACGAATTGGGAGATGTTTCGGGCTGCGGGCTCGAGATTCTGACGGAATTTGAAATGAGAATGATCTGGGTGCGCGGCAGGAGGCTGGGTACTGGGAACATGTAGGGCAGTTATCCTGTTTGGTAGGGTTGCTTTTGTTTGTTCTGTCCGACTAGAAATAAATTGAGTTAAAATGACGTGATTTTCAGAACAGGCCTGTCTATGTACCTGTTTTAGACTGTGAAACATAAGCCCATAAATATAAAATTCGCGCACATGAAGTTAATGACTGTTCAATTAACTAATAATAACATATATCTCTTTATTTCGAAAATTCCTGCATTTCGTAAAAAGCACGACTGTGGTATTCTACTGTATAATTGAAATTAACTATTAATAAAACTGGTTGATCGTGTATTTAAATGTCTTCATATTAATAACTCTTTACATTTAAAATTCATTTGAGTAAAGCTTAATGTCTATAAATATGTGGACTTAAATTCGTTTTTATTTTTACTTCTTGTTATGCTATTTTTGAAAGTGGTAGATGTCCATTTGGATTTAAAAAAAATCTAATATTTTTCTTGGTAATTGAAATAATTAATCTTTTATAATGAAATATAAAGGGAGTTCATTAGGGAGATCGATTATTCCACTTTTTTAAAAAACCTATTTTCGAATACTCCGAATAGTTGCTATTTAAAAAACCCGGTTATCGGTTGAGCATTTTTAAAATAAAAACACAAAAATCATATAATTTTTTGTAATAAAACGTTAATTTTAATAAAATCAAAACCATTTACAAAGGTAAAGTACCGACAAAATACATAGATATGATTTTCGATATGTTCAGATCTAACAATTATTTCACGATGAAATCCAAGAAGAGTGTGATGTAAATTTATCAAAGTTTAACTTTATTTTTTACAATTTCTTTTTATTTACAAAACTTTATTTGTAAGTAGATAATTGTATAATATTATTAAGAAACTGTTAAATGATATTCGATCTAGACAAACGTTTAGCAAAAGCAAATAAAACATAATAGGAATTTCATAAATGTATTACGTGAGATATTCTCCCAGATTTATTTTAAATGAGGTTTAATTTGTTGGTTTTAAAGCATTTCTATATGAAACAGTAAACTTTTAATTAGCCGGGATTATATATTTCAATTAATTTTTTTTTCAGCATTACAGAAACGAATAGTAATATGAACATTTTGTATGAAATAATGGTCAATTCGTCGACCAACATTTTAAACGTTCTAGGACATTGTTTGATTTCTTTAATTTTGTTTTTATGTTCTTAGTAAATAAAACTGATGAGTTTTTTCAATATCGTTGATACCTCCGGAATGTTGCAGTTTTAAGCAAGAAGATATGCTAGAATTACATAAGAGTTTTTAGTGCCACAAAGGCCATTCCGTCCTCGGCCACACAACGGGCTAATATTTCACCCAATGATTAATTTTTGGCTTCGTATTTTAGTAAAGTATTATTTGTCGTCTCTCCTGAACTACTTCGAACTGAGTTAAGTTTTATTTGGAGCACATTAATGTCAACCAATTAAATTTAATGTGGACCAATTAAAGGGCATTAATAAGCCGTGACGTGGAAAACCTTTGCAACTTATCATTTTTGGGCAGGTCAGGTACCTTAATTTGTCTTTTTAATATCGTTCGAAATATCTCCAGATAACATCTATATAAAAATGTATTTACACCCGTATTCATAACGAAAATTTGGCATTAAGTTAGCACAAAGTTCATTCATATTTAATATTTGTTAATATTTAGAATACTTTCGCACAAATTACTATTTTCTTTTTAACTGAACACATTTTTGTATTATTTTGAATTGTTTTTGGGATTTTTTACAAGACCACACGCCTTTATAAGCGATTTGTTTTTACGTTTTTCATAATGTTTTCTTGACTTTTGTTACATTTTGTTTTCACATTCTTCATAATAAGCTTAAGTTTGCCCAATATTTAATTAGAAAAATACTTAAATTACGGGTATATTTACAAAACACTAGAAAGGAAAACGTTTATAAAATACACATTTTTAAATAACCGGTTTATTACACCAAAATAACCGGTTTATTCGCTATACGAAAAATGAACATTTTAAAAGAACCGGCTTGGGCAAACCTAAAATAATTGTGTATTTATTTTAATGGAATTGGTCAAATAGGCCCATAGTCGTTACACTTTTAAAAATCCTCTCAGCATACGATTTCTGATAATTCTTTAACACTAAGGCAAATTAAATATTTAGTATACATACCACGAAAATAATTATTATTATATTACTTTTATATCAGTTATGATGCATTTTTATAAAATAACTATTTTTAATTTGTAATATTCAGTAAATAATTTAACACGCATACACACATGACTAATATATACATGGTGGCCCAAGAGACACAAACGATGTTTAATTAGTCAAAAAGGTTTTTTTGCAAATTCGATTCACATTACACTTTATTAATGAATAATACAGGCCATTTAGATGTTATAAATAACTTTTCAAAACTGCCACCGATTTATATGTTATTTTACACACACCACAATAGTGGAGAGGGTAGTATGCCTTTCTGTTTGTATCACCTTAAAATATTAAGTATGCCGATCGACTAAATCTGGGATCACACGATTGCCGCAAAGCACCAATTTTCCCACTTTTTAATGCCCCAATCGTATGACTGCTCAATCAAATGCCTTATGTACCAATCGATGGCAAAATTGTGCTTACTTTTACCAATAAAATGCAACCCTGGTGCGGCAATCGTGTGACTACTTGATATGCAACAGCGCGTCAATAAAAATGATAAAAATGTACCAATATTTATTGGGTTCTTGTGCGGAAATAAGACAACACAATACGCGCCCATATTTGCCTTTTTTAATAAATTTACTTTGTGTGTTTCTTTACATATATTTCATCATATATTTCAAAAGCATACAATAGAGTCGGTAGTAGACAAGTCTTCGTAATTAAAGTTCTTTTAAGTGGCTTAAAATATTGTGTGCTCCACAATCCCCTTAACATACCAGATAACCTGCCACAAGCCAGATTGATGGTATCCGACCCAGTCAAACTCCTCTTCATTGTTATTTCTAGATTTTTAACTGTGGCAACAACAACAATTCTGGCATCCCAAATATGTATATTCAGATCATCATCCATTACTACATTTTATTTCTTATCACAAAACATTTGGATTTTCCCGGATTTACATTTCGGATTTTTCCGGAAGACATTAGCCGAAGCCCAATAGAAAATTTTGTCCAAATCAAAATTTAAATGGCTTGAACTTCTGAGGTATGAGTCCCTAGGACTGCTGAGATATAGATGAGCGTCAATAGCAAGGCGAATTTACTATAGGTGGCGGCGAGACTACAACAAGTCAACAACAGAAAAAACAACAGGGTTTTTTATTGTTGCTTTAGTTGGTCGGTATGTCATAAAACGTAAACAAGGCGAATTCAATTGTGAACAACTTGTGACATTTCTCTACATAAGTATGAAAAAAGTTGTCTACAGCACATGTTTACAAAATTTATTTCATGATCATTTTATTATTTATGTTAAAAATTATTGTTTATTTTGTTCGAACAAAATAGTTCAAGGTCTGTAAAAGAAAAGTGAAAAAAGTTGAGCAGTAAAAAATACATTTATCAAATTCTGTGAATTAAAAATTACAAGTTTATTTAAAACTAATACCTATGGACAAAGCCTGTTGTGGTGTAAATATAATAAATTATTAAAATACAATTTTCTTCAACACCCGCTGTCAGCATGGGACACAAAATGAACCCGATAGCCCAAACAATTCTTACACTAAATATGCAGCCATAACAGAGGTTGATTTTTTTGGTGAAGCCTCTGAGTTGGGCTTGTTTAATAAACTTGAGCTTATGAATAAAAAATCTGGTATGTTTCGATACCAGTGAACGTGATCACTTAGTGGGATGGATGCGCGGAGTTCACTATTTATCAAAGGTGGCTCATTGGGCTGTCGCTTCTTTGTGCTGCAAATTAGCATCCCCAGACATTATGTAGTCACTTTAGGTAAGTTTATTATTACATGATGCCAATGGTTTCATTATAATTTGGATATATTTCAGCTGGGACCACCCTTTCAATAAGATACTTGGTTCAACAGGTCCACATCATGGCAAAACCCATTAAAGAGGAATTTGTGCTCATGCATGAAGAGCAGAAAGCCCTCAGGGCTGCTATTAAGGCAGAAAAAGAACAACAGCAGACCTAAAAAATAATTGATTTTCTGATTTACAATGCAAATTATAAGTTGAGTTAGAAAAGTTTTTCAACATGAAGTCAAGAAATATTTCCAACACTCATCATCTTGATTTTGTCCAAGCAATATAAACATGATGTTACAAACCGAATGTGTTGCAGGAGTTTAAAATTTTTAAAGTTGGAGATGGTTGTCTATAAGTCCCAATTCATACGTTGCAAGTCTTATAACTTATCACATTTTCTTCTTTGAATCAGCATCGGCATAAAACACTTTTATTTTTTATAATAATAAATATTTCAATTTGACAGTTTTTTTAAATTGAGTTTTCAACAACTTCTGTTTGCTATGTAAACATAAACAACTTCTGACATTTCTCTACATAATTATGGGGAGAAAATGTAAACAAGTTTTGACATTTCTCTACCCAATTATGCAAGAAAAAAGTAGCACAGCTGTGTTTTCAACGCCACCTGAAAATGAATTCGCCTTGGTCAATAGCATACATTTGAATTTTGGAATAAAGTAGAATAAAGTATTCAACATTTTTCGAATTTATTCTATGAGTTAAATTTCAGAATAAATTCGAAAAATGAAAAATGTTGAATATAATAAAGTTGCTTATGAAAAAGAAATAATTCCCAATATGTAGAATAAAGTAGTTATACCAAAACTTAAGCGAATATAAAAGTGATCCAACGACCGAGCCCTGTGGAAAACCATGTTTAACTTTCAACGCCTTATCTCTCAGAGAGATAATTATGAATTAGTTTCACTGATACAGAAGAAAAGCTTAACAATCTCGAGAGTTTAAGACGAAGAATGAAATAAATACTAAATAGGTATTTTGATAACCATCCAAAACAGCTACGCCGAGGTCGGAAGCCAGATTGACGATCAGTTAATAGATTGTCATCGTTATCGTATTTATATATCTGTTTATGAATCATGTGCTCAAAAACCTTAGAAAAGTATGCTAGGATGGCAATGGGACGAAAATAATTTAGGAACGTTAGGTCGAAAGGAGGATAAAGCATCAAAGATGCAACCTCATATCTGAACGATATACACCTAGGCCACAACCGAACCTGTTGTGCGAGCCTTAATAAGAAACATAGGTTATTTAGGTGGATAGTGCTACCACTACCTATAGGGAGGGGTTAACGTCCGGCGTTGATAAACCCAGTTTCCCGGACGTAATTACTTAAGGTTTTCCAGTCAACGTTCCTCATGGATCCCAAGCTCAACATGACATCGCTCCCAAAGTGCTTGGATCGTTATTCGACGAAGGCCTTAAAGTAGCAGAGAAAGTGCTCCAGTGTCTCGCTCTCCTCGCCACACGCTCTACACTCGTTAGATTCTGCCCGTTCAATTTGGTGTAGTTGTGCCCATAGTCCGCATGACCAGTTGGGATACGCACCATCATACTAACTTCGGACTTACTCCCGTTGATGAGACTTATAGTCCACCCCTCATCAGGGTTACCCCTTAAAAAGTAGTGTTGCCCACGATCAAAACAAAATTGCAAAAAAACGACCACTTTAAAGAGTGTTAAATATTTCATACAAAATTATTAAAACATGACCCCAAAATCGCGTATATCATATTTTTGTATAGTTGTCAATGTTTTTGTTGCTTAAGTAAAAATCAAACAAACATTTGAATAGAAACAGTAAAAACCATTTGTTAAAGCGTTTGTTTGAAAATATTTTATCAATAACTTTTTCTGTATACAAACATTAAAGTGTGTAGATCACAATAGTAAGCTGTAAATAAAGGTTATTAAAGTGAATAAATGGGAATAAAAAGTTTTGAACTGAAAAAGTGCTTAAAATGTTTTGGATTTAAGTTGCCAGTAAAGAGCACAAGATGTTTATTGTACAGGAAATAAAGCAAAAACGTTATTGAAAAGGCAGTAACGTAACAATATGTATAGGTCTATTGTAACTAGATGAATCAAGAAATTTTAACATACAAAAGATGCAACCGTGCATCATATAAGTGGTCCACCTCGAAAAACAACAGATTGGGAAGACAGAAAAATTGTCCGCATATTTAAAGAAAATCTTTTTGCAACCTCAAGGGAAGTCTTATAAACTATAAACTTAAATATCCATCATATCACGGTGATATAACGTAGTAGAAAACCATCTAAAATGTTATGGACCATGCAATAAACTGTTGCTAACGAGACAAAAAACGCAAAGATTTTAATTGATTATCATGTTGTTGAAGGAATATAATATTAAATTTTCAAATATTTTTTATGTTTTAGATTAATTTTGGAAAAAAAATCTAAATTGGAGAAAACAAAATTGGAAAACCATGCGTGCTAATTAGCAATGAGTCCAAGTTTAATTTAACCAATTCAAATGGCATGTTCACAGTAAGACGAAAGCCTGGAAGCTGTCCTAAGCAACGGAACTGGAAAATAAAATTGAAACATTGAGATCGTTGTTGCCCTGGACCTGGAATGGACCGTTTGAAGTAAAGAGATATATTTGAAACCCAAGTCGTGGACATTTCAACATGACAACGTTCCGAAACACCTATCCTTGATCGGCCGGCACATTCTCCCGACTTGAATAATATTAAAAACATGTTTGGGATAATAAAAAGAAGCGTCGGCGGCAAACGGTTCAGGAATAAAGGTGAACTATTTCAAACATTGAGATCTGAATGGAAACAGATTCCAGAGTCCACAATTAATAACATAGCTGCGTCTTTGGCTCGTAGATGTACATATCTTAAGCTATGCTCACATTATGTGTATTGGTCATGTGGATCGTCACTTTTTCACATGTTAAATATCATGTGTTATTTATCTGTGTACAGTGCATATGAAATTTTTGATTTAGCACGAGTACTATTTTCAAGTGACAAAGCGTCTGACATCACCTGTTTCCTATTAACAAAATTGTTTGTGGCGGCAAAAAGTAATTAAAATTTTATCAAATATTAATAATAATAGTACATAAATAAAAAAAAAAATTAAAAATACGCAAATAATTATTAAAAATGGAGGGACAAATTGAAAAGGAATTAACAAAAGTAAGTATGTATGTATTTGATTTTATATCAACAAAATATAACAAATTTAAATTGAAACCACTCAGCTGTTTTATGATTGTGTTTCTTGATAGCTTATGTCAAAGGTACTTTACATAATGAAAATTAAAATTATAAACCTTATGTGTTACTCAAATTTTGACATACACATGACATTACATGTGTGTAGAAAAGTCACGTTCCACATGGCAAACACACAGTATGTGAACATAGCTTCATAAGAAATAAGGGCTATTATCAGTATTGCCAAAAAAAATTCGGCAATTACACATGACTGTGTCCCAAATTACACATTCGAATAAACAATACACATGATATTTTTTAATTTAGTTTAACATTAATAGCAATTTAACATATGTAAACAAAAAGAAAATTAAATTTGAAATCTAATGCCTGTATTCATAAAAATATTTTAAGTTTAATAATGACAATCTTCCTTAATAAACGTTTGTTAAATTTAAGAATTGTTTATGAATACGGGTGTAAATACTTTCAGTATTTTTTTTTTTTTTTAGAACTTCAGTTTTTCGAAATAGTTTAAGATTTTATTTGTTGTATGATGACGGCAGAAAATATAAAAAAAAACAAATATTAATTCATATATCATCGTTTTAAATTTAAAAGGACGTAACTTAACTTTTATTTTTCTACAGGATAAGCAAAAAACGTTAAAAATTTAATAAGGTCTTCTTGGCGTTTGAGTTTCTTTAATAAAGTCGCCATTTTTGAGCGCAGAGGTATTCAACTTATATGTAGTCTTGTAGTCAATCAAGAAATTGTTAATATCACGGTACTTTTGTATTTCTGACATAGTATTACACAAAAGACATTTTTCCAAATTTTAAATTCATTTAAGAGATCATTGTAGGCCTGATTATATTACCTTGAAGGTTGGAAAGAGTGCATATGGAAAAATTGGCATAATTATTTGCAGTTTGCAGCTTTTGTTAATTTTTTCTGATATGAATTTTGTTTGAAACTTTATCATCCATTAAATTTGTTTTGGAAATGTAGTTGCTAATGATTGGCAACACTGGCTATTATACAAAGTATTGATAAAATGCTTTTGTTCATTTATAATTTAGCTTTTAATAGTAAACAACATGTAATATAAGAATGTTTTCTATAAATTTGTAAGTTTTCAACCATTTTGTTGCTTATGTTTACTGTATGTTTACGGTTGCCTCGGTAGCCTAGTTAGTAGTGAGCTAGTGCGGGGGCGTTGCGGCTTATACACCCCCCCCCCCCCCCCCCCAGTGACTCTGATTAGCAAAGGAAAAAGAATTCTGTGCTCAAAAAGGCGACATTTTTAGGACATTCAAATGCCAAGAATACTTTATTAGTATTACATTTTTAACGATTTTTCTTCTTCTGTAAAAAACTAAAATTGTAGTTACGTATGTTTGTGTTTAATTTGACGATGTGTATTTTGTCTTGTTTTATGTGTATACGGAGACTTTTTCATATGGGAAAACTGCTGTTGCTGGAAGTCATTAGATTGTATAGAAAATAATAATGTTTTTTCAGGTTAATTATTTAAGTGTATAACTTCTTAACAACAATCTAAAAATATGTAAGAAATTGAATAATATTAAAATAACCAAGTTATAAACCAACTTAACATCTGTGTTTCTCTTGAACCACCCTGTACGTACTGCACGTTAAATATAAACGTAAGCAAATTATTTAAAAGCTGCTATTAAGTGAAATCATAAATTTCCACTTGGCAAACAAAATTGGTATTTATTTTTTGCTAAAGTAAAATTCTTCATTTTTTTTTTCATTTAGTATTGCATGACCAGATATACTTAAATATACATAAATACATTTGGCAGAATTCAAACTTTCTTGTTCTATTTACAGACTTGTAACAATTTTCACTAACGCCCTAGAAAATTTATGCAAATTTAATGCATTATTATTTTTTATTTTTTATTATATAGAATTACGTTTTAATGTTCAAGATGGTTATTAGTTGTTGTAAGACTATTATATATTAAAAAATTTATATATGAGCTTAAATATGTACGAACGTATACACTTATGTATGTATGTTTGCATTTTAGTTTTGTTGTTATTTTGTAATTTATTACCAAGAGGACTTGTTGTAATAATAAAGATATTATTGTGTTATTTTTACAAAGAACAACGTCAAAATGTTTGCACTAATAAAATTAAATAAAGGTTTATCCACAAATCCTTAGCAATAAATAATTGAGTAATTAAAGGAGTTTGAAACTTATGGCTTTTGCTCAAATAAATAATTTGTTTATGATTTAAGTGAGAAAAAAAATTAATTAAAGAGTTCCATAACAACGCAATTTAAATTCTTGAGTGATTTTTTAGATAAATCTATACAAAAGTTATAGTTAGTGAATTAATAATGCCACAACTCAAAAAGCAGGACTTTTTAGCGAGCTATGCAGAAATGTGCTCAGTATCATGGCCGACATTGTGTATAAAAATTGTGATATAAATTTGCCTTTATTCAACTTGTTATAACAACTTTTCATTGCACAGTACAACATTTTTCAGATCATTAATTTGGGCGTCAATTCTGACAATTGCACGTGAAAGTAGTCCCAAAAATAAGAACTTCTGCATCATTAACTTTGTCAAGTTGTCTAGTTTTGTCAATTTGTTCCCAATTTTTGGTTTGACTAAAGGACCATAAAATTTGATTAAAAAAAAGCTAAGAATAATTTTCGTTTTTATTGCGCACAACAAAAGCCATACACAGAAAAATAAAACCAAAACTGTAACGCTGATATAAATATTCAGCCACCATTTTAAATTAATGAGTAAAACAAAACACAAAATAGTCAAACCAATTGACTGATAAAAAACAGCATATTTGTGGATTTGTTATCCAGTTAGTGAGCAAAAAAAGTGAAAAATGGGGGAAAAAATTGTAAAAAATTGGCATTTTTGCGATTTGCAAAGCACTGGATGCAGTTTTTTCCGTTTTTTTTCTCCTATTTAAAATATACAACTTTGCTTCATACACAAAAAAAATATTCCGTACGGTATAACAAGATAAAACCGTGTTAAAATATAGAAAAAGGTATAAGAATCCATCTTGAGCAAAAAAAAAAAAAAAAATTCGTATGGAAATTAAAGTATTAATGCAGCCAACTTAACAAAACTTGCCATTGTCAGAATTGAGTCCCAAAATCATGTGTTGTACTGTGTTATTTATATCAAAATAAACAATATAATACTACTATAAAAACCATATTTTTGATATTTTTTTTCCAATATTTTAGATTTAAAATTTATATGACTCTACTGAAAAAAAATTTTTTTTTTTAATTATGACAATATTGAAGTAAATGAGCAAATATCTGCTCATATATCGTTAGCTTTAGACGTAATGGAGCTAAGTTCACATATTTTGAAAATTCAGTTTATGATTAAGTTTAATAGACTACAGAAAAAAACATAGTTTGCAGAAAAAAAATATTATTTTATATGTTGTTTTGCAATGATACGTAAAATTTCAATAATGTTAAAGAAAAAGTGCTAAGTCCACTTTAAATAAGTGTTGCCAATGAAGAATTCAGAAATTGCACATGTCTGTGTACAAAATTACACGCACAAATCGACAAAGTGGCTTTGATAGAATGAAGTCGCCTTGCAAACCCTTGTTGATATTCCTTATTTGCAATGAAGTCGTTAGGTGAACAAAAAAAGCAAAGCCTACCAATTGCTGCAGTAATGAAGAGCAGCAGAAAAATACTTATGTACAAGCCAAAGCAACATAAATTATTAAAATTCGCTGTGAGAGGTTCTGTTTGATTCAAACAAACTTATTGACTTAAGATACTTAACGACGACACAATATTATTGAGTACTTAATAGCTATAATTGTTATCGTTTTACTCCACACTAATCAATAAGTGGAGCAATATAAAAAAAATAGCGCAATTTTTAATTCAAATTTATTTTTTATTTAACAAAATATTAGGTACTTACATCTTAACTTCTAAAATATCTTGAATGTTTACACTTTCTTATTAAATAGCGCAAAAACAAATCGCTCATTTCCTTCAATAGTGACTACACTGAACCAAAAAGTGTTCATAATATTAACGAACAACGTTTATTAAAATAAATTTCGTTGCCTCAATGAGTTGTTCGTTAATATAATGAAAAATAAAATTATTCAGATATTTCAAATTTACTTACGATTCGTTGACTCAATGAACATGCATTTATTAATTATTTCGTTACCTTTTTCCTTATATTAGCGAACGTTTTTTAAATAATTAATATCAAATCTTTTTATGAACGGTCATTCATTGTCTCAACGAACAAATTCATTGGACGAGAATTAATAAATTTTTCGTTTGCTCAACGTAAATTTTCATTGACTCCACGTACCTTTTTGGATCCGTGTTAGTAACTCAAAAAATTCATTTCGAGATAAACGCACTTAACCCTTAAGTGTATACCTGGGCCTGGCCAGGCATTTCTTGACTTTTTTCCAGTTTTTTTTCATATAATTTTTAAATAGTTATATTAGAACAAAACTTTATGTATTCCTAAATCAAAGTGTTTTTTACAAGAAAACGTAACAAAAGTGTAAACACCGTGGGCGTGGCCATATGCCTAATAAAAATTTTGTACATAATGTAATCACATGGGGCTGGCAAGGCCCTGCCCTATTAAATATGTACTGTAGTAAATAAGACCTAAACGAAACGTATCATTCTTTACTTAAATTTCAAAGAATAATTATAGTTGACAACAAGCTGTTCTTTCTACATCCATAAACCTCCATACATATGAAAGTAATCCAACCAGGCCCAGGAGTTCGTAAGTGTGAGTTTTTTCGATAGCCACAAAAAACTCCATGCAAAAACAAGCGGTCCCATTCAGGCCCAGGTGGCAGCTTGTGCTACACAAATTAGGTGTCTACTTAAGAGTTAAAGTTGTTGATTTTATTTAACAAAATAACGGCAGAGAATCAAACGGGGAAAGTATAAAATATATATAAAGATGAATTTTATACACAATACTAAGTTAACATAGCGAACAATTCCGCATGACTAACTCCAAAATTTAATTTTTTGAGTTATGTTACTGTTGATGTTAATGAGCGAAATGTCCAAAAAAATTAAATCAAATTTGACAGTTTATGTTGAACATGCTTTTCTTCTCTTCCTTCTCACAGTGTCAACCCAGACTTAGCAATACAATTTAACTGTAGAGTATTGCTTGTCGAGATGGAATGTGAAATAAGTCTGGGTGTTAAACACAATTTTGAGTGTGATAGAAAATATAAAAAAAACTACAAAAACTCAATGTTCTGAAAAGAAGATCTTGACTGTCAAAAATAAGTGGAAAGATAGAACTTAAAGTAAAATTACACATAGATTACACGTAGAAATAATTGCACATGGCCTACACAGTCTATACACAGTAAAAATTAAACACAATATGTGTAATTACACATGGATTGGCAAATTTTATAACAAAATATTAACATTTGTTGGTTGTAAACATTTAAATAAGTAAACTAAAATAAAACTAATAAAATAACATTTTCCACTTCTTCTGCCTTTGCTCGGATCTTTTTAGAAAAGCATACCAATTTTCACATCTTTTTTTATATAGTTTGTGTGTTGGAATAGCAATTTTTTTTTTTTTTTATTAAGTGCTAACGAATTCGCATATTTGTTAACTTTATCTTTGGGAAAATAACACTCCTTTAAAAATCATATTTTATAGCGATGGTGATAAGCAATGCTTTAAATGTATTAGTATAAGTCCAACATAAAATAACTATTAAACAACTGATTCTTGAAAATGGCCATACGTAAATTGAAGAGCCACGTAGCACAAACAAATTAATGTCCGTGCTGCCTACATTGACATTTGTGAAGTAAAGAACCTATTCCATAATCTTTCCCAAATAAAAGGCTATTGGAGGTCATTACCGGTGATGTTGTAGTGACCCGGTACCCAGCATTACCTCTCTACATACTCCCCTATGATTTTCCTAAGAGCTCTTCGATAATCATCCGCTAGCTTGGGATTCACAAAATAGCCCATCAAACCCCTAAAAGCTACCTGACTGTCCGCATACCGACAGCTCAGTTATGGATAACATGCTAAATCGACTTGGCATGTTTTTAATTTGGTTTTGTTTTTGAACTTAGTATCGTTCAACTTAAATCCAATACAAAAAAGTACTTAGCTTTAAAAAAGTTCTTAGCATAAAACTGAACGTCGCATCGCCCGTAAACTTTCAGAGCTTCGCCTGTATAACTCACTTTTTCGCCTAAGCGTGTTTTGGAATTGAGCTGTCGATATATGTTTAGTGATCTTCAAGCACCCAGCAATGTTACCCCTTATCAATTCTACGTTCTTCAAAATCCCAAGAAATTCCGCAAAAATACACCGCAGTCGTCAGGAATTCTATATGACCTTCTAATATCAAGGTCATATAGACCCTTGACCCATGCCCCTTTTACTCGAGCAATCATAAAAAATCATATTTCAAGTTTCAACCAGTTCCCTCAGTCTAAGAAGACTTCTGGCTGTCATTCCCAATGCATATGAAAAAGATGTAGAGTAACATCAAAAGTACTTGCAAAGCACTTCTAATGGCGCCTGTCATGCTGATTGAAGCACACCTCTGAGCCTTAAGCAGAAGATTCGTCTGACTTGCCCGTCTTATTACCTCCAACCAAATACAGCATCCATACCTAAGAATGGGTCTCGCCACCGATGTGTATAGCCATCCCACTGCTGACGGCCTGAGTCCCCAATTACTATCAATCGATGATCTGCAAGCATAGTAAGCATTGAGACCCCTCTAAAATACTTAATTCTTCGCTAATACATACATAACAATTATATTATATAAAATTCTAAGCAAGTGAAAGAAGAAGTATTAGGTCTACATTACAAGTACAAAATATTTAGCAGAAAATGTGATAAGTCACAAAAACCTTTGTAAAACAATGATCGATAATTTTTAGTTGTCCATGTCTTGCATGTTTAAAAAAAGTCGACAATAAGACTAAACTGCACTTACAGGTTTCAAAAATAATCAGAACTTGAGATTTTAGTAAGTTTTTCCCCTCTCCTGTGAAAATTGTTAAATTGGACTAAGCGCTTTTGTTTTGTTAGGTATGCAATAGTCCTTTTCAAAAGAACAGACAAAATTAGAATGCTCGCAAAGTCAATTACATTGTACGGGCTGACCGCGAAAAATATTTTAATGGTATAGCGTAGCAAGCCGAAAAAGCCGCAAATACAGGCAACTTACGCGGTGTGTACTCTGCCTTTAAACAAATGAGTGGCAATAACATCAGAGGTAGTGCGACGTTAAAAGCAAATGATGGCTCAGAGTTAACAGCAACTGACACACAACTAGAACGTTGGCGCGAACACTTCTCAACACAGTCGTCAACTGAAAACAATAACAGCCAGGCCCAGACGATGATGCTCCCTATGCGATGCAACCCAAGAAGGGGCATTTCAACAGATCTCCCGGCATTTTCTGAAGTTGCAGGGGCATTGAAGAAGTTGGAAAATTGTTAATCATATGGTCCCGTCAACTTCCGCGCAGAGCTGTTGAAATATGGTGCTGATACGTTAGAAGAATTTAAATAAAATTCCTGCAGATTGGAAAGACGGTGTAGTAGTAACAATTCCTAAAAAAAGAGACCTGACGCAGTGTAAAAACTGGCGTAGTATTACCGTACTTAACGCGTAAGGGAAAATAATGGAGACATTGATATTCGAATCTCAACAATGGTGGAACAAATTTGCGAAATGAACAAGCTGGTTTTAGGCCTGGACGATCATGTGTCGATCACGTCAATACTCTACGTATAATTGCAGAGACAACACATCCCTTTACCTGCATTTCGCAGATTTTGAGAGATCTTTCGACACAATATCCCGAAACTCTATGTGGTCTGCACTAATTGGTAAAGGCATACCTGTTTTACAAAGATGCAGAGTGTAAAGTTCGTTTTAACGGAAAATAAAGCCGACATTTCACAACTACTGCCAGCGTACGCCAGGGTTGTATCATGTCCCACACATTATTCATTCTGCTCTTGGGTTGTTTAATGGAAGCAACCAACCTAAATGATATAGACTATGCAGATGACATAAGTTTAATGGCCCACCGCTTTCCGGATAAAGTTAAAAAGTCTCTCCGAAAACTCAGTAAAAGAACACCACTCATTATCGGTAATATGGTGTATAATATAATATAGATGTTGATGACCACATTAACAGGAAACATGTTGCGTTCCTTAAGCTGTGCAAGGATTGGCGCGCTAACAACTTATCTCAGAAGACTCAGAAGCGTAAAATCGTACTACTATATCGAGCCCTAACCGCAAAAATAACGTAAGCGAAATTTTTTCAAAATTGACTTTTTAATGAAAATCGATAGAAAAGTTTCGTGCACATCAGCACCCGAAATAATGCAAATTAAGTGTTTAATAGAGCGGGTCACATTGTATGGAACGATTTTTTTTTTGATGAAGCGTATAGAAAAAACGTAATCTATAGATGATTCTGAGAAATTTTGCTAAAGAGACTATAGCTCTAAGTCGGAGTTGGAGCATAAAACAATTTAATTAAATTTTTTTATTTTTAGTAGAGATTTTAGGAATTTTTTGTCGAAAAATAGCCTAAAATGAACTTTTAACTAATAAATTCTGAATTTTCTTCGATTTTTTTCGGGATTTTTTTGCAGATTATGAAAGTTCAGATAATTTTCAACAACTTTTATTACGATCAATTTTTTTGTTTTCACTTGGTTACGTATGTGTATTTTTTAACTCCAATTTATTAACATGCATACGCCATGTGGTACAACTAATAATTCAAACTTTTAAAAAAGCACTAAAAAATTCCTAATATCTCTACCAAAAATAAAAAAAAAAATATTGGTATCAATACAGATTCTGAAAGGTGATAAAAATATGAGAAATCTACTATAATTCTATCCGATTTTATGAAGAATTTAATTAAATTGTTCTATGTATATATGGAAAAATTTCTATTTTGGGGGGCTCCAAATCCGAATTAACCCGCCGCACTGTGGCTGAAAATTGAATTTCATCGGCCAAAAGTCCAATTTTTTGTCATCGCCGATTTCAAAAATTTTAATGCCATTCGATAGCAAACATATTAGAACTAAGGTATCAAAAAAACTAGATTAAAATATTCGTAATTGTGGCTGTGGCATGCTGCTGGAAACAAATATTTTATTTTGTTTTAGAAAAAAATTAATTTTTGTAAATTTGATCAGAACTAAATTATGATTTCTCGCAAACCGTTATCAATAATTTATCGAAATTTTTTTTTTATATTAATGGGATAGTAGTCTTTAAGAAACGGATCATTACATCAATGTATCATTTATACCTAATGTGTTAATAAATGTTTCCCCAGGTTCTATATTTTAGTTAAATCCGAATTTTAGAGGAATAGAACTTGTTAGGGTCAAAAGGGGTCAAAGATATTTTAGTACCATCAGAAAGCTGAAGGTGTCCTCTTTAACCCCATATATACTTGTGCAACTGTTTGGAACTGTCTGTTGAACACTTTTTTCATTTTTATGAAATTACTCGCAACATATTTTTATTGGTAGTAAAGCAGTGTTTAAACAATGTTATGTTGTATTACTGTACCGATTATACCTGCTGTGTTATTAAATATTTGTTCAGGTTCTATATTTTAGTCAAATTGAAGTTCAGAAGAATAGAATTTATGAGGTCAAAAGGGGTTAAAGAAATTTTACTAGCTGTAGGGAGGTGAAAGTATCCACTTTAAACCCAAATGCACTTTTGTACCTGTTTGGACCAGCCTATAGAACACTTTTTTAGTTTGTGTAAAATTATTCGCAACATTTCTTTTGCTCTTTTAATTTTACCTATTCATATGACTGAAATATAAGTGTACCAAGCCAAGTATTTTATATTATATAATTACCAATACCTGTGGGATTTTAAGCGTATCCTACTTAAGCCCATTTTAGTTCTTTATTCTACCTTGTTTTGCTAACTAGGAACACAGTATAATGCAAGCTATGTATAAAAGCCAGTGGTATTCGAATAAAATCTCAGTTGTTAAAATATATCTAAGGAATAACAATCTAATTTTTTTAATATCTATAAAAATGGAGAGCTTCAGCTATAAAGAATTATCCGAAGATTTTTTTAAAAATAAAAAGGAGGAAGATGTTTTAAGTTACATTGAAGGAAAACTCAATATATATTCCTGCAGCACTGAAATACGATCGGAACTGCAAAATAAAATAACCGATTTCGTCAAAAACTTAAAAAAGCGCTTCAAACAAGTTGGATGGAGTAAACCTAGATTTTACAACAGTTTTGCAAACTGGTTAGATGGCGAACTCAGTGTCCAGATATCTTCAGAAGGTACAAATGAAAAGAACCTTGGGAGACCAAAGAAATCACTTGAGAACTGTAGCGATAGATCTAAACGGCGGAAGCTTAAGGATATCAACGAAGAAATCGGGGATAAAAATATTCAAGAAGCTTTGCTTTATCAACTGCGATCACAAAAATAACTCACAAAAGTCGATATTATTGAAAAAGTGCTTATCGCTAGTCCCAAGAGAACAAAACGGATTCTTAAGAGTGTTCCAACGCCAAGCGATGAAAAACAGTTTTCAAATGAAGAGGCATTAGCATTATTTTTAGATTTGAAGTTAACAAAAGAGCAATATATTCAGCTCAGAGTACGTGCAATTGAAATAGGTTCAAATCGGTATCCTGCTTATCATCACATAACTGCTGCTAAGAAGGAGTGTTTGCCACCAAGGGACACTATTAAAATCACACCAAAGTAATGTTTTCTAATATGTCCATTATTTTCTAGAAAATTCTGATCAATATCGAGTGGTAAATTGTATTGCCTTTTTTGAACAAAAAAAAAAAAAAAATTTAAAGCCGTTTTCTGGGATTGGGAATTTGGGTATTTCTTAATCAAAAATGGGGATGTTTTTCAGTCCACTGTTTTAAGAACTTTTTAATCTACATAACTGCCAAAATTCATTATTATACCTTTATTCATGTTAGATTTATAGAATGTCAAACATTAAAATTATTATTTATATAGTGTAAATGAATAAAAGGGCTTTCAACATGAGTAAAAAATAATAATTTTAAGGTTTGACATTCTATAAATCTGACATGAACAAAGATATATTAATGAAATTTGGTAGTTATGTAGATTAAAAAGTTCTTAAAACAGTGGGCAGAAAAATATCCCACTTTTTGAATAAAAAATACCATAATTCTCAATCTCAATCATTAGCATTTTCATACTAAATGCTAAAAAACATCAAAAGTTCAACTTTGACCTTAAATTTCTCAACAACTACTAAACCGATTTTAACAAAATTAACACTGCAAAAAAGTTCAAGAAGTCTTCTCTCCTGCAAAAATTGCAAAATTATCTCTATCGGTTCAAAAGTTACAGATTTTTGGCCGATGAAAAACGATTTTCAGCCACTGTGCGCCGTAGTGTTTATATATCTAGAGATAACGCAAATTCAATTATATCGTAAGCAAAAATAACGCAAGCGACACATTAAAGCAAAAAGCGGCAATAAATGAAAGTAAGAGTAGCCGAAGAACAAGAGAGAAAATCAGAAGGAATTTAAATGACTTAACGCCAAAATTTAGACAGAAGTCACATCCAAGAAGAATTATTTAAGTCCCATTTATTGGAGAAAGATTAAATCAAGTATTTTTTTTTGAAGGAACAAAAACAAAGGACGGAAAATAATTTGTTTTTACGTGCTATTTTTGACCTTCAAAAAGTTTTGAATACGCCCCATAGTAAAAACATTATTCAAGAAAATAGGCCCCCATATTCATACAAAAATATTTTAGGTTAATAGCAGGTTTATGAAACGAATTTACTATGAAAATTTGTTTAATAAGCCTTTTATTAATTAAAATTAGTTTTTAGGAATATGGGGGTAAGTGTTTATGAAAACGGGACCAGGAATGTATTGTGTTTTTTATGAGGTGAACAAGACTGCAAAGGAGGTTGTAATGAAATTTGTACAGCAATGTACAAAAATCTCCATATTTTAGATGAAAGGAAAACTGTAAAGGATTTCAGTTTGTATAGCGATAGCTATGCCGCGAAAAATCACAATAAAGCCATGTTGCTTCTTCCAAACAAAAATCAAATTAAAATTAAGCACGATGCATGGAGTCTTTAGCGTTGTATTTTAAATCTTTCGTCATTTAAAATCCTTGTCACGTGCAAATAAACTCTTACGCACAAATTTAAATTTATATCCAATGAACTCCAATATGCAAAGCTATACTCCATTAAACGAACACAAAACATCTTAAGCCTATAGTACACGGCATGTAAAAACCCACATGCACATGCAATTCTTACTTCACGAGAATGGTAAGCACTTCGGTTACACTTTTTGAAAGATACGCAGTGATAACATGCAACGATATTTCGATAGTTCACGAAATGTAATATTGTCCCAAAATTAAAATGCTAACACATTTGCAACGATAGCACATGTACACACATGTTAATGCCCTGTCGGATTTTTATTAGCTAGCTCAACATTTAGCTGACTTTTAGCAAACGTATTTACAACTGGCTTCTTAACTAACTCATAATTGGTACAGAGTTGAGTCAGTGGTTTTTTATGCAAATAACTTCTTCTCGATAAGTATTGAACTAGTTTTTGGTTAACTCAAAAGTTATGCAGAGATGAGTGAGTTGCTTTTTTTTATTAATCTCTTCTCGATAAGTTTTGAACTACCTTTTGGCTAACTCAAAGCTGATGCAGATATAAATACAACGTTGTACAAAAACTTTGGTAAAAAACGTTTTGCTTGTTTTGTGTACTTCTTCAAAGTTAAATAAGAAGCAAAAATTTCCATATTCTATTTTTTATTAATATTGAGTTAAATACATCTCAATTTCAAAGTTATTATTATGAAAACCATATCGGTCATGCTGCTGGTGTCTCAAAACTGAGAGTTTTTCTGTAGACAAAGGAGCAATACAACAATAGTGAAAGAAAACGGAAAAAGTGCTAAGTCCACTTTTCGTCGAAATTGAGATTTTGATGTAGCTTGCTAGTATTATTCTAAATACATCATTTACAAGCAAAAATAATACCATTATTTTGATTTTTCACGCTGGAATGCAGTGGTAGGCAAATATGCTAAGTCAAAAAAAAATTTTAATAAGTAAGAAAATAGCCAAGTCCAGTGGAAAGGAACAAAATTTTTTTTTTTTTCATAAAGTCTTTTCTTTTCAAGTTGGATTATAAAGAATAACAGCAATTTGGCAATATCTACAATATTAAATATCTACTTTGCATTTCATATAATTCGTTATATAAAAGTGATTACAGTTCTAAATGCTTTTGCATGCATTGATAATTTTGGTAATTTTCAATATTTTTTTCGTCCTTGTTTTAACCACACATCTAAATACAATCTTAAGTGTTTACTGTCTTCAGTCGAATTTTATGAATTTTAAAAAATATAAAATATTGCAAAATACCCTAATTATACAGTTGTTTGACGCCGAAGGTAACTATTTATTGTACTGTATTATTTATTGGCCTGGACGAGGTAAAAATTGTGAAACAAAGTATAAACTTCGTTTCACCGAAGAGTGGAAAAAATTACCACAGAAAATAAATAAAAATATAAAACCTATTTATGTTTAGAGTTTGGCACCACTCTATAACGAAAGAAGGAATGTAACGGCAGGAATATATGAAGACCTGCAATTTTTAACACTGACTTTACCCAAGGACCATCAACGTTTTTATGATGATCTACCTCATCTATGATTTGTTTTTCTAAATATTCTGTACTTATTTTTTTAACATAGGAAGCTCCCGTTTAAAATAAAACCACTATTGAATTCAACATAATCGTATAATTTTAAGCTATTGGATGTTCCTTATATCGCAAAAATATACCTTTTTATTATTATTTATTTCTTTTTCTTTAAACTAATAATTCTTGTTCTTATTTATTGTTAACCAATAAATATTTTGTTTATCAACACCAATAAAATAACTATATTCTGGTAAATACCAAGTACATTTACTTTTTTATTAGTTTTATTGAGCTTTTTTAGTTACAGCGAACACCGATGTAACGAATTATGCTTCATAAGGAGCAATTCCATATATTAAATTCCATATATAAAAGAAAACATATTTAAGAAAAATATGCTAAGTCCGTACTAAAATAAGGAAATTTCAAAGAGCAATTGTGCTAAGTCCAAAAAAGCCTATAAGTCCGCAAATGATTTATTTTAAAATCCTACGACTACTGGTAATTTTAGAGGATGGACTTAAGGAAAGAACTGCATTTACAGATTTTTAAAAAGTCTACTAAAAAGTAAAATAAACAGTTTTTTGTCTCTCCTGAATAATTTGAAAAAATGCACTTTTTCCGACTAAGGTAACGATATGTTTAATGGCGGGGGGTAATTTAATAATATTAATATTCTCTGGCTCTCTGGGAGGGGTAAGTGTAAGAATTACAATCTTGATTTAAAAAATATATTAAACAGAAATTTTTTTTATTCTTTTATTAGAGTCAACATATTATATGCACCACAAGCTAACTCGTAATGGGCCAACCATTAGTTAGCCAGTTCTCAGCTAACTTGAAGTGCACTAAAATTTTACCGGCCAGAAACTAACTAAAAATGAGCTAACTTATGGGCATCTTCAAGAAATGCAGTGTGAGTGAGTACTGACTCGTACTGCGGACATTGTGTGTAAAAACTGAATAGCTTTAACAATGCAAATGGGTTAGCTTTTGAGTCACCACTGACTAACTCTTGATTAACCATGAGTTAACGTTAAGCTAACTAATTTTCCGACAGGGTGGCTACATGAATGTTACTAGTACACGGCATGAAGCAAATGTACGCATTTTACGTGCGTGTATGGACGAAATCTACATGTGTATATAAATTAATAGTACACGTCATGTTACCAGTAGTATTATTGACAGCGTTGTAATTTTTTTTTTTTTTAGTAATGTTTTAGCACTTTTTTAAAATTCTTTGCATTACAACTTGTGCAATTATAATTTGCTATTTAAGCAGAACCTGTTTTGTGTATATCCATATCCCACATTAGTGCATTACAATATAATACAATTTTAAAAAAATAGTTTTCACTATATAAAATATTGTTTAGTGTATTTTACTGCCTAAGTTTGCAATAAAAAATTTGGTTTGGGAATTTACATTGAAAAAAATCTAATTTGTATTTTTTGTCAATATAAATTCCCTAACGAAAATTTCAATTTTTTTTTAAAAAACAGACAGGTAATTTGTACCAAAAAAATATTTTGTGGAAAAAATCTAGTTTACCAACGCAGCTGCAAATAGAAGAGGTACCTAGGGTGATAGAAAATTTAAAAGTAAGAAATATAAGGTGAAAAAAGTGGCGTAAACACATAGTTTTTGAGTTACGCACCTCTAAAGTTTTCACTTAAATATGCGATTTTCCACTACTCAAATGCAAAAGATATTCTGCAGACAGTAACAAGCAATTGCAAAAGTATATATAAGGTTGAAGAACACACTTATAATGCTTTCTAATGGTGGTTAAATCTCTTTGACCCCTTTTGAACATTACAAGTTCTATGGCAGTGAAATTCGGATTTAGCTTAAGTATAGAGCTTGGGGAAATATATAAAAACATATCAGGTACGGACTGCTATCCGACTTATATAACAAGAGCAGTTCAACCAATTATTTATAAGAGTTTGCAAGAATTCAGATCAAATTTACAAAAATTTAATTTGTTCTATAATAACATAAAATATTTGTTTGCAGCAGCATGCCACACCCACAATTACTAACACTTTGATCCAGTTTTTTGGATAACTTAGTTCTAATACCCAGTAAAAAAAATTTGTGTTTTTTTGAAGCACTTAAGAGAAAAAGGGCATAATCGATCGCCTGAATAAGAGAGCTCTTATACAGCAGTAAATGATAACGAATAAAATATACAAAAAAAGCTGCAATTTTAGTGCTGACAACGAAGAAGGTTTTAAAGCGAAAAAAATCAAAATATATTATGGTTTACGAAAATGCTTCAAAAAAGGCATTTAAACCAGTAAAAGCAAAACATTAATAAATATGTTAATATAGTTAGCACTTAAAAAGCCCTTTAGGAGTGCTTTATTTGCATGTTTTATTATGTTAAAAGAAGCGCTTATTGTCAGCAGAAAATAGTCCTCCAAACCGGGAACACCACATACAAAAATCAGGCATCCCATCAGCAGCTTTGAAGCTATTTGAGGTATGCATTCATATATAAAACCTGCTCCTTTACTGGGATAGGTTTGCTATCGATTGGCTTACAATTTTTGAAATCGGCGATAATAAAAAATTGGACTTTAGGCCGATGAAATTGAATTTTCCGCCACTGTCCTTCGTGTATTTTATCACCACACTTTTATTGATAACACATTTCTATACTGTTGCTTCAATTATTACATATTTTTTTTAATACCATTACATTTATTTTCCATTGTAAAAAAAAATTATTGGAATAATATTTATTTTAGCGCAGCTTTTTCAATTTCACTTAATCAAAATAATGGAAAAAGTAAAAATCATTGCAAAAAATAAAATCAAAATCAGCTGCTTGTGCATCTGTCAGTTGTTGCCAACAACCCAGTAACTTACACCATAAAAAGCCATAAGTTTTCTAAAACAAAAATTTAAAATTCGACCGCAGAATGTTTGATTTTAACCTATAGTGCGACAGTTAATAAGATTTACTGGAATAAGAAAAGTTGCATATTTAGGACACATAATGTGAAAAGACATATATTAGATTCTACAACTAACAATTAACAAGGGAAAATGCCCAAGACGGAGAAGAAAAATACCTTGGCTAAGACAGTCGAAACCAAAACTGTCGAACAAAAAACGAAAATTTGTGTACACCTTTTCGATTTAACCTACCCGAACGCACTAGAAAATGTTTCTATGTTAAAACCAAAATGGCCAATTCTTTAATCGTTTGGTTATTAAAAAGTAAATCACGTTTATATTGATCAAATTGGACAGAAAAGTCTTTCAATATAATAAATATTAATCGCAAAAGTGGTATGGATAACTTGTCTTTTCTCTAATATCTCAAATATGTTTATTTTATTGATCATAATTTTGGTATTACATAGCATTAACATCATTGACCTATCGGCATGTTAAAAGCAAGTAAAACACATTATCATACATGTAGAATTTATTCAATCAAAAAACAAAAACCCTTTAAAAATAACATTATATCGTTTTGTTATGGAACACCTCATATGTTAAAAGAAAAGCTTAAAGCTGGGACTTACACTTTGAATAAAATAATGGTGAGTTTTTTATAAACGAGTAATTTAAACAATTAGAACTGAAACAACTTTTAATAATTGCAATTTAAAAAAAATTTGTCAATCAGTGTTTAAACAATATAATAATAAAAATGGAACTGGAGTAAAAGGTAAAAAATATCCAACATAAAATAAGAGTTTATTTAACTCTTGCTATCTATCCTTAAGCAAAATAAAAAATAAAAATATTAGTAAAACTGTAAGAAAAAATAAATAAAATTGTTTATTTAGTTATATCAAATAAATGTTTTTCTTTTGTTTGATACAACTCCATACTGTGGAAGAACTATGGAGAGTATAAGACAAATCATCTACATTAAATAGACAAATTGCAATAATATGTTGTGTATGTAATCTAGATGCTGGCAAGTAAAGTGAATGAACATAATAATGGCTAAGAGTACTGTGGATAAGGGTTCTCCTTCAATAAACAAAAAATATTTATTTTTAAATTTTGCAATAATGTTTAATAGGTGTTAAAAAAAATATTTTTATATGTAGCTCCATATTAGTAAATATGCCAAGGAGTATCTTATGAACAGCAATAACAAACAAAGACTGCAAGACGAATTTTTCATCAGGGGACGAATAAAAACTAACCCCTAAAACCCTTTGCATACATTTTGGAGGAACGCATGGGTGATGTTGAAATGTGAAACATGCATTCCCACTTGAAACATCTACAGCCGGATTCAGAACGAAAATTTGGCATAATACACTTACCAAACTCTGGCTAACGACTAAACTAAACTGTTGATAACGAGCTGCCAACATTTTGCCAACTTGTTAAAAACAGCTGCGTTACGTTGAATAATTTTGTTTGTTTTTTTTTTAATTCACTGACTTTGTTTTTTGATTAAGAGTCATTTTTTAAATTTATGTTAGTTTAAAAACATTTAATTTTTATATGGGGAGGGAAAACAAGAAAGAAAAAAATAAATAAAAAAATGAGAGTCAAGTCACTTATTGTCGTTCTCTGTAGCGGCCCACTAACTATCGACTTGTCGGTCGACATGTTTTACGTATCTAACGTAATTCATTTATTTACGATATATTGGAATTAAAAATCGACAAAACATGTAAGTTAAGCCAACAAATAGAACTCTGGCTACAACCAAATCAGAGTAGAAAACTATGGAGTAAACACAAAACAAACAAAGCGGTAAACAAAAAATATTGAATAGAATTCTATAAAAAATATTTTAAAAACCTACGCCATTTTATAAATATATACATATGTATATAATAATAAGAAAAATATTTATTGTTTGTGTGTAAAGAAAATTTTGTTAAATATTTAAACCAAATGCCTCCGTCGACAACAAGAACTCAACTGATTGATTATGACATTTGTGGTCGCATAAAATTTCTTACTGAGCCGCAAATTTGTATGAAAGCTGTTACTTTATCGGTCGCTTGCATTGTCGATCGAATTTTCGTTCTGAAAATTGTTAGTGGGCCGCAAATCAGCTGTTTGTCGTTGAAAATGCAAGCGAACAACAGCGGTCGACATCGGGGTAAGGCTGTAAATTTCAAAACCAGCGATGATTAATGCAAAACGTGTTGCATTTTTAAGCAATATTATGTGGCATCATTAATATCTAGAGTTGATTTATTAAAAGTTATCCGACAGATAAAATTTGTTATGAATAAACTCTGGGCTAATAAGCTGCTAAGCTTAATCGGCATTATAGTTAGCAGCTCGTTGTATGTAGTGACAAACTACGGCTAACCTTTTGTTATGAACACGGCTGATAACATCTACTATCAATCAAAAATTTTACCATTTCTGAAAAAAAAAATTTTTTTCTACAAAAGTGAAAATATTTTAAAAGATAACACCAAAATCTATTTGTTTTTCATTTTGTTTAATAATATTAAAAAAAATTAAACAAAAAAAGAAAAACTTGACAAAGGGTAACGCTGCCTTCAAAACAAATGCCATTTTGTAAGTGATGTCACAATAATAGTAGAATTTATTGCCACTTTTCTAATGATGACACTAAAATAATCGGAAGATGTAGAATGGAATACAATGATATTGTAACATCTTGTAAATATGTTGATTTTTACTTAGTTAACATACTTTATGTTAATAATTTATTATATGTAGATATAAAATATATAACTCATTTAAAATGATAAAATGTAAACTCTTAAATTAAACTAAGGCTTTTATTTTGAATTCCAAACACATAAGACTTTAGTAATTTGTCCCATTTATAGTGTGTGTTTCATTTCATTTCATTTTATTGTTTCCAAAATTCATATACACGTTTGATATTAACATAGAACTTAAAATTAACATTTTTCCTTACATACTAAAGTATTTTACATGGACTTTTTAATACAGCCTATATTTACATAGCAATTCGTAAAATATCACATATGTTCTCCTTATATATTCTTAACACTAAAAAAATAAAATTTCGAAAAAAGGGAAAAAAGGGAAATCCATCTTAACTAAATCTAAACTTAAAACTAACATACAAATAATTAAAGAAAAATATATACAAAAGAAAGAAAAGAAAGGAAGAATATTTACAAAAGCGGTCTATCACCTATTGGACAGTGTTGTACACCGTGTTAAATATATCCAACGTATTTACACGTCTGTGGTAGAATAAGAGATCTGCACCTTGACAAGGGAGTCCAGCATCATTAAATACCAGAAAGGCCGCCGGGGACATATACCTCGACGAATGGACCGACTGCATATTTGTCGATCTCTTAAAACAAGCCTGTACAAGACTGTTCTCAAGAGAAACAGCCTTGTCTAGGAATGCAATGCCTGACCTTCTCAAATATGCGTGTGTATGTCCTCTGCAAGTGCAACTTTAAGAAATAGGTGATCACACGCACACACGTAAACTTACAATGACTTGCAAAGTCGAGGAATTTTATACCATTTTTGTGAGTTTTTTTTATCCTTCAGTTTACACATTAATACTTGTCGTACAGAATTACTGCATAAGATTGGTGGCGCCGGGTGCAGAAATGCAAAGACAAGAGTCCAAGGTAGAGACTGAGGAGTGCCTCACACGTTCACAAACATTTTTTTGCTTAGCTGTCCTATGAATTCCATGCCAAAAACATGATGTTCGCTCATTGTCCACAATTTAAAAGCTATTTTAAGTTGTATGGATGACCATGGCCTGTGGACTGCTGGTGTTTTCCGTTCTCAACCCATATGGACGGTTAGCGTGATATGTTTCGTATAAATAAAAAGTAGAATGAACTTCTTTACAAAAACGACAAACAAGTTTTGATATCGTTGCAAATAACACTTGAGTGCTTGTAGTTCGCATCTGCCGATGATCTATGCAACCAGTGAAATGTGCATAGGAACTAGAATAAAAGTTGGTTATTTAGCACACAAAATCTTGTTAATGAAATGTTCTTCATGTTTATATACAAGCGTTCGTATGGATAACAAAGAGTTTACGTCAAACTTTCTTCTTCAAACACATTATGGTCTGTCCGAAATCTTAAGCGGACGTCCAGTTGGAAGCTTTAAAATAAGTTGTTCAAACGTTTTCAGAGCGATCTAGAATATTGTACACTTTTTAAAAACACTCAAGCCCATAACACACAACGTGCGCTGTTTAATCTTCTACAAAAAAACAAAACAGTCGTTGACGACAATTTCAATCGTAATTTTTGTATACCCTCTACTCTCTACCACTAGTGGTGAATAAGGATATACTAAGAGCTTGTCATTCCGCGTGAAACTTTTTATTATTCACCTCAGACCCCATAAAGCAAATGTATTCTGGCTCCTTGAGTAATTCAAAGTCAATTAAGCCATGTCCGTGTGTTGAAAATACGCTGCCTTTAGTGTCATGTTGGTGTTAAATTGCTTCTAGTTGTCCTAAGCAGCTTGGGATTGAAACGCAGCAAAATCGGTTCAGTAGGATAAAGTTATGAATCCTAATGTGGGACCACCACTCTAAAAAGTTGATAATTTTTTTTTAAATTTAACATAAATGGTGGCTTAATGCACGGATTGAAATAAAATTTTACACCAATTTGAAATTATACTGTTATATTTCGTAAGAACCAGATCACAATTTACGATAGGCCCCTAAAACCGTAGCAAATGAAGCTATTGTAATTAAATTTGGTAAATCGCATGGTCTTCACTGTAGAATTTCGTGAAGACCATGCGATTTTGTGATAATCGGTCCATAATTTACCTTAGGTCCCGTAACAAGCAGCCTTCTGACAACCACTTTGAAACTATAAAACGCTACAACAAATTTCACTACTATATTGAAATTTGTTCTATTTTAGTTTTTTGAAACCCAAAATCATTCTACAGAGTTGTGTGATGATTAGTCCATAATTTACCATGGGTGCAATATAAATTCCCCTCTAGCACTCTTACTTGATGTTACTACTCTTGACTTTCTCCCTCTTTTGCTGTTAGTTTCCAATTATTAATAGATCAATCGATTTAATAAGAAAATTAATTAAACAACAAAAGAAACCTAGTAGTCTTATTTTATGATTTAAGTAAAAAAAAAACTTTTTCGCCTGCTGTAAAAACATTTTCTTGACATGCTGTATGTTTAGCAACGATCAAGTTCATTATTATTTAATTCTTCTATTTATCTTAAGCCAACACATACAAATATAACAATAATTGCCAACATGTGCTGCTGAGGCATAGAAAAAATACGTTTGCACTTTTTGCAAATTTAGGACAATATCAAGTATATTTCATACACACATTTGTGTATTGCAGCAACTTCAAATTTAAAACAGTAACTTAATTTTTTAAATATTTTCAGAAAATAGAGGATTTGGTTTGGGCCAAAGATTTTTCGAGTAGCTAGTACAGACTTATGCGATAATTATTTTCTAGTTTGGAAAAAGCCAATAATTGATCGGATAAATGTTAAGGGGCACTCTTGAAAAAAATACGCGTTGTATTCCTGCATGGTATTTGCAAATAAAAAGCGAAAGTGGAAACAAATTTGCTTGATTTTACCCAGAATACGAACAGAGTAGTTGTTTAACTTTATTCTATGCATTATAACACTCACTACGACTCACACAATAAAAATATATCGGAGATAAATTTACATTACAATCGGACACATTAGATAAACTTGCACATAGTCTTACTTGCGGGAGAAAATTAAAGAGGTGGCCATTTACGTTTTTCTGGTAGTTAAATTATGTTTGTGAAACTGTCGAACAGCTGAGTATTTTATTTGAAAATATTTAAATTCTTTGTGATAAGCAACTTCTGAAAAAAGAGCTTAAAAACTTTTTTTCTTGGAGAGGTTGCCGAAGGACATTCTCCCCAGATATTTCGTAAAATTTGCAAGTGCACGTGCAAAAAAAACTGAACTGGCAAATTGTTTTTATTTTGATTTCTTGCGAAAACCATAAAAGCAATTTGTTTTTATTTTTCTTTTTCTTAACCCACTTACAATTGCAATTAATGTTGGGAGAATTCAAACTAATTGCAGTGGGGAATGTAAGAAAAGATAAACTCACTGTTTTATTGTTGGAATTTTGTTTAAGCTTTGATATCGGTGCAAATAAGACTTTTTGAGTGTTTGTAATTCTCATTCCCTCTGTGGTCTTATTTACTGATATTTTGGTTTTTCTAAAATGTTTTGGGAAAGACGTTTCCTAATGACCTGGCCTAAGCAACCAGTGAAATGCGCATTGAAACAGCTTATCCTCCAACAATCAATGATCAGTGTTTTATTAAGAATAAAAAAAGGGAACAAAGCACAACAAACAAAATCTTTTAATAAAGTCAGTTATTTAAGCTAACATAAATAATTATCAGTAGTTTTTTTTCAAGAACCTGAGCTATATTTAATTAAATCAATTTACACATTGTTTGAAACGGCAAAGTTTTTGATCCTTTTTGTAATTAAAACAAATAATATAATTTTTTTTTCATTTTTTTTTTCGAATTTATTCTATGAGTTAAATTTCAGTTATGTATTTTATAAAGCATTTTGTAATAGTTCTATTCCTTCAATTTTTAGGAATGACTTTATACACTACCAGACTATTATCTTGTTTCTTCTTGTTACAATTTACCTTAGCTATCCTTTGGATAGCAATGAAGTATATTGTTTGTACAGAAAAATGTACAATTATTAGACACCAGCAGACAAAAAGCTTGATAAAATACATAACTAAAATTTAAATTCGAAAAAAAAAATGTTGAATATAATAAAGTAACTTGAAGAAGAAATAATTCCCAATATATTTTTGTTAAAATAGTTGAGTTAAATACATTCAATTTATAAAGTATCACTATTCAGTGTAACACAAAGAATGCTGACGAAGACCGTAGAAAATGCATTACATTCTGCTGGTGTCTAATAATTGTAAATTTTTCTGTACATACAATATACTTCATTGCTATCCAAAGGATAGCTAATGTAAAATATAACAAGAGGAAACAAGATAATAGTCTGGTAGTGTATAGTCATTCCTAAAAATT
This sequence comes from Pollenia amentaria, assembly GCA_943735925.1. Classification (NCBI taxonomy): domain Eukaryota; kingdom Metazoa; phylum Arthropoda; class Insecta; order Diptera; family Polleniidae; genus Pollenia; species Pollenia amentaria. Next base: position 220,138,513 of record OX031006.1, on the reverse strand, counting down.
TAAGGAACACAGAAAAAAGTCTTTTATCAATTAAACAAATGGTTTAAAAAGTATTTTAATTTAATAAATGTGATAATTGAATCAATAATTTTTTTAGCTGAAAAAATATAAAAATTTAATTTTGTTTTAATAAACATTTTAGTTGTTTTGAAATAAATTTTCAATTAAAATTTTAATTAAATAACAAAAAATCTTAATTGACTTTTTTCGTTTAAAATAAAATAGTTTAAACATGTAGAATTGTTGTTGGGAATTGTAAATATTTATTTAAATAAATTAACACATTGTTTAAAATTTCAAAGTTTTTTGTTCACTTTTTTAATTAAAATTAAAAATATCATTTATTGAAAATATTTTTTCAAAATTTAAAAATTTTTAGTAATCAATATAATCATTTTGGTAATAGGTGCAACATCAACAACTTGTTTGCTTGATATTATGAATTTAGAACAAATTTGGTGATAGGAGAAATTTAATAATTTTTTCTGTGAATATAACTATTACAAAAAGCTTTAAAAAAAACACAATTGAAATTGAACTCATAGAATAAATTCGAAAAAATAATTAAAAAACAGATGTTGAAAATAATAAAGTAACTTGAAAAAGAAATAGTTCCCAGATTCTTAAAATATAATTTATTAAAAAAAAAAAATTAAAAATTTTAAATCATTTCAGTAATAGGTGCAAAATCCACAAATTGTTTGCTTGATTCTATGAATTTGGTGATTAGAATCAATTTTTTAATTTTTTCGGCAAACAGTTTTCATTGTTTACTTTGAAATTCGTGGTTATTTTTTAAAAAGTAATAAAAAGTTTTTTATAAGAACAAAAAAAAAAAAAAAAAAAAAAAAAAAAATTGGCAAATAAAAGTCATTTTATAAATAAATATATTTTGCGCTCATTGCACACATTAACAATATACGAACTCAAATTAAGGGTTTTCATAACATCGCTTAAAAGTATCGAAATTTTTTTTACGGACTTGCAAATGAATTCTCAAAAGTTGTATGAGAACTTCGTAAATTTGCCCAACAATTTGGTCTCGTAAATTTGCGCTGTTCAATTGTGCATTTATACAAAAAAAGTTTTCTTATGCTTAGGCCCTAATAATGTACAACGCAGCGCAACGCCACAGAACTAACGCAACGCCAAAGAATAACATTGAAAGCACAAACAATGTCATAAATATTTTGTAATTTTGTTGTTGCTTTCTACAGAAATTCACATTGCGTGTTAAAATTTCAAACGCTCCATTGCTTGTGTCGTTGAAAATTTTAAAACGGTACATGAATTTCTGTTGAAAGCAACAACGAAATTACAAAATATTTATGACATTGTTTGTGCTTTCAATGTTATTGTTTGGCGTTGCGCTGCGTTGTACATGATTAGGGCCTTAATGTCGTTTTAGACGAAAAATTTAAAATGTTAACACATCACCAGGGTGGCCAGGTTATAAAAAGTTTTACAGCTGAATCTGGCATTAGAAATGGCCAAAAAATGCTAAAAATAATTTTTAAAAATGCAAAAAAAATGCTACATTTTTTTTTTAAGATTTTTGTTAAAAATTTATTAACAGTATAAAATTATATTCGAAACTAAATACATTTCAGTGACTAATTTTGTAACGAAATTGAAATAAATTACTTTATTTAAGAAAGTGACCAGATTTTGGTAAAGTGGCCAGATTTTTGGTAAATCATGCATATAAATATGAAGCAGAGGTAATTGAGATTAAATTTCAAATTTAGGTCGACTGAAAACCTCTGATACATGCAAAGTTTAAACAATTTATTTCTATGATATACAAAATTTTTTAGATTATTTTATTTTTTATAGTTTAAGAAATGGTGAATCTTTAAAGTAATTATTTTTTCAGCAGTTTAGACCAAACAATTTTTTCATACATATACACCATTAAATATTTAGCTAAACACAAAGTGAAATTTCCTTGAATTTTTATATCGTAAAATCAAAGGGAAAATAACATATACAATCGACTGATAAGGGCATTTCTAATATTTTATTTTTTTTTTAACAATAAACGATTCTTTACATAAAAATTATCCATTTTCATACGAAATTTTATTTTGGGTACAACTATTTCTAGTCAAAATTTATTATAAATTATAAAAAACATTTAGGAAACTCAATAACACTATTCTTAAAAATTTTTAAAATAAATAATGCCAAAAAAGCTAAAAACATTTTCCAAAAATGGTAAATAAAATGCCAAGTGCTAAATGAAAATTTTGCAGCTAAATATAAATTTTTAATGCTAAATTGTGGGCCTTTGATAAATTAAAGACCTTTCATCACGAAATTTTATTTCTTGTCCTAGCAAACTGAAGTGTACATTTTACAACATTATTATAAAGCGTTGCGGTTAAGGGCGTAGTAAATAGTTTTCCTAGATTGTGTTTCATATGCGGCATTTCAAGTGATTTTAAATCTTATAAAAGTAGAAAGTAAAAATTTCTGTGCATTTCGCCACAATTTTATGTTTGTTTTAGTTGAGTTTTTAGGGAGGAAGTTCCACATTTGGTGCATAACTCTTTTCCTACTGAAACGATTCTGCTGTAATTCAATCCCGAACAGCCTAGAAGATCTAGAAACAATTTGACACCCAAATGGCAAAATCGGCTTAGAATAAATAAAGGACTAATAATAAAAATACTTTATGGGACCTTGGATGAATATTAAAAAAATATCACATTGAATGAAACTTAGTATACATACCTTCATACACCACTGCTGATTTAGGGTTATACAATTGTAAAAAATATGTTATTAACTTTGGTAAACGGTAAAATTGTTTCAGAACTCCTACTTCGTAATGTTGACTTTTTGTATAACGTAAGACTAATACTTTCATTCTAATTACGCAAATGAGCTCTGAATTTGACAATGTACAATATATACGTATATTGATTTCTATTATTCTATTGACATCAATATAACCTCTTAAGTGTCTTAAAATAATTTGAATCTTACATTTTTTAGGTTTTTGTTATATAATAGATACTAAGTTTAATTCTTTTAAGCAATAAGAAATATAAGTTTCATTGGGGAAATAAGTAAATAAATAAATACAAAATGTTGGCCGGGAATCCCGGGATCCCGGGAATTTGATTTTTATTTCCCGCTTTCCCGGGAATCCAAAAAGTGCGGGAATAAAAAAACTCTAGTATATACACAAATAATTTGGTTTATTTTTAAATTTTTTTCTATTGACGTTTCTAACAAACTGATATTATTTCGTTAAAATTGAGCTGCAAAATTTGTATTATTACCCCAAGCAATAAACTGTGCCGGTAAAATTAACGCTAACGTTAATTGTTAAAGGTTAGAGAATTACACTACAGGCTCTAAGACAGCGATAGGCCAATCTAGGGCGTTAAATACATTCAATTTATAAAGTATCACTATTCAGTGTAACACAACGAATGCTGACGAAGACCGTAAAAAATGCATTACATTCTGCTGGTGTCTAATAATTGTAAATTTTTCTGTACATACAATATACTTTATTGCTATCCAAAGGATAGCTAATGTAAAATATAACAAGAGGAAACAAGATAATAGTCTGGTAGTGTATAGTCATTCCTAAAAATTTAAGGAACACAAAAAAAAGTGTTTTATCAATTAAACAAATGGTTTAAAAAGTATTTTAATTTAATAAATGTGATAATTGAATCAATAATTTTTTTAGTTGAAAAAATTTAAAAATTTCTTAAATTTTTTTTCTATTGACGTTTCTAACAAACTGATATTATTTCGTTAAAATTGAGATGCAAAATTTGTATTATTACCCCAAGCAATAAACTGTGCCGGTAAAATTAACGCTAACGTTAATTGTTAAAGGTTAGAGAATTACACTACAGGCTCTAAAACAGCGATAGGCCAATCTAGGGCGCTGCAATTTTTGTTTTCTCTTTTATTACATACATTTGCACATATATTGCACACAATCCATAGAGGAGGGTTTCTTTTGAATTTTCGGGTTACACCAAGGAGGATCCGGGCTACAAGGCGAGTGTTTGGTGGCTTCTAATAACCAATGCTGTGAACTCCGAAGCCTGAATGACTTTGGCGTCTCAGTTAATTAGGCGATGACTGGTGTAAGAGAGTCATTCATAGAATGACTGAACCAGGGTTCCTTGATATTCCTGTCTCGCGGGTTTAAGTGGGGACACATAGATAGCGGCCCTATCACCAAACTAAGAAGACCACTAGGAAAAGCAGGAATCGCCAAACAAAAATCCATTGGGAGTTAAAGAAATATAAATAAATATGATAAGCCTTAAAGCAAGGGTAAGTTTCCCTAATAAAAGCAACTAAAATGATGTGGAAATTGTTGTCCGATAACATTTGTATGCTTCATTTCTTTTTCTACTTGTTTTTCTTATACTAAAAGTTGCGATATTTTTTAAACATTGAACGTATTCCGATTGAATTCACCTTAAATTTCACTATTAATTGAATGGTTTTCCAAATTTAATGTTTGATTTGAAAAACAGTGGCTCACAGCTTGTTTTATGCCGTAAAGAATAATTAGGTTTCAATTAGTAACATATAAAATATACAAATTGCTGCTATTTTAAGCCCACAGTTTATACGGGGCTTGAAGGTTGAGCTGCTTCTGTTTTTTATGGCTTCATTTTAGTTCTAGATGTGCTTTGCTTTAAATTTAAGCTAATTGTTGTGATTTGAAGAATTGGTTTCAGTTCAGTTTCCATTTCGCAGACAACAGTTCCACAGCGGGAATTGTCGGGAATGGAAATTTCTAGCAAAAATTAAATGCTTCTTCTGTACAAAAAAAAATCTTTGCGCGTTTTGCTCGTGAAAATTGTTTATACAAAAAAGGTAGAGAAGCATCAAATATAATTTTAAGCCAACATGATGAGCTTCAAAAGTGACTTCCGATGTTTAGGTTAACTTGGGGAAACAATGCTGTGTCGGACTTTTTGCTGTGTACCACGTCAATACGATTTTCAGAAGCCCTTTATCAGTCGGCATAAAAGACTATGAAGGCATCACTTCACCAGGAAACATGTTTCCAAAGATGCAGCGTTTTGGAAATCACTTATCTTCCCCAACGAATAGAAATTAAACAATTATCAGTGGCGAAAACATTATTTAGAGCTTAATATGGGAAACTTAACGCCAATAGTAGACGGGGTTAGTGTCACGGTGTTGGCGTGTTTTTCGGCTGATGGTTCTAAAAAGTTGGCTATTGACATATTTAAGTACCTTAAAAAAAATATGTTGCAGGGTGCAAATGATCTGGGTATAAGACCATGTTTAAGATAATGATTCGAAGCACAAGTCGGGAATTGTGCAAAATTGGTTAATATATAACTATCCATATTTGATGAAGCTGCCAATAATTGTGAATCAAATAAACCCTACCGAAAATGTTAGAATAATTAAAAAAAAAATTTTTTTTTTGTATTTTATTGTTTAGTTTTTAATATATAATTTTTATTTTTTAAAATTAATAATAATAATAATAATAATAATAATAATAATAATAATAATAATAATAATAATAATAATAATAATAATAATAATAATAATAATAATAATAATAATAATAATAATAATATACTTAAACAATTTTATTATGGATTAAAAACTTAAATCTTTAATTACAAAGAAGAAAAAAAAAATTATTTTGCATAAACAATAAAGGCATGCATATCAATTTCACTTTTGCAAACAAGCAGTGTTTGAAAAACACAACAACAACCAAAAAGACAAATATTTGTACAAACCAATTGTCTGTGTGGTTTTTATTATGTTGTTGTGCTATTGCAATTTCGCTTTTTCGCAAGAGTACAACTTTTGATATGAATACCTCTTATATAAATCGATTCATATTCAATGAATAAATAAAGTTTTTTTTAAATACTAAATAAAGCAAATTTTAGCTAGTGTTAATGCATTCTGCCTTGCTCTTTTTCTCATTTTTCTTATTTTCTTCATATTTCCTCTTGTGAATCCCGTTCTTGAGCGTATTTATATAAATTTACGAATAGCTTTGACGTATTCGGTATGCGTGTATCCATCATTTTTAATGTGATTCTATGCAAAGGAAAAAAAGAAAAAAAAACCAACTAAAGACTTATATTTTTTAAAGACTTTCTTGTCGATCACGACATCGTAGTTGTACGAAAATATAATATTCTTGTCAAGGAGCCGATGAAAATTCTTGGGTAATCCTCCTGGGTTTACAATTCGTTTTATAACAGTTATCTGGAAGAAGGATGCAATAATTTATAAAAACAAATGGGGAAAATTAAACAGCACAATTTGCTAAACTACCATTTCTTCTAAAAGGCGATCCGCAATATTTACTCTTTATTTTCAAGATGAAACACCGGTTGAAATGCTGAACTGCATTTTTTGGATGTTTGCCTCAAACAAAAATTTTTCTTGATTATCCAGCACTTTTACTAATGAGAACTTTATGGATTCTTGATCTCTCTATATTACCAGTTAAATGCGTGTGCGCTTAATTTTTTCAAATTTTGTTGTTTGAGAAATAAATTAATGTTTTCCAACAAATAAAAAAAAATTAAAATGTTTTAATTTTTAGAAAAATTTCTCTGCCTTTAGTTCTGTTTATGTACATTGTACAATATGTAGTAACCGAAAGCATATGGCATTAGTAACTGCGTATTTTTGTTTTTAACAAAAAAAGTTTTCCCGTAAACTATACATGGTTCTCTTTAATATGATACCAATTTAAAATTCCTAATTCAGTTAGTTTTATTGATATGGAGTTTAAAATAAAAAAGTATGAGCTGCATAAAATAAGCTCTGAGCTACTGGACATCTGTACAAGGATTTCGTTTAATGTACGACAGTTTTCGTACATATCAGCAGGGATGTGGAGTCGTCACAAACAAGCTCCGACTCCACAGCCCTAAAACAACATATTTGTGGAACTGTAATCCAGTTGTTGAGCAAAAAAGTTAAAAAATGGGGAACAAATTGTAAAAAATGGGTATTTTTTGGATTTTGAACGCACTGGATGTACCTTTTCATGTGGGTATGTTCCCCTTTTTTTTCTCCTATTCAATATCTACAACTTTGCTTCAGACACAAAAGAGATATTCCGTACGGTATACCGAAATATAACCATGTTAAAATATAGAAAAAAGTGATAAAAATCCACCTTGAGCAAAAACAATTCATATGGCCATTAAATTATTAATGCAGTCTACTTGGCAAAAATAAAAATGAAGAAGTTCTTATATTTGGGGCTACTTTTACGTGCAATTATCAGAATTGAGTCCCAAAATCATGTGTTGTACTGTGTAAGGCATAGATTTTTTTGCGTGTATGTGGCGTATGATCAATATGTTTAACATTTAAAACGTATACGGCAAGTAAACAGCAATAGGCTTATTTCTATTTTCCGCCACCAGAAGGATTGAAGTTTTTTTTATTGTTTTACTGCATCTGGCTTGTTTTGAATAATTATTCATATAACCTTCTGCACATACGGAATTTAACTTTGGGGAACTGCAAGTAATTCCAAAATTGAAATACTTCAAAGATACCAATCAAAAACTCTCAGACTAATTGCTCAAGTACCATGGTACATAACCAACGAAGCCATACATAGCGACCTTCCTATACTCACAATAAAGGAGGTTATAAGAACTTTCAGTGACAGAAATTTATCTAGATTGGATAACCACGTCAATACGTTAGCTATTTTTTTATTAGATGACACAGACGAAATAAAAAGACTTAAGAGACACTATGTCTTAGACCTACCATTTGGAAGATAATGAAAAACATTTGAATTAAAAATTTTCTGCGTACATATTTTTAATGTATAAATGATTTTATTTACCATAATAATCTGTTAATCACCCCTTTCGTGAACAATATTTCCCTGGTAATTTTTTCCCTTTTCACGTATTTGCGATCATGAAAAACTCCCATGAAAAAAATTAATTCATAGGAGAATAATAACGTGAAGAAAATGTTCGCGCGAAAAAATTCCCCTTATCGCAAAAAAATGTTTCCCCCGCAATTTCTTCACTTTTCCCTTTGAATTTCTCACTTTATTTTTGCTGGGGAACAAAACATTTATGTAAGGAATTCTTCTCATAATTGGAATATTAAAACTAACAAAATTAATTTTAAGGTCAAGATCCGTTAAAAGAGGTAAAAACTTATATCTATGTATATTGTTGAACAAAATGCAAAAACAGGTCGATTGCCTGAGAAGTTATGAAGCATTTAAAAGTTGTTGTGGCAGAATTTTGGAAATTATTTTACTACAAAAAAGGGCAATGAGCTAATGTTGCAATCAAACTATAGCTCCAATACAATATATTTTATTTTGTTTTTTTTTTTCTTTTCTTTAAAATATACATGTATATTTTTGAACAAAAGTTTTGTTTTGTTTTTTAACATTTCTTCTTTTTTACATTCACTGAGAACTGATAGCGCGAAAAATTGTTCACGGTAGTTTCACGATAGCATTTTTCCCTTCGAGGGGAATAAAAATTTCTTGGAAACACAAATTGCACTTGTTTTTCACGATAGGGGTGAATATTACTTATAATATTTTCAAAATATTACTAATAAATATTTCAATTAATATTAATATTATTATTATTAATATTAATATTAATGTAAATCTGTATGTAGGTAATTGTATTATTATACATTTTTTATTAAATTATTTTTATTTCTGTTATTATATTGTTATTTATTTACTGTGAGACAACAGATGATTCTGAACTTATTTTTGTACTTATTAGAGTACAGCTATTAATGTCAATATATACATACATATATTTCTTCAAAATTGCTTATTATTATTATAAATGTTGTTATGTTGCTTGCAAACTTATTAAATTTTACAAAAAGAATATGAATTTGTTTACTAAAATTTTTAAAAATTAAGATTTTTTATTCTGTTTTGGTTCCATTTCTAGGGTTGGGGTATTATCTATAAAATTAAATTTATTCAAAGATATAATCAGTAGACTAGTTCGACCATAATTTTTTTCATGCGAAGTGACATACGAGTTGCCTAAATGGCGCATTAATTGAAGTTTTTTTTTTTTAAATTTCTGAGCAATATATAATTTAATGAATGGATAAGTAATTGACTGTGTTTAATTGAAAAAAAAGACTAAAAAGGTACATAAAAGTGTAACGTGACGCTACATGACATTATGATAGTAATACGTAACTAAATAACTTTTAAGTTTACAAATTAAATAAAAAATATGCATAAAACATGGATTAAAGGACTCTGAATACCCTTAATTTAAATTTCGATTTGTCCATTTATTTTGCGTTACTTACTTACATCATTAGCTGGAAAGACCCAACAATCTTTATTTAGTTTATTTTTATTTTAAGTCTCTGATAAACTGTGGTTGTAAGCAGACGTATTTTCGCAAATTTATTACAAAATTACAAAAATCCAAAAAAAAAAAATAATGTTAAAAAATACAAACAAATAGTATACAAATTTAAAAACAAAAGTTCAAAAACTACACAAACAATAATCAATAATCAAGTTTACAAAAACAAATAGTTACAAATTTAAAAACAAATATTCAAAAAATTACACAAACAATAAACAATAGTCCACTTTACAGTACACTTGTAATAACAACAATACGTCAATATGCCGAATTTAAGTGAAGAAAGTGATAGCGATGAAACTGATGGTATTTGGCAGCAAGTACCAAATACAATAACAAACAAACGACGGTTAACTAAGTCTCCAAATATGCACCAGCATTAAAAATTTAATATTGATAACGAACCCAGCACTTCCAGAAATAACCGATATCAATTGCTTGGCGATAAAGATGATGAGGAAGATAAAGAAAAAGAAGATAAAACTCCAAAACCTCCACCAATTTATGTTCCAGATATTATAGATATCTCTAAAATGATTAAATGTATAAGCAAGGAAATAACTGATTTTAATTATAAATCTTTGAGAGACAATAATATTAGATTAAGCATTCAAAGTGTTGATTCATATAGAAAGGTTGTTAAATATTTTGAATCAAATAAAATTAGTTATCACACTTATCAACTTAAGCAGGAACGAGCATATAGAGTTGTAATCAAAGGTATTCATCACTCAACACCAGTAGATGATATAAAGGCAGAACTTTTAATGTTAGGGCATCAGGTCAGGGATGTAGTTAATGTTAGAAGTCGTGTTACAAAATTGCCACTACCAATGTTTTTTGTAGACCTTGACCCAAATCCAAACAACAAAGAAATTTTTGACATAAAGCATATTAGTAATGCTATAGTTTCGATTGAAGCCCCAAAGAAGACTGACGATTTAGTTCAATGCTATCGGTGTCAGCAGTTTGGTCATACCAAGTCCTACTGTAAACGGCCATATAAATGTGTAAAGTGCGGATTAGAACATCCTACAGTAGAATGTACAAAAAATATAGAAACACCACCAAAATGTATAAATTGTCTCCAAAATCATACTGCTAATTATAAGGGATGTACAATATACCAGAAAATTATACAACAGAAACGAAGCGCATACAATAGACAAAATCAATTTAGAACCCAACAAATACCAAATGGTCAATTCCCACATGCTAATTCATTCGTAAATACTAGAATCAATGATGGTGCTAACAATGATGGAGTTACTTATGCTCAAGCAGTTATAGGAAATACAAACAGCCCTGAGTTGAGGTTTATGGAAAGGTTAGAACGCATGATGGACAAAATGTTTGACATGATGACAAAAATAATGGAAAAATTATGCAAATAAATTTAAGAAAATGTTTGACATGATGACAAAAATAATGGAAAAATTATGCAAATAAATTTAAGAATATCATCATCAAGGAATGCAAATGGTGCTTCCAATCATACAAGGGAAATAGAAATTTTCCTCAAAACTAATTATTTAGATATCTTACTACTATCTGAAACACATTTTACTTCTAAAACACATTTTAACATAAGAGGATATGATATCTTTCAAGCAAATCATCCTGATGACAAAGCACATGCTGGGGCAGCAGTATTAATTAAGTCAAATTTAAAATATGAATCTTTACAACCTATAAGCAAACCGTCAATTCAAGCGTGTGGTGTGAAAATTAAATGCAATAACGTTGAAATACCTATATATGCCATTTACTGTCCTCCAAGGCATAGTCTAAATCTTCAAACCTACGAAGTTTTCTTTAAAAGTCTAGGTTCCAAATTTATTGTAGGCGGAGATTTCAATGCCAAACACCCATGGTGGGGGTCTAGAATTGCGAATCCAAAAGGTAAAGAACTTTATAAATGCATATCCAAATACGGGTTTAAAACTATGTATACAGGAAGGCCCACATATTGGCCTTCAGATCCAAATAAAATTCCAGACTTACTAGATTTCTTTGTTTACTTGGGATCGCATCATACACTTGGGATCGGATCATACACCTATAATTTTAAGTTATAGCACAATTTTACCAACTGTTTCTAAATGTAATAAAATTATTTCGTCTAAAACCAATATAAGCTATTTTCAATATTTGATGGATCAGAATTTAGAACTTAACACATATATTAAATCTGCTGAGGAATTGGATCTGGCTGTAGAAAAATTTACTAAACTCATACATGATGCTGCAGAATTATCTACTCCTCCAATGCAACCACAAAACGGCCACACAGTTATTTTATCAACAGAAATAAGAGAACTTTTAAGAGAAAGACGAAGATTACGAAGAATATGGCATTTAAGCAGAAATCCGAGGGACAAGACCAATTTTAATCAAGCTTCAAATGCACTTAAAAAAAGATTAGCTGAATTAAGAAATGATAAAATATCAAATTTTTTAAAAAATTTGAATACTTCGAAAGATTCGGATTACAGTTTATGGAAAGCCACTAAGTACTTAAAACGGCCAGTTAAAAGAAAAGTACCGATTTTGACACATGATGGCAGATGGTGCAGAAACAACAAAATTAAAGCTGAGGCATTCTCCCAACATTTAAAGCATACTTTTCAACCTTTTCCGACATCTAATACAGTCGATGAATGTAAAATATTAAATTTTTTAGAATCTCCATACCAAATGGATCTTCCAATAAAAACGTTTTCCCCGAGAGAAGTATGGAGTGTAATCTCCAAGCTTAACAACAAAAAGTCCCCAGGACATGATAAAATTGATTCATCAGTGGCTAAATCGTTATCCAAGAATAGTATTTTATTTTTATCACTCTTATATAACTCTATTTTAAGGTTATCGTACTTTCCATCTAAATGGAAATTGGCTGAAATAATAATGATACAGAAACCTAACAAACCCGAAAATTCAATTGCCTCATATAGACCCATAAGTTTGCTAACAACTTTTTCAAAGATATTTGAAAAATTATTTGCATTACTACCGATTTTAGAAAAACAAAAAATTATACCTGATCATCAATTTGGCTTTCGTCAAAAACATGGAACACCGGAGCAATGTCATCGAATTATTAAAGTTATAACGGATTCACTTGAAAGAAAAATGTATTGTTCAGCGGTATTTTTAGATATAAAGCAAGCATTTGATAGAGTATGGCACGAAGGCCTGTTATATAAACTTAAACATATTTTACCAGCTCCATTTTATTCAATATTAAAATCCTATTTAAATGAGCGAACGTTTTATGTGAAGGTTGAAGATGAAAAGTCAAGCACACATCAAATATACTCAGGCGTACCACAGGGCAGTGTTTTAGGACCCATATTATATACTATTTATACTTCAGATATGCCAACAACTGATAATATTACTCTAGCAACGTACGCAGATGATACTGCTATAATATCAACAAACAAATCACCAGTTGAAGCGTCCTTTATAGTTCAACGGGAATTAAATGTTTTACAACAATGGTTCCAGAAATGGAAAATTGAAACAAATACAGAAAAGTCAAATCATGTCACATTTACTTTGCGAAGAGATGTGTGTCCCCCATTGTATTTAAATGGCTTACAAGTACCTAACACAAATTGTGTCAAATATCTTGGAATGTATATTGACAAACGACTTACATGGAAAGAACATATTAAAGCTAAAATGCAACATCTAAATATCAAGACCAAAAAAATGTATTGGTTACTAGGACCAAAGTCTCAACTTAGCCTTGAAAACAAAGTCAAGTTATATAAAGCTATTTTGAAACCGGTGTGGACCTATGGTATTGAGTTGTGGGGAACGGCCAGTCACTCAAACGTGGAGATATTGCAAAGATATCAATCAAAAACTTTAAGACGAATAGTAGATGCTCCATGGTTTATTACCAACAAACAAATTCATAGAGATCTTCAGATACCTTTTGTTATGAATGAAATAAATAAATTTAGCACTCGATACATTAAACGACTTAGTAATCATTGTAACATATTAGCAATTTCCTTGTTAGATGAAACAGATGAGGTCAGAAGACTGAATAGGTTACACGTATTAGACCTCCAATATAGAAAAAAAAATAATTTTGTATAATATTAAAAACTTATTACTTTAAAATATGTAGTAAGTATGTAAATAGTTTATTAAACTGATTGAAGTTTAATAACACATGTAATGTTTTCCTTTAATTGATCAAATTTACTAAATATTGTAAAATAGATTGTAAATAAAAACTACTAAGAAAAAAAAAAAAAAAATTTTTATTTTAAGTAGTTATAGTCTCTTTCATACAGGGGGAGGTAAATATTGCTAATAAAACCTGTATTGACCCTCCGCACTTATTAGTAACCGTAGTATGTAGACCGTATCTAGTACTTAAACCGTATTCAACGAACACCGTACTATTAAAGCTGTATCCAGCATTCCAGTTGGTATCCGAATTAGCAGCACCCGTAGTTAGTCGTATCATATCCGATCGCCCGCGCTCCGGAATTTCATTGGCAGCCGACTTAAGCAGCAACCGAAGTTGCTCCTCCGTATTACCCGAGCACCAACGTCCACGTAGTTTAGTGTTATATTCACTACACTACGTCCTTGATGTGGTCTAACCGGTCGAGTATCATCCACTTTTGTAAACTGGGATGAACGTTGTTGGCCATAGTGGTTTCAGTAGGTCCATTAAGCGCACCGTAATTTGCTCGAATCGTACGAAACGCATTTATTGCAGCATTTAATACAGCTAAACAATGTGGAGACGCCAATGTGGTGCGAGTCTTTCCATGATACGTTGCCTAACGATACTAATCAAAAATGACAAAGCAGTTTGATATGAGTCATGCGTGATCTGTAAAAAGAGCATATGGAAAATCAAACCTCTCGATGAATCACTCTTAAGAAGATGTAAAGATCTATATAGAAAGGCAAACATACATAACTATATGTACATTAGGGTGGGTCACTGATGTATGAGAAAAATAAAGCTTCGAATCATATTCTAATAGCAATATTTTGTTGTCTTACGTTAAAAAAAAATAAAAAATGCTAAAAAAAAGTTTAAAAAAGTCACATCTTGAGCCCGCGCCGGAGCTCCTAAGAATTAAGTATTTTAAAAAAAGTCATTTTTTTAAATTTTAATATTTTATTTACTATAAATTATTTATTATTAATTAAAACTGAACACATTTTTATGAAAAAAATAAAACTTTGGTTCCTATACAAACAATAAAACAATAACAACACGAAATTTTATTAGCTATTTTTTGGCCACAAAAGCTTTTATACTGTCAAGTCTGGGTTTTTAAAAAAATTAGATTGTCACTTCTTGACACTCATCTGCCGCATTTATTTCTTCAGTAGTGATGTTCCGAAAAATTGGTGGATCGAAAAACTTTTGATTCCAATTTATAACTTCAAAGTAGCTTCTTGCGCCAAAATTGATAGAAGGGGCCTCAAAGACGCGAGGTTGCTTTCGGGTATGAGGTGAGCTTCGTGCTTCATGAACACGGCTGGCTGCCAGTTCTATAACTGTTTCACCCAACAACATCGACAGAAGAAAGTTTTTCGCAGTTTTCTAATAAGTTGCCAATAGGACCAGCATGCGAATATGGTCCCTTGGTAACACCATATAGCTTATTAAATAGATGTGTTAATGGCAATTCGTTCAAATGTAAATAATCCATTGCAGTGGGCGCTGAAGTCTTTTTGCCAATACTCTTATTACTCCGTTAAATTTCCCAGTGTTAGTGACTGTACTTTCACAACCAATTGCCATCAAATTTTCTTTATTCATTTTTTGAGACGAAGGAAGGGCAATAATGAACATTTTAATATTTTAAGAAGTACTTCGATCTGGTGTTGCATAGCCAACATAAACTGAATCTGGTTCCTTAGCAGATACATGTTCATCAATCAGTATTTGTCTATATTTCCTAGCTCCCTTTTAACTAATATTAAGCGTCTTATCTTTTCGGCCGTCAAAGTATAAGGCTAGTAGGTCTAGTTGCTTCTGGTCTTGAATACATTTATTACGGACTTTCTTTCTTTCCCGTCTTATTTTTGATTTATCAATTGGTTCATTGCTAGGAGAGATATCTTGCAATACAGACGAAGAAATAGCAGCCGCTGCGCTATCGGAAACACTGTAACGGTTACAAGTTTTTGACAATATAGGCAAACTAAAATTTGTTTTCTTTCTGCCTTCGACGTGGAAGGTAAATTGAAAGAGTCGTCAGAAGAAGCTCTGGAATTACTTACATATAACTCCTGCTGTTTTAAGTTAATTTTGTCTTGACTTTTATTTACGTTTTTTTCTATATTTGGTGCTTGGGCTGCTCTTTTTTGCCATTTAGTTGGAAGATCTCAAACTACTGCTTCGATACGCATCTTTCTCGTCCTCGCATCTCACTCAAAAAATCCTATTATTCTTTGGGTACCTTATATTGCCTTGGACATCAACAAAAGCTCAATTTGTTTACATCTACAGGAACAAATATGAAACAAAACTCTGCGACGTCGGAGAAAATTTTCTTTCTAATAAACGGACATTTTTTCAACGACTCTATGAGATTTTTGTAATTTATATGATAACCGTTTATTACATGTATTACTATTGTATTCACGCAAAGAAAAAACATGTTTAAATATGGTAACCTCCAACAAAACTATTTTTAAAGAAAATTTTAAACATATTATGATTAAATTTAACCATATTATTATCACTGACAACCATATTATGGTTATAGGTGTCCTCCATCAAGAAGCCACAACCATATTATGGTTGCCTCTAAACATGTTATGGTTAAATATGACAATAATTTGTATTTAAATTAACAATAGTATTTTCTTCTTCTCCAAGAGCAACAAGCTATGGTTGAAAACCAATCATGCTATTATAAGTGTTAAACATATTTTAGTTATTATTGACCAAAACATGTTCGGAGGCAACCATAATAGGGTTGTGCCTTCTTGATGGAGGACACATGTAACCATAATATGGTTGTCGGTGATTATAATATGGTTAAATTTAGCCATAATATGTTTACAATTTTCTTTATAAATAGTTTTGTTGGAGGTGACAATATTTAAACATAGTTTTTCTCTGGGTGTTTGACACTGTGGGAAGAGTCGATTTTCTCCAAACGCATTCTATCCTTTGAGCTACAAGTTTTGCAATACCTAAAAACGATGGTTCTTTGGTAGTATTCCTTGTTATTTTTAGTTGCTCCCTATTCCAATCATAGTATTTCGTAACATATTCGTAAATTGGTAAAACCTTATCATTAATATCTTCTTTATTTTCGAATCTCGTGCAGAAATAATCTTGGCTTCTGATTTCAATAATAACGGTTAGAAGTTAAAACAGTTCAAATAAAAAAATAAACACACAAGTTCACTGTCCGCGTAATAAACCCAAGCTGATCTTTTTATTGTGCATTATTTTATATGTATTCTATCAAAAATATTTCCTGGAAGAATATATAGTTTTCAATGAATGAATTGCTTATGTCTGAATCCTCGAGAACTTAAGAATCGTTAGGATACAGTAATATGCTTTTTTGCAACAGAATGCTATTGCTATTAAATATAAAATTTAACAAAATGAAGATCAAAGCGCGGGCTCTTACACTAAAAATAAATTAATAACATTTTACAGGGGTCTAATGCAGACAAATATACAACATATTTACGCTATTAGAAGTCGTTACGAGAAAAATAAAATTTTTTTGACCCACCCTAATGTACATACAATAAAGTTTAAAGATTATACACAAAAAATGCTTACTAATAAAAAAAATATATTAAATGTAATCCCGCAAATAAGAACTACAATAGTACTGATAAGTATTTTCAAAAGGTTTATTTTACTACTTGTATGATTCGCTCCAGTTTATCGTTATTTTAAATCGAAAATCGTTTAGTGTAAGTCAAAAAGCTCTGAAGTCAAAAAATGCATTTTGAGTTTCTGATTGCGCTTAGCTCTCTCTATTGCTTGAAATCAATAAATTTAGTCTAAACCAACTGCTTCCAATCTAATCATTTGCTCTTTAGACAGTAAGTAAATTAAATAAGGTCATTTAATTATTAGCTGACATAATAGCGAGTCGACTATTTTAGAAAAATTTAATTCTTTAACCTCATTGCTGAAGTATTTTGAAAAGTTGATAATTTGAACTCGATTTCATTATAAAATTTATCAAAAATCATTACAAACTAAAGGCCCCCTGATAATTTCTCGCTTCCATCCACCTAAACCTCACTTACACCCAAACTCACAGGAAAAGGAAAAAAATCGTACCAAATAAATAAAATAAAGTGAGAAAGTACACAATTCAAAACAATTTGTCTTTAAATCCCTTGACAATCAACAACGTACGGACGCAATGGATTCCTATTTTTCTGATTTCGATTTTTTATTTCTGTTGTCATTTTGTTAGTGTGTCAGTCTCTTACTCTTCTACATATACAATACATGTACATGTATTTCTAGTTTTATTTTGTGTGTGTATGTGTGTTGGCTCTTTTTTTCAATATGATGTCAGCCAGTGTGATGTGAGAAGATGCAAGCGTCCTTTGAATTTTGAATCAATGTTGTGTTGGTTTGCCATTTTATCTCTGTCAACAAATTGATACTTTAGTTGATGGTATTTGTTTGGTAGAATCAAACACTTTCTGTTATATTTTTTGTTAAGGTTTTTTGTCCTTTTTTATGTGCGACATACAGACTAGTGTTCTTACCAACATTCGTATTCGTATAACCGGATATACGCCAATTTTATAACATTCGTATTTACATACATCAAATTCAAGCGAATATTTTGCAAATGCGTTGAAAAACAAGATAGTAAAAAAACAAAATGAAAAAAAAATATATAAATTTTTAAAAAATTTAAACAAACCCTTTCTTGTTAACAAATTAAAAATGCGTTTGCTGCAGTGGATTTTGCAAAGTATATTATCTATCGCTAATAAATTGGAAAATATAACTAAAATGCCTGAGGTATTTAAAGGAATTCGGAGGGATCTTCTCGTTCTTCTTATTATTGTATAATAAGTGGGTAGCTAAACAGTTTGATATACATTATTAAAGACTATAAAAACCAAGCTAAGCTTAATATAGTTAAAAAATATAAATTATGGAGTGAAAACACCACCGACATAGGAGGCTGCAGCATCTGAAAAAATATGTTTTCCCAAACAACACTGAATTATTAAGTTGAACGAAATCTAAAAGCATGCAAGCAGAATGAAGTTCCTTGGAGTTGTCTTAATGAGTTCAGTAAATTGTGAAGTACACAATCGCTCTGCGCTATGAAATAAGTCCCTTAAAGTCTCGAAAACAAAAATTAACTTATTTCATAAAATTATCAAATGAATGTATTATGAACTAAAGCCCCAATTCTAAAAATGAAACAATTTCCTAACAATATAAAATACCCCCAAAACAAAAATGAACTAAAGCCCCATAAATGAGAAATTCTTTCGCACTTTTAAAACGAAGCAAGTCCTCACATTAATTCTAAACATGACAGTAAAATTACAAATCTTTAAATAAATAAACTTAAAGAAGAGTAAAAATTGTTATAAATCATCTATTTTTGCAGGTCTGGCCTAAATTTTCATGCAAAAACTTTAATTTGTGGTCGGGCTTAGCATTGCTTAAATTTAAACTCTGATGAAATTCAATATCTAAATATACTAGTTAATATATTTTTTTATAAAGTTAGTCTAGTACGAAAATTAAATAAAAAAAATATGCTTAAGCTACAAAATGACAAAACTTTTAAAAAATCGGCCTTATTGTGTAAGGCGTTGTCGTTAACGAGTGAGTTGTTTTCTGTAATATATTAAAGAACTCAGGTTGGGTGTTGCTTTGATCTTTTACAAAAAACGACTCACTCGTTAACGATAACGCCTTACAAAATAAGGCCGAATATAATCTTATCAGCATAGCATCTCTCTCCTCTCCTTGTTGTTTAAAATAAACACATACTTTTCACTAAATTAATTTTGTAAGTGCGTAAATCAGTAAAATGTAAAATTGTATGCCAACCACTTTTTACGAAACATTTTCAATAAAAAAGAATGTGGGAATTAGAGTTTTTTCATCAATTATTTTTCTTATATTAAAGAGTTTTATTCGAATGTGCTTTTATGAGTAAAATTTTAACTTCGCTCAATATTTTATATCCTTTTTGCTTGAGCCGACCTTTGGTTACATTGAAGCTTTCGATATGTACATATATCTAGGAACTATTATATACTAGAGCGGGTCGGCTTCCATACCAAAAAAAAAGGTGTGCGGGGCACCCCCTAGAACGAAAGGCAAACATTGGACATTTGAGAGAAGGATCCGAAATGGCATAAATGGCGCCCAGAATTTGATGTATGTTTTAAAAAGTCAACAAATGCAAAAAAGAAGCCATTGCCAAGCCATGAACAACGAAATGCGATATACTGAGATTGGACTTTAAATAGCAGGTCGTGGCAAAAAAATTTGTTCCTCTTTTATAAACTTCCTTGACATATCTTTCATTAACCTGAATCTTTTATATCTTCATATTACATGTTTTACTTTAGCTGTCCATGATTTAGCAATGAAGTTAATTTTGTGGGAACAGAAAATTAAACAAATAGCTATCAGACACCAGCAGAATGAAATGCACTTTTACACTGGATAGTGATCCTTTATAAATTTCATGTATTTAACTCACCAGTGTTAACAAATGGAATGTGGGAATTATTTCTTTTTCATAAATTATTTTTATTATATTAAGCATTTATTTTCGAAAGTTGTTCTATGAGTCAAATTTCAACTTAAGTTTTTTTAATATGAAGATAGAAGATATTCTGGGATTGTATATAATCATTTTTAAGTATATGTAGATATCTTAAGCTTCAATTTAACCAAAGGTTACGCAAAAACTATGTGAAATATTGACCAGAAGGGGCAATTGTAAAAAACTTAAGTCGTAATGTACAAAAAAATTCATATTATAGCTTTTTAAATTCTTGATCCTTTTTTATTCTAGATACGCTTTCAATTGGTGAAGTCTTATAACATATTAAGAATTTATTTATTTATTTTATTTATTTATTTATTTATTTATTTATTTATTTATTTATTTATTTATTTATTTATTTATTTATTTATTTATTTATTTATTTATTTATTTATTTATTTATTTATTTATTTATTTATTTATTTATTTATTTATTTATTTATTTATTTATTTATTTATTTATTTATTTATTTGTCTATGTAATTATAATCCTTACAGACTTTTTAATTAAATAAAAATAAATTTTAATATATAACAAAAATTATGGATTTAAATATAGAAACAAACAAAGCTTTATACTAAATGCCACAATTACATTCTAGTCTAATTAAATTTTTTAACATTTTTGTTAATATTTGAAAAGTTAAATGCAATTTCAATGATATGTATATGAAATAAGTCTCTAAAAATATTAATTAGGTCCTATTTCTTTTACAAAATTTAGGAACTTATTTTATTATGAAACAATTTCAAAAAATATTACAATTTCAATATTTTTATTCTCTGTATTAAAAATAGTTATGTTCGTTTTTGCTTTCGAGACTTATGGTCAATTAACTAAAATATTAATTCATATTTAGTTATATTTTTTCAAATAATATTATTTTTATTTTACATGAAACACGAATTTTAAACAAAAATTGATAATTTAATAGAATTGGTGAAATTAGCCATAAGTTCGAAGCGCCCAATCTCTCACCGTGTAGAATAATTGGCTGCACCAAAGATCCATTGGGTTGCGGTACTTATGACATCAACATAATAATATAAATGTAAGTATTAACATTTTAAAATGTTCAGTAGTTGCATTCAGGTGCGAAGTCGATCATTTCAAATTCAATCATGGAAATGTCATAATAAGGGAAACCCTAAATATGCATTTATGCGTTTTTCCTTGTGCCACCAATGAAGGCAAAACCAATAAGCATTTCAAGAATTTTGGCATTGATTTGTTATTGCATATTTTTCCTTTTTTTTTCATATAAATACTTCACCTTGCGTTGAAATTGTTTCATATAAAATTTTGTGAATTTTCAAAAATTTGTATAAAAATATTTTTCAAGGAAGGTAAATTGTTTTACAAAATAATCCCTTTATTATTTTTAAGATTTTTCGTTATAAAAGAAAAGAATAACAAACAGGAAAAAAAGAAGTAGCCGAGAAACACCCCATCTAACAACCCTGGCAGTCATTGCTTGCTTACATTAAAAAAAGATACGCGAAAAGTCGTTTGGCTATAGCTTTCTAAAAAATCGTACAAAATAAATGAAACTTTACTCGTGTTGTATTTTAAACGTTAAGTTGCCATTAACTCAAATTTAGGTCAAGTCGACTTAAAACTTTTTCGTTTTATGCCACAGAATTAAAAAAGTTTATGCACTGCAAAGAACTTGCGACGAATGAAGTGTTAAAAAGGTTTCGTTGACTACATCTAATCAAAAACCTATCGATAGTCAGCCAAGAATAAAACTATCTACGGTTCTATCGATTGTTTTGCAGCTCTACAAGGAGGTACACTCGAAGATTTTTCTGTAAATTTGTAAATTTGGACTATACTTTTGTACTTGTTTATTATTATAAAATTATTTTAAGTGCATATTTCCAGTTTCCTTGGTCATTTAGTTATGTGATAGCTTTTCCTTTAGAATTTATTGCTATCTACACAAAGGGAAGATTGGAAATTCATATACGTTTTCGGCGAATATTTTCGCAGATATTCGTATTCGCGAATATTAAAAATTTTTATTCGTAGCGTCACTAATACAGATAGACTAAATACACCCATGCATATGACATCAAGTTTATGTGTTTGTACTATATGAGTGTGCTGTTTATATTGATATTTGTTGCTGTAGTTGTATTGTTTAATACTTATTCCTAAACTGCTGCATGTCTACATAAATACTTTTATAAATAAAAATTTATTAGGTTACAGAAAAAATGCTTTCCGATTTCTTATGACTAGTGCCTATAAAACAAACATTGTTTAAATTTAAAAGTCATTCAACACAAGTTAATTGTGCACGAATCTGTGTGCTTTCTATTATTTTATCACACGTTATACTCCTTTTTTGGGCTCCCCATCCTTAAAAAGATGTGGAACTTGTTTCTATGATAATTAAGTGAGGAATCTGAAATTTTCTGTTGCGAACACAATTTAGTTCGCCATATAAGATTTAAGGAAATTATATTGCAAAAAAAAGCATCAAATTGGTTCAGAATTTCCTTGGCCATTATAAAAATGTCTCCAATTGGAACGATAGCGAACACACGAGCAGATATGCTACAGCAACTATATTTGACCTAAATATACTGTTTTTTTTAAATTGCTATTAAAAATGGAAAAAATTAGGGCTGGAAAATTCTACTATTACTCCCTTTATTACTCAATACATTTTATTTGGGTCATCAATACTGTCAACGGGTTTATTTTTTTGGAGCACGCAAGCAACGTATCAAAGCTCAATACTTTTTTTTTTTTTTTTTTTTTTTGGAAACACAAATTTAAATTTTTTTAAAGTTAAGTTTATTTATTTTATTTATTTAGCACGCCAATGCTATAAGACCAAGTCTCTTTAACTGCATTGGGAAAATTTTGTTAATTAATATATACATAGTTCCAAATAAGTAATAAAATAATTAATTAATTATAAGAAATAAATTATACAATTAATGACAGAAATAAAAAAGTTACAAATCAATATTTAAAATTTGAACAAGTTGTTACAGGCATATTTATCATTTGTTATGATAAATTTAAAAGGAAATTTAAATGTTTGTTTTAACAATTTCATTCCAAAAATTACAAATTATTAAAATCAAAAATAAAATAGCAACAAAAATAATAGAAAATGTTAACAAAGTTTAATCTATACATACGTATGTAACATATGGACTCCAAAACGGCTGGGCCGATTTTGATGAAATTTTCAGGGAATCTTCAGAATATTCAGGCGGCTGACACTGTGAAGTCTGATTTCTGGGGGCGGAGGGGCGTGGCAAAATCCATAACTTGAGAACGGCTTGACCGATTTGAACGATTTTTTCTTTAAAATGATCGCCATGGTCCAACTAAGGTTTTTAAGAAAATTTTGCCCCGCCCAATTTTACGCCCACTTTTTTCGATTTACCTAAAATCAGAAAACGGCTCCATCGAGTTGACTAATTTTTCTTTCAAATGTTCGTATTAATCAACTTTTAGTTTTCATCGAAAGAAAAATTTACCAAACCTACTTTAACGCCCACTTTTTCTATTAAGCGCAATGGACGATTTTAGTTATGCAACGGAACCAGATTGACAATCAAAAACTGTTCACCAAATTTAATCGAGGCAACAATCATCGGTGACAGATTCAAAGGCGAAGACGCTCCCGAGTTGGAACCCCAAAAAATTTATACGTTTTTACACCAAATAAAAAAACAAAAAACATTGTCTATCCGCTAGCCTTAAGATGAAGTAATCAATAAATATAATTTCCAATTTGCCTTAAATACATGTGTTTCTTTTTTCATTGAACCCATATCTACACCATATGTAAGTTATTCTGTAAAAAAAACTTTATGATAGGTATTTCATGGATTTTTATTTAAAGGCCGTAAATTTCGTTTAAAGATGAATTTAAATCGTCTGGTTATACAACACTAATGTTTGATTAGGGCCAGCAACGCGGACCGGGTCAGCTAGTATTTAAATAAAATTAAATCATATTGGTTACGAAAAATGCTTAAAAATCTGACATTTAAAGTGATTTGCATTGCTTGTCGTTTGAATATTATGAGGTAAATGGTTCCAGAGACTAATAGTGTTAATTAAAAAGTTTTTCTTAGATTTCTCAACACGATTTGGAATACTGTTTATCTTTTTCCCCCTATTTGATCTGAGAAAATTGAGTCTACGATACAGGTAATTTGGCTGTTCTGTGTATATAATTTTGTGTAGCACTTTAACAGGTTAACAAATGATATATTGTATATTTTCTTTGAATAGCGTGAAATTCTAGAAAAGCAATAAATTAGTGTTGCATAGGTACGATTTTGCTAACAACATTCGTATTTTTAAGGGGGTATAATGCTGACTCATCCACAAATTACGTAACATAGCCAATGCTCTACCACAAATTGCATTTATGTGATCTGACCAATTAAGTTTTTTATTGAAGATAATTCCAACATTCTTAGTTGTCTCAACTAGTTCAATTGTTGTATTTTGCATCTTAACTGGTGGTAGTAAATGTGGAAACCGTTTTTTAATCATTATTTTGCTCTTGTAACTTTGTTCTCTTCCTTCATTAGTTTTTTACGCATGGTAAAATTTTGCAGATGTAGTGTTTAGTTGTATTGTATTTCTTAACAGAGTTCTATATGAAAAATTATCTATTAAATTGATCTCAACTCTGAAAGTATTGAGTAATTACTTTTGAGAATTGAGTACTCAAGAAAATAGTGCACATACTCGGTACCTACTATACAATACTTTGCCAGCACTAGACCAAATATATCCATTATATCACCTATGCAACAATGAGATGTTACTTACAGATGAACTTGAGTAACAGAATTTAGCCCTCGTAATTTGTTATACTTGTAGTTTTTGCATACTTGGGAGTCAGTGAAAATGGGACAAAAATGCTCTTTTTTCGGCTACCACATACAAAAGCCTTTGTGTTAATTGCAATTTTTATACCCATACCAGTGGAGAGGGTATAATGTGTTTGTGCTCATATTTGTAAACCACCTTTTGGTATACCGATCGAATTAGAATCACTTTCTGAATCATTTTGTCTTTGTGTCTAAAGTAGCACAAGGAGAGGACAGGGTTTTTTCTAATTATTTTAAAATCAAAAAAGTTTTTGTGTACATCTTTATTCAATTTGTGGCATTTAGTAAAAATATTATGGTTTCTTTACATTGTGCAACAAAAATGGCGCTTATGATAGAATTATTTTCATTAAGTTATTTTTTGAGGAAAAAAATGGAGCTTGCAATATTCATGTTAGTCATAAATTTATATTTTTAAAAACGTTTCAATTTGTTTCGTCAGATCCAAGTTCGTAGAACTCGACTATTACATTACACTGATTTAAAATTAGGCGAAAATTCGAAATTCTGGATTTTTTTTAATTTTTGTTAAGATGCCCTACATGGGGAACCTATGGAGGCCCTAATATAGACTCCAAATGCTTAACTTAAATTAGAATAAAATTCCCTAATTATCACCTTGAATTTTATTTTAATTTACAAAGTCCAGAATTATTTCAATTTTATTTTTAAAAGCTCCCACTGTGTGTATCCTTCCATCAATTAAACGATCGAATGGAACACTTTATATTTTTGACTCTATTAACATTTTTGACATTTTGTTGATTTGAAAACATTGATAGATCCATACAATTTAAATTTCTCTCATACACTTTTTTTGAAAATTCCGTTTACGATGGCTAAAATAGGTCGATATGTTTTATTTGTCATAACGCCTGAGCCTATTGTAAGGGGTAAGAATGGATTCATAAATTTACATAATCCACATGCTTTCAAAATATTATTTCGGTCTATTGCAATCGGTCTATATTTAACTATAGCTCCCGCACAAATACAACTCTCGAATTTCACTTATAATGCCATAACTTTCATATAAATGTTGGTATTGATATAAAATATGGCGACGATGACTTCTATAGTAGTTAATATTTATGTTCTGCCAAAACTTTGTGCTGGACGGTTCAGAATAAACCATAGGTCTCATATCACCTCCCTCCCTAAAATTACTTTAAGGCGAAAAAATATCATATGAATGTAGATTTAAGAATGTATTTGGCAAAAAGAAATGTTTATAAATCTAAGCATATTAACAAAATTATGTTTTGGTGTCTACTTGATTACCAATGGGTCCCAAATATGGTATAGTCTCGAAGATTTATCTGCAGATACTGTGGTGTAGGGCATCATATGGCCTTGTGCTTCTGTAAGAATTTTGCACATATGAATGTATGTATATTCTCCATAATGCAGTTTTTAAAAAAATAATTAAGGGTCTTCATGAAATCGCATAAAATTGCCATTTGTGCCAATGGAAAATTTTGCAAGACTTGTTTCATGAAGCCACTTTTTAACGTTTGTGCAATTTTAAACAAAAAAAAAATTAAATCAAAACAAGTAAAAAAGTATAGTCGCTCATGACCGGCCATATGATACCCTACACTACAGTATTTAAAAATAAATTTCGGAGATGCAGAAATTGCCCCTATCTCCCCTCGTGGTCCTAGTTTTGAAAAATACTCGTACATAGCTAATGTGGCTATATGACTAGGGATCTATCTGTGTTTTAAATTTAAAAAAAATCGGATTGATAGTTTCTGATAGGCAGAAGTTGACACCTTTCTCCCCACTTGGTCCTAATTTAAAAAAATGCGAAGCTTCTGGGTCCAGATAAACATGGATTTATCTATCTTTTAAATTTAATTCAAATTAATTTGATAGTGGGCACAAAGACCCTATTCCGGAAAGCAGCTTGTATGGGGGCTATATGAACCGATTCGCCCCATTGTTGTTGGGCTTGGCCCTTGTGCCAATTAAAACCTATGTACAAATTTTATCAAACTTTCTTCAAAATATCTCCCTAAACTTTGCGCACAAGGTTACATGGACAGACAGCCAGGCAGCCGGACGAACATCGTAAGATCGACCTAGAAAGTGGTTCTGAGTCGATCGGTATTCTTTAAGCTGGACTAGAATCAATATATTAAGGTGTTATAGACATCAGCACAAATGCATAATACCCTCTCCACTATTGTGATGTGGTTATAAATAAGACATGGAGCTCAAATATGTTTTTAAAAATGCCTAAAGAAAGCCAAAAGACCAAATTGCTCAGATAATTTGAAGAAGTTGTTGTTTGTAATATGTGAACTCTTGAATTTATTAAAAAAATCGGCGGTAAGCACAAAAGTAACTGCTTTACTTGGGTGTTATATGAACATGTTTTGCTTCAAATTTTGTTTCAAGTTTCAATACACTTAAACTTTTTCACTTATACATTCGTACTTTGAAAATTTTATGCGAACTTGCTTTCAAGTTAGTGCACTTTCCAAATGTGTGTTTCAATTTACAGTCAAGAAAATTGTTTTCTGACATCTTGAAAATAAACTGATTCATAACTGAGTCGTTTCAAACATCAGCACTAATGCGTAATACCCCTCCACTATTGTGGTGTAGGTACACAAAGTGTCAAGCACTACATGATAACTGATACTTTTACGACAATTGCTGTTGCAAAGCATTGAAATATTGTTATAGAATCATTAAAATTTATTTAAAGTTTGTGTCTTCTCTAATAAATGTATTTTCTTTCCACGCGTACTTTCGTTTTGTGTTACAATTCGATGCTACATATTTCATAGAATGCTGTGGTTTTTAAAATTTTTTTTGCAGTCACTAAAATGATATAAGAAAATAAAAAATGCTGAGTGTGATGGAATTGGTATCTGTGCATGTATACATTTGACATCGGTGATAGTATGTGGAGGCGTGTGTATTCGTTGGTGTGTATTTCAATATCTTTGAAGAATTAACCACGGTAAATGTCAAAATATATTTTACAATTTATAACTACAATTGATACGGTTGTTCAATTAATGTTTTGTCTTAATAAAGGTTGACTCATCGTGAGGTTAGATTCATAATGTAAAATGGTACATATAAATTTAAAAGTGAACTTAAAATTTTTATTATCGTTTAAAAGAAAAATTTGTGGCATTTTCTGTTTGAAAACAATATCATGTAAATGTGGGCCATGACTACGTTTTATGTGGCCCATTCGGAACTCAATGAAAATCCGGTGTTTTATCGTGAAATTTTTGTACAGTGATGAAGCACATTTCTGGCTCAATGAATACGTTAATAAGCAAAATTAGTCAAGTAGTCATGTCCAACATTTACATGATATCATTTTCTAACAGTAAATACCATAAATTGTTCCTTTAACCGATAATAAAAAGTTGTAATTGGAAAACAAGATTTTCTTAAGTTTTTAACTGCAAGTTTACCTGTTTAATAGGTAGAAAAATTAAAAAAAAAACATGAAAAAGAAAGATATTGGTGTTAAGAATAATTTTAGGGAAAGCCACAATCCAAAATATGTTTTTGGCATTCAAAATCCTCAGTGTTTTACAGAACGTATAAGATCGCTCTTTTTTTGTCTTTGAAAAAGCTTTTAAAAAAATGTTCACCAGTTTCCAGCAAAAGTGGTTTAAATGTATAATCGGCATGTTAATTCATTTTTCGTTTTTCGTTTTTCGTTTTTTTTTCATTTCGCCTTGATTTTTTCAAACTTTTTCAGTTGTAGTTGAACTTACCTAAACTATTTGCTTATAAACTATAATTTTTAAACAGGCTTGAGAGAACAATTAAAACTTTGAAATAAGAAGAAAAGAAACCATCAAGAGGACATTCCGGAGGAATTTTGCATATATATATATAACAGCCGTGTTAGGGTAAATTACCAGCCACGCACCCCCCATATGAAAAGTCTACAAATCTCGTATAGTGTTCCGTGTGTTTCGCATAAGCGAAACACCAAACTTCCTCCCCTCGTTATATATATATATATATACAGGTATCCCTTGATTCACACGGTGCTTCCTTTACGGGATTAAGATATACCGCGGATAGATAATAGTAGCCTTTTTTTAAATTACGCGCTTTGTTTTACGCGATTTTAATGAAACACGCTCAAATACAGCACTTTGATTAATGTATTCATTTAAACGGGCTTTTGCTTTAATCGGTTAACCGCTCGATTATTTAACCGAGGTTTTGGCTTAATCGGTTAATTTTTTTATTGATCGATGAACCGATTAATAAAGTTTTCCTTAAAAATTAAGTAATTTTAATAATTAATAATTAATAACTGATTTATTATTTGGAGTTTTTTGGAAAAAAAAGCCATAACATAACCAACATAATAATTCTTGAACTAAAACGAGCAAACAAAAAATTATTCATAAATATGTAATACATATTTTTTGATTAATACATAAATATTATGTATTAACTAAAAAATAAACTGTGAGATCATTTTATCAGTTATTTCAATAATTTAAGGAGATCTTACAAAATTAATTAAAAAAATAATTTGCTTTAAATGGAATATTTTACGTTTAAATGGATTTGGTGATGACATGTCGTTGGTAGATGAAACCGATGTAGAGGCTTTAAACCAGTATTTTTTATGTAATCAGGAGGATGATTTAACAGATGAAATTCAATTCAATGGGGTAGAAGAATTTTCATTTCGATCGGATGACCTCAATGAATTAATTATTGCTGTAGAATCTGTTAAGACAAGTGCTATTGGATTCCGATCAAATTCTTTAAACTGGGTTTTCCTTATGTTGGGTATTATTTTTTACATTTTGTCAATACCATTATTACCACTTCTACCTTTCCGTCTGGTTGGAAAATTGGTAAAATAGTTCCTATTAAAAAGACGGGTGAGTTCGATGACATGGATAACTTGCGTCCTATATCTATACTGCCAGCTCTTTCAAAGGTTGTTGAAATTCTGCTACAAAATCAGCAGCATATTGGTGGTAATTCTTTATTTAGTAATTGTCAATATGGATATTGATGTGGTAGAAATACAACATCACTTCTCTTGGGAGTAACTGATACCATTCGTCACTCTCTAAGTAGTGAACGTCTTAACGTTCTTTTATCTATTGATCTTACAAAAGCTTATGACAAGGTAAATCATAAAAATTTTTTGATCAAGCTTGTTCATAAATTTGGACTTTCGTCTACGGCATGCAAACCATTTCGTCTTATCTCAATGATAGATTTCAATACGTTTCTATTGGAAGGAGGTTTTCGGGTGTCTTACCGGTCTAAAGTGGGGTGCCTCAAGGCTCAGCCCTTGGGCCTTTACTTTTTAATATGTATATCAATGATATTTTCGCGGATTTTAATATGACATCATGTATACCATTTGCTTATGCAGATGATTTAATGTTTTTATTCAGTGGTGAGAGACAGTTTGAGGATGTTTTGCAAGAAATGATAAATTTTTGCATTTCCAATTTATCTTCAAACAAAGGCTATGTTTTTTGGCTCTTCTGTTCCAAACTTATTAATTGGTATTCATGGTACGAAAATTGAATTTGTGGACCAAATATACTGTCTTGGACTGTGGTTAGATAATAAATTAAATTTTGAAAGACATATTAATTTTGTTACTTCTAGAGTGAATTACTCATTACGTAGGCTATATAACGTCAACTTATGCTTGCCAATGCATACCAAAGTTATGATTATACATTCATTGGTTATGCCTATATTTTTGTATGGTATTGAAGTTTATACTGGTACACTTGGATGTCATATGAGGAAACCTTTGGTGCTATTCAATAGAGTTATACGATATCTATTTTGCTTAAGACTTCGAAATCATGTATCTATGTATGTTTCGAAGTTTCTGGGCTGTTCATTTTTTAATTATGTGAAAGTAAGGCTTTTGCTTTTCTTTTACAATATTTTTAAGAGGGGAACTATTGAATATATGATTTCATTTTTTTCATTTAGTCGTTCTAGACGCAATTGGCAAATTTTGGTTCCTAAGTTAACTTCTCTAGTGGAGAGATCATTTCATGTAAGGGTTGCACGAATTTTCAAATTACCAAGAGTTTTAAAGTCCTTTGAGTTTTCTAGTTCTACTTATAAACGTAAATTGTTGAGGCACGTTCAGCGGAATGAGATGTAAGCCTCTTTCAATGAATCTTTTTATTATGGCTTGGGCCACTAATGTTGTTGAGATTGTTTATATTTCGCTGCGGTACCCTAATTTTAATATTAATTTTAAGCTATATATTATATTAAGATTATTTCAATTACCATTTAATTTCTTTTGATTTAAAATTATTGTTTGAATAATCAGGTATGTGATGGTAATGATTTAGAAACTGGACGATATAAATCCATAATGTCGTTTTCACGAAACTGTGATTCAGAAATGGATTTTAAAGAATAAGGAATAAAAACGTACGTTTGCAAATCGATAGCTTGTCATCACATACCTAAACTAAACAAAGGGCAAAAAAAAAAAAAAAAAAAAAAAATAAAATTAAAAATTTAATTGTTATATTTTTAATTTATTTTTTCTTTATTCATACTTATTATTATTCATATTGTTTATTGAGTAGTATGTTTTGAGTTGTATATTTTAGCCATATATGGCCCTCTGGGCTCGGTTTGTGTGTAACATTGATTAAATAAATAAATAAATAAATGTTTAGGATTCAAGCGATTATTTTCTTTACTTTTTATAAAACTTGACCTGGAAAAAATTCGTTCATTTAATTTAGATGTTGGATACATCAAAGGCAAGCCATAATACAAAATACTTTATTTCTCAGTCCTTTTCCTAGATTTCTCAAAGCATATAAAATCTTATATTATACCACTAGGGTCCTGTTTAAATTGTTTTTAATTTTAACACCTCTAATTGTGTCGGATAATTCTGTTAAAAGATTGGCATGAGAAGATACAAGATTCGGCTTGGTTTAGTTTGTTTTTGAATATTTTACAATTTACATGATTTTCTTATATTTTTGATTTTATATATTCAAATATATTTCAATAATTTTTTTTTTTTTGTTCTCTTTTAATGCAAATGTTGTATAATAATATAATAACAAAGATTTATACATATCACTATAAAAAAATATCCTCTAATTTGTAAAAATTTTAAATAAAAAAATATATACCGCCATGTCACAGAGTACAATTCCGTTCGGAACCGAAGAAAACATATTTGATTATTGATAGAAAGTATATTTTGCAAGTTTTTTGGACTTTACGATACAGAAAACTCCCATTCCGTTCATGAAAACTAAAATGGTTTCATTCCGCAAAGTTGTTTCGTAATTTTCTGAAGCGGAGTGAACGGAGTGAATTCCGTTTCCGAACGATATTGTACTCTGTGACATGGCTGATAAAATTATAAAATATAATTAGCAAAATTAAAAGATTTTGTTTAATGTACTTAATTCCCTTTTTTTATTAATTGATAAAAAAAATACTGAAATTTATTGTTGGAGGATAAGCTGTTCCTATGCGCATTTCACTGGTTGCTTAGGCCAGATCATCAGGAAACGTTCTCCTAAATAATTTTAGAAAAGCCAAAGCTATCAGCAAACAAGACTACAGAGGGAATGAGAATTACCTACAAACACTCAAAAAGTCTTTTTTGCTACGATGTCAACCTTAAACAAAATACCAAACAATAAATCAGTGATGAGTTTTTTATCTTTTCTTACATTTCCCGCTACAATTATTTGGAATTCTCCCAACATTAATTGTAGTTGTAAGTGGGTAAAGAAAAAACATATTAAAAACAAAAACAAAGTGCTTTTATTGTTTTCGCAAGAAATCACAATTTGCCAGTTCAGTTTTTTATGCACGTGCACTTGCAAAAATTTATTACCAAAGATTTTTTTGGGAATACTATTATTTATTAAAAGATTTTGTTTGTTGTGCTTAATTCCCTTTTTTTTATTAATTGATAAAAAAAATACTGAAATTTATTGTTGGAGGATAAGCTGTTCCTATGCGCATTTCACTGGTTGCTTAGGTCAGATCATCAGGCAACAAGACTACAGAGGGAATGAGAATTACCTACATACACTCAAAAAGTCTTTTTTGCAACGATATCAAAGCTTAAACAAATTACCAAACAATAAATCAGTGATGAGTTTTTATCTTTTCTTACATTTCCCGCTACAATTATTTGGAATTCTCCCAACATTAATTGTAGTTGTAAGTGGGTAATAAACAAATATATAGTGCTATGTGTTTTTGATTAAACACGGGCTTTAGACCCAAAAATTAAATTTTCAGTCTGGCCCCCGATGTCTATCGACAACATAAGCGAGCGACAACAAGTCACTCATTTTCGTTATTTTAAGCGGCCCACTAGCTATCGACTTGTCGGTCGACAGGTTTTACGTTTCTAACGTAATTCATTAATTTATTGCCAACTGTCTGTATTGCCACATCAGCAATTCCACAAAAAAATCGCTAGGTTGGAAACAAAAATTCGACAAAACAAATAAATTAAGCCTAAAAAATATAACTCTGTGCTACAAACAAAGCATAATATACAAAACTGTACCGTACCGAATTTGATTATGATAGCATTATTTATTACGGTTTTAGGCGTACTAATCTGTTTTCCGCGAATAGGGTTTTTATGGGGCCTCTGGACAGTTAAGGACCGATCTTCACGAAATTTAACAGGATAAAGCGAATTCGTGCAAAATTTTATATCATTCCGTGCATTATTCCACCATTTATGTGAGTTTTTGTATCAGAATTATCAATTTTTTTACGGTGGTGGTTTCAACATTTTGATTTATAGTTCTGATCCTACTGAATCGATGTTGCTGGCTTTCAATTCCAAACTGCTTAGGATAACTACAAGCAATTTGAAACCAAGTCTGTTCTTTTCTTTGCGTTTTTCGCAAGTGAGCGTGTTTTCAACAGACGGACAGACAAACACACAGACGGACATGGCATCATAAACTTAATCATTCACCACTAGTGGTGGTGGAGGGTATATAAACAAACATTAATCCATACGATACGTAACTGGTACATTACATAATCAATAATAATAACACGTTCTTATTTTTTTAATATTAAAATTGATTACTTTTATTGGTGTTGGGTCGAAACAATTGTTTATGAGCCAGAAGTGCTCCTTAGACTAAATAAGGCATAAAGAAACCGGTTTTACACTTTTTTAAGTTGTTTGTGATTCCTTTAAATTTTTCAAGTTTTATGACAAATGTCAGAATAATTGGAAATTTTTTTCTTTTAGTAAATTTGTTTAATGCACCACAAATTCAGAACATTTAATTAGGAGAAAAAGGTCTAAAAACAGTACTGTTCTGAATAATACCGAACGGATGATCACCGTATGTATAAATAATGTACATATTACTGTAAAAAACATATTTTAATTTATTTAAGTGAAAAATTACAAAAAATTCCGCTAATTAAAGTATTTAAAAAACCCAAACTTGAAATTTTTGTTGATACAATTTTTTTAAGTTCTGTTTTAAAATTGCATCTGTGTCATAAAATGATATTCTGGGCTTGTAATTATTTTATTTTGACTTTTTTCTCATATAAAATTTTATATATAATACAGAATTCCAGATTAAATGAAATTCCCAATCTTCTCAGATCTCGAAACATTAAACTCAAGAATTTTTGTAACTAAAATTGCAGGTCTGAACAATACAGATATTTTTGCCACCATTTTCACATTTTTTGTGAACTAAAAAGCATTTAAAAAATTGAAAGTGAAGTTTATAAAATCGAATTTTAATTTTTGAAAATCAAAATTTAACCAGTGCCATGTTCTGTAACTCTCACGTCAAAAAACTTATCGATTGAAATGTGAGAAATGAAACAAAAATGCCATAAATTGATGCAAACAATTTATCTTCTCAGTTAACCGCGTCTGTAACATTTCAATTGCAGTACAACATATATATGTATACTGCGTCATTTTAAAAGTATTGTCAAAATAATGAAAAGCAGAACTCAAAAAATAAAATACACACAGATTACTCATGAAACTAATTACACATGGGCTACACATGTAAGTAGAAATTATCTGGATATGTGTAATATCACCTGGATTGGCAACACTGCAACGGGATCACACCTAATAAGTAGCGTTGTTTATGAAAACTAAAATTCGGATGTTTTGGCTAAATATGTTTTTAATATGATGAAAAAAATTTTACGTTTACATTTGGAACAGGTTAAAAATCCAAAATTAAAATTGTTTTTATAAGATTTATTTATAACGTGCTAAATTTCCAATTTTTATTTATGATAAAAACACTGAAATTTATTGTTGAGGGAAAGCTAGTTTCTATATGGATTTTTAACCTTTCCGAACTGGAGATTTTTTCGAATAAGCTAAAAGAATTGCAGAAAATCACGATTTATGCGAATGTCTCGAAAACGCTTCTTAAGAAAAATAAACTTATTCCATATTCGTGTTTAGCAGCCGTAATTTAACTTAAAAAACATCTTATTTTTGAGGTTTATTTTCTTTTGTTACATAGTGTAATTTTCGAGAGGTCGCATTAAAAGAGCGGGCTTTTTATGCGGCCTTAAATATTCTAACTCTTGGTGGAGGGTATTAAAGATTCGGCACACTTACTTGTTTTGTCTAATTTCCATTAATGAAAATTTTAAATATTTTCTTCTTCTTTAAACCATCATCCATCATATGAATGTGCATTAAGTCACCACTTTGGCAGTGAATAATTTCATTAAGTCATTGATTTCAATTATGAATGTAATCAACTCATCGCATTCAAATGCTTATTTACGGTTGTCATTAATTTATAGATACACAAAAGTAATTTAATTAATGCATGTGACTTTTGTGATTGTGTTAAATTTATAATTTAATTAGTCAGGCATAAGGTACCGCAAATTTACTCATCTTCTAATTGTGTTTTGTGGCGTTTTCGTTACAAAATTCTTGATTGATGTGATTTGTTTAATGTTCATAAATAAAATGTACGGAAGTGGGAGTAAGTGTTGCAAAAACATTTAAACGAAGTGACAAAGGTGTCAAAAGGCGTAATACTGACCATGGAATGCGTTAGTTATGTATGTAAAAACCAAATTATCTTAACAGTTCTTAAAAATGTTCAACAAACTAACTACACAGAAAAAATTATTCAATTTCTCCTATCACCAAATATATTCAAAATTCATAATATCAAGCAAACAAGTTGTTGATTTTGCACCTATTACCAAAATGATTATATTGATTACTAAAAATTTTGATAAAATATCTTCAATAAATGATATTTTTAATTTAAATTAAAAAATTGATCAAAAAACTTTGCCATTTGAAACATTGTGTTAATTTATTTAAATAAATATTGAAATATTGTTTATATTGTTTAAATTATTTTATTTTAAACGAAAAAAGCCAATTAAGATTTTTTGTTATTTAATTAAAATTTTAATTAAAAATTTATTTCAAAGCAACTAAAATGTTAATTAAATCAAAATAAATTTTTTATTTTCTTTTACCTAAAAAATAATGGATTCAATTATCAAATTAATTAAATTTTAATACTTTTTAAACCATTTTTTTAATTTATAAAACACTTTTTTCTGTGTAACTAATAATAATTTAATATAACACCGTTGGTAGGCGAAATTTTGAAAATAACATAAAATATTTTAAACACAGACCTCGAGCCTGATTATTTACATAATTTATGTATAAGGAATGTTTATAAATGTGGTTACCTTTTACTAAAGCCAAGAATTTCAAGAATTTGAAAATAAATGGTGGTTTAAACATTTACAATCCTAGGACTTAAGCTTTTCGTTTAATCCGGTTTTAGAAAAATTTTAATGATATCACTGTACTACTCTGAAAAAATAACGGTGTTCTGGCCAACAAAATACGTGTCGGTGATTTATATTAGGGGGGAAGAGGTAAAAGTTTTCTCCTTTTATCCTTTTCGTGCATTATTTCGGTATATGAAACTATATGTTGTTTTCATCTGAGGTTTAAGGTCTGTTTAGCAACTCTGTAGACAATGATACGGCAAATATTTCTCTGCAATAAACTTACCCTGATTTTTGGCATAATCCAAACAAATATATTGGCCATGGAATTTAACTATATTTATAAGACAGCAAAGCCTAAAATTTAATACAAAGAGGAAAAAAAGATAAATTGGTAATATATTTATTATTTTCATTTAAGCAGCACAAATACTTATTGAATGCAGAACGAATACAGAAAATTTTATAAAATGCAGAACAATTAAAGGTTTTTGACTAGAAAATAATTCACACAGAACAAGGTTTTAAAATACAGTACAGTTCTTCTGTACAATACAGAATGAATGGTCAACGTACTTATTCCTCAGAAGATAAAAGTACATCGATTCATATCCACCGATATGCTGCTCGAACACGCTTAGAGGGGGGAAATTAAACTACCCGAACAATTTTATGACAATAAGGGATGCAAACAATACATCGATGTTTAGAAAACATCGTAGTTTTGTTTGCATCGAAATTATTATTTCCGTGTAGTAAAATATTAAGTAAAAGGGGGCAGATACACACATAATAGTGTTCCGCTTATAAATGCATATATCGGGTGATTCGTCCTGTAGTTTGATTTAAAATGTAAAACAAAATACATAAATTTGAAATTTGAACACAAAGTATTTCTTATCGGTTAAAAGAACAATTTATCGCTTTTTCTATTTGAATATAATATCATGTAAAAGTTGGCCATGACTACGTCTGAGGTTGTCCATTGGGAAGGTCATAGCGTTCGAGCATATCGACTGGTTGGTTAACGTGGTAGCCCGCGCTGCAAATAGAGTCCACGGTGTCTCCGTTTTGACAATAGCGGCTGGTATCTCGCGAACAACGCAAGTAATGTTGGCTTTCAAAGCGTCAATCGTAGCTGGCTTATTCGTGAAGACCTCAGACGTTACATATCTCCCGAGAAAATAGTCCAAAGGTGTTATATTGCACGATCTATGTGGCCAATTTACCATAGTAAATTTGAAATTAAGTGCTTACCAAACTTTTTATTCAACAAGCTCATTGTTTTACGCGCTGTATGACTCATAGCGCCGTCTTGTTAAAACCAGAGCTCACCGAGACTATCCTCTTGAACTTTGTTAACATGATGCGATAAAAGTTACCATTGATGGTAATATTCTTATTTTCCTCAGTTTTGCAGAAATATGGACCAATAGCTACACTAACAGTTGTTTTTTGAATGAATGTAATGGCAGCTCTTGGTACTCTTCGGCTTGCTCATCAGCCCCAATACGGCAATATTGTTTATTAACGTATCCATTGAGCCAGAAATGGTCGATTATGCGCACCGTAAGTTCCTTGAATCGCACGAAAAACATTCCTCACAGAACGTTGTTTTTCGTAATACAGCTAATCAATTTGGTGAAGCTGTTATGGTGTGAGCTTATCCTTGATCATAAGGAGGATATTAATTTAAAATTTTCTGTAGAAGCAAAATAATTTTTAATTGAATATGAAGGCCAAATGAAATACTATTTTAGAACCCACCATTTCATTACCAAAAAGTAGACAAAATATCACGACATTTTTACAGCGGATTGATATGCTTATTAAAAAGTGAAGAAACAACAAAATTTTGAGAATATACCCTGTTTATGATCAAGTGCGATATGTACACACATAATTGCCGTATTTATTCAAAATAAAATAGGTTTAAATTGTGTTCTTAGTTAAATTTTCCATACAAATTATGTTCAAATACATTTAAGTTTAATTTTAATTTTTAAAAAATAAGAAAGAAAAACAGGAATCAAATATTATACTATATTTGATAACGTTGTTATATTGATGACATGTTGAGAAAATTGCATTTAAAAAAACTCATTAAAAAAATATTAATTTTCCTTAATAAGTATCTAATGGGAGAGTTAATAATATAAATCTTGTACATTATTTAACAGATATGCTTTAGAACTTCTATATTATATATACATACTTTGTTTCAAAATTCTAACAACCATAGAAGATTTAAAAAATATTTATCATTGGTGTTCGAAAAATATTTTAAAATGTTCAATAACCAAAAATAGATAAAAATATTTTGTTTGATATTGTTTCTTTAAGTTCAAAATAATAAAGTTCTCAAAAAAAAAAAGGTTTTTAGAAAAATATTTTTTTTTTTTAATCCAAATTTAGATATTTTTATTTAGGCTTAAGTTCATTGAATTTAATTTTCATTAAATTATTTTTATGAAGACAGGAATTTTACAACATGAAATTAATTAAAATTTTTTTATTGATAATTTTTCATTCTTGACTGCGCTGAGATTTGAACCCAGGCGTTCACGGACAGGTTGCCCAGACTAGTTTCGATTGTAACCACACAATCTCGTCGGTGGTTGTAAAATGTTGTAAAATTCCTGTCTTCATAAAAATAATTTAATGAAAATTAAATTCAATGAACTTAAGCCTAAATAAAAATATCTAAATTTGGATTAAAAACCATTAACAGTTCAATAAAATAATCACAATACTAATATTTTTTTTTTTTTTTGTTCTTTTGTACAAAAAATTACGAACCGAAAATTTAATTTTTTCTTTTTAAATTTTTTTTTCATCAGTTTAAAAAAATAAAAGCAAACACAAAAAAAAGATATTTATTTTTTCAGTACAATATTATTTTGTACATGAAAAAAAATAACCGAAAACTTAAAATTTAATTTTTTTAATTGACAAAATTTAAACTCATACGTGCAAAATTATAGTAAAAAATATAATAATTAGCTTTATAATAAGTAGTTATAACATGATAAAGATTATCCTAGAACTAAATAGTAATCTTATCAATTAGCTTGATGTTGAGTTTGAGCAACAATAAATTTTCTACATGCTCAGAACTTAAATTTCTTCTATTTTTGATCATAATAATTGGCAAAGCACTGAAGGCTGTCTTCACAGATACCTGTGTTACAGCTAATGCAAAACCAGCTAGTTTTGATAATTAAGAATCTCTAAGGATTTTTTGCATTTGCTATTTTAAACACAATTTTATATTATAATTTTAATTTAAATTCTCAATTTTAACTTCAAATTGAGTTTTTATTGTTAGTTTCTTAAAACAAAAAAAAAATATTTTTCTCAAAAACGTTTTTTCTAAGAACTTTATTATTTTGAACTTTGAAGAACAAATAAAACAAAATAATTTTAATTTTTTTTTTTTGTACAGTTGAAAACATGTTTTGAACATCAATGATAAATATTTAAAAAAAAAAAAAATAAAAAAAAACGTTTTTGTGTATTTTTCAAATTTTTGTTTCTTTTCATGTGTTTTCTATTTTTTTTTAACTGATAGAAAAAAAAATTTATTTTGTACGCATGAGTTTTGAATTTTTCAAATGAAAAACTTAAATTTTAAGTTTTCGGTTCTGAATTTCTGATGCCTGCTTTAAAGCTCTATTGCTTGCAAACTAAAAGCTTTTCTTGAATTCCATTAAGGCTTCATTAGTTTTAACTTTTGGTTGCCGTCCTGTGTCGTTCTTTTATGTATAAAAATATTAAATTTTTACCATGCAAGAGCCAGTGGTCCCTGAAATAAAGAAGGAACTAGTTTACCGGACAATTTTGTATGAACCCAGAATTCTCTGGAAATGGCCGAACGATATTTAGCTTTATTACCTTACCTTGTTTAAACAAGTATATTTAAATCCTGTGATAACTTTTTCTTTTGTAATTCTATTAAAATTGTTAACTACCTGTTCAGCTATTTCCGAACGGAGACTTTGTTCGCTTAACTTACATTTAAAACAAAAACAAAATTGTATAATTTGTTTACATGTAAGTAAAGCGAACGAAGTCTTGGTTCGAAATCGTTGAACAGGCCATATATATTTTTACTTCCCTTTTTTAGATACATAAATTCGACCCTCGTTCTTATTTTGCAAATTGCTTTTTTAAATATTTTGTATGCCCAGAAACAGTGATGCATTTTTGTCTACGCTAGACACAGGATACTAAGAGAAAAGTGTGCAAAAGCAATAAATACCAAGCTGATACAAAACCTATTGCTTACTTTTTATTAAAACTGTAGAAAATTTGTGCATTTTTAAAAGTAAAAAATCATCCTTTAAGAAAAAAATGATGAAATAATATTTTGGTCAAAAACTCATCAAAAATATGATAACATCGTCGTTCTGGCAACGCTGAACACAAGTGCAAATGTGGTTTTGCTGAAGTTTTAATCTGTTTGTCAAATTAATGAAAATTTAACTTATGCCAGACCACATTAAATTAACATTATTTTTGCCAAAAGAAAAATAAATATTTATGTTGTTTTCTTTTTCATCAACAGGTTCAATAAGATCTTGCGAAACGAATTTATTTTTAATATAAACATATATGTACACACATAAACCAAATTAATCAAAAACATACGTGTACACTGTACA
The DNA here is from genome assembly GCA_943735925.1 of Pollenia amentaria. NCBI lineage: Eukaryota > Metazoa > Arthropoda > Insecta > Diptera > Polleniidae > Pollenia > Pollenia amentaria. The sequence goes on along the minus strand of OX031006.1, from coordinate 220,096,978 downwards.
CACTAGTGATGTAACGAATATAAAGCAACACCACAATAGTGGTGATGCATTTGTGCTGATGTTTTAAGCACCTTCAAATATTGGTCGTAGACCTATAAGTATACCGGTCGACTCAAAATCACTATCTGATTTTATTAAAAGCTATATTTGTGTTATGTAATATGTTATTCATTTTTACCAAACTTCAAATAATTAGTAATATTTTAGCAAAGTAGGCGGCTAGCAGGCGCGGATTCATAAAAATATGTTTTGCTTATTTCGATAATACACGAATTTCCGAATGTACAAAATTTTTGGAAATCCCATCAAGTTTTTTTTTTGTTTTTTATTGAATCTTTAATCGAATTTTCAATAAGTATCCAATTATTTATCCTAATAGTTATTTATTATATATTTCCAATGAAATATCTAGTTTAGTGTATTTAAATACATATTGTTATACTTTCAATCCCAGCAAGAGCCATCTATATCCGAAAATAAAGGTTTGGGTTGAAAATGTGAGCGGTTGAAATATTAATAAGCTTTAGTATATGCAATATTTTTATTTGTGTTATGATAGTTTCGTCATAGTAGACTTTGAATTAGAATTTTATATGCATTGCCAATCTACCTTCTCATATATACATATGAATATATGTATTGGTCTAGTAAAAGTTCACCAAAGAAGAATTATATAACTGTCAAATTTCAAGTGCATTAATAAGAAAAGTTCTTTGATATACAAAAGTACATAAAAATGAGTGAAACAATGGTGAGTCCGTAATTTTTTTTTTTAAATATAATGTACCTATATAAGTATATATCATTACCTTCAGTCGAAAAGGATGTAGTCCAATGTATAAATTTTATAGGAGAGAAAAAAAGCTTTCTAAGGTCTTTAGTTCTGAATATATTTTGAGTCTGTAAATCCAGTTTTGCTTCATTGCCGACTCTTTATTTGCTTGCAAACCAACTAAAAACAATACATTTATGTTTTACACAGCTTTTTGTGACTTATCACCTTTTTATTATATATTTTATACTTTCAATGTTCATTTTAGTACGTCAATTTGCAAAAAATAAAATATACTATAAAATTATTTTATTTATTTCAATGTTGTCTATTAACAAATTTTTTTTGATATTTTCACATTTTTTTTTTAGCATTTTTGGACTTAGAACTTTTACATATCGTTGCAAAACAAGAACTAGAAAAAAATATTTGTATTTTTTCCGCAACCGATTTATTTTTGTTTACTCTATTGAACTGCATCAAAAACTTAATTTTCACAAATTGTGGCATTAGCGCATTTACGACTGAAGGTACATATGTATGTATGTATGTGCAGGCAAAATTATTTTTGTCTTTCCATTGTTATAAGCTTTAAAATTCCTCTCTAAATAAAAATAATTAAGATAAAGAAATTAGCTGTAATCAACCTAAACCAGAATAATTATATATGTATCTTTAGATTAACACCCAAATAGTTCGACTAAAATTCATAACGTAATTTTAAAATTAGTGATGCATATTCATTCCTTCTTCCAAAATTTTGTTAACAATTGCATATGTTTTTTTTTTTTTTTTGGTCGAAAAATTATTCAAACAATTTAGTATGATGTAGTCAAATAAATTGTTTCAAATAAAAAAAAAACATTAAAAATAAATAAAATTATTTTTATAGCAAAAACGTTATTTAAAAAGATTAATTTCTTTTAATTTATATTGAACTGATCTTATATTTTATTTTACCTTATTGTTGAGTTTTTTTTTTTAATACAATATCAACATATAGTTTTTAATAAACTTTTAAAAACAAATTTTTTTTACTTGTTTTGTATCATAAAAAATTTTAACACTAAAAAATATATTAATAATGCAAAATTCAATGAATAATAACAAGGAAACTAATTTTTTTTGAAGAATATACGAATGTTTCCAAAGTTATTTTTTCAACAACAGACATTTAAGTCGCACTTTACATTATTTGGTATAGCCGACGCTTGAATTTTCGCCGCCGTCGTTGAAAATTTTTAAGTTTTAGTAAACGTTGGTCGCCGGCAACGATATGTTTGACTGGCATTCTCAACATCTGCAATTTCATATCCGCTTCGAGTGAAATATTGTGACATTTATAATGACACGACATAATATCTTTTGATAGTTTTCGACATGAATTACAGACACACTTTTTCATCACTTTTACAGAAACATTTTGCTTTACATCTTTTCTATGCGAGAAGTTCTCACCAAAGTTACAGAATATGGGTACATATTATGAAATTATAGTTTTGAAATTTTTGTATTTTTATCTTGTCTTTCCGATTATTCTTTTTATATTTTCGATATAAATCAAATCACCTACAGCCAACTTCAAGTTAATAACTTTGGGAATAAAAAAGCAAAACAGAATTGCAGAGTACATGAAACTGAGTACCCATCCCCAATAGTGTCACCCCTCTCACCAATAAAACTCAAGAGTTGCTGCAACGAAATTTGCAGGTCTGGACGATGACTTTAATATTCAAAATTCCGATTTTGGCAGTGCGTTTTATAGTGAAATTGGCCGCTATTGTTAATAAATAATGGCAATTTATTATTATTTTTTTGGTCAATCTAGCGGGTTTTTCACCATTTTTTATTTCCATTATGTGGGCTTAATTAAAAAAGAAAGCTAACACTACTGTTCGTGACACAACGTTGTATAGGTATATCAGCGTAGAAGCGAAGCGAAAAACCCTTCCACCTTTCGCTCTTGTTTATGTACAGCTATTACTTGGTAATAATTCAGTGTTGTTTCGATAAAATACTTACGCAGATTCTGCAACGACCTTTGTAGTTTGTATTTCTTATTTTATTTGTATGAACTTTGTTTTAAAGATTTTATTTTATTTTTTTTTAAAGATAAACACTTTTTTTTAATATAAATAATTAAAAATTAATATATTTCATTTCATTTTATGTATTTTTGTGCACACTGAAAAAATTATCAGTAGTTTTTTCTCAATTATAAATATTAAAAAGTTAAAAAGTATTTCAATTTAATTAATGTGGTAATTAAATCAATTATTTTTTTAATTGGAAGAAAATTAAAAATATAATTTTGGTTGTATTAACATTTTAGTTGTTTTGAAATAAATTTTTAAATAAAATATTAATTATATAACAACAAATCTTGATTGATTTTTTCGTTGAAAATAAAATAATTTCAACTTGCAGAATTGTTGTTGGGAATTGTCAAAACCTGAGCTATATTTAATTAAATCAATTAACATATTGCTTGAAATGGAAAATTGTTTTTGATAATTTTTTAGTTCAAATGAAGAATATAATTTATTGAAAAAATAAAAAAAAATATTCACAATATTAAATTTTTTAAAATGTTTAGTAATTAATATAATCATTTTGGTCATAGGTGAAAGATCAACATCTTGTTTGCTTGATATTATGAATTTGGAATTAATTTGGTGATTAGAGACAATTTAAATTTTTTTTTTTTTTTTTTGGTTTTTAATTTTTTCAATGTATTAACAAAATTTTGCCGAAATATTTACTTGAATTGGGCGAACACAAATACGAATGACAATAAATAGGCACATATTCGGTGATACGAATACGAATATTCCTTACATCACTAGTACATAGATCCATACATTTTGGAGCGAGTAATGTTAACTCCACTTACAAACAAACAAATAATGTTGTTAGTTTTAAGAAAATCATATAAAACTCATTTGCAAAACCCATGTACATATAATTTCAAACATGCTCTAGTACATACATATGTACATATGTTCGTGTACAATTATAAGGACACGCACATATTTAACTAAGCTAATAAAACATTTTTGTGTGTATGTTAAACTAATCCAAAAACATGTCGAGCTGTTGCTTCAATAGAGTCATAACTCAAAAAACCTGATTTTCGAGCTAATGTATTTAATTATTTAATTCCTAGAGGAACAAAAAGCCGGCTACTAGCTTATAATGTGGAGTTAATCGTCATATTGTTTCTTCATATTGTGTCAAAATTTCATACAAATATCTAATATACTCAACTCTAGGGAGATGAATTAATTTTAAAGATGCTAGAAAATTCAAAGTTGAGTTATAACTCTATTGCAGCAAATGCTCGATATGAACATGGAGAAACAATAAAATGCATATGCGAGGGTTAAAAAAAATTTCGACGTTTGTTTTTAATTTCATTTCAGTTGTGTAATATGGATGTATCCACAAGTATCAAATTTGCAAGTCATTGCAAATTTGGCGCTTTTCATAGGAATTTCTGCGTAAAATTGCAAATTTTTATTAAAGTTTGAGCAAATTTTTTACTTTTATGCAAATATGCAAAAAATTAAGTACTTGTATTTCAAGAACGTGTTCTGCAAATTTGCAATTTATAGAAAATTTTGAGCAAAATTACAGTAAAAGAAATTTCGAAAAAATTTTTATAAGAAATTAAACGTATATTTTCTTCTTTTGTTAATATGAGTTGATAGTTTTTATACCAAGCAAGCGTTTCTAAATCACACGCGGGCACATACATAACGCCATATTTTTTATAATTCAATATTATTTTCATGGTGAAATTACTACAAGGTGGCAGCAAAAGCAAATTGTTTTCTGTAAGTGCTGGTTCCCACTGTTCAAGTTTTAGCCGTCAAGTCTTGAGCTTTAAGGAGAGAAGGGAAAAGAGAATGCTATTTCTTTTCCTCTGTCTCCTAAAAACTCAAGACTTGACGGCTAAGATTTGAACAGTGTGAACCAGCACTAAAGAACTTCGTGTTGTTAAAAATTATGTGCAACAACGTTGCCATGGTTTGTTTTTCCGACCAAATTTGGTCGAATATTTTTCGTTTGGTCGGATGCTAAGCTAAACCTTAGGGCAATGTTACACGTTTATTCTCGATCCATATCGCAGAATAGCCTTATTTTATGTGATCCACGATCTGGATCACGTGATAAATATTGAACGTTGAGCATACTTCGTGATATAAATTTGTGATATGTTAGTATGAAGGAGAAAAACTAAACAAATAATAAATTAAAACTTTTTGCAGTGTTTGTGCTTTAACGAAAAAAGGTAAAATTTTTTTTTTGTTATTTGTTGCATAACTTAAAAACTTTACATCAAAAATACATATGAATATATTTGTTTTAAAATGCATATAAAATAACCAAAATGGTCGGTTCCAAAGTTATTTGGTAAAGAAGTCCACCACTAACCCAGCTTTGCTGATTTTACAAAAATGTATTACATATTCATAAAAATTTTCAACAAAATTGCAATTGAAAGCAGTGTTTTCAAAAAGTGTAAACTTTACAAGAAAAATCGTGGGCCTTCCCTCGAACAAAATTCACACAACCTTAAACATATGTACATGTTTAGTCATGCATGTGTGTCATATAATTCTCTTATAAATTACCAATAAAATAATAAAATTTATAGATTTTGCCATAACGTATTGAACTCTATGAACTCTAAAACAAGTAAGAAACCAAAGTCCGTCAAGTCCGACCATATTATACCCTACACACAGAATTTAGAAACAAATTTTCGACAGCGTACCCTATTTCGGACCCATGGGCAATCATGGACCTGCCAAAACAAGAGGTTGAAATTCATGTAAAAGTTCCTTGTGTCATGTATTATGTAGATATCCTCATGTATGAGATTTGTGTGCCATTAATAGGGATTTTTAACATGGAGATCAGAGAATTAGTCATCTTAAATCTGTGTTTTTGGCTTTTTAGATGAGGATTTATTACTTTTATTTGCCAGTTTAAGCGGCCATTGTTGGTAGTTTAAACTTAATCAACAAATGTCAACACATATACATGTATTACAAAAGCAGCTATTAAAAGAATACGGAATTTCTTCTTCTTTTGTATAAAATGCAAAGTGCATTGATAAAAAGTTGCCATTTTAAAAAATATTGTTGCCATTTTTCATTATTTAGTATGGCAATTCTGCATGGTTTAAGCTACAACTTAAAAACGGCAAATCAAATTGGTCCTCAATTTAATTCATTGTCAGATTTATTAATTATAGTTTGCTGCTAAGATTAAACTCGATGTTAAAAATCCACTCTAAGTGATTAATGGAAGGGGCTTAAGTGGGACATATGATTGATTTTGGACCTTCCAGCCAAACATTTTGCAATGACAAGGATGCATGTAAAATTTATTGTCGCCAATTTTGTTTCCAATACCCACATTATTAAGGAAAGATATTTTCGGTAGAAGTATTTGTATGGGAAATATTATGTATGGAAGCCATTTGATATTGTGGACCGATTCTCACCATTTTCAACAATCTACGTCCATGTGAAACCTGTGTACTAATTTGCTTTAAATTATCTTTAATATTACGACCTGACCAACAGCCAGCCGGACGGATGGACATCGTTAGATCGACTCAGAGCAATAGACCGTTTTCCTAAGCGCCTGTTGCATTGCAGTAATAAATAGCAACTAAGAAAATTTAGACGATGCATTTTGTCCCTAAGTGCAACTTTGCAGTAATCACTGCGCAGAGCAAAACAAATAAAGCAGTTAAAAAATTTAATTGCAAAACATATACATACACAATACAAAGTAGGTAACAATGCATCAACACGGTGTCAATACTGTATTAGTGACGCTACATGACTAAAGGGACCTTATCTTGCCAGAGTAAGATAAGTACAGGGCAATACGTGAATTAAAGTATAAATTTCATGTTTTGGGTTTTTGACACCTAACGCTACATCGTCGTGTATTGGTCATTTTCTTTTGTTTAATGAGCTGTGTTTGACACTTTAGAACTTTTAACAAACAACAAAATATTGCCGTTCAAAGTGAATTGAGTTGCTACAAAAGTGTCTTTAATGTGTTTTTAGATAAAAAATAAAATGGATGAACATAAAAATGCCAACATTATTGAAACTTCCCAAACGAAATCAAAATAAGCACATGAGCCCTTTATAGGGCAGCCAAAATCCTAAAAAACATGTTCAAAAACATAGTAAAACTTTAACCTCAATTATCTCGAAACTACCTTTTTTGAAACTGTAACTTCATCAATTTTTGAGATTTTTGCATTTGGTATCATTTTGTTCAGAATTTCGTCCTTTATCCATTGGTATCAAAAACTCGATTTTGACCCCTGGCAAGATAAGGTCCCTTTCGCCATGTCGCGTCACATTTACACTTTGTAAACACACGTTTAGGAAACAGCCATACTTTTCAGTGTTACACACATCAGCACAAACACATAACACCCTCTCCACTATAGTCTTGTGCAGGTATAAAAAACAAACATACACCAATATTAACCAAAACTAGTACAAGTAGTTGGCTTAATGAAATTAGCATTTACGTAGGGACTCTTGCTATTTATTTGTTATACACACTCCACAATAATGGAGAGGGTATTATGCGTTTGTGCAGATATATGTTGCACAAAACAATGCTGATCCTAGACCCACCTTTAGGTATACCGATCGACTCAGAATCACTTCCTGACTCTATATAATGGTGTCCGTCCGAATTGCTGGCTAGTTGTATGTCCATGTTACTTTGTGAGCAAAGCAAAGGTAGCCTTTAAAATTAATTTTATGAAATTTGATGAATAGGTTTCAATTGTTATATGGACGAAGGCTATTAAAAAGTGGTGAGAATCGATTCATTATTTCATATAGCCCCATACTAACTTCTTTCCGGAATAGTTGTTATGACCATAAACTAATCATTGTGGTATTTCGATTAAATTTGGTTCAAAAATATTTTATATACACACAAATCGCCTAACCAAAATATTTTAAAATAGTCCTATATTTGACCAAAGCTCCCATACATATACCACTTTTGAAAGTAGCTTTAGTGCAATTATTTCCTTATAATCCTGCTATGTCATTTTGTACTGGTAGTTCAAAAAGTACCAATAGGTCGCATATAAATCCCTTTCCTAAAATCACTTAACGGCAAAAAAATTTTATTTGGATGTATTTATCAAGATAATATTCAGCAAAAAATAAAACTCGTATATGAATCTTAATCTCATAACATTGTTTTGTTCTGCCGAGTGCATGTCCCAAATAGGGTCCCTAAATACTGTGGTGTATAGTTTCGTATGGTCGGGCTTGACCGACTATATTTTTTATTCATTCCTTTGGTTTTTGTTTGTTATTTGTGTGAACGTGAAAACATGTTGTCCTACAAAATGTCTACATAAATATAAGTTACAATAATAAATACAGTCAAAAAAGGACTGAATTGGTACCAACATCAATATAAATATGCAACAAATACAATTAAACTCTGGAGATTCTTAAGCCTTTATTGATTATTCCCCATGTATGTATCACATCACATCCTTACACACAGAATGTTCGTATAAAATAAATGAAATTTTAACTTAATTGCTATATAATATTGAAATTACACATAAGCAATTCCGAATTGAATAAATTAGTTTTTACATTAAGATAGTTCGTAATAGTTAATAATGATATTTGTGATACAATTTTTATTTGAAAAATTACTCATAAGCACTTTATTATAAGCACTTTAACCGCGTTATATTTATTGCAATTATAGCAAGTAAGAAAGTATAGTCGGTCCAGCCAGACGCTATAAAACGGCATTAAGAGAGACCATTCCAGAGTATATCCGATGGGTAATATTGGCAACTCAGCATCTACTAGCACAGTGACATATAAGCTACTAGTATTATAAAAGTTATCGTCGCCAAATTTTATACCAATAGCAACCTTTATATGGAAATTATGATATTATATTTATAAGAGTGGTATTTGCGTGCGAGATGTGGCTAAATATCGGTCCATATTTGGCAATAAACTATTATTGGGACAAAATTAATTTTAATACCGAAATAATAAGTTCGTTTATGGGACCAAAGACTGTATTCTGGAAAGAAGTTTGTGTGGGAGCTATTTGAAATTATAAACCGATTCTCACCATTTTCAAAAGGATTGATCCTTGTTATAATTAAAGCCATTGAACGAAATTTTATTTAATTATCTTTAAAATTGCAACCTGTACTTTGCGCATAAAGTTTCCTTGGGCAGCCTGCCACCCGGACGTACGGACATCGTTAGATCAACTCAGAAAGTGATTTTGTTGGGCTATCTATAGTAAAAGGTGGGTCTTCGGTCTAGTGGATCACATCAGCGCAAATGCATTACACCATTCCTACTATGGTGTTTTGGGTATAACCACTTTTTTGGCAATTATTTAATGAGTTCCTGCTCAACAAGAGAGAATCTTAAAAAATACAGGGAAGGAGTATTAATATAATGTTAAATTTGCCACAATACATTATTTAATTATAAATGAAAATAAAATAAAAAGTAAAACAATACAATAAAATATTAGAATAAACTTAACAATAAGAAAAAGAAATGCAAATTTTAATTAAAATGTCCATTAGCGAACAGCAAACCCGCAAATACTTTGCTTACGAAATCAGCAGAAATATAATGAGAACTTAACGAAAACACTACTTATTTTTCTACTACTTTATAATTTGAAAAATTACTACCTTTCTATTATACTTAAAAGTTTTAAAAAATCTGTAGTTACAAAAAGAGGCAAAAATAAGTAGTTGCATATATACCCAGCAAAAAATAATATTGCAAAGTAATGAGTTCAAAAGCTAAGCTTCAAAGGCATTTTAGCTCATTATTTTAACACGTTGTTGTCATTGGAGGCAAGTACTTACCACCCACGCTAACAAATAGGGAGTTAAATAAGTCATTACCACATTCGCTTACAAATAGGGAGTTAAATAAGTCATTACCACATTCGCTTACAAATAGGGAGTTAAATAAGTCATTACCACATTCGCTTACAAATAGGGAGTTAAATAAGTCATTACCACATTCGCTTACAAATAGGGAGTTAAATAAGTCATTACCACATTCGCTTACAAATAGGGAGTTAAATAAGTCATTACCACATTCGCTTACAAATAGGGAGTTAAATAAGTCATTACCACATTCGCTTACAAATAGGGAGTTAAATAAGTCATTACTACATTCGCTTACAAATAGGGAGTTAAATAAGTCATTACCACATTCGCTTACAAATAGGGAGTTAAATAAGTCATTACCACATTCGCTTACAAATAGGGAGTTAAATAAGTCATTACTACATTCGCTTACAAATAGGGAGTTAAATAAGTCATTACCACGTACGGTTACAAATAGACACTTCACATTGCTATCAACAATACTGAATTTGTCAAACAAATTGTGTCTTTAATTAAATTTGCTTTCTAATGCAAAATTTTACTACCCTTCATCAAGGACATATTCATACCCAATAAACTAGAGAACGATATGATTGCAAAAACTATATTATATTTGCATGGAAAAACGATATTATAATGAAAGGTACAATTTAAATCCTATCGTTTATGAAACAATATCGATATCATGTATTATAATTTATATCACCTAGACGATATCGCTTGGTTTAATAATTAGTTTAGTTTTTATTCAAAATTTTAATTTTAAAATACATATCAAAATCCATCAAGTATTTAAATTTTTCATATTCAAATTCATATTCATTTATAACAAATAAAAAAGAAAAGAAATTGTAAGAACAAATATGTATTTAAAATCAATTTGTATTAGATTTGAATAAATAAAACCTTAAATTTATTTTATTATGAATTAATTATAAACTTCTTTAATCAACTCATAAACAAGGGCTTATGTATCAGATTATATGTCAGCCATTACTTAACTACTTCTATGTAATGCAGATGGTATGAAGAAGTCATTGAAAAGTAAGTTGTTCAGTAATTTCAAGTCATTACCTAGTTTTTGCTGGGTATATTCAAAAAGGTTAAAACACACTTATTAAAATTGTTTTTAAATGCATGTAAAATCTTATGGAATTTTTGTTAAAAAATTGTACACAATAATACATTTTTCGAAATGTAAGAAAACATTTAATAAAAAGTGGATTGGCTGCATAAAATCATTAATACCTCTAACACTGTAATAACAATGTTGGTTATAATATATGTAAATATTATGTTGTTCAAAAAACATCTTTTACATTAGCTCGATATCACTACTAGTATTCAAATAACAAAAATATATTGTGAGGGTACATTTGATCGATTTTTAGATTTTCCACGGATTTCACATCGAAATTATTCTTAAAATTTTATAGTTTTAGAGGTAAGGAAGGACATGTAAATCAATTAAAAAAGGTTATCATTCCTTCAAAGCAAATTTCCATCTAACAGGGTAAAATACCATTTGGTTAAAGATCGAGAAATCAGTGTGCGTGCCGGTCGTATTTTGGATAAGCTCTGTTTTAATACTGATTTTATAAAGTTAATCGTGTTTCAATAAATTCAATAGTTACACTAAAATGTTCAGAATTGAATTCTTTACATAAAGACTATATTTGTTAATAAATTTAAATTTATATAAATAATTACATTAAAGATAAACAATCTGGTTGAAGATTACAAATACAATATACTTACATACTTACAAACCTTTTATAGAAATATTTAAAATTTATTCTCAAAAAAAAAAAAAACACAATAACCAGTTCTCACATTTTACTTATTTTTAACAAACAACAATAAATAAAAACAATAAACAGTTTAACAGAACACTTACTAAAATCATAACAAAAATAAAACAACAAATCTCATATTTGCATCAAGTGTAATTTTTACCCAGCAAACAACTCAGTTACTAATTGAAATATAATCTATTAATTGATCTTTTTCGAAATGGCTTGTACAAAACCGAAATGCAGGAATAAATCTGAGGATCCATTGATTTCCTGTTGGGTGTGTGATTCAATCTTTCATGGTAAATGTGTCGAGTTGGCTCCACGGACGGTAGATAATATTCGCGAAGGTAAAGGACTCCGTTGGTGCTGTAAAAAGTGTATGGACTATGATGTAGAATTTTTTGCATTTTTTAGAAACTCACGTAATAAATTAGATGAGATAAATAATGATTTAAAGTGTCTTACAAAAAAATTCTTAGATTATAAAGAAATATTGGAAACATCGCTTCGTTCTCCCAAAAGAAAAAAGAAGACTATTGCGGTGAATTCTCCATCGCCTAATGGTAATACTATTGACAATATTGATCGTAATGATGTTGAAAAAGGTCTGAATATTGCACCGTCGACTTCTTCAAATTCTATACTAGTAAATACTAATTCATCTGCCATTCAACACCAAAATTTGCAAATACCTCAAGCACTAACACCTAATATGCCGCCAAACAATCAAACACTAACCCCTAGCATGCCGCCAAACAATCAAGCGCCTACACGGGCACTAAATGCTGATGTTCCAGATTTTATGCCTGGGAGTAATCCTCCTATGCTTAAGGTTATTTCTCCCAAAAAAACAATTTTTGCTGCACGTTTTGCATCCGAAACTACAACCGATGCCGTTGTTCATTATATTAAACATAAACTTGGTTACGATATTGATGTTACAGTTTTCAAATTTAAATATACTGAACGAAGAACTAAATCCTCTTTTAAAATAATTGTTCCGGAGGAAAATTTTCAAACTATAGTCAACACTGACTTTTGGCCTCCTAATGCTATTATTCATGAATATGTTTATAATAATAATAATAATAATAACCGCTCGGACATTGCCTACCTACCGTCTCAAAATGCTGCATCAAAAAACTAGTTCTATTTCCTACTGACAATGCAATAAATATTGTATACCAAAATGTCCGAGGTCTGAACACAAAATTAACATCTCTTTACGCAAGCAGTTTCGATTTTACACACCATTTTATTGTTTTAACAGAAACTTGGTTGAATAACAAGAAAATTATTCATAATGCCGAAATTTTATGTCCGAAATACCAAATATTCAGATATGATCGTCCTCACAAACTTGGTGGAGGAGTCCTTATTGCCGTACTAAATGCTTTTTCATGTGAACGCATTGAATTTTCGCTCAATGACAATATTGAATTTGTTGCCGTCAAAATTAATCTTTCAAATGGTGTTTTGTTTATTACTTGTTCTTACATTCCTCCTAATTCTTCTTCCGATATTTATGATGCACATATTTCGGCAATTAATACAGTTTGGCTGCAATCAAAGCCATATGATATATTTGTCGTTCTTGGTGACTTTAACCTTCCCAATATTTCATGGAATTCAACTTATGAACTAAATTACTTAATTCCCACTGTATCAAATGAATTTATTAAATCACTACTCGACTTTGGGCTCTTTCAAGTTAATCATATTCATAATACATGTGGTAGACTTCTGGACCTTGCTTTTGTTAATCAGCCGATGGATATACATGTACGAAATATACCTCCTCTCACATATCCTGAAGATCTCTACCATCCTGCGATAGATGTTGAAATATATTTTCAAGCAAAAAAGTTAGCACCTATTTCAAAGAGATGCAACCATAGTCTTAACAAAGTGTTTTGCTTTCCACGTACTAATTATACAAAACTTAATTATTTATTATCTAATGTCAACTGGAACAATATACTTTCTGGAAAAAATCTCAACCATATTGTTTCTAAATTTTACTCAACACTATATGAATTCATCTCTGAAACTGTCCCAAAAGTAAAAATTGGTGATAAAAAAGGCCCGCCTTGGAATAATAAATTCTTAAATAATGCCAAAAATAAAAAAAATAAATGTTACAAGAAATATAAGAGCTCTGGAACCTTAGTTGATTTTAGAAATTACTGCATTGCGCGCTCCGAATATAATACTACAAACAAATTGGCATATGATTACTACCTAGCCCGTATGAGATTAAAGTTGAAAACTAACCCTAAAGAATTTTATAAGTTTATTAATTCGAAACGTCGAGCTTCTGACTATCCTAAATTTTTTAAATATGGTTCCTGTATAACTGATGACGACACACTGATTAGCAACATGTTCGCGAATTTCTTTGCTACTACATATTCTAAAAAAACGTACGATCGTAATTCTCCCTATCCATTTAATATATCGCATTCAGCTGGTATACATTTTTCATTTTTGAGTAATGAAACAGTTCTATTAAACTTAAAATCATTAAAACCAACCAATAATTCTGGCCCTGATGGAATACCTAGTTGTATTCTTAAAAATTGTGCCGAAACTTTGTACGGCCCACTTACTACAATCTTCAACAAATCTATTGAATTGTGCTATTTACCAGTCGAATGGAAAAAATCGTTTATTATCCCTTTGTTTAAAAGTGGCAATAAATTCGATGTTACAAACTATAGAGGAATTGCTAAGCTGAATGCCATTCCTAAACTCTTAGAAAAAATGTTAACCGACAGCTTATCACACCAAATTTCTTCGCTGTTATCTCCTTGTCAACATGGATTTTGCAAGTCGCGTTCCACGACAACTAATATTCTGGAACTTACTACTATGGTAAATGATGGATTTTTAAAAAACATGATAACGGATGTAATTTACACGGATTTCAGTAAAGCCTTTGACAAAGTGAACCATGAAATGTTACTATGCAAATTATCACTAATGGGATTTAGTTGTTCAGCCATAAAGTGGCTGCGTTCCTATTTATTTGATAGAACTCAACAAGTAAAGTTTGGAAATGTTACCTCAACAGACATATACGTCACTTCTGGTGTTCCCCAGGGAAGTCATCTTGGTCCTACACTGTTCACGTTATTTATAAATGACCTCCCATCTGTTATCTTGTATTCAAATGTACTTATGTATGCAGATGATGTCAAAATATGCAAGAGTTTTAACGACTCAAATCAACAATTTTTACTACAGTCTGATATTGATAAATTTTCCCAATGGTGTACAATTAATTTAATGGACCTTAATATTAAAAAATGTAAACATATGACATTCTACAGAACTAACATATTAGATTCTCGATACTATGTTAATGGAATAATACTTGAAAAAGTGGACAGCATAACTGATCTGGGCTTTTTGTTGGATCATAGGCTAAATTTCCGTAATCATATTGCGTTAACTGTTAACAAAGCTAACGGTGTTCTTGGTTTTATGAAACGGTGGTCTAGAGAATTTTCTGACCCCTATGTCACGAAACAACTTTATACATCTTTGGTTCGGCCAATTCTTGAATATGGATCCATTGTATGGGATCCTTACTATTCCATCCATATAAATAGTATTGAATCGGTACAAAAGCAATTTTTGATTTTTTGTTTACGTGGCCTTGGTTGGAATTCGTATGTTCTGCCATCGTATGTAAATAGACTTGCTCTTATTAAGCTGCCAACTTTAAAAAGCCGCCGTGTTATGCTGAGTATAACTTTTCTACTTGGATTAATTCATGGTGAAATTGATTCTACGTTCCTGCTTAGTAAAATTAACTTTAGGGTTCCAAATAGGCCAACTCGTAACTTTCAGCTCATCAGTCTTAACTACTACAGATCCGTTTATGCTAATAATGACTCCTTTCGTCGCATTTGTGAAAATTTTAACAAATTGTATCATATTATAGATTTTTCTGAAAGCAATGATATTTTAAAAAAAAAAAAAAAAGATTGATGTTTGACTATTGACGTCATCCGTCGTCAATGGCGGCGAGTGTTAAACGGCAAACCCCTCTGAAGAGATTGTGTGGTTACAATCGAAACTAGTCAGGGCAACCTGTCCGTGAAAACCTGGGTTCAATTCCCAGCTCAGTCAAGAATGAAAAATTATCAACAAATTTTAATTCATTTTATGTTGTACAATTCCTTTCTTCATAAAAATATTTAAATGGAAATGAAATTCAATGAACTTAAGCCTGATTATAATATCGAAATTTGGATTAAAAAACTATTAACAGTCCAATAAAATAAGCACAATAATAATTATTATTACCGGATATCTAACAAATATTAATGGAATATATTGCAAATCGATTTAAATAATTATTTAAAATCACATTATAATAACTTATTTAAATAAATATTTTAAAGGGTTGTTTTGTAAAGTCATAACTAACTTATTTAAGATATAATAATCAAGTTATTATTTAATATATTACTGATAATGAAAAAAGAGGCGAATAAAGCTACAAAGTAATGAATTCAGGAAGTCATTAAAATTAGAATAAAAAGGATTAAAAAATATTGTGTAATAAATAGGATTAAACCGTTTAAAAATCACAACATTTTTAGCCCTACACGAATTTGCGATAACAGATGTCAAAAGTAGGTACATTCACTTTATCGGGAATAAAACAGGAATTTATCCATGGATTTTTATGAAATAAAATTTATTTTACTTTTAATACATGAAGCTTTGAGCTTAAGTACTAAAACTGGTAAGTAATTGTTGATTTAAATTTTTTATTAATTTTTTTAATTCAAAAATTTTACAAAAAAACAAAAAAATAATATTTTTTTTGCTACTTTGGCCTCAATAACTCCAAAAATGTTTTGACGGATCGCATGCCGAAATCGGGTACGTCGTTCCAAAGTTACGATAAGATGTAAGGAGCAGCCTTTTCAAAAATCTCAATTTTTAGAAAAATTTTTTTTTAAAAAAAACCTTACCATAGAATTTGAAATAATGATGATTTTTGTAATTAGATGACTATAGCGGATCGAAAAAATATAGTGGTTATTCAAGAAAAAAAAAACTTCCCATTTGTTACATAGTGTTTTTAGTCCTTCACGGATGTATATAATTTATTGCATTGCAACACGGCGTTTATGAATACAGCCACTGTCCCGCTTCTGTTGTGTTAATAACGTTTGTAATTCTTAAATGATATTTAAATATTCACTCGATAACTTTTGGTTTGTTTGTGGTGTGTCTACATTTATGAAAAAAAGTGTATTTACGTTGTGTTTTTTGCTATATATTAATTTATTACTTGTGTAAACATTAAAACATGTTATTCTACAAAATTACCATATAAATATAAATTACAATCATAAATACATTCAAAATAGGACTGATTAAGTACCAACATCAATATAAATATGCAACAAATACAATTAAACTCTGGAGATTCTAAGGCATTTATCGATTATTCCCCATGTATGTATCACATCACATTCTCACACACAGAATGTTCATATAGAATAAATGAAATTTTAACTTAATTACTAAATAATATTGAAATTACATATCAGAAATTCCGAAGTGAATATATAAGTTGTGAATAATATGTTTAACATTTGACTAAAGTTAAGATAATAATGATATTTGAGATAAAATTTTTTTTGAAAGGTAGACTATTCCCCGAAATAATATTGGTTTTTGTAAGCACTTTATTATCACTAAATAGAATTATAGAAAGTAAGAAAGTATAGTCGGCGTAGCTGGACCATTACATAAGACACACCACAGTATTTACAGAAACTTATTCAGAGTGTACCCTATCTGGGACCAATGGGCAATTATGAAACCGGCAAAACAAAATTAGATTATTCGGTTAAAATTCATAATATTATAAGAATATTTTTCGTGTCTTATGTTATCTGGATATCTACATATCGCACTGGTTCCTCTAAAGAGAGTCAACTCAAAATTTTTAAATTTTCACTTTATGCAAGAAATCAATGAACACTGGTCATATCTACCCACTGCAATAAAAGAGATATAAGAGTACATATAAAAAGAAAACAGTTTTTTGTCTTCACTAAAAATTTATAAGTTTTGAGTTAACCCCATTTATAGGAACCAGTGCGATATGTATATGAGATTTATGTTTTGTCTTTTAAGTTGAGGGTATTATAAGGGACAATAAGAGCAATATTTGCACCTAAAACGCAAAAGGCCCTATCCAACATTATGAAATTGTTTAAATATATTTTTTTCTATTATGCTTGTAAAACCTACCAGTTGTTTTGACAATTGACAGTGTTGCATATTACGCAAATTTTGGTCGAAAGATTCCAAATTTTTTTGTGAATATTTGTATTTATGCAATACATGAGAATCAATGAAAAAGTCGATATCTAATTTTTGGTAAGTTAGGACCTCTTGCTTTTTAGGTGACGATAAAAGCTATTATAAAAATGTCCGTCGCAAAATTTTATTTCAATAACAACATCTATAAAGAAATTATGATATTAAAAGCTATTTATGAGAGTGGTATTTATATGGTAGCTATGGTTTAATATGCCACAATTCTGATATAATCTGGTAGTAAACTATTTTTGGACCAAAATTACTTTTAATACCGACATAATTTGATCGTTTATGGTCACTAAGTTTGTAATCCGGAAAGAAATTTATATGGGAAGTATGTGAAATTATTATCCAATTCTTACCATTTGCAAAAGGGTTGACCCTTGTGACAATTAGAACCAATCTGCGGAATTTCATCAAATTATCTGTTAAACTAAGACATAAAATTTACATGGGCAGCCTGCAAGACGGAGAGCTATCGCTAGATCGACTAACATGGTGATTTTTGGCGATTGATAAACTAATAGGTGGGTCTACGATCACTATTTTTAAGTGCTACACACATCAGCAGAAATGCGTTACACCCTCTCCACAATGGCAGTGTTGGTATAACAACTTTTCCTTTTTAATAATAAAACGAGATCTTGGTTGTTTGATTTAATTTTCTTTTAAGGCTACTATTTTTATATGCAAAGCTTAGAAAGGCATATTAGGCCGAGAAAACATATTCACTGTTTTTTAAGGACGGAAGGAAAGAAGAAAATTAAAATTGAAATATTTTGTTTGTAAAATTTCTCATTTACTTTTTTTATATTTTTGATTATTTACAAATTAAAATTAAAAACAAATTTGCAAATTTAAGGCTAGTTGTTGGCTTATTGACGGGGCACTGTAGTCTAAGATACCATCAGTTTATAATGGGTAATGCATATCTTGGTAAGTACCAAGATATGCAGAGTTTGTTGGTCTGATAACAAAACGTCAAAACTTCTGCTCTGCTGTTGTCCCGCCTTGGGGAATTCTCGGCAGAAATTTCTCGGGGGGTGAATTATGAGCCCAACGGAAGTTTAAGATCTTTCACCGGCCAGGATAATTGAATTTATATGTAGCCTGAACATGACATGGTGAGACACACGGACTGCACAAAAGATTATCCGGGTGGTGGTGCTTCTATACATACAATCGTTGGCAAATTTTAAATTTACGCTCTGATTGCAAGTTTCTGCTAGTGAAGTTAATGAACTGGCCTAAAATACATATTTTACATATTTTATATTTTTAAATTAAAAATCAATTTAATTATTAAATGGTTAATGTTTGTAATAAAAAAATGTGTATTTTTTTATTATTAATTCCTTTAACTGTTTTAATTTAATTTTCACTTTTTATTTTACTTATTCGGTATTTGTATCATTAAATAAAATAGTACTCTTACGTTCTTTTGTGTGTGCCTGTAATGTGGTTTTTGTAAATTACATTTTAATACAATAATGTTGACATTTTTAAACTTCATTAACACAACTAACCGCACGCAGACGCTTGCAAATGAAAAGGATCACTTTTAATGTCGCTCATTCTGTGTGCGTAGAGGTTTTTCCCTCGTTTGTTGTGTGTTCCAAAGAAGAAAACCATATTTACAGCAGAAGCTGTAGTAGCAGCAACAAACGTTTACAACGTTGTTGAAGGCTCAAAAACCGCATAAATGTGTATGTATGTTTATTTGTAGGAGAGAAAAAATAAAACACACGTAAAACTTAACTTCCCAGCGGGAAAACTCAGAAGACCTTCTTACTTCAGGCCTTTTTAAAGGCCTTCTAAAAATTTTTTTTGATTAAACTACTATTATTATCTAACTGCTAAAGAATGTCTCATAGAAGGCCTTCCACACTCGCTTCTATGAGAAGCGAGAAGAGAAGGAGTACAATTTTTTGCTTTGTTTTTTTTCACAAGCAAAAGCAAAAGAATTCAGATCCCTTTACAAAAACAATGTTACATACATACATAGATGTTAAAATAACAATAAAAACAATAATGTAAATCATTTTAGTTGAAGTTGAAAAGAGAAAGAGTAAAATTTTTGTTTTGTTTTTTCGCCAAAGCAAAACCGAAAGAATTCAGATCCCGTTATAAAAACTAAGTTACATACATACATATTAAAATACCAAATGAAAACAATAATGTAAATCATTTTAGTTGAGTTTTGTTCATTAAAGAAGGTAGGTACTTGTGCTAAATAATGAAAATGTTATGTACCTAGTATGTATTAATTATGTATATACTTAATTATGTAAACTTATAAAACACTTAACTTTTAAAACACTAAACTTATATTTATTAAAACCCCTTCAATATGACCTTTAATCAAAGGCATTTTTACAAGATTGGTCCGAAAGATCTTTTAAGAGCCATTAATTTAAAGGCCTTTTGACATAGCTTTCTTAGAAACCCTTCAAGATAACCTTTATTCTAAGGCCTTTTGACAGCCATTCTCTGGAAAGCCTTCTAAAAGCCATTTATTTGAATGCCTTTCAAAAGGCCTGTGAAAGAAAGGAAAGCGGAAGGCCTCCCCCGCAATGGCAACGTGTGTTAAAAAGATATGAGTATGGAATGGAGCGAGCAGGCCTTGTGCATCCAAAAGAAGGGGTACAGAGGCCTTCTAGAAGGCCTCCGTACTCCTTCTTTTTCCCGCTGGGTTACATACACTTAAGTATGTGTGTGTGGAATCCTATCCCAACAAAAACGGGCGTTATTAAATACAATGCTTTATCAATTTGATATCAAATTGTTATCAAATGTTATTCTCAAAGCAAAAATAAACTTGACAGCTTAGAATGTAAATAATAAAAAATGGCGAGGAGAATTACGAATATGGAATGTCACCATTGCACGCAAGGATAAGGTGTATGGAATTCTTGCTAAAACTGGCATATACCCTACCACAAGAGGAAGAAAACTTCGATGAAAATACATCAATAAAGGATAAGGAAAAGATCAGAAAGAAGCAAATACAGGATGCTTTTTTTAAACAAGTTGGACTAAAAGTAGACTGCCCCAAGCACGGATACGGTAACTCAAACGATGGAAACACTTCTAGGAGATTTTTTGAAAATGATGAGGCAGTAACTAGAATCATTGGAATTGACAATCAAATCGTGAAAAGATTGGGAACGATCTTGGATGTTTTAAACTGCAAAGAAAATGTCAATTCTACAAAATATGGAGAATATGCGTCGAAAACTGCATCTCTTTTAGCAGAAATGTATCCAAAGAAGAAGTTGACCCCGACCGTCCATAAAATATTGGCGCATGGTAAAGATATAATTGAGTACCAGTCTTTGCCAATTGGAGAGCTTTCTGAAGAAGCACAGGAGTCTCTTAACAAATTTTATAAAAAATATAGATTGCAGAACACATTCAAAGCATCAAGGGTGAGGCAAAATGAGGACCTCTTCAACATGTTGGCAGCATCTTCCGATCCACTTATTTCTTCCCTGCGGCATGTGAAGTCAGGAATAGAGTTACAAAATAATTATAGTTTAGAAATGGTTAGTCTTTTAGATATACCTTCTCTTACGAATTGTGATGAATATTTTACAGAAAATTGAAAAAATAAATTTAAAAAAAAAATAATTTTTTTTTTAATTTGTTGGGTAATAATTTAAAACATAAAACCCTTAAGAAAAAAAATAAAAACAATCTAAAAATGTAAAAAAAATTTTTTTTAGTTACCATAAAATTGATTTTTCTACTAATTTTAACTTTGATAACCCATAAGTAGGCCCCTACAAAGCGTAGCACCCTTTCCAAACGCTCATTTCATAGGCTGAACAGTTATCTATCATATGCTGTTTAAACTGTTCAATTATCTTATTCGGTTCAAAAGATATGATTTTTGCAACGAAAAAACTTAAATGGCGCCACTGTGCGCCGTGCTCAGGAGCTTGGTTTTCAAAGAAAAACTTTGGCTACAATTTTGCACAAGGATTTGCATTTGTTTCCATTTAAGATTCAGTTGACACAAGAGCTTCTTCCACAAGACCATTTACGCCATCTACAAACAAAGTAGTTTACCTTCCCGGCGGACACCCAATGTATTTTCGATAAACTGCGAATGATGATGACAACAGGGCATTATCTTTTTGATAATAATGGTATTTTTTTCTCTACTTCCAATTCACACAACATTTTTTTAAAATTTTGACAACAGATGCTGTCGAAATAATCACAGCACTTTGTTATAATTTTAATACCATTTGTTGACAATTTGTTAACTTATTTTTTCGCTCTGTTTACCAAAAAGATTTATGTACTCAAATTTCCGAAAAGTATATCTGTGCAATAAAAGCTTAATAAATTTTTTTTCATACATCTTATATATAAATCGGCAAAGGTAAAACAGTTAAGTGCATAAAACGCATAAAATGAACAAATGTTATCATATGCATCTACGCATGGGCGCATGGTGTGGACCTCTAGCTGAACTGCTTATAGAATGCTTGGTGGGCCACTCTCATTTATTTCTATTTCTTTTAATCTTATTTTTCTTTGTTTACAAATGTGTGGAATTTAATGAAAGGATGATGAGAGCATAAGACAAAAAGCTTTCAAAATAAAAACGACGACTTTCTTCGAAAAATTTGTATGTCAAATGCTACGGAAAATGTGGTCTCGACGGAGTTCTGTTTGAACAATGTGTATAAATTAAGTTTTAAAGTGTAATAATTCTTATCATATAATTTTTTCACTTGAAAAAGGAATTGTTTCTCTTTTTCATTGTCTCTTAAATTATTATCATATTATATAATGAATATAACACCTCTTTTAGCAGCATCGTTCACAAGATATTGTACTGCTGCTGCCATTTTACAGGATTCTACCAGGTAGTTGCGAAGCTACAATACCCTACGGGAAAGGGAACTAACACTAAACTTGTCACGTGACAAGTCACATTAAGATGGCGATGTCCTACGAGGGGGTTAATTGGCACCTTTTTGACACTTTGTAACAGGTCACTGAAATAACCTTCCAATTTCGGTTAAAATAATGACTGTCGCAGATATTGTCCCAAATGAGCCATGTCAATATGACAGGTCCGCTTCATATAAAGTAATAGAACTAGAGAGAATCAGCCACTACCAGCACAAAATCCAGTCACATGAATAGTTAAGTGATAGGTCTTGTTTTAACTTATCACAATTCGTTCCTTTTAAACTGTTGTTCACTGGTCACGGGATAAGTGCTTTAAGAGCAATTGACACAAATTTCCCGAAGGGTAATTGTACAATATAAAACTCAACTCGGCATTTTATTGTTGTTTGCTATATAAACTTTCAAATGTGGTTTACGTTATTGTATAGTATGTGTGCCTGTAAACAACATTTGACTGTACCTTTTACAAAACAACAATAAAAGGCCATAACAAAGCAAAGAAGAAAATAATCAGCTAGCGCTTCAAGTATACCATGGCTTCTGCATAATTCATATCCCCACTTTTGAGTCATGACACCAACTTCGCTCAATAAATCGATTTAGGGCTGCTTAGGAAAAACTTGATAAGCATTATTAAAATAGTTATTAACACCAGTAAATAAATTCAATTAAGGACGAGATATAGATTTTCCGTACCCAAGTATTCATTTAAAACGAAAAAATATTCCCGTTTACTTAGCGAACAATTTTCTTTCTTTCTCTTTTTATAATTTTTTGCTAAAATTTATATTCTCAGCAATCAAATAACAGCAAAAACCTTTACTTTCTTAATACCGGCAATTTGCCATAATCAACCATTATAAATCGTAAGGAAAAAGAGAATAACCACACCAGCATTTTGTTGTTCTTAATAATTTTTCTTTATATTTTATCTTAAATTTAATATCTAATGATTAAAAGTTAGGGTGTTTCATTTTTTCAAAAGATGCGAATTTTAAACGACTTTGCTTACGACCCGAGTTTAGATATTCCAAAAATATGTTTACCAAATTTTAGGAAATTTGGATAACCTTTAATGGTGGCACACTTTGACCGGGTTGGTAGAAATAAAAAAATTCATCTACGGTTTTTTGTATTAGTTAACTGTTATGAGAGTACAAAATTGTTTCAGTTGCTTGCCTCTTATCGCTTCGTTTATCTTTTGCTGAATAGAAAGTCGTCATTCTGCTGCATCATTGACTACGTTCAGGGTATTCATATGTTCCTTAAGAGTATCGCTGAAATATTCCTTGGCGTCGTAGATTCCAAAAATATTGCAGAACACCTTTCTTTTATTAGTTATAAAATTCCAGGTTTTCTTTTCAAACCCACGTTTGTTTCTGAGAGGTACATTTTTTTTAGAGCTGACAAAATGTGCAAGACATTTTGCAATTGTTTGTTGAGGAGTAATAAACTGCAATAAACTGAGGCCCACCAAAACGTTACTCTTAAGTGCAATCTTCAGTCATCCACCTTGCTTGATGCCAAAGCTCCGGGCATCATAAAACTAAAGGTGTTCGAGGACCTTGCTCTTAGGTAGAGAAGAGAAAGTTGCAATAGCTCCCTGCAGTCTTCTCTAGGGTGATGTCCCTCTTTTAGGATATCCTGAATGTATTTAACCATACACAAACGCTGTTCTTCGACGTAGTTTTCAAAGGGGTTTGCTTCATCTAGCAATGTCGTATAAACGTTCTTATCTTGTGAAGTCTATATAAAAGTTTGGACTTCGCGATGACATGCTGCATTCATTTTACACTCCTCTTAATACCAGTTCATGGGTATAATGATGATGAGACTATCACATAATTTAAATCGATCCACTTCACGAGGATTTATTTGAGCCATTAGCTTACCAGTAGCGTTAAGCGCAACAGGTTCGATATGCTAATGGTCTAAATCCTTTCAAGGCACCAGTACAACAACTCTATCATTCAAAATTTTAACACTTTTATGGACAATTGAGGGCAAAATCTTACTACAGTAGATGCACAGAAAAAATGTTCCCCAATTAGATCATCAATCAAGTATAAAGTCAGTTTTAATTAAAAATGTAATCAAGTGATTTAAACGTTTAATCAAGTTAATTAAAAGCTTAATCAAGTGAATTAAAAGTTTATTAATTATTATGAATGAATTACAAGTTTATTAATTAAACTTTACCAATTCACTTGATTAAAAGTTTAATTCACTTGATTACATTTTTAATTAAAACTAAATTTATTTTTGATTAATGCTTTAATTGGGGCAAAATTTTTTTGTGTCAAGGATATGCTAACACAAAATATCCAACTTAGGGTGTACAGTTGAATGCACATACACAAGTTTTTATTTTCTTTTAGTTAATCATAATATTTTATTAGAAATAAGTTTCTTATAGAAGTTAAAACTTTTGTAAGACATAAATTTGCTATAAAATATATTTATTCAAATAAAAAAAAAATTAATGGAATTTTTTTATTCTCTTATCTCCGTTACCTACTGTATTCCAATGCAAGAAGAAATTTTGAGGACTTTGAAAGACTGCTGGCTAATTAATCAGTGAATGTTTAAACGTTGGCTAAGTTGAACTAAACTTTAATTAATCTATAGTTTAAACTCAGCAGCTGTTAATCTATGTCCCATATATGAGGGGCTTAAAGCGCATGGGAATTAAGTCCTTTGTATAAAATTGAGATATCGAAGAGAATTAGTAGGTGAAGTTCAGAAAAGTTCAGCACTTCTAGCAGTTGTCATTTAAATACCTGTTTCGCTTGGAGCTCGCGGGGTATATGAGCACTTAGTCTCAAAAAAACCATAAATGTTGTCAATCTTATATGATGTGTATTGGTAGTTTAAACGCCCAATGTTATGCTTTTAGACATTGTCTATACGTTGACTGATTTATAAATTTGCAACATTTTATACCAAAAAGAAGTTCCATTGATTTATTAACCCTGAATCTTCGATTTTTAAGTACTAGTGGACTAAGCAGCAAGCGAAAGTGTTTCTTTCAATTTCTTGTTATGGGAAAGAAAAACTAAAAGTACTTGTTCGAAAGAGGGCCGACAAGCCCCTAAAATCTCACAAGTAGGCTGTCTTTCCAACAGCATAGAGAATCTTAAAGCAGAGATAACACATGTTTATTTATGTATTCGTCCAACAAAACTATTTTTAAAGAAAATTTTAAACACATTATGTTTAATTTAACCATATTATTGCCACCGACAACCAAATTATGGTTTAATTAGTCCTCCATCAAGAAGTCACAACCATATTATGGCTGCCTCTAAGCATGTTATGGTTAAATATGACAATAATTTGTTTTTATATTAACAATAGTATTTTCCTCTTTTCCAAGACCAAAATGCTAAGGTTGAAAATCAACCATGCTATTATAAGTGTTAAACATTTTTTAGTGATTATTAACCAAAACATGTTCGGAGGCAACCATAATATGGTGTTGACTTTCTTGATGGAGGACACATTTAACCATAATATGGTTGACGGTGACAATAATATGGATAAGTTAACCAAATATATTTAAAATTGTCCTTAAAAATAGTTTTGTTGAAGGTCACCATATTTAACCCTTATGTGCGCGGCAAAGAAAACACCTTATATTGGGCGGCAAGGTACCTGGGTACCTATATGAAAAATACGTAGAAAACAAGCATTTTTAACCGAAATACCTATAGTTAAAACACTGTAAAATATTAATAGACTTGGCAAAATATACTTATTTACTTCCTTAGATTTCACCACAACATGTTATTGGTCTCGTTGTTACCAATTTGATTCACCAGGGTCTTCCCCGTGTACGCTTTCTTTCACGTTTAGCTTTCCGATGTATCCAAGCCAGCGCAATCGTTGTATGTTTATACGTCTAACTATCTTACGTCGTCTACACTCCTTGTCAATGCATATGGGCTCATATGTTTTACGAATTAATTTTCTCTCAAAAATGCCTACCGTATATTTATCGATTTTCGCAAGTACCCATGTTTCCGAACGGGTATCACAAGTGGTTTTCGTTTTCCTAGAGATGAATGTTCTTTTAAAATGTTTGCTTAGTCCATAATAACACCTATTTGCAAGCACTATCCTTCGGTTTATTTCAAGGATGATGTTGTGGATCTTAATAGATTAATTCTTCTACTATCTCGAAATTATAACTGCCTGCTTGAACTTCGTCGACATATTTTATTTGCGTGGATTTTTCTGCAGTTGCAATCAATATCTATCTTTTATCCTCGTTTATACCCAGACCCCTATTAGCTGAATCTTTCTCAATGTTCTCATATGCAACAGCTACATCTCGCATGTGTCTTTCAATGATGGCAATATCATCTGGATAAGCGACGAGCATATGACTTTTGTCTTCAGCATTGCCCTTTTATTCCAATTTTTTTTTTTTTATTTAACTAAAAGGTTGAAAAAAGTGCAGGATACGTTGTCCCCATTGTCTGAGACATCTTGTGGTACTAAATGGTTCGGAGATGACAGTTCTTATTCTTACTTCTTACAAAGGCGCACTAATTTTGCAGAAAACCCGTGATTAGACAATTATTAAGCATTCCATTTATCGTCCAATGAGTACAAACTGCTCGAAAGATCTGCACTATAATTGAATTTCTTTTGTTCTTATTGTTAATTGAGTTTTGATTTTCTTTATGTGTCAGTTTCTCTATTTCATAAAATAAATTCTTCACGTTTATATTTTTTATGTGTAGACTATTATTAGTTTATGCAAAGCTACTAACAATTTCAAAAAATTTACTTACAATGACACCATTCCCATATGAAACGGTACCAGGGTACCTTGCTGCGCATTTAAGAGTATTAAGAGTAAATTGGTCTCTAACGCAAATGACAGAAAAAAATTTCCTAGACGGCTGCAAAAAACCAAATTTTTTTTCAGATATGCAGATTATCAATTTCAATGAGAAAATTTGGGTTGAAAACGCCCATTACGCCCAAACGCGCAAATAAGGGTTAAACATGTTTTTCTCTAGGTGTATTTGTTCCTATTTCAGAGTTCAAGCAAAAAAAAAAATACGTGCTTAAATTTCGCAGTCAATTTGAAACTATACATAACCCTCCGGCCACACGATCAAGTTTTTCTTTGATAGTCTTTAACATATACTGTTTGTCAAAATATACATAAATTTAATACTGTGACGTGAAAACAAACCAAAAATTTGGTCACTAAACTTAAAATAGGCTGTTAAATTAAATGTTAAATTGCCAAACAAGTCGAAAGGTAAAATTGAGAGCAATCTCGTGCCCAATTTAAAAAGTGTTAGTAAAAAAGTGAGAGTGTATTGCAAATTAAAAAGCAAAAATTTATCGTGTGGATGCCAAGTAAGTCTTGCATATGTTTCTATATTTTGCTTCTGCTTAGTAGAAGTAAAATGAAAAGGAAAATCGCAAAATTATACACATAAAAAATATGTAGTATATAACCTTAAGCTGAAGGTCCATGTTATGCATTCTATGCGTTGTGCCTTTTTTGCATATTTCAAAAAGTGGAATCAGGGTAATTGTATGTATGTGACAAGTTACACGGCAAAACGCAAAGAATGCATATACATACGTATCAACGCATGAAAGTAGGTTTACTTTTTACTTTTGTATGCGTCGCATGTGGGGTGAAAAAATGTCAGCTGTTTTTGATGGCCATGGATGACAAATCATATTTCATTTATATTTTATCATATTTTATTTATAAAAGAAAAAGCTTCCGTAATAAAGATTGAAATAACTTTCAAGAACAAAATACATTGGAATTAATTTTTAGAACAATTGTTTCATAAAAAAAATTTGCCATTCTAGTTATCGATTACTTTTATGTTCTGAGCGCCATCTTTGTTGTGCTTATTTTTTTTTTAAATATGCTTTGTAAAGGCCGGTATTCACTATCCTATTAAGTCGCAGGATATGTCAAAAATATCGTGTGTGCTCATAATGTATGACAGTGTGGCTTAAAAATGATTTGAGTGACAGATTTTTTTGACAATTCTGTGCGACTTGAAAATGTTTATGAAAATTTTCATAAAATTATAGATTATATGCGATCAGAGTTGCATTTTCTTGTAAAGTAGATGAATCATTTGAGTTTACATCTTTTTTGTGGTATAGTGTGGCATTGACAGCAGATTTTGCAGACATTTTTTTTATGTCGGATGGAATTCCGTCAGATTTTCGTGTGAATGAATCGTACGATTATGTAGGATAGTGAATACCGGCCTTAAGGGACACTTATTGACACTATGAAAAGTTACGAATTATTTTGATAATAAAATCTTCCTCCTCCATGAATTCTTATAAATAAATTCTATTAAAATATCAGTTCACCTTAAATTTTTTTTTTTAAATTGTTTTTATTTGATAAACATTAGACCGTCTCAGGTTTTATACTTTTTTCGAAATTCCTTCATGAACATCGATTTTCTTTATCTACTATAAAAACCAAGAATTTTGGTGTATAACACTTAAATATTGATGAATGGGAAGTGGTCTCTCAAATCGTTTTTTAATTGTTTTAGGCAAAATGCTTTTTTCAAAAAATTAAAAAATCTTGATTTAGTAATTTGCCTCAAACTCAAGCAGTTCGGAATGGATTTGAACATCATTTAATGCATTAGAAAGCTTATTAAATTTCCTAAATGTTTCTTAAACCAATATTGCCATTTTGTTCGATGGTTTTTTATTCATAGCACTACAAATTCAGATTTTCAAATACAAACTCAACATTTTTTTTAATTTTTGCTTACCTTTTCATATATAAAAATTGAACGAGGCAAAACTTTTATATTCTGTAAATGCAGTATGGTAGGAAATTTTAAAATAAAGATTTTGGTGTAAATAACAGTCGTATTCTGTTAAGAAAAACTGCAGTTTTAGTTGAAATGAGTAAAGTTGTTTATTTCTAAATATATAAAAAAAATTATCTTTGGATATATTAGAAGTATCCATAGGTCATATAACAGCTCTTAAATTTTAGTTTTATAAAAATGTTGATGCTTTTTAGCCCATTTTTGGAGTATTTTGCTAATAACTTAACCATTTCTTAACCGATTTGGCAGATTTATATACCCACGTCTTTAGGAAGAAATTTACCATTTACTTAGATTATAACACTTGGACTCGGAAAGAGCTATTGTTTCTGAAAATGAGTATGTTTAAAAATTTTAGTTTGGGCATTACTCTTCCATTTTTGGGAAAAAACTTACAGGGTTTTCGGGAAATATATTCTGCTAAAAATTTCTGATATAAAAAGTGTTCATATGTCATACTATAGCCCTAAAATTTAAAATTTTGAGTATTTGCAATAATATCTTTGTGCGGGAGGTACCATGCCCACTTTTCCAATTCCGCCCATATTTTGTGGGATGCTGTGTATTGATAACCGATATGCTTGTACCTAATTTGGGAACTTTAGCTCGCTTCGTTCTCCAGATATACAGAAATGTATAACGTCTTTGTATGGGAAGTGCCACACCTAAAATGATTTAATTTAAGTCATCAAGCATTTTCACAAAACGCATCCAAGCTCCAACAAAAGCACAATTTTAGCAAATTTGAAAAAATAAAAAAACCAATATGTTCTTACTTTATAATGTATTTATGCAATAGAAGCAAATTTAGAAATAAACAACTTTACTCATTTCAACTAAAACTGCAGTTTTTCTTAACAGAATACGACTGTTATTTACACCAAAATCTTTATTTTAAAATTTCCTACCATACTGCATTTACAGAATATAAAATTTTTGCCTCGTTCAATTTTTATATATGAAAAGGTAAGCAAAAATTAAAAAAAATGTTGAGTTTGTATTTGAAAATCTGAATTTGTAGTGCTATGAATAAAAAACCATCGAACAAAATGGCAATATTGGTTTAAGAAACATTTAGGAAATTTAATAAGCTTTCTAATGCATTAAATGATGTTCAAATCCATTCCGAACTGCTTGAGTTTGAAGCAAATTACTAAATCAAGATTTTTTAATTTTTTTTAAAAAAAGGCATTTTGCCTAAAAAAATTAAAAAACGATTTGAGAGACCACTTCCCATTCATCAATATTTAAGTGTTATACACCAAAATTCTTGGTTTTTATAGTAGATAAAGAAAATCGATGTTCATGAAGAAATTTCGAAAAAAAAAATGAAAAGTGAGACGGTCTAATAAACATATTAGCACAACAGATGATAAAAAAAAAAACAATTTGACGCATAAAACGCATTGCATGTAACTTGAATTTAGGAACGCATGAAATGCACGAAAAGTATCATACGCATTTACGAATAAACGCATGGTGTGTACCTTCAGCTTTAGTTCTTTATGAATATGTATGGTTGTATGTGTAACTTCTTTTTAAAATCAAACAAGGTAGTTAAATATATAGATTTTTCTTTTTTGAGATATAATCGAATATTATGTGCAACCTCTAAATATTGTTCAATCAGTTCAAAACTTCATGTATATATAGATGAATATAATCTTCTCATACATATATGTATATAATCTTCTATCACAGAACCCTGGGGTCATATGAAAAACCAATTTTTGGAAATAATGGAACACTCTATTGCAGGTGTATAAATATAAGCCACACATACTGATGTAACATATCCATAAGTATTTGCAAGCATGTGTATTACAGAAAATTGTTTTATGCTAGTGTGTAACCGCCTTCACTTTCCTAATAATGTATCTTCTTTTTCTTTTCTTGAGAGTTTTATTTTGAATTTCCCTTTATCTTAAAAGTGTTCCCAATTGGTTTATACTCGTTTACATATAATATATTCTTAGACGCAAGGCTTATATTTCGCTACAGTGGTTTTTAGCATACATTCACTCAAAACTGATATTAACATACTGAAAACATGCACACATACAGATACTTTTGTGTAAACATAAATATGTATTATATCTGCTTTTACTATTATTGTTAAGCATAACTGTTTTTGATTGTTGCCTTTCTGTTTCTTTTACTTTTTTTAAGGATTTTTTTTCTTCCCTTTCTATAGAGGAAAAAAAAGCCCTTCTAATTTAACCGCATTTCGTAATATGTTACAGTTGAAAATACTCGGAATATGCAAATTAGCTTCTTATTTATTTACATGCCTCTGCATACAAATTTACATATATCCATACCTAAAACGCAAAAGGCCTTATCTATTATTTTGAAAATTTTACAAGAGAAGAAAATAAGTATTTAAAATGATTAATTGATAAATTGCCTTAAACTGTTTTTAATGTATTTTTTGTAACTGTTTCGCGAGTTGACAATGTGGCATATTATGCAAACTGTTAGTTTGGTATTTTAGTTTTTATCATATAATATTTTATAGATAGTAGGGTATTCATTTAATCGGGCTTTTACTTTAATCGGTTAATCGCTCGATTAATTAACCGATGTTTTAATAATCGGTTAATTTTTTAATTGATCGGTTAAACGGTTAATAAAGTTTATCTATAAATGAAGTCATTTCTATGCATAAAACTGCATAAATTATTTATTATTTGGAGTTTATTTTAAAAAACAAATTACAGTTCTTGAATTAACACGAGCGAACAAAAAAATAATTCATAAATATATTCTTTCATTAATACATAAATATTATGTAGTAATTAAAAAATAAACTGTTTGATAATTTGTTTAATTATTTCAATAGTTTAAGGAAAACTTAAAAATAATCTTTTAGAAATATGTTTAGGATTCAAGCGTTTATTTTCTTTAGTTTAGATAAAACTTGACTTTGAAAAAATTCTTTCATTAATTTTAGATGTTAAAGAAATCAAAAGCAACCAATAATACAGAATATCTAATTTCTCAGTCCTTTTCCTGTATTTCTCTTAACATATAAACTCTTCCATTATGTCATTAGAGTCCTGTTTTAATTTTTTTAAATTTTCAACTCTGATAAATGTTTCGGTTAAAAGATTGATATGAGAAAATATGAGAAGAAACAAAAAACTAAACACATACATACATATGTGACGCGCAAAATAGAAAGGGACCTAAGGGTAAAAACCATTTAAAACCTTTTTAAAGATTTAAATACGTGTATCTTTGGTGTACCATCACTGAGTGTGTTGGTATTGATCTCATTTGAAAGCGACACATCTCACGACGTCAGGAACGTGTTGGTCAACCTTGAAAACGCGTTCAGATGTTGTCCACATCAAAAAAAAAAAAAAAGAAAGTGAAAATTAATTTTTTTTACCCTTAGGTCCCTTTCTCTATGCGCTGTCACTAATGGGAAGTTGCAGCGAAGAGTGTCCTTTTTGTAACGTAACGCCAGAAGTAATTTAATTCGTTTATCAAAATTTGTAAATGTATAATTTACTTTTTATATGTTGTGGAAAGCTCAACATTAAGTTACAAAAAGTTGTTAAAAGTTAAAATCCACTTCTGATTTTCTTAACGACACGCCGCACACAGGCACAAATTGAAAATTTAGTGCGACAAAATTATTTACTTCATATGGATTCAATAAATTTTAATAAAAATAGGTACCTTAAGGTTTTTAGGAACGCTGATTACGAATTTTATGTCAGTTTTAAAAAATTTAAAATGGCGGATCCAATATGGCGGATAATTTTTAAAAAATCTATTGAACTAAAACTTATTACACGGGATTTTTGATGTCAGTTTTTAAAAATTAAAAATTAAAATTTCAAAACATTAGGCCTATTTAAAAACTTAAATAGTTACAAAAAGCGGAATTAATAATTATATTTTTTAAAAGTTTTTATTTCAATTTGATCCACTGGTGATGATACTACTTAGCCAAAATATACTGTAATAGTTGTTCATTACACTTTGATGATGACATATGTATTATAAAATTGTTGCTTTTTCAGTACATCAAATAACTCCCTTCTCTTCATTTTCATCTTAAAGCACAAATCTCAATAGACCCAATGAATTTACGGAATTGCCATTTCTTATATATTTTCGTTCACACAAATATCTTGTAAGAAGACGGCACTGAATGAAAAATTTTGCTATTGCAGTTCTGTTAGTTACAATTTAGTTACGGAATTCCCCTTATTATATTTTTTGTAGCAGTTTAAGTATACATCAGAGACTGCACAGAATGTAAAATGTAGCGAATTAAAAAAAATGTCATTTGCATGTGGGATTTTCAGAATTAGGTGTACTACCGAAGAAAAATAGGCTCTATTAATTGAAAGGGGGAACGGGGGACCTCCACTTAACTTTTTTACACTTACTAGTATTTGTTTATTTTTAACTTATAAGGAAAAGTCGTGTAAATTTTCGATATATTTCATAATAAAAACAGTATACTATACCTACACTACATATAATAGTTATTTTAATAATAACTGCAAATTAAACTAGATACCTGATGCTTAAAAATATATTAAAAAAACCTTAAACTGTAAATTTACAAAAAAATTGTAGAGTATAGCAACTATAAACGCTATAGATGTTGGTGACAGGTATAAGTGCGTGTAACAGATAATAATACTTTTCACGCACGTACAGACTAATGTGATGCGTTAAAAAAATAAATATTTTTAGGTTGATTGCGTACTGGTATATATGTAGAACATATTAAGTGCAATATTGGTTACATTTAACAAAATAAAAAAATTCCATATTTGTTCTGCTTTTACTTTGTAACTATTACTTTGTAATATAAAAAAACTTTTTACAAATTTAACTTCTTCATTTAATTTTTTTACATTTTGTCGTACAAATATAACGTAACGTCACAATGGAAATGCCCATATAAACGTGAAACAAAAAGCTGTTGACAGCAAAGACCTACACAGAAAAAAGTGTTTTATCAATTAAAAAAATGGTTTAAAAAGTATTTAAATTCAATTAATGCGATAAACAACTTGTTTGCTTGATATTATTAATTTGGAATAAATTTGGTGTTTGGAGAAATTAAATAATTTTTTCTGTATATTAAAAATGAAGATCCCTTTTTTGTTGGTATGCAGAACTATTTTCTAAACGCATCCTTTTGCATATGAGACGAAACAAATAATTAAAAACACAAAAAAATATTTTATAATACTACTAGTACAAAAAATTTAAAATTTTGATACGTCGGTGAATCGGTTAATCGACTGAAATTAACGGGCTTAATCGTTAAACGAAAATAGCCAATTTTAAATTAACCGATCAGTTAATCGGGCAGTAAGTAACCGGTTAACCGATTAACGGTTAACCGAATGATTACCCTAATAGATAGGCCGTTTGTTGTTTGTTAATAAGATCGCTAATTTTGGTCTAAAGATTAGAAAATCTGTTGTGGACATTTGTGTTGATACAATACATGAAACTCAATGAAAAAAGGCGATTTTAAATATTAAGTTAGTAAGGGCCTTTTTTATTTAAGGTAACGATATATATAAATATATATAAATGTATATGTATATTCTTCTATACGAATTTCAAATATTTTGATGGCATTTAAGAGTATGATACTTATAACAATAAACTAGATAGATCGGAGCTAAAGGTTATGGAGCCTTAAATTTTTTATTAATTATATTCACTACATGATAATGTAAGTCCTTTACAAAAAATTTAGTAAACCCATCTGGGTTGCCACTAAAAATTTTTATCCGACCAAAATTGTCAACAAACCCTAACAAAATCCTTTGAAACGACCAATTATTTATTATATTGATATTTTATTTTTGATATAAAGGGTGTATGTGAAACGGTAGCAACGTACTCATGGAAGTAAAACTTTGACACTGTTGAGGTGAATGAAATTTTGACATTAGCCTGGGTGCTAGTTAAAATTTGACGTTAGCCGAATAATTATGTATATCTGGAAAACGGCAAGAGCCAAAGTTTCCGAAATAGGTGCAAGCATATCGGTTATCAATACAATTAAACCGACAAAATGTGGTCGGGATTGGAGAGGTGGGCGTGGTACAAAATAGATTTATTTATATCTAAGAAGGGTTTTTATAAGACTGCCTGTTCTTATCGCACAATCATGATATATTATAAGATTCGTCATAGCCGAATATCACACTTTTACCTGTTTTAAAAAAAAAAAACTTTTTTTGTGCTATAAAAATACATACAAAACTAAAATTTTCAATTACGAATATGGTTACTTAAACAAATTGTTTTAAGGTGCCTTCTTTTTTTTTTGTTCGCCTTTCAGAACACAAAAAGGTCTTATCTTGCTTTTTAAAAACAATATCATTATCATATGTGTCAATTCTCATTAGCTCATTTGAACGGCTTGGTTTTAAAGGCTGTTTACATTTTTTTATTAATCAATTTTACTCCAATCTCTTTTTTTCCATCGGTTGAATAAATTTCTGTAAATTCTGCCGTAAATTGGTCAAAATCATCTGCAGCACTTCCGAATATTCCTAGAAAATTTGTGAAATTGTTTCTTATCATTCTATCAGGGGCTATAAACTGGTTTCTCAGAGAAGCCTCATTCCAGAGACAAAAGTACTTCTTAAAGAAAAAAAAAAAAAAAAATTTAAATGATCAGTGAGTAAGTCTATTTTATTGTCCACACTTGATTTTAAGATCCAACCCAACCTTTCGTACAAATCTTCGTTTCTTATTTGATACAATAAATAAGAGTATTTTTTTTAAAAAATAACTTAAATCGTAATTTCTATGTATTTTTAAAACAACTCCGCGAAGTTTCAATGTCATATGCGACATAATCACAAATGATACCGTATCGTTTTTCTCATAAATATTCCATATCAAGTCAGGAGGATCTGAATATTCCTCTGAAAAATTTAGGCGTACGGCTTCAGCAAAACTACTATCAAGTTCGTTATTATCAGTTACGTCTTCAATATCTAAATACAATTCCTCGAGCTCGGTTTTATTAACAATCGAATTTGTGGCATCGACCAATAATAATGAAGTTTTATTTATAAGATCTCGTATCATGTTACTGTATTGCTCACTTACAAATTGTTCTACTGCGGTTAAGCTGTGATAGACTTTGCTGATCTCCATTATATTGTTGGCATGGTCTTAAAGGACATCATTCCACATTCCTTTTAAATTGTCAATATCGCCAAGAACAGGTAATAATTGTGCAAAACAAATTAGTAAAACCTTCAGAATTATTTTGTTTGTTTTCATTTTTAAACCTTTGATGAACTGAAATTGATTTATTTATTAAAAAAAAAAACAACTATTCGGTTTTCTTATATGTAGTAGTTAATAAATTTAAAAATTTTGTAGCCAGCTTAACAAGTAAACAATAAAATTTTTTAGGAAGTAAGAAACTTAAATCAAAATTGTGAAAAATAAAATAATAATTTAAATGCACACAAAAAAAACGGCGGTTTTTGAAAGGCAAAAGCCATGACAAGCGACTTATTGTTTGAAAAATTTAAGAATTTTTAGTATCAAATGGTGATGTTAGTTTAAACGTTTTTCCAATACGCATCATTCCGCACAATTTTTTTGTTCGTACTTTACAAAGTTCTTCCACTGGCTGGCTCTCTGTAATTTTATTTTGACGGCGATAAAAGTTGTATAATTTAGTATTTAAGCAAATTTTTAAAAATTTGCCTCTTAAAACCTGTATAATGTCTGGTCATTT
Organism: Pollenia amentaria; assembly: GCA_943735925.1. NCBI lineage: Eukaryota > Metazoa > Arthropoda > Insecta > Diptera > Polleniidae > Pollenia > Pollenia amentaria. Next base: position 220,059,549 of record OX031006.1, on the reverse strand, counting down.
TTGCACATTCTAACGATATGTTGGCCAAGAAAACCATATTCCCCTTATATTTCAGGCTCATGGAAAACCCTACGAAGCAAATATTTATGGAGCACCTTAGCCAATATGTGTCTATTTTGGCTCCGAATTTAAACATAATATATAACCCTAAAAAAGGACGAAGTGATTTAAAATGTTTCACAAATATATTTGCTGCTAAATCTCTTAATATAATATATGGGTTACGTTCACCTACCCCAAATGGTGGCAATAGAAATTGAGACCATATTTAATTTCAGAGATTTCCAGTACTTCAAATTCCATACTTTGCTAAATAAACAAAAATAAGTTATCACCTTTAACGGGACTTACTTACCTTGCTCCCGCCGAGTGAACTTAAAACCTTGTAATGCATATTAACGGATAAATGATACTCAAACTGAAAAGATTTAGCTAGTATGGAGGCCTTTCTTATGTCCAATTTTTAGGATAGTATTTAAATCTATATTTCGTTATTTTTCATATAAACTTAAATCGGATTTAAATACGATTTGGCTTTTTCAGCGTTTTTTAAAAAGTGTTATTTAATTAAGAAAAAAGTATGGTAGCACTACAAAACACAAAAAAAAAACACCTGTGCCCATGTTCTGTAACTCCCGCGCCTAGAAACTTTTCGTTTGAAATGTGAGAAATGAAACAAAGAATACATAAATTGAAAAACAACTGTTTTTTTCCTGCATTAACTGCACCTGTAATATTTTTGGCGAGTAATAGCTGTCACGTATGAAATTACTCGCCAATTCGCAGATAAAGAGTGTTTTTATGAGAAAGTTCCGGCTTTGAACTGTCAAATAAACTAACGCATTAAAACGGGGTAAGGAAAAATGTTAACACAAACAAGTCCATACAAGAGAAGAGTATATTGTTCTTGTCAGATTTTTTCATTGCTTACAATTTTGTAAACAACAAACATTAAAGTCGTACTTTTTATTATTTGGTATATCCGACGGTTGTATTTTCACAGTGGGTGAAAAATTTATTTCATTGGCCAAAAGTCCAAGTTTTGTTTGGCACCGATTTCCAACATTTTAATTTTATTTAATAGTAAACATAATAAAACTAAGGTAGCCAAAAATTAGGTCAAAATATTGGTAATTGTGGTCGTGCCATGTTGTTAAACACAACTTTTTTTTAAATTCAGAAAAAAGTGATTTTTTTTATATTTAATCCGAAAGAAATTATCATTGCTCAAACACTACCATCGATAATGACCTGCTAGCTTTTTTGCTAGGTTGGTAGTCTTGTTATCTTTAAAACAGTAATATGTGCAACTATTATATTATTTATATTTAAGATGTTAAGACATATTTTCTAAACTACTATATTTTTTTCAAATTTCAATTTTAGTAGAATAGAACTTTTGCGGATCAAAAGGGATTAAGAAGGTAAAACCACTGAGGGAAAGGCGAAAGTGTTTTCTTTAACCCTGTATATACTCTTGTACCCGTTTGGAACCGTATTTTTAACACTTTTTTAATTTTAATGAAATTACTCCAGAAATGTTTGCAGTAGTAACAGAAATCGTGTGCTATTGCCTTAAAAAATACAGGGATACAGGGAATATTGATCGTGACCGAACAGAATACAGGTAGTACATATAAAAAATTGTATTATTGTTACACAATCAGAAAAACGTATAGCTGCTCTGATTAATCCTTATCCGTTACACTACGCTCACACTAGCGTATTTTATAGTAGAATAAAGAGCTTAAACACGCGTTTACGCTAAACACGTAAATCCAACTTTAGAAGGGAGTTTTAAATTTATTTTTTTTTGTCTATTTATTTTATCTGTTTTTATGACTCTAATAATATTCTATGACCCTATAACTATGCAATGCGTTGTTAAATTTTTGTCAGGTATTTTATAGCATATAAATAACAATGACTTACAATGATAGATGGAAAAGTAGGCCAGGCCTTGACTAACACGAAAGCTGCATCCAGCTGCATCATATGCCATGCAACATCAAGCCAATTAAGCAAAGTCCCGACAAAATCATTAGATAATACTGAATCATATGAGTTTGGATTATCATCACAACATGCAAGAATACGACTTATGATACAAAAACTACAAATCAGTTATGATTTGGATTTCGGATCTTCAGGATTAATAAGAAACAACGAAATCAACAAGGAGTTAAGAAGTTCAAAAAGGAAACATGTTCAATATGAATATCGCAAATTTGGGTTGATTATAGGTCCGCCAAAAAAAAAGGTCAGGCAATACAAATGATGGCAATACCGCAAGAAGATTCTTTTCAGATCCAGAAACAGCATCTGAAATAACAGGTGTTGATTTTAATCTCATTTTTAGATTTAAAATAATCCTAAAAGTACTTGCGTGCAATGAAGAATTGACTCTAGAAAATTCGGAGATTTTGCTAAGGAAACTGCAAAAATATATACAACCAAGTACCCATGGAGAAATATGTCTGCTACAGTTCATAAAATCCTTTATTATGAAGAAGATGTCATTAAATATCAGTTGGTGCCACTTGGAGACTTATCAGAGGAAGCTCAGGAAAAAAGGAATAAGGATTACAGATTTTAAAGAGAGCACAATACTAGAAAAGTTTCACGAAATTCCACAAAGTAAGATCTATTTAATATACGAGGGCGGATCAAGTCCGTGACGTTTCGAACTTCCCTCGTAGTTATATGAAATGCAACACTGCTCTTATCAAGTACAACCTGTAAATAGACTACTGTCAAGTTTTGAGCAAGTTCCGTCATTTATGTTGCGTTTAACAGCTGTTCAAAACATACAACATCGTGGAAATTTAGCTCCAACGATGGTCAAACAAATGCCTATTTTATGGACCTCGAAAAATCCTATTCTTTGGAAAGGATACACAAATTGGAGAAACGTTGGACTAAGTGTATTGAGTTTAAAGGAGATTATGTTGAAAAATAATTTTTTTTTGTTAAAAAAACTGCTTCATTCAAAAAGTCACGGACTTATTGATCCGCCCTCGTATTATTGGCAACCTCAGATCCGTTCATCTCCAGTATTCGATATCAATGGAAAGTGGAACATCGGGATTTAGATGAAGAAGTCAAAAAACTACTAAAGAACAGAAATAACACAGAACAGAAAATGGAATATTTGCAATCAATCTTTCAATTAAATGAACAATAATTATAATTCATTAGATCTAAGACAGACATTTTATTTTTAAAAAATAATAATAAACAGAACCTCTCATTGTTACAGAAGCTATTCAGATCTATTTCTGCTTTTATTTTTAAAGGGTTTTTTTTATCCACATATATATGAAATGTTTTAATAAATAAGAAATATTCAAAAAATAAATACCTACATTTTCGTATCAATATTAAAAAAAAAATCAGAATTCAGCGGATTTATTTTGCTAATATTAACAAATTGTACAGCAAAAAATAATAGATTCTTCTGTAGTAATAGCAAGATAATACTTCTAAAGTTTTTTGAAGTGTAAACAAATTTGACAGCAAAAAATTGTTAATTTTTCAGCATTAATAGCAAAATTTCCAGTTGATTTTACTATTTTTCTTTTAATGTTAAAATTTTTTTTAGTGTAAACATTAAATTTTTTTGAGTGTCCCATTATTACAAAAAATATTAATGATTATTATTTAAATCCAAATATGACATATTTTAATAATTAGGAAAAAATAAAAAAAACATATTTCACGCTAAAGTTAAAAAAATCTAAAGTTCCACTTTGCCCTTAAATTCCCCAATAACTACTCAAGCGATTTTAATGAAATTTAAAGTGGAGAAAAGTTTAAGAATCTATCTGTCGATTAAAAAAATTTCAAAATTACAAAATTTTCAATTTTAGTAAACTTTGGTCGGCGTCCATGATATGTGTGTCTGCCGTTCCCAACGTCTGCAATTTCACATCGTCTTAGAGTGGAATATTATGAAATTTATAACGTAACGACGTAATCTATTATTATTATTTTAGAAGATAATATCCCTTAAAATGGATAGCGCTACTCGACAATAAAAAAAAATTTTTTTTTTTTAATGTTCATTTTCAACCAAAATTTTTTTTTTGGGTTGAAATAATGGTTATTTTCGACCAAAAAATTTTTGGTTTATATAACGATTATTAATAACCAAAAAAATATATTTCTCATTTCAATTGGTTAAAATAACCAAACTAAAATATACTACTTGTTAATGGTTGATTATAACCATTACGTAAATGTATCAGTAATAATTGTTAAATTTGATTTTTGTTATCGTTTATCTTATAATTGTTATGTCCCTGATAAAATGTAAACATTTATGAGAAAGTCATAACAAACATAAAAGGACCAACTGCTCTTTAAGTGTAAAATTTGATCAACATTGCAGAACTTGTTCATTTATTTATTTTGAATTTTTTTTATTTAATTTTTAATTACCCCATTGTGAATTATAAGGTATCTAGATATTCTATAATCCACAGACGAATTAGATGCAAAAATAGGGTGTCCGTAAATTGCGTAAATGGTCTTGTGGAAGAAGCTCTTGTGTTAACTGAATATTAAATGGAAACAAATGCAAATCCTTGTGCAAGTTGTAGCCACAGTTTTTCTTTGAAAACCAAACTCCTGAGCACGGCGTAGAGTTGAGGTTGATGGATTGTTTTGAACACTTTCTTGAGCAGCAGAAATGTTTTCAGTCGATCTTGCAGTACGTTGTGGTCCATGCTTGGGCCTATCACCTACAGACCCTCTTTCTTCGAAATCATTCACTACACGATAAATAGTGTGTTTTGTTGGCACGTTGTTTCTCCCAGAAAGTTCACGTAACTTTCTCATCGTCACACTAATCGATGATAAATTTTGATAAAATTATGTTTTAACGATTACGTTGGTTTTTCTCATATTTTTCCATAATAAATTTGCCACGTGTCTACTTCACGACTGCTTAATATGAAGTGTCAAGTCTAATGTTTACCAAAACAAATTAGTATACCTTCCCGGCGGACACCCTGTACATAGAATTAAATATTTAAGCAATCGAACAAACGTTTTTCCAGAACGAGGATTTTGTAACATAATAAGGCCCAGCAAACAATTTGAAAATACCTTTTTAGCTTTCTTTATTATTATCATACATAATATATATTATCATACATATAATATGGGTTTCTTTGGCAAATGTAAAATCTTTTGATTTTTATGTTGTTCATTTCTGTTTTATCGTTTTTAAAAAACATCTCTCTTTATCACCGATAAGTGATGCTAATTTATTATTATGCTAAATTAGTTTAAAAATTTTCTTGTCTAATCAGCATGTATACTTTTCCTTTTTTTTATATTTATAATTTACATCTTCAAGGTAAATTTGTTTAACTTGTTACAGCGGTGTGGGTGTTAGTGTGCATGTGTGCTTATGCACCCTGCAGATATATTCGTTAAAAGTAAGGCTTTGGACCAGTTTATTACTAGTTGTTATGAGTAGAGCAATTGGAAATATGATGAGAGGCAATTATTATATGGCTATTGCTTCTTGATGGGGGACAAATTTAACTATAATATGGTTGCCGTCATCAACCATATATGTCAATAATATGGTAAAATTAACCATAATATGTTTAACATTTTTCATTATAATTGGTTTAGTATACGTTGAGGAAGTTCATGAACTCATATAGGCATATGCGGATATAGGCAGCAGAATATCAACTAACAATGACTATCTCAACATTGGTTCTTTGCCAATTTCCAACCTGCTTCTTTATTGAACATCGTTTAAATCTTTAAATTCGATGGAAAAATCGTTTAGTCCATAATGTCCCAAAAAACGTGTAATTTTTGTTCTTTCATATTTATATGAAACTTTATAAAAATACGCTTTCCTTTTCGCAAATAATTTTTTCATAAATATTATTATAATGAACAACCGCTAATCTAAGATGCTTTTTTGAATGATGAATTTTTGTGTATGCTAGACTCTGGGTACAAAAGTGTGCATAATCAAAAAACACCAAGTTGATACAAAACTTCATTGTTTTAAAACATTAAACACATTGTTTATTTTGTACAAACAAACTTAAAGTTAAATATCAAAATTTCTTAAAATAAAAAATCATCATTAGAGAAAAAAAATCTTCAAATCATATTATGGTCAAAAAGTCATTAAAAATATGATAAGTTCATCATTTTGGCAATGCTGCATGTACCAAAAGTTCCGGAAATGATGCGTTGTTCCTTTAAAAGTTACGAAAAATATTACAAATATTACCAAATAGCATAACTACATACGACAACCCAACGTTAAATGCGATATATTGTTATATGAAAACAATTTAAAGTGAAACTCGTTTAAAGTAAATAGCAACTGGTATATATCTAGCTAAATAATAAGTAGTTACTTTGTCTGCAGGGTAATCACAAGTGTGCATGTTTGTTAGCGTTTATTGCCAAATATTTATACTTTTTGCAAACTTTAACTTTGCAAATTGATTACCTAAGCAAACACTGATACGTTTAATATGAAAATGTTTGTTTAAAGAAAGTACTAAGAGTACTTATTTAGAAGTTATTGATTTTTTCTTTGGAGTCATATTCAATTTATGCAAATAACCGCCACTTTATGAAATTTTTGTAGTCTTATTAAAAAAAATGCAAATTTTAACAAGATATTGAAGATAACTTTTTAAGATTTACTGGATACTAAGCCGTAATATTTTTTATTAAATTTAAAAACCGTAATATATAAATTTTATTAGTAAAATCAAAAATAACGCTTACAGCTTCGTTCACAACGGAAGCAAAACTTTCACTTGGTGTTCACAATAAAGCAACCACTTTTTACGCAACCACATATATTTTCAATGAAGAAAACGTTTGCAAATTTTGCGCACAAAAATATTACGTATTAATTATTTTTTTTTTTAACATTTTGTTAAAGTTTTCATTCAAAACTAAATAAAATTATTATAAACGTCATTTTCAATTTCATAAAAATTGTTGCTGAAGTAGAGTAGACTCAACTTAAAAAAAAAATAAATATATATGAAATACTTTCGGGAGAAAAAAGATAGAAGAAAAAACGAAATTGTTGCTCCCATTGTGAACAAAGCTTGATTCTTCGACGTTATACTACATTTACACCTACACATAATCTAGTACTTAAGGGATTTTTAGGGAAATATTTTTCATTTCTACTAGATTTCCCATACAAAACCTAATCTAGTTCGCCACAAGCTTTCGGCAAAATCATACGAAATCTTGCAATACTCAACGATACAACTATGAATTTCCTACTAATGTACTAAAAAATACAGCTCTGAGCATGAAAAATCTAACAGTTTGACAAAAAAAATTTTAAAAGAGCGGGGAAAATAAATTTGCGGTAAATTAATATTTAACAAAAATAAACATTTGTGAAAATGAATAAGCCAATAATAAATAAACAATATGAAAATTATATTAATATAAACTGTGTAGCATTACAAAGACCTTAATTTACAGAAAACGTATCTACAAAAAGTAAAAGCAGTGGAATCTCAATGAAATTGCGCTTTTAATACTTTTAAATTGTTTTTTAAGTTTTTATTGGTTTTTCTTTATTTTGCAATAAAATTGTTACATTTAAAAATTTGCAATTTTGTCTCTTATTTGTTCAGCTTTTGGGTTATTGTCGTAAGTAAACTCCTCGCCATTTGGCTGCTCTTTTTCAGTATCAGTCGTCTTATCCCAGGTATCATTTATTGCCGGTAGTACATTTCCAGCAGTTTGTGAAACCCTATATTTTACAAATGTGGGTTTTTTTAAGAAACAATCTTAATTCCGATAGTATTTGTTTGCTTATAAAAGTTTACAATGCAATTTCTTTCCTTTTTCAATCAGCTGTTTTGATTAAGAAAATGAAATCCGACAATATGCCAAAAAGCACCAAAATTGTAGACGCCAAAAAAATTGCTTTAAGATTTTAACTAAAATCTACTACTAGATTTTGTGTAGGTTAAATGTAGTATTAGGCAAAAATGTATAAAGTCAAAAATTTAAAATTTTTGTTTTTAGGCCGTTTACATTAAAACGAAATCTGGTAGATTTTATTTCAAATCTTCCTCAAAATCCAGCGCGTTTACATTGTACTTTTTCAACATTAGCGAGATTTTGTTAGCATAACAAAAACAGCTTACTGATGGTTTTTTTGTGTAACACATACTGACATATAAAGAAATAAATATTTTTAAATTTTCATTACCTTTTTGTCTATAATCAACTTCGTTTATTTTTTCATTATTATTCGGCTATTCCATTTTTTAACTATTTTTTTAAATTTTTTAACTGTTTAAAATTTTTTTTTATTATTAATATTTAATTTTTTCTTGTGTAGGGAAATATTTTTTGTAATATATGTATGAAAAAACCATAGTTGCATCAGTAAGTACTAACAGATTTAGAGTAGATTTTGTCAAAATCTAGTAACGAAGTAGAATTTGTTTTGTATAGGGAATCTAGTCAAAAACCACTAGATTTTGCTCGAAATCTTGTAAGTACTAGATTTCGTTGTAGTGTAAATGGGCTGTTAGGTTTAACTTAATATTTATTTTCTTTTTCGTCTGGTGTCAATAACTTAAGTCTAGCATAACTGCTATTAATCGTAATCAGATGGTGTTTAGACAATAATTCAATAAAATAATTTTCAATTGAACATTATGAAAAACTGCAGTTTTGTTGTGCATAACTTCAAAGAACTTATTACAAATAAAGCACTTAATAGTATGAAATTTTTTGTTTAATTGTGACTTATATTGTATAATCACTAATAAGTAGTGTGGTTATTATTAATGGTGTTTAATCCAAATTTCATTGAATTTAATTTTCATTAAATTTTTTTTTATGAAGAAAGGAATTTTACAACATGAAAAGAATTAAAATTTATTGATAATATTTCATTCTTGACTGAGCTGGGAATTGAACCCAGGTTTTAGGGACAGGTTGCCCTTACTAGTTTCGATTGTAACCACACAATCTCTTGAGAGCGGTTTACAGTTTAACACTTACCGCAGCTGACGACGGGTGACGTCAATATTCAAACATCAATCTTTAAACCAAATGGTATTTTACCTTGGTAGATGGAAATTTTCTTTGAATGAATGATTACCTACTTTAATTGATTTACATATTCTTCCTTACTTCTGTTTTTGGTACTTTTTGTCAAGAATTCTTCTTGAAATACAAAGTACATTTTTTTGTTTTTCATGTTTTTGTCTTTCTTTTTCCTGTTGACATTTTTCAGCAAAACTTGAAGAATAAATGTAAACATATAGCTCGTGCCTTAGCTGTTAACAATAATTGGTATTGTGGTTATTTTATTGTACTGTTAATGGTTTTTAATCCAAATTTTGATATTTTAATCAGGCTTTAGTTTATTGAATTTAATTTTCATTAAACTATTTTTATGAAGAAAGGAATTTTACAACATAAAATGAATTAAAATTTTTTATGTAATCATACTTATAAATCACTGTTCACGCATTTTCTAGTATTTGGTTTTTTAATTTACATTTTTCATACGCGCCGCCACTAGCAGCGAATGATGGTATACTATTGGCGTTTTCTTTTCTAAATAATATTCTGCAGTTATTCTGGATTTATTCTGCCTTTAACATTTCTTTATGTTCTTTTCTGAAAAATATGTGTTATTTTAAAAGTGTAACGCGTTCTTTTCTCATGATGTTAGTTATAAAAAATATAACAGGTTAATAAAGGGGTTATGAAGCGGATTTTGTATGAACATATGTTTAATAAACGTTCTATACACTGTTTAATCTTTTTTAAATAAGGCAGAACATATTTAACACTCATTTTAATTAAAGGAACATAAGTGCAGCACTAGATTAACAGCTGATTTTGTTATTACTTTTGAATAAATAAATATTTTTTAGTTCGTCTCTTGTATTTTCTTCTACTTAGAAATGCGCGGTGTAAATAAGTTTAAAATTTTAAATGGTAATTGTGCCTTATTATTTTATGGTCAAATTTGTGTTCTTTGGTAAACGAAAAATATGCATCACTTTTTAAAAAATTAGGTTAGCATTTAAACATGTTGCCACATCACATGTTACACTTATGACACGCTTTTTTTTTAGAAAATTTTTAGACGGTGTTTGTTATACATACAAAGAAAACAGTTGGCTTGTTCACGAAATGCGGATTAACAAAATATTAAAAAAAAAAAAAAAATTTAATTATTTTTTTTGTTGTGAATATAACTAAATAATATAATATTACTAAATAACCATAAAACCTGATATGCAGCCATCCGTGAACAAACCAAATGTTTTCACGACCTAAAGATAATTTTGTTGTCAAATTTCTCCAGTTGTAGCATAATTAACGTAGTGAAAGAGCCTTTAAATTTTACATATAGGTCCAACTATAATATGCATAAGCTTACTTAACCCTAGATGGTAACTGTTCGTCGAATAGACGAAGCTCATTTTCACTTTATGATATAACTTTTTTTGTGTATTCGTCGATTCGACGAAGAGTAACTTTAATGTACTAAAATGAAATGCTACCTTTCAGGGTTAAGCTTTTGCCGTTAATTACCAAAAGAATCTCAAATTAATTTTAAAAAAAAAAACCAAAACACAATCAAAAAACATTTGATTCCGTACGGAAAGTGAAATTAATTTGGAAATGTAACCCTAACCCTAATCATACCGATTTAAAATATTACTAGTCTTACCACCATCTGTCTCTATGGCTTAACCAATAACATATTACTTCCAGGTATTGGTTAAACATTAGTTAAACCATAAAATGTTATTGGTTAAAGTGGGTTTAGAAAAAAACAAATTAAAAAGCAAAAACAAATTGCTTTTATTATTTTTGCCAGAAATCAAAATAAAAACCCACTTACAACTACAATTAATGTTGGAGAATTCCAACTAATTGTAGTGGGGAATGTAAGAAAAGATAAACACAATGTTTTATTGTTCGCATTTTTTTAAGCTTTGATATCGTTGCAAATAAGACTTTTTAAGTGTTTGCTATTCTCATTCCTTCTGTAGTCTTTTTTGCTGATATTTTTGGCTATTCTAAAATTTTTTCGGAAAAACGTTTCCTGATGATCTGGCCTAAGCAATCCTCCAACAATAAATTTTCAGTTGTTTTATCAAGAATGAAAATGGGGAATTTAGCACAAAAAATAAAATCTGTTAAGAAATAATTGTATTCCCAAAAACAACTTTGATAATAAATTAGAAATTTTTTTATTTTGTTAAACTAAACTAAACATATGTATGTAAGATAAAAGTCAAGAAGTTTTGCTATGTTATGCCGAATATTTAATATCATTACATTGAATTAAACATTAAAATATGTCTCACATACACATATTGGTAAGATTAGGGTTAAGTAAATGACAGATTCATAAAACTTAACAAAAAGTTTCATAAAGTTCAATATGGTTTGACACATATGATTTACGTGTATTCGCACAATTGCTAAATCCAACTTAAGCATATTATCTTTGGCCTTTAACGCTATATCGCAAAGGCTAGAACTGATAAAAAACTGGGTGAATACTTGCGCTCAGCGTTCCAAGCAACCATCATTTTAGCAAACGAAATTTTTTTTTTCGAAATTTGTAAGCCTGTGAAATTAATGTAATTTTGACTTAAATCCTATAAATCTCAAATAATATACGGGATTAAGGTTATTTTTCCAGCATTTCTGTTTAAATTGTAAACATACTTTTGTACTTTAAAACTATGTACAGAGGTATGTATATACACTATGTACATATTTTATATATCCTTTGGATATGTAATAATCCATGGGAGGTATAGCTATTGAGAAATCAGACACTCTTGATGTTCTAGGGATGAAAATTCAAGGTAATGTTCGTTGGAGCGAAAATATTTTTCAAGTGTCGAAAGAAGCATTCAAGTGTCTTGGTTTCTGACAACGGTGCAAGAACTACTTCACTCCGTCATATGCTCACTATTTATCCCGCCCTTAACCGACGTAAAATGGAATAAAACCCTCATATCTGGACAGGTGATTTAAGGTCTATCTTGAAGCTTCTGAATCGGGTGCAAAGAAGTGTATTAAAGCTCATCAATGACAGTAGGGTATTCAGCTGCATTGACACATTGGGGCATCTTTGGAATGTGGAATGTACATCATTGTTCTGAGTGTTAAAAAATCGGTTTTCATTTTCATTTACTTTGATTTTACTTCTGCTTGTGCTTCTGAAATTATCAACAGTTTCATTAAAAGCAAAATCACAATACGAATTGCAAACAATTTAGCGACAGTTGAGCCAGCAGTTGTTTGAAAAATTTTGATTTTGATTTTCTCTTCTTTTGAACAGTTTCGCAAGTAAAAGTACAATCAGTCTCCTTGTTTTTGCAAGTCGCAAACAATCGCAGACGAAAAACTACTAATATCCAGTGATGCTGTTAGGTAACATATGATAATTTTTCGTAACTTTTAAAGGTCCGATGTAACATGTATAATTTGGTTATACTTGTTTAAATTTTCGTAACTTTTGTTACATCAATGAAAAAAATACTTGAATCATTAATAAAGTTGATAGCAGCCTGTATCTGAATGTAGTTTTGAATATTCATACTCAATTACTTTTTACCTTTAGAAAAGATTTATCTTGAAGTCTTGGCTCAAACATCGCTTTAAGATTTAAACAAAGCTCCTTATGAAATTTGTATATTAAGAAAAAATTGTCAGACATTTTATATTGGAGGTTTAAAACAAAAAAGGCTACAATTTTTTTAATCATTGAAATAGAAAATCCTATCAAAGGTCAATAGTTCAATCAAAAAATTAGTTTTTCGCTCGAACTAGCCGTATGTGGGATATGCCCCCGGCAGAAATCTTCCCATTCGGCTCCAATTTGGAAAAATTCAAATAAAATGTCCACAATAATAATACCAACATAGTGCATTGCATTATTAGGGGACATTCCCTGACTGTTGGTTCAAAGTAAAAAAAAAAAATTATAAAAAGTGCGCTTTATTCTGCGGCTGCTCATATACACTACAAATCAAGGGCGGATCCAGGGGGAAAGGAAATTACCGCCCCCCCAAAAAATTATAAAAATATGCTTCCTTTATTTCGCTTATTTTTTGCAAAAACAAATATTGCGTGCGGTTGAATTTGTTATTAAAAATATACTTTTTGTCAAAAAAACATACAAAAAAATGTTTCAACTCAGTAGTGCTCTACTTTCTCTAGCTCACTAACCTTTGTAACGATAATCGTATCGCTATTCAGTAACATTTGTAACGATATTCGCAGTATTTTTTTCGTTGTTTTAGCGACAACAATGTACATGGTGTTTATTAAATCGTAAAGTGTATTTTGTATTTAAAATGGCTTTGAGTATTTGGCATTTCATAATATCAAGCAAACAAGTTGTTGATTTTGCACCTATTACCAAAATGATTATATTGATTACTAAAAATTGTAAAATTGTAAATATTTTTTTTTTATAACAAATGATATTTTTAAGTTTAATTAAAAAAGTTATCAAAAAACTTTGCCATTCCAAACAATGTGTTAATTTATTTAAATAAATATTGACAATAACCAACAACAATTCTACATGTTGAAATTATTTTATTTTAAACAAAAAAAGACAATTAAGGTTTTTTGTAATTTAATTAAAATTTTAATTGAAAGTTTATTTTAAAACAACTAAAATGTTAATTAAATTAAAATATAATTTTTTTTTTAACTAAAAAAATAATTGATTCAATTATCACATTAATTAAATTTAAATACTTTTTAAACCATTTTTTTAATTGATAAAACAATTTTTGCTCTGGACATTGTTGGCCAGGCAGTAAATGAATACAAAAATACAGCTGTATAATCGTTAAAAATAAATTAAATAAGCTCCTCTATTATTATTTTCTGCTTTTTTTCTTCTTTTCGCTTATAGTCCACTACTATAGTTGCACAACTTTTATGGTTCATAAGCGAATTTTTACAAAAACCAATTTTTTTATACGCCATTTAACGAATAATAAGTGAATCCTAGTAGGTATAATCCACACTTTGGACTATATAAAAATTATTTTCTTCAATATAACGCGCTTACTCATTTTTTGCTACTTTTATAAAGTAACCAAAATTTGGCATTTATAAAAGTTGCCAGAAAGGTAAATAAAAACATATTGCAGGTTTGTTAAAAAAAATATAAAAACAGAGTGGACTGTAAGCGATTTTTGTTTTGCATAAAGTATTAGAAACGAATGCAAAGAAAATGTGGCTTTTAAGCAAAAATGAACTACAAGCGAAATGGACATTATAACAAATAGTTTGTATGACATAATTTTGTTGCAGACATAACTGTTATTTTCCAATTTTGTCAAAAATAAAAGTTCTTTATTTATTTTTTTTCACAAACTTTCTCAAATTCAACTTTGACATTCTTAGGCCATCAAATAAGTAATTTACTTAAACTTTAAACGAATTTAACTTGAAAAAATATGAATATGGGACGTGATATAAAAATAAAATAAATAAGATTTTTCTGTCAAAAAAATGTAATTCAGGAAATCCGCAAGTGATAGAGATCGATTTTAAAAATAAAATGGTATCAGTATCTTCAAAATTGATTTCTAGTACATTTTTCTTTTATTTCCCGTCTTTATTCCTTTAAATTTTAGGTTGTATTGGTTAAGGTACTCGTATAACAACAACAATTTAGCTATAAAATTTTTCGGATAAACAAAAAATATTAATTAAATTCAGTAGGATAATATGTATATACATAATTTTTGTTGTGGTATTTGTCTGTGGATGAAAGACGGGATTTGAAAATTTACAAAGCTTAAACACTTCATCAGCTACAATAAATGAAGTGTAAAAATTGTTATAATATAAATGGATCTAATGTGATTAAGATTACTTTTTATAAAATTACTTATCTTTTCATTTAATTTTTATTACAAATAAATAAAAAAAATAAATTTTTCAACATTTCTATAGAAAAAAAAGTAATTTTATTCCTGAGGTTAAGATATTGTGGGTATTACAGTATCGAAGGTATGAAATTTTAATTTGGATTGTTACATACCGTAAAAAGTAAATTAGTCTAGAATTAGAGTAAAATAAAATAAATTATGCCAAGTGAAAGGAGAACTAATTACTTAACTGCACAGAAAAAAGTGTTTTATCAATTAAAAAAATGGTTTAAAAAGTATTTAAATTTAATTAATGTGATAATTGAATCAATTATTTTTTTAGTTGAAAGAAAATTAAAAATTTAATTTTGATTTAATTAACATTTTAGTTGTTTTGAAATAAATTTTCAATTAAAATTTTAATTAAATAACAAAAAATCTTAATTGACTTTTTTCGTTTAAAATATAATAATTTAAACATCTAGAATTGTTGTTGGGAATTGTTAATATTTATTTAAGTAACTTAACACATTGTTTGAAATGGTAAAGTTTTTTGATCACTTTTTTAATTAAAATTAAAAATATTATTTATTGAAAATATTTTTTCAAAATTTTAAAATTTTTAGTAATCAATATAATCATTTTGGTAAAAGGTGCAAAATCAACAACTTGTTTGCTAGATATTATGAATTTGGAATCAATTTGGTGATTGGAGAAATTTAATAATTTTTTCTGTGTGGTGTATTAATTAAGAACAAAAAAGTGGATTTTTTAATTTATTATTAATTATGTTTTAATATATTTTTTATTTAAATGATTTTTAATTTATTTATTAGGACCGTTTTTGAAACAGGTTCAGTATTCACCGGTGTTGTGATACATTTCTTTAGGGCTATTTATTAATTTGTTCTAAAAATTAATTCTAGGACTTTTTATTGGAAAAATACCAACGACTTTCATTGTAGAAACTAACACTAAGCACGTTTATGAGAATTTATGTGCGATTGGTCAAATGGTGGCTGTCATGTGTCATTAACCTCTCCAATGACAACCCCATGTAAAAGAGATAGGTCCCTAGGACCGGTTTCTGTCACCAAAGAACCTATCACGGGACCACTTTAGTGTCAGTTTGCTTCCCTCTAGGGAAGTTTTATTTTTAAGGTTTTATAAAAATTCAAAATAGTGCATTTGATAACAATTGAAAAACCCTTGTCTTTATTTACAAGACATTTATTTCTAAGGATTGAAGAAATAGAAATAGATAAACTCTTTGGGACAAATTTTGCTAAGGACAATAGGTAATAAATTACATGGATGAGAAATAACCTGTTTGTCCAAAATGTCAAATTTTGACCCACTCTAACCCAGAGAACTCTTGACCGATCTTGTTGAATAATTGTGTCTAAACCACTATCTAATAGGTCTAGCCTTGCTGCAAATTTCGGAAGACATGTGTTTCAAAAATTGGGTCACTTGAGACATGGGTTCTTTCGACTCATGTCACTTTTACAAATTTTTCACGGCAACGCTGCTGCCAGTTAGTGAAATTTTATGTTAAGGAAAAACATATTCAGCAACTTACCCTTTTGAAGATTTCCACGAATTTTGAAAATGATTTTCTAAGGATTTTTTTTTTCCTAAAGAAGATCCCTTTTCTCTTATTTTTTTAACAGTAAATAAAACTATGTACAAAATGTATGTTATCACAAAGCTTGACTCAGATTATTGCATCTTTTATTATGATAATACCTGATTTCGTCAGAAATGAGAAAGTAAATTATGCAGCAAACTAAATACAAAAATAAATAAAGAAAAGCAAAATAATATAATTTCAATAGTTTTGTATTACAATGCAACACAAGAGCGCAAAAATAGTGCCTCTTAAGCATTTTGAAGTTTTAATACTACACAATTTTTATTTCATTGTGATTCTTTTCTTTTATAGAAATTTATTCTAATGGCCATTGAGAACAAGCGAGAAAGAATCATTGAAAAATATGAAAGGAATAAATAAAATAAAAAGAAATAAAAATATATTGTATTATTGTTTGTTTTAATGTTGCTGGAGAGATAAATCACTTTACTTTTGAATGCTTTTCTGTGAACGATTATATTTCAGTACACTTGTAAATATATTTTTTTTATTCACTCTTTTTATAAGTCGTCTGTTATAAGTAAATTCAAAAGTTTCAATAACAAACAGCAGTGATTTATACAACATAAAAATGTTTAATATATTGTACATTACATTTACATATATCTCTGCCGTTAGGCAAAAAGGTCTTAAGTCAGAAGGACGCATTTTGAGTTTTTGCTTTAATAAAATTTGTTGCTAATTCTAATTGTAATCATAATATGATTATGCATATTATGCTCTTTGGAAAAATAGTCTATGAAATACACAAAACAAATGATTTTCCACATAACATTGCGCAAAACTACAGTTGTTGACTAAACCCCTTTTTGCCTAACGCCAAAGATATTTGATGTAATATAAGGCAAGAATGATAGAAATAAAGATTACGACACCAGGCAGGCATAAAATTATTTTACTGCGCATGTAGTAACTCTGACGTCACACAACCTGTGTTCTCATTGGCTAAAATTTTCTAGCTCTCAAACTGATATATTTATGTATAAACATAACAGTGGGTTAATTTATAATTTTTCTATATAAAATAAAAGAATTTTTTTTTAAAGTTATTTTTTCATAGTTTTATTTATTACATAAATATATACATATATACATAATGTACATTAGCTCTATCCTTACTACATAAATTAAAACAGACGAAAAAGGGAAAATACTTTTATATCAAGAATTTTAGTTTCTAATTTTATTTAGTTCTCTCTTTCGCTTATTGGAATTTTAAGCAATCTCGGCATTTAGTAACCTCATTCGAAAATACTTGCTACTTCTAAAAAAAAAGTTGTTTCATGTATTTACTTACTTCAATTTCCTTTCCTTCTAACAAATGATTTTCAAAAATATTTTGCTTTTAAGCAACAATGCTTCCTATTTAATTGCAAGAAGATATCATCACATGATCTCAACGTTTCCATTAATGCACTTGATTGCATACTTAACCCACCTTCACTAAGGTGGTTAACCTATGAATAATTTAGGTTATCTATTTTTTTGGTGGACGACGATTGCTAAATCTTATTTAAAATAATCGAGTAATGAACTGCAAAAATTTAATTTGAATTAACTTACCCATTTCAAATTTTAAGTTTTTTTCAAAATCTTGTGTGAAATGTATAGCACAAATTTGGGTTGCATCTTTTGGAAAATTGTAAAATGATACAGCTATAGTCAAAAATATTAACATATTATTAAAAACACGCTAAACGTTATTTTTTGCACAATTTCTCACTTGTTTTTTTTTTTGCTGTTACATTGTTTGCATTTGCCCACTGCACACTTCATATTTTCACTTTTTTTTTTACTCTCTTCAATTTTTAAAATTTTGATTCTTTTGCTACACAACTTTAAACACACGAGTTTTAACGTTTTTAATATAAATTTATTATATTAATAATATTTTTAATATTAAATATTTATTAAAATTATTAGTTTGTTTGACAATTAATATAAAATTTTTTTGAAAACTCTCTGAGTAAATTTATTGTAGGGTAGGTAGCCAATACATAATACATACAGTTTTTCCAAGAAATCATGAATTTCACATATAAAAAAGCCTTGGTAATCTTTATAAGGGAACTACTACGTCATCACATGCCCAAGGCGTAATCTTTATTTCTATCATTCTTGATATAAGGGACCTTATAATATATTTAATAGCAATGGCTGATGACTGTCAGTACTGGCTACGTTGTTTTGATGATGCCTGCCATTCTGCTTTTTGTTATCATAACAACGTTTTTTTCAATGATCATAATTTATAATAAAGAAAAGTTTAAAAAAATATGGCTAAATCATGGGTGACAGGCAAAAATTTAATTAATCAACACTCAACTACAAAATATTTTGAGCAAAATTGCCACTTATGGTCGATAGAGTGTACCCCACTTAACACCTTTAGCTCGTCGTTTTGGTCAAATTTTGAAAGATCTTTAGACTACCAATTTGTTAATAGCCGACTAATGCAGAAATCTAAAGTGTACTAACTGGAGCTGTACGTGTGAGAGTTTAAACAAAAATATATCATAGCCACTTTTACGCATTGCCTCTTGGATCGCTTTGTGTTTATTTTTTTTTAAAAGCTCCATTTTAATTTGAATCATAACCCCGTCTAGAGTTTTTGGTTTCTATCCCTTTTTGATAAATATATCTATTTAAATTTGCCAAAAAGTTTTAATTGGCGTCCATTCATTACGGTCTAGAGTAAAGTAGCTCCCATCATCCATGGTTCAATGCGTAGCGATTACTCCTATGCCTGCTACGTTTTTCTTTACTGTTTTCTTTTTAACACTGTATTTATCTACTATTGCACGATAAGATTTTGCGGTACATCCCAAGATTTCTGCCTTAAAATTCTGCTTGCAACAAAAATTTATGCTTGCCCATTAATGCCGTCCCATAGATCCGCTCGTACGATTTTAACTAAATAAATAAATAAAAAGTATGTACCTGGTGGTCCGTAGAAGTAGCTTTAATTGAAAAAATTAACCTCTTCCAACTCCTCGGATAGGACATGGATATTTAAATGCCCAATAAGCTTCGGTGTGATATATTTCTTGATGTATTAATATGTTTTTCTTTGTTTTTTAATTAGATATTATTTTTATTATAAATATATGTAAAAATTTGGATTAAAAACCTTAAACAATTGAATAAAATAGCCGCAATACTAATTACACTGTACAACAATTTCAAATTTTTCCCAAAATTACGGGGTTCTCACAACGGATTCAGATAGAGGAAAACAAAAAAAAAAAAAAATATACGTGTGCCGGTGTTTTGAAAGATCACTTCGGAGTTTTATTTTTGAGGCTGTTAAAGTTTCCAAGCCCTGGTCTATTCTTGCAGCATATTTGTATATAAAATTATTTTTCTTTACATCTGAGGTGTAGGGTATGTTCAGCAACTTTGTTGAAAAGTTAATGGCAAATATTTTTGTGAAACATATTAACCCTCTTACTCCTCCACATAACGGCATTTTTGGCTTCATTCGAACAAATCGTAAAAAAACACCCTGAAAAAGAGGGAGGACTTTCTTGTGCGACCAATAAAGGCTGAAACAATATATTTATCCGCATTAGAGCTTTTTATCAATTTTGGCATCAATTAGTTAGTGCATATTTGACCATCTACAGCATTTTTTTGCATAAATTAGTTAAAATAGTATTTTTTCAGCATTTTTTAAGTTTGTAGCGCATATTTTGCCTTTTTGAGGTATATTTTGATACATTTAAAATTTTTTAGATGCTTACAAGAGCTTTCGCAACAAATAAATTTTTTTTTCAAAATTCTTCTTTTTCTGCTGTAAATATCTATCTGTATACCCAACGTATTGCTTCAATTCGCCATCTAAATTTAATTTTTACTCTTAAATTGTAAGCCACAGCAGGTTTTTATTTAAGATAAATGTGTCGTTTATGATACAAAACAAGTAACAAATTGGTTTTTAAAATTTATTAAAAACGATATGTTGATATTGTATAAAAAAAACTCAACAATAAGGTAAAATAAAATATAAGATCAGTTCAATATAAATTAAAATAAATTAATCTTTTTAAATAACGTTTTTGCTATTAAAAAAAATTTTATTTATTTTTAATGTTTTTTTATTTGACTACAACATACTAAATTCAAAAATTATTTTCGGGAATGAAATATTTATTATTAATTAATTTATTTATTAATGATGTGCTAATAATCCCAATTTGTTAATGAAAACACTGAAATTTATTATTGTGGGAAAGCTAGTTTCTATGCGCATTTCGCTGGATGCTTAGGCCAGCTCGTCAGGAAACTTTTTCCAAATACTTTAGAAAAGCTAAAAATATTATACAAATAAGACCATAAAGTGAATAATAATTTTAAACACTCAGGTCTTGCATGTAACAATATTAAAGCTTCAACAAAGACACAACAATAAACAGTAAATTTTTCTTTCTTACATTCCCCTACAATTGGCTGGTTTTTTTCCAACACGAATTGTAGTTGTAAGAGGATAGAAAGCAAAAACAAAATTAAAAAAAAAACAAGTTGCTTTGCCGGGCACATGCAAATTTATTATCAAAAATTATTTTCGGGAATGAAATATTAATTCATTATTTAATTAATTAATTCATTTATTAATGATGTGCTAATAATCCCAATTTTTTAATGAAAACACTGAAATGTATTGTTTGAACAATTTTTCGACCAAAAAAAAAAAACATATGCAATTGTTAACAAAATTTTGGAAGAAAGAATATGCTTCACTAATTTTAAAATTAAGTTATGAATTTTAGTCGACCTGTTTGTGTTTTAATCTAAAGATAAATATATAATTATTCTGGTTTAAGAAGATTACAGTTAATTTTTTTATTTAAATTATTTTTATTTAGAAAGGAATTTTAAAGCTTATAACAATGGAAAGACAAAAATAATTTTGGCTGCACATACATATGTAACTTCAGGCGTAAATGCTCTAATTTTTAATTTTTGAAAATTAAGTTTTTGATGCAGTTCAATAGACTAAACAAAAGTACATCGTTTGCGGAAAAAATTACAAATATTTTTTTCTAGTTCTTGTTTTGCAACGATATGTAAAAGTTCTAGGTCTAAAAATGCTAAAGAAAAAGCGCTAGGGCCCACTAAAATGTGAAAATTTCAAAAAAAATTTCTTAATATTTGTTAATAAACAACATTGAAATAAACAAAATAATTTTATAGTATATTTTATTTTTTGCAAATTGACATACTAAAATGTACATTAAAAGTATAAAAGAAAAGGTGATAAGTCGAAAAAAGCTATGTAAAATATAAATGTATAATTTTTAGTTGGCTTGCAAGCCAATAAAGAGTCGGCAATGAAGCAAAACTGGATTTAAAGACTTAAAATATATTCAGAACTAAAGACTTTTGTTTCTCTCTCCTATAAAATTTATACTTATATTGGTACATTATATTAAAAAATAATTACGGACTCACCATTGTTTCAATCATTTTTATATATTTTTGTATATCAAAGAACTTTTCTTATTAATGCACTTGAAATTTGACAGTTATATAATTCTTCTTTGGTGAACTTTTACTAGACCAATACATATATTCATATGTATATATGAGAAGGTAGATTGGCAATGCATATAAAATTCTAATTCAAAGTCGAAACTATCATAACACAAATAAAAATATTGCATATACTAAAGCTTATTAATATTTCAACCGCTCACATTTTCAACCCAAACCTTTTTTTTCGGATATAGATGGCTCTTGCTGGGATTGAATGTATAACAATATGTATTTAAATACACTAAACTAGATATTTCATTGGAAATATATAATAAATAACTATTAGGATAAATAATTGGATACTTATTGAAAATTCGATTAGAGATTCAATAAAAAACAAAAAAAAAAATTTAGAGGAAATTCGGAAATTCGTGTATTATCGAAATAAGCAAAACATATTTTTATAATTTAGAGGAGGAAATTTGCTTTTTTCACCCCCCCCCCCCTGAATCCGCGCCTGGATTTTAAGCAATACTTTTGTGAGTTTTTAAATTCGCCACAATCGTCAAACGATTTTTTGTATGCATTTTTTATCTTTTCTCAATGGTGTACAATTAATTTAATGGACCTTAATATTAAAAAATGTAAACATTTGACATTCTACAGAACTAACATATTAGATTCTCGATACTATGTTAATGGAATAATACTTGAAAAAGTGGACAGCATAACTGATCTGGGCTTTTTGTTGGATCATAGGCTAAATTTTCGTACTCATATTGCGTTAACTGTTAACAAAGCTAACGGTGTTCTTGGTTTTATGAAACGGTGGTCTAGAGAATTTTATGACCCCTATGTCACGAAACAACTTTATACATCTTTGGTTCGGCCAATTCTTAAATATGGATCCATTGTATGGGATCCTTACTATTACATCCATATAAATAGTATTGAATCGGTACAAAAGCAATTTTTGATTTTTTGTTTACGTGGCCTTGGTTGGAATTCGTATGTTCTGCCATCGTATGTAAATAGACTTGCTCTTATTAAGCTGCCAACTTTAAAAAGCCGCCGTGTTATGCTGAGTATAACTTTTCTACTTGGATTGATTCATGGTGAAATTGATTCTACGTTCCTGCTTAGTAAAATTAATTTTAGGGTTCCAAATAGGCCAACTCGTAACTTTCAGCTCATCAGTCTTAACTACTACAGATCCGTTTATGCTAATAATGACTCCTTTCGTCGCCTTTGTGAAAATTTTAATAAATTATATCATATTATAGATTTTTCTGAAAGCAATGATATTTTAAAAAGAAAACTAATTTTGTATTTAAATAGTTAATTGTATTCACACCTGTATTACATTCTTTAGTTTGTAAGGATTTATAATCTATGAACCAAATAAAAATAAATAAAAAAAAAATAAATGTTAAATAGTGATAATGATTTAGATAAACCTATAACCACAACAGAAATACAAGATGTACTATAAAAAAACAAAGTATAACAAGGCTCCAGGAGAAGATCGCTTTAGTTACGAATTTTTTAAGAATGCAACGGAAATGTTTGTGGAGGAATTGGCAAAATCGTACAACTTTATATTTGAATCCGCTAAATTAGACGAGAAATTCATGACAAGCATAATTTTCCCAATTTATAAAAAAGGCGACAAGGAAATTGTAAATAACTATCGAGGAATATTTTTCATGAATGCAATTGCAAAAAATTTTCATGGGCAAACTAAATAAAGGACTTACTTAATGGCTGAACAAACATAACTTACATATGTTTTTTCTTTTCCCACTTACAACTACAATTAATGTTGGGAGAATTCCAACTAATTGTAGCGGGAAATGTAAGAAAAGATAAAAACTCATCACTGATTTATTGTTTGGTATTTTGTTTAAGCTTTGATATCGTTGCAAAAAAGACTTTTTGAGTGTTTGTAGGTAGTTCTCATTCCCTCTGTAGTCTTGTTTGCTGATAGCTTTGGCTTTTCTAAAATTATTTAGGAGAACGTTTCCTGATGATCTGGCCTAAGCAACCAGTGAAATGCGCATAGGAACAGCTTATCCTCCAACAATAAATTTCAGTATTTTTTATCAATTATTTAAAAAGGGGATTAAGCACAACAAACAAAATCTTTTAATAAATAATAGTATTCCCAAAAACAACTTTGATAATGAAAAGAAAAAAATTATATGCTTTTTTTGTAGACTTCAGAGCGGCTTTTGATAAAGTGTCGAGAAAATCACTTATTTTCAAGCTTTACAGCACTGGAGTCTCATCAAAAATGAGTAAAATTATTGAAACTATATATAGTCAAACCAAATTTAAAGGATTGAACGGAGAATAAGTGTCTGATGAATTTGCTACAGAATACGGAGTGAAACAAGGCTGTTTGCTTTCTCCAGCTCTATTTTCGATATATCTCAATGATTTGCATTTATTTATTTATTTATTATGAAAGCTACTGCGAAATGTGGAATCTAGAAGTTAATCTCAGTAAATCAGAAATGATGAAATTTGGAAGTGGATGCAGAATTTCTAAATGTGAAAAATGGATATTCAATGGAGAGCCTATAAGAGTCGCAAAAGAGTACACGTATCTGGGGTTTACATTGACAGCAAAAATGACATTTAGAAAACATTTAGAAAAGAGAAACTTGTCTGCAAAAAACTGCATAAACGTAACATGGAAAGACTTTCTGGCCAAAAAAGAATGTAAAATGGAATTTGTTTAAATTAATAAGCCGTGTTATACAAAAATATGGCGCACAAATATGGGGTGTTTCGTTATTTGAAGACGTAGATAAGCTACAACGGTATTTTGTAAAAAAAATTTTGAAATTGCCACCATTTAAGCCTAAAATAATAACATTTACACAATCGACCTACACCTTAGATATATTATAAAAACGGTTTATGAATACGATAATAAACGGCTACCAAACCAGCTGACAAAACATATAATACAGAAAGGAACGTACTGATATGATCACATTAACACGTTTTCTATAAAAGTTAACGCAACTGGAATGTCACAATGCATAACAAGAGAGAGTTGGGAACTTCTACGAAGCAATATTATTACTGGCTTAAAAATACAAGAAATGGAGATGTACTTAGATAAGGCAGCTAGTACAAGTCGTTTTTATTCAAAACTGAAATAAATAGAGCCGCAATCGTATTTGAAATGCGATTCAATTGAGTTGAATGGTACAAGGTTTCAACAAAACAGACCCCGTATATGCTCGTTATGCAATCTAAGCGAAATTGAAAATACTATGCATTTCATAGCCAAATGTCCTATATTAGGACAAATAAGATTTCAAAACTTTAAAAAAATTTTCCTAACAGAAAATGAGTTGATTAATATCCTAAATGGTAAAGACAATTTTAAATACTTATCATTTTATATAATAATTGCAATAGGCTACAGAAAGATATTAATAACTGAATTTAATTATTAATTTTTATGTAACATAAAACACTATTTGTAATCTAAATAATAATCTTTTCCGACAGACGACATCATGTCAAAGTCGTATGTTTTAATTTTGATTAAATAAAGAACAATTCACTAACTAACCAGCGCCTCTGGCTTTATTTACAGTTAACTTTATATGTGAAACAAAGTTTAATTTATGACCCAATAGGATTCCGAGATCAAGAAATGAATCAACCAACTCCAATTGATGACCACCCAAAGCATAATTAACAGAAATACAGTTATTTCTATAAAAACGCATGCTTTAGCATTTCAATAGATTCAACTCCAACATATTATGATTACACCATAACAAAAAGTTATTAAGATCCGAATGAAGATAAAAATGATCAACAAAGCAACAAAAAGAATGGAAAATTTTTACATTATCAGCATACATCAATATATTGGCGAAGTTAAGAACATTGGGCAGATCATTAATAAGTGTCCTGGGGAACACCGGACGAAACATATATGTACTTGGATATACAATTATTGAATAGTACTTTTTGCTTTCTAACAATTAAATAGGAACTTAGCCATCTTAAACTTCTACGGGATAAACCTAACAAATCCAATTTAGTAAGAAGAAGTTGATGGTTAACTTAATCAAATGCTTTACTGAAGTCAGTATAAACAGCACCAGTTTGTTTCCTTTGTGTAAATGCAGAGTTGATCAAAGTTGTTAAATGAAGTATATTGGTTGTAGTTGAATAGCCTTTCCGAAATACATGCTGACATGCTGCCATGTCATGATGAGTAATACAGAAAAATAACCACATATAATCGAAGCATTAAACATTAAAGTTAATGGCGTAACTAATGATTCAGCACATTGATTTAAAATACATGTTGGAACAAGATCAGGACCAAGATTAAAATACATTTTTAGCCTTTTTAAGTTAACCAAAATATCATTGCTATTAAATGAAGGGAAAGAGATTGCCTGGTTTGATGAGAGCAGATATGGATGACCATTACTATCATCGTATACAGCATCCGAATAAGATTTTGCAAAAAAATCACCAAACATATCACATATGACGTCAGCATCTTCAGATTCTTGGCAACGAAATTTCATAACGGATGGATATCCATTAGATTTTCTTTTAGAATTTACAAATGCAAAAAACGATTTTGGATCACGAACGAAATTGTTTTTCACCTTATTTATGTATTGATTCTATAAAGCATGATTCAGCAGATTATATTCTGAACGACTGACGGAGTATTTTCCATAATCAATAAATGATCCAGACTTTTTGAATTTCTTATAATTTTTATTCTTTAGATTTTTTAGCCTAGTCAGCTGTTTAGAGTTCCATGGTGGTCCAACTGGACTATAAAGAGTTTTTTTAGGTACACAAATATCAAAAAATGAGTAAATTTTATTATAAAATATAGAAATCATTACATCAATATCCAAGCTGTTATCTAGACAATATTCGCCACAAATAACTATTATATCAATTTTAACCTCATACAATAACTTTGTTTTTGTGAGCCCATGACTGCCCATCGCTTTCAAATCTCGAAAATTTGTCTGTAAATACTAAAGTGTCTGGGCTTTATCGATTATAATTTTAGGATTGTTTTTTTTTAAATGCAAATGTTTTTAAATTGTTGAATATTTTGTTTTCAAATGAGCAATTTTTGTATTGTTTGGGGCATATTTTTAATAATTTTCAGGGCCTATTTTCAAGGTTTTACTGCCTACTGAATGCGCATAAAACGCGTTTTTAAGTGCATATTTCTGGTTTCCCTAGTAATTAAACATTAGAGCGACTCAAAAAAAAAGTGTTTTTGTTACCCCTCTGAAAATAAAGCTTGATATGTTTTCTGATGATTCCCAAAATATTTTGGTTCTAGCTGGACCATTTTTAAAAAAGGTCTTTTTTCAGTTTCTCGATTTTTTTTTGTACTTTGCTCCAAGACGACATAAATAAAATTTGGTATCATCGAAAAGAGTTTTTGAAGCAGCATCCAATGGTATATAAAACTTAACCACATGCGACCTACTAATTGAGATATTAAACTAAATATATATTTTTGTTTCGAATTTTCATACAAATTCTACATATGTAGAAATAATGTTCTGCTTTTCAAACTGAATCTGTTTTAAAATAATTTTAATTAATTTTTTTCTGTAATTATTCACATAAATCGCGATAATCGCGATATATTTTATCTTTTTCATATATAGGCAATATAAGTATCAAATTTTTTAATTTACCAATATATATTGATTTGAAATGAATTATTTAAAAAATCAAGTTTAAATCTTGATTACCCAATACGCAAGTTTGTAATTCGTACACCGAGCACATTTTGTTCTTATTTGTGTATGTACGTTAATAAAATTTAAAGAAAAACCAGAAGAAAATAAGAGATGCTAAATCAGTATTACATGCTCTTAAAAGCTTTAATATTTCCTTTGGATTTTTGCTCTCCTGAGAGACACAATATGGCAAAATTAAAATTTATGCTACAGAGAAAATCAAGATTTACATCGCTCAAAAATGAATTCACTTTCATTGTTTACACTTATAAAACAAGTGTGTATTTGTTGTAGAGCAATTGTGTATGTGTATGGGAACACATGCAAAATTATGCATAAATTAAAAACTATGTTTATTTATGCTTTCGCAAATTGTATAAAGTGTTTCCAGTTGTTGCATTAAAACAAAGAAATTAAGCAGTTTTACTTTGTTCTATTGAAAAAAAAAGTTAACTAAAATTTTTTTTTAAAAAAAGCTATAAAAAAATAATTTTTTACTTTATTAACTCATTAATTCCCGGAAACTTAAGCGTAGGAATATTTTGCTAAAAATTTCAGGAACGTCTTATGATGCCATTTTATCACTTTCTAAGTAAAAATATTTTTTTCGACGAACAGTTTCTCTGAAAGTTGCCGTCAGTTCGACTACACGACGGCACTATAAAGTTTGTTGAAATCTTTTGTTCAGTAAAATTTGTTTTTAGTTGTTTATGTTGTTTAAAATGTTTCAAAGTAGTTTCAGGTAAAACAATGTTAATAAAGGTAAGTAAAAAACGGTAGAAACTAGCTTTCCCACAACAATAAATTTCAGTGTTTTCATTCAAAAATTTGGATTATTAGCAAATCATTAATAAATGAATTAATTAATAATAAATATTTCATTCCCGAAAATAATTTTTGGTATTTTTTTTGCCCAAGTATTTATTTGAAAATAAAATTAACACGAGATATGTAGCGCTTGAAATTTAAAAATTAAATATGAAATTCTGCAGAATGCAAAAAAAAAAAATTTTTTTGAATTTGTTATAAAATATTTTTGAATTTGTTTTTTTCTTTCAATGTAATTTCTAGCTTTGCGTTTGCGTTTTATACAAATAAGGCGTAAATTTAAGAAGTAATAAAACGCCACATTCATATGGTAGCCCCCTAATAGGTGGATCTAGAGGGCAAGTATGTTTGAGAAAATTTTAAAAACGAAAAACTAATGGAGGTCGGTCTTACAGTTATGGGACTTTTTCTTCAATATATATCTAGTCTGTATTGAAAATTTTGTATATATTGAAGAAAAGGTCACATAACTGCCTGGGGGTCACCCGTAGAGGCATAAAATGTATGACCGGCCTCCACTAGTTTATTGTTCTTAATATATTCTCAGAACATGATTGCCCCTTTTCTGCATCCATTAGGGGCGCTCCCATACAAATATAGCGATTTATGAACTTCTTAAATATAATTAAAATTATTCATCTTTTGTTAATAAAATTACGAGTAGTAGATCGATTTAAATAATTTATATGGAACTTTGTTTTCTACGCGTGTAGAAAATTAGAAGAGTCCTTGCATTTTCCAATTTGTTATGCATTCATGTCATGAATTCAGCATACTCGAATTATTTATTTAATTTTTTTTTATTTATTTAATAGATATTTTTTATTAATATTAACAAAGGTAACAAATACAGTTTTTGAGATCATTGGTGCGATTCACTTACTTTTAACGATCCGACAATCGTAATTTTTGTCGACATATATATTCGCTTGCAGTAACGATAGTGTGATTCTGTAACTTTTTTTAACGATTGTAAACAGCTGTAGTTTTTATAACATATCTGTCTACAAAATGTAAAAATTAACGAAAAGTACAAAAAAGAATAAAAAAAAAAACAAATGAAATGTTGCTGAATTTACTATTTTTATATTTTGTGAATTTTACATTTAAAATTTTGTTTTTGTTTATAATATGCTTTTTTGTACATTTTGAATTTAGAATTTTGTTCATACATATACATATGTATGTGTGTATGTAGTATGTATGTAAGAAGTCGGGCCTCAGCCACGTTAAGCATAAAATACACCTTATCGATTAAATAAACACAACGTAAATTATTGTCGTTAAAATAACGAAAAAAATATTGCTTAAAGTAACAGCTGCCTTTAATCGACGGGGGATATCGTTAAAAATGTAACTGAATAGCAAATTCGATAAATTTTCGTTATATTTATTTTAAAAAAAATTAGTGAATCGCACTACATATGTATCTGTATGTGGCTTAACTTTAAAGTTGTGAACCAGATTGGTATTTTAAAGCTGATATTAATTTAATTCAATTAATTAACTTTGGATCTACCAAATTTTAAATTGATTACATTAAAAAGGACGATTTATTCCAAATCTTTTGTAGATCAGATCAGATTAATAATAAATTTAATAATACATTTTAAAGGAATTTAATTAAATTCATTCAGTATAAGTTTTCTGTACTTTAAACAATTTTCCAAATATTTGTATAAAGTATAGTTATCATTATAAATGCCATTTAGTATATTTATTACTTCGTTAATATCCAAAAAGGTTTTACTAAAATATTTAACCCGGAGCTCGTTAAAAATAGGACAAATACCTATTAAGTGAAACGTATAATCGGATTCATCCGATTACAAATGGTACATAAGCCAACAGAAGAACGTCTAAATGCTCTGATATTTAAATCTAGAAGACCTCCACGTACTCTGATTATTGGACTTGTAGCATGAGATGAAAATTCTGAAGTAAAAATAGGATTTGTGCTATAAGTTAATTGCGGATATAGAGCATGAAATTGAGAGCCTCTTGTATTAGATATAAGATGTTCTCTTTCCGTTTTTATTAAACGTTCAAGTAAAGGTTTCCAGTATTCACACAGGGGTTTATTTGCATTTTCATGAACATATTGCATTTTTTCACATATATTTACCCACTCCTCAGCCCAAAAAGTTTTCATTGTAATTATTTTTGCAGCTAACATTCGTGGTAATCTATGTTCAGGCAGTCGTAGAACTCTATTGACGTAAAATGATGAAAATGTAGCAATAAGGTATCAATATACAGGGAGTTTTGACCAGTTTCTAGATAAAGCATGCAGTTTGGCGTTTTATATGGTAAAAGTACTATTTTCTTTATGAAATATCTAAATAATTTTTCCACTTCATCATATTTTTTAAAACCCCAAATTTGTGCACCTAAAAATATTAAAGATCGAATTATGTAAACCCACCGGGCGCCCCCGCAAGGTGTAAGCTATCTAGATCCCTGTACCTCCCTCGTTATTTTCATTAGGAGTGGAGTTTGCTAGTGTTTTTGATTTGCAAAATTTTCGTTTTTGCCACAAGCTTGCATAAGATTAAAGTGAAAAGTTTCTACAAAACTTATTTATTGGATTTAAATTTCTTATTATAAAAATCCACTCGTTATTTATTTTTAATATTTTTTAAACTTTTCTGCGGGAAAATATTATAAGAACTATTCTAATTTTGCTAAGAAGTAATTACGCATTTATGCGATACGCAAAAGGCTTGTAGAGATGCAGTAAGGTAAGCGAACAAATTCTTAACAAATTTTATATATATCAAAACAATGTTGTGGGAAGTAAACTTATGAAAAAAATGGAATCGTATTTAGGTACGTTCTACCCTGTAAAGACTTGGTCCACAACGATTAAATTGCAACTAAGTCTTAAAATAAAAATTTTATCATGACTAACCTCAACCAGAGATATATTGTTGAGCTATATAGCAAATCATCCCATTCGTTGACAATTAGTAAGACCTTTACCGTACAAAATAAAAAAAAAATAAAAACAAATACAAAAATATATCTATGCCCTTAAGTGCTGTTTTTATCAAAACAAAAAAAAAAAAACATTTCTCCTTTTTCTTACGGTTTATGTTTTTTATTGCTCACATTTAATATTAATCATACGCAGAACCATAAAAACTTAAAGTAATATAGCATACTTTACAGGGCACATCAAACGGTTGCGTATACGTTATATTGGAAAACATAACTTTTTCTTTTTTTTATTTAACATTTACTTATTGAATCTTCATAAGTTAAATACTAACTTGCAATAATTAATCAAATTTTACTCTAATAAATACTTTATTTTATCTGCTGCAAGTTTCAAGGTTTCTGTTTAGGTATGTGGTAAATGGCTGCCCAAGCACACAATAAAACACTCGCTAAATACCTGACAATGCACTCTGGCCGAATTTCCAAATTTGGCGAAGAAAAGTCGTTTTTTGTACTTCATATTTTTAAAAAGAACTCTACTTCATATTTCGAAAGAACTTTTTCTTTCACACAAATACATTTAAAACAAACACAAATTCTAACAACTTTTTTTTTGTTTCAAATTTATTTGTGCGAAAGAAAGCATTCCTTCGATATCGGGAATTTTTTTTAATAAATCTCAAAATAATTTAATAGATTTACTAAATTAAAGATTACACTTCCAAACAGCTTAACTTAAATTTCAAAAAAAGTTGCGACCATGCAAGAAGTCTTCTAATTAACGATTCGACAGAAACATGTTTTGCAAGTTCTAAACAAAAATAAAAACTTATTGAACAGACATAATTATTTAAAGAACAACTCAAAATGTAATCAATGATGACGGTGGCGCCTCTAGTTGTCAATTCCCCTCAAATAAAATAGTCCTAAGGGACGGAAACAGAGCTGCTTTCGTGTAGACTAAAACAAGTAAATTAAGTAAAATTTCGTCTTTCATAATTCCATAAGACTAAAATTCACGCTGCCAAATTTAGTGAAGATCAGTCGATAATTTATTTACCTTGGGCCTTATATAAAGCCAATTCTCGGAATACTCATAAAACCGCAATGACTGTGAGGTTAGTTTTTATTAAGTAAGGTTTCTTATTTATATATGCCATGTAAATCCCACTTAAATAATATTCTTAATCTCAGTAGAGGGTATGAATAAAATGAAATGAAGGTCAATTAAGAAAATCAAATAGCCCACAACGAAAAAATTCCCAAAAAAAAAAATTAAATCATTCCCAAGTAAAATGGAAAAACATCAAATTTTAATAAATTAACCTCAATGAAATAAAAAAAATAAATAGCTTGACTTTTATTTAAAATATAGTTATTTTAAAATAAAAAATGGCAGGCAGCCGTAATGAAATAATTCCCAATTAAGAAAATCAAATAGCCCCCCAAGAAATAATTCCCAAAAAAATAAAATCAGACCCTATATCATTACACTATATGACAGTGAAAATATACTTCTGAAATACCCTATTGTTGATCCAGGATTCCCCGTTTTATTTATACCTTATTCCCAATTCGCGATTTGTCATGCCCCAAAAAGTTCAAAATTGCTATCTGCTTTTCACCAGAACTCCCCTCAGATACTGGAAAATAAAATACTATTATGTCATTGACTTAACTATTAATTTAAGTTATTAAATCCATTTATGTAATATTTTTAAAACTTAATTTATTTGTACTTTTATATTTCAAAAGCCTTATGGCGATTTCTTTTCTGAGAAATATGTTGCACAAATGTTTCATGTTCAACATCTTCGTGTTCGTTTCTACAAAAAATACAACTGTGGGAAATATTTTCAAGTTCTTTTGTTAATATGTTGATGAAAAACATGTTGCCTAACTTACCCTCAATTTTACTTATGGTGTTCATACTGCCCTGTTTTATTACTTTGGTACCAAGTAATGTACAACCAAGACTTTATTTTATTTGTCATAACACATACCACTTATAATTTTGTAAATAAATTGCTTAAAAACAAAATATAAAAATATTTACATATTAAAATGAAAAATTCTATGTTTATGAATATCGTTGCAATTTTTTTCAAGCCATTATTGATGTCAATATTTGTTGCCAAGCCGTAACCCATTATTTTTCTGCTTACAAAATAAGCAGAAAAATAATGAGAACTTGAGGGAAACAGTACTTATTTTTCTACTAGAAAAAGTACTTATTTTTGTTCGCGATGTCCCAAAAGTAATCCTTTATAATTTAGCCAATTACCACCTAAAAAATAATACCTTTATTTTATACTTCAAAGTTGTATAAAAATATGTAGTTACCAAAAGAGACAAGAATTAAGTACTTTCAAATTAACTTTGAAAAAGGTTAAAACACACTAATTAAAATACACTAAAGAAAATATTTAATAAAGAGTGCTTTTGCTGCACAAAATCATTTATAGCTCTAACACTGTAATAACAATGTGTGTATTTATATATGTAAATATACGTGCCTGTCACAAAAATCAATTTCGATCGAAAGTTTTTTTAATTCCGAGAAAGCTTCTTCAGAAAACGAAAACCGATAAATTTTCTCGGAATGAAATCACTTTTAATTTTTCGATCGAAAAAAGGTTTTGTTGGCACATTTTACTTAAAAATAACAAAATTAAAATTTGTCGGAATTACGAAAATCGATCGAAATGAAGACACGGATTCAAAACCATTCCAAACAATTTCTGTGACAGGCCTGATTATGTTCTTCAAAGAAACAACGTTAATATTAGATTGATATCACTACTAGTATTATAATAGCAAAAATATATTGCGTTGGTAATTTTGGAATATATTTATGTAAATATTTACATACATTTGATTGATTTTTGGATTTTCCATGTATTTTACATAGAAATTATTCTTAAAATATTATAATATTACCGGATATCTAACAAATATATATATATATATATAATATATTGCAAATTGATTTAAAAAATTATTTAAAATCATATACTAATAACTTATTTAAGTCATTATACCAAAGTATTTATTTTTTACAAATTCGTTTTATAAGGCACCAAATTTCGTAAATGTCGGTCCATAATTTACATACGCCTCCATGTTAAGACTAATCTTGTAAATCATGTAAGTATGGCTAAAAGCGTAACGAATGCTACTTTTGTGGTGCAATTTAGCATATTCTACTTTCATAAGACTCAAAATTACTTGAAATGCCGCATATAAAGCACAATCTAGGAAAACACTTTATTATGCCCTTAGCCGCAAAACCTTATAATATTATTGAAAAATTTACACTTCAGTGTGCTAAGAAAAGAAATAAAATTTCGTGAAGATAGGCCTAACAAGATTTTCTTCAAAATTTCCCGAGAATCCCGCAACTTATTCCCGGGAAAGCAGGAATTGAAAACAATTGCAAATCCCAGGAATTCCCGGGACGGAAACTCTATTCAAATGGTACAGAAAGCATATTTAAAACTATTTCAGCCAGACCTTAAAAATGATTCGAACCACCAAAAAAAAAGACTAAAACTTGTACCCACATCTTGATCAAATATGTCTTGCTATTGCAGAAATGGCATTTGTAATAAAAAACTACTATTTCCAAAAACATCCAGCGAAAAAGTGCGTTTTACCCAAAGAAATGCCCTTGGGATTTTCAAGAAATTGTTATCCCCAGTTACAAAAAAATACGCTATTTGGGTACAAATTCCCAAAATTGAGTACCCTGTATAGATTATAGGCCGAATTGAGTAAATAATTTTGTAATTTTTACAAATTCGATTACACCCCATAAAATCAAAAGCAGTCGCTAAAAAACGCTTATTTGTGAGATCGTGAACTAAACAATATTAAGCTTCGTTATTTTTCCACGGATTTGAAAAACTTAAACGGTGTTCAAGAGAGGAGCACTGAAGCTTTGCATTTAAATTTGCCAGTTTATTTCCTATCCAGATGTGTGTTACTTTATCTTTACATTAAAAAGTCCACAAATTCAAATTTGTATTTAAAATTTATGTGTTTTTTTTTCAAAACTCAATGAAATTATGTAACACACTTTTCTAACATTTCTCCTACGTTGATCATTATAAAAATACATTGAAATTCATTTTTCACATGTTTCTCGTATCACTTCAATACAAATGCCACTTTTGGATTTAGGTTTTTATTGTATCTCACAAGAAAATAAATACACATTAAATATTACAATATTAAACAATAACAAGTAAAAAAAAAATTACACTCAGCCCAGCCTTATCACATGGCACCCTATATCACCAATATTTAACTTCACAGGATACATTATTAATACGCAGTGTCGTTTTTCATATAAGGAGAGGCAAAACATAGAAAGAGTAATGTACTACAGAAAGGAGAAATTTGGCATACATATATTGATTGCTTAAAGGTACGCAAATATAGAACTTAAAAAATTTGGATGAAAGGATTCACATCCTTCCCATATATTCTGAAATGGAAATAAGTCAAGGTATAGAGAATAACTTCGAATATTTTTCTATATTTTTGAATTTTATACACATAAATGTTGGGCGAAGTTTTATCAAAATCGCAGCAGGGATACGTCTAGCTAAACAATTGCCCTTATTCCAAAAGGTAAAAACAAAAATTTAGTATTAATTAAACACCTAATAAATTTAATATGAATTTAAAAATTTGTTTTTTGAATCGGAACAAGGACGTGAATGAAACCCTCCACAGTGTCGTCGAATGGCCAAAAATACACACAAAATATTATGTAGCTAAGTTCAAAAGAAAATTTATTTTAACAGCTAAAAATTAATTTCAAACACGAATCATTTACATTTCATTTAAGATAAATAAAAAAATTAACCTACATAACTATATAAGTACGGAAAAACATTATTTTTTGTTAGTCGGTATTTTGAATTACAAGCATAAATGTTAAGACATAAAGTTATACTTCAAATAACTATACTTTTATTCAATTTAACCGGTACGAAAAACGAATTTAATAACCCACAATCAGTTGCTGTAATAATTTTATGAGTGAAGAAAAAGTTGACGTACGTAAATTGAATTTGGTACATTTTCTTATATATTTGATGTTCTGAAACTTTTTTGCTTCATTTTGTTTTCTATGCATTTATTTCCATATAGATTAAAGTAAACGATGTGTTTCATTAATTTTGTTTTTTTGAATATTAAATCCAAATTTTTACTATTTAATTAGGCTTAAGTTCATTAAATTTAATTTTCATTAAATTATTTTTATGAAGAAAGGAATTTTTACAACATGGAAGATTAATTAAAATTGTTATTGATAATTTTCATTCTTGACTGACCTGGGATTCGAAGCCAGGCTGGCTGGCGTGTGATTCGAACCCAGGCGGCTGGTTACCCTGACATGTTTCATGTGAGATCAATTAAAAATGGATAATCATTCAATAATCAAATTTCGATCTACCAAAGGTTAAAATACAATTTGGTTTAAGGATTGATTTGACTACTGACGTCAGCAGTCATCGATGGCTGCAAGTGTAAGACGGCAAATCCCTTTGAGAAGACCTAGTGGTTGAGGTCGAAACATGTCAGGGTAACCAGCCGCCTGGGTTCGAATCACACGCCAGCCAGCCTGGCTTCGAATCCCAGGTCAGTCAAGAATGAAAATTATCAATAACAATTTTAATTAATCTTCCATGTTGTAAAAATTCCTTTCTTCATAAAAATAATTTAATGAAAATTAAATTTAATGAACTTAAGCCTAATTAAATAGTAAAAATTTGGATTAAAAACCATGAATAGTTCAACAAAATAACCACAATACTAATTATTGAATATTAAATTTTATAATAATAATAAAATTTAAAGGAAATTTTTATTATTTTTGTACCCTTCACCGAAGGTAAAAGGGTATATATAACTTTGTCATTCCGTTTGTAATTTCTACAATATTGATCTAAGACCATATAAAGTATATAAGTTAATACAATAATAATTACTGCCCTAAATATTTTCCGCAACACATACGTTTTAATTTCTCATATTTCTCTTTAAATAATTTTCACATTTGTTTACGTCAGCGTCTGCTGTTATTAACGAAAACAAAGTATAAGGTTTCAAGCTACACGCGCAACCAAAATGTTATCGCATCAGCAATGTAAGGGCTTTATGCTCCAAATAAATTATTGTATTGTATGATTGGAAGTTTTTAGTTCTGTTCCAGCACCCGTAGTCATAAGTAACGGTATGAGCATAGCTCAGCACGCGTATTTCTAAATAAAACATATTTATGTAACTAAGAAAGTGTATGGGCATAGCTCAGGAGAAAATATAATTTAAATAAAGAAATAATAAACCTTATTAATTTGAAAACAATAAAAGTTATTAGTTTTATTAATTGGCGCCCAAACAGGGACCCTTGAATGCAAAAGTGTCCTTGAAATACAAAAAATCTTTTTTTTACATAAGTCTAAGAACGGTGCCCTAGTAGCGAAAGCAAACGGGAGCAGAGCCAACTTAGCAGCGCCTTCTGAGTGTAAAAAGTAATAATAAACACTACTCTACTACACCTACAGTTAATAAAATTTTAATTTAATTTTACATTTATCGATAAAAAACAAACCTACTTATTGTAATTTAATTGAATAATATACCAACAAAAACAATAAAGTTTAAAAAAGAAAAATAATTAATTTATGACTGTTCGATCATAAATAAACAAGCACTCGAAACAAACATTAAAATTTAGTTTTAATAAACCGACTAAAAAATTAAAAAGCCTT
Source organism: Pollenia amentaria (assembly GCA_943735925.1). Classification (NCBI taxonomy): domain Eukaryota; kingdom Metazoa; phylum Arthropoda; class Insecta; order Diptera; family Polleniidae; genus Pollenia; species Pollenia amentaria. The sequence goes on along the minus strand of OX031006.1, from coordinate 220,021,178 downwards.
AAGTAGTACTAAATAAAGTAAAAAGTTGTAATACCAATTTTTTTATACCCAATTTTTTACGTGCAAAAAAAATAAGTTGAAAATATTATAAAGAAACTGTGAAGTGAATAAAGAAACAAACAACCAACTCTTAGTAAGTTCATCCAGAAAAACATAAACTAAGATTAAAAAAATAAATCAAAGGAACTTAAACAAATAAATCCAAAATAAATTAGTGGTGATAAATAATCTTAAAACCTAAGCCAAAGATTAAATCTATAAAACAACCGAGAAGGGAACCAGTGACTCATCAGGGGAACGAGGAAACCATTGGAAGAAAGATGATCTTTATAATGTAAGATAAACATTAAGAATTATATTAAATTTTCCATTTTGTTAATAATTAAATTAAAATACTAGAATAGCTAAACGAGCAATACCCACCTTAATAAATTTAATTAATATTTGAAAGAGGGAAATTTTTTATTCATAAAAATGAGCCAGGAAGATCAGATAGCTGCGACTTTGTCAAGGCTAAATATCAGTACATCCACCACTAACACTCCATCCTCATTGACTAACAATCAAAAATGGGAACTTGTTTCTTCTATTTTGAATCCAAAAACAGAGGACGATGTAGAACCGATAGTAGATTTTAGTAGGGATATCGACTCGTCGGAGCGAGTACCCGATGTCGTTAAGAGCGTTAGGGAGTTTTCCGGTAGGTCCGGGGAATTTAGTTCATGGAAGAAATCAGTAGACAGAATACTTGTAATGTACGGACAGAATAAAAACACACCAAAGTATTTTGCGATTCTGCACACAATCAGACATAAGATTATAGGAGAGGCGGATGTAGCGCTCGAGACATATCGAACCCCATTAAATTGGAGTAAGATCAGAAAGTGCCTCATGTTGCACTATGGGGACAAAAGGGATGTCGGTACTCTGGAATACCAGATGACAACCCTTGCTCAGCGTGGAAACACGATTGAGGGTTTCTACCAGCAGGTATACCAGTACCTTTCGCTAATACTGGACAAAATAGATTGTCTAAAGCTAGAGGAGGAATCATTAAGTGCGATGACTGTGGCATACAGAGGGAAAGCCCTGGATACATTTATTCGCGTATTAAATGGGAATTTACCAAGCCTTCTAAGTGTCAGGGAGCCAACCAGTCTACCTCAAGCTTTACATCTGTGTCTCAAATTAAATAACATGAATTATAGAGCGAATCATGCCAATAGTATGGGTAGGATACAAAAGAACGTAAAACACGTTAACCAACAGCGATCATACCAAACTAAGCCTCACTTCTATCCCGAGCTGACAAATCACTCACATGGCCAGGTCCTTAGAACGACCCACCCGTTTCCATACGAACAAAGTAGGATTGTAGCAAATTACTTTAATAATCCACCCCAAGGAAAATTTAGACCTCCTTTACCACCCAAACCACCCATACCTATGGACGTTGACCGATCCATCCAAACAAGGCAAATAGACTACCAGAATCGACCAAGATACACAACAAATCCGAACTTCGTTCGTCCAACCTTACAATTACCCCCCAACAATTCATACCCCGGTGCCAACTATAATTATAACCAGACCAGCAAACGTCCCCACTTACAAAACACACACCAGCCAAATAAGGTCCAAAGGGTTTTTTATACCGAAACAGGTGAATTTGCTTCACCAGAGGATACCACCGTTAGAGTAGATTTTCCTGACGACTGCTACGAAGAAAATCAAACTTATCAACCCGGATATGAATCAGAAAATATCGAAGTCGAACAAACATATATTGTAAATGACAACATCAATTTTTTAGATTAAATTCCTTGTTGCCGTATTTTAAATTTAGGATGGAAAACGGCAATGAATTAAAATTCCTCTTAGATACAGGTTCAAATAAAAATTATATTAATCCAAATACATTAGAAATCCAATCCCTAATAAACCTTTTTTCGCAAATTCAGTCGGCGGAACCGTAAAGATTACGCATCATGCAAACATTGATATTTTTAATAAAGAAATCGGAAAACTTAGATTTCACATCCTACCAAATCTCCGAACATTCGACGCTATTATAGGCAACGACACATTGAAATTTTTAAATGCCATTATTTTGACTAAAGAAAATTATTTTACACTTTTGAATAAGTACAGATATCCCATTCATCAATTACAAATAAATTCTATAACACATACTACTTTAAGAATAGATCACCTTTGTCCCGACGATAACAGGAAGTTAAAGAATCTTTTCGAATCCTATCCAAATCTGTTTTCCGAACCAGATAAAAAATTAACATACGTAACAAATGTTAAAGAAGAGATCAGGACAAAAAGGGATAGACCCATTTATTCAAAATCGTATCCATACCCAATGCTTCTTAAGAAGGAAATAGATAAACAAATTGAAGAACTACATAGAGATGGCATTATTCGTCCATCCAAATCACCCTACAATTCACCAGTGTGGATTGTACCAAAGAAGCAAGATGCTTCAGGGGAAAAGAAATTCCGTATGGTTATAGACTATCGGAAACTGAACGAAGGCACCATACCAGACAAATATCCAATTCCAGATATTACTACCATTCTAGCTAACTTAGGATCTAATAAATATTTCTCAACCATTGACCTTAAAAGCGGATTTCATCAAATCGCTCTTAATGAAGACGATATTGAAAAAACTGCTTTCTCTATTGCAAATGGAAAGTTCGAGTTTACTCGTCTTCCATTCGGGTTGAGAAACGCCCCAGCAATCTTTCAGCGCACTTTAGATGATGTGCTAAGGGAACACATCGGTGTCCGTTGTTACATTTATATCGACGATATAATTATTTTTGGCAAAAAAAAGGAAGAACATTTTGACAATTTAAAGACAATTTTCAATACACTAGAGAAAACTCGTCTGAAAGTGCAGTTCGATAAATGCGAATTTATCAAGGAGGAGACCGAATTCCTTGGTATTATAGTTTGCCAAGATGGTATTAGAACTTCGCCAAAAAAAACAGATGCTATTATGAACTTTCCCCAACCCAAAAATCTTCACGAATTACGTTCATTCCTAGGAATGATGGGATATTATCGTAGATTTATAAAAGCGTATGCTGAAATTGCAAAACCTCTTACGGAAATGTTAAGAGGACAATTGGGAAGAATACCCAAGAATTTGTCAAAAAAGACACAACTTAATTTCACCGAACAACAAATACGGGCATCTAATCTGTTCAGACGATGTAATGCTCCACTATCCCGATTTCGACAAGCCCTTCGAGCTAACTACCGATGCTTCTGGCTATGCTCTAGGAGCGGTTCTTTCGCAAGAAAGAAAACCAATAAGATTTCTTTCCAGAACTTTAAGCAGAGCCGAGGAAAATTTCGCAGCAAACGAGAAAGAAATGCTAGCGATAATCTGGGCCCTACAATCGCTCAAATGCTTTCTATACGGATCAAAGAAGGTGAAGATTTTTACAGATCACCAGCCACTCACCTTCGCCCTTAGCAATAAAAACACAAACGCTAAAATGTAAAGATGGAAGGCTCAATTAGAGGAATACAATCATGAGCTCATTTACAAGCCAGGTAATACAAACATAGTCGCAGACTTTCTTTCCAGACCACCAATATCGAATATAAATTCATTGACCGTCCACAGCAGTGATAGTTCGTCGGAAAATTTAATACCGTCTGTAGAAACTCCTATAAATGTTTTTAAAAATCAAATTTTTATCACTGAAAATGCAAAATCTTCATACCAATTTCAAATTGTCTTTCCAACAATTCATAGACATATAATAACAGAGCAAACGTTATCCGAAAATACGCTAATTACCCTTTTAAAAAAATATCTAAATCCTTCTGTTCTAAATGGTATTAAGACAACCGAACCTATTATGTTAAAAATCCAAAAAATCTATCCAACTCACTTCTATAATTATAAAATCCGTTTTACCCAACTAGTGGTGCAAGACATCACGAGTACAGAAGATCAAGATAGAATCATAATCGAGGAGCATAACCGTGCTCACAGAAACGAGAGGGAAAATAGAATACAGATTCTGGAAAAGTTTTACTTTCCCTCTATGGCAAGGAAAACCAAACAAATAGCAAGATTGTGCAAAATTTGCAAAGAAAATAAGTACGAAAGACATCCAAATAATTTGAAAATAGGAGCTACACCATTACCCGAATACCCGGGACACACTTTACACATAGACATCTTTTCAACGGACAAACATAAGGTACTGACATCAATCGACAAATTTTCTAAACTGATCGTGGTCAAAAAATTAGAAGGGAAAAGTATCGAAAATGTAAGAAAACCCCTCAGGGAAATAATACTTTACTTTGGAATCCCAAAGTTCATAGTTTTTGATAACGAAAAAACATTTTGTTCACAACCAATAAAGTTTATGCTAGAAAACGAGTTCAACGTTACAATATTTACCGCACCACCCTACAAAAGCGAGGTAAACGGCCAAATAGAAAGACTCCACTCAACGCTGTCAGAAATTATGAGATGCTTGAAACAGGAACATCCCGAAAAGGATTTCGACGAGTTGTTGCAGTGCTCCGCAAACGCATACAATCATTCCGTACATTCCGTCACGAAAAAAAAACCAGTTGACCTATTTTTCGGTAGACCAACTTCGTTAAATCCCGATAATAGGGAAGAGATCTGGAAAAAAAATTTCGAGAAATTAAAGGCAAAACAGGAAAAGGACTTACAGTACCACAATAAAAACAAACAGGAAATGACCAATTATGAGATAGGAAAAAAAATTTCGTTAGGCAGAACAAAAGATTAGGAACTAAGCTTTCAAAGCTATACAAAGAGGAGATAGTTAAAGAGAATAGAAACTCCACTGTTACAACAGAGTCAGGCAGAATAGTTCACAAAGACCGTATTAGAAAATAATCAACCCATATTTTTTTTAGATCCATTCTTTCACTGAATTTTCTTCTCTGCTACGGTTCAGTCGAAATACTTGACTATTCCCGATCTGAAATCGTTACCATTGAAGATGGGCCCGGGAAAATTCAGATCGGAACCTACAGAATCATTCACGTAATAAATCTAACAGAGTACTTGGATATCACAGAGGACTTAAAGCATAACTTCATCAAAAATATACCTTCATCTCATCCCCTTTATCCATTTGTAGCAGAAGAAATTAAAAACGTAAAGGAGACCATTAACAACATAATTCCCAAAAACAGACATAAACGTGCACTAAATTTCATTGGATCAGCATTGAAATGGGTAGCTGGAAATCCCGATCACGATGATCTTGAGGCCATAAACAAAAAATTCGAAGGAATAATAGATAACAATAATCAGCAATTAGTAAGTAACAAAAATATTTTAGAAAGAATTAACAATGTAACCCAAATAAGTAACACCAACATAAAATCATTGAGGAATAGTAATGAATATCTAACAGCACTAATATTACAATACAAATTTAAAATCGATTTAATAAAGGAAGAAATGGCGGCATGAAATAACCCCCCAAAATATAACGCCCCAAAAAAAATATGAAATAACCCCCCAAAAATTTGTACAGAGAACAACAAAAACGATTTTTGGGGGGTTTTTTCTTTTTTTTGGGGTGTTATTTCATTTTTTCAATTGGGGGATTATTTCATATGAAATAACTCCCCAAAAATCTGAAATGAAATAAGTCCCTAAAAATATTTTGGGGACTTATTTAATTTTTAAATTACATATTTTAAAAGTCATAATGATGACAAATTGTGTTTTGTTATATTCACTGCATACGTTTACCAAACATAAAAAAGGGACTAAGTATCAAAAACTATAATTTCAGAATCCTAAACAAATTGGGATTATTTTTAAGTCCTGAATTTCAGAAATCGGAATCTCTAAGTCCCGAACTTTATAATTTCGAATTCGAAAATCCCGAATCGCTAATTTAAGCTTTTCTGCATAGCCGGCCTTCGGCCGGGCGCAATGATTTTATCCTCTATGGTATTTCAAACACCGGCTTCGCTAACTAAAGCTTTTCTGCATAGCCGGCCTTCGGCCGGGCGCAAGGATTTTCTCCTCTATAGTATTCCAAACACCGGCTTCGCTAACTAATGCCTTGTGCCCGACCGAAGACCGGGTTAGCAGAAAAGCTTTAGTTAGCGAAGCCGGTGTTTGGAATACAATATAGGGGAAAAATCCTTGCGCCCGGCCGAAGGCCGGCTATGCAGAAAAGCTTTATTTAGCGAAGCCGGTGTTTGGAATACTATAGAGGAGAAAATCCTTGCGACCGGCCGAAGGCCGGCTATGCAGAAAAGCTTTAGTAAGCGAAGCCGGTGTTTGGAATACTATAGAGGAGAAAATCCTTGCGCCCGGCCGAAGGCCGGCTATGCATTAAAGCTTTAGTTAGCGAAGCCGGTGTTTGGAATACTATAGAGGAGAAAATCCTTGCGCCCGGCCGAAGGCCGGCTATGCAGAAAAGCTTTAGTTAGCGAAGCCGGTGTTTGTTATACCATAGAGGAAAAAGTCTTTGCGCCCAACCAAAACTGAACAATATGTATTATATTGGGGTCTTATTTCATTTCTGGAATTGGGGAACTATTTCATATGAAATAAGTCCCTAAATATTGGGGACTTATTTCATTTTGATTTTGGGAGTTATTTCATTTCATTGGGGGTTTATTTCATTTTTGAAATTGGGGTTTTATTGCATATGAAATAACGCCCCACACTTTGGGGGGTTATTTCATATTTTTTTTGGGGCGTTATATTTTGGGGGGTTATTTCATGCCGCCGGAAGAAATAGTTAACATTGATAGAGCGATTCACCTCACAAAAGCTAATATTATTAACACATTCATCATTTCAAATCAAGAGGCTCACAAAATTAATGATATTTTCGTAGGAGATAATTTACCATTTAATTCTCTAGAAGAGTCACTAAATTTTGCCGATATCCAAATAGCATTTAAAGAAAATGTATTATTTTATATCATAAAAATACCAAAAACAGGAAAGGAAAATTGTAACTCTATTTTGATTAAACCTCTAAGTAAACAGAACTCGATTTTAAAAATAATGTATGAAAAAATATTAAGGTGTAATAAGAAATACTATGGTATTAAAACAGATTGTAAACTTAAAAGCGAAATTAAACTTTGTAAGCAAAATGAAATTATTAATTTGGAAAAAGTAAATTGTATTAAAAATTTATTAGAAAATAAGCCATATGAGTGCACCGTTACAAATACGGAACATGTAAACGAAATAGATGAAATAAGTGATGGATTAATTTTATTAAATAACTTTAATGGAGATATACTAATACAAAATAATACAAAAAAGCTAAATGGAAATTATGTAATAAAAATTATAAATGATACAATTAAAATAAACAACCTAAATTTTGTAGCTATGGAAACACTTAGCCTAAAGCCTTTACCTGCATTGCTTAAACATACAGATTCCCGTTCGAAGTACGAAGAAGTACTGTCTTTACAATTTATGAAAGAACTAAACGTTAAAAACATTAAGAAAATTAGTTCACTAGATTTGCTAGTTAAGTCTAGCATGTTTACACAATTTGGGCTTCTAACCTTCATTATAATTCTAATTCTAATTTTCAAATGGAAAAAACGTACAACAAAAGAAGTTATTGTCAAGAATATCGATTTTCCTCAAACAGCGCCTAGAACAGCGCCAAAACACATTAGTCTAAACGATATCCCATATTTTTGACCCAAAACGGGACGTTTGGAATTTCAGAGGGAGGAGTTAATACAATAATAATTAGTGCCCTAAATATTTTCCGCAACACATACGTTTTAATTTCTCATATTTCTCTTTAAATAATTTTCACATTTGTTTACGTCAGCGTCTGCTGTTATTAACGAAAACAAAGTATAAGGTTTCAAGCTACACGCGCAACCAAAATGTTATCGCATCAGCAATGTAAGGGCTTTATGCTCCAAATAAATTATTGTATTGTATGATTGGAAGTTTTTAGTTCTGTTCCAGCACCCGTAGTCATAAGTAACGGTATGAGCATAGCTCAGCACGCGTATTTCTAAATCAAACATATTTAACTAAGAAAGTGTATGGGCATAGCTCAGGAGAAAATATAATTTAAATAAAGAAATAATAAACCTTATTAATTTGAAAACAATAAAAGTTATTAGTTTTATTAATTTATATATTCTGGCTTCTTATGAGAAGGTAAGTTCAAATCCGGTTGTCCGTCTGTCCGTGTGCCCGTCCGCTGAAATGGGTTTTCCGAAGACCCCAGATATGATGAAGGCTAGGTTGTTACACATTTATGTCACATATAGTCCGGAATTGTTTGCTATTGAAATTCAGGAAGATCGGTCCATAAATGGCTGAGATATGAGCAAAAAACCACGACTACCTCTATTTTTTTCCATAAATCCCATGTTGTTGTTGTTTTTTAAATTCTTTTTTTTTTCTGCATATCTCGAGAGCGGCAAGAAATGCGGCTTTCAAATTTAGTACAAACATGTTGCTTGCCAATACACAAACTCTCTAAAAAAAATGGTCGGGATTGGAGAAGTGGGTGTGGCACTTCCCATACAAAGACGTTATACATTTCTGTATGTCTGGAGAACGAAACGAGCTAAAGTTGCCAAATTAGGTACAAACATATCGGTTATCTATACACAGTATCCCAAAAAAAATATGGGCGCGATTGTAAAAGTGGGCGTGGTACCTCTCGTACAAAGACATTATTGAAAATACTCAAAATTTTAAATTTTAGGGCTCTAGTATGACATATGAACACGTTTTATATACCAAAATATCAGAAAATTAGCAGCATATATTTCCCGAAAACCCTGAAACTTTTCTCCCAAAAATGGAAGAGTAATGCCCAAAATAAAATTATCTAAGTAAATGGTTTTTTCTACCTAAAGACGTGGGTATATAAATCTGCCAAATCGGTTAAGAAATGGTTAAGTTATTAGCATAGTACTCCAAAAATGGGCTAAAAAGCACCAAAATTTTTATAAAAACTAAATTTTTAGAGCTGTTACATGACCTATGGATACGTCTTATAGATCGGAAATTTTTAGTAGAACATATTTGCTGAAAAACTCGGAAAAATCGGTTCAGATACAAACAAGTTATTACCAAAATATAATTTTTATTTAAGAAAAATACCTATTTTCGGGAACCGTAGATCTTTCCGAGTCCAAGTTTTATTACCAAAGTAAATGGTAAATTTCTTCCTAAAGACTTAGGTGTATAAATCTATCAAATCGATTGGAAAATGAAAAGCTTGCAAAAACAGATAAATCTATTGTATGGCAACACGCCAGTGGTGGTGGTGTGTTTCCCTTTTTCGCATATTCACCTTTCATACACAAACAACAAACTCACACAAAGATATTTGCTTATATGAAAAAAAAATTCCACGGCCTATTTACTTATATTAAAGTAAAGTTCGCATGCGTACCAGTGGTCGATTGGTCTAGCCGTTATGTCACAAGTTACGTCTGAGTGTTGACGGGTTCAAATCCCATTCGATAAATTTTTTTTTCTCTTGGTATTTATAAATTATTTTTAATTAAATAAAAAATATATCAGTTTTTGCTATTTTTACTTTTATATCCTTTAAAAAACACCTTTTTTTATAAAATTTAGAGTTTTGTTCTAAATAAATGCGCATTTTTTTCTGTGGCTAATAATTTTATATAAAAACCAAACAATTTATTTTTGGTAAAACCCTTAATATCTCAAAACAAGAAATTCCGACTTAAGCCATTATTATTTAATGCCACAGATATATTATATATGTAGATTATTCTTATCGCACCATAGTGAAGGGTATATAAGATTCGGCATGGCCGAATATAGCACTCGTACTTGTTTTATATTAACTTTGCTTTAGTATTCCCTTTATTAATTCATTTCTTCTTTGACATATAAGTCTTATCTATCATATGTCTTTATCTCCTAATATTACTCTTAATCGAGTTTTTATATACTTTTCTTTTAAGTTTTGTGTAGCATCTTCCTAAGAGCAATATTTAACTTCAACCAATTCAAAAAAAAATCATTTCATGAGTTGACTTATTGTCAAAGTAACAATTAAGAGTGCTATTTTTGGCTATGACAAGTCTTATATACCCTTTACCATATTGCGTTAGGATTAGAAAGTTATATAACAAATTAAAATTTATTGAGTCCGGTTTTTCGTTATATGAACATTTCAATACTTAAGCGGCAAATCATGTTTGTGTTTGTTGTGTGCAAAACAGGCAAACAAAAAAGAACTTCAACCCATTAAAATAAAAAAACAACAATAAATTTTATTAGTACAAATTAGAGGTTTCCCGAACTGGTTTGCAAAGTACAACTTTGACGCTCTTATCTTCGGAATAAAAAATTTAATCAATTCCTTTTATTTTTCTTACAAAGAAAAAATTAAAAAGTTATTTTAATCACCAAGCTCGTAGAGTCAAGTAAGAAATTTGCTGTGCAACTTCACAAAAATTATTATATGGATTACTAAAAATCATAAAAATTTAAAATTGTGAATTTTTTTTCAACAAATGATATTTTTAATTTTGATTAAAAATATGTTCAAAAGGCTGTGCCATTTCAACCAATGTATTAACTGTTTCCATTATACATAAGAATAATTAACAAGAAATATATATTTCATTCAATTACCTCAGTTGATTGAAAATAAGTGACAAAATAATTAATAAAGTAATTGAATTGAGCAAACTAGTAATCAATTTATTTGTTAGAATCAATAAAAATTTTATTAAATATATATATTTGAATAACTGAATCAGGCTCGCTTTTGAAAAACTTAAATAAAACCGTGCAGTATTTAATATTCGGTCGAAGTAAAGCCGCTTTCCGAAAAACGCTTTCCTGAAACAGAAATAAGTCATGACAATTACATTCAAAATTCAAAAATGTTTAGGAGAGTCAGAAAACTGTGTTCAATAAATGGCTTAAATTTTTTAATCAATTAAGTTCCACAAATGTTAAAGAAGAAAAGTTAAAGAAGACTTTGACGTAAACGAAATTTTCGTGATGGCTTTAGATTTAATTGGTGAACTGGTTTATGAATAAAAGGGATTTTGATAACTTTTGAGTTGTGCTTGTTTAGCATTAAGTGTGCGATAGGTATAATAAAATTCAATATAATTACCGTTCTAACTCCTTTTCTAATTCCTTTTTTTATCTGGATTATTTTAACTTTCAAACATTAGATGGTTTATTTTTGTGTACGAGTTTTACCACAAAAAAAAAATAAAATAATTTAAATATTTATGTATTTAAAATTAATTTAATTTGTTTTGATAATTATATCTCATGCTTGACATTTCCCAATATAAATAAAACCAAATTGTACAAGTTTAAATTATTAATAATATCTAATTGAAAAAGCAAAAAATGTCAATTGAGATTTTGATTTATTAAATTACATATTATTTTTAAAACAAACAAAAAATGTTAATTTAATTAAATATATGTTTTTTTGTTTTTGTTCAATGAAAAAAAGCATGTGTGTAATTGATTCAATTACCACATTAATTAAATAATAATACGTTTCAAACAAACAAATTTGATAATGCTACAAGTAAGACCTGAGTGTTTAATTCTTATTCCATTAATAGTCTTATTTGTATAATATTTATAGCTTTTCTAAAGTATTTTGAAAAAGTTTCCTGACGAGTTTGCCTAAGCAACCAGCGAAATGCGCATATAAACTAGCTCTCCTTCAATAATAAATTTCAGTGCTTTTATTTAAAATAAAAATTGAAAATTTAGCACGTCATAGAGCCATCTTATAAATAAAAAAATTTTAATTTAATAAGAAACTAATGAATATTTTTTTCTCTGTAGTCACAGTGTATACTATTGAATATCATCAAAATATTTGCGAATCTTAACCACTGTACTTTTTTTGGCCGCCTAAGAACACTGGGCATCATGTTTTTTGCGCAAAAGCTTAAAATGGACAGACAAGCAGCCAGTTAACCAAACAGCCTAAAGGACGGACAATGTTATAAAGGATGGTTCTGAGTCGACTGGTATCCTGAAAGCTTAAGAACAAATATTTCCACATATCGCACTTGTTCGTAAAGAGGTTATTACAGCAAAATTCAAAAATGTTCAGTAGAAACAAAACCACTTTTAACAAGTGTTTCGCCAGAACGATTTCAATGACTTTCATTTTTTTTCTTTAATTCTTTACATTTATTATATATTTTATTTCGTTAATGAATTAATTATTTTTTTAAATAACTTTTAACTTAAAAATCTAAATTCTGACTTCCAACAGCTTGGGAAATTGTTTTTCGACTGTTATACTGTCATGTTATTGCAGAATCATTTTTAAAATAAAGTTTTGATTCTATACAATTATCTTAATACACCATTCTTGTCATTTTAAGTTCGCGAATTTTTTAGATATTTTAAATATATTAGATATTTTAAATTGAAGCTCCTTAAAAAACATTAAAAAACAACAATAGGCATATGAAAAACAAGTTTTTAAACAAACCAACCGTTTAATTATCAACAAGTAGACAAAATAACACGATTTCCTGGCGATATTTTCCAAAAAGTGAAAAAATATACATTTTGACGAAATACCCTCTTTATGGTCAAGTGCAATATGTGTTACACGTTGGTTCTGAACGCATAACATCTCACCATAATGTATGGTGGTGTAGGGTACTAAAAATGGTTCAATAGTTTCAAAACATTCAACATTACTTAAGTATCCTGTGTGAATTCGCAAGAAAAAAAATGTAAAAGAAAAGTGCAGAAAGGTAAATATCCTCGTTTTTTTTTAAACATAAATACATATATCCAGATATACAAATAGAAACATACATACATGTGTATATATTTTCTTTCAAACAGTACCGATCAAAAAATATATCCACTCCCCATGTCCCCATGGAAAACATAAACATATACATACATGTGTGTGACATCGCATAGAGAAAGGAACCTAAGGGTAAAAAAAAAATCAATTTTCACTTTTTTTATTTGATGTGGACAACATCTGAGCGCGTTTTCAAGGTTGACCAACACGTTCTTGACGTCATGAGAAGTGTCGCTTTCAAATGAGACCAATACCAACACGCTCAGTGATGGTACACCAAAGATACACGTATTTAAATCTTTAAAAAGGTTTTAAATGGTTTTTTACCCTTAGGTCCCTTTCCATTTTGCGCGTCACATAAATATATATTGAACTCAACTCAACTCAACGTTTTGGTTAACCTACACTGTACATATTTTTTAGCCTACGCTGTATTTATAAAATATATTTTAAAACCAAGAATGTTTCCTTGTGTCACCTTATTGTTTAAATGATGGTTCAACGAATCAATGAAGAAAAAAGTGAGCACATAAATAAATAAAACAACAATAAAAACATCTGCAGCAAAAACAAAAAAGGAAAAAAAAATATAAAAAATGAAAACAATTTCTTCATGCTCAACATGACGTAAGCGATAATTTATTTACGACTTCGTTTTTATTAATGTTCAATGATTTTGGTCTCTGTTGCCAATGATTTTTAATCTTTTGCTGTTTGTCTTTTGCTGTTTCGTTTGCTTGCTCTGGTCCTTTTGTTCGATCTTAACATGTCCTATTTGTGGCAGCATTAACAGCAGACAAAAATATGAAAGTTTTTGTTCTTCAGGCCTCGCTGTTACAACAATAACAAGTACATGTTCATATATATTTAATTTTAACTTTCTTACTCAGTCCTTTAAGCATCGAAATATTTCCAGCCATTTTTCTTAATAAGTATGTCTGTAGACATTTTTTTAAGGTAAAAATGTTGTTGTGTATTTGCCTTCCGCCTGGCATTGAATGTAAAACAAGATTCAGTAAAGTTCTTGACGTAATTTTGTCTTAATTATAACTTAAACAATTGTTGTTCGCTTTAATTTTGTTGTGAATCAAGAACTCTTAAACAAATACAAAATTGCTTAAATTTATTTTTAACGAAAGAACACAATTGCACGGTATGAACTAGGGCTTCCAATCGGGACTGGTTTTTCCGAATCCCCGAGGTTCCCGGGATTATTAAAAAATGTTCGGGATTTTTTTAAATTATTTTTTTCTTTATACCCAATATATAAAAACTTTTTAGACTGTATTAAAAACAACTTTTTTTCAGTTAAAATACATATTTCATGTACATTAGACCGACTCAAGTTGTATGGAGCCGAAAAAAGTGTTTTAGTTACCTCTCTCGAAATAAAGCTTGATATGTTTTATGATGATTCCCAAAATATTTTGGTTCTAGCGTTGACCATCCGTGAGCTAGACCATTTTTAAAAAAGTCTTTTTTCAGTTTTTTTAATTTTTTTTGTAATTTGCTCCAAGACGACATAAATAAAATTTTTGTAAGTTTTTGAAAACGGATCTTTTGCTTATCACCAGGTTATTATAATTGTAAAATCAAACAATTTGATACCCATATTGCCTATATATGAAAAATATAAAATAGATAAAATATATCGTGATTTTCGCGTTTTATGTGAATAATTACAAACATAAAAATAAATTAACATTATTTTAAAACAGATTTCATTTGAAAAGCAGAACATAACTTCCACATACGTAAAATTTGTATGAAACCCCGAAACGAAAATATGTATTTAGCTTAATATCTCAATTAGCAGGTCGCAAGTGGTCAAGTTTTATATACCATTTAGGGTATTCATTCGGTTAACCGTTAATTGGTTAACCGATTAATTACTACCCGACTAACTGATCGGTTAATTTAAAACTGCCTTTTTTCGATTAACTATTTAACCGGTTAATTTCAGTCGATTAACCGATGCATCAAAATTTTTAACTTTTTGTAGTGTTATAACATATTTTTTGGTATTTTTAATTATTTGTTTCGCTCATATACAAAATGTGTTTAGAAAATATTTTTTCATAGAAACAGTGAAGGTGTTCAGTGATCTGCATTTTTAAAAAGTATTTGCTGTCAACAGCTTTTTGTTTCACGTACTTTTTATATGTATGCGATTAGTTTTTTGTTTCTTCTCATATCTTCTCATAACAATCTTTAAACGGAATTAACCGATACAATTATAAGTGTTAAAAATTTTTTAAAAATAAAACAGGGGCTACTCTCTATTGCGATGCCAAAGAAAATTGTAGCAAATTTAGTGATTGGTACACTTTAATGCGTTTGCGCATATGTCTTTCGCATATTTTAAGTTTTTTCTTTTCTCAAACCATCACTATTTCTTTTATTTCAATTTACCAGTTTCCAATTTATTTTACATATTTTGACATTTCATTACTGTCAATCTGCGCCATCTTTAATTTTTATTTTCAGTTTTGCTTAATTTTCAAACAATTTTGCGAAAGTGATAGCGAGTACCAAGTTAGCATTTAGCTTTCGCATCGAAATTGCAATAGAGAATAGCCCCCAGGACTCTAATGGAATAAAGGAAGATTTTTTATGTTTACAAAAATCCAGGAAGAGGGCTGAGAAATAAGATATTCTGTATTATGGATTCCTTTTGATTTCTCCAACATCTACGATAAATGAAAGAATTTTTTCAAAGTACAGTTTTATCAAAACTAAAGAAAATAAGCGCTTAAATCCTAAACATTTTAACCAAATTATTTGTATAAAAGATTATTATCTTCTCAAACTATTGAAATAACTTATAAAATTATCTTATAGTTTATTTTTTTTTAAAAAATATGTATTACATATTTATGAATTATTCTTTTTTTTTGTTCGTTATAGTTCAAGAATTGTTAGGTTTGTTATGTTAATGGTTTTTATATATGGGGGATTTCATGTCAAGTGACCCAACTTTTGAAATCGATGTCTTCCGATTTGGATGAAATTTGCACCAAGGTTAGTCTTATTGGATAGTAGTTTAGACACAAATTTTCAACAAGATCGGTTTCTGTTTAAATTTTAAAAAATTTAAAAAAATACAAAAAAAATTTTTTTCGATAGCTTGAAGAAATAGCTATTTAATTTGTTGGGGACAAATTTTGCTAACACCAATAGATAATAAGTTACATGGATGAGAAAGAACACCGGTTTGGCCAAATTTTGACCCCCTCTAACTCAGAAACTTTTTGACCGATCTTATTGAAAATTTGTGTCTAAACTACTATCCAATAAGACTAACCTTGGTGCAAATTTCATCCAAATCGGAAGACATCGATTTCAAAAGTTGGGTCACTTGACATGAAATCCCCCATATGTATTGAAATTACTTATAAAATTAACCCATTATTAACCGATTAAACCAAAACCTGGGTTAATTAATCGAGCGATTAACCGATTGAAGCAAAAGCCCGATTAAATGAATACCCTAATACCATTGGATGCTGCTTCAAAAACTCTTTTCGGTGATACCAAATTTTATTTATGTCGTCTTGGAGCAAAGTACCAAAAAAATTCGAAAACTGAAAAAAGACTTTTTTTAAAAATGGTCCAGCTCACGGATAGTCAACGCTAGAACAAAAATATTTTGGGAAACATCATAAAACATATCAACCTTAATTTTCAGAGCGGTAACAAAATCACTTTTTTTAAGTCGCTCTAATGTACATATATGTACATCCAAATCGGAAGACATCGATTTCAAAAGTTGGGTCACTTGATATGAAATCCCCCATATGTATTGAAATTACTTATAAAATTAACCCATTATTAACCGATTAAACCAAAACCTGGGTTAATTAATCGAGCGATTAACCGATTGAAGCAAAAGCCCGATTAAATGAATACCCTAATACCATTGGATGCTGCTTCAAAAACTCTTTTCGATGATACCAAATTTTATTTATGTCGTCTTGGAGCAAAGTACAAAAAAATTCGAAAACTGAAAAAAGACTTTTTTTAAAAATGGTCCAGCTCACGGATAGTCAACGCTAGAACAAAAATATTTTGGGAAACATCATAAAACATATCAACCTTAATTTTCAGAGCGGTAACAAAATCACTTTTTTTAAGTCGCTCTAATGTACATATATGTATTATTATATTATATACTATCATTTAACCCGCTACTTCGTTAGCGTCTCCTTTTCTTTCGTGGACATATTTTTACGCCAAAGCTTATGTTTCTATGCTTTAACTTGCTTAAATGCTAGCATGTAACCCGCTACTTTGTTCATTACTTAATTTTACTTCGTTTGCACTAAAACCTTGAGCAAAAATAGTAATGCATATTTGCTCAGTTGCAAATAAAAGCAAACAACAGCTTTTGACATACGGACCGCCATATTTTTTTTTATTTGTAAAAAATAAAGTTGTTTTTTACTGATTTTAGGCATTCTTGATTGTAAAAAAATTGATTTCAATACCTTAATGATGAAACAGAACTCAGGCTCAACGATGTTTTCCATAAAATAAAATCAATTTTATTTTGAAAACGTTTTTTCTCATGCTCTCACATAGAGACAATTATTCTCTCAACAATGCTACCATACTTTCGTTCAATTTCATACATTTTGTAAACAAAGAAAAAAAAGAACAAAAGAAAACGAAAGAAATGAGAGAAAATTTGCAGTTACGGTCGACGTTTTAATTATGGGCTTAAGAATTTTTGCCTGAAGTTGGAGACTCAATTCTGTTTCATCATTATGCTTGTGCGTAATTGTAAACAAATGATCATTTTTGACAACTTATGATAGTGTTGCCAGAAGTTTTTTGTGTTGCCCGAATAGATTTGTAAAATAATAGCACAGTTGCACCAAAAATAAAAGTGGTATGCTCACGATCAATCATAATATTCACCGAAAATTTGCATAGTGCAATTTGCACAATGACCATCGTGATAACCCTTAAAGTTTAAATTCCTGTTCTTAGAAATAATATTTAAAAAAACAATGAGCGTTATTACAGTTCTCGATGTCTAAAACACCTCTGTAGTAGATTAAAGTAACACACAACCTGAGTTCTTTAATCTCCTTCAAAATTCGACTTACGTTGTTATCGACATCGAGAACCGTAATAAGGCTGAATATGTTTATTGAGACAACAATAAAAAAATAAAAATTTCTGAACGAAAATTTTTATTTTATTTCAAAAACAAAAATTTGTTGTATGTGTGTGTGCTTGCAAGCAAATTTAAAACACTTTTTAAATCCTTTAATCCTAAAAATTTAGAAAAAAAATTTATATTGTGCATAGCTACACAAAACTATCTTTAAAATGATAACTGTTTCATACAAAAAATTGTTCCCGTATATATATATAATATTCTGAAATAGATGTAAAACCTGAGATACATTTGTTAAAGTATTGATTTTGTGTAAATGAGTGTGATCTGTTTACTAAATTGGTAGCTGGAGTTTTTGTATTCTATTTTTTATTATATTTCTTTCAATTGCTCTAAAATTTTTCTACTCAAACATTATTTGTTATTAAATACAAAAATTTTTAGTACTTACTTCTTAATAGAAAATTTTTTTAAAAATTTTTAGATGGACTTACCTAGAATGGAAAGTAAAAAGATATATGTTAGTAGTTATATAATATAAAAATTTGGCTTATTATATACAGATTGAACTAATAAATAGCTGGATGTGAAAACCGACTCAACTTTAATAAAAAGTGTTAGTACTTAGTAAGAAGTTTTAGTAAAAGGGACTGGAGAGCAAAATTCACTAGCTGAAGGTAAGAATTTCGATGGAGATAGTTTCTGATCGATTGCAATCGATCGTAGTGTGTGGAAAGCTTTTTAATGGGAGAAGAATAGAAAAATTCTGAATAATGTTCAGTTTATCGCAGTCAAGCTTTTTGTTCCATAACATTATTCACAAACCACTTCGGGTGCGTAACACATGTTTAGAACATATGAAAAATTGTTCAAAAGCATTATCAATATTCTTGCTTATATTTCTAAAATATATTTTAGCGGTTTAAGTTAAATTACAATAAAAAATGTTAGATGCTATCTGGAATATTACTCTTTAATTAATGGGTAATTCCATTTCAAATCGACCAAGATTGGGACCCGATGAAATGAACCTTCACACCAAATTTCATTCAAATCGAAAGGGATCGGGTCCCACTCCTATGCTCATGTTCTGTAACTCCCGCGGCGAGAAACTTTTCGATTGAAATCTGAGAAATTAAACAAAAATGCCATAAATTGAGACAAACAGCTGTTTTTCTCACTTAACTGCGTCTGTAACATTTTTGTCGAGTAATAACTGTCACGTAAGGAAATTTCTCGCCAATATACTGAAAAAGTGTGTCTGTAAAATTTTTGAACTGCCTTGAACTGTCAAATAAACTCACGCATAAAAACGGGGTTAGAAAAAATTTTAACACTAAAGAATAAATTAAAAATGCAAAATGCAATGAATATAAACACGGACGAGATTAGTATTTTGTTCTTGGCAGATTTTTCATAGTTTTATTATATTGTTTTAACATTTTTCAAAAATATACGAATGTTTTCAAAGCAATTTTGTAATCAACAAACATTAAAGTCACACTTTACATTTTTTGGTATAGCCGACGGTTGTATTTTCGCCGTCGTCGTTGAAAATTGTTCAATTTTAGTCAAATTTGGTCGCCGTCAATGTATGTTTGACTGGCGTTCACAACATCTACAATTTCATATCGGCTTCGACTGGAATACGTAATCTCTTTTGATAGTTTTCGACATGAGTTACAGACACACTTTTTTATCACATTTCGAGAAACGATGGAATATTTTGTTTCACATGTTTTCGATGCGAGAAGTTCTCACCAAAGTTACAGAACATGGGTACTGGTCGATTTTACATAGAATTACTCTAATAGAGATCCTGATATATATTTTAATCATACAAGATATAAAAATACCATCTTTTACATTTACAAATATCTAAAAATTACCATTGAAGTAAGGAAAGTCGCACTTACACACCTTGAGCTTTAAAATTTTTTGAAATTCTAAATAAATTAATTTTTACCTTTAAAAGAATGTTAGTAATATCGAATAAGAAAACTACATAGACTATGTTTTTTTAACAAAATTTTATTAAGAAAAGCTTTTATCGTTCTTTGTTTCATATTTTAGTCGTCATAATCTGATTCAACAACATCATCAGGCTGATCTTCATCTTCACCTTCGCTTTTGATCCTTTCAAGAATTTTTTGCATTTTATCGTGAGGAAGTGGTTTGAACCATTCATGATTAATTGGTGGTATACAGTAAATAAGATACTGGAGGTTCTTGACTTTCTCGAACTTTATTGGTTTGACGCTGATTTTTGGAGGAAGTTGTAGGAAGAGCTGCACTGCTCGGCCAATATTTCGAGTTTTCATGTTTAATTTGGCAAAGTTTTCATGCTCATTCAAAAGATCATCTTTGTATGAGAGGTTCCGTGGGACATCATTCCTAAAGTGTAACCATTGCATTTTTCGGATTCCCGAAAATAAAATAAATCAAATACTAGTGCAAAAAGATGAAACAGATGTTTTGACCACAAGAGCTTAAACAAGTCGCCAAATTTTAGCACAGAACTTTTCTGAATTCACGCATTCAGTCCACGTGACAAATTAGTTTTAATATTTGCTTAGAGCACAAGGGGCTTATGTGCTCATTAGGGAGATCGATTATTCGACTTTTTTCAATAACCGGTTTTCGAATATTACGAATAGTTGCTATTTTAAAAAACTTCGAACTACAACCGGTTAACAACATAAAAACACAAAAATCAAATAAGTTTTTGTAATAAAACGTTAATTTGAATAAAAACAAAACAATTTGCAAAGGTAAGGAACCAACAAAATACATATGTACATATGACTTAGATCAGACCTAACAAATATTTGACGATAAAATCTAAGAAAATAGGACCAGTAAATTGATCAAACTTTAGCTTAATTTTCAACAATTTTTTATTGATTTACTAAACTTTATTTGTAAGAAGATATTTGTATAATGTAATTTAGAAACTGTTGAATGATGTTTGATCTAGACAAACGTTTTACAAAAGCAAATAAATTATAGGAATTTAATAAAGTTATTATTTGAAATATTCTCCCAAATTTATTTTGAATGAGTTTTAATTTGTTGGTGGTTAAGCATGTCTATATAAATCAACCATATTTTTGAAAAGTTGCAAATAAACCCTCTCAGCCAGGATTATCTATTTCGAATTATTTTGTTTCAGCATTATAGAAACGAATAGTAAAATGAACATGCTTTTTGTGTGAAATATTTGTCAATTCGTCGACTACAATTTAAGACCTTCCATAACATTGTTTGATATCTTCAATTTTGATTTTTTAGTTCTTGGTGTTTTTATAAATAAAACTGGTAGAAATTTTTCCCATATCGTGATTCCGCCGGAATGTTGTAGTTTTCAGCTTGAAGCGATGCTAGAACTACTTAAGAGTTATAGTGCCTTAAAGTGCATTTCGTCCTCGGCAACACAATAGGCCAATATTTCACCAATGATTCATTTTTGGCAGCGTATTTTAGTAAAGTATTCTTTGTCGTCTCTTTAGAACTACTTCGAACGGAGTTCAGTTTTATGTGGAGCACATTAATGTCAAGCATGTAGACTAATTAAAGGTGATTAATAAGTCGTGACATGGAAGAACCTTTGTAACTTATAATTTTAGGGCACTTCAAGCCCTTCACTTTGTCTTTTAAATCACGTTCGCAAAATCTCTAGAGATATTTAGAATACTCTCGCACAAATTCTTACTTTTTAACTGCATACGTTTTTGTAGTATTTATAATAGTTTTTGTTTTCTTTTTACAAGAACAAACGCTTTTATAAGAGATTTGTATTTACAGTGTTCATAATGGTTTTTGACCTCTGTTACATTTTGTTTTGCATTCTTCAATAAAAGTTTAAGTTTGACCAATATTCAATTAGAAAATACTTAAATTACGGGTACATCTATAACCAGAGTAATGAGAATGTATATTAATTACACATATTTAAAATAACCGGTTTATTATACCAAAATAACCGGTTTATTCGATATTCGAAAAATGGGCATTTTAAAATAATCGATTTGGGCAAAGCAAACATAACCGGTTAAAACCAGTCGAATAATAACCGTTCGATCTCCCTAGTGCTCATATACCCCTTGTGCTCCAATTTTAAAGACAATGATAATACCAAATCACCCACTTCCGTAACCATCACCTACAAATTCCATATGTAAACTCAATTTTAGAATAAAAAAAATGCACTCAAACCACTTGTTCTTTAAGCCCCTCATATATTTTAGGTTAAGGTTTAATTCAAAAACTAAGAGCACATGTTCATAGCTCAAAGGGGGCATAATTTCAATGTAATATTTTGTTTTTTTTTTTTTTTTGCAAAGTGACATAAGTTTTTGAAAAAATGTACGGGAAGTATTATTGATTTCTAACCAAAGATATATTCACACTTTTTGAGAAAAAAAAAACGAATTGACCTAGAAAAACAGGGAGCCACGGGTATTTTTCTTGTGTGCAAAAGTGTGTAGAACTGTCATATATCAAAGTTGTTTGAGAAACTACAAGTGTACACATTAGGGTATTCATTCGGTTAACCGTTAATCAGTTAACCGATTAATTACTATCCGGTTTGTTTAAAATTGGCTAATTTCGATTAACGATTAAACTGGTAAATTCCAGTCGATTAACCGATTAACCGCTGTAGCAAAATTTTTAATTTTTTGTAGTATTATAACACATTTTTGTGTTTTTAATTATTTGTTTCGTCTCATATACAAAAGGTATGTGCTTAAAAAATATTTTTTTCACACAAACAAAGTAGTTCTCCAGTGATCTTCATTTTAAATAAGTGTTTGCTGTCAACGGCTTTTTGTTTCACGTACTTTTTATATGTATGTATTTAGTTATTTGTTTCTTCTCATATCTTCTCATCAATCTTTTAAAGGAATTAACCGAAACAATGAGAAGAGTTAAAAATTTAAATAAGTTAAAACAGGACTCTCATGTCATAATGGAAGATTTTATACGCTTTGAGATATCCAGGAAAAGGACGACTGAGAAAATAGATATTCTCTATTATGGGTTGCTTTCAATTTCTACAACATCAACGATAAGTAAAAGAATTTTTTCCAAGTCAAGTTTTATCAAAACCAAAGAAAAGAATCGCTTAAATCCTAGCCACCATATTCATAAGAAATATTTTAGGTTTATAGCAGGCTTATGAACCGAATTTTCTATGAAAATTTGTTTAATAAACCTTTTTTAATCAAAAATATTTTTTATGGTTATGGGGGTAAACATTTAAACAAAATTTGGGTTCTTCACGAAAGGCGGATTATCAGGTTATATGGTTATGTAATTATATTAACAGCAACAAAATATATTTACAAAAAAACTTGCGAACTGTATTTTCTTGTTGTGAGTATAACTAAACATCCTTATAACCAGATAACAAGCCTTCTGCGACCAACCAATTAAATTTTTTTCTAAAAGATTATTTTTTAAGGTCTCCTTAAACTATTGAAATAACTAATAAAATTATTTAACAGTTTTTTTTTTATTACTGCAAAATATTTATGTATTAATTAAAAAATATGTATTACATAATTTTGACTTATTTTTTATTTGCTCGTTTTAGTTCTAGAAGTGTTGTTTGTTTTATGTTATTGTTTTTTTTTACAATTAAAATCCAAATAATAAATAATTTATGTAATTTTATTTATTGAAATTACTTAATTTATAAAAACAACTTTATTAAACGGTTAACCGATCAATTTCAAAATTAATTAGCCGATTAAACCAACACTTCGGTTTATTAATCCAGCGATTAACCGATTAAAGCAAAAGCTCGATTAAATGAATACCCTTGTACACATTTAGATCAGCGCTTAACGAAATTTCCTAAAGAGGCAAAATAAACTGGTGCTACTTTATTGAGTTAAGGGGAGCTGCCTCGACCTCTAATATTGAAAAAAAATCAAAGGCCCCTAAATTAACTTCTTCGAATATCTCAATCTGTCATTAGTTAAAACTTTAATAATGTCAAATCCACTAGCTCGAAATTTGAAGGACTCATTCGATTAAAAGAGCGCTAAACATGTCATCAGAAGCCGTGATGTGGAAAATTTGCGCCGACACTGGCAGAATATTAAATAAAGTAGCAGAATAAGATTTGATTCATTATTCTTAGTTCATGTTAAATAAAGATTCAATAAAAAAACAAGTTAGAGTTCTATATTCGGCTCTGCCGAATGTTTGATACATTCCACCTACAGTTAGAATATTTCAGGAATTGGCTTTTTAAGGGATCTACGGTAAACTATGGGCCGATTTTCACGAAATTCACGACAAAGTGATTTATGCACAGAAAAAAATATCTCAAGAAAATTTTTAAAAATACAGTTTGTTAAAAATATCATTTTAGGTCAATGAAAAAATGTATAAAAATTGCGCTTTGCAAAATAGCACTTAATAAAGATAGACAATAGACAATTATGTCGTCAAAACGATGCAATATTATCCTGGGGTACGTAAGTGTAAGATTATCAGATTAAAAGCATTAAAATGTTGCTACTTTTTATGGCATTTCCAAGTAGATAAAAATGTTAAAAAAGTAGTCATAAAATAAACTCTACGCTAAAACACAACGCAGGAATTCCATTTTGACGTACATTTTTTTCTTTGAATTGAAAAATATTATAAGTTTTTAAAAATATACTTTGCAAAAAATAAAATAATAAAAAGCAATATTAGTATTGTGGTTATTTTATTGAACTGTTAATGGTTTTTAATCCAAATTTAGATATTTTAATTAGGCTTAAGTTCATTGAATTTAATTTTCATTAAATTATTTTTATGAAGACAGGAATTTTACAACATGAAATTAATTAAAATTTAATTGATAATTTTTCATTCTTGACTGCGCTGAGATTTGAACCCAGGCTTTCACGGACAGGTTGCCCAGACTCCTGTCTTCATAAAAATAATTTAATGAAAATAAAATTCAATGAACTTAAGCCTAATTAAAATATCTAAATTTGGATTAAAAATATTAAAAAGCGTCAAAAAAAATTGAAGAAGCAGAAATAATAAAAATACTGGAATACTTATCTGAAAAACATTTTGAGATAGACAAGTTATAAATTCGATTAGCAAATTTATTAAAAAAATTTATATTGTCAAATGAAATGTTTATTGTTAAAAAAAATGCTTCGGAAAAGATTAAAAGTGAAATTGCAAACAAAATGAGTTGCTCATATCAAATACAGTCGAAAGGGTAACAAAAATTGACGTGAATACCTTTAATAAAACATTTTTAATAGTCAAATAATTAAATATTTCTTCAGATCAAAAAAAAAAAAATATTTTCATCAAAGTAAAGACAGTATTTTTACAACTCTTGTCCATTTTTAATAGCTTTAATATCATTGCAAATAAGACTTGAGTGTTTGTAATTCTCATTTGCTTTACAGTTTTATTTGTATATCTTTATCAAAAATTATTTTCGGGAATGAAATATTTATTATTAATTAATTTATTTATTAATGATGTGCTAATAATCCCAATTTTTTAATGAATACACTGAAATTTATTATTGTGGGAAAGCTAGTTTCTATGCGCATTTCGCTGGTTGCTTAGGCCAGCTCGTCAGGAAACTTTTTCCAAATACTTAAGAAAAGCTAAATATAATATACAAGTAAGACCATAAAGTGAATAAGAATTTTAAACACTCAGGTCTTACATGTAACAATATCAAAGCTTCAACAAAGACACAACAATAAACAGTCAATTTTTCTTTTTACATTCCCCTACAATTGGCTGGTTTTTTTCCAACACGAATTGTAGTTGTAAGAGGATAGAAAGAAAAAAACAAATTTAAAAAAAACAAGTTGCTTAAATAAAGCAGCTTGCCATTTCAGTTTTTTATTTGCCGGGCACATGCAAATTTATTATCAAAAATTATTTTCGGGAATGAAATATTTATTATTAATTAATTAATTTATTAATGATGTGCTAATAATCCCAATTTTTTAATGAATTTAGTTTCTACAAAGTCTTTGGAAAAAGTTTTTCTGATATTCTGACCTAAGCAACCAGCAATATGTGCAAAGAAACTAGTTTATCCCCCAACAATAAATTTTAGTTTATTTATAAAAGCATAAAAACTGGGAATTAAGCACATCATAATTAACGAATAAATTAGTAAACATTCTATAAACATTTTGTTTTATTTATTCAACATTTCCAACAATTAATTAATTTTAACAAATCACGTAAACCTTCTGAAAAAAAAAATTTATTTTGGTCAACAACTTGTTCTAATTCAATAAACTTGACTGTTGACTAAAAATTCAATAACTACACCTACAAACTTTTTATGAATGCCGCAAAAAATCGTCGCTGCAGAAAATGCAAAATTTTTTTTAATCAAATACGGGATTTTCGTATTCATATATGAAACTTGTTTTTTTCTATGTAGGCTTTATTTGTCTCGCAATATGAAATTTTTCACCGATACGAGTTCTTTTTGACTGATACCCACTTGCTACTCGGTACCAAAGTATCGATGCCGAAAGTACTCCGCATCGAATGAAACGTATCGAGTAATAACTTGTTGTTACTCGTATCGTTTTATTCCTAGATATATGTATATGGGGTCTTATATGAATAATAGAAAGTTTAACATGAGGAATGAAAAACTAAGAATACCCTCATCCCAAATTGTTCTGATGGAGGGTATAATAATGAGAAGAAAATAATATTTATATCCTAACGTGGTCCATGTCTAAAAGTGTTCTTGTATTATGACACCAGCCCATTTATAAACGCTAGAAAGTAAGAATTTTATACAAAGATTCTAAAATCGTTCACATCATTTAATGCTAATGGAAAAATGTCGATACTCATATTCAACTTAACTTCCTGATTTAAGGATATAAAAAGCAGATATTAAAACAAAACTAATGGCCTGTTCAACGATTTCGAAAGAACAACTTCGATCGCATTATAAGTGATCGAAAATGGATTTGGGTTCAACTAACTCTATTCTGTACGATTATTCGAACGAACGACAACTCGAAAGAAAACGTAAGTACTTTCATATAAAAAGCAGTTTATCGATATCGAAGGTATCGTCAAGATTACGAAAACAAATGTCAAAACCACTCACTTGTTGTTTTGTTGTCAAATCGTTGAATTTTAAAAAACAAGAAATATTTAAGAGTAATTTAAATAAATAATGAATAAAAATGGAGCACATTACCACTTGTCAGATATGCACATATGTAAAATAAAAATATTTTATTAATTGTTTAAACGTAAAATTATAGTTTAAGCAAGTAAGAAAGTATAGTCGGACAAGCCCGACCATTTGGGACCCACGGGCAATCATGGACAATCCTGAACAAAATTATGTTATGAGGTTAAGATTTAATTAAGAGTTGTTTGTGCCGAATATTATTTAGGTATCTTCATCTAAATATATGAGATTTTAGAATGGGGGTTTATATGGGAGCTATGGCTTATTTTGGACCTACCAGGATAACATTTTATTATGACATATTAGCTATTGTAAAACTCATTTACGCCAATTTGTGTGAATACTAACATTTGTAAGGAAGTTATGGCATTAAAAGTCATTTTCGGGAGTATTATTTGTATGGGAGCTATGGTCAAATATAAACCGATTCCAATAAAATTTGGTAAGATGATTGTGATTGCAATAAATTAGTTTGGACAATATTTAATCTTAATATCAGCATAATAAGATCATTTATCGAACAAAAACCCTATCCGGAAAGAATCTTGTATTAGGGCTAAGTAAAATTATGGACCGTTTCGGCCCATTTCCAATATGTGCCAAATTTCATCAAATTATCTCCAAAATTTCGACCTGTACTTTGCGCACAAGGTTACATGGACATCCAGCCCGCCTGTCAGCTGGACGGACATAGATGGATCGACTTAGCATGATTGTGAGTCGATCGGTATACCTTAAAGTAGATAGGACCCATATTTTAGGGTGTTATACATATCAGCACAAATGCATAATACCCTCTCTCCACTATTGTGGTGTGGGTATATAAAGTCGACAATGCAGCAACTGCTAACATTTGTCGAATACATGGACGAAAATCTTAAGTTGGCAAGAGGTGCACTAGTGCTTGGAGCAAATAAATTTTCGATGGACGAGCAACGGAAAAGTAGAAGCCAAAAACTAAACGCCATTGTACCACCTACGCGTTCTATTGCAGAGAAGAAGATGGTAAACGACATTATATTTTAAGGCAGAAGAAAACCATAGGTTTAAATTGATTTTGAAATAATATTTACATATATTTACTTTTAAAATGCAGGACAAAAACAAAAAAAGGAAAAAACAACAAAAGCCTGCAAAAAACTGGTCGCGGTATTTACAAAGGAAACTATTTAACTTTTCTAGTACAGAAAATTAATGGGTTTATTTATTTGTTTGCATGATTTTTTTTTTTTTTTTTGCTTATATATTTTGTTTTTGATTACATTTAACCTTTGTTTACTCTTTTTTTTTAAGTTTTGGTATCAATTAAATTTTTTTTTATTTTCTGACTTTTCTATACAGCTGATAAAATTTCAAACACAGTTGTATTTGTTATCAAGCAAATAAGTATTAATTTTGATACTTTTGAACAAAAACGCAAAAAATTATAGAAATATCTCATATGGCAGTACTATATTTTTTTACTACGTAAGTAACAAATATTGACACTCGTAAAAGCAAGCGATCGAAAGCTGTCGAAATGGTTGAACCCAATCTGATTCGAAATCGAGCGAATGGATTGCGATCGCTTCGATTTGCTATCTAGATCGTTGAACAGGCCATAAATAAAATATATTTTAAGGCGAACAAAAGCATTCAAGACGAAAACGATTAACTACCTCATTATAACGTCCTTAAGAACGTTATAAAACGAATAAAATACAATTATATAAAATTATATTACGGGAGTGGGCTATATGGGATCTATTAATTATAAGCCATTCTTTATAAAACCTGACCTCACAGTATTATATCTCGTTGACTAATTTAACCTAAAAAAATAATTAAATCAAGACATACTTTAAAGATAAAGGGAACAAGGTTTGTGTTGAATTCAAATCTCCACTCAGTTTATTCCATCAGCTCGACTTTTCGAGATATACCGTTATTTTCAAAATAAAGACACTTCCACTACATATATTGGAATAACTTGAAAACGGTGCACCATATTAACTTGAAAAAAAACAAAATTCGCTAACAAAATTATCTTTAAGCCGTGCTAACATTTTTTTAAATATGCGCAGTAGTTTCAGAGATATCGTTGAAGTTTTAAAAAAAAGAACAATTTAAAAAAAAATTTATTTAAAAATTCATAAAAGCTTACAGGTTAATAAAAATAAACCTGTTTTATTTTTTATAACTTAGTGAATTATATTTCGAAAAAAATCACCACAGTTTTGGTATAAAAACAGTAAGCTTAACATATTTCGAATGAAATGAGCTTTATTATTACAATTAATCGATGCAAAACTTTTGATTTCATTCAAAATTTACTGAGACAACTAAATTTATAAAAATTGCGATTTCCGTAAAAAAAAATAAAAAACCAAGTTTAAAGAAATTAAAAAATAAAGAAATTGTAGGTACATTAAAAAAATGTAAAGTGTCACAAAATTAAATATCAATGCTAAAATTTTAATATTGTTTGAAAGTGGTTCAAAAATATTGACCATTGTTTTGTCTTTCACAATGAAAGCATTAGTTTCGTTTTTATCTATTATTCTTTGCCAAATTTGGACAGCTGCTAAGTGAAACAGTAGGTAATTTTACTAAATTTTTATTTCAAACACAACTTCTACGCTAAGCATATTTAAGCCAAATTTCATTAGTCTTTGTTTTGTCCACCCGCCTGTGTAGGGTTCATCTTAAGGAAACTTTCACCTTTTGGTGTTACATCTTCCGGTGCATTATCGGGTGCAGCCAATACCTGGGACTTGGCGAAACTCTAAAATAAAATTCTTTTTTCGGATCGCGTTTGACCAGGTGTAACGGAATTCAGTAGTGCTCGTTGGCACGTCCCCGGACTGACTATTGGTGGAGGCCTCGTTTAGTATGCTTTTTACGAGAAATGCTTTCTGTCTTTCAGAAAGGTAGTTTTAGCGAAAATCCAATTTTTTCCATTGAAAAGATAATTTCGTAGAACACGTGGTGACTGTGGCCTGCTTTTGCTACTCAACAGATGCTGCTTCCAAAAGCAGCGCAATTCGGATTGATTCAGCTCCTAAACAAGGGGCGAGTGTATAATCTTTCCGGACTATGCACTCCGCTTTTCTACCTGATTGTGTTGGTTGTGCTCATACTCTGGGAGCGGTTGGTACAGGCATTGTTTGTCACCCAGTAGTTAAAATTCCCCATAGAGTATGTTCTAGGACAGGTATCCATATAAATGTTATTATATCTTATTACCTTAAATTTTTGGTTGTTATATTATATTTTTATATTAATAGCTGAAGTTGATAATTTAAAAGGTACCTTTAATTAACCATAAAAGAACCCAAGCCTCGTTGTATGGACCATATCGTATAAAAACCATGTTAAGGATTATACTAACAGGAAGGCCAGTTGAATTAATAGATATGTTTGGTTTCAAACCCTTAATACTGTTTTTAGATAGGAACTATTTGAGCTAAATTTAGTCCTGCCAGCTCAAAGGGTTTTTTGCCAAAACAATTTCAGGAAGAAAAAAGGAGTTATTTGTCAATATCTCGGTAATTTTCCAAGCCAATTCGGAAATTTTCACAGATAAAATAAAATGCTCATAAATTATAAGGAGACCGTAAAAAGTAAAGTTTTATGGGAATAAATTAGAGGCAACAGTGATTTTTTGCTCATTTCTCAATTATTTGTATACCGACTTCAATGGCAATAAAAAGTTCAAGTAAAAAGCTCATAAATCTAAAGTAAATGTTGTAGAAATTATCTACGTACACGGAACGAAGCGAAAAACTTGTATATACCCTTTTCACCTTAACCAAGCATCTAATAATAAACTCCAAATATAAATAAATAATAAATCAATAAAAAGAGTAAAAACCAGGGTGAAAATAAATTTCAAACATGAAAAGCAAAATAAATAAAAACTTGTCAAGTCTTGCTGTTAAAGGAGCCACTTGCAAACACCCGTAAAATGGGTCAAGATAATATTTGCACAATGCACTCGTTCAGTTCGTGCAAAATATAAAATAAATGTGTTTATCAATACCTATTAACAACAAAAACTGTTAGCAATAAACAAAAAGGACACATAATACATGTGTGTTCAAAAGCTGAGGGAATGGTTGAGTGTTTATGGCCATAATTTTAATATGTTAACTTTAATGAAGGAAACATGCGACTAAAAACTATATGGTATCAAAACTTTACAGCAGTATGTGTGAAATTTCATCTCACGAGCAAAACTTAATTTCTTTCATTTCCTTTTTAAAAATATATTCTCGAATTTAAAAATTAAGTTTGACCATTGCTTATGGCAATAAAGAAATTGTTAGATTTTCTTTAAACGGTTATATATTCTATTGGTTTAACCTACCGACCATTTCAAAAAAATCGAGTTAGATATTGGGTATATATATTTTGAATACCTCCTTTCTGAATCCAAAACCTGTTGGATGAAATTTTAATGAATTCAGAGATATTAAGCATTAATTTTGCTCAATACCAACTATTTTAAAGTTTATTAAGTATTGTTTTTCTCTACACACCACTGTTCGGCGAATGTTGCAAATTCCTCATGCAAAACAGTAAAAACTAATTTCACTATTGCTTTCCTTCATTGCCTTAAGAAAAACAAGTTGTGAAAGCGAAAGCAAAATAAAATGTCAACAACTCAATACACAGCAGTAAGTATACGTATGCAGCACAAAAACATACCAGTAAAAAATGTGCTCAAAAAAGGAGCAGGTTTTATGTATGAATTCATACCTCAAATCGCTTCAAGCCTGCTGATGGGATGCTTGATTTTTGTATTATATTAACAGTTACCCCTTAAAAAAAAAACTAACGGAGTGCTTTATTTGCATGTTTTATTATGTTAAAAGAAGCGCTTATTGTCAGCAGAAAATAGTCCTCCAATCCGGGTTTAAAAAAAAATATTGTTCTGTTTCAAACAACATAAAAAAATATTTTTTTTTTAAACAATTGTAAAATATTATTTAGGACATTATGACGATATGACTTGATAGCACACCCTGTGAATCCCCCCAATATATTTTAATTTATTTTCGCTTTAAACCCTTCTTCGTTGTCAGCACTAAAATAGCAGCTTTTTGTATATTATATTCGTTATCGATTACTGCTGTATAAGAGCTCTCTTATTGAAGCGCTCGATTATGCGCTTTTTATCTAAAGTGCTTCAAAAAACACAAAAGTTTTTTTACTGGGATACTTTTCAGATATAAAGTAAAACAAAATAACTTAATAAATAACCCTAAAACGTTGAAACTTCAGATGATAACTTGATAAGTAATTTGTTTGCTGAGTTTTCTGCGTCAACTTACTCATTCATTTAGTTCGAATGATCAGTATTTATAAGAGTATTTATTCGGTTAACCGTCAATCGGTTAACCGATTAATTACTACCCGATTAACTGATCGGTTAATTTAAAATTAACTTTTTTCGATTAACGACTAAACCGGTTAATTTCAGTCGATTAAGCGATGTAACAAAATTTTTAACTTTTTGTAGTATTACAACATATTTTTTTTGTGCTTTTAATAATTTGTTTCGTCTCATATACAAATGGTTGTGTTTAGAGGTATTTAGTGATCTACATTTTAAATAACAACAGCTTTTTGTTTCACGTACTTTTAATATGTTGTGTTTAGTTATTTGTTTCTTCTCATATCTTCTTATATCAATCTCTTAACTGAATCAAGGCGAATTTAACTACAGGTGATGTCGAAACGTCATCTGATATTGACCGTTCCAGCCATTTGGTTTTGATTTGTTAGTGTTTTGTTAGGAATGGTTGACATTTTAGACCGTAAACACTAACAATGCAATGCTAACAACTCTATGTTGTTTCTGTTATTTTTGGATTGTTGTAGTTCCGACACCACCTGTAGTTGGATTCGCCTTGAACTGAATTAGCCAAAACAATTTAAAAAAAATACAACAGGACTCTAATGAAATAATGGAAGATTGTATATATTTATAAAAATACAGGAAAAGGATTGAAAAATTAGATATGCTATATTATTGGTTGCTTGTGATTTCTTCAACATCTACAATAAATGAAAGTTTTTTTTAAAGTCAAGTTTTATCCAACCTAGAGAAAATAAACGCTTGAGTCCTATACATTTAAACAAAATAATTTGTATAAAAGATTATATTATAAGATCTTCTTAAACTATTGAAATAACTAATAAAATGATATTAATATCAATACATAATGTTAATTAAAAAATATGTGTTACATATTTATGAATTATTATTTGTTTATTAGTTTTAGTACAAGAATTGTTATGTTTGTTATGTTATTGGTTTTTTTTACTAATAAACTCCAAATAATAAATAATTTATACATTTTTATGTATTGAAATTACTTGATTTATAAAACAAATTTATTTATCAATTAACCGATCAAAAACAATATTAACCGATTTAACCAAAACCTCGGTTAATTAATCGAGCGATTAACCGATTAAAGCATAAGCCCGATTAAATAAATACCCTAGTATTTATACTCTATTCCTACATCCATGAACTTTAATATAACCGTAATAGATCATCTAACTGTCACAAAGAATATGAAAAATTTGAAATCTAGTAGTATTTTAAAGCATTACCATCACATATTGAGTACTCCGTTAACATATATTTTTAATAATTCACTTAAACTTGGATATTTTCCAACTATTTGGAAGCAATCGGTTATCATACCTCTATTTAAATCTGGATCAAAAGCTAATATCACAAATGACAGAGAAATTGCAAAACTTAGTGTTATACCAAAACTGTTTGAAAAACTGTTATGCGATACACTATCACATTAAGCTTTATCTGTATTGTCTCCATTCCAACATGGATTCTCTAAATCACGATCAGCAATCACAAATCATGTAGAAGTTACAACTTTAGTTACCGAAGGATTTATAGCTGGCCAACAAACCGACGCTATTTACATTGATTTTAGTAAAGCGCTTGACAAAGTAAATCAAACTTACTCATTCATAAGCTTAATCGGTTAGGATTTAGCACTTTTCTAACGTAATGAATTGAGTCTTATTTTACAAATAGAAAGCGATGTGTAAAGTTCCATAACACGTATTCGAACTACAGAGATGTTTTATCTGGAATGCCACAGGGCAGTCATCTTGGGCCGCTCTTATTTACTCTATTTATAAACGATCTTCCTTCTGTTGTGGAAAATTCCAACACACTGATGTATGCCGACGATGTAAAAATGTTTATTACATTTTACAATATAGATCAACAAATACTTCTACAGAATGATATTAATTAGTTGACAACTTGGTGTACTGATATTGACTTATTTAGTAAAAATACCAATATTTTTATTTCATTTATGATTGCCTAAGGCTCATGTAGAAGCTCCTGTTTTTGGTTCAATAATTTTAGCTGGAATTACATCAATTGCTCTTGAAGCACTTATCCCGTAACCAGCGAACAATATTTTATAATTAAAAGAAACGAATTGAGATAGGTGAAAACACGACCTATCACTTAACTGGTGATAATGTGTTTGGAGTGAAGTTGGTCCAGAGGAAAGGTAATTGGCACAAGACTATTCATGTGACTGGATTTTGTGCGGGTAGTGGCTAATTCTGTCTAGTTCTATTACTTTATATAAAGGGGATCTATCATATTGAGATGGTGCATTTGTGACAATATCTGCCATAGGCATTATTTTAACAGAAATCGGATGTGTCCATTAAGGTTATTTCAGTGACCTGTTACAAAGTGTCAAAAAGTTGCCAATTACCCCTCGTAGGACATCGCCATGGTAAAGTGACTTGTTACATGACAAGTTTAGTGTTAGTTCGCTTTCCCCTAGGGATGGAACTCAATGTAAAAAAATGTAAATATATGATTTTCTCAAGAACGTCTACAAATAATTTCCTATATACTATGAATGCCGCTATACTTGAACTTGTCGATTCCATTAATGATTTGGGAGTACATTTTGATAGAAAGTTGGATTTCAGGAATCGCATCAAGTTAACAGCTAATAAAGCTACTGGTGTCCTGGGATTTATAAAACGGTGTTTACCAAACAACTGTTACCACTTTGGTTTGACCGATTCTTGAATACGGATCCGTGATATGGGATCCACAGTACTCAGTACACTCTAATAAAATCGAGTTAGTACAACTCCTGTTTTTTATCTCTCTTCGTGGCTTGGGTTGCGACCCTCGCAAAAGGTTACCATCCTATGTTAACCGTCTCAAACGTATCAATTTACCAATGTTTAGAAGTCGTTGGAAAATGTTAAATGCTCTTTTTCTACTTAAGCTTATAAACGGTAGTATAAATTCTCAATTCCTTTTGGGCAGAATTAACCTTAATGTACCTGGGCGTCTATCAAGGCATTATAGTATCCTGTGTATTAAATATTATACCACAAACAATGCTCAGTTCGATCCATTTCGTATTGTCCATGATAATATGAATAAGTTATATAAATATATTGACATTAATAATAACCTTAAACTTATAAAGATATTTAAATTCATTTAATTAATTCGTTTTAATATATTTATATGTTTATGTTTGCAGTTTCTGAAACTTTTAATTTGTAATAGTCTGTAAGGATTTTTCCATAAACTTAATGAAATAAATAAATAAAATGTTGCTAGGTGGCGTATACGTTCACAAAACAATTATCTTCACTTTCTATAAAATACTATTAACTTGTAAGTTCGTTCATGAACGTTAACAAAAATTCACATTTTTCTTCAAAAGGAAGCAGTGGTGAAAATCCAAAAAACTTTTATCGGGTATATTTTCAGTAAGCTTCATGTTAGCTTTTATTGTCGCTTTTCTCCATTACGACTTTTCGGCGTATTGATTTTGTCATTCCCTTAGGAATACATTAAAATGATCGACGGAGATTATGACGAATCCTTGTGAAATTCTACATATTCCGAAAAAAAAAATTTCTATATCATCACGGATAATTGATCTGTTTAAAAAAAATTAGTTTCTTATGTATATTATGGTTACTCTATGCCAGGCTTCTATTATGCTACTAGTAATGTATGTTGTAATATTCGATTTCCTATTCGAAATGCCGAGTATTCGGTTATTTTATGTTATAAGTTTTATTATTTTTAAGTTCAACAAAAAAAAAAAAAAAAAAAAAAAAATGATACAAAAGTTTTTGAAATTTTAATCAGGCTTAAGTTCATCAAATTAAATTTTACTTAAATTATGGATAATCAATTACAGCAAATTTCGATCCACCAATACCATTGGTTAAAGATTGCTGTTTGACTATAGACTGGCAGTGGTGCAAACGGTAGAACGCAAAGAATTCTAACGATGGGAATGTGGCTATTTTCGAAACATGTAAATTCGACCCGAGTTCAATTCCGTGTTCAGTCAAAAATAAAATTTTCAAAAAAAAAAAATTCATTTTTTTATGTTGTAAATTCCTTCCGCCACTAAAAATAACTTAATGAAAATTAAATTTGATGAACTTAAGCCTGGGAGCCAATTCTTATTTTATGATAATGTTAAGTGAAATAAATTATTTAATTTTCGCTTTCCTTAAAACTTATCACTCTATCTTTTCATATATAATCATTTGGGTATTCTCGTTTAAGTATACTATAAAAAAAACCTTAATTAAAAACCAACAGTTCAATAAAAAATGACAATTGTTAATATACAACGAAGGCGAATTCATACAAGGTGACCTTGGCTTGCTACGTAAGCAACAGTTGATAACTAACCATGTATTAAAATGTTATATCGTCCTGGTGGTTCTGGGGAATCTTTCATAAATTTTATAATTTCACTTAGAAAATTATGAAATTTAAAACGTTTTTAAATTATAACATTTCAAAATACAAAATTTCAAATTAAAAACAATATAAAATGTTTGTTTAAATTGTTTACTATAGCGTTGTTTTATTTTAACACAACGTTAAAGTATTTAACAGTGCTGTATCAGTTTTCAATACAAGACCACCTTGTATGAATTCGCCTTGATATACAAAAGTTTCAAAAATACATAAATTGAGACAAACAATATTAATACTTTATAATTTAAAAAAAATACTTTTGTCTGTCTTAAACGCAAAATAAAATCTTCTGTACGTAAAGTAAAAAAAAAAAAAAAAAAAAAAAAAAATTCTTTAGATGTATTCTGCCGCCACAAAAAGAATTTATGAAAATACTGAAGTTGATGTTAAGCATTCCTAGATGTACTGTCATTTGAAGAAATTGTGTAATTGTCGTTAGAAAACTATCGACAACTTATCGTCAATGAAACATCAAGATAGTTCCAATCACATTACACAGATGGGAAATGCGATTGCTGCGGTGGATTGAACAATTTATATCAGCTATCGGCAATTAATTGGAAAATATAACTGATATGCTTGAGACATTTAAAGACGCTAGGAGAGATATTTTCGTTCTGGCTTCACAGTTCATCATATAAAATGCAAACTTTTTCTCGTGTGGAATTTCTCGAATTTCTTTTCGGAACTAAGAATACGCCATTTGGGGTTTTCCAGTTTAGCTGTTGTTTGCATTTTACGGTTTCATTTATATGTTGGCTAGAACTTGATTTTTTCGAAGAAGATGCAATTTTCCTTATGATTATATCACGGAAACCTATTAAGCTGTAGACTACGAGAAAGTTAAAAACAAACTAATTCGAAAAAACTGAACCTAGAGCCTCAAAATTGCTAAAGTGTTGAAAAATTTCCATTTTTATACCTTCCACCACCACTGTGGTGAATGAGGGTATACTAAATTTGTCATTCCGATTTCCATGAAATCCATTTTTTATAATACATCTAAGACCCCATAAAGTATATATATTTTGACTCCTTGAGTAATTCTAAGTCGATTTAGCCATGTCCGTCTGTCCGTCTGTTGAAAACACGCTCACTTTCGAAAAACGCAAAAGAAAAGAACAAACTTGGTCTCAAATTGCTTGTAGCTATCGTAAGCAGTTTGGGATTGAAATCCAGTAACATCGGCTTAGTAGGATCAGAACTATGAAT
Source organism: Pollenia amentaria (assembly GCA_943735925.1). Lineage (NCBI taxonomy): Eukaryota > Metazoa > Arthropoda > Insecta > Diptera > Polleniidae > Pollenia > Pollenia amentaria. Next base: position 219,982,965 of record OX031006.1, on the reverse strand, counting down.
CAAAATGTGCAACCACTACCCAAAAAAAATTGATAATTTTGATACAAAAACTAACATAAATGGTGGAATAATGAACGGCATGACATAAAATTTTGCACGAATTCACTATATACGACTGCAAATCATACTGTTAAAATTCGTGAAGATCGGTCCATAATTGACCATAGGCCCCATATAAACCCTTCTCGCGGAAAACAGTTCAGTACGCCTAAAACCGCAATAAATAACGCTAGCATATTAAAATTTGGTACGTCACAGTTTTATAGGACCAGAAATCACACTGTAAAATTTTTTGAAGATCGGTCCACAATTTACAATAGGCCCCATATAAACCCTACTCCCAGAAAAGAGCTTAGTACGCCTAAACCCGCAATAAATAATGCTAGCATACTAAAATTTGGTACGTCACAGTTTTATAGGACCAGAAATCACACTGTAAAATTTTTTGAAGATCGGTCCATAATTTACCATAGGCCCCATATTAACCCTACTCCCGGAAAACAGTTTAGTACGCCTAAACCCGCAATAAATAATGCTAGCATACTAAAATTTGGCACGTCACAGTTTTATAGGACCAGAAATCACACTGTAGAATTTTTTAAAAATCGGTCCAAAATTTACACTAGGTCCCATATAAATCCTACTCCCGGAAAACAGTTTAGTACGCCTAAACCCGTAATAAATAACGCTATAATACCAAAATTTGGTACGTTACAGTTTTATAGGTCCAGAAATCAAGCTGTAAAATTTTTTGTAGATCGGTTCATAATTTACACTAGGCCCCATATAAACCCTACTCTCGGAAAACAGTTTATTGCGCCTAAAACCAAATAAATCCCACTTTGGGAAATAATTAAATTCACCTAAAACCATCACAGATATAGATATTGCGGTGAAATTTTTTACTTAAATTCATATGGCCAGAAAAAATATCATGCAAATTTGTGAAATTTACTGTTAACGCTAAAACTAATTGCACTGCTGTATTCAAATTTATTCTAATTTATTTTTTGTAATACCAGAAATCAGTCTTCAGAATTTTGGGATGATTGGTCCATAATTTACCATAGGTCCAATACAAATAACGCTCCTAAAAAGTATTTTAGTTCGGCTAAAACTTTTACGAATCATGATATTTTACTCAAGCCAGTTCAAAGTTCTAACAAGAAACGCATAATATTTTCTTATTGTCGGCCAATAATTTAATTCAGGTCTAAACCGGAACCAATTTTAATTCTGACGTTCGTTTTTGTGAAGTTTAGTTAATAATATATATGTATATCTATATAATAGAGCCCACTCCTGTCGGTGGAGGGTATCAAAGATTCGGCACAGCCGAATATAGCACTCTAACTTGTTTTATATCTATTTTCACAATTTTTGGGCCATATATGATAAACTGTCGAAAATTGAGTAAAGTTATTTTCAGAAAAATATTCCTTATAATGTAGTTCATACTACTTCGGAACACTATAGTACGGAAAACTTTTTTTTTTGCATTCTCTGGCTGGTTTTTTACGTCGAAATTTGAGTAATGTATTAAAAATTTATGTGGGTTCGTAAGTTTCGACAAATACTTCGAGAAATACCACACAAGATGGACTTTGCCCTCGATGACTTCAAAAATGTTGCACATTGTTAATTAAAACAAAGTTAAGCAAAATAAAGTTAAGAAAAATAAAGAAAAAACCTAAATGAAATACGTGAAATACCATCGAAATAGGTGACTGCATCATCTGCAAAAAATTATATTCTCCCAAACAATATACCGAATTTCTTCTAGTAATTGCCAATGTTGCCAAAAACTAATGAAAGAAAATATGCTAGATTTTTGTAAAAAATAAAATATAAAAAATACCAAAAAAACGACCGGTTTTAAACGGTTATTTCAGCTTTGTCCAAGTGGGTTATTTTCAAATGTCAATTTTTCGAATATCGAATAAAAATAAAATATCGAATACATTTTACTTACTCTTGTTACAAATGTATCCGCAATTTAAGTATTTTTCTAATTGCATATTGAGCAAACTTAAACTTTTTATGAAGAATGTAAATACAAATCGCTTATAAATGCCTGTGTGCGAGTGACTTCTTAATATTTAATATATTTTTATATAGATGTTATCTCTGGAGAAATTTCGAAAGGGATTAGGAAGACAAAGTTAGGTGCTTGAAGTGCCCTAAACTAATAAGTTGCAAACGGTTTTCCACGTCACGATTTATTAATCACCTTTAATTAGTCAACATGCTTGATATTAATGTACTCCAAGTAAAACTTAACTGCGTTTGAAGTAGTTCTAAAGAGATGACAAATAATACTAAAGTACACAGCCATTACGCAATATTACACCATTAGGTTTAATTGTAGTTCGTTGTGTTGCCGAGATCAGAATGCCCGTTAAGGCATTAAAAACTCTTAAGTAGTTCTAGCATATCTTCATGCTTAAAACAACATTCCGGCGGAATCAACAATATGAAAAAAATTCATCAGTTTATTTATTTAAAAACTAAGAACAAAAAAACTAAATTGAAGAAATTGAACCAAAGTCATGAAAGGTTTGGAATTGTGGTCGAAGAATTGACAAATATTTAAAAAAAAAATCATGTTCAAATTACTATTCGTTTTTCTAATGCTGAAACAAAATAATTTGAAATATATTATCCTGGCTAAGACGGTTTGTTTGCAACTTTTCAAAAATATTGTTAAAGTCTACTTAACCACCAATAAACTAAGACTCATTTAAAATAAATATTGTAGAATATCTCAAATAATAAATTTATCAAATTCTTATAATTTTCTATTCGCTTTTGCAAAACGTATGTCTAGATCAAACATCATTTAAAAGTTTTAAATTACACTTATAAAATTTTCTTCTTACAATAAAAGTTTAGTAAATAAATAGAAATTCTAAAAAATAAGGTTAAAGTTTTATCAATTTTCTGTTCTCGTTTTTTTTTTTTTGGATTTTATCGTCAAATGACCTAAAGGCTGAACAAACCTTAAGTCATATCTTTTTACTTTGGTTCCTCATCTTTGCGATTTGTTTGTGTTTATTCAAATTAACGTTTTATTTAAAAAACTTATTTGATTTTTGTGTTTTTATGTATTCGAAATAAAACCGGTTAACCGGTTATTTTAAAAATGTTTAACCGAAACCCGGGTTTTTTTAAATAGAAACTATTCGTAATATTCAAAAACCGGTTATTGAAAAAAGTCGAATAATCGATCTCTCTAGTTGTAACGTTTCATTCTGTACAAAATAGAATTTCATACTATTGAAGTCAGTTTTTCGATTCCATCTGAAGTGAAATTAAAGCCCTTAAATGTTGATAAAGTTTTTATTTTCAAACGGACTAATTATGTCTTATTAAACCAATTAATAAGAAATACTTGCTGGAGAAGCGTCTTACCTGTTCCTTTAAACAGCTTGGATATTGATGTAATGATTTCTACATTTTATAATAAAATTTACTCATTTTTTGATATTTGTGTACCTAAAAAAACTGTTTATATTCCAGTTGGTCCACCATGGAACTCTAAACAGCTGACTAGGCTAAAAAATCTAAAGAATAAAAATTATAAGAAATTCAAAAAGTCTGGATCATTTATTGATTATGGAAAATATTCCGTCAGTCGTTCTGAATATAATCTGCTGAATCATGCTTTATATAATCAATACATAAATAAGGTGAAAAACAATTTCGTTCGTGATCCAAAATCGTTTTTTGCATTTGTAAATTCTAAAAGAAAATCTAATGGATACCCATCCGTTATGAAATTTCGTTGCCAAGAATCTGGAGATGCTGATGTCATTTGTGATATGTTTGCCGATTTTTTTGCAACAACTTATTCTGATGCTGTATACGATGATAGTAATGGTTATCCATATCTGCTCTCATCAAACCAGGCAATATCTTTCCCTTCATTTAATAGCAATGATATTTTGGTTAACTTAAAAAGGTTAAAAATGTATTTTAATCTTGGTCCTGATCTTGTTCCAACATGTATTTTAAATCAATGTGCTGAATCATTAGTTACGCCATTAACTTTAATGTTTAATGCTTCGATTATATGTGGTTATTTTTCTGTATTATGGAAAGACTCATCATCATTCACACATCGTCATTGCTGGCAGCATGTCAGCATGTATTTCGGAAAGGCTATTCAACTACAACCAATATACTTCATTTAACAACTTTGATCAACTCTGCATTTACACAAAGGAAACAAACTGATGCTGTTTATACTGACTTCAGTAAAGCATTTGATAAAGTTAACCATCAACTTCTTCTTACTAAGTTGGATTTGTTAGGTTTATCCCGTAGAAGTTTAAGCTGGTTAAGTTCTTATTTAATTGGCAGAAAGCAAAAAGTACAATTCAATAATTGTATATCTAAGTACATATATGTTTCGTCCGGTGTTCCTCAGGGCAGTCATCTTGGCCCACTTTTATTTACGCTGTTTATTAATGATCTGCCCAATGTTATCAACTTCGCCAATATATTGATGTATGCTGATGATGTAAAAATTTTCCATTCTTTTAATTGCTTTGTTGATCATTTTTATCTTCAATCGGATCTTAATAACTTTTTGTTATGGTGTAATCATAATATGTTGGAGTTGAATCTATTGAAATGCAAATGCATGCGTTTTTATAGAAATAACTGTATTGCTGTTAACTATGCTTTGGGTGGTCATCAATTGGAGTTGGTTGATTCATTTCTTGATCTCGGAGTCCTACTGGATCATAAATTAAACTTTGTTTCACATATAAAGTTAACTGTAAATAAAGCTAGAGGTATTCTTGGCTTTATAAAACGCTGGGCTAAAGAGTTCACCGATCCATACATAACGAAGCAACTTTACGTGTCACTCGTTAGACCTATCTTAGAATACGGGTCAATCATTTGGGATCCATATTACAACATTCATAATTCTCATATTGAATCTGTCCAAAAACAATTTTTGTTGTTCTGTTTACGTGGTCTTCAATGGAGTCACTCGACAAGATTTCCTTCCTATTCTAGCAGACTGGCTTTAATAAAACTACCATCGCTCAAAAGTCGTCGTACAATGTTAAATGTATCTTTTATGGTTAATCTTATTAATGGTAATATTTGTTGTGAATTTCTGTTAAATTCTGTTAAATTTAATATACCTTGTCGCAATACTCGTCATTATAATCTGCTTTTTGTAAAGTTTTGTAGAGTAAATTACGCTATTGCTGATCCTTTTTCAAGGTTATGTCGACAATTTAATTCTTTGTCTCAATTTGTTGATTTTTCTTTAAATTTAAATGTTATAAAGCATAAAATAATTGTTTATCTTAACTAGTAATTTTTTATGTACATTTTTAAATCCCTCATGCAATTCTTTAATTTTAAGTCAATCTTGTTATTAGTCAGTAAGGATAATGTCCATTGATTAAATATATTTAAATAAATAAAAAAAAAAAAAAATACCGTTGTTACGTGACATTTGTAAATCAGTGATGGGTTGCTTCTGTGTCAAATCGAATGTGGGTAATTTTGCTCCTTTTTTTTTGGTACTTTTTTTAGTATGTCTATGGACTTTCGACAAAACTACTTACACTACAACATATTTCCATAAATATAAATATACATATGCTTAGATGTACAAAATAAACAAATGCATATGCACATACAATAGAAATGAGAAATATATAAAAGGCTTAAAATGGTTACAAAGCATTATTTTGTCTATGCACATTTACAAAATAATACATGTAAATGTGTATGTATATGGGGGATTTCATGTCAAGTGACCCAACTTTTGAAATCGATGTCTTCCGATTTGGATGAAATTTGCACCAAGGTTAGTCTTATTGGATAGTAGTTTAGACACAAATTTTCAACAAGATCGGTCAAAAAGTTTCTGAGTTAGAGGGGGTCAAAATTTGACATTTTGGCCAAACCGGTGTTCTTTCTCATCCATATAACTTATTATCTATTGGCGTTAGCAAAATTTCGAAAAAAAAATTTTTTTGTATTTTTTTAAATTTAAAACTTATTTTTTATTTTTTTTTTTGGAAACGGTATTTTTTTTTTTTTTTTTTTGCTCAAAAGAAAGCTTATGTATTTTCCTTTTAGGTAGTTTTGGAGGCTTAGTGGGATGCGAGTGGGATATGTATAAAAAAAAATAATTTCTAACTCAAGACGAGGGTTTTTCAATTTTTAGCATATGCACTATTTTGAATTTTTTCCTTTTTATGTGTAAGTGTTTCTAAAATCTTAAAAATAAAACTTATGCTGAGAAACTAGACAAATTAACCTTTCCGACGGTATATAACATACCGAACTAGCATTTCATTCCCTCGATACTGTAATACCCACAATATGTTAATCCCACGAATAAAATCACTTTTCTATAGAGATGTTGACAAATTAAATCTTTTTATTTATTTGTAATAATAATTAAATTAATATAAAATAATAATAATAAAAACAAAAAGATAAATAATCTAAAAAATTTAATCTCAATCACATAAGTCCTTTAATACATTTTTTTGTTTTTTTTTTAAATTTTTAAAAAAAATTTTTTTTTTCTTAAATTTAAAACTATTTTTGTATTTTTTTTTTTTTTTTTGAAAAGGGGGTTTTTTTTTTTTTTTTTGCTCAAAAGAAAGATTAGGTCTTTTCCTTTAAGGTAGTTTTGGTCGCTTAGTGGGATGCGAGTGGGATATGTATAAAAAAATTATTTGTAAGTCAAGACGTCCTGAGTTAGAAATTTTTTTTTTATATATATCCCACTCGCATCCCACTAAGCGACCAAAATTACCTTAAAGGAAAAGACCTAAGCTTTCTTTTGAGCAAAAAAAAATACCCTTTTTAAAAAAAATTTAAAAAAAAAATTTGAAAAAATTTTAAAAAATACAAAAAAAAAATGTTTCGATAGCTTGAAGAAATAGCTAACTAATTTGTTTGGGACAAATTTTGCTAACACCAATAGATAATAAGTTACATGGACGAGAAAGAACACCGGTTTGGCCAAAATGCCAAATTTTGACCCCCTCTAACTCAGAAACATTTTGACCGATCTTGTTGAAAATTTGTGTCTAAACTACTACCCAATAAGACTAACCTTGGTGCAAATTTCATCCAAATCGGAAGACATCGATTTCAAAAGTTGGGTCACTTGGCATGAAATCCCCCATATGCTAAAATACATATTAGTTGATTGTAAACCTATAATATAAATATCAGATATTAAATTATTAATGTTTTATTACACACACTAAATACTGCTTTAATCATTTGGTACTTTTTCTCCACAGCGGTCACCATTTAAGTCTCTTGATTTCCATCACTGTGTGAGTTGTTTTATGTATACTTTTGCTTTTTTGTTTATGTATGTGAAAAACATGTGACACGTTTTTAGATGTTCTATAAGTGCACCAACGTGCTAGCACTCCGTTACAGTAAGTTACAGGTATAGCAACGTTCGCCTAACTGAGCCTTAAGGCCGTGTCAGATAAAACTTTGTCGCTTTGCGTGACGTTTCTACCTTCGGCAGAAAAACGCAAAGCAAAAGGTGTATGCCACAATGAAAACTTTGACAACACTCACGCATTGTTTGTTTACTTATAAAAGCGGTTGGTAATTTGTACATTTAATTATTTGTTACAAAAATAAAAGTTAAAAATTTAATTGGACGGTTTTTTGGAATTGAATTTGGCAAAAAAAATTAAAAAAAAAGAAAATTATACTAGCCAATTGTCAAAGCGCGCAAAAAGATGAGAGTTGGCTAACTTTTTGCTTCGCTCCGCTTTGAAAGTACTTTATGTGACATGTTTCGTATAAGTACGTATATTTTATCTTAGATGTCAAAGCGAATCGGTAACGCAACGCGAAGCAAAAGTTTTATCTGACATGGCCTTTAAGTAGCCAAGCAGTTTCTTGGAGTTATCTTAATGACTTAAGGTGAAGTATACAATCTCTCACCATGTAGAATAATTGGCTTTATTTGTAGCCATAATCAACTTCATTGAATACTTGGGCATTGAATACTTTGGATCGGCCTTTAGGTGCAAAGTTGAGAATTTCAAATTTAGTCATGGGGATGTCATTAAACAGTTGAATATACGTATTTAGTACTATGCCACTTTTTTATAATATTTTGCTATCAACGCAATCGAGAGATTTGTTTACAATTAAATTTTAAATATTGAGTGGCACTAAACGTATCTACAAATATATAAAATAATAATTTTTACCAATTTATGTTAAGCAGCGTGCAAAATGTGAAAATAATAGACATTTGTCTAGACATGCAACATCTGCATCGCAGCTTGCTAATTGTTGTTTTGTAAAAATATGTATTTTCGCTTGCATTATTTGCATTTGAATTGTCTTCGATTTTTTGATTTATTCTTTATCAGTGGCATCATATTGTCTTGACAATCGATATGCTTTGCGAGTGTAGATTTAGCTAACTATTCTGTTAATTTTAAGCCGAATAAAAATTGCTTTTCATTAAAAAATGTATTAAATAAATAATAATATTTTTGTAAATTTCCCCAGAAAGTAGTGGCACTGAAACCTAAATGGTTTTTCTCTTTCTTAAGTAATTTTTTTTTTACTTTCAAGCTTTTAAACAAATGACTAATTTAGGCATACTTCAGAAAATCTAACTCAAAGCTATTTCCAAAATAATTAACAAGTGGAAAAAAATTATTTATTTTCAAAAAACTTTTTTTTTAATGGTATGCAACAGTAGCAACAACTTAATTACAAACAAAATAATCAAGCAAATTTGCGACAGCAACAAAATTAACAAACTTAGTAAAATGAGCGTAAAATTATTGCAAACATAAGAAACATAAAACTCTAAGGTAACAAAACTTTAAGCAAAAAATACAATAGGGGAAGAATTCTCGGTTATAAGCACGAATATCAAAAAATACTTTTAATTTATTGCATTGTAAAGCCGACCATTAAAAGCTCAATCTTGATTCCTAAATACCAGCTCTACCACCAACCAGATGAATAAATCATACCACTTTTTTATACGTTCATTTATTTACTATTAAACCCTAATATTTTGCTTTTCTGCTATATTTTATGGATGACATGTTATGGATTTAGAGACAATAATTATAAGATTTGAGTCAAATATACAAATAAATTTGGCAACCGTACCATTGCCATTCTCAACCACAATATAGTTGTGATTTTCATTTTAAAATATTCCTTTTTTTTTTCTTGTGTGCACCTTTATCCAACTATCCCTTTTCTAACATGCATACCAGATAGTGCCAAACTCCAAACTAAGAGTGTATTTTGCAAAAAAAAAAATGATTAGAAAATAAACAAAAAGTGAAATTGTTTATAAACTCCAGAAAATTAAATTAAATTCAAACATTGTTCACCCAGTTGTAAGATTTTACCTTTAGGGAGGGCGATGGAAAAGGTAAAGCATGAAGGTTTAAGGGTCACTTTTATGCAAATTTAATCCTGAAACTTTCATCACTTCAAGTTTGTTGGTAAGAGAAACAAAACAAACAAAAAAGAAAAAAAAACGATGCAAAAAGATTTAATGAACAAATTTTTTTGTTAATTAAAAAATGAGAAAAAAGTTTTGTTGTATGGATAAGAAAAGAAGCTGAAATACATATAACAAAATAAAATTGCTGAAATTTTAATCAACAAACTTTTAGTAAAAATTTTGTCATGTTAAATAAACATGATTTTATTTGCAGTTGCATTTGCAATTGGTATTGCAATATTAAAAAACCGGGCCTGTGCTGAACACCACATGATTTCAAATCACGTGCTTTGAAATCACACGTGTGATTTTGTGATGTTCTGAAAGCCAATCCGTTTTTGTGAAAAGTGGTTAAATCAATGGAGGATGAAGGTCAACGAGCAAAAATGCGTACATATAACATTCACATTGCGTCGGGAAACATGCCCCCCTATTAAAATCAATAATCAAATAATACCTCAACACTCGCATGTCAAATACATCTAGATCGGCGTTCAACGTGGAAATGGCATATAGAAGCAAAATTAACTCAAATGAAACTAAAAGCAATTCAAATTAATTGGCTTATCAAAAGAAACTCTGTTCTTAGTCTCGATTGCAAACTTCTACTTTACAACTCTATCTTAAAGCCAATCTGGTGCTATGGGGTACTGCCTCTGCCTCTAGTATCGAAAAAATTCAAAGGCGGCAAAATAAGCTTCTTCGAATAATCACAGCCGCCCCTGGTGTATTAGAAACTCAAATATTCGCAAATGTCTCAAGAAAATTTGCGCCAGGCACTGGCAGGATATTAAATAAAGTATTAGAATAAGATTTGACTAATTTTTGTTAGTTCATATTTAAGATTCAATAAATAGATAATGCGAAAAAAGTGCAAATAAAGCACTTGCACATTCCCGTTAGACTTTTTTTGAAAATGAACTGTCTTATAAGTGTCTGGACGCCTACGTCACGAAGACAGTTAGTAGTGTTTTGGGCAACCAGTATGAATTTTCTTACTGTCTTGCCAGTACTGTCAAATGCAAACGCTGTGTATGATAACAAAATACATACACTTAAAGAAGATGCATTTTTTAATATGGTCACCTCCAATAAAACTATTTTTAACGAAAAATGTTAAACATATTATGGTAAATGTTAGCATATTATTGTTTAATAAGTCCTTAATCAAGAAGCCACAACCATATTATGATTGCTCCAGAACATGTCGTAGTTAATAATAAAAAAAATATGTTTACCACTTATAATAGTATAATGGTTTTTTGTTCTTGGAAAAGAGCAAAATATTATTGTTAATTTAAAACCAAATAATTATTAGTGGTAAACAAATTGTTGTAATATTTAACCATAACATATTTAGAAGCAACCATAACGTGGTTGTGGCTTCTTGATGAAAGTCTACTTTAGCCATAATATGGGTGTCGGTGACAATAATATGGATAAATTAATCACTTTGCTTATGTTTGTTAAAAATTCTATTGTCGTATGTGGCCATATTGTTTTCTCTGCGTGTAGGAAAATTCTGATTATAATGGCCATAGAATCATAAATCTTAAAAGTCCTTTCAAAACAACGTCCAGTGAGGAGGGTATAATGTGTTAGTGCTGATGTGTGTTGCTGAAGTTTCTGTTATATGGAAAGCAATACAAATGCTTAACTGACTCTAATGTCACTTAACCGTAACGCGCCAACGTGTAAAAATTACGATGTTGCGTGGCACTTGTTAATGGTAAAGGGATGATTGTCTATTAAATGGAATGGGGGTAAATTCAATACTTTTCTTTGGTACTTTTTTCAGTAATAATATTTGCGAACTTTTGACAAAATAACTTACAATACATACATATTATCATTTATACAAATATATGTTTAAATATATAAAATAAAAAATTCATACATATACACAAACAAGTAAAACTGTGGGTTCTAATGGTATCAAAACAAAGTTTTGTGTAAGCACATTTTCAAAATAATATAAGTAAATTTTAAGGGCCGATGTTGATTTTGAATAAAACACAAATTATTAAAGAAATTATTGTCAATTGTTTTTATTATAATAATATTGGTATGGTTCAATTATTTGTGGAACAAAATATCGGTCAAATGAATTGTTGCTGGCTTATCGACGTACATCTTTTCTTTCAAATAACCCCAAAGAACGAAGTCCAACGGTGTGAAATCGCATGATCTTGGCAGCCAATTGACATCACCACCACGTGAGATAACACGGACATTGAATTTGTCGCGCAAAAGAGCAATTGTTTCGTTAGCTGTGTGGAAAGTGGCACCGTCCTGTGTAATGAACAGACAAAGAAACAGCTTGAAAAGCTGATTCTAACCTTTGGCTAATTGTGCTCTAGAAGAGAAAGCTGAACGAACGGGAGCCATTTATATTGCTAGCTATCAGCCGGGTGGGGGATTCTTGTTCTTATCAATCTCTTGTGCCAAAACGGAAATCTTTCCTTTACATAAATATTATTATAGACTCCCTAAATAATATACTGGACCGGGTGTTGATCATATTTATAAAAGAGGTTAACTAGACCCCAGTTAAGATCAACGAAATGGCGGAAAAACAATAAGAAAATAACCTTTACAATTGAAATTTTATATGCTCTCCTTGGTGTACAGGAGAAACGCCTCTTAACCCACCCAACCTTTGATCTGAGCGGCGTATTAATCTCTGCTCAAATCCCACTATCACCTACCACATTTCGATCCCATCAGTAAGAAAACTTAAGAGATTTTAATAATTCATGATGCTACAAAAACATTAGCAATTTTTATTAAATTTTTTTAAGATTTAAAACTAGAAATTCGAATCATCATTACCCGAGAAAAAAAAATCAGCAAAGGAATCGACTTAAAATTACGCATGAAACTTAAAAAAATATTATAAAAGTTAATAACAAAAACCAAAAATAAAAGTATTTACTTATCGTTGATCTAGTAGCATATTATGGAATATTTAATTATAGGGTACAAAGAAGCAAAAACTTGCATTATTGTTAATTAAACCAGAGGTTGATAAGCATTTGAACCGACACATGTTCCATGTTTAAATGAGATCGAAAATAAATGATCAGATGCATTTGTTCTGCAACAAGTTGCGTGTGATCATGTTGTTGCTTCTTATATTCTTTCTAGTTAAGAGTAATTAATATGGGAAATACATATAAAATTGTTTATTGTTTCAACGAAATTTTTTTAATAGAAAAAAATCCCTAGTTAAACGAAAACAAGGTTTTTGGTAATTTTTAAATTATATTTCTTAGAAAAGATATTTTAATTTAACTTTTAAAAATTTACCTTAACACAATGGTGCAAAAAAAAATTTGTGGTAGAGAAAAACGCAATTCCAATTACCAAACTTTAAAGCCTTAGTTAGGCTTTTGCAGAAGGCAAGGATTATGCAGGTTAATTTGAAAATCTAACAAGAATTTATTTTATTACTTTGGAGAAATAGATAATATAATATTAAGCAACTCTTTTGCTTATAATTACATACCTTTTAAAATTTTTTCTTTGAGAGCTAATTATTCGGGTTACAAAACACTTTATTAGGAAGATATCCTTTCAAACAATATTTGATTTTTTTTTTCTCTAATTACTTTTAAGTGTTCGAGTCAAATTCCGGAAGAAAAGAAATTCTAATTGGTACAAATTGTGTAAGGAAACCTCGTTTCTAAGCCCTAGTTCGGCGATTTAACGAAAACGGCAGACGAAAAACATGTTAACAAAAATGTTGTTACAACGAAACACAGCAAATTTGATTAAACTCATCAACATTATCAACAGCATTAAGTTAATGAGGTTTACGTTAATTTGAAATAGGTATTGAAAAGTAATGAATAATACGGATAGTAAAACAAATATCTTACAACTATGGTTTTAATACTAAATAAAAACTATTTCATTGGTATTAAAAATCGTACACTACACCTGTTAAACCACATATCGTCCACATCAATATCTTCCAATTCGAGCCATAAAAAGTTCGTTATCATCTAACGAATGCGAACACCATTCCGGCCTCATTTTGGAAAAAATACGGCCCTATGATGCCTCCAGCCCATAAACCGCACCAAACAGTCACTCTTTGTGGGTGCATTGGTTGTTCGACAATCACTCTTGGATTATCGTTTTCCCAAATGCGGCAATTCTGCTTATTGAAAACTGTGCCTCATCACTGAAGATGATTTTCTTCGAAAATTTATCATCCACTGTTGCCATTTCTTGCCACCATTCTGACCAATGAACACGTTTGGAATGGTCAAGAGGTTTTAGTTCTTGAGTCAATTGCACCTTGTAAGCGTGTAAATGCAAGTCTTTATGTAAAATGTTCAACAACGACGAGCGTGAGAGGTGCAATTTTGGGGCACGACGCCGAGTTGAGGTGGACGGCTCTCCAGCAACACTTTCGCGAACAGCAGCAATATTTTCTGCAGCTGTACGAGCACGCACTGGTGCTTTCACATCTCCTACAGACCAGGTTTGCTCAAACGATTTCTCCGATTGAACGCACATTTGGACGATTAAATTTACCGAAATAATTACGAAGTGTACGATATGCATAATAAGCCTGAATAACTTTAACTCGTTGCTCGATTATGTATCTTTCTATGATTCAAATTGAGTTAGTCTGAAATTGAGAAATGTCAAATGAAATACTGAAAAACACTTGACGTTTAGATGTGGTTCTCATTCAACATCGGCCCTTGAAATACATGCTTTAATACATATTTGTTTATTGTAAATCTATAATATAAATAACAAATAATAAATTATTTATGTATTAATACTAGGGTAAATAAATACTATAATAAATACTACCCGATAAACTGATCGTTTAATTTTAAATTAGCTATTTTCGATTAACGACTAAACCGGTTAATTGAAGTCGATTAACCGGTTAACTGATGTAATAAATTGTCTATTTTTTTGTAGTATTATAATATATTTTTTGTGTTTTTAATTATTTGTTTCGTCTCATATACAAAAGGTATGTGTGTAGAAAATATTTTTTCATACGAACAAACAAGGTGCTTTGTGATCTTTATTTAAAATAAGTGTTTGCTGTTAACAGCGCTTTGTTTCACGTACTTTTTATATGCATGTTTTTAGTTATTTGTTTCTTCTCATATCAATCTTTTAACAGAATTGACCGAAACAATTAGAAGAGTTTTAATGGCATAATGGAAGATTTTAAACATTTAGAGAAATCCAGAAAAAGGACTGTTAAATTAGATATTCTAGCTTATGGGTTGCTTTTGTTAAAAAAATTATTATCAAAACTAAAGAAAATAATCGCTTTAATTCTAAACATTTAAACTAAATAACTGTTTTACAAATTAATTTTTAAGATCTCTTTAAACTATTGCAATAACTAATAACATTATCCCACAGTTTATTTTTTAATTAATACATAATATCTATGCAATTATTAAAAAATATGTATTACATACCTTTTTATGAATTCTTTTTTATTATTTGCTCGTTTTAGTAAAAACTAATTATGTTTGTTATAATATTGTTTTTTATACCCTCCACCACCACTAGTGGTGAATAAGAGTAAACTTAGTTTGTCATTCCATGTGAAACTTTTTTATTATACATCTATGCCCCCTTTAAGTATATATATTCTGGCTCCTTGAGTAATTCTAAGTCGATTTAGCCATGTCTATCTGTCTGTCCGTCTGTTGAAAACACGCTCACTTTCAAAAAACGCAAAAGAAAAGAACAAGCTTGGCATCAAATTGCTTGTAGTTATCCCAAGCAGTTTGGGATTGAAATCCAGAACCATCAGTTCAGTAGGATCACAACTATGAATCAAAATGTGGAACCGCCACCCTAAAAAATTGATAATTTTGATACAAAAACTCACATAAATGGTGGAATAATGCACGGAATGATATAAAATATCGCCAGAATTTGCTTTATACGACTGCAAATCATACTGTGAAATTTCGTGAAGATTGGTCCATAATTGATCATTACCCCATATAAACCCTACTCGCGGAAGACAGCTTACGCCTAAAACCGTTATAAATAACGCTATCGTACTAAGATTTGGTACGTCACAGTTCTATAGGATCAGAAAGCACACTGTGAAATTTTTTGGAGATCGGTCCATAATTTACACTAGGACACATATAAGCCCTACTCCCGGAAAATAGTTTAGTACGCCTAAAGCCGTAATCAATAACGCTATCATACTTAAATTTGGTACGTCATAGTTTTATAAGACTGCAAATCTTACTATTAAATTTCGGGAAGATGGGTCCTTAATTGACCATAACCCCATATAAACCCTACTCGCGGAAGACAGTTTAGTACGCCTAAAACCGATATAAATAACGCAATATTAAAATTCGGTACGTCACAGTTTTAAAGGACCAGAAATCGCACTGTAAATTTTTTGATGATCGGTCCATAATTTACACTAGGACCCACATAAACCCATAAACCCGGAAAACCGTTTAGTGCGCCTAAATCCAAATAAAGCCCACTTTGTGAAAATAATTAAATTCGCCTAAAACTATAACAGATATATGTATTGCGGTAAAATTTCTTCCAATTTAGATTCATATGGCCAGAAAATATATCATGCAATTTTGTAAAATGCACTATTAACGCTAAAACTAATAACACTGCTGTTTTGAAAATTATTCTAATTTATTTTTTGCAATACCAGAAATCAGTCTTCAGAATTTTGGGATGATTGCTCTATAATTTACCATATGTGGGTAATTCCATGTCAAATCGACCAAGAGTGGGACCCGACCCCTTTCGATTTTAATGAAATTTGGTGAGAAGTTCCTTACATCCTCTAAGGAACATATATCAACGAAAAAAAATTTTGAAATTTTTTTTGCACAAGTTATATCAAATTTAAAATGCCATAATTTCGCCGTATTAGCCGAATGTGTTGAGTTTATTTTTTCAATATCTCAAAAACTTATGCACATACCAAGATGATTTGTATGTCATTTTAAAGCAGAGTCCGCCAAACACATACATTTACATTTTATGATTCTCTCAGTTGTTTTCTTTTTAGCGTAATTGTGTTTCTCTTATTCCACCGAAAAAAAAGTTTGGAAGGTTTTTTACCATTTCTTACCAGTTATTTGCAAGAGTTGTCGCAGTTTAGTAATTCAAAATAAAAATTGACTTATTAATATCGCAATTAAAAAATTATTAATTGAAGAACTTCAAAAACTTTCAATAACAAAGTTGCGAATTACACTACATTAGTAGTCATTTTTAATATACATATGTATGAAGAATATTTAGTTTTTATTATTTTAATATAACTGCATATACGCGTATAATGGTCATAATTTCTTGTTTTCTGCTATTGAAAATTAATACAAGTTACGTTAAAGATGATACAAAAAATACTTAATTTGAATACCTTATTTTAATGCCTTACTACTATCGTTACGAGTGACAAAATAGAGTAATTTCGGCATGGAACTGCCTGCTGTTGTAATAAAAATAAAAAATTTCGTTTCAGAGTTTAGATTAAAACAACAATAAAAAACACCGTAAAACACAGTCAGTTCTATATATTCTATATAGAACATTTTGTTAAGTGATGTCTCGTTATAAGCAGGGCGAGCTAATTTTCAATTTGGCGACATGGCGATTTTTTGGCGATTTATAAAATAGTTGGCGATTTTGTTGGCTATTTTTGATGAGCCATGAATTTGTTTGTTGAATTCAATACGAAAAAATAATACGAGTATTTTTTAGAATTTCAATGTATGAAATTTGATGCATTTACATATATGTATGACCAGTATTTAAAACTAAATTATGTTGAAATGGCTGACGAAGACAATGAAAATTTTCGAGAAAATTTTTTTTCACATATAAATATGCTCTTGAAAGAAGTAATAAGTAGAATTCTTTAAAAAAAAACACATGTGACAAATTATCACAGATAAAATTCGTTGTTGTTAAAGATATTTTAAAGATTTTTATGAATCCTAACGTACCTTTAAATGTTAATAAATCACAATGGAAAAAATACCGTTTATTAAAAGAGAATTTTAATGATGATATTCAACCTTATTTAAATCAGTTTAGGCCAATAATTTATAGCTACAAGGATAAGGCAGGCACATATCATTTTTAGGAACTTGCATTGGCTGGTTATTACATTTAGTAATGCCTGTGTTCAAATAATGAACTCCACTTTTCGACATGTTTTTACGAGTTAAAAGTTATATGAATGTAAATAGTACATGTTGCATTTCTTTTGTACCTTCACAATGTATTCCAAAAAAGAAGGGAGTCTTCTCGGTGAAGTATATAGCGTTTTAGATATATAATAGAACTGCAACTACATACAAATGTATTGTGTATCCAATATTTGTTTAATACTTACCGCAACAGTTCTTTAAGTAGACTACTATTAAATATTTTAAACATTGCGCCTTTTTTGTGTTTACAAATAATTTTTACTTTGTTCTAAATAAAAATTAATCAAAATATATCATGACGACTTTTTTGAATTTTTGGCAGATTTTAGCGGTACGGAACAAATTTTTTTTTGAGATTTATAAAAAAATATTTTTTTTTATTCTAAAAATACTATTGTCAAAAACTAAAAAATAAATGCTTTGGCGATTTTGGCGATTTTTGGCATTGAATTTGGCGAAAAAGTTCAAAATCAATCTGACAGCCCTGGTTATAAGAGAAATAAAAATATAAATTATCTTCTTATGCTCTTTTCATTAGTGGCTCATACATAATTGTCCAAAATTACTGCAAACACCGGCACAGTCCCCAGATCTCAACATTATTGAGCATGTTTGGGAAGAACTTGCCCGTAAGCTCTATAAGTCCACTTTCAACACAGTGGAGCAGTTGAAGCAGGGAATAAGGCGTGAGTGGAACAACATATCTCCGGAATTTTGCGCCAATCTCGTGCAGTCGATACCCAGGCGGTTGGAAGCAGTGATAAAAGCAAAAGGTTTTGCTTCCAAATACTAAAACTATAGACTGTCCCATTATACGTTTGACATGAAATTTGTTGGTTTTGTTTTCTTTCTTATTTTTAAAAATTTTTTTGAATAAAACATGTTAAGTATTATACATTGTTTTAAAGGGTTTTTAATAATCTATAACTCTGTATCAAAGTTTTTTAGAATTATTGTCATTGAAGTGAAAAAATTGGCATTTGAATAATTGCATACCTAGTGTCCAATTATACGTTTGAGCCACTGTAAGTCTTAATTTACACGTTTCATCTTTTGATGCTCAACTTCTTTTCAATTTCCTTTTGAAGATGCCATTATGTTCACACGCAGCAACCGGTTTCAACTTTTTTTGCTTCAAAACACCAACACTTTTATTCAAAGCGAACCAAAGAAAAAATGAAAAGAAAAAATAAAATGCAGCCATTGTTGAGAACACAAAGCGTACTGCCCAAGAACAGGCATCTCCGTACCAACCCCTTTTTTTCTTGCTTCCCTCTCCATAAAACACAAGAGTTGAGCATCAAAATGTGTGAATGTAGACTGAGTGCATGATTTTGATCTCATATATTTATAAGACTTTTATGTACCTTATGTTGTTTTTTTTTTTTTTTTTTTTTTTTTTTTTTTTTTTTTTTGTGTACAATTGAATTTTTATGTACTTTTGTTTGTTGTTATAATAAATTTAAAAAAATGATACCGTAAAGGTCCAAAAAGTAAATTTTTTTTTTGAAGTTAGTACAAAATTTAAACCCCATTTAACATTCCTGGTGTGAGAGCATTCGCAAATGTGCGGTGTTTTGACGGTCTCTGTTTTAAAGAGAATACTTGGGGATGCAAACAATGTATTAAAAAAAATTTTTTTTTTAAATGTAATATCTGCATAATATTAAATCTTAAAAATGGGCTAAGTCAAATACTTAATTTTTTATTTGCCTGATATTTTTTTACATACTACCTCAAACTGTTCTTTAAAAATCCTGAAACTTTGAAGAAGATGTTTTTTTTTTTAAAAATATGATTTTTTTTTCTTTCGCAACCTGTAAAA
The DNA here is from genome assembly GCA_943735925.1 of Pollenia amentaria. Lineage (NCBI taxonomy): Eukaryota > Metazoa > Arthropoda > Insecta > Diptera > Polleniidae > Pollenia > Pollenia amentaria. The sequence continues at coordinate 219,963,428 of OX031006.1, read as the reverse complement.
AAATCATCTTAAAATAAAATTTTCATATTGTAATTTGGAGTAATACGTATTTATTAAGGCTGATTTGTTGATTTAAGGTGATTTAAAAAAAGTAAAGACATTGATCAAGTTTCTCTTGTTAATTTGTTGCATTTTTTTGTTGGAGCTCACCGTAGGCACTTTCAAAGAAAAGAACATTTTTTGTGACGCTGAGCCTCCAAGAAATTAAATGAGTTTTATAGATTACTAGCTTACCGCCCCAGCTTCGCTCGGAAGCAATTCACTAATTAGACATGAAAAGGAGACAGTGTGTTTAGTTAGGAAAATAATAAATATTTAACGTATCCCCTTAAGTTACCTTATGCTTAGAAAAAATGATAAGTAAATAGTACAGTAAAAACTTAAATTTTCCGAGTTTAACCATAAATTTTTTTTCTTTACAAGCAATCTCTTGAAAATTTCAAAGCGAATAAAAAAAAATAATCCAAATCGCATCAGCCGTTCTCACGTAATGCGATTACATAAATGGACCGTTTAATTTACACATATATCGAGCCCTAATTGCGATTTAATCGTAAGCGAAAAAAAGCAAATTTTACTGGAGACGGCTTTTATTATTGTTTTCTTAGAAGTGCATGAGTTTATTTGGTTTCATGTTATGCATTAATTTATTTTTAAAATTATAATCGCACATTTAATAGTTTTCAAGAGCATGCTAAGATTCAATTGATCATAGTACCTGTCGTTTACGATAGTTTTAATGATGTCGCTTACGATATAATCGCAAAAAGGGCTCGATATATACGAGTATATGTAGTTTTTAGCGAAGTCGTTTTTCTCTTTGTCTCTTTTCCTACCGTTGATGCCTTTGAAACAAAGAAAACAAGATAGTGCACTAAAATTTAAAAAAACATTCTTTTTCTGCGCATGTACGTCATACGTGTATGTGCTATGCTGAATGTTTGTTTACATCAGTGGTGTCAATTATGATTGTATTGGTGCGAATACTCTTGTCTCTTTTATTCTCAGCGGGAGGAATTTGCGGTTGCGAGGCCTATTACGAGGCCTAATTAACATATATATTTTGCTATGAAGACTTTAGAGCAATTAATAATAATACAATTATCGAAAAATGTTGAGTTATGGACAGACACAATCAGTTATTATTTAAATAAATTTAATTTGGAACCTGCATTTCGCAGAAACTTTGCTTATTTTTTGGAAAAATTGAGCATTTGACAATATTTGAAGTCTTTTTACAACCTTATACAATTCTTTCCAAAATTTTTAATTTGGTGCTCAACATATCTTTGCGAATGCCAACAATGAAAATTCATTTGCACATACTAATGCAAATAATAACCCCATTTAGTTTAAAAATATTCTATAATTATTAACCACCATTATAAAAAGAGAAGATTTTACTAGCCTATAAAAATATACTTTTATTTACCAATAATATCTTCTAAATTTAAATTGCAGTTTCGAAACAACAAAACATTTTTTAGGTTTGTGGACGTTAAACAATAAAGTTTCATTAATACATTAATAATACACATCTTCTTACCCAAAAATTTTACCTGCTGTCACATTTGCTTTTATGTGTATAGGTTTACACATAAATTGTAGGAAAACAAGACTTTTTTAAATATTTTTACTTACTTGAGAAAAGTGTTTTCAAAGGCAAAAAAACCCATTGACGCGATTGGTACAGAAAGAAAAATATTTTTACAAGCACAAAATACCAACAAATTCTTGTGGCTATTTTTTTCTTAATAATTTCTGCATTTAGGTACGTCTTTTTAACGAAAGAAAAAGGGACCCTTTAAAAGGCAACAAAGAATTTTTTTCACAAACAAAACACATATCGTTAGCTTAAATGCAAAACAATGTAGATATTATTTGTCAATCATTGTACAATGTCAAAAACAGAAATAAAACAAAACATAAACAAAGATAATAAATAATAAATATATTATTTCTGTTTAGAGGCCTCAAAACAGGCCGTGCGATATTTTGATATTTCCCGCTGAATGAGAGTGTTTTGCAGTAAAAAATTATATTTTACGCTCGCAAAATAAAAGAGCGTAAGCGTACATGTGAGTTTTGCTGACACAATTGTGCATGACGCTGACACCCCTGGTTTACATTTAATTCTCTTTACTACAGTTGCGTAAAAATGACGTCAAAATGAGAGTTAAAAGTTAACGGACCTGCGCAATGCACTATCTTGTTTTCTTTGTTTCATGGTTGATGCCTGGCTGCTTTTTCTTAACCTCAAAGAAATTAAAATGATATGAATGTTGAAGCATAATTCAATGTTAATCCAATATTTACAATCAAAACGTTCCTTTTTACCTTTTTTAAAGCCTGGTTCGTTTATAAACTTGTCGATATGAGTATTTCTTCAATTTAGCATCCTCTCCTTCGCTAGAAGAAGAAAAAGTTTTTATTTTAATATACAGGAATGCCGCCATGACAGGAACGGTAGGAAAAGAGGCAATGAAAACGACTTCGCTCAAAAAATTTTATATGTACATTATTTTATTTCTTGGAGACGTAAAGTTACAAAAAGGATACTTTTCTTTGAAAGTGTCCACATTGAGCTCCAAGAAAAAAATGCAACAAATAAACAAGAGAAACTTGATCAATGTCTTTACTTTTTTTAAATCACCTTAAATCAAACAAATCAGCCTTAATAAATACGTATTACTCAAAATTACAATATGAAAATTTTATTTTAAGATGAGTTTTTTACAGGTTGCGAAAGAAAAAAATTCATATCTTAAAAAAGAAAAAACATAACACCTCCTTCAAAGTTTTTGACTTAATCCATTTTCAAGATTTAATATTTTGCCAAATATTACATTTAAAAAAAAAAAAGTTTTTTTTAATACATTGTTTGTAGCCCCAAGTATTCTCTTAAAAATCACATCATCATCTTCGTATGTGCAGTAGTTTTTGAGATATTGAAAAAATAAACTCAACACATTTGGCGAATACGGCGAAATTATGACATTTTGAATATGCCATTAAATAAAATTTTTAAATTTTAAAATCTTTTTAGTTGATATATGTTCCTTAGAGGATGAAAGGAACCTTCTCACCAAATTTCATTCAAATCGAAAGGGGTCGGGTCCTACTCTTGGTCGATTTGACATGGAATTACCCAGGTTCAATACAAATAACACTCCTAAAAATCATTTTAGTTCGGCTAGACCTGTTACGAATCATGATATTTTACTCAAGCCAGTTCAAAGTTCTAACAAAGAAACGCATAAAACTTTCTTATTGTCGGTCAATAATTTAATATATGTAGGTCTAAACCCCAATTAATTTTAATGTTGATTATAAAAATAAAACAAAAATAACCATGAAGAGTAAAACCAACAAGATTATGAAGTACATTCATTAACAGCCGTATTTTCCAATAGCAAAGCGTTGGCGCCGCGATATTTTGGACAACTTTATACAAATTGTATGAGCATGAGGATTTTTGACAGCTAGAAAACACGTTCCGCTCTTGTTGATGTATGGCTGTAATATTAAAATAGCAAACAAATTTTGACTTTATTTTCAATGTAAATTAAATAAGAAAACATAGAATTAAATTTGAATACATGATACAATTAATAAAAAAAAAATTTTTTTTACAAAAATAACAGCGTAAGAAATTTATTTTTAGTATGAATTTAAAATTGGCATTTATAAGATTTTTGTACAAAAAACAAAGGATTCTCTACCGCAAGCCGTAAGTCCCGATTCATACGTTGCAAGTCTTAAGCTGGAGGTTAACACCATGGGCAGATGCATATGATACTGTTTGTGCATTTTATACGTTTCTAAATTCAAGTTACATGCAATGCGTTTAATGCGCGAAATTGTTTTTTTCTTATCAGCTGTTGTGTTTTATCAATTTAAATAGTTTTGATGACAAAAACGCAAAGTGGAATTGATATTTTATTAGAATTTACTAAAACTAATTCATAGAGGAGTAAGCGAGGATGACACTCAGAACATAAAAGTAATCGATAAATAGAGTGGTAAATTTTGTTCATGAAAAAATTGTGTTAAAAATGTATTTTTAAGTATTATATTCTTGAATTTTATTGCAATCTTTATTAATAAAGCTTTTTCTTTTATTATAAACCTTTTTTACCCCAAAAAAATAGTAATAAGAAATACACCACGCAAACATATTTATCATAACATGCAACGCATTCAAAAGTAGAAAGTAAACCTACTTTCATGCGTTGATACGTGTATGCATTCTATGGGTTTTGTTGTGTAGCTTGGCACATACAATAACACTGATTCTACTTTTGGATAGATGTATAAAAAGGAACAACGCATAGAATGCATGGTGTGGGCCTTCAGCTTTATTGATCAGAATGATACTTTATTGACAAGAGAGACGAGTGGAAGACAAACGAGAACTCAGCTTGATGTACTCATCATATACGTTTTGTTTTCTCGTTCGTAATGTAAAAAACGCACTCATATGTGTGTACTTCAAACATAAAAATAATAATATTTCAGCAATAAGACATGCATTGTATGAACGCCGAAACTGCTTCAAAGTAGAAAATGTAATAAGTTTATCAATAAGACTTTCAACGTTTAATTGAAACTAACACGCGGTTCAGACGGTGATTTTTTCCATGTTTGTTAAGACATGATTTTTGGTGTTTGTCGGTGAGCGGTGTAGAGAAGCAAGCGGGGTTAGAGAAAAAAACACGTTTTCTGATCTATGAGTTTCTTTTTATATTTTTCTTTGCACTCATTCTTATGTTGCTTCATTTTATTTTTTATTTCAATGCGGCAGCATCTCTTTACAATACAAAACATGGAGCGCATTAAGATTGTTTTTATTTTATTTTTTTTTTTTTTAATAACGTTTATTTAAATAAACTTAATATACTTAAACTATAAATAAACAAATAGTATATATATTTACATCTTATTATACACTGTCCCATATTCGGGCGCTCAAGTACATTACATTTGTATATTAATATAATACCTATATTAGTCATTTTTTGGAATTTATTATTTTAATTTTTACAATATGTGTTAATATTTGCATTACGCATTAAGATTGTTTGTTTTTATAAATAAGCCAGTAATGGAGGAAAAAATCAACCCTAAAATCATGTGGAAAAAATCTTCGTTTGAATCTGTTGTGTTTTTGGAAGCAACTTTCAAAAGGAAGTAAAAAAAGACATGATTTTTAAATCACGGTCTGAATGTAAGCAAGCGAATCTGCCTCTCTAGCAATATTATAAGATCAAATCTATATTACGACTTCTTCTTAAGCAGAATCACAGCATAGTTTGAAAAGAGGCTCATCCTCCTCAGATTCTCTTATAATTTTTTTCACAAACTCTGCAAAGTCCAATTCTTTAAGACTTACCAGAACTTCTGCCACTTGTAGGCGTGACCGTGTATTCAACATTATGGGAGTGCAGAGGCATGTTAAGTATGTAGCTCAATAATTCGACCATGCTTCATAATTTGCTTGCGACGAAGTCCGATATAATTAACGTATTTGTTTCAATATTATGGGTTTCTTCTTTTAGCTGCCATCTTTCTAATAAGCATAAGTCACTTAATTAATTCAAATTAAAAAAAAACTATTTTCGTTTAAATATTGCCACTTTAATTAACAAAAGGAGTATCTAACATAAAAAAAATTTTAAGTTTGAGATATAAAACTTGATTTTAAAAAAAATAGTAAGAGTGCTATATTCGGCTATGGCGAATCTAATATACCCTTCACTGCAGTGATACAAAAAGCTTCATAAGGCTGATGTATTTTGACATCAGTACTATGACAAGTTTCTACGTTTTTGACCCCATGACACTTTACATTACTTGGCCAAATTGTCATCAGGGTCAAAAGTTTAAATTATTTCTTCAATGGGATGACACATTGGCATCACAGAAATGACGAATCGGAGTCAGTTTTATAAAGCATTTCATCAGTGCGATGACCAACTGGTATCAAATTAAGTGATTGTAATTTACCTTAATTCAAATTAAGAGGATATCATTATTTACTTACCCGTTACACATGTTTGTTTTACTTCTGTTGTATTCCGCCCTTTGTTAACAGAAGAACTTTCAATTATAAGACACCAGCAGCATATCCGATACGGGTTTCATAATAATTCTTCTTTAAAAGTTTAATATATTTAAATAAATAATTTAAAAAAATAGAATATGGGAATTTTTGCTTTTTCAAATTTTACTTTTTAAACATTGAAAAAAATGCTAATAATATATTAGGATATGAAATATTATGTCATTGCACTGATGACAGTTTGTCATCGCACTGATGAAATTATGTATTATGTCATCGCACTGATGACAGTTTGTCTGTACTGATGTCAAAATACACCAGCGTTATGACGCCTTTTCTATCAGTGTACACAAAATATGGCGTCGAATTGATGTCGCAGTAGTCATAGCGTAGATGACGCATAAAATATGACAAACTTTTAGGATGACGTTCATCATTGGATTGATGTCACATTTGGCTTCACTGATGCCTTTTGTAATAACATTGATGTCACAATTCTGATGTTAGGGTATCATCAATATGAAGAAGTACAGCATAATTTTTTCGGAAGTCTTTTGTTAGTATCGAAGCCATTTGTTACTGATATAGTGTGTATTTGAATGGGCACCAACTTATCAAATAGCACCCACTGATTGGCAAATTTTTTGTACATCGTCAAAGCAACTTTTCTACTTGCAAGGATACACGCAGAGAAAAAATATGTTTAGATATGGTCACCTCCAACAAAACTATTTTTAGACAAAATGTTAAACATATTATGTTTAAATTTAACCACATTATTGTCACCGACAAACATATAATTGTTAAATTAGTCCTCCATCAAGAAGCCACAACCATATTATGGTTGTCTCTAAACATGTTATGGTTAAATATGACAATAATTTGTTTTTAAATTAACAATAGTATATTCCTTTTTTCTAAGAACCATGCTTTTATAAATGGTAAACATATTTAAGTTATTACTAACCAAAAGATGTTCGGAGGCAACCATAATATGGTTGTGCCTTCTTGATGGAGGACTTATTTACCAATAATATGTTTGTCGGTGACAATATTATGGTTTAATTTAAACATAATATGGTTGCAATTCTCTTTAAAAATAGTTTTGTTGGAGGTGACCAATCTGGGTGTACATAACTTATATATACTGTATACAGTCCAAGCTCGATATTGTAGATATTACAAACGCATGACAAACTTATATATGCCCTTTTAACCTGTGGTGAAGGGTATAGAAATAATCAATTCATCTATTTAATATTCTAATTAGTATTTAAAGAATGTTCGCAATCTTTTATTTCTAATAGACTGGTTACATTTTTTTAATTTAATTTGTTTATGTTTTAAACGTGTTTGTATACGTGAGTGGGTCGTAGTTGTTGCAATTTCAACAATTTCACTTTGGCACACATTCAAACTCATCAAGCATAAATTGATACAACCAACACACAAACAGGCAAACAAACACACAATTTTACTTATCAACAAATTGAACTTTATCCTGGAGGCAGGCAAGTAAATGAAGGTATATGTGCGCTTAAACACACGTACATGCATAAATTCACAAATGTGGAAAGGAAATAATGGATATTAACATATTTGAGTATCAACTCTTAACTCTTACAAAAGCATACTCGTAAGTGTACAAAGGGTTTAATAAAGTAAACTGGCGCAGAACATTTCAAAACCAACACGCACATAAGTCTAGGAGGAGTATCTATGAAAAAAAAGAAAGATGAAAAAGTTGGTCTAGTTACAGAATTCTTTTCTAAAAAAAATGTCACATTGTTGAATTAGGTGGGAGAATATGTTATTTCGTTTTTAAGATTTTTAGAGGGAAACAAAAAATTCAGAAAATAAAAATAACAAACGAGTCTTATAAACTCTTTGACTGGTTTTAAAATTTCTGACACAAGATATTTGTCAAACAAATATATCGATAGCTAAAATGCAAAAAGGCTTAACTAACAAATATATAATTTTACAGGAGAAGCAAAAAAATTTGTAAAATGAAAACTATAAACCTTTTTAACCAAGTTTTTTCTCACGTCAGAAAAACATGCATTGATAACCGTGTTGCATTTTTGGTGACCAAAAATGGCTTAATTAACGAAACAATGGCTAAAAATTTGTTATAAAATGGCTAAAATTTTCTTAAATAAAAACACATTAAAATTTAATAACAAAACCAAAATAATTCACTAAAAGTTTTTTACAATGAAATTCTAAATTGTGATCAATTTGTAACTTAAAATTAAACGAAAATAAAATATTTTTTAGCATTTAAAAAATAAATACGATATCGTTATTGTTCATCTCATAGTAATTACTTGTGCGTATTAGTTTTAAATATTTAAAAGGTGAAAAAGGAATTTACAACATGAAATGAATTAAAATTTATTGATAATTTTTCATTGTAAATTCCTTTCTTCGTTGAAAGTAATTTAATGAAAATTAAATTTGATGAGCTTGAGTTTGATAAAAACTTAAAATTTTGGAATAAAACCCGTAAACAGTTCAATAAAGTAACCACAATACTAATTATTTTGAAGGTAAATCATAATCATGACAACATTTATCCAACCTTCTGAGTCCCAATCTAAGAAAAATAAGAAAAGATAAGAAATATTTAACTGTTATGGTAAAAATATATACCTAAATTATAAAATTGAATTAACTGTTGCTAAATGTAAACTATTGCTCAAATTACTTTTAACGATGTTGACTTGGCTAAATACCAGGGCTGTGGAGTCGGAGTTAAAGAGTCGGAGTTGAGGTTTTTGTACCGGAGTCGCAGTACCCAAAAAAACGCGCGACTCCGACTCCAAAATTTTTCGGCATAAAATATTTAAAAAAATTCTAATATTTTCCAATATAAAAATTCTTCGAAATTGGCGATGAAATATTTTGCAGATCAATATGAATAAGTAGATTTTAATTTATTTTATGAGAAATAGTTGATTCAAGTACTTTACTATTTAAGTATATTTAGGTGTATTTTTTATACGTGCGGAAAAAAGTCTAAATTACATTAGCAAAACTTATACTCAGTTATTGATCTAGTTGAAAAAGATGTGTGATTTTTTAAATAATTTACTCATGCTAAAAAATGTTAATGACAGGAATTGCCAATAATTTTAATATCAGAATTTTTTAACCATCAACGCTGAAATATTTTCAACATTGTACAGAATAAGTGTTGCTATAGCGCATAAATACTAGTATGTATTAGAAATATTGTCACGTAAAATTATTTCTCTTTTGTGTAGAAACATCTTTATCGGCCTGCCTTTAATTCATACCATAACACTCATGTTTTTCTTACGCACATTACGCGGGGATTCCCATAATTCGTTTAATAAATATGTTTCTACATAAAAGAGAAATAATTTTACGTCTCATTCATTTCGCATCACGGTTAGATTAGGAGTCGGAGTCGTGAGTCGGAGTCGCACTTAAAAACTTTCAGCGTTTGGAGTTGGAGTCGGAGTTAGTACTTTTTTCGGACGACTCCACAGCCCTGCTAAATACCCTGCCTACTTCAGCATTAGACCATGGAAGTGACTTTATAGTAAATTCCTTAATTTCTAAAAATTTATTGTCGCTGTATATTAAAATAATGTTATTAAATACGTTTAAATTGTTAAAAAATTTTATTTTACTTTAAGCAATTTTATAAATTTTTATAAGAAAATATATATTATTATTTTTAAAGAAAAAACGTGGAAAAAAATTTTATGGCTAAACAAGTAGGAAAATGGCTAAAAAAAATTGCTAAGGGCTAAAGTCATTTTTTAATGACTAAACAAGATGATAAATGGCTAAATCTAGCTACTAAATGGCTAAATTGGCAACACTGATTGATAATCGTCTATGGAATTTTTCAAACAATTTTCAAAGAAAACCGTTACATTATATTGTGTTAGAAAAACATGTGTAATTACGTCGTTTTCCATTTATCAAATAAATACACTTGTAGTTACGTCATTTTTGATCACAGAAGTGTAAAACTTTTTCAAGACATGTAGTTTAATGGCATCCATAATAATCAACCAAAAAACTCGATTTTGAATATTGGTTAGTAACGCCTTTTGGTATTTTAGCTTAGATATATGTATAAGAATCAAATAACTTCTTAATCAAAAAGGCACCAAAACAACTGAATTTGTAAATATAAAAAAAATTTTGTTAATTAAAATTGCTACAATACAACAAACATTTTTTCCAATGAACTCGTAATATTAAATAAAGTATTTGTAAAAAATTAAGTATAAACTTTTTTTACGAGTTTGTCATATTAACAAAATATTACTAAGGTTTAGGCCAGGTTTTTGAAATGTGGATTAAGTTTAAACTTAGTTGAACGTAGTCTGAAACTCGGATTTTTGCGGCGAAAAGTGATATTTTTACATTATTTCATTAAAGACCAGCTGCCGTATTCATACAAAATAAAATAGATTTCAAACGTATTTTAAAACAAAATTTCCATACAAATTTTTCTTAAAACAGATTTCATATCCATTTTAGTTTTTTATGAATACGGCAGAAATATTTTAAGCAAAACTAAGCTGTTCCGTCAAAATTTTGTAAACAAACTTGGTAATTGCGGCACAAATCGGTTTTCAAATTAACTTAACCTAATTTCACTGAGATCTCAAAAATCCAGCCTTAAAGTAGTTTTTATTATTTTTTTAGTAAAATATATTTAAAATCACATCACAAATAACTTTACATATTATTTAAAGACTAAATTTAGACCTGGATGCACTAGGAGGTTCTGACATCAGCACAAAATGGAATCTTGACACCGTTATGCAACATTTTGAAATCTAAAATTTATAAAAGACCCGTTCACATTTCTTTAAAATTATGGAATATTAAGTTTACTTACCGTATAGATTAATTTTTCCTACTGTAAATTCTCTTAAAAATCTTATACCAAAAATACAGATTTTTTTATATTTTAAGCATTTTGACATAAAATAATTTTTTACTATGATGAACCTAAGGCCAGGCCAATTCATTACAGGTAATCTTGGCCCTAAAACTAGGGGCCTATTTCACTAAGCTGTAAGTTCACAATTACAAACGTTTTTTACCTGTAAAGTTGTGAACCTGTGAACAATTCTGTTTCATAAAAATACAATTATGGGTTGGGGCTACAAGTGAATTATACAAGTCACAAGTCTACAAGTCATACTTCTACAATTGGTTTTGTTTCACAAACCTAAAATTGCACTTGCACACTTGTAGAATTGTAGAAAAAAAGTTTAGGGTCGACGGAGACCATCAGTAAAAATTTTACAAGCTAAATTATAAATTCAATTAAAATTTGATTTTTAACTATTTTTTAATAAAAATTAGTTCAAATAAAATCCAAAATTGTTAATTGTTAGCATTTATTTATTTATTTTTTTAATATGAGATAATCAGCCCAATTATGAATTAAAATTCCCCGGGAGTATTTTCCCTTTTCCTATTTTTTACAATTGAATTTACATAGGAAAAATGGGAGAAGGGAAAAAACTCCCAGGGAATTGTTATTCATAATTGGGCTAAATATGTAATAAAACAAAGTATATCACATTGTTTGCTTATTCGAAATTATCGGTAAGCGGCAACACCACTAATCATATGTTATAAATAAATAAACATACGTGCAAGTGAACCCCCACCACACAGCACCACACCACAGTAATTTTATTATGTTGATTTGCCATTACAAAACAATAATTTTTCACTTTTTTTACACAAGTGGCAAACAACTTTAAATACAAACTACATATGTTTTGATTGATTAGTGGTGTGATAACAATCCAAATAAATTATCGATATACATTAGAGTACCCATTATTGCAAAAGAATTTTTTCTAGCGCTCCCAGCACTATTTCCGATAGGTTGGGTCTAAAAAATAAGAAATATTATTAATATGTTTTATATTGCGATTTTATAGGATATTTTACCATTTTGAAAAAAATAAATAAGAACGGTAAAATTAATATCACAATATATACAATAGCGGTTTTCACCCTTTGTATTAAGAGTAAAACTCTGTTATATTTAATACGATTTTATACTTCAAATCGTGAGTGTCTTTTTCATATTTATTGTAAATTAATGAATTTGCTGAGTGAGAGAAAGAGACAGATAAAGTTTCTTCAACTGTTTTATTCTGGTAAATTCACACACTTTGTTTACTACTGCTTTTTGTGAGATTTTTCAACCACAGCGTAGTATATTTTAGTCTAATACATTTTGTTGTTGCAGTGTTGTAAATGTTAGTATATTTACTAAAATTATAAGATCAACAATGTCTACAACGGACTTTACTTTCAAGGGTGAATTCCGCTAATATAAACTTGTAATTGTAGAAATTGTAGTTTACAAGTGCAAAAAGCTACAAGTGTTGTGAAAATTTTAATGAAACACAACTCATCAGCACTTGTAAGAATTAGACATTTGATTGTAACTTATAAACTTGTAGAATTGTAGTTAAGTAAAATATGCCCCAGTAGGTACAACACGTACAAAAACTACAAGCAATTTGTGTGTGTAAAATTATTGCACAATGATAAAGACAGAAACAAAACAAAACAGAAACAAAGAGTTACCAGTTGGGCTTTTAAAACCACCTGTAATGAACTCGCCTGGAATCAACCTTTTTATAATTAAAATAAATTGTTAATATGGCAATTTACAAATATGTGTATTAAGATAGATAGAAGATAATTGCTAAATATATAAGAAAAGCTTTTACAAATTTGCTTCAATTATTTAATAACTTTTGTTATATTTTTCTGTATAGGCCTTATATTTCTACTCTGCATATTTATTTTTGTTATGATAACTCCTTTTTAAAGGATCTTGAAGTTGAAAAATAATATAAAATTTAAATATTATGAATTTTAATATTATGATATGCAAAAATCAAACAATTTTCAAACGAACTATTTGCTTAATTTTTTTCTGGAAAAAATAAAAATTAATTAGCTAAAAGGTTTTTTAAAAAATAAAACCAACATTTTAAGTTAATAAGTAAGAAATACCGATTTCAAATACTACATTTACTCGCTGCAATTATAAAGTTAGAATGGCATAATTTATTCACAGTTCGATTGGGTACATCTAGGCAAAGACTAAAAGTGATATTAAATCATTTGATATTAATAATAAAAAGTAAAAGTCTTTTTTCGGCAAATTTTTACAGTTTTAAATTTTAAAATTTTTTGTTGTTTTCCGTTCTGTATCGCTTAAATGTCCTGGAACTCATATTTAAGCCTTAAAATTACTAAAAGAAATCTTAAAGAGTGTAATTTTATGGGTTAAACGTAAAGAAAGTAATGGTTTTTTGTTCAGATCTTAACCATTTGTGAAACGATCTGGGTAAATTTAAATAGAACACATTTCCAGACTACATGCTATATAAATAAATAATAACCTAGTCCCCTCGTATCTGGAATCTTCGGAAAATCGATTTTAAGAAACGGACGGATGGACATTGCTTTATCAACTTAGTTACTTATAAGCATATATATCAGTGCTTTAGAGGGTCTAAAATTAATTGTGTAGAAATTAAAAATGGAACTTATGTATGTAAAAGATTTGTTTATTTATTTAATTTAAAATCCTTTTTAAAAGAATATCCGATGTGATCTAGAAAATTGAGAACGCTGTTTTCTTATGTATGGGTATAGTTTCTCTCAACCGTATATCAGTTTTTCTGTGTGTGGACAAAAGAACATACAAATTTTCTTATATCCTTTACAGACAGTATTTTACTAGCAGGAACTTGCAACGAGAGAGTAAATTTAAAATTTTTCTACCAATTACTCAAAAAAATTAAATTAACCATTTAAAAACAGGAATTATCCGAAAGACAATTATATTGAATTTTATTATGTATGTAGTATAGGTTAGGTTAGGTTAGGTTAAGAAGGGTTATGCGCCCAAGGGCGCACATCCACTCGGAGACCAATGAAGTCCATTGTGAATCCCTTCAGTAAAGGAGAAAAGAGGAAAAAGAGAAGTAAAGAAGAAGAGTAGAAATATACCTAAGGTTTTGTGCAGATAAGTAGCTACGTAGGACAAAATTCCCCCTATGGTTCCCAACAGAAACAAACGTCCTATTTCCCTGTCAAACCACAGTAGATCGGTTAAATTACATCCAGCGATACACCCCAGGTCGTCGTGAAATCTAGCCCCTAGCCATTTCTGCCTGGGGCCATGCATCCTAGGACAGAGGCACAGTACATGCTCAACCGCCTCTAGCTCCTTGGCATCCCCGCACAACCTGCAGATGTCCGGTATCGCAATGTCCCATTTACCCATAAAGGCCCTAACAGAACAATGCCCCGTCAGGAACCCTAAGGGCCCTGAGACTACTCCTATCCAATCCTAATAGAACCCTGGTTGCACCTGCGTCCAATCCGGTCCATAAGGCCCTCGACACCCTACAATCCGTTCTATCCCTCCAGGACCGGTTAACGGCATCACGGAATCTTTCCCGTATCACCCCATAGTAGTGACATAAGTGGGGTTTTAAACCTCTGTCCCCTACCACTAAGTCTAGATTCGAACCCCCTCTCGCGAGTTCGTCTGCCACCTCGTTGCTATCCACCTTGCAGTGTCCTGGTACCCAACACAGCCTTATTGTGAATGCCAACATGAGCTCTCTCAGAGCATTTCTACACCGTGCAACCAGGCACGATCGCACCGTATAATTTGACAATGCTTTAAACGCAGCCTGACTATCGACGTAGATTGTCACCACAGATCCCCTTACGATGTGACCCAGTATCACTTCCCTTGTCCTCCAGATCGCTAGGGTCAGCCTGAAAGATACTGCACTCATCCGGGAGTATGAATGACCTTTTCAGGTCAGTGTCAGCAATAAAAACACCAGCCCCAGGGCCAGTGTCCATCGTATATACTGCCCACCCCTCAAACACTCCGTTGGATCCACGCCAAGCTTTGCTATCCGGGAACTCCACCGGTGGTTTTACACCGAAGTCCGAGGTCATACTCCTATGATCCGAGATTCCCCCCGGAATACTTTCCTGATCAAGCAGACCCACTTCGTATAGAATCCTTGTGTTTTCATCCCGCCTAGCACTATAGGAAATTTCCCCTTTTTTTGGCCAAAAGTACTTAATTTTTTTCTTGGAGTTTTTGATTTTTTTTTCACTATGTACTTAAAAACATACTAAAAAAAGCATCCCCGAAGAATAAAGCATCAATGATGCTTTACCGTTATTTTATAAATGCAAAAACTTGAGGTTTGTTTATTAAACAAAACGTGGAAGTTACTATATTAAATTAGACGTGTATTTAAGTTTAAAGTTTTTATTCAAAAAATTCATGTAAAAAAAAGTGAAAAATGAAAAATAATGCTAAAAGTGAGTACTTTTATAGTAGTTAAAAAGATATTCAACTTTTTTTTTAATTTGGTTAAATCGAAGAAAAGAAAAAGACCTTGATGTTATATGTATACTGTAATAATAAATTGCAACTTCACTAAGCTCCGAAAAAAATGATTAAAAGTGATAGATATAACACTTACGCATTTCGATAGAGCCATAAGTTGTCATCCATTCGCAATTTATTTCAGCTGCATATACTTGCATATGTCTTAAAAAAAGCGTATTTTTCCAGGTAAAAAAAAAACTGTGAAAGTCCGTGAGCGCGCGTGAGAAACTTTTTTCCCCGTGACAGTGCGTGACTAAAAATTTATTAGCTTAAGGAGGAACACTTCCAAAAAGCGAATCTAAAAAAATCATTTAGGAGGAACACTTCCAAAAAGCGAATCTAAAAAATCATTTAGTTTGGGCCTCTGGTTTGCCTAAAAATTAGTTTTGGCCAAAAAAAAGGGAAAATTTCCTATAGTGCCTAGGTCTAATCAACGAAGACTCGTAGATTCTAAGCAAGTTCCTGGCAGCCACACTCTTCACATAATGTTTAATGGGGGACAGATATAGTAGGATGTCCAACCCCGCTTGTGGCGTGCCTCTCCTTGCAGCAGTGATGCCAAGAGATGCACACCTCTGTGCCTTGTTGAGCATCTTCCTATAGCTGTCCACTCTCAACGCATCCCACCAAACAGTGCACCTATAGGTAAGAATAGACCTAACCACCGATGTGTAAATCCAGTTTACCATATCTGGTCTTAGTCCTTAATTCTTATCGATGGAGTTTCTGCATGTGTAGTAGGCATTGAGTCCTCTTTTCATCCTCTCCTGGGTGTTTCTTCTCCAAGACAGTTTACAGTCGAGGAAGTTACTTAGCACAATCAGATAGAGTTAAGTCGACGCCACCCAACACTGGCCCCTTAAAACCCTCTATCCCGTACCTTCAGGTAAAAAGAACCACCTCAGTCTTCGCCGGGTTTACCTCCAGCCCTCTATCCTTCGCCCAAGCCGAGAGTTCGCCCAACATCACCTGCATAATTTCACTGATCGATATATGTAGTATATTTTAGACAAATTTCTCAACAGAAATATTTTGATTTGTTTTTGTTAGAAAAGTGTTGTCCGATAGCGGCTTTATATGGAACCTGTGGAAAATTTTGGACTGATTGTAAAAAAATGCATGGTTTTGTTTCAATCCCTAACGAGCGTATCAAGAATTTTTTGGGTTTTGTAAATGTGAGTGTGATTTCAACAGAAAAATAGGCAGACAAGCATGGCGAAATTGACTGAATTACTAATGGACCTGTAATATTCATATACATATACTTCATTGGGGTTGTACTTGTGGTCGAGGATATAAAAAGGTTTTGTTTTTTTTTAACAAGTAATTTTAATATAATTTATAAAAATGAATTTTGTTAATTAGATTTAAATTTCAATTATTTATTTAATTGATTCTAACAAATAATTCGATTATACTTTGCTCAATTTAATTACTATAGTTATTGTTTTGTTATTTATTTTCAATCAAATGAGGTAACTAAGTTATAATTGATCGAAATGACACAGCTTTTTGATGATTTTTATCCACCACCACTAGTGGTGAATTAGCGTACTTTAAGTTTTTCATTCCGTGTGAAACTTATTTATTATACATCTATGACCCCATAAAGTATATATATTCTGGCGAGTAATTCTAAGTTGATTTAGCCATGTCCGTCTGTCTGTCCGGCTGTTGATAACACGCTCACTTTCGAAAAACGCAAAAAAAAGAACAAACTTGGTCTCAAATTGCTTGTAGTTATCCTAAGCAGTTTGGGATTGAAATCCAGCAACATCGATTCAGTAGGATCAGAACCTAAAAAAATTGATAATTTTGATACAAAAACTCACATAAATGGTGGAATAATGCACGGAATGCTATTAAATTTCGCTAGAATTTGCGACTGCAAATTTCGTAAAGATCGGTCCATTATTGACCATAGACCCCATATAAACCCTACTCGCAGAAGACAGTTTAGGTACGCCTAAAACCGTTATAAATAACGCAATCGTACTAAAACTCGGTACGTCATAGTTTTATAGGACCAGAAATCGCACTGTAAAATTTTTTGAAGATCGGTCCATAATTTACACTAGGCCCCATATAAACCCTACTCTCGGAAACAGTCTATTGCGCCTAAAACCAAATAAAGCCCACTTTGTGAAAATAATTAAATTCGCCTAAAACGGTAAAATGTCTTCCAATTTAGATTCATATGGCCAGAAAAAATATCATGCAATTTTGTAAAATTCACTGTTAACGCTAAAACTAATTACACTGCTGTATTGAAAATTGTTCTAATTTATTTTTTGCTATACCAGAAATAAGTAGTCAGAATTTTGGGATGATTGATCCATAATTTACCATATGTGCAATACAAATTACACTCCTAAAAATCATTTTAGTTCGTCTAAACCTGTTACGAATTCCCGATATACTCAAAGTGTCTTATGTTCGGCCAATTTTTAAAAATGGTTCAAAATCGGAATATAATAATTACCGACCAATTTCAATTCTATCCGTTATTGATAAAATAATGGAAGAGGTCATATGCAATAGATTGACGGACTATACAAGTAAATATAAAATAATTAATACAAATCAATATGGATTCCAAAGAGGCAAGAGTATAAATAAGCTTCTGGGTAATTTTGCAAATTACATAAATGAGCAATTAAGTAAAAGCCACCACTGCTTTACTTTGTTCATAGATTTCAGCTAAGCTTTCGACACCCTTTCACATAGAAAATTAATACAAATGTTAGAAAGAATAGGAATTCGTGGAAACTGTATAGAATGGTTCAAAAACTATCTTTCGCTCAGAAAATATATTGTTAAAATCAATAATAACACTGTGCAAGAAATTGACACTTTTTTCGTGACAAGCTGGGCACATAGCGGCTTAACATAATTCGGGTACGCTGAATTCAGTGGTGCCCGCGGTTTTTTAAGATTGGCTCTGGTTTTCGAGATATACCGTTATTTCGAAAATGGAAGAGGTTGCACAACATATGTTCGCATAACTCAAAAACGCTTAAGCTTATTGAAAAAACCCAAAATTCCGCAATAAAATTTCCTTTAAGAAAAGTAAACCTTCTTTCTTATATTCGAAGTCGTTTTAGAAACATAATTTAGAAATAATTTTTTTAACAAAATTTCGAAATTTTTGTTTTTTAAAAATTTATAAAAAATTGGAAAATGCAGCTATGCTTCTAATTTTTTGCAGACATATAAAAAACGAATTTCCAAACAAAACAAGCCATAAATGATTAAAATCTGTTTGCAATTTTTGATTTTAATCACAAAAGTCGACAAATTTTAATTAATTTAAGAATTTCATAAAACGCAATATTTATATGGGAGCCCCCCTAAGAAGTGATGATAAGGGGCAAGTATGTCTCGAGAAAATGTTAAGGACAACAAATTAATTGAGGTCGGTCATACATTATATAACATTAGGGGCGACTTCTGGGAATTTATGGGGCTTTTTCTTCAATATATTTCTAGTCTGCATTGAACATTGTATGGAAGCCCCCTTAAGGAATGAAGATAGCGGGTGGGTATGTTAGAAATAAATGATTGCGATGAAAAATAAAGTGGAGTTGGTCATACATTTGACTCATCTAGGGGCATTATTGGCGCTGCAGGGGCCAAATTTAAGAATTTCATTAAACGGCCATATTTGTATGGGAGCCCCCCTAAGGGGTGGAGATATATGGCAATGTTTAAAGAAAATGTTAAGAACAAATAACATTGGAGGTCGGTCATACATTTTATCCTCCTAGGAGTGAATCCTAGGCATCAGAAACAAATGATGGCAATGGAAAATAAAGTTGCGCTAGACATACATTTGGCCCGTCTAGGGGTATCTCAGGCGCTGCGGGTGCAAAATTTAAGGCTAGGGTTCTACGCGCATAAAAAACAAAGTTTCAAACAAAATAAGCTATAAGTGATTACAGTCTGTCTTCAACTTTTGATTTTTTTCAGAAAAGAATTTTTTAATCGGTAACTGTGAATTTTCCAAAATTCCTACCGCAAAGTGAAAGTGTGGTAATAATGCATGCATATTTCTTTGGAATAGCATAAATTTGAATATTTGTTCTTTTGTTTTGTATTGTAAATGGCACAAAAAACGCATTTAAAAAATTTTACGTCAAAATGTCATTGAAAATAAATTTTCTGCATTGGCACATTCTTCATATATACATAATGTTGAATAAAGAATTTAATAATTAAAAAAAAAATCCTATGAAATGCTCCATATAAATAATATTCTTCATATATATTGAAGAAAAAGTCCCATAAATTCCCAGAAGTCGCCCCTATATAATGTATGACCGACCTCAATTTATCAAAAATAATTATGTTTCAATACCGACTACTCATATTAGAAAAAAAGTCTTACTTTTCTTAAATGAAAAAAAATGTCATCTTTTCTGAAAAAATCAAGAGTTGTAGACAGACTGTAATCACTTTTAGCTTATTTTGTTTGAAACTTTGTTTTTTATGCGCGTAGAACCCTAGCCTTAAATTTTGCACCTGCAGCGCCTGAGATACCCCTAGACGGGCCAAATGTATGTCCAGCGCAACTTTATTTTCCATTGCCATCATTTGTTTCTGATGCCTAGGATTCACTCCTAGGAGGATAAAATGTATGACCGACCTCCAATGTTATTTGTTCTTAACATTTTCTTAAAACATTGCCATATATCTCCACCCCTTAGGGGGGCTCCCATACAAATATGGCCGTTTAATGAAATTCTTAAATTTGGCCCCTGCAGCGCCTATAATGCCCCTAGATGGGTCAAATGTATGACCAACTCCACTTTATTTTTCATCGCAATCATTTATTTCTAACATACCCACCCGCTATCTTCATTCCTTAAGGGGGCTTCCATACAAAATGTTCAATGCAGACTAGAAATATATTGAAGAAAAAGTCCCATAAATTCCCAGAAGTCGCCCCTAATGTTATATAATGTATGACCGACCTCAATTAATTTGTTGTCCTTATCATTTTCTCTAGACATACTTGCCCCTTATCATCACTTCTTAGAGGGGCTCCCATATAAATATTGCGTTTTATGAAATTCTTAAATTAATTAAAATTTGTCGACTTTTGTGATTAAAATCAAAAGTTGCAAACAGATATTAATCATTTATGGCTTGTTTTGTTTGGAATTTCGTTTTTTATATGTCTGCAATAAAAAGCATAGCTGCATTTTCCAATTTTTTATGAATTTTTAAACAACAAAAATTTCGAAATTTTGTTAAAAAAATTATTTATTTTTCCAAAAAAAAAATTATGTTTCTAATATTAGAAAGAAGGTTTACTTTTCTTAAAGGAAATTTTATTGCGGAATTTCGGTTTTTTAAGTTTTTTTCAATAAGCTAAAGCGTTTTTGAGTTATGCGAACATATGTTGTGCAACCTCTTCCATTTTCGAAATAACGGTGTATCTCGAAAACCAGAGCCAATCTTAAAAAACCGCGGGAACCACTGAATTCAGCGTACCCGAATTATGTTAAAACGCTATGTGCCCGGCTTGTCTGTTTTTTCAACTAGCATGGTGTAATTTTAGTGAAGAAATTGCGTCGGATTTTGGTGTGCCGCAAGGCTCTAAGTTAGGTCCCATTATTTACATTATATACTCTAACGAGCATATTAACTCTTTAAAAATTTGTAAAACCTTTGCTTACGTTGATGACACTGCAATAGTAGGAGCCCACAAAAATATAGATTCCCCAGCATTAATAAATTAAACCACCACATCTGCTTTATAGGGAAATAAACCTGAAATTTCATTCCACAGAATGCTTGCATAGAAAAAACTTATTAGATCTTGACTACAACGGTGATCAATGTTCCATTACAATCGAAATTGTTAACACATATAAATATCTTGGCGTGTATGTAGACCATAATTTTAAATGGATTATACATATAGAAGAAGTTCGTAAAAAATTAAGAAAAGCTGCGTTTATGTTGCGTCGTTTAAGCTACAGTTCGAGCAAAACTGTTGTAAGACAAGCATATTTTTAGTAGAGTCACATTCTTAGAGTCGTCTCTTTGTCATGGTATAACAGCATGGGGCAGCTCAACACATTGTGAAAAACTTCAAAAAACATAAAATCAACTGATTAAAATACTAAAAATAACACGACCTGCGAACTACAGACAAAACACTCCAACAAACAACATGACTCCAAACAATGGCAACAATTTAGTGATTAATGTTGACCACAATCACAACACAATAAACAACACAAACTACCTTAATAACATCATCAACAACAAATAACAACTCAAATGTTTTGGATACAACAAATAACAACAATCCGTTAACTAACAATATTGCAAAAGAATTACAAATATTAAACGTTAAAAGCATCTACTTCACAACATTATCAATCGAATTCTACAATGATTCCAGATTCCTGAAAAGAATAGATCAGAACCACCGGACCAGACTTAATGCCGAAGAAAGATACCGTGTACAGAGACACAAAAATGTGTACGGGAAAAACATCTTATCCGTAGTTCTACCCACAATACTCAACAAAATGCCTACTGAAATATTGGACCCAGCAATAAATTTCCACAAAAGAAAAAAATATATAAAAACTTTTTATAAATATTCAATGAACTGCAACCTAACTAATGTTTTAAAAATATTTTAACAATTTTTTCATTATATAAAAACATATTAAATTTTTGCAACGAATGCTCTATATATAACTGTAAATTTACTATTTAAATTTGTATCTGCAGACATGCCCCAGCCCAGCGGCTTTGCAATGTCATCAATGTAAATGAATAACTTTAGTAATAAAAAAAAAAAAAATCATGATATTTTACTCAAGTCAGTTCAAAGTTCTAACAAGAAACGCATAAAACTTTCTTATTGTCGGTCAATAATATAATATAGGTCTAAGCCGCAACCAATTTTAATGCTGACGTTCGTTTTTGTGAAGCTTAGTTAATAATATATATGTATTAATCAAATGACAATTTTAAATTTTTATGATTTTAAGTAATCAATATAATTTTTTGTGTGGTAGGTTCAAAGTCAACAAATTGTTTACATGATTCTATGAATTTGGTAGTTAAAATTACTTTTTAATTTTTTCTGTGAATATTGTTGTTAAATCTAAGAATGATCAATATTTTTTGTTATTAAAAAGCTTTTAATTTAGAAATTATTAAAATTATTTTTAACTGTAAAAACATATTGTTAACGGGAAGTTAAAGTTATGGTTAGTTTTACCTGAACTCGGTGAAATTGGCCGTAATTCTTGCTAGTAAAAATTTTGCTATCAAATATTTTCAATTAATAAAAATTTCTTACATTTGTTTGCTCTTTTTTTATAAAAAGCTTGTTCAAATCAAGATACTTTTTTTTTTTTTTTTTTGAATACACAAAACATGATAAATTTATTTATGGAAAGATAAAGATTTAATAACTCCTTAAAATGTACATAATATTTGTACACCCATACCATTATAGTTACGACTATTAGGCCGTTTATGGCAATCGGTCCATATTTAAACATAGCTCGCATATAAATAATATTCCCGAAATTGCTTTTAATGTTATAACTTTCTTATAATTGTTTGTATTAATAAACAGTTGGAGTAATTGGCGATAGCATTTTGCGCAGTACTGGTAGGTCCACAACTATCAACATAATCCTCCATCATAAAATCGCTTAAATGCAAACAAATCTCAGTAATATTCGGCACAAAGGCTTTTACGTGAATCTTAAATTATGCTATGAGGTCATAATTTAATTCTGGGCGGTCAATGGTTGCCCATGGGGGTCAAACAGGGCTGTGGAATCGGAGTTGAGGGTTTTCTACCGGAGTCGGAGTCGAAGTAGAATTAAGTAGAATTAAAATATCGATTGGAAATTTTTACAGAATCATTATTTGCTATATTTAGACATATAAAAGGTACTGCATTAAAAATAGAGTTTAAGCTCAAATAAGGACCAGTCTCATATACATGTAGGATCATGGTTAGATTTAGAGTCACAGCTGCAGTTGAAGTCGGTCGTAAAAAATTTCAGCGGTAAGAGTGGGAGTGGGAGTTAGAATTTTTTTGACGACTTCACAGCTCTGGTCTCAAATATGGTACACTCTCGAAAATTTGTCGGGCTTGAACGACTATACTTTCTTACTTGTTTCTAAGAAAGTTGACGAATTGTAAAAGTGTTGCCCACCTTATTCTGCCTAGGTGTTAAATACTTTCAAAGTTATAGGCGGCAAGAAATTTTAAAATATTTCACTATCCCAAAACTCGGAAAATAACATTTTGATTTTCGGCAATTCTCTTATCGTTTTTTTTTTTTTTTTTTTTTTGCTTCAAATCGAGTCCCAGATTTAAGCTCGAAGTTTCTTTATTTGGACAAAGGTTTTTCTATCGGACTTTCCAAATCCCACATTTGCTTTATTTTTTTTTTTTTTTTTTTTTTTTGGTAGAAAAAAATTTTCGTTAAATAACTTTTTCAACTTTTTCGCTTCTGAATTTTGTTCTTAAAAATTTGCTTACCGTAGTACCACCATCGTGAAAAATTTAAGTGAAAAAGACAATTACACCGACCCAGTTCTTTGTAGAATCCAAAATAAAAAAGTTGTTGTTGAGTGCACTAGGACACTAGCATTTCCATAGTACAAACTATCTGGGGAGACATAAATATCAAAATACTTACATTTCCTAACTAAATCTGCGATAGAATATATATTTTATTCCTCATATGCTCCTTCTTTTTTGTTAATTTTTTACAATTATAGGAGTTCTAAGGATAAAAGCACTCAAAGCGGCAGTAGAAATGACATAGAAGGTTAAACAAAAGGGGAAAAAAGAAAACTATAGTAGTGAAAAAGGGCACAAAATATGTAGCGCATTATGGAAATGCTCACAACTACTAGTATTTGTAATCATGTGTTACATAAGTGTGTGCTCAAATATTTGTGTTAGTTTGCATGTGTAATGGTTTACTGATTCGAGGTGTAAATTTAAATAATTTCAACAAACGACAATGTCCCGAAAAAAAGTTGATAAAGGGTTTTGTAGAAAATTGTAAAACTTTTTGTACTTCAAATCAGTAAAGGAAATTTGTGTTATTTCTCCGAAGTAAAAAACTACAAAACTCTTCTTCTTTTCAAATTATTTTTCGTGAGAAATAAAGCAAATACATCATTTCTGAAACAAAAATGCTACTTTGCACATATGAGCTAAAATTATTTTTGTTTGTTGACCGCAACTGATATACGTATATATATTTTAGAAAATACCAAGATACTTCTTTTCCTACACGGAGAAGAAAAGATTGACTAGAGTGCATGCCGTGTAAGCCTTGTCTTAAGTTTTAACCACTCGGGACAAAAAATGCGTTTACCAACCGCCCCTGTGACCAGTGAAAATGTCCACTCACTCCTTTGTTAAGGAACTGGAACTATCTAACCTCCGTTGCATTAGAAAAGTCGTTAGCATCTGTTGAATAGCAACAGCAGATAGGGATGACCCGTTCCTAACCTAACTTTTCTACAGGTGGTGAAAAATCAGACTTCGAGCAGGCTATTTCAGGATTTTCCTTCCCGCGAATTTGGGGCCAAGCCTTCATGTGAACCCTGAAAGTATATTTCTGTGAAAAAGTGTCCTCTTGTTAAAAATGAGACTTCTTTAAAAAAATCCTCCTGTCATCCTTCATACTTCTTACTCTACCGTGATAAAAACACCTTTTTGCAAAACGTACTCTTTGTGAAAGAAGTATCTTTTTGTGAAGAAAGTATCTTTAAACAAAAAAGTAATTTTTTTTTATCCCACATACCCCTCTGAGGACTTTTACCTACAATATAAAATCAATAATCCAACTGGCAACATGAAATACTAAAAGTCTGCTAAACTGACTTGAGTTTTTGCATATACTTTAAATTCTTTATGACTGTTTTATTTTAGCAACAAAATTAAATGAATCTCCCTTAGAATTAAAGTAAAAAATTCCCCTTTTTGTTTTTTTTATTTTTCCCCCATAGTATGGTCAAGCAAAGCGTGAGAATTCATACTTCAGCATAATTGATGGCACAAGCAAAATAAACGCAATATTAAATTTACACCTGCCTATTACAATATCTTTTTGCATTGACCAACGGTAGGAAATACATTTTGTGTAGCAAAAGAATGAACGATTTTCGACACGCTTAAACTTTAATTTTATCTGTTATTCCAATTTTTAATTTTTTTAATTTCTTTGTATTTGTTAATTCGACAATAAATTTAGAGTATATATACGTTAAGTTTGTAATAAAGAATGCTTTTTGCACACCAATTACTCAAAGCTAAAACAAGTGTTTCATTCCCTAACATCATCCTGGTGTATCACATTGACGAAGCTTAAGAAGTAAAATTATCATTATGCAACACTTGGAAAAAATACCCTACTAATAGTTATCTAGGTGCACCGCCTCGATACCCAGCAAAAACTTAACTTACAATGCTACTTTTAATGACTTCCTGAATTCATTACTTTGTAGCTTTATTCGCCACTTTTTGCATTATTAGTTATATATAAAATAATAACTTTATTATAATATCTAAAATAAGTCATAATAAATAAGACTTAAAAATAAGACTTAAATAAGTTATTATTATATGGTTTTAAATAATTTTTAAAATCAATTTGCAATATGTTATATAAATATTTGTTAGATATCCGGTAATATTATAAAATTTAAAGAATAATTTCGATACATGGATAATGCAAAAATCAATCAAATGCATGTAAATATATAAATAAATATGTTCCAAAATTACCAACACAATATATTTTCGTTATTAGAATACTAGTAGTAATATCAATTTAAATTGTTCGGAATTGTTTTGAATCCGTATTTTCAATCCAATCGATTTTCGTAATTCCGACAAATTTTAATTTTGCTATTTTTAAGTTAAATGTGGCAATTTAACAAAACAAAAACCTTTTTCGATCGAAAAATTAAAAGTGATTTCATTCCGAGAAAATTTATCGGTTTTCGTTTGCTGAATAAGCTTTCTAGGAAATAAAAAAACTTTCGATCGAAATTTATTTCTGAGACACGCCCTTATATTTACATATATTAATACACACATTAATACACACTCTTTATTAAATATGTTCTTACATTTCGAAAAATTTATTATTGTGTACACTTTTTCAACAAAAATTCCATAAGATTTCATAGTAATTTTAATTAGTGTGTTTTAATATTTTTGAAAGTTAATTTGAAAGTACTTATTTTTTGTCTCTTTCTGTAACAACATATTTTTTTACAACTTTTAAGTATAAAATAAAGGTATTATTTTTTAGGTTATAATTGGCCAAATTATAAAGGATTACTTTTGGGACATCGCGAACAAAAATAAGTACTTTTTCTAGTAGAAAAATAAGTACTCCTTTCTTCAAGTTCTCATTATTTTTCTGCTTATTTTGTAAGCAAAGTTTTTGCTGGGTAACGAACCCTGCCTTAACTCAAATTGTTTATCGAGGCAGACGTACCTCCAATTGAAGATATATTATGTTATTATATGTAGTGATTTTAAACTTGTTTGGCGTCCTTCCATCAAATTTAAATCAGTTTTAGCCAAAAGCTTATGGCTATAACAATCCGGCAGGTACGTACCATTATGTAAAACTTGCTTTGGCTGTCTTAATATACTGCTTATTCCAACTGCTGATGCCTGCGTTGGAAGAGTATTTCTAATAATGAACTCCACTACAACTCGCCTTCGAAATAGAATGGAATATGAACTTCTTGGCGGGTTATTACGAGTTATAAATTATATTAATGTAAATGGAATATGAGGTGCTTCTTTTGTACCTTTGCACGATATTTTGAATAAATTAAGCTCCTTTACCATGAGTTCAAAAAAGAAGACAATGAGGAATGTCTTGACGATGAAGTGTATATCGTTTTAGATATACATATATCCATATTAGAGTTTGTTCCGGAACGGAATCAATTCATGCTTTCCCGGGAATTATATATACATACATATATCCAATATATGTTTAATACTAACCACAAAAAAATAAATTTTCTATGCTTTAAGAAGACTACTATAAACTATTTTATAGTAAACATTGTGACCGGTGTGTGTTTATTAATAATTTTTACATATTTGGTTTTAAATAAAAATTCAACAAAATATATATCATGACGATTGTTTCTAATTTTTTCTTGGTGGATTTTTGATATTCGTAACAAATTTATTTTTTATGACTTATAAAAAAAATTTTTAATAATATAAAAAGTAGAATGTGGGAATTATAAATTTTTCATAAATTATTTTTATTATATTAAACATTCAAAAACATCTTTAATACTTATATTAAAAAAATATTTATTTTATTGTCACAAACTTATAAAAAAAGGCTTTGGCGATTTTTGACATAGAATTGGGCGAAAAAGGTGCAAGCTTATGCCGAAATTTTTAACGCATTAAAGTAATGGTACAATACGCTTTGAATGTTACTTATAGGTTGGCTTGTTGGTTACTGTGTGTCAATATGAATCTTGTGTACAAGGTGCAGTTTGCAATTAAAAAGATGGTTTTATGTAATGTAAAAAAACCTAGCCACTTCTGGCCAATTTTCACGTTTGATATTAAATCACATTTTTATTTCAAATCGTTTAAAATACAAAATTCTGTTCTTTATCAACCACTTAAAAAAAACTTAATTCACCAAGCTGGTACATTTAAATTCTTATATTCTTATAACTTAGCAAGGTGGACTCAATATCCCGACAAAACAATAACAACATGCAAATAAATTACAGTCAGCTGTTTTTCCAGAAATATATACAATTTTTTTTTTATTTAATAACTTTTATCTTAATTAAATAAGATTTTTACATTAACACTGAAGTAATAAAAATGTAGTTAAATACGATTTAAGTTTACATGAAAATTAACAATATATAGATTTAAATACTATCCTAAAAATTGGGCATTAAACTTGTAGAAGCATATTTAAAACACATTGATCCAAAATATTATTTATTGCAACCGTATCCAAATACTAAATTATATTGAATCCAACCCTAAATGATCAGCCGTTGCTGGTTTATCAGCTTAGACCAGAGACTTGTCGTACCCCCACAAAAAGTAATCCAAAAGTGTCAGGTCACATGAACAAGGTGGCTAATTCACCGGTCCGTTTCTTCAGATAATTCGGTCACCAAACGTATGGTTTAATAAAGTTATGATTTCGCGTTCTGTATGGCATGTTTTGCCGTCTTGTTCTGCTCCAAATACTTTGCAATAACATGAGGATTAAAAAAATAACGAATCATTTGCCTGTAGCATTCGCCATTCACGGTAATGTTGGCACTGGTTTCGGATTTAAGGACAAATGTGCTAATGACGCCTTCGGCATGTAACCTGCACCAAAGAGTAATTTTTTGAAGATGTAATGGAGTGTTAAGAGTCTCATGAGGATTGTGATCTCTCCTAAAATGACAATTATGGTTGTTTATATACCCGTTAGCACAGGAATGACGATAAAATTCTGGTTTAACTTCCAGTTGAGCTCATCAACTGATCCCGTTGGTTTATATCTTGCACTAGTTGAACTTCATATCCATAGAGGCCAATATCTTTCTTCAAAATTGTCCAAGTATAGACCGAGTTGCTGACGGCGGCATCGGATCGATAAATTCGAATCCTCTGTCACACTCACGTCTACAGCGGCTGCTTCAGTACGCAGGATACGGGCTCGATTTGCATGACTTTTAAGCTACGGTCACTCTTGCCAATTTTTTGACGAAAACGTTGACAAAGAGGCAAACAAAAACATAATTTCCTTTAATTCCAATATTTATTATATTTATATTTATTATTTATTTATTATAATACATAAAACTGTCTAGAAGTATATTTAGTTTTTTTTTGTTTTTTTTTTTTTTTTGACTAACTATTAACAAAAGTAGTAGTTATGCTTATTTGGTCAACTATTTAATTAGTGTGACCGCAGCTTAAGTTAAATGAGTAAATGATCATAATCCGTACTATTGCATATAAGCTGCTCAGAATATTATATATTTTTTTCAAGATTATGTATCGGATTACGGACTTTTGTACCCATCACCAAAAAAATAGCAAGTCATTCTGTTTAAAATACATCAAAAAAAATTATAGTTGAATCCATGAAATATCTACTAGAGATTTCATTCAAATTCTAAGACGAAACACACACGCAAAGAAAAAACATGATTGATACAATCACAATCGCAAAATATCATTAATGTTTGTGGTTATGATTGTGTTAAACACGTCTTCAGTAACAATATATGTTCAGACATGACATTATTATGTTTAGAAGAAAAACACAAATGATATTCCTTACCATGTTTCTATTTTTCCCAACACCATGCAAAATGTCTATTTGAACACGTTGTATGATTCTCGCAATAAACCAATCAAAAAGTTTATTTAAAAAATGTTATGTTTTATTAAAAATACAGTAGTTGGCATAAGTATTTTTACGAAATAAAAATCGTGCATTTTTACGTTTGATTTTTAAACGGCTTTTTTAAAAATTCTTGTTTATTTTTTCCTTTTTATTTATAAGTTACAATATAAGTTATAAATCAAAAGGAAAAATAAACAAGAATTGTTAACAAAACCGTTTAAATATCAAACATAAAAAGGCACGATTTTTATTTAGTCAAAATACTTATGCCGACTAGTGTACATACATATACTTTGCAAGATACATATACAGCTTAGCATATATATCTATATATCTATATATATAAAAATGAAATTATGTGTGTTTGTATGTTTGTATGTTTGTATGTTTGTATGTTTGTATGTTTGTCGCTTTATAGACTCCGAAACTACTGAACCGATTTTCCTGAAATTTTTACAGTAACATCACGTGAGCCCTAAAAATAAAATAGGCTACTTATTTTTTCGATAGGGGCAGGGGAATTGGTACCCCCCATAGGATGCCAATATTATACTGAACCGATTTTCCTGAAATTTTTACAGTAACATCACGTGAGCCCTAAAAATAAAATAGGCTACTTATTTTTTCGATAGGGGCAGGGGAATTGGTACCCCCATAGGATGCCAATATTATACTGAACCGATTTTCCTGAAATTTTTACAGTAACATCACGTGAGCCCTAAAAATAAAATAGGCTACTTATTTTTTCGATAGGGGCAGGGGAATTGGTACCCCCCATAGGATGCCAATATTATACTGAACCGATTTTCCTGAAATTTTTACAGTAACATCACGTGAGCCCTAAAAATAAAATAGGCTACTTATTTTTTCGATAGGGGCAGGGGAATTGGTACCCCCCATAGGATGCCAATATTATACTGAACCGATTTTCCTGAAATTTTTACAGTAACATCACGTGAGCCCTAAAAATAAAATAGGCTACTTATTTTTTCGATAGGGGCAGGGGAATTGGTACCCCCATAGGATGCCAATATTATACTGAACCGATTTTCCTGAAATTTTTACAGTAACATCACGTGAGCCCTAAAAATAAAATAGGCTACTTATTTTTTCGATAGGGGCAGGGGAATTGGTACCCCCCATAGGATGCCAATATTATACTGAACCGATTTTCCTGAAATTTTTACAGTAACATCACGTGAGCCCTAAAAATAAAATAGGCTACTTATTTTTTCGATAGGGGCAGGGGAATTGGTACCCCCCATAGGATGCCAATATTATACTGAACCGATTTTCCTGAAATTTTTACAGTAACATCACGTGAGCCCTAAAAATAAAATAGGCTACTTATTTTTTCGATAGGGGCAGGGGAATTGGTACCCCCATAGGATGCCAATATTAATTATCGCATATCTTAAGAGCCGCTGCACGCATTTTGCTGAACTTTTTGTAGTAGGATCTTCTGAGCCCCGGAATTGAAATAAAATAGCAGCGGGGGTATAGGAATACCCCATAGGACGCCAATGTTTAACATCGCATATCTTAAGAACTGTAATAGTGAGAATGTTCAAACTTTCTAAAAGTCACTCTTATGGTATACTACACTTTTGAAAATAAAAATAAAGCGGGTAGGCGCAGGGGGGGAAATACCTCCCATAGGATGCCAGTGTAGCGAAGCGCACCGGGTTAAGCTAGTCTATATATATAAAAATGAATTATGTTTGTATGTTTGTATGTTTGTTTGTCGCTTTATAGACTCCGAAACTACTGAACCGATTTTCCTGAAATTTTTACAGTAACATCACGTGAGCCCTAACAATAAAATAGGCTACTTATTTTTTCGATAGGGGCAGGGGAATTGGTACCCCCCATAGGATGCCAATATTAATTATCGCATATCTTAAGAGCCGCTGCACGCATTTTGCTGAACTTTTTGTAGTAGGATCTTCTGAGGTCCGGAATTGAAATAAAATAGCAGCGGGGGTATAGGAATACCCCATAGGACGCCAATGTTTAACATCGCATATCTTAAGAACTGTAATAGTGAGAATGTTCAAACTTTCTAGAAGTCGCTCTTATGGTATACTACACTTTTGAAAATAAAAATAAAGCGGGTAGGCGCAAGGGGGAAATACCTCCCATAGGATGCATACATTAAATATCGCTCAACTGAAGAACTATTAAAGGGAGAGTCTTCAAACGTGGTTAAAGCTACTATTATAGTAAACTATAAATTTCAATATAAAAATGTGCGGGGTAGAATTAATTTTTTTGTTAAAAATATATTTAAAAAAAAATTTTAAATGCAATACGTATGTAAATAAATAAATTATATCACAAAAACAAATACTGTAATTTTTTTCTTATTTTTTTTTTGCCAGTGTAGCGAAGCGCACCGGGTTAAGCTAGTTTATAAATAAAATTAAATAGATACATTTATAAATATATATATAACTTACCTGTTTCAATAAACGTATAATAATTTATTTCCTTAATTTTGCAATCATGCATGGCCTTTTTCTCCCGAAAAACTTTTAATTATTTTCCCGATTAACTGACTCTCGCAGACGGAAAACGACGTGGAAGAAGACTTTATTTGCTTTATAAACACAAACTGTTTGTTTTGACAATAAATGTTTGCATATTTAGAGAATGTGTTTTAAAGCGAACAAAAATGATGGTATCAAACATACCTATTGTGTACAGCTATTATTATGAGTTTAATTGTATAGTTGAAAATATATACTTTATAGTAGAAAATATTTCACATAATTTAATATTTTTAGCTAGATCATGGTAACTTTTTAAGTGTAAAACACCATATAATATTATTATAGTGAATTAAACAATTTTAAGGAGAAAAAATATTTGTTCAAGTTAATTAAGGATTATAATAAGTTTATTAGGCAAATATGAATAAAAATGGTCGTAGTGACCATTCATTAATCATGTTTTTTCTCTGTGTGCATACCTACATAAATATGTCCCTCGATCTACAAATGCCACGATAGAGATAAACTGATGAAATTGTTTAAATCGGTTCACAGTTACTTCTTCCAAACCCTTTGAAACTACTCCGCGTTACACATTCCAAGTTGATTAAATGATATTCCTTCGTGTGAAATCCTTTTTCCATTTAGCCGTTCTTATCAAACCAAAGGCCGAAGTTTAAATGATAATTAAAATACATAAGCATTGTACTACTTTTCTTTATTTAGATCCAAGTCAAAGTCTAGAAAAATCATTAGGTCATTTCACCGAAAACTTTTCACTGAGCTACATAAGCAAAAGCGGCAAGCGTTTATTTACGTAAAACTCCTCATTTGCATACAGTTTATACGAAACAAACCTTTAGAACACAAATTCAACACCATCCGGCTCAAAAATCTTAACTGAAGGATCGCTTGGTCGGCTTGTTTTATTGAAAATGCAGTGGCAATTTAATTTTAATTTAAAAAACGCTGGCCGCTCTTTTAGGGAGCTCAGTGATATTTATATTTTATAAAACGAAAAAAAATACAGCGAATTTATTTCTTGATTCGTTATAAAATAATATATCGCTATTTAATAAAGCAAATTAATATCTCTAATTGCAACACCCTTTAGCAACAGAAATATTTATTTTTTACGGCTACAACTACTCTTATGGCATTTTGTTACATTTGGGGATAAAACACTTTTTTGCCTTAACTTTTTTTTTGTCTTGGCATGTTTATTGGGTGTTGTTCACATATTAGATGACCCAATGAGCCAGGATGCATTTTAACAGAATAAGAATGTGAAAATAAAATTTGCTAAAATAAACGAATGTGATGATAAAGTTAAATTGCAACAAAGCATTTAAGTATTTATTTGTTGAGAGTAACATATAGGATTAAAAATTATATTCTAATTTAATTAACCGAGCAAAAGTTACTTAGACTCACAGCCAGTTGTAGTAAAAAAACAGACCAGACGCACTAATAGGCCAGCTCACCTCCAACTAGCGTACAAACTAGCTTGCCCAGAAAAAAATAACATTTTAGAAGATCTTTTTAACTATAAAACGATTAAGTTGATACACTCAGGCAATAACCACAGATTTTTAAGCCATCAGGATAATGTTTGACGATCCGAAGTTCTGATAAATAAAGTGGGGTTGCTTATAATGCTTAACGGCCAGGTGAAAGGATAAATGCCGCTCCCCTGGGGACAGGTGCAGACCATCAGCCGCTCAATGTGAGATTTCATTGCGGATCGATAGCCTTCAGACAGGTGACCGTTCAGGGTCAGCGAATGCATTTACTGCCGCTTTGTAAAAAATTGTGCAGAGAGAGGTTGTCTATTATTAGCCGCTCCACCTATCAAAAACAGACGCTTATCAACCGGCGTGGGGGTAGTTCTTGATTCGTACTCGGCTAAGGCCCTTCTGGCATGGGAAGACCTGCCGATATTGACTAACGTAAAATGACTCTAAATGTCAATGTATTTAAGCCCTCGACAAGATAATCACCCATTTTCCAACACAGCTTAAACAATGAATGTTGTTAAAAAAGACTAATAAAAAAACTCTAAGTTCAGACCCCAAAATTTAAGTAAAATGCGTTATAATTTTGCTGGTCAGAAATGGTTTTAAATTTTTTTTTAATTCTATAAACTGGCAGTTAGTGCCACTAAGTGTAGCAATAGGCATCTTCACTTACAGAAAATTATTGCTTATTTTCAAAATTTTTTATTAGTAACCCAGCAGGAAAAGGTAATCAATAGGAATCGAGTAGGTAATGCATAGCTTGTATTATATGCTGATTCCAGAATTAATTATTCTTAACAAAGAGATGTCCTGGGATAATAATGAATTATTTAATTGTATCCGGAGAACGAATGTTATAATTCATTCTTTTTAAACATTATGTTATTTAATCATTTGCAATTAGTAATATAATTAATTCCCTGGAATAATTTAAATTATAAATTATGTTGAGTTGAAAAATAATTTATTTATCCGTTAGGATCAAGGCGAAATCATTTCAGGTAATCTCGGTACTAAAACAAGTACAACTCTATAAAAACTACAAACAATTTGTTTTTGTAAAACCATTGTACAATGTCAAAAACAAATAAAGTAAGGCGAAAACATAAAACATCAAGTTGCACCAAGGCGAATTCATAAATCAATAATAACATTAATTAACTAATAAAATATGTACATGCT
This sequence comes from Pollenia amentaria, assembly GCA_943735925.1. Classification (NCBI taxonomy): domain Eukaryota; kingdom Metazoa; phylum Arthropoda; class Insecta; order Diptera; family Polleniidae; genus Pollenia; species Pollenia amentaria. The sequence continues at coordinate 219,928,275 of OX031006.1, read as the reverse complement.
GCAAATGCGCAAAATTTTGTGAAAATGTTTGAGGCACGGATTTGAATCTTGGAATAACTTAGCCAAGGGCCTTATTTAATTGGGTCAAAAGCAAAGAGCCCATAAAGTTTTAGCAGAGTTACTGCAATGCAATTACATGAACTGGAACATTTGGCAAAACTAGTATGTATATGGTCGTTTCCGTGACACAGGACATTTTGAAGATGTAATGAATGCCTGTAGTCGTATATCTGCATTGCAAACCCACTATTTGGATTTATGTGTAAGTGTTATTCATTACCATTAAAGCCATAGCTGAGGATAAACCGGATACTAAATGTAAATCCCCAGAACGTTTACTTAAGAAAGCTACGACTCTTATGGGTCATAAGTGTGTTACACATGGCTCTGAGCATACGCTATGGGAATTGACAATTTTAATAGCTCCTAATCGCTTAAAAAGGTCGAAAAATTGGTAAAAGCTGTTAGATCCTTTACCGCCAAGGAATTGATGTGGGTAACAAAACAAATATTTGCCCAACAAGCTTTGGAACTGTGTGCCGAATTTAGTCTAATATCTTCACAGAAACGTCTTTTCTTTATTTTCCATTAAAAACTTTTCCACTTATTCTTAAATAAATTAATTTTATTTTAAAATATGTTCATGCCTGCTGAAAGTTTTTCAATTAAATGTAAACAAAAATAATAACCAAATTTTGACATCCAACAATTATAAAGCTAAAAAAAAGTTATCACCTGGAGACTACCTGTTATGAATTCGCATTGGTTAGGATACAAAAGGATGACTTTCCTTTTATTTATAACCAATTCTTCCGAAATAATTTTTAACATATTTAAAAATTTTTTTTTGTTTTACGAAAAATTACATTGCCAAAGGAATGCATTATATTTTAAATTCAAAATGATATATTAAATAATTAGTTATGTATGTAATTGACTCCATGTTTTCCTACTGGGAAGTTTCACGCACTCCAAAAACTTGCAACGAGATGGTGAAAAAAGAGCATGAAAATTTGAGAGACAAAAAATTTGTTGAAAATTTCTTCAACATTTTTTATTTTTCGAATTTATTCTATGAGTGAAATTTCAGTTATGTATTTTATAAGGTTTTTTTGTAATAGTTCTATTCCTTAAATTTTTAGCTTTATAAAATACATAACTGAAATTTAACTCATAGAATAAATTCGAAAAATAAAAAAAAGACATAATTCCCAATATCTATTTGTTAAAATAGTTGAGTTAATTCAATTTATAAAGTATAAGTATCCAGTGTGACACAAAGAATGCTGACGAAGGCCGTAGCGGGCCAGAAAATGCATTACATTCTGCTGGTGTCTAATAATTGTAAATTTTTCTGTACATACAATATACTTCATTGCTATCCAACGGAAAGCTAAGGTAAAATGTAACAAGAAGATACACGATAATAGTCTGGTAGTGTATAAAAAGTCATTCCTAAAAATTTAAGGAATAGAACTATTACAAAAAAAAAGCTTTATAAAATACATAACTGAAATTTAACTCATAGAATAAATTCGAAAAATAAAAAAATTTTGAATATAATAAAGATGCTTATAAAAAGAAATAATTCCCAATATCTATTTGAAAATTTCTTGTAATAAAATTTTTACTAGCAAGAATCATAAAAAAAAATTTCTTAATTTTTAAATTAAATTTTTTTCAATAACATAAAACATTTAGGCTGGGTTTTTGAGATCTCAGTTAAACTAGGTTTAGTTAATCTGCAAACAGATTTGTGCTGCCATTACCAAGTTTGTATACAAAATTTTCACGGAAGATCATAGTTTTGCCTAATATGTTGGTCTTTAATGAAATATTAAAAATAAAATCACATTTTGCTGGCAAAATCCGAGTTTCAAAGTACGTTAAACTAAGTTTAAACTTAATCCATATCTCAAAAACCCAGCCTTAGTTTTCTAAAATTTAGGAACAATATTCTTGCGCAAATAGTTCAAAACAATTGAGTTTAGAAAGAAATACACTGGAGCCCCGACTTGCGTCGTTAATGGGTGCCGGTGAAATGCGACGCATTACTTTTTTCTATATAAAAGCACTGATTTTTTATTGATTGGGTCAACAATTTATATATCTAGCAAAATCTATTTTCGATTAAAAAAAAAAAATTTCCTATGACACGTTTTATTTTATTTATTTCAACAAATGGGTTAATTAATTAAAAGAAAGAGGAAACAATATATATAAATTTATGCATAAGAAAAAAAAATATTTTCATAAAACATTGCATAAACATTAAGTAAAAAATAGAATTTCATTTGAGATTAACTCGAGCTATCTTTACCTGATTAATTTAATTCTGTCTCTATTGCAAATTCTTCTTACTGTTGTTGATGCTACCAAGGGTTCTTCCAGAATAATTGAATGAAATGAAAATTCCCCGAAATCAAATCCCCGAAGCCAAATTTTAAAAAGCGACGCAAATCCAAGCGACGCAAATATGATCGACGCAAAACGGCGATCTGGTGTAATCTCGTATTTTATAGATAAATAGTGTCGATATGCCTAACTTGCAAGGGGTAAGCCGTTCATTTCCTTTTTTATATTTTTGGAGTAATTGGGAGAAAAAGTTTGTAAATTTTAAATTTACTATCTCGTTGCAAGTTTCTGCTATTAAAGTAAATGAGCACTTCTATAAACTTAAGTTAAAATCAAAACTTTGCGAGAAAATTGCGGAAATTTTCGAGCTAAAAGTTCTACGGAATTGAAAAAAAAAATATTTTTCTCTAGATTTCTAGGGAATTATTTTCTGAATTTTTTTTCCAAAGGATAATAACTCCAAGACAAATAATAAATGTGGTTTATAGTAAAAATCCTGCTGAGGAAAATGTTATAGGATGCCGGGTTGGGAGAATGACTGTTAGACGCAATTTAGTTAAGACGGAGTAAGATATGCTGGCTGATTTGCGTCTATGCTATTGGTATTTAGCAGTAGCTGCTCTTGGAAAGAGAAAGATACCTCGGCTCATAATCAAGGAGATAAGAACATACATACTTGATATAAAATTTAATGTGCTTGATTAAGAACTATTGTTTTGGTGTTTGAACAAGTCCCTAAGCAATGTACTTCGCTTTTGGATGATGTTATTAACTTATAAATACTACTTGAACATCTAACGGTGAATAATTTTTCAATATCTGAACAATATTCGGGACTTCATTAGGAACAAAAGGTAACCGACTGACCATATAATACACTAGTATGTACTTTTGGAACTTTCATACACGTCTCTTTCGTCACTTTCGTTAATTTTAGCTTACATTGCCGGATAACAAAACAGTGGTCAAAAATAAATTCTTGGTGGCGTCGAATGAGTGAATATTTCCATGAAAACAAAAACAAAATTTACGAAAATGAATGCTGTTATCTATACACTTCTAAACTCAAAGTAGCGTGAGAATTCTAACGCGTTTTTTTTCTCTTTTAAAAACTGTAAATTTTGTTTGATTAACAAAAACAATTTTTGTTACTTTGTTTTTGTTTTCATGTAAACTTTCACTCCTTCGACACGTTTTCAAGATTAGCCACCCTTGTTAAAAATCGGTATTTAATTTCCAAATTGCTCACTGGGTTACTCCTACATACATTTAAGGTTTATTTTTATCCTTTATGGGTGTTAGTTGTTATTGCTACTGTTGATGTCGTTGTTATTATTGTTTTTGTTGTTAGTATTTGTAACAAAAGTCGTTCGTTATTCTGGTTTTTTTTTTTTTTTTTTTTTTTTGATATTCACTTTTTCTGTTCATTTGCATTTGTGCGTTTGTGTAAATAATAGTGTTGCATCTCATCTCCTGTTGGCATCGTAAATTTAAATTAAGTCATAGAAAGTTGCTGACAGTTAAAATCTTCTTGCTGAAAATTGGATGGTGTAATACAAAACTCTCACATGAAATATTTTTATGCATTTATGTATGCATGCATGCGGCAGTGCCTAAGTGCCTTTTTTATTTGATGTAGGTGTATTGGAGTGCATTTATGTGTATGTGTATCTGCATTTGTGAATGCTCATACATTTGATAAGTTTGTGCTTTTTGACTATTGTAAGTTTTAATGATTTCAAAATGTTTTAAAATTCGCCACTGAAAACATTAATTTAGAAATTCTTTGAAATAAATTTCGAAAAGATGTGCTGTTACTATAATTAACTTTTTCTGAATGCCAAAATATGTTAAGTAATATTTTAAAATAGTTGCTTTTAAATATTTTACAGACAAAAAAAATGTTGTGCTCTGTGACTACGTTTTGTTGGTTTAATGTCTGAATTTTATCTAAAATGAACATTCCTTACCCTTTTTAAAATTCCTTCGTTATGTATTTTGTTAAAAATTTAATTTCAATCAGGCACAATTTCTGTTAGTCACAATCATCGTGAGCCTTTAAGAGTATCGAAATTTGCATTCTAATATTTCGTTGCCTGTTCGTGCTAATATTAAAAGTTTTAAAAACAAAATATTTCACTTGCTATATGAGAGACCAGTAGCCCGTTTCTGTATTTCTCGCATCGTAAAATTTCCCGCATGAAACAAGTGAATTATGACAAAAACAGTGCAATATGAAACAAAAAATGGTTTTTCTCACATAAGTGTTTCTGTACGTTTACTTTGCGAGAATTATCTGTCATTTAAATAATTTTCCAGCAATTATTGGAAGGATGTGAGAACAAGTGTTTCTGTAACAATATTTTGCAAAAAGTTTCTCACAAGAACTGTCAAAATAAGTCATATTTGAAATTGATGCGAGAAAAAAAATTTAAAAAAATGGAGCCCAAATTATGTATGTATGTACACAAGAATGTGTATTATTTTATTTTATTTTAAAAGAAAGAATTTAAATGATGAAAATAAGTATATAAAACACAATTGTTATATTTTGGTTTTTAAATTTTTTTGGCCTTTCATTGTGTTTGTTTTATGCAGGGCTGCCAGATAAATTTGTGAAAAAAACGTCAATATCCTAAGAAAAAATAAAACAATCGTCTATTTTTTTCGGACAATTTAAAATTAATTTTGACGAATTTTGTTCGATTTTTATCATATAATCACAAATTTTTATCATATAAACACATAATCAAAAAAAAAAAACATTAAGTTCATGGGTAAAATACATATTTTATACATACATAAGCTTGAGGTCTATTAAAATAAAATTATTTATTTTATTTTCCTTAATCCGATAAGAGTTTAAAATTTCAGATTGTTATTTTTCCCTGCAGAAATCACACAAAGGAGTGACAAAATATCATTTTGAAATAAAATAAACACATTTGGACAAAGTAAAAGGCAAAAATTTCCTTAAGTGCATTGACTGAAAAATGGGGTAATAGTTTAATCTTTTGATCACACAAACAAATGTATTAAATAATCCAAGCAAATAAAAATTAAACAGTTTCCGTTCGAAATTTTGCTTTTGCCGATACATTTTTTTAATCTGCCTTGTTTTTAAAGATATCGGTTTTCTGTGGTGCCTAATACACAAACATATAAAACTATTTAAAATTGTTTTATTTCAAAGACTGAATCGTCACTAGAAAAAAATCAGTAAATTGTCACTTTGCCAATTTTGGAACAAAAAAAATCGTCAAAATGTCGATAAATCTTTAAATCTGGCAGCCTTATTTTTATTATATATATTTCTTTCGTTGACGTTTCGCTTGCATTTGACACTTAATTATTGGAAGTATTCCAGTTAAAACAGAATCTGTGTTGTCTGTTCTCGCATTTAAATACAGAAACACTTTTTTCTCACAAATCGAGAAACGATGGAATTTTTTGTTTCACACTTAATATAAGAAAATTTGCGATGCGAGAAATACAGAAACGAGCTACAGAGTAAGAGGTGATTTTTCACGGAATTTGTTTTAAATTTTAGTATTGAAACAGAATTGATTCTTCAACTTCAGACAAAAACTGTAAAGCCCATAATTAAAACGTCGTCAGGAACTTCAAATTCTCTCTGATGTCATTGTTTTAATTTTTTTATTTGCTTTTGTTGTTCATTTTTTGTTTACAAGATGTATGAAATCGAATGAAAGTATGATAGCATTCTTAACGACGGCTTTCTACGACAAATTTGTATGTCAAATTGTATGGAAAATGTAGTCTCGACGCAGTTCTGTTTAAACACTTAAACCAAACTCGAAGTCTTCCCAAGTATCAAGCGGATAAAAGCGATTTCTTAAGCGTTCTGGAGACTATTAAATAAACACATTAATCACTTAGTGGTGTGCGTGCAGACGGGGTTTTTTTTGAGGAGCGGGCGGACACGTACGTATTGTCGGCAACAATTGACGAACATCAAAAAGTTTTAATTTTTTTTATTTTATGGCTTATTATTCGATAGTCTCCTGTTGTGATTGTCAAAGTGAATAAAAATTTTACATACATAAGTGTTCGGTTTAAGTTATTCCATGGTGAAATTACTAATAACACGGTGATACAGTGTAAAAAACTTGGAAAACCACCTAGCGTGGGTTATTGGTCTTGTTGAGTACATTAAAAATTGTGTCAAAAAATTTCAGAAACACCATCAAATTCAGAAGTTATTTAAAAAAAACCGTTTTCAGTGATGTTCGTCAAGTTTTATCGACATGTAACTCGGTCAGTTTTTGTCCGACTTTAATTTTTTTAACGGGTTTGGAAAGAAAACTGATTACGCTTTAAAATTACGTGCATCTATTGATACATTTGTATGTTTTAACTATTGTTTTTGTTAAGAATATCTACAAAAAAAAACAAAAATTATAAACTTTTTTGATTTTAGTAGCTTTTCATTGCTTATTTTAATATGAAAGCTTATAAAAATTTAAACCAACATATGAAGAAAATTTAGTCCTTAACAATACATGGTTTTAATTTTTCAAATCGGATGAAAACTGTATAAGTTATTCATTTTTTCATTAACACCTGTTTTAGTATTTTCTGCCCCCGCGCAAAACATATGAATAAAAAACAAAAAACAATTAACTAGGTATACAATCAAATTTATCAACTTAAAAATGCAAAGTGTTTTGTTTGTTGTAATTTAACAGTTACGTTTTTGGTATTTACTTAATAAGAGAAGTTATTATATTGGATAATGCCGAATTAAATATACCCTGCGTTATTGTTAATCTGTCTTTATTTAAAAAAATCGAACTGGAAGATAATACAGATGAATAGGGTTTATTATTGAATCATTTAAAAAGTTTAAAATGTTTTTATATGCAATTTTTAGTTATATATATTTGGATAAATACATAAACTAATCGATAAGAGAAAAAAGTGTAAAATTTGTGACAAGTGAAGTGATATTAATATTAACTTTATTTAAAATAAGTAAGTTTGTAATTTTTGTAATCCTTTAACAAATTTTAAATTGTGATTACTTTTTTCTGCAGTGTATGATAAGCGTAATAATTTTTGTTATGTTTGCGGTTTATTCGCTGATAAAAAACATCGCTTGGATCTAAAGAAAAATAAAGCCTTGGTAAATGCCTTCAATACAGTTTTTAACTGCTCATACAGTTCTAGCAAATGGTATGAACCCGAAAGTATTTGTACAAGCTGTTCCAGTGTGCTTAAGAAAACTAAGTCCGAAAAGTTTATAAGCCAGCCATTACCATTATCTATCCCAATGATTTGGCATCATCAAATATTCCATAAACCACAGGACTGTTATTTTTGCCAAACAAACATCACTGGTTATCAATATAAAAATCGTGATAGCATTAAGTATGCTAATGTGTTAACTGTTGCTAAGCCAGTATTAAGTGCAATTAAATGAAATGAAACTTCACATAAACAAAATGATGATGAAGATGAAAACGAGGAATGTGATATGGAATATTTTTAACTACACATGTTAACTTAGGTTAAGCTATCGCAAAATTTTTACTTTAGAAAAAGTTTAGTAACTTTTGCAAATATAAACCGATTTTGACAAATTATATCTCGTTTTTTTCTACATTAAATTATCTTTAAACTACAGTGCAAACAAAAATAGGTTTTCATAGAAAAAATTAAAATAACTATTGTTGAACTTGAAAAATTAAAAAAAACAAATAAAAAAAATTAGAAACTTTTGAAAAATACTCACCTTATTTCTTAGAATATATTTTTTATATAAATATTTTTGCCTTTCCAAAACTGTTTAAAATTTTGAAATCGAACAAAAAATGTGTGAGTTAGATGAACTTAAGTGCTACGACCTACCCTAAAATAGTTTTTTTAAAATTACTCAAAATTTTGAGGGTGTTTCAAAATTTTTGAAAACGGTTTTTGTAAGTCCTCACCTAGGCCTACAACCTCCACTAGGTCGGTGTTCAAGTTCTGACAAAAAGTGTTTTTTTGTAGCAGTGTGTAATTAATACTAATAATTACTAATAACACTATGCTAGTTGAAAAAACAGACAAGCCGACCACATGGCGTTTTAACATAATTCGCGTACGCTGAGTCCAGTGGTGCCCGCGGTTTTTAAAGATTGGCTCTGGTTTTCGGGATATACCGTTATTTCGAAAATGGAGGAGGTTGCACAACATATGTTCGCGTAACTCAAAAACGGTTTAGTTTATTAAAATAACTTAAAAAACCGAAATTCCGCAATAAAATTTCATTTAAGAAACAAAAACTTCTTTCTAATAAAGTTGCAAACCGATTTTAATCATTTATGGCTTGTTTTGTTTGGAATTTCATTTTTTATACGTCTGCAAAAAATTAAAAGCATAGCTGCATTTCCCATTTTTTATGAATTTTTAAAAAACAAAAATTTCGAAATTTTGTTAAAAAAATTATTTTTTTTTTCAAAAAAAAAATTATGTTCCTAAAACGCCTGCGGATATTACTTTTTTTACTTTTATTGCGGAATTTCGGTTTTTAAGTTTTTTTAATTAGCTAAAGGGTTTTTGAGTTACGGGAACATATGATGTGCAACCTCCTCCATTTTCGAAATAACGGTATATCTCGAAAACCAGAGCTAATCTTAAAAAACCGCGGGCACCACTGGATTCAGCGTACCCGAATTATGTTAAAACGCTAGGTGCCCAGCTTGTCACGGAAAAAAATGTCAATTTCTAGCACAGTGTAATTAACAATTTCACCATGAGTTATTCAATATCATATGAAAGTCGACAAACAAAATTTTTTGGGAAATTTTTATACGCTGCGTTGATTGGACAAACATTTTTTAAATGACGGGAGTTTACGATATTATTTCGCAAAGACTCGCTTATATGCAGTTAGTGCGATGGACACATTTTGATAATGTAAAACTTGCGGACATTTTGAACAAAACTTGGGATAATACAAAATTTATTTCTAAATCTATTTTTGTGTAAAACTACACAAAAATTAAATAGGTCAAAAACAGTTCCAAAAGTTCATGAACTGTATATGTTTGGAATAATTAATTAGAAAGTGGCAGTACGCCAATAACAATAAATAATAGGAAATCTAAATATAACTGCTAATTGATTAGTGTATTTGTATGTCTCCGAAAAAGCGTCAAATATACGACACTAACCCATATGCACTGATTGTCGGGCTTATGTTATAGTCTCCAGGGCGCTTTATGTAAAGACTTCAATCAATACAAAATCGATTATTCTGGTTTTGCTATTCTCCGACTTTGTTAACAATTTAAAATGCTTTTTATGATTCAAATAGCATTTATTGTATTTTTTACTTCCTACGACTTAAGTCTACATTTTTAATAGGAAAGTAACTGATACCGACATATCGGCGATACTTCAGATTTGCCGATGTATCGGTATATACGTTATACTTTTTAGAGTGTTTTGAAAAATCAATTTAATTTTCAGTAACCATTTTGCATTACAAGTAGAAGCATGCACAAGTAGAAAGAAATCCTACTTCATGCGTTCGATATATATGTATATTGTTTCTACGCGTTTGCTGTGTTCATGATGCTCAATAACGATGCAGACCTCTAGCTTTAGTCGAATGTTCTCTCATTGCTGAATTTTGTATGTATTTGTACGTTTTAAGGGTTTTCTTATTAACTTAGTTTCAATAATGTATGTAGGATTAAAAATCATATTGCCCAAAATTTTGGGTTACTTCAACTAGTCTCCAAAATCCATAAGCCAAACCACTAATACCATGTCTGATGCTATTATGCTAGTTAACAGTCTTCGAACATTATTAGAAAATACAATAAATGAATCAACGGTGGTGGAGAATAGTTCAGAATCCCGAAGTAAGCGACCCACTTAGAATTACTCTAAATAAAATATTTGAGAGTTGAGAATAATTAAGTCTATCGTTTACTACAATACTTGACACTTGATACAAAGCTCGAATATTTCACAGAAAATCGACTTAAATCGTATAGGAAACACGTCTTATTGAGCTACTTAACATGACTCTACATTCTGAAATCGTTGAAGACACGGTCACGCATGCACCTTGTAAAAGTTCTGATAAGTCAACAAGGTTTGGGGTTTGGAGAATTTGTTATAAATGAAATGGATAACAGAATCCGAGGGGGATGAGCTCCTGTCCATCCTACGCGTTGGTTCAGCTAAAGAAGTTACCTTAGATCTCCTAATATTTCTAGAGACGCAGCCATGTTATACCCAAAATTTAAGAAAATGGCGCAGAAAGTATAAGAAGTTTTATTGTTCAAACAAAAATCTTACTTATTTTAATCTCTTACACTGCTTCTTTGTTTAAAAAATAATAATTTTTTATTTCTCTTGCTAATTTTACCATGAATTCAAATTCACTTTATTGTCTTTTAATTCTTATTAATACCAATTTTAAATATTAATAATCTCTTACTCTGTAATTTTGTACAATAAAATAACTAATCGATTTAAATTTTGTTAATTTTAACTTCAATATGCGTATCGTTAACGCTGATGTATCTTTTTGAGTAACGGTATCGTATCGGCATAGCAGCGTATCCCTAATTTTTAACTACTTAAGTCCACTTAACTTGTTAACGTGTGATAAAAGAAAGTAAGTCCAGTAATCCGTTTACACCTTTCTTGTCTACTTTAATTGTGTACGCAATGTTACCATTCACAAATAAAATCCTTAATTTATTTTTCTGTAATTGTAACGTCACTTAGTAAATAAGAGAAGAAAATAATGCGCAAATATAACAAATACACACTTTTAAAAAGGTTTTAGCTCTCGTGAGTACGAGTGTATGAGTGTGTGTGAGTTTTAAATTAATACGTTAAAAATCGTGCCGCTATTTCCTTTTAAACACACATGTGCACAGATGGGAAAACAGGCGTAAAAGTCTTCTAAATCATATGGATATGATGATCTAGACCAGTGGTGGTTATTCCTAGAGTTTCACAAATTCCTAATAGGGTATATATATATATAACCAGGTGTGCTTCGCAGCCTTTATTAAAAATAAAATAAATGCCAATTTAACAATGTCGAAAGACATTGACACAAAGCCAAAGTTTTTGGAATTGGTTTTTGTTTTACATGTAGTAAGTTGTGCCGAAGAATGAATTCCTTCGAATTTAGAGAAATAGGCAGTGAGTAATTTTTTTTAATTACAGATCTCGTGCATTGTTTACTTCACCATTTATAAAAATTTTAAATATTGTTACCATTCTCCATTAAAACAAAATTCTATATTGTCTTTGCATTGAAGGTTCCCCGCCTACGTCTGCAATAAGACCCACTTTTTGACATATATTGTGCATTTATTACGAAGCAATTTGTACCAAATTTGTAAACTGTACCTGTTGCCGTTCTGTAGATGTAACAGAAATCTCTTTTGCCTACAAAAGTGAGGCGCCATGCCCACTTACCCACTCCCACCGATTTTTTTCAGATGTGTATTGAAAACCGAGCAATTTGTACCAAATTTGTGGAATGTAGCTTTTGCCATTCTCTAGATACTCCTCCATTATCCTCTAGATACTTCTCCAGTCACGCCCATTTTCGGCAGATCCCGTGTATTGATAACTATTCTCTTTGTACCAAATTTGGACAATTTTACACTTATTGCTCTTCAGATATAACGAATTCTGTTTTGTGTCACGCCCTCTTATCTTATCCTGGGGCTAAATTCTGACAGTCGTGATCGAATACTTTTGCGATTCGAAAGAAATTTAATTTCTAATTCTTTCAATCGATACTGAAAGCGATTAGCTCCCATTAAATAAAACAAAATCAATAACAGTTTCAACAAGTAAGACTGCTATATTCGGCTATGCCGAATCTTTGATACCCTCCACCGACAGTTAGAATATTTCAGGCGTGGGCCCTATTTGGGATCTATAAATCTATGTTTACCTTTGTCCTTCAAGTTTTAGTAAAAAAGGTCAACAAGGAGTGAAAAAAAGGAGGTAAAACATAAAGAAACACCAAAAAATGTTCTTTGGACTTCAAGAAGAACGCTTGGCAAACAGTATGAACACCAGAAGTGAGGAAGAACATGTAAATCATTAAAAAATAGTTAATACTAAAGGCTAGATTACACTATTATACTTTGTATTAATACATGTCAAAAACTCAAGTAATATGACAAAGTGTGATAGTGTGAATGCAATGTGTCACAAGTATTACGAAAAAAGTTTGACATCAGATACGACTTAATCGTTTTTTGAAAAATTTCTAAACGCTAATACTTTTCATTGGATCAGGGTTGCATTTTAACAAAAGCATGTTCATGTGTGATAGTGTGACTACAAACTGTAATGTTACATTAGATTTTTTGACAGTCACAACAAAACTCATTAGATTTCCATCTCACAAAGTATTATGGAATACGTAAGGCTTGTGAGATAGTGTTATCTAGCCTTAAGGAACAATATTGAATTATTTTGTGTTGATTGGAAGCTTGAAGCAATTTGCTTTTTTTACTAATTCGAGGTCGCTGATTTCAAATCTAATCTCCGTTTATTTACATTTGTAAGTTACAGTTACTAATCGTATTTTTGAATTTTTTCTGATATTTACAAGTTAAAAAAATCATAACTTTACTTTTCATAAGGCGATTTTCAAAAAAATTTTTAAGATGTAATAGTTAGGTTTAAAAAATTTAAATTCTTGTAAATCACAACAAAAAAAATATGGCTGAGTAATGGTGTTTACGAAAACAAAAAAAAAAATTTTGTATATTAAAAATTATGAAAAATTCAAAACGGGAAAAACTAAGTCTTTTATTACTTTCACGTAAAGTCACATAGCCTATAAACCATAAAAATAAATGAAGGTATCTCATTTATAAGTGAAGGAAAAACGTCCACAAATGGAACAGCAGTAAACACACACACATTGAACAATTTTATTTTTGTATTTTGTATTTTTATCAATTCAGTTTTCTCAGCAAATTGTGAATAATATCCAAAGTTGTGCACCGATTACAAAAAATAAAATAACTAATTTCATACGAAATATATTTAACTAAATGACTTATGCCGCATTTTTATTCTTTATGAATTTTTAAAGATAAAAATAAATTAACTTTTTTTTAAATTGTGCTTTTTTTTAAAGTTCACCGATATTTCTGAAACTACAGGGCAAATTAAGATAATATTGTTGACGAGTCTTAATTTTGGGCATAACGGTATATCGCGAAAAGTCGAGCTTATAGAGAAAAACTAAGTGCAGATTTGGACTTAGCCAAGTAACATGATTGGTAACAGTTTTAGCCAAACTACTATTGGACCCATGGTAAATTATGGGCCAATCATCACAAAATTCTGTAAAGTGAGTTTTGGTATTAAAAAACATAAATAAGAACAAATTTCGTTATAGAAGTGAAATTTGTTATCGCGTTTTTTAATTTTAAAGTGCTTTTCAGAAGGCTGCTTAATATGAGCCATAAGGTAAATGGAGTGATTATTGAAAAATTGCGTGGTATTATTATTGCCGCCCATATATCGTCTATGGCCAAAATAAATTTAAGAATGTTATGTTTAGTCTTATTAAACCGTGACATACCAAATTTTATTAAAGTACCGTTATTTGTTATGCTTTTAGGCGTACTAAACCGTTTCCAAAAGAAGGCTTTATATGGGGCCTATGGGACAATGGGGAAAAATCTTATATCAATCCGTGTTTCATACCACCATTTATATTAGTTTTTGTAACAAAACTTTTAAGGGTGGCTGTTCCACATTTGGCCTCATAACTCTCACCCCTCTGAGCCGATTTTGCTAGATTTCAATCCCAAACTGCTTAGGATAGCTAGAAGCAATTTGACACAAACATTGTTCTTTTCATTGGAGTTTTTTGAAAGTGAGCGTGTTTTCAACAGACGGACATGGCTAAATCGAATTACTCAAGGGGCCAGAAAATACATTTTATGAGGTCTGAGAGGAATAATAAGAAAGTTTCACAGGTAATGACAAACTTAGTGTACCACAACTTATTGTGGTGGAGGGTATAAAAAAGTATTTTCTGTATTTAAAACGTTTGGTTTACGATTGAATTATAATTAAAAATGTTTGAAATAAATTTTTGTTTTCCTTCGTAGAATCGCACTCTACAGATTTTCCATTAAAAAAATCTTGTATTAAAAATAAAAGTGTGTAATGTGCATGTGTATTAAATACATTTAGTTGTATGTTTATAAATACAACTGCATTTTGAGATTTCACTGACTTACAAGCAGTGTAGTAATGTTAGTTTGCTGCTGCATCCAAGTTCTAACAATTTCCTCTATATTTAAGCTTTTTTTTATGAAACATTAAAAAACACTCTCTCACACCATATTTTATGCGAAATCGTGTAAAAAACGAAAAATGTTGTTGCAACATTTTCACTTTATTTTTTTCGTTGTTTTCTTGTTGGATTTTTTCACTTCTCCAACAAATACATATAAAAGATTTTTCTTTAGCACTTGGATTTAAACGATTCATTCATTCCCTCATTCGTTCAGTCATATTCTCAGGCACTCAACGTGTCTTTTGTATATATCATTATGTGAGTTTAAATGTGTGTGTGCCTTCCTTCTACTTTCATTTAATTTTTGCATTTAGAGTTTTAAAGTGTGAAGGTCGTCAGAACTTAAATGAGCGTGTGGTATGAAATTAAATATTTAATTATAAATAAATAAATTTGTTTAATGTGTTTCATACAAAGGAGCATTTATGTTTGTTTAATAAACCATAAATCGATTAAAGAGTAAGAAGTGGATAAACGGTTTATTCTCTCTATTTTAGCAGAGCAATTTTTTTAAAAGAACTTTAAAGATGTATGATCTAGAAGGTGCTTAAATGATGAAATAAGTGGTTGCCTTGAAGTGTCTTTATTTTGATAAAAATGGCACATTTTCAGTAAAACGTAATAGTTGAAAAAATTATTAGCAATAAAGAAAATTTTAGTTTTTCATTCTTTAAATTTTGAGTTAATTTTTTCTTTCTTTTTTTTGTCAAATTCTATTTAATTTTATTTACCATAACGTTTTGGATTTTAATTTAATCGTATATCAACTTTATAGCCTTTAAAATTATAGGACCATTTGTCCATATTTATTTATTAAATCGAATTTAGAGATTATAATGAAACCAGCCTTCTTTACTTTTTTTAACGTATACTTATACTCCTTATGAAGTTGGTCTGATTTAAAAGACATACCCATTAGATATTCGGGATACATAAATAAAAAGCAATGCATTCACACATAAGCAATTTTTGCAATTCAAATAATTTCTATACTAGTCATTTAACCTTTGCCTTAGTAAGCTTTATTATTCGGGGGTACCTCCGTAAAAATTTTCAACATTATGAACAAATTATATTCAACATTTTTTTTTTTATTTTTCGAATTTATTCTATGAGCTATATTTCAATTATGTACCTTATAAAGCTTTTTGTTCTATTCCTTAAATTTTTTAGGAAGTAATTCCCAGATTCTATTATGAATAAATGTTATGATGGTGCCTGAAATCTCGTATTGCATGATGTTGTGTTAAGTGTGCTTTTTATCGGCGTATAGAACAAAATCAATTCAAATTAAACTAAAAGTAATTCAAAGTAGTTGGCTTATTGGAAGAATCTCTATTCTTAGTCTCGACTGCAAACACCTTCTTTTCAACTCTATTTTAATGCCAATTTGGCGCTATGGTATTCAGGAATGGAGCACTGCCTCGGCCTCGGATATCGAAAAGATTTAAAGCCGCCATGATGCTCTTCTTCGAAAAGTCACAGCCGCCCCCTTTAAAACAATGATTACGAAATATGGAGTAAAATAATTAAAAAGGCTCGAATAACACTGGCTTAAGGAGAAGAGATACTGCAGGACCCATCTGATTAAAAGAGCGCTAAGCACCTACGTGCATATGTATATGCAAATAAACTGTGATGGGAAACATTTTCGTCCGGCACTGGCAGGACATAAAATAACGTTTTAGAATAAAATTTTATTAATTATTGTTAGCTCATATTTAATAAATAAATAAAGAGAAAAAATCAGTCAGTGGCGTCAAACAAGGATGTGGGTAATAACCAATCATATTAATAACTGTTCTCGATGGTTTATTAAAGGAGACCAACCAACAACATATTGGCATTAACTGGAACCGAAAAAGTTCGGTGGGTGAAACAGATTACGCAAACGATATAATGCTATTATCCAACCGGCATAGCAATATGCAGAGAAAACATACATTTTGCTTTACTTAACTAAATATGGCGTACTAGGAATACGAATCTGTCTACCAAGATTTATATATCAATTTCCTGCGTAAAATTACTTCTTCCTTCAGGCTGTGAAACATGGTTAGTCACTGCATCGATAACGTCTCGCATCCAGATATTCGTTAACAGGTGCTTGCGTCGCATACTAGGAATATGGTGGACCTGAACTCTTCTCAACGAACAACTGCTACGCAGGACAATGCAAAGCATGACTTATCGTGAAATTTTTGACGGATATACGGTTAGATATACTCTAAGAAAACCAACGATGGAAGTAGTCCACGAAGTACCGCAATGGAACCTCCAATGCTCAAGAAAATCGCTAAACAAATTGAGAATACACAGAAAGAAAAACACTCGGGATAAGTTAAGCTTTTTATACTTACTTTCAGTACGAGTCGTACTCAAAAATTCAAGTACGAATAACACTAAAACGTACTCACAACAATCCTAAATGGGATAACTTTCGAAAATCATTCCCGGAATTTCTTAAAGTAAGTATAAAATTCTTAAACCAAGTAAAAAAAAGATTGAACTTTTCGTTGGTAGTGCCACTCTGAGAGTAAAATTACAAATTGAGCGTTTTAATCTCATATAACTTATTCAAATTTATTGTAGCCACTACAACAACACCACACAAGTAGCTAAAAAACGATTTGCCTGTTGTGTGTAGAAACAACAAAGACAACAGAACAAGAAGAAAACACATTATTTTCATGTTTAAATCTTAATAAATTTTACTTTTTAAACTTTAATTAAATTGTCTTGCCTTCAATTTCTCACTTCTCATTTAGTTTATATTCTTAGCTAAATATGCACATTAAGTCTTTAAAGCAAAAATCATATCGGGCATGGTGGTGGTGTTTTATAATTGGAACTTTGTAAGGTGTGAAACAGGTAAGTAAATTAATTATAATAATATTCTTCTTCTAATTTCAGTTTTGATTTATTTAAAGTACGAATTCGGGATTAAATCAACTTTATAACACGTGACTTAAGTACATTTTAAGATTGATTCAATCTCAGTTTTACTTTAATCAATCTCATTTTTGGATTATTGTAAGTACCAATTCGGGATTAAATCAATTTTATAATTCTTGAATCAAGCGCATTATGAGATTGATTCAATCTCAGTTTTACTTAAATCAATCTCATTTTCGAATTATTTTAAGTACGAATCCGGGACTGAATATGGATAACTTGAGTATATCGCTATTGAATAATCCGTACTTGAATCAATCTTTCTGTACTTGATTCAAGAAAATCCGTACTCACCGTACTATTGATACCGCTTCGGATTGATTTGAGTACGGATGGATTGATTTTTCTTCTGAGCGTACATAAGTGCTAGCAATTGAGAAAACTGAAAAAACTTTGTAAACAATGTATACTAAGTTTGGAAATATGTATGAAACATGTCAATAAATAAATTGAGTGTTGTGATCTTGTCAAAACGGGGTCTTAAGACTGTACTTGATTTTCTGTTTGGTTGTTTGTATGTTTGTTTATTTACAAGCAGCCACGTAAACCAACCAACCATGAAATGCTAACGTGTGTTAATCGCTTCATAAGTTATCACAAGTAACATAAAAATGTAACTTTCTAAAATCGCTTCAATACGCATAAACGTATAATGGAAAATTACGTTGTGAAACAATTTGACATATCGAGGGCCTACATATATTCACTCCTATTTGCTCTCTCCTATCTGCAATTTGTACCAAAATGATTTTTTGATTGGGAAGTCATCGATCAGTTTAGAAGCGAAATATATATTTTTAGCGAAAGTTTTTGACACTTGTTTTTCATATCTATAAGCAAATTTATTTTCAAGTTTACAAACTTCTGTCAACAACATAAATAAAAGTTTTTTGAGCATACATATCTTAGGAACGTGTTGGAAATTGTGCATAGTTTTGCTAATTTTAAAAACAAGAGGCTTTTAGAAATTATTTAAAATAAATGATGGAGATCAAATATTTGTACCCTATAGGGTACAAAATATATACGTTAATATAATGAAAACACTTAAAATAGAATTGAATACCTGCAACACAATTTACTATTTTAACTTTTACGGAACTATTTTCTGTAAGATATCTGTCAAATAGTCTCTAAAGCTCTTACATAATAGTTTCATGGAATTAGAATCTAAATGTACACAAAAGAGCTTGTTAAGATGTTCTTACTTGAATTATTTAAAGATCATAAAATAAATTAAAATATTAGCCGTATTTGGTTGAGGTACATAAGTGATAAGGTTTTTAATCAAAGGATGCTTTAAAACTTTTCCTATTACATTAACTGATGAAAATGTGCCTTAACGCACAAAAATTGCATTCGATTATATTGCGTATAGTGAAGATGATTTTGGAGATGGGAACATAACAGGTCCGAAAATGTTTTTTAAGATTTAAGATTTCCCTCCTACTCAAAAATAAAAACGCTATGTTGCTGGAATGAAACCATTTCATTGGCCCCTATTCATTAATGCAATTAAAATGCTCATTTCCGATACTAAAGTGTTTATTATAGCAATGAAAGAAATAACAGCACCCTTCAAATTTTAAAGATATTTTTACGTAGCCCGAATGAAGTTTTACGTTGACAAAAAAAAAATACTTTTCTATTTTTTTTTAAGAAATATAAAAATTTGTAACTTAAAATTGACATTTCCAGATTAAATGTTAGCACTGCTGCTAACTTTTTTAGTTTTTGATCGATAGTAGCGGGTTTTAACTTTTTTTTTGAAATTTATAGCTTTTTTGACGGTTTTTGTGGGAACAAAACGTGGGCAATATTGTTTGTTTTGTTTACATATTGTATTTCTTGTTCTTTCTCGCATTTGTTGTTTCATTCAGTCAATCCTAAAAAAATCCAATACAAAAAATAGCAAGTATCATAACACCTTTAATAAATTTTAACGAAACGGTTTTGAAGTTTTTGTCACCCACTGCCTTTTGGATTTTAAATGAAAACTAGATGAATTATTTAATAATACGTTTCCAGTTTGAAGATCTTTCCAAAAGTGTAAGGCAAATTATTAACTTTCTTTTATTCAATGTTCTCCATCTGCGCTTCGCTGCATTAATGATATGAAATATCAAATATTTTTTGTAATTTTATATTAACTTTTTTTTAAATTTTCATAAAATTACATCCAAGGCGAATTTACTTCAGGTGGCGGCGAGACTACAACAAGTCAACAACACAAAAAACAACAGTATTTTGTTTTTATTTTTCGGTCATGTAATATCATAAACAAGGCGAATTTATATATATGTAAATGAATTCGCTTTGCATAAAACAGTTGTCTAAAGCAGGGATACCAGATTTGGGGTTGTAATCAGAGCTGCCGTTTTTGGTTATTTCTAACCAAAATTGGTTATTTTTTTCTCAATGTGGAGATGTGAATATTTTTTTTACTTTGGTTACTTTTTTTCTAAAATATAAAATACGTATGAAAATGTTTTTCTTGATACACTTTCCATTTCGGTTTTTTAAATTTTTAACCTTTTTATTTACATGTGGGGTTAATGCGTATATGGATTCGAAGGAAATTATTAACGACTTCGAACGATGTGTTCTTTGCACTGCGATTTTCTCATTATTTGATAAAAATTAACAGAAGTTCTTTATACTTTATCGCAACCAAAAAATTCCTTTCAAAACAGCTTCCAGATTTGGTGTTCCTAAAGCTTTGAACATAAGGAATATATTCTAAATTTGCACTATTTGCAGTAGTATATTTTAATATATTGATATACACATAGGCTTTTTAAAGATTTTTTAAAAATAAATTGATATAAAATCTATAATTTAAGAACTTTACTGTAATTTACTGTAAGAAAATAATTATTTGGCAATATTTTTAATTTATAGAAAAACCTTTGACTGTCAACATTTCCCCCATTGAATTTACCTTCTGAAATCGAATTTGCTTATATTCTGCATAATATTATACAATGATTCACAAAATATTTCAAATAGAAACATTTTGAAACACTAATAATTGCAATTATAATTTTAAAATGCAATTTAGAAACAAGAGAAATAAGTTATACCCATTTTAATAATATTTAAGATTAAATTCACAAACAATTCTTTTCGCATATTGCCAACAGTTTCCAATTTCGCCAAGACAATCGCCATATCGCCAAACGTAAATGTTCATCGCCAAAAGAATTATAAAATCGCCACATTTCACAACCCAGCCACTGACAGTTAAAAAGGGGAAAATGATTAAATTTTTTCATATTTTGTTATTTATAACTGTGAAGTACAAATTTCGTTTATTGTAAGGACATATTCAAAAAATTCAATTTATTAACTTCCAATATTCTGAATTTTGTATGCAAATTTGGCGGGTTTATTGTGCTGTTTTCACAACACAAGTAATTGAACGTGTAAAATGTATATAAAAATTAATCAAAAAACTGAGTGCTTTTCATATAAATTTTACTACACGTTCAATCAATTGTGTTGCGAAAACAGAACAAAACTCTTACAAAATACAAATTTTTTTTCAGGAAAAAGGTCTCAAATAAATTAAACCTTTTAATTGAAGTTTCTCCTTATTTTTTAATATGTACAAGAATTACATTTTTTGTTTTGTTTTCTTAACTCGTAATTGATATTTTCATATTAAGTGCAAATAACCCTTATCTGACAATGCAACTTAAAATAAGTTTTTCTCAATTAACAAAAGGCTTTCTAATTTGGTTATATTTTTTCACATTTGGTGACTTTTTCAAAAATGTTGGTTGTAAAAATTTAATTAGTCGTGGCAGCACTGGTTGTAATCTAAAATTAGATTAAAAAAAATTAATTTCGGGTTTATGTTGAAGATGTAAGAGCCAACTTTTGTTGTGGCTCCATTTATTTCTTACGCACTTTTTATTCCTTGATGTTATATTATACTAGCTTACTCTGGTAAATAAAATAAATAAGAACAAAATTGCAGTATTTTTTTAATGATATAATTTATTTATTTACATACGTATTGCATTTAAAATTTTTTGTAAATATACTTTTAACAAAGAAATTAATTTTATTTATAAAAGTATGGGACACCTATGATGAATGACGAATCAGTCACTTGAGTAAATTATAAATTTGATTCAATATTTGTGTCATATGGCGGTACTGCTTCCCTGCCTTTATCGGCAAAATAAGTAGCTTATTTTATTTATGGGGTTCACAGGATGCTTTTTTAAAAATGTATTGCTCCCCCTGCACCTACCCCCTTTTTTTTGTTTTGAAAGTTGTCCTGTAAAGGTTGATAACTTTTGTGTTCAGATATATGGTATTTAATATTTTTATATATGAGGGGTACTGCTCCTCCTCTGTCTACCCCGCCCATTTTTATATTGAAATTTATAGTTTACCATAGTAGTAGTTGTAACCACGTTTGAAGACTCTCCCTTTAATAGTTCTTCTGTTGAACGATATTTAATTTATATTCAACATTTTTAATTTTTCGAATTTATTCTATGAGTTAAATTTCAGTTATGTATTTTATAAAGCTTTTTGTAATAGCTCTATTCCTTAAATTTTTTTAGAAATGACTTTATACACTACCAGACTATTAAATTATATTTTCTTATTTTACCTTAGCTTTCCGTTGGATAGCAATTAGAGTTTTT
The DNA here is from genome assembly GCA_943735925.1 of Pollenia amentaria. Taxonomy (NCBI): domain Eukaryota; kingdom Metazoa; phylum Arthropoda; class Insecta; order Diptera; family Polleniidae; genus Pollenia; species Pollenia amentaria. The sequence goes on along the minus strand of OX031006.1, from coordinate 219,905,979 downwards.
TTATTCCCGCACTTTTTGGATTCCCGGGAAAGCGGGAAATAAATATCAAATTCCCGGGTTCCCGGGATTCCCGCCCAAATTTTTTTATTTATTTATTTACTTATTTCTCCAATGCAACTAATATTTCTTACTGGCTATTACGCTTAAAATAATTAAATCTAGTATCTATTATATAATAAAAACGAAAAAATTTAAGATTTAAGTAATTTTAAGACACTTAAGAGGTTATTTTGATGCCAATAGGATCATAGAAATCAATATACGTATATACATTTGGGGGATTCACAAGGTGTCATAAAGTCATATGTCTTAAAATAATAACATGAAAAAATACGACTGTTGTGAGCAACCCCTCATAATTTAATGTGCTATTAATTACGACAGCACAATAAACATAGCAAGAAACGTTCTATTTATTTAAGACACTTTTTATTTACAAACCAACAACAATATTTTTAAACCATTATAAAATGTTAGAACATTATGACAATAAACCATGATAGCACACCTTGTGAATACCCCAATTGTCAAATTCAGAGCTCATTTGCATAATTAGAATGAAAGTATTGAAGTCTTAGTGGAATAACATTTCTGAAAGGGCGATTAGGAACTGAAAGCACAAATTACGAAATAGGAATTCTGAAACAATTTTACCGTTTAACAAATTCAGCAGGAAGGAGAAATGTTATTTACTACATATATTTAATAACATATTTTTTACAATGTTATAACCCTTAATCAGCAGTGGTGTATGTAGGTATACTAAGTTTGTCGATTTAGTCATATGGGTGTCAAATCGTTTCTAGATCTTCTATGCTGTTTGGGGGGGTGAATTCCAGTAGAATCGCTTGAGTAGGGAAAGAGTTATGCACCCAAATGTGGAACTACCTCCCCAAAAACTAACATAAATGTGTGGAGGTGCATACCTGTTGTCATTAAATTTCCACAAATTCGTTTTATAAGGCACCAAATTTCGTGAATGTCGGTCCATAATTTACCTACGGCTCCATGTTTAGACCAGTTTTGTAAATCATGTAAGCATGGCTAAAAGCGTAACGAATACTGCTTTTGTGGTGCAATTTAGCATATTCTACTTTCATAAGGCTCAAAATTACTTGAAATGTCGCATTTAAATCACAATCTAGGAAAACATTTTACTACGCGCTTAGCCGCAAAGCCTTATAATATTATTAAAGGTATTCACGTCAAAAATTGTACTCTTGCGAAAAATGCATAAGTGCAAAAGCATAACAACAACCACATAGACAATTATTTAGCCCAAAAGATGAAAAATTTTCAGGGTTTAAGTAAGTGCAAAATTATCAGAGCAAAAGCATAAAAATGCTGCAACTTTTTTTGGTATTGCCAAGTTGAAAAAATGTTAAAAAGTACTCATAAAATCAATTCTACACCAAACAACAACGCAGGAATTCCATTTTGACGTACGTTTTTTTCTTTGAATTGAAAAATATTATAAATTGTAGTGTTTAAAGATGAACTTTGTAAAAAATATGACAATTAAAAAATAAAAAGCGTAAAAAAATTGAAGAAGCAGAAATAAAAAAAAAATTAAATACTTATCTGAAAAAATGTTGAGGTAGACAAGTTATAAATTTGACTTGTAAATTAATAAAATCAATGATTTTGTGTGAGCTGAAAATATAAAGTGCAACCAAAATGGGTTGTTCACGTCAATGTTGAATATAATAAAGTTGCTTATGAAAAGAAATAATTCCCGATATTTAATTTATGCATCCTATGGAAGGTATTTCCCCCCTTGTGCCTACCCGCTTTATTTTTATTTTCAAAAGTGTAGTATACCATAAGAGAGACTTCTGCAAAGTTTGAACATTCTCACTATAAAAGTTCTTAAGATAAGCGATATTAACCATTGGCGTCCTATGGTGGGTACCACTTCCCCCGCTGCTATTTTATTTAAATTTTGGGGCTCTGAAGATCCTACTACCAAAAGTTCAACAAAATGCGTGCAGCGGCTCTTAAGTATATTTCTATCTATGAGGGGTACTGCTCCTCCCCTGTCAACCCCGCCCATTTTTATATTGAAATTTATATTTTACCATAATAGTAGCTTTAACCACGTTTGAAGACTGTCCCTTTAATAGTTCTTCAGTTGAGCGATATTTAATATATGCATACTATGGGAGTTATTTCCCCCATAGGATGTTACTGTAAAAATTTCAGGAAAATCGGTTCAGTAGTTTAGGAGTCTATAAGCCAACAAACAAACAAACATACAAACATTTTTCATTTTTATATATATAGATATTCACTTTTTTTTTGTTTTATAAAATTTAAATAAGTTTTTTTTCAAGTATTTAGTGTTATATTAAATTTTAACCAAGTTGTTCACAAAATGTAAACAAAGCTTGACATTCATACACACAAATAAATAAACAATAAACAGATGACTCGAAAATGTCACCTGTATGAATTCGCCTTGTGTATTTGTCATGTGGATTGTCACGTTTTCACATGTTAAATTTTTACATATCGTCTGAACACGTACAAACAATATCATGTGTTATTAATTAACTCATTTCTTAATGATGTGCTAAAAATCCCAATTTTTGAATGAAAACACTGAAATTTATTGTTGTGGAAAAGCTAATTTCCATGCGCATTTCGCTGGTTGCTTAGGCCAGCTCGTCAGGAAACTTTTTCCAAATACTTTAGAAAAGCTAAAGATATTATACAAGTAAGTGAATAATAATTTTAAACACTCAGGTCTTACATGTAACAATATCAAAGCTTCAACAAAGACACAACAATAAACCGTAAATTTTTGTTTCTTACATGTTATTTCTCTGTGTACAGTGCATATGACATTTTGGATTTAGAACAGTGGTGTCAATTATGATTGTATTGGTGCGAATACTCTTGTCTCTTTCATTCTCAGCGGGAGGAATCTGCGGTTGCGAGGCCTATTACGAGGCCTAATTAACATACATATTTTGCTATGAAGACTTTAGAGCAATTAATAATAATACAATTATCGAAAAATGTTGAGTTATGGACAGACACACTCAGTTATTATTTAAATAAATTTAATTTGGAACCTGCATTTCGCAGAAACTTTGCTTATTTTTTGGAAAAACTGAGCATTTGACAATATTTGAAGTCATTTTACTACCTTATTAAATTCTTTCTAATATTTTTAATTTGGTGCTCAACATACCTTTGCAAATGCCAACAATGAAAATTCATTTGCACATGCTAATGCAAATAATAACTCCATTAAGTTTAAAAATATTCTATAATTATTAACCACCATTATAAAAAGAGAAGATTTTACTAGCCTATAAAAATATACTTTTATTTACCAATAATATCTTCTAAATTTAAATTGCAGTTTCGAAACAACAAAACATTTTTTAGGTTTGTGGACGTTAAACAATAAAGTTTCATTAATACATTAATAATACACATCTTCTTACCCAAAAATTTTACCTGCTGTCACATTTGCTTTTATGTGTATAGGTTTGCACATAAATTGTAGGAAAACAAGACTTTTTTAAATATTTTTACTTACTTGAGAAAAGTGTTTTCAAAGGAAAAAAAAAAACCCATTGACGCGATTGGTACAGAAAGAAAAATATTTTTACAAGCACAAAATACCAACAAATTCTTGTGGCTATTTTTTTCTTAATAATTTCTGCATTTAGGTACGTCTTTTTAACGAAAGAAAAAGGGACCCTTTAAAAGGCAACAAAGAATTTTTTTCACAAACAAAACACATATCGTTAGCTTAAATGCAAAACAATGTAGATATTATTTGTCAATCATTGTACAATGTCAAAAACAGAAATAAAACAAAACATAAACAAAGATAATAAATAATAAATATATTATTTCTGTTTAGAGGCCTCAAAACAGGCCGTGCGATATGTCGATATTTCCCGCTGAATGAGAGTGTTTTGCAGTAAAAAATTATATTTTACGCTCGCAAAATAAAAGAGCGTAAGCGTACATGTGAGTTTTGCTGACACAATTGTGCATGACGCTGACACCCCTGATTTAGAACTAGTTCTATTTTCAAGTGGCAAAGCGTCTGACATCAGCTGGCTCGTACTCGTGTTAATAAAATTGTTTGTGGCGGCAAAAATGAATTGAAATTTTATCAAATATAAGTAATAGTAGTAAATAAATAATAATAAAAAAAAAATACACACATAATTATTAATTTTTGTACATATAACTACTCAGCTGTTTGCAGATTGTTTTTCTTAATAGGTTATGTCAACTGTATTTTACATGCCAACATTTGAACATGAAAATTATAAAGCTTATGTATTACTCAAATTTTGACATTCACATGAAATTACAGGTGTGTTGAAAAGTGCTAGCTTTACATGATATTAACTTAATTTGCGTATTGAATAAGGATATTCATAATTATATTTTTTTGGGTTAGTCCTTAGGTCTGTTTTTTAAAGAGAAACATTTTATGGTTAATAATAGCTAAAATATGTTTAACAATTTTAACAGCATGGGGCCATAATTATAGTCATCAAAAAAGTACACTTTAAGTATGATTTAATGAAAAGTCTACTTTTTAGCTACTATAGTCAAGAAAAAGCATACTTTTTCCTTAAAAGTCAGTTTTAAACTTAAAACAAGCTGAAGTTGTTTTTAAACAATTTAGCATCACTTTAAATCTATCAGCTGTTTGCCGTTAAAAAAAAATAACTTTTTTTTTATCAAAGTTTTGCACTTTAAATCAAAACAAAAATTGTGAATTGCGTTAAATTTTTAATTAATTGAGAAAAAAGTGACAAAATAACAAAAAAAAAAAAAACAAAAATGTGTACAATTGAGGACATTGAAAATGATTTCGCTATCATTGAAGATTTGAGTGAAGGAAGAAAGCCTAAGTGTTATAAGAACAGGTTTTGCCCCTTTGAGCTGGACAACGATGAGTTTTTTTCGTGATATAGGCTTGATAAAATAGCTACACGCTTTTTAATAAGTTTATTGGAAGTTTCTGAACCAAAAAACAACAGAGGTTTACCTATCAGCAAAGACTTACAAGTTTTAACCACATTGCGGTTTCTGGGAAGAAATGCCCATCAAAGTGACGTTGGTAAGTTCAGTGGCCGCAAGCTGTAGAAAAAATATAAATATCGACTACAAAAATGCACAATTCTGCATGAGTTTTAAATTATGAAAATAAAGAAAATGGACTATTGTCCATTAAATAAGCAATTGCATTTTTTTTAAAAAAACTTGTTGTTGCAGCTGATCTTCACGGGATGTCTCAACAGACTGTTGGAAGAATAATAAAAAATATTTCGAAGCAAATTGCGTTATTGCTTCCTCATTTTATTAAATTTCCAAAGACCTCCGAAATCACACAGATAAAAAAACGATTTTTCCAGATTGCACATTTCCCAAATGTTATAGGAGCTATTGACTGCACACACGTACGGATAAAGTGTCCGGCAAACAAAGTTGGCCCCGAAATGGCAGGGCATTATATAAATAGAAAAGGGGTTTACTCGTTAAATGTTCAGGTAAGTCGACAATATTTTCAGTTGTAAATATTTAACCTGCGATAGTATGCGATGCTGACTGCAAAATAATTGATATAGTGGCAAGATCTCGTGGCTCAAAGCACGATGCACGTATTTGGGCTGAATGCCAATTGAAAGCAAAATTGGATCAGAACAAAAGTGAGCATAAAGGTGTACTACTAGGAGATGGGGGCTATCCTTTATCACCCGTTTTATTGACTCCATTTAGAAATCCTTCAACGCCCAAAGAAGAGAGGTGGGTAATTTAATACCTAGATCTCCTTTCATCTCATTTAATTTTTTGTAGTTACAACAAATGTCACATCGCAACCAGGAGTAAAATTGAGTGTCTGAATGGACAACTTAAATCGAAATTCCGTTCTATTTTCGAAAGGCTTCGGGTAGATCTGGACACTGCAAAAAACATTGTGGTTGCAGTGGCTGTGCTCCACAATATTGCAAAGGAACGAAACTTTTCTTGTAAGTCTAACAGAATACTAAATTATTAAGGGCCATTATTACAACTTGCCTTATTAAAAATTAGTAAATATTCAGGGGTGTTCTGGAAATTAAAAACGCAATAATTTAAAAGTCGTTTTTTTAATAAGATTTTTGCAGCGAAAGAATTTTATGACAAATAATATACAAATATTTCTCTATTAAACAGAATTTCATAAGAAAATTATAAAAAATTGGATTAAGAGTGTATTTAAAACAACTTCAAAATTCTTGCGTTTTCGTTTTCCAGAACACCCCTGATTATTTTTTCTTCATGATGAAGTACACAGTAATTATTAAAAACTTAAATATTTAAAGGTATTCATATTGCAAAATAATGCATAACTTACTAAAACACTTCCTCCTCCTGTTTGTTTTTTTTTATAAGGTTATACTTTGTTTATAAGTATGTATGTAATTTGAAAAAAAAAAAATTTTAATTAAAGTATTGTTAATTTTTTATTTGTACATATCACAAATTTTTATACTTTAAGCGATACTTTGTTATGAACCTTTTTTGGGTATTTATACGCTTGTGACCTTTTTATTTGATTTGGCATAAACCTATGAAAAAAATGCAACAACACCTTGTAGAACCATAGACACAAATGTGTGCAAATTTATGATTTTTGTTTGTTTTTTTTAGCGTAAAATAAAGGGCTATTTATTATACCCTTCACCAAAGGTGAAAGGGTATATATTTTTTCCTTCATATTTTTACTATTGTTAGTTTATTTTTCGACTAATAATATGTTTACTATTCGCGTTGAAATATTTAAATATGTCGTGTGAAACAGTCGCATATTTCTGCAGTCGATGATCAACAAGAAGGCATATTTTGTATTGTTATGTTATTCATATGCGTACATTTACTTCGGCAGTTTGGTAGTAATATTTTGATATTGAAGAAACACAATATTTATGGTGACTGAAAATATTTTAATATTTCGATATAAAATATATTTATACGGCGAAATATTTTATATTTGCGCATTGCAATATTAAAAAGTTACCACTGGTTAAATATTTTTGAGTATTGCTACGTTGGTTGATTATTTAATAATTTTTAGACTTTCTGTTGGCTTGTGCTTAAAATGATGCACATTTCTGACTAATATATTAGTATTTTTAAACCCTAAAGCTTTTTATAAATTTAACTGCATTCTTTTTCGACTTTATGATTTTTAGTAAAATTCTCAATAGCAATCGCATTTTTATTTTTAATATTGACAATTTGTTTTTTCTTTTAGTTTTAAGTGATTGTTCTTCTGCTCATCCAAACACAACTGTTAACCTAAGTGAATTAAGCAGTTTATCTAACTCCAATTCTAGCAGCACTGGAAATGCATACCGAGCAGCTTTTGTAAATACCTATTTCTAAAATAAAACTTAATATAATTTCAATTTGAAACTCATTAATATATTTTTAGTTTTTGTATATTATATTTTTAAATTCATCTTTCAGTAAAAATTAAATAAATACTTGAGAAAACAATAAATATTTTACTTTTATTATTGTAGAAACAAAAAATATATTTGCCAATTCAATTGCAAGTTTTATAGAGAAAAAAAAATATTGTATTTATATGTATTTTTAATCACTAATAAAAAAATTTAAAAGTAATTTGCACTTGAGTGTTGTGTTTTTTTTTTTTTTGGTTTTAATTAATAATATCTGTGGCATTTTGACAAAACAGTCGAGAAAAAAAACTTGGTGAAAAGCATTTTTACATAAAAATAAATTAAACCAAAATTAAAGAAAAATCTCTCGTATGCAATACAAATTTTTAAAATCATAAACAAAAATGTTTTCTGAATGAAAATTTTAACAATGTTTTTTCAGCTTTTTAAATTTCTGTTAAAATGTTTTGTCAAAATGCCACAGATTAATAGATAACCATAAGAAATAAAATTAAAATAATTACTAAAAAGTTATTACAAATAAGAATAATTGCACACTAGATATTCAATTCAATATAAACTTATAAATTAACTTAATACAAAAAGAAAAACAAGAGTATAAAATTGATTAATAAAAATAAAATAACAATTCATTAAAATCTTAAAAAACTAAGATAAAGACTTATGTTAGATTCACAGCGGAGCATAGTATAATTTTCTCAAAAAAAAAAAAAATTAACATCTTTGGAGGACTAAATGTGTTGGTAACATGTGTAATTATTTTTATGGTTTTGTTCTAAAAGTAAAAAATAAAAATTTCAAATTTAATTCGAACCTAACGTTTTAGAAATAAGTTTTAATTAGGTGAAATTAAGAACTTACTTACCTGACTCGAATTTTGAATAATATAAATTTAAGTAGACATTTTGCTACGTAAAATTTCAACGTTTAAAGCATGTATTTCTCTATCCTGGTCAACCTTCATTTGCAGCTGTTTCAACTTGAGAGAGTGAATTTCTTCTTGTTGGATCTGTTGAGCTTTGTGCATACTTTCCATATGCCTAATATCAGCAATAAGTTGTTTTTTTTTAAATTGTTAATTTCTTCAGAGAATAACGATTCCTTTGCTATTTGACGTTGTCTTTCGAAAATAATGTCGTTTTTGGACGGAGTTTTGGGAAGGTTTTTTAAGCGTTTGAGTTTCGAAGAAAAATTGTTTGTTTTAAGTTTTGGAGTTTTATACGAACATTGCTCCGGTGTTGTGGTTTTAACATTTTCATTTTCTTCATTGTGGTAATTTTCCTCGTTGTTTTGGCCGTCAAGCATTTCGCAGTCTAAATATTGAGCAGCTATTGGCGTTTCCAAACAATCAAATTCATTTAGATTGTTGCTGTCAATTAAAATGTCATCCTCAACAAACTCGTACGAAATCATACTCTGCACTAAATCGTCCTCTGCATTTAGTTCGGGGATAACAACTGAATTTCCACTCGCAACAGAAGCACGCTTTACGCTCGCAACAGCTTTTCTTGCACTTACTTTCATTCTTACCCACTGAGATTTAAGTTTTGAGATATCTCGATCAAAACCTGCAGATGCCATTGACTCTTTAATGGCCTTCCAAGCATTTTTTTTTCTTAGTAATCATGGAGGTATCATTGCCTTTGTTCTCTATTATAGACAGGTGGTTATTGATGCATTCGCGCAAAAACTCTTTTTCGCTTGTGCTCCAGTTTGCCTCTCGCTCCCTTTTCTTTTGATCCTGCAGATAAATAATAAATCGAAGATGCATATGTTATGCATAGGAACCATAATTGAAAGAACATTAGATCTTTGTACATACCTTTTCTAAATTTTCCATTAAGATGAAAGTTTATTTAATTTTTAATTTTTTAATTTTATGCACTTTTTTAAATACCAATTTCTATTTTGTTTAATTTTTTTGCCGCTTTTATTGTATCAGCTGTGCAGAGATGCCACTTGTTCAATATTCATACAAGTTTGTATGCACAATTTTCAACATTTTACTAATCACCCACTTAAAGCTGATTCAACTTAAAACAAGTTTTAATTTTCACTATAGTTAAGAAATAGTTAGTAACAGGTTTAAATATTAAAGTTGCTTTAAAATAGAACCGACTTTAGTGATTGACTATGATTATGGCCCATGGTTGTTTATCAACCACAGTATGTTGCTCTTGGGAAAGAGGAAACTACTATGGTTAATTTGAATACAGGTTATTGTCATAGTTAACCATAACATGTTTAGAGGCAACCATAATATGTTTGTGGCTTCTTGATGGAGGACTAATTTAACAATTATATGGTTGTCGCTGACAATAATATAGTTAAATACAACATAATATGCTTAAAATTTTCTTTAAAAATTGTTTTGTTGGAGGTGACTATAGTGAAACATGTTTTTCTCTGCGTGAATAAGGAGCATTGGGCCCTGTATTATATTCTTGTTTATCTTCTGCTACAATCTTTAGCTCGTATGACTTTTTTTTATTTTGCTGCTTCGATATCTAGTTCACCGCCATTTGCGTTTTCTGATTTCAAACTCAACTGATGTTTGTCCGCACTTTGGCCAACAAATTTTTAGAATGCGACGGACGCAGCGGTTGCTGAATACTTGTACGGCATTGATTTGAGTTCCAACACTCGCAGTCGTAAAGCGCAACTTTTGTTAATTTTGATTCGCTTGGAGACATAAAGTTTCATTCATAATTAATGACAAGAATTTAAATGTTTGGTGAAGGGCATCAGCTTTCTTATTTATCTAAATATTTTAAAGTTGTAAATAAATTTTAGCCCAACATTTTTGAGACCTTAAATTAAATCAACATTTTGCTTTAAATATTCGATTAATAATCAACATTTCCTCCCCAGTGTTTAAAAATCAACTTGGAGTGTTATCTAACTATAAACCAGCCACAAAATCCTTTGAACTAAATGCAAAGAAAAATGTAGGGAATAGTAAAATAATACGAGAAGGGAATGTATTTGTTTTGCGGAAATGAACTTTATTTTGTTCAACTCTTCTTTATAGTTGCACATTTTATTTGCTTTAAACATTTTTTTATTGTTTTTTTTTTAGTTTAGCATATTTATTCTTCTATGATGGTGTTTTAGGCAGACCTTCTTAGTTCTTCATTGAGTTTTAGTTTTATTTTTTTAGTTTTTAAACGAACAGTAGAAAATTTATATGAATATACAATTTGCAATTTATATAATATTTTTTTGTTGCTATTGTAGGTTTTTATGCTTTATTTAATGCCGTTTCTTTTCATTCATACAATTTTAGTAGGCAATGCAAATATCTTTGATAAAATGAAATATCTAAGACTCAGATACAGTGGAAAGCAAAATAGCTCAACATAACTTCATTACCGCCAGAGTATAATTTTAGAAAAACAAAATGATTGATGCGGTTGTATGAAGATTTATTTATAGCATTTCATGTTTAAATAAAATCTTTTTTAAATACAACGAAACGTTTTCGAAATTTTTTTCAGAATAAACGAAATTTTTTTCAAAATAAATGAAACTTTATTCAAAATAAACGAAATCTTTTTCAAAATAAACGAAACTTTATTCGAATTAAACGAAACTTTATTCAAATACAGTTAAACATTTTTCAAATTAAATTAAACCATTATTCAAATCTTGTAGAATTTAGGCCCTGATTTTGTAAAATACAACGCAACGCCAAAATAACATTGAAAGCAAAAACAGTGTCAAAACTATTTCATAGTTTCGTTGTTGCTTTCTACAGAAATTCATACTGCGTTTTAAAATTTTCAACGACACAAGTTATGCAGCGCTTGAAATATAAAAATTCAACATGAATTTCTGTAGAAAGCAACAGCAAAATTATAAAATATTGTTACGAAAGTGACTTTAGTTAAGAATTAGTTTAATTTATTAGTTATATTGTATTTATTAGTGTGTTTAAAGTGTTTTATTTATTTTATTAAAGTTGCAATAAAAGAACTCAAGAGGTTTATTATAAAGGAAATAAACCAAAAACGTTATTGAAAAGGCAGTAACGTAACAGCTGGTGTCAGAAGTGGGATTACAAAAGTCAAATAAATTTAAAAAAAAAATAAACAAAACACTTTAAAGACTTTACTTATAGTTGGTACTATAAACTATTCAAACAACTTATAATTGCGATCTACACACTTAAATGTTTGTGCTAATACAGATTTTTAATGCCAAAGAATAAACTTTAAAGCAGACTTAGTTATTAAGAGATAAAAGATTAGATATAACATAAATACACAAATCACAGTCTTGGAACAAAAGGGTTCAATTTGCACCTAAATTACATAAAAATTAGGACTTTCTTGTCCTTAGGTTACGATATAAATATAAGTATGTAAGATTAAAAATAAGTTTAACTAAATATATTTTTATAAGTATTTAAGATTGTTGGTTTTTATATTATCAAAGTTAAAACTCAACTCTCAAATTTATTATTTTATTTTTCATACAATAAAAATAAAAACTTAACAAACTAAAAAATGAACTATTGATTATTTTAAAACTAATTTTCAAAGTAGAAATATATATAAGTGTTTTATCACCACAAGATAAAAATAAGTTTAGTTAAAAAATTTTTATATGTTATAGGAATTTTCTTTAGTCCAAATATTTTTTTCATTATTGTAAATATAGTTTTTGAATAAGGTTTATAGATAAGAAATTTTTTCAGTTTATATGAATTGTTATTCTTTAGTTATATTTTATTTTTTTGTTATTATGTTTTTTGAAATTTTTTATGACAAATAGTTTTTTGAATTTAATTTATGACAAAAAATTTTTCATAAATTTGTAATTGTTTCTTTGTTATTCATATAAAATTTTGTGAATTTGATTTCCTGACCATGCTAACCAAAGGTTAGCGAAATATCGATAAAAAAAATAAATTAATTTAATATTTTATAAATTAAAAGACCTAAAGCTTAACCAATAAAAAATAATTATAAAAAATGAAAGGTCAAATAAGACTAATTAACATTCAATAATTTTAGATAACTTAAGATAACTAATAAATTAAACTAATTCTTAACTAAAGTCACTCTCGTAACAATATTTTTGACTTTGTTTTTGCTTCCATATATTTTTGGCGTTGCGTTTTACACAATTAGGGCCCTAGGTTTTTTTTTTTTTTTTTTTTTTTTTTTTTTTTCTTTTTTTTTTTTTTGGCGAAAGAAGGTGAAAGCCGAGTTCGAAAATAAACAGTAAAGTACAGCAAGTTAAAGTACCACACAGTTTTTTTATTTTTTGTTTGTGAATTTGTACACAAACAAAATATGGTACATAACTATTGTGAGCTGACGAACAGAAACACTTAAGCCTATAGTACACGGCATGTAAAAAGACACATGCGCATGTGGTTCTGACGTAATTTTGACGTCATTGCAAAGCCACAATAAACATTGCGTGTTGTGTGATGACGTCAAAATTACGTCAGAACCACATGCGCATGTATCTTTTTACATGCCGTGTACTATAGGCTTTAGATAACTTACCGAACTTATTTTAGAGTCCGTGTTAAGTTCTTTTGAGGTACATATTCTGTATATTTTAGTGAACACGTAGTTAACTTTTAGCTAACATGATATGTTTTTTTTAGTGTCTGCGTAGTTAACATTTATTGTACTTCTTTTTTTAAAGGAAATATTAAAATAATAAATCCTCTGTATATATGGAAAAGAAAATAAGAAATATAATTTTTTAATGGTTTGTTTATTTATTGAAAAAAAAAACCCCAAAATATAATTTGAAGTTGAATTTTATAACAGGAGTGCAAAAATATAAGAAACATGCAAAAGTATACAAATGTTTTAATAAAATATAGTATTTGTATCGAAAAATATATCTAAATAGGTTTTTATAACAGACGCTCAAAAATAGAGTAAAAAAAAAACAAGTGCGTTTGTGTTTTGAGAAATTTATTTAAAACCATAAAGTAGTTATCTAAGTGTTTGTGTTTATCAGCTCACAATAGTTGTGTAAAATATTTTGTTTGTGTACAAATTCACAAACAAAAAAATAAGATTTAGAGTTTGTGTGGTAAGACAAGTACACTACGTTAGTGTACAGCTTTTTTCGAACTCTGGGTGAAAGAGCTTATGGTGTGCTGCCAACCGTTAGGGGCAGGAACATGAACACTGTGAGTTCTGCCCGTTTCAAAGTATATCTTCCGGAGCTATTAGATGAAATTGAAAGCAGCCAACGGTTACAAAACTCATTTTTAATTATGGATAATGCCGCAATCCATAATTCCAAAGTAATAAGACATATGGTGGACAATAGTGAATATACATAAACATTTTACCACCGTGTTCTCCTAAGCTGAAACCGAAAGAGAAGGCATTTTGTAAGTTAAAATTTCATGCCCAATCATGATTAAATTATTTTACCACTGATCGTAACATAGTTAGTGTCGCCTAAGGCGGCGACGCAACAAGATCACCATTAATCAGTAATTCAAAGCAAAACCAAAAACAAATTCCCTACAAAATTTTAAAAATGGTTTAATTTATTTTGAAATATAAAGTTTTGTTTATTTTAAAAAATGTTTGAATAAAGTTTCATTTAATTTCAAAAAGGTTTCGTTTAATTTGAAAAATGTTTTATTTAAACTGACAATGCTATACTTAAAAAATTACAAACTTTTTTAACCCTGGATATCAGCTGTTCGTCGACTCGAATAAGCTCATTTGTACTTTGTCATATAACTTTTTCATGTGTATTTAAATTACGCTCTTTTTTCAACAACGTTAGCTGCTGACGAAAGGTTTAAAATATAATAAATTTTAAAACACAAAAAGTTGTTAAGATTCGTTTCAAATTTTAAGAGAGAAGAAAAACTGTTATTTCTAATGCTTTATTTTATTTCATTTTTTTAATAAAATGCTTTATTATAAAAATTTTGTTTATTTTGTTCTTTGAAAATCGTTCAGCTAGAAATTTTTTTTAAAGTTCGGCAATTCGACGAATAGTAATCTTATTGTACTTAAATAAAGAGTAACCTTTCACACTTAAATGAGATCAAAAATAAGAAAGAGATAATGTGTAACATTTTAGGTCCGCTATTTCATAGCACATCCATAGATTCTTAAATCAAAATTGTAAATTTTGAACAATTATTAGAAAATTTGTTAGTGTGATTTCTAGTGACATTAAATTATAATAACTTAATTGCACAATGTCTTTATTCGTTAAGATATCAGGCGTCTTAAGCTGCTTTTCGGTAGTGGAATTTTTATGGCCTCATTAACATTTTTGGAAGTGATAAAGATCTGTGCCGAAAATAAAGATTTCGAACGTTAACGTTAAAAACAAAATTTCAAAATTTGTTTTTGTTTTAAATTAAAAAATTAAATTGTTCGAAATCGATGAACAGGAAGTAAATCTCATTAGCACTCCAGAGTTTCAAAAAGATTTTCATAAATTGTTTATCAATACTAGTAAGAGGGCGGCTCAATAAGTCCGTGACTTTTCGAACTTCCCTTGTAGTTATATGAAACGCCACACTGCTCCTATCAAGTACCACCTGTTAATATACTACTGTCAAGTTTGAGCAAGTTCCGTCATTTACTTTGAATTGGTACCTCATCCGCCATATTCTCCGGATTTAGCCCCAGTGACTATTTCCTATTTCCGAACCTAAAGAAATGGCTCGGTTGAGAGATTTAGCTCCAACGATGAAATTATGGGTCAGACAAATGTCGAGGGGATACACAAATTGGAGAAACGTTGGACTAAGTGTATTGAGCTAAAAGGAGATAATATAGAAAAAAAAATATTTTTTTTTTGTAAAAAAAACTGTGTTTCATTCAAAAGGTCACGGACTTATTGATCCGCCCTCGTATTTCTATATGTGGCATTTAAATAAATTTTCGGACGTGGTATTTCTTTGGGAGCTTTGGTCAAATATGGACCGATATTTATAAAATTTTGATAGATGATTTAGAATGCAATAAAATATTTTTGATGGTTTATGTGTATAAAAACTAGGGAGGTCAATTATTCGACTTTTTTTAATAACCGGTTTTCGAATATTCTATTCCAAATAGTTGCTATTTTAAAAAAACCGGTTTTCGGTTAAGCATTTTTAAAATAACCGGTTAACCGGTTTTAGTTCGAGTACATAAATACACAAAATTCGAATAAGTTTTTGTAACAAAATTTTCAAAACAGTTCACAAAGGTAAGGCACCAACAAAATACGATAAGATCCAAGAAAAGTGTGACCAGTAAATTGATCAAACTCTAGCTTAATAATATTTCACGTCCTATACGTAACCACTAGTTTTATTAAAAACTTAAAAAATTGTTTGCAAAACGTTTGCTGGATCAAACACCATTTAACAGTTTCTTAATTGAATTATACAATTATCTTCTCACAAATAATGATAAAAGAAAGTCCATAAAAATTGTTAAAAAAAATGCCAAAGTTTGATAAATTTGCTGGTACTGTATTTTTGTATTTGTTCGTCAAATATTTGTTAGGTCTGAACATACCTTAAGCTTTATTTGTTAGTAGATAATCGTATAATGTAATTTAGAAACTGTTAAATAATGTTTGATCGAGACAAACGTTTTGCAAAAGCAATTTAAAAATTTATAGGAATTTAATAAATTTATTATTTGAGATATTCCCCCAAATTTATTTTAAATGAGTTTTAATTTTTTGGTGGTCTATATGAATCAGTAGACTTCAACCATATTTATGAAAAGTTGCAAACAAAACTTCTTAGCCAGGATTATATATTTTAAATTATTTTGTTTTAGCATTATAGAAACGACTAATAATATGAACATGCTTTTTGTATGAAATATCTGTCCATTCTTCGACCACAATTAAAAACCTGCGATGACTTTGTTTGATTTCTTCAATTTTGTTTTTTCGTTCTTGGTGTTTTAATATATATTACTCCTGAACCTTTCCATATCGTTGATTCCGTTGGAATGCTGTAGTTTTAAGAATGAACACAACGGACTAATATATCAGCCAATGATTAATTTTTGGCATCGTATTTTAGTAAAGTATTATTTTTCGTCTCTTTAGAACTACTTCGAAAAGAGTTAATATTTTTTTTTTTTTTTGCAGTATTTATTTATTGAATCTTCATATATTAAATATGAACTAACAATAATTAATCAAATCTTATCCTAATATTTACTTAATGTCCTGCCAGTGCCAGACAAAAAGATTTAGTCATCACGGTTTCTGTTCACATATGTAGGTGTTTATCGCTCATCTGATTGGGTGAGTGCTGCAGTGTCTCTTCTCCTTAATCGAGTGTGGCCGCCATAATTTAAAATATTTCGAGCTAAGGGATTTGGGTGCAGTTCCAGCCTTTTTAAATATTTTACTGCATATTTCGTTATCATAGTTTTTACCAATGGCACATTGAGATCCTTGTGGATATTTGAGTTTTTGACATACCAGGGAGCGGCTGTTATTATTCGAAGAAGTTTATTTTGGCGCCTTTGAATTTTTTCGATATTAGAAGCCGAGGCAGTGCCCCATAACTGAATACCGTAGCACCAAATTGGCTTTAAGATAGAGTTGTAAAGTAGAAGTTTGCAATCGAGACTAAGAACAGAATTTCTTCCAATGAGCCAATTAATTTGAATTGCTTTTAGTTTCATTTGAGTTAATTTTGCTTCTATGTGCCATTTCCACGTTAAACGCCGATCTAGATGTATACCGAGGTATTTTACATGCGAGTGTTGGGGTATTATTTGATTATTGATTTTAATAGGGGGGCATGTTTCCCGACGCAATGTGAATGTTATATGTGCGCATTTTTGCTCATTGATCTTTATCCTCCATTGTTTTAACCACCTTTCCAGTTCAAATATGTGATCCTGTAAGTAACGAGATGCTTCTTGACAGTTTTCATGAACGCTTAGGAAAGCTGTGTCATCCGCAAATGTTGAGGTTTGTGTGTAGCTGTTTGTTGGCATGTCCGAAGTATAAATTAAGTACAATAGAGGGCCCAGGATGCTGCCTTGTGGGACTCCAGCGTTAACTGGCTGAGGAGAACTTAAAAAATCGCCTTCTTTAATAATAAATTGACGACCGACTAAGTAGCTTTCTAACAGCTTGTGAATGTTTGCTGGCAAGTTTTGCTGCAATTTCAGTAGTAAACCTTCATGCCAGACCTTATCAAAAGCTTGAGACACATCGATGAAAAGTGCTGAGCAATATTTTTTTTCTTCAAAGGCTTTTCTTATTACATTTACTATTCGATGAGTTTGTTCAATTGTGCTATGCTTTCTTCTAAACCCAAATTGATGATTAGGAATACATCTATTTTCATTTAAAATCGGCGTTAATTTTGCCACTAGTAGTTTCTCAAATAGCTTTGAAATATTAGATAATAAGCTAATAGGCCTGTATGACTCAACTTTTGTGTGATCCTTTCCTGGCTTTGGTATCATGGTTACTAAGGAAACCTTCCATTTATGAGGGTAGTATTGAAGTCGTAAAATAGCATTAAAAATAAAAAGAATAATTTTCTTTGCTGTACTTGGTAGCTCCAAAAGCATTTTATTACTGATCTTATCAATACCGGATGCCTTCTTGGTGTTTAAATTACAAATAGCCTTTTCGATTTCTCTAAACTCGAATCTAAGGGGAATAGCTGCTCTAACATTTACAGACGGTAAATCGACTGCTATATCGTGAAATATATTATGGGTAAATACATTTTTCAGATGATTAGCAAACAGATTTCCTTTTTCAATATCATTTCTTGCCCAACTTCCATTCAAGTTTCTCAATGGTGGCTTAGAGATAACTGGTCTATTGAGGCTTCTAGCTGCACGCCATAATGAGTAATCTGATTGTGGAGTTGCATCAAGTCCCTTGAGATATTTTTCCAGGGAAGCCGTTTTCTGAGACTGCAGTAACTTTCTCAGCCTTTTTGTGCACTCTTTTAATAAAGTCTTAAGTTGGGGGGATCTGTGCAATTGCCACTCTCTACGAACTCTCCTTTTTTCAGTCAATAGACGCTCGACATCTGTAGAATATATGATTTTGTTTTTGGTTTTTTTGAGTGTTATGCTGGAATGTTGAATAGCTAGTTTGAGATAACTGTCAAAATTAACAATAGCGAGATCCACGTTCTCCGGTGTGCTAAGCGGAATATTTTCTGTGCAATGGGCACTCAGATATTTTTTATATTTTAACCAATTTATTTGTGAAGCTGATGTCGATAAGTAACCAGACGGAGATACGATTCTATTTGGATTTATTATAGTAACAATTGTAGGTGTGTGATCTGAAGATAATTCTAGGGACGCTTCCACATGAATCGTGTCTATGGGGATGTTATTAACCACGCCAAAATCTATGACATCTGGAACTTTTTGTTGATCAGTAGGCCAATATGTTGGTTGTCCGCTCGCGACCACATTTAGGTCCATTTTACAAATTGTGTTAAACAAAACACGACCCTTAGGTGTAATAAGTCGTGACCCCCAGAAAGTGTGTTTAGCGTTATAATCGCCAGCAGCCAGGAAGCAGGGTCCTAATGATTTAAAATATTTATTATATTGGCTTTCTGATATTGAAAATCTAGGTGGGGAGTATAATGATGAAATTACTATGTTTCGAGATAATTCCTCAACGCAAATGCTCGTTGCTTGGAGATAATCTTCACGATGATCGCACATTAGGTAGTGTTTTACTCGGTTTTTTATCAAAATGGCAGAACCTCCACAAGCTCTACCTCGAGGGTCCTTGGTATCATATAATATATAACCATTGACTTGAAACGTGTTTCTTGAGGTCAGATGGGTTTCAGAAACCATCATAACATCAATTTGTTTATTTTTAAGAAAGTATTCTAGTTCATTTTTATGTTGGCGGATGCCGTTTGCGTTCCAAAAGCAAATTTTTAAACAGTTCATGGCTTGTTTAGTACAGCTTGCAATAA
This sequence comes from Pollenia amentaria, assembly GCA_943735925.1. Lineage (NCBI taxonomy): Eukaryota > Metazoa > Arthropoda > Insecta > Diptera > Polleniidae > Pollenia > Pollenia amentaria. Next base: position 219,886,581 of record OX031006.1, on the reverse strand, counting down.
CATCGATTGCATTCTTAACATTTCCTGCATCATATTACCCATTGTGTTTGTAAAGTTATTTACTGTTTGTACTAATGTTTCCATGGTTTTCTCTAGACGACTTAAGTTAGAAACTGGAGTTTCATCATTATTTGGCAACTCACCTTGCATTGGCATATGGTTTGATTTTAGGACGTTAGCGTAGGATGTTCTGTTATTACTAGGCTGCGGTACCTGAACGTCATTAATGTAAACTTGATTTGTTGCCTGCATTTGAGTGGGATTAGGTTTCGGTCCAACCGAGCGCTTGACGATAGAGTATACAGGGCATCCTCTATAGTTGGCCGTGTGATTACCACCGCAGTTGCTACATTTTTTTACATTGGGGTCGTTTTTAGACTTATCGCAGAGAGCTGTACCATGTAATTCTCCACATACGACGCAAACAGGGGTTAAATGACAATATGCCTTAGTGTGACCAAATTCTTGGCAGTTTAAACATTGCACGGGACCATTCCTTTTGTGCGGCTCCTCTATTGTTATTTTTCTATACAGGATATATTTAAGATTATAAATGGGATGCGTTTCGTTCTTTTTGAGCTTAATGTCGCCGGGTTCTAACTCCACTCGAAATAGTGGCTGAGGATTTTTTTCTCTATTTTTAATATTAACTACATTTTTAATTTTAAAGCCCTTCTCTTCTAAAAACGTTTTAATTTCACCTGGGTCTACGCATGAATCAATGCCCTTTATCACTACCTGAAGACCTTTACTGCTCTTCAGTTGGTATGTATAAAAATTCTTATTAAGTGCTTCAAATTTAGTTATTACCTTACGAAAATCTTCTTCACGGTTAACTTGTATTTTTGTCTCATTTATACTACCCCGCTTAATTGCAACTACATAAAAAGAATTTTCACCTATTACCGATATCAAATTCTTTATTAATTCATTTGAGTTTTGCTCTCTAAGATATATCGGCGGTGGCTTAGAAGATTTGATAACGTTTTGTGCTTCCGGGGATTCCTCATCCAGAATTGCAAAACGATTTTGTGAACTTGTTCTATCAGCTGTACCATCTTTTGAGACTTTTGAGACCGAAGCAACTGCTGAGGAGGTTGGGCTGCGACCCCGTTTAAGTACTGTTATGTACCTATCAATACCTACTTGTACTGGAGGCTTTTGAGCACTTTTTACTTGTGAAGCTGAGTTTTCCATCATGCCTGATTTAGGGGTAATATTTTCATCACTTATTAAAATCGTTTTTGCCGCTGGGGCACCGCTTGCAGGTTTTATATTTTTTATTGTATTAAGATCAACCGTATTATAAGACACCGAAGGTGATACTGAGTTATCTATTATGCCTGATTGGGGGTTAATATTTACATCACTTATTAAAATTGTTTTTGCTGTTGAGGCAACGCTAGCAGGTTTTATATTTGTTATTGCATCAACCGTGTTATTAAATACAGACGGTGAAAGGGATCGCGTGCGAGTAATAGGTTTAGCCGTTAGGTATTTGCTATCATCGATTCTTTTTTTTATTTCTGCATTTGTTTCGTTAACACTCACTGTGATATATGCATTTCTACTGTTTGCACTCATAAAAAAATTTTTTTTTTTTTTTTTTTTTTTTTTCTTTTACAGTTTTGCTCTTCTTATTTGTTATTGTTTATCAACACCGAGAATAAAAAAAATGTGTGTTTATGTATGTATGTACATATGTACATGTATTTTTTTCTTTACTTGTTTTTACTTTTTTTAATACTTTATTTGTTCAAAAAAAAAATAAAAAATAAACCGTATGCCGAGCTTAGAAAACACGTCTATCTTCAACGAGCGCGACAGACAGAATCGAAAAGAGTTAATATGGACTAATTAAAGGTGAATAATAAATCCCGACGTGGAGAACCCTATGCAACTTATCGTTTTAGGGTACTACAAGCACCTTACTTTGTCTCATTAATCCCGTTCGAAATATCTCTAGAGATGACATCTATAATAGTATTTAAAATACTCTAGCACAAATTACACATTCTTCATAAAAAGTTTAAGGTTGCCAATATTCAATTAAAAAATACTTAAATTACGGAAACATTTACAACAAGAGTAAGGAAAACGTATATAAATTACACATTATTAAAATAGCCGGTTTATTATACCAAAATAACCGGTGTATTCAATATTTAAAAAGTGGACATTTTAAATTAACCGAATTGGGCAAAACTTAAATAACCGGTTAAAACCGGTCGAATAATCACCGTTCGATCTCCCTAATAAAGACTCTATTGCGGAAAAAAGTTTGTATGGGGGCTGTGGGAAATTATGGCCCTATTCTAACCACATTCAATAGGCTTTTATGTTCTTATTACAATTCTTTATCGCAATTAAAACTTAATACCAAATTTCATTAAACTATCTCCAAAATTGCGACACATTTTCAATTAAGAAACGTTTGCAAATTTTGTGCACAAAAATATTATGTATTTATTATAATTTTTTAAAACATTTTGGTAAAATTTTCATTCAAGTCGAAGTAAAATTCTTATAAATGTCAATTATAAACTTTGATAATAAATTTTTGCAAGTGCACGTGCATAAAAAACTGAACTGGAAAATTGTTTTTATTTTGATTTCTTGCGAACACAATAAAAGTAATTTGTTTTTGTTTTTAATTTATTTTTTCTTTGCCCACTTACAACTACATTTAATGTTAATGTTGGGAGAATTTCAACTTATTGTAGTGAAATAAAAGATAAACTAACTGTTTTATCGTTGTTATTTTGTTTAAGCTTTGATATCGTTGCAAATAAGAATTTTTGAGTGTATGTAATTCATTCCCTCTGCAGTTTTTTTTGCTGATAGTTTTGGCTTTTCTAAAATTATTTAGGAGAACGTCTCCTGATTATCTGGCCTAAGCAACTAGTGAAATACACATAGGAACAGGTTATCCTCCAACAATAAATTTGAGTATTTTTATCAATTTTAAAAATTGGGAATTAAGCACAACAAACAAAATCTTTTAACAAATAATTCCCAAAAACAACTTTGATAATATACGTAAATAATAATTTTCAACGCAGAAGATGTTGTATAACTAGTAGTTAACCAATAATATTTGATGGCTTAACTAATGGTTAACAAAGAGATGGAAATAAAATTGTGTTGTTTAAACTATTGTTAGCTAACTAATGACTGTAAATTTGGGCCTTAGTCACTTTCAAAACCTTTATTTACGGCTTACTAATTTCTTAACTTGAACTTAAACTGTAATACAATGTATTACGACATGTCAAAAAATTATGTAGAATGAGAATTGAATTTTAACACTATAAGCCATGTCACAGAGTACAATTCCGTTCGGAATGATTCCGTTCGGAATCGAGGAAAACATATTTGTTTATTGATAGAAAGTATAATTTGATAGTTTTTTTGGCCTTTAAAATACAGAAAACTCCCATTCCCTTCATGAAAATAAAAATGGTTTCATTCCGCAAAGTTTTTTCGTCATTTTCTGAAGCACAAAAATATGGAATGAATTCCGTTTCCGAACGGAATTGTACTCTGTGACATGGCTGTATATATTGAAGATGATAACATTTTTATACAATTACAAAAACCACCATATATATTTGTTACATTTTTGTAGTGACTCCTAAACAGCACGTCAGTAAAATGGTATCAATATTTTATATCTCTTATTATTTTTTTTTTATGGGTCGCTCTAGTACAAAACAAATTCTTCATTGTTCTAAGAGAACAGTATCTGGAACTTTTAAAAGCCATGAAGAGCAGATTCTGAACTTTGGAACAAACAATTTTACATATCCACGTTTGAATGTCTGGTCCAATGCACTAGATAAAATCAGTTGTATCTTTTTATTTAACCATTAAAATTTTCTCATTTTTTCTATACTGGTTAGCTCAGACGTGAACTCAACCTAGTGTAAAACTTCTAAAAGACAAATAAAAAATTTAAAAATTTTTTTTTTTGCTAAAACTTAATCCACATCTCAAAAATCCGGTCTAAAATAACTAGAAATACAACTAAGCCTTAACAAAATTAACTTTCGTAACAATATTTACGCATGCCATGAAGTCAAATATCACGTCTTTGTTTAAAAATAGTTGTAATTATCTTTTGATTTTTGCTATCATTGGGACTCTGATTTACAGTTGTTGAGTTTAAGCTTCATGTTAATTGAAGTTTAGGTCAACTAAACCAGCTGTTAACATTCACCGATTTATTAGCCATTAAAATCACAAAACCTTAATTTAAGTTGATAACTTTGCGATGTAATAATTCTTTTTTTAACAGACTTCAGACTTCTATCAAGTTTGGTTTAGTGTATGAATGAATTTATTAAATAAAATTTCATGTTCGAAAACGGATTAAAGTACAGTGATTTGCATTCACATAAAAACTATGCAATAATGTGAACGAATTTTCTACGGCTTTTAATCGATCTAATTTGTAAAAACTTAAGAGAAACAAAAAAAAACTTTTTTGCTTCAATTTTGTTTCCTACAGTATTTAATTTTTCAAAAACAAACTTTTGGAAATAAAACATTACTACTTTTGTGTTAAAGGGTCATACCAATAGGGACTTTTGAACTTTCGAGAGTTGATAGCCATATTCTTAGTGACGCAGCTGTCGAATTACCTAAAACTTAGTCAGACTGTTGCTAAATAACCGTTAATAGATCGAAAGTCCAAAAAGTGAAAAACTATAAAAAATTGAAACTGCCCCTAATTTTCATCGAACCATTATCCTCAACTTTTAGGTCCATTTCTGAATGAATATGTAGGGCGTCAAAAAAAAAATTGGCGAATATAGGAATATATCAATCCACTGGGATCCAAGAGCGCTTTGTGCATACAGAAAAAGAGACAGTTTGTTGTGGATTTTGGGCTGGTGGCGTCATCGGTCATTATTTCTTTGAAAACAACGTCGGATGGGCCATTACCATCGACGTAGAACGCTATAGGTCATGTCCAGAAATAGAAGATATGGATACCAACGATATGATTTCAATAGGACAGCTTTACTTGCCACACAGCTAACACCACATTAGACATTTCGCACATGGGATTTGAGGACAATGCCATCTCAAGAGAAGGCATTGTGAACTCCGTTAGACTTTTTCTTGTTGGGTTTTCTTAAGTCGCAGGTGTATGCCAGCCATCGGTAAAATTGAGCCTCATTTATGCACCAAAGTCAGAAAATATTCGAAATTCCCGATGCGCGCCATTTACCAATGCCGTGCCTGACACATGCGCGATGTTTTATCTTATACATAATTCCATTGATAGAACCTTTAAATTCATAATGCATTTCGATGATACTTTATTTTATTTAAATTTAAAGTTAGACAGCGCCTTATGAAAGACCCTATATATTGTTTTAATATTAAGAAATAAAAATCCACACAAAAGTAAGGTGAGGGTTCTCTGAAATACTTCATGCTGCTATTATTTTACAATATGGGTATATTTGTTCTTAAAATGAAAGAAAAAGCATAAAAATGGTTCGTATGTATTTAACTATTGCATATTTACTGGCATATTTAAAGGGGCTCTTTGATTGTGTTCTGGCAAAAGAAAATGAATAAAACAAAACCAATTGTTGGTTGCACAAGAAACGATTTCGTTATAAATTTTATGTATTTTTTTCGAGAATTTTCAAAAATAGTGAAATTTATTATGCAGAAACTAATAAAGGCTACTTAACACTATAATACCGATTATAACGATATGTCAAAAATTAAAGAAATTAAAAATGGAAATTGTGTGAAAACTAATTTGATATTTTTAGTTTCCAAGATAATGCGCTCCATTCTTTTCTCTAAACAATAAGCTTTTTCATTATACCAGAATTGTGTTTTTACAAAAGCAGAAGAAGGAAATCTGGGATGGAAGTTCGAAATTTTGTTTACCAATTTACACTATTATTTTTTTCTAATAAAAAATGCCACATGATAAAAACAAATATAAAATGTCAAGCGGTTTCCTTAAAAATTAATTAAATAAATCACACATAAAAGTAAAAAAAAAATTACGTTACACAGACGAAAAAAAGTAGGAAAAAAGTAAGTTACGATCGTATCAACACCCTTGACGAAAATAACAAAAACAAAAAAAAAATTATTATATTACATTTTATGTTGTTGGTTTCTCATTTGTTTTATTTGTTCTTAATATTTGTTTCAATCAAGCCAAAATTTAACAAGCACTTAAAAAATATAAATGTTTTTTATGTTAAAGAGCTGTATATATATTATTTAATTAACCACTTTTTAAAAATCAAGCCAAAAACTATTGCATTTTGTAAGAGAAATATCTCAAGACTTGTAGAATAGTGTGAACTTTTGAATTATAAATTGGAACGTGTATTTATACGTATAATACTGGATTTCATACGAACAAACAAATTCTATATGAATGTTCACAATACATGAATTTTTATTTAAACAACAAAACTTAGCATTGGAAATACTACCCCTAAAGCAGAAAGAAAATATCTAGTTAAAAATGGACATAAGGGATTACTATGATCCAGGTAAGCAAATGCATTAACATTTTGTCTCAAAGCAAGTAAAAAGTGTGTACTTGTGAATGAACTTGATTAACCAACAAGTGGACTTTGCTAACCCCATTGAAATTAAATTAGAAAAAATTTTAATAGAGGTGTCGTTTGATAACGAAGTTATTTGTACCAATTTTGACAAGTTTATACACAGAAAGAAAAAACTCATACTAAATTTAAGTTGTTTCTTCTTACTTTAGTACGAGTCGTTCTTGAAAATTTAAGTACGAATAACACTAAACAATACTTAAAACAGTCGAAAATGGTAAAAATTTCGTATGTGTTTGTAAAAATGTGTTGTAGAAACAACAACAACCCTACAAAAGAAATTAAAAACGATTTGCTTGTTTTGTTAAGAAACAACAACAACATTACGAGAAGAAAAATATATTTTATTTTCATGTTTAAAACGTAAAATAAGAAGCAAAAATTCCCATATTATATTTATTTAGTTAGAATTATTTAGTTAAGTACAACAAATTTTCAAAGTAGAATTATTAAGAAAACCATATCGGACATGCATAGTGTCTTGTAGTTGAGAACTCTTCTGCAAACGAAGGGTAGACGGATAAATAGATAATACTATTGTCTCTTTATCTGGGGTAAGTGTTTAGGTAGGTTGGAAACTAAAATCGAGTCGGGATTAAACCAACTTAGAAATTCTTGAAACAAGATTAATTTTTATATCACTTTGAATTAAGTTAAGCCCGTTTTCGGATTATTGTAAGTACGCATCCGGGATTAAATATGACCAAGTTAAGTGTTTGGCACTGGAATAATCCGTACTTGAATCAAGCATTCTGTACTTGATGGAAGGAAATCCGTACTTACCGTACTATTGACACCGCTCCGACTTTATTTAAGTACGGATGGCTTGTTTTGTCTTTTCAGTGTATGTAAAAGTTTTTAAGACATATAGAAATTTGAACTGTCTTTGTATTGCCCACTTCTAAAACTTCTCTCACTTTTTGATTGATGTTGTATATTGATAACTTTTCTATTTGTACCAAATTTGGACGTGTTCGTTAGTAATGCGATTTACTAACAATATATAGGTAATGGGGATATTGGCAGTTTCCGGTTCCGGTAATGCTAGTTTCCAAACCAGTTGAAAATTTTCGGTTTTGAAAAAACAAGTTAATGGATTTTTAAATACAGTTTTTAGAATTAGATATTGGGAATTATTTCTTTTTATAAGCAACTTTATTATATTCAACATTTTTTATTTTTCGAATTTATTCTATGAGTGAAATTTCAATTATGTATTTTATAAAGCTAAAAATTTAAGGAATAGAACTATTACAAAAAAGCTTTATAAAATACATAACTGAAATCTAACTCAGAATAAATTCGAAAAATAAAAAATGTTTTTAGAATTAATGCAACAGTCAAAATATTTAAATTTAGTTTTTTTTGTTTTTTTTTTTTTTTTTTTTTTTTTATTAAGAAATATTGTATTTCCCTTTATGATGACATTATGTTATTCTTATTTGCGGTTTTTTTTTTCTTTCCCAATACAATGTGTCCTAATAAGATAAGAATTAGAATTTGTATTTTGTATTAAAATACTGACGATATGTCTGCTTGTTTATTTTAACATTAATCTGATGAAGAAACCTTTTTGTTATATTTAAGAAGCTTAAACATGAGTGAGCATGTTAGAATGTATAATTTGTTTAGAATGTATAATTTGTTTATAAAACAAAACATTAATTGCAGTTTGTTTTCTTTCGCAATACAATGTGTCCCAATAATATTTAATAAGAATTTGTATATTGTTTATTTTGCCTTCATAAAAGGCTTAGTGGAGTATACTTTTGAAAACTAGGTTTATTTGCATTTAAACATTGAAGATTTAAACAATGGATTCGAGCCAGTACGAAATTGAATTTGTATTAAAATTCTTTGGAGAAAAATTCCGTGGAAGCAGTAGAAGAGAATACGCAGACGCAAATAAATGCGTTAACCGACGCATCTATAGAGAACCTCCTATTAAATAAAAACCCAGGAATTGAAATGCCCTGCAACCAGCTGGCGTACTATGATTTTTTGTGGGAAATTGAGGGTTTTCTAGATGATGAAGAGGGAGATACCATAATTTTGAAGGCAAATGATGGGTTTTATTTTTTTTGTTTTTAAATATAATTAAAACAATTCTTATTTATTTTAGACTAATTCGATCAAGTATAACCTCACATAAGAGCAAAGTTTGTAATAAGTGTCTATACCATACACATGATGAATCAATTTCCAAAAATCATAAAAATGTATGTGGAAAAAAGATATCAAAGATTCCCAGTCATATCTTTTGTAAACCACCAAGCAAGTTGACGTTCCGTTCGTGATTTCTGCCGATTTTGAATCAGGTTTGGAAGAAGTAAATGATAGTAAGTAGTAAGACAACAAATATCCAAAAGCACATTCCATGTGCTTTTAGTTATTATACTAAATGTAGTTTTAAGGATTCAGATAATAACCATGTACAGTCAACAAAAAAAAAAAACTTGTACACTTACCAATTCAAAATAAAAAGAAACAAATTGATAAAAATATACAAAGAAAATAAGAATTATTAAACACAAATTAAAGCTTGAGATCCATATTATAAACGTACATCAAAATTATTTTTGTAATGTTAATTATAAAGAGAAAAATAACAACAACAAGAATATGTCCATATTCTTAGACAAAAAAAAAACTTGTACACTTGTTATTTTCTTTGCACAAAAAGTCCCGTTACAAATTTTTGCTTAAGAATTGATTCGATCGAGTTGGAAGTTAGTCAATGTATGTGTTTTAAACTAATTGGTCACTTGCATTTTCGAAAATTGCAAAAAAAAAAAAATGGCGAAAAAACAAATTTCAAAAGATATAAAAGAATTAATTATAAACTTATGGCAGGAAAAGACTTAAACCCGATTTAGCATTTGTGGTCATATATGAAAACTAAAAAATCGCCTTAAACGATTTATGGAGTTCTATTCCTGGAGAAGTCACAAAAAATCTAGTCCATTCGATGCCGAAAAGACTCTTAGCCGTCAAAGAAGCTAAAGGTCAATACACAAAATACTAAAATATATAATATTTCTTTATTTATTGTTGTAATTTTAAGTTTTTTTCCTGCTGTACAAGTTTTTTTTTGTCTAAGAATATGGACATATTTTTGTTGTTGTTATTTTTCTCTTTATAATTAACATTACAAAAATAATTTTGATGTACGTTTATAATATGGATCTCAATCTTTAATTCTTATTTTCTTTGTATATTTTTATCAATTTGTTTCTTTTTATTTTGAATTGGTAAGTGTACAAGTTTTTTTTTTGTTGACTGTATATTATTTTGGAGAAGAAGCATCAAATGTTTTGGTTGACAAAATTGTTAAAGATGCAACAGATATTTATAATCAGTTTCTGTCTAAAGTAGAGAAAATAATAATGACAATAGATGCTATTGAGAATTTAAATAAATCAACAAATTGTCACATATGTAACAAAATGTTATATAATGATAAAGTTACAGATCACTTTCATTCTTGACTGACCTGGGATTCGAAGCCAGGCTGGCTGGCGTGTGATTCGAACCCAGGCGGCTGGTTACCCTGACATGTTTCGACCTCAACCACTAGGTCTTCTCAAAGGGATTTGCCGTCTTACACTCGCAGCCATCGATGACTGCTGACGTCAGTAGTCAAACATCAATCCTTAAACCAAATTGTATTTTAACCTTTGGTAGATCGAAATTTGCTTATTGAATGATTATCCATTTTTAATTGATCTCACATGTTTTCCTTACTTCTGTTTTTTCCGTACTTTTTGTCAAGAATTCTTCTTGAAGTCCAAAGTACATTTTTTGTTTATCATGTTTTTTTGTCTTTCTTTTTTCTTGTTGACATTTTTCAGCACAACTTGAAGGACAAATGAACACATAGAGCTTGTGCCTTAGCTTTAACAATAATTAGTATTGTGGTTATTTTGTTGAACTATTCATGGTTTTTAATCCAAATTTTTACTATTTTTAATTAGGCTTAAGTTCATTAAATTTAATTTTCATTAAATTATTTTTATGAAGAAAGGAATTTTTACAACATGGAAGATTAATTAAAATTGTTATTGATAATTTTCATTCTTGACTGACCTGGGATTCGAAGCCAGGCTGGCTGGCGTGTGATTCGAACCCAGGCGGCTGGTTACCCTGACATGTTTCGACCTCAACCACTAGGTCTTCTCAAAGGGATTTGCCGTCTTACACTCGCAGCCATCGATGACTGCTGACGTCAGTAGTCAAACATCAATCCTTAAACCAAATTGTATTTTAACCTTTGGTAGATCGAAATTTGCTTATTGAATGATTATCCATTTTTAATTGATCTCACATGTTTTCCTTACTTCTGTTTTTTCCGTACTTTTTGTCAAGAATTCTTCTTGAAGTCCAAAGTACATTTTTTGTTTATCATGTTTTTTTTTTTTTTGTCTTTCTTTTTTCTTGTTGACATTTTTCAGCACAACTTGAAGGACAAATGAACACATAGAGCTTGTGCCTTAGCTTTAACAATAATTAGTATTGTGGTTATTTTGTTGAACTATTCATGGTTTTTAATCCAAATTTTTACTATTTTTAATTAGGCTTAAGTTCATTAAATTTAATTTTCATTAAATTATTTTTATGAAGAAAGGAATTTTTACAACATGGAAGATTAATTAAAATTGTTATTGATAATTTTCATTCTTGACTGACCTGGGATTCGAAGCCAGGCTGGCTCTATGTGTTCATTTGTCCTTCAAGTTGTGCTGAAAAATGTCAACAAGAAAAAAGAAAGACAAAAAAACATGATAAACAAAAAATGTACTTTGGACTTCAAGAAGAATTCTTGACAAAAAGTACGGAAAAAACAGAAGTAAGGAAAACATGTGAGATCAATTAAAAATGGATAATCATTCAATAAGCAAATTTCGATCTACCAAAGGTTAAAATACAATTTGGTTTAAGGATTGATGTTTGACTACTGACGTCAGCAGTCATCGATGGCTGCGAGTGTAAGACGGCAAATCCCTTTGAGAAGACCTAGTGGTTGAGGTCGAAACATGTCAGGGTAACCAGCCGCCTGGGTTCGAATCACACGCCAGCCAGCCTGGCTTCGAATCCCAGGTCAGTCAAGAATGAAAATTATCAATAACAATTTTAATTAATCTTCCATGTTGTAAAAATTCCTTTCTTCATAAAAATAATTTAATGAAAATTAAATTTAATGAACTTAAGCCTAATTAAAAATAGTAAAAATTTGGATTAAAAACCATGAATAGTTCAACAAAATAACCACAATACTAATTATTGTTAAAGCTAAGGCACAAGCTCTATGTGTTCATTTGTCCTTCAAGTTGTGCTGAAAAATGTCAACAAGAAAAAAGAAAGACAAAAAAACATGATAAACAAAAAATGTACTTTGGACTTCAAGAAGAATTCTTGACAAAAAGTACGGAAAAAACAGAAGTAAGGAAAACATGTGAGATCAATTAAAAATGGATAATCATTCAATAAGCAAATTTCGATCTACCAAAGGTTAAAATACAATTTGGTTTAAGGATTGATGTTTGACTACTGACGTCAGCAGTCATCGATGGCTGCGAGTGTAAGACGGCAAATCCCTTTGAGAAGACCTAGTGGTTGAGGTCGAAACATGTCAGGGTAACCAGCCGCCTGGGTTCGAATCACACGCCAGCCAGCCTGGCTTCGAATCCCAGGTCAGTCAAGAATGAAAATTATCAATAACAATTTTAATTAATCTTCCATGTTGTAAAAATTCCTTTCTTCATAAAAATAATTTAATGAAAATTAAATTTAATGAACTTAAGCCTAATTAAAAATAGTAAAAATTTGGATTAAAAACCATGAATAGTTCAACAAAATAACCACAATACTAATTATTGTTAAAGCTAAGGCACAAGCTCTATGTGTTCATTTGTCCTTCAAGTTGTGCTGAAAAATGTCAACAAGAAAAAAGAAAGACAAAAAAACATGATAAACAAAAAATGTACTTTGGACTTCAAGAAGAATTCTTGACAAAAAGTACGGAAAAAACAGAAGTAAGGAAAACATGTGAGATCAATTAAAAATGGATAATCATTCAATAAGCAAATTTCGATCTACCAAAGGTTAAAATACAATTTGGTTTAAGGATTGATGTTTGACTACTGACGTCAGCAGTCATCGATGGCTGCGAGTGTAAGACGGCAAATCCCTTTGAGAAGACCTAGTGGTTGAGGTCGAAACATGTCAGGGTAACCAGCCGCCTGGGTTCGAATCACACGCCAGCCAGCCTGGCTTCGAATCCCAGGTCAGTCAAGAATGAAAATTATCAATAACAATTTTAATTAATCTTCCATGTTGTAAAAATTCCTTTCTTCATAAAAATAATTTAATGAAAATTAAATTTAATGAACTTAAGCCTAATTAAAAATACTAAAAATTTGGATTAAAAACCATGAATAGTTCAACAAAATAACCACAATACTAATTATTGTTAAAGCTAAGGCACAAGCTCTATGTGTTCATTTGTCCTTCAAGTTGTGCTGAAAAATGTCAACAAGAAAAAAGAAAGACAAAAAAAAAAAAAAACATGATAAACAAAAAATGTACTTTGGACTTCAAGAAGAATTCTTGACAAAAAGTACGGAAAAAACAGAAGTAAGGAAAACATGTGAGATCAATTAAAAATGGATAATCATTCAATAAGCAAATTTCGATCTACCAAAGGTTAAAATACAATTTGGTTTAAGGATTGATGTTTGACTACTGACGTCAGCAGTCATCGATGGCTGCGAGTGTAAGACGGCAAATCCCTTTGAGAAGACCTAGTGGTTGAGGTCGAAACATGTCAGGGTAACCAGCCGCCTGGGTTCGAATCACACGCCAGCCAGCCTGGCTTCGAATCCCAGGTCAGTCAAGAATGAAAATTATCAATAACAATTTTAATTAATCTTCCATGTTGTAAAAATTCCTTTCTTCATAAAAATAATTTAATGAAAATTAAATTTAATGAACTTAAGCCTAATTAAAAATAGTAAAAATTTGGATTAAAAACCATGAATAGTTCAACAAAATAACCACAATACTAATTATTGTTAAAGCTAAGGCACAAGCTCTATGTGTTCATTTGTCCTTCAAGTTGTGCTGAAAAATGTCAACAAGAAAAAAGAAAGACAAAAAAACATGATAAACAAAAAATGTACTTTGGACTTCAAGAAGAATTCTTGACAAAAAGTACGGAAAAAACAGAAGTAAGGAAAACATGTGAGATCAATTAAAAATGGATAATCATTCAATAAGCAAATTTCGATCTACCAAAGGTTAAAATACAATTTGGTTTAAGGATTGATGTTTGACTACTGACGTCAGCAGTCATCGATGGCTGCGAGTGTAAGACGGCAAATCCCTTTGAGAAGACCTAGTGGTTGAGGTCGAAACATGTCAGGGTAACCAGCCGCCTGGGTTCCAATCACACGCCAGCCAGCCTGGCTTCGAATCCCAGGTCAGTCAAGAATGAAAATTATCAATAACAATTTTAATTAATCTTCCATGTTGTAAAAATTCCTTTCTTCATAAAAATAATTTAATGAAAATTAAATTTAATGAACTTAAGCCTAATTAAAAATAGTAAAAATTTGGATTAAAAACCATGAATAGTTCAACAAAATAACCACAATACTAATTATTGTTACAGATCACTGCCATCTCACTGGTAGTTTTCGAGGAGCTTCTCATAATGAATGTAATTTCAAATACAAAAATCCCAATTTTATACCAGTGATCTTCCATAATCTTTCTGCTTATGATATGCATCTTTTCTTTAAAGAGCTGTCAACAATAAAAAAATGCAACAATAAAAGTTATTCCTTTAAATAAAAAGCGTTATATTTCACATTCTGTTTATATTAAAATAGATAAAAATCGTGGATTTGAAATTAGGTTTTTAGATTCAATTAGGTTTATGTCTTCGAGTTTAGATTCTTTAGCTAAAAATCTTGATTTAAATAATTTTTTTAACAGTCCGAGAACGTTTCTCTAATGATAATCAAATTAATCTTATCAGGAGGAAGGGTGTATTTCCGTACTCTTACATGGATTCAATGGAAAGGTTTAATGAAAATCCACTGCCAAGTAGAGAGAATTTTTTCAATATTTTAAGTAATGAGGAATGCAATGTAGTCGATTACGAACATGCTCAAAAAGTATGGAGTGAATTCAAGTGCAAGAACCTTCTTGACTATACAGAACTCTACCTTATATCTGATGTTCATCTCTTAACAGGTATATTTGAAAACTTCAGAAAAATATGTAAGAGTATTTATAATTTAGATCCTTGTCAGTACTACCCTGCACCTGGTCTCTCTTGGGATGCAATGCTTAAGATAACAGAAGCTACATTAGAGCTATTTACTGATAGTGAAAAATACCTCTTAATGCAAAATGGAATACGAGGTGGATTAGTTCGATGCTCCAAAAGATATTCTAAGGCAAACCACAAGTACATGGGAAATTTTGATGACAAAAAAGCATCAGAGTATTTGACGTATTTAGATGCTAACAATTTATATGGTTGGGCAATGTCTGAATATCTACCTTATGAGGAATATGAATGGATGAATAATGAATATATTGAAAATTTTAATGTTGAAAATATCTCAGATAACTCATAATATGGCTATATTTTAGAGGTTGATCTTGATATCCCGACTCTCTTCATAACATTCATAATGATCCACAAAATAAAACTCCAGGGCAGTCTAAATTTAAAAATATTAATAGCAGATTTGAAGCCTAAAGAAAATTACACTATACATTATAGAGTTTTAAAACAATGTATTACCAATGGTCTTGTTTTGAAAAAATTTCAGAGAATTTCAAAATTCAAACAGTCTCCATGGTTAAAAAAATATATTGATTTAAATACGCTGCACTGCACTAATGCAAAAAATAATTTTGAAAAAGATATTTTTAAACTGCTTAATAATGCAGTTTATGGAAAAACGATGGAAAGTGTTGATACAAGAAAAGATATACGTATTGCTACAGGGTGGGAAAATAGTAATTAAACCCATTTAGGTTTTCGATCATTAATTTCTAAACCAAATTTTCTTAGTTTGACAAAGTTAAATGATAATTTGTATGCAGTCGAGCTGAAGAAAATGGAACCATACTACGACAAACCCATATATATTGGATTTTCGGTATTATAATTATCCAAATGGAAGATGTATGACTTCCATTATACATATATGATTCCGAAGTTTGGAGAAAATTTGTCCTTAAATTATATGAATACCGATTCATTTATTTATTTTAATTAAAACAAATGACTTCTATGATGACATCCGTAGCGATGTAAGTTTAAATTTCGATACGTCTGAATATACCAAAAACAATGTTTTTAATTTACCCCTCCTAAACAAAAAAGTATTGGGAATGATGAAAGATGAAAATAAGGGGGAAAGAATAATTGAATTTGTAGGTTTAAGATCAAAGATGTATTCCTTGTCCACTGTCACTTCAGAAGACATTAAAAAGTCTAAAGGCATCAAAAAACGTGTAATTAATAACTAACATTAAATGACTATAAGCAGTGTTTATTTGAGCAGAAAGTAGTATCTGATGAAATGGTTGTATTAAGAACTAAAGCTCATCATTTGTATACACAAAAGTTGCATAAAGTAGTACTTAATCATACAAAAACGAGGGCAACCTCTATTCGCTACCATCTTAACATTCCACACATGATTTGTTGACATATTTAGTTATGGATTTATATGACAATCCCAACTTCTAAATGCAATTGGTATTGAAGTATATTATTTTTATCATATTTAATTTACTAAAATCAGATAGTTGTACATGAAGAATTCTCCACGATATACTTGAAATTGTTAATTTAGCCTTTTCGGTAGAAAAAGTTGAATATACAAGATTCTCATCATTTTTATTACGTAATAGAATCAATTCATGTTTTGCGTTCAATAATATTTTGTTATAGTCTTCAGCGAATCCCAAAACAATTTAAGTGGTACATAAAAATTAAAATAGCCATTTAAGAGATCAATATCATCAATTTTATTCCATCCAGCATTTTGCATTCCATTACTATCTATTGGTGATAATGAAACCAAATTTTTAATAGTACTTGATGTTCCTAAATGTCTCGTTTGATCAATTTCAACACCATTTACTTCGTAACGGATTTCATCAAATATATGTGCTACAAAATTATTTTCTAATTTAAAGTAGGCTGCAGAAGATACTAATTTTGTATTGCTATCGTCTTTAACAAATCCTTCTATATATGTAAATACAAAATTTCCGACGGCAAAAATACAAGTCTTGATTTTGTATTGTAATACGAATTTCATCGTTATTATTGTAAGATTGCAAATATGGGGTAAACGCATGGTAGGCCTTTTTAATTATATTTTCATCGGACAAAGGTTTATCCAGAACATCTATTTAAATTTAATGATTTTAGAAATTCTTTATTTGATTGCGTTAAGCTTATATTTTTTAATGAATTCTTTGGATTTAATTTATTTTTCAATATTTTGTTAGCAGAAGAAGAAGAAGAATGGACTACTCTTTTTAAGTATATTCTTCTATTAAATTATCGTTATTTTATTGGCCTTAAATGTAATCGAATTGTAATTTCCTCTCCTCGGAAATTAAGTAAATCACCGTCTTGATCAACCACTCGCAGAGTAAGGGAGCTTATCTCTCGACAGTTGACTGGCAAATAAATGAGATTCCTAGGAATCTCATCTATTTTATACCCAGGTGGGACATTAATGCTAAACTCATGCAAAGTATGTGCTTGGGAGTTATTCATGTATGTGTTGACAGCTATATTACTCTCGATTCGTAAAAGATTTACCTTAAAAATATTAACTGAAAGATCTGAGTAATAGTCTTTATGAGGTAATAAAATATTTTCTTTAAATCCTAAAAGCTTGCCAATTGTATTTTCCTTATTAAAGTATATTGGATCATTATTCTAACTTGCATCGTATTATTATTAGCCTCAATATTAATTTTATTTTCAGGACTATATCGTTGATATTGTTCTTTAATATAATCCACTATGTCGTTTAGTTCATAAGATCCAATCGGAATTTCAATTGCTTGTTCACCAATATGAAACATATTATTATATACATTTACATTCGGAATACTATTATATGAATGAAAAGCTGTAAGTGCACACTCATATTTTCCATCTAACTCAATTGGAGGAAAATAGTTAGCTGTCAACTCTGTTGAGTTAGAGCTTAACGTTAGAGTTATTGACATTTCGATTGTTGAATTGTAAATAAAGTTACAAACGTAATATTCTTTATTTAAAAATAATTTATTAATTTTTTTTTCTTATTTAATAATAATACATTAACTCTTAGGTACTATTATTATTATTATTGTATCTACTCTTCTTTACAAACTACAATATATCAATTCTATTTATCCAAGAATTATGTTGGTTTGAAAATCCCAACCATTTTACATATGCCATTTCTCTTTTAGTTTTAAGAATTTTTTCAACAAGGTAGGTAGGTATGTATCAGGAAATCGAGTTTTTGAAAGTTCATCATCATAGAAACCACCCTTTATTGGATTTCCAAGATAGTCTTCCAATATGAATGTTGCGGGATAAGTATTTTTTACGGTTTTAATTTTAAAAATTTCGGTCGTCCAATCGGGGGTGTAACCTTTTGTGTGTTTGTATTTGCTTATGCGTACATAATCTCCAACATTAAATTTAGATTTTTTAAATATTTTTAAATGATTGTATACGGTTTTCAATAATTTCATTTCATTGTTACAATTAACGTCAATTGGTGCCATTTTAATGGTGCGATGAACTTTGCTATTATATTTATTAATTAGATCTTTGTAAATATGAAGCTAATAATATGAACCATTTTAACTAAATTCTTTCCACATCATTCCTTTTAGAGTTCGATTAAATCGTTCTATTATCGAGGTTTTCATTATACTAAATGTTGAGTAGTGATTGATATTATGGTTGTGCATAAGGGTGTTAAATTGTTTTTGGGCACTCGACCTAATTTTAAAATACTTTTCATTGCTTGAAATACTTTAGTTGCTGTTTTTGTTTTAAGTGCAACACCCCATGCAAACTTTGAGAAAGTATCAATGATAGTTAACAACTATCGATATTTTTTATTATATGTAGAATAGTTTCCCATTTCAACTAAATTAGCTTGCCAGAGATCATCTGTTCCTTTCATTACAACTCTTCGACGTATGAAATTTTTTCGGGCTGGCTTATGAAGTTCAGTTACTAAATCTCTTCTTCTTGAATCCATTATTATTATTAAGTCTACTTTATTTAAGGAAATATTGTTATCTACTGTTCTTTATTTTTAATATCAAGCCTGTTATATACTTTCTGATTTAAGATTTTGATTCTTCTTTCATTTATTTCATTTATATTCTTGCTTAATTGATCCATTATCTCGGCATACGGTTTATTTTTTTTTTGAACAAATAAAGTATAAAAAAAGTAAATACAAGAAAAAGAAAAAAAAAATTACATGTATGTACTTACATACATAAACACACATTTTTTCATTCTCGGTGTTGATAAACAATAACAAATAAGAAGAGCACAACTGTAAACAGTAAAAGAAAAAAAAACTCTTATGAGTGCAAACAGTAGAAATGCATATATCACAGTGAGTGTTAGCGAAAAAAATACAGAAATAAAAAAAAGAATCGATGATAGCAAATACCTAACGGCTAAACCTATTACTCGTACGCGATCCCTCTCGCCGTCTGTATTTAATAACACGGTTGATACAATAACAAATACAAAACCTGCTAGCGTTGCCTCAACAGCAAAAACAATTTTAATAAGTGATGTAAATATTAACCCCCAATCAGGCATAATAGAAAACTCAGTATCACCTTCGGTGTCTAATAGTACGGTTGATATTAATACAATAAAAAATATAAAACCTGCAAGCGGTGCCTCAGCGGCAAAAACGATTTTAATAAGTGATGAAAATATTACCCTCAAATCAGGCATGATGGAAAACTCAGTTCCACAAGTAAAAAGTGGTCAAAAGCCTCAAGTACAAGTTGGTATGGACAGGTACATAACAGTGCTTAAACGGGGTCGCAGCCCTACCTCTGCAGCAGTTGCTTCGGCCTCAAAAGTACCATCTTTTGATAAAATAAATTCTCAAAATCGATTTGCAATTCTGGAGGATGAATCCTCTGAAGCACCAAACGTCATAAAATCGTCCAAGCCTCCCCCGATATATCTTAGGGAGCAAAACTCAAATGAGCTAATAAAGAGTTTGATATCGGTGATAGGTGAAAATTCGTTTTACGTAGCTGCTATCAAGCGTGGTAGTATAAACGAGACAAAAATACAAGTCAATAATGAGAATGATTTTCGCAAAATTATAAACAAATTTGAAGTACTTAAAAAAACTTTTATACATACCAACTGAAAAGCAGTAAAGGTCTCCAGGTAGTGATTAAGGGAATTGACTCATGTGTGGACCCAGAAGAGGTAAAAACATTCCTCGAAGAAAAAGGCTTCAAAATAAAACATGTAGTAAATATAAAAAATAGAGAAAAAAACCCCCAACCACTTTTTCGAGTGGAGTTTGACCCCGGCGACGTAAAGCTTAAAAAAAATGAAACGCACCCTATTTACAATTTGAAATATATTCTCTATAGAAGAGTAACTATAGAAGAGCCACACAAAAGAAATGGTCCCGTTCAGTGTTTAAACTGTCAAGAATATGGTCATACTAAGGCATATTGCTATTTACCCCCTGTTTGCGTAGTATGTGGTGAATTACATGGTACAGATCTTTGCGATAAGTCTAAAACCGACCCCAACGTAAAAAAATGTAGCAACTGTGGCGGTAATCACACTGCCAATTATAGAGGATGCCCTGTATATACCATCGTCAAGCAGTCAGTTGGACCGAAAACTAATCCCCCTCAAATGCAGGTAACAAATCAAGTAAGCACTGGTGACATTCAGGCCCCGCAGCCTAGTAATAACAGAACCTCTTATGCTAACGTCGTAAAATCAAACCATGCGCCAACGCAAGGTGCTGCGCCAAGTAATGATGAAACTCCAGTTTCAAATTTAAGTCGTCTAGAAAAAACCATGGAAACATTAGTGCAAACAGTAACTAATTTTACGAACACAATGGGTAATATGATGCAGGAAATTCTTAGAATGCAATCGATGTTATTGCAATCTGTACTTAACAAGCCATGAACTGTTTAAAAATCTGTTTTTGGAACGCGAACGGCATCCGCCAACATAAAAATGAATTAGAATACTTTCTTAAAAATAAACAAATTGATGTCATGATGGTTTCTGAAACTCATTTGACCTCAAGAAATACGTTTAACATCAATGGTTATATACTATATGATACCAAGGACCCTCGAGATAGAGCTTGTGGTGGTTCTGCCATTTTGATAAAAAATCGAGTCAAACACTACCTAATGTGTGATCATCGTGAGGATTATCTCCAAGCAACGAACATTTGTGTTGAAGAGCTGAATCGTAGCATTGTAATCTCATCTTTATACTCTCCACCTAGATTTTCAATATCAGAAAGCCAATATTGTGAATATTATAAATCACTAGGACCCTGTTTCCTAGCCGCTGGCGATTATAACGCTAAACATACCTTCTGGGGGTCACGACTAATAACACCAAAGGGTCGTGTTTTGTTTAATACAATCTCTAAAATGAATTTAAATGTTGTCGCGAGCGGCCAACCAACATATTGGCCTGCTGACCTGCAAAAAATTCCAGATGTCATCGATTTTGGCGTGGTTAAAAACATCCCCACAGAAACGATTCACGTTGAAGCTTCCCTAGAATTATCTTCCGACCACACACCTACAATTGTTACTATAATGAACCCTAATAGAATTGTATCTCCGACTGGTTACATAGCGACGTCAGCCACACAAATAAATTGGTTAAAATATAAAAAATATCTCAGTGCCCATTGCACAGAAAATATTCCGCTCAGTACACCGGAGTATGTAGATCGCTCTATTGATAATTTTGACAGTTTTCTGAAACTAGCTGTTCAACATTCCAATATTGCCCCCAAAAAAACAAAAACTATTAAAATATATTCCACAGATGTCGAGCGTCTCTTGTCTGAAAAAAGGAGGGCACGAAGAGAGTGGCAATTGCACAGATCTCCTCAACTTAAGAACTTGCTAAAAGAGTGTACAAAAAGATTAAGAAAGTTATTGCAGACTCAGAAAACGGCTTCTCTGGAAAAATATCTTAAGGAACTTGATGCAACTCCACAATCGGACTACTCATTATGGCGTGCAGCTAGAAACCTCAAAAGGCCAGTTGTCTCTAAACCACCATTAAGAAACTTGAATGGAAGTTGGGCAAGAAATGATGTTGAAAAAAGAAATCTGTTTGTAAGTCACTTGAAAAACGTATTTACACCTAATATATCTCACAATATTGCGGTCGATTTACCACCTGTTGCTGCTAGAGCAGCTATTCCCCTAAGATTTGAGATGAGAGAAATCGAAAAGGTTATATGTGACTTAAACACTAAGAAGGCACCTGGCATTGATAAGATCAGCAATAAAATGCTATTAGAGCTACCTCGCGTAGCAAAGAAAATTATTCTTTTTATTTTTAATGCTATTTTACGCCTTGAATACTTTCCTCAAAAATGGAAGGTTTCCTTAGTTACCATGATACCAAAGCCAGGTAAAGATCATACGAAAGTTGAGTCTTATAGGCCTATTAGCTTATTATCAAATATGTCAAAGCTATTTGAGAAATTATTAGTTTCAAAATTAACACCGATTTTAAGTGAAAATAGATGTATTCCAAACCATCAATTCGGATTTAGAAGAAAACACAGCACAATTGAACAAACTCATCGAATAGTAAATGTCATAAGAAAAACATTTGAAGAAAAAAAATATTGCTCAGCACTCTTCATCGATGTTTCGCAAGCTTTTGACAAAGTCTGGCATGAAGGCTTATTACACAAATTGAAGCAAAATTTACCAGCAAACACACACAAACTGTTAGAAAGCTACTTAGTCGGTCGTCAATTTATTATTAAAGAAGGAAATTTCTTAAGTTCACCTCAGCCGATTGGCGCTGGAGTCCCACAGGGCAGCATCCTGGGCCCTCTATTATACTTAATTTATACTTCGGACATGCCAACAAACAACTACACCCAAACTTCAACATTTGCAGACGACACAGCTTTTCTAAGCGTCCACGAAAACCGTTATGAAGCATCTCGTTACCTACAGCATCATATATTTCAACTAGAAATATGGCTAAGACAATGGAGGATAATGGTCAATGAGCAAAAATGCGTACATATAACATTCACCCTGCGCCGGGAATCTTGCCCCCCTATTACAATCAATAATCAAATTATTCCTCAACATTCGCATGTAAAATATCTCGGTATACATCTGGATCGGCGATTAACGTGGAAATGCCATATAGAGGCAAAATTAACTCAAATGAAACAAAAAGCCATCCAAATTCATTGGCTTATTGGAAGAAATTCTGTTCTTAGACTCGATTGCAAGCTTCTACTTTACAACTCTATCTTAAAGCCTATCTGGTGCTACGGTATTCAACTATGGGGCACTGCCTCGGCCTCTAATATCGAAAAAATTCAAAGGCGCCAAAATAAACTTCTTCGTATAATCACAGCCGCCCCCTGGTATGTTAAAAACTCAAACATTCATAAGGATCTCAACGTGCCATTAGTAAAAACTATGATTACAAAATATGCAGTAAAATATTTAAAAAGACTTGAACAACACCCAAATCCTTTAGCTCGAAATATTTTAAATCATGGCGGCCACACTCGCTTAAGAAGAAGAGACACTGCAGCACTTACCAACTAGATGAGAGATAAACACCTATATAAGTGAACAGAACCCGTGATGAAGAAAATTTTTGTCTGGCACTGGCAGGACATAAATAAAGTATTAGGTTAAGATTTGATAAATTATTGTTAGTTCATATTAAATATATGAAGATTCAATAAATAAATAACGAAAAAAAAAAAAAAAAAAAAAAAAAAAAAATCTCCTTCTGTGTTTTTTCAATTTGAGATTGCAAAAACATTTTATTGACACCATCCAAGGCGAATTCAACTACAGGTGGTGTCGAAACGCCATCTGATTTTGACAGTTCGAGCTACTTTGTTTTGATTTGTTAGTGTTTTGTTAGGAATGGTTGACATTTTGGACAGTAAACACTAACAATGCAATGCAAAAAACCCTGTGTTGTTTCTGTTGTTTTTGGATTGTTGTAGTATCGACACAACCTGCAGTTGAATTCGCCTTGACACCATCATTTTCTTCTAAAGCATTTGACATATATTTGATTCTTTTGTTTTGAATGTCAATGTTGTTATCTGTATCCATAGAAAACCCAAGCAGTTTAGGTGCATTCTTCATAGAAATTACGCCACTTGTATTGTTAATATAGTGACCAAATTTATCAACAGACATTACTTGATGTTAATTTAGTAGTTATTCAATAATGTTAGCTTCGTATAATTCTTCAATAATAGATACAATTTCGTTATTATGATTGCTGTGACCTGCAGCTTGTGAAGCGAGGAGGAGTCTTAGTCGATCTATTAACTCATTTGGATCATCCCAGTATATATAGTTTGGTTTATTTGGATTGAAATCCATTAACACACTTCCCATATAATTTTCTTTTGTTGTTTTTATTGTATCAGATGAAGTGGGTAATTGCGGTGTTGTGGTAGATGAATTTTTAGGTTTAGTCAATTTGCTAATAATATTCTGATATTTATATGCTCTTGTACCCCTTATATTACCATCTGAGACATAATCTCTTTTATACGCATTAGTATTAATTAATATTTTTTTATAAATATCTAACTCGGATTTATCATAGTTTTTTGGTATTTTTTGAAACATTAATGAAAATAAACCTGGAGTGAGTGCCGATATTTGGTTTCCAACTTGAATCTTATCTTCATTTAATTTAATGTTACTATCACCAAATTTCCATTCATTATTTGAAACTTTATGTAATCCATATAGTGTGTCTAACTCATGTCTTTTTTCTAAATATAACAAATCTTTAAAATTTATATGATTATTTAGATTTTCTGCTTCTGGTTGAGAATAAAAATCATCATCATCATAATCTTCAGAGTTAATTGCAGCAGTAGATAACATATATTTTTCTGGTTTTATAATTGGAATATTTGAATCTGTTTTAAATTGTTGTTGTTTTGATTCATTTTTTATTTTATTCTTTTAAATTTACTGTATTTTTCGAACTATTAATAAAATTTTTCAAGGGTTCTGTTATGGGTTTAAATGTATCTTTAAAATGTTTACGAGTATCCGTTTCGCCAATTTTTATACTGCGAAACTTCTTCTTTAAATTTCTTGTCTTTATCAGGTCTTTTAAAACTTTTTCATTCATTTTTTTATCGACCATCAGATCAGCTATTCGTTAGTTGTCAATGATTTTATTGTTGTTGTTGTAATATTTTTAAATTTATAATGCTATAAAAGAATCAAACTGCTTTCTATATCTCCCATCATTTAATTCATCATCTGTACTTATAACCAAAAATCCATATTTATCTTTCCAACATTCTCTACAAATTTCATGAAACTTTTCGTAACTCATATCACTACCAACATGATCAGCATATATATGTTTTATATTCGTTTCATCTTGCTTTAACATAATAATCATATTAGCATTATCTCTTATTAAATGTTTAGGAATTCTTGTATATGTTTGACATAAGTAGAATGAATCTATATTTCTATGTCTACCCATACAAAAATATGCACGAATATTGATTTGTTTTTCACATGCAACATCATCGAATATCATTACTGAATTGTTTTGTGCTTCATGAGGAGGTAATACAGAATCATTATTTAAAAACGTTTAAAAACCCATTCCTTTAATTTGTGTTAATAATTTTCTTAAATATTCATACTTTGTCTGAAATAGTGATTTTAAGTATAAATAGATGTTTTCAAACTTCAGTCCATTAGGACTTTCTAGTAAGCTTATCATAACGTTAGTCTTTCCACAATTTGAAGGACCTACAATAAGTGCACGTATAGAATTCGGCAATATAGAACTATGTCTAGTTTTTGATTTTATATTCGTTGAAGAATTCATATTACGAACGAAAATAACTAAAAAGAAATAAATAAATAAATAAAACAATTAAAATTATTTAAAAAAAGAAAATCATTAATTTTTTTATATAATTATTTTTAGCTTTAACTTTATTATTATATTGGTGTAGGTACATATTGCTATTTTTATTATTAAAATAAAATTTTAAAACTGTTAAAGTTGGCGTATATGGGGTACTTAGAATTGGATAAAAAGATATCGTCCTCCTGGAATGTTTTGAATTGCAAGTTTTTCTCCCCTTCCCTGGATATAAGATACGTTCCAGATGATAAATTCTTCAAATCTCAATTTTTATTGAGCTCCCATACTTTGTTTTCACTCTACTTGCACTTATAATAATAAGGATTTGCTATAGCTCAGAGTGTTAAATTTATTTATTAAGTTTTTCAAGGGTTCCATTTTCCACAACCGATCACGTTAGTTTCTTTTTTTCAACTGAGATTAAATCAATTTCTAAATCAATCTTAGTTTATTTTATTAATTAAGAAAAAAATAATTTAATGATGTTAAAGAAAGAGATGAAAATATGCATTTCTTCCCTTTGCTCTAAACAAAGAAATTAGTATATATAAATATTGAATAAAGGCCCAACTGTAATATGAATAAGCATGCTTAAGCTTTTGTTAAAAATTAACAACATTTAAAACACAAAATCAAAAAACTTTTGATTCCGTACGGAAGTGTGATCAGTTTCACACTTTGCTTAAGCAAATGACAGATTCATAAAACTTAACAAAACGTTTCCTTAAGTACAATATGGTTTGACACATATGATTAAAATGTATTCGCTCAGTTGCTCAAGCCAACTTCCACATAAATAAGAATCAATACAGAACAAATTACCGAATAGCATTGAGAAAATAAATATAGTTTTCTCTTTCACTCCAGTTATTAAGTGAAATATTGTGAAATAATTGGGGGATTCACAAGGTGTCATAAAGTCACATGTCTTAAAATAATAACATGAAAAAATACGACTGTTGTGAGCAACCCCTCATAATTTAATGTGCTATTAATAACGACAGCACAATAAACATAGCAAGCAACGTTCTATTTATTTAAGACACTTTTTGTTTACAAACCAACAACAATATTTTTAAACCATTGTAAAATGTTAGAACATTATGACAATAAACCATGATAGCACACCTTGTGAATACCCCAAATAATAAAAAAATTCTTCTGACATTTCACACTTGTATCTAGAAATTTAAAAACGAGAAACAGAGAAGATCAAAAAAAATGTGTGCCTTAAAAGAATTTGTAATCAATTTTTTAAAAACATTTGAGGATGTTTTAATGTTTGAGCACAGGGAGTGCATTCAATATTTTTTAACTATGATGGATGAAAATGAGGACTTTGGTGTTGGTGATTTTAACGATGCATAGCCACATTTCGAATGCTGCCCGTGGTACAGTCCGGCTTGTGAGAAGGATCCTAGTCCGTGCAGGTGCACAGTTTATTATTTAAGAAAAATAATCGTTGTTAATCTAATTAATTCTTACAACTTAATCTTTAATAAAGAATAATTATAAAAACAAAATTTAAATATACATGTTTTTTTTCCTTTAATTTTATTTTATATTTATTTTCTAATTTCAGTTAATAAAATGTATTCCAATACAAATAAAATTAATAACAATAAATTGTAAATAAAAAAAAAATATGTCTTTAGCTATATTTATTATGAAGGATGAAATTTCAGCGTTTTGCATCATTGTTTTTGAAGATTCAACAAATGAAATTGGGATTTCAATAACTTGAACCCCATAATTTATTTATTTATTTAATTTTCCAGTCTATAGATTAAAAATCCTTACAGACATAAGTGCTTAAATTATAGTACATATAATAAATATAGAATAATGATTGTTTATACGGGTTAGACAGGGTAGGATAGCGTTTACTTTAATATATATAAATAAGGGTCAACAAACCTTTCTTTAGTTTAAAAGGGGAAGTGCAATATATAGATTTTAGGTAGTAAATAAGGAACACTTTTTGGGTTTGAGGTCAAGTTAAGTAGGCAAATGTATTTATTTAAGAATTTGAATTTTATTTTAGGTTAAATCTTTTACATTCAATTTTTATTCTTTTCCTTTGCTTAAGTTTAGGGTGTTAACTTTTAACTTTTTTACAAATGTTTAACTTTAGTTACACACTTTATTTTAATTGTAGGTATTTATATTTATTTGAAATTCAGGGTTTTAGCTGTTGCACACACAAGTTTATTCCTCAAGATTTACTTTAGAATAACAATAAGAACAAGAATAGTAAAAAAGAAAGTTGATATTCGCTGCAGTTGAGATGTAGTTGGCGATTGACATCTGGGCTGGGATTGCTTAATTGTTCACTGAGGTGAACATCCTCCCGGGCCTGGCAACCTGCGTAGAAAATTGACAATTATTTTTATATGCTCAAAAGTTCGTTAGGGTAGACAAAAGTAAGAGGGTAGAGTAAAATACTTTATTAATTTTTAATTTGTAAGGGAACCCATGACTAGCCAACCAAGGTGCGAATCCTGGGCAATAAGTGATCCGCCATCAATGTGGATTATATTGGGTTGCAGGACTGTGGTATACAAGTCACCACCGATTTCCATGGAAACGGGTGAGTTAGCATAAAATTCTGGGTCGGCTAGTGAAATTCTGCAGAACTTCTTTTTGATCTCCGGGTCCATTGCATTTGGGTAAGGGTTTCTAGGCAACTCATCGGAAACCCTCATACAGACCTCATACCGAATAGTAGAGACCATAGTGGGCGCGATTATGACCTTTACATAAACCTCATCATCGACTTTGAACGTGTTCATTTTTGACTCTCGCACGAATGCCACGCTTATCCTTGATGTTGTCAAGCTAGGGTTTAAAAGAGCTCTGGCAAGTTGGGTTGACTTTTGCGTTATAACCTGGACGACAACGGTGGGTACAAAGGTTTGGGTTTTGGATGTGGGTAAGCCAGTTGCTTTAATTGGCACGACAATAGTTCGTGGCGCAGGTATTGGAACGGTGGTCTTTTTAGAGACAATGGATTGAGGCCGTTCCTTTGTCAAATCTCTTATTATTCTCTCGGGACCATGTAGAATTGTATGGTGCTTGCCCTTGCATGTCTGACACCGAGAGTTACTGGGACATTTTTCAAGAAGGTGGTTCCTGGCCAGACAATTGATGCAGTAGTGCAGTCTTATTGCAGTTTTGTATTTTTGTGCCAAGTTTAACTTGGTAAACTTTTTACAGTTTGTTAAGCTGTGGTCTGCTTTACAAATGCCGCAACCAAAATGTCGTTTTTGTTGACGATCAGCACCATTACTTTTGGATGTGGGACGTGAGCCATTGCGCTTATTCGACCTTTCAGTGCGACTACCCGAATGACTGGAACGTCCTTTATGGTGGTTATTGTTGGGTGCCATACTCTATGTGAAAAAAATTATTTGTGGACCAAATTTAAAAATTAGTAAATGGATGGGTTAGTATATGAGAAAGTTAGGGTGAAGAGTAAGTTATGGGTTATTGTCACAAGTGGATTATTGTGTTAAATGGGTTAAAAAGGGTAAGTGAGAAACTAAGTAGAATTTGGGTTAAACTAACTAGTGGGTAAAACAACAACTTTCGTTATCGGTAGAGTCAATGTTCCAGTTGCTGTTCGTAAGTCAACTACTCTGTTTCGTCTATCAGATCCAGTGTACGTCTTTATTACTCGGCCGAGCAACCACTCGTTAGGGGGTAAATTATCCTGTCTAATAACCACAATGTCGTCAACTTCAACTTGACGTTGAGGGTTTTTCCACTTGTATCTTTTATGGAGCTCTTTCAGGTATTCATCCTTCCATCTTCTACAAAAGTTATGATGTTGGATCCTTAATTTTTGCCATCTATTTGCTAGGGTTATGTTATCATTGCCAACATCGGGTTCTGCAGGTGTTAGTATGGGTGAGCCAATTAAAAAGTGTCCGGGAGTTAAAGGGTTAAGATCCAGTGAGTTTGCACTTGACGGGCTTAAGGGTCTTGAGTTTAGGCATCCCTCAATTCTAGCGAGAAGTGTAGCTAGCTCTTCAAATGTGTATTTTAGGGTATTCATTTTCTTTAGATGGGATTTAAAGCTTTTCACTCCGGCTTCCCATAAACCGCCCATGTGAGGTGCTCCCGGGGTATGAAATTCCACGTCAAATTTTGAAAACTGCTAGCAGATACTACCGAAATTTTTAACTGTTTAATAAATTCCTGTCGCTCTTTTTTCAATAACTGGCTAGCACCAATGAAATTAGTTCCATTATCGGAAAAAATTGCGACAGGGCATTCCCGCCTCGAAAAGAATCGAGCAAAGGCTGCCATAAAGGCTTGGGTAGACAAATCAGATGTAGGCTCCAAGTGAATAGCTTTTGTTGCAAAGCAAACAAAAACACAAACGTAACCTTTTGTTATTCTACATGCTTTGGCATTATAAACCTTAATATCAAATGGCCCCGCAAAATCAACTCCAACATTTGTAAAGGGTTTACTTATTTGGGTTCTTTCTGGTGGCAACGCCGCCATAAATTGAGTTGTTTGTCTATTCCTATATCTGGTGCACGGTGAGCAATTGTTAATAACGGAACTAATAAGATTCTTAAGTTTCGGAATCCAGTATCCTGATCTTATAATTCTCAACATAAGTTGATTTCCACCATGTAGGGTTACCAGGTGTACGTGTTGGGTTAATAATTTAGCAAATGCACTACCGTAGGGTAATAAAATCGGATGTCTTTCGGAATATGACAAACCGTTGGAATTCGCTAGTCGACCATTTGCACGCATTACATTAGATGAATCTAAAAATGGCGTTAGGGTGAGCTGGCTACTTTTACTGGGTATAGGGTTTCTTTTCTTCAGACAATTGTATTCGTATTTAAAATACTCAGTCTGACAAAGAATAATAAGTCTATCACGGGTAGATTTTATCTCGGACGCATTAAGTTCAATACTTGGGTGTGTTATCAATATATGCAGTCTTTCTTTGACTACTTTTGGGTTGTTTCGATCAAGAATAACTCTGTCATTTCGAATTGTATTGTTTCGGGTATATAATGCGCGATCACAAAATCGAAAGACATATGTCATTACTCTGAGAGCATTTGACATTTTTGAGAATCGTGATAATATATCTGGGTGTACAATATTCGTTTTATCCAAGGAAGGGTGGGTATTAACGGTCGTGGAAAACGACTGACTAACTTTAGCTTCAGCCTGAGTTATAAAGTGTTTATTCGCTGTTGGCCACTGTGATGCTGATTTTTTCAACCACGATGGTCCATTCCACCATAAGCAGTCGTCTTTCAACTCATCGGGATTGCATCCGCGGCTAGCAATATCGGCAGGGTTATCGTGTGATGCCACATGGTTCCAATTATCAACACCGACTGTCTGAATTATTGTAGAAACTCGGTTTGCTACAAACGTGTTCCACGAATTAGGTTGTTTGCTAAGCCATGCTAAGACAATAGATGAATCTGTCCAGAAATACGTCTGATGTAGGGGGAGGCTGAGTTGGGTAAGTAAATTGTGTGTCATATTTGCCAACAACACTGCACCACAAAGTTCTAGTTTTGGTAACGAGATTACTTTGATTGGCGCTACTCTCGTCTTCGCAAAGAGCAGGGTTACGGAATTAGGTCCATCAACGGGTGTAACTCGTGCATATAGAACTGCAGAGTAAGCCTTTTCAGAAGCGTCTGAAAATCCATGAAACTCAATTTTTGCTGAAGGTAAAAAGTTAATCCATCTTGGAATTCGAATATCATTAATATTATCGTAAAACTGCAAAAACTTTTGCCATTTTATGAGGGTAAGTGGGGTAAGACATTCATCCCAAGCTGTTTTATCTTGCCAAATTTGTTGCATTATAATCTTAGCAGATACAACAATCGGCGCTAACCAACCAGCTGGGTCAAAAAGACGAGCGATATCTGATAACACAGTTCGCTTTGTGTAAGCTGATTTTCTCTCAATTACAGGAACATTAAAGAAAAACGTATCTTCTTTTGCATTCCACCGAATACCTAACGTTTTGGTATTATTTGACTCCGGTAGGGTAAGCAGATCAACATCGAGTTGGTGTTCCTTGGGTAAATTATATAGTAATTCCTTTGTGTTGGATATCCACTTTCTTAAAGGAAAACCAGCAAAGTCAAGAGCTGAAATTAACTGCGTTTGTGCTTCTTTAGCCTCTTCCATAGTGTGAGCACCGGCTAAGACATCGTCTACATACATATTGTTTAACAAAATTTGCGATGCGATAGGGTGGGTGTTGTGAACGTCTTTGGCTAATTCGTGTAGGGTTCTTATAGCCAAGTATGGCGCACAATTGACACCAAATGTGACTGTTTGCAGTTCATAATCTTGAATTGGCTCGTTAACGCTTTTACGGAACAATATCCTTTGATATGGAGTGTGTATCGGGTTTAAAATAATTTGCCTGTACATTTTTGTAATGTCGGCGTTATAAACTATCTTGTAAAACCGCCATTTCAAGATAAGTACAACTAAATCTTGTTGTAGGGTAGGACCAGTGTATAGGGTATCATTAAGGCTGTTGTTGTTCGAAGTTTTGCTAGAGGCATTAAAAACTACCCGAACTTTTGTCGTAACCCGATCAAGTTTTACAACAGCGTGGTGGGGTAAGTAATACTGGGTATTTGAAGGAGTGTTAGGGTTATATTTTATGGGTTTCATATGACGCAAGTCGATATACTCCTGTAGCACGTTATCATATTCCGATTTAAGATCTGGCTTTTTCATTAGACTTTTCTCATTCCTTAAGAACTGAGCCATTGCTACGTGGCGTGAGTTGCCTAACTCGACAGGAGGGTAAATAAAAGGAAGGTCTACCTGATAACGGCCATTTCGTAATCGACGGGTTGTGTTTATGTAAGTTTCTTCACAATAAGAACTCTCCCCTGAAACTTTGGGTTGGGTGGGTATGTCTTCAATTTCCCAGAACTTGGTCAAAAATTTATCAAGCGTGACTGAACTGAAGTATGAAACTAAGGGTTGGGTGCTATGTGATTTCTGAATGGGCCCTGTTAAAATCCAGCCAAACTCAGTCTCCTGAGCTATAAGGGTATTGAGTAAATATTTTCTTACTCCAGATTTTAAGATCTGTGGGTAAAAATCGCTGCCAATAATGAAGTCTATAGGTCGACTTTCATAGAATTTTTGGTCAGCTAATTGAATATTTCCAAGTCTTTAATGAGGGTTGGGTTTAAGCTTTTGGGTGGGTAAATTTTTAGTTAGTGTTTTCACTACTATTGCTTGGATATTCAATTTGAAATCGTTATGGGTATTTGAGCGCAGTGAAACTTGGCATAGTTTGTTTGAACGGGCAGAAACTATCTCGTTCAATCCCGAAATTTCAGCCACTATGGGTGAAGTGGGTAAATGTAATCTTTTTCTCAGCTTATCTGTGATGAACGAGAAATCTGAGGCTGGGTCGATAAGCGCTCTAGCTGGAAATAATTCTCCTTGAACCTCAACATTCAGAACTGCTGTTCCTAATAACTTCGTTCTGTCATCTAGTGTGGGTTTGCTTGATTGGGTGTGTGTCGAGAAAGATTGAACTGTATTTGACGAACATGAAGGCTGGTTATCATCATCTCTTGGGTTTATTTTTGAACTTGGTTTGTGCAATAGACTATTATGACGTTTACCACAATATCTACATATAAATGTGCTACGACAATTTTGTATGACATGACCGATGGCTAAACAATTGTAACATATTTCATTATTTTTCACAAAGTCAATTCTCTCATTTATTCCGAGTGAATTGAACGACGAACATTCTCTCAAGGTATGGTTTCCGTTGCAAAGTTTGCAAATGGAACCATCTTGTTTATTCTGGGATTTCGGGTAGTTTTGGGTTGTGGGTTGAGTTGGGTTTGAGAGAATCCGTTCATTATTGCGTTGTTGGGTGGGTGGGTATTGAGTGGGTTTTGGTAATGGTTTTCCATTTTTTCCATTTGAATCATTGGTTACATTATGGAATGTTTTGCCTCTTCTGTCATACTGTGTTTTAACTTCTTGGAAATGTTTGGGTTTTGGATGTTGGGTGGGGTTGCTACTATTATCTTGCACATCATTCACAGAGGTAAGTTCCTTGAATGTGTTAGTTAAGAACAAATCCAAGTTTGTCCAAGAAGGCATTTCAGCACAATCTGAGAGGGATTTCTCAAATTCTCTTCGCGTTTCCCTGGGTAACTTCGTTAAGCAAAGATATACTAAGATAGGATCCCAGTGATCCGTATCTATATCTAAAGAATTCAGATTCGAAATACAGCAATTTATCTTTCTCTGTAATTTTCTTATAGAAATACTACACATAGTGTTAACCAGGGGTAGATTAAATAGGGTTTTTAATTGCGCGTTAATCTGCATTCTACGATTTTCATATTGAGCAATTAACTGATTCCACGCAATACAAAATCCGTCATTTGTTAAGGGTGCATTGTCTACTATTTCTTTGGCTTCGCCGCTTGTCTTCTGCTTAAGATAAAAAAGTTTTTCAACTCCACTTAAGCGAGTGTTATTGCCATAGATGGCCTTAAAAAGGTCTCTAAAGGAAGCCCAGCATTTGAAATCCCCGCTAAACGTTGGCATATCGCAAGGGGGTACATTGAAGGCTACCATATTATTGGGTTGTGTATTTAGGGGTTCGGGTATAGAGGATCGGGTTTCATTGAGTTGGGTAATTTCATCAATTGATTCATCTATAGCGATCATACTGTTTCTATAAAAACTCTTGGCAGATCTGACATGGTTTACAATCTCCGATAGACTTATAGTCTGAGACTTCACTGCGTCATCTAAATCAGAAGACTCCCTAATCTGCATGAACTTACGGTCAATTTTGGACCATAATTCACTTAGCTCACTTTTCTTGAATTTTAGAGCGGGTAATGATTGGAAATTTTCCGATGAAGAGCGATAATCTTCATTAAATGCTTCTAAATCCATTTGGATATATCTCATTAAATCAGCGGCCAAAGATTGTAAGGTAGACATTTTGGGTTTTATTCAAAAAATTAATAAAATATTGCAATTAACAAAAAAGTAAGGTAATTAAGGTAAGGGTTTGTTTAATCTTTTTTAATTGCAATTTTTAATTTGAAAATAAAATTTAATTAGCAAACTAAATTTCCAACTGGGTATTTTTCTTATGTTTTTGTGCGCTACACAGTTTGGACGGCAATATTTGTCCTTCCACAGCAATATAAAAAATATTCTTTTTTATCCTTACGTTTGTGAGTAGGATGGGTAACTGGGTAAAGAAATATTTTTACAATATATTGCCTAATAATAAAAATACCACAATCTTTATATAAAAATATGGAAATTTATATATATTGTAAGTTGTAAAAATTACAGACTTACCTTGTTTGCTGAGGGTAGGGTACAAACCTTACAAGACAAAAATATCTTGTGTTCTTATTATTTTCTTTTGTGTCGTCTTCCCGCTTGTTGCGTGTTGATTCTGTGTGTAGTGTTGTTGTTGTAAATTTTATGTATGTAAAAAATTTTTTTTAATGTGGTTAAAGTTATTGTGTTTTGTTTTTCTTGTTAATATTTTTAGTTTAGTTTGTCTGTAAATTTTTTTTTTATTCACTGTTTCACTTTTTTACTTTGACGGTTCGTGAGGACCAATGTTTATACGGGTTAGACAGGGTAGGATAGCGTTTACTTTAATATATATAAATAAGGGTCAACAAACCTTTCTTTAGTTTAAAAGGGGAAGTGCAATATATAGATTTTAGGTAGTAAATAAGGAACACTTTTTGGGTTTGAGGTCAAGTTAAGTAGGCAAATGTATTTATTTAAGAATTTGAATTTAATTTTAGGTTAAATCTTTTACATTCAATTTTTATTCTTTTCCTTTGCTTAAGTTTAGGGTGTTCACTTTTAACTTTTTTACAAATGTTTAACTTTAGTTACACACTTTATTTTAATTGTAGGTATTTATATTTATTTGAAATTCAGGGTTTTAGCTGTTGCACACACAAGTTTATTCCTCAAGATTTACTTTAGAATAACAATAAGAACAAGAATAGTAAAAAAGAAAGTTGATATTCGCTGCAGTTGAGATGTAGTTGGCGATTGACATCTGGGCTGGGATTGCTTAATTGTTCACTGAGGTGAACAATGATATTAACTAATTTGAATTTAAATAAACAATAATTTTTCTTTTTAAGGCATCATTACTATCAGAAAAGTCAATTAGATTATATAGATTATTAAATTTCAAGCAAATTTGACGAAAGGAGTCGTTGTTAGCGTACACAGAACGGTAATACGTTAAATTTAACGGCTGAAAATTTCGTGTAGGTCTCACTGGAACATTAAAGTTAATTTTGCTTAACAAGTAACCGGAATCGACATCACCGCGTATTAGACCCATTAAAAACGAAATACTAAGCATTGTTCTTCGGCTTTTTAACGTCGGTAACTTAATAAGACCAAGTCTGCTTTCATATGAAGGTAGTGCAAGCGAATTCCATCCAAGACCTCTTAAACAAAATAAAAGGAACTGTTTCTGTACAGATTCAATGCTGTTGATATATATATTAAAGTATGGATCCCACACAATTGATCCATATTCCAGGATAGGGCGAACCAGAGACGTATATAAGTGTTTAGTTACATATGGATCAGAAAATTCTTTTGACCAACGTTTCAAAAAACCAAGAACTCCATTAGCTTTATTGACCATTAATGAAATGTGATCACAGTATTTTAGTTTGTGATCCAATAAAATACCGAGATCACCAATAGTGTGAACTTTATCCAGTAATGTTCCATTTAGAAAATAGCTAGTGTCAAGTTTAAATGAGCGGAAAAATGACATGTGTTTACATTTTTTTATATTTAAATCCAATAAGTTGTAATTACACCATTGAGAGAAAAGTTCAATGTCAGACCGCAAAATAGATTGATCAATAATATCGTTAAAAGAATTAAAAATTTTGACATCATCAGCATACATGAGTATGTTAGAGTGCTGAACAACCGATGGCAGATCGTTAATAAATAATGTAAATAAAACAGGACCAAGATGACTTCCTTGAGGCACACCCGAGAGAACATCGATGAATTTTGATGTAGCATTCTTAAATTTTACTTGTTGGGTTCTATCTAAAAGATATGATTTAAGCCATTGTATTGCGTTGTTGCTAAATCCCATACGTGATAACTTGTAAAGTAAAATATCGTGGTTAACTTTATCAAATGCTTTGCTAAAATCCGTGTAAATAACGTCTGTTTGTTTATTATTAACAAAACCTTCATTTACAATAGTTGTTAATTGTAAAATGTTAGTAGCAGTGGAACGTGATTTCCTGAAACCATGTTGACAAGGTGATAAAAGGGAAGAGATTTGATGATATAAACTATCAGTTAATATTTTTTCTAAAAGTTTGGGAATCGCATTCAGCTTTGCAATTCCTCTATAATTCGATATTTCCAGTTTACTTCCACTTTTAAACAACGGAGTAATATAAGATTTTTTCCATTCAGGTGGTAAGTAACCAAGTTCAATAGATTTATTGAAGATAATTGTAAGAGGAACATATAAGGATTCTGCACAATTTATTAAAATACAATTAGGTACACCATCCGGGCCAGGATTAAGAGAGCACCGCAGAGACTTTAAATTTAATAGTACTGTTTCAGTGTCAATAAATGAAAAGCTGATACCTGTAGAATGCTATAGGGATAAGAAGTTTGACTATCAAATGACTTTTTTGAATACGTGATTGCAAAAAAATCAGCAAATAAGTTGCTAATAGAAACATCATCTTCAGCACTCCGAGATCCAAATTTCAAATAATTAGGATACGCACTTGCACGACGCTTACTGTTGATAACATTGTAGAACGATCTGGGGTTGGTTTTCATTTTAATTTTCATTCGATTTAAATAGCTTTTATACGCTAGTTGGCTAGCCGTGTTGTAATTAGATCGTATAATGCAATAATTCGTGAAATCAACAGATGAGCCGGATAGCCTATATTTTTTAAAAAGTTTGGTTTTTCTATTTTTCAATTTAGATAAATAACGATTATTCCAGGGAGGGCCTTTATTACTGCGAATAATTTGTTTGGGAACAGCTTCCAACATGCAGTGATGCAATACAGCATACAAATCTGATACGACGTTATCCAGATTATCTCCTGAAATAAGAGTATCCCAATCGACTTTCGATAATAAACTATTAAATTTTGTGTAGTCCGTACGGGAGAAACAGAATACCAAATTATTTAAATTTTCTCTTAATTCCTGGGGAAAGATTTTTGTAGAAAGGCAAATATCTACACTCACAATATTATTACAGTAACGGACTGTAGGTTATTCAAGAAGTATTCCGTTCAGTCATTTTTAAATAAATAAACATTTAAAATTCCAAGCAAATTGATTTTTAACTGATTCTAACATTTATTAAAAAAACTAAGAGCACATTAATACGGATTTTCGGTTGCATTTAATATTGTCAGTTGATTAAGTAAAAGTATTTTGTATGTAAAATTAAATGAAAATGAAATTTAAAACAACTCTTAATTTACTTAAAAACCGATCTACTTATTTTGCATTTTATTTTAACGAAAAGTTAATTTAATTTTTACTGTCAAAAGTTTAACCGCGAATTCCATAAAAAATTAACCACAAATTCCGTAAAAATAAATGAATTTTCAGTTATTTTATATAATTTAACTATCAAAAAAATAACCTACAAATTCCGTAAAAACAAATGAATTTTCAGTTATTTTATATAATTTAATTATCAAAAACATAACCTACAAATTCCGTAAAAACAAATGAATTTTCAGTTATTTTATATAATTTAACTACCAAAAAATAAATCTATTTATAAATCTGTGGCAAAAAGTAAAAGTAAAAAACGATTTGCTTGTTTTGTGTAGAAAATTCCCATATTCTATTTTTTAAAATTATTTAGTTAAATACATGAAATTTTTATGGTAAAATAATTGCGAATACCATATCGGGCATGCTGCTGGTGTCTTATAATTAAAAGTTCTTTTGTAAACAAAGTGGTCAGTACAACA
This sequence comes from Pollenia amentaria, assembly GCA_943735925.1. Taxonomy (NCBI): domain Eukaryota; kingdom Metazoa; phylum Arthropoda; class Insecta; order Diptera; family Polleniidae; genus Pollenia; species Pollenia amentaria. Next base: position 219,847,660 of record OX031006.1, on the reverse strand, counting down.
AAACTAAAACAAACATGTATAACGGGGTAAGTAAATAAAAATAAATACTCTCTCTATCTCATTAGAACAACAAGCGGGACAGGAGTCTGGTATTTTTTAGAAATTCGAGTAAAACCTGTATTATATAAAATTACTGAGTTACATAAAATAACTGAAAATTCATTTGTTTTTACGCAATTTGTCAGTTATTTTTTGATAGTTAATTTTAATAAAATAACTGAAAATTCATTTGTTTTTACGGAATTTGTCGGTTATTTTTTTAATAGTTAATTTTAATAAAATAACTGAAAATTCATTTGTTTTTACGGAATTCGAAGTTGAATTTTGACAGTAAAAATTAAATGAACTTTTCGTTAAAAATAAATGAAAATTAAGTAGACCGGATTTTAACTGGATATTCATTTATTTTATATTACAATTTCAGTTAATTTTACGTACAGAATATTGTGAGTGTAGCTGTATTGTAGGATGGTAACAATCTTCAGGTTGAGAAATAGGTAGCGTGTTCCTCACATGTATGTCTGATGGCTGGTTAACAAAAGCAAGATCAAGAAGTTTCCCAAATGCGTTGGAGACGTAGTTTATCTGAGAAAGTCCACATGACAGCAGTGACTGAATAAATTCATTTAATTGTAATGGAATTAAATAGTTTATTTCTACAGGATTACTCCATACTATGTTTGGAAGGTTGAAGTCACCAAGGGCAATAAACAAATCAGAAGGTTTAGACTGACCAAGAACAAGTTTAATTGCAGAAATGTGGTTATTGTAAATTTCAGCTGGCGAGTTTGGAGGTATATAGGAACAGGAAATGTAAAGATAAGTCGAATACAGCTTAATTTTAACGGCAACAAATTCAGTATCATCACTAGATGTAAGGTTTATATATTCACAAGGAAAATAATCAAGCACTGCGATAAGAACACCGCAACCAGATTTATGTATCCTATCAAATCTAAAAATCTCGTATCTCGGGCATAAAATTTCATAATTGTATATATTTTTTCTGTTATTTAACCAGGTTTCCGTAAAAACAATTATATGAAAGGGATACCCAAAGCTATTGGCATAAAGGGTGGATAATTTCGTGTTAAGGCCACGCACATTTTGGTACCCAACACTTATTAAGTTTTCAGTCTGCAAATTATTTAGTTTTTTGGAATATTATCATAAGAAGGTAAGTAAGGAATATCAGAACGAAAAGCATTTCTATATTCATATTCGTGTATAATAGCGTTAGAAGGCCAAAAATTTGCATTGACAATGGTATTAAAATTTTCTTCTGGAACAATAATTTTAAAAGATGATTTGCTTCTTCTTTCAGAATACTTGAATTTGAAAACACTTATATCAATTTCTTTACCAAGTTTAAAGTTAACATATTGTTTTATTGCATCTGACGTTGTATCCGAAGCAAAACGAGCAGCAAATATTGTCTTTTTTGGACCAATAACTTTAAGTTGAACCGGGTTACCAGTGATATTATTAGGAAGACTATTGTTAATTGAAGGAAGATTCATAGTAGAATGTTGTTGGCTTACTCCAATGACCAGCTGTTCTGCTTCTTGTATAGATAAATATGATATTGTATTCGTATCTGAAACCTTTGTTGGGACAGTGGACGTTGATAAAATCGAATTAGGTAGAGTTTCCTTATTGGTTACAGTAGGTGTTAAATTTAACGAAACATGTGCTGGAGTGTTAGAGTGTAGAGCCAAAGGGGTTGCAGGAGGATTGTCATCAGTTAAGTTAAGATAAGCAGAAGTTGAAGAATGTGAGATATAAGGTACAGCAGGAGACTTATAATCAGACTTCTTCCTTTTGGGAGAAGACAGGTGTTGCGAGCTTGCAAATTTATCCAAATTAGGAAAGTTTGTAAATAACTCACCAAATTTCATTAGCTTGTTTTGTACCAGAGATAATTCTTTATTAAGCTGGTCAAACTCATCTTTAAAACTTTTGAAAAATTTGTAGAACTCTACGTTTATCATCTTACAGCGGAAACAACTCCACTGCATGCATTTTACCGGGTCAGCAAGGGCATCAGCATCACGTGCTTTAAGTCCTCCACTACATTTCAAATGACAACATTTTAGGCATAACCAACAAGATATCATGCGTTCGTTACCAGCGATGTTGCAGTTAGGATTAAGACAGTCCATAGTAACACAAATTATTCTTAAATTTGAGTTTGATGAAAACTGATTATTAAATGTTGACTTGGTTAAAATAACAGCTACTTTCCAACAGATGGCGCTACGACGAAAGTATCAAATGCGTTGAAGAAATAGCGTCTAATTTGGGAATTTAAAAACCGGGAAACCAAAATACCCAAATAATGGGTATTTACAGTATAAACAAAAAGTTACGTCGAATTTAGGAATTTAAAATTGGGAAGTACAAATATAGGAACAAATCTAGTTTACCGACGCAGCTCCAAACAAAAACAAAGTACCCAGGGTGATGGAAAATGGAAAAATAAGAAGAAAAAATAAAATAAAAAAGTTGGCGCAAATGCGTAGTTTTCGAGTTATGGACGTTTAAAGTTTTCATATAAATATGTGATTTTCCACTACAATTCTAAACGTATATGGCCAATATTGGTATCATTTTAAAGCTCTTGAACAGATTTTTCTGGATATACATAATTTATTTCAAAATATTAAACTCTTTAGATCACATTACAGTTTTTTTCATTTTACGTCGAAATGTTACGGAAGTGCACTAGGAAAGAATGTAGTTTATTTAAATAAAAGTGTAATACAAATTTTATAAAATTACAAACACTAGCATGGCAAAAAAAAATTCTTTGCATAGCCAGCCTTTGGCCGGACGCAAGGATGTTCTTCTCTATGGTATAATAAACACTGGTTTCACTTACTAAAGCTTCCTTGTATAGCCGGCCTTCGGCTGGGCGCAAATATTTTCTCCCCTATGGTATAACTAATACCGGCTTCGCTAACTAAAGATTCTCTGCATAGACAGCCTTTGCCCATGGGCAAGGATTCGCTCCTCATTAGTATAACATAAACATAAAGAAGGTTATACTTGTATTTTAATTAAAATTCTTAAATAAATTAGTATGTAGTATATACATATATTAAAGAATTAGAAAAAATTAATAAATTTGTTTTTATGCTTACTAAAAAACTTTTGTATTTTGGAAACTCGTCCCACTTCTTAATAAACTAAAAATATTAAAATAAATTCTGTATGTCCAGAAAGATCTAGTGAAACGCTTTGCAATGATACCAATATTAGCCATATACATTTGGAAATGAACTGCAAAATCACATATTTATATAAAAACTGAAAACTGAAAAAACTAAGCGTTTGCGCCAACTTTCTTATTTTTAATTTTTTCTTCTTATTTTACCATTTTCTATCACCCTAGGTACTTTTTTTTTATTTGGAGCTGCGTCGGTAAACTAGATTTAAGCCCAAATATATTTATATTTTTTATAAAAATACAAAAAATATTTACCACAGGCTTTTGCAGGGTATAAACTATATATTTTCTGAAAGTAAATAGTTTTCTGGACAAAATGAGCGATGCGTGCAATAAATCGTTCGGACAGTTTCCGAGAAATCTGGGTTCATCCAAAATGGTCAGTAAAAATCTTTACTGATTTATGCAATGAACCACAGGCTTTTGCACGGTATAAACTATATATTTTTTTTGCACGCATCGCTGATTTTGTCCAGAAAACTATTTACTTTCAGAAAATATACAGTTTATACCGTGCAAAAGCCTGTGGTAAATATTTTTAGTATTTTTATTAAAATATAAAAATATTTTTACTTCCCCTTTTTAAATTCCTAAATTCGACGCTAACTTTTTGTTCATATACTGTAAATCCCCATTATTTGGGTATTTTGGTTTCCCGGTTTTTAAATTCCCAAATTCGACGCTATTTCATCGACGCTATCTTGGCACACGTAAACTCTTTCATTCAAACAGTATATAAAAACAGCTGTTCAAACTAGTTGCAAAATCTTACCAGAGGAAATTTCTCCAGTAACATTTTGCAAGTTCTCTAACTTTCAACTGTCAAAAAATTCTCTTTTTGGCTCTCACGCTGTAAGAGATTTGGAGTACGCAGACAACATTTTGCAAGATTTTGCGACATTTTGTACAAAATTATGCAAAATATGTGTACGCAGACAGACCTAATATGTAGTGATGGTGAGTTCAATCAGATGTTATCACAGTAGTATAAGATATTACTTATTTATTCTTTGTACGAACAACAAAAATGCTTTTACAAAAACAAGGTAATAATAAAATGCAAAACAATAAAATGCAAACTGAAGAAAGTTTATGTTTGTTTAAGATAGACTCGTTATACAGCACATATAAACACTTATTACACAGTTTATTAATATTAAAAATTGTTGATATTTTAAATGGTTTGTAATGTTATTTCTTCTAGAGATATCATCGTTTTTCATTTCCATATTATATTTAGGACCGTTAGATATGTTATCATCTCGTATTTTGAATTCTTCAGTTAGACCACAGGTTTCATAGCTGGGTGGTTTAATAAAATAACTGAAAATTCATTTGTTTTTACGGAATTCGAAGTTGAATTTTGACAGTAAAAATTAAATGAACTTTTCGTTAAAAATAAATGAAAATTAAGTAGACCGGATTTTAACTGGATATTCATTTATTTTATATTACAATTTCAGTTAATTTTACGTACAGAATATTGTGAGTGTAGCTGTATTGTAGGATGGTAACAATCTTCAGGTTGAGAAATAGGTAGCGTGTTCCTCACATGTATGTCTGATGGCTGGTTAACAAAAGCAAGATCAAGAAGTTTCCCAAATGCGTTGGAGACGTAGTTTATCTGAGAAAGTCCACATGACAGCAGTGACTGAATAAATTCATTTAATTGTAATGGAATTAAATAGTTTATTTCTACAGGATTACTCCATACTATGTTTGGAAGGTTGAAGTCACCAAGGGCAATAAACAAATCAGAAGGTTTAGACTGACCAAGAACAAGTTTAATTGCAGAAATGTGGTTATTGTAAATTTCAGCTGGCGAGTTTGGAGGTATATAGGAACAGGAAATGTAAAGATAAGTCGAATACAGCTTAATTTTAACGGCAACAAATTCAGTATCATCACTAGATGTAAGGTTTATATATTCACAAGGAAAATAATCAAGCACTGCGATAAGAACACCGCAACCAGATTTATGTATCCTATCAAATCTAAAAATCTCGTATCTCGGGCATAAAATTTCATAATTGTATATATTTTTTCTGTTATTTAACCAGGTTTCCGTAAAAACAATTATATGAAAGGGATACCCAAAGCTATTGGCATAAAGGGTGGATAATTTCGTGTTAAGGCCACGCACATTTTGGTACCCAACACTTATTAAGTTTTCAGTCTGCAAATTATTTAGTTTTTTGGAATATTATCATAAGAAGGTAAGTAAGCAATATCAGAACGAAAAGCATTTCTATATTCATATTCGTGTATAATAGCGTTAGAAGGCCAAAAATTTGCATTGACAATGGTATTAAAATTTTCTTCTGGAACAATAATTTTAAAAGATGATTTGCTTCTTCTTTCAGAATACTTGAATTTGAAAACACTTATATCAATTTCTTTACCAAGTTTAAAGTTAACATATTGTTTTATTGCATCTGACGTTGTATCCGAAGCAAAACGAGCAGCAAATATTGTCTTTTTTGGACCAATAACTTTAAGTTGAACCGGGTTACCAGTGATATTATTAGGAAGACTATTGTTAATTGAAGGAAGATTCATAGTAGAATGTTGTTGGCTTACTCCAATGACCAGCTGTTCTGCTTCTTGTATAGATAAATATGATATTGTATTCGTATCTGAAACCTTTGTTGGGACAGTGGACGTTGATAAAATCGAATTAGGTAGAGTTTCCTTATTGGTTACAGTAGGTGTTAAATTTAACGAAACATGTGCTGGAGTGTTAGAGTGTAGAGCCAAAGGGGTTGCAGGAGGATTGTCATCAGTTAAGTTAAGATAAGCAGAAGTTGAAGAATGTGAGATATAAGGTACAGCAGGAGACTTATAATCAGACTTCTTCCTTTTGGGAGAAGACAGGTGTTGCGAGCTTGCAAATTTATCCAAATTAGGAAAGTTTGTAAATAACTCACCAAATTTCATTAGCTTGTTTTGTACCAGAGATAATTCTTTATTAAGCTGGTCAAACTCATCTTTAAAACTTTTGAAAAATTTGTAGAACTCTACGTTTATCATCTTACAGCGGAAACAACTCCACTGCATGCATTTTACCGGGTCAGCAAGGGCATCAGCATCACGTGCTTTAAGTCCTCCACTACATTTCAAATGACAACATTTTAGGCATAACCAACAAGATATCATGCGTTCGTTACCAGCGATGTTGCAGTTAGGATTAAGACAGTCCATAGTAACACAAATTATTCTTAAATTTGAGTTTGATGAAAACTGATTATTAAATGTTGACTTGGTTAAAATAACAGCTACTTTCCAACAGATGGCGCTACGACGAAAGTATCAAATGCGTTGAAGAAATAGCGTCTAATTTGGGAATTTAAAAACCGGGAAACCAAAATACCCAAATAATGGGTATTTACAGTATAAACAAAAAGTTACGTCGAATTTAGGAATTTAAAATTGGGAAGTACAAATATAGGAACAAATCTAGTTTACCGACGCAGCTCCAAACAAAAACAAAGTACCCAGGGTGATGGAAAATGGAAAAATAAGAAGAAAAAATAAAATAAAAAAGTTGGCGCAAATGCGTAGTTTTCGAGTTATGGACGTTTAAAGTTTTCATATAAATATGTGATTTTCCACTACAATTCTAAACGTATATGGCCAATATTGGTATCATTTTAAAGCTCTTGAACAGATTTTTCTGGATATACATAATTTATTTCAAAATATTAAACTCTTTAGATCACATTACAGTTTTTTTCATTTTACGTCGAAATGTTACGGAAGTGCACTAGGAAAGAATGTAGTTTATTTAAATAAAAGTGTAATACAAATTTTATAAAATTACAAACACTAGCATGGCAAAAAAAAATTCTTTGCATAGCCAGCCTTTGGCCGGACGCAAGGATGTTCTTCTCTATGGTATAATAAACACTGGTTTCACTTACTAAAGCTTCCTTGTATAGCCGGCCTTCGGCTGGGCGCAAATATTTTCTCCCCTATGGTATAACTAATACCGGCTTCGCTAACTAAAGATTCTCTGCATAGACAGCCTTTGCCCATGGGCAAGGATTCGCTCCTCATTAGTATAACATAAACATAAAGAAGGTTATACTTGTATTTTAATTAAAATTCTTAAATAAATTAGTATGTAGTATATACATATATTAAAGAATTAGAAAAAATTAATAAATTTGTTTTTATGCTTACTAAAAAACTTTTGTATTTTGGAAACTCGTCCCACTTCTTAATAAACTAAAAATATTAAAATAAATTCTGTATGTCCAGAAAGATCTAGTGAAACGCTTTGCAATGATACCAATATTAGCCATATACATTTGGAAATGAACTGCAAAATCACATATTTATATAAAAACTGAAAACTGAAAAAACTAAGCGTTTGCGCCAACTTTCTTATTTTATTTTTTCTTCTTATTTTACCATTTTCTATCACCCTAGGTACTTTTTTTTTATTTGGAGCTGCGTCGGTAAACTAGATTTAAGCCCAAATATATTTATATTTTTTATAAAAATACAAAAAATATTTACCACAGGCTTTTGCAGGGTATAAACTATATATTTTCTGAAAGTAAATAGTTTTCTGGACAAAATGAGCGATGCGTGCAATAAATCGTTCGGACAGTTTCCGAGAAATCTGGGTTCATCCAAAATGGTCAGTAAAAATCTTTACTGATTTATGCAATGAACCACAGGCTTTTGCACGGTATAAACTATATATTTTTTTTGCACGCATCGCTGATTTTGTCCAGAAAACTATTTACTTTCAGAAAATATACAGTTTATACCGTGCAAAAGCCTGTGGTAAATATTTTTAGTATTTTTATTAAAATATAAAAATATTTTTACTTCCCCTTTTTAAATTCCTAAATTCGACGCTAACTTTTTGTTCATATACTGTAAATCCCCATTATTTGGGTATTTTGGTTTCCCGGTTTTTAAATTCCCAAATTCGACGCTATTTCATCGACGCTATCTTGGCACACGTAAACTCTTTCATTCAAACAGTATATAAAAACAGCTGTTCAAACTAGTTGCAAAATCTTACCAGAGGAAATTTCTCCAGTAACATTTTGCAAGTTCTCTAACTTTCAACTGTCAAAAAATTCTCTTTTTGGCTCTCACGCTGTAAGAGATTTGGAGTACGCAGACAACATTTTGCAAGATTTTGCGACATTTTGTACAAAATTATGCAAAATATGTGTACGCAGACAGACCTAATATGTAGTGATGGTGAGTTCAATCAGATGTTATCACAGTAGTATAAGATATTACTTATTTATTCTTTGTACGAACAACAAAAATGCTTTTACAAAAACAAGGTAATAATAAAATGCAAAACAATAAAATGCAAACTGAAGAAAGTTTATGTTTGTTTAAGATAGACTCGTTATACAGCACATATAAACACTTATTACACAGTTTATTAATATTAAAAATTGTTGATATTTTAAATGGTTTGTAATGTTATTTCTTCTAGAGATATCATCGTTTTTCATTTCCATATTATATTTAGGACCGTTAGATATGTTATCATCTCGTATTTTGAATTCTTCAGTTAGACCACAGGTTTCATAGCTGGGTGGTGGTAGTAGTTGAGTTAATGCATTCCAATTAATCGGTACATTATTGGTACAACACCTTCGCAGTAAAGCACAATTTGATGACCAACGCAACTGCTCTGTTATAGGTTGATCAGTAGGCTCCCAATTCCAAATTTCAACTTCGCAAAAATCACACTTTGTTTTGTCATAATCTCCACTTTAAAACATGCCACTCATAGATAATTCCCTTATATCTTACCATTTTAATGGCCAGCATACAAAGGTTTGTAAACGTTCATCTTCTCTATTAAAGTTATCGTTGATGCTATAGCGTGGAGTAAACGGAGATTTTTTTAAATGCTGATCTTCATTGCAATCAAATTTTAAATCTTTAACCATTTTAATTTTTTTTTCTATTTAAAATCAAGCGCAATTATTAAAAGTAATATTTAAAATCCACGATATATCACAATATACTTGTTATTGAAATAAATTGTGTGCGCTATTTATACATGGATATGTTCAACAATTAAAAATTATTTTCGAAATGTGATTCAATATCATAAATAATTATTTTACTTATAATAGTTTTTTTTTATTTATATTTTATTTAATAATTTCTTAAAAGTATTTGAAAAAAAAATCACTACATCTATAAACTTAAATCTACTTCCCTAATACAGCGGTCTCCTTCTTCATCCAAATAAAACCCATCATTTGCCTTCAAAATTATGGCATCTCCCTCTTCATCATCTAGAAAATCCTCAATTGCCCACAAAAAATCATAGTATGCCAGCTGGTTGCAGGGGATTTCAATTCCTAGGTTTTTATTTAATAGGAGGTTCTTTATAGATGCGTCGGTTAACGCATTTATTCGCGTCTGCGTATTCTCATCTACTGCTTCCACGGAATTTTAATCGACAAATTCAATTTCGTACTGGCTCGAATCCATTGTTTAAATCTTCAATGTTTAAATGCAAATATACCTAGTTTTCAGAAGTATACTCCACTAAGCCTTTTATGCAAAATAAACAATATACAAATTCTTATTAAATATTATTGGGACACATTGTACTGCGAAAGAAAATAAACTGCAATTTAGTTTTGTTTTATAAACAAATTATACATTCTAAACAAATTATACATTCTAACATGTTCACTCATGTTTAAGCTTCTTAAATATAACAAAAAGGTTTCTTCATCAGATTAATGTTAAAATAAACAAGCAGACATATCGTCAGTATTTTAATATAATAATATTTCTTAATACAAAAAAAAAAAAAAAAAAAAAAAAAAAAAAATTAATTTAAATATTTTGGCCGTTGCATTAATTCTAAAAACTGTATTTAAAAATCCTCAAACTTGTTATTTCAAAACCGAAAATTTTCAACTGGTTTGGAAACTAGAAAAATTATGCTCTATCTAAATATATCATTCCTATCACAGGGTTTGGAAACTAGAGCAATGGTGCTGAAGTTGGATATCGCATTGCCGGAATTGCACTACCGGAACCGCACTACCATCCACATTGCCGGAACTGCACTATCATACGCATTACCATCCGCATTACCGGAACCGGAAACTGCCAAGATCCCCATTACCTATTGTTACGTGACGTAAGTATCTTTAGTTTGGCGTTGGCAGATGAAAGTTGTGTATCTAGCTAAGTGTGCACCTTGTTATTTATCCGGCTGCTTCAGTCACCGTAGATTCTTGTATTACTAGCCAGATGACACTTTCCAACTTTTACGTACATAATCAGGTTTATTGTACACACGTTTATTGGGTAAATGGGATAGAAAGATCTGAAACTATCGGACAGACACTAACTTAGATGAAGAAAACTTTATTACCAGCAGAGCGTATTGATTGCCTGCTCTTAACCCAGAACCCAACCTAAGCCTTCAGATGATATTGAAAGCCCATTATATGAGAACTACCCTTAAAGTATTAAATAATTTCAGACCATCATTTTCAAATTTAGCAATTCATATTATGTTTATTATACATGACAAAAAAATATATATTTCACATAATAAAAAATTAACTTAGAAATTTAATAAACAGAAAAAAAAATCTCGGTTTTTTTTTTCTTTGTAGAATATAATGTCACCAATAGTGAAACGAAAGAAAAATATAACTTGTTCAAAAGGAACACTAAATTAAAGAAATAAACAAAAAAAATAAACACTAAACAAATGTAGTAAGATTTTAAATACAAAAAAAATTAATGAATGAAATTGGAGAAGGAAGACGGGAGTGGTGATAACTAGCCAAAATAGAAAACTATAATTTCAAGGCTAACACCAAAGAACAAATTACTTCGTCTTCTGACTCCAACAAACAAAATATTCAAATTATGAAACTAAACTCAATAAGAAGTAAAATAAATTGTACTTTAAAAGAGACCGATTTTACTCACAATTTTTGTTGTGAGTAATCACTATTTTAACCCCTTCCCGATTACCACACCCATAAGTTATCAAATAACTCTATGTAGAGTAGAAGTCAAAATAAGAAAGGAACGAAAGAAAATAAGGAAAACAACCAGCTAAACTTTAAAATAAACCAAAGACAAATAATAAACAGAAAGAAAAAGGAAAAGGCGATAAATGAAAAAATTTATGAATGAAATTCCCTTCAAAAGGAATAAAACTAAAATTTAAGATTTAAAGATAATGAATTAGATTGTAAACAAAGGAAGGCCAGTAGAAAATTTGAGAAAGTTTTGTGTAACAAAAACAAAAAAAAATAATACGGAGATTTAGATTAAAAAAAAAATGTTAGAATTTTGTTTGATGGCACTACTTTAAATAAATTCAGATAGTCCAACTAAACAATTATCTGCCTTTGGACTGCACTAGTGGAGTTTAAACGTCAGTGTTGAATCCCTGACGAGGTGCTATATTGGATAGTAGTTTTGAGTCCGTGGAATTTGGGAATAAGTTTTCGGGCCCCTTGTGTTGAAAATGGTGAGGTTATAATTTTTCACAATGACATGCCCTCTAACGAGTATCTTAATTTTTATGTTTCCATACGGGTCTTGCAGAGTTCTATAAAATTAATAAAAAAAATCTTTGAATAAAAAAAACTACCATACCTTTGAATTATTCTCTTACCTTAGTAGGAAGAACTCGTAAAAGTCGTAGGCCACACGTGGTGGAATTAATATTTAATTCTCGTTTGGGATATTTAAAAATCACGAGAATTCTGGTAATAATAAATTTTACGTTTGATTCGCCTATAAAACTATTGATTGTGAGGCTAATATTAGGATGATAAATAATGTTCAGTTTTATAAACTGTACTTCTTTTTTGAACATGTGTTAGGTACTTGAATTAACTAGAAATTTCCGTCTTAAGTACGAATATACCTACATACTCATGTCTTGTGTTTATCTTGAAATGGACAAACCCAAACTGCATATCAACTGACGTAGGTACACAAGTACCATCTTACCAGATGTGGGTTTTTCCATTTCATGTAAGCAGGGATTAAAATAAGTAAATAGAATTACTAATAGAATTTCTCCACACATGTGGTATGTCTAATTGTGTAAATAAATATGTAAATAAATATATAAGTTAATAGTATATAAGGGAGTAAGTAGATAAGAAAATAATTGTTAGTTTGTAAGAAAATAATTTTAATAAATCAGTTCAGCTTAGAAACCCAAAGAGTCGAGAGCATATTTTAATTAAATCTAGGTCTACTTTTTACATTTTGGTGACCCCTGTGAAAAGAACATATAAAATAAAAAATATAAAAATAAGTGAAAAGTAAAATATACTTAAATCAAGATTTTAAATTGTAAAAACAATACTATTTGAGGACTATCCATAAAATATTTAAAATTGCGGTAAGGTTTTTTTAAAAAAAAAATTTTGGTTTTATTTGGCTTTTGGCAATTGTTTTTTTTTTGTTTTTATTTCCAATAATATTTTTTATTTCGGGCAAATTTTATTTTTTAAATTGTTGTGAAAAGAAAAAGTCGGAAAAAAATGGAGGCAACTCAAATTATTAAAGAGCAAGAAGTCTTGGGAAACAAAATAGTTTCGGGCTATAATTCTCTGAGTTCAATAGCTCAGAGCGATGTAGGTAGACTAGAGCTAGTTGAAAAGGTTCAAGGGTTAAGGGAATCGTTCAAAGTTTTTATGTTAGAGTTTGAAAAGAACGATAAGAATTTGCGACCTCCCTCAGCAACTTTGGAGAAAAATCCTTACTTTAAAAGTGATTATGTTGACAAAGTACGCCAAACTGCGAAACAGTTTGATAGTTTGTATCAACAAATTAAAGTAAAAGTAGCACAAGAAGATAGGCTAAACCAACTCTCTTCTTCTGCTCCTTGTCCTCCAGAGTCAGGAAAGTCTGAATCAAGCTTGGAAAGTGCCAAATTAGCATCTTCCCAAAAGCAGATTATGCATAAAGTAAAAAACGTCGGGTTAATCCGACAATTTCAATATGTTTTGGACAACTTAGAGTCTAAAATAAACAAATTCAAATGCAAGAAAGTTGAAATTGAGATAGTTAGAGAAAATTATAAACTTGCAGAAACCATGTTTTTGGAATACATGGGAGAATTTCCGGATGATGATTTAACGGAAGTATTCTACTCGTTAAGGGATTTATATCAGGAGATTCCTCATATAGAAATCAACGTGAAATCTCTTCCGTTTACATTGCCATCAATTGAAATACCAACATTTGATGGGCAGTTCACGGAATGGGAAACATTTAGGGAATTGTTTGAGCAGTTAATCATGGCTCAACCAATTCCAGAAACACAAAAGATGTGTATTTTGAAATCGAAATTATCAGGAGAGGCATTGAGAAAAGTATCAAAGTTGCCTATTAGAGGAGAAAATTTTGATGTAGCATGGAATATCTTAAGCGAGTATTATTCCAATAACAGAGCGACAACATCGTTATATTTTAAATCCATTCTTGACGCTCCGTTTGTACAATATAATTTGCGAAGTGTTAAAAAGTTTTTGGAATCCGTAAATGAAAGTTTTCAGGCTTTAAATGCGATAAAAATTGATGCAGAAGAGATGTATCAAGTATTTATGTGTTTTATATTGCAACGGAAATTGGATGATCAAATGAGAATTCAATTTGAGCAATATCTAGGTAAATCGCGTGAATTACCTAAAGTAGAGAAACTGATCGAATTTCTTAATCATATGCAATATTCTTTAGAGGCTAGTCAACAGTTTACCAGGTGTAATAATCAGATATTTAATAACACAAATTCTTTAACCGAGAACATTAAGTGCATGTTAGGATGTTCAATAGGGCATAAACTTTTTAAATGCTCCAAATTTAGAGGATTTCCAGTAAAGGAAAGACTAGAGACGGTAAATAAATTTAAATTGTGTAGAAATTGTTTAGATGTAGGACATATTTCCGACAATTGTAAATTCACTTTTAGATGTCGGACATGTAAGAGTGATCACAATACTCTGCTTCACGAGGAAAAATCTAAACAGAAAGCTGTTCTAGTAAATAGTGAGGATAAGGATGATTGTGTGATGCTGTCTACAGCAGTTATACAGGTTAAAACGAGGCAAAACAAATGGATTGACTGCAGAGTTTTATTAGATGGTGGTTCACAATTGAATATTATGACAAAAGAATTTCAAAAGAAATTAAATTTAAATTGTATTAAAATTAACAAGCAAATTGAAGGTATTCAAATGAAAAAATCAGCCGTCAATGAAAAAATTAATATTAATATCAGGTCAAAAACGACAAAGTACAAAACAGCTCTAAATGCGGTTGTTATGAATAAATTTGTTTCAAATGTACCAAGTACCAAGATGTTAGCTGGCTCGTTTCCTCACAGTGTTAAACTAGCAGATCCAGGTTATAATATTCCAAAGGGAATTGATTTGCTGTTGTCCAACGAATTTCTCTTTGACCTTATTATTGAGGGAAAATTGATTGATGAAAAAACTAAAACTAAACTGCAGAATACAAAGTTAGGTTGGGTGGCTTATAGCATGACAAAACCTCAGGGGTCAGAACCTGAAAATAATATTATAGCCATAACAGCCTCTATAGATGAAAGTGTATTAGAAAAGTTTTGGGAATTGGAAGAAATTCCACAGATCAATAAGTGGACAGTTCCAGAAAAGGAATGTGAAAAAATATTTGAAGAAAATGTTCAACGATTGGTTGATGGAAAATTTCAGGTAGTATTACCTTTTAGTAATAATGTTACAAATTTGGGAAATTCTAGATGCATAGCGAAAAGACGATTTTTCAATCTTGAACGGAAATTAGAAAAGAATCCTAATTTGAGAATTCAATATTGTGAATTTTTGAGGCAATATTTAGACATGGGTCACATGGAATTAGTTACAAGTAGTAAGATAATTGATAATGGATATTATCTTCCACATCATTGTGTACTGCGACCAGAGAGTACAACAACGAAATTGAGAGTTGTGTTTGATGCGTCATGTAAAACAACAACAAATATATCTTTAAACGATATTCTACATACGGGTCCGAGACTTCAGCAAAATTTATTTAATATTCTTCTTAGATTTAGGAAACATAGGTTCGTTTTTTCTGCAGACATTGAAAAAATGTATAGGCAGATTTGGGTTGCAGAAAATGACAGGAAATATCAATTAATATTTTGGCGATGGAATCAAGAAGAACAGATAAAGACATATGCTCTGAAAACTGTTACTTATAGTACAGCGTCTGCCCCATATTTAGCTGTAAAATGCTTACAAAAGATCTCTGAATGGAAAACAAATCAATTTCCAAAGGAATCAGAAATAATTAAAAACGACTTTTATATGGATGACTTAATGACAGGTGGGGACTGTCTTCAGTCAGTGCAAATAGCACGTAAAAATATTGAAAAAATTTTGTTTGAATTCGGTATGCCCTTAAGAAAGTGGTGCACAAATGAGAAATCTATATTAAAAGGAATTGATGAAGCAAATATAGAATCAAATCTTAATATCGATTCGAATAGTTCGAATCCTATAAAGACTCTTGGTGTTATTTGGGATCCATTAGCCGATAAATTAGGTATAAAGTGTAACTGGGAAATATCTTCGAAAATTTCAAAGCGAACAATATTAAGTGAAATTTCTAGATTATTTGATCCGCTAGGATTAGTTGGGCCTGTAGTAGTAACAACAAAGATGTTACTTCAAGAGCTGTGGAAATTGAAAATTGATTGGGATGAAAGCGTTCCTGAGGGAATAAGAACCAAATGGAATATCATAAGGGATAGTTTTGTATATCTAAATCAAGTTTCAGTGCCAAGACATGTAATTTGTGACAAACCAACACAAATAGAACTACATGGGTTTAGTGATGCATCTATGAAAGCATATGGAGCTTTTATAGGAGCTTTAAAGCGATTTGTAGCAAGAAGAGGTTGTCCTTTAAAAATATTCTCTGACAATGCTACCAATTTTGTTGGAGCTGCCAACAGTTTAAATGAAATATACAAATTGTTTTCACAGGCAGAATATATTAAGAACGTAAGTCAGTTCTGTAGCGTTAAAGATATCGAGTGGGTAAACATACCAGCAAAATCTCCACATGTGGGGGGACTATGGGAAGCTTGTGTGAAGTCCGTGAAAAAACATTTTTATAAAGTAACTGAAGGGACAATGACTTACGAAGAACTATATACTTTAATGACACAAATAGAGTCAATTTTGAATTCTCGTCCATTGACTCCGTTGTCCGATAATCCAAATGATTTCCAGGTGATAACTCCTGGCCATTTTCCAATTGGAGAGCCATTATGCACTTTTCAAGATTCCACAAACAATAAGTGTTATAGCGGATTGCGCGAACATTGGAAAACTGTTCAATTTAACGCTGAAACGTTTTCGAAACGATGGTCGTCAGAGTATTTGTCTGAGTTACAAAAAAGGTTTAAATGGAAAAAACCATATGAAAACATTAAAACTGGCACCTTAGTTCTTCTTAAAGACGATAATACTCCTCCATTATGCTGGAGGCGGGGGAGGGTCATCCGAACCGTTTTGGGTTCAGATGGTTTATGTAGAATGGTGGACGTAAGAACAAGCAATGGGGAGACGAAAAGATCGATTCACAATGTTTGTCCTTTTCCCACGGATGATGAAAGTTTAGATGTTACAAAAGTAACAACAGATCAACAAAATATGGACAATTCATATTTAAATAATAGTAATGATCATATAAATAAAAGCATAAATAAGTCTGGAAAAAACTGTAAAAATAAATTTAAAAATAAAAACATGTTTGTTACGCTATTATCGTTATTAACTATAATAAGTCCGGTCAGGTCCCAATTTAACATTTCTTACTTTAAGCATAACCCAGGGATATTTTTTGAAAAGGTAGCAACAGTCGGATTATCTACAAGTGCTTGGAACCTGGTAGTTCACATAAACGTTTCGGAATACTGCACTGCAAAGAATGCGCTTGATGAAGCTATGAAATCGCTTACAAAACTTAGAGGAAAAGAGGAAATGTTTTCGTCATCAGCTGGGCAAAACCTTAATAACTTATATGAGTTAATAATGCAGTCAGCGGTTAATCGGAAAAAACGTTCTTTGTTGCCATTTATTGGGAAAATTCATAATTCACTATTTGGCCTAATGGACGAAGATCACGCTCAGGAAATGGCAGAAAAGATAAAAGGAAACTCCTTGAATATACAGCAGATAGCGAAGAGTATTAAGGATATTTCATCTGTTCAAGATATAACAGTCGATGTTATTAAAAAGGAAAACAAAGCAGTTTTTAAAAACATTGTAAAAATAAGCGAATCAATGAAATTGATGGCAGAAAATGTTCACGACACAAAAGATGAAGCAGAGAGAATAAGTGCTATAACAAATATTTTGGTGTCAGTAGAAGTATTTGCTCAAATGCAAGAAGACATAATTGGAATTTTGCTCAATTCAAAAGGAAACTTCATGCACCACATTTTGACAGTTGAAAAATTTAAGCAGCAAATTGATGTTATCGAAGGAAATATTCCTCAACGGTTACGTCTGCCAACTGACAATCAAATTGAATTGGCAAAGATATCTTCAATAACAACAAGAACTACAACCGAATTCATATTATTTAACATCCGAATCCCTTTAATAAACAATGAGATTCTCCAAGCATACGAAGTCAATACATATCCAGTTGTTCATGACCGGTTATCCGTAAAATTAAATAGACAACATCGATACTTCCTAATTGATGAGCGGAAAACGTTATTTTATAATTTGCATGAAGAAGATTTTGAACATTGTATCAGAACTAAAGAGTTGACAATTTGCCATCAAATCTACCCAATGTACAACACGAGAACTGCGACAAGTTGCGAAGTTCAACTATTTCTTAAACGAAGAGATATTCCAACCAACTGTGAAATAGAAATAAAAAAGTTTCACAACTATTGGCACCAGACGCATGCAACCAATACATGGATTTTCTCATTAATGGAAGATACATTAGCTGAAGTAACCTGTAGTCAGAAATCATATAAGAAATCCATAACGATTCGTGATTCCGGGATTTTAAAGTTACAACCTGACTGTCATCTAGAAACAGCGGAGGTCCACCTGTGGGCATATGATACCTATTCGTCTGTAGTCGACTATATTTTTCCAATGATAAATATTACCACTTCATTGCCATCTATCAGTCACCTAAAGATAAATGGTAAAATAGAAATTTATAAAATCCCAGATATACCTACTGTCAGAAGCTTATTTGGTTTTCAAACTTCTTTAGATGTTCACCACCTCACACACTACAGTATAAGTGCTACAACCTTCATCATCATGGTGCTCATCATCATCACAGTTTTATGTATTATGAAGAAGTTATGTCAAATGTCATCTACCTTTCTACCTGTTGCTGTTGGCCTACCTCGTTTAGAATAATGTATTTCGAATTATAATTATTGTATATGTTAAATTAAATATTATTCCTTCGACCTTTTTTATTCAAAAAGAGGCCTCGAGCTCGAAAAAACTTTTTATATTATTGTATATGTACATTTTTTTTATTGTCAATCTTATCATAATTTTAGAGTTTGTTGAAAGACAAATGTCTTTCAAGGCCGGCAAAATGTTCAGTTTTATAAACTGTACTTCTTTTTTGAACATGTGTTAGGTACTTGAATTAACTAGAAATTTCCGTCTTAAGTACGAATATACCTACATACTCATGTCTTGTGTTTATCTTGAAATGGACAAACCCAAACTGCATATCAACTGACGTAGGTACACAAGTACCATCTTACCAGATGTGGGTTTTTCCATTTCATGTAAGCAGGGATTAAAATAAGTAAATAGAATTACTAATAGAATTTCTCCACACATGTGGTATGTCTAATTGTGTAAATAAATATGTAAATAAATATATAAGTTAATAGTATATAAGGGAGTAAGTAGATAAGAAAATAATTGTTAGTTTGTAAGAAAATAATTTTAATAAATCAGTTCAGCTTAGAAACCCAAAGAGTCGAGAGCATATTTTAATTAAATCTAGGTCTACTTTTTACAAATAATATATTTTTATTTTAATTATTTACCCAAAAAAAACCAAGGAGATTATTATATGTATTCCGTTTTTAAGTAACTTTCTTGGAGACAATTTATGAATACAGTTTTAGCACTTGTGGTTGATTGAACACTATAATGACTTTTAACTCGATAGCTCTTCATTAAACACTATATATTGCAAAGAATCAAGAATCCGCGTGGATTTACAATTTATTGTATTTAGAGATGGTAATCGTAAATTGAGATGAAATTTGAAACACAATTGATATGAAACGATGTCAAGTGTAATGAGGGTAGGGTTTCCAAGTCAGATTATTACTGGAAAAAAATTATGTTAACGAAAATTGATGTCTGCCAAAAGACATTATGTCAACCTAGTACACTATCTTCTACTAACTTTTATTACAATAACCGTATCGTTAAAATAAATATAACGAAAATTAGTCGAATTTGCTATTCAATTAAATTTCTAACGATATTCGTCGTCGGTTGCAGTCAGCTGTTCCTTTAAGCAGTATTTGCTCGTTACTTAAGCGAAAATAATTAACGTTGTGTTTATTATGTCATTATGTTTTAACACAATTATTATGTTTTAACACAACTTTAGATGGTGACGAACCCCAACATGTGGCCGAATTTATGAAAAGGCTTACGTAAGACCAAATCAATTTAATATTTCTGGTATTATATACAGTTAGTTCAGGGTTTTTTAAAACGCATAATACCCGCTGTAGCCATTACAAATGCTGTAATAGCTGCTGCTTGTGCCACTAAACTCTTTAAATTAGCCAGCAGCTGTTACGATGGCATGTCGAATTATTTGACTTTCAATAATATTGAAGGAATTTATACTATACCTATACCGCCTAAAGGTCTGAAAATTGTTTGGCTTGCAGTAATGTGCCACGGATTTTAAATATTGAAGATCCCAATACGACGACATTAGAGGATTTATTAAAAATGGTGTGCGGCATTCCCAAATATCAAATTTAACAACATGTCGATAGTTAAAAGTATTGAAGAGCGTACACTCACAATTATAGTTTTTTATTCCCGCACTTTTTGGATTCCCGGGAAAGCGGGAAATAAAAATTAAGTTTCCGGGATCCCGAGATTCCCGCCCAAATTTTTTTTTATTTATTTCTTTACTTATTTCTCCAATGAAACTTAAATATCTTAAGTACTATTACGCTTAAAATAATTAAGTCTAGTATCTATTATATACAAAACAAAACGTAACAAAACAGTAAAAATTTTAAGATTAAAATTTTTTTAAGAGGTTATTTTTATGGCAATAGGATCATATAAATCAATATACGTATATACATTGTCAAATTCAGAGCTCATTTGCATAATTAGAATGAAAGTATTGAAGTCTTACAGCCAATTTCATCAAGTTGACTTAAAACTTAACTGTTACCTTAACTTCCAGCTAACAATTTGTTTTCGACAGTTATAACTTCTCGTAGTTTAATTATAACTGAACTTGGTGAAATTGGCCGTTAGTGGAATAAAATTTCTGAAAGGGGGATTAGGAACTGAAAGCATAACATTACGAAGTAGGAATTCTGAAACAATTTTACCGTTTAACAAATTCAGCTACATATATTTAATAACATATTTTTTAAAATTTTATAACCCTTAATCAGCAGTTGTGCGTAAAGGAATTAGTATGAGTGTGTAAAAATGTTGAGGTTTGTTTAGTATTATCTTAGCACTACTGCCGTCATGGGTACGAGCATCAAAATGCTCTTTGTTTTCAGATTCAAAGTCATTTTTTTGAAATTGAAATTAATTCTGATTTATTTTGATTTATTTGTACCAGCTTATATACTAAATTTATTCTATAGGTCCGCATTAATTTGGGCTACAAACTAATCAATAATTGATTTGCTGTTCCCGTGAGTCTTTGTGATTGAATCAAAATTCCATGGCACGTGAAAGACTTTAATACGACAATAATAATATAAAAAGAATTCAATTTAGGATTCATATTACAGTATAAAAATTTTATTTCACACAGTATTTGATACAAAAAAATTTAATGCTCATTACTGCTGACCAACATAAAATTAAAACAAGTTCATTGGCTTAAAAAAAATTAATTCTAAAGAAAATACTTAAATGTAAACAATTAATAATACAGTGCTTTGCTCTAAGTATGCATACACTACACCCTTACCCTTTTAGGTTTGGGTATTATAAAAAAATAAAACAGAATTTAATAATTAAAATATGTGTATATAAGTATGATTATATTTATAAAGTAAATTTTAAGTAATTACTTCTTATATTTCTTACTTATTTGTATATATAGATTTTAAGTTCTTATATTTCTTATCTATATACTTATAAGTTAAGTTAAATATTTTTTAGCAAATTCTTATGTACTAGTTTTGTTTTTGTTTTATCAACTTCTAAGAGTACATTTAAGTCTTTTAAATCTAATACTTTGTATGGGCCTTTGTATGGAGGCTCATACTTTTTTCTATTTAAAATTTTAACTAAAACCAAATCTCCTATTCTAAGATCTATTTTATTTTGCCTATTTATGGATTCTAATCCTCTTTTAAAATCATTTCCTGTGCTCCTTGTAATGAGAATTGAAGTCTAGCTTTTAGTTCATTTGAATATTTTTCCATATCACAAATTCGTTCAGAATTTTGCATTTCTTTGTTTGGCAATCTAGGCAATTTTCCGAATACCAATTCAAAAGGTGTAAAGTCCGTGTCAACGTTTGGGGTAGTGTTAAAGGCAAATGAAAAATAAGGTATTCATAGATGCCACTCATTATCCTTTACGAAATTTAGTAAATACTCATTGAGTACTCGATGACTTCGTTCCACTGTACCTAACTTTCGTGATAATATGGGGTAGAAAAATTTTGTTTTATTTTTAATAATTCACAAACCTCTTTCATTAATTCATTTGTAAATTCTGTGCCCCTATCTGTTTTCAAAATGTTTAATAAACCGTATTTTAAAATTACCTGTTCTACTAATGTCTGTGCTACTGTTTTTGCGTCCTTAGATTCAATTAGACATGCAATCATATATTTCGTTAATTCGCATTGCTTCGTAAGTATGTATCTAAAATTGTAAGATGGTATTAAAGGTCCAACTGTGTCCATTACTATGATGTCAAAACTCTTTGATGGCGTGTCAGTTATTGTAAAATGTTCTTTTGTATTATTTATTTGTTTTTGCCTTTGGCATGAATCACATGTTGCTATGTACTTTTTAACCATCTTGTTCATATTTTTCCATATATATCGTTGTTTTAATTTGGAAAGTGTTTTCCTAATTCCAAAGTGTCCTCCATGTGGTGAGTCATGAAATTCCTCTATTAATCTATTTTGCGTTATGTTGTCATTAATTCTTCTTGGCATTCTGTATATAATTATTTCTATATCGTTCTTTTTTATATTGTTATACTTTTCTTTCAATTCTTTGGCCTTTATATATTTAAATATTTCCTCATTTTCATATAGTAAGTACTTTCTAAATTTCAATTTCTTCAGTTTCAATAAAAGTTTCTCCATAAATGTTTCTGAAAACATAGAATTTTCGCTTTTATTGCATAATATGTGCGTTATTTTATCATCTTTCTCTTTCAATTCTTTTTTCAATTCTTGCTGCAGCTTATTATCATATATAAATTTAATTTTTTGGAGCTCCTTAATATCATTTATTGACGTACATTCCGACATACGGAGGGGATCAGTCTCCTTCCGAGATATGCAGTCTTTTACAATATTTTCTTTTCTATGAACGCTCATTTTATACTTACTTTTATCATACTTAGTCTTCATTTCATTATTCTGCATTTCGTTGTGAAACATATTTCCAAGGTTTACTTTTCTTTTTCGTCAATATAAATTGGAATCATGTCTCTTAATATTTGTGAGTTTATTTCTACATTAGATGATATTTTTAAACCAAAAGGTAGTCTTGTATATTGGAAGTGACCGTTTGGCGTTGAAAATGCTGTTAGTGGTCGTGATTGTAGTTCGAGCTCTATTTGGTGAAATGAGCTTGTCGTGTCTAAAGTGGAAAAATATTTAGCTCTACCTTATTTGTCCAATACATCTTCAAGTCGGGTTAAAGGGAATTTGTCACTTACTATCTTATCATTTAAACGTCGGAAATCTACAACCAAACGCCATTTTTCCATGTCGTTTTGTCCGTTTTTTTGGTACTAATAATAATGGAGAATTATATGGACTAATAGATGGTTCCACTATATCTTTGTCCAATAACTCTTGCACTTGTTTACTTATTTCGTCTAGTTGTGTCTGTGGCAATCTATAGTTTTTTATGTAAGTGGGTGTGTTATCATTTAATTCAATACTTTGTTTATAAAAATTGTTCACCGTGAATGGTTCGTCTTCAAGATAAAATACTTCTTGATATTTCCGCAGAATATCGCATATGACTCTTTTATTTTCTTCTTCAATATTCCTGAAATCTAGTTTTTCTAGCAATTTGTTAAATCTTTGCTCTGAATGTTTAATATTACTGCGCATGCCAGTTTTATAAATTGTATAATTTTTTTAATGGTATTGTTGTAACTCCTAACCTTTCTAGGCGCACTGGTTCCTCTAATGTATTTAAAATTTTAACATAACGTTGGCCATTTTTGGGACTTTCTTAGTTTACAAGATTTATAAGAGCGAGCGATTCATTAGATTCAAGTATGGAAGAAGTGCAGAATGCAAATCAAAACAATTTAACACCAAGTGTAAATAAAAAAAAAATAACACAGTTATTACTAATGAGCAAAGTAAAAACAAAAATGTACCACCGATTAATATTATTTTATTGAAACAAAAGAACTAATTGAATTCATAAAAAATGTTTTAAAAATCAAAGAATTTAAGATCAAACAGTTTAGTAATAATAAATTCTTATTCTTGAATTCATTAGATGATTTTATAAAAGTGAGAGCCCATTTAGAAAAGTCAAAAGCCAAATTTTTTAAATTTACCCCCAAAGGTATTAAAACTAAAACATATCTTCTAAAAGGGTTGGATGCAAACTTATCAAACGAAGAAATCTTAAATGAACTATGCCAATATGAAACCGATGATTTACAGTTTATTAAAGTTAGTCAATTCTCAACTAAAAAGTCAACTGAAAAAGGTTACGTTTTGCCAATATTTTTGGTACAAATATCACCAGAAAGTAACGTTACTAAACTTAAAAACATAAAAGCACTTTTTTATCGCTGTATTAAATGGGATTAAATTAGACGTCCTGAAATACCACAGTGCCGGAATTGTCAAGGCTTTTTTCATAGCGCAGCAAACTGTTTTCTTCCCTCAAAGTGTTTTAAATGCAACAAAGATCATGAAAAAGGAAATTGCCCTGTAAATATCGTACCAGAAAATGAAAAAGAAAAGTTATATTGCGTTTTATGTAACAAATATGGTCATCCAGCTTCATACAAAGGCTGCGAAAAATATAATCTGCTTCAGCAAAAACTTAGAATAAAACAAAAAACAGCATTAGAAAACAAAAGGCTCTGTAATAATTTATTTACTAACCCTGAAGTAAGCTTTGCCAACGTGTTAAATAGTAAGCGAAATATTAGTACTAACAATTTAAATGATACAAACAACTCTTTCTTGTTAGAATTAAAAAATTTATTGGTGAATCTAAAGATTCATGTGACAAATCTACAAAAACCATTAAATATACAAGCTTCTAGAATAGACGCAATCTTTTCCATGGTAGGTGTGTAAAATGGCAAATAGGCAAACAAATACGATAGCCAAAAATCTTAAAATAATACATATTAATGTCAATTCTTTAATACGCATTAGTAGAAGGCATGACCTTCAAAATTTTTTAAACAAACACAATCCTGATATAGTTCTTCTTAACGAAACCAAACTTAACCCAAAACATCGATTACAATTTGAAAACTTTAATATGTTTAGGAAAGATAGAAAAAATGCTTTATGTGGAGGAGGAACCGCTATATTAATAAAGAACTGCCTCAAACATAAAACTTATTCTAACCACACAATTAATTCTCTAAATTTTTAAGAAACTTGAATAGTAAAAATTCACACGATTAAAAACGAGGAAATCGTTATTGTTTCTGCATATTATCCCTCGGGAAATAATGATTCTAGTTTCAAAAACGAATTTTATAAACTTTTTGAATCATTAAATTTACAAGACAGTAATAAATATTATATATTAGCGGGAGATTTAAACTGCAGACATATTGATTGGGGTAATTCCACTACCAACCAAAAGGGTCTTAAACTCAAAGAATGGTTAAATGATAATGAAATCAATTTCAGGTGCAGATTTTATGCCTCTAACTCGCCTTCGTTTCCCAGAGGCGGTTCATTTTTAGATATATGTATAGCGGACTGTAGATTACATATTCAAACGGAAAATAATACGTTAAACTGTCTTAAAACTTTAGATTATGACAGCGATCATAATGCTATACAAATTAATGCCTCGGAAGCACAAAACGTTACCAAATCTTCTAAGCCACCCCCGATATATCTTAGAGAGCAAAATTCCAGTGATTTAATAAAGAATTTGATCTCGGTAATAGGTGAAAATTCTTTTTATGTAGCTGCAATAAAACGTGGTAGGTTTAATGAAACGAAAATACAAGTTAATCGTGAAGATGATTTTCGTAAAGTAATAACTAAATTAGAAGCACTAAAAAAAAACTTTTATACATACCAACTGAAGAGCAGTAATGGTCTACAGGTAGTGATAAAGGGCATTGATTCATGCGTAGACCCAGGTGAGATAAAAACGTTTTTAGAAGAGAAGGGCTTTAAAATAAAAAACGTAATAAATATTAAAAATAGAGAAAAAAATCCCCAGCCACTATTTCGAGTGGAGTTAGAACCCGGCGAAGCTTAAAAAAAACGAAACTCATCCCATTTACAATTTGAAATATATCCTGTATAGGAAAATAACGATAGAGGAGCCGCACAAAAGGAACGGTCCCGTGCAATGTTTAAACTGCCAAGAATTTGGTCACACTAAGGCATACTGCCATTTAACCCCTGTTTGAGTTGTATGTGGAGAATTGCATGGTACAGCTCTCTGCGATAAGTCTAAAAATTACCCTAATGTAAAAAAATGCAGCAACTGTGGTGGTAATCACACTGCCAACTATAGAGGATGCTCTATATACTCTATCGTAAAGCGCTCGGTTGGACCGAAACCTAATCCCCCTCAAATTCAGGTAACACATCAAGTTAACACTAATGACATTCAGGTACCGCAGCCTAGTAATAACAGAACATCCTACGCTAACGTCCTAAAATCAAACCATATGCCAATGCAAGGTGATTTGCCATATAATGATGAGACTCCAGTTTCTAATTTAAGTCGTCTAGAAAAGACCATGGAAACACTAGTGCAAACAGTAACTAACTTTACGAACACAATGGGTAATATGATGCAGGAAATATTAAGAATGCAATCAATGTTATTGCAAGCTGTACTTAACAAGCCATGAATTGTTTAAAAATTTGTTTTTGGAACGCAAACGGCATTCGCCAACATAAAAATGAACTAGAATACTTTCTTAAAAGTAAACAAATTGATGTAATGATGGTTTCTGAAACTCATTTGACCTCAAGAAATAATTTTAAAATTAATGGTTATATATTATATGATACCAAGGACCCTCGAGATAGAGCTTGTGGAGGTTCTGCTATTTTGATAAAAGCCCGAATCAAACACTACTTAATGTGTGATCATCGTGAAGATTATCTGCAAGCAACGAACATTTGTGTTGAAGAGTTAAATCGAAACTTAGTACTTTCATCTTTATACTCTCCACCTAGATTTTCAATATCAGAAAGCCAATATTATAAATATTTTAAATCATTAGGACCCTGTTTCCTAGCCGCTGGCGATTACAACGCTAAACATACCTTCTGGGGGTCACGGCTCATTACACCAAAGGGTCGTGTTTTGTATAATACAATGTCTAAAATGGATTTAAATGTGGTCGCGAGTGGACAACCAACTTATTGGCCTACTGATCAGCAAAAAATTCCAGATGTCATCGATTTTGGCGTGGTTAAAAACATCCCCGCAGAAACGATTCATGTTGAAGCTTCTTTAGAATTATCTTCTGATCACACACCTACAATTCTTACCATATCAAACCCTAATAGAATTGTATCTCCGTCTGGTTACATAGTGACGTCAGCCACATAAATAAATTGGTTAAAATATAAAAAATATCTCAGTACCCACTGCACTGAAAATATTCCGCTTAGAACACCGGAGAATGTGAATCTTTCTATTGTAAATTTTGACAATTATCTCAAACTAGCTGTTCAACATTCTAGCATAGCCCGCAAAAATATCAAAAATAGTAAAATATATTCTACAGATGTCGAGCGTCTCTTGACTGAAAAAAGGAGAGTTCGAAGAGAGTGGCAATTGCACAGATCACCTCAACTTAAAAATTTACTAAAAGAGTGCACAAAAAGGCTAAGAAAGTTACTGCAGTCTCAAAAAACGGCTTCTCTGGAAAAATATCTTAAGGAACTCGATGCAACTCCTCAATCTGACTACTCATTATGGCGTGCAGCTAGAAATCTTAAAAGACCAGTTATCACTAAACCGCCATTAAGAAACTTAAATGGAAGTTGGGCATGAAATGATATAGAAAAAAGGAAATCTTTTTGTTAATCATTTGAAAAACGTATTTACCCCGCATACATCTCCCGATATTGCGGTCGAGTTACCACCTGTTGCTGTTAGAGCAGCTGTTCCACTAAGATTTGAGATAAGAGAAATCGAAAAGGCTATTCATGATTTAAACCCCGAGAAAGCCCCTGGTTTTGATAAGATCAGTAACAAAATGCTTTTGGAGCTACCCAGCATAGCAAAGAAAATTATTCTACTAATTTTTAATGCTATTTTACGCCTTGAATACTACCCACAAGAGTGGAAAGTATCCTTAGTTACCATGATACCCAAACCAGGAAAGGATCCCACAAAAGTTGAATCATATAGACCTATAAGCTTATTGTCTAATATATCAAAGCTATTTGAGAAACTACTAGTGTCAAAAATAACACCGATGTTAAATGAAAACAGATGTATTCCCAATCATCAATTCGGCTTTAGAAGAAAACACAGCCCAATTGAACAAACTCATCGAATAGTAAATGTCATAAGAAAAGCCTTTGAAGAAAAAATATTGTTCAGCACTCTTCATCGATGTGTCTGAAGCTTTTGATAAAGTCTGGCATGAAGGTTTACTACTGAAATTGCAGCAAAACTTGCCAGCAAACATACACAAGCTGTTAGAAAGCTACTTAGTCGGTCGGCAATTTATTATTAAAGAAGGCGATTTTTTAAGTTCTCCTCAGCCAATTAACGCTGGAGTCCCACAAGGCAGCATCCTGGGCCCTCTATTATACTTAATTTATTTTTCGGACTTGCCTACAAACAGCTACACCCATACCTCAACATTTGCGGACGATACAGCTTTTCTAAGCGTACACGCAAACTGTCAAGAAGCATCTCGTTACTTACAGGACCATATATTTGAACTGGAAAGGTGGTTAAAAAAATGGAGGATAAAAATCAATGAGCAAAAATGCTCACATATAACATTCACATTGCGTCGGGAAACATGCCCCCCTATTAAAATCGATAATCAAATAATACCCCAACACTCGCATGTAAAATACCTCGGTATACATCTAGATCGGCGTTTAACGTGGAAATGGTATATAGAAGCTAAATTAACTCAAATGAAACTAAAAGCAATCCAAATTAATTGGCTTATTGGAAGAAATTCTGTTCTTAGTCTCGATTGCAAACTTCTACTCTACAACTCTATCTTAAAGCCAATTTGGTGCTACGGTATTCAGTTATGGGGCACTGCCTCGGCTTCTAACATCGAAAAAATACAAAGGCGCCAAAACAAACTTCTTCGAATAATCACAGCCGCCCCCTGGTACGTCAAGAACTCAAATATCCACAAGGATCTCAATGTGCCATTGGTAAAAACTATGATAACGAAATATGCAGTAAAATATTTAAAAAGGCTGGAACTGCACCCAAACCCATTAGCTCGAAATATTTTAAATTATGGCGGCCACACTCGCTTAAGAAGAAGAGACACTGCAGCACTCACCCAATCAGATGAGCGATAAACACCTTCATATGTGAACAGAAACCGTGATGACTAAATCTTTTTTGTCTAGCACTGGCAGGACATAAAGTAAATATTAGGATAAGATTTGATTAATTATTGTTAGTTCATATTTAATATATATGAAGATTCAATAAACAAATACTGAAAAAAAAAAAAAAAAAATTAATGCCTATATGAACAATAAAAACGGAAATTTACTTTCCTAGAGGAAACAAAAATCATTAAATACAACTATAAAAAGACAAACTGGAAAAATGTAAGAAACGTATTGATCAAAAATTGAATGATAATTTACGAATTGATACAAATCGAAATCTAACAAACCTAGAAATTGATACACACATCAGTAGATTGAACAAGGCAATTATTGAAACAATTGATGAGTTGACAACTAGGTATAAAAACGTGAATGATTTTCCTAAGATAGAAATTACAATTATAAAAAAAATTATATTGCGAAAAGACTAAGTTAGTTACAAAAATAAAAAGACACAATCGATTAGAAAATACTCTATCAGAAGAATCACTCAATATATTAAAGGCAAATTTAATAAGGTTAAGAAAACTTATTAATGATAATTTTACGCTAGCTCTCAATAAAAATGTTAGAAATAAATTTACTTATGAAGATCCGAAAGATTCTAAACGCATGTTTGGACAAATAAATAAGAATTTTAAGAAACTTCAACCATTAATTCTTCAAAACATCAAAGTTCCGGAAAATTCCAGATTTATATCTGATAACTTAGGAATGGACCCAAATAGTTTAGAAAGGGATAACTTAAACAATTTTATAGTTGAAGATCAAGACCAAATGCTTGATACTATTGGTGCTTTCTTTGAAGCAGTGCACGCTTATAAAGAAACTAGCCCAGCGAACAATTTACAAATGCATGTTAATAATTCCTTTAATCGATTTTTAGATTCTTAAGCTTTATTCGAAAACAATCAAAATACTATAACGAATTTTAACGACAGAAAAACATCCAATGGTCTAAGCGAACCACAGTCCGAAAATTATTTTATAACGAGGGACAAAATAATATACATTTTTTCAAATCTAAGAGGAAAATTATCTTCAGGTATAGATGAAATACCAAATATTGTTTTAAAAAATTTACCAGAGCTAATGATTGTAGATTACTGTAGTTTATTTAATAATATGCTCCACAATTCGTATTTTCCCAATCAATGGATAAAAGCAAAAGTGGTTATTTTACCAAAAAAGGCAAAGATTTCAGTAATCCAAAAAATTTTCGTGCCACAAGTCTACTCCCTAACATAAGCAAAGTTTTCGACATGTGCATTAATAAAAATATAATAAAATTTTGTAAAGATAAAAACTTAATTTCAGAAAAACAGTTTGGATTTAAGCACAAAAATTCGTCCATTGATGCCATACATTTACTTATATCGAATATCAATTGGAATTGGAACAAGAATCTATGTACAGTAGCGTGTCTTAATGATATGGAAAAAGCGTTTGATACCATATGGATACCAGGATTGTTATTTTAATTAATTAACTATATATTTCCATTATATCAAATAATTCTAATTTATAATATGATTAGTGATAAATCTTTTTTAATATCACATCAAAATCATAAAAGTAAGAAAACGTTTAAAATAATCAATGGTCTACAACAGGGAATATTATTTCGTTTGCAGATGATATAATTATATATCACTCTAATAATACAATTGAAAAAATCAATCTTAACCTACAAAAATCATTAAATACCATAGAAACATACGCTACGGATTGGATTATGAAACTTAATGCGGAGAAATGTGAAACAATTTTATTTAGACCTCCAGTAGATAAATGTAATAGTAAAATTAAGAGAAATTGGAAGTTATTTTGTATTAAGTCCACACTGAATAATTGTATAATAAAAAATAAACCTATGGTGAAATAACTAGGTATTTACTTAGATAAATTCCTATATTTTAACAGTCACGTGGACCAGGCAATATTAACAGCTAAAAATGCATTTTTTATGTATAAGGAACTATTTTATTCAAAATACATTGATAAAAGGGTCAAAATGATAATGTACCAGTCTTTAATCAGACCAATTATAACATACGGATGTCCTACTTGGTTTAATATTTCACCCTCATACATGGAAAAGATCCGCGTATTTGAAAGAAAGTGCTTAAGGGCTTGTACGTCATTATTTAGCACACCTCAAAGTAATTGCACAAAATATATATCAAATAAGAAATTATATAATATCACAAATATTATTAGAATTGATAACTTTATCATAAATTTAATAACAAACAATATATTAAGATGTACATTATGTAAAGAAAACAATCCAATATTGGCCCCATACTATACAAGTGAAGAGTCTTACACCTTGCAAAAAGGATTTGTACCACCAGAAGCTTTTTTGTATCTCGATAAACTAAATATTATTCAAAATGAAAATGGCATAACAATTTTTAACCACAATTTTAGACGTGCTAATATAAAAGCAGTAAACTGCGTTTTAAAAACTTATAATAACTTCAGAAACGATACAAGTATATCTTTAAGAGATAGTAAACAACAAAAATTCAGTACCAAAAAATGTTGGTGGCTATCTAAATAAATTGAAATTCCTATTTTTAGCTTTTATCTTCATCAAATTATAAAAAATGATGTTTTTATACCTTTTTTCATTACAAACTTTATTTATACATATATACATATTTCAAATGAAATTCTCAATCTTTTACCTTTTTGTAAATACAAAACTCCCATGTACAATACTATATTAAATATGTATAATTTTCAGGATTGACATTAAAACACATTAATGTTTAAAATCGTTTTAAATACAAAATTCTCTTTTTCACTCTACACTTAAATGAAACTTAATTCACCGATGGGGTAAGTTTAAATTCAACTTAAATATCCATTGGATTATCTTAGCAAGGTGACCTCAATATCACAACAATACAACAACAACAGGCAAAGCAATAACAAGCGGCCGTTTTTTGAGACCACCTTGTAAATAGGTACACTTTTTTGTGATATATTTTTGTATTTGGTAGTGCTACCATACTTGTTTCTTAATTAAATAAGACTTTTCAAATAAAACTCAAAAAATCAATCTGTATTTAAAAAGGATTTAAGTTTATATGAAAATTAACATAATATAGATTTAAATACTATCCTGAAAATTGGGCATAAGAATGTTATGAATTATATTTTAATAAACATAAAAAAAACTTTAGTTTTCCCTGTTCGGAGGTTCGTAATGAGTCTCCAGGGTTTCTACGTTTCCCTGTTTTTGTATAGTATGAACACTTGAATAGCCTGTTCCTCTTGTATTATTATTGTATCTATTATCTGTATTGCAGTGGTGTCAATTATGATTGTCTTGGTGCGAATACTCTTGTCTCTTACATTACCAGCGGGAGGAATCTGCGGTTGCGAGGCCTATTACGAGGCCTAATTAACATACATATTTTGCTATGAAGACTTTAGAGCAATTAATAATAATACAATTATCGAAAAATGTTGAGTTATGGACAGACACAATCAGTTATTATTTAAATACATTTAATTTGGAACCTGCATTTCGCAGAAACTTTGCTTATTTTTTGGAAAAATTGAGCATTTGACAATATTTGAAGTCTTTTTAGAACCTTATACAATTCTTTCCAAAATTTTTAATTTGGTGCTCAACATATCTTTGCGAATGCCAACAATGAAAATTCATTTGCACATACTAATGCAAATAATAACCCCATTAAGTTTAAAAATATTCTATAATTATTAACCACCATTATAAAAAGAGAAGATTTTACTAGCCTATAAAAATATACTTTTATTTACAATAATATCTTCTAAATTTATATTGCAGTTTCGAAACAACAAAACATTTTTTAGGTTTGCGGACGTTAATTTATTGTGTTGTTTTGAGCAAATGTATTTCAAATCGGAAAATATTTGTTCGCAAAGATATATTGAGAAAAAAAACCGACAAACATTTGAAGGAATTTTTTTTTAATACAGGATATAGTGCCCCGTCTAAATTTTTCCAGAACTCAATAATATTTTCCCTATCTGGATGATTAAATTTTTAATAAACTCATCCGCTTGTATGCTCGTTATCGCTGTCTACAAGACTAATTAATAAAATTCAAATTTGAAGTTTACAGAAGCTCAATAAACACAACATCAAGGCGAATTCATCACAGTTATTCTTGATACTACAACAAGTACACTACACCTCGTACAAAAACCACAAGCAATTTGTTTTTTTATAATCATTGTACAATGTCAAAAACAGAAATAAAACAAAACAGAAACAAAGATAATAAATAATAAATATATTATTTCTGTTTAGAGGCCTCAAAACAGGCCGTGCGATCGTGCGATATTTCCCGCTGAATGAGAGTGTTTTGCAGTAAACAATTATATTTTACTAATTAATTCATTTATTAATGATGTGCTAATAATCCCAATTTATGATAAAAAACACTGAAATTTATTGTTGTGGGAAAGCTAGTTTCTATGCGCATTTCGCTGGTTGCTTAGGCCAGCTCGTCAGGAAACTTTTTCCAAATACTTTAGAAAAGCTAAAAATATTATACAAGTAAGACCATAAAGTGAATAAGAATTTTAAACACTCAGCTTTTACTTGTAACAATATCAAATATCATTATATTTTACGCTCGCAAAATAAAAGAGCGTAAGCGTACATGTGAGTTTTGCTGACACAATTGTATATGACGCTGACATCCCTGCTGTATTGGCTTAATTGTTATTGTTATTGTAATTATTGTTGTGGTTATTATTGTTATAGTGTCTGTTATTGTTGTAGTTTCTGTTAATGTTGTTATAGTTTCTGTTGTTACTGTTAGAGTTTCTGTTGATATTGTTATAATCTCTGTTATTGGTTAAAATTTCTATCGATTTGTGGATTTAGATAATTTCTATTCCTGTTATTTTTAAATCCTGAATTGATTATATTTGTGTTATTATAATAGTTTCGTCTATTATTGTTTATTTATAAGGTTGTAAATGTTTCTGATAGTTCTAGTGATCTTTCCTGTGTACTTGCAATATCATAGGCATGTGCTAAGGTCTTGGGTTGTGCAGCTATTACAGCAGTTCTTATGTTTTTATAGTGCCAGTTTTTCATTCATAGAGCTAATTGCAGAGCGAGCTACTTGATTTGAACTGTTCTCTAGTTCTGAAATTTGTACTAATGTCAAGTCTGCCGTCAAAGTGGTAATCCGTTCTTTGTAATTAAGTACGTTTCCTTTTTGTTTGGTATTCTTTAATTCAAAATGTATGCTACTTGCTTGTTGATTTGAAAGGTTTTACTAAAGCTGTCTTCAGCTCCTCGAAAGGCTCAGGTGTGTTTTCTATAATCAAAATGTCCCTAACTTTGTCTACTAACTTTATCGCTACTACATATATTATTAGATTCTTTCTTCCCTGCTTATTTAGCTCAGAATGAACCATTTTTATCATTGAAAGGAAAATATCAATATGTTTTGGCTTTCCGTCGCAGACTGGAATTATATCCATATTAAAATTAGTTGCGTATTACAGTGTATTGAAAAAATATGATTTAAATGGAAACTAAAGCAAATTATGGGCCGATCATCACAGAGTGTTTTAGTTTTATTTCTAGATGTTTTAAACTTTAAAAGCTATGATTAGCTTTGGTTTAAGCTTATCTGAAAAACTCAATTTCGTATTTATATAAAAGCTTCCGACAAAATTACCGAAAATTGCTCATGCAAAGTTGGGTGATTTTGCATACGACTTTTCGTGATTGCTGGGTAAAAATTCACTTTAAACAATGTACCTCTTTAAAAAATGCTCGAAGAGTTTAAAACTTCTATCGCAAATTGTTTACAAAAAAAAAGGTAAATACGTATTAACTTTGTTATTGTTTTTTTAAAGATACCCATAACAGCTGTGTTTTGTATGTAAACAAAAACTTAAATAATCTACTCAAATTCCATTCTTCTTAAAAATATTTATAGAATACCTCACAAGTTAAAGAAAGCATTCGTTTAAAACGATAATATTTACAGTTATCTCTAGCAACTTCGCATTAAATGCGCATTAATTTTGTCTTTATTTTCTCTATATCTACAGCGTGATCCATTTCGAGGTTCTCTAATTTTTTAAAGAAAAAAACACAGAAAATTCAAATTTAATGGGGAATGTTTATTATCATTTGAAAGAACTTTCTTTGGCATTTATTTTTTGAAGATTATGCCTATCAAATGTTGGCCGTTGCTTCGTCGCAGATGGTCCATCCGTTGAGTCCAATTTTCGACGACACGTTCGAGCATTTCGACAGTGGCGCCGTTTTACTGAAACCAAATATCGCCGAGATCACGAGCTTCAATTTCAGGCATCAAATAGTCGGTTATAATGGCACGATAACGGTCCTAGTTGCTGCGAACGGCGCCGAATCGACTCTCCACGGTCATCGTGTGCACTCTCAGCTACATCCACTATATTTTCTTCACAGCATGCTGCACGTGGTCTATTTGATCGAATATTATCCACTAATGAATGCTTGGTCTCAAAATGGGTGATGGTGTTGCGAATAGTTAGCTCAGTAGGCCGATTATGTTGACCATAAGTTGAACGAAGTGCACGAAACACATTCCTCACAGAACGTGAATTTTCGTGATAAAGTTGAACGATTTATAAACGTTGTTCAGGGTTAAGTCTTTCCATTATGAAATGCCAAACAATACTAAACAAAAATAACATGACAGCATGACACGACTCAGACGTGATTTGTCAAAAAAAGGCTATTGAAAAAATTATCTATACTTGGATCACTCATTATTTTGTCTGTTTCTGATATTATATCAAGCCTAAATGTTGGCCGTTAATATCCGAAAATAAGAATTATCTTTGTATGGGGAAAAGTTTCCACGTACCTACCAAGGCAAGTTTCCTTAATAAAATTCAAATTTGGTGCAAATAGATTCGTTCTCAGGGCACGAGATCTGTTACAAAAATTGTTAGTCGCTAACCCCATTTTTTTAATTTAAATACTGATGTCAGACGGTTCTGTTTCGTGCCGTACAGTTCAGTTCTAAACACTGCCAAATTTTCGTTAATGAATATTTTTAGCTTATTTATGTGTTTCAACAACAACATTAGAGTTTTTAAATCAAAGTATTGTTTAGAAAATATTGTTGGATACCGCCCACCGAAAGTTGGAATATATCAGAACTGAGCTTCATATTAGATCAATGATGAAACGTGATCTTACGGTATTATTATTCGTTGAGGTTGTAGGCGTATTACAGTGCATTCCAAAAGTACGCTTTAAATGGAAATTAGAGCAAATTATGGGCCGATCATCACAATGTTTTTTAGATTTATTTCTAAAAGTTTTAAACTTTAAGAGCTATGTTTAGCTTTGGTTTGAGGCTAATCTGAAAAACTCAATTTCGTATTTATATAGAAGCTTCCGACAAAATGACCGTAGGCAAAGTCGTTGCAGCAATGTATGTAAAAAGACCAAAAATTGCTCATGCAAAGTTGGGTGATTTTGCATACGACTTTTCGTGATTGTTGGATAATCATTCACTTTAAACAATGTACCTCTTTAAAATATGCTCGAAAAGTTTTAAACTTCTATCGCAAATTGTTTTAAAAAAAAAAAAAATGTTAATACGTATTAACTTTGTTATTGTTGTTTTAAAGAAACCCACAAAAACTAAAAAAAATCTAAATTCCATTCTTTTTAACAATATTTACAGAATACCTTAGAAGTTAAAGAAAGCATACGTTTCAAACGTTAATATTAACAGTTTTTTTTTAACAATTTCGCAATAAATGCGCACTTAATTTGTCTCTATGTCTATTTTGTCTGTTTCTGATATTATATCAAGCCTAAATATTGGCCGTTAATATCCGAAAATAAGAATTATCTTTGTATGGGGAAAAGTTTCCACGTACCTACCAAGGCAAGTTTCCTTAATAAATTTAAATTTGCTGCAAATAGATTCGCTCTCAGGGCACGAGATCTGTAACAAAAAATGTTACTTTAGTTAGTCGCTAACCCCATTTTTGTAATTTAAATACTTATGTCACACGGTTCTGTTTCGTTCTATACAGTTCAGTTCTAAACACTGCCAAATTTTCGTTAATAAATATTTTTAGTTTATTTATGTGTTTCAACAAAAACATTAATATAAGCTTATTACAGTACATATATTGAAAAATTCTGATTTAAATGGAAACTAGAGCAAATTATGGGCCGATCATCACAAACTATTTTGGTTGTATTTCTAGTTAGATGTACTAAACTTTATTGGACCTAATACCAATAAAAAGCAATGATTAGCTTTGGTTTTAGGCTTTTTAAAATGAGTTTTTTGAAGGGATTTTTTTTTAACCTATTCCAAATTATGGAAAAAACTTAATTGGACTCAATTTTAATACAGTAATACAATTAGTTAGTGTTTTAGGCCTTTGAAGGTGCTTTGCTTGCGATTTTGGACAGATCATTACAAAATTATTTGAGTGGGCTTTTTAAGCCCAGTAAAAACACGATGGGAATAATACTAATTTTTAAATGCTCTGAAAAACTCAATTTCGTATTTAAATAGAAGCTACCGACAAAATGACCCTAGGAAAAGTCGTTAAAGCAATGTATAAAAAAAGACCAAAGATTGTTCATGCAAAGTTGGGTGATTTTCAATACGACTTTTCGTGATTGCTGGGTACCTCTTTAAAAAATGCTCGAAAAGTTTTAAATTTCTATCGCAAATTGTTTTCAAAAAAAAGGGAAATACGTATTAACTTTGTTATTGTTTTTTTAAAGAAACCCATAACAGCGGTGTTTTGTATGTAAACAAAAACTTAAATAATCTACTTAAATTCCATTCTTCTTAAAAATATTTAAAGAATACCTCACAAGTTAAAGAAAGCATTCGTTGCGGTTGTAGGCGTATTGCAGTGCATTCCAAAAGTACGCTTTAAATGGAAATTAGAGCAAATTATGGGCCGATCATCACAAAGTGTTTTAGAATTATTCCTAGATGTTTTAAACTTTAAAAGCTATGATTAGCTTTGGTTTGAGGCTTATCTGAAAAACTCAATTTCGTGTTTATATGGAAGCTACCGACAAAACGACCGTAGGCAAGTCGTTGAAGCAATGTATTAAAAAGACCAAAAATTGTTTATGCAAAGTTGGGTGATTTTGCATACGCCTTTCGTTATTGTTGGGTAATCATTCACTCTTAATAATATAACTCTTTTAAAAATGCCGGAATAGTTTTAAAATTCTATCGCAAATTTTTTTCAAAAAAAAAAAACAAGTTAGAGTGCTATATTCGGCTGTGCAGAAGCTTTGATACCCTCAACCGACAGAAGTGGGCTCTATATGATAAAAACATTAATATTATTAATTAAGCCTCACAAAAACGAACGTCAGCATTAAAATTGGTTGCGGTTTAGACCTATATTAAATTATTGACCGACAATAAGAAAGTATTAGGCGTTTCTTGTTAGAACTTTGAACTGGCTTGAGTAAAATATCACGTAAGTAACAGTTTAGCCGAACTAAAATGATTTTTAGGAGGATAATTTGTATTGGACCTATGGTAAACTATGGACCAATAAACCCAAAATAAATTAGAATAAATTTCAATACAGCAGTGTATTTAGTTTTAGCGTTAATAGTGAACTTCACACAATTGCATGATATATTTTCTGGCCATATGAATGTAAGTTGCAAGAAATTTTACCGCAAGATCTATATCTGTTATGGTTTTAGGCGAATGTAATTATTTTTCCAAAGGGGTCTTTATTTGATTTTAGGCGCAATAAACTGTTTTCCGAGAGTAGGGTTTATATGGGGCCTAGGGTAAATTATGGACCGATCTGCACGAATAAGATAGCATTATTTATTACGGTTTTAGGCGTACTGAAGTCTTTTCCGGGAGTAGGTTTTTTATGGGGTAAATTATGGACCGATCTTCAAAAAATGTTAAAGTGTTATTTCAGGTCCTAAAAAACTGTGATGTACCAAATTTTAGTATGCTAGCGTTATTTATTACGGTTTTAAGTTCACTAAGCTGTTTTCCGCGAGTACGGTTTATATGAAGCCTATGGTCAGTTATGGACCGATCTTCACGAAATTCGTTAGTGTGATTTGCAGTTATATAAAGCAAAATCGTGCAAAATTGTATATCATTCCGTGCATTATTTCACCTTTTATGTTAGTTTTTGTATCAAAATTTTCAATTTCAATTTTTTTAGGGTGGTGGTTGGTAATGAATAAAAATGTGGCATAGTTCTTATCCTACTTTACCGATGTTGCTGTATATCAATCCCAAACTGCTTAGGATAACTACAAGCAATTTGAGACCAAGTTTGTTCTTTTCTTTTGCGTTTTTCGAAAGTGAGCGTGTTTTCAACAGACGGACAGACAGATGGACATGGCCAAATCGACTTAGAATTACTCGCCAGAATATATATACTTTATGGGGTCTTAGATGTATAATAAAAAACTTTCACACGGAATGACAAACTTAGTATACCCTCATTCACCACTAGTGGTGGTGGAGGGTATAAAAAGGTTAATAAGTATTAACTTTGTTATTGTTATTTTAAAGAAATCCATAACAGCTGTGTTTGGTATGTAAACAAAAACTAAAAAATCTAAATTCCTTTCCTTTTAACAAAATTTACAGAATACCTCACAAGTTAAAGAAAGCATACGGTTGAAACGACAATATTTACCGTTTTTTTAGCAATTGCGCATTAAATTTGTCTCTATTTTCTCTATGTCTTTTTTGTCTCTTTCTTAAAACATAATATTTAACCTTAAAAAAGGGACTAATGATTTTAAATATTTTACAAAAATATTTGCTACTATATCTCTAAATATAAAAACAAAAACTTTCGTAGTTACAAGATATATAAGCGTTTCATTTGATAAGCATTTTTTTATGTGGGTTATGTTCCTCTACCCCAAATGGTGACAATAGAAATTGAGACCATATTTTATCTCAGAAATATCCAGCGCTTCAAATTTCATAATGTTCTAAATAAACAAGAATTTGTTATCACCTTGTAATCGAAGTAAAGTGATAAATTGTTGAATTTTTAATTTTGTAAATTTGAAGTTTGTTTTATTTATTCCTGTAGCTCGATGTATATTAATACAGCTGTAGGGTACCAGCTTGAACTTAGGCGTTCAAAAGAACTGCCAGAAAAGTTTGAGAGGCTTCAAAATAAAACAAGGCTGATGAAGCCGGTTAACGTTACAAATCAAAGTCTGCCTTTATTAATTACACTGTACAACAAAATGAAATTTTTTCAAAATAACAATAAACTGCCAACTAATTTTTATAGAAGGGTCAAAAAAATATACACGTGTATCGGCGTTTTAAAAGTTTACATCTGAAACTCATTTGACGGCCTATTTAAATTTGCACCCATGTGTAGTAAAACTACGTAGAAAATCGTATGATACTTAGGTTTTTGGTATGAAGTGGCTTCAGAAGATTTATAAATAACATTAGAAGCAACATTTTGTTGGTATACATTAACCCTCTGACCCTTCTGAAAATGGGACTTTTGCCAATTTTTTTGAAAAAAGAACAGAAATCAGATTTAAAACAGGGATGTATGTAGTTGAAGTATTCTGCGAAAATATTTGTCATGAAATTAAGTCGAAAATGCTACCAGAAACAAGCAAAAACTTAAAAGGCAGTGTATGGGTTAATTATATCTTATATATAAATACGGGAGCAATTTGTTTTAGTTGATTTTTAAGTATCTTACCGTCCACCGATTTTAATGAAACATACAGTGCCAGCTCGCTAATCCGAAGGTGAGTCATCCGAATTATCCAGTAATCCGAATTGAATTTATGACGTATTACATACTCTATAGTCCGCATTGATTGCAAGCTCGCTGAACCGAATTTTTATTTTCCTCCTTTTTATACCCTTCGCCAAAGGTCAAGGGCATATATACCTTTGTTATTCCGTCATTTTAAAAATCGTCAAATTTAGTTTATAAATCGTCCAATCTTCAATAAACCATTTTTGTACCTAAAAATTGTCAAATCTGGCAGCCGTGAATTGAATATTGATAAGTTAAGTATTTCGCGATTGAATAATAGTACTTGAATCAATCTTTCTGTGCTTGATTTAAGAAACTCGGTACTCACTGTGAGTACGGATGGGTTGATTTTATAAAAAAATAAAAATATTATATTTAAAAAGGCTTTAATTTTATCATTTTTGATTATTAAGAATAAAATAAATTTGTTTTGGAACCCTGGTGGCTTGTGTTTTATTTTCGAATATGGTGATTTATAATACATAATTACAGCACATTAAGTAAGCCGAATATCTCGTTAATCAGAATCAGGGTCTTCAATCATTAATTCGGATTAGCGAGCTGTCACTGTATATCGTTTTAAAGATATTTCTGTGTAGATATGCACAATATAAATTTCTTTTTAAATTTTTAGGATTTTGGTGTTTCAAATCATTTTAATTTATTTTGCAGCCACATGCACACACATGTGTTAACGGTGGTTGAAAAATCTTCTGAAGACACTACATACCAAATCCCTAAGCATCATACGATTTTCTACGTTTTTTTACTACACAGGGCCATAAAATGAGTTTTAGATGTAAACTTATAACCGATACGCGTATATCTTTTTTTGTCCCACTTCAAGAATTAGTCAGAAGAACATTTTTTTTTGTTGGACTGTGTTATTGGTTCTTCTTATATACTACCTATGAGAATTTTACTTAACCTTGGAGGTATCAAGAATTTCACTTTGTATAAATATTTTGACCAATCAAAATATGCGTGTTTGAAATGTACTCAATTAAATTTGTCACTCATATATATTCCGATTGATCAGCAATTATTACACTGTGCTAGTTAAAAAAAAAACAATTATGATAATTAATAATTATAGTAATATAATAATTAATAACAATAAATAATTATTAATAACACTGTGCTAGAATTTGACACTTTTTATGGGACAAGGCGGAGGACCTGGCGTTTTAGCCTTATTCGGGTACGCTGAATTCAGTGGGGTCTATCGTTTTTTTAGGTTATTTAATTTAAAAAAAACATTATTTTTCTGGGCATGCTGTACAAACATGATTACACGAACATGTGTGTGTGGTATGCTGAATGTTTGTTTAAATTTCAATCTCTTTACTACAGTGACGTAAAAAAGACGTCAAAATAAGAGTAAAAAGTTAACGGACCTGCGCAATGCGCTATCTGGTTTTCTTTGTTCCATGCATTAATATCATGCTATTCGCATTGACTTACATTCAAAAATACCGTAATTTTTCCTTGTATATGCCAATAAGTGCGGCAGTCACCCTACTCTTATAAAGGTGGCATGTATAAAT
Organism: Pollenia amentaria; assembly: GCA_943735925.1. NCBI lineage: Eukaryota > Metazoa > Arthropoda > Insecta > Diptera > Polleniidae > Pollenia > Pollenia amentaria. The sequence continues at coordinate 219,804,790 of OX031006.1, read as the reverse complement.
TTCAGAGTGGTTAGTGTGTATGCAGTGTACATTTATGAGGTAAAGTACAAAATTATGTTATGAGGTTGATATTAATTTTAAAGCTGATTATACCAAATATTATTTAGATATCTTCAGCTATACGAAATTTTTTGTTTTAAAGTGATTCTAGAGAGGGGTTTATATGGTACCTATGGTCAGGAATGGCATTTGTATTAGACCTATGGTCAAACATGGAGCAATTCAAGTAAAATTTGGTAAGATTATTTAGATAATCCTCTTATGAGCATGTCATTATTACTGGCGATTTTAATTCGAATATTTTATTAAACCCTTATCTAACCGACAATATGCTCACACTTGGCTTAAATTCCCCGAACACAAATAATGCTACACATTTTACAAGTACCAACAACACACTTCTTGATCTTTTATTCGTCAGTGATATTGCGAAGGTGTTACTTTATGACCAATTGTCTTCCTCCTGCTTCTCGCGCCATGACCTAATTTTCATTACGTATAAGTTTCAGCTAAATGTACCTGAACGATTTATTAGATAGTAGGTTAGAGGCAAAATTCTGGAGAATTGATTGGAGTGTGCCATATAAACTAATTTCTGTTGACGACCAACTCGCTTTTCTACAAAGTAATCTAGATTATTTGTACAATCTTTCGGTTCCCTTGAGAACAAAAATTGTAAATCGCCACAAAAAGCCCTGGTTTTCTCATGACATAGAACAGGAGATTAGTCGCAGAGATTGTCTTTATGCTCGGTGGAAACGTTTTAAAACCGCAGAATTGTATGAAGAGTACCGAGTAACACGTAAAGCTGGGATCACACGATTGCCGCAATGCACCAATGTTCACACTTTTTAATACCCAAATCGTGTGACTGCACAACCAAATGCCTTATGTACCAATCGAGGGCAATATTGTGCTTACTTTTACCAATAAAATGCAACCCTAGTACGGTAATCGTGTGACTACTTGATATGCAACCGCGCGTCAATAAAAATGACAAAAATGTACCAATATTTATTGGGTTCTTGTGCGGCAATTAAACAACACAATACGCGCCAATATTTGCATTTTTTTAATAAATTTACTTTTGTGTGTTTCTTTTAGTAGGAATAAATTAAAAATAAAAATTTAATTTATCAAAAATAAAAATTGGTAATTTAGCAAGTCATTAATAAATAAATTTTGTATTCCCGAAAATAACTTTTGATAGGTATAAATATATTTATTTTTTTTTTTTAAATTAGTGCAATAGCTGTTCAGGACAATATAAAAGAATATATACAGAAAAACGGAGCAAAATGTATTGAAATTCTTTAAAGCGAATTTATTTTTGAATATAAATATTCTCTATTTCAGTATTGTGGTTATTTTATTGAACTGTTAATGGTTTTTAATCCAAATTCAGATATTTTTAATTAGGCTTCAGTTCATTGAATTTAATTTTCATTAAATTATTTTTATGAAGACAGGAATTTTTACAACATGAAATTAATTAAAATATAATTGATAATTTTTCATTCTTGACTCTCTTTCTCTATTTCTTTATATATTTAAAAAACAATTTTACTCTGTTAATTTTTGGAATTTCATATAGGTATTTTACTTAAAAAAATTAAAATAAAACTATTTAACAAAAATTTGTTTGAATATATGATACAATTTTCTTATTTTTAATGAACAAGCTACCACAACAGCTGTTTTCGCAGTTGACACAAGTAAGAACAATAGTGTGTATTGATAGTTTTAGTTTATTGGGGCAATTTCATTATTGTGCGTCAATAAGCACAATCAAAATTGTGTCATATTGGTGCATTTGCGGCAATCGTGTGATCCCAGCTTAAGATAACAAACAGGCTGATTAAAAAAGCCAAATCTGACTATTACGCCTCGAAGTTCTCAACTGCCATTGACTCGAAGAAAACGTGGCAAACGATTGGTGAAATCGATATTGGCAAACCTGTTGTTCAAGTACACTGTTCAGCCGCTGCAAACGCCTTAAATGCTCAATTTTTAAATATTCCAACTGTTCAACCAATTTCTGATTACTACAATTTCCCTAGTGACATTTTAAACAATAGTTTCACTTTTGCAAACGTAAGCCAATGTGATGTTTTATCCAGCCTTTTGTCAGTAAAATCCAATGCTATTGGTGTTGATGGGATAGATCCTAGGTTTATTAAAATTTTAATTCCAAGACTTCTTCCTTTCATAACGTTCGTTTTCAACAAGATTTTTACAACCAGCTGCTATCCTAAAATGTGGAAACTTGCTAAGATTATTCCTTTACCGAAAACTAATTCTGATTACAGGCCCATAGCAATTTTACCATTTTTATCTAAGGTTTTTGAAAGATTAATTCACAACCAAGTATCACAGTATCTTGAATCCAACAATATGCTCAATGATCGGCAATCTGGTTTTCGTAAAAATCATAGTTGTATAACGGCCCTGGTAGATGTTTCAGAGGATATAAGGCAACAGGTAGACTGCGGTAAATTTACATTTTTAGTTCTCTTGGCTCCTTCAAGAGCGTTTGATATGGTTGACCATAACATTTTGTGTAATAAACTTAACCACATATTTAGATTTGCACCAACTGCCACAAGTCTGATATCTTCCTATCGAACAGATAGATATCAATACGTTGAAACAACTACCTCAGTTTCAAGCTCTTTGCCATTAAGTCGAGGTGTTCCACAAGGATCAATCTTAGGCCCGTTACTTTTTTCGTTATACGTGAATGATCTTCAGAATAGGCTTGGGCACTGTAGGGTTAGATTGTATGCGGATGATGTTCAGCTTTATATTAGCTGCAGTAACACCGCAATTAATGAATGCGTAGGGACCTTAAGCCAGGAGTTAGGTCGCGTTTACGAGTGGGCCACCGCTAATGGTCTGGCAATTAATCATCCCAAGTCCAAGTGTTTGATTATTAAAAAGCGATTAGTAAAACTTGGGGGCAATCCTATTTTAACTTTAAACAAACAGTCCATTGAAATAGTAAACTCTGAAAAAATTCTTGGTATTTTCTTTAATAACACCCTCACTTGGACTAACCACGTAAATTTTGCATGCGGCCGAACGTTTTCAATATTAAGGAATCTGTGGCAAACTCAGTATTGTACTCCTATTAAAATCGGAAAACTCATTGCTAAATCTTATGTAATACCGATATTGTATGGCTGTGAACTATTTGCCAGCTGCGATAGCGAAAGCAAAAGAAAACTTAATGTGGCGTTTAATAACATTGTTCGGTACGTATTTGGTCTAAGGAGATATGACCATATTTCCCCCTACGTTACATTGCTTTACGGAGTTACTTTTGATGATTACTTAAGAGTGCGTATTTTACTGTTTATGCACAAAATTTTATACACACATCAGCCTGGGCATCCCTATACACGTTTAAATTTTTCAACACTTAATAGAGGTAAAAGACTTCTAGCATTTGGTCATCGAACACTGATTTCTAAATACCATTTCCTTATTCATGCAATCAGTCTATGGAACGGAATTCCCTATACATCACAAGCCACTTGTCATTTTTCACTCTGAATACAGATATATTTCGTTTTAGTAATTTCTGATTATATAAAAGTATAGAAATGTATTTTTAAACTATTCTGGTTTTACATTTTTCATTTTTCGTTTCTTTTTTACCTTCTTTTCTAGCTTATTTTTATTAAATCTTGCTTGTTATTAAATTTTTAAATTTTATTGGAAACTTTAAGACTACTATTAATTAAATTTAACGCAATTTTTTATTTTTAATTTAAGTTTTGATTGATTGTATTTGCATATGCTAAGTTCCATACTGCAATATAAGACTTAAGTCTTGTGTATGGAACATCTAAAATTGACAAATAAAATAAAATAAATAAATAAATAAATAGCTTGGACCAAACCAGTCCCGATTGGCATCCCTAGTATGAACATGTGTTTTGTACGAAATATCTGTCCATTCGTCAACCACAATTTAAAACCTTCTATGACATTGTTTGGTTTCTTAAATTTTTAGTTCTTGGTGTATCTATAAATAAAACTGGTGACATTTCCCCATATCAACGATTTTACCGGAATGTTGTAGCTCTTAAGATATGCTAAAACTACTTAAGGTTTGTTTGTGCCTTAACGGGCACTCCGACCTTGGCAATACAATAGGCTAACATTTTACCCAATGATACATTTTTGGCAGCGAATTTTAGTAATGTATTATTTTCCGTCTCTTAAGAACTACTTGAAACTGAGCCAAGTTTTGTTTGACGCTCATTAATACTAATCTTGTGGATTAATCACATGTGACTAATAATTCGTCACGTCGGAGATCATTTGCAACTTATCATTTATGGGCACTTCACACACCTTTCTTTGTGTTTTTAATCCCACGCGAAATATCTCAGAGATAAAATCTGTATAAAAATATATTTAATATTAAGAATACTCTCACACAAATTGCTATTTACCTTTTGAACTAATTTTGTTTGTACATAATGGGTGATTCAAGTAGAGATACTTTTTTCAATAACCTTCTTTTGACAGATCACGTCTGAGTCGTGTCATGCTGTCATGTTCTTTTTGTTTAGTATTAATTGGCATTTCATAATGGAAAGACTTACGCCTGAACAACGTTTACAAATCGTTGAGACCCAGCATTCGTTCTTGGATAATATTCGACCGAATAGACCACGTCCAGCACGCTGTGAAGAAAATATAGCGGCTGTAGCTGAGAGCGTACACGAAGTCCGTGGAGAGTCGATTCGGCGTCGTTCGCAGCAACTCGGACTGACGTATGGAACGACTTGGCGCATTTTACGTCGAGATCTTAAATTGAAAGCGTACAAAATACAGCTTGTGCAACAACTGAAGCCGCTTGACCTTCCCAAGCGACATCGCTTCCCTCTATGGGCTCTTGAAAAGTTCCAAGAAGATCCGAAGTTTTCGAGGCAAATTTTGTTCAGCGATGAGGCCCATTTCTGGCTCAATGAGTATGTAAACAAACAAAATTGCCGCATTTGGGACGAAGAGCAACCTGAAGAGATCAATAACTGTCACTTTATCCAGAAAAAAACAACGGTTTGGTGTGGTTTGTGGGCCGGTGGATTCATCGGTCCATATTTCTTTAAAAATGATGCCGCTGCGAACGTAACTATCAATGGCGACCGTTATCGTGCCACTATTAGATGCCCGAAATTGAAGCTCGTGATCTCGGCGACGTTTGGTTTCAGCAAGACGGCGCCACTTCCCATACATCGCATCAATCAATGGATTTATTGAGAGAACACTTCGGTGAGCACATAATTTCACGTTTTGGGCCGGTCGATTGGCCACCAAGATCGTGTGATATCACACCGTTAGACTTTTTCCTGTGGGGATATGTCAGTTTATGCGGACAAACCCGCTTTGATTCAGGCCTTGGAGCAAAACATCACGCGTGTCATTCGCCAGTTACCAGTCGAAAATTCACAATGGACCTCATTGGTCTCCAAGTGGATGTGCGCCCTTGGGCGCATAACCCTTCTTACCCTAACCAAACCTACCAGTCGAAATGCTCGAACGAGTCATCGAAAATTGGATTCAACAGATGGACCATCTCGTAGCAACGGTCAACATTTGATAGACATAATCTTCAAAAAATAAATGCCAAAGAATGTTCTTTCAAATGATAATAAACATTCCCCATTAAATTTGAATTTTCTGTGTTTTTTTTTTAAGTAGGGAACCTCGAAATGGATCACGCTTTATTAGATCATGTGGTATATGACGTAAAATATGAAGAAAAAGGAAATATCTGAAAAAAATCACTAAAACTGCATACGTCTTTTTTCTATTTATTAAAAAACATTACACAAATAATATACATGCATATGTATGAACTTATCAATATCTATAAAATATATAAAAATAATTAATTCATCCATTTGTTTTATATCACGTATTAAATTTTTATATTTTTTAGAAATTATAACTTATGCAAGCTTTAAAAACCCATCGATAATTATCGATAGTTTTTAAAACTTACAATACATCCTACAAAATACAAAACATTTATAACAAAATCAGTAGAATACGAATTCCCAATTAATCGTCAGAAACTTAAGTCTATTATATAAAATTATGTCTAATGGTTGTCATTTTAGCGTCATCGTCCAAAACTTCAATTTTTGTTAATGCGATTTTTTAAATTTGTGCTTTGGAATTGGGTTAGTGTCCAGATTCTGAAATTCTAGTCTTGCAATGTTTGTATTTAATCTTGTCTTTCCTCTTCCCCTTTTTATATTTTACATATTTAAGTTAAAAAGTGTAAAAATTTCAAACCACAATAGAATTGCAGAATACATGAAACTGAGTACCCCTTACCAATCTTCTCACCTCTCTCACCAATAAACTCAAATATTGCTGTAACAAAAAATGAAAGTCTGGCAGACGTTTCTTTTTTTTAATTTTATATCCCAAGCTGAATATTGTTCAAATAAAAATTATTTTTTTGTTGTTTTAGAGCTTTTATTCAACAAAATTTGTAGAAAATACAATGATTCAAAAAAAAAAAAAAAAAATTGAAATAAAAAAAAATAAAAAAAATACTGGAATTAAAAACAAACATTAAATGTTAGAGGATTTAGTATTCGAAAAATTAAAAAAAATTCACGATATTTTGTAGAAGAACATTCTAGTTACTCGCCTAACACAAGGTTCCTTGTCATTGCATTAAATCGTAAATTCGGGGGAATAAGAGCTGGCCAAAAACTAAAACCAATGTTTGATTTTTTAAGTTGAAGTGAAGTGCAATTCAGTGAGGTTGTTTTAAGGTTGAATCGTTTAAAACAAATGTAAGAAGGGCATGGTCTAGACTCTTAACATTGTGTCGTTAAACTTCCGTACCGGTGTTTTCCAAATACCAACATGCAGCCATGTTCTGGAAATCGAAATCGAATTCGAGTGATATTAAAATGACACATATTTTGGAAATTATCCTGTTATAAATATCGACAAAATAGTTCCTTCCATATACTTCATACTTTCAGTACTACTTATCTCATTTAAAAATAAATTAAAATTTTTAGTTTATTCAATACAAAGTCTTAAAATATTTTATTCAATAAGTTTGGAAAATTCGTATCTTATTCGTAACTTTTAAGTAAAAATTTTTTAAAACAAATGTATGCTCTTTCTTCTACATATATTTAAATCTATTTTTATAATTGGGTATATGATGAAAAATGATCGATTTCAAAACGATCTTTTTATGCACTGTTGAATTGAAGAACTAATGTAGGAATCTTTGGATATCGGAAATACAAATTAATCTCCGAGTGATGAATTAATACAACAAAATAAATCAATTTATTTTGTTGTATCCAAAGAACTTAAAACCCCAATTGGAATATTAAGGTTTGCAAAATAAAACAATTATTTTAGAAAAGGAAATATATTGTTAAATTTCTAGAAGGTTTACCTTAATATATCGCTGCTAAAAAGTAACTGTTATATTAAAATTTATGGTAAAACCGGAAACAAAATCTTTCTGCATTTTAGCTGTTTTTTATTGGGATTTAGGCCTTGTACGGGAAAGAGACAGGACTATTTTAATAAATTTCAGCTCTTGTATATATTTTAACAAGGAGGGAAAACTTTGCTCATCTCAGTTGGAAATGCAAAAGGCACAATAATGCATTTTGGCATTAACATTGCCGCCCGCCTTGCAGTATATGCAAAGAAGGAAACAAATATGTGTTCGATTTTTATGCCAAAGATTTTATTTCGGAATGGAACTAAAAACTAAAACTTAATAATAATTAAATAATAAGATGAAAATATAAACCTTCATAAGTTTAATTCTGTGTGTTGTTTTTTTTTTTTTTTAATTCAATGGAAAAAGGTTATGTACAAATTAAATGAAAAAAAAGAAAAGTTTGGAAAATTCATGATAGTTTACGTTATGTTTTTTGCTATTTGGCCTACAAACTGCATTTGTTTATAACAGACATGGGCCATATATAGTCCAACCGAACATTGTACTCTGGGCTGTTGGAAAGCCAGTCCGGGATAATACTACCTGACACATTACTTTGGGATACAGATCCACGCCAATTACAATATCAATTGAAGCGGACACATAGAATTTAGAATCGGCGAGAAACAGGTCGCGAAAATTCTTTTTGTATGACTCCGGGAGCGAGTGCGCCGGGGTTTGTAATGAAATCCGATGGTCAACACGGAATGTGCCTTTGATTCTGGAGGACGAATCAAACTGGGACTTTAACACAATTGGACAAATTGTTTCTTCCCGAAGTGTATAGGCTGTCAGATTCAGCTTGTCAACTAACCGCTTTGAAACGCGACTAATCGGCGATCTCGAATCCAACAGGCATCGTGCATGTGACGTCGTTGATCCAATTTTGACCAACGCTTTTGGGAGCAACACCAATGTGCTTTGTTTTAGGATCGCGGATAAGGCTGCCGACTTCGACGTGGATGGAGGTGATGAGTCGCGTTTTGAATGTTCTTTAGTGGAATCTCGCTTGTTAGCTGATGTTGAAGCTTGCGACATCGGTGAACGTGATCGGGAACGTGCAGGCAATAAGTCTTTGGCAAGTCGGGGATTTACATTGAATAATGTGTGGTGAGATTTATGGCAATGTTTGCATCCGTGCTTGGAAATACACGTGCCCTGAGAATGGTCATGTGCCAGACAGTTTGAGCAATACTTGTTGTCACGGACTGCACGGATACGATCGGACATATTCATTGCCAGAAATTTGCGGCAAGTTCGGAGTGGATGAGGAGTTTTGCACAAATTTGTTTTGTGACTAAAGCTAACACTACCAAATTTTGTGATCGTTCCGTTTTTTACCATAGACTTTCACCCTCACTCTCGAAAAATAGGTCAGTACCAGCGTTGTCGTTTTGGTTTTTTTTTACCAAAATCGGTTACTTTTCTTCTCAGTGTGAACTTGTGTACTTTTTTCCATTTTGGCTACTTTTTTCTCAACTGAAAAGTAGACAATTCACTTTGGCTTTTTAAAATGGAAACGAGTTAGCTTTCAGTTTCTTTTTCAAGTTGAATGTTTCAAATTAAGTTCAAGAAAACAGCTAATAGAAATTTTAATGAGCATCTTTTTCGATTTTCTTTATAAGTTGTTTTCTTGACGAAACCTCGAAAATAAATTGCTTTAAAATTGCGTGCAGCCTACGTCGCGGCTATAAATTTTTGTGAATTTTAACAAGAAGTATGTGTAACATCTTGAAACCAACACTTGATCGGGTTGTCTGCTGCAGGGTTAGTACTACGAATACCCGCTTCGCTTTCCTGGATATAAATTGTTTATAATATTGATGCATTCATACTCTATTTATACTCTTTTTCATTTTATAACGATTTTTTATGTAACCGATTATCATTAAGGCCAAATAATCTAAATCTAATGTAAATAATAATCACTATTAATTTTTAACTAATAATTACTATCACCACTTCTTTTTACACTTTACCTAAATGATCTTCACGATCACTTAGGGGGTGGTTTGATATTGAACGATGTAAATGTGCGTTTGCTTCTTTATGCAGATGACATTGTTTTTTTAGCAGACGATATAGAAGTTATGCAAAATATGGTAAAAAACTTAGAAAGCTACTGTATTTCAATGGAACATGGAAGTAAACATGATCAAGTCAGAAATGATGGTGTTCAGGATAGCTGGAAGACTTGCAGCTAGAGAAAAAATTGTATACAAAAATCAAGAAGTAAGAATAGTGAATGAATATAACTATATGGGTGTAATCCTGACACCAAAATTGAGTTTTAAAAAACAAGTTGAGAAGAGAAACATTGCATCTAAAAATAGCATTAATGCAACGTGGAGCAGCTTTATGAATAAGCCCAACGTAACTGTAAAAGTGAAATGGAAACTTTTCCAAGCTGTATGTCGTTCAATACAAGCATACGCTGCTCAAGTATGGGGCTATTGTTTGTATGATGAAGTAGATAAACTTCAACGGTACTTTTTAAAAATAATTTTAAAACTACCGGACTTTACACCAAACTATGCATTGTCACTTGAAACTAAAGCAGAATGTAGCTATTTTTACACGCTAGATTTGTATATGAATTATACATACAAAAAATTATTTCAATACAGACAAAATCGATTACCACATTAATTATCTCTGATGATGTTACAAAATAATATATTTTGGGCAAAATACATAAACGCAATGGGCAGGAAATTTGGTATAAGTTTTGGTTTTGAAGATAGTTTTGCGCCAGAATTATTGATTCAAGAATTAAAATCAAAAACTCTTGAAAATATGAAACAACTAGCTTCAAACAGAACGTCGCGTTTTTATAAAAACTTGGACCATAACTTGTCGGTAAATTACATCGATTACATAAAAAACCAATGGCAACTTGGAATTATTTTTAAAACAAGATCAGATTTGTTACCATTAAACGCAAATACATTTAATACAGCTGAAAATAAATCGTGCACATTATGAAATACAGGAGAAGATGAAAATTTTCAACACTTTATGGCAAAATGCCCAATATTTAGGGAATTCCGAAACCGATACTCTGAAAAACCATATCTCAATGGAATGGAACTTATAAACATTTTGAATGGTAAAATACCCAATGGGTGGAAGAGGACTTATAACTATGTCGAAAACGCTTTAAAGTATAGAGAAATTATAGCTGAAGAATTCATGTAATAATATATTTAATCATTATATCTACCAGAGCTGTAAATGAATCATTCATTTTTGAATTAATTCGTGAATCATTCATGCATTGAATTAGCAAATTTTGAATAAATTCTTTTCACACAAATAAATGAATTGAATTAAATTTGAATCAATTCAAACGAATTAGGCAGAAATGAATTTAAATTCGTTTCTAATTCAAATGAATCTGAAAAATGAATTGCAATTCATTTTGACAAATTCAAATGAATCTGTAAAATGAATTGCAATTCATTTGAATTGAATTGATTTTGAATTAATTCAAATGAATTAGAAAAAAAAATTAACAATTCATTTCCGACTCATTGGAATGGAATTGATGGTAATTTGAATTGACTTTGTAAGTAAATCTAAAGTATGCATCACTGTCGTTTTGTTATTCAACAATTTTTTTTGTAAAAGACAGCAAGCTCGTTTTGTAAATCACCTAGCAAAGTCCAAAGCCAAAAAATTCTTAGATTTAAAATTAAAAAGGCTTTTTTAAAATTTAATGCGCCGTTACCATCGTCAGCTACTGTTGAAAGATTATTTTCGTACGCCTCTATTCTAAGCATCCCTAAACGTGGATCTCTTTCAGATGATAATTTTGAAAAGCTATTGTTGTTGAAGGCGAATGATGCATTCTAATTAAATCTAATTAGCCTTATTTTGTTACTAAAATAATAGCATAATTAGTTGATGCAATTAATTCCTATTATATGTTGCCCATTTACTAAAAGAATGTTATAACTCCCAAAAACACCACTTTTGATTTAGTTACACAGAAATATTCGTTATATTCTGCTTCATATTCTGTCGAAATTTTATAATAATAACTTGCATAATCTCCGAGTAAGAAGATAATATGTTCTATAAGATTCCTTCTTTTCAGTGTAAATTGGTTGTCAGTTAAAAATGTTTAATGCGTTTGTGCAAAATCGTGTTTTTTTTTTTTGTTATGACACTCTTTTAGTAAATGAACGCATATGCTTAAGGCTAGTTTACACTATCACACATTTCTAACGTATTCCATAATACTTTGTGTGAGAGAAATCTAATGAGTTTTGTTGTGACTGTCAAAAAATCTAATGTAACATTACAGTTTGTAGTCACACTATCACACACTATCAGTATATAAAAATGCATAAATTATTAACAGAAAAACCAAAAACATAACAAACATAACAATTCTTGAACTAAAACGAGCAAACAAAAGAATAATTTATAATTATGTAATACATATTTTTTAATTAATACATATTAATAAATTTAAACAATAAACTGTAAGATCATTTTATTAGTTATATCAATAGTTTAGGAAAATCTTATCAAATAATAAAAATAATTTGGCTTAAATGTTTAGGATTTCAGCGTTTATGTTCTTTAGTTTTGATTAAACTTGACTTTGAAAACATTCTTTCATTTATCGTAGATGTTCGAGAAATCAAAAGCAACCTATAATACAAAATATCTTATTTCTCAGTCCTCTTCCAGGATTTTTCCTGTTTTAATTTTTTAAAATTTTTCACACCTCGCATTATTTCGTTTAATGTTGTTAAGAGATTGATATGCGAAGATATGAGAAGAAACAATTAACTAAACGCATACATATACAAATTACGGGAAACAAAAGGCTATTAACAGCTAACACTTATTTAAAATGGAGATCACTGAACACCTTCTTTGTTTGTATGAAAAAATATTTTCTGAACACGTACCTTTTGTAAATGAGACAAAACAATTAATTAAAAATACAAAAAAAATATATAATTATAATACAAAAAGTTAAAAATTTTGTTACATCGGTTAATCGTTAATCGAAAATACGCAATTTTAAATTAAACGATCAGTTAAGGTAGTAATGAATCGGTTAACCGATATTTGACGATAAAATCCAAGAAAAGTCTGACCAGTAAATTGATGAAACTTTAGCTTAATTTTTTACAATTTCTATTTATTTACTAAGCTTTATTTGTAAGATGATAATTGTATAATATAATTTGGAAACTGTTAAAAGATGTTTGATCTAGACAAACGTTTTGTAAAAGCAAATAATAAATTATAGGAATTTAATAAATTTTTAATTTGAGATATTTTCCCAAATTAATTTTAAATGAGTTTTAATTTGTAAGTTGTTAAGCATGCCTATATGAACCAGTAGACTTCAAACATATTTTTGAAAAGTTGCAAACAAAACCTCTTAGCCAGAATTATATATTTCAAATTATTTTGTTTCAGCATTTTAGCAACGAATATAATATGAACATGTGTTTTGTATAAACTCGTTAATCACAACTTACAACCTTCCATGACATTGTTTGATTTCTTAAATTGTTAGTTCTTGGTGTTTTAATAAATAAAGCTGGTAACTTTTTCCCATATCAATGATTACGGCGGAATGTTGTAGCTCTTAGAATTAAGATATGCAAAAACTACTTAAGGCTTGTTAGTGCCTTAACGGGCATTTCGTCCTTGGCAACACAATGGGCAAATATTTCACCCAATAATTTATTTTAGGCTGCGTATTTTAGTAAAGTATTATTTGTCGTCTCTTTTGAACTACTTCGAACGGAGTAAAATTTTATTTGGAGTACATAAATGTCAAGCATGCGGAATAATTAAAGGTGATAAATAAGTCTTGACGTGGAAGAACGTTTGCAACTTATAATTTTAGGGCACTTCAGTCTTTTTATTTCCGTTCGAATTATCTCCAGAGATAGCATCTATATAAAAATATATTTAATGTTTAGAATACCCTCGCACATATTACTATTTACTTTTTAACTGAACACTTTTTTGTAGTATTTTGAATTGTTTTTGATTTTTACAAAAACACACGCTTTCATAAACGATTTGTATTTGCATACATTGTTCATAAGGTTTTTTAAATTTTGTTAAAAAAAAATAAAGTTTGCCCAACAATTAGAAAAATACTTAAATTACAGGTACATTTACAACAAGAGTAAGGAAAACGTATATAAATTACACATTATTAAAATAATCGGTTAATTATACCAAAATAACCGGTTTGTTTATTCGATATTCGCAAAATGTATTTGAAAATAACAGGCTTGGACAAAACTAAAATAACCGGATAAAACCGGTCGAATAATAACCGTTCGATCTCTCTACTATATACATACATATATATAATATTTTAAACGGAACTGCAAACAAAATAGTGTTTTAATACATAAATAGTTTGGTTACTTTTTATTGTATTTGGTTACTTTTTTTACATTTTGGTGAAAAATTTGTTTGTTTTGGTAACACTGGTCACTACTACATTACATGAAGCTTGGCCCACAATTTACTGTGCCCTCTACAAGAAACACTTTAGTTCTCCTGAAACTATTAAAATGGACGACAAAGAAGAAATTTTGGAAAATTTTAACAACTATAATAAAAAAATACAATTTACCATGGAAATTGAAACTAATAACTCTATAGCATACTTAGACACCAAACTATATAGAGAAAACAACAAGATAATCTTCAATTGGTACAAAAAAGATATTGCAACTGGAAGAATGATAAATTTCCACTCGACACAACCTAAAAGTCAAATAATTAATACAGCAAAAAATTTCATCGCCAAAATTATGACAACAAGTAACGAACAATTTCATAAAGAGAATATTGTACATATCAAAAATACCTTGACAAATAATAATTTTCCAACAAAATTAACGAACACACTTATAGATGAAATTATTAGAAAACTAAGGAACAAAAATGACATAAATGAAAACTTGAACAATAATAAAGAGCAAAAAATTTTCTTCAGTGTACCATACATCCCTGGACTTACAGATAATAAAAACATAAGAAATTCAATTGAAAATAAAAACATAAAGTTTGCCTACAAGGCCAATACCACATTAAACACAATATTTACAAAAACAAAAACTATTATAAGGAAGCAACAACAAAACAATGTGATATACGAAATAAAATGCAAGGGAAACGAAAACAACAAGTGCGATAAGATTTACATAGGAACAACAAAACGAAACTTGGAAACCAGAATAAAGGAACATAAAAATGACATCGAAAAACACAAACATTCAACAGCCTTGGCACAACACATATTTGAAAACAACCACACAGCTGACTTCGACAATATACGAATTTTAGACAAAGAAAAAACAGAAAGGAAAAGATATACATTGGAAAGTCTACGAATTCAACAGAAGAGAGGAAAAACAATGAACACGAAAGAAGATACGGACAAAATAAGCGCAAGTTACAGGGTGGCAATAGGATAATTTAATACAGATCTTGATCTTGACATTACACAAATTTAAAAAAATAATGACAATTATAAATTTAATAATTAAAATTTATTTCTTTTATTTATACTTTAATTAATGTAATATCTATACACATTAAAAGTAAGTAAAAGTGCAATTATACAAAAAAAATGTTTATAACTAGGTTATTAATAAAAATATTTAAATAGATATTCCCCTGAAGAAGTCAACAAAAAATTGACGAAACGTTGGGAAAAAATTGTAATTAAATGTGTTTTTAATTTACAATGGAAAAAATTTAGGCCCTATTAGCTTACTAAAATATCTAAAACTTCAAATTTAACACCTTGGCCAAAAAATAAATAAATAAAAAACATATTAAGAATAATGTTATTGAGGTCTAACTTATTGGTATAAGACTATGTGTTAATGACACAATTTAGTTTTGTGATCATCGTTCCATTATAAGTCCCATATATTTTTTTGCTTTTCATCATTAAAAAAACAGCAAATGTTTAATTTTTACTATTTGTTTACTAACTAAAAACGGCAAGAAATAAAAAACCAAAAAATTAAGACTAAGATATAAGATAAAAAAAAAGAAAGGAAATTCCAGGAAATGGTTTTTACATACTAATATAATATAGAAAAAATGAGGTGGATCTTTAATTGTAGATTGACCAGAGTTTCGTTTTGCCACCATTGGCATCAACAACGGCTTGCTGACACCGCACAGTGGGTAATTTCACGAGAAAGCAGTCGAAATTCCATAACTTTTAACTGGATGGGAATTTTTTAATGCGAATTTTGCTCGATAGGTGGGAAATTAGCCTTTAACTTGCGCGAAAAAACATAAAATTTGTTTGGTAGGAACAAAAAATTATGGAGAGTTAAAAATTTATTTTTTTTGAGTTCCAGCGTTAAAGTTGAATTTTAAAATACATATATATTTTTTATCATTTCTCATTTTTTCTGTTGTATTTTAAAACTGACACAAATTTTTTATTAAAAAACATTTGGCACCTGCCATTTTTTTAGTCTCATTATTCACAGAGACCAACGCACAGTGGCGCCATTTGAGTTTTTTCGTTGCAAAAATCATATCTTTTGAACCGAATAAGATAACTGAACAGTTTAAACAGCATATGATAGAAAACTGTTCAGCCTATGAAATGAGCGTTTGGAAAGGGTGCTACGCTTTGTAGGGGCCTACTTATGGGTTATCAAAGTTAAAATTAGTAGAAAAATCAATTTTATGGTAACTAAAAAAAATTATTTTTACATTTTTAGATTGTTTTTATTTTTTTTCTTTAGGGTTTTATGTTTTAAATTATTACCCAACAAATTAAAAAAAAAATAATTTTTTTTTTAAAATTTATTTTTTCAATTTTCTGTAAAATATTCATCACAATTCGTAAGAGAAGGTATATCTAAAAGACTAACCATTTCTAAACTATAATTATTTTGTAACTCTATTCGTGACTTCACATGCCGCAGGGAAGAAATAAGTGGATCGGAAGATGCTGCCAACATGTTGAAGAGGTCCTTATTTTGCCCTTTGAATGCTTTGAATGTGTTCTGCAATCTATATTTTTTATAAAATTTGTTAAGAGACTCCTGTGCTTCTTCAGAAAGCTCTCCAATTGGCAAAGACTGGTACTCAATTATATATTTGCCATGCGCCAATATTTTATGGACGGTCGGTGTCAACTTCTTTTGTGGATACATTTCTGCTAAAAGAGATGCAGTTTTCGACGCATATTCTCCATATTTTGTAGAATTTACATTTTCTTTGCAGTTTAAAACATCCAAGATCGTGCCCAATCTTTTCACGATTTGATTGTCAATTCCAATGATTTTAGTTACTGCCTCATCATTTTCACAAAATCTCCTAGAACTTGTTTAAAAAAAGCATCCTGTATTTGCTTCTTTCTGATCTTTTCCTTATCCTTTATTGATGTATTTTCATCGAAGTTTTCCTCCTCTTGTGGTAGGGTATATGCCAGTTTTAGCAAGAATTCCATACACCTTATCCTTGCGTGCAATGGTAACATTCCATATTCGTAATTCTCCTCATTTGTAGAATCGTTTAAATTACCAAAGTTCTTCTGACAAATAATAATAAAAAATCGATAAAAAAAATATAAAAATAAAACGAAAAAAGGGGTTTAAATAGGTTTTTGCTAAATTTTTACCTCCAATATAATTCTGTCTATATATATGTATATGATAACTAATTGAAATATGTTATAATTAAGCAGAAAAAGATACTAATCTTAAACTCTTTACAACTAATTATATAAAATTGAGATGTAACATATTATATATGAAATAAGTTGAATTGAATTGAAAAAAGTTCTTCTGACTCTTTTTGCAAATCGGGCATGACATTGTTGAGGTTGTTCCTGTCAGTTCGTTTACGACTTTTCCGTCAACCATGGTCAGGTGGAACTCGTAATTGCATTCAATATATTTTCCTTCTCCAATTTGCAGCTTTGTAGGCTAAATCTTGCTTATTTGTTCTTCAATGTCCTTCACCGTAGTCCTTATGAGTTCTGCCGATTCCCTTGCAAACTGAAAAAATATTGGTCGGCAATAATGCACTGATGGCGGACGTGGATTTTTCCAGTGTAGGGAATCATCCGATTTTAGCCGCAAAGGAACAACAGATGCCATAAACATATTTCCGTCCGATATTGTAGCGTCATCGGAAGATATCCTTTGCTTATAAACGCTTTGTCCGGATGATCCATCGCAGCCCCATTTGCTGATCAATGTCAACTTCTCAGGAAGAATTTTCACTTCCGTGAAAAACTTTGGTGTGGTTGACTTTCTAAACAGTTCAAATAATTTTAAATTGTTTAACGCCATGTTTTCAGTACTTAAATTGTTTAATGGTTTCAGTAATTGTTGCGCCAACTTTCAGGCGTAGACTAATCTAGGCATTATGCTTATTTTGCAATATATAGGCTTATGCTACCATGCCTAAAAATTTACCTGTTCCCTGCATACATATGGATTTAGGCTGAATAATGCAATTTTGATATTATGCACGTGTCCAAATAAGATTTGTGCCTACCTGTAGGGACCATAAGTCAATATTGTTCCTGACCATTTGTACGCCAAAGTATTGTTTATGTGAGGTACGTACCTGATTATTTCAATGAGTATGTTTTTTTGACTACTGTCAGTCAAAACATATAAGGGATGGACGCCATACAATTTCTGCAACCA
This sequence comes from Pollenia amentaria, assembly GCA_943735925.1. Classification (NCBI taxonomy): domain Eukaryota; kingdom Metazoa; phylum Arthropoda; class Insecta; order Diptera; family Polleniidae; genus Pollenia; species Pollenia amentaria. Next base: position 219,786,586 of record OX031006.1, on the reverse strand, counting down.
TGTCTTTTTAAACTTTTTTACCTCTAGAAGCCAAACGGGCACGTACGGGCAGATAAAACTTTTTGAATTATGTAAATAAATAATCAAAGAACCGGTTTTGCAAATATGGCAAATATAGAAAAATATAGTTTTTTTTTATTTTCCGTCAAAGTTGAAAAATAGTGAAAAAACGGATAGTTTTTAAATAGTAATTTACCAGGAGAAACACAAAGAAAACAGTTAATTTTTTTTTCATCATTATACATTTAATAAATACATCAATCAATACAAACAAAAAATAAGGCGATTCGTTACCTATTTTTCGTGATATTACACCTGAAATCGCAACAAATTGACTAAAAATTTTGTGTTTTTTTGAAAACTGAAAGTCGGTCAACTTTGAACGGTTATATCTTCTAAACTAAAAATGTGATATTATTAAGAGTGGCATATTTGAAATCGTTGAAAAGTTTCCTATAACATGGGTTTATTCAAAACTTCGTCGGCACTCATGAAAATTTTGATTTTTGCAACCTCGCTTGCTCTACGGGCGCCACTGTGCAACGGCTGGCTTTTTTGGAACAAGACGAGTTCTTATAGGGATAAAACTTGAAAACAACATTTTGAAAAATGTCCAAATAGTATTCTTGACCATTGATAAAATGCTAAGTAGTTCACCTTTTATTTTTGGTTTAATATGTATATCGTCACCCAAAATGCAAAAGTGCAAAACAACCCTTTTTATTTTTTTTTTTTTTTACAGGAGAAGCAAAAAATCAATCACAACTGTTTGTACTTGGCATTTGAATTTCTTTGCTAAAGTCGCCCTTTTTATCGCAGGGATCTTTGGACATGTAGTTTAATAAAACGAACTAAATTCAAATATACATATACTCAAGTTTTTTAGCTTCTTTCTCCAATTCGATTGAGGTTGATTTCCATTTTTGTCGACTACTGGACAAATATGGGTCTGATACGCACAACAAAATAGTAATAAGTTCTTCATTAGTATAACATCTGGACAACTTTCTCTTGTATTATGCTCGCGGGAGAATCTATAGCCTTTGTTCCTTTTTTCTTGTACTTTTTCGGATATATCTTCAATTGGTGGCATATTGTGTTGAACTTTTTGTTCCTCATGGTACAACGTACAAAGACGTAATATATTTACGTATATCTTCAAAACGGCAAGAGCCAAAGTTTCCGAAAAAGGTGCTAGCGTATTGGTTATCAATACATCTCATCCGACAAAATGTCGTCGGGTTTGGAGAAGTGGGCGTGCTACAAAATAGATTTATTTATATCTTACAAACGGTTTTTATATAACTGTCTGTTCTTATCGCACCATCGTGAAGGGTATATATTATAAGATTCGGCATAGCCGAATATCGCACTCTTACCTGTTTAAAAAAAAAAATTTTTTTGTGCATACAAAACTAAAATTTTCAATTTCGAATAACGGGTTACTTAAACAGATTGTTTTAAGGGTTTCCTTCTTTTGACTAGTTTACCCCTTTTTGGTCCAACAATTATTGCGGAAAAGAAAAAACATACAACTGATTTTTATATAATATGTATTTTATTTGAACTTTAATATTTAAATTATAACAAAATTGTCGAGCTTGAGGTCTAACTTTTTTTTATAGAAATATTAAACGTTTATTTTAACCAGTATTTAGGCACTTCTTTGAGTGCCTTCTTCATGGGTTTTTTCTTCCTTATTTAACAAAATTACACAACTTTTTTAAAAAATTTAACAATATATGTATGAAGAAGGCACTCAAAGAAGTGCTGAAATATTAGTTAAAATAAACGTTTAAAATTTTTATAAAAAAAAAAGTTAGACCTTCGGCAACTTTACAACAGATTTTTTATAAGTTTTATTAGATTATTAGGATAAGGATTAACATAAATGAATTGGAAAAAATATAGAGAAAGGAAAACTATAGAAAAAAAACTTTGTTAAAGAATAATGATGGTTACGTAACATTTATAATCTTTTTAATCACACCCTGTCACCTTCCAATTACATTCTTCAGTAAGAGTGTATCCAAAGTCTTGTCTCACTATTAATGAAAATAAAGTGTCCATTTGGTGTGAAGAACACATAGAGAATACACCTTGCTTTAATGTAAAAACTTTAGCATCAACTGTGTCAACTGTCATTTTCTGATTTGAACCTCTTAGTTTTAAATTCTTGTTATATTTTTTATTAATTAATTGTATTCCAATCTTTTTTCCATGGGTTAAACCAATTTCTGTAAATTCTGCCGTAAATTTGGATGAATTATCTGCAGCACTTCCGTATTCGCCTAGAATAAATCTGAATTCGTTTTTTTTCAATCTTGAAGGGACTAGAGAGATGTAACTTTGAGAAGCCTGATTCATTAAAAAAATGCACTTTTTAAAAAATAAATTAAATAAACCCTCAGAGAATAAGTGTGTTTGTTTGTCCACCCTTAATCTTAACATCACATCCAACCATTCGTACAAATTTTCCGTTTTTATTCTATGAAATAAAAAAGCGAGTTCTGGTAAAAAATCCATAACCTCTAAATAATTACGCATTTTAACAGCTCCTTGAAGTTCCAATGCATAGCGCGTCACAATCTCATATAATACCTTATTATTTTTCTCATTCATATTCCACAACGAGTAAGTAAATTCATCTGAAAATTCCTCTGAAATAATTTGGCGTGCGGCTTCAGCAAAACTTCTATCAAGTTCGTTATTATCAGTTACGTCTTCAATATCTAAATACAATTTCTCGAGCTTGGGTTTACTAACAAGCGAATTTGTGGCATCGACCAATAGAAATGTACTTTTATTTATTAGATCTTGTGTCTTGCTAATGTGTTGCTCACTTAAAGCTTGTTCTAATGCGGTTAAGCTGCGATAGACATTGTTGATCTCTATTATATTGCCGGCATCGTTTTTAAGGACATCATTCAACGTGGCTCTTAAACTGGCAATATCGCCAAAGACAGCTAATAATTGTGCAAAACAAATTAGTAAGACATTCAAAATTATTTTGCTTCCTATCATTTTGAAAACTTTTAATTAACTGAAATTGATTTTGTCTGCAGCTGATATTTATACGTTATCATTTAGCCCCTATTTTTATTTATTAAAAAAAAAAAAAAAACAACTATTCGGTTTTCATAAATGTAGTAGTTAAAAAACTTAAAAATTTTGTAGCCAGCTTAACAAGTAAACAATAAAAATCTTTAGCAAATAAATATAACAAATAAGAAACTTAAATCAAAATTGTGAAAGATAAAATAATAATTTTAAAGGCGAGCAAAAAAAAAACGATCGTTTTTGAAAGGCAAAAGCAATCACAAGCGAACTATTGTTTGAAAAATTTAAGAAATTTTAATATTAAAGTATGATGTTAGTTTAAATGTTTTTCCAATACGCATCATTTCGCACAATTTTGTTCGTACTTTACAGAGTTCTTCCACTGGCTGGCTCTCTGTAATTTCATTTTGACGGTAATAAAAGTTGTATAATTTAGTATTTAATCAAATTTTGCAAAATTTGCCTCTTAAAAACCTATATGTTGTGTGGTCAGTTATGCACATTCTAACGATTTGTTGGCAAATAAAACCATATTCCCCTTATATTTCAGGCTTATGGAAAACTCTACAAAGCAAATATTTATGGAGCACCTTAGCCAATATGTGTCTATTTTGGCTCCTTATTTAAACATAATATATAACCCTAAAAAAGGACAAACTGATTTAAAATGTTTCACAAATATAATTGCTACTAAATCTCTTAAATGGGTTACGTTCCCCTACCCCAAATGGTGACAAAAGAAATTGAGACCATATTTAATATCAGAAATTTCCAGTACTTCAAATTTCATACTTTGCTAAATAAGCAAAAATAATTTGTCATCTTTAAAGGCCGGTATACACTATCCAACATAATCGTACGATTCATTCACACGAAAATCTGACGGAATTCTATAAATAATTCGGCATAAATAAAAAATGTCTGCAAAATCTGCTGACAATGCCACACTCTCCCACAAAAAAGATGCAAACGCAAATGACTCATCTACTTTACAAGAAAATGTAACTCTGATCGCATATAATCTATCATTTTATGAACATTTTCATAAACATATGCAAGTCGGACAGACTTGTAAAACATGAATACCGGCCTTAACGCGACTAACTTTCCTTGCTCCCACCGAGTGAACTTAAAACCTTGTAATGCATATTAACGGCTAATTGATACTCAAACTGAAAAGCTTTAGCTAGAATGGAAGCCTTTCTTATGTCCAATTTTTAGGATAGTATTTAAATCTATATTTTGTTATTAAATTAAGAAAAAAGTATGGTAGCACTGCCAAATACAAAAAAAAAAAAAAAAAATCGTAAAAAGACACCTGTGCCCAGGTTCTGTAACTCCCACGCCTAGAAACTTTTCGTTTGAAATGTGAGAAATGAAACAAAGAATACATAAATTGAAAAACAACTGTTTTTTCCTGCATTAACTGCACCTGTAATATTTTTGGCGATAATAGCTGTCACGTATGAAATTACTCGCCAATTCGCAGATAAAGTGTGTTTTTATGAGAAAGTTCCGGCTTTGAACTGTCAAATAAACTAACGCATTAAAACGGGGTGAGGAAATATTTTAACACTAAAAAATCTATACAAAATGCAATGAATAATAACACGGAAGAGAAAAATATATTGTTCTTGTCAGATTTTTTCATTGTTTAATTATTTTGCTTTTAACATTTTTGAAAAATATATGAATGTTTTCAAAACAATTTTGTAAACAACAAACTTAAAGTCGTACTTTGTATTATTTGGTATATCCGACGGTTGTATTTACGCCGCCGTCGTTACAAAATTTTTAATTTTAGTAAATTTTGGTCGGCGTCAATAATATGTGTGTCTGCCGTTCTCAACGTCTCACAGTGGCTGAAAATTTTATTTCATTGGCCAAAAGTCCAAGTTTTGTTTGGCACCGATTTCCAAAATTTTAATTTTATTTAATAGTAAACATAATAAAACTAAGGTAGCCAAATCATTAGGTCAAAATATTGGTAATTGTGGTCGTGCCATGTTGTTAAACACAATTTCGTTTTTAATTCAGAAAAAAGTGATTTTTTTATATTTATTCCGAAAGAAATTATCATTGCTCAAAAACTATCCTCGATAACGACCTGCTAGCTTTTTTGCTAGGTTGGTAGTCTTGTTGTCTTTAAAAACGTAATATGTGCGACTATTGTGTTATTTATATTTGAGATGTTAAGACATATTTTCTAAACTACTCTATTTTTGTCAAATTTAATTTTTAGTAGAATAGAACTTTTGCGGATCACAAGGGATTAAGAAGGTAAAACCACTGAGGGAAAGGTGAAAGTGTTTTCTTTAACGCTGTATATACTCTTGTACCCGTTTGGACCCGTCTGTTTAACGCTTTTTTAATTTTAATAAAATTACCCCCAAAAATATTTTTTTGGGTTTTTTTAATTTTTTTTTTATTCCGCAAAAATGTTTTCAGAAGTAACAGATATCATGTGCTATTGCCTTCAAAAAAATTTTATGATTTAGGGAATATAGATCGTGATCGAACAGAATACAGGTAGTACATATAAAAAATTTTATTATTGTTACACAATCAGCTATACGTTGCCCTTATTCATCCTTATCCGTTATACTACGTTCACACTAGCGTATTTTATAGTAGAATAAAGAGCTTAATCACGCGTTTACGCTAAACACGTATATCATGAATCCCACCTTAGAAAGGATTTAAAAAAATTTTTTTTTTTTGGTCTTTTTATTTTATCTGTATTTTATCTGACTCTAATAATATTCTATGACCCTATAACTATGCAATGCGCTGTTAAATTTGTGTCAAGTGTTTTATAGCATATAAATAAAAGGATTTTAAGTTTTTTAATCCTTTATATTCTACCTGTATTTGGTATGAAAAAAAGTATGAAAAGGTTTAAAAGCGAGTGACATTCGGATGCAAACTTGGTGGATATAATATATCTGAGCAATTACAACGTGTTTCATAAAAACATGGAGAGCTTCAGCTATAAAGAATTGGCCGGAGAGTATTTTAGAAACAAAAACGATGAAGATGTTAAAAATTACATTCGAAAAAAAGAAAACTTTAATTCATATAGCTCTGAAATACAATTGGACTTATAAATTATATGTTTTCATCAAAAATTTACAACAGCGATATAGGAAAGTCGATTACAGCAAAGATAGATTTTATAAGAGCTTTGCAAACTGGTTAGGGAACTTACTTTCTGTCCAGATCGCTTCAGAAACCACAAATCAAAACACCCGTGCGAGACCACAAAAGTCGCTGGACAACTGTAGCGATAGATCTAAGAGGCGGAAGCTTAAGGATATCAATAAAGAAATCGGATATGAAAATATTAAGATACTTTTAAAGCGTCTAACAAATGTTAGACGCTTTAATAGTTTCCTTAATAAACAACACTTTGGACTTCCTTGTGCACGACATCTGTAACAAAAATGTATACTTTTTTTATTTTATAAGGGTAAGTCGCTAACCCCAGTTTTGTAATAAAAATACTTATGAAAGGCAGTCCTTTTTCGTTCCGTACAGTTCAGTTCTAAACATTGCCAAATTTTCGTTAATGAATATTTTAAACTTATTTATGTGTTTCAACCACAACATTAGTATTTTTAAATCAAAGTATTTTTTAGAAAATATTGTTCGATACCGCTCACCGAGAGATGGACTATATCAGAACTGGGCTTGATATTAGATCCATGATAAACCGTGATCTTACAGTATTAAATTTCGTTGCGGTTGTAGGCGTATTACAGTGTATTGAAAAAATATGATTTAAATGGAAACTAAAGCAAATTATGGGCCGATCATCACAGAGTGTTTTAGTTTTATTTCTAGATGTTTTAAACTTTAAAAGCTATGATTAGCTTTGGTTTTAGGCTTATCAGAAAAACTCAGTTTCGTGTTTATATAGAAGCTACCGACAAAATGACCGAAATTTGCTCATGCAAAGTTGGGTGATTTTGCATACGACTTTTCGTGATTGTTGGGTAATCATTCACTTTAAACAATGTACCTCTTTAAAATATGCTCAAAAAGTTTTAAACTTCTATCGCAAAATTGTTTTCAAAAAAAAAAAAGGTTAATACGTATTAACTTTGTTATTGTTGTTTTAAAGAAACCCATAACAGCTGTGGTTGGTATGTAAACACAAACTAAGAAAAAATCTAAATTCCAATCTTTTTAACAATATTTACAGAATACCTCACAAGTTAAATAAAGCATACGGTTGAAACGATAATATTAACAGTTTTTTTTAACAATTTCGCAATAAATGCGCAGTAAATTTGTCTCTATGTCTATTTTGTCTGTTTCTGATATTATATCAAGCCTAAATATTGGCCGTTAATATCCGAAAATAAGAATTATCTTTGTATGGGGAAACGATATCACGTACCAAGGCAATTAATATTGACATTAATAGTTTATTTAATAAACAAAACTTTGGAGAACGGTTAATGTAAAAGCCTTCAAATTTGGTGCAAATATATTCGTTGTCAGGGCACAAGATCTGTAACAAAAAATTTTGCTTTAGTTAGTCGCTAACCCAATTTTTGTAATTTAAATACTTATGTCAGACGGTTCTTTTTCGTTCCATACAGTTCAGTTCTAAACACTGCCAAATTTTCGTTAATGAATATTTTTAGCTTATTAATGTGTTTCAACAACAACATTAGAGTTTTTAAATCAAAGTATTGTTTAGAAAATATTGTTGGATACCCTCAACCGACAGAAGTGGGCTCTATATGATAAATACATTAATATTATTAATTTAGTCTCACAAAAACGAACGTCAGCATTAAAATTGGTTGCGGTTTAGACCTATATTAAATTATTGACCGACAATAGGAAAGTATTATGCGTTTCTTGTTAGAACTTTGAACTGACTTGAGTAAAATATCATGATTCGTAACAGTTTTAGCCGAACTAAAATGATTTTTAGGAGGGTAATTTGTATTGGACCTATGGTAAACTATGGACCAATAAATAAATTTCAATACAGCAGTGTATTTAGTTTTAGCGTTAACAGTAAATTTCATAAATTTGCATGATATATTTTCTGGCCATATGAATTTTATTTGGAAGAAATTTTACCGCAATATCTATATCTGTTATGGTTTTAGGCGAATTTAATTATTTTTCCAAAATGGGCTTTATTTGGCACAATAGGCGGTTTTCCGAGAGTAGGGTTTATATGTGGCCTAGGCTAAATTATGGACCGATCTACACGAAATTCGCCAGTGTGATTTGCTACGATGCAAAATTGTATACCATTCCGTTCATTATTTCACCTTTTATGTTAGTTTTTGTATCAAAATTTTCAATTTAAATTTTTTTAGGGTGGTGGTTCCACATTTTGATTTATAGTTCTGATCCTAATTAACCGATGTTGCTGGATTTCAATCCAGCCAATTTGAAACCAAGTTTGTTCTTTTCTTTAGCGTTTTTCGAAAGTGAGCGTGTTTTCAACAGACGGACAGACGGACGGGCATGACTAAATCGACTTAGAATTACTCGCCAGAATATATATACTTTATGGGGTCTTAGATGTATAATAAAAAAGTTTCACACAGAATGACAAACTTAGTATACCCTCATTCACCACTAGTGGTGGTGGAGGGTATAAAAAGGTTAATAAGTATTAACTTTGTTATTGTTATTTTAAAGAAATCCATAACAGCTGTGTTTGGTATGTAAACAAAAACTAAAAAATCTAAATTCCTTTCCTTTTAACAAAATTTACAGAATACCTCACAAGTTAAAGAAAGCATACGGTTGAAACGACAATATTTACCGTTTTTTTTAGCAATTGCGCATTAAATTTGTCTCTATTTTCTCTATGTCTTTTTTGTCTCTTTCTTAAAACATAATATTTAACCTTAAAAAAGGGACTAATGATTTTAAATGTTTTACAAAAATATTTGCTACTATATCTCTAAATATAAAAACAAAAACTTTCGTAGTTACAAGATATATAAGCGTTTCATTTGATAAGCTTTTCTTTTAAATGGGTTACGTTCCTCTACCCCAAATTGTGACATTAGAAATTGAGACCATATTTTACCTCAGAAATTTCCAGCGCTTCAAATTTCATAATGTTCTAAATACACAAGAATTTGTTATCACCTTGTAATCGAAGTGCAGTGATAAATTGTTGAATTTTTAATTTTGTAAATTTGAAGTTTGTTTTATTTATTCCTGTAGCTCGATGTATATTAATACAGCTGTAGGGTACCAGCTTGAACTTAGGCGTTCAAAAGAACTGCCAGAAAAGTTTGAGAGGCTTCAAAATAAAACAAGGCTGATGAAGTCGGTTAACGTTACAAATCAAAGTCTGCCTTTATTAATTACACTGTACAGCAAAATGAAATTTTTTCAAAATAACAATAATCTGCCAACTAATTCTTATAGAAGGGTCAAAAAAATATACACGTGTATCAGCGTTTTAAAAGTTTACATCTGAAACTCATTTGACGGCCTATTTAAATTTGCACCCATGTGTAGTAAAACTACGTCGAAAATCGTATGATACTTAGGTTTTTGGTATGTAGTGGCTTCAGAAGATTTATTCATGACATTACAAGTAACATTTTGTTGGTATGCATTAACCCTCTGACCCTTCTGAAAATGGGAATTTTGCCAATTTTTTTGAAAAAAGAGCAAAAATCAGATTTAAAACAGGGATGTATGTACCTGAAATATTCTGCGAAAATATTTGTCATGAAATTATGTAAGTCAAAAATGCCACTTTAATACCAGAAATAAGCAAAAAACATAAAGGGCAGTGTAAGGGTTAATTATATCTTATATATAAATACGGGAGCAATTCGTTTTAGTTGATTTTTAAGTATCTTATCGCCCACCGATTTTAATGAAACATATATCGTTTTAAAGGTATTTCTGTGTAGATATGCACAATATAAATTTCTTTTTAAATTTTTAAGATTTTGGTGTTTCAAATCATTTTAATTTATTTTGCAGCCACATGCACACACATGTGTTAACGGTGGTTGAAAAATCTTCTGAAGACACTACATACCAAAACCCTAAGCATCATACGATTTTCTACGTTTTTTTACTACACAAGGCGTCAAAATGAGTTTCAGATGTATACTTATAAAAGGCCGATACGCGTATATCTTTTTTTGTCCCACTTCAAGAATAAGTTAGAAGAACATTTTTTTTTTGTTGGACTGTGTTATTGGTTCTTCTTATATACTACCTATGAGAATTTTACTTAACGTTTCCTATTTATTTTAATTATTAAAAAAACTATATTTTTCTCTTTCGATACCTTGGAGGTATCAAGAATTTCACTTTGAATAAATATTTTGACCAATCAAAATATACGTGTTTGAAATGTACTCAATTAAATTTGTCACTCATATATATTCCGATTGATCAGCAATTATTACACTGTGCTAGTTAAAAAAAAACAATTATGATAATTAATAATTATAGTAATATAATAATTAATAACAATAAATAATTATTAATAACACTGTGCTAGAATTTGACACTTTTTATGAGACAAGGCGGAGGACCTGGCGTTTTAACCTAATTCGGGTACGCTGAATTCAGTGGGGTCTATCGGTTTTTTAGGTTATTTAAATTAAAAAAACATTATTTTTCTGGGCATGCTGTACAAACATGATTACACGAACATGTGTGTGTGGTATGCTGAATGTTTGTTTAAATTTAAATCTCTTTACTACAGTGACGTCAAAATAAGAGTAAAAAGTTAACGGACCTGCGCAATGCGCTATTTAGTTTTCTTTGTTCCATGCATTAATATCATGTTATTCGCATTGCTAGCTTTTTTGCTAGGTTGGTAGTCTTGTTGTCTTTAAAAACGTAATATGTGCGACTATTGTGTTATTTATATTTGAGATGTTAAGACATATTTTCTAAACTACTCTATTTTTGTCAAATTTAATTTTTAGTAGAATAGAACTTTTGCGGATCACAAGGGATTAAGAAGGTAAAACCACTGAGGGAAAGGTGAAAGTGTTTTCTTTAACGCTGTATATACTCTTGTACCCGTTTGGACCCGTCTGTTTAACGCTTTTTTAATTTTAATAAAATTACCCCCAAAAATATTTTTTTGGGTTTTTTTAATTTTTTTTTTATTCCGCAAAAATGTTTTCAGAAGTAACATATATCATGTGCTATTGCCTTCAAAAAAATTTTATGATTTAGGGAATATAGATCGTGATCGAACAGAATACAGGTAGTACATATAAAAAATTTTATTATTGTTACACAATCAGCTATACGTTGCCCTTATTCATCCTTATCCGTTATACTACGTTCACACTAGCATATTTTATAGTAGAATAAAGAGCTTAATCACGCGTTTACGCTAAACACGTATATCATGAATCCCACCTTAGAAAGGATTTAAAAAAAAATTTTTTTTTTTGGTCTTTTTATTTTATCTGTATTTTATCTGACTCTAATAATATTCTATGACCCTATAACTATGCAATGCGCTGTTAAATTTGTGTCAAGGGTTTTATAGCATATAAATAAAAGGATTTTAAGTTTTTTAATCCTTTATATTCTACCTGTATTTGGTATGAAAAAAAGTATGAAAAGGTTTAAAAGCGAGTGACATTCGGATGCAAACTTGGTGGATATAATATATCTGAGCAATTACAACGTGTTTCATAAAAACATGGAGAGCTTCAGCTATAAAGAATTGGCCGGAGAGTATTTTAGAAACAAAAACGATGAAGATGTTAAAAATTACATTCGAAAAAAAGAAAACTTTAATTCATATAGCTCTGAAATACAATTGGACTTATAAATTATATGTTTTCATCAAAAATTTACAACAGCGATATAGGAAAGTCGATTACAGCAAAGATAGATTTTATAAGAGCTTTGCAAACTGGTTAGGGAACTTACTTTCTGTCCAGATCGCTTCAGAAACCACAAATCAAAACACCCGTGCGAGACCACAAAAGTCGCTGGACAACTGTAGCGATAGATCTAAGAGGCGGAAGCTTAAGGATATCAATAAAGAAATCGGATATGAAAATATTAAGATACTTTTAAAGCGTCTAACAAATGTTAGACGCTTTATTAGTTTCCTTAATAAACAACACTTTGGACTTCCTTGTGCACGACATCTGTAACAAAAATGTATACTTTTTTTATTTTATAAGGGTAAGTCGCTAACCCCAGTTTTGTAATAAAAATACTTATGAAAGGCAGTCCTTTTTCGTTCCGTACAGTTCAGTTCTAAACATTGCCAAATTTTCGTTAATGAATATTTTAAACTTATTTATGTGTTTCAACCACAACATTAGTATTTTTAAATCAAAGTATTTTTTAGAAAATATTGTTCGATACCGCTCACCGAGAGATGGACTATATCAGAACTGGGCTTGATATTAGATCCATGATAAACCGTGATCTTACAGTATTAAATTTCGTTGCGGTCGTAGGCGTATTACAGTGTATTGAAAAAATATGATTTAAATGGAAACTAAAGCAAATTATGGGCCGATCATCACAGAGTGTTTTAGTTTTATTTCTAGATGTTTTAAACTTTAAAAGCTATGATTAGCTTTGGTTTTAGGCTTATCAGAAAAACTCAGTTTCGTGTTTATATAGAAGCTACCGACAAAATGACCGAAATTTGCTCATGCAAAGTTGGGTGATTTTGCATACGACTTTTCGTGATTGTTGGGTAATCATTCACTTTAAACAATGTACCTCTTTAAAATATGCTCAAAAAGTTTTAAACTTCTATCGCAAAATTGTTTTCAAAAAAAAAAAAGGTTAATACGTATTAACTTTGTTATTGTTGTTTTAAAGAAACCCATAACAGCTGTGGTTGGTATGTAAACACAAACTAAGAAAAAATCTAAATTCCAATCTTTTTAACAATATTTACAGAATACCTCACAAGTTAAATAAAGCATACGGTTGAAACGATAATATTAACAGTTTTTTTTAACAATTTCGCAATAAATGCGCAGTAAATTTGTCTCTATGTCTATTTTGTCTGTTTCTGATATTATATCAAGCCTAAATATTGGCCGTTAATATCCGAAAATAAGAATTATCTTTGTATGGGGAAACGATATCACGTACCAAGGCAATTAATATTGACATTAATAGTTTATTTAATAAACAAAACTTTGGAGAACGGTTAATGTAAAAGCCTTCAAATTTGGTGCAAATATATTCGTTGTCAGGGCACAAGATCTGTAACAAAAAATTTTGCTTTAGTTAGTCGCTAACCCAATTTTTGTAATTTAAATACTTATGTCAGACGGTTCTTTTTCGTTCCATACAGTTCAGTTCTAAACACTGCCAAATTTTCGTTAATGAATATTTTTAGCTTATTAATGTGTTTCAACAACAACATTAGAGTTTTTAAATCAAAGTATTGTTTAGAAAATATTGTTGGATACCCTCAACCGACAGAAGTGGGCTCTATATGATAAATACATTAATATTATTAATTTAGTCTCACAAAAACGAACGTCAGCATTAAAATTGGTTGCGGTTTAGACCTATATTAAATTATTGACCGACAATAAGAAAGTATTATGCGTTTCTTGTTAGAACTTTGAACTGACTTGAGTAAAATATCATGATTCGTAACAGTTTTAGCCGAACTAAAATGATTTTTAGGAGGGTAATTTGTATTGGACCTATGGTAAACTATGGACCAATAAATAAATTTCAATACAGCAGTGTATTTAGTTTTAGCGTTAACAGTAAATTTCATAAATTTGCATGATATATTTTCTGGCCATATGAATTTTATTTGGAAGAAATTTTACCGCAATATCTATATCTGTTATGGTTTTAGGCGAATTTAATTATTTTTCCAAAATGGGCTTTATTTGGCACAATAGGCGGTTTTCCGAGAGTAGGGTTTATATGTGGCCTAGGCTAAATTATGGACCGATCTACACGAAATTCGCCAGTGTGATTTGCTACGATGCAAAATTGTATACCATTCCGTTCATTATTTCACCTTTTATGTTAGTTTTTGTATCAAAATTTTCAATTTAAATTTTTTTAGGGTGGTGGTTCCACATTTTGATTTATAGTTCTGATCCTAATTAACCGATGTTGCTGGATTTCAATCCAGCCAATTTGAAACCAAGTTTGTTCTTTTCTTTAGCGTTTTTCGAAAGTGAGCGTGTTTTCAACAGACGGACAGACGGACGGGCATGACTAAATCGACTTAGAATTACTCGCCAGAATATATATACTTTATGGGGTCTTAGATGTATAATAAAAAAGTTTCACACAGAATGACAAACTTAGTTTACCCTCATTCACCACTAGTGGTGGTGGAGGGTATAAAAAGGTTAATAAGTATTAACTTTGTTATTGTTATTTTAAAGAAATCCATAACAGCTGTGTTTGGTATGTAAACAAAAACTAAAAAATCTAAATTCCTTTCCTTTTAACAAAATTTACAGAATACCTCACAAGTTAAAGAAAGCATACGGTTGAAACGACAATATTTACCGTTTTTTTTAGCAATTGCGCATTAAATTTGTCTCTATTTTCTCTATGTCTTTTTTGTCTCTTTCTTAAAACATAATATTTAACCTTAAAAATGGGACTAATGATTTTAAATGTTTTACAAAAATATTTGCTACTATATCTCTAAATATAAAAACAAAAACTTTCGTAGTTACAAGATATATAAGCGTTTCATTTGATAAGCTTTTCTTTTAAATGGGTTACGTTCCTCTACCCCAAATTGTGACATTAGAAATTGAGACCATATTTTACCTCAGAAATTTCCAGCGCTTCAAATTTCATAATGTTCTAAATACACAAGAATTTGTTATCACCTTGTAATCGAAGTGCAGTGATAAATTGTTGAATTTTTAATTTTGTAAATTTGAAGTTTGTTTTATTTATTCCTGTAGCTCGATGTATATTAATACAGCTGTAGGGTACCAGCTTGAACTTAGGCGTTCAAAAGAACTGCCAGAAAAGTTTGAGAGGCTTCAAAATAAAACAAGGCTGATGAAGTCGGTTAACGTTACAAATCAAAGTCTGCCTTTATTAATTACACTGTACAACAAAATGAAATTTTTTCAAAATAACAATAATCTGCCAACTAATTCTTATAGAAGGGTCAAAAAAATATACACGTGTATCAGCGTTTTAAAAGTTTACATCTGAAACTCATTTGACGGCCTATTTAAATTTGCACCCATGTGTAGTAAAACTACGTCGAAAATCGTATGATACTTAGGTTTTTGGTATGTAGTGGCTTCAGAAGATTTATTCATGACATTACAAGTAACATTTTGTTGGTATGCATTAACCCTCTGACCCTTCTGAAAATGGGAATTTTGCCAATTTTTTTGAAAAAAGAGCAAAAATCAGATTTAAAACAGGGATGTATGTACCTGAAATATTCTGCGAAAATATTTGTCATGAAATTATGTAAGTCAAAAATGCCACTTTAATACCAGAAATAAGCAAAAAACATAAAGGGCAGTGTAAGGGTTAATTATATCTTATATATAAATACGGGAGCAATTCGTTTTAGTTGATTTTTAAGTATCTTATCGCCCACCGATTTTAATGAAACATATATCGTTTTAAAGGTATTTCTGTGTAGATATGCACAATATAAATTTCTTTTTAAATTTTTAAGATTTTGGTGTTTCAAATCATTTTAATTTATTTTGCAGCCACATGCACACACATGTGTTAACGGTGGTTGAAAAATCTTCTGAAGACACTACATACCAAAACCCTAAGCATCATACGATTTTCTACGTTTTTTTACTACACAAGGCGTCAAAATGAGTTTCAGATGTATACTTATAAAAGGCCGATACGCGTATATCTTTTTTTGTCCCACTTCAAGAATAAGTTAGAAGAACATTTTTTTTTGTTGGACTGTGTTATTGGTTCTTCTTATATACTACCTATGAGAATTTTACTTAACGTTTCCTATTTATTTTAATTATTAAAAAAACTATATTTTTCTCTTTCGATACCTTGGAGGTATCAAGAATTTCACTTTGAATAAATATTTTGACCAATCAAAATATACGTGTTTGAAATGTACTCAATTAAATTTGTCACTCATATATATTCCGATTGATCAGCAATTATTACACTGTGCTAGTTAAAAAAAAACAATTATGATAATTAATAATTATAGTAATATAATAATTAATAACAATAAATAATTATTAATAACACTGTGCTAGAATTTGACACTTTTTATGAGACAAGGCGGAGGACCTGGCGTTTTAACCTAATTCGGGTACGCTGAATTCAGTGGGGTCTATCGGTTTTTTAGGTTATTTAAATTAAAAAAACATTATTTTTCTGGGCATGCTGTACAAACATGATTACACGAACATGTGTGTGTGGTATGCTGAATGTTTGTTTAAATTTAAATCTCTTTACTACAGTGACGTCAAAAAGACGTCAAAATAAGAGTAAAAAGTTAACGGACCTGCGCAATGCGCTATTTAGTTTTCTTTGTTCCATGCATTAATATCATGTTATTCGCATTGCTAGCTTTTTTGCTAGGTTGGTAGTCTTGTTGTCTTTAAAAACGTAATATGTGCGACTATTGTGTTATTTATATTTGAGATGTTAAGACATATTTTCTAAACTACTCTATTTTTGTCAAATTTAATTTTTAGTAGAATAGAACTTTTGCGGATCACAAGGGATTAAGAAGGTAAAACCACTGAGGGAAAGGTGAAAGTGTTTTCTTTAACGCTGTATATACTCTTGTACCCGTTTGGACCCGTCTGTTTAACGCTTTTTTAATTTTAATAAAATTACCCCCAAAAATATTTTTTTGGGTTTTTTTAATTTTTTTTTTATTCCGCAAAAATGTTTTCAGAAGTAACATATATCATGTGCTATTGCCTTCAAAAAAATTTTATGATTTAGGGAATATAGATCGTGATCGAACAGAATACAGGTAGTACATATAAAAAATTTTATTATTGTTACACAATCAGCTATACGTTGCCCTTATTCATCCTTATCCGTTATACTACGTTCACACTAGCATATTTTATAGTAGAATAAAGAGCTTAATCACGCGTTTACGCTAAACACGTATATCATGAATCCCACCTTAGAAAGGATTTAAAAAAAAATTTTTTTTTTTGGTCTTTTTATTTTATCTGTATTTTATCTGACTCTAATAATATTCTATGACCCTATAACTATGCAATGCGCTGTTAAATTTGTGTCAAGGGTTTTATAGCATATAAATAAAAGGATTTTAAGTTTTTTAATCCTTTATATTCTACCTGTATTTGGTATGAAAAAAAGTATGAAAAGGTTTAAAAGCGAGTGACATTCGGATGCAAACTTGGTGGATATAATATATCTGAGCAATTACAACGTGTTTCATAAAAACATGGAGAGCTTCAGCTATAAAGAATTGGCCGGAGAGTATTTTAGAAACAAAAACGATGAAGATGTTAAAAATTACATTCGAAAAAAAGAAAACTTTAATTCATATAGCTCTGAAATACAATTGGACTTATAAATTATATGTTTTCATCAAAAATTTACAACAGCGATATAGGAAAGTCGATTACAGCAAAGATAGATTTTATAAGAGCTTTGCAAACTGGTTAGGGAACTTACTTTCTGTCCAGATCGCTTCAGAAACCACAAATCAAAACACCCGTGCGAGACCACAAAAGTCGCTGGACAACTGTAGCGATAGATCTAAGAGGCGGAAGCTTAAGGATATCAATAAAGAAATCGGATATGAAAATATTAAGATACTTTTAAAGCGTCTAACAAATGTTAGACGCTTTATTAGTTTCCTTAATAAACAACACTTTGGACTTCCTTGTGCACGACATCTGTAACAAAAATGTATACTTTTTTTATTTTATAAGGGTAAGTCGCTAACCCCAGTTTTGTAATAAAAATACTTATGAAAGGCAGTCCTTTTTCGTTCCGTACAGTTCAGTTCTAAACATTGCCAAATTTTCGTTAATGAATATTTTAAACTTATTTATGTGTTTCAACCACAACATTAGTATTTTTAAATCAAAGTATTTTTTAGAAAATATTGTTCGATACCGCTCACCGAGAGATGGACTATATCAGAACTGGGCTTGATATTAGATCCATGATAAACCGTGATCTTACAGTATTAAATTTCGTTGCGGTCGTAGGCGTATTACAGTGTATTGAAAAAATATGATTTAAATGGAAACTAAAGCAAATTATGGGCCGATCATCACAGAGTGTTTTAGTTTTATTTCTAGATGTTTTAAACTTTAAAAGCTATGATTAGCTTTGGTTTTAGGCTTATCAGAAAAACTCAGTTTCGTGTTTATATAGAAGCTACCGACAAAATGACCGAAATTTGCTCATGCAAAGTTGGGTGATTTTGCATACGACTTTTCGTGATTGTTGGGTAATCAATCACTTTAAACAATGTACCTCTTTAAAATATGCTCAAAAAGTTTTAAACTTCTATCGCAAAATTGTTTTCAAAAAAAAAAAAAGGTTAATACGTATTAACTTTGTTATTGTTGTTTTAAAGAAACCCATAACAGCTGTGGTTGGTATGTAAACACAAACTAAGAAAAAATCTAAATTCCAATCTTTTTAACAATATTTACAGAATACCTCACAAGTTAAATAAAACATACGGTTGAAACGATAATATTAACAGTTTTTTTTAACAATTTCGCAATAAATGCGCAGTAAATTTGTCTCTATGTCTATTTTGTCTGTTTCTGATATTATATCAAGCCTAAATATTGGCCGTTAATATCCGAAAATAAGAATTATCTTTGTATGGGGAAACGATATCACGTACCAAGGCAATTAATATTGACATTAATAGTTTATTTAATAAACAAAACTTTGGAGAACGGTTAATGTAAAAGCCTTCAAATTTGGTGCAAATATATTCGTTGTCAGGGCACAAGATCTGTAACAAAAAATTTTGCTTTAGTTAGTCGCTAACCCAATTTTTGTAATTTAAATACTTATGTCAGACGGTTCTTTTTCGTTCCATACAGTTCAGTTCTAAACACTGCCAAATTTTCGTTAATGAATATTTTTAGCTTATTAATGTGTTTCAACAACAACATTAGAGTTTTTAAATCAAAGTATTGTTTAGAAAATATTGTTGGATACCCTCAACCGACAGAAGTGGGCTCTATATGATAAATACATTAATATTATTAATTTAGTCTCACAAAAACGAACGTCAGCATTAAAATTGGTTGCGGTTTAGACCTATATTAAATTATTGACCGACAATAAGAAAGTATTATGCGTTTCTTGTTAGAACTTTGAACTGACTTGAGTAAAATATCATGATTCGTAACAGTTTTAGCCGAACTAAAATGATTTTTAGGAGGGTAATTTGTATTGGACCTATGGTAAACTATGGACCAATAAATAAATTTCAATACAGCAGTGTATTTAGTTTTAGCGTTAACAGTAAATTTCATAAATTTGCATGATATATTTTCTGGCCATATGAATTTTATTTGGAAGAAATTTTACCGCAATATCTATATCTGTTATGGTTTTAGGCGAATTTAATTATTTTTCCAAAATGGGCTTTATTTGGCACAATAGGCGGTTTTCCGAGAGTAGGGTTTATATGTGGCCTAGGCTAAATTATGGACCGATCTACACGAAATTCGCCAGTGTGATTTGCTACGATGCAAAATTGTATACCATTCCGTTCATTATTTCACCTTTTATGTTAGTTTTTGTATCAAAATTTTCAATTTAAATTTTTTTAGGGTGGTGGTTCCACATTTTGATTTATAGTTCTGATCCTAATTAACCGATGTTGCTGGATTTCAATCCAGCCAATTTGAAACCAAGTTTGTTCTTTTCTTTAGCGTTTTTCGAAAGTGAGCGTGTTTTCAACAGACGGACAGACGGACGGGCATGACTAAATCGACTTAGAATTACTCGCCAGAATATATATACTTTATGGGGTCTTAGATGTATAATAAAAAAGTTTCACACAGAATGACAAACTTAGTATACCCTCAATCACCACTAGTGGTGGTGGAGGGTATAAAAAGGTTAATAAGTATTAACTTTGTTATTGTTATTTTAAAGAAATCCATAACAGCTGTGTTTGGTATGTAAACAAAAACTAAAAAATCTAAATTCCTTTCCTTTTAACAAAATTTACAGAATACCTCACAAGTTAAAGAAAGCATACGGTTGAAACGACAATATTTACCGTTTTTTTTAGCAATTGCGCATTAAATTTGTCTCTATTTTCTCTATGTCTTTTTTGTCTCTTTCTTAAAACATAATATTTAACCTTAAAAAAGGGACTAATGATTTTAAATGTTTTACAAAAATATTTGCTACTATATCTCTAAATATAAAAACAAAAACTTTCGTAGTTACAAGATATATAAGCGTTTCATTTGATAAGCTTTTCTTTTAAATGGGTTACGTTCCTCTACCCCAAATTGTGACATTAGAAATTGAGACCATATTTTACCTCAGAAATTTCCAGCGCTTCAAATTTCATAATGTTCTAAATACACAAGAATTTGTTATCACCTTGTAATCGAAGTGCAGTGATAAATTGTTGAATTTTTAATTTTGTAAATTTGAAGTTTGTTTTATTTATTCCTGTAGCTCAATGTATATTAATACAGCTGTAGGGTACCAGCTTGAACTTAGGCGTTCAAAAGAGCTGCCAGAAAAGTTTGAGAGGCTTGAAAATAATACAAGGCTGATGAAGTCGGTTAACGTTACAAATCAAAGTCTGCCTTTATTAATTACACTGTACAACAAAATGAAATTTTTTCAAAATAACAATAATCTGCCAACTAATTCTTATAGAAGGGTCAAAAAAATATACACGTGTATCAGCGTTTTAAAAGTTTACATCTGAAACTCATTTGACGGTCTATTTCAATGTTCACCCTTGTGTAGTAGAAATACGTAGAAAATCGTATGATACTTAGGTTTTTGGTATGTAGTGGCTTCAGAAGATTTATAAATAACATTAGAAGCAACATTTTGTTGGTATACATTAACCCTCTGACCCTTCTGAAAATGGGACTTTTGCCAATTTTTTTGAAAAAAGAGCAAAAATCAGATTTAAAACAGGGATGTATGTACCTGAAATATTCTGCGAAAATATTTGTCATGAAATTATGTAAGTCAAAAATGCCACTTTAATACCAGAAATAAGCAAAAAGCTTAAAGGGCAGTGTAAGGGTTAATTATATCTTATATATAAATACGGGAGCAATTCGTTTTAGTTGATTTTTAAGTATCTTATCGCCCACCGATTTTAATGAAACATATATCGTTTTAAAGGTATTTCTGTGTAGATATGCACAATATAAATTTCTTTTTAAATTTTTAGGATTTTGGTGTTTCAAATCATTTTAATTTATTTTGCAGCCACATGCACACACATGTGTTAACGTTGGTTGACAAATCTTCTGAAGACACTACATACCAAATCCCTAAGCATCATACGATTTTCTACGTTTTTTTACTACACAGGGTCATAAAATGAGTTTTAGATGTAAACTTATAACCGATACGCGTATATCTTTTTTTGTCCCACTTCAAGAATAAGTTAGAAGAACATTTTTTTTTTGTTGGACTGTGTTATTGGTTCTTCTTATATACTACCTATGAGAATTTTACTTAACGTTTCCTATTTATTTTAATTATTAAAAAAACTATATTTTTCTCTTTCGATACCTTGGAGGTATCAAGAATTTCACTTTGAATAAATATTTTGACCAATCAAAATATACGTGTTTGAAATGTACTCAATTAAATTTGTCACTCATATATATTCCGATTGATCAGCAATTATTACACTGTGCTAGTTAAAAAAAAAACAATTATGATAATTAATAATTATAGTAATATAATAATTAATAACAATAAATAATTATTAATAACACTGTGCTAGAATTTGACACTTTTTATGAGACAAGGCGGAGGACCTGGCGTTTTAACCTAATTCGGGTACGCTGAATTCAGTGGGGTCTATCGGTTTTTTAGGTTATTTAAATTAAAAAAACATTATTTTTCTGGGCATGCTGTACAAACATGATTACACGAACATGTGTGTGCGGTATGCTGAATGTTTGTTTAAATTTAAATCTCTTTACTACACTGACGTAAAAAAGTCAAAATAATAGTAAAAAGTTAACGGACCTGCGCAATGCGCTATCTGGTTTTCTTTGTTCCATGCATTAATATCATGCTTTTCGCATTGACTTACATTCAAAAATACCGTAATTTTTCCTTGTATATGCCAATAAGTGCGGCAGTCACCCTACTCTTATAAAGGTGGCATGTATAAATTTCAGAGTGGTTAGTGTGTATGCAGTGTACATTTATGAGGTAAAGTACAAAATTATGTTATGAGGTTGATATTAATTTTAAAGCTGATTATACCAAATATTATTTAGATATCTTCAGCTATACGAAATTTTTTGTTTTAAAGTGATTCTAGAGAGGAGTTTATATGGTACCTATGGTCAGGAATGGCATTTGTATTAGACCTATGGTCAAACATGGAGCAATTCAAGTAAAATTTGGTAAGATTATTTAGATAATCCTCTTATGAGCATGTCATTATTACTAGCGATTTTAATTCGAATATTTTAGTAAACCCTTATCTAACCGACAATATGCTCACACTTGGCTTAAATTCCCCGAACACAAATAATGCTACACATTTTACAAGTACCAACAACACACTTCTTGATCTTTTCTTCGTCAGTGATATTGCGAAGGTGTTACTTTATGACCAATTGTCTACCTCCTGCTTCTTGCGCCATGACCTAATTTTCATTACGTATAAGTTTCAGCTAAATGTACCTGAACGATTTATTAGATAGTAGGTTAGAGGCAAAATTCTGGAGAATTGATTGGTGCCATGTTGACGACCAACTCGCTTTTCTACAAAGTAATCTAGATTATTTGTACAATCTTTCGGTTCCCTTGAGAACAAAAATTGTAAATCGCCACAAAAAGCCCTGGTTTTCTCATGACATAGAACAGGAGATTAGTCGCAGAGATTGTCTTTATGCTCGGTGGAAACGTTTTAAAACCGCAGAATTGTATGAAGAGTACCGAGTAACACGTAAAGCTGGGATCACACGATTGCCGCAATGCACCAATGTTCACACTTTTTAATACCCAAATCGTGTGACTGCACAACCAAATGCCTTATGTACCAATCGAGGGCAATATTGTGCTTACTTTTACCAATAAAATGCAACCCTAGTACGGTAATCGTGTGACTACTTGATATGCAACCGCGCGTCAATAAAAATGACAAAAATGTACCAATATTTATTGGGTTCTTGTGCGGCAATTAAACAACACAATACGCGCCAATATTTGCCTTTTTTTAATAAATTTACTTTTGTGTGTTTCTTTTAGTAGGAATAAATTAAAAATAAAAATTTAATTTATCAAAAATAAAAATTGGTAATTTAGCAAGTCATTAATAAATAAATTTATAATAAATTTTGTATTCCCGAAAATAACTTTTGATAGGTATAAATATATTTATTTTTTTAAATTAGTGCAATAGCTGTTCAGGACAATATAAAAGAATATATACAGAAAAACGGAGCAAAATGTATTGAAATTCTTTAAAGCGAATTTATTTTTGAATATAAATATTCTCTATTTCAGTATTGTGGTTATTTTATTGAACTGTTAATGGTTTTTAATCCAAATTCAGATATTTTTAATTAGGCTTCAGTTCATTGAATTTAATTTTCATTAAATTATTTTTATGAAGACAGGAATTTTTACAACATGAAATTAATTAAAATATAATTGATAATTTTTCATTCTTGACTCTCTTTCTCTATTTCTTTATATATTTAAAAAACAATTTTACTCTGTTAATTTTTGGAATTTCATATAGGTATTTTACTTAAAAAAATTAAAATAAAACTATTTAACAAAAATTTGTTTGAATATATGATACAATTTTCTTATTTTTAATGAACAAGCTACCACAACAGCTGTTTTCGCAGTTGACACAAGTAAGAACAATAGTGTGACTGTGCTGTGGCAATTATTGTACCCATTTCGCTTTATACCAACTAGCGGCAATTAAATTTGAATAAAACAGGGCAATAGTGTGATTTCAGAATATTTTATTGGGGCAATTTCATTATTGTGCGTCAATAAGCACAATCAAAAAAAATTGGTGCATTTGCGGCAATCGTGTGATCCCAGCTTAAGATAACAAACAGGCTGATTAAAAAAGCCAAATCTGACTATTACGCCTCGAAGTTCTCAACTGCCATTGACTCGAAGAAAACGTGGCAAACGATTGGTGAAATCGATATTGGCAAACCTGTTGTTCAAGTACACTGTTCAGCCGCTGCAAACGCCTTAAATGCTCAATTTTTAAATATTCCAACTGTTCAACCAATTTCTGATTACTACAATTTCCCTAGTGACATTTTAAACAATAGTTTCACTTTTGCAAACGTAAGCCAATGTGATGTTTTATCCAGCCTTTTGTCAGTAAAATCCAATGCAATTGGTGTTGATGGGATAGATCCTAGGTTTATTAAAATTTTAATTCCAAGACTTCTTCCTTTCATAACGTTCGTTTTCAACAAGATTTTTACAACCAGCTGCTATCCTAAAATGTGGAAACTTGCTAAGATTATTCCTTTACCGAAAACTAATTCTGATTACAGGCCCATAGCAATTTTACCATTTTTATCTAAGGTTTTTGAAAGATTAATTCACAACCAAGTATCACAGTATCTTGAATCCAACAATATGCTCAATGATCGGCAATCTGGTTTTCGTAAAAATCATAGTTGTATAACGGCCCTGGTAGATGTTTCAGAGGATATAAGGCAACAGGTAGACTGCGGTAAATTTACATTTTTAGTTCTCTTGGATCATTCAAGAGCGTTTGATATGGTTGACCATAACATTTTGTGTAATAAACTTAACCACATATTTAGATTTGCACCAACTGCCACAAGTCTGATATCTTCCTATCGAACAGATAGATATCAATACGTTGAAACAACTACCTCAGTTTCAAGCTCTTTGCCATTAAGTCGAGGTGTTCCACAAGGATCAATCTTAGGCCCGTTACTTTTTTCGTTATACGTGAATGATCTTCAGAATAGGCTTGGGCACTGTAGGGTTAGATTGTATGCGGATGATGTTCAGCTTTATATTAGCTGCAGTAACACCGCAATTAATGAATGCGTAGGGACCTTAAACCAGGAGTTAGGTCGCGTTTACAAGTGGGCGACCGCTAATGGTCTGGCAATGAATCATCCCAAGTCCAAGTGTTTGATTATTAAAAAGCGATTAGTAAAACTTGGGGGCAATCCTATTTTAACTTTAAACAAACAGTCCATTGAAATAGTAAACTCTGAAAAAATTCTTGGTATTTTCTTTAATAACACCCTCACTTGGACTAACCACGTAAATTTTGCATGCGGTCGAACGTTTTCAATATTAAGGAATCTGTGGCAAACTCAGTATTGTACTCCTATTAAAATCAGAAAACTCCTTGCTTATTCTTATTTAATACCGATATTATTGTATGGCTGTGAACTATTTGCCAGCTGCGATAGCGAAAGCAAAAGAAAACTTAATGTGGCGTTTAATAACATTGTTCGGTACGTATTTGGTCTAAGGAGATATGACCATATTTCCCCCTACGTTACATTGCTTTACGGAGTTACTTTTGATGATTACTTAAGAGTGCGTATTTTACTGTTTATGCACAAAATTTTATACACACATCAGCCTGGGCATCCCTATACACGTTTAAATTTTTCAACACTTAATAGAGGTAAAAGACTTCTAGCATTTGGTCATCGAACACTGATTTCTAAATACTATTTCTCTATTCATGCAATCAGTCTATGGAACGGAATTCCCTATACATCACAAGCCACTTTTCATTTTTCACTCTGAATACATATATATTTCGTTTTAGTAATTTCTGATTATATAAAAGTATAGAAATGTATTTTTAAACTATTCTGGTTTTACATTTTTCATTTTTCGTTTCTTTTTTACCTTTTTTTCTAGCTTATTTTTATTAAATCTTGCTTGTTATTAAATTTTTAAATTTTATTGGAAACTTTAAGACTACTATTAATTAAATTTAACGCAATTTTTTATTTTTAATTTAAGTTTTGATTGATTGTATTTGCATATGCTCAGTTCCATACTGCAATATAAGACTTAAGTCTTGTGTATGGAACATCTAAAATTGACAAATAAAATAAAATAAATAAATAAATAAAATAAATAAATAGCTTGGACCAAACCAGTCCCGATTGGCATCCCTAGTATGAACATGTGTTTTGTACGAAATATCTGTCCATTCGTCAACCACAATTTAAAACCTTCTATGACATTGTTTGGTTTCTTAAATTTTTAGTTCTTGGTGTATCTATAAATAAAACTGGTGACATTTCCCCATATCAACGATTTTACCGGAATGTTGTAGCTCTTAAGATATGCTGAAACTACTTAAGGTTTGTTTGTGCCTTAACGGGCACTCCGACCTTGGCAATACAATGGGCTAACATTTTACCCAATGATACATTTTTGGCAGCGAATTTTAGTAATGTATTATTTTCCGTCTCTTAAGAACTACTTGAAACTGAGCCAAGTTTTGTTTGACGCTCATTAATACTAATCTTGTGGATTAATCACATGTGACTAATAATTCGTCACGTCGGAGATCATTTGCAACTTATCATTTATGGGCACTTCACACACCTTTCTTTGTGTTTTTAATCCCACGCGAAATATCTCAGAGATAAAATCTGTATAAAAATATATTTAATATTAAGAATACTCTCACACAAATTGCTATTTAACTTTTGAACTGATTTTTTTTGTACATAATGGGTGATTTAAGTAGAGATACTTTTTTCAATAACCTTCTTTTGACAGATCACGTCTGAGTCGTGTCATGCTGTCATGTTCTTTTTGTTTAGTATTAATTGGCATTTCATAATGGAAAGACTTACGCCTGAACAACGATTACAAATCGTTGAGACCCAGCATTCGTTCTTGGATAATATTCGACCGAATAGACCACGTCCAGCACGCTGTGAAGAAAATATAGCGGCCGTAGCTGAGAGCGTACACGAAGTCCGTGGAGAGTCGATTCGGCGTCGTTCGCAGCAATTCGGACTGACGTATGGAACGACTTGGCGCATTTTACGTCGAGATCTTAAAGTGAAAGCGTACAAAATACAGCTTGTGCAACAACTGAAGCCGCTCGACCTTCCCAAGCGACATCGCTTCCCTCTATGGGCTCTTGAAAAGTTTCAAGAAGATCCGAAGTTTTCGAGGCAAATTTTGTTCAGCGATGAGGCCCATTTCTGGCTCAATGGGTATGTAAACAAACAAATTGCCGCATTTGGGACGAAGAGCAACCTGAAGAGATCAATAACTGTCACTTTATCCAGAAAAAAACAACGGGATCGGGGTTTCGGGACTGGCATCCCTAGTAAACATATAGAGCTTGTGCCAAAGCTCATCATAACTTTTGGTTTTCAAATTTTAAATTTTATTAAGTTTAAAGTCTGAAAATTCACTTTGAAGAAATCTGAAATTCCCGTTTTTGTTCTACTTGTATCCCTTTTCTCTGCAGTTTTTATAGATAATTGTATAAGAACTACACATCGCCCTTATGCCCGTAATTTCTACAAAGAGAAATCTTGCTGTATATATAAATCTATGGTGTAAATGCTGCCAATTTTAAAAGAAAACTTAAGGTAAAAACACGTAGTCCAAATAAACGTTGAAATAAGTAAAAAAAAACTGTTAGGTACGAAGACGAGAGCAGATCTCGTTTTGTGGAAATTACGAGCATTAATACCGATTTAAATTTCCAAAATATATGTGTTTTGTTGTATGTTGAGCTTATAAAAAGTCTACTTTAAAAATTTTGAATCTTTAATAAGTGTATTTAACCCTGACAAGTTGCTCTTCATTTTAATACATTAAGGTTACTGTTCGTCGAATCGATGAACTTTTTAGAAAAAAATTCTAGCTTAAGAAGGGGGAACTAAGGCTACGGGTTGGCCTATTTATGGGGCACTGTTGTCTCAGATACCGTCAGTTTATAACTGGAAATGTTAGTACCCAGATGTGCTAATGCTGTGATACATGCTGATTCTCTGCTGCTGTCCCGCCTTGGGAACTTCCAGGCGGACATTTTTCGGGGTGCTAGTGATTAGCCCAACTGAAATCTATAATCTTTCATCGGGCATAGTGATAGACTTCATACGCAGCCTGAACCTGAGTTGTCATACATAGGCTTCACAAAATATCCTCTGGGTCGCTGTGCGTATATCTATCTATCTATGATAAATTTTCGACCGACTAAGTAACATTCAAAAAGTTTGTGATTGTTTACGGGTAAATTTAGGCGCTACGAACTAAGTCCCCAATAAACTAAGTCCCGAAATCAAAAATGAACTAAGTCATTAAAATAAGAGAATTAATTCATTATGAATTTAAACCCCAATTTTTAAAATAAAACAATTCCCCAAAAATACGAAATAACCTCGCAAAAAAATTAACTAAGAACACAAACATTTAAACCTTTTTCACAATGATATGCGTTCTCATTTTAGAAATGAAGCGACTTAAAAAGCTTGAAAGTAAAATTAAAAACATTCAAATAAATATATTAAAAAGAGAGTAATAGATCATTAATTTGTGCAGGGTAGAGTCAAATTACGGCATTTGATATCGTTCGAAATCATAATACAACTTAAAAGGAAATTTCGATCGGTGCAATTATTTTCTCTAGACTTAATTTCTTATTACACAACTATTCTTGGGTTCTTTTATTTGCAAATCCAAATAAATACACGCACTTATTCAGATTAACGAAATTTATTGTATTCGCCAATTTTATCCAAATCTGTAAGTAAAAGCAGTTTCAAATTACAATACAAGTCTTAAGTAGTTTGAGGAAAATACAACCTTAACATGATAAGCTGTTATTGCTTTTTAAAAATGTTCAAACAATAATTAGATCAGACAAGTATTTTGTATTATAGCAGTGTAAAACGGTCTTAAAAACTAACCAAAATGAAGTTTCAAATTAAACTAAACTAAAGCAAGTGTGTTGCACTGTATTTATACCCGATATATATTACTAGTAGTTTCCTGAAGCTTCGCCATAATTCCTTGTGTAAAATTTTAATAAATCTTGAGCAATTACACTATGCTACAATTTGACACTTTTTTTTGAGCCAAATGGGGCATATAACCTAATTCGGATACGCTTAATTCTACGACAGTCATTGTATTTTTAAAAAATAATAATAAACAGAACCTCACATTGTTACAAAATCTATTAAAATCTGTTTTTATTTTTAAAAGGTTTTTTTATCCACATATGTATGAAATGTTTTAATAAATAAGGAATATTCAAAAAATAAATACCTAAATTTTCGTATCGAAATATAAAATATATCAGAATTCAGCGGATTTATTTTTCTAATATCAACAAATTTTACGGCAAAAAATAATAGATTCTTCTGTAGTAATAGCAAGATTTTTTTTTAGTAATAATAGCAAAATTTCCAGTTGATTTTACTATTTTTATTTTAATGTTAAAATTTATTTTAGTGTAAACATTAAATTGTTTTGAGTGTATCATTATTACAAAAAATGTTAATGATTATTATTTAAATCCAAAAATGAAATTTTTAGATAACTAAAAAAAAACAAAAAAAAAAAAACCATATTTCACGTTAAAGTTAAAAAAATCTAAAGTTCCACTTTGCCCTTAAATTCCCCAATAACTACTCAACCGATTTTAATGATATTGAAAGTGGAGAAAATTTAAAGAATCTATCTATCTATAAACAAATTTTCACTAAAATATCTTCTTCGGTTCAACAGTTACAGTATTTTGGTCAATGAAAAACGATTTTCAGCCACTGTGCGTCTGCAATTTCACATTGGGTACGTTCATAAGTCGTAGCTGTTGAGCTCAACTGCTAGAAAACTGTTGAGCCGAACATTTTCGTCTTAGAAACGGCATTATGAGTATAATGCAAAATTAACAGCTGATAAACATAAACAATTGAAAAAAATAAAGGTTGAGGTTAAGCACAACATGTTGACTTTAGGTAGCTAAAAAATTTTATGATGGAATAAATGGCCTCAAATACCCAACTGTTGTGTTGAGCGGAAGTGCTCAACTATGCGTTTCTAAGACAAACACTAAACGGTTACACAACAGTTACGCCTTATGAACGTGACCATTGTCTTCGAGTGGAATATTATGACATTTATAACGCAACAACGTAATCTATTTTGATGGTTTTCGACATGAGTTAGAGACAGACTTTTTTCTCACTTCTCGAGAAACGATGGTATATTTTGTTTCACATCTTTTTGATGCGAGCAGTTTTCACCAACGTTACAGGACATGGGTACTGACTGTTGATTGTTTTGCCTGTTGTTGTTATATTGTAGTAATATTCATCCCACCTTGCTACTTTAAACACAATCCAACCTTAAATTAGATTTAAATTTACCAACTTGGTGAATAAAGTTTCATTAAAGTATTTAGTGAAAAAAGGAATTTTGTATTTAAAATGATTTTAAATATAAATGTGATACAATATGAAACCTAAATATCGGCCGCTAATATCCGAAAATAAGAATTATCTTTGTATGGGGAAACGATTCCACGTACCGAGGCAATTGATATTAACAAATGTTAGACGCTTTAATAGTTTCCTTAATAAACAACACTTTGGACTTCCTTGTGCACGAGATCTGTAACAAAAATTTACACTTTTTTTATTTTATAAGGGTTAGTCGCTAACCCCAGTTTTGTAATTTAAATACATACTTATGAAAGACAGTTGTCAAAGTATTTTTTAGAAAATATTGTTCAATACCGCTCACCGAGAGATGGACTATATCAGAACTGGGCTTGATATTAGATCCATGATAAACCGTGATCTTACAGTATTATAATTCGTTGCGGTTGTAGGCGCATTACAGTGTATTGAAAAAATATGATTTAAATGGAAACTAAAGCAAATTATGGGCCGATCATCCAGAGTGTTTTAGTTTTATTTCTAGATGTTTTAAACTTTAAAAGCTATGATTAGCTTTGGTTTAAGCTTATCTGAAAAACTCAATTTCGTATTTATATAGAAGCTACCGACAAAATGACCGAAAATTGCTCATGCAAACGACTTTTCGTGATTGTTGGGTAATCATTCACTTGAAACAATGTACCTCTTTAAAATATGCTCAAAAAGTTTAAAACTTTTCAAAAAAAAAAAAAAAGGTTAATACGTATTAACTTTGTTATTGCTGTTTTAAAGAAACCCACAAAAACTAAAAAAAAATCTAAATTCCATTCTTTTTAACAATATTTACAGAATACCTCAGAAGTTAAAGAAAGCATACGTTTCAAACGTTAATATTAACAGTTTTTTTTAACAATTTCGCAATAAATGCGCACTAAATTTGTCTCTATGTCTATTTTGTCTGTTTCTGATATTATATCAAGCCTAAATGTTGGCCGTTAATATCCGAAAATAAGAATTATCTTTGTATGGGGAAAAGTTTCCACGTACCTACCAAGGCAAGTTTCCTTAATAAAATTAAAATTTGGTGCAAATATATTCGTTCTCAGGGCACGAGATCTGTAACAAAAAGTTTTACTTTAGTTAGTCGCTAACCCAATTTTTGTAATTTATATACTTATGTCAGACAGTCCTTTTTCGTTCCATACAGTTCAGTTCTAAACACTGCCAAATTTTCGTTAATGAATATTTTTAGTTTATTAATGTGTTTCAACAACAACATTAGAGTTTTTAAATCAAAGTATTGTTTAGAAAATATTGTTGGATACCGCCCACCGAAAGTTGGAATATATCAGAACTGGGCTTCATATTAGATCAATGACGAAACGTGATCTTACGGTATTATTATTCGCTGCGGTTGTAGGCGTATTACAGTGCATTCCAAAAGTATGCTTTAAATGGAAATTAGAGCAAATTATGGGCCGATCATCACAGTGTGTTAGATTTATTTCTAGTTAGATGTGTTAAACATTATTGTACCTAATACCAATAAAAAGCAAAGATTAGCGTTGGTTTTAGGCTTTTTAAAATGAGTTTTTTGAACGGATTTTTTTTTTGACCTATTCCAAATTATGGAAAAAACTTAATTGGACTCAATTTTAATACAGTAATACAATTTGTTAGTGTTTTAGGCCTTTGAAGGTGCTTTGCTTGCGATTATGGACAGATCATCACAAAATTATTTGAGTGGGGCAATACGACTTTTCGTGATTGTTGTGTAATCATTCACTTAAAACAATGTACCTCTTTAAAATGTGCTCGAAAAGTTTTAAACTTCGATCAGAAGTTA
Source organism: Pollenia amentaria (assembly GCA_943735925.1). Classification (NCBI taxonomy): domain Eukaryota; kingdom Metazoa; phylum Arthropoda; class Insecta; order Diptera; family Polleniidae; genus Pollenia; species Pollenia amentaria. The sequence continues at coordinate 219,754,099 of OX031006.1, read as the reverse complement.
TTTTCAAAAAAAAGGTTAATTAGTATTAACTTTGTTATTGTTATTTTAAAGAAATCCATAACAGCTGTGTTTGGTATGTAAACAAAAACTAAAAAATCTAAATTCCTTTCCTTTTAACAAAATTTACAGAATACCTCACAAGTTATAGAAAATACGGTTGAAACGATAATATTTACAGTTTTTTTAACAATTGCGCATTATATGCGCATTAAATTTGTCTCTATTTTCTCTGTGTCTTTTTTGTCTCTTTCTTAAAACATAATATTTAACCTTAAAAAAGGGACTAATGATTTTAAATGTTTTACAAAAATATTTGCTACTATATCTCTAAATATAAAAACAAAAACTTTCGTAGTTACAAGATATATAAGCGTTTCATTTGATAAGCTTTTCTTTTAAATGGGTTACGTTCCTCTACCCCAAATTGTGACATTAGAAATTGAGACCATATTTTACCTCAGAAATTTCCAGCGCTTCAAATTTCATAATGTTCTAAATAAACAAGAATATGTTATCACCTTGTAATCGAAGTGAAGTGATAAATTGTTGAATTTTTAATTTTGTAAATTTGAAGTTTGTGTTTGTTTTATTTATTCCTGTAGCTCAATGTATATTAATACAGCTGTAGGGTACCAGCTTGAACTTAGGCGTTCAAAAGAACTGCCAGAAAAGTTTGAGAGGCTTCAAAATAATACAAGGCTGATGAAGTCGGTTAACGTTACAAATCAAAGTCTGCCTTTATTAATTACACTGTACAACAAAATGAAATTTTTTCAAAATAACAATAAACTGCCAACTAATTTTTATAGAAGGGTCAAAAAAATATACACGTGTATCAGCGTTTTAAAAGTTTACATCTGAAACTCATTTGACGGCCTATTTAAATTTGCACCCATGTGTAGTAAAACTACGTCGAAAATCGTATGATACTTAGGTTTTTGGTATGTAGTGGCTTCAGAAGATTTATTCATGACATTACAAGTAACATTTTGTTGGTATACATTAACCCTCTGACCCTTCTGAAAATGGGAATTTTGCCAATTTTTTTGAAAAAAGAGCAAAAATCAGATTTAAAACAGATATATTCTGCGAAAATATTTGTCATGAAATTATGTAAGTCAAAAATGCCACTTTAATACCAGAAATAAGCAAAAAGCTTAAAGGGCAGTGTAAGGGTTAATTATATCTTATATATAAATACGGGAGTAATTTGTTTTAGTTGATTTTTAAGTATCTTATCGCCCACCGATTTTAATGAAACATATATCGCTTTAAAGGTATTTCTGTGTAGATATGCACAATATAAATTTCTTTTTAAATTTTTAGGATTTTGGTGTTTCAAATCATTTTAATTTATTTTGCAGCCACATGCACACACATGTGTTAACGGTGGTTGAAAAATCTTCTGAAGACACTACATACCAAATCCCTAAGCATCATACGATTTTCTACGTTTTTTTACTACACAGGGCCATAAAATGAGTTTTAGATGTAAACTTATAACCGATACGCGTATATCTTTTTTTGTCCCACTTCAAGAATAAGTTAGAAGAACATTTTTTTTTTGTTGGACTGTGTTATTGGTTCTTCTTATATACTACCTATGAGAATTTTACTTAACCTTGGAGGTATCAAGAATTTCACTTTGTATAAATATTTTGACCAATCAAAATATACGTGTTTGAAATGTACTCAATTAAATTTGTCACTCATATATATTCCGATTGATCAGCAATTATAACACTGTGCTAGTTAAAAAAAAAACAATTATGATAATTAATAATTATAGTAATATAATAATTAATAACAATAAATAATTATTAATAACACTGTGCTAGAATTTGACACTTTTTATGAGACAAGGCGGAGGACCTGGCGTTTTAACCTAATTCGGGTACGCTGAATTCAGTGGGGTCTATCGGTTTTTTAGGTTATTTAAATTAAAAAAACATTATTTTTCTGGGCATGCTGTACAAACATGATTACACGAACATGTGTGTGTGGTATGCTGAATGTTTGTTTAAATTTAAATCTCTTTACTACAGTGACGTAAAAAAGTCAAAATAAGAGTAAAAAGTTAACGGACCTGCGCAATGCGCTATCTGGTTTTCTTTGTTCCATGCATTAATATCATGCTATTCGCATTGACTTACATTCAAAAATACCGTAATTTTTCCTTGTATATGCCAATAAGTGCGGCAGTCACCCTACTCTTATATAGGTGGCATGTATAAATTTCAGAGTGGTTAGTGTGTATGCAGTGTACATTTATGAGGTAAAGTACAAAATTATGTTATGAGGTTGATATTAATTTTAAAGCTGATTTTACCAAATATTATTTAGATATCTTCAGCTATACGAAATTTTTTGTTTTAAAGTGATTCTAGAGAGGGGTTTATATGGTACATATGGTCAGGAATGGCATTTGTATTAGACCTATGGTCAAACATGGAGCAATTCAAGTAAAATTTGGTAAGATTATTTAGATAATCCTCTTATGAGCATGTCATTATTACTAGCGATTTTAATTCGAATATTTTAGTAAACCCTTATCTAACCGACAATATGCTCACACTTGGCTTAAATTCCCCGAACACAAATAATGCTACACATTTTACAAGTACCAACAACACACTTCTTGATCTTTTCTTCGTCAGTGATATTGCGAAGGTGTTACTTTATGACCAATTGTCTTCCTCCTGCTTCTCGCACCATGACCTAATTTTCATTACGTATAAGTTTCAGCTAAATGTACCTGAACGATTTATTAGATATCGGGACTTTAGAAACGTTGATTATAGTAGGTTAGAGGCAGAATTCTGGAGAATTGATTGGAGTGTGCCATATAAACTAATTTCTGTTGACGACCAACTCGCTTTTCTACAAAGTAATCTAGATTATTTGTACAATCTTTCGGTTCCCTTGAGAACAAAAATTGTAAATCGCCACAAAAAGCCCTGGTTTTCTCATGACATAGAACAGGAGATTAGTCGCAGAGATTGTCTTTATGCTCGGTGGAAACGTTTTAAAACCGCAGAATTGTATGAAGAGTACCGAGTAACACGTAAAGCTGGGATCACACGATTGCCGCAATGCACCAATGTTCACACTTTTTAATACCCAAATCGTGTGACTGCACAACCAAATGCCTTATGTACCAATCGAGGGCAATATTGTGCTTACTTTTACCAATAAAATGCAACCCTAGTACGGTAATCGTGTGACTACTTGATATGCAACCGCGCGTCAATAAAAATGACAAAAATGTACCAATATTTATTGGGTTCTTGTGCGGCAATTAAACAACACAATACGCGCCAATATTTGCCTTTTTTAATAAATTTACTTTTGTGTGTTTCTTTTAGTAGGAATAAATTAAAAATAAATATTTAATTTATCAAAAATAAAAATTGGTAATTTAGCAAGTCATTAATAAATAAATTTTGTATTCCCGAAAATAACTTTTGATAGGTATAAATATATTTATTTTTTTTTTTTTAAATTAGTGCAATAGCTGTTCAGGACAATATAAAAGAATATATACAGAAAAACGGAGCAAAATGTATTGAAATTCTTTAAAGCGAATTTATTTTTGAATATAAATATTCTCTATTTCAGTATTGTGGTTATTTTATTGAACTGTTAATGGTTTTTAATCCAAATTCAGATATTTTTAATTAGGCTTCAGTTCATTGAATTTAATTTTCATTAAATTATTTTTATGAAGACAGGAATTTTTACAACATGAAATTAATTAAAATATAATTGATAATTTTTCATTCTTGACTCTCTTTCTCTATTTCTTTATATATTTAAAAAACAATTTTACTCTGTTAATTTTTGGAATTTCATATAGGTATTTTACTTAAAAAAATTAAAATAAAACTATTTAACAAAAATTTGTTTGAATATATGATACAATTTTCTTATTTTTAATGAACAAGCTACCACAACAGCTGTTTTCGCAGTTGACACAAGTAAGAACAATAGTGTGACTGTGCTGTGGCAATTATTGTACCCATTTCGCTTTATACCAACTAGCGGCAATTAAATTTGAATAAAACAGGGCAATCGTGTGATTTCAGAATATTTTATTGGGGCAATTTCATTATTGTGCGTCAATAAGCACAATCAAAATTGTGTCATATTGGTGCATTTGCGGCAATCGTGTGATCCCAGCTTAAGATAACAAACAGGCTGATTAAAAAAGCCAAATCTGACTATTACGCCTCGAAGTTCTCAACTGCCATTGACTCGAAGAAAACGTGGCAAACGATTGGTGAAATCGATATTGGCAAACCTGTTGTTCAAGTACACTGTTCAGCCGCTGCAAACGCCTTAAATGCTCAATTTTTAAATATTCCAACTGTTCAACCAATTTCTGATTACTACAATTTCCCTAGTGACATTTTAAACAATAGTTTCACTTTTGCAAACGTAAGCCAATGTGATGTTTTATCCAGCCTTTTGTCAGTAAAATCCAATGCAATTGGTGTTGATGGGATAGATCCTAGGTTTATTAAAATTTTAATTCCAAGACTTCTTCCTTTCATAACGTTCGTTTTCAACAAGATTTTTACAACCAGCTGCTATCCTAAAATGTGGAAACTTGCTAAGATTATTCCTTTACCGAAAACTAATTCTGATTACAGGCCCATAGCAATTTTACCATTTTTATCTAAGGTTTTTGAAAGATTAATTCACAACCAAGTATCACAGTATCTTGAATCCAACAATATGCTCAATGATCGGCAATCTGGTTTTCGTAAAAATCATAGTTGTATAACGGCCCTGGTAGATGTTTCAGAGGATATAAGGCAACAGGTAGACTGCGGTAAATTTACATTTTTAGTTCTCTTGGATCATTCAAGAGCGTTTGATATGGTTGACCATAACATTTTGTGTAATAAACTTAACCACATATTTAGATTTGCACCAACTGCCACAAGTCTGATATCTTCCTATCGAACAGATAGATATCAATACGTTGAAACAACTACCTCAGTTTCAAGCTCTTTGCCATTAAGTCGAGGTGTTCCACAAGGATCAATCTTAGGCCCGTTACTTTTTTCGTTATACGTGAATGATCTTCAGAATAGGCTTGATGATGTTCAGCTTTATATTAGCTGCAGTAACACCGCAATTAATGAATGCGTAGGGACCTTAAACCAGGAGTTAGGTCGCGTTTACGAGTGGGCCACCGCTAATGGTCTGGCAATTAATCAACCCAAGTCCAAGTGTTTGATTATTAAAAAGCGATTAGTAAAACTTGGGGGCAATCCTATTTTAACTTTAAACAAACAGTCCATTGAAATAGTAAACTCTGAAAAAATTCTTGGTATTTTCTTTAATAACACCCTCACTTGGACTAACCACGTAAATTTTGCATGCGGCCGAACGTTTTCAATATTAAGGAATCTGTGGCAAACTCAGTATTGTACTCCTATTAAAATCAGAAAACTCATTGCTAAATCTTATGTAATACCGATATTGTATGGCTGTGAACTATTTGCCAGCTGCGATAGCGAAAGCAAAAGAAAACTTAATGTGGCGTTTAATAACATTGTTCGGTACGTATTTGGTCTAAGGAGATATGACCATATTTCCCCCTACGTTACATTGCTTTACGGAGTTACTTTTGATGATTACTTAAGAGTGAGTATTTTACTGTTTATGCACAAAATTTTATACACACATCAGCCTGGGCATCCCTATACACGTTTAAATTTTTCAACACTTAATAGAGGTAAAAGACTTCTAGCATTTGGTCATCGAACACTGATTTCTAAATACTATTTCTCTATTCATGCAATCAGTCTATGGAACGGAATTCCCTATACATCACAAGCCACTTGTCATTTTTCACTCTGAATACAGATATATTTCGTTTTAGTAATTTCTGATTATATAAAAGTATAGAAATGTATTTTTAAACTATTCTGGTTTTACATTTTTCATTTTTCGTTTCTTTTTTACCTTTTTTTCTAGCTTATTTTTATTAAATCTTGCTTGTTATTAAATTTTTAAATTTTATTGGAAACTTTAAGACTACTATTAATTAAATTTAACGCAATTTTTTATTTTTAATTTAAGTTTTGATTGATTGTATTTGCATATGCTCAGTTCCATACTGCAATATAAGACTTAAGTCTTGTGTATGGAACATCTAAAATTGACAAATAAAATAAAATAAATAAATAAATAAATAGCTTGGACCAAACCAGTCCCGATTGGCATCCCTAGTATGAACATGTGTTTTGTACGAAATATCTGTCCATTCGTCAACCACAATTTAAAACCTTCTATGACATTGTTTGGTTTCTTAAATTTTTAGTTCTTGGTGTATCTATAAATAAAACTGGTGACATTTCCCCATATCAAGGATTCCACCGGAATGTTGTAGCTCTTAAGATATGCTAAAACTACTTAAGGTTTGTTTGTGCCTTAACGGGCACTCCGACCTTGGCAATACAATGGGCTAACATTTTACCCAATGATACATTTTTGGCAGCGAATTTTAGTAATGTATTATTTTCCGTCTCTTAAGAACTACTTGAAACTGAGCCAAGTTTTGTTTGACGCTCATTAATACTAATCTTGTGGATTAATCACACGTGACTAATAATTCGTCACGTCGGAGATCATTTGCAACTTATCATTTATGGGCACTTCACACACCTTTCTTTGTGTTTTTAATCCCACGCGAAATATCTCAGAGATAAAATCTGTATAAAAATATATTTAATATTAAGAATACTCTCACACAAATTGCTATTTAACTTTTGAACTGATTTTTTTTGTACATAATGGGTGATTTAAGTAGAGATACTTTTTTCAATAACCTTCTTTTGACAGATCACGTCTGAGTCGTGTCATGCTGTCATGTTCTTTTTGTTTAGTATTAATTGGCATTTCATAATGGAAAGACTTACGCCTGAACAACGTTTACAAATCGTTGAGACCCAGCATTCGTTCTTGGATAATATTCGACCGAATAGACCACGTCCAGCACGCTGTGAAGAAAATATAGCGGCCGTAGCTGAGAGCGTACACGAAGTCCGTGGAGAGTCGATTCGGCGTCGTTCGCAGCAATTCGGACTGACGTATGGAACGACTTGGCGCATTTTACGTCGAGATCTTAAATTGAAAGCGTACAAAATACAGCTTGTGCAACAACTGAAGCCGCTCGACCTTCCCAAGCGACATCGCTTCCCTCTATGGGCTCTTGAAAAGTTTCAAGAAGATCCGAAGTTTTCGAGGCAAATTTTGTTCAGCGATGAGGCCCATTTCTGGCTCAATGGGTATGTAAACAAACAAATTGCCGCATTTGGGACGAATAGCAACCTGAAGAGATCAATAACTGTCACTTTATCCAGAAAAAAACAACGGGATCGGGGTTTCGGGACTGGCATCCCTAGTAAACATATAGAGCTTGTGCCAAAGCTCATCATAACTTTTGGTTTTCAAATTTTAAATTTTATTAAGTTTAAAGTCTGAAAATTCACTTTGAAGAAATCTGAAATTCCCGTTTTTGTTCTACTTGTATCCCTTTTCTCTGCAGTTTTTATAGATAATTGTATAAGAACTACACATCGCCCTTATGCCCGTAATTTCTACAAAGAGAAATCTTGCTGTATATATAAATCTATGGTGTAAATGCTGCCAATTTTAAAAGAAAACTTAAGGTAGAAACACGTAGTCCAAATAAACGTTGAAATAAGTAAAAAAAAACTGTTAGGTACGAAGACGAGAGCAGATCTCGTTTTGTGGAAATTACGAGCATTAATACCGATTTAAATTTCCAAAATATATGTGTTTTGTTGTATGTTGAGCTTATAAAAAGTCTACTTTAAAAATTTTGAATCTTTAATAAGTGTATTTAACCCTGACAAGTTGCTCTTCATTTTAATACATTAAGGTTACTGTTCGTCGAATCGATGAACTTTTTAGAAAAAAATTCTAGCTTAAGAAGGGGGAACTAAGGCTACGGGTTGGCCTATTTATGGGGCACTGTTGTCTCAGATACCGTCAGTTTATAACTGGAAATGTTAGTACCCAGATGTGCTAATGCTGTGATACATGCTGATTCTCTGCTGCTGTCCCGCCTTGGGAACTTCCAGGCGGACATTTTTCGGGGTGCTAGTGATTAGCCCAACTGAAATCTATAATCTTTCATCGGGCATAGTGATAGACTTCATACGCAGCCTGAACCTGAGTTGTCATACATAGGCTTCACAAAATATCCTCTGGGTCGCTGTGCGTATATCTATCTATCTATGATAAATTTTCGACCGACTAAGTAACATTCAAAAAGTTTGTGATTGTTTACGGGTAAATTTAGGCGCTACGAACTAAGTCCCCAATAAACTAAGTCCCGAAATCAAAAATGAACTAAGTCATTAAAATAAGAGAATTAATTCATTATGAATTTAAACCCCAATTTTTAAAATAAAACAATTCCCCAAAAATACGAAATAACCTCGCAAAAAAATTAACTAAGAACACAAACATTTAAACCTTTTTCACAATGATATGCGTTCTCATTTTAGAAATGAAGCGACTTAAAAAGCTTGAAAGTAAAATTAAAAACATTCAAATAAATATATTAAAAAGAGAGTAATAGATCATTAATTTGTGCAGGGTAGAGTCAAATTACGGCATTTGATATCGTTCGAAATCATAATACAACTTAAAAGGAAATTTCGATCGGTGCAATTATTTTCTCTAGACTTAATTTCTTATTACACAACTATTCTTGGGTTCTTTTATTTGCAAATCCAAATAAATACACGCACTTATTCAGATTAACGAAATTTATTGTATTCGCCAATTTTATCCAAATCTGTAAGTAAAAGCAGTTTCAAATTACAATACAAGTCTTAAGTAGTTTGAGGAAAATACAACCTTAACATGATAAGCTGTTATTGCTTTTTAAAAATGTTCAAACAATAATTAGATCAGACAAGTATTTTGTATTATAGCAGTGTAAAACGGTCTTAAAAACTAACCAAAATGAAGTTTCAAATTAAACTAAACTAAAGCAAGTGTGTTGCACTGTATTTATACCCGATATATATTACTAGTAGTTTCCTGAAGCTTCGAAATAATTCCTTGTGTAAAATTTTAATAAATCTTGAGCAATTACACTATGCTACAATTTGACACTTTTTTTTGAGCCAAATGGGGCATATAACCTAATTCGGATACGCTTAATTCTACGACAGTCATTGTATTTTTAAAAAATAATAATAAACAGAACCTCACATTGTTACAAAATCTATTAAAATCTGTTTTTATTTTTAAAAGGTTTTTTTATCCACATATGTATGAAATGTTTTAATAAATAAGGAATATTCAAAAAATAAATACCTAAATTTTCGTATCGAAATATAAAATATATCAGAATTCAGCGGATTTATTTTTCTAATATCAACAAATTTTACGGCAAAAAATAATAGATTCTTCTGTAGTAATAGCAAGATTTTTTTTTAGTAATAATAGCAAAATTTCCAGTTGATTTTACTATTTTTATTTTAATGTTAAAATTTATTTTAGTGTAAACATTAAATTGTTTTGAGTGTATCATTATTACAAAAAATGTTAATGATTATTATTTAAATCCAAAAATGAAATTTTTAGATAACTAAAAAAAACAAAAAAAAAAAAACCATATTTCACTTTGCCCTTAAATTCCCCAATAACTACTCAACCGATTTTAATGATATTGAAAGTGGAGAAAATTTAAAGAATCTATCTATCTATAAACAAATTTTCACTAAAATATCTTCTTCGGTTCAACAGTTACAGTATTTTGGTCAATGAAAAACGATTTTCAGCCACTGTGCGTCTGCAATTTCACATTGGGTACGTTCATAAGTCGTAGCTGTTGAGCTCAACTGCTAGAAAACTGTTGAGCCGAACATTTTCGTCTTAGAAACGGCATTATGAGTATAATGCAAAATTAACAGCTGATAAACATAAACAATTGAAAAAAATAAAGGTTGAGGTTAAGCACAACATGTTGACTTTAGGTAGCTAAAAAATTTTATGATGAAATAAATGGCCTCAAATACCCAACTGTTGTGTTGAGCGGAAGTGCTCAACTATGCGTTTCTAAGACAAACACTAAACGGTTACACAACAGTTACGCCTTATGAACGTGACCATTGTCTTCGAGTGGAATATTATGACATTTATAACGCAACAACGTAATCTATTTTGATGGTTTTCGACATGAGTTAGAGACAGACTTTTTTCTCACTTCTCGAGAAACGATGGTATATTTTGTTTCACATCTTTTTGATGCGAGCAGTTTTCACCAACGTTACAGGACATGGGTACTGACTGTTGATTGTTTTGCCTGTTGTTGTTATATTGTAGTAATATTCATCCCACCTTGCTACTTTAAACACAATCCAACCTTAAATTAGATTTAAATTTACCAACTTGGTGAATAAAGTTTCATTAAAGTATTTAGTGAAAAAAGGAATTTTGTATTTAAAATGATTTTAAATATAAATGTGATACAATATGAAACCTAAATATCGGCCGCTAATATCCGAAAATAAGAATTATCTTTGTATGGGGAAACGATTCCACGTACCGAGGCAATTGATATTAACAAATGTTAGACGCTTTAATAGTTTCCTTAATAAACAACACTTTGGACTTCCTTGTGCACGAGATCTGTAACAAAAATTTACACTTTTTTTATTTTATAAGGGTTAGTCGCTAACCCCAGTTTTGTAATTTAAATACATACTTATGAAAGACAGTTGTCAAAGTATTTTTTAGAAAATATTGTTCAATACCGCTCACCGAGAGATGGACTATATCAGAACTGGGCTTGATATTAGATCCATGATAAACCGTGATCTTACAGTATTATAATTCGTTGCGGTTGTAGGCGCATTACAGTGTATTGAAAAAATATGATTTAAATGGAAACTAAAGCAAATTATGGGCCGATCATCCAGAGTGTTTTAGTTTTATTTCTAGATGTTTTAAACTTTAAAAGCTATGATTAGCTTTGGTTTAAGCTTATCTGAAAAACTCAATTTCGTATTTATATAGAAGCTACCGACAAAATGACCGAAAATTGCTCATGCAAACGACTTTTCGTGATTGTTGGGTAATCATTCACTTGAAACAATGTACCTCTTTAAAATATGCTCAAAAAGTTTAAAACTTTTCAAAAAAAAAAAAAAAGGTTAATACGTATTAACTTTGTTATTGCTGTTTTAAAGAAACCCACAAAAACTAAAAAAAAATCTAATTTCCATTCTTTTTAACAATATTTACAGAATACCTCAGAAGTTAAAGAAAGCATACGTTTCAAACGTTAATATTAACAGTTTTTTTTAACAATTTCGCAATAAATGCGCAGTAAATTTGTCTCTATGTCTATTTTGTCTGTTTCTGATATTATATCAAGCCTAAATATTGGCCGTTAATATCCGAAAATAAGAATTATCTTTGTATGGGGAAAAGTTTCCACGTACCTACCAAGGCAAGTTTCCTTAATAAAATTCAAATTTGGTGCAAATATATTCGTTCTCAGGGCACGAGATCTGTAACAAAAAATTTTACTTTAGTTAGTCGCTAACCCCATTTTTTTAATTTAAATACTTATGTCAGACGGTTCTGTTTCGTTCCATACAGTTCAGATCTACACACTGACAAATTTTCGTTAATAAATATTTTTAGTTTATTAATGTGTTTCAACAACAACATTAGAGTTTTTAAATCAAAGTATTGTTTAGAAAATATTGTTGGATACCGCCCACCGAATGTTGGAATATATCAGAACTGGGCTTCATATTAGATCAATGACGAAACGTGATCTTACGGTATTATTATTCGCTGCGGTTGTAGGCGTATTACAGTGCATTCCAAAAGTATGCTTTAAATGGAAATTAGAGCAAATTATGGGCCGATCATCACAGTGTGTTAGATTTATTTCTAGTTAGATGTGTTAAACATTATTGTACCTAATACCAATAAAAAGCAAAGATTAGCGTTGGTTTTAGGCTTTTTAAAATGAGTTTTTTGAACGGATTTTTTTTTTTGACCTATTCCAAATTATGGAAAAAACTTAATTGGACTCAATTTTAATACAGTAATACAATTTGTTAGTGTTTTAGGCCTTTGAAGGTGCTTTGCTTGCGATTTTGGACAGATCATCACAAAATTATTTGAGTGGGGCAATACGACTTTTCGTGATTGTTGTGTAATCATTCACTTAAAACAATGTACCTCTTTAAAATGTGCTCGAAAAGTTTTAAACTTCGATCAGAAGTTATTTTCAAAAAAAAGGTTAATTAGTATTAACTTTGTTATTGTTATTTTAAAGAAATCCATAACAGCTGTGTTTGGTATGTAAACAAAAACTAAAAAATCTAAATTCCTTTCCTTTTAACAAAATTTACAGAATACCTCACAAGTTATAGAAAATACGGTTGAAACGATAATATTTACAGTTTTTTTAACAATTGCGCATTATATGCGCATTAAATTTGTCTCTATTTTCTCTATGTCTTTTTTGTCTCTTTCTTAAAACATAATATTTAACCTTAAAAAAGGGACTAATGATTTTAAATGTTTTACAAAAATATTTGCTACTATATCTCTAAATATAAAAACAAAAACTTTCGTAGTTACAAGATATATAAGCGTTTCATTTGATAAGCTTTTCTTTTAAATGGGTTACGTTCCTCTACCCCAAATTGTGACATTAGAAATTGAGACCATATTTTACCTCAGAAATTTCCAGCGCTTCAAATTTCATAATGTTCTAAATAAACAAGAATATGTTATCACCTTGTAATCGAAGTGAAGTGATAAATTGTTGAATTTTTAATTTTGTAAATTTGAAGTTTGTGTTTGTTTTATTTATTCCTGTAGCTCAATGTATATTAATACAGCTGTAGGGTACCAGCTTGAACTTAGGCGTTCAAAAGAGCTGCCAGAAAAGTTTGAGAGGCTTGAAAATAATACAAGGCTGATGAAGTCGGTTAACGTTACAAATCAAAGTCTGCCTTTATTAATTACACTGTACAACAAAATGAAATTTTTTCAAAATAACAATAATCTGCCAACTAATTCTTATAGAAGGGTCAAAAAAATATACACGTGTATCAGCGTTTTAAAAGTTTACATCTGAAACTCATTTGACGGCCTATTTCAATGTTCACCCTTGTGTAGTAGAAATACGTAGAAAATCGTATGATACTTAGGTTTTTGGTATGTAGTGGCTTCAGAAGATTTATAAATAACATTAGAAGCAACATTTTGTTGGTATACATTAACCCTCTGACCCTTCTGAAAATGGGACTTTTGCCAATTTTTTTGAAAAAAGAGCAAAAATCAGATTTAAAACAGGGATGTATGTACCTGAAATATTCTGCGAAAATATTTGTCATGAAATTATGTAAGTCAAAAATGCCACTTTAATACCAGAAATAAGCAAAAAGCTTAAAGGGCAGTGTAAGGGTTAATTATATCTTATATATAAATACGGGAGCAATTCGTTTTAGTTGATTTTTAAGTATCTTATCGCCCACCGATTTTAATGAAACATATATCGTTTTAAAGGTATTTCTGTGTAGATATGCACAATATAAATTTCTTTTTAAATTTTTAGGATTTTGGTGTTTCAAATCATTTTAATTTATTTTGCAGCCACATGCACACACATGTGTTAACGTTGGTTGACAAATCTTCTGAAGACACTACATACCAAATCCCTAAGCATCATACGATTTTCTACGTTTTTTTACTACACAGGGCCATAAAATGAGTTTTAGATGTAAACTTAAATGGCCTCAAATACCCAACTGTTGTGTTGAGCGGAAGTGCTCAACTATGCGTTTCTAAGACAAACACTAAACGGTTACACAACAGTTACGCCTTATGAACGTGACCATTGTCTTCGAGTGGAATATTATGACATTTATAACGCAACAACGTAATCTATTTTGATGGTTTTCGACATGAGTTAGAGACAGACTTTTTTCTCACTTCTCGAGAAACGATGGTATATTTTGTTTCACATCTTTTTGATGCGAGCAGTTTTCACCAACGTTACAGGACATGGGTACTGACTGTTGATTGTTTTGCCTGTTGTTGTTATATTGTAGTAATATTCATCCCACCTTGCTACTTTAAACACAATCCAACCTTAAATTAGATTTAAATTTACCAACTTGGTGAATAAAGTTTCATTAAAGTATTTAGTGAAAAAAGGAATTTTGTATTTAAAATGATTTTAAATATAAATGTGATACAATATGAAACCTAAATATCGGCCGCTAATATCCGAAAATAAGAATTATCTTTGTATGGGGAAACGATTCCACGTACCGAGGCAATTGATATTAACAAATGTTAGACGCTTTAATAGTTTCCTTAATAAACAACACTTTGGACTTCCTTGTGCACGAGATCTGTAACAAAAATTTACACTTTTTTTATTTTATAAGGGTTAGTCGCTAACCCCAGTTTTGTAATTTAAATACATACTTATGAAAGACAGTTGTCAAAGTATTTTTTAGAAAATATTGTTCAATACCGCTCACCGAGAGATGGACTATATCAGAACTGGGCTTGATATTAGATCCATGATAAACCGTGATCTTACAGTATTATAATTCGTTGCGGTTGTAGGCGCATTACAGTGTATTGAAAAAATATGATTTAAATGGAAACTAAAGCAAATTATGGGCCGATCATCCAGAGTGTTTTAGTTTTATTTCTAGATGTTTTAAACTTTAAAAGCTATGATTAGCTTTGGTTTAAGCTTATCTGAAAAACTCAATTTCGTATTTATATAGAAGCTACCGACAAAATGACCGAAAATTGCTCATGCAAACGACTTTTCGTGATTGTTGGGTAATCATTCACTTGAAACAATGTACCTCTTTAAAATATGCTCAAAAAGTTTAAAACTTTTCAAAAAAAAAAAAAAAGGTTAATACGTATTAACTTTGTTATTGCTGTTTTAAAGAAACCCACAAAAACTAAAAAAAAATCTAATTTCCATTCTTTTTAACAATATTTACAGAATACCTCAGAAGTTAAAGAAAGCATACGTTTCAAACGTTAATATTAACAGTTTTTTTTAACAATTTCGCAATAAATGCGCAGTAAATTTGTCTCTATGTCTATTTTGTCTGTTTCTGATATTATATCAAGCCTAAATATTGGCCGTTAATATCCGAAAATAAGAATTATCTTTGTATGGGGAAAAGTTTCCACGTACCTACCAAGGCAAGTTTCCTTAATAAAATTCAAATTTGGTGCAAATATATTCGTTCTCAGGGCACGAGATCTGTAACAAAAAATTTTACTTTAGTTAGTCGCTAACCCCATTTTTTTAATTTAAATACTTATGTCAGACGGTTCTGTTTCGTTCCATACAGTTCAGATCTACACACTGACAAATTTTCGTTAATAAATATTTTTAGTTTATTAATGTGTTTCAACAACAACATTAGAGTTTTTAAATCAAAGTATTGTTTAGAAAATATTGTTGGATACCGCCCACCGAATGTTGGAATATATCAGAACTGGGCTTCATATTAGATCAATGACGAAACGTGATCTTACGGTATTATTATTCGCTGCGGTTGTAGGCGTATTACAGTGCATTCCAAAAGTATGCTTTAAATGGAAATTAGAGCAAATTATGGGCCGATCATCACAGTGTGTTAGATTTATTTCTAGTTAGATGTGTTAAACATTATTGTACCTAATACCAATAAAAAGCAAAGATTAGCGTTGGTTTTAGGCTTTTTAAAATGAGTTTTTTGAACGGATTTTTTTTTTTGACCTATTCCAAATTATGGAAAAAACTTAATTGGACTCAATTTTAATACAGTAATACAATTTGTTAGTGTTTTAGGCCTTTGAAGGTGCTTTGCTTGCGATTTTGGACAGATCATCACAAAATTATTTGAGTGGGGCAATACGACTTTTCGTGATTGTTGTGTAATCATTCACTTAAAACAATGTACCTCTTTAAAATGTGCTCGAAAAGTTTTAAACTTCGATCAGAAGTTATTTTCAAAAAAAAGGTTAATTAGTATTAACTTTGTTATTGTTATTTTAAAGAAATCCATAACAGCTGTGTTTGGTATGTAAACAAAAACTAAAAAATCTAAATTCCTTTCCTTTTAACAAAATTTACAGAATACCTCACAAGTTATAGAAAATACGGTTGAAACGATAATATTTACAGTTTTTTTAACAATTGCGCATTATATGCGCATTAAATTTGTCTCTATTTTCTCTATGTCTTTTTTGTCTCTTTCTTAAAACATAATATTTAACCTTAAAAAAGGGACTAATGATTTTAAATGTTTTACAAAAATATTTGCTACTATATCTCTAAATATAAAAACAAAAACTTTCGTAGTTACAAGATATATAAGCGTTTCATTTGATAAGCTTTTCTTTTAAATGGGTTACGTTCCTCTACCCCAAATTGTGACATTAGAAATTGAGACCATATTTTACCTCAGAAATTTCCAGCGCTTCAAATTTCATAATGTTCTAAATAAACAAGAATATGTTATCACCTTGTAATCGAAGTGAAGTGATAAATTGTTGAATTTTTAATTTTGTAAATTTGAAGTTTGTGTTTGTTTTATTTATTCCTGTAGCTCAATGTATATTAATACAGCTGTAGGGTACCAGCTTGAACTTAGGCGTTCAAAAGAGCTGCCAGAAAAGTTTGAGAGGCTTGAAAATAATACAAGGCTGATGAAGTCGGTTAACGTTACAAATCAAAGTCTGCCTTTATTAATTACACTGTACAACAAAATGAAATTTTTTCAAAATAACAATAATCTGCCAACTAATTCTTATAGAAGGGTCAAAAAAATATACACGTGTATCAGCGTTTTAAAAGTTTACATCTGAAACTCATTTGACGGCCTATTTCAATGTTCACCCTTGTGTAGTAGAAATACGTAGAAAATCGTATGATACTTAGGTTTTTGGTATGTAGTGGCTTCAGAAGATTTATAAATAACATTAGAAGCAACATTTTGTTGGTATACATTAACCCTCTGACCCTTCTGAAAATGGGACTTTTGCCAATTTTTTTGAAAAAAGAGCAAAAATCAGATTTAAAACAGGGATGTATGTACCTGAAATATTCTGCGAAAATATTTGTCATGAAATTATGTAAGTCAAAAATGCCACTTTAATACCAGAAATAAGCAAAAAGCTTAAAGGGCAGTGTAAGGGTTAATTATATCTTATATATAAATACGGGAGCAATTCGTTTTAGTTGATTTTTAAGTATCTTATCGCCCACCGATTTTAATGAAACATATATCGTTTTAAAGGTATTTCTGTGTAGATATGCACAATATAAATTTCTTTTTAAATTTTTAGGATTTTGGTGTTTCAAATCATTTTAATTTATTTTGCAGCCACATGCACACACATGTGTTAACGTTGGTTGACAAATCTTCTGAAGACACTACATACCAAATCCCTAAGCATCATACGATTTTCTACGTTTTTTTACTACACAGGGCCATAAAATGAGTTTTAGATGTAAACTTATAACCGATACGCGTATATCTTTTTTTGTCCCACTTCAAGAATAAGTTAGAAGAACATTTTTTTTTTGTTGGACTGTGTTATTGGTTCTTCTTATATACTACCTATGAGAATTTTACTTAACGTTTCCTATTTATTTTAATTATTAAAAAAACTATATTTTTCTCTTTCGATACCTTGGAGGTATCAAGAATTTCACTTTGAATAAATATTTTGACCAATCAAAATATACGTGTTTGAAATGTACTCAATTAAATTTGTCACTCATATATATTCCGATTGATCAGCAATTATTACACTGTGCTAGTTAAAAAAAAAACAATTATGATAATTAATAATTATAGTAATATAATAATTAATAACAATAAATAATTATTAATAACACTGTGCTAGAATTTGACACTTTTTATGAGACAAGGCGGAGGACCTGGCGTTTTAACCTAATTCGGGTACGCTGAATTCAGTGGGGTCCATCGTTTTTTTAGGTTATTTAATTTAAAAAAAAACATTATTTTTCTGGGCATGCTGTACAAACATGATTACACGAACATGTGTGTGTGGTATGCTGAATGTTTGTTTAAATTTAAATCTCTTTACTACAGTGACGTCAAAAAGACGTCAAAATAAGAGTAAAAAGTTAACGGACCTGCGCAATGCGCTATTTAGTTTTCTTTGTTCCATGCATTAATATCATGTTATTCGCATTGACTTACATTCAAAAATACCGTAATTTTTCCTTTTATATGCCAATAAGTGCGGCAGTCACCCTACTCTTATAAAGGTGGCATGTATAAATTTCAGAGTGGTTAGTGTGTATGCAGTAGAGATGAGCGATATTTCTGAACCTGTGATTTAATCACTGTTACTGAAAAATCACGAATCACAGTTGTGACCAAATTTGTTAAGTAACAGGTACTTGCTAAGTTGTTCTTTTCGTTTTTTGTTACATACACAAATTTTTGATATTTCACTGTTTGTGTGGGTAATAGCGTTTTTTCAATGCAATAAAAAATAATGTTGCTCTTCCTTTTATTCTCTCGCCTACTTTATTAGTATTTCTTTTTCATGTGTATACATAGAGTTCAGGGTTGTCAGAAGAGATGAGCTTTAATTCTGTACCTGTGATTTAATCAAAGTTACTAAAAAATCACGACTCAGAGTTTTACCAAATTTGTCAAGTAACAGCTACTTGTTAAGTCGTTATTTTCTCATTTTGTTCCATACGCAAATTTATGATATTTTACTGTTTGTGTGGGTAATAGCGTTATTTGCATGCAGTAACGAATAATGTTGCTATTTTTTTATTGACAGCAAGAAAACCACAATGTTTTTGATAAAAAATGATAAAAATACCTTCCTTAAAGAATTTTTTTTTGTAAAAATACATGTGTTAGCGCATATCTTGTTGTTTTTAGGTTTTGAATCTATTCACTTGATTCGTGCAATAAAAAATTAAACATATACTAGAAAATATAGTATACTGGTTTTATTTTATGATAACTATAAAAGAACTGCAAACTAACAAACCGTGATCACAATCACAGTTTTAAAGAACAGTGATTTTTAAATCACATTCACTAATCACGATGTTCCTTAAAAATCACGGGATCGCTCATCTCTAGTATGCAGTGTACATTTATGAGGTAAAGTACAAAATTATGTTATGAGGTTGATATTAATTTTAAAGCTGATTATACCAAATATTATTTAGATATCTTCAGCTATACGAAATTTTTTGTTTTAAAGTGATTCTAGAGAGGGGTTTATATGGTACCTATGGTCAGGAATGGCATTTGTATTAGACCTATGGTCAAACATGGAGCAATTCAAGTAAAATTTGGTAAGATTATTTAGATAATCCTCTTATGAGCATGTCATTATTACTAGCGATTTTAATTCGAATATTTTAGTAAACCCTTATCTAACCGACAATATGCTCACACTTGGCTTAAATTCCCCGAACACAAATAATGCTACACATTTTACAAGTACCAACAACACACTTCTTGATCTTTTCTTCGTCAGTGATATTGCGAAGGTGTTACTTTATGACCAATTGTCTTCCTCCTGCTTCTCGCACCATGACCTAATTTTCATTACGTATAAGTTTCAGCTAAATGTACCTGAACGATTTATTAGATATCGGGACTTTAGAAACGTTGATTATAGTAGGTTAGAGGCAGATTTCTGGAGAATTGATTGGAGTGTGCCATATAAACTAATTTCTGTTGACGACCAACTCGCTTTTCTACAAAGTAATCTAGATTATTTGTACAATCTTACGGTTCCCTTGAGAACAAAAATTGTAAATCGCCACAATAAGCCTTGGTTTGACATAGAACAGGAGATTAGTCGCAGAGATTGTCTCTATGCTCGGTGGAAACGTTTTAAAACCGCAGAATTGTATGAAGAGTACCGAGTAACATGTAAAGCTGGGATCACACGATTGCCGCAATGCACCAATGTTCACACTTTTTAATACCCAAATCGTGTGACTGCACAACCAAATGCCTTATGTACCAATCGAGGGCAATATTGTGCTTACTTTTACCAATAAAATGCAACCCTAGTACGGTAATCGTGTGACTACTTGATATGCAACCGCGCGTCAATAAAAATGACAAAAATGTACCAATATTTATTGGGTTCTTGTGCGGCAATTAAACAACACAATACGCGCCAATATTTGCCTTTTTTAATAAATTTACTTTTGTGTGTTTCTTTTAGTAGGAATAAATTAAAAATAAATATTTAATTTATCAAAAATAAAAATTGGTAATTTAGCAAGTCATTAATAAATAAATTTTGTATTCCCGAAAATAACTTTTGATAGGTATAAATATATTTATTTTTTTTTTTTAAATTAGTGCAATAGCTGTTCAGGACAATATAAAAGAATATATACAGAAAAACGGAGCAAAATGTATTGAAATTCTTTAAAGCGAATTTATTTTTGAATATAAATATTCTCTATTTCAGTATTGTGGTTATTTTATTGAACTGTTAATGGTTTTTAATCCAAATTCAGATATTTTTAATTAGGCTTCAGTTCATTGAATTTAATTTTCATTAAATTATTTTTATGAAGACAGGAATTTTTACAACATGAAATTAATTAAAATATAATTGATAATTTTTCATTCTTGACTCTCTTTCTCTATTTCTTTATATATTTAAAAAACAATTTTACTCTGTTAATTTTTGGAATTTCATATAGGTATTTTACTTAAAAAAATTAAAATAAAACTATTTAACAAAAATTTGTTTGAATATATGATACAATTTTCTTATTTTTAATGAACAAGCTACCACAACAGCTGTTTTCGCAGTTGACACAAGTAAGAACAATAGTGTGACTGTGCTGTGGCAATTATTGTACCCATTTCGCTTTATACCAACTAGCGGCAATTAAATTTGAATAAAACAGGGCAATCGTGTGATTTCAGAATATTTTATTGGGGCAATTTCATTATTGTGCGTCAATAAGCACAATCAAAATTGTGTCATATTGGTGCATTTGCGGCAATCGTGTGATCCCAGCTTAAGATAACAAACAGGCTGATTAAAAAAGCCAAATCTGACTATTACGCCTCGAAGTTCTCAACTGCCATTGACTCGAAGAAAACGTGGCAAACGATTGGTGAAATCGATATTGGCAAACCTGTTGTTCAAGTACACTGTTCAGCCGCTGCAAACGCCTTAAATGCTCAATTTTTAAATATTCCAACTGTTCAACCAATTTCTGATTACTACAATTTCCCTAGTGACATTTTAAACAATAGTTTCACTTTTGCAAACGTAAGCCAATGTGATGTTTTATCCAGCCTTTTGTCAGTAAAATCCAATGCAATTGGTGTTGATGGGATAGATCCTAGGTTTATTAAAATTTTAATTCCAAGACTTCTTCCTTTCATAACGTTCGTTTTCAACAAGATTTTTACAACCAGCTGCTATCCTAAAATGTGGAAACTTGCTAAGATTATTCCTTTACCGAAAACTAATTCTGATTACAGGCCCATAGCAATTTTACCATTTTTATCTAAGGTTTTTGAAAGATTAATTCACAACCAAGTATCACAGTATCTTGAATCTAACAATATGCTCAATGATCGGCAATCTGGTTTTCGTAAAAATCATAGTTGTATAACGGCCCTGGTAGATGTTTCAGAGGATATAAGGCAACAGGTAGACTGCGGTAAATTTACATTTTTAGTTCTCTTGGATCATTCAAGAGCGTTTAATATGGTTGACCATAACATTTTGTGTAATAAACTTAACCACATATTTAGATTTGCACCAACTGCCACAAGTCTGATATCTTCCTATCGAACAGATAGATATCAATACGTTGAAACAACTACCTCAGTTTCAAGCTCTTTGCCATTAAGTCGAGGTGTTCCACAAGGATCAATCTAAGGCCCGTTACTTTTTTCGTTATACGTGAATGATCTTCAGAATAGGCTTGGGCACTGTAGGGTTAGATTGTATGCGGATGATGTTCAGCTTTATATTAGCTGCAGTAACACCGCAATTAATGAATGCGTAGGGACCTTAAGCCAGGAGTTAGGTCGCGTTTACGAGTGGGCCACCGCTAATTGTCTGGCAATTAATCATCCCAAGTCCAAGTGTTTGATTATTAAAAAGCGATTAGTAAAACTTGGGGGCAATCCTATTTTAACTTTAAACAAACAGTCCATTGAAATAGTAAACTCTGAAAAAATTCTTGGTATTTTCTTTAATAACACCCTCACTTGGACTAACCACGTAAATTTTGCATGCGGCCGAACGTTTTCAATATTAAGGAATCTGTGGCAAACTCAGTATTGTACTCCTATTAAAATCGGAAAACTCATTGCTAAATCTTATGTAATACCGATATTGTATGGCTGTGAACTATTTGCCAGCTGCGATAGCGAAAGCAAAAGAAAACTTAGTGTGGCGTTTAATAACGTTGTTCGGTACGTATTTGGTCTAAGGAGATATGACCATATTTCCCCCACCTTACATTGCTTTACATTATTTTACTGTTTATGCACAAAATTTTATACACACATCAGCCTGGGCATCCCTATACACGTTTAAATTTTTCAACACTTAATAGAGGTAAAAGTTTTCTAGCATTTGGTCATCGAACACTGATTTCTAAATACTATTTCTCTATTCATGCAATCAGTCTATGGAACGGAATTCCCTATACATCACAAGCCACTTGTCATTTTTCACTCTGAATACAGATATATTTCGTTTTAGTAATTTCTGATTATATAAAAGTATAGAAATGTATTTTTAAACTATTCTGGTTTTACATTTTTCATTTTTCGTTTCTTTTTTACCTTTTTTTCTAGCTTATTTTTATTAAATCTTGCTTGTTATTAAATTTTTAAATTTTATTGGAAACTTTAAGACTACTATTAATTAAATTTAACGCAATTTTTTATTTTTAATTTAAGTTTTGATTGATTGTATTTGCATATGCTCAGTTCCATACTGCAATATAAGACTTAAGTCTTGTGTATGGAACATCGAAAATTGACAAATAAAATAAAATAAATAAATAAATAAAATAAATAAAAAGCTTGGACCAAACCAGTCCCGATTGGCATCCCTAGTATGAACATGTGTTTTGTACGAAATATCTGTCCATTCGTCAACCACAATTTAAAACCTTCTATGACATTGTTTGGTTTCTTAAATTTTTAGTTCTTGGTGTTTCTATAAATAAAACTGGTGACATTTCCCCATATCAAGGATTCCACCGGAATGTGGTAGTTCTTAAGATATGCTAAAACTACTTAAGGTTTGTTTGTGCCTTAACGGGCACTCCGACCTTGGCAATACAATGGGCTAACATTTTACCCAATGATACATTTTTGGCAGCGAATTTTAGTAATGTATTATTTTCCGTCTCTTAAGAACTACTTGAAACTGAGCCAAGTTTTGTTTGACGCTCATTAATACTAATCTTGTGGATTAATCACATGTGACTAATAATTCGTCACGTCGGAGATCATTTGCAACTTATCATTTATGGGCACTTCACACACCTTTCTTTGTGTTTTTAATCCCACGCGAAATATCTCAGAGATAAAATCTGTATAAAAATATATTTAATATTAAGAATACTCTCACACAAATTGCTATTTACCTTTTGAACTAATTTTCTTTGTACATAATGGGTGATTCAAGTAGAGATACTTTTTTCAATAACCTTCTTTTGACAGATCACGTCTGAGTCGTGTCATGCTGTCATGTTCTTTTTGTTTAGTATTAATTGGCATTTCATAATGGAAAGACTTACGCCTGAACAACGTTTACAAATCGTTGAGACCCAGCATTCGTTCTTGGATAATATTCGACCGAATAGACCACGTCCAGCACGCTGTGAAGAAAATATAGCGGCCGTAGCTGAGAGCGTACACGAAGTCCGTGGAGAGTCGATTCGGCGTCGTTCGCAGCAATTCGGACTGACGTATGGAACGACTTGGCGCATTTTACGTCGAGATCTTAAATTGAAAGCGTGCAAAATACAGCTTGTGCAACAACTGAAGCCGCTCGACCTTCCCAAGCGACATCGCTTCCCTCTATGGGCTCTTGAAAAGTTCCAAGAAGATCCGAAGTTTTCGAGGCAAATTTTGTTCAGCGATGAGGCCCATTTCTGGCTCAATGAGTATGTAAACAAACAAAATTGCCGCATTTGGGACGAAGAGCAACCTGAAGAGATAAATAACTGTCACTTTATCCAGAAAAAAACAACGGTTTGGTGTGGTTTGTGGGCCGGTGGATTCATCGGTCCATATTTCTTTAAAAATGATGCCGCTGCGAACGTAACTATCAATGGCGACCGTTATCGAAATTGAAGCTCGTGATCTCGGCGACATTTGGTTTCAGCAAGACGGCGCCACTTCCCATACATCGCATCAATCAATGGATTTATTGAGAGAACACTTCGGTGAGCACATAATTTCACGTTTTGGGCCGGTCGATTGGCCACCAAGATCGTGTGATATCACACCGTTAGACTTTTTCCTGTGGGGATATGTAAAGTCTTCAGTTTATGCGGACAAACCCGCTTTGATTCAGGCCTTGGAGCAAAACATCACGCGTGTCATTCGCCAGTTACCAGTCGAAAATTCACAATGGACCTCATTGGTCTCCAAGTGGATATGCGCCCTTGGGCGCATAACCCTTCTTACCCTAACCAAACCTACCAGTCGAAATGCTCGAACGAGTCATCGAAAATTGGACTCAACAGATGGACCATCTGCGACGTAGCAACGGTCAACATTTGATAGACATAATCTTCAAAAAATAAATGCCAAAGAATGTTCTTTCAAATGATAATAAACATTCCCCATTAAATTTGAATTTTCTGTATTTTTTTTTTTTTAAGTAGGGAACCTCGAAATGGATCACGCTTTATTAGATCATGTGGTATATGACGTAAAATATGAAGAAAAAGGAATTATCTGAAAAAAATCACTAAAACTGCATACGTCTTTTTTCTATTTATTAAAAAACATTACACAAATAATATACATGCATATGTATGAACTTATCAATATCTATAAAATATATAAAAATAATTAATTCATCCATTTGTTTTATATCACGTATTAAATTTTTATATTTTTTAGAAATTATAACTTATGCAAGCTTTAAAAATCCATCGATAATTATCGATAGTTTTTAAAACTTACAATACATCCTACAAAATACAAAACATTTATAACAAAATCAGTAGAATACGAATTCCCAATTAATCGTCAGAAACTTAAGTCTATTATATAAAATTATGTCTAATGGTTGTCATTTTAGCGTCATCGTCCAAAACTTCAATTTTTGTTAATGCGATTTTTTTAAATTTGTGCTTTGGAATTGGGTTAGTGTCCAGATTCTGAAATTCTAGTCTTGCAATGTTTGTATTTAATCATGTCTTTCCTCTTCCCCTTTTTATATTTTACATATTTAAGTTAAAAAGTGTAAAAATTTCAAACCAAAATAGAATTGCAGAATACATGAAACTGAGTACCCCTTACCAATCTTCTCACCTCTCTCACCAATAAACTCAAATATTGCTGTAACAAAAAATGAAAGTCTGGCAGACGTTTCTTTTTTTTAATTTTATATCCCAAGCTGAATATTGTTCAAATAAAAATTATTTTTTTGTAGTTTTAGAGCTTTTATTCAACAAAATTTGTAGAAAATACAATTATTCAAAAAAAAAAAAAAAAATTGAAATAAAAAAAAATTCTATTGATTTTTTTATAAATAAAAAAAATACTGGAATTAAAAACAAACATTAAATGTTAGAGGATTTAGTATTCGAAAAATTAAAAAAAAAATTTCACGATATTTTGTAGAAGAACATTCTAGTTACTAGCCTAACACAAGGTTCCTTGTCATTGCATTAAATCGTAAATTCGGGGGCATAAGAGCTGGCCAAAAACTAAAACCAATGTTTGATTTTTTAAGTTGAAGTGAAGTGCAATTCAGTGAGGTTGTTTTAAGGTTGAATCGTTTGAAACAACTGTATGAAGGGCATGGTCTAGGCTCTTAACATTGTGTCGTTAAACTTCCTTGCCGGTGTTTTCCAAATACCAACATGCAGCCATGTTCTGGAAATCGAAATCGAATTCGAGTGATATTAAAATAACACATATTTTGGAAATTATCCTGTTATAAATATCGACAAAATATTTCCTTCCATATACTTCATACTTTCAGTACTACTTATCTCATTTAAAAATAAATTAAAATTTTTAGTTTATTCAATACAAAGTCTTAAACTTTTAAGTAAAAATTTTTTAAAACAAATGTATGCTCTTTCTTCTACATATATTTAAATCTATTTTTATAATTGGGTATATGATGAAAAATGAACGATTTCAAAACGATCGTTTTATGCAAAAAAAAAAAAAAAAAAAAATAAGGTACACATTAGTTAACCAACACATTAATTGGTTAACTAATGAGAATTTTAATTTTTTTTGCATGAGGGGGTTAAACTTTTGTTCCAAATACAGTTTTATATGTTAATAATTTTTAATATTAAATTTAAAATAATATAGGAAGAATAAATGAGGTAAATGTATAAATTTAAATACACTATATTGTTTTATTTGTTTCATAGATAATGCCAAATAAAATTTGACTTAGAATTCTGTGTTTTTATTGATTAGTTAAGTAAACGATTTCGGAATTGACTAAACTCCGATAATCGCGGGCTTAAAAATTCAAATCCCGGGATTCGGAATTCGCTAAATCCCGAAAATCACGGGATTTATCGGGATCGGGGTTTCGGGACTGGCATCCCCAGTAAACATATAGAGCTTGTGCCAAAGCTCATCATAACTTTTGGTTTTCAAATTTTAAATTTTATTAAGTTTAAAGTCTGAAAATTCACTTTGAAGAAATCTGAAATTCCTGTTTTTGTTCTACTTGTATCTCTTTTCTCTGCAGTTTTTATAGATAATTGTATAAGAACTACACATCGCCCTTATGCCCGTAATTTCTACAAAGAGAAATCTTGCTGTATATATAAATCTATGGTGTAAATGCTGCCAATTTTAAAAGAAAACTTAAGGTAGAAACACGTAGTCCAAATAAACGTTGAAATAAGTAAAAAAAAACTGTTAGGTACGAAGACGAGAGCAGATCTCGTTTTGTGGAAATTACGAGCATTAATACCGATTTAAATTTCCAAAATATATGTGTTTTGTTGTATGTTGAGCTTATAAAAAGTCTACTTTAAAAATTTTGAATCTTTAATAAGTGTATTTAACCCTGACAAGTTGCTCTTCATTTTAATACATTAAGGTTACTGTTCGTCGAATCGATGAACTTTTTAGAAAAAAATTCTAGCTTAAGAAGGGGGAACTAAGGCTACGGGTTGGCCTATTTATGGGGCACTGTTGTCTCAGATACCAGTTTATAACTGGAAATGTTAGTACCCAGATGTGCTAATGCTGTGATATATGCTGATTCTCTGCTGCTGTCCCGCCTTGGGAACTTCCAGGCGGACATTTTTCGGGGTGCTAGTGATTAGCCCAACTGAAATCTATAATCTTTCATCGGGCATAGTGATAGACTTCATACGCAGCCTGAACCTGAGTTGTCATACATAGGCTTCACAAAATATCCTCTGGGTCGCTGTGCGTATATCTATCTATCTATGACAAATTTTCGACCGACTAAGTAACATTCAAAAAGTTTGTGATTGTTTACGGGTAAATTTAGGCGCTACGAACTAAGTCCCCAATAAACTAAGTCCCGAAATCAAAAATGAACTAAGTCATTAAAATAAGAGAATTAATTCATTATGAATTTAAACCCCAATTTTTAAAATAAAACAATTCCCCAAAAATACGAAATAACCTCGCAAAAAAATTAACTAAGAACACAAACATTTAAACCTTTTTCACAATGATATGCGTTCTCATTTTAGAAATGAAGCGACTTAAAAAGCTTGAAAGTAAAATTAAAAACATTCAAATAAATATATTAAAAAGAGAGTAATAGATCATTAATTTGTGCAGGGTAGAGTCAAATTACGGCATTTGATATCGTTCGAAATCATAATACAACTTAAAAGGAAATTTCGATCGGTGCAATTATTTTCTCTAGACTTAATTTCTTATTCAACAACTATTCTTGGGTTCTTTTATTTGCAAATCCAAATAAATACACGCACTTATTCAGATTAACGAAATTTATTGTATTCGCCAATTTTATCCAAATCTGTAAGTAAAAGCAGTTTCAAATTACAATACAAGTCTTAAGTAGTTTGAGGAAAATACAACCTTAACATGATAAGCTGTTATTGCTTTTTAAAAATGTTCAAACAATAATTAGATCAGACAAGTATTTTGTATTATAGCAGTGTAAAACGGTCTTAAAAACTAACCAAAATGAAGTTTCAAATTAAACTAAACTAAAGCAAGTGTGTTGCACTGTATTTATACCCGATATATATTACTAGTAGTTTCCTGAAGCTTCGCCATAATTCCTTGTGTAAAATTTTAATAAATCTTGAGCAATTACACTATGCTACAATTTGACACTTTTTTTTGAGCCAAATGGGGCATATAACCTAATTCGGATACGCTTAATTCTACGACAGTCATTGTATTTTTAAAAAATAATAATAAACAGAACCTCACATTGTTACAAAAGCTATTAAAATCTATTAAAATCTGTTTTTATTTTTAAAAGGTTTTTTATCCACATATGTATGAAATGTTTTAATAAATAAGGAATATTCAAAAAATAAATACCTAAATTTTCGTATCGAAATATAAAATATATCAGAATTCAGCGGATTTATTTTTCTAATATCAACAAATTTTACGGCAAAAAATAATAGATTCTTCTGTAGTAATAGCAAGATTTTTTTTTAGTAATAATAGCAAAATTTCCAGTTGATTTTACTATTTTTATTTTAATGTTAAAATTTATTTTAGTGTAAACATTAAATTGTTTTGAGTTTTTAATTTAAATCCAAAAATTAAA
Organism: Pollenia amentaria; assembly: GCA_943735925.1. Taxonomy (NCBI): domain Eukaryota; kingdom Metazoa; phylum Arthropoda; class Insecta; order Diptera; family Polleniidae; genus Pollenia; species Pollenia amentaria. The sequence goes on along the minus strand of OX031006.1, from coordinate 219,725,020 downwards.
TTTTTAGATAACTAAAAAAAACAAAAAAAAAAACCATATTTCACGCTAAAGTTAAAAAAATCTAAAGTTCCACTTTGCCCTTAAATTCCCCAATAACTACTCAACCGATTTTAATGATATTGAAAGTGGAGAAAATTTAAAGAATCTATCTATCTATAAACAAATTTTCACTAAAATATCTTCTTCGGTTCAACAGTTACAGTATTTTGGTCAATGAAAAACGATTTTCAGCCACTGTGCGTCTGCAATTTCACATTGGGTACGTTCATAAGTCGTAGCTGTTGAGCTCAACTGCTAGAAAACTGTTGAGCCGAACATTTTCGTCTTAGAAACGGCATTATGAGTATAATGCAAAATTAACAGCTGATAAACATAAACAATTGAAAAAAATAAAGGTTGAGGTTAAGCACAACATGTTGACTATAGGTAGCTAAAAAATTTTATGATGGAATAAATGGCCTCAAATACCCAACTGTTGTGTTGAGCGGAAGTGCTCAACTATGCGTTTCTAAGACAAACACTAAACGGTTACACAACAGTTACGCCTTATGAACGTGACCATTGTCTTCGAGTGGAATATTATGACATTTATAACGCAACAACGTAATCTATTTTGATGGTTTTCGACATGAGTTAGAGACAGACTTTTTTCTCACTTCTCGAGAAACCATGGTATATTTTGTTTCACATCTTTTTGATGCGAGCAGTTTTCACCAACGTTACAGGACATGGGTACTGACTGTTGATTGTTTTGCCTGTTGTTGTTATATTGTAGTAATATTCATCCCACCTTGCTACTTTAAACACAATCCAACCTTAAATTAGATTTAAATTTACCAACTTGGTGAATAAAGTTTCATTAAAGTATTTAGTGAAAAAAAGAATTTTGTATTTAAAATGATTTTAAATATAAATGTGATACAATATGAAACCTAAATATCGGCCGCTAATAAATAAGAATTATCTTTGTATGGGGAAACGATTCCACGTACCGAGGCAATTGATATTAACAAATGTTAGACGCTTTAATAGTTTCCTTAATAAACAACACTTTGGACTTCCTTGTGCACGAGATCTGTAACAAAAATTTACACTTTTTTTATTTTATAAGGGTTAGTCGCTAACCCCAGTTTTGTAATTTAAATACATACTTATGAAAGACAGTTGTCAAAGTATTTTTTAGAAAATATTGTTCAATACCGCTCACCGAGAGATGGACTATATCAGAACCGGGCTTGATATTAGATCCATGATAAACCGTGATCTTACAGTATTATAATTCGTTGCGGTTGTAGGCGCATTACAGTGTATTGAAAAAATATGATTTAAATGGAAACTAAAGCAAATTATGGGCCGATCATCCAGAGTGTTTTAGTTTTATTTCTAGATGTTTTAAACTTTAAAAGCTATGATTAGCTTTGGTTTAAGCTTATCTGAAAAACTCAATTTCGTATTTATATAGAAGCTACCGACAAAATGACCGAAAATTGCTCATGCAAACGACTTTTCGTGATTGTTGGGTAATCATTCACTTTAAACAATGTACCTCTTTAAAATATGCTCAAAAAGTTTAAAACTTCTATCGCAAAATTGTTTTCAAAAAAAAAAAAAGGTTAATACGTATTAACTTTGTTATTGCTGTTTTAAAGAAACCCACAAAAACTAAAAAAAAATCTAAATTCCATTCTTTTTAACAATATTTACAGAATACCTCAGAAGTTAAAGAAAGCATACGTTTCAAACGTTAATATTAACAGTTTTTTTTAACAATTTCGCAATAAATGCGCACTAAATTTGTCTCTATGTCTATTTTGTCTGTTTCTGATATTATATCAAGCCTAAATATTGGCCGTTAATATCCGAAAATAAGAATTATCTTTGTATGGGGAAAAGTTTCCACGTACCTACCAAGGCAAGTTTCCTTAATAAAATTCAAATTTGGTGCAAATATATTCGTTCTCAGGGCACGAGATCTGTAACAAAAAATTTTACTTTAGTTAGTCGCTAACCCCATTTTTTTAATTTAAATACTTATGTCAGACGGTTCTGTTTCGTTCCATACAGTTCAGATCTACACACTGACAAATTTTCGTTAATAAATATTTTTAGTTTATTAATGTGTTTCAACAACAACATTAGAGTTTTTAAATCAAAGTATTGTTTAGAAAATATTGTTGGATACCGCCCACCGAATGTTGGAATATATCAGAACTGGGCTTCATATTAGATCAATGACGAAACGTGATCTTACGGTATTATTATTCGCTGCGGTTGTAGGCGTATTACAGTGCATTCCAAAAGTATGCTTTAAATGGAAATTAGAGCAAATTATGGGCCGATCATCACAGTGTGTTAGATTTATTTCTAGTTAGATGTGTTAAACATTATTGTACCTAATACCAATAAAAAGCAAAGATTAGCGTTGGTTTTAGGCTTTTTAAAATGAGTTTTTTGAACGGATTTTTTTTTTTTGACCTATTCCAAATTATGGAAAAAACTTAATTGGACTCAATTTTAATACAGTAATACAATTTGTTAGTGTTTTAGGCCTTTGAAGGTGCTTTGCTTGCGATTTTGGACAGATCATCACAAAATTATTTGAGTGGGGCAATACGACTTTTCGTGATTGTTGTGTAATCATTCACTTAAAACAATGTACCTCTTTAAAATGTGCTCGAAAAGTTTTAAACTTCGATCAGAAGTTATTTTCAAAAAAAAGGTTAATTAGTATTAACTTTGTTATTGTTATTTTAAAGAAATCCATAACAGCTGTGTTTGGTATGTAAACAAAAACTAAAAAATCTAAATTCCTTTCCTTTTAACAAAATTTACAGAATACCTCACAAGTTATAGAAAATACGGTTGAAACGATAATATTTACAGTTTTTTTAGCAATTGCGCATTAAATTTGTCTCTATTTTCTCTATGTCTTTTTTGTCTCTTTCTTAAAACATAATATTTAACCTTAAAAAAGGGACTAATGATTTTAAATGTTTTACAAAAATATTTGCTACTATATCTCTAAATATAAAAACAAAAACTTTCGTAGTTACAAGATATATAAGCGTTTCATTTGATAAGCTTTTCTTTTAAATGGGTTACGTTCCTCTACCCCAAATTGTGACATTAGAAATTGAGACCATATTTTACCTCAGAAATTTCCAGCGCTTCAAATTTCATAATGTTCTAAATACACAAGAATTTGTTATCACCTTGTAATCGAAGTGAAGTGATAAATTGTTGAATTTTTAATTTTGTAAATTTGAAGTTTGTGTTTGTTTTATTTATTCCTGTAGCTCGATGTATATTAATACAGCTGTAGGGTACCAGCTTGAACTTAGGCGTTCAAAAGAACTGCCAGAAAAGTTTGAGAGGCTTCAAAATAAAACAAGGCTGATGAAGCCGGTTAACGTTACAAATCAAAGTCTGCCTTTATTAATTACACTGTACAACAAAATGAAATTTTTTCAAAATAACAATAAACTAATTTTTATAGAAGGGTCAAAAAAATATACACGTGTATCGGCGTTTTAAAAGTTTACATCTGAAACTCATTTGACGGCCTATTTAAATTTGCACCCATGTGTAGTAAAACTACGTAGAAAATCGTATGATACTTAGGTTTTTGGTATGTAGTGGCTTCAGAAGATTTATAAATAACATTAGAAGCAACATTTTGTTGGTATACATTAACCCTCTGACCCTTCTGAAAATGGGACTTTTGCCAATTTTTTTGAAAAAAGAACAGAAATCAGATTTAAAACAGGGATGTATGTAGTTGAAGTATTCTGCGAAAATATTTGTCATGAAATTAAGTCGAAAATGCTACCAGAAACAAGCAAAAACTTAAAAGGCAGTGTATGGGTTAATTATATCTTATATATAAATACGGGAGCAATTTGTTTTAGTTGATTTTTAAGTATCTTATCGTCCACCGATTTTAATGAAACACACAGTGCCAGCTCGCTAATCCGAAAGTGGGTAATCCGAATTATCCAGTAATCCGAATTGAATTTATGACGTATTACATACTCTATAGTCCGCATTGATTGCAAGCTCGCTGAACCGAATTTTTATTTTCCTCCTTTTTATACCCTTCGCCAAAGGTAAAGGGCATATATAACTTTGTTATTGCGTTCGCAATTTTTACAAAATTGATCTTAGACCCTATAAGGTATATATATTCATGCTCCTTGTGAAAAGGGAAGCTCAAATCCGCTTGTCTGTCTGTCCGTCCGTCTGTTGAAATGAACTCAGAATTTCTGAAAGAAAACTTTCATAGTATCAAGCCAGACTAAAGATAGTAGTTGTAAAATGGATCTAATGAAACAGTACTAACTGATCAAATATAACTCTTAAAAATATTTATTAGCTAAAAAAAATAGAATTTTATATGATGACCACCTAAGGCAAGAAAATTACTGCCAATCAAATAAATGAAAGTGTATCTAAGAATCTAAAATAAAATGTGAAATTGTATTAAAAACATTTGCAAATTTGTATACAATTTGTCATTTGAAAAATCGTCAAATTTAGTTAATAAATCGTCCAATCTTCAATAAACCATTTTTGTACCTAAAAATTGTCAAATCTGGCAGCCGTGAATTGAATATGGATAAGTTAAGTATTTCGCGATTGAATAATAGTACTTGAATCAATCTTTCTGTGCTTGATTCAAGAAACTCGGTACTCACTGTGAGTACGGATGGGTTGATTTTTCTTTTGAGTGTATGATAAAAAAAAAAAACATTATATTTAAAAAGGCTTTAATTTTATCATTTTTGATTATTAAGAATAAAATAAATTTGTTTTGGAACCCTGGTGGCTTGTGTTTTATTTTCGAATATGGTGATTTATAATCAGAGAAGACAAAAAAAAGCAAAAAACAAAGTGTTTACAGCAAAAAAAATATATAAAAAAAGCACAAAAATTTAGAAAAAAAAAGCAGCAAAAAAAGCATTTTTATTTTTTTAATATATACATTTAAATATAAAAAATTACAGTTATTCTATTTCTTCAGATTCGTGAAAACAGTTACAATAACCAATCATGTGGGCTTTTATATTTGTAAACATCATTTTTCTTCGTCTTTCTGTTAAAAGTGAATTGTATAAGTAGAAACTTCTTTGCACGTCAATGGATGTTGTTGGAGCAAATTTATATTTCAAAATTTCATTTCGTCATCAGGTTTAGCACCAGTTTAAGGAATGCTGTTTATTTGTAAAATTTGTTTGAACCCCGGATTTCTTTGAAATACATACTGCATTAAATTTCTTCATATATAATTTTTCATGTAGATTCTCAAGAGCTTTTCGTACATTTGACACAATATTTACACTTTCGTGAATAGCTAACCCAACTGTTTGTAGCTTTTTTTATAGCTTCCGTATACATTTGAGGTATGTATTTACCTCGAATAGAACTTTCGCTTGGAAATGAAAAATTGGCGTACTTTTGAAACATGTTTTTGAAACTGGGATGGCTTACTTTTTTTACTGGTATATTGGTCTCCAACAAAAATTTACTTATATCTTCGTGAAATATATTAGCAGTAATAGTAACAGGAAATTCCGTTATAAGTTTTTGTGGACGATTTTCTTGGCAAGCAGCTAATTTGTGTTTTTTGTACTAAAATGTTGCTCCACATTGCACTTCTTTTCGCTATTAATTTACTCGAACACACATTACAAAAAAGCCAATCTTTTTCAACTTTAAAAACTTCAGGATACAATTTTACCATTTTTAGCAAAAATAACATATCTGACTTTTCTTTCGGCATTTTTTTTTATTATTTTTTCGTTCACAACGGCCGGCTTACTTATTTTGTTTTAAACTCAAATAAGTAACATGGCTGTTTTTTTTGGGATGGTAAGTTTATTAATTTTAGTTGTAATAAAGCGCCCAAAAACGTTGAGTCCACAACTAACATATTTTTGTTTTAACCCAGAAAAAAGTTGTCAATTATTTTTTTTTCTCATGTTTTCTCAAAAAAATATTTTTACGTAAAAATTATGTTAAAAAAGTTATTTTACAGCAAAAACATAGGAAAAAAGCAAAATAAGCACCATAATAACAAAAACAGCAAAAAAAGCAAATATGGGCAAAAACAGCAAAAAAGAAGCAAAACAGCAAAAAAAGCAAATTGGTCTTCTCTGTTTATAATACATAATTACAGCACATTAAGTAAGCCGAATATCTCGTTAATCAGAATCAGGGTCTTCAATCATTAATTCGGACTAGCGAGCTGGCACTGTATATCGTTTTAAAGGTATTTCTGTGTAGATATGCACAATATAAATTTCTTTTTAAATTTTTAGGATTTTGGTGTTTCAAACCATTTTAAATTATTTTGCAGCCACATGCACACACATGTGTTAACGGTGCACAGTGGCGCCATTTGAGTTTTTTCGTTGCAAAAATCATATCTTTTGAACCGAATAAGATAATTGAACAGTTTAAACAGCATATGATAGATAACTGTTCAGCCTATGAAATGAGCGTTTGGAAAGGGTACTACGCTTTGTAGGGGCCTACTTATGGGTTATCAAAGTTAAAATTAGTAGAAAAATCAATTTTGTGGTAACTAAAAAAAATTATTTTTACATTTTTAGATTGTTTTTATTTTTTTTCTTTAGGGTTTTATGTTTTAAATTATTACCCAACAAATTAAAAAAAAAATAATTTTTTTTTTTTTAAATTTATTTTTTCAATTTTCTGTAAAATATTCATCACAATTCGTAGGAGAAGGTATATCTAAAAGACTAACCATTTCTAAACTATAATTATTTTGTTACTCTATTCGTGACTTCACATGCCGCAGGGAAGAAATAAGTGGATCGGAAGATGCTGCCAACATGTTGAAGAGGTCCTCATTTTACCTTACCCTTGATGCTTTGAATGTGTTCTGCAATCTATATTTTTTATAAAATTTGTTAAGAGACTCCTGTGCTTCTTCAGAAAGCTCTCCAATTGGCAAAGACTGGTACTCAATTATATCTTTGCCATGCGCCAATATTTTATGGACGGTCGGGGTCAACTTCTTCTGTGGATACATTTCTGCTAAAAAAGATGCAGTTTTCGACGCATACTCTCCATATTTTGTAGAATTTACATTTTCTTTGCAGTTTAAAACATCCAAGATCGTTCCCAATCTTTTCACGATTTGATTGTCAATTCCAATGATTCTAGTTACTGCCTCATCATTTTCAAAAAATCTCCTAGAAGTGTTTCCATCGTTTGAGTTACCGTATCCGTGCTTGGGACAGTCTACTTTTAGTCCAACTTGTTTAAAAAAAGCATCCTGTATTTGCTTCTTTCTGATCTTTTCCTTATCCTTTATTGATGTATTTTCATCGAAGTTTTCCTCCTCTTGTGGTAGGGTATATGCCAGTTTTAGCAAGAATTCCATACACCTTATCCTTGCGTGCAATGGTGACATTCCATATTCGTAATTCTCCTAATTTGTAGAATCGTTTAAATTACCAAAGTTCTTCTGACAAATAATAATAAAAAATCGATAATAAAAAATATAAAAATAAAACGAAAAAAGGGGTTTAAATAGGTTTTTGCTAAATTTTTCCTCCAATATAATTCTGTCTATATATATGTATATGATAACTAATTGAAATATGTTATAATTAAGCAGAAAAAGATACTAATCTTAAACTCTTTACAACTAATTATATAAAATTGAGATGTAACATATTATATATGAAATAAATTTAATTGAATTGAAAAAAGTTCTTCTGACTCTTTTTGCAAATCGGGCATGACATTGTTGAGGTTGTTCCTGTCAGTTCGTTTACGACTTTTCCGTCAACCATGGTCAGGTGGAACTCGTAATTGCATTCAATATATTTTCCTTCTCCAATTTGCAGCTTTGTAGGCTTAATCTTGCTTATTTGTTCTTCAATGTCCTTCACCGTAGTCCTTATGAGTTCTGCCGATTCCCTTGCAAACTGAAACATTAGTGGTCGGCAATAATGCACTGATGACGGACGTGGATTTTTCCAGTGTAGGGAATCATCCGATTTTAGCCGCAAATGAACAACAGATGCCATAAACATATTTCCGTCCGATATTGTAGCGTCATCGGAAGATATCCTTTGCTTATAAACGCTTTGTCCGGATGATCCATCGCAGCCCCATTTGCTGATCAATGTCAACTTCTCAGGAAGAATTTTCACTTCCGTGAAAAACTTTGGTGTGGTTGACTTTCTAAACAGTTCAAATAATTTTAAATTGTTCAACGCCATGTTTTCAGTACTTAAATTGTTTAATGGTTTCAGTAATTGTTGCGCCAACTTTCAGGCGTAGGCTAATCCAGGCATTATGCTTATTTTGCAATATATAGGCTTATGCTACCATGCCTAAAAATTTACCTGTTCCCTGCATACATATGGATTTAGGCTAAATAATGCAATTTTGATATTATGCACGTGTCCAAATAAGATTTGTGCCTACCTGTAGGGACCATAAGTCAATATTGTTCCTGACCATTTGTACGCCAAAGTATTGTTTATGTGAGGTACGTACCTGCTAATTTCAATGAGTAGTTTTTGTCAAACTATTAGATCAAACTACTGTCAGTCAAAACATATAAGGGATGGACGCCATACAATTTCTGCAACCATGTCTTTTTGAACTTTTTTACCTCTAGAAGCCAAACGGGCACGTACGGGCAGATAAAACCTTTTGAATTATGTAAAGAAATAATCAAAGAACAGGTTTTGCACGTATGGCAAATATAGAAAAATATAGTTTTTTTTTATTTTCCGTCAAAGTTGAAAAATAGTGAAAAAACGGATAGTTTTTAAATAGTGATTTACCAGGAGAAACACAAAGCAAACAGTTAATTTTTTTTTTATCATTATACATTTAATAAATACATCAATCAATACAAATAAAAAATAAGGCGATTCGTTACCTATTTTTCGTGATATTACACCTGAAATCGCAACAAATTGACTAAAAATTGTGTGTTTTTTTGAAAACCGAAAGTCGGTCAACTTTGAACGGTTATATCTTCTAAACTAAAAATGTGATATTATTAAGAGTGGCATATTTGAAATCGTTGAAAAGTTTCCTATAACATGGGTTTATTCAAAACTTCGTCGGCACTCATGAAAATTTTGATTTTTGCAACCTCGCTTGCTCTACGGGCGCCACTGTGCGGTGGTTGAAAAATCTTCTGAAGACACTACATACCAAATCCCTAAGCATCATACGATTTTCTACGTTTTTTTACTACACAGGGCCATAAAATGAGTTTTAGATGTAAACTTATAACCGATACGCGTATATCTTTTTTTGTCCCACTTCAAGAATAAGTTAGAAGAACATTTTTTTTTTTTTTTGTTGGACTGTGTTATTGGTTCTTCTTATATAATACCTATGAGAATTTTACTTAACCTTGGAGGTATCAAGAATTTCACTTTGTATAAATATTTTGACCAATCAAAATATACGTGTTTGAAATGTACTCAATTAAATTTGTCACTCATATATATTCCGATTGATCAGCAATTATTACACTGTGCTAGTTAAAAAAAAACAATTATGATAATTAATAATTATAATAATATAATAATTAATAACAATAAATAATTATTAATAACACTGTGCTAGAATTTGACACTTTTTATGAGACAAGGCGGAGGACCTGGCGTTTTAACCTAATTCGGGTACGCTGAATTCAGTGGGGTCTATCGTTTTTTTAGGTTATTTAAATTAAAAAAACATTATTTTTTTGGGCATGCTGTACAAACATGATTATGTGTGTGGTATGCTGAATGTTTGTTTAAATTTCAATCTCTTTACTACAGTGACGTAAAAAAGACGCAGTCACCCTACTCTTATAAAGGTGGCATGTATAAATTTCAGAGTGGTTAGTGTGTATGCAGTGTACATTTATGAGGTAAAGTACAAAATTATGTTATGAGGTTGATATTAATTTTAAAGCTGATTATACCAAATATTATTTAGATATCTTCAGCTATACGAAATTTTTTGTTTTAAAGTGATTCTAGAGAGGGGTTTATATGGTACCTATGGTCAGGAATGGCATTTGTATTAGACCTATGGTCAAACATGGAGCAATTCAAGTAAAATTTGGTAAGATTATTTAGATAATCCTCTTATGAGCATGTCATTATTACTGGCGATTTTAATTCGAATATTTTAGTAAACCCTTATCTAACCGACAATATGCTCACACTTGGCTTAAATTCCCCGAACACAAATAATGCTACACATTTTACAAGTACCAACAACACACTTCTTGATCTTTTCTTCGTCAGTGATATTGCAAAGGTGTTACTTTATGACCAATTGTCTACCTCCTGCTTCTTGCGCCATGACCTAATTTTCATTACGTATAAGTTTCAGCTAAATGTACCTGAACGATTTATTAGATAGTAGGTTAGAGGCAAAATTCTGGAGAATTGATTGGTGCCATGTTGACGACCAACTCGCTTTTCTACAAAGTAATCTAGATTATTTGTACAATCTTTCGGTTCCCTTGAGAACAAAAATTGTAAATCGCCACAAAAAGCCCTGGTTTTCTCATGACATAGAACAGGAGATTAGTCGCAGAGATTGTCTTTATGCTCGGTGGAAACGTTTTAAAACCGCAGAATTGTATGAAGAGTACCGAGTAACACGTAAAGCTGGGATCACACGATTGCCGCAATGCACCAATGTTCACACTTTTTAATACCCAAATCGTGTGACTGCACAACCAAATGCCTTATGTACCAATCGAGGGCAATATTGTGCTTACTTTTACCAATAAAATGCAACCCTAGTACGGTAATCGTGTGACTACTTGATATGCAACCGCGCGTCAATAAAAATGACAAAAATGTACCAATATTTATTGGGTTCTTGTGCGGCAATTAAACAACACAATACGCGCCAATATTTGCCTTTTTTTAATAAATTTACTTTTGTGTGTTTCTTTTAGTAGGAATAAATTAAAAATAAAAATTTAATTTATCAAAAATAAAAATTGGTAATTTAGCAAGTCATTAATAAATAAATTTATAATAAATTTTGTATTCCCGAAAATAACTTTTGATAGGTATAAATATATTTATTTTTTTAAATTAGTGCAATAGCTGTTCAGGACAATATAAAAGAATATATACAGAAAAACGGAGCAAAATGTATTGAAATTCTTTAAAGCGAATTTATTTTTGAATATAAATATTCTCTATTTCAGTATTGTGGTTATTTTATTGAACTGTTAATGGTTTTTAATCCAAATTCAGATATTTTTAATTAGGCTTCAGTTCATTGAATTTAATTTTCATTAAATTATTTTTATGAAGACAGGAATTTTTACAACATGAAATTAATTAAAATATAATTGATAATTTTTCATTCTTGACTCTCTTTCTCTATTTCTTTATATATTTAAAAAACAATTTTACTCTGTTTAATTTTTGGAATTTCATATAGGTATTTTACTTAAAAAAATTAAAATAAAACTATTTAACAAAAATTTGTTTGAATATATGATACAATTTTCTTATTTTTAATGAACAAGCTACCACAACAGCTGTTTTCGCAGTTGACACAAGTAAGAACAATAGTGTGACTGTGCTGTGGCAATTATTGTACCCATTTCGCTTTATACCAACTAGCGGCAATTAAATTTGAATAAAACAGGGCAATAGTGTGATTTCAGAATATTTTATTGGGGCAATTTCATTATTGTGCGTCAATAAGCACAATCAAAATTGTGTCATATTGGTGCATTTGCGGCAATCGTGTGATCCCAGCTTAAGATAACAAACAGGCTGATTAAAAAAGCCAAATCTGACTATTACGCCTCGAAGTTCTCAACTGCCATTGACTCGAAGAAAACGTGGCAAACGATTGGTGAAATCGATATTGGCAAACCTGTTGTTCAAGTACACTGTTCAGCCGCTGCAAACGCCTTAAATGCTCAATTTTTAAATATTCCAACTGTTCAACCAATTTCTGATTACTACAATTTCCCTAGTGACATTTTAAACAATAGTTTCACTTTTGCAAACGTAAGCCAATGTGATGTTTTATCCAGCCTTTTGTCAGTAAAATCCAATGCAATTGGTGTTGATGGGATAGATCCTAGGTTTATTAAAATTTTAATTCCAAGACTTCTTCCTTTCATAACGTTCGTTTTCAACAAGATTTTTACAACCAGCTGCTATCCTAAAATGTGGAAACTTGCTAAGATTATTCCTTTACCGAAAACTAATTCTGATTACAGGCCCATAGCAATTTTACCATTTTTATCTAAGGTTTTTGAAAGATTAATTCACAACCAAGTATCACAGTATCTTGAATCCAACAATATGCTCAATGATCGGCAATCTGGTTTTCGTAAAAATCATAGTTGTATAACGGCCCTGGTAGATGTTTCAGAGGATATAAGGCAACAGGTAGACTGCGGTAAATTTACATTTTTAGTTCTCTTGGATCATTCAAGAGCGTTTGATATGGTTGACCATAACATTTTGTGTAATAAACTTAACCACATATTTAGATTTGCACCAACTGCCACAAGTCTGATATCTTCCTATCGAACAGATAGATATCAATACGTTGAAACAACTACCTCAGTTTCAAGCTCTTTGCCATTAAGTCGAGGTGTTCCACAAGGATCAATCTTAGGCCCGTTACTTTTTTCGTTATACGTGAATGATCTTCAGAATAGGCTTGGGCACTGTAGGGTTAGATTGTATGCGGATGATGTTCAGCTTTATATTAGCTGCAGTAACACCGCAATTAATGAATGCGTAGGGACCTTAAACCAGGAGTTAGGTCGCGTTTACAAGTGGGCGACCGCTAATGGTCTGGCAATGAATCATCCCAAGTCCAAGTGTTTGATTATTAAAAAGCGATTAGTAAAACTTGGGGGCAATCCTATTTTAACTTAAACAAACAGTCCATTGAAATAGTAAACTCTGAAAAAATTCTTGGTATTTTCTTTAATAACACCCTCACTTGGACTAACCACGTAAATTTTGCATGCGGTCGAACGTTTTCAATATTAAGGAATCTGTGGCAAACTCAGTATTGTACTCCTATTAAAATCAGAAAACTCATTGCTAAATCTTATGTAATACCGATATTGTATGGCTGTGAACTATTTGCCAGCTGCGATAGCGAAAGCAAAAGAAAACTTAATGTGGCGTTTAATAACATTGTTCGGTACGTATTTGGTCTAAGGAGATATGACCATATTTCCCCCTACGTTACATTGCTTTACGGAGTTACTTTTGATGATTACTTAAGAGTGCGTATTTTACTGTTTATGCACAAAATTTTATACACACATCAGCCTGGGCATCCCTATACACGTTTAAATTTTTCAACACTTAATAGAGGTAAAAGACTTCTAGCATTTGGTCATCGAACACTGATTTCTAAATACTATTTCTCTATTCATGCAATCAGTCTATGGAACGGAATTCCCTATACATCACAAGCCACTTGTCATTTTTCACTCTGAATACAGATATATTTCGTTTTAGTAATTTCTGATTATATAAAAGTATAGAAATGTATTTTTTAAACTATTCTGGTTTTACATTTTTCATTTTTCGTTTCTTTTTTACCTTTTTTTCTAGCTTATTTTTATTAAATCTTGCTTGTTATTAAATTTTTAAATTTTATTGGAAACTTTAAGACTACTATTAATTAAATTTAACGCAATTTTTTATTTTTAATTTAAGTTTTGATTGATTGTATTTGCATATGCTCAGTTCCATACTGCAATATAAGACTTAAGTCTTGTGTATGGAACATCGAAAATTGACAAATAAAATAAAATAAATAAATAAATAAAATAAATAAAAAGCTTGGACCAAACCAGTCCCGATTGGCATCCCTAGTATGAACATGTGTTTTGTACGAAATATCTGTCCATTCGTCAACCACAATTTAAAACCTTCTATGACATTGTTTGGTTTCTTAAATTTTTAGTTCTTGGTGTATCTATAAATAAAACTGGTGACATTTCCCCATATCAACGATTTTACCGGAATGTTGTAGCTCTTAAGATATGCTGAAACTACTTAAGGTTTGTTTGTGCCTTAACGGGCACTCCGACCTTGGCAATACAATGGGCTAACATTTTACCCAATGATACATTTTTGGCAGCGAATTTTAGTAATGTATTATTTTCCGTCTCTTAAGAACTACTTGAAACTGAGCCAAGTTTTGTTTGACGCTCATTAATACTAATCTTGTGGATTAATCACATGTGACTAATAATTCGTCACGTCGGAGATCATTTGCAACTTATCATTTATGGGCACTTCACACACCTTTCTTTGTGTTTTTAATCCCACGCGAAATATCTCAGAGATAAAATCTGTATAAAAATATATTTAATATTAAGAATACTCTCACACAAATTGCTATTTACCTTTTGAACTAATTTTCTTTGTACATAATGGGTGATTCAAGTAGAGATACTTTTTTCAATAACCTTCTTTTGACAGATCACGTCTGAGTCGTGTCATGCTGTCATGTTCTTTTTGTTTAGTATTAATTGGCATTTCATAATGGAAAGACTTACGCCTGAACAACGTTTACAAATCGTTGAGACCCAGCATTCGTTCTTGGATAATATTCGACCGAATAGACCACGTCCAGCACGCTGTGAAGAAAATATAGCGGCCGTAGCTGAGAGCGTACACGAAGTCCGTGGAGAGTCGATTCGGCGTCGTTCGCAGCAATTCGGACTGACGTATGGAACGACTTGGCGCATTTTACGTCGAGATCTTAAATTGAAAGCGTGCAAAATACAGCTTGTGCAACAACTGAAGCCGCTCGACCTTCCCAAGCGACATCGCTTCCCTCTATGGGCTCTTGAAAAGTTCCAAGAAGATCCGAAGTTTTCGAGGCAAATTTTGTTCAGCGATGAGGCCCATTTCTGGCTCAATGAGTATGTAAACAAACAAAATTGCCGCATTTGGGACGAAGAGCAACCTGAAGAGATAAATAACTGTCACTTTATCCAGAAAAAAACAACGGTTTGGTGTGGTTTGTGGGCCGGTGGATTCATCGGTCCATATTTCTTTAAAAATGATGCCGCTGCGAACGTAACTATCAATGGCGACCGTTATCGAAATTGAAGCTCGTGATCTCGGCGACATTTGGTTTCAGCAAGACGGCGCCACTTCCCATACATCGCATCAATCAATGGATTTATTGAGAGAACACTTCGGTGAGCACATAATTTCACGTTTTGGGCCGGTCGATTGGCCACCAAGATCGTGTGATATCACACCGTTAGACTTTTTCCTGTGGGGATATGTAAAGTCTTCAGTTTATGCGGACAAACCCGCTTTGATTCAGGCCTTGGAGCAAAACATCACGCGTGTCATTCGCCAGTTACCAGTCGAAAATTCACAATGGACCTCATTGGTCTCCAAGTGGATATGCGCCCTTGGGCGCATAACCCTTCTTACCCTAACCAAACCTACCAGTCGAAATGCTCGAACGAGTCATCGAAAATTGGACTCAACAGATGGACCATCTGCGACGTAGCAACGGTCAACATTTGATAGACATAATCTTCAAAAAATAAATGCCAAAGAATGTTCTTTCAAATGATAATAAACATTCCCCATTAAATTTGAATTTTCTGTATTTTTTTTTTTAAGTAGGGAACCTCGAAATGGATCACGCTTTATTAGATCATGTGGTATATGACGTAAAATATGAAGAAAAAGGAAATATCTGAAAAAAATCACTAAAACTGCATACGTCTTTTTTCTATTTATTAAAAAACATTACACAAATAATATACATACATATGTATGAACTTATCAATATCTATAAAATATATAAAAATAATTAATTCATCCATTTGTTTTATATCACGTATTATATTTTTATATTTTTAAATGAACTGAACTGAATGAAGATTTATTTTTTTAGAAATGTTAACTTATGCAAGCTTTAAAAATCCATCGATAATTATCGATAGTTTTTAAAACTTACAATACATCCTACAAAATACAAAACATTTATAACAAAATCAGTAGAATACGAATTCCCAATTAATCGTCAGAAACTTAAGTCTATTATATAAAATTATGTCTAATGGTTGTCATTTTAGCGTCATCGTCCAAAACTTCAATTTTTGTTAATGCGATTTTTTTAAATTTGTGCTTTGGAATTGGGTTAGTGTCCAGATTCTGAAATTCTAGTCTTGCAATGTTTGTATTTAATCATGTCTTTCCTCTTCCCCTTTTTATATTTTACATATTTAAGTTAAAAAGTGTAAAAATTTCAAACCAAAATAGAATTGCAGAATATATGAAACTGAGTACCCCTTACCAATCTTCTCACCTCTCTCACCAATAAACTCAAATATTGCTGTAACAAAAAATGAAAGTCTGGCAGACGTTTCTTTTTTTTAATTTTATATCCCAAGCTGAATATTGTTCAAATAAAAATTATTTTTTTGTAGTTTTAGAGCTTTTATTCAACAAAATTTGTAGAAAATACAATTATTCAAAAAAAAAAAAAAAAATTGAAATAAAAAAAAATTCTATTGATTTTTTTATAAATAAAAAAAAATACTGGAATTAAAAACAAACATTAAATGTTAGAGGATTTAGTATTCGAAAAATTAAAAAAAAAAAATTCACGATATTTTGTAGAGGAACATTCTAGTTACTAGCCTAACACAAGGTTCCTTGTCATTGCATTAAATCGTAAATTCGGGGGCATAAGAGCTGGCCAAAAACTAAAACCAATGTTTGATTTTTTAAGTTGAAGTGAAGTGCAATTCAGTGAGGTTGTTTTAAGGTTGAATCGTTTGAAACAACTGTATGAAGGGCATGGTCTAGGCTCTTAACATTGTGTCGTTAAACTTCCTTGCCGGTGTTTTCCAAATACCAACATGCAGCCATGTTCTGGAAATCGAAATCGAATTCGAGTGATATTAAAATAACACATATTTTGGAAATTATCCTGTTATAAATATCGACAAAATATTTCCTTCCATATACTTCATACTTTCAGTACTACTTATCTCATTTAAAAATAAATTAAAATTTTTAGTTTATTCAATACAAAGTCTTAAAATATTTTATTCAATAAGTTTGGAAAATTTGTATCTTATTCGTAACTTTTAAGTAAAAATTTTTTAAAACAAATGTATGCTCTTTCTTCTACATATATTTAAATCTATTTTTATAATTGGGTATATGATGAAAAATGAACGATTTCAAAACGATCGTTTTATGCAAAAAAAAAAAAAAAAAAATAAGGTACACATTAGTTAACCAACACATTAATTGGTTAACTAATGAGAATTTTAATTTTTTTTGCATGAGGGGGTTAAACTTTTGTTCCAAATACAGTTTTATATGTTAATAATTTTTAATATTAAATTTAAAATAATATAGGAAGAATAAATGAGGTAAATGTATAAATTTAAATACACTATCTTGTTTTATTTGTTTCATAGATAATGCCAAATAAAATTTGACTTAGAATTCTGTGTTTTTATTGATTACTTAAGTAAACGATTTCGGAATTGACTAAACTCCGATAATCGCGGGCTTAAAAATTCAAATCCCGGGATTCGGAATTCGCTAAATCCCGAAAATCACGGGATTTATCGGGATCGGGGTTTCGGGACTGGCATCCCCAGTAAACATATAGAGCTTGTGCCAAAGCTCATCATAACTTTTGGTTTTCAAATTTTAAATTTTATTAAGTTTAAAGTCTGAAAATTCACTTTGAAGAAATCTGAAATTCCTGTTTTTGTTCTACTTGTATCTCTTTTCTCTGCAGTTTTTATAGATAATTGTATAAGAACTACACATCGCCCTTATGCCCGTAATTTCTACAAAGAGAAATCTTGCTGTATATATAAATCTATGGTGTAAATGCTGCCAATTTTAAAAGAAAACTTAAGGTAGAAACACGTAGTCCAAATAAACGTTGAAATAAGTAAAAAAAAACTGTTAGGTACGAAGACGAGAGCAGATCTCGTTTTGTGGAAATTACGAGCATTAATACCGATTTAAATTTCCAAAATATATGTGTTTTGTTGTATGTTGAGCTTATAAAAAGTCTACTTTAAAAATTTTGAATCTTTAATAAGTGTATTTAACCCTGACAAGTTGCTCTTCATTTTAATACATTAAGGTTACTGTTCGTCGAATCGATGAACTTTTTAGAAAAAAATTCTAGCTTAAGAAGGGGGAACTAAGGCTACGGGTTGGCCTATTTATGGGGCACTGTTGTCTCAGATACCAGTTTATAACTGGAAATGTTAGTACCCAGATGTGCTAATGCTGTGATATATGCTGATTCTCTGCTGCTGTCCCGCCTTGGGAACTTCCAGGCGGACATTTTTCGGGGTGCTAGTGATAAGCCCAACTGAAACCTATAATCTTTCATCGGGCATAGTGATAGACTTCATACGCAGCCTGAACCTGAGTTGTCATACATAGGCTTCACAAAATATCCTCTGGGTCGCTGTGCGTATATCTATCTATCTATGATAAATTTTCGACCGACTAAGTAACATTCAAAAAGTTTGTGATTGTTTACGGGTAAATTTAGGCGCTACGAACTAAGTCCCCAATAAACTAAGTCCCGAAATCAAAAATGAACTAAGTCATTAAAATAAGAGAATTAATTCATTATGAATTTAAACCCCAATTTTTAAAATAAAACAATTCCCCAAAAATACGAAATAACCTCGCAAAAAAATTAACTAAGAACACAAACATTTAAACCTTTTTCACAATGATATGCGTTCTCATTTTAGAAATGAAGCGACTTAAAAAGCTTGAAAGTAAAATTAAAAACATTCAAATAAATATATTAAAAAGAGAGTAATATATCATTAATTTGTGCAGGGTAGAGTCAAATTACGGCATTTGATATCGTTCGAAATCATAATACAATTTAAAGGAAATTTCGATCGGTGCAATTATTTTCTCTAGACTTAATTTCTTATTCAACAACTATTCTTGGGTTCTTTTATTTGCAAATCCAAATAAATACACGCACTTATTCAGATTAACGAAATTTATTGTATTCGCCAATTTTATCCAAATCTGTAAGTAAAAGCAGTTTCAAATTACAATACAAGTCTTAAGTAGTTTGAGGAAAATACAACCTTAACATGATAAGCTGATCAGACAAGTATTTTGTATTATAGCAGTGTAAAACGGTCTTAAAAACTAACCAAAATGAAGTTTCAAATTAAACTAAACTAAAGCAAGTGTGTTGCACTGTATTTATACCCGATATATATTACTAGTAGTTTCCTGAAGCTTCGCCATAATTCCTTGTGTAAAATTTTAATAAATCTTGAGCAATTACACTATGCTACAATTTGACACTTTTTTTTGAGCCAAATGGGGCATATAACCTAATTCGGATACGCTTAATTCTACGACAGTCATTGTATTTTTAAAAAATAATAATAAACAGAACCTCACATTGTTACAAAATCTATTAAAATCTATTAAAATCTGTTTTTATTTTTAAAAGGTTTTTTTATCCACATATGTATGAAATGTTTTAATAAATAAGGAATATTCAAAAAATAAATACCTAAATTTTCGTATCGAAATATAAAATATATCAGAATTCAGCGGATTTATTTTTCTAATATAAACAAATTTTACGGCAAAAAATAATAGATTCTTCTGTAGTAATAGCAAGATTTTTTTTTAGTAATAATAGCAAAATTTCCAGTTGATTTTACTATTTTTATTTTAATGTTAAAATTTATTTTAGTGTAAACATTAAATTGTTTTGAGTGTATCATTATTACAAAAAATGTTAATCATTATTATTTAAATCCAAAAATTAAATTTTTAGATAACTAAAAAAAACAAAAAAAAAAAACCATATTTCACTTTGCCCTTAAATTCCCCAATAACTACTCAACCGATTTTAATGATATTGAAAGTGGAGAAAATTTAAAGAATCTATCTATCTATAAACAACCCAGCAAAAACTTTACTTACCTGGTAAGTTAGCAAATAACATTGGAGAAATATAAACACTACTTATTTTTCGACTGAATAACTACTTATTTTTGTTCGAGTTGTCCACAGAATTCAGTAGTTACAATACACTTACTAGAAGTCACAAAATATCTAGTTATTATTTAACTACCAGTAAGTTGAAATGTAAGTACTTACAATATACTTACAAGAAACCAAAAAATAACTAGTTTTTATTTAATTGGCGCTAGTAAATAGACCTAATAAGTAGTTATGGAGCTAGTTACCAGTACTTAAATATTCAGTACTGAAAACAAGACAACTAAAATGTAGTTACTTAGCTGATTATTAGTAAGCAAATATTCATTACTGAAAATAATAGTAGTGAAAAGTACTTACTGAAGTCATTACTAGCAAGTACTTATTGAGGTTTTCAGAATAATGACAATTGTAATGACAACTACTTACCAGGTAACGTATGAAATAACTACGACCTATTACCAAAATTCAAAAAGTTTTTCCTGGGAATATCTTCTTCGGTTCAACAGTTACAGTATTTTGGTCAATGAATTTTGGTCAGCCACTGTGCGTCTGCAATTTCACATTGGGTACGTTCATAAGTCGTAGCTGTTGAGCTCAACTGCTAGAAAACTGTTGAGCCAAACATTTTCGTCTTAGAAACGGCATTATGAGTATAATGTAAAATTAACAGCTGATAAACATAAACAATTGAAAAAAATAAAGGTTGAGGTTAAGCACAACATGTTGACTTTAGGTAGCTAAAAAATTTTATGATGGAATAAATGGCCTCAAATACCCAACTGTTGTGTTGAACGGAAGTGCTCAACTATGCGTTTCTAAGACAAACACTAAACGGTTACACAACAGTTACGCCTTATGAACGTGTCCATTGTCTTCGAGTGGAATATTATGACATTTATAACGCAACAACGTAATCTATTTTGATGGTTTTCGACATGAGTTAGAGACAGACTTTTTTCTCACTTCTCGAGAAACGATGGTATATTTTGTTTCACATCTTTTTGATGCGAGCAGTTTTCACCAACGTTACAGGACATGGGTACTGACTGTTGATTGTTTTGCCTGTTGTTGTTATATTGTAGTAATATTCATCCCACCTTGCTACTTTAAACACAATCCAACCTTAAATTAGATTTAAATTTACCAACTTGGTGAATAAAGTTTCATTAAAGTATTTAGTGAAAAAAGGAATTTTGTATTTAAAATGATTTTAAATATAAATGTGATACAATATGAAACCTAAATATCGGCCGCTAATAAATAAGAATTATCTTTGTATGGGGAAACGATTCCACGTACCGAGGCAATTGATATTAACAAATGTTAGACGCTTTAATAGTTTCCTTAATAAACAACACTTTGGACTTCCTTGTGCACGAGATCTGTAACAAAAATTTACACTTTTTTTATTTTATAAGGGTTAGTCGCTAACCCCAGTTTTGTAATTTAAATACATACTTATGAAAGACAGTTGTCAAAGTATTTTTTAGAAAATATTGTTCAATACCGCTCACCGAGAGAAGGACTATATCAGAACCGGGCTTGATATTAGATCCATGATAAACCGTGATCTTACAGTATTATAATTCGTTGCGGTTGTAGGCGCATTACAGTGTATTGAAAAAATATGATTTAAATGGAAACTAAAGCAAATTATGGGCCGATCATCCAGAGTGTTTTAGTTTTATTTCTAGATGTTTTAAACTTTAAAAGCTATGATTAGCTTTGGTTTAAGCTTATCTGAAAAACTCAATTTCGTATTTATATAGAAGCTACCGACAAAATGACCGAAAATTGCTCATGCAAACGACTTTTCGTGATTGTTGGGTAATCATTCACTTTAAACAATGTACCTCTTTAAAATATGCTCAAAAAGTTTAAAACTTTTCAAAAAAAAAAAAAAAGGTTAATACGTATTAACTTTGTTATTGCTGTTTTAAAGAAACCCACAAAAACTAAAAAAAAATCTAAATTCAATTCTTTTTAACAATATTTACAGAATACCTCAGAAGTTAAAGAAAGCATACGTTTCAAACGTTAATATTAACAGTTTATTTTAACAATTTCGCAATAAATGCGCACTAAATTTGTCTCTATGTCTATTTTGTCTGTTTCTGATATTATATCAAGCCTAAATGTTGGCCGTTAATATCCGAAAATAAGAATTATCTTTGTATGGGGAAAAGTTTCCACGTACCTACCAAGGCAAGTTTCCTTAATAAAATTAAAATTTGGTGCAAATATATTCGTTCTCAGGGCACGAGATCTGTAACAAAAAATTTTACTTTAGTTAGTCGCTAACCCCATTTTTTTAATTTAAATACTTATGTCAGACGGTTCTTTTTCGTTCCATACAGTTCAGTTCTAAACACTGCCAAATTTTCGTTAATGAATATTTTTAGCTTATTAATGTGTTTCAACAACAACATTAGAGTTTTTAAATCAAAGTATTGTTTAGAAAATATTGTTGGATACCGCCCACCGAAAGTTGGAATATATCAGAACTGGGCTTCATATTAGATCAATGACGAAACGTGATCTTACGGTATTATTATTCGCTGCGGTTGTAGGCGTATTACAGTGCATTCCAAAAGTATGCTTTAAATGGAAATTAGAGCAAATTATGGGCCGATCATCACAGTGTGTTAGATTTATTTCTAGTTAGATGTGTTAAACATTATTGTACCTAATACCAATAAAAAGCAAAGATTAGCGTTGGTTTTAGGCTTTTTAAAATGAGTTTTTTGAACGGATTTTTTTTTTGACCTATTCCAAATTATGGAAAAAACTTAATTGGACTCAATTTTAATACAGTAATACAATTAGTTAGTGTTTTAGGCCTTTGAAGGTGCTTTGCTTGCGATTTTGGACAGATAATCACAAAATTATTTTAGTGGGGCAATACGACTTTTCGTGATTGTTGGGTAATCATTCACTTAAAACAATGTACCTCTTTAAAATGTGCTCGAAAAGTTTTAAACTTCGATCAGAAATTATTTTCAAAAAAAAGGTTAATTAGTATTAACTTTGTTATTGTTATTTTAAAGAAATCCATAACAGCTGTGTTTGGTATGTAAACAAAAACTAAAAAATCTAAATTCCTTTCCTTTTAACAAAATTTACAGAATACCTCACAAGTTATAGAAAATACGGTTGAAACGATAATATTTACAGTTTTTTTAACAATTGCGCATTATATGCGCATTAAATTTGTCTCTATTTTCTCTGTGTCTTTTTTGTCTCTTTCTTAAAACATAATATTTAACCTTAAAAAAGGGACTAATGATTTTAAATGTTTTACAAAAATATTTGCTACTATATCTCTAAATATAAAAACAAAAACTTTCGTAGTTACAAGATATATAAGCGTTTCATTTGATAAGCTTTTCTTTTAAATGGGTTACGTTCCTCTACCCCAAATTGTGACATTAGAAATTGAGACCATATTTTACCTCAGAAATTTCCAGCGCTTCAAATTTCATAATGTTCTAAATAAACAAGAATATGTTATCACCTTGTAATCGAAGTGAAGTGATAAATTGTTGAATTTTTAATTTTGTAAATTTGAAGTTTGTGTTTGTTTTATTTATTCCTGTAGCTCAATGTATATTAATACAGCTGTAGGGTACCAGCTTGAACTTAGGCGTTCAAAAGAACTGCCAGAAAAGTTTGAGAGGCTTCAAAATAATACAAGGCTGATGAAGTCGGTTAACGTTACAAATCAAAGTCTGCCTTTATTAATTACACTGTACAACAAAATGAAATTTTTTCAAAATAACAATAAACTGCCAACTAATTTTTATAGAAGGGTCAAAAAAATATACACGTGTATCAGCGTTTTAAAAGTTTACATCTGAAACTCATTTGACGGCCTATTTAAATTTGCACCCATGTGTAGTAAAACTACGTCGAAAATCGTATGATACTTAGGTTTTTGGTATGTAGTGGCTTCAGAAGATTTATTCATGACATTACAAGTAACATTTTGTTGGTATACATTAACCCTCTGACCCTTCTGAAAATGGGAATTTTGCCAATTTTTTTGAAAAAAGAGCAAAAATCAGATTTAAAACAGATATATTCTGCGAAAATATTTGTCATGAAATTATGTAAGTCAAAAATGCCACTTTAATACCAGAAATAAGCAAAAAACTTAAAGGGCAGTGTAAGGGTTAATTATATCTTATATATAAATACGGGAGTAATTTGCTTTAGTTGATTTTTAAGTATCTTATCGCCCACCGATTTTAATGAAACATATATCGCTTTAAAGGTATTTCTGTGTAGATATGCACAATATAAATTTCTTTTTACATTTTTAGGATTTTGGTGTTTCAAATCATTTTAATTTATTTTGCAGCCACATGCACACACATGTGTTAACGGTGGTTGAAAAATCTTCTGAAGCCACTACATACCAAATCCCTAAGCATCATTCGATTTTCTACGTTTTTTTTCTACACAGGGCCATAAAATGAGTTTTAGATGTAAACTTATAACCGATACGCGTATATCTTTTTTTGTCCCACTTCAAGAATAAGTTAGAAGAACATTTTTTTTTTTTGTTGGACTGTGTTATTGGTTCTTCTTATATACTACCTATGAGAATTTTACTTAACGTTTCCTATTTATTTTAATTATTAAAAAAACTATATTTTTCTCTTTCGATACCTTGGAGGTATCAAGAATTTCACTTTGAATAAATATTTTGACCAATCAAAATATACGTGTTTGAAATGTACTCAATTAAATTTGTCACTCATATATATTCCGATTGATCAGCAATTATTACACTGTGCTAGTTAAAATAAAACAATTATGATAATTAATAATTATAGTAATATAATAATTAATAACAATAAATAATTATTAATAACACTGTGCTAGAATTTGACACTTTTTATGAGACAAGGCGGAGGACCTGGCGTTTTAACCTAATTCGGGTACGCTGAATTCAGTGGGGTCTATCGGTTTTTTAGGTTATTTAAATTAAAAAAACATTATTTTTCTGGGCATGCTGTACAAACATGATTACACGAACATGTGTGTGCGGTATGCTGAATGTTTGTTTAAATTTAAATCTCTTTACTACAGTGACGTAAAAAAGTCAAAATAAGAGTAAAAAGTTAACGGACCTGCGCAATGCGCTATCTGGTTTTCTTTGTTCCATGCATTAATATCATGCTATTCGCATTGACTTCCATTCAAAAATACCGTAATTTTTCCTTGTATATGCCAATAAGTGCGGCAGTCACCCTACTCTTATATAGGTGGCATGTATAAATTTCAGAGTGGTTAGTGTGTATGCAGTGTACATTTATGAGGTAAAGTACAAAATTATGTTATGAGGTTGATATTAATTTTAAAGCTGATTTTACCAAATATTATTTAGATATCTTCAGCTATACGAAATTTTTTGTTTTAAAGTGATTCTAGAGAGGGGTTTATATGGTACATATGGTCAGGAATGGCATTTGTATTAGACCTATGGTCAAACATGGAGCAATTCAAGTAAAATTTGGTAAGATTATTTAGATAATCCTCTTATGAGCATGTCATTATTACTAGCGATTTTAATTCGAATATTTTAGTAAACCCTTATCTAACCGACAATATGCTCACACTTGGCTTAAATTCCCCGAACACAAATAATGCTACACATTTTACAAGTACCAACAACACACTTCTTGATCTTTTCTTCGTCAGTGATATTGCGAAGGTGTTACTTTATGACCAATTGTCTGCCTCCTGCTTCTTGCGCCATGACCTAATTTTCATTACGTATAAGTTTCAGCTAAATGTACCTGAACGATTTATTAGATATCGGGACTTTAGAAACGTTGATTATAGTAGGTTAGAGGCAGAATTCTGGAGAATTGATTGGAGTGTGCCATATAAACTAATTTCTGTTGACGACCAACTCGCTTTTCTACAAAGTAATCTAGATTATTTGTACAATCTTTCGGTTCCCTTGAGAACAAAAATTGTAAATCGCCACAAAAAGCCCTGGTTTTCTCATGACATAGAACAGGAGATTAGTCGCAGAGATTGTCTTTATGCTCGGTGGAAACGTTTTAAAACCGCAGAATTGTATGAAGAGTACCGAGTAACACGTAAAGCTGGGATCACACGATTGCCGCAATGCACCAATGTTCACACTTTTTAATACCCAAATCGTGTGACTGCACAACCAAATGCCTTATGTACCAATCGAGGGCAATATTGTGCTTACTTTTACCAATAAAATGCAACCCTAGTACGGTAATCGTGTGACTACTTGATATGCAACCGCGCGTCAATAAAAATGACAAAAATGTACCAATATTTATTGGGTTCTTGTGCGGCAATTAAACAACACAATACGCGCCAATATTTGCCTTTTTTTAATAAATTTACTTTTGTGTGTTTCTTTTAGTAGGAATAAATTAAAAATAAAAATTTAATTTATCAAAAATAAAAATTGGTAATTTAGCAAGTCATTAATAAATAAATTTTGTATTCCCGAAAATAACTTTTGATAGGTATAAATATATTTATTTTTTTTTTTTTAAATTAGTGCAATAGCTGTTCAGGACAATATAAAAGAATATATACAGAAAAACGGAGCAAAATGTATTGAAATTCTTTAAAGCGAATTTATTTTTGAATATAAATATTCTCTATTTCAGTATTGTAATTATTTTATTGAACTGTTAATGGTTTTTAATCCAAATTCAGATATTTTTAATTAGGCTTCAGTTCATTGAATTTAATTTTCATTAAATTATTTTTATGAAGACAGGAATTTTTACAACATGAAATTAATTAAAATATAATTGATAATTTTTCATTCTTGACTCTCTTTCTCTATTTCTTTATATATTTAAAAAACAATTTTACTCTGTTTAATTTTTGGAATTTCATATAGGTATTTTACTTAAAAAAATTAAAATAAAACTATTTAACAAAAATTTGTTTGAATATATGATACAATTTTCTTATTTTTAATGAACAAGCTACCACAACAGCTGTTTTCGCAGTTGACACAAGTAAGAACAATAGTGTGACTGTGCTGTGGCAATTATTGTACCCATTTCGCTTTATAACAACTAGCGGCAATTAAATTTGAATAAAACAGGGCAATAGTGTGATTTCAGAATATTTTATTGGGGCAATTTCATTATTGTGCGTCAATAAGCACAATCAAAATTGTGTCATATTGGTGCATTTGCGGCAATCGTGTGATCCCAGCTTAAGATAACAAACAGGCTGATTAAAAAAGCCAAATCTGACTATTACGCCTCGAAGTTCTCAACTGCCATTGACTCGAAGAAAACGTGGCAAACGATTGGTGAAATCGATATTGGCAAACCTGTTGTTCAAGTACACTGTTCAGCCGCTGCAAACGCCTTAAATGCTCAATTTTTAAATATTCCAACTGTTCAACCAATTTCTGATTACTACAATTTCCCTAGTGACATTTTAAACAATAGTTTCACTTTTGCAAACGTAAGCCAATGTGATGTTTTATCCAGCCTCTTGTCAGGTTTATTAAAATTTTTAATTCCAACACTTCTTCCTTTCATAACGTTCGTTTTCAACAAGATTTTTACAACCAGCTGCTATCCTAAAATGTGGAAACTTGCTAAGATTATTCCTTTACCGAAAACTAATTCTGATTACAGGCCCATAGCAATTTTACCATTTTTATCTAAGGTTTTTGAAAGATTAATTCACAACCAAGTATCACAGTATCTTGAATCCAACAATATGCTCAATGATCGGCAATCTGGTTTTCGTAAAAATCATAGTTGTATAACGGCCCTGGTAGATGTTTCAGAGGATATAAGGCAACAGGTAGACTGCGGTAAATTTACATTTTTAGTTCTCTTGGATCATTCAAGAGCGTTTGATATGGTTGACCATAACATTTTGTGTAATAAACTTAACCACATATTTAGATTTGCACCAACTGCCACAAGTCTGATATCTTCCTATCGAACAGATAGATATCAATACGTTGAAACAACTACCTCAGTTTCAAGCTCTTTGCCATTAAGTCGAGGTGTTCCACAAGGATCAATCTTAGGCCCGTTACTTTTTTCGTTATACGTGAATGATCTTCAGAATAGGCTTGGGCACTGTAGGGTTAGATTGTATGCGGATGATGTTCAGCTTTATATTAGCTGCAGTAACACCGCAATTAATGAATGCGTAGGGACCTTAAACCAGGAGTTAGGTCGCGTTTACAAGTGGGCGACCGCTAATGGTCTGGCAATTAATCATCCCAAGTCCAAGTGTTTGATTATTAAAAAGCGATTAGTAAAACTTGGGGGCAATCCTATTTTAACTTTAAACAAACAGTCCATTGAA
This sequence comes from Pollenia amentaria, assembly GCA_943735925.1. Lineage (NCBI taxonomy): Eukaryota > Metazoa > Arthropoda > Insecta > Diptera > Polleniidae > Pollenia > Pollenia amentaria. The sequence goes on along the minus strand of OX031006.1, from coordinate 219,696,641 downwards.
ATAGTAAACTCTGAAAAAATTCTTGGTATTTTCTTTAATAACACCCTCACTTGGACTAACCACGTAAATTTTGCATGCGGCCGAACGTTTTCAATATTAAGGAATCTGTGGCAAACTCAGTATTGTACTCCTATTAAAATCAGAAAACTCCTTGCTTATTCTTATTTAATACCGATATTATTGTATGGCTGTGAACTATTTGCCAGCTGCGATAGCGAAAGCAAAAGAAAACTTAATGTGGCGTTTAATAACATTGTTCGGTACGTATTTGGTCTAAGGAGATATGACCATATTTCCCCCTACGTTACATTGCTTTACGGAGTTACTTTTGATGATTAATTAAGAGTGCGTATTTTACTGTTTATGCACAAAATTTTATACACACATCAGCCTGGGCATCCCTATACACGTTTAAATTTTTCAACACTTAATAGAGGTAAAAGACTTCTAGCATTTGGTCATCGAATACTGATTTCTAAATACTATTTCTCTATTCATGCAATCAGTCTATGGAACGGAATTCCCTATACATCACAAGCCACTTTTCATTTTTCACTCTGAATACAGATATATTTCGTTTTAGTAATTTCTGATTATATAAAAGTATAGAAATGTATTTTTTAAACTATTCTGGTTTTACATTTTTCATTTTTCGTTTCTTTTTTACCTTTTTTTCTAGCTTATTTTTATTAAATCTTGCTTGTTATTAAATTTTTAAATTTTATTGGAAACTTTAAGACTACTATTAATTAAATTTAACGCAATTTTTTATTTTTAATTTAAGTTTTGATTGATTGTATTTGCATATGCTCAGTTCCATACTGCAATATAAGACTTAAGTCTTGTGTATGGAACATCTAAAATTGACAAATAAAATAAATAAATAAATAAAATAAATAAATAGCTTGGACCAAACCAGTCCCGATTGGCATCCCAAGTATGAACATGTGTTTTGTATTGATTCTGTCTGTCGCGGTCGTTGAAGATAGACGTGTTTTCTAAACTCGGCATACGGTTTATTTTTTTTTTGAACAAATAAAGTATAAAAAAAGTAAATACAAGAAAAAGAAAAAAAAAAAAAAAAAATTACATGTATGTACATACATACATAAACACACATTTTTTCATTATCGGTGTTGATAAACAATAACAAATAAGAAGAGCACAACTGTAAACAGTAAAAGAAAAAAAAAAAAAAACTCTTATGAGTGCAAACAGTAGAAATGCATATATCACAGTGAGTGTTAGCGAAAAAAATACAGAAATAAAAAAAAAAAGAATCGATGATAGCAAATACCTAACGGCTAAACCTATTACTCGTACGCGATCCCTCTCGCCGTCTGTATTTAATAACACGGTTGATACAATAACAAATACAAAACCTGCTAGCGTTGCCTCAACAGCAAAAACAATTTTAATAAGTGATGTAAATATTAACCCCCAATCAGGCATAATAGAAAACTCAGTATCACCTTCGGTGTCTAATAATACGGTTGATATTAATACAATAAAAAATATAAAACCTGCAAGCGGTGCCTCAGCGGCAAAAACGATTTTAATAAGTGATGAAAATATTACCCTCAAATCAGGCATGATGGAAAACTCAGCTCCACAAGTAAAAAGTGGTCAAAAGCCTCAAGTACAAGTTGGTATGGACAGGTACATAACAGTGCTTAAACGGGGTCGCAGCCCTACCTCTGCAGCAGTTGCTTCGGCCTCAAAAGTACCATCTTTTGATAAAATAAATTCTCAAAATCGATTTGCAATTCTGGAGGATGAATCCTCTGAAGCACCAAACGTCATAAAATCGTCCAAGCCTCCCCCGATATATCTTAGGGAGCAAAACTCAAATGAGCTCATAAAGAGTTTGATATCGGTGATAGGTGAAAATTCGTTTTACGTAGCTGCTATCAAGCGTGGTAGTATAAACGAGACAAAAATACAAGTCAATAATGAGAATGATTTTCGCAAAATTATAAACAAATTTGAAGTACTTAAAAAAAACTTTTATACATACCAACTGAAAAGCAGTAAAGGTCTCCAGGTAGTGATTAAGGGAATTGACTCATGTGTGGACCCAGAAGAGGTAAAAACATTCCTCGAAGAAAAAGGCTTCAAAATAAAACATGTAGTAAATATAAAAAATAGAGAAAAAAACCCCCAACCACTTTTTCGAGTGGAGTTTGAACCCGGCGACGTAAAGCTTAAAAAAAATGAAACGCACCCTATTTACAATTTGAAATATATTCTCTATAGAAGAGTAACTATAGAAGAGCCACACAAAAGAAATGGTCCCGTTCAGTGTTTAAACTGTCAAGAATATGGTCATACTAAGGCATATTGCTATTTACCCCCTGTTTGCGTAGTATGTGGTGAATTACATGGTACAGATCTTTGCGATTAGTCTAAAACCGACCCCAACGTAAAAAAATGTAGCAACTGTGGCGGTAATCACACTGCCAATTATAGAGGATGCCCTGTATATACCATCGTCAAGCAGTCAGTTGGACCGAAAACTAATCCCCCTCAAATGCAGGTAACAAATCAAGTAAGCACTGGTGACATTCAGGCCCCGCAGCCTAGTAATAACAGAACCTCTTATGCTGAACCTCTTATGGTGCTGCGCCAAGTAATGATGAAACTCCAGTTTCAAATTTAAGTCGTCTAGAAAAAACCATGGAAACATTAGTGCAAACAGTAACAAACTTTACGAACACAATGGGTAATATGATGCAGGAAATTCTTAGAATGCAATCGATGTTATTGCAATCTGTACTTAACAAGCCATGAACTGTTTAAAAATCTGTTTTTGGAACGCGAACGGCATCCGCCAACATAAAAATGAATTAGAATACTTTCTTAAAAATAAACAAATTGATGTCATGATGGTTTCTGAAACTCATTTGACCTCAAGAAATACGTTTAACATCAATGGTTATATACTATATGATACCAAGGACCCTCGAGATAGAGCTTGTGGTGGTTCTGCCATTTTGATAAAAAATCGAGTCAAACACTACCTAATGTGTGATCATCGTGAGGATTATCTCCAAGCAACGAACATTTGTGTTGAAGAGCTGAATCGTAGCATTGTAATCTCATCTTTATACTCTCCACCTAGATTTTCAATATCAGAAAGCCAATATTGTGAATATTATAAATCACTAGGACCCTGTTTCCTGGCCGCTGGCGATTATAACGCTAAACATACCTTCTGGGGGTCACGACTAATAACACCAAAGGGTCGTATTTTGTTTAATACAATCTCTAAAATGAATTTAAATGTTGTCGCGAGCGGCCAACCAACATATTGGCCTGCTGACCCGCAAAAAATTCCAGATGTCATCGATTTTGGCGTGGTTAAAAACATCCCCACAGAAACGATTCACGTTGAAGCTTCCCTAGAATTATCTTCCGACCACACACCTACAATTGTTACTATAATGAACCCCAATAGAATTGTATCTCCGACTGGTTACCTAGCGACGTCAGCCACACAAATAAATTGGTTAAAATATAAAAAATATCTCAGTGCCCATTGCACAGAAAATATTCCGCTCAGTACACCGGAGTATGTAGATCGCTCTATTGATAATTTTGACAGTTTTCTGAAACTAGCTGTTCAACATTCCAATATTGCCCCCAAAAAAACAAAAACTATTAAAATATATTCCACAGATGTCGAGCGTCTCTTGTCTGAAAAAAGGAGGGCACGAAGAGAGTGGCAATTGCACAGATCTCCTCAACTTAAGAACTTGCTAAAAGAGTGTACAAAAAGATTAAGAAAGTTATTGCAGACTCAGAAAACGGCTTCTCTGGAAAAATATCTTAAGGAACTTGATGCAACTCCACAATCGGACTACTCATTATGGCGTGCAGCTAGAAACCTCAAAAGGCCAGTTGTCTCTAAACCACCATTAAAAAACTTGAATGGAAGTTGGGCAAGAAATGATGTTGAAAAAAGAAATCTGTTTGTAAGCCACTTGAAAAACGTATTTACACCTAATATATCTCACAATATTGCGGTCGATTTACCACCTGTTGCTGCTAGAGCAGCTATTCCCCTAAGATTTGAGATGAGAGAAATCGAAAAGGTTATATGTGACTTAAACACTAAGAAGGCACCTGGCATTGATAAGATCAGCAATAAAATGCTATTAGAGCTACCTCGCGTAGCAAAGAAAATTATTTTTTTTATTTTTAATGCTATTTTACGCCTTGAATACTTTCCTCAAAAATGGAAGGTTTCCTTAGTTACCATGATACCAAAGCCAGGTAAAGATCATACGAAAGTTGAGTCTTATAGGCCTATTAGCTTATTATCAAATATGTCAAAGCTATTTGAGAAATTATTAGTTTCAAAGTTAACACCGATTTTAAGTGAAAATAGATGTATTCCAAACCATCAATTCGGATTTAGAGGAAAACACAGCACAATTGAACAAACTCATCGAATAGTAAATGTCATAAGAAAAACATTTGAAGAAAAAAAATATTGCTCAGCACTCTTCATCGATGTTTCGCAAGCTTTTGACAAAGACTGGCATGAAGGCTTATTACACAAATTGAAGCAAAATTTACCAGCAAACACACACAAACTGTTAGAAAGCTACTTAGTCGGTCGTCAATTTATTATTAAAGAAGGAAATTCCTTAAGTTCACCTCAGCCGATTGGCGCTGGAGTCCCACAGGGCAGCATCCTGGGCCCTCTATTATACTTAATTAATACTTCGGACATGCCAACAAACAACTACACCCAAACTTCAACATTTGCAGACGACACAGCTTTTCTAAGCGTCCACGAAAACCGTTATGAAGCATCTCGTTACCTACAGCATCATATATTTCAACTAGAAATATGGCTAAGACAATGGAGGATAATGGTCAATGAGCAAAAATGCGTACATATAACATTCACCCTGCGCCGAGAATCTTGCCCCCCTATTACAATCAATAATCAAATTATTCCTCAACATTCGCATGTAAAATATCTCGGTATACATCTGGATCGGCGATTAACGTGGAAATGCCATATAGAGGCAAAATTAACTCAAATGAAACTAAAAGCCATCCAAATTCATTGGCTTATTGGAAGAAATTCTGTTCTTAGACTCGATTGCAAGCTTCTACTTTACAACTCTATCTTAAAGCCTATCTGGTGCTACGGTATTCAACTATGGGGCACTGCCTCGGCCTCTAATATCGAAAAAATTCAAAGGCGCCAAAATAAACTTCTTCGTATAATCACAGCCGCCCCCTGGTATGTTAAAAACTCAAACATTCATAAGGATCTCAACGTGCCATTAGTAAAAACTATGATTACAAAATATGCAGTAAAATATTTAAAAAGACTTGAACAACACCCAAATCCTTTAGCTCGAAATATTTTAAATCATGGCGGCCACACTCGCTTAAGGAGAAGAGACACTGCAGCACTTACCCAACTAGATGAGAGATAAACACCTATATAAGCGAACAGAACCCGTGATGAAGAAAATTTTTGTCTGGCACTGGCAGGACATAAATAAAGTATTAGGTTAAGATTTGATAAATTATTGTTAGTTCATATTAAATATATGAAGATTCAATAAATAAATAACGAAAAAAAAAAAAAAAAAATGTGTTTTGTACGAAATATCTGTCCATTCGTCAACCACAATTTAAAACCTTCTATGACATTGTTTGGTTTCTTAAATTTTTAGTTCTTGGTGTTCCTATAAATAAAACTGGTGACATTTCCCCATATCAAGGATTCCACCGGAATGTTGTAGCTCTTAAGATATGCTAAAACTACTTAAGGTTTGTTTGTGCCTTAACGGGCACTCCGACCTTGGCAATACAATGGGCTAACATTTTACCCAATGATACATTTTTGGCAGCGAATTTTAGTAATGTATTATTTTCCGTCTCTTAAGAACTACTTGAAACTGAGCCAAGTTTTGTTTGACGCTCATTAATACTAATCTTGTGGATTAATCACATGTGACTAATAATTCGTCACGTCGGAGATCATTTGCAACTTATCATTTATGGGCACTTCACACACCTTTCTTTGTGTTTTTAATCCCACGCGAAATATCTCAGAGATAAAATCTGTATAAAAATATATTTAATATTAAGAATACTCTCACACAAATTGCTATTTACCTTTTGAACTAATTTTCTTTGTACATAATGGGTGATTCAAGTAGAGATACTTTTTTCAATAACCTTCTTTTGACAGATCACGTCTGAGTCGTGTCATGCTGTCATGTTCTTTTTGTTTAGTATTAATTGGCATTTCATAATGGAAAGACTTACGCCTGAACAACGATTACAAATCGTTGAGACCCAGCATTCGTTCTTGGATAATATTCGACCGAATAGACCACGTCCAGCACGCTGTGAAGAAAATATAGCGGCCGTAGCTGAGAGCGTACACGAAGTCCGTGGAGAGTCGATTCGGCGTCGTTCGCAGCAATTCGGACTGACGTATGGAACGACTTGGCGCATTTTACGTCGAGATCTTAAATTGAAAGCGTGCAAAATACAGCTTGTGCAACAACTGAAGCCGCTCGACCTTCCTAAGCGACATCGCTTCCCTCTATGGGCTCTTGAAAAGTTCCAAGAAGATCCGAAGTTTTCGAGGCAAATTTTGTTCAGCGATGAGGCCCATTTCTGGCTCAATGAGTATGTAAACAAACAAAATTGCCGCATTTGGGACGAAGAGCAACCTGAAGAGATCAATAACTGTCACTTTATCCAGAAAAAAACAACGGTTTGGTGTGGTTTGTGGGCCGGTGGATTCATCGGTCCATATTTCTTTAAAAATGATGCCGCTGCGAACGTAACTATCAATGGCGACCGTTATCGAAATTGAAGGTCGTGATCTCGGCGACATTTGGTTTCAGCAAGACGGCGCCATACATCGCATCAATCAATGGATTTATTGAGAGAACACTTCGGTGAGCACATAATTTCACGTTTTGGGCCGGTCGATTGGCCACCAAGATCGTTTGATATCACACCGTTAGACTTTTTCCTGTGGGGATATGTAAAGTCTTCAGTTTATGCGGACAAACCCGCTTTGATTCAGGCCTTGGAGCAAAACATCACGCGTGTCATTCGCCAGTTACCAGTCGAAAATTCACAATGGACCTCATTGGTCTCCAAGTGGATATGCGCCCTTGGGCGCATAACCCTTCTCACCCTAACCAAACCTACCAGTCGAAATGCTCGAACGAGTCATCGAAAATTGGACTCAACAGATGGACCATCTGCGACGTAGCAACGGTCAACATTTGATAGACATAATCTTCAAAAAATAAATGCCAAAGAATGTTCTTTCAAATGATAATAAACATTCCCCATTAAATTTGAATTTTCTGTGTTTTTTTTTTTTAAGTAGGGAACCTCGAAATGGATCACGCTTTATTAGATCATGTGGTATATGACGTAAAATATGAAGAAAAAGGAAATATCTGAAAAAAATCACTAAAACTGCATACGTCTTTTTTCTATTTATTAAAAAACATTACACAAATAATATACATACATATGTATGAACTTATCAATATCTATAAAATATACAAAAATAATTAATTCATCCATTTGTTTTATATCACGTATTAAATTTTTATATTTTTAAATGAACTGAACTGAATGAAGATTTATTTTTTTAGAAATGTTAACTTATGCAAGCTTTAAAAATCCATCGATAATTATCGATAGTTTTTAAAACTTACAATACATCCTACAAAATACAAAACATTTATAACAAAATCAGTAGAATACGAATTCCCAATTAATCGTCAGAAACTTAAGTCTATTATATAAAATTATGTCTAATGGTTGTCATTTTAGCGTCATCGTCCAAAACTTCAATTTTTGTTAATGCGATTTTTTTAAATTTGTGCTTTGGAATTGGGTTAGTGTCCAGATTCTGAAATTCTAGCCTTGCAATGTTTGTATTTAATCATGTCTTTCCTCTTCCCCTTTTTATATTTTACATATTTAAGTTAAAAAGTGTAAAAATTTCAAACCAAAATAGAATTGCAGAATATATGAAACTGAGTACCCCTTACCAATCTTCTCACCTCTCTCACCAATAAACTCAAATATTGCTGTAACAAAAAATGAAAGTCTGGCAGACGTTTCTTTTTTTTAATTTTATATCCCAAGCTGAATATTGTTCAAATAAAAATTATTTTTTTGTAGTTTTAGAGCTTTTATTCAACAAAATTTGTAGAAAATACAATTATTCAAAAAAAAAAAAAAAAATTGAAATAAAAAAAAATTCTATTGATTTTTTTATAAATAAAAAAAATACTGGAATTAAAAACAAACATTAAATGTTAGAGGATTTAGTATTCGAAAAATTAAAAAAAAATTTCACGATATTTTGTAGAAGAACATTCTAGTTACTAGCCTAACACAAGGTTCCTTGTCATTGCATTAAATCGTAAATTCGGGGGCATAAGAGCTGGCCAAAAACTAAAACCAATGTTTGATTTTTTAAGTTGAAGTGAAGTGCAATTCAGTGAGGTTGTTTTAAGGTTGAATCGTTTGAAACAACTGTATGAAGGGCATGGTCTAGGCTCTTAACATTGTGTCGTTAAACTTCCTTGCCGGTGTTTTCCAAATACCAACATGCAGCCATGTTCTGGAAATCGAAATCGAATTCGAGTGATATTAAAATAACACATATTTTGGAAATTATCCTGTTATAAATATCGACAAAATATTTCCTTCCATATACTTCATACTTTCAGTACTACTTATCTCATTTAAAAATAAATTAAAATTTTTAGTTTATTCAATACAAAGTCTTAAAATATTTTATTCAATAAGTTTGGAAAATTTGTATCTTATTCGTAACTTTTAAGTAAAAATTTTTTAAAACAAATGTATGCTCTTTCTTCTACATATATTTAAATCTATTTTTATAATTGGGTATATGATGAAAAATGAACGATTTCAAAACGATCGTTTTATGCAAAAAAAAAAAAAAAAAAAATAAGGTACACATTAGTTAACCAACACATTAATTGGTTAACTAATGAGAATTTTAATTTTTTTTGCATGAGGGGGTTAAACTTTTGTTCCAAATACAGTTTTATATGTTAATAATTTTTAATATTAAATTTAAAATAATATAGGAAGAATAAATGAGGTAAATGTATAAATTTAAATACACTATCTTGTTTTATTTGTTTCATAGATAATGCCAAATAAAATTTGACTTAGAATTCTGTGTTTTTATTGATTAGTTAAGTAAACGATTTCGGAATTGACTAAACTCCGATAATCGCGGGCTTAAAAATTCAAATCCCGGGATTCGGAATTCGCTAAATCCCGAAAATCACGGGATTTATCGGGATCGGGGTTTCGGGACTGGCATCCCCAGTAAACATATAGAGCTTGTGCCAAAGCTCATCATAACTTTTGGTTTTCAAATTTTAAATTTTATTAAGTTTAAAGTCTGAAAATTCACTTTGAAGAAATCTGAAATTCCTGTTTTTGTTCTACTTGTATCTCTTTTCTCTGCAGTTTTTATAGATAATTGTATAAGAACTACACATCGCCCTTATGCCCGTAATTTCTACAAAGAGAAATCTTGCTGTATATATAAATCTATGGTGTAAATGCTGCCAATTTTAAAAGAAAACTTAAGGTAGAAACACGTAGTCCAAATAAACGTTGAAATAAGTAAAAAAAAACTGTTAGGTACGAAGACGAGAGCAGATCTCGTTTTGTGGAAATTACGAGCATTAATACCGATTTAAATTTCCAAAATATATGTGTTTTGTTGTATGTTGAGCTTATAAAAAGTCTACTTTAAAAATTTTGAATCTTTAATAAGTGTATTTAACCCTGACAAGTTGCTCTTCATTTTAATACATTAAGGTTACTGTTCGTCGAATCGATGAACTTTTTAGAAAAAAATTCTAGCTTAAGAAGGGGGAACTAAGGCTACGGGTTGGCCTATTTATGGGGCACTGTTGTCTCAGATACCGTCAGTTTATAACTGGAAATGTTAGTACCCAGATGTGCTAATGCTGTGATATATGCTGATTCTCTGCTGCTGTCCCGCCTTGGGAACTTCCAGGCGGACATTTTTCGGGGTGCTAGTGATTAGCCCAACTGAAACCTATAATCTTTCATCGGGCATAGTGATAGACTTCATACGCAGCCTGAACCTGAGTTGTCATACATAGGCTTCACAAAATATCCTCTGGGTCGCTGTGCGTATATCTATCTATCTATGATAAATTTTCGACCGACTAAGTAACATTCAAAAAGTTTGTGATTGTTAACGGGTAAATTTAGGCGCTACGAACTAAGTCCCCAATAAACTAAGTCCCGAAATCAAAAATGAACTAAGTCATTAAAATAAGAGAATTAATTCATTATGAATTTAAACCCCAATTTTTAAAATAAAACAATTCCCCAAAAATACGAAATAACCTCGCAAAAAAATTAACTAAGAACACAAACATTTAAACCTTTTTCACAATGATATGCGTTCTCATTTTAGAAATGAAGCGACTTAAAAAGCTTGAAAGTAAAATTAAAAACATTCAAATAAATATATTAAAAAGAGAGTAATAGATCATTAATTTGTGCAGGGTAGAGTCAAATTACGGCATTTGATATCGTTCGAAATCATAATACAACTTAAAAGGAAATTTCGATCGGTGCAATTATTTTCTCTAGACTTAATTTCTTATTCAACAACTATTCTTGGGTTCTTTTATTTGCAAATCCAAATAAATACACGCACTTATTCAGATTAACGAAATTTATTGTATTCGCCAATTTTATCCAAATCTGTAAGTAAAAGCAGTTTCAAATTACAATACAAGTCTTAAGTAGTTTGAGGAAAATACAACCTTAACATGATAAGCTGTTATTGCTTTTTAAAAATGTTCAAACAATAATTAGATCAGACAAGTATTTTGTATTATAGCAGTGTAAAACGGTCTTAAAAACTAACCAAAATGAAGTTTCAAATTAAACTAAACTAAAGCAAGTGTGTTGCACTGTATTTATACCCGATATATATTACTAGTAGTTTCCTGAAGCTTCGCCATAATTCCTTGTGTAAAATTTTAATAAATCTTGAGCAATTACACTATGCTACAATTTGACACTTTTTTTTGAGCCAAATGGGGCATATAACCTTATTCGGATACGCTTAATTCTACGACAGTCATTGTATTTTTAAAAAATAATAATAAACAGAACCTCACATTGTTACAAAAGCTATTAAAATCTATTAAAATCTGTTTTTATTTTTAAAAGGTTTTTTTATCCACATATGTATGAAATGTTTTAATAAATAAGGAATATTCAAAAAATAAATACCTAAATTTTCGTATCGAAATATAAAATATATCAGAATTCAGCGGATTTATTTTTCTAATATCAACAAATTTTACGGCAAAAAATAATAGATTCTTCTGTAGTAATAGCAAGATTTTTTTTTAGTAATAATAGCAAAATTTCCAGTTGATTTTACTATTTTTATTTTAATGTTAAAATTTATTTTAGTGTAAACATTAAATTGTTTTGAGTGTATCATTATTACAAAAAATGTTAATGATTATTATTTAAATCCAAAAATTAAATTTTTAGATAACTAAAAAAAACAAAAAAAAAAAACCATATTTCACGCTAAAGTTAAAAAAATCTAAAGTTCCACTTTGCCCTTAAATTCCCCAATAACTACTCAACCGATTTAAATGATATTGAAAGTGGAGAAAATTTAAAGAATCTATCTATCTATAAACAAATTTTCACTAAAATATCTTCTTCGGTTCAACAGTTACAGTATTTTGGTCAATGAAAAACGATTTTCAGCCACTGTGCGTCTGCAATTTCACATTGGGTACGTTCATAAGTCGTAGCTGTTGAGCTCAACTGCTAGAAAACTGTTGAGCCGAACATTTTCGTCTTAGAAACGGCATTATGAGTATAATGCAAAATTAACAGCTGATAAACATAAACAATTGAAAAAAATAAAGGTTGAGGTTAAGCACAACATGTTGACTTTAGGTAGCTAAAAAATTTTATGATGGAATAAATGGCCTCAAATACCCAACTGTTGTGTTGAGCGGAAGTGCTCAACTATGCGTTTCTAAGACAAACACTAAACGGTTACACAACAGTTACGCCTTATGAACGTGTCCATTGTCTTCGAGTGGAATATTATGACATTTATAACGCAACAACGTAATCTATTTTGATGGTTTTCGACATGAGTTAGAGACAGACTTTTTTCTCACTTCTCGAGAAACGATTGTATATTTTGTTTCACATCTTTTTGATGCGAGCAGTTTTCACCAACGTTACAGGACATGGGTACTGACTGTTGATTGTTTTGCCTGTTGTTGTTATATTGTAGTAATATTCATCCCACCTTGCTACTTTAAACACAATCCAACCTTAAATTAGATTTAAATTTACCAACTTGGTGAATAAAGTTTCATTAAAGTATTTAGTGAAAAAAAGAATTTTGTATTTAAAATGATTTTAAATATAAATGTGATACAATATGAAACCTAAATATCGGCCGTTAATATCCGAAAATAAGAATTATCTTTGTATGGGGAAACGATTCCACGTACCGAGGCAATTGATATTAACAAATGTTAGACGCTTTAATAGTTTCCTTAATAAACAACACTTTGGACTTCCTTGTGCACGAGATCTGTAACAAAAATTTACACTTTTTTTATTTTATAAGGGTTAGTCGCTAACCCCAGTTTTGTAATTTAAATACATACTTATGAAAGACAGTTGTCAAAGTATTTTTTAGAAAATATTGTTCAATACCGCTCACCGAGAGAAGGACTATATCAGAACCGGGCTTGATATTAGATCCATGATAAACCGTGATCTTACAGTATTATAATTCGTTGCGGTTGTAGGCGCATTACAGTGTATTGAAAAAATATGATTTAAATGGAAACTAAAGCAAATTATGGGCCGATCATCCAGAGTGTTTTAGATTTATTTCTAGATGTTTTAAACTTTAAAAGCTATGATTAGCTTTGGTTTAAGCTTATCTGAAAAACTCAATTTCGTATTTATATAGAAGCTACCGACAAAATGACCGAAAATTGCTCATGCAAACGACTTTTCGTGATTGTTGGGTAATCATTCACTTTAAACAATGTACCTCTTTAAAATATGCTCAAAAAGTTTAAAACTTCTATCGCAAAATTGTTTTCAAAAAAAAAAAAAAGGTTAATACGTATTAACTTTGTTATTGTTGTTTTAAAGAAACCCACAAAAACTAAAAAAAAATCTAAATTCCATTCTTTTTAACAATATTTACAGAATACCTCAGAAGTTAAAGAAAGCATACGTTTCAAACGTTAATATTAACAGTGTTTTTTAACAATTTCGCAATAAATGCGCACTAAATTTGTCTCTATGTCTATTTTGTCTGTTTCTGATATTATATCAAGCCTAAATGTTGGCCGTTAATATCCGAAAATAAGAATTATCTTTGTATGGGGAAAAGTTTCCACGTACCTACCAAGGCAAGTTTCCTTAATAAAATTCAAATTTGGTGCAAATATATTCGTTCTCAGGGCACGAGATCTGTAACAAAAAATTTTACTTTAGTTAGTCGCTAACCCCATTTTTTTAATTTAAATACTTATGTCAGACGGTTCTTTTTCGCTCCATACAGTTCAGATCTACACATTGACAAATTTTCGTTAATAAATATTTTTAGTTTATTAATGTGTTTCAACAACAACATTAGAGTTTTTAAATCAAAGTATTGTTTAGAAAATATTGTTGGATACCGCCCACCGAAAGTTGGAATATATCAGAACTGGGCTTCATATTAGATCAATGATGAAACGTGATCTTACGGTATTATTATTCGTTGCGGTTGTAGGCGTATTACAGTGCATTCCAAAAGTATGCTTTAAATGGAAATTAGAGCAAATTATGGGCCGATCATCACAGTGTGTTAGATTTATTTCTAGTTAGATGTGTTAAACATTATTGTACCTAATACCAATAAAAAGCAAAGATTAGCGTTGGTTTTAGGCTTTTTAAAATGAGTTTTTTGAACGGATTTTTTTTTTGACCTATTCCAAATTATGGAAAAAACTTAATTGGACTCAATTTTAATACAGTAATACAATTTGTTAGTGTTTTAGGCCTTTGAAGGTGCTTTGCTTGCGATTATGGACAGATCATCACAAAATTATTTGAGTGGGGCAATACGACTTTTCGTGATTGTTGTGTAATCATTCACTTAAAACAATGTACCTCTTTAAAATGTGCTCGAAAAGTTTTAAACTTCGATCAGAAGCTATTTTCAAAAAAAAGGTTAATTAGTATTAACTTTGTTATTGTTATTTTAAAGAAATCCATAACAGCTGTGTTTGGTATGTAAACAAAAACTAAAAAATCTAAATTCCTTTCCTTTTAACAAAATTTACAGAATACCTCACAAGTTAAAGAAAGCATACGGTTGAAACGACAATATTTACCGTTTTTTTAGCAATTGCGCATTAAATTTGTCTCTATTTTCTCTATGTCTTTTTTGTCTCTTTCTTAAAACATAATATTTAACCTTAAAAAAGGGACTAATGATTTTAAATGTTTTACAAAAATATTTGCTACTATATCTCTAAATATAAAAACAAAAACTTTCGTAGTTACAAGATATATAAGCGTTTCATTTGATAAGCTTTTCTTTTAAATGGGTTACGTTCCTCTACCCCAAATTGTGACAATAGAAATTGAGACCATATTTTATCTCAGAAATATCCAGCGCTTCAAATTTCATAATGTTCTAAATAAACAAGAATATGTTATCACCTTGTAATCGAAGTGAAGTGATAAATTGTTGAATTTTTAATTTTGTAAATTTGAAGTTTGTGTTTGTTTTATTTATTCCTGTAGCTCAATGTATATTAATACAGCTGTAGGGTACCAGCTTGAACTTAGGCGTTCAAAAGAACTGCCAGAAAAGTTTGAGAGGCTTCAAAATAATACAAGGCTGATGAAGTCGGTTAACGTTACAAATCAAAGTCTGCCTTTATTAATTACACTGTACAACAAAATGAAATTTTTTCAAAATAACAATAAACTGCCAACTAATTTTTATAGAAGGGTCAAAAAAATATACACGTGTATCAGCGTTTTAAAAGTTTACATCTGAAACTCTTTTGACGGCCTATTTAAATTTGCACCCATGTGTAGTAAAACTACGTCGAAAATCGTATGATACTTAGGTTTTTGGTATGTAGTGGCTTCAGAAGATTTATTCATGACATTACAAGTAACATTTTGTTGGTATACATTAACCCTCTGACCCTTCTGAAAATGGGAATTTTGCCAATTTTTTTGAAAAAAGAGCAAAAATCTGATTTAAAACAGATATATTCTGCGAAAATATTTGTCATGAAATTATGTAAGTCAAAAATGCCACTTTAATACCAGAAATAAGCAAAAAGCTTAAAGGGCAGTGTAAGGGTTAATTATATCTTATATATAAATACGGGAGCAATTCGTTTTAGTTGATTTTTAAGTATCTTATCGCCCACCGATTTTAATGAAACATCTATCGTTTTAAAGGTATTTCTGTGTAGATATGCACAATATAAATTTCTTTTTAAATTTTTAGGATTTTGGTGTTTCAAATCATTTTAATTTATTTTGCAGCCACATGCACACACATGTGTTAACGTTGGTTGACAAATCTTCTGAAGACACTACATACCAAATCCCTAAGCATCATACGATTTTCTACGTTTTTTTACTACACAGGGCCATAAAATGAGTTTTAGATGTAAACTTATAACCGATACGCGTATATCTTTTTTTGTCCCACTTCAAGAATAAGTTAGAAGAACATTTTTTTTTTGTTGGACTGTGTTATTGGTTCTTCTTATATACTACCTATGAGAATTTTACTTAACCTTGGAGGTATCAAGAATTTCACTTTGTATAAATATTTTGACCAATCAAAATATACGTGTTTGAAATGTACTCAATTAAATTTGTCACTCATATATATTCCGATTGATCAGCAATTATAACACTGTGCTAGTTAAAAAAAAAACAATTATGATAATTAATAATTATAGTAATATAATAATTAATAACAATAAATAATTATTAATAACACTGTGCTAGAATTTGACACTTTTTATGAGACAAGGCGGAGGACCTGGCGTTTTAACCTAATTCGGGTACGCTGAATTCAGTGGGGTCTATCGGTTTTTTAGGTTATTTAAATTAAAAAAACATTATTTTTCTGGGCATGCTGTACAAACATGATTACACGAACATGTGTGTGTGGTATGCTGAATGTTTGTTTAAATTTAAATCTCTTTACTACAGTGACGTAAAAAAGTCAAAATAAGAGTAAAAAGTTAACGGACCTGCGCAATGCGCTATCTGGTTTTCTTTGTTCCATGCATTAATATCATGCTATTCGCATTGACTTACATTCAAAAATACCGTAATTTTTCCTTGTATATGCCAATAAGTGCGGCAGTCACCCTACTCTTATATAGGTGGCATGTATAAATTTCAGAGTGGTTAGTGTGTATGCAGTGTACATTTATGAGGTAAAGTACAAAATTATGTTATGAGGTTGATATTAATTTTAAAGCTGATTTTACCAAATATTATTTAGATATCTTCAGCTATACGAAATTTTTTGTTTTAAAGTGATTCTAGAGAGGGGTTTATATGGTACATATGGTCAGGAATGGCATTTGTATTAGACCTATGGTCAAACATGGAGCAATTCAAGTAAAATTTGGTAAGATTATTTAGATAATGCTCTTATGAGGATGTCATTATTACTGGCGATTTTAATTCGAATATTTTAGTAAACCCTTATTTAACCGACAATATGCTCACACTTGGCTTAAATTCCCCGAACACAAATAATGCTACACATTTTACAAGTACCAACAACACACTTCTTGATCTTTTATTCGTCAGTGATATTGCGAAGGTGTTACTTTATGACCAATTGTCTGCCTCCTGCTTCTTGCGCCATGACCTAATTTTCATTACGTATAAGTTTCAGCTAAATGTACCTGAACGATTTATTAGATATCGGGACTTTAGAAACGTTGATTATAGTAGGTTAGAGGCAGAATTCTGGGGAATTGATTGGAGTGTGCCATATAAACTAATTTCTGTTGACGACCAACTCGCTTTTCTACAAAGTAATCTAGATTATTTGTACAATCTTACGGTTCCCTTGAGAACAAAAATTGTAAATCGCCACAATAAGCCCTGGTTTTCTCATGACATAGAACAGGAGATTAGTCGCTGAGATTGTCTTTATGCTCGGTGGAAACGTTTTAAAACTGCAGAATTGTATGAGGAGTACCGAGTAACACGTAAAGCTGGGATCACACGATTGTCGCAACGCACCAATGTTCACACTTTTTAATACCCAAATCGTGTGACTGCACAACCAAATGCCTTATGTACCAATCGAGGGCAATATTGTGCTTACTTTTACCAATAAAATGCAACCCTAGTACGGTAATCGTGTGACTACTTGATATGCAACCGCGCGTCAATAAAAATTACAAAAATGTACCAATATTTATTGGGTTCTTGTGCGGCAATTAAACAACACAATACGCGCCAATATTTGCCTTTTTTTAATAAATTTACTTTTGTGTGTTTCTTTTAGTAGGAATAAATTAAAAATAAAAATTTAATTTATCAAAAATAAAAATTGGTAATTTAGCAAATCATTAATAAATAAATTTATAATAAATTTTGTATTCCCGAAAATAAATAGGTATAAATATATTTATTTTTTTTTTTTTAAATTAGTGCAATAGCTGTTCAGGACAATATAAAAGAATATATACAGAAAAACGGAGCAAAATGTATTGAAATTCTTTAAAGCGAATTTATTTTTGAATATAAATATTCTCTATTTCAGTATTGTGGTTATTTTATTGAACTGTTAATGGTTTTTAATCCAAATTCAGATATTTTTAATTAGGCTTCAGTTCATTGAATTTAATTTTCATTAAATTATTTTTATGAAGACAGGAATTTTTACAACATGAAATTAATTAAAATATAATTGATAATTTTTCATTCTTGACTCTCTTTCTCTATTTCTTTATATATTTAAAAAACAATTTTACTCTGTTTAATTTTTGGAATTTCATATAGGTATTTTACTTAAAAAAATTAAAATAAAACTATTTAACAAAAATTTGTTTGAATATATGATACAATTTTCTTATTTTTAATGAACAAGCTACCACAACAGCTGTTTTCGCAGTTGACACAAGTAAGAACAATAGTGTGACTGTGCTGTGGCAATTATTGTACCCATTTCGCTTTATAACAACTAGCGGCAATTAAATTTGAATAAAACAGGGCAATAGTGTGATTTCAGAATATTTTATTGGGGCAATTTCATTATTGTGCGTCAATAAGCACAATCAAAATTGTGTCATATTGGTGCATTTGCGGCAATCGTGTGATCCCAGCTTAAGATAACAAACAGGCTGATTAAAAAAGCCAAATCTGACTATTACGCCTCGAAGTTCTCAACTGCCATTGACTCGAAGAAAACGTGGCAAACGATTGGTGAAATCGATATTGGCAAACCTGTTGTTCAAGTACACTGTTCAGCCGCTGCAAACGCCTTAAATGCTCAATTTTTAAATATTCCAACTGTTCAACCAATTTCTGATTACTACAATTTCCCTAGTGACATTTTAAACAATAGTTTCACTTTTGCAAACGTAAGCCAATGTGATGTTTTATCCAGCCTTTTGTCAGTAAAATCCAATGCAATTGGTGTTGATGGGATAGATCCTAGGTTTATTAAAATTTTAATTCCAAGACTTCTTCCTTTCATAACGTTCGTTTTCAACAAGATTTTTACAACCAGCTGCTATCCTAAAATGTGGAAACTTGCTAAGATTATTCCTTTACCGAAAACTAATTCTGATTACAGGCCCATAGCAATTTTACCATTTTTATCTAAGGTTTTTGAAAGATTAATTCACAACCAAGTATCACAGTATCTTGAATCTAACAATATGCTCAATGATCGGCAATCTGGTTTTCGTAAAAATCATAGTTGTATAACGGCCCTGGTAGATGTTTCAGAGGATATAAGGCAACAGGTAGACTGCGGTAAATTTACATTTTTAGTTCTCTTGGATCATTCAAGAGCGTTTGATATGGTTGACCATAACATTTTGTGTAATAAACTTAACCACATATTTAGATTTGCACCAACTGCCACAAGTCTGATATCTTCCTATCGAACAGATAGATATCAATACGTTGAAACAACTACCTCAGTTTCAAGCTCTTTGCCATTAAGTCGAGGTGTTCCACAAGGACCAATCTTAGGCCCGTTACTTTTTTCGTTATACGTGAATGATCTTCAGAATAGGCTTGGGCACTGTAAGGTTAGATTGTATGCGGATGATGTTCAGCTTTATATTAGCTGCAGTAACACCGCAATTAATGAATGCGTAGGGACCTTAAACCAGGAGTTATGTCGCGTTTACGAGTGGGCCACCGCTAATGGTCTGGCAATTAATCATCCCAAGTCCAAGTGTTTGATTATTAAAAAGCGATTAGTAAAACTTGGGGGCAATCCTATTTTAACTTTAAACAAACAGTCCATTGAAATAGTAAACTCTGAAAAAATTCTTGGTATTTTCTTTAATAACACCCTCACTTGGACTAACCACGTAAATTTTGCATGCGGTCGAACGTTTTCAATATTAAGGAATCTGTGGCAAACTCAGTATTGTACTCCTATTAAAATCAGAAAACTCCTTGCTTATTCTTATTTAATACCGATATTATTGTATGGCTGTGAACTATTTGCCAGCTGCGATAGCGAAAGCAAAAGAAAACTTAATGTGGCGTTTAATAACATTGTTCGGTACGTATTTGGTCTAAGGAGATATGACCATATTTCCCCCTACGTTACATTGCTTTACGGAGTTACTTTTGATGATTACTTAAGAGTGCGTATTTTACTGTTTATGCACAAAATTTTATACACACATCAGCCTGGGCATCCCTATACACGTTTAAATTTTTCAACACTTAATAGAGGTAAAAGACTTCTAGCATTTGGTCATCGAACACTGATTTCTAAATACTATTTCTCTATTCATGCAATCAGTCTATGGAACGGAATTCCCTATACATCACAAGCCACTTTTCATTTTTCACTCTGAATACAGATATATTTCGTTTAAGTAATTTCTGATTATATAAAAGTATAGAAATGTATTTTTTAAACTATTCTGGTTTTACATTTTTCATTTTTCGTTTCTTTTTTACCTTTTTTTCTAGCTTATTTTTATTAAATCTTGCTTGTTATTAAATTTTTAAATTTTATTGGAAACTTTAAGACTACTATTAATTAAATTTAACGCAATTTTTTATTTTTAATTTAAGTTTTGATTGATTGTATTTGCATATGCTCAGTTCCATACTGCAATATAAGACTTAAGTCTTGTGTATGGAACATCGAAAATTGACAAATAAAAT
Organism: Pollenia amentaria; assembly: GCA_943735925.1. Taxonomy (NCBI): domain Eukaryota; kingdom Metazoa; phylum Arthropoda; class Insecta; order Diptera; family Polleniidae; genus Pollenia; species Pollenia amentaria. The sequence goes on along the minus strand of OX031006.1, from coordinate 219,676,106 downwards.
AAATAAATAAATAAAAAGCTTGGACCAAACCAGTCCCGATTGGCATCCCTAGTATGAACATGTGTTTTGTACGAAATATCTGTCCATTCGTCAACCACAATTTAAAACCTTCTATGACATTGTTTGGTTTCTTAAATTTTTAGTTCTTGGTGTTCCTATAAATAAAACTGGTGACATTTCCCCATATCAAGGATTCCACCGGAATGTTGTAGCTCTTAAGATATGCTAAAACTACTTAAGGTTTGTTTGTGCCTTAACGGGCACTCCGACCTTGGCAATACAATGGGCTAACATTTTACCCAATTATTTTCCGTCTCTTAAGAACTACTTGAAACTGAGCCAAGTTTTGTTTGACGCTCATTAATACTAATCTTGTGGATTAATCACATGTGACTAATAATTCGTCACGTCGGAGATCATTTGCAACTTATCATTTATGGGCACTTCACACACCTTTCTTTGTGTTTTTAATCCCACGCGAAATATCTCAGAGATAAAATCTGTATAAAAATATATTTAATATTAAGAATACTCTCACACAAATTGCTATTTAACTTTTGAACTGATTTTTTTTGTACATAATGGGTGATTTAAGTAGAGATACTTTTTTCAATAACCTTCTTTTGACAGATCACGTCTGAGTCGTGTCATGCTGTCATGTTCTTTTTGTTTAGTATTAATTGGCATTTCATAATGGAAAGACTTACGCCTGAACAACGATTACAAATCGTTGAGACCCAGCATTCGTTCTTGGATAATATTCGACCGAATAGACCACGTCCAGCACGCTGTGAAGAAAATATAGCGGCCGTAGCTGAGAGCGTACACGAAGTCCGTGGAGAGTCGATTCGGCGTCGTTCGCAGCAATTCGGACTGACGTATGGAACGACTTGGCGCATTTTACGTCGAGATCTTAAATTGAAAGCGTGCAAAATACAGCTTGTGCAACAACTGAAGCCGCTCGACCTTCCCAAGCGACATCGCTTCCCTCTATGGGCTCTTGAAAAGTTCCAAGAAGATCCGAAGTTTTCGAGGCAAATTTTGTTCAGCGATGAGGCCCATTTCTGGCTCAATGAGTATGTAAACAAACAAAATTGCCGCATTTGGGACGAAGAGCAACCTGAAGAGATCAATAACTGTCACTTTATCCAGAAAAAAACAACGGTTTGGTGTGGTTTGTGGGCCGGTGGATTCATCGGTCCATATTTCTTTAAAAATGATGCCGCTGCGAACGTAACTATCAATGGCGACCGTTATCGAAATTGAAGCTCGTGATCTCGGCGACATTTGGTTTCAGCAAGACGGCGCCATACATCGCATCAATCAATGGATTTATTGAGAGAACACTTCGGTGAGCACATAATTTCACGTTTTGGGCCGGTCGATTGGCCACCAAGATCGTGTGATATCACACCGTTAGACTTTTTCCTGTGGGGATATGTAAAGTCTTCAGTTTATGCGGACAAACCCGCTTTGATTCAGGCCTTGGAGCAAAACATCACGCGTGTCATTCGCCAGTTACCAGTCGCCCTTGGGCGCATAACCCTCGAAAATTGGACTCAACAGATGTACCATCTGCGACGTAGCAACGGTCAACATTTGATAGACATAATCTTCAAAAAATAAATGCCAAAGAATGTTCTTTCAAATGATAATAAACATTCCCCATTAAATTTGAATTTTCTGTATTTTTTTTTTTTTAAGTAGGGAACCTCGAAATGGATCACGCTTTATTAGATCATGTGGTATATGACGTAAAATATGAAGAAAAAGGAAATATCTGAAAAAAATCACTAAAACTGCATACGTCTTTTTTCTATTTATTAAAAAACATTACACAAATAATATACATACATATGTATGAACTTATCAATATCTATAAAATATATAAAAATAATTAATTCATCCATTTGTTTTATATCACGTATTAAATTTTTATATTTTTAAATGAACTGAACTGAATGAAGATTTATTTTTTTAGAAATGTTAACTTATGCAAGCTTTAAAAATCCATCGATAATTATCGATAGTTTTTAAAACTTACAATACATCCTACAAAATACAAAACATTTATAAAAAAATCAGTAGAATACGAATTCCCAATTAATCGTCAGAAACTTAAGTCTATTATATAAAATTATGTCTAATGGTTGTCATTTTAGCGTCATCGTCCAAAACTTCAATTTTTGTTAATGCGATTTTTTTAAATTTGTGCTTTGGAATTGGGTTAGTGTCCAGATTCTGAAATTCTAGTCTTGCAATGTTTGTATTTAATCATGTCTTTCCTCTTCCCCTTTTTATATTTTACATATTTAAGTTAAAAAGTGTAAAAATTTCAAACCAAAATAGAATTGCAGAATACATGAAACTGAGTACCCCTTACCAATCTTCTCACCTCTCTCACCAATAAACTCAAATATTGCTGTAACAAAAAATGAAAGTCTGGCAGACGTTTCTTTTTTTTAATTTTATATCCCAAGCTGAATATTGTTCAAATAAAAATAATTTTTTTGTAGTTTTAGAGCTTTTATTCAACAAAATTTGTAGAAAATACAATTATTCAAAAAAAAAAAAAAAAATTGAAATAAAAAAAAATTCTATTGATTTTTTTATAAATAAAAAAAATACTGGAATTAAAAACAAACATTAAATGTTAGAGGATTTAGTATTCGAAAAATTAAAAAAAAAATTTCACGATATTTTGTAGAAGAACATTCTAGTTACTAGCCTAACACAAGGTTCCTTGTCATTGCATTAAATCGTAAATTCGGGGGCATAAGAGCTGGCCAAAAACTAAAACCAATGTTTGATTTTTTAAGTTGAAGTGAAGTGCAATTCAGTGAGGTTGTTTTAAGGTTGAATCGTTTGAAACAACTGTATGAAGGGCATGGTCTAGGCTCTTAACATTGTGTCGTTAAACTTCCTTGCCGGTGTTTTCCAAATACCAACATGCAGCCATGTTCTGGAAATCGAAATCGAATTCGAGTGATATTAAAATAACACATATTTTGGAAATTATCCTGTTAAAAATATCGACAAAATATTTCCTTCCATATACTTCATACTTTCAGTACTACTTATCTCATTTAAAAATAAATTAAAATTTTTAGTTTATTCAATACAAAGTCTTAAAATATTTTATTCATGAAGTTTGGAAAATTTGTATCTTATTCGTAACTTTTAAGTAAAAATTTTTTAAAACAAATGTATGCTCTTTCTTCTACATATATTTAAATCTATTTTTATAATTGGGTATATGATGAAAAATGAACGATTTCAAAACGATCGTTTTATGCAAAAAAAAAAAAAAAAAAATAAGGTACACATTAGTTAACCAACACATTAATTGGTTAACTAATGAGAACTTTAACTTTTTTTGCATGAGGGGGTTAAACTTTTGTTCCAAATACAGTTTTATATGTTAATAATTTTTAATATTAAATTTAAAATAATATAGGAAGAATAAATGAGGTAAATGTATAAATTTAAATACACTATCTTGTTTTATTTGTTTCATAGATAATGCCAAATAAAATTTGACTTAGAATTCTGTGTTTTTATTGATTAGTTAAGTAAACGATTTCGGAATTGACTAAACTCCGATAATCGCGGGCTTAAAAATTCAAATCCCGGGATTCGGAATTCGCTAAATCCCGAAAATCACGGGATTTATCGGGATCGGGGTTTCGGGACTGGCATCCCCAGTAAACATATAGAGCTTGTGCCAAAGCTCATCATAACTTTTGGTTTTCAAATTTTAAATTTTATTAAGTTTAAAGTCTGAAAATTCACTTTGAAGAAATCTGAAATTCCTGTTTTTGTTCTACTTGTATCTCTTTTCTCTGCAGTTTTTATAGATAATTGTATAAGAACTACACATCGCCCTTATGCCCGTAATTTCTACAAAGATAAATCTTGCTGTATATATAAATCTATGGTGTAAATGCTGCCAATTTTAAAAGAAAACTTAAGGTAGAAACACGTAGTCCAAATAAACGTTGAAATAATTAAAAAAAAACTGTTAGGTACGAAGACGAGAGCAGATCTCGTTTTGTGGAAATTACGAGCATTAATACCGATTTAAATTTCCAAAATATATGTGTTTTGTTGTATGTTGAGCTTATAAAAAGTCTACTTTAAAAATTTTGAATCTTTAATAAGTGTATTTAACCCTGACAAGTTGCTCTTCATTTTAATACATTAAGGTTACTGTTCGTCGAATCGATGAACTTTTTAGAAAAAAATTCTAGCTTAAGAAGGGGGAACTAAGGCTACGGGTTGGCCTATTTATGGGGCACTGTTGTCTCAGATACCAGTTTATAACTGGAAATGTTAGTACCCAGATGTGCTAATGCTGTGATATATGCTGATTCTCTGCTGCTGTCCCGCCTTGGGAACTTCCAGGCGGACATTTTTCGGGGTGCTAGTGATAAGCCCAACTGAAACCTATAATCTTTCATCGGGCATAGTGATAGACTTCATACGCAGCCTGAACCTGAGTTGTCATACATAGGCTTCACAAAATATCCTCTGGGTCGCTGTGCGTATATCTATCTATCTATGATAAATTTTCGACCGACTAAGTAACATTCAAAAAGTTTGTGATTGTTTACGGGTAAATTTAGGCGCTACGAACTAAGTCCCCAATAAACTAAGTCCCGAAATCAAAAATGAACTAAGTCATTAAAATAAGAGAATTAATTCATTATGAATTTAAACCCCAATTTTTAAAATAAAACAATTCCCCAAAAATACGAAATAACCTCGCAAAAAAATTAACTAAGAACACAAACATTTAAACCTTTTTCACAATGATATGCGTTCTCATTTTAGAAATGAAGCGACTTAAAAAGCTTGAAAGTAAAATTAAAAACATTCAAATAAATATATTAAAAAGAGAGTAATAGATCATTAATTTGTGCAGGGTAGAGTCAAATTACGGCATTTGATATCGTTCGAAATCATAATACAACTTAAAAGGAAATTTCGATCGGTGCAATTATTTTCTCTAGACTTAATTTCTTATTCAACAACTATTCTTGGGTTCTTTTATTTGCAAATCCAAATAAATACACGCACTTATTCAGATTAACGAAATTTATTGTATTCGCCAATTTTATCCAAATCTGTAAGTAAAAGCAGTTTCAAATTACAATACAAGTCTTAAGTAGTTTGAGGAAAATACAACCTTAACATGATAAGCTGTTATTGCTTTTTAAAAATGTTCAAACAATAATTAGATCAGACAAGTATTTTGTATTATAGCAGTGTAAAACGGTCTTAAAAACTAACCAAAATGAAGTTTCAAATTAAACTAAACTAAAGCAAGTGTGTTGCACTGTATTTATACCCGATATATATTACTAGTAGTTTCCTGAAGCTTCGCCATAATTCCTTGTGTAAAATTTTAATAAATCTTGAGCAATTACACTATGCTACAATTTGACACTTTTTTTTGAGCCAAATGGGGCATATAACCTAATTCGGAGATTGTATTTTTAAAAAATAATAATAAACAGAACCTCACATTGTTACAAAAGCTATTAAAATCTATTAAAATCTGTTTTTATTTTTAAAAGGTTTTTTTATCCACATATGTATGAAATGTTTTAATAAATAAGGAATATTCAAAAAATAAATACCTATATTTTCGTATCAAAATATAAAATATATCAGAATTCAGCGGATTTATTTTTCTAATATCAACAAATTTTACGGCAAAAAATAATAGATTCTTCTGTAGTAATAGCAAGATTTTAGATAATATTTCTAAAGTTTTTTTAAGTGTTAATTTTTTAGTAATAATAGCAAAATTTCCAGTTGATTTTACTATTTTTATTTTAATGTTAAAATTTATTTTAGTGTAAACATTAAATTGTTTTGAGTGTATCATTATTACAAAAAATGTTAATGATTATTATTTAAATCCAAAAATGAAATTTTTAGATAACTAAAAAAAAACAAAAAAAAAAAAACCATATTTCACTTTGCCCTTAAATTCCCCAATAACTACTCAACCGATTTTAATGATATTGAAAGTGGAGAAAATTTAAAGAATCTATCTATCTATAAACAAATTTTCACTAAAATATCTTCTTCGGTTCAACAGTTACAGTATTTTGGTCAATGAAAAACGATTTTCAGCCACTGTGCGTCTGCAATTTCACATTGGGTACGTTCATAAGTCGTAGCTGTTGAGCTCAACTGCTAGAAAACTGTTGAGCCGAACATTTTCGTCTTAGAAACGGCATTATGAGTATAATGCAAAATTAACAGCTGATAAACATAAACAATTGAAAAAAATAAAGGTTGAGGTTAAGCACAACATGTTGACTTTAGGTAGCTAAAAAATTTTATGATGGAATAAATGGCCTCAAATACCCAACTGTTGTGTTGAGCGGAAGTGCTCAACTATGCGTTTCTAAGACAAACACTAAACGGTTACACAACAGTTACGCCTTATGAACGTGTCCATTGTCTTCGAGTGGAATATTATGACATTTATAACGCAACAACGTAATCTATTTTGATGGTTTTCGACATGAGTTAGAGACAGACTTTTTTCTCACTTCTCGAGAAACGATGGTATATTTTGTTTCACATCTTTTTGATGCGAGCAGTTTTCACCAACGTTACAGGACATGGGTACTGACTGTTGATTGTTTTGCCTGTTGTTGTTATATTGTAGTAATATTCATCCCACCTTGCTACTTTAAACACAATCCAACCTTAAATTAGATTTAAATTTACCAACTTGGTGAATAAAGTTTCATTAAAGTATTTAGTGAAAAAAGGAATTTTGTATTTAAAATGATTTTAAATATAAATGTGATACAATATGAAACCTAAATATCGGCCGCTAATAAATAAGAATTATCTTTGTATGGGGAAACGATTCCACGTACCGAGGCAATTGATATTAACAAATGTTAGACGCTTTAATAGTTTCCTTAATAAACAACACTTTGGACTTCCTTGTGCACGAGATCTGTAACAAAAATTTACACTTTTTTTATTTTATAAGGGTTAGTCGCTAACCCCAGTTTTGTAATTTAAATACATACTTATGAAAGACAGTTGTCAAAGTATTTTTTAGAAAATATTGTTCAATACCGCTCACCGAGAGATGGACTATATCAGAACTGGGCTTGATATTAGATCCATGATAAACCGTGATCTTACAGTATTATAATTCGTTGCGGTTGTAGGCGCATTACAGTGTATTGAAAAAATATGATTTAAATGGAAACTAAAGCAAATTATGGGCCGATCATCCAGAGTGTTTTAGTTTTATTTCTAGATGTTTTAAACTTTAAAAGCTATGATTAGCTTTGGTTTAAGCTTATCTGAAAAACTCAATTTCGTATTTATATAGAAGCTACCGACAAAATGACCGAAAATTGCTCATGCAAACGACTTTTCGTGATTGTTGGGTAATCATTCACTTTAAACAATGTACCTCTTTAAAATATGCTCAAAAAGTTTAAAACTTTTCAAAAAAAAAAAAAAAGGTTAATACGTATTAACTTTGTTATTGCTGTTTTAAAGAAACCCACAAAAACTAAAAAAAAATCTAAATTCAATTCTTTTTAACAATATTTACAGAATACCTCAGAAGTTAAAGAAAGCATACGTTTCAAACGTTAATATTAACAGTTTTTTTTAACAATTTCGCAATAAATGCGCACTAAATTTGTCTCTATGTCTATTTTGTCTGTTTCTGATATTATATCAAGCCTAAATGTTGGCCGTTAATATCCGAAAATAAGAATTATCTTTGTATGGGGAAAAGTTTCCACGTACCTACCAAGGCAAGTTTCCTTAATAAAATTAAAATTTGGTGCAAATATATTCGTTCTCAGGGCACGAGATCTGTAACAAAAAATTTTACTTTAGTTAGTCGCTAACCCAATTTTTGTAATTTATATACTTATGTCAGACAGTCCTTTTTCGTTCCATACAGTTCAGTTCTAAACACTGCCAAATTTTCGTTAATGAATATTTTTAGTTTATTAATGTGTTTCAACAACAACATTAGAGTTTTTAAATCAAAGTATTGTTTAGAAAATATTGTTGGATACCGCCCACCGAATGTTGGAATATATCAGAACTGGGCTTCATATTAGATCAATGACGAAACGTGATCTTACGGTATTATTATTCGCTGCGGTTGTAGGCGTATTACAGTGCATTCCAAAAGTATGCTTTAAATGGAAATTAGAGCAAATTATGGGCCGATCATCACAGTGTGTTAGATTTATTTCTAGTTAGATGTGTTAAACATTATTGTACCTAATACCAATAAAAAGCAAAGATTAGCGTTGGTTTTAGGCTTTTTAAAATGAGTTTTTTGAACGGATTTTTTTTTTGACCTATTCCAAATTATGGAAAAAACTTAATTGGACTCAATTTTAATACAGTAATACAATTTGTTAGTGTTTTAGGCCTTTGAAGGTGCTTTGCTTGCGATTATGGACAGATCATCACAAAATTATTTGAGTGGGGCAATACGACTTTTCGTGATTGTTGTGTAATCATTCACTTAAAACAATGTACCTCTTTAAAATGTGCTCGAAAAGTTTTAAACTTCGATCAGAAGCTATTTTCAAAAAAAAGGTTAATTAGTATTAACTTTGTTATTGTTATTTTAAAGAAATCCATAACAGCTGTGTTTGGTATGTAAACAAAAACTAAAAAATCTAAATTCCTTTCCTTTTAACAAAATTTACAGAATACCTCACAAGTTATAGAAAATACGGTTGAAACGATAATATTTACAGTTTTTTTTAACAATTGCGCATTATATGCGCATTAAATTTGTCTCTATTTTCTCTGTGTCTTTTTTGTCTCTTTCTTAAAACATAATATTTAACCTTAAAAAAGGGACTAATGATTTTAAATGTTTTACAAAAATATTTGCTACTATATCTCTAAATATAAAAACAAAAACTTTCGTAGTTACAAGATATATAAGCGTTTCATTTGATAAGCTTTTCTTTTAAATGGGTTACGTTCCTCTACCCCAAATTGTGACATTAGAAATTGAGACCATATTTTACCTCAGAAATTTCCAGCGCTTCAAATTTCATAATGTTCTAAATAAACAAGAATATGTTATCACCTTGTAATCGAAGTGAAGTGATAAATTGTTGAATTTTTAATTTTGTAAATTTGAAGTTTGTGTTTGTTTTATTTATTCCTGTAGCACAATGTATATTAATACAGCTGTAGGGTACCAGCTTGAACTTAGGCGTTCAAAAGAACTGCCAGAAAAGTTTGAGAGGCTTCAAAATAATACAAGGCTGATGAAGTCGGTTAACGTTACAAATCAAAGTCTGCCTTTATTAATTACACTGTACAACAAAATGAAATTTTTTCAAAATAACAATAAACTGCCAACTAATTTTTATAGAAGGGTCAAAAAAATATACACGTGTATCAGCGTTTTAAAAGTTTACATCTGAAACTCATTTGACGGCCTATTTAAATTTGCACCCATGTGTAGTAAAACTACGTCGAAAATCGTATGATACTTAGGTTTTTGGTATGTAGTGGCTTCAGAAGATTTATTCATGACATTACAAGTAACATTTTGTTGGTATACATTAACCCTCTGACCCTTCTGAAAATGGGAATTTTGCCAATTTTTTTGAAAAAAGAGCAAAAATCAGATTTAAAACAGATATATTCTGCGAAAATATTTGTCATGAAATTATGTAAGTCAAAAATGCCACTTTAATACCAGAAATAAGCAAAAAGCTTAAAGGGCAGTGTAAGGGTTAATTATATCTTATATATAAATACGGGAGTAATTTGTTTTAGTTGATTTTTAAGTATCTTATCGCCCACCGATTTTAATGAAACATATATCGCTTTAAAGGTATTTCTGTGTAGATATGCACAATATAAATTTCTTTTTACATTTTTAGGATTTTGGTGTTTCAAATCATTTTAATTTATTTTGCAGCCACATGCACACACATGTGTTAACGGTGGTTGAAAAATCTTCTGAAGACACTACATACCAAATCCCTAAGCATCATACGATTTTCTACGTTTTTTTACTACACAGGGCCATAAAATGAGTTTTAGATGTAAACTTATAACCGATACGCGTATATCTTTTTTTGTCCCACTTCAAGAATAAGTTAGAAGAACATTTTTTTTTTGTTGGACTGTGTTATTGGTTCTTCTTATATACTACCTATGAGAATTTTACTTAACCTTGGAGGTATCAAGAATTTCACTTTGTATAAATATTTTGACCAATCAAAATATACGTGTTTGAAATGTACTCAATTAAATTTGTCACTCATATATATTCCGATTGATCAGCAATTATAACACTGTGCTAGTTAAAAAAAAAACAATTATGATAATTAATAATTATAGTAATATAATAATTAATAACAATAAATAATTATTAATAACACTGTGCTAGAATTTGACACTTTTTATGAGACAAGGCGGAGGACCTGGCGTTTTAACCTAATTCGGGTACGCTGAATTCAGTGGGGTCTATCGGTTTTTTAGGTTATTTAAATTAAAAAAACATTATTTTTCTGGGCATGCTGTACAAACATGATTACACGAACATGTGTGTGTGGTAAGCTGAATGTTTGTTTAAATTTAAATCTCTTTACTACAGTGACGTAAAAAAGTCAAAATAAGAGTAAAAAGTTAACGGACCTGCGCAATGCGCTATCTGGTTTTCTTTGTTCCATGCATTAATATCATGCTATTCGCATTGACTTACATTCAAAAATACCGTAATTTTTCCTTGTATATGCCAATAAGTGCGGCAGTCACCCTACTCTTATATAGGTGGCATGTATAAATTTCAGAGTGGTTAGTGTGTATGCAGTGTACATTTATGAGGTAAAGTACAAAATTATGTTATGAGGTTGATATTAATTTTAAAGCTGATTTTACCAAATATTATTTAGATATCTTCAGCTATACGAAATTTTTTGTTTTAAAGTGATTCTAGAGAGGGGTTTATATGGTACATATGGTCAGGAATGGCATTTGTATTAGACCTATGGTCAAACATGGAGCAATTCAAGTAAAATTTGGTAAGATTATTTAGATAATCCTCTTATGAGCATGTCATTATTACTAGCGATTTTAATTCGAATATTTTAGTAAACCCTTATCTAACCGACAATATGCTCACACTTGGCTTAAATTCCCCGAACACAAATAATGCTACACATTTTACAAGTACCAACAACACACTTCTTGATCTTTTCTTCGTCAGTGATATTGCGAAGGTGTTACTTTATGACCAATTGTCTTCCTCCTGCTTCTCGCGCCATGACCTAATTTTCATTACGTATAAGTTTCAGCTAAATGTACCTGAACGATTTATTAGATATCGGGACTTTAGAAACGTTGATTATAGTAGGTTAGAGGCAGAATTCTGGAGAATTGATTGGAGTGTGCCATATAAACTAATTTCTGTTGACGACCAACTCGCTTTTCTACAAAGTAATCTAGATTATTTGTACAATCTTACGGTTCCCTTGAGAACAAAAATTGTAAATCGCCACAAAAAGCCCTGGTTTTCTCATGACATAGAACAGGAGATTAGTCGCAGAGATTGTCTTTATGCTCGGTGGAAACGTTTTAAAACCGCAGAATTGTATGAAGAGTACCGAGTAACACGTAAAGCTGGGATCACACGATTGCCGCAATGCACCAATGTTCACACTTTTTAATACCCAAATCGTGTGACTGCACAACCAAATGCCTTATGTACCAACTTATTTCACCATGTGTCAGACGGTTCTTTTTCGCTCCATACAGTTCAGATCTACACACTGACAAATTTTCGTTAATAAATATTTTTAGTTTATTAATGTGTTTCAACAACAACATTAGAGTTTTTAAATCAAAGTATTGTTTAGAAAATATTGTTGGATACCCTCAACCGACAGAAGTGGGCTCTATATGATAAATACATTAATATTATTAATTTAGCCTCACAAAAACGAACGTCAGCATTAAAATTGGTTGCGGTTTAGACCTATATTAAATTATTGACCGACAATAAGAAAGTATTATGCGTTTCTTGTTAGAACTTTGAACTGGCTTGAGTAAAATATCATGATTCGTAACAGTTTTAGCCGAACTAAAATGATTTTTAGGAGGGTAATTTGTATTGGACCTATGGTAAACTATGGACCAATAAATAAATTTCAAAACAGCAGTGTATTTAGTTTTAGCGTTAACAGTAAATTTCATAAATTTGCATGATATATTTTCTGGCCATATGAATTTTATTTGGAAGAAATTTTACCGCAATATCTATATCTGTTATGGTTTTAGGCGAATTTAATTATTTTTCCAAAATGGGGTTTATTTGGCACAATAGGCGGTTTTCCGAGAGTAGGGTTTATGTGTGGCCTAGGCTAAATTATGGACCGATCTACACGAAATTCGCCAGTGTGATTTGCTACGATGCAAAATTGTATACCATTCCGTTCATTATTTCACCTTTTATGTTAGTTTTTGTATCAAAATTTTCAATTTAAATTTTTTTAGGGTGGTGGTTCCACATTTTGATTTATAGTTCTGATCCTAATTAACCGATGTTGCTGGATTTCAATCCAGCCAATTTGAAACCAAGTTTGTTCTTTTCTTTAGCGTTTTTCGAAAGTGAGCGTGTTTTCAACAGACGGACAGACGGACGGGCATGACTAAATCGACTTAGAATTACTCGCCAGAATATATATACTTTATGGGGTCTTAGATGTATAATAAAAAAGTTTCACACAGAATGACAAACTTAGTATACCCTCATTCACCACTAGTGGTGGTGGAGGGTATAAAAAGGTTAATAAGTATTAACTTTGTTATTGTTATTTTAAAGAAATCCATAACAGCTGTGTTTGGTATGTAAACAAAAACTAAAAAATCTAAATTCCTTTCCTTTTAACAAAATTTACAGAATACCTCACAAGTTATAGAAAATACGGTTGAAACGACAATATTTACCGTTTTTTTTAGCAATTGCGCATTAAATTTGTCTCTATTTTCTCTATGTCTTTTTTGTCTCTTTCTTAAAACATAATATTTAACCTTAAAAAAGGGACTAATGATTTTAAATATTTTACAAAAATATTTGCTACTATATCTCTAAATATAAAAACAAAAACTTTCGTAGTTACAAGATATATAAGCGTTTCATTTGATAAGCATTTTTTTATGTGGGTTACGTTCCTCTACGCCAAATGGTGACAATAGAAATTGAGACCATATTTTATCTCAGAAATATCCAGCGCTTCAAATTTCATAATGTTCTAAATAAACAAGAATTTGTTATCACCTTGTAATCGAAGTGAAGTGATAAATTGTTGAATTTTTAATTTTGTAAATTTGAAGTTTGTGTTTGTTTTATTTATTCCTGTAGCTCGATGTATATTAATACAGCTGTAGGGTACCAGCTTGAACTTAGGCGTTCAAAAGAACTGCCAGAAAAGTTTGAGAGGCTTCAAAATAAAACAAGGCTGATGAAGCCGGTTAACGTTACAAATCAAAGTCTGCCTTTATTAATTACACTGTACAACAAAATGAAATTTTTTCAAAATAACAATAAACTAATTTTTATAGAAGGGTCAAAAAAATATACACGTGTATCGGCGTTTTAAAAGTTTACATCTGAAACTCATTTGACGGCCTATTTAAATTTGCACCCATGTGTAGTAAAACTACGTAGAAAATCGTATGATACTTAGGTTTTTGGTATGTAGTGGCTTTAGAAGATTTATAAATAACATTAGAAGCAACATTTTGTTGGTATACATTAACCCTCTGACCCTTCTGAAAATGGGACTTTTGCCAATTTTTTTGAAAAAAGAACAGAAATCAGATTTAAAACAGGGATGTATGTAGTTGAAGTATTCTGCGAAAATATTTGTCATGAAATTAAGTCGAAAATGCTACCAGAAACAAGCAAAAACTTAAAAGGCAGTGTATGGGTTAATTATATCTTATATATAAATACGGGAGCAATTTGTTTTAGTTGATTTTTAAGTATCTTATCGTCCACCGATTTTAATGAAACACACAGTGCCAGCTCGCTAATCCGAAAGTGAGTAATCCGAATTATCCAGTAATCCGAATTGAATTTATGACGTATTACATACTCTATAGTCCGCATTGATTGCAAGCTCGCTGAACCGAATTTTTATTTTCCTGCTTTTTATACCCTTCGCCAAAGGTAAAGGGCATATACAACTTTGTTATTGCGTTCGCAATTTTTACAAAATTGATCTTAGACCCTATAAGGTATATATATTCATGCTCCTTGTGAAAAGGGAAGCTCAAATCCGCTTGTCTGTCTGTCCGTCCGTCTGTTGAAATGAACTCGGAATTTCTGAAAGAAAACTTTCATAGTATCAAGCCAGACTAAAGATAGTAGTTGTAAAATGGATCTAATGAAACAGTACTAACTGATCAAATATAACTCTTAAAAATATTTATTGGCTAAAAAAAATAGAATTTTATATGATGACCACCTAAGGCAAGAAAATTACTGCCAATCAAATAAATGAAAGTGTATCTAAGAATCTAAAATAAAATGTGAAATTGTATTAAAAACATTTGCAAATTTGTATACAATTTGTCATTTGAAAAATCGTCAAATTTAGTTAATAAATCGTCCAATCTTCAATAAACCATTTTTGTACCTAAAAATTGTCAAATCTGGCAGCCGTGAATTGAATATGGATAAGTTAAGTATTTCGCGATTGAATAATAGTACTTGAGTCAATCTTTCTGTGCTTGATTCAAGAAACTCGGTACTCACTGTGAGTACGGATGGGTTGATTTTTCTTTTGAGTGTATGATAAAAAAAAAAAATATTATATTTAAAAAGGCTTTAATTTTATCATTTTTGATTATTAAGAATAAAATAAATTTGTTTTGGAACCCTGGTGGCTTGTGTTTTATTTTCGAATATGATGATTTATAATCAGAGAAGACAAAAAAAAGCAAAAAACAAAGTGTTTACAGCAAAAAAAATATATAAAAAAAGCACAAAAATTTAGACAAAAAAGCAGCAAAAAAAGCATTTTTATTTTTTTAATATATACATTTAAATATAAAAAATTACAGTTATTCTATTTCTTCAGATTCGTGAAAACAGTTACAATAACCAATCATGTGGGCTTTTATATTTGTAAACATCATTTTTCTTCGTCTTTCTGTTAAAAGTGAATTGTATAAGTAGAAACTTCTTTGCACGTCAATGGATGTTGTTGGAGCAAATTTATATTTCAAAATTTCATTTCGTCATCAGGTTTAGCACCAGTTTGAAGAATGCTGTTTATTTGTAAAATTTGTTTGAACCCCGGATTTCTTTGAAATACATACTGCATTAAATTTCTTCATATATAATTTTTCATGTAGATTCTCAAGAGCTTTTCGTACATTTGACACAATATTTACACTTTCGTGAATAGCTAACCCAACTGTTTGTAGCTTTTTTTATAGCTTCCGTATACATTTGAGGTAAGTATTTACCTCGAATAGAACTTTCGCTTGGAAATGAAAAATTGGCGTACTTTTGAAACATGTTTTTGAAACTGGGATGGCTTACTTTTTTTACTGGTATATTGGTCTCCAACAAAAATTTACTTATATCTTCGTGAAATATATTAGCAGTAATAGTAACAGGAAATTCCGTTATAAGTTTTTGTGGACGATTTTCTTGGCAAGCAGCTAATTTGTGTTTTTTGTACTAAAATGTTGCTCCACATTGCACTTCTTTTCGCTATTAATTTTACTCAAACACATATTAAAAAAAAAGCCAATCTTTTTCAACTTTAAAAACTTCAGGATACAATTTTACCATTTTTAGCAAAAATAACATATCAGACTTTTCTTTCGGCATTTTTTTTTTATTATTTTTTCGTTCACAACGGCCGGCTTACTTATTTTGTTTTAAACTCAAATAAGTAACATGGCTGTTTTTTTGGGATGGTAAGTTTATTAATTTTAGTTGTAATAAAGCGCCCAAAAACGTTGAGTCCACAACTAACATATTTTTGTTTTAACCCAGAAAAAAGTTGTCAATTATTTTTTTTTTCTCATGTTTTCTCAAAAAAATATTTTTACGTAAAAATTATGTTAAAAAAGTTATTTTACAGCAAAAACATAGGAAAAAAGCAAAATAAGCACCATAATAACAAAAACAGCAAAAAAAGCAAATATGGGCAAAAACAGCAAAAAAGAAGCAAAACAGCAAAAAAAGCAAATTGGTCTTCTCTGTTTATAATACATAATTACAGCACATTAAGTAAGCCGAATATCTCGTTAATCAGAATCAGGGTCTTCAATCATTAATTCGGACTAGCGAGCTGGCACTGTATATCGTTTTAAAGGTATTTCTGTGTAGATATGCACAATATAAATTTCTTTTTAAATTTTTAGGATTTTGGTGTTTCAAATCATTTTAATTTATTTTGCAGCCACATGCACACACATGTGTTAACGGTGCACAGTGGCGCCCGTAGAGCAAGCGAGGTTGCAAAAATCAAAATTTTCATGAATGCCGACGAAGTTTTGAATAAACCCATGTTATAGGAAACTTTTCAACGATTTCAAATATGCCACTCTTAATAATATCACATTTTTAGTTTAGAAGATATAACCGTTCAAAGTTGACCGACTTTCGGTTTTCAAAAAAACACACAATTTTTAGTCAATTTGTTGCGATTTCAGGTGTAATATCACGAAAAATAGGTAACGAATCGCCTTATTTTTTGTTTGTATTGATTGATGTATTTATTAAATGTATAATGATAAAAAAAAATTAACTGTTTGCTTTGTGTTTCTCCTGGTAAATCACTATTTAAAAACTATCCGTTTTTTCACTATTTTTCAACTTTGACGGAAAATAAAAAAAAACTATATTTTTCTATATTTGCCATATTTGCAAAACCTGTTCTTTGATTATTTCTTTACATAATTCAAAAGGTTTTATCTGCCCGTACGTGCCCGTTTGGCTTCTAGAGGTAAAAAAGTTTAAAAAGACATGGTTGCAGAAATTGTATGGCGTCCATCCCTTATATGTTTTGACTGACAGTAGTTTGATCTAATAGTTATTATATTAGCAGGTACGTACCTCACATAAACAATACTTTGGCGTACAAATGGTCAGGAACAATATTGACTTATGGTCCCTACAGGTAGGCACAAATCTTATTTGGACACGTGCATAATATCAAAATTGCATTATTCAGCATAAATCCATATGTATGCAGGGAACAGGTAAATTTTTAGGCATGGTAGCATAAGCCTATATATTGCAAAATAAGCATAATGCCTGGATTAGTCTACGCCTGAAAGTTGGCGCAACAATTACTCAAACCATTTAACAATTTAAGTACTGAAAACATGGCGTTGTACAATTTAAAATTATTTGAACTGTTTAGAAAGTCAACCACACCAAAGTTTTTCACGGAAGTGAAAATTCTTCCTGAGAAGTTGACATTGATCAGCAAATGAGGCTGCGATGGATCATCCGGACAAAGCGTTTATAAGCAAAGGATATCTCCCGATGACGCTACAATATCGGACGGAAATATGTTTATGGCATCTGTTGTTCCTTTGCGGCTAAAATCGGATGATTCCCTACACTGGAAAAATCCACGTCCGTCATCAGTGCATTATTGCCGACCAATAATGTTTCAGTTTGCAAGGGAATCGGCAGAACTCATAAGGACTACGGTGAAGGACATTAAAGAACAAATAAGCAAGATTAAGCCTACAAAGCTGCAAATTGGAGAAGGAAAATATATTGAATGCAATTACGAGTTCCACCTGACCATGGTTGACGGAAAAGTCGTAAACGAACTGACAGGAACAACCTCAACAATGTCATGCCCGATTTGCAAAAACAGTCAGAAGAACTTTTTTCAATTCAATTCAATTTATTTCATATATAATATGTTACATCTCAATTTTATATAATTAGTTGTAAAGAGTTTAAGATTAGTATCTTTTTCTGCTTAATTATAACATATTTCAATTAGTTATCATATACATATATATAGACAGAATTATATTGGAGGTAAAAATTTAGCAAAAACCTATTTAAACCCCTTTTTTCGTTTTATTTTTATATTTTTTTTATCGATTTTATATTATTATTTGTCAGAAGAACTTTGGTAATTTAAACGATTCTACAAATGAGGAGAATTACGAATATGGAATGTCACCATTGCACGCAAGGATAAGGTGTATGGAATTCTTGCTAAAACTGGCATATACCCTACCACAAGAGGAAGAAAACTTCGATGAAAATACATCAATAAAGGATAAGGAAAAGATCAGAAAGAAGCAAATACAGGATGCTTTTTTTAAACAAGTTGGACTAAAAGTAGACTGTCCCAAGCACGGATACGGTAACTCAAACGATGGAAACACTTCTAGGAGATTTTTTGAAAATGATGAGACAGTAACTAGAATCATTGGAATTGACAATCAAATCGTGAAAAGATTGGGAACGATCTTGGATGTTTTAAACTGCAAAGAAAATGTCAATTCTACAAAATATGGAGAATATGCGTCGAAAACTGCATCTCTTTTAGCAGAAATGTATCCACAGAAGAAGTTGACCCCGACCGTCCATAAAATATTGGCGCATGGTAAAGATATAATTGAGTACCAGTCTTTGCCAATTGGAGAGCTTTCTGAAGAAGCACAGGAGTCTCTTAACAAATTTTATAAAAAATATAGATTGCAGAACACATTCAAAGCATCAAGGGTGAGGCAAAATGAGGACCTCTTCAACATGTTGGCAGCATCTTCCGATCCACTTATTTCTTCCCTGCGGCATGTGAAGTCACGAATAGAGTTACAAAATAATTATAGTTTAGAAATGGTTAGTCTTTTAGATATACCTTCTCTTACGAATTGTGATGAATATTTTACAGAAAATTGAAAAAATAAATTTAAAAAAAAAAATAATTTTTTTTTTTAATTTGTTGGGTAATAATTTAAAACATAAAACCCTTAAGAAAAAAAATAAAAACAATCTAAAAATGTAAAAAATGAGAATGTTATATTCTATCGTTAGATAAATTCGAGTAAATTACAGAAAATTTTACAACACATGAAAACAGTCTGTTAAGAATATTTGAAGTGAAAGGTATGAATGTAAGAAAAGATAAACTCACTGTTTATTGTTGTGGCTTTGGTGAAGCTTTGATATTGTTACAAGTAAGACCTGAGTGTTTAAAATTCTTATTCACTTTATAGTCTAATTTGTATAATATTTTTAGCTTTTCTTAAGTCTTTGGAAAAAGTTTTCCTGACGAGCTTTTTTTTAGTTACCATAAAATTGATTTTTCTACTAATTTTAACTTTGATAACCCATAAGTAGGCCCCTCATTTCATAGGCTGAACAGTTATCTATCATATGCTGTTTAAACTGTTCAATTATCTTATTCGGTTCAAAAGATATGATTTTTGCAACGAAAAAACTCAAATGGCGCCACTGTGCGGTGGTTGAAAAATCTTCTGAAGACACTACATACCAAATCCCTAAGCATCATACGATTTTCTACGTTTTTTTACTACACAGGGCCATAAAATGAGTTTTAGATATAAACTTATAACCGATACGCGTATATCTTTTTTTGTCCCACTTCAAGAATAAGTTAGAAGAACATTTTTTTTTTTTTTTTGTTGGACTGTGTTATTGGTTCTTCTTATATAATACCTATGAGAATTTTACTTAACCTTGGAGGTATCAAGAATTTCACTTTGTATAAATATTTTGACCAATCAAAATATACGTGTTTGAAATGTACTCAATTAAATTTGTCACTCATATATATTCCGATTGATCAGCAATTGTTACACTGTGCTAGTTAAAAAAAAACAATTATGATAATTAATAATTATAATAATATAATAATTAATAACAATAAATAATTATTAATAACACTGTGCTAGAATTTGACACTTTTTATGAGACAAGGCGGAGGACCTGGCGTTTTAACCTAATTCGGGTACGCTGAATTCAGTGGGGTCTATCGGTTTTTTAGGTTATTTAAATTAATTATTTTTCTGGGCATGCTGTACAAACATGATTACACGAACATGTGTGTGTGGTATGCTGAATGTTTGTTTAAATTTAAATCTCTTTACAACAGTGACGTAAAAAAGTCAAAATAAGAGTAAAAAGTTAACGGACCTGCGCAATGCGCTATCTGGTTTTCTTTGTTCCATGCATTAATATCATGCTATTCGCATTGACTTCCATTCAAAAATACCGTAATTTTTCCTTGTATATGCCAATAAGTGCGGCAGTCACCCTACTCTTATAAAGGTGGCATGTATAAATTTCAGAGTGGTTAGTGTGTATGCAGTGTACATTTATGAGGTAAAGTACAAAATTATGTTATGAGGTTGATATTAATTTTAAAGCTGATTATACCAAATATTATTTAGATATCTTCAGCTATACGAAATTTTTTGTTTTAAAGTGATTCTAGAGAGGGGTTTATATGGTACCTATGGTCAGGAATGGCATTTGTATTAGACCTATGGTCAAACATGGAGCAATTCAAGTAAAATTTGGTAAGATTATTTAGACAATCCTCTTATGAGCATGTCATTATTACTGGCGATTTTAATTCGAATATTTTAGTAAACCCTTATCTAACCGACAATATGCTCACACTTGGCTTAAATTCCCCGAACACAAATAATGCTACACATTTTACAAGTACCAACAACACACTTCTTGATCTTTTCTTCGTCAGTGATATTGCGAAGGTGTTACTTTATGACCAATTGTCTGCCTCCTGCTTCTCGCGCCATGACCTAATTTTCATTACGTATAAGTTTCAGCTAAATGTACCTGAACGATTTATTAGATAGTAGGTTAGAGGCAAAATTCTGGAGAATTGATTGGAGTGTGCCATATAAACTAATTTCTGTTGACGACCAACTCGCTTTTCTACAAAGTAATCTAGATTATTTGTACAATCTTTCGGTTCCCTTGAGAACAAAAATTGTAAATCGCCACAAAAAGCCCTGGTTTTCTCATGACATAGAACAGGAGATTAGTCGCAGAGATTGTCTTTATGCTCGGTGGAAACGTTTTAAAACCGCAGAATTGTATGAAGAGTACCGAGTAACACGTAAAGCTGGGATCACACGATTGCCGCAATGCACCAATGTTCACACTTTTTAATACCCAAATCGTGTGACTGCATAACCAAATGCCTTATGTACCAATCGAGGGCAATATTGTGCTTACTTTTAGCAATAAAATGCAACCCTGGTGCGGCAATCGTGTGACTACTTGATATGCAACCGCGCGTCAATAAAAATGACAAAAATGTACCAATATTTATTGGGTTCTTGTGCGGCAATTAAACAACACAATACGCGCCAATATTTGCCTTTTTTTAATAAATTTACTTTTGTGTGTTTCTTTTAGTAGGAATAAATTAAAAATAAAAATTTAATTTATCAAAAATAAAAATTGGTAATTTAGCAAGTCATTAATAAATAAATTTATAATAAATTTTGTATTCCCGAAAATAACTTTTGATAGGTATAAATATATTAAATATTCCAACTGTTCAACCAATTTCTGATTACTACAATTTCCCTAGTGACATTTTAAACAATAGTTTCACTTTTGCAAACGTAAGCCAATGTGATGTTTTATCCAGCCTTTTGTCAGTAAAATCCAATGCTATTGGTGTTGATGGGATAGATCCTAGGTTTATTAAAATTTTAATTCCAAGACTTCTTCCTTTCATAACGTTCGTTTTCAACAAGATTTTTACAACCAGCTGCTATCCTAAAATGTGGAAACTTGCTAAGATTATTCCTTTACCGAAAACTAATTCTGATTACAGGCCCATAGCAATTTTACCATTTTTATCTAAGGTTTTTGAAAGATTAATTCACAACCAAGTATCACAGTATCTTGAATCCAACAATATGCTCAATGATCGGCAATCTGGTTTTCGTAAAAATCATAGTTGTATAACGGCCCTGGTAGATGTTTCAGAGGATATAAGGCAACAGGTAGACTGCGGTAAATTTACATTTTTAGTTCTCTTGGATCATTCAAGAGCGTTTGATATGGTTGACCATAACATTTTGTGTAATAAACTTAACCACATATTTAGATTTGCACCAACTGCCACAAGTCTGATATCTTCCTATCGAACAGATAGATATCAATACGTTGAAACAACTACCTCAGTTTCAAGCTCTTTGCCATTAAGTCGAGGTGTTCCACAAGGATCAATCTTAGGCCCGTTACTTTTTTCGTTATACGTGAATGATCTTCAGAATAGGCTTGGGCACTGTAGGGTTAGATTGTATGCGGATGATGTTCAGCTTTATATTAGCTGCAGTAACACCGCAATTAATGAATGCGTAGGGACCTTAAACCAGGAGTTAGGTCGCGTTTACGAGTGGGCCACCGCTAATGGTCTGGCAATTAATCATCCCAAGTCCAAGTGTTTGATTATTAAAAAGCGATTAGTAAAACTTGGGGGCAATCCTATTTTAACTTTAAACAAACAGTCCATTGAAATAGTAAACTCTGAAAAAATTCTTGGTATTTTCTTTAATAACACCCTCACTTGGACTAACCACGTAAATTTTGCATGCGGTCGAACGTTTTCAATATTAAGGAATCTGTGGCAAACTCATTATTGTACTCCTATTAAAATCAGAAAACTCCTTGCTTATTCTTATTTAATACCGATATTATTGTATGGCTGTGAACTATTTGCCAGCTGCGATAGCGAAAGCAAAAGAAAACTTAATGTGGCGTTTAATAACATTGTTCGGTACGTATTTGGTCTAAGGAGATATGACCATATTTCCCCCTACGTTACATTGCTTTACGGAGTTACTTTTGATGATTACTTAAGAGTGCGTATTTTACTGTTTATGCACAAAATTTTATACACACATCAGCCTGGACATCCCTATACACGTTTAAATTTTTCAACACTTAATAGAGGTAAAAGACTTCTAGCATTTGGTCATCGAACACTGATTTCTAAATACCATTTCTCTATTCATGCAATCAGTCTATGGAACGGAATTCCCTATACATCACAAGCCACTTGTCATTTTTCACTCTGAATACAGATATATTTCGTTTTAGTAATTTCTGATTATATAAAAGTATAGAAATGTATTTTTTAAACTATTCTGGTTTTACATTTTTCGTTTCTTTTTTACCTTTTTTTCTAGCTTATTTTTATTAAATCTTTCTAGCTTCATATAATTAAATGTTATTAAATTTTTAAATTTTATTGGAAACTTTAAGACTACTATTAATTAAATTTAACGCAATTTTATTATTTTTAATTTAAGTTTTGATTGATTGTATTTGCATATGCTCAGTTCCATACTGCAATATAAGACTTAAGTCTTGTGTATGGAACATCGAAAAT
Organism: Pollenia amentaria; assembly: GCA_943735925.1. Taxonomy (NCBI): domain Eukaryota; kingdom Metazoa; phylum Arthropoda; class Insecta; order Diptera; family Polleniidae; genus Pollenia; species Pollenia amentaria. The sequence continues at coordinate 219,652,653 of OX031006.1, read as the reverse complement.
TGACAAATAAAATAAAATAAATAAATAAATAAAATAAATAAATAGCTTGGACCAAACCAGTCCCGATTGTCATCCCTAGTATGAACATGTGTTTTGTACGAAATATCTGTCCATCCGTCAACCACAATTTAAAACCTTCTATGACATTGTTTGGTTTCTTAAATTTTTAGTTCTTGGTGTTTCTATAAATAAAACTGGTGACATTTCCCCATATCAAGGATTCCACCGGAATGTGGTAGTTCTTAAGATATGCTAAAACTACTTAAGGTTTGTTTGTGCCTTAACGGGCACTCCGACCTTGGCAATACAATGGGCTAACATTTTACCCAATGATACATTTTTGGCAGCGAATTTTAGTAATGTATTATTTTCCGTCTCTTAAGAACTACTTGAAACTGAGCCAAGTTTTGTTTGACGCTCATTAATACTAATCTTGTGGATTAATCACATGTGACTAATAATTCGTCACGTCGGAGATCATTTGCAACTTATCATTTATGGGCACTTCACACACCTTTCTTTGTGTTTTTAATCCCACGCGAAATATCTCAGAGATAAAATCTGTATAAAAATATATTTAATATTAAGAATACTCTCACACAAATTGCTATTTACCTTTTGAACTAATTTTCTTTGTACATAATGGGTGATTCAAGTAGAGATACTTTTTTCAATAACCTTCTTTTGACAGATCACGTCTGAGTCGTGTCATGCTGTCATGTTCTTTTTGTTTAGTATTAATTGGCATTTCATAATGGAAAGACTTACGCCTGAACAACGTTTACAAATCGTTGAGACCCAGCATTCGTTCTTGGATAATATTCGACCGAATAGACCACGTCCAGCACGCTGTGAAGAAAATATAGCGGCTGTAGCTGAGAGCGTACACGAAGTCCGTGGAGAGTCGATTCGGCGTCGTTCGCAGCAACTCGGACTGACGTATGGAACGACTTGGCGCATTTTACGTCGAAATCTTAAATTGAAAGCGTACAAAATACAGCTTGTGCAACAACTGAAGCCGCTCGACCTTCCCAAGCGACATCGCTTCCCTCTATGGGCTCTTGAAAAGTTCCAAGAAGATCCGAAGTTTTCGAGGCAAATTTTGTTCAGCGATGAGGCCCATTTCTGGCTCAATGAGTATGTAAACAAACAAAATTGCCGCATTTGGGACGAAGAGCAACCTGAAGAGATCAATAACTGTCACTTTATCCAGAAAAAAACAACGGTTTGGTGTGGTTTGTGGGCCGGTGGCTTCATCGGTCCATAATTCTTTAAAAATGATGCCGCTGCGAACGTAACAATCAATGGCGACCGTTATCGTGCCACTATTAGATGCCCGAAATTGAAGCTCGTGATCTCGGCGACGTTTGGTTTCAGCAAGACGGCGCCACTTCCCATACATCGCATCAATCAATGGATTTATTGAGAGAACACTTCGGTGAGCACATAATTTCACGTTTTGGGCCGGTCGATTGGCCACCAAGATCGTGTGATATCACACCGTTAGACTTTTTCCTGTGGGGATATGTCAGTTTATTCGGACAAACCCGCTTTGATTCAGGCCTTGGAGCAAAACATCACGCGTGTCATTCGCCAGTTACCAGTCGAAAATTCACAATGGACCTCATTGGTCTCCAAGTGGATGTGCGCCCTTGATCGCATAACCCTTCTTACCCTAACCAAACCTACCAGTCGAAATGCTCGAACGAGTCATCGAAAATTGGATTCAACAGATGGACCATCTCGTAGCAACGGTCAACATTTGATAGACATAATCTTCAAAAAATAAATGCCAAAGAATGTTCTTTCAAATGATAATAAACATTCCCCATTAAATTTGAATTTTCTGTGTTTTTTTTTTTTTAAGTAGGGAACCTCGAAATGGATCACGCTTTATTAGATCATGTGGTATATGACGTAAAATATGAAGAAAAAGGAAATATCTGAAAAAAATCACTAAAACTGCATACGTCTTTTTTCTATTTATTAAAAAACATTACACAAATAATATACATGCATATGTATGAACTTATCAATATCTATAAAATATATAAAAATAATTAATTCATCCATTTGTTTTATATCACGTATTAAATTTTTATATTTTTTAGAAATTATAACTTATGCAAGCTTTAAAAACCCATCGATAATTATCGATAGTTTTTAAAACTTACAATACATCCTACAAAATACAAAACATTTATAACAAAATCAGTAGAATACGAATTCCCAATTAATCGTCAGAAACTTAAGTCTATTATATAAAATTATGTCTAATGGTTGTCATTTTAGCGTCATCGTCCAAAACTTCAATTTTTGTTAATGCGATTTTTTAAATTTGTGCTTTGGAATTGGGTTAGTGTCCAGATTCTGAAATTCTAGTCTTGCAATGTTTGTATTTAATCTTGTCTTTCCTCTTCCCCTTTTTATATTTTACATATTTAAGTTAAAAAGTGTAAAAATTTCAAACCAAAATAGAATTGCAGAATACATGAAACTGAGTACCCCTTACCAATCTTCTCACCTCTCTCACCAATAAACTCAAATATTGCTGTAACAAAAAATTAAAGTCTGGCAGACGGAAAATTTAATAAGTTGGGTTTACAGAAATGTTTTATCATTCTTTTTTTTATATTTATATCCCAAGCTGAATATTGTTCAAATAAAAATTATTTTTTTGTTGTTTTAGAGCTTTTATTCAACAAAATTTGTAGAAAATACAATGATTAAAAAAAAAAAAAAAAAAAATTGAAATAAAAAAAAATAAAAAAATAAAAAAAATACTGGAATTAAAAACAAACATTAAATGTTAGAGGATTTAGTATTCGAAAAATTAAAAAAAATTCACGATATTTTGTAGAAGAACATTCTAGTTACTAGCCTAACACAAGGTTCCTTGTCATTGCATTAAATCGTAAATTCGGGGGCATAAGAGCTGGCCAAAAACTAAAACCAATGTTTGATTTTTTAAGTTGAAGTGAAGTGCAATTCAGTGAGGTTGTTTTAAGGTTGAATCGTTTGAAACAACTGTATGAAGGGCATGGTCTAGGCTCTTAACATTGTGTCGTTAAACTTCCTTGCCGGTGTTTTCCAAATACCAACATGCAGCCATGTTCTGGAAATCGAAATCGAATTCGAGTGATATTAAAATGACACATATTTTGGAAATTATCCTGTTATAAATATCGACAAAATAGTTCCTTCCATATACTTCATACTTTCAGTACTACTTATCTCATTTAAAAATAAATTTAAATTTTTAGTTTATTCAATACAAAGTCTTAAAATATTTTATTCAATAAGTTTGGAAAATTTGTATCTTATTCGTAACTTTTAAGTAAAAATTTTTTAAAACAAATGTATGCTCTTTCTTCTACATATATTTAAATCTATTTTTATAATTGGGTATATGATGAAAAATGATCGATTTCAAAACGATCTTTTTATGCACTGTTGAATTGAAGAACTAATGTAGGAATCTTTGGATATCGGAAATACAAATTAATCTCCGAGTGATGAATTAATATGATGAATTAATAAATTGATTTATTTTGTTGTATCCAAAGAACTTAAAACCCCAATTGGAATATTAAGGTTTGCAAAATAAAACAATTATTTTAGAAAAGGAAATATATTGTTAAATTTCTAGAAGGTTTACCTTAAAAAGTAACTGTTATATTAAAATTTATGGTAAAACCGGAAACAAAATCTTTCTGCATTTTAGCTGTTTTTTATTGGGATTTAGGCCTTGTACGGGAAAGAGACAGGACTATTTTAATAAATTTCAGCTCTTGTATATATTTTAACAAGGAGGGAAAACTTTGCTCATCTCAGTTGGAAATGCAAAAGGCACAATAATGCATTTTGGCATTAACATTGCCGCCCGCCTTGCAGTATATGCAAAGAAGGAAACAAATATGTGTTCGATTTTTATGCCAAAGATTTTATTTCGGAATGGAACTAAAAACTAAAACTTAATAATAATTAAATAATAAGATGAAAATATAAACCTTCATAAGTTTAATTCTGTGTGTTGTTTTTTTTTTTTTTTTAATTCAATGGAAAAAGGTTATGTACAAATTAAATGAAAAAAAAAGAAAAGTGTGGAAAATTCATGATAGTTTACGTTATGTTTTTTGCTATTTGGCCTACAAAGTGCATTTGTTTATAACAGACATGGGCCATATATAGTCCAACCGAACATTGTACTCTGGGCTGTTGGAAAGCCAGTCCGGGATAATACTCCCTGACACATTACTTTGGGATACAGATCCACGCCAATTACAATATCAATTGAAGCGGACACATAGAATTTAGAATCGGCGAGAAATAGGTCGCGAAAATTCTTTTTGTATGACTCCGGGAGCGAGTGCGCCGGGGTTTGTAATGAAATCCGATGGTCAACACGGAATGTGCCTTCGATTCTGGAGGACGATTCAAACTGGGACTTTAACACAATTGGACAAATTGTTTCTTCCCGAAGTGTATAGACTGTCAGATTCAGCTTGTCAACTAACCGCTTTGAAACGCGACTAATCGGCGATCTCGAAACCAACAGGCATCGTGCATGTGACGTCGTTGATCCAATTTTGACCAACGCTTTTGGGAGCAACACCAATGTGCTTTGTTTTAGGATCGCGGATAAGGCTGCCGACTTCGACGTGGATGGAGGTGATGAGTCGCGTTTTGAATGTTCTTTAGTGGAATCTCGCTTGTTGGCTGATGTTGAAGCTTGCGACATCGGTGAACGTGATCGGGAACGTGAAGGCAATAAGTCTTTGGCAAGTCGGGGATTTACATTGAATAATGTGTGGTGAGATTTATGGCAATGTTTGCATCCGTGCTTGGAAATACACGTGCCCTGAGAATGGTCATGTGCCAGACAGTTCGAGCAATACTTGTTGTCACGGACTGCACGGATACGATCGGACATATTCATTGCCAGAAATTTGCGGCAAGTTCGGAGTGGATGAGGAGTTTTGCACAAATTTGTTTTGTGACTAAAGCTAACACTACCAAATTTTGTGATCGTTCCGTTTTTTACCATAGACTTTCACCCTCACTCTCGAAAAATAAGTCAGTACCAGCGTTGTCGTTTTGGTTTTTTTTTACCAAAATGGGTTACTTTTCTTCTCAGTGTGAACTTGTGTACTTTTTTCCATTTTGGCTACTTTTTTCTCAACTGAAAAGTAGCCAATTCACTTTGGCTTTTTAAAATGGAAACGAATTTGCTTTCAGTTTCTTTTTCAAGTTGAATGTTTCAAATTAAGTTCAAGAAAACCGGTTCGGAATGTGTCTCTAAATACGTACTTTTGGAATTTTAAAGTGCATGCATATACAGTGTCGCGCCATATTGTGTCTCGAAAAATTGAGGTTACGTTGCGCCAATTTTAAGCCTCAAAATTTTAAGAGCCATCTTTTTTTACTCGCCGGTTTACCCGTTACTCGCCCAATTTGTAGTTTTGTGTCTTCTGCCTAAAGATTTTTTGCCTCAATTTTACAAATAAAGGAAAAGTGTTGCCAGCGCGCCAAAAAAATTTTTTTTAATAAAGTAAATCGGGAAAATTTTTTTTTGTTGCTTTTTAAGCGAACTCGCATAATTTTGTTGCGGTGCGTAATATTTTTAATAAAAAATGGCGACTTTTGAGAAATATATTCTGGCAGCAGATGAGATAATAAATATCGAGGTCATGTTGAAAAAGGAAGACTTTTCAGCACATACCAACGAGGCATTTGATTTTGAAAAAAGCGAGTTGGACAAAAGTTGGGAGAAATTTAAAAAAATTTATGACGAGTGTTCCGGTACCATAGAGGAGAAAAAAGAATTAGTGGCAGTGAAGACTAAATATCCTCAGGTGCGAAAAATATATGTGAAATGCATAAATATTTTGGCCAATGCTAGACAGGTATTAGAAGAAGATAGGCAGAAAAATAAAACAGTGGTTCCCAACCTTTGTTCTATACCTGTCCCCTCTTGTGATACTGGCGTTTTTCATGGAGATTACGTTTCGTGGCCCACCTTCAGGGACATGTTTACGGCAATCTACATAAATAATTCGAGACTTAGCCCTGTAGAAAAATTATTTTATTTATTTCAAAAGACAGATAGTGAGGCCCGGGATATAAATAGAAATATTGCCCTCACGGCAGAAAATTTTGAAATTGCGTGGGGAAATTTAAAATCGCAATATGAGAATAAACGAGTCTTAATTAATAGTCAGTTGAAAAATTTATTTAATTTGGCTCCATGCCAACGAGAAACGGCTTGCGAAATTAAACGGCTCCAAAGGGAGATAAACAATTGTATTTCGGTGCTTAAATTATATAAGGTAGATATTGCCTCATGGGACCCAATTTTTGTTTTTCAATGTTCGTCTCGGCTCTCAGAAAATACTTTACATCTGTGGGAGCAATCGGTAAAAAATAAGACAGAGGTTCCCAAATGGGAAGAATTAAATAATTTTTTGACCGATCGATTTCATGCCCTGGAAAGTGTTTCTGATATTATAGTAGCGAACAATGTAGCTGCCAGTGGTTCCCAAACAGGCCCTTCACATAATAGCTCTATGTCTACAAAATCTAAGCAGTTTAAGGCGCATCACACTAAAGTTGACTCGAGCTCGTGTAAATTGTGTAAAGGGTGTCACAAAATTAGTGTTTGCAATAAATTTTTGAGCATGGACTACAAGAACCGTGTTTCAACATTAAAAAGATTTCGTTTTAGTTTTAATTGTCTTACTATGGGGCATTTGTATGGGGATTGCAGTAGTCCTAATGGTTGTTCTAAATGCAATAAGAAACACCACACGCTAATACATAGGGATATAGTAAGAAATGTAAACCATAGTAATCAAAGCCAGTCAAGCACTAGTTCGCAGATTCAGAGTCAAAGTAATCAAAGTCCAATACAGTCCACTAATGTTGCCGGCCCTTCTGGTGTAGTTCAATCTCATCATACCTCGGTTGCGAAAAAGGTTATGTTAGCCACAGCCTGTGTTAACATTATAAGTTTTGGTTCCTGTTACAAGGTTCGGGCCCTGATAGATCCATGTTCCAATGAAAGTTTTGTTTCCGAAAAGATACAAAAATTATTGAAGCTGCCAACTTATCCAGTTTCTGCTGAAGTCTCAGGTTTAGGCGGAGATATAATAAGTACGTCTTCTAAAATGGCAGTTTTTACTATTGTTTCTCTTTTCGATCGGAATGTGTCTCTAAATATACAGGCCCTAGTTGTCCCTCGTGTAACTGGTAGTATTCCAACGCACTCCTTTTTGCCCCAAAAAGAGATTGAGCTGCCCAATCTGTGTTATGCTGATCCGAAGTTTTATGAGAGCAGTGAGATTGATTTATTGTTAGGAGGTGACTGGTACCCTTCTATTCTTCGTGGCGGAGTTAGGCATGGTGTTTTTGAATCCCTAGTGGCTCAAGAAACCATTTTTGGTTGGATAGTTACGGGTCCAACGCCTACAATAGTTTCCCCTCGAATACTAAGAATGTCTCATATGACAAAAGTAGCGATTGATGACCAATTGTCGAAGTTTTGGGAGTTAGAAGAAGTATCTCAAAGGCGAATTTTATCGGAAGAGGATAAAAAATGTGAGGAGATCTATATTTCTACTACCACTAGAAACTCTGAAGGGAGATACACAGTGAGTCTGCCCTTTAAGAATAGTTTGCTGTCGCTTGGTCCCAATAGGCATATTGCTGTTTGTCAATATTTGAGAAACGAAAAATCCTTAATGCGCAATGCTGAGCGTAAGGCCCAGTACGATGAGGTCCTAAAAGAATATTTAACCCTAGGGCACATGGAAAAAGCAGATGATGCTAGAGGTGACCCTGGTTATTATTTACCCCATCATGGCATTTTTAAGCCAGAGAGCACAACGACTAAATTGCGAGTGGTATTTAATGCCTCGAGCCCTTCCGCAAATGGCAGAAGTTTAAATGATTTGTTGTTCACTGGCCCTATTCTGCAGGCTGAAATAGTAAATCTGATTTTGAGATGGCGATTTTTTCAGTTTGTCTTTAATGCGGACATTTCAAAAATGTACCGGCAGATTTTTGTGACTCCCACACATAGGCCGTTCCAGAAAATAGTGTTTCGTAGCAGTGACAGCGCGGAAATTGCTGATTACCAACTGAAAACTGTGACTTTTGGCGTAAATTGTGCCCCATATTTGGCCCTTAGAACCATTCTACAGTTGGCGAATGATGAAGAGCGACGTTTTCCGTTAGGCGCTAGAATCTTGCGAGAAAATATGTACGTAGATGATGCCCTAGTTGGTGCCCATTCAGTTGCTGATGCTTTAGTAGCACGGGAGCAATTAATTGGTATTTTAGATATGGGGGGATTTGAGCTCAGAAAATGGACCTCGAATTCTGAAGAAATTTTAAAAAATTTGCCCCTTCATTTTTGTCGCTCGATGAAAAAAGCACAACAAAAACGCTAGGAATTCGCTGGAATGCGGCAGAAGACGTGTTTTTCTTTGTTTGTGAGAAGATAACACTAAAAACCTCATACACAAAAAGAGAGGTACTTTCTACCATTGCTCGGCTATACGATCCTGCAGGATGGTTGGCTCCGGTGGTAGTTACTGCTAAAATTATTATGCAGCAAATGTGGCTTGATAAGATCGAGTGGGACGAGGCTATCAAACCCGTGGCTCTGCAGAAGTGGCAGAATTTTGTTGCTAATTATGCGGATATTGAAAAAATTAAACTTCCACGTTGGGTTCAATATTCGCCTGGCTGTAGTATACAATTTCACGGGTTCTGTGACTCGTCTGAGTTGGCGTATGCGGCTACAATTTATATAAGGGTACAGCTCGAAAACAATGTTTTGACAAGTCTGCTCACATGTAAAACTAAAGTGGCCCCAATAAAAAAGCCATCTTTGCCTCGTTTGGAGTTATGTGGAGCAGTTCTTTTGGCAAATTTGGTTGATAGTGTAGTACCTACTTTTAACGTGGACAAGTCCCCCCTTTATTTGTGGTCCGATTCCACGATTGTTTTAGCGTGGTTGAGAAAACCCCCTTGTAGCTGGAAAACGTTCGTGGCAAATAGAGTGGCTACAATATTAGGAAAAGTGGGGAATAAAAACTGGTGTCACGTGGCGTCAGGGGACAATCCTGCCGATCTAGCAACCCGGGGGCTGATCCCTGCGGATTTGAGAAAAAATAGGCTCTGGTGGCACGGCCCTGAGTGGCTCAACTTAGCGCAGTCTTCGTGGCCTGTAGGAGCAGCGGAGTTCGAAAGGACAGAAGAGTCGAAAGGAGCTAAAGTTTTTGTTGCTAGATCTGCTGATAAAGAGGATATTCTAGACAGGTTTTCTAGTTTATCTCGAGCATATCACGTAATCGCTTATATGTTTCGCTTTGTCGCTCTGGCGAGTATGAAAAGACGCGAAAATGTCATGCACAGCTCTTTGAGAATATCAGCTAGCGAGCTAAAGTTCGTAAGAAATCGTTTATTTTCTCTTTCTCAACAAATGTACTTCTCAGGGGAGTTTAGCTGCCTCAAGGCGAATAGGAAAATCGATTCACGGAGCCCCCTGTTGACACTTACCCCTTTCGTTGATAAAGATAACCTTATTCGATCTCATAGTCGCCTAAGCTCTACTACTTGTCTGTCCTACAACGAGCGACATCCTATTATACTGGCGTATGGTAGTAGATTGGCCCGGTTGTATGTAGAATTCGTGCACACCTTAGTCCTTCACGGAGGCGCTCGTCTAGTCTTAAATGTCGTCCGGCAAGAGTGCTGGATTATTCGAGCGAAAAATCTGATAAGGACAGTGGTTCGTAACTGCAAAGTCTGCGTTCTCCACAGAAAGACTCTTCAAAATCAAATAATGGCGGCTTTGCCGAAAGAAAGAACTACCCTATGTCGCCCATTTACGAATACTGGCGTTGATTTTGCTGGCCCGTTCGAGATTAAAAGTTTCACAGGCAGATACTGCGGAATCTCAAAAGGCTACGTGTGTCTCTTTGTTTGCTTCGCTACGAAGGCGATTCACCTTGAAGCTGTTAGCGATTTGTCTACCCCTGCCTTTTTAGCAGCCTTGGCCCGTTTCGTCGCCCGTCGCGGTTGCCCCAACCGCATGTATTCTGATAACGGCAGAAACTTTGTGGGCGCCGCTAGAGAGATCGACGCAGACTTCGCCAAGCACGTGAAAGAGCTTCGTGACACGGCTGTCGAAAACTATGGTCACCAGCACTTGTCGTGGCACTTTATCCCTGCTGCAGCGCCTCACATGGGAGGTTTATGGGAGGCAGGGGTGAAAAGCATGAAAATGCATCTCAAAAAGTCAGCTGGTCAAGTGAAATTTACGTTTGAGGAGTTTTCCACGGTTCTGGCAAAAATAGAAGCGTGTCTCAATTCGCGCCCTCTCGGCCCTATGTCTGAAAACGCTGAAGATTTATCTGCCCTTACTCCAGGTCACTTTCTGATAGGGACCTCTATGCTTACCCCTGCGGAGCCCGAAGAACTGTCTTCACCCCTAAGTATTGTAAGCCGCTGGCGAAAGTTGAAGGCCCTACAGCAAGAATTTTGTCGCCGATGGAAGCAGGAGTATCTCAAAGAGCTAAATAAGCGAAATAAATGGCAACTCCCTTAATCCGACTTAAAAGAAGGCGATTTGGTGGCTCTTAAAAGTGAACCAGGCTGTCCCACTGATTGGCGTTTAGGACGTATTATAAAAGTCTACCGTGGCAATGATGGCAAGGTGCGAGTAGCCGATCTCAAAACGCAAAATGGCGTAGTCACTCGGCCGATACACAAGTTGGTCGCGCTGCCTAAGTGCGACACTCCAAATGCCTCTATATAACGTTTCCCTCTCTAATTAAAAATATTTTCTTCCAGAGTCCCATGGCCGCCTTTAACACCAATTTTCGGTGCCCCCTATGCGAGCGGTTTCACGCGGTCAGGCAGTGCTCGCGATTTATCACCATCCCGGTAGAGGAGAAGCTGCGAGTCGTGGCCCGAAAGGCGTTGTGTTATAACTGCCTGGCGCAGTCCCACACCCGAGACTCCTGTAGAAGCATCGACAGATGCCGTCGTTGTCTGCAGGATCACAACAGTTGGCTTCACCCGATGCCCGAGGGACGGGTGTGGGTCAAGATGACCGCTAGGGTGCGCGTGAGTATCGGGCCCAGCACTAAACCCCTCTGGACGCGAGCGCTCCTGGACCCCAGCGTAGCTAGGTCGTCCATAACCTGCCAAGAGGCCAAGGACCTGGGGTGCGTGGTGATTAGGGGCCGCACGAAGCTCACCTTCTTCCGTAGGGACGAGGAAGGCCGCACACTGGAAGTAGAGCTGGCGGTGGAGGAGCGCTCACATGGCAAGAGTCCGGCGGCAGACGTGGAGAGCGAGTACCTGTCGCAGGGTGACGACTCCTCGGCAGACCGACATTGGCACCGGAGCAGGGCCTACCATGTAATACTGGGAGCGGACGTCGCCAGCAGGGTTCTGGTTGGGCCGGCGAAGGGGAAGCCTGGGACCATATATGTCCAGGACACAATCTTTGGGTTTGCCTATTTTGGTGAAGGAGTCGTGGTAGAGCCATGAGGGAGGTTTTTCGGTTGCCCTTAAAGGCGACTTATGCGATAGCCCTTTGGGGCGGATATTGACTTTTATTGCTATTTTTTTTTTATATATATATCTGAATTTGTTACGCTTTTTTTTTAATTTGCTTTATTACTGCCATTATTGTTATTGCTAAGTTTTTGCTTTATCTTTATTTGCTTTATTTGAATTTCTTAATTTTTTTGTTTGATTTTTTATATGTACATACATCATATGAAATATATTGTTAATTTTGAATTTTTCTTTTTTTTCCTATTACTTTCCCCCGATTGTAAATTACTTTATGCTTGTGTTGCACCTTCGTCGCAAGGTGGGCGGTATGTTGGCGTCTAGCTGGTGTGAACCGGGTCGAGATGTTTCCCATTATGTTGCTCGTGTGAGACTGGCCTACACCTTTTATCATCTGGTAGCCCCGCATGTAGAGTGGTGAGTCTGTCAACCTGTTGGATTTTTGTTACTCTTGTCATAAAACCCGAATCAGCTAGACGCCATCTTAAGAGGAAAATTTGTGAAACTAAAAAATAAAATAAAAGATCAGCCAAAGTTTATAAGTTAAAATTAAAATAAGAACAAAAGAAAAATAAGACTAAAATAAAAGAAAATAAATAGTACAAAAGCGAAAGTGTTTTTTTCTGCCAATTCGCAAGTGCTTCCCGCTCGGTACAAGTTAAGGGTGGGTTTTTTTTTGGTTTTAGTGGTTCCCTACGCGCAACAGCCAACCGGTACATCGCTCCTGCGACCATCAGGCCACCAGGTAATCACAGTGTGCACCCAAACACAGCTAATAGAAATTTTAATGAGCATCTTTTTCGATTTTCTTTATAAGTTGTTTTCTTGACGAAACCTCGATAATAAATTGCTTTAAAATTGCGTGCAGCCTACGTCGCGGCTATAAATTTTTGTGAATTTTAACAAGAAGTATGTGTAACATCTTGAAACCAACACTTGATCGGGTTGTCTGCTGCAGGGTTAGTACTACGAATACCCGCTTCGCTTTCCTGGATATAAATTGTTTATAATATTGATGCATTCATACTCTATTTATACTCTTTTTCATTTTATAACGATTTTTTATGTAACCGATTATCATTAAGGCCAAATAATCTAAATCTAATGTAAATAATAATCACTATTAATTTTTAACTAATAATTACTATCACCACTTCTTTTTACACTTTACCTAAATGATCTTCACGATCACTTAGGGGGTGGTTTGATATTGAACGATGTAAATGTGCGTTTGCTTCTTTATGCAGATTACATTGTTTTTTAGCAGACGATATAGAAGTTATGCAAAATATGGTAAAAAACTTAGAAAGCTACTGTGATCAATGGAACATGGAAGTAAACATGATCAAGTCAGAAATGATGGTGTTCAGGACAGCTGGAAGACTTGCAGCTAGAGAAAAAATTGTATACAAAAATCAAGAAGTAAGAATAGTGAATGAATATAACTATATGGGTGTAATCCTGACACCAAAATTGAGTTTTAAAAAACATGTTGAGAAGAGAAACATTGCATCTAAAAATAGCATTAATGCAACGTGGAGCAGCTTTATGAATAAGCCCAACGTAACTGTAAAAGTGAAATGGAAACTTTTCCAAGCTGTATGTCGTTCAATACAAGCATACGCTGCTCAAGTATGGGGCTATTGTTTGTATGATGAAGTAGATAAACTTCAACGGTACTTTTTAAAAAGAATTTTAAAACTACCGGACTTTACACCAAAATATGCATTGTCACTTGAAACTAAAGCAGAATGTAGCTATTTTTACACGCTAGATTTGTATATGAATTATACATACAAAAAATTATTTCAATACAGACAAAATCGATTACCACATTAATTATCTCTGATGATGTTACAAAATAATATATTTTGGGCAAAATACATAAACGCAATGGGCAGGGAATTTGGTATAAGTTTTGGTTTTGAAGATAGTTTTGCGCCAGAATTATTGATTCAAGAATTAAAATCAAAAACTCTTGAAAATATGAAACAACTAGCTTCAAACAGAACATCGCGTTTTTATAAAAACTTGGACCATAACTTCTCGGTAAATTACATCGATAACATAAAAAACCAATGGCAACTTGGAATTATTTTTAAAACAAGATCAGATTTGTTACCATTAAACGCAAATACATTTAATACAGCTGAAAATAAATCGTGCACATTATGAAATACAGGAGAAGATGAAAATTTTCAACACTTTATGGCAAAATGCCCAATATTTAGGGAATTCCGAAACCGATACTCTGAAAAACCATATCTCAATGGAATGGAACTTATAAACATTTTGAATGGTAAAATACCCAATGGGTGGAAGAGGACTTATAACTATGTCGAAAACGCTTTAAAGTATAGAGAAATTATAGCTGAAGAATTCATGTAATAATATATTTAATCATTATATCTACCAGAGCTGTAAATGAATCATTCATTTTTGAATTAATTCGTGAATCATTCATGCATTGAATTAGCAAATTTTGAATAAATTCTTTTCACACAAATAAATGAATTGAATTAAATTTGAATCAATTCAAACGAATTAGGCAGAAATGAATTTAAATTCGTTTCTAATTCAAATGAATCTGAAAAATGAATTGCAATTCATTTTGACAAATTCAAATGAATCTGTAAAATGAATTGCAATTCATTTGAATTGAATTGATTTTGAATTAATTCAAATGAGTTAGAAAAAAAAATTAACAAGTCATTTCCAACTCATTGGAATGGAATTGATGGTAATTTGAATTGACTTTGTAAGTAAATCTAAAGTATGCATCACTGTCGTTTTGTTATTCAACAATTTTTTTTGTAAAAGACAGCAAGCTCGTTTTGTAAATCACCTAGCAAAGTCCAAAGCCAAAAAATTCTTAGATTTAAAATTAAAAAGGCTTTTTTAAAATTTAATGCGCCGTTACCATCGTCAGCTACTGTGGAAAGATTATTTTCGTACGCCTCTATTCTAAGCATCCCTAAACGTGGATCTCTTTCAGATGATAATTTTGAAAAGCTATTGTTGTTGAAGGCGAATGATGCATTCTAATTAAATCTAATTAGCCTTATTTTGTTACTAAAATAATAGCATAATTAGTTGATGCAATTAATTCCTATTATATGTTGCCCATTTACTAAAAGAATGTTATAACTCCCAAAAACACCACTTTTGATTTAGTTACACATATTCGTTATATTCTGCTTCATATTCTGTCGAAATTTTATAATAATAACTTGCATAATCTCCGAGTAAGAAGATAATATGTTCTATAAGATTCCTTCTTTTCAGTGTAAATTGGTTGTCAGTTAAAAATGTTTAATGCGTTTGTGCAAAATCGTGTTTTTTTTTTGTTATGACACTCTTTTAGTAAATGAACGCATATGCTTAAGGCTAGTTTACACTATCACACATTTCTAACGTATTCCATAATACTTTGTGTGAGAGAAATCTAATGAGTTTGGTTGTGACTGTCAAAAAATCTAATGTAACATTACAGTTTGTAGTCACACTATCACACACTATCAGTATATAAAAATGCATAAATTATTAACAAAAAAACCAAAAACATAACAAACATAACAATTCTTGAACTAAAACGAGCAAACAAAAGAATAATTTATAATTATGTAATACATATTTTTTAATTAATACATATTAATAAATTTAAACAATAAACTGTAAGATCATTTTATTAGTTATATCAATAGTTTAAGAAAATCTTGTCAAATAATAAAAATAATTTGGCTTAAATGTTTAGGATTTCAGCGTTTATGTTCTTTAGTTTTGATTAAACTTGACTTTGAAAACATTCTTTCATTTATCGTAGATGTTCGAAAAATCAAAAGCAACCTATAATACAAAATATCTTATTTCTCAGTCCTCTTCCAGGATTTTTCCTGTTTTAATTTTTTAAAATTTTTCACACCTCGCATTATTTCGTTTAATGCTGTTAAGAGATTGATATGCGAAGATATGAGAAGAAACAATTAACTAAACGCATACATATACAAATTACGGGAAACAAAAGGCTGTTAACAGCTGTTAACAAAGAAGAGCACATTGAAAGAGTCATTCCACCTGAACAGGCCGGTTTTAGAAAGGGCCGTAGTTGTACTGACCAAATCCTAGCCCTAACGAATTTCATTGAAAATGGCTTTGACCAGTGTAAAAAAACAGCAGTTACATTTGTGGACCTAACAGCTGCCTATGACACCGTATGGAAAAAGGGCCTCATCTTTAAACTCATTAAAGTTATACCATGCAGTAGAATTTGCAACATTATCCTGGCCATGCTCAGCGATCGGCTTTTCAACGTATTCCTAAACGACAGCCATAGTACCACCCGTAAACTTAACAATGGTTTACCACAGGGTTCAGTTCTAGCCCCGGTACTCTTTAACCTCTACATCAGCGATCTTCCAAATTCAATATCCCGCAAATTCAACTATGCCGACGATATGGCTCTTGCTTATCAAGATGACAGCTTTGAACAACTAGAAAGAGTACTAGAAACTGACCTACTCAAAATAACATCATACTGCAGCAAATGGAGACTTAAGCCAAGTCCTACGAAGACCGAAGTATGCTGCTTTCACCTCACCCATAGACAAGCTGATAGGAAGCTGTCAATACGTTTTAATGGTACCACCCTCTCACACAATTTCCACCCGAAATATCTTGGTATAACCCTGGACAGAACACTATCGTATAGAAGTCACCTAGATAAAACCGCTCAGAAAATAAAGTCGAGAAATAACATCATACAAAAACTCGCAGGAACAAGATGGGGTGCTTCCGCTAACTGCCTACGAACTTCTGCAATAGCATTAGTTTACTCGACTGCCGAATACGGTGCTCCAATATGGTTGAACAGCCACCACGTGAAAAGAATCGACTCTCAGTTAAACACCACGATGCGAATAATAACTGGTACATTAAAGGCTACACCTGTCGAATGGCTGCCAATGCTGGCAAACCTCTATCCCCCTGATCTAAGACGAAGCCAAGCTCTCCTCCGGGAGTACATTAAGATCAGCACAAACCCGCACATCCCACTCAACGCTGACCTTTCCATCCAATACGATGCAAGACTAATATCTAGGAGTCCACCCATGCTCTTGGCTAAAAAACTACGAGATGATAACTTTGACTTACACTCTGCATGGACATTGCAGTGGAACGACTCGGGACGAAGCAGTCCCTTATTTAACCCAGACGATAGGTCCACCGATTTTGATCTCTCTCGGAAAACCTGGTGTAATTTAAACCGCTTACGCACATCTACTGCCAGAACTATGGACTCCCTAACCAAGTGGGGCCTTGCTAACGACGCCAGCTGTCCATGCGGCCATCCTTTACAAACGGTTGACCACATAATACATAACTGCCCAGTTTTGTCTTTCCCAGGAAACACTGAAGAAATTAAGAACCTAACACCGGAAGTCATATCCTGGCTAAATTCTTTAAATCTGTAGAACATACATATTTATTTTCGATAAAAAAAAAAAAAAAAAAAAATTATATATATATACACATATACATACATACATATTCTCTCTGTATTTTTAAATCCATACGCTAAATAAATAAATAAATCGGTTAACCGAATGAATACCCTACTCCACACAATCAGAAAATCAATCCACAGGTTAAGGTGTCTATATACAAGAAAGATCGATTATAAGACTTTTTTCAAAAACCGGTTATCAAATATTCCGAAAATATGTTCCTTTAAAAACCCCGGTTTTCAGTTAAGCATTTTCAAGATAAACGGTCAACCGGTTTTAATTCGAAGACATAAAAACATAAAAATCAAACAAGTTTTTTAAATAAAACGTTAATTTGAATTACAACAAAACAATTCAAAAAGGTAAGGAACCAACAATATAAATAGATATGACTTAAGGTATGTTCAGACCTAACAAATATTTGACGATAAAATCCAAGAAAAGTCTGACCAGTAAATTGATGAAACTTTAGCTTCATTTTTTACAATTCCTATTTATTTACTAAGCTTTATTTGTAAGATGATAATTGTATAATGTAATTTGGAAACTGTTAAAAGATGTTTGATTTAGACAAACGTTTTGTAAAAGCAAATAATAAATTATAGGAATTTAATAAATTTTTAATTTGAGATATTTTCCCAAATTAATTTTAAATGAGTTTTAATTTGTAAGTTGTTAAGCATGCCTACATATATGAACCAGTAGACTTCAAACATATTTTTGAAAAGTTGCAAACAAAACCTCTTAGCCAGAATTATTGTAGGAGAATTATTTCTCTTCTTTGTTGGTCCCCACGATCAGTTAAAAGAAAAGAGAACTTGAAGTTTTATTTTACTTAATTTAAACTCATTTATTCAAATATATTATTTATTTAAAAATTCATTAAATTATTTTATAAAGAACAGTTAAATCTTTAATTTAACTTAAAATAAGAAGTCCGCTTCTTCCCGTTGATGATAGAATAGTGCCCTTTTTTTAAATCTTTTTTAAGGCTGAGTTAGGCGAACGTTGCTGTTCCCGTAACTTACTGTAACGGACTGCTTGCACGTTGGTGCACTTATAGAACATCTAAAAACGTGTCATATGTTTTCTACATACATAAACAAAAAAGCAATAGTATACATAAAACAACACACACAGTGATGGGAAATCAAAAGGTTTAAATGTTGACCGCTGTGCAGAAAAAGTACCAAGTGATTAAAATGGTATTGACACAGTATTTAGAGTAAGTAAAAACATTAATAATTAACATTAATTTAATATCTGATATTTATATTATAGATTTACAATAAACAAATATGTTTTTTTAGCATATACATACACATTTACATGTATTATTTTGAAAATGTGCATAGACAAAACAATATTTTGTAACCATTTAAAGCCTTTTATATATTTCCCATTTCTATTGTATGTGCATATGCATTTGTTTATTTTGTACATCTAAGCATATGTATATTTATATTTATGGAAATATGTTGTATTGTAAGTCGTTTTGTCGAAAGTCCATAGATATACTGAAAAGTACCAAAAAAAGAGCGAAAATACCCGTATTCAATTTAATATACAAGCAGGCCATCACTGCTTTACAACTGTCACGTAACGACGACAAGAAATTCTAATTTATACAGATTGAGACGTTCCGTTTCGTGACATTTAAATTCGGTAAGCATTTACATTGTAAGCAAATAACAAAACGGGCCAGACGTTTCGTTAGGGGACGTGGACGTTCGGCTAACTCTACCTTTACAGATTTATTTAAGCATCATTGCTCTGCTGCTGAAATTGTTAATCTGTATAATTGTATGTATGAACACGTACATATGTACATTGATTTGTACAAACAAGTGCATGCATACATATTAATGTTGTTGCGTTTATAAAAAATTGACCGTTAGGTATTGTCAACATTTTAAGTAAATATTTAGCAAGTTAAAGCAGAAAAAGAAAATATTTTGTTTTGGAGACTTAAAACTTTTGTAGGGTTTGCAGTCAATGTTTTTTTTTTGTTATTTTTATAATCAGTTTGGGGGAAAAAATCCCAAACATACTCCCCCACCAAGAACGTCAGTTTTTAATTTCTTCATGATGATTGGTTTCTTTTTGTGGTATTATCACGTCATTTGACGGTAGGAGGCAAATCTTGGAGATTGGGCGTTTGATGTACTTGTTGTTGCAGTAAAGTGTTACAACTCTTACTAAACCATCTGTACCTGGGTGGAGTTTTTCTACTTTCGCTAGGGGCCATTGTCCAGGAACACTTTTTTCGTGAAGCAAAAGAACTATATCGCCAACTTTTATGTTTTGATGAGGTTTGTTCCATTTAGGTCGCGCTTGGAGACGGCTTATAAATTCTCTGTGCCATCGAGTCCAGAAATGCTGTTTTAAGTTTTCTATTACTTTCCAGCGTGAAAGACGGTCTATAGAAACATCAAGGAGATCATCATCGGGTATACAGTTAGTTGGCTCACCAATTAAGAAGTGTGCTGGTGTAAGAACATTATTGTCAGCGGGATCAGTGGACAAGGGGCACAATGGACGTGAGTGGAGACAACTTTCTATTTGTGCTAGTAAAGTACTTAGCTCCTCGTAGGTAAGAAGGCGATCTTTCATGATGCGGCGTAAATGATGTTTTGTTGACTTCACGCCCGCTTCCCATAATCCGCCAAAATGTGGTGAGGCCGGAGGTATAAAATGCCATTTTGTACCTTGGTTTGCCATGGTTTCTTGTAAATGTTCGGGAAGGGAAAGTTTATTACGGTGATAGAGAACTTGGAGCTCTTTGTTAGCTCCTACAAAGTTTGTACCACAATCTGAGTACAAATCCGTACATAAGCCCCTTCTTGAAATGAATCTTTGAAATGCTGCCAGAAAGGCATCAACATTTAAACTTGATACGGCTTCTAAGTGTATAGCTTTCGTGCACATACAAATGAACAAACAGATGTAAGCCTTGGAAGTGGTTGAAGATCGTAGGGAAGACATTTTTATAGTTATAGGTCGTGCATAGTCCAACCCACTATGCTTAAAGGGACGTGTCGGATGAAGACGAACAGCCGGAAGGTTTCCCATAAATTGCTGGCAAGTCTGAGTTTTGTACTTAAAGCAAACAACACACTTACGTTGTACCACTTTAGCTAGTGTTCGTGCTGAAAGTATCCACTAATGGCGAACAATATACGACTGCATTAGTTGGAGGCTGCCATGTAAAGTCTTCTGATGTGCTTCTGAAATTAAAAGCAAAGATAGCGAATTCTGTTTAGATAATAACATAGGATGTTTTATTTGAAACGGAATATCAGCATTTGAAATGCGTCCACCAACACGTAGAATATCAAATGTATCCAAAAATGGGGAAAGCTTCCCAATACTACTGTTTAACGGTAGCGGTTTATTTGATTTTATGCAACGAATCTCTTCATGAAATGAAACGACCTGAGTTAATTTAATCAGTAGGAAACGGGCTTGTTTAAGTTCATAAGTTTTAAGAACGCCAGATTCCTTTTCCTTTTTTTGTAAACAGCGTTTTATATTATCATAAAATCTGAATATATATGACGTTACACGGACTAGAGTTGACCATTTTGAGAATTTCGTGGTTATTTCGGGGTATTGAAGAATACTTGGAGAATTCGTTGTAATATTATTTGAGTTAAAGATAAGCGCTGAGGAAGGAGACCCGGTAGGATGTACAGGCCAAGACTCGGGACCCATGCTAAGCCATGGGGGCCCGTTAAACCATATGTTATGATTTATTAATTCCTCAGGTTGAAGACCTCTTGATGCACAATCTGCAGGGTTGTCATTGGATGGCACATATCTCCAATCGCAGACGTCTGAAAGCCGTTGTATAATTGCAACTCGATTTGCCACGTAGACTTCCAACCTCAACGAACAGTTTTTAAGCCATGCAAGTACGATTGTGCTGTCTGTCCAATAAACGATGTTATTTATATTTAAATCAGTGTTAGTTTTGATAGAGTTTAGTAATTTAGCTAATAATGTAGCGGCGCTCAATTCCAGCCTCGGAATAGTTTCAGTCTTTAAAGGTGCTACCTTTGTTTTAGACTGCAATAAATTAACAATAACCTTACCGGAAGAGGTAACAAGTCGAGCATAGACGGCAGCAGCATATGCGGATTTTGACGCATCACTAAAACCATGAAGTTCAATCGACGTACTTGAGGTACTTGAGCCTAGCCATCTTGGAATCTTAATTTGCTTCAAGTGTTTTAGTTTTGATCTGAAATTAACCCATCTGCGATTAATTCCCTCGGGAAGAGTATCATTCCAATCAACTTTAATTTTCCAAAGTTCTTGAAATGTAATTTTAGCTATAATTGTTGTTGGTGCAAGCCACCCTAAGGGATCGAACAACTTCGCAGCATCTGAAAGTAAACTGCGTTTAGTAATAATTTCGGAAAATTCAAAATTAACTTCAAAGAAGAAAAAATCATTTGTAGTATCCCAATAAAGGCCAAGTGCTTTAGCAGAATTCATTTCTTGAATAGAAAATAAATCCCTGCTTTCAAGATCTTCCTCAGGAATACATTGGAGCAGCTGGCGGGAATTAGAATTCCATTTCCGAAGATGAAATCCACCTGATTTCAAAAGAGAACACAACTCTTTTTGCAATTTTAAAGCTTCTTCGAAATTGTCTGCGCCAGAAATCACGTCATCAACGTACGTGTCTCTGCGAAGTATTTTACTTGCTAATGGATAGCTTTTTTCCTCATCTGTTGAAAGTTGTTGTAATACTCTTATCGCTAAATATGGGGCCGACGTAGTACCGTAAGTGACAGTTTTTAGTGAATAAACAGAGATTTTATTTGCATCATCCCTCCAGAGAACGAGCTGAAAATGTTGATGATCTTCACAAATATTGATTTGCCGGAACATCTTTTCTATATCGGCAGTAAATGCTATACGATGCTTTCTCCATCATAGAATAATTGCTGACAAATCATTTTGTAAGGCTGGTCCAGCTGAGAGTTCTTCATTGAGTGAGGACTGAGGTGGTTTACGGTTACTCCCATCAAAAACAACACGTAGTTTAGTTGTGCTGCTACTCTCCCTGAGTACACCATGATGGGGCAAGAAGTAAGCATTCTGCGGGATAGTATGAGGGTACTCATCTATCTTCACCATATGTTGCAATGATTCGTATTCTTCCATAAACTTCTGGTACTGATCAGCAAACTGTGGTCTGGTCTTAAACGTGGATTCTAGCTGCTTTAATCTTTTGAGTGCGTTGTAATCTGTGTAAGAAAAAACGGGCAACGATTGGCCTTGGAGTAATCTTTTAAATGGGAGATGCACAGTGTATTTTCCATTTTCATCTCGAGTGTAAGTTTCAGTAAATAAGTTTTCGCAAAGGCCTTCTTCATTTGTTAGTGGCTTCTTTTCTATTAGCTCCTCTTGTTCCCAGAAAAGGCGTAGTTGTTTTTCTAAATAGCACAGATTTGCAGAAATATGTAAGTTTCTTGTGGTTTGACCTGTAGGTCCGGATACCATCCAGCCAAAATACGTCTCTTGCAGCAGAAAACTGTTTTCAAACTTCTTCATTCGAGGCAGAAGCAATTCGCCGTAGACGTCATTTCCAAGGAGGAGATCTATTTTTTCTGCTACCATGAATTGATTATCTGCAAGATAATATCCTGAAAGGTCTGGGAGATCTACTGGCAGTAATTTATTTGGAATATAAGACGAAACGGATTGAATTACCAAT
Organism: Pollenia amentaria; assembly: GCA_943735925.1. Taxonomy (NCBI): domain Eukaryota; kingdom Metazoa; phylum Arthropoda; class Insecta; order Diptera; family Polleniidae; genus Pollenia; species Pollenia amentaria. The sequence continues at coordinate 219,629,829 of OX031006.1, read as the reverse complement.
GCAGATAATTTGAGTTCAAAATTATGATCATAATCTGAGTTGATTACCAAATTAACTGATTTCTTCACAGTGATAGCACTTTTACCTCCAATACCAGATACTTCGAAATTTGTTTTATTCTTTCGCAAGGCGAGTACTTGACATAATGCCTCAGAAATAAAAGAGACTTGAGATCCCTGATCGACTAGGGCTTTGGCTCTTATTATGCCGTTGTCCGTTTTTATGTTAACTTTCACAGTTGCTAATAACGCTGGGCTTAGTTTCAAATTTAAAAGGTGTGTACTTACGGAATTTACAATCGGTGTAGATGCACTTGGTGGTGTCCTTATAGTTTGGTTTCCATCATTGAGCTCGGCGTTCGAGCCGGTAGAGTTCGGTTGAGAATTATTTCTAGTAGAATATTCGTTGTGAACAATAGTATGATGCGGCTCACTGCATAGGTGGCACTTTGTATTTAGTTTACAAGCAGATTGTATATGTCCCGGACGGAGACAGTTTCTGCATAAGCGTTGTTGGGTTACAATAGCTTTCTTTTGTGTAGAATCTAAAGTTGCAAACCTAAAGCATTTGTAGAGTAAGTGACGTTTGTTGCAGCAGGGGCAGTTGTCATTTAACAAAGCAGTGGCAGTGTGAGTACGGACAGTTCTCATTGGCGTCTGGCGAGATCCTGAAGATTTCTGCTTGAAAGGTTTAGATGGACAGGGTTGAATAACATCATCAACTGATTCCAGGGCTCTAAAAACAGTTTCCAGAAAACAAAGCATGTTACTAATGGGCGGTACGGAAGTACCATTTTTTAACGACTGTTCCCACTCCTTTCGGGTTTGTAAGTCGAGTTTATGTGACGTCAGGTAAACAAGAATAGAGTCCCATGTAGTGATATCAATTTTTAGTGATGTCAGTAGGGCTAGACAATTTCTGGTGGAGTCCAATAATTCCTTAATGCTTTGGAATGAGCCATTTGAAGATGGGATGGAGAACAGCCGCTTTAGAATTTGTTCCACAAGTTTCCTTTCGTTTATCTAAAGCCTCCCATGCTAAATCATAACTGGAGTCAGCTGCTGGATATTCATTTACTAGACTTAGAGGTGTTCCAACACAGGATCCCTTCAAATAGAAATATTTCTGTACTTTGGACAAGGAGTGGTTGTGGTGGACAAGCGACAAGAACATGTCTCGGTAAGAAATCCACTCTAAATAATCTCCGGAAAATTTCGGAAGATCGATTTTTGGTAGCCTTGCCCCAGCGCTGAATGTATCATTTCTGGAACTAGAAGCGAAGCTACTTGCATGGACGGTTGGAGTCTGTGGGGATTCAAATTCAAAAATTAGATCAAGTATGTTTGCTTTAAAAGAAATATACATATCATGGCATTTATAAAAAACATCAGTGCTTAGGTAGGGGACGTCAGGTTCATTTATTGAGCTTTCTCGAACAGTATCTAGTAACTGTTCATGGCCATCTTTAAAAGTTTTAAAGGTCAGTTCAAGATCCTCCAGTACCGTTTGGACATACCCTTTTGATTTGACATCTTTCGGCTTTCGACTAAAAGCAGCTTCCATACGTTCAATATGGGAAAGAAGTTTTTTCTGTTCCTCAATCGCAGCAGCGATTGATTCCATCTTGTAGATTATTGAGTTTAACCTTTCAGCAGCAAAATTAAAGAACATCGTAGGCTCGACGGCAATAGAATTATTGCAGAAAATAAATTGGGATTTATTCAGCACATGGAAGTGTCCCGGGTTTCGGCACCAATTTTATGTAGGAGAATTATTTCTCTTCTTTGTTGGTCCCCACGATCAGTTAAAAGAAAAGGGAACTTGAAGTTTTATTTTACTTAATTTAAACTCATTTATTCAAATATATTATTTATTTAAAAATTCATTAAATTATTTTATAAAGAACAGTTAAATCTTTAATTTAACTTAAAATAAGAAGTCCGCTTCTTCCCGTTGATGATAGAATAGTGCCCTTTTTTTAAATCTTTTTTACAGATTTATTTAAGCATCATTGCTCTGCTGCTGAAATTGTTAATCTGTATAATTGTATGTATGTATGAACATGTATGTACATTGATTTGTACAAACAAGTGCATGCATACATATTAATGTTGTTGCGTTTATAAAAAATTGACCGTTAGGTATTGTCAACATTTTAAGTAAATATTTAGCAAGTTAAAGCAGAAAAAGAAAATATTTTGTTTTGGAGACTTAAAACTTTTGTAGGGTTTGCAGTCAATGTTTTTTTTTGTTATTTTTATAATCAGTTTGGGGGAAAAAATCCCAAACAATTATATATTTCAAATTATTTTGTTTCAGCATTTTAGCAACGAATATATGAACATGTGTTTTGTATAAACTCGTTAATCACAATTTACAACCTTCCAAATTGTTAGTTCTTGGTGTTTTAATAAATAAAGCTGGTAACTTTTTCCCATATCAATGATTACGGCGGAATGTTGTAGCTCTTAGAATTAAGATATGCAAAAACTACTTAAGGCTTGTTAGTGCCTTAACGGGCATTTCGTCCTTGGCAACACAATGGGCAAATATTTCACCCAATAATTTATTTTAGGCTGCGTATTTTAGTAAAGTATTATTTGTCGTCTCTTTTGAACTACTTCGAACGGAGTAAAATTTTATTTGGAGTACATAAATGTCAAGCATGCGGAATAATTAAAGGTGATTAATAAGTCGTGACGTGGAAGAACGTTTGCAACTTATAATTTTAGGGCACTTCAGTCTTTTTATTTCCGTTCGAATTATCTCCAGAGATAGCATCTATATAAAAATATATTTAATGTTTAGAATACCCTCGCACAAATTACTATTTACTTTTTAACTGAACACTTTTTTGTAGTATTTTGAATTGTTTTTGATTTTTACAAAAACAGACGCTTTCATAAACGATTTGTATTTGCATACATTGTTCATAAGGTTTTTTAAATTTTGTTAAAAAAAAATAAAGTTTGCCCAACAATTAGAAAAATACTTAAATTACAGGTACATTTACAACAAGAGCAAGGAAAACGTATATAAATTACACATTATTAAAATAATCGGCTTATTATACCAAAATAACCGGTTTGTTTATTCGATATTTGCAAAATGTATTTGAAAATAACAGGCTTGGACAAAACTAAAATAACCGGATAAAACCGGTCGAATAATAACCGTTCGATCTCTCTACTATATACATACATATATATAATATTTTAATCGGAACGGCAAACAAAATAGTGTTTTTAATACATAAATAGTTTGGTTACTTTTTATTGTATTTGGTTACTTTTTTTACATTTTGGTGAAAAATTTGTTTGTTGTGGTAACACTGGTCACTACTACATTACATGAAGCTTGGCGCACAATTTACTGTGCCCTCTACAAGAAACACTTTAGTACTCCTGAAACTATTAAGAATAATGTTATTGAGGTCTAACTTATTGGTATAAGACTATGTGTTAATGACACAATTTAGTTTTGTGATCATCGTTCCATTATAAGTCCCATATATTTTTTTGCTTTTCATCATTAAAAAAACAGCAATTGTTTAATTTTTACTATTTGTTTACTAACTAAAAACGGCAAGAAATAAAAAACCAAAAAATTAAGACTAAGATATAAGATAAAAAAAAGAAAGGAAATTCCAGGAAATGGTTTTTACATACTAATATAATATAGAAAAAGTGGGGTGGATCTTTAATTGTAGATTGACCAGAGTTTCGTTTTGCCACTATTGGCATCAACAACGGCTTGCTGACACCGCACAGTGGGTAATTTCACGAGAAAGCAGTCGAAATTCCATAACTTTTAACTGGATGGGAATTTTTTAATGCGAATTTTGCTCGATAGGTGGGAAATTAGCCTTTAACTTGCGCGAAAAAACATAAAATTTGTTTGGTAGGAACAAAAAATTATGGAGAGTTAAAAATTTATTTTTTTTGAGTTCCAGCGTTAAAGTTGAATTTTAAAATACATATATATTTTTTATCATTTCTCATTTTTTCTGTTGTATTTTAAAACTGACACTAATTTTTTATTAAAAAACATTTGGCACCTGCCATTTTTTTAGTCTCATTATTCACAGAGACCAACGGCTGGATTTTTTGGAACAAGACGAGTTCTTATAGGGATAAAACTTGAAAAAAACATTTTGAAAAATGTCCAAATAGTATTCTTGACCATTGATAAAATGCTAAGTAGTTCACCTTTTATTTTTGGTTTAATATGTATATCGTCACCCAAAATGCAAAAGTGCAAAACAACCCTTTTTATTTTTTTTTTTTTTACAGGAGAAGCAAAAAATCAATCACAACTGTGTGTACTTGGCATTTGAATTTCTTTGCTAAAGTCGCCCTTTTTATCGCAGGGATCATTGGACATGTAGTTTAATAAAACGAACTAAATTCAAATATACATATACTCAAGTTGTTTAGCTTCTTTCTCCAATTCGATTGAGGTTGATTTCCATTTTTGTCGACTACTGGACAAATATGGGTCTGATACGCACAACAAAATAGTAATAAGTTCTTCATTAGTATAACATCTCGACAACTTTCTCTTGTATTATGCTCGCGGGAGAATCTATAGCCTTTGTTTTTTTCTTGTACTTTTTCGGATATATCTTCAATTGGTGGCATATTGTGTTGAACTTTTTGTTCCTCATGGTACAACGTACAAAGACGTAATATATTTACGTATATCTTCAAAACGGCAAGAGCCAAAGTTTCCGAAAAAGGTGCTAGCGTATTGGTTATCAATACATCTCATCCGACAAAATGTCGTCGGGTTTGGAGAAGTGGGCGTGCTACAAAATAGATTTATTTATATCTTACAAACGGTTTTTATATACTGTCTGTTCTTATCGCACCATCGTGAAGGGTATATATCAGTGATGGAAAATTTAAAAATTGAGATGGTACTCACCACCAAGCAAAAGAGTACTTTATTCAACATATTGGTACTTTTTATAAAACAATATACTCAAAAAACACAAGAAATTAAAAAGAAAAATAAAAAATTAATTCATTTTGATATAAAAATATGTGTAAATGCAAAAGTATATACACACAGAAAAAAAAATCAATGTAAAATCGTCTAAAACGCGGTTGATTTAACATTTTTGGCAGTGATTTCACTTACTAGTTACTTAATGTTAATCTTACATGATTTTACAATAACTTGCGAACAACATTTTTGCTTTTAAAATAACTTTAACATTTCAGCAAAGTTGAAAGCAAAATGACATTGATATTGAAATAACACTACGTATCACGTTGTTCTAAGGTTATTTCAAGTTGAAGCAACGTGAATTTAATGTAAAATCGATTTAGTTTGAGTGTGAAAAACAGTGAAAAGAAGACAACATATGTTTTTATATTAGAATGATTGTGAACACATTCCCCTGATTTTTAATCTGCATTGCGCCTGGTTAGTTTGACTTTGGTATTTTTTCTGTGTGTATGTATGTACATATTCTTTCTAGAAATGTATAATTTTTAACCCATTGGAAGCCGCCTCCTTTTTTGCAAAGTTTCAGTGCATCGTTTAATTTTCGTTCTTAATTTCCGATCAAAACATTTATTACATATGTTCTAGTGGTGTTCAAAATATGTTTGTTAGCTATTGGTGAATAAAAATAGTGAATGCATACTACGCTATACAGTTCTCGAAACACGCATTTAAAATGTCATTGGTGCGTGCAGAATACGAATATTTTTGCAACAGAAAACATGAAACGAAAAATAATAAAAAATTGTATGTCTTCTCTGTATGTTATTAACACGTAGAATATGTTGTTAATATAAAAAATGTCACCCTGAATTTCGTTATAAGCATAAAAAGAAAAGAGTACTAAAACTGACGTGGGGGTACTGTGGTATTTTTGAAAAGAAAAAGTACTGAAAATAGTACCAAAGTACTAATTTTCCATCACTGGTATATATTATAAGATTCGGCATAGCCGAATATCGCACTCTTACCTGTTTAAAAAAAAAAACTTTTTTTGTGCATACAAAACTAAAATTTTCAATTTCGAATAACGGGTTACTTAAACAGATTGTTGTAAGGGTTTCCTTCTTCAATTATTGCGGAAAAGAAAAAACATACAACTGATTTTTATATAATATGTATTTTATTTGAACTTTAATATTTAAATTATAACAAAATTGTCGAGCTTGAGGTCTAACTTTTTTTTATAGAAATATTAAACGTTTATTTTAACCAGTATTTAGGCACTTCTTTGAGTGCCTTCTTCATGGGTTTTTTCTTCCTTATTTAACAAAATTACATAACTTTTTTAAAAAATTAAACAATATATGTATGAATAAGGCACTCAAAGAAGTGCCTAAATATTGGTTAAAATAAACGTTTAAAATTTTTATAAAAAAAAAGTTAGACCTTCGGCAACTTTACAACAGATTTTTTATAAGTTTTATTAGATTATTAGGATAAGGATTAACATAAATGAATTGGAAGAAATATAGAGAAAGAAAAACTATAGAAAAAAAACTTTGTTAAAGAATAATGATGGTTACGTAACATTTATAATATTTTTAATTACACCCTTTCACCTTCCATTCACATTCTGAACTAATGTGGTCATATTGTTGTCTCAGGCTTATTGAAAATATTTCGTTCCTCATTCCGTTTGCAGTACACAAATGGAGCTTACCTGTCTTTAGTAAAACAAATTTATCATCAGATGCGTCAACTGTCATTTTCTCATTTGAACCTTCTAGTTTTAATTTCTTGTTATATTTTTTATTAATTAATTGTATTCCAATCCTTTTTCCATGGGTTGACTCAATTTCTGTAAATTCTGCCGTAAATTGGGATGAATTATCTGCAGCACTTCCGTATGTGCCTAGAATAAGTCTGAATTGGTTTCTCTTCAATCTTGAAGGGACTAGAGAGATGTAACTCTGAGAAGCCTGATTCATAAGAAGCTTGCACTCATTCAAAAATAAATTAAATAAACTCTTAGGGAGTAAGTGTATTTGTTTGTCCACACTAAATTTTAAGATCAAATCCAACCATTCGTACAAATCTTCGGTTCTTATTCTATGAAATAAAAAAGCGAGGTTTGGTAAAAATTCCCTAAACTCGTAATCACTACGCATTTCGAAAACAGCTCCGCGAAGTTTCAATGCAAAACGCGTCACAATCTCAAGTGATACCGTATCGTTTTTCTCACACATATTCCACAACAAGTAAGTAAATTCATCTGAATATTTCTCAGAAATAATTAGTCGTACAGCTTCAGCAAAACTTCTATCAAGTTCGTTATTATCAGTTACGTCGTTATTATCAGTTACGTCTTTAATATCTAAATACAATTCCTTGAGCTTGGTTTTACTAACAAGCGAATTTGTGGCATCGACCAATAGAAATGAAGTTTTATTTATTAGATCTTGTGTCTTGCTAATGTGTTGCTCACTTAAAGCTTGTTCTAATGCGGTTAAGCTGCGATAGACTTTGTTGATCTCTGTTATATTGTCGGCATCGTTTTTAAGGACATCATTCAACGTGGCTCTTAAACTGGCAATATCGCCAAAGACAGGTAATAATTGTGCAAAACAAATTAGTAAGACATTCAAAATTATTTTGCTTCCTATCATTTTGAAAACTTTTAATTAACTGAAATTGATTTTGTCTGCAGCTGATATTTATACGTTATCATTTAGCCCCTATTTTTATTTATTAAAAAAAAAAAAAACAACTATTCGGTTTTCATAAATGTAGTAGTTAAAAAACTTAAACATTTTGTAGCCAACTTAACAAGTAAACAATAAAAATCTTTAGCAAATAAATATAACAAATAAGAAACTTAAATCAAAATTGTGAAAGATAAAATAATAATTTTAAAGGCGAGCAAAAAAAAAAACGATCGTTTTTGAAAGGCAAAAGCAATCACAAGCGAACTATTGTTTGAAAAATTTAAGAAATTTTAATATTAAAGTATGATGTTAGTTTAAATGTTTTTCCAATACGCATCATTTCGCACAATTTTGTTCGTACTTTACAGAGTTCTTCCACTGGCTGGCTCTCTGTAATTTCATTTTGACGGTAATAAAAGTTGTATAATTTAGTATTTAATCAAATTTTGCAAAATTTGCCTCTTAAAAACCTATATGTTGTGTGGTCAGTTATGCACATTCTAACGATTTGTTGGCAAATAAAACCATATTCCCCTTATATTTCAGGCTTATGGAAAACTCTACAAAGCAAATATTTATGGAGCACCTTAGCCAAAATGTGTCTATTTTGGCTCCTTATTTAAACATAATATATAACCCTAAAAAAGGACAAACTGATTTAAAATGTTTCACAAATATATTTGCTACTAAATCTCTTAAATGGGTTACGTTCCCCTACCCCAAATGGTGACAAAAGAAATTGAGACCATATTTAATATCAGAAATTTCCAGTACTTCAAATTTCATACTTTGCTAAATAAGCAAAAATAATTTGTCATCTTTAAAGGCCGGTATACACTATCCAACATAATCGTACGATTCATTCACACGAAAATCTGACGGAATTCTATAAATAATTCGGCATAAATAAAAAATGTCTGCAAAATCTGCTGACAATGCCACACTCTCCCACAAAAAAGATGCAAACGCAAATGACTCATCTACTTTACAAGAAAATGTAACTCTGATCGCATATAATCTATCATTTTATGAACATTTTCATAAACATATGCAAGTCGGACAGACTTGTAAAACATGAATACCGGCCTTAACGCGACTAACTTTCCTTGCTCCCACCGAGTGAACTTAAAACCTTGTAATGCATATTAACGGCTAATTGATACTCAAACTGAAAAGCTTTAGCTAGAATGGAAGCCTTTCTTATGTCCAATTTTTAGGATAGTATTTAAATCTATATTTTGTTATTTAATTAAGAAAAAAGTATGGTAGCACTGCCAAATACAAAAAAAAAAAAAAAAAATTCGTAAAAAGACACCTGTGCCCAGGTTCGGTAACTCCCACGCCTAGAAACTTTTCGTTTGAAATGTGAGAAATGAAACAAAGAATACATAAATTGAAAAACAACTGTTTTTTCCTGCATTAACTGCACCTGTAATATTTTTGGCGATAATAGCTGTCACGTATGAAATTACTCGCCAATTCGCAGATAAAGTGTGTTTTTATGAGAAAGTTCCGGCTTTGAACTGTCAAATAAACTAACGCATTAAAACGGGGTGAGGAAATATTTTAACACTAAAAAATCTATACAAAATGCAATGAATAATAACACGGAAGAGAAAAATATATTGTTCTTGTCAGATTTTTTCATTGTTTAATTATTTTGCTTTTAACATTTTTTAAAAATATATGAATGTTTTCAAAACAATTTTGTAAACAACAAACTTAAAGTCGTACTTTGTATTATTTGGTATATCCGACGGTTGTATTTACGCCGCCGTCGTTACTAAATTTTTAATTTTAGTAAATTTTGGTCGGCGTCAATAATATGTGTGTCTGCCGTTCTCAACGTCTCACAGTGGCTGAAAATTTTATTTCATTGGCCAAAAGTCCAAGTTTTGTTTGGCACCGTTTTCCAAAATTTTAATTTTATTTAATAGTAAACATAATAAAACTAAGGTAGCCAAATCATTAGGTCAAAATATTGGTAATTGTGGTCGTGCCATGTTGTTAAACACAATTTCGTTTTTAATTCAGAAAAAAGTGATTTTTTTATATTTATTCCGAAAGAAATTATCATTGCTCAAAAACTATCCTCGATAACGACCTGCTAGCTTTTTTGCTAGGTTGGTAGTCTTGTTGTCTTTAAAAACGTAATATGTGCGACTATTGTGTTATTTATATTTGAGATGTGAAGACATATTTTCTAAACTACTCTATTTTTGTCAAATTAAATTTTTAGTAGAATAGAACTTTTGCGGATCACAAGGGATTAAGAAGGTAAAACCACTGAGGGAAAGGTGAAAGTGTTTTCTTTAACACTGTATATACTCTTGTACCCGTTTGGACCCGTCTGTTTAACGCTTTTTTAATTTTAATAAAATTACCCCCAAAAATATTTTTTTGGGTTTTTTTAATTTTTTTTTTATTCCGCAAAAATGTTTTCAGAAATAACAGATATCATGTGCTATTGCCTTCAAAAAAATTTTATGATTTAGGAATATAGGGAATACAGGTAGTACATATAAAAAATTTTATTATTGTTACACAATCAGCTATACGTTGCCCTTATTCATCCTTATCCGTTATACTACGTTCACACTAGCGTATTTTATAGTAGAATAAAGAGCTTAATCACGCGTTTACGCTAAACACGTATATCATGAATCCCACCTTAGAAAGGATTTAAAAAATTTTTTTTTTTTGGTCTTTTTATTTTATCTGTATTTTATCTGACTCTAATAATATTCTATGACCCTATAACTATGCAATGCGCTGTTAAATTTGTGTCAAGTATTTTATAGCATATAAATAAAAGGATTTTAAGTTTTTTAATCCTTTATATTCTACCTGTATTTGGTATGAAAAAAAGTATGAAAAGGTTTAAAAGCGAGTGACATTCGGATGCAAACTTGGTGGATATAATATATCTGAGCAATTACAACGTGTTTCATAAAAACATGGAGAGCTTCAGCTATAAAGAATTGGCCGGAGAGTATTTTAGAAACAAAAACGATGAAGATGTTAAAAATTACATTCGAAAAAAAGAAAACTTTAATTCATATAGCTCTGAAATACAATTGGACTTATAAATTATATGTTTTCATCAAAAATTTACAACAGCGATATAGGAAAGTCGATTACAGCAAAGATAGATTTTATAAGAGCTTTGCAAACTGGTTAGGGAACTTACTTTCTGTCCAGATCGCTTCAGAAACCACAAATCAAAACACCCGTGCGAGACCACAAAAGTCGCTGGACAACTGTAGCGATAGATCTAAGAGGCGGAAGCTTAAGGATATCAATAAAGAAATCGGATATGAAAATATTAAGATACTTTTAAAGCGTCTAACAAATGTTAGACGCTTTAATAGTTTCCTTAATAAACAACACTTTGGACTTCCTTGTGCACGACATCTGTAACAAAAATGTATACTTTTTTTATTTTATAAGGGTTAGTCGCTAACCCCAGTTTTGTAATAAAAATACTTATGAAAGGCAGTCCTTTTTCGTTCCGTACAGTTCAGTTCTAAACATTGCCAAATTTTCGTTAATGAATATTTTAAACTTATTTATGTGTTTCAACCACAACATTAGTATTTTTAAATCAAAGTATTTTTTAGAAAATATTGTTCGATACCGCTCACCGAGAGATGGACTATATCAGAACTGGGCTTGATATTTGATCCATGATAAACCGTGATCTTACAGTATTAAATTTCGTTGCGGTTGTAGGCGTATTACAGTGTATTGAAAAAATATGATTTAAATGGAAACTAAAGCAAATTATGGGCCGATCATCACAGAGTGTTTTAGTTTTATTTCTAGATGTTTTAAACTTTAAAAGCTATGATTAGCTTTGGTTTAAGCTTATCTGAAAAACTCAATTTCGTATTTATATAGAAGCTACCGACAAAATGACCGAAATTTGCTCATGCAAAGTTGGGTGATTTTGCATACGACTTTTCGTGATTGTTGGGTAATCATTCACTTTAAACAATGTACCTCTTTAAAATATGCTCAAAAAGTTTTAAACTTCTATCGCAAAATTGTTTTCAAAAAAAAAAAAAGGTTAATACGTATTAACTTTGTTATTGTTGTTTTAAAGAAACCCATAACAGCTGTGGTTGGTATGGAAACACAAACTAAGAAAAAATCTAAATTCCAATCTTTTTAACAATATTTACAGAATACCTCACAAGTTAAATAAAGCATACGGTTGAAACGATAATATTAACAGTTTTTTTTAACAATTTCGCAATAAATGCGCAGTAAATTTGTCTCTATGTCTATTTTGTCTGTTTCTGATATTATATCAAGCCTAAATATTGGCCGTTAATATCCGAAAATAAGAATTATCTTTGTATGGGGAAACGATATCACGTACCAAGGCAATTAATATTGACATTAATAGTTTATTTAATAAACAAAACTTTGGAGAACGGTTAATGTAAAAGCCTTCAAATTTGGTGCAAATATATTCGTTGTCAGGGCACAAGATCTGTAACAAAAAATTTTGCTTTAGTTAGTCGCCCAGTTAGTAACCCAATTTTTGTAATTTAAATACTTATGTCAGACGGTTCTTTTTCGTTCCATACAGTTCAGTTCTAAACACTGCCAAATTTTCGTTAATGAATATTTTTAGCTTATTAATGTGTTTCAACAACAACATTAGAGTTTTTAAATCAAAGTATTGTTTAGAAAATATTGTTGGATACCCTCAACCGACAGAAGTGGGCTCTATATGATAAATACATTAATATTATTAATTTAGCCTCACAAAAACGAACGTCAGCATTTAAATTGGTTGCGGTTTAGACCTATATTAAATTATTGACCGACAATAAGAAAGTATTAGGCGTTTCTTGTTAGAACTTTGAACTGACTTGAGTAAAATATCATGATTCGTAACAGTTTTAGCCGAACTAAAATGATTTTTAGGAGGGTAATTTGTATTGGACCTATGGTAAACTATGGACCAATAAATAAATTTCAATACAGCAGTGTATTTAGTTTTAGCGTTAACAGTAAATTTCATAAATTTGCATGATATATTTTCTGGCCATATGAATTTTATTTGGAAGAAATTTTACCGCAATATCTATATCTGTTATGGTTTTAGGCGAATTTAATTATTTTTCCAAAATGGGCTTTATTTGGCACAATAGGCGGTTTTCCGAGAGTAGGGTTTATATGTGGCCTAGGCTAAATTATGGACCGATCTACACGAAATTCGCCAGTGTGATTTGCTACGATGCAAAATTGTATACCATTCCGTTCATTATTTCACCTTTTATGTTAGTTTTTGTATCAAAATTTTCAATTTAAATTTTTTTAGGGTGGTGGTTCCACATTTTGATTTATAGTTCTGATCCTAATTAACCGATGTTGCTGGATTTCAATCCAGCCAATTTGAAACCAAGTTTGTTCTTTTCTTTAGCGTTTTTCGAAAGTGAGCGTGTTTTCAACAGACGGACAGACGGACGGGCATGACTAAATCGACTTAGAATTACTCGCCAGAATATATATACTTTATGTATATATATTAGATGTATAATAAAAAAGTTTCACACAGAATGACAAACTTAGTATACCCTCATTCACCACTAGTGGTGGTGGAGGGTATAAAAAGGTTAATAAGTATTAACTTTGTTATTGTTATTTTAAAGAAATCCCTAACAGCTGTGTTTGGTATGTAAACAAAAACTAAAAAATCTAAATTCCTTTCCTTTTAACAAAATTTACAGAATACCTCACAAGTTAAAGAAAGCATACGGTTGAAACGACAATATTTACCGTTTTTTTTAGCAATTGCGCATTAAATTTGTCTCTATTTTCTCTATGTCTTTTTTGTCTCTTTCTTAAAACATAATATTTAACCTTAAAAAAGGGACTAATGATTTTAAATGTTTTACAAAAATATTTGCTACTATATCTCTAAATATAAAAACAAAAACTTTCGTAGTTACAAGATATATAAGCGTTTCATTTGATAAGCTTTTCTTTTAAATGGGTTACGTTCCTCTACCCCAAATTGTGACATTAGAAATTGAGACCATATTTTACCTCAGAAATTTCCAGCGCTTCAAATTTCATAATGTTCTAAATACACAAGAATTTGTTATCACCTTGTAATCGAAGTGCAGTGATAAATTGTTGAATTTTTAATTTTGTAAATTTGAAGTTTGTTTTATTTATTCCTGTAGCTCGATGTATATTAATACAGCTGTAGGGTACCAGCTTGAACTTAGGCGTTCAAAAGAACTGCCAGAAAAGTTTGAGAGGCTTCAAAATAAAACAAGGCTGATGAAGTCGGTTAACGTTACAAATCAAAGTCTGCCTTTATTAATTACACTGTACAACAAAATGAAATTTTTTCAAAATAACAATAAACTGCCAACTAATTTTTATAGAAGGGTCAAAAAAATATACACGTGTATCAGCGTTTTAAAAGTTTACATCTGAAACTCATTTGACGGCATATTTAAATTTGCACCCATGTGTAGTAAAACTACGTCGAAAATCGTATGATACTTAGGTTTTTGGTATGTAGTGGCTTCAGAAGATTTATTCATGACATTACAAGTAACATTTTGTTGGTATACATTAACCCTCTGACCCTTCTGAAAATGGGAATTTTGCCAATTTTTTTGAAAAAAGAGCAAAAATCAGATTTAAAACAGGGATGTATGTACCTGAAATATTCTGCGAAAATATTTGTCATGAAATTATGTAAGTCAAAAATGCCACTTTAATACCAGAAATAAGCAAAAAACTTAAAGGGCAGTGTAAGGGTTAATTATATCTTATATATAAATACGGGAGCAATTCGTTTTAGTTGATTTTTAAGTATCTTATCGCCCACCGATTTTAATGAAACATATATCGTTTTAAAGGTATTTCTGTGTAGATATGCACAATATAAATTTCTTTTTAAATTTTTAGGATTTTGGTGTTTCAAATCATTTTAATTTATTTTGCAGCCACATGCACACACATGTGTTAACGGTGGTTGAAAAATCTTCTGAAGACACTACATACCAAATCCCTAAGCATCATACGATTTTCTACGTTTTTTTACTACACAAGGCGTCAAAATGAGTTTCAGATGTATACTTATAAAAGGCAGATACGCGTATATCTTTTTTTGTCCCACTTTAAGAATCAGTTAGAAGAACATTTTTTTTTTTGTTGGACTGTGTTATTGGTTCTTCTTATATACTACCTATGAGAATTTTACTTAACGTTTCCTATTTATTTTAATTATTAAAAAAACTATATTTTTCTCTTTCGATACCTTGGAGGAATTTCACTTTGAATAAATATTTTGACCAATCAAAATATACGTGTTTGAAATGTACTCAATTAAATTTGTCACTCATATATATTCCGATTGATCAGCAATTATTACACTGTGCTAGTAAAAAAAAAAACAATTATGATAATTAATAATTATAGTAATATAATAATTAATAACAATAAATAATTATTAATAACACTGTGCTAGAATTTGACACTTTTTATGAGACAAGGCGGAGGACCTGGCGTTTTAACCTAATTCGGGTACGCTGAATTCAGTGGGGTCTATCGTTTTTTTAGGTTATTTAATTTAAAAAAAACATTATTTTTCTGGGCATGCTGTACAAACATGATTACACGAACATGTGTGTGCGGTATGCTGAATGTTTGTTTAAATTTAAATCTCTTTACTACAGTGACGTAAAAAAGTCAAAATAAGAGTAAAAAGTTAACGGACCTGCGCAATGCGCTATCTGGTTTTCTTTGTTCCATGCATTAATATCATGCTATTCGCATTGACTTCCATTCAAAAATACCGTAATTTTTCCTTGTATATGCCAATAAGTGCGGCAGTCACCCTACTCTTATATAGGTGGCATGTATAAATTTCAGAGTGGTTAGTGTGTATGCAGTGTACATTTATGAGGTAAAGTACAAAATTATGTTATGAGGTTGATATTAATTTTAAAGCTGATTTTACCAAATATTATTTAGATATCTTCAGCTATACGAAATTTTTTGTTTTAAAGTGATTCTAGAGAGGGGTTTATATGGTACCTATGGTCAGGAATGGCATTTGTATTAGACCTATGGTCAAACATGGAGCAATTCAAGTAAAATTTGGTAAGATTATTTAGATAATCCTCTTATGAGCATGTCATTATTACTGGCGATTTTAATTCGAATATTTTAGTAAACCCTTATCTAACCGACAATATGCTCACACTTGGCTTAAATTCCCCGAACACAAATAATGCTACACATTTTACAAGTACCAACAACACACTTCTTGATCTTTTCTTCGTCAGTGATATTGCGAAGGTGTTACTTTATGACCAATTGTCTGCCTCCTGCTTCTTGCGCCATGACCTAATTTTCATTACGTATAAGTTTCAGCTAAATGTACCTGAACGATTTATTAGATATCGGGACTTTAGAAACGTTGATTATAGTAGGTTAGAGGCAGAATTCTGGAGAATTGATTGGAGTGTGCCATATAAACTAATTTCTGTTGACGACCAACTCGCTTTTCTACAAAGTAATCTAGATTATTTGTACAATCTTTCGGTTCCCTTGAGAACAAAAATTGTAAATCGCCACAAAAAGCCCTGGTTTTCTCATGACATAGAACAGGAGATTAGTCGCAGAGATTGTCTCTATGCTCGGTGGAAACGTTTTAAAACCGCAGAATTGTATGAAGAGTACCGAGTAACACGTAAAGCTGGGATCACACGATTGCCGCAATGCACCAATGTTCACACTTTTTAATACCCAAATCGTGTGACTGCACAACCAAATGCCTTATGTACCAATCGAGGGCAATATTGTGCTTACTTTTACCAATAAAATGCAACCCTAGTACGGTAATCGTGTGACTACTTGATATGCAACCGCGCGTCAATAAAAATGACAAAAATGTACCAATATTTATTGGGTTCTTGTGCGGCAATTAAACAACACAATACGCGCCAATATTTGCCTTTTTTTAATAAATTTACTTTTGTGTGTTTCTTTTAGTAGGAATAAATTAAAAATAAATATTTAATTTATCAAAAATAAAAATTGGTAATTTAGCAAGTCATTAATAAATAAATTTATAATAAATTTTGTATTCCCGAAAATAACTTTTGATAGGTATAAATATATTTATTTTTTTTTTTTTAAATTAGTGCAATAGCTGTTCAGGACAATATAAAAGAATATATACAGAAAAACGGAGCAAAATGTATTGAAATTCTTTAAAGCGAATTTATTTTTGAATATAAATATTCTCTATTTCAGTATTGTGGTTATTTTATTGAACTGTTAATGGTTTTTAATCCAAATTCAGATATTTTTAATTAGGCTTCAGTTCATTGAATTTAATTTTCATTAAATTATTTTTATGAAGACAGGAATTTTTACAACATGAAATTAATTAAAATATAATTGATAATTTTTCATTCTTGACTCTCTTTCTCTATTTCTTTATATATTTAAAAAACAATTTTACTCTGTTTAATTTTTGGAATTTCATATAGGTATTTTACTTAAAAAAATTAGAATAAAACTATTTAACAAAAATTTGTTTGAATATATGATACAATTTTCTTATTTTTAATGAACAAGCTACCACAACAGCTGTTTTCGCAGTTGACACAAGTAAGAACAATAGTGTGACTGTGCTGTGGCAATTATTGTACCCATTTCGCTTTGTACCAACTACACCCAGAGAAAAACTATGTTTAAATTTGGTCACCTCCAACAAAACTATTTTTAAAGAGAATTGCAAACATATTATGTTTAAATTTAACCATATTATTGTCACCGACAAACATATTATTGTTAAATTAGTCCTCCATCAAGAAGACACAACCATATTATAGTTGCCTCCGAACATCTTTTGGTTAGTAATAACTAAAATATGTTTAACATTTATAATAGCATGGTTGATTTTCAACCAAAGCATGTTGCTCTTAGAAAAGAGGAAAATACTATTGTTAATTTAAAAACAAATTATTGTCATATTTAACCATAACATGTTTAGAGGCAACCATAATATGGTTGTGGCTTTTTGATGGAGGACTAATTTAACAATTATATGTTTGTCGGTGACAATAATATGGTTAAATTTAAACATAATATGTTTAAAATTTTGTCTAAAAATAGTTTTGTTGGAGGTGACCATATCTAAACATAATTTTTCTCTGCGTGTAGCGGCAATTAAATTTGAATAAAACAGGGCAATCGTGTGATTTCAGAATATTTTATTGGGGCAATTTCATTATTGTGCGTCAATAAGCACAATCAAAATTGTGTCATATTGGTGCATTTGCGGCAATCGTGTGATCCCAGCTTAAGATAACAAACAGGCTGATTAAAAAAGCCAAATCTGACTATTACGCCTCGAAGTTCTCAACTGCCATTGACTCGAAGAAAACGTGGCAAACGATTGGTGAAATCGATATTGGCAAACCTGTTGTTCAAGTACACTGTTCAGCCGCTGCAAACGCCTTAAATGCTCAATTTTTAAATATTCCAACTGTTCAACCAATTTCTGATTACTACAATTTCCCTAGTGACATTTTAAACAATAGTTTCACTTTTGCAAACGTAAGCCAATGTGATGTTTTATCCAGCCTTTTGTCAGTAAAATCCAATGCAATTGGTGTTGATGGGATAGATCCTAGGTTTATTAAAATTTTAATTCCAAGACTTCTTCCTTTCATAACGTTCGTTTTCAACAAGATTTTTACAACCAGCTGCTATCCTAAAATGTGGAAACTTGCTAAGATTATTCCTTTACCGAAAACTAATTCTGATTACAGGCCCATAGCAATTTTACCATTTTTATCTAAGGTTTTTGAAAGATTAATTCACAACCAAGTATCACAGTATCTTGAATCCAACAATATGCTCAATGATCGGCAATCTGGTTTTCGTAAAAATCATAGTTGTATAACGGCCCTGGTAGATGTTTCAGAGGATATAAGGCAACAGGTAGACTGCGGTAAATTTACATTTTTAGTTCTCTTGGATCATTCAAGAGCGTTTGATATGGTTGACCATAACATTTTGTGTAATAAACTTAACCACATATTTAGATTTGCACCAACTGCCACAAGTCTGATATCTTCCTATCGAACAGATAGATATCAATACGTTGAAACAACTACCTCAGTTTCAAGCTCTTTGCCATTAAGTCGAGGTGTTCCACAAGGATCAATCTTAGGCCCGTTACTTTTTTCGTTATACGTGAATGATCTTCAGAATAGGCTTGGGCACTGTAGGGTTAGATTGTATGCGGATGATGTTCAGCTTTATATTAGCTGCAGTAACACCGCAATTAATGAATGCGTAGGGACCTTAAACCAGGAGTTAGGTCGCGTTTACGAGTGGGCCACCGCTAATGGTCTGGCAATTAATCATCCCAAGTCCAAGTGTTTGATTATTAAAAAGCGATTAGTAAAACTTGGGGGCAATCCTATTTTAACTTTAAACAAACAGTCCATTGAAATAGTAAACTCTGAAAAAATTCTTGGTATTTTCTTTAATAACACCCTCACTTGGACTAACCACGTAAATTTTGCATGCGGCCGAACGTTTTCAATATTAAGGAATCTGTGGCAAACTCAGTATTGTACTCCTATTAAAATCAGAAAACTCATTGCTAAATCTTATGTAATACCGATATTGTATGGCTGTGAACTATTTGCCAGCTGCGATAGCGAAAGCAAAAGAAAACTTAATGTGGCGTTTAATAACATTGTTCGGTACGTATTTGGTCTAAGGAGATATGACCATATTTCCCCCTACGTTACATTGCTTTACGGAGTTACTTTTGATGATTACTTAAGAGTGCGTATTTTACTGTTTATGCACAAAATTTTATACACACATCAGCCTGGGCATCCCTATACACGTTTAAATTTTTCAACACTTAATAGAGGTAAAAGACTTCTAGCATTTGGTCATCGAACACTGATTTCTAAATACTATTTCTTTATTCATGCAATCAGTCTATGGAACGGAATTCCCTATACATCACAAGCCACTTGTCATTTTTCACTCTGAATACAGATATATTTCGTTTTAGTAATTTCTGATTATATAAAAGTATAGAAATGTATTTTTTAAACTATTCTGGTTTTACATTTTTCATTTTTCGTTTCTTTTTTACCTTTTTTTCTAGCTTATTTTTATTAAATCTTGCTTGTTATTAAATTATTAAATTTTATTGGAAACTTTAAGACTACTATTAATTAAATTTAACGCAATTTTATTATTTTTAATTTAAGTTTTGATTGATTGTATTTGCATATGCTCAGTTCCATACTGCAATATAAGACTTAAGTCTTGTGTATGGAACATCGAAAATTGACAAATAAAATAAATAAATAAATAAATAGCTTGGACCAAACCAGTCCCGATTGGCATCCCTAGTATGAACATGTGTTTTGTACGAAATATCTGTCCATTCGTCAACCACAATTTAAAACCTTCTATGACATTGTTTGGTTTCTTAAATTTTTAGTTCTTGGTGTTCCTATAAATAAAACTGGTGACATTTCCCCATATCAAGGATTCCACCGGAATGTTGTAGCTCTTAAGATATGCTAAAACTACTTAAGGTTTGTTTGTGCCTTAACGGGCACTCCGACCTTGGCAATACAATGGGCTAACATTTTACCCAATGATACATATTTGGCAGCGAATTTTAGTAATGTATTATTTTCCGTCTCTTAAGAACTACTTGAAACTGAGCCAAGTTTTGTTTGACGCTCATTAATACTAATCTTGTGGATTAATCACATGTGACTAATAATTCGTCACGTCGGAGATCATTTGCAACTTATCATTTATGGGCACTTCACACACCTTTCTTTGTGTTTTTAATCCCACGCGAAATATCTCAGAGATAAAATCTGTATAAAAATATATTTAATATTAAGAATACTCTCACACAAATTGCTATTTAACTTTTGAACTGATTTTTTTTGTACATAATGGGTGATTCAAGTAGAGATACTTTTTTCAATAACCTTTTTTTGACAGATCACGTCTGAGTCGTGTCATGCTGTCATGTTCTTTTTGTTTAGTATTAATTGGCATTTTATAATGGAAAGACTTACGCCTGAACAACGTTTACAAATCGTTGAGACCCAGCATTCGTTCTTGGATAATATTCGACCGAATAGACCACGTCCAGCACGCTGTGAAGAAAATATAGCGGCCGTAGCTGAGAGCGTACACGAAGTCCGTGGAGAGTCGATTCGGCGTCGTTCGCAGCAATTCGGACTGACGTATGGAACGACTTGGCGCATTTTACGTCGAGATCTTAAATTGAAAGCGTGCAAAATACAGCTTGTGCAACAACTGAAGCCGCTCGACCTTCCCAAGCGACATCGCTTCCCTCTATGGGCTCTTGAAAAGTTCCAAGAAGATCCGAAGTTTTCGAGGCAAATTTTGTTCAGCGATGAGGCCCATTTCTGGCTCAATGAGTATGTAAACAAACAAAATTGCCGCATTTGGGACGAAGAGCAACCTGAAGAGATCAATAACTGTCACTTTATCCAGAAAAAAACAACGGTTTGGTGTGGTTTGTGGGCCGGTGGATTCATCGGTCCATATTTCTTTAAAAATGATGCCGCTGCGAACGTAACTATCAATGGCGACCGTTATCGAAATTGAAGCTCGTGATCTCGGCGACATTTGGTTTCAGCAAGACGGCGCCACTTCCCATACATCGCATCAATCAATGGATTTATTGAGAGAACACTTCGGTGAGCACATAATTTCACGTTTTGGGCCGGTCGATTGGCCACCAAGATCGTGTGATATCACACCGTTAGACTTTTTCCTGTGGGGATATGTAAAGTCTTCAGTTTATGCGGACAAACCCGCTTTGATTCACGCCTTGGAGCAAAACATCACGCGTGTCATTCGCCAGTTACCAGTCGAAAATTCACAATGGACCTCATTGGTCTCCAAGTGGATATGCGCCCTTGGGCGCATAACCCTTCTCACCCTAACCAAACCTACCAGTCGAAATGCTCGAACGAGTCATCGAAAATTGGACTCAACAGATGGACCATCTGCGACGTAGCAACGGTCAACATTTGATAGACATAATCTTCAAAAAATAAATGCCAAAGAATGTTCTTTCAAATGATAATAAACATTCCCCATTAAATTTGAATTTTCTGTATTTTTTTTTTTTTTAAGTAGGGAACCTTGAAATGGATCACGCTTTATTAGATCATGTGGTATATGACGTAAAATATGAAGAAAAAGGAAATATCTGAAAAAAATCACTAAAACTGCATACGTCTTTTTTCTATTTATTAAAAAACATTACACAAATAATATACATGCATATGTATGAACTTATCAATATCTATAAAATATATAAAAATAATTAATTCATCCATTTGTTTTATATCACGTATTAAATTTTTATATTTTTAAATGAACTGAACTGAATGAAGATTTATTTTTTTAGAAATGTTAACTTATGCAAGCTTTAAAAATCCATCGATAATTATCGATAGTTTTTAAAACTTACAATACATCCTACAAAATACAAAACATTTATAACAAAATCAGTAGAATACGAATTCCCAATTAATCGTCAGAAACTTAAGTCTATTATATAAAATTATGTCTAATGGTTGTCATTTTAGCGTCATCGTCCAAAACTTCAATTTTTGTTAATGCGATTTTTTTAAATTTGTGCTTTGGAATTGGGTTAGTGTCCAGATTCTGAAATTCTAGTCTTGCAATGTTTGTATTTAATCATGTCTTTCCTCTTCCCCTTTTTATATTTTACATATTTAAGTTAAAAAGTGTAAAAATTTCAAACCAAAATAGAATTGCAGAATACATGAAACTGAGTACCCCTTACCAATCTTCTCACCTCTCTCACCAATAAACTCAAATATTGCTGTAACAAAAAATTAAAGTCTGGCAGACGGAAAATTTAATAAGTTGGGTTTACAGAAATGTTTTATCATTCTTTTTTTTATATTTATATCCCAAGCTGAATATTGTTCAAATAAAAATTATTTTTTTGTTGTTTTAGAGCTTTTATTCAACAAAATTTGTAGAAAATACAATTATTCAAAAAAAAATATTTAAATAAAAAAAGTTCTATTGATTTTTTTATAAATAAAAAAAATACTGGAATTAAAAACAAACATTAAAAGTTAGAGGATTTAGTATTCGAAAAATTAAAAAAAATTCACGATATTTTGTAGAAGAACATTCTAGTTACTAGCCTAACACAAGGTTCCTTGTCATTGCATTAAATCGTAAATTCGGGGGCATAAGAGCTGGCCAAAAACTAAAACCAATGTTTGATTTTTTAAGTTGAAGTGAAGTGCAATTCAGTGAGGTTGTTTTAAGGTTGAATCGTTTGAAACAACTGTATGAAGGGCATGGTCTAGGCTCTTAACATTGTGTCGTTAAACTTCCTTGCCGGTGTTTTCCAAATACCAACATGCAGCCATGTTCTGGAAATCGAAATCGAATTCGAGTGATATTAAAATAACACATATTTTGGAAATTATCCTGTTAAAAATATCGACAAAATATTTCCTTCCATATACTTCATACTTTCAGTACTACTTATCTCATTTAAAAATAAATTAAAATTTTTAGTTTATTCAATACAAAGTCTTAAAATATTTTATTCAATAAGTTTGGAAAATTCTTATTCGTAACTTTTAAGTAAAAATTTTTTAAAACAAATGTATGCTCTTTCTTCTACATATATTTAAATCTATTTTTATAATTGGGTATATGATGAAAAATGAACGATTTCAAAACGATCGTTTTATGCAAAAAAAAAAAAAAAAATAACGTACACATTAGTTAACCAACACATTAATTGGTTAACTAATGAGAACTTTAACTTTTTTTGCATGAGGGGGTTAAACTTTTGTTCCAAATACAGTTTTATATGTTAATAATTTTTAATATTAAATTTAAAATAATATAGGAAGAATAAATGAGGTAAATGTATAAATTTAAATACACTATCTTGTTTTATTTGTTTCATAGATAATGCCAAATAAAATTTGACTTAGAATTCTGTGTTTTTATTGATTAGTTAAGTAAACGATTTCGGAATTGACTAAACTCCGATAATCGCGGGCTTAAAAATTCAAATCCCGGGATTCGGAATTCGCTAAATCCCGAAAATCACGGGATTTATCGGGATCGGGGTTTCGGGACTGGCATCCCCAGTAAACATATAGAGCTTGTGCCAAAGCTCATCATAACTTTTGGTTTTCAAATTTTAAATTTTATTAAGTTTAAAGTCTGAAAATTCACTTTGAAGAAATCTGAAATTCCTGTTTTTGTTCTACTTGTATCTCTTTTCTCTGCAGTTTTTATAGATAATTGTATAAGAACTACACATCGCCCTTATGCCCGTAATTTCTACAAAGAGAAATCTTGCTGTATATATAAATCTATGGTGTAAATGCTGCCAATTTTAAAAGAAAACTTAAGGTAGAAACACGTAGTCCAAATAAACGTTGAAATAAGTAAAAAAAAACTGTTAGGTACGAAGACGAGAGCAGATCTCGTTTTGTGGAAATTACGAGCATTAATACCGATTTAAATTTCCAAAATATATGTGTTTTGTTGTATGTTGAGCTTATAAAAAGTCTACTTTAAAAATTTTGAATCTTTAATAAGTGTATTTAACCCTGACAAGTTGCTCTTCATTTTAATACATTAAGGTTACTGTTCGTCGAATCGATGAACTTTTTAGAAAAAAATTCTAGCTTAAGAAGGGGGAACTAAGGCTACGGGTTGGCCTATTTATGGGGCACTGTTGTCTCAGATACCAGTTTATAACTGGAAATGTTAGTACCCAGATGTGCTAATGCTGTGATATATGCTGATTCTCTGCTGCTGTCCCGCCTTGGGAACTTCCAGGCGGACATTTTTCGGGGTGCTAGTGATAAGCCCAACTGAAACCTATAATCTTTCATCGGGCATAGTGATAGACTTCATACGCAGCCTGAACCTGAGTTGTCATACATAGGCTTCACAAAATATCCTCTGGGTCGCTGTGCGTATATCTATCTATCTATGATAAATTTTCGACCGACTAAGTAACATTCAAAAAGTTTGTGATTGTTCACGGGTAAATTTAGGCGCTACGAACTAAGTCCCCAATAAACTAAGTCCCGAAATCAAAAATGAACTAAGTCATTAAAATAAGAGAATTAATTCATTATGAATTTAAACCCCAATTTTTAAAATAAAACAATTCCCCAAAAATACGAAATAACCTCGCAAAAAAATTAACTAAGAACACAAACATTTAAACCTTTTTCACAATGATATGCGTTCTCATTTTAGAAATGAAGCGACTTAAAAAGCTTGAAAGTAAAATTAAAAACATTCAAATAAATATATTAAAAAGAGAGTAATAGATCATTAATTTGTGCAGGGTAGAGTCAAATTACGGCATTTGATATCGTTCGAAATCATAATACAACTTAAAAGGAAATTTCGATCGGTGCAATTATTTTCTCTAGACTTAATTTCTTATTCAACAACTATTCTTGGGTTCTTTTATTTGCAAATCCAAATAAATACACGCACTTATTCAGATTAACGAAATTTATTGTATTCGCCAATTTTATCCAAATCTGTAAGTAAAAGCAGTTTCAAATTACAATACAAGTCTTAAGTAGTTTGAGGAAAATACAACCTTAACATGATAAGCTGATCAGACAAGTATTTTGTATTATAGTAGTGTAAAACGGTCTTAAAAACTAACCAAAATGAAGTTTCAAATTAAACTAAACTAAAGCAAGTGTGTTGCACTGTATTTATACCCGATATATATTACTAGTAGTTTCCTGAAGCTTCGCCATAATTCCTTGTGTAAAATTTTAATAAATCTTGAGCAATTACACTATGCTACAATTTGACACTTTTTTTTGAGCCAAATGGGGCATATAACCTAATTCGGACATTGTATTTTTAAAAAATAATAATAAACAGAACCTCACATTGTTACAAAAGCTATTAAAATCTATTAAAATCGGTTTTTATTTTTAAAAGGTTTTTTTATCCACATATGTATGAAATGTTTTAATAAATAAGGAATATTCAAAAAATAAATACCTATATTTTCGTATCAAAATATAAAATATATCAGAATTCAGCGGATTTATTTTTCTAATATCAACAAATTTTACGGCAAAAAATAATAGATTCTTCTGTAGTAATAGCAAGATTTTAGATAATATTTCTAAAGTTTTTTTAAGTGTTAATTTTTTAGTAATCAGTTTCAATTCGTCAGTGAATGCGATCAGACGTTTTCTTAGCTCGATTGTTCTTTTCGTGTACGAATTTTTTATTTCTCCTTCATATCAATATAAAAAACAAAACAACAAAAACTCTTTAACCAAATATATTTTCATATATACATTCATATATTTAAAAAAAAAAAAAAAGAATCGAATCTCATAACTTAATCCGCGATGGGTGAGAGAAGTGCGGGTGATCCTCCGGACAGGCTGATCTCCCAAAACCAACAACAACTATTTACCATGGACAAAAGTAAGAAATTAACTATTCTCTCCGACGGTCCGAAATATTTAATAATGAGTAGAACCAATAATAAAAAAATATGCGAAACATCAAAAGAAAACGGCAACACAATAGAAAACAAAACTGAAAATTTGACAAATGTCTCTCCATTCCTCATTAAAAAAGTAATTGATTGTACATGCGGTAGTGAGGTCGAAATGTGCAAAAAAATTCGTGATGGTAACATATTGATAAAAACCAAAAACAATTTGCAAGCTACTAAACTTATTACACTGACCTCCCTTTCACCCTCCATCCAAGTTGAAGTCCGCGAACACTCTACTCTCAATTTCTCAAAAGGCGTTATTTACTCTAATGACCTTAGAGGTATAGAAGAAGAAGAAATACTAAACGAACTAAAGAACCAAAGAGTAACTGAAATCAGAAAAATATTAAAAAAAGTTGGTAAAGATCTTACTGAAACTGGATTAATAATTATCACTCTTGCTACTCTTGACCTACCAGAGTACTTAAACATAGGCTATGAAAAAGTAAAAGTACGTCCCTATATACCCTACCCTCTAAGATGTCGCAAGTGCTTACGATATGGACACACAAAAAATAAATGCATTAATAACGCAATATGCCCAAATTGCGCACTGTCATATCATTTCGAAGAAGACGATGAAATCTGCGATAATCCATCAACATGCGTTAATTGTGTGTACAACAACTATGTAAATAATCAACATAGTTCTTTAGACAAAAATTGTCCGGTATTTTTACGAGAAAAAGAAATACAATCAATTGTAACTTTAGAAAAAGTAGATAGAAAAAAAGCTGTCGAAACCTACAAACAACGTCACCAAAGTGGACAATCATCATACTCATCTGTATTAAAAACTTCAGCAACAAATAAACAAGTCTCATTCTCAAATACAAACAACACTAACCCAACCTCTCTTAATTGCACTAAAAGAGAATCAAAGAACTTAACAAGTACCAACAATGCAGCTATCACAAGAGAACCAGTGAACTACAATGATATTGAAGTACCTACATGCTCAAACATTGAGTCTACCATTAACTCAGCAAAACAAAAACTAATAAATATTCTACCAAAAAATACGTCGAATAGAGCAATGCAAATAATAAAAAGAAAGAACAAAAAGAAACTGCAAAATAATGCAAAACAACCTAAAACCAAAACAGTCAGTGATGAAGGGGAGACATCGGAGTCCATGTCAATCCACTCATTTGATATTGAGTAGTAAAGTATAATATCAGAAGTATCAATTCAAAAATACATAAATTTAAAAAAAAAAAAAAAAAAAAAAAAAAAAAAAAAAAAAAAAACAACAACATCAATTGTAATTCTTAACATTAATATCTACTAACATCATTTTTATTATATTATTAAAATGTTATCTTTAAATATTTTACAATGGAATGTCAGAGGCTATATCATAAACTACAACGAACTACAATTGCTAATTAATAAGTACAATATTAAAATCATTTCAATCCAGGAATCTCATATTTACAATTCTACTAATATTCCTATACCTAATAATTTCACCATATATAATTATAACAACTCAAATTCTTATGGTGGGGTATCCCTTTTAATTCATAATTCGATTCAACATAAACAAATACATATAAATAATGACTTTGAGGCAATATGTTTAGAAATCAATTCAAAAATAAAATTTAATCTTATCTCGGCATATATTTCCCCAAATGTAAGGTTTGAGTATCGAAACCTACAAAGCGTTTTTGGCAATTTTAGTACACCAACACTAATTACCGGTGATTTCAACAGTTGGCACCAGAACTGGGGCTCAAAAAAAAATAACAAAAGGGGTAACATTTTGAACAATTTCATTAACAATAATAATTTTATACTATTAAACGACAAATCCCCCACTCATCTTTCCACCCTTAACTCACTGACTCACATTGACATATCGTTCTGTTCACCTGAACTGTACATCCATTCCAAATGGACGGTAGAAGAAGACTTATGGGGAAGTGATCATTTTCCAATAATTTTATCACTCTTTCAGGAACAAAGTGTGAATATTCAAGTAACAAAACCACGTTTTAAAACCGACAGAGCCGACTGGGCGCTTTTTAATAGAAAATGTCTTTCGTATGAAACAAGTAGACAAATCGATACAAATATTAATAGGGAGGCAGCGAATATAAGAAAAATAATTATACAATCCTCAAATGAATCTATTCCACAATCTAAGGCCCCCAGTGGTCGGTCACCAGTTCCATGGTGGAATCAACGACTTGAGCATTTGAAATTTGAAAAAAATAGGCTGTGGTATATCTTCAGAAGGAATATTAATAACGAAAACATGATAAGATATAAACAAGCAAACGCTATGTTAAAAAAAGAAATCAAAACCTCTAAACGCGAATCTTTACTTAAATTCACGTCAGAAATTAACCCTAACACAACCTCAAGAAAAATTTGGACGAATATACGAAGATTATGTGGTTATAAAACAACATTTAGTATACATTCAATACAAAGCGATAACCCACCTTTTAACAACTTAACAAATCATTTTGACATTGGTAATGAATTGGGCCAATATTGGTCTGAAAATTCGTGTGATCGAAGATTCCCAGTTAAATTTCAAGATAGCAAAGCAAATTTCAGACATCAGTTAGCAAATATAAGCCCAGGCACAAATGCAAAGCTTATTGAAGGTAATATCACATTTCTCGAGTTTAACTCCACTCTAAACAGACTCAGGGGAAAATCCCCGGGACTTGACAGAATATCTTACAGTATGATAAAAAATGCTCCAAATTCTGTTAAAAATAGAATCGTATCTTTCTTTAACACCATACTTCTTACACAAATTCCCCAACAATATAAAACAAGTTTAGTAATACCGATCTTAAAACCCAATTGTGAACAAACCAAGACCAAATCTTATAGGCCAATATCGCTGAACCCATGTATTGGAAAAATATTAGACAGAATTATCGCTAATCGTATTTTGTGGTATATATCTACCAACAATCTACTTAATAATAACCAACTCGGCTTCAAAAAAGGAAGGTCTACAACGGACACTCTTCTTTTCCTTGAGCATGTGGCTGCAAGTAGCCTAGCGTCAAAGAATCACCTAACCATAGTTTCACTCGATTTTGAGAAAGCATACGATAAAATAGGAATACACACCGTAATAGACCAACTTGTCTCATGGAAAGTGGGACCTAAAATTATAAATTATATAGTTAACTTCATGAGTAACAGGAAATTCTTGGTTCGATTGGGAAAAACGTATTCACGAACATTTAATCTATATAATGGAATTCCGCAAGGATCTCCCTTGTCGGTAATCCTCTTTCTTGTAGCTTATAATAAACTTTGCGATATTATTTCTATACACAAACATATTAGTTTTTGTGCTTATGCTGATGACTTCAATATAATAATTAAATCAGGGAAGTTGAAAAATCCAAACATCAACATAAGTAGTATAATCGACGATATACTACAGTGGTGCGATGAATCGGGAGCTGTACTGTCAAGTACAAAATGTAAGTTTATACACATATGCAGAAAACATAATTGCAATTGTAATATTATATCAAGCTCCATTCAAATTAAAAAAACCAATAACTTAAAAATATTAGGGATCACCTTCAACAGAAGACTTAGATGGAACAACCACATCGACGAATTAAACAAATCCTTATTAAATCGAATCAACATCATCAAATGCTTATCCAATTCAAAATTCAATCCGAATACAATTACGCTCTTAAATGTAATAAAATCTTTGATAATATCTAAAATTAGATATGGATTAGTTATATTTGGTAATTCCTCTACAACCTCTCTTAAACAAATTGATACAATTATAAACTCAGTAACTAGATGTGCTCTTGGTGTTCTTCGAACTACTCCAATTAAAAATATCCACTTCGAAACCAATACACTTAACCTAAAAAATTTATACCACCTAGAATTAAAAAAAGCCATTAAATCAATCATATCTTATCACGATACCCCATTACAAAAAATTATTGAACAATTTAGCAGAAAAATTAGCGGAAGACAAAAAATTAAATCAGCCTTATATGAAATAATTAGACTCTCCTTATATTTTGATGTTCCAACAAAAATTCATAAACCTAGACCTATTTCTTTTCCTCCATGGAATTTAAATACCAAATCCGTCGAGTTATCTCTCTCAGATTATAAAAAAGAACAAACCCTTCCAGCCCAATACCGCATATGCTTCCAAGAAATCATATGCCAGAACCATTACAGAACATTTATTTACACTGATGGTTCTAAATCTAAAGATTTAGTTTCCTTTGCGATAACATTAGAAAAAAAAATTATTTATACTTCTTTACTTCCCAACTACAGTTCTATTTTCACAGCTGAAATAATAGCAATATATAAAGCAATCGAATACTGTCGAAAATCTGGTAATTTCGCTATCTGTACTGATTCACTTTCTGCAATCCACGCCGTTAAAAACATTAACAACAACAATTTCTATGCGGTCCATATCAGAAACTTTCTCATACAATATTTTCCGAAAGTTATTTTAATATGGGTACCAGGCCATGCTCTGATACCAGGAAACGAATTCGCAGACAAATCAGCAAAACTGGCTCATATTTCACCATTAACTATGGAAACGAACAGAAATTATTCTGATATTAGAAAATTTGTAAAAGAACAAGCTAACAACCTAATTATCCGTTCTTGGTCTGATACGAATAATTGGTATAAATATATTAACCCAAATAAAAATAATGTCTACACTTGGTTATCACAAAATAATAACATCAAACGGAGAGATATAATTATATTCCTTAGACTTAGATTAGGTCACACAAAAATTACCCACAACCACTTAATAACGGGCAATGTCCCGCCGAATTGTGATTGCGATAGTAGTTGTCCATTAAACATTGAACACATCTTATGCAGATGTACTAAATTTGATTTAATTAGAAACCAAATATTCTCTAATATCAATCCACTTTCATTGCTATCATACCCCTCAGAACATTCCATTAACAAAGTTATAAATTACTTGAAAAGAATTAATCTTTATAATAAAATATAAACTATTTTAAAAACCTTACACCATTACATTAAGTAGTATAAATATCTTTGGAAAAATATATATTCAATAACTACTTAGCTTAAGGCCTAGTTGCTATAGCTAATAAACTTATATTTAGTATATACATTTATGTATTACCTAATTCTTAAATAAATAAATAAATAAATAAATAAATTTTTTAGTAATAATAGCAAAATTTCCAGTTGATTTTACTATTTTTATTTTAATGTTAAAATTTATTTTAGTGTAAACATTAAATTGTTTTGAGTGTATCATTATTACAAAAAATGTTAATGATTATTATTTAAATCCAAAAATGAAATTTTAGATAACTAAAAAAAAACAAAAAAAAAAAACCATATTTCACTTTGCCCTTAAATTCCCCAATAACTACTCAACCGATTTTAATGATATTGAAAGTGGAGAAAATTTAAAGAATCTATCTATCTATAAACAAATTTTCACTAAAATATCTTCTTCGGTTCAACAGTTACAGTATTTTGGTCAATGAAAAACGATTTTCAGCCACTGTGCGTCTGCAATTTCACATTGGGTACGTTCATAAGTCGTAGCTGTTGAGCTCAACTGCTAGAAAACTGTTGAGCCGAACATTTTCGTCTTAGAAACGGCATTATGAGTATAATGCAAAATTAACAGCTGATAAACATAAACAATTGAAAAAAATAAAGGTTGAGGTTAAGCACAACATGTTGACTTTAGGTAGCTAAAAAATTTTATGATGGAATAAATGGCCTCAAATACCCAACTGTTGTGTTGAGCGGAAGTGCTCAACTATGCGTTTCTAAGACAAACACTAAACGGTTACACAACAGTTACGCCTTATGAACGTGTCCATTGTCTTCGAGTGGAATATTATGACATTTATAACGCAACAACGTAATCTATTTTGATGGTTTTCGACATGAGTTAGAGACAGACTTTTTTCTCACTTCTCGAGAAACGATGGTATATTTTGTTTCACATCTTTTTGATGCGAGCAGTTTTCACCAACGTTACAGGACATGGGTACTGACTGTTGATTGTTTTGCCTGTTGTTGTTATATTGTAGTAATATTCATCCCACCTTGCTACTTTAAACACAATCCAACCTTAAATTAGATTTAAATTTACCAACTTGGTGAATAAAGTTTCATTAAAGTATTTAGTGAAAAAAAGAATTTTGTATTTAAAATGATTTTAAATATAAATGTGATACAATATGAAACCTAAATATCGGCCGTTAATATCCGAAAATAAGAATTATCTTTGTATGGGGAAACGATTCCACGTACCGAGGCAATTGATATTAACAAATGTTAGACGCTTTAATAGTTTCCTTAATAAACAACACTTTGGACTTCCTTGTGCACGAGATCTGTAACAAAAATTTACACTTTTTTTATTTTATAAGGGTTAGTCGCTAACCCCAGTTTTGTAATTTAAATACATACTTATGAAAGACAGTTGTCAAAGTATTTTTTAGAAAATATTGTTCAATACCGCTCACCGAGAGAAGGACTATATCAGAACCGGGCTTGATATTAGATCCATGATAAACCGTGATCTTACAGTATTATAATTCGTTGCGGTTGTAGGCGCATTACAGTGTATTGAAAAAATATGATTTAAATGGAAACTAAAGCAAATTATGGGCCGATCATCCAGAGTGTTTTAGTTTTATTTCTAGATGTTTTAAACTTTAAAAGCTATGATTAGCTTTGGTTTAAGCTTATCTGAAAAACTCAATTTCGTATTTATATAGAAGCTACCGACAAAATGACCGAAAATTGCTCATGCAAACGACTTTTCGTGATTGTTGGGTAATCATTCACTTTAAACAATGTACCTCTTTAAAATATGCTCAAAAAGTTTTAAACTTCTATCGCAAAATTGTTTTCAAAAAAAAAAAAGGTTAATACGTATTAACTTTGTTATTGTTGTTTTAAAGAAACCCATAACAGCTGTGGTTGGTATGTAAACACAAACTAAGAAAAAATCTAAATTCCAATCTTTTTAACAATATTTACAGAATACCTCACAAGTTAAATAAAGCATACGTTTCAAACGTTAATATTAACAGTTTTTTTTAACAATTTCGCAATAAATGCGCAGTAAATTTGTCTCTATGTCTATTTTGTCTGTTTCTGATATTATATCAAGCCTAAATATTGGCCGTTAATATCCGAAAATAAGAATTATCTTTGTATGGGGAAAAGTTTCCACGTACCTACCAAGGCAAGTTTCCTTAATAAAATTCAAATTTGGTGCAAATATATTCGTTCTCAGGGCACGAGATCTGTAACAAAAAATTTTACTTTAGTTAGTCGCTAACCCCATTTTTTTAATTTAAATACTTATGTCAGACGGTTCTTTTTCGCTCCATACAGTTCAGATCTACACACTGACAAATTTTCGTTAATAAATATTTTTAGTTTATTAATGTGTTTCAACAACAACATTAGAGTTTTTAAATCAAAGTATTGTTTAGAAAATATTGTTGGATACCGCCCACCGAAAGTTGGAATATATCAGAACTGGGCTTCATATTAGATCAATGATGAAACGTGATCTTACGGTATTATTATTCGTTGCGGTTGTAGGCGTATTACAGTGCATTCCAAAAGTATGCTTTAAATGGAAATTAGAGCAAATTATGGGCCGATCATCACAGTGTGTTAGATTTATTTCTAGTTAGATGTGTTAAACATTATTGTACCTAATACCAATAAAAAGCAAAGATTAGCGTTGGTTTTAGGCTTTTTAAAATGAGTTTTTTGAACGGATTTTTTTTTTGACCTATTCCAAATTATGGAAAAAACTTAATTGGACTCAATTTTAATACAGTAATACAATTAGTTAGTGTTTTAGGCCTTTGAAGGTGCTTTGCTTGCGATTTTGGACAGATAATCACAAAATTATTTTAGTGGGGCAATACGACTTTTCGTGATTGTTGGGTAATCATTCACTTAAAACAATGTACCTCTTTAAAATGTGCTCGAAAAGTTTTAAACTTCGATCAGAAATTATTTTCAAAAAAAAGGTTAATTAGTATTAACTTTGTTATTGTTATTTTAAAGAAATCCATAACAGCTGTGTTTGGTATGTAAACAAAAACTAAAAAATCTAAATTCCTTTCCTTTTAACAAAATTTACAGAATACCTCACAAGTTATAGAAAATACGGTTGAAACGACAATATTTACCGTTTTTTTTAGCAATTGCGCATTAAATTTGTCTCTATTTTCTCTATGTCTTTTTTGTCTCTTTCTTAAAACATAATATTTAACCTTAAAAAAGGGACTAATGATTTTAAATATTTTACAAAAATATTTGCTACTATATCTCTAAATATAAAAACAAAAACTTTCGTAGTTACAAGATATATAAGCGTTTCATTTGATAAGCATTTTTTTATGTGGGTTACGTTCCTCTACGCCAAATGGTGACAATAGAAATTGAGACCATATTTTATCTCAGAAATATCCAGCGCTTCAAATTTCATAATGTTCTAAATAAACAAGAATTTGTTATCACCTTGTAATCGAAGTGAAGTGATAAATTGTGGAATTTTTAATTTTGTAAATTTGAAGTTTGTGTTTGTTTTATTTATTCCTGTAGCTCGATGTATATTAATACAGCTGTAGGGTACCAGCTTGAACTTAGGCGTTCAAAAGAACTGCCAGAAAAGTTTGAGAGGCTTCAAAATAAAACAAGGCTGATGAAGCCGGTTAACGTTACAAATCAAAGTCTGCCTTTATTAATTACACTGTACAACAAAATGAAATTTTTTCAAAATAACAATAAACTAATTTTTATAGAAGGGTCAAAAAAATATACACGTGTATCGGCGTTTTAAAAGTTTACATCTGAAACTCATTTGACGGCCTATTTAAATTTGCACCCATGTGTAGTAAAACTACGTAGAAAATCGTATGATACTTAGGTTTTTGGTATGTAGTGGCTTCAGAAGATTTATAAATAACATTAGAAGCAACATTTTGTTGGTATACATTAACCCTCTGACCCTTCTGAAAATGGGACTTTTGCCAATTTTTTTGAAAAAAGAACAGAAATCAGATTTAAAACAGGGATGTATGTAGTTGAAGTATTCTGCGAAAATATTTGTCATGAAATAAAGTCGAAAATGCTACCAGAAACAAGCAAAAACTTAAAAGGCAGTGTATGGGTTAATTATATCTTATATATAAATACGGGAGCAATTTGTTTTAGTTGATTTTTAAGTATCTTATCGTCCACCGATTTTAATGAAACACACAGTGCCAGCTCGCTAATCCGAAAGTGAGTAATCCGAATTATCCAGTAATCCGAATTGAATTTATGACGTATTACATACTCTATAGTCCGCATTGATTGCAAGCTCGCTGAACCGAATTTTTATTTTCCTGCTTTTTATACCCTTCGCCAAAGGTAAAGGGCATATATAACTTTGTTATTGCGTTCGCAATTTTTACCAAATTGATCTTAGACCCTATAAGGTATATATATTCATGCTCCTTGTGAAAAGGGAAGCTCAAATCCGCTTGTCTGTCTGTCCGTCCGTCTGTTGAAATGAACTCAGAATTTCTGAAAGAAAACTTTCATAGTATCAAGCCAGACTAAAGATAGTAGTTGTAAAATGGATCTAATGAAACAGTACTAACTGATCAAATATAACTCTTAAAAATATTTATTGGCTAAAAAAAATAGAATTTTATATGATGACCACCTAAGGCAAGAAAATTACTGCCAATCAAATAAATGAAAGTGTATCTAAGAATCTAAAATAAAATGTGAAATTGTATTAAAAACATTTGCAAATTTGTATACAATTTGTCATTTGAAAAATCGTCAAATTTAGTTAATAAATCGTCCAATCTTCAATAAACCATTTTTGTACCTAAAAATTGTCAAATCTGGCAGCCGTGAATTGAATATGGATAAGTTAAGTATTTCGCGATTGAATAATAGTACTTGAATCAATCTTTCTGTGCTTGATTCAAGAAACTCGGTACTCACTGTGAGTACGGATGGGTTGATTTTTCTTTTGAGTGTATGATAAAAAAAAAAAATATTATATTTAAAAAGGCTTTAATTTTATCATTTTTGATTATTAAGAATAAAATAAATTTGTTTTGGAACCCTGGTGGCTTGTGTTTTATTTTCGAATATGGTGATTTATAATCAGAGAAGACAAAAAAAAGCAAAAAACAAAGTGTTTACAGCAAAAAAAATATATAAAAAAAGCACAAAAATTTAGAAAAAAAAGCAGCAAAAAAAGCATTTTTATTTTTTTAATATATACATTTAAATATAAAAAATTACAGTTATTCTATTTCTTCAGATTCGTGAAAACAGTTACAATAACCAATCATGTGGGCTTTTATATTTGTAAACATCATTTTTCTTCGTCTTTCTGTTAAAAGTGAATTGTATAAGTAGAAACTTCTTTGCACGTCAATGGATGTTGTTGGAGCAAATTTATATTTCAAAATTTCATTTCGTCATCAGGTTTAGCACCAGTTTGAAGAATGCTGTTTATTTGTAAAATTTGTTTGAACCCCGGATTTCTTTGAAATACATACTGCATTAAATTTCTTCATATATAATTTTTCATGTAGATTCTCAAGAGCTTTTCGTACATTTGACACAATATTTACACTTTCGTGAATAGCTAACCCAACTGTTTGTAGCTTTTTTTATAGCTTCCGTATACATTTGAGGTATGTATTTACCTCGAATAGAACTTTCGCTTGGAAATGAAAAATTGGCGTACTTTTGAAACATGTTTTTGAAACTGGGATGGCTTACTTTTTTTACTGGTATATTGGTCTCCAACAAAAATTTACTTATATCTTCGTGAAATATATTAGCAGTAATAGTAACAGGAAATTCCGTTATAAGTTTTTGTGGACGATTTTCTTGGCAAGCAGCTAATTTGTGTTTTTTGTACTAAAATGTTGCTCCACATTGCACTTCTTTTCGCTATTAATTTTACTCGAACACACATTACAAAAAAGCCAATCTTTTTCAACTTTAAAAACTTCAGGATACAATTTTACCATTTTTAGCAAAAATAACATATCTGACTTTTCTTTCGGCATTTTTTTTTATTATTTTTTCGTTCACAACGGCCGGCTTGCTTATTTTGTTTTAAACTCAAATAAGTAACATGGCTGTTTTTTTTGGGATGGTAAGTTTATTAATTTTAGTTGTAATAAAGCGCCCAAAAACGTTGAGTCCACAACTAACATATTTTTGTTTTAACCCAGAAAAAAGTTGTCAATTATTTTTTTTTCTCATGTTTTCTCAAAAAAATATTTTTACGTAAAAATTATGTTAAAAAAGTTATTTTACAGCAAAAACATAGGAAAAAAGCAAAATAAGCACCATAATAACAAAAACAGCAAAAAAAGCAAATATGGGCAAAAACAGCAAAAAAGAAGCAAAACAGCAAAAAAAGCAAATTGGTCTTCTCTGTTTATAATACATAATTACAGCACATTAAGTAAGCCGAATATCTCGTTAATCAGAATCAGGGTCTTCAATCATTAATTCGGACTAGCGAGCTGGCACTGTATATCGTTTTAAAGGTATTTCTGTGTAGATATGCACAATATAAATTTCTTTTTAAATTTTTAGGATTTTGGTGTTTCAAATCATTTTAAATTATTTTGCAGCCACATGCACACACATGTGTTAACGGTGCACAGTGGCGCCATTTGAGTTTTTTCGTTGCAAAAATCATATCTTTTGAACCGAATAAGATAATTGAACAGTTTAAACAGCATATGATAGATAACTGTTCAGCCTATGAAATGAGCGTTTGGAAAGGGTACTACGCTTTGTAGGGGCCTACTTATGGGTTATCAAAGTTAAAATTAGTAGAAAAATCAATTTTGTGGTAACTAAAAAAAATTATTTTTACATTTTTAGATTGTTTTTATTTTTTTTCTTTAGGGTTTTATGTTTTAAATTATTACCCAACAAATTAAAAAAAAAATAATTTTTTTTTTTTAAATTTATTTTTTCAATTTTCTGTAAAATATTCATCACAATTCGTAGGAGAAGGTATATCTAAAAGACTAACCATTTCTAAACTATAATTATTTTGTTACTCTATTCGTGACTTCACATGCCGCAGGGAAGAAATAAGTGGATCGGAAGATGCTGCCAACATGTTGAAGAGGTCCTTATTTTGCCTTACCCTTGATGCTTTGAATGTGTTCTGCAATCTATATTTTTTATAAAATTTGTTAAGAGACTCCTGTGCTTCTTCAGAAAGCTCTCCAATTGGCAAAGACTGGTACTCAATTATATCTTTGCCATGCGCCAATATTTTATGGACGGTCGGGGTCAACTTCTTCTGTGGATACATTTCTGCTAAAAAAGATGCAGTTTTCGACGCATACTCTCCATATTTTGTAGAATTTACATTTTCTTTGCAGTTTAAAACATCCAAGATCGTTCCCAATCTTTTCACGATTTGATTGTCAATTCCAATGATTCTAGTTACTGCCTCATCATTTTCAAAAAATCTCCTAGAAGTGTTTCCATCGTTTGAGTTACCGTATCCGTGCTTGGGACAGTCTACTTTTAGTCCAACTTGTTTAAAAAAAGCATCCTGTATTTGCTTCTTTCTGATCTTTTCCTTATCCTTTATTGATGTATTTTCATCGAAGTTTTCCTCCTCTTGTGGTAGGGTATATGCCAGTTTTAGCAAGAATTCCATACACCTTATCCTTGCGTGCAATGGTGACATTCCATATTCGTAATTCTCCTAATTTGTAGAATCGTTTAAATTACCAAAGTTCTTCTGACAAATAATAATAAAAAATCGATAATAAAAAATATAAAAATAAAACGAAAAAAGGGGTTTAAATAGGTTTTTGCTAAATTTTTCCTCCAATATAATTCTGTCTATATATATGTATATGATAACTAATTGAAATATGTTATAATTAAGCAGAAAAAGATACTAATCTTAAACTCTTTACAACTAATTATATAAAATTGAGATGTAACATATTATATATGAAATAAATTTAATTGAATTGAAAAAAGTTCTTCTGACTCTTTTTGCAAATCGGGCATGACATTGTTGAGGTTGTTCCTGTCAGTTCGTTTACGACTTTTCCGTCAACCATGGTCAGGTGGAACTCGTAATTGCATTCAATATATTTTCCTTCTCCAATTTGCAGCTTTGTAGGCTTAATCTTGCTTATTTGTTCTTCAATGTCCTTCACCGTAGTCCTTATGAGTTCTGCCGATTCCCTTGCAAACTGAAACATTAGTGGTCGGCAATAATGCACTGATGACGGACGTGGATTTTTCCAGTGTAGGGAATCATCCGATTTTAGCCGCAAATGAACAACAGATGCCATAAACATATTTCCGTCCGATATTGTAGCGTCATCGGAAGATATCCTTTGCTTATAAACGCTTTGTCCGGATGATCCATCGCAGCCCCATTTGCTGATCAATGTCAACTTCTCAGGAAGAATTTTCACTTCCGTGAAAAACTTTGGTGTGGTTGACTTTCTAAACAGTTCAAATAATTTTAAATTGTTCAACGCCATGTTTTCAGTACTTAAATTGTTTAATGGTTTCAGTAATTGTTGCGCCAACTTTCAGGCGTAGGCTAATCCAGGCATTATGCTTATTTTGCAATATATAGGCTTATGCTACCATGCCTAAAAATTTACCTGTTCCCTGCATACATATGGATTTAGGCTAAATAATGCAATTTTGATATTATGCACGTGTCCAAATAAGATTTGTGCCTACCTGTAGGGACCATAAGTCAATATTGTTCCTGACCATTTGTACGCCAAAGTATTGTTTATGTGAGGTACGTACCTGCTAATTTCAATGAGTAGTTTTTTTCAAACTATTAGATCAAACTACTGTCAGTCAAAACATATAAGGGATGGACGCCATACAATTTCTGCAACCATGTCTTTTTGAACTTTTTTACCTCTAGAAGCCAAACGGGCACGTACGGGCAGATAAAACCTTTTGAATTATGTAAAGAAATAATCAAAGAACAGGTTTTGCACGTATGGCAAATATAGAAAAATATAGTTTTTTTTTATTTTCCGTCAAAGTTGAAAAATAGTGAAAAAACGGATAGTTTTTAAATAGTGATTTACCAGGAGAAACACAAAGCAAACAGTTAATTTTTTTTTTATCATTATACATTTAATAAATACATCAATCAATACAAATAAAAAATAAGGCGATTCGTTACCTATTTTTCGTGATATTACACCTGAAATCGCAACAAATTGACTAAAAATTGTGTGTTTTTTTGAAAACCGAAAGTCGGTCAAATTTGAACGGTTATATCTTCTAAACTAAAAATGTGATATTATTAAGAGTGGCATATTTGAAATCGTTGAAAAGTTTCCTATAACATGGGTTTATTCAAAACTTCGTCGGCACTCATGAAAATTTTGATTTTTGCAACCTCGCTTGCTCTACGGGCG
Source organism: Pollenia amentaria (assembly GCA_943735925.1). Taxonomy (NCBI): domain Eukaryota; kingdom Metazoa; phylum Arthropoda; class Insecta; order Diptera; family Polleniidae; genus Pollenia; species Pollenia amentaria. The sequence continues at coordinate 219,589,015 of OX031006.1, read as the reverse complement.
CCACTGTGCGGTGGTTGAAAAATCTTCTGAAGACACTACATACCAAATCCCTAAGCATCATACGATTTTCTACGTTTTTTAACTACACAGGGCCATAAAATGAGTTTTAGATGTAAACTTATAACCGATACGCGTATATCTTTTTTTGTCCCACTTCAAGAATAAGTTAGAAGAACATTTTTTTTTTTTTTTGTTGGACTGTGTTATTGGCTCTTCTTATATAATACCTATGAGAATTTTGCTTAACCTTGGAGGTATCAAGAATTTCACTTTGTATAAATATTTTGACCAATCAAAATATACGTGTTTGAAATGTACTCAATTAAATTTGTCACTCATATATATTCCGATTGATCAGCAATTATTACACTGTGCTAGTTAAAAAAAAACAATTATGATAATTAATAATTATAATAATATAATAATTAATAACAATAAATAATTATTAATAACACTGTGCTAGAATTTGACACTTTTTATGAGACAAGGCGGAGGACCTGGCGTTTTAACCTAATTCGGGTACGCTGAATTCAGTGGGGTCTATCGTTTTTTTAGGTTATTTAAATTAAAAAAACATTATTTTTCTGGGCATGCTGTACAAACATGATTACACGAACATGTGTGTGTGGTATGCTGAATGTTTGTTTAAATTTCAATCTCTTTACTACAGTGACGTAAAAAAGACGCAGTCACCCTACTCTTATAAAGGTGGCATGTAAAAATTTCAGAGTGGTTAGTGTGTATGCAGTGTACATTTATGAGGTAAAGTACAAAATTATGTTATGAGGTTGATATTAATTTTAAAGCTGATTATACCAAATATTATTTAGATATCTTCAGCTATACGAAATTTTTTGTTTTAAAGTGATTCTAGAGAGGGGTTTATATGGTACCTATGGTCAGGAATGGCATTTGTATTAGACCTATGGTCAAACATGGAGCAATTCAAGTAAAATTTGGTAAGATTATTTAGATAATCCTCTTATGAGCATGTCATTATTACTGGCGATTTTAATTCGAATATTTTAGTAAACCCTTATCTAACCGACAATATGCTCACACTTGGCTTAAATTCCCCGAACACAAATAATGCTACACATTTTACAAGTACCAACAACACACTTCTTGATCTTTTCTTCGTCAGTGATATTGCGAAGGTGTTACTTTATGACCAATTGTCTGCCTCCTGCTTCTTGCGCCATGACCTAATTTTCATTACGTATAAGTTTCAGCTAAATGTACCTGAACGATTTATTAGATAGTAGGTTAGAGGCAAAATTGTGGAGAATTGATTGGTGCCATGTTGACGACCAACTCGCTTTTCTACAAAGTAATCTAGATTATTTGTACAATCTTTCGGTTCCCTTGAGAACAAAAATTGTAAATCGCCACAAAAAGCCCTGGTTTTCTCATGACATAGAACAGGAGATTAGTCGCAGAGATTGTCTTTATGCTCGGTGGAAACGTTTTAAAACCGCAGAATTGTATGAAGAGTACCGAGTAACACGTAAAGCTGGGATCACACGATTGCCGCAATGCACCAATGTTCACACTTTTTAATACCCAAATCGTGTGACTGCACAACCAAATGCCTTATGTACCAATCGAGGGCAATATTGTGCTTACTTTTACCAATAAAATGCAACCCTAGTACGGTAATCGTGTGACTACTTGATATGCAACCGCGCGTCAATAAAAATGACAAAAATGTACCAATATTTATTGGGTTCTTGTGCGGCAATTAAACAACACAATACGCGCCAATATTTGCCTTTTTTTAATAAATTTACTTTTGTGTGTTTCTTTTAGTAGGAATAAATTAAAAATAAAAATTTAATTTATCAAAAATAAAAATTGGTAATTTAGCAAGTCATTAATAAATAAATTTATAATAAATTTTGTATTCCCGAAAATAACTTTTGATAGGTATAAATATATTTATTTTTTTAAATTAGTGCAATAGCTGTTCAGGACAATATAAAAGAATATATACAGAAAAACGGAGCAAAATGTATTGAAATTCTTTAAAGCGAATTTATTTTTGAATATAAATATTCTCTATTTCAGTATTGTGGTTATTTTATTGAACTGTTAATGGTTTTTAATCCAAATTCAGATATTTTTAATTAGGCTTCAGTTCATTGAATTTAATTTTCATTAAATTATTTTTATGAAGACAGGAATTTTTACAACATGAAATTAATTAAAATATAATTGATAATTTTTCATTCTTGACTCTCTTTCTCTATTTCTTTATATATTTAAAAAACAATTTTACTCTGTTTAATTTTTGGAATTTCATATAGGTATTTTACTTAAAAAAATTAAAATAAAACTATTTAACAAAAATTTGTTTGAATATATGATACAATTTTCTTATTTTTAATGAACAAGCTACCACAACAGCTGTTTTCGCAGTTGACACAAGTAAGAACAATAGTGTGACTGTGCTGTGGCAATTATTGTACCCATTTCGCTTTATACCAACTAGCGGCAATTAAATTTGAATAAAACAGGGCAATAGTGTGATTTCAGAATATTTTATTGGGGCAATTTCATTATTGTGCGTCAATAAGCACAATCAAAATTGTGTCATATTGGTGCATTTGCGGCAATCGTGTGATCCCAGCTTAAGATAACAAACATGCTGATTAAAAAAGCCAAATCTGACTATTACGCCTCGAAGTTCTCAACTGCCATTGACTCGAAGAAAACGTGGCAAACGATTGGTGAAATCGATATTGGCAAACCTGTTGTTCAAGTACACTGTTCAGCCGCTGCAAACGCCTTAAATGCTCAATTTTTAAATATTCCAACTGTTCAACCAATTTCTGATTACTACAATTTCCCTAGTGACATTTTAAACAATAGTTTCACTTTTGCAAACGTAAGCCAATGTGATGTTTTATCCAGCCTTTTGTCAGTAAAATCCCATGCAATTGGTGTTGATGGGATAGATCCTAGGTTTATTAAAATTTTAATTCCAAGACTTCTTCCTTTCATAACGTTCGTTTTCAACAAGATTTTTACAACCAGCTGCTATCCTAAAATGTGGAAACTTGCTAAGATTATTCCTTTACCGAAAACTAATTCTGATTACAGGCCCATAGCAATTTTACCATTTTTATCTAAGGTTTTTGAAAGATTAATTCACAACCAAGTATCACAGTATCTTGAATCTAACAATATGCTCAATGATCGGCAATCTGGTTTTCGTAAAAATCATAGTTGTATAACGGCCCTGGTAGATGTTTCAGAGGATATAAGGCAACAGGTAGACTGCGGTAAATTTACATTTTTAGTTCTCTTGGATCATTCAAGAGCGTTTGATATGGTTGACCATAACATTTTGTGTAATAAACTTAACCACATATTTAGATTTGCACCAACTGCCACAAGTCTGATATCTTCCTATCGAACAGATAGATATCAATACGTTGAAACAACTACCTCAGTTTCAAGCTCTTTGCCATTAAGTCGAGGTGTTCCACAAGGATCAATCTTAGGCCCGTTACTTTTTTCGTTATACGTGAATGATCTTCAGAATAGGCTTGGGCACTGTAGGGTTAGATTGTATGCGGATGATGTTCAGCTTTATATTAGCTGCAGTAACACCGCAATTAATGAATGCGTAGGGACCTTAAACCAGGAGTTAGGTCGCGTTTACGAGTGGGCCACCGCTAATGGTCTGGCAATTAATCATCCCAAGTCCAAGTGTTTGATTATTAAAAAGCGATTAGTAAAACTTGGGGGCAATCCTATTTTAACTTTAAACAAACAGTCCATTGAAATAGTAAACTCTGAAAAAATTCTTGGTATTTTCTTTAATAACACCCTCACTTGGACTAACCACGTAAATTTTGCATGCGGCCGAACGTTTTCAATATTAAGGAATCTGTGGCAAACTCAGTATTGTACTCCTATTAAAATCGGAAAACTCATTGCTAAATCTTATGTAATACCGATATTATTGTATTGCTGTGAACTATTTGCCAGCTACGATAGCGAAAGCAAAAGAAAACTTAATGTGGCGTTTAATAACATTGAGATATGACCATATTTCCCCCTACGTTACATTGCTTTACGGAGTTACTTTTGATGATTACTTAAGAGTGCGTATTTTACTGTTTATGCACAAAATTTTATACACACATCAGCCTGGGCATCCCTATACACGTTTAAATTTTTCAACACTTAATAGAGGTAAAAGACTTCTAGCATTTGGTCATCGAACACTGATTTCTAAATACTATTTCTCTATTAATGCAATCAGTCTATGGAACGGAATTCCCTATACATCACAAGCCACTTGTCATTTTTCACTCTGAATACAGATATATTTCGTTTTAGTAATTTCTGATTATATAAAAGTATAGAAATGTATTTTTTAAACTATTCTGGTTTTACATTTTTCATTTTTCGTTTCTTTTTTACCTTTTTTTCTAGCTTATTTTTATTAAATCTTGCTTGTTATTAAATTTTTAAATTTTATTGGAAACTTTAAGACTACTATTAATTAAATTTAACGCAATTTTTTATTTTTAATTTAAGTTTTGATTGATTGTATTTGCATATGCTCAGTTCCATACTGCAATATAAGACTTAAGTCTTGTGTATGGAACATCGAAAATTGACAAATAAAATAAAATAAATAAATAAATAAAATAAATAAAAAGCTTGGACCAAACCAGTCCCGATTGGCATCCCTAGTATGAACATGTGTTTTGTACGAAATATCTGTCCATTCGTCAACCACAATTTAAAACCTTCTATGACATTGTTTGGTTTCTTAAATTTTTAGTTCTTGGTGTATCTATAAATAAAACTGGTGACATTTCCCCATATCAACGATTTTACCGGAATGTTGTAGCTCTTAAGATATGCTGAAACTACTTAAGGTTTGTTTGTGCCTTAACGGGCACTCCGACCTTGGCAATACAATGGGCTAACATTTTACCCAATGATACATTTTTGGCAGCGAATTTTAGTAATGTATTATTTTCCGTCTCTTAAGAACTACTTGAAACTGAGCCAAGTTTTGTTTTACGCTCATTAATACTAATCTTGTGGATTAATCACATGTGACTAATAATTCGTCACGTCGGAGATCATTTGCAACTTATCATTTATGGGCACTTCACACACCTTTCTTTGTGTTTTTAATCCCACGCGAAATATCTCAGAGATAAAATCTGTATAAAAATATATTTAATATTAAGAATACTCTCACACAAATTGCTATTTACCTTTTGAACTAATTTTCTTTGTACATAATGGGTGATTCAAGTAGAGATACTTTTTTCAATAACCTTCTTTTGACAGATCACGTCTGAGTCGTGTCATGCTGTCATGTTCTTTTTGTTTAGTATTAATTGGCATTTCATAATGGAAAGACTTACGCCTGAACAACGTTTACAAATCGTTGAGACCCAGCATTCGTTCTTGGATAATATTCGACCGAATAGACCACGTCCAGCACGCTGTGAAGAAAATATAGCGGCCGTAGCTGAGAGCGTACACGAAGTCCGTGGAGAGTCGATTCGGCGTCGTTCGCAGCAATTCGGACTGACGTATGGAACGACTTGGCGCATTTTACGTCGAGATCTTAAATTGAAAGCGTGCAAAATACAGCTTGTGCAACAACTGAAGCCGCTCGACCTTCCCAAGCGACATCGCTTCCCTCTATGGGCTCTTGAAAAGTTCCAAGAAGATCCGAAGTTTTCGAGGCAAATTTTGTTCAGCGATGAGGCCCATTTCTGGCTCAATGAGTATGTAAACAAACAAAATTGCCGCATTTGGGACGAAGAGCAACCTGAAGAGATAAATAACTGTCACTTTATCCAGAAAAAAACAACGGTTTGGTGTGGTTTGTGGGCCGGTGGATTCATCGGTCCATATTTCTTTAAAAATGATGCCGCTGCGAACGTAACTATCAATGGCGACCGTTATCGAAATTGAAGCTCGTGATCTCGGCGACATTTGGTTTCAGCAAGACGGCGCCACTTCCCATACATCGCATCAATCAATGGATTTATTGAGAGAACACTTCGGTGAGCACATAATTTCACGTTTTGGGCCGGTCGATTGGCCACCAAGATCGTGTGATATCACACCGTTAGACTTTTTCCTGTGGGGATATGTAAAGTCTTCAGTTTATGCGGACAAACCCGCTTTGATTCAGGCCTTGGAGCAAAACATCACGCGTGTCATTCGCCAGTTACCAGTCGAAAATTCACAATGGACCTCATTGGTCTCCAAGTGGATATGCGCCCTTGGGCGCATAACCCTTCTTACCCTAACCAAACCTACCAGTCGAAATGCTCGAACGAGTCATCGAAAATTGGACTCAACAGATGGACCATCTGCGACGTAGCAACGGTCAACATTTGATAGACATAATCTTCAAAAAATAAATGCCAAAGAATGTTCTTTCAAATGATAATAAACATTCCCCATTAAATTTGAATTTTCTGTATTTTTTTTTTTAAGTAGGGAACCTCGAAATGGATCACGCTTTATTAGATCATGTGGTATATGACGTAAAATATGAAGAAAAAGGAAATATCTGAAAAAAATCACTAAAACTGCATACGTCTTTTTTCTATTTATTAAAAAACATTACACAAATAATATACATGCATATGTATGAACTTATCAATATCTATAAAATATATAAAAATAATTAATTCATCCATTTGTTTTATATCACGTATTAAATTTTTATATTTTTAAATGAACTGAACTGAATGAAGATTTATTTTTTTAGAAATGTTAACTTATGCAAGCTTTAAAAACCCATCGATAATTATCGATAGTTTTTAAAACTTACAATACATCCTACAAAATACAAAACATTTATAACAAAATCAGTAGAATACGAATTCCCAATTAATCGTCAGAAACTTAAGTCTATTATATAAAATTATGTCTAATGGTTGTCATTTTAGCGTCATCGTCCAAAACTTCAATTTTTGTTAATGCGATTTTTTTAAATTTGTGCTTTGGAATTGGGTTAGTGTCCAGATTCTGAAATTCTAGTCTTGCAATGTTTGTATTTAATCAAGTCTTTCCTCTTCCCCTTTTTATATTTTACATATTTAAGTTAAAAAGTGTAAAAATTTCAAACCAAAATAGAATTGCAGAATACATGAAACTGAGTACCCCTTACCAATCTTCTCACCTCTCTCACCAATAAACTCAAATATTGCTGTAACAAAAAATTAAAGTCTGGCAGACGGAAAATTTAATAAGTTGGGTTTACAGAAATGTTTTATCATTCTTTTTTTTATATTTATATCCCAAGCTGAATATTGTTCAAATAAAAATTATTTTTTTGTTGTTTTAGAGCTTTTATTCAACAAAATTTGTAGAAAATACAATTATTCAAAAAAAAATATTTAAATAAAAAAAGTTCTATTGATTTTTTTATAAATAAAAAAAATACTGGAATTAAAAACAAACATTAAAAGTTAGAGGATTTAGTATTCGAAAAATTAAAAAAAATTCACGATATTTTGTAGAAGAACATTCTAGTTACTAGCCTAACACAAGTTTCCTTGTCATTGCATTAAATCGTAAATTCGGGGGCATAAGAGCTGGCCAAAAACTAAAACCAATGTTTGATTTTTTAAGTTGAAGTGAAGTGCAATTCAGTGAGGTTGTTTTAAGGTTGAATCGTTTGAAACAACTGTAAGAAGGGCATGGTCTAGACTCTTAACATTGTCGTTAAACTTCCTTGCCGGTGTTTTCCAAATACCAACATGCAGCCATGTTCTGGAAATCGAAATCGAATTCGAGTGATATTAAAATGACACATATTTTGGAAATTATCCTGTTATAAATATCGACAAAATAGTTCCTTCCATATACTTCATACTTTCAGTACTACTTATCTCATTTAAAAATAAATTAAAATTTTTAGTTTATTCAATACAAAGTCTTAAAATATTTTATTCAATAAGATTGGAAAATTTGTATCTTATTCGTAACTTTTAAGTAAAAATTTTTTAAAACAAATGTATGCTCTTTCTTCTACATATATTTAAATCTATTTTTATAATTGGGTATATGATGAAAAATGATCGATTTCAAAACGATCTTTTTATGCACTGTTGAATTGAAGAACTAATGTAGGAATCTTTGGATATCGGAAATACAAATTAATCTCCGAGTGATGAATTAATATGATGAATTAATAAATTGATTTATTTTGTTGTATCCAAAGAACTTAAAACCCCAATTGGAATATTAAGGTTTGCAAAATAAAACAATTATTTTAGAAAAGGAAATATATTGTTAAATTTCTAGAAGGTTTACCTTAAAAAGTAACTGTTATATTAAAATTTATGGTAAAACCGGAAACAAAATCTTTCTGCATTTTAGCTGTTTTTTATTGGGATTTAGGCCTTGTACGGGAAAGAGACAGGACTATTTTAATAAATTTCAGCTCTTGTATATATTTTAACAAGGAGGGAAAACTTTGCTCATCTCAGTTGGAAATGCAAAAGGCACAATAATGCATTTTGGCATTAACATTGCCGCCCGCCTTGCAGTATATGCAAAGAAGGAAACAAATATGTGTTCGATTTTTATGCCAAAGATTTTATTTCGGAATGGAACTAAAAACTAAAACTTAATAATAATTAAATAATAAGATGAAAATATAAACCTTCATAAGTTTAATTCTGTGTGTTGTTTTTTTTTTTTTTTTAATTCAATGGAAAAAGGTTATGTACAAATTAAATGAAAAAAAAGAAAAGTTTGGAAAATTCATGATAGTTTACGTTATGTTTTTTGCTATTTGGCCTACAAAGTGCATTTGTTTATAACAGACATGGGCCATATATAGTCCAACCGAACATTGTACTCTGGGCTGTTGGAAAGCCAGTCCGGGATAATACTCCCTGACACATTACTTTGGGATACAGATCCACGCCAATTACAATATCAATTGAAGCGGACACATAGAATTTAGAATCGGCGAGAAACAGGTCGCGAAAATTCTTTTTGTATGACTCCGGGAGCGAGTGCGCCGGGGTTTGTAATGAAATCCGATGGTCAACACGGAATGTGCCTTCGATTCTGGAGGACGATTCAAACTGGGACTTTAACACAATTGGACAAATTGTTTCTTCCCGAAGTGTATAGGCTGTCAGATTCAGCTTGTCAACTAACCGCTTTGAAACGCGACTAATCGGCGATCTCGAATCCAACAGGCATCGTGCATGTGACGTCGTTGATCCAATTTTGACCAACGCTTTTGGGAGCAACACCAATGTGCTTTGTTTTAGGATCGCGGATAAGGCTGCCGACTTCGACGTGGATGGAGGTGATGAGTCGCGTTTTGAATGTTCTTTAGTGGAATCTCGCTTGTTAGCTGATGTTGAAGCTTGCGACATCGGTGAACGTGATCGGGAACGTGCAGGCAATAAGTCTTTGGCAAGTCGGGGATTTACATTGAATAATGTGTGGTGAGATTTATGGCAATGTTTGCATCCGTGCTTGGAAATACACGTGCCCTGAGAATGGTCATGTGCCAGACAGTTCGAGCAATACTTGTTGTCACGGACTGCACGGATACGATCGGACATATTCATTGCCAGAAATTTGCGGCAAGTTCGGAGTGGATGAGGAGTTTTGCACAAATTTGTTTTGTGACTAAAGCTAACACTACCAAATTTTGTGATCGTTCCGTTTTTTACCATAGACTTTCACCCTCACTCTCGAAAAATAGGTCAGTACCAGCGTTGTCGTTTTGGTTTTTTTTTTACCAAAATCGGTTACTTTTCTTCTCAGTGTGAACTTGTGTACTTTTTTCCATTTTGGCTACTTTTTTCTCAACTGAAAAGTAGACAATTCACTTTGGCTTTTTAAAATGGAAACGAGTTAGCTTTCAGTTTCTTTTTCAAGTTGAATGTTTCAAATTAAGTTCAAGAAAACAGCTAATAGAAATTTTAATGAGCATCTTTTTCGATTTTCTTTATAAGTTGTTTTCTTGATGAAACCTCGAAAATAAATTGCTTTAAAATTGCGTGCAGCCTTCGTCACGGCTATAAATTTTTGTGAATTTTAACAAGAAGTATGTGTAACATCTTGAAACCAACACTTGATCGGGTTGTCTGCTGCAGGGTTAGTACTACGAATACCCGCTTCGCTTTCCTGGATATAAATTGTTTATAATATTGATGCATTCATACTCTATTTATACTCTTTTTCATTTTATAACGATTTTTTATGTAACCGATTATCATTAAGGCCAAATAATCTAAATCTAATGTAAATAATAATCACTATTAATTTTTAACTAATAATTACTATCACCACTTCTTTTTACACTTTACCTAAATGATCTTCACGATCACTTAGGGGGTGGTTTGATATTGAACGATGTAAATGTGCGTTTGCTTCTTTATGCAGATGACATTGTTTTTTTTAGCAGACGATATAGAAGTTATGCAAAATATGGTAAAAAACTTAGAAAGCTACTGTGATCAATGGAACATGGAAGTAAACATGATCAAGTCAGAAATGATGGTGTTCAGGACAGCTGGAAGACTTGCAGCTAGAGAAAAAATTATATACAAAAATCAAGAAGTAAGAATAGTGAATGAATATAACTATATGGGTGTAATCCTGACACCAAAATTGAGTTTTAAAAAACATGTTGAGAAGAGAAACATTGCATCTAAAAATAGCATTAATGCAACGTGGAGCAGCTTTATGAATAAGCCCAACGTAACTGTAAAAGTGAAATGGAAACTTTTCCAAGCTGTATGTCGTTCAATACAAGCATACGCTGCTCAAGTATGGGGCTATTGTTTGTATGATGAAGTAGATAAACTTCAACGGTACTTTTTAAAAAGAATTTTAAAACTACCGGACTTTACACCAAACTATGCATTGTCACTTGAAACTAAAGCAGAATGTAGCTATTTTTACACGCTAGATTTGTATATGAATTATACATACAAAAAATTATTTCAATACAGACAAAATCGATTACCACATTAATTATCTCTGATGATGTTACAAAATAATATATTTTGGGCAAAAGACATAAACGCAATGGGCAGGGAATTTGGTATAAGTTTTGGTTTTGAAGATAGTTTTGCGCCAGAATTATTGATTCAAGAATTAAAATCAAAAACTCTTGAAAATATGAAACAACTAGCTTCAAACAGAACATCGCGTTTTTATAAAAACTTGGACCATAACTTGTCGGTAAATTACATCGATAACATAAAAAACCAATGGCAACTTGGAATTATTTTTAAAACAAGATCAGATTTGTTACCATTAAACGCAAATACATTTAATACAGCTGAAAATAAATCGTGCACATTATGAAATACAGGAGAAGATGAAAATTTTCAACACTTTATGGCAAAATGCCCAATATTTAGGGAATTCCGAAACCGATACTCTGAAAAACCATATCTCAATGGAATGGAACTTATAAACATTTTGAATGGTAAAATACCCAATGGGTGGAAGAGGACTTATAACTATGTCGAAAACGCTTTAAAGTATAGAGAAATTATAGCTGAAGAATTCATGTAATAATATATTTAATCATTATATCTACCAGAGCTGTAAATGAATCATTCATTTTTGAATTAATTCGTGAATCATTCATGCATTGAATTAGCAAATTTTGAATAAATTCTTTTCACACAAATAAATGAATTGAATTAAATTTGAATCAATTCAAACGAATTAGGCAGAAATGAATTTAAATTCGTTTCTAATTCAAATGAATCTGAAAAATGAATTGCAATTCATTTTGACAAATTCAAATGAATCTGTAAAATGAATTGCAATTCATTTGAATTGAATTGATTTTGAATTAATTCAAATGAATTAGAAAAAAAAAATTAACAATTCATTTCCGACTCATTGGAATGGAATTGATGGTAATTTGAATTGACTTTGTAAGTAAATCTAAAGTATGCATCACTGTCGTTTTGTTATTCAACAATTTTTTTTGTAAAAGACAGCAAGCTCGTTTTGTAAATCACCTAGCAAAGTCCAAAGCCAAAAAATTCTTAGATTTAAAATTAAAAAGGCTTTTTTAAAATTTAATGCGCCGTTACCAACGTCAGCTACTGTTGAAAGATTATTTTCGTACGCCTCTATTCTAAGCATCCCTAAACGTGGATCTCTTTCAGATGATAATTTTGAAAAGCTATTGTTGTTGAAGGCGAATGATGCATTCTAATTAAATCTAATTAGCCTTATTTTGTTACTAAAATAATAGCATAATTAGTTGATGCAATTAATTCCTATTATATGTTGCCCATTTACTAAAAGAATGTTATAACTCCCAAAAACACCACTTTTGATTTAGTTACACAGAAATATTCGTTATATTCTGCTTCATATTCTGTCGAAATTTTATAATAATAACTTGCATAATCTCCGAGTAAGAAGATAATATGTTCTATAAGATTCCTTCTTTTCAGTGTAAATTGGTTGTCAGTTAAAAATGTTTAATGCGTTTGTGCAAAATCGTGTTTTTTTTTTGTTATGACACTCTTTTAGTAAATGAACGCATATGCTTAAGGCTAGTTTACACTATCACACATTTCTAACGTATTCCATAATACTTTGTGTGAGAGAAATCTAATGAGTTTTGTTGTGACTGTCAAAAAATCTAATGTAACATTACAGTTTGTAGTCACACTATCACACACTATCAGTATATAAAAATGCATAAATTATTAACAGAAAAACCAAAAACATAACAAACATAACAATTCTTGAACTAAAACGAGCAAACAAAAGAATAATTTATAATTATGTAATACATATTTTTTAATTAATACATATTAATAAATTTAAACAATAAACTGTAAGATCATTTTATTAGTTATATCAATAGTTTAGGAAAATCTTATCAAATAATAAAAATAATTTGGCTTAAATGTTTAGGATTTCAGCGTTTATGTTCTTTAGTTTTGATTAAACTTGACTTTGAAAACATTCTTTCATTTATCGTAGATGTTCGAGAAATCAAAAGCAACCTATAATACAAAATATCTTATTTCTCAGTCCTCTTCCAGGATTTTTCCTGTTTTAATTTTTTAAAATTTTTCACACCTCGCATTATTTCGTTTAATGCTGTTAAGAGATTGATATGCGAAGATATGAGAAGAAACAATTAACTAAACGCATACATATACAAATTACGGGAAACAAAAGGCTGTTAACAGCTTACACTTATTTAAAATGGAGATCACTGAACACCTTCTTTGTTTGTATGAAAAAATATTTTCTGAACACGTACCTTTTGTATATGAGACAAAACAATTAATTAAAAATACAAAAAAAATATATAATAATAATACAAAAAGTTAAAAATTTTGTTACATCGGTTAATCGTTAATCGAAAATACGCAATTTTAAATTAAACGATCAGTTAAGGTAGTAATGAATCGGTTAACCGATATTTGACGATAAAATCCAAGAAAAGTCTGACCAGTAAATTGATGAAACTTTAGCTTCATTTTTTACAATTTCTATTTACTTACTAAGCTTTATTTGTAAGATGATAATTGTATAATGTAATTTGGAAACTGTTAAAAGATTTTTGATCTAGACAAACGTTTTGTAAAAGCAAATAATAAATTATAGGAATTTAATAAATTTTTAATTTGAGATATTTTCCCAAATTAATTTTAAATGAGTTTTAATTTGTAAGTTGTTAAGCATGCCTACATATATGAACCAGTAGACTTCAAACATATTTTTGAAAAGTTGCAAACAAAACCTCTTAGCCAGAATTATTGTAGGAGAATTATTTCTCTTCTTTGTTGGTCCCCACGATCAGTTAAAAGAAAAGAGAACTTGAAGTTTTATTTTACTTAATTTAAACTCATTTATTCAAATATATTATTTATTTAAAAATTCATTAAATTATTTTATAAAGAACAGTTAAATCTTTAATTTAACTTAAAATAAGAAGTCCGCTTCTTCCCGTTGATGATAGAATAGTGCCCTTTTTTTAAATCTTTTTTACAGTTTTATTTAAGCATCATTGCTCTGCTGCTGAAATTGTTAATCTGTATAATTGTATGTATGAACATGTATGTACATTGATTTGTACAAACAAGTGCATGCATACATATTAATGTTGTTGCGTTTATAAAAAATTGACCGTTAGGTATTGTCAACATTTTAAGTAAATATTTAGCAAGTTAAAGCAGAAAAAGAAAATATTTTGTTTTGGAGACTTAAAACTTTTGTAGGGTTTGCAGTCAATGTTTTTTTTTGTTATTTTTATAATCAGTTTGGGGGAAAAAATCCCAAACATACTCCCCCACCAAGAACGTCAGTTTTTAATTTCTTCATGATGATTGGTTTCTTTTTGTGGTATTATCACGTCATTTGACGGTAGGAGGCAAATCTTGGAGATTGGGCGTTTGATGTACTTGTTGTTGCAGTAAAGTGTTACAACTCTTACTAAACCATCTGTACCTGGGTGGAGTTTTTCTACTTTCGCTAGGGGCCATTGTCCAGGAACACTTTTTTCGTGAAGCAAAAGAACTATATCGCCAACTTTTATGTTTTGATGAGGTTTGTTCCATTTAGGTCGCGCTTGGAGACGGCTTATAAATTCTCTGTGCCATCGAGTCCAGAAATGCTGTTTTAAGTTTTCTATTACTTTCCAGCGTGAAAGACGGTCTATAGAAACATCAAGGAGATCATCATCGGGTATACAGTTAGTTGGCTCACCAATTAAGAAGTGTGCTGGTGTAAGAACATTATTGTCAGCGGGATCAGTGGACAAGGGGCACAATGGACGTGAGTGGAGACAACTTTCTATTTGTGCTAGTAAAGTACTTAGCTCCTCGTAGGTAAGAAGGCGATCTTTCATGATGCGGCGTAAATGATGTTTTGTTGACTTCACGCCCGCTTCCCATAATCCGCCAAAATGTGGTGAGGCCGGAGGTATAAAATGCCATTTTGTACCTTGGTTTGCCATGGTTTCTTGTAAATGTTCGGGAAGGGAAAGTTTATTACGGTGATAGAGAACTTGGAGCTCTTTGTTAGCTCCTACAAAGTTTGTACCACAATCTGAGTACAAATCCGTACATAAGCCCCTTCTTGAAATGAATCTTCGAAATGCTGCCAGAAAGGCATCAACATTTAAACTTGATACGGCTTCTAAGTGTATAGCTTTCGTGCACATACAAATGAACAAACAGATGTAAGCCTTGGAAGTGGTTGAAGATCGTAGGGAAGACATTTTTATAGTTATAGGTCCTGCATAGTCCAACCCACTATGCTTAAAGGGACGTGTCGGATGAAGACGAACAGCCGGAAGGTTTCCCATAAATTGCTGGCAAGTCTGAGTTTTGTACTTAAAGCAAACAACACACTTACGTTGTACCACTTTAGCTAGTGTTCGTGCTGAAAGTATCCAGTAATGGCGAACAATATACGACTGCATTAGTTGGAGGCTGCCATGTAAAGTCTTCTGATTTGCTTCTGAAATTAAAAGCAAAGATAGCGGATTCTGTTTAGATAATAACATAGGATGTTTTATTTGAAACGGAATATCAGCATTTGAAATGCGTCCACCAACACGTAGAATATCAAATGTATCCAAAAATGGGGAAAGCTTCCCAATACTACTGTTTAACGGTAGCGGTTTATTTGATTTTATGCAACGAATCTCTTCATGAAATGAAACGACCTGAGTTAATTTAATCAGTAGGAAACTGGCTTGTTTAAGTTCATAAGTTTTAAGAACGCCAGATTCCTTTTCCTTTTTTTGTAAACAGCGTTTTATATTATCATAAAATCTGAATATATATGACGTTACACGGACTAGAGTTGACCATTTTGAGAATTTCGTGGTTATTTCGGGGTATTGAAGAATACTTGGAGAATTCGTTGTAATATTATTTGAGTTAAAGATAAGCGCTGAGGAAGGAGACCCGGTAGGATGTACAGGCCAAGACTCGGGACCCATGCTAAGCCATGGGGGCCCGTTAAACCATATGTTATGATTTATTAATTCCTCAGGTTGAAGACCTCTTGATGCACAATCTGCAGGGTTGTCATTGGATGGCACATATCTCCAATCGCAGACGTCTGAAAGCCGTTGTATAATTGCAACTCGATTTGCCACGTAGACTTCCAACCTCAACGAACAGTTTTTAAGCCATGCAAGTACGATTGTGCTGTCTGTCCAATAAACGATGTTATTTATATTTAAATCAGTGTTAGTTTTGATAGAGTTTAGTAATTTAGCTAATAATGTAGCGGCGCTCAATTCCAGCCTCGGAATAGTTTCAGTCTTTAAAGGTGCTACCTTTGTTTTAGACTGCAATAAATTAACAATAACCTTACCGGAAGAGGTAACAAGTCGAGCATAGAAGGCAGCAGCATATGCGGATTTTGACGCATCACTAAAACCATGAAGTTCAATCGACGTACTTGAGGTACTTGAGCCTAGCCATCTTGGAATCTTAATTTGCTTCAAGTGTTTTAGTTTTGATCTGAAATTAACCCATCTGCGATTAATTCCCTCGGGAAGAGTATCATTCCAATCAACTTTAATTTTCCAAAGTTCTTGAAATGTAATTTTAGCTATAATTGTTGTTGGTGCAAGCCACCCTAAGGGATCGAACAACTTCGCAGCATCTGAAAGTAAACTGCGTTTAGTAATAATTTCGGAAAATTCAAAATTAACTTCAAAGAAGGAAAAATCATTTGTAGTATCCCAAGTGCTTTAGCAGAATTCATTTCTTGAATAGAAAATAAATCCCTGCTTTCAAGATCTTCCTCAGGAATACATTGGAGCAGCTGGCGGGAATTAGAATTCCATTTCCGAAGATGAAATCCACCTGATTTCAAAAGAGAACACAACTCTTTTTGCAATTTTAAAGCTTCTTCGAAATTGTCTGCGCCAGAAATCACGTCATCAACGTACGTGTCTCTGCGAAGTATTTTACTTGCTAATGGATAGCTTTTTTCCTCATCTGTTGAAAGTTGTTGTAATACTCTTATCGCTAAATATGGGGCCGACGTAGTACCGTAAGTGACAGTTTTTAGTGAATAAACAGAGATTTTATTTGCATCATCCCTCCAGAGAACGAGCTGAAAATGTTGATGATCTTCACAAATATTGATTTGCCGGAACATCTTTTCTATATCGGCAGTAAATGCTATACGATGCTTTCTCCATCTTAGAATAATTGCTGACAAATCATTTTGTAAGGCTGGTCCAGCTGAGAGTTCTTCATTGAGTGAGGACTGAGGTGGTTTACGGTTACTCCCATCAAAAACAACACGTAGTTTAGTTGTGCTGCTACTCTCCCTGAGTACACCATGATGGGGCAAGAAGTAAGCATTCTGCGGGATAGTATGAGGGTACTCATCTATCTTCACCATATGTTGCAATGATTCGTATTCTTCCATAAACTTCTGGTACTGATCAGCAAACTGTGGTCTGGTCTTAAACGTGGATTCTAGCTGCTTTAATCTTTTGAGTGCGTTGTAATCTGTGTAAGAAAAAACGGGCAACGATTGGCCTTGGAGTAATCTTTTAAATGGGAGATGCACAGTGTATTTTCCATTTTCATCTCGAGTGTAAGTTTCAGTAAATAATTTTTCGCAAAGGCCTTCTTCATTTGTTAGTGGCTTCTTTTCTATTAGCTCCTCTTGTTCCCAGAAAAGGCGTAGTTGTTTTTCTAAATAGCACAGATTTGCAGAAATATGTAAGTTTCTTGTGGTTTGACCTGTAGGTCCGGATACCATCCAGCCAAAATACGTCTCTTGCAGCAGAAAACTGTTTTCAAACTTCTTCATTCGAGGCAGAAGCAATTCGCCGTAGACGTCATTTCCAAGGAGGGGATCTATTTTTTCTGCTACCATGAATTGATTATCTGCAAGATAATATCCTGAAAGGTCTGGGAGATCTACTGGCAGTAATTTATTTGGAATATAAGACGAAACGGATTGAATTACCAATGCAGATAATTTGAGTTCAAAATTATGATCATAATCTGAGTTGATTACCAAATTAACTGATTTCTTCACAGTGATAGCACTTTTACCTCCAATACCAGATACTTCGAAATTTGTTTTATTCTTTTGCAAGGCGAGTACTTGACATAATGCCTCAGAAATAAAAGAGACTTGAGATCCCTGATCGACTAGGGCTTTGGCTCTTATTATGCCGTTGTCCGTTTTTATGTTAACTTTCACAGTTGCTAATAACGCTGGGCTTAGTTTCAAATTTAAAAGGTGTGTACTTACGGAATTTACAATCGGTGTAGATGCACTTGGTGGTGTCCTTATAGTTTGGTTTCCATCATTGAGCTCGGCGTTCGAGCCGGTAGAGTTCGGTTGAGAATTATTTCTTAGAATATTCGTTGTGAACAATAGTATGATGCGGCTCACTGCATAGGTGGCACTTTGTATTTAGTTTACAAGCAGATTGTATATGTCCCGGACGGAGACAGTTTCTGCATAAGCGTTGTTGGGTTACAATAGCTTTCTTTTGTGTAGAATCTAAAGTTGCAAACCTAAAGCATTTGTAGAGTAAGTGACGTTTGTTGCAGCAGGGGCAGTTGTCATTTAACAAAGCAGTGGCAGTGTGAGTACGGACAGTTCTCATTGGCGTCTGGCGAGATCCTGAAGATTTCTGCTTGAAAGGTTTAGATGGACAGGGTTGAATAACATCATCAACTGATTCCAGGGCTCTAAAAACAGTTTCCAGAAAACAAAGCATGTTACTAATGGGCGGTACGGAAGTACCATTTTTTAACGACTGTTCCCACTCCTTTCGGGTTTGTAAGTCGAGTTTATGTGACGTCAGGTAAACAAGAATAGAGTCCCATGTAGTGATATCAATTTTTAGTGATGTCAGTAGGGCTAGACAATTTCTGGTGGAGTCCAATAATTCCTTAATGTTTTGGAATGAGCCATTTGAAGATGGGATGGAGAACAGCCGCTTTAGAATTTGTTCCACAAGTTTCCTTTCGTTGTGATATCTTCTATCTAAAGCCTCCCATGCTAAATCATAACTGGAGTCAGCTGCTGGATATTCATTTACTAGACTTAGAGGTGTTCAAATACAGGATCCCTTCAAATAGAAATATTTCTGTACTTTGGACAAGGAGTGGTTGTGGTGGACAAGCGACAAGAACATGTCTCGGTAAGAAATCCACTCTAAATAATCTCCAGAAAATTTCGGAAGATCGATTTTTGGTAGCCTTGCCCCAGCGCTGAATGTATCATTTCTGGAACTAGAAGCGAAGCTACTTGCATGGACGGTTGGAGTCTGTGGGGATTCAAATTCAAAAATTAGACCAAGTATGCTTGCTTTAAAAGAAATATACATATCATGGCATTTATAAAAAACATCAGTGCTTAGGTAGGGGACGTCAGGTTCATTTATTGAGCTTTCTCGAACAGTATCTAGTAACTGTTCATGGCCATCTTTAAAAGTTTTAAAGGTCAGTTCAAGATCCTCCAGTACCGTTTGGACATACCCTCTTGATTTGACATCTTTCGGCTTTCGACTAAAAGCAGCTTCCATACGTTCAATATGGGAAAGAAGTTTTTTCTGTTCCTCAATCGCAGCAGCGATTGATTCCATCTTGTAGATTATTGAGTTTAACCTTTCAGCAGCAAAATTAAAGAACATCGTAGGCTCGACGGCAATAGAATTATTGCAGAAAATAAATTGGGATTTATTCAGCACATGGAAGTGTCCCGGGTTTCGGCACCAATTTTATGTAGGAGAATTATTTCTCTTCTTTGTTGGTCCCCACGATCAGTTAAAAGAAAAGAGAACTTGAAGTTTTATTTTACTTAATTTAAACTCATTTGTTCAAATATATTATTTATTTAAAAATTCATTAAATTATTTTATAAAGAACAGTTAAATCTTTAATTTAACTTAAAATAAGAAGTCCGCTTCTTCCCGTTGATGATAGAATAGTGCCCTTTTTTTAAATCTTTTTTACAGATTTATTTAAGCATCATTGCTCTGCTGCTGAAATTGTTAATCTGTATAATTGTATGTATGAACATGTATGTACATTGATTTGTACAAACAAGTGCATGCATACATATTAATGTTGTTGCGTTTATAAAAAATTGACCGTTAGGTATTGTCAACATTTTAAGTAAATATTTAGCAAGTTAAAGCAGAAAAAGAAAATATTTTGTTTTGGAGACTTAAAACTTTTGTACGGTTTGCAGTCAATGTTTTTTTTTGTTATTTTTATAATCAGTTTGGGGGAAAAAATCCCAAACAATTATATATTTCAAATTATTTTGTTTCAGCATTTTAGCAACGAATATAATATGAACATGTGTTTTGTATAAACTCGTTAATCACAATTTACAACCTTCCAAATTGTTAGTTCTTGGTGTTTTAATAAATAAAGCTGGTAACTTTTTCCCATATCAATGATTACGGCGGAATGTTGTAGCTCTTAGAATTAAGATATGCAAAAACTACTTAAGGCTTGTTAGTGCCTTAACGGGCATTTCGTCCTTGGCAACACAATGGGCAAATATTTCACCCAATAATTTATTTTAGGCTGCGTATTTTAGTAAAGTATTATTTGTCGTCTCTTTTGAACTACTTCGAACGGAGTAAAATTTTATTTGGAGTACATAAATGTCAAGCATGCGGAATAATTAAAGGTGATTAATAAGTCGTGACGTGGAAGAATGTTTGCAACTTATAATTTTAGGGCACTTCAGTCTTTTTATTTCCGTTCGAATTATCTCCAGAGATAGCATCTATATAAAAATATATTTAATGGTTAGGATACCCTCGCACAAATTACTATTTACTTTTTAACTGAACACTTTTTTGTAGTATTTTGAATTGTTTTTGATTTTTACAAAAACACACGCTTTCATAAACGATTTATATTTGCATACATTGTTCATAAGGTTTTTTAAATTTTGTTAAAAAAAATTAAGTTTGCCCAACAATTAGAAAAATACTTAAATTACAGGTACATTTACAACAAGAGCAAGGAAAACGTATATAAATTACACATTATTAAAATAATCGGCTTATTATACCAAAATAACCGGTTTGTTTATTCGATATTTGCAAAATGTATTTGAAAATAACAGGCTTGGACAAAACTAAAATAACCGGATAAAACCGGTCGAATAATAACCGTTCGATCTCTCTACTATATACATACATATATATAATATTTTAATCGGAACTGCAAACAAAATAGTGTTTTTAATACATAAATAGTTTGGTTACTTTTTATTGTATTTGGTTACTTTTTTTACATTTTGGTGAAAAATTTGTTTGTTGTGGTAACACTGGTCACTACTACATTACATGAAGCTTGACCCACAATTTACTGTGCCCTCTACAAGAAACACTTTAGTTCTCCTGAAACTATTAAGAATAATGTTATTGAGGTCTAACTTATTGGTATAAGACTATGTGTTAATGACACAATTTAGTTTTGTGATCATCGTTCCATTATAAGTCCCATATATTTTTTTGCTTTTCATCATTAAAAAAACAGCAAATGTTTAATTTTTACTATTTGTTTACTAACTAAAAACGGCAAGAAATAAAAAACCAAAAAATTAAGACTAAGATATAAGATAAAAAAAAAGAAAGGAAATTCCAGGAAATGGTTTTTACATACTAATATAATATAGAAAAAATGAGGTGGATCTTTAATTGTAGATTGACCAGAGTTTCGTTTTGCCACCATTGGCATCAACAACGGCTTGCTGACACCGCACAGTGGGTAATTTCACGAGAAAGCAGTCGAAATTCCATAACTTTTAACTGGATGGGAATTTTTTAATGCGAATTTTGCTCGATAGGTGGGAAATTAGCCTTTAACTTGCGCGAAAAAACATAAAATTTGTTTGGTAGGAACAAAAAATTATGGAGAGTTAAAAATTTATTTTTTTTGAGTTCCAGCGTTAAAGTTGAATTTTAAAATACATATATATTTTTTATCATTTCTCATTTTTTCTGTTGTATTTTAAAACTGACACTAATTTTTTATTAAAAAACATTTGGCACCTGCCATTTTTTTAGTCTCATTATTCACAGAGACCAACGGCTGGATTTTTTGGAACAAGACGAGTTCTTATAGGGATAAAACTTGAAAAAAACATTTTGAAAAATGTCCAAATAGTATTCTTGACCATTGATAAAATGCTAAGTAGTTCACCTTTTATTTTTGGTTTAATATGTATATCGTCACCCAAAATGCAAAAGTGCAAAACAACCCTTTTTATTTTTTTTTTTTTTACAGGAGAAGCAAAAAATCAATCACAACTGTGTGTACTTGGCATTTGAATTTCTTTGCTAAAGTCGCCCTTTTTATCGCAGGGATCTTTGGACATGTAGTTTAATAAAACGAACTAAATTCAAATATACATATACTCAAGTTGTTTAGCTTCTTTCTCCAATTCGATTGAGGTTGATTTCCATTTTTGTCGACTACTGGACAAATATGGGTCTGATACGCACAACAAAATAGTAATAAGTTCTTCATTAGTATAACATCTGGACAACTTTCTCTTGTATTATGCTCGCGGGAGAATCTATAGCCTTTGTTCCTTTTTTCTTGTACTTTTTCGGATATATCTTCAATTGGTGGCATATTGTGTTGAACTTTTTGTTCCTCATGGTACAACGTACAAAGACGTAATATATTTACGTATATCTTCAAAACGGCAAGAGCCAAAGTTTCCGAAAAAGGTGCTAGCGTATTGGTTATCAATACATCTCATCCGACAAAATGTCGTCGGGTTTGGAGAAGTGGGCGTGCTACAAAATAGATTTATTTATATCTTACAAACGGTTTTTATATACTGTCTGTTCTTATCGCACCATCGTGAAGGGTATATATCAGTGATGGAAAATTTAAAAATTGAGATGGTACTCACCACCAAGCAAAAGAGTACTTTATTCAACATATTGGTACTTTTTATAAAACAATATACTCAAAAAACACAAGAAATTAAAAAGAAAAATAAAAAATTAATTCATTTTGATATAAAAATATGTGTAAATGCAAAAGTACATACACACAGAAAAAAAAATTAATGTAAAATCGTCTAAAACGCGGTTGATTTAACATTTTTGGCAGTGATTTCGCTTACTAGTTACTTCATGTTAATCTTACATGATTTAACAATAACTTGCGAACAACATTTTTGCTTTTAAAATAACTTTAACATTTCAGCAAAGTTGAAAGCAAAATGACATTGATATTGAAATAACACTACGTATCACGTTGTTCTAAGGTTATTTCAAGTTGAAGCAACGTGAATTTAATGTAAAATCGATTTAGTTTGAGTGTGAAAAACAGTGAAAAGAAGACAACATATGTTTTTATATTAGAATGATTGTGAACACATTCCCCTGATTTTTAATCTGCATTGCGCCTGGTTAGTTTGACTTTGGTATTTTTTCTGTGTGTATGTATGTACATATTCTTTCTAGAAATGTATAATTTTTAACCCATTGGAAGCCGCCTCCTTTTTTGCAAAGTTTCAGTGCATCGTTTAATTTTCGTTATTAATTTCCGATCAAAACATTTATTACATATGTTCTAGTGGTGTTCAAAATATGTTTGTTAGCTATTGGTGAATAAAAATAGTGAATGCATACTACGCTATACAGTTCTCGAAACACGCATTTAAAATGTCATTGGTGCGTGCAGAATACGAATATTTTTGCAACAGAAAACATGAAACGAAAAATAATAATAAATTGTATGTCTTCCCTGTATGTTATTAACACGTAGAATATGTTGTTAATATAAAAAATGTCACCCTGAATTTCGTTTTAAGCATAAAAAGAAAAGAGTACTAAAACTGACGTGGGGGTACTGTGGTATTTTTGAAAAGAAAAAGTACTGAAAATAGTACCAAAGTACTAATTTTCCATCACTGGTATATATTATAAGATTCGGCATAGCCGAATATCGCACTCTTACCTGTTTAAAAAAAAAAACTTTTTTTGTGCATACAAAACTAAAATTTTCAATTTCGAATAACGGGTTACTTAAACAGATTGTTTTAAGGGTTTCCTTCTTTTGACTAGTTTACCCCTTTTTGGTCCAACAATTATTGCGGAAAAGAAAAAACATACAACTGATTTTTATATAATATGTATTTTATTTGAACTTTAATATTTAAATTATAACAAAATTGTCGAGCTTGAGGTCTAACTTTTTTTTTATAGAAATATTAAACGTTTATTTTAACCAATATTTAGGCACTTCTTTGAGTGCCTTCTTCATGGGTTTTTTCTTCCTTATTTAACAAAATTACTTAACTTTTTTAAAAAATTTAACAATATATGTATGAAGAAGGCACTCAAAGAAATGCTGAAATATTGGTTAAAATAAACGTTTAAAATTTTTATAAAAAAAAAGTTAGACCTTCGGCAACTTTACAACAGATTTTTTATAAGTTTTATTAGATTATTAGGATAAGGATTAACATAAATGAATTGGAAAAAATATAGAGAAAGGAAAACTATAGAAAAAAAACTTTGTTAAAGAATAATGATGGTTACGTAACATTTATAATCTTTTTAATCACACCCTGTCACCTTCCAATCACATTCTTGAGTAAGAGTGTATCCAAAGTCTTGTCTCACGCTTAATGTAAATATAGTGTCCCTTTGGTGTGAAGAACATATAGAGAAATTACCTTCCATTATTTTAAAATAATTATCATCCAATGTGTCAACTGTCATTTTCTGATTTGAACCTCTTAGTTTAAATATCTTGCTATATTTTTTATTAATTAATTGTATTCCAATTAATGTTCCATGGGTTGAATCAATTTCTGTAAATTCTGCCGTAAATTTTGATGAATTATCTGCCCTTCCCTTTTCGCCTAGAATAAATCTGAATTGGTTTCTCTTCAATCTTGAAGGGACTAGAGAGATGTAACTACGAGAAGCCCTATTCATTAAATAAATGCACTTATTAAAAAATATATTAAATAAACCCTCAGTGAATAAGTGTGTTTGTTTGTCCACCCTTAATCTTAAGATCACATCCAACCATTCGTACAAATTTTCCGTTTTTATTCTATGAAATAAAAAAGCGAGTTTTGGTAAAAAATCCTTAACCTCTAAATCATTACGCATTTTAACAGCTCCTTGAAGTTCCAATGCATAACGCGTCACAATCTCAAGTGATACCTTATTATTTTTCTCATACATATTCCACAACGAGTAAGTAAATTCATCTGAAAATTCCTCTGAAATAATTTGGCGTACGGCTTCAGCAAAACTTCTATCAAGTTCGTTATTATCAGTTACGTCTTCAATATCTAAATACAATTTCTCGAGCTTGGTTTTACTAACAAGCGAATTTGTGGCATCGACCAATAGAACTGCACTTTTATTTATTAGATCTCGTGTCTTGTTAATGTGTTGCTCACTTAAAGCTTGTTCTAATGCGGTTAAGCTGCGATAGACATTGTTGATCTCTATTATATTGCCGGCATCGTTTTTAAGGACATCATTCCACGTGGCTCTTAAACTGGCAATATCGCCAAAGACAGCTAATAATTGTGCAAAACAAATTAGTAAGACATTCAAAATTATTTTGCTTCCTATCATTTTGAAAACTTTTAATTAACTGAAATTGATTTTGTCTGCAGCTGATATTTATACGTTATCATTTAGCCCCTATTTTTATTTATTAAAAAAAAAAAAAACAACTATTCGGTTTTCATAAATGTAGTAGTTAAAAAACTTAAACATTTTGTAGCCAGCTTAACAAGTAAACAATAAAAATCTTTAGCAAATAAATATAACAAATAAGAAACTTAAATCAAAATTGTGGAAGATAAAATAATAATTTTAAAGGCGAGCAAAAAAAAAAAACGATCGTTTTTGAAAGGCAAAAGCAATCACAAGCGAACTATTGTTTGAAAAATTTAAGAAATTTTAATATTAAAGTATGATGTTAGTTTAAACGTTTTCCCAATACGCATCATTTCGCACAATTTTGTTCGTACTTTACAGAGTTCTTCCACTGGCTGGCTCTCTGTAATTTCATTTTGACGGTAATAAAAGTTGTATAATTTAGTATTTAATCAAATTTTGCAAAATTTGCCTCTTAAAAACCTATATGTTGTGTGGTCAGTTATGCACATTCTAACGATTTGTTGGCAAATAAAACCATATTCCCCTTATATTTCAGGCTTATGGAAAACTCTACAAAGCAAATATTTATGGAGCACCTTAGCCAATATGTGTCTATTTTGGCTCCTTATTTAAACATAATATATAACCCTAAAAAAGGAAAAACTGATTTAAAATGTTTCACAAATATATTTGCTACTAAATCTCTTAAATGGGTTACGTTCCCCTACCCCAAATGGTGACAAAAGAAATTGAGACCATATTTAATATCAGAAATTTCCAGTACTTCAAATTTCATACTTTGCTAAATAAGCAAAAATAATTTGTCATCTTTAAAGGCCGGTATACACTATCCAACATAATCGTACGATTCATTCACACGAAAATCTGACGGAATTCTATAAATAATTCGGCATAAATAAAAAATGTCTGCAAAATCTGCTGACAATGCCACACTCTCCCACAAAAAAGATGCAAACGCAAATGACTCATCTACTTTACAAGAAAATGTAACTCTGATCGCATATAATCTATCATTTTATGAACATTTTCATAAACATATGCAAGTCGGACAGACTTGTAAAACATGAATACCGGCCTTAACGCGACTAACTTTCCTTGCTCCCACCGAGTGAACTTAAAACCTTGTAATGCATATTAACGGCTAATTGATACTCAAACTGAAAAGCTTTAGCTAGAATGGAAGCCTTTCTTATGTCCAATTTTTAGGATAGTATTTAAATCTATATTTTGTTATTTAATTAAGAAAAAAGTATGGTAGCACTGCCAAATACAAAAAAAAAAAAAAAAAATTCGTAAAAAGACACCTGTGCCCAGGTTCGGTAACTCCCACGCCTAGAAACTTTTCGTTTGAAATGTGAGAAATGAAACAAAGAATACATAAATTGAAAAACAACTGTTTTTTCCTGCATTAACTGCACCTGTAATATTTTTGGCGATAATAGCTGTCACGTATGAAATTACTCGCCAATTCGCAGATAAAGTGTGTTTTTATGAGAAAGTTCCGGCTTTGAACTGTCAAATAAACTAACGCATTAAAACGGGGTGAGGAAATATTTTAACACTAAAAAATCTATACAAAATGCAATGAATAATAACACGGAAGAGAAAAATATATTGTTCTTGTCAGATTTTTTCATTGTTTAATTATTTTGCTTTTAACATTTTTTAAAAATATATGAATGTTTTCAAAACAATTTTGTAAACAACAAACTTAAAGTCGTACTTTGTATTATTTGGTATATCCGACGGTTGTATTTACGCCGCCGTCGTTACTAAATTTTTAATTTTAGTAAATTTTGGTCGGCGTCAATAATATGTGTGTCTGCCGTTCTCAACGTCTCACAGTGGCTGAAAATTTTATTTCATTGGCCAAAAGTCCAAGTTTTGTTTGGCACCGTTTTCCAAAATTTTAATTTTATTTAATAGTAAACATAATAAAACTAAGGTAGCCAAATCATTAGGTCAAAATATTGGTAATTGTGGTCGTGCCATGTTGTTAAACACAATTTCGTTTTTAATTCAGAAAAAAGTGATTTTTTTATATTTATTCCGAAAGAAATTATCATTGCTCAAAAACTATCCTCGATAACGACCTGCTAGCTTTTTTGCTAGGTTGGTAGTCTTGTTGTCTTTAAAAACGTAATATGTGCGACTATTGTGTTATTTATATTTGAGATGTGAAGACATATTTTCTAAACTACTCTATTTTTGTCAAATTAAATTTTTAGTAGAATAGAACTTTTGCGGATCACAAGGGATTAAGAAGGTAAAACCACTGAGGGAAAGGTGAAAGTGTTTTCTTTAACACTGTATATACTCTTGTACCCGTTTGGACCCGTCTGTTTAACGCTTTTTTAATTTTAATAAAATTACCCCCAAAAATATTTTTTTGGGTTTTTTTAATTTTTTTTTTATTCCGCAAAAATGTTTTCAGAAATAACAGATATCATGTGCTATTGCCTTCAAAAAAATTTTATGATTTAGGAATATAGGGAATACAGGTAGTACATATAAAAAATTTTATTATTGTTACACAATCAGCTATACGTTGCCCTTATTCATCCTTATCCGTTATACTACGTTCACACTAGCGTATTTTATAGTAGAATAAAGAGCTTAATCACGCGTTTACGCTAAACACGTATATCATGAATCCCACCTTAGAAAGGATTTAAAAAATTTTTTTTTTTTGGTCTTTTTATTTTATCTGTATTTTATCTGACTCTAATAATATTCTATGACCCTATAACTATGCAATGCGCTGTTAAATTTGTGTCAAGTATTTTATAGCATATAAATAAAAGGATTTTAAGTTTTTTAATCCTTTATATTCTACCTGTATTTGGTATGAAAAAAAGTATGAAAAGGTTTAAAAGCGAGTGACATTCGGATGCAAACTTGGTGGATATAATATATCTGAGCAATTACAACGTGTTTCATAAAAACATGGAGAGCTTCAGCTATAAAGAATTGGCCGGAGAGTATTTTAGAAACAAAAACGATGAAGATGTTAAAAATTACATTCGAAAAAAAGAAAACTTTAATTCATATAGCTCTGAAATACAATTGGACTTATAAATTATATGTTTTCATCAAAAATTTACAACAGCGATATAGGAAAGTCGATTACAGCAAAGATAGATTTTATAAGAGCTTTGCAAACTGGTTAGGGAACTTACTTTCTGTCCAGATCGCTTCAGAAACCACAAATCAAAACACCCGTGCGAGACCACAAAAGTCGCTGGACAACTGTAGCGATAGATCTAAGAGGCGGAAGCTTAAGGATATCAATAAAGAAATCGGATATGAAAATATTAAGATACTTTTAAAGCGTCTAACAAATGTTAGACGCTTTAATAGTTTCCTTAATAAACAACACTTTGGACTTCCTTGTGCACGACATCTGTAACAAAAATGTATACTTTTTTTATTTTATAAGGGTTAGTCGCTAACCCCAGTTTTGTAATAAAAATACTTATGAAAGGCAGTCCTTTTTCGTTCCGTACAGTTCAGTTCTAAACATTGCCAAATTTTCGTTAATGAATATTTTAAACTTATTTATGTGTTTCAACCACAACATTAGTATTTTTAAATCAAAGTATTTTTTAGAAAATATTGTTCGATACCGCTCACCGAGAGATGGACTATATCAGAACTGGGCTTGATATTTGATCCATGATAAACCGTGATCTTACAGTATTAAATTTCGTTGCGGTTGTAGGCGTATTACAGTGTATTGAAAAAATATGATTTAAATGGAAACTAAAGCAAATTATGGGCCGATCATCACAGAGTGTTTTAGTTTTATTTCTAGATGTTTTAAACTTTAAAAGCTATGATTAGCTTTGGTTTAAGCTTATCTGAAAAACTCAATTTCGTATTTATATAGAAGCTACCGACAAAATGACCGAAATTTGCTCATGCAAAGTTGGGTGATTTTGCATACGACTTTTCGTGATTGTTGGGTAATCATTCACTTTAAACAATGTACCTCTTTAAAATATGCTCAAAAAGTTTTAAACTTCTATCGCAAAATTGTTTTCAAAAAAAAAAAAAGGTTAATACGTATTAACTTTGTTATTGTTGTTTTAAAGAAACCCATAACAGCTGTGGTTGGTATGTAAACACAAACTAAGAAAAAATCTAAATTCCAATCTTTTTAACAATATTTACAGAATACCTCACAAGTTAAATAAAGCATACGGTTGAAACGATAATATTAACAGTTTTTTTTAACAATTTCGCAATAAATGCGCAGTAAATTTGTCTCTATGTCTATTTTGTCTGTTTCTGATATTATATCAAGCCTAAATATTGGCCGTTAATATCCGAAAATAAGAATTATCTTTGTATGGGGAAACGATATCACGTACCAAGGCAATTAATATTGACATTAATAGTTTATTTAATAAACAAAACTTTGGAGAACGGTTAATGTAAAAGCCTTCAAATTTGGTGCAAATATATTCGTTGTCAGGGCACAAGATCTGTAACAAAAAATTTTGCTTTAGTTAGTCGCCCAGTTAGTAACCCAATTTTTGTAATTTAAATACTTATGTCAGACGGTTCTTTTTCGTTCCATACAGTTCAGTTCTAAACACTGCCAAATTTTCGTTAATGAATATTTTTAGCTTATTAATGTGTTTCAACAACAACATTAGAGTTTTTAAATCAAAGTATTGTTTAGAAAATATTGTTGGATACCCTCAACCGACAGAAGTGGGCTCTATATGATAAATACATTAATATTATTAATTTAGCCTCACAAAAACGAACGTCAGCATTTAAATTGGTTGCGGTTTAGACCTATATTAAATTATTGACCGACAATAAGAAAGTATTAGGCGTTTCTTGTTAGAACTTTGAACTGGCTTGAGTAAAATATCATGATTCGTAACAGTTTTAGCCGAACTAAAATGATTTTTAGGAGGGTAATTTGTATTGGACCTATGGTAAACTATGGACCAATAAATAAATTTCAATACAGCAGTGTATTTAGTTTTAGCGTTAACAGTAAATTTCATAAATTTGCATGATATATTTTCTGGCCATATGAATTTTATTTGGAAGAAATTTTACCGCAATATCTATATCTGTTATGGTTTTAGGCGAATTTAATTATTTTTCCAAAATGGGCTTTATTTGGCACAATAGGCGGTTTTCCGAGAGTAGGGTTTATATGTGGCCTAGGCTAAATTATGGACCGATCTACACGAAATTCGCCAGTGTGATTTGCTACGATGCAAAATTGTATACCATTCCGTTCATTATTTCACCTTTTATGTTAGTTTTTGTATCAAAATTTTCAATTTAAATTTTTTTAGGGTGGTGGTTCCACATTTTGATTTATAGTTCTGATCCTAATTAACCGATGTTGCTGGATTTCAATCCAGCCAATTTGAAACCAAGTTTGTTCTTTTCTTTAGCGTTTTTCGAAAGTGAGCGTGTTTTCAACAGACGGACAGACGGACGGGCATGACTAAATCGACTTAGAATTACTCGCCAGAATATATATACTTTATGGGGTCTTAGATGTATAATAAAAAAGTTTCACACAGAATGACAAACTTAGTATACCCTCATTCACCACTAGTGGTGGTGGAGGGTATAAAAAGGTTAATAAGTATTAACTTTGTTATTGTTATTTTAAAGAAATCCCTAACAGCTGTGTTTGGTATGTAAACAAAAACTAAAAAATCTAAATTCCTTTCCTTTTAACAAAATTTACAGAATACCTCACAAGTTAAAGAAAGCATACGGTTGAAACGACAATATTTACCGTTTTTTTTAGCAATTGCGCATTAAATTTGTCTCTATTTTCTCTATGTCTTTTTTGTCTCTTTCTTAAAACATAATATTTAACCTTAAAAAAGGGACTAATGATTTTAAATGTTTTACAAAAATATTTGCTACTATATCTCTAAATATAAAAACAAAAACTTTCGTAGTTACAAGATATATAAGCGTTTCATTTGATAAGCTTTTCTTTTAAATGGGTTACGTTCCTCTACCCCAAATTGTGACATTAGAAATTGAGACCATATTTTACCTCAGAAATTTCCAGCGCTTCAAATTTCATAATGTTCTAAATACACAAGAATTTGTTATCACCTTGTAATCGAAGTGCAGTGATAAATTGTTGAATTTTTAATTTTGTAAATTTGAAGTTTGTTTTATTTATTCCTGTAGCTCGATGTATATTAATACAGCTGTAGGGTACCAGCTTGAACTTAGGCGTTCAAAAGAACTGCCAGAAAAGTTTGAGAGGCTTCAAAATAAAACAAGGCTGATGAAGTCGGTTAACGTTACAAATCAAAGTCTGCCTTTATTAATTACACTGTACAACAAAATGAAATTTTTTCAAAATAACAATAAACTGCCAACTAATTTTTATAGAAGGGTCAAAAAAATATACACGTGTATCAGCGTTTTAAAAGTTTACATCTGAAACTCATTTGACGGCATATTTAAATTTGCACCCATGTGTAGTAAAACTACGTCGAAAATCGTATGATACTTAGGTTTTTGGTATGTAGTGGCTTCAGAAGATTTATTCATGACATTACAAGTAACATTTTGTTGGTATACATTAACCCTCTGACCCTTCTGAAAATGGGAATTTTGCCAATTTTTTTGAAAAAAGAGCAAAAATCAGATTTAAAACAGGGATGTATGTACCTGAAATATTCTGCGAAAATATTTGTCATGAAATTATGTAAGTCAAAAATGCCACTTTAATACCAGAAATAAGCAAAAAACTTAAAGGGCAGTGTAAGGGTTAATTATATCTTATATATAAATACGGGAGCAATTCGTTTTAGTTGATTTTTAAGTATCTTATCGCCCACCGATTTTAATGAAACATATATCGTTTTAAAGGTATTTCTGTGTAGATATGCACAATATAAATTTCTTTTTAAATTTTTAGGATTTTGGTGTTTCAAATCATTTTAATTTATTTTTCAGCCACATGCACACACATGTGTTAACGGTGGTTGAAAAATCTTCTGAAGACACTACATACCAAATCCCTAAGCATCATACGATTTTCTACGTTTTTTTACTACACAAGGCGTCAAAATGAGTTTCAGATGTATACTTATAAAAGGCAGATACGCGTATATCTTTTTTTGTCCCACTTTAAGAATCAGTTAGAAGAACATTTTTTTTTTTGTTGGACTGTGTTATTGGTTCTTCTTATATACTACCTATGAGAATTTTACTTAACGTTTCCTATTTATTTTAATTATTAAAAAAACTATATTTTTCTCTTTCGATACCTTGGAGGAATTTCACTTTGAATAAATATTTTGACCAATCAAAATATACGTGTTTGAAATGTACTCAATTAAATTTGTCACTCATATATATTCCGATTGATCAGCAATTATTACACTGTGCTAGTAAAAAAAAAAACAATTATGATAATTAATAATTATAGTAATATAATAATTAATAACAATAAATAATTATTAATAACACTGTGCTAGAATTTGACACTTTTTATGAGACAAGGCGGAGGACCTGGCGTTTTAACCTAATTCGGGTACGCTGAATTCAGTGGGGTCTATCGTTTTTTTAGGTTATTTAATTTAAAAAAAACATTATTTTTCTGGGCATGCTGTACAAACATGATTACACGAACATGTGTGTGTGGTATGCTGAATGTTTGTTTAAATTTAAATCTCTTTACTACAGTGACGTAAAAAAGTCAAAATAAGAGTAAAAAGTTAACGGACCTGCGCAATGCGCTATCTGGTTTTCTTTGTTCCATGCATTAATATCATGCTATTCGCATTGACTTCCATTCAAAAATACCGTAATTTTTCCTTGTATATGCCAATAAGTGCGGCAGTCACCCTACTCTTATAAAGGTGGCATGTATAAATTTCAGAGTGGTTAGTGTGTATGCAGTGTACATTTATGAGGTAAAGTACAAAATTATGTTATGAGGTTGATATTAATTTTAAAGCTGATTATACCAAATATTATTTAGATATCTTCAGCTATACGAAATTTTTTGTTTTAAAGTGATTCTAGAGAGGGGTTTATATGGTACCTATGGTCAGGAATGGCATTTGTATTAGACCTATGGTCAAACATGGAGCAATTCAAGTAAAATTTGGTAAGATTATTTAGATAATGCTCTTATGAGGATGTCATTATTACTGGCGATTTTAATTCGAATATTTTAGTAAACCCTTATTTAACCGACAATATGCTCACACTTGGCTTAAATTCCCCGAACACAAATAATGCTACACATTTTACAAGTACCAACAACACACTTCTTGATCTTTTCTTCGTCAGTGATATTGCGAAGGTGTTACTTTATGACCAATTGTCTGCCTCCTGCTTCTTGCGCCATGACCTAATTTTCATTACGTATAAGTTTCAGCTAAATGTACCTGAACGATTTATTAGATAGTAGGTTAGAGGCAAAATTCTGGAGAATTGATTGGTGCCATATAACCTAATTTCTGTTGACGACCAACTCGCTTTTCTACAAAGTAATCTAGATTATTTGTACAATCTTACGGTTCCCTTGAGAACAAAAATTGTAAATCGCCACAATAAGCCTTGGTTTGACATAGAACAGGAGATTAGTCGCAGAGATTGTCTCTATGCTCGGTGGAAACGTTTTAAAACCGCAGAATTGTATGAAGAGTACCGAGTAACACGTAAAGCTGGGATCACACGATTGCCGCAATGCACCAATGTTCACACTTTTTAATACCCAAATCGTGTGACTGCACAACCAAATGCCTTATGTACCAATCGAGGGCAATATTGTGCTTACTTTTACCAATAAAATACAACCCTAGTACGGTAATCGTGTGACTACTTGATATGCAACCGCGCGTCAATAAAAATGACAAAAATGTACCAATATTTATTGGGTTCTTGTGCGGCAATTAAACAACACAATACGCGCCAATATTTGCCTTTTTTTAATAAATTTACTTTTGTGTGTTTCTTTTAGTAGGAATAAATTAAAAATAAATATTTAATTTATCAAAAATAAAAATTGGTAATTTAGCAAGTCATTAATAAATAAATTTATAATAAATTTTGTATTCCCGAAAATAACTTTTGATAGGTATAAATATATTTATTTTTTTTTTTTTAAATTAGTGCAATAGCTGTTCAGGACAATATAAAAGAATATATACAGAAAAACGGAGCAAAATGTATTGAAATTCTTTAAAGCGAATTTATTTTTGAATATAAATATTCTCTATTTCAGTATTGTGGTTATTTTATTGAACTGTTAATGGTTTTTAATCCAAATTCAGATATTTTTAATTAGGCTTCAGTTCATTGAATTTAATTTTCATTAAATTATTTTTATGAAGACAGGAATTTTTACAACATGAAATTAATTAAAATATAATTGATAATTTTTCATTCTTGACTCTCTTTCTCTATTTCTTTATATATTTAAAAAACAATTTTACTCTGTTTAATTTTTGGAATTTCATATAGGTATTTTACTTAAAAAAATTAGAATAAAACTATTTAACAAAAATTTGTTTGAATATATGATACAATTTTCTTATTTTTAATGAACAAGCTACCACAACAGCTGTTTTCGCAGTTGACACAAGTAAGAACAATAGTGTGACTGTGCTGTGGCAATTATTGTACCCATTTCGCTTTGTACCAACTACACCCAGAGAAAAACTATGTTTAAATTTGGTCACCTCCAACAAAACTATTTTTAAAGAGAATTGCAAACATATTATGTTTAAATTTAACCATATTATTGTCACCGACAAACATATTATTGTTAAATTAGTCCTCCATCAAGAAGACACAACCATATTATAGTTGCCTCCGAACATCTTTTGGTTAGTAATAACTAAAATATGTTTAACATTTATAATAGCATGGTTGATTTTCAACCAAAGCATGTTGCTCTTAGAAAAGAGGAAAATACTATTGTTAATTTAAAAACAAATTATTGTCATATTTAACCATAACATGTTTAGAGGCAACCATAATATGGTTGTGGCTTTTTGATGGAGGACTAATTTAACAATTATATGTTTGTCGGTGACAATAATATGGTTAAATTTAAACATAATATGTTTAAAATTTTGTCTAAAAATAGTTTTGTTGGAGGTGACCATATCTAAACATAATTTTTCTCTGCGTGTAGCGGCAATTAAATTTGAATAAAACAGGGCAATCGTGTGATTTCAGAATATTTTATTGGGGCAATTTCATTATTGTGCGTCAATAAGCACAATCAAAATTGTGTCATATTGGTGCATTTGCGGCAATCGTGTGATCCCAGCTTAAGATAACAAACAGGCTGATTAAAAAAGCCAAATCTGACTATTACGCCTCGAAGTTCTCAACTGCCATTGACTCGAAGAAAACGTGGCAAACGATTGGTGAAATCGATATTGGCAAACCTGTTGTTCAAGTACACTGTTCAGCCGCTGCAAACGCCTTAAATGCTCAATTTTTAAATATTCCAACTGTTCAACCAATTTCTGATTACTACAATTTCCCTAGTGACATTTTAAACAATAGTTTCACTTTTGCAAACGTAAGCCAATGTGATGTTTTATCCAGCCTTTTGTCAGTAAAATCCAATGCAATTGGTGTTGATGGGATAGATCCTAGGTTTATTAAAATTTTAATTCCAAGACTTCTTCCTTTCATAACGTTCGTTTTCAACAAGATTTTTACAACCAGCTGCTATCCTAAAATGTGGAAACTTGCTAAGATTATTCCTTTACCGAAAACTAATTCTGATTACAGGCCCATAGCAATTTTACCATTTTTATCTAAGGTTTTTGAAAGATTAATTCACAACCAAGTATCACAGTATCTTGAATCCAACAATATGCTCAATGATCGGCAATCTGGTTTTCGTAAAAATCATAGTTGTATAACGGCCCTGGTAGATGTTTCAGAGGATATAAGGCAACAGGTAGACTGCGGTAAATTTACATTTTTAGTTCTCTTGGATCATTCAAGAGCGTTTGATATGGTTGACCATAACATTTTGTGTAATAAACTTAACCACATATTTAGATTTGCACCAACTGCCACAAGTCTGATATCTTCCTATCGAACAGATAGATATCAATACGTTGAAACAACTACCTCAGTTTCAAGCTCTTTGCCATTAAGTCGAGGTGTTCCACAAGGATCAATCTTAGGCCCGTTACTTTTTTCGTTATACGTGAATGATCTTCAGAATAGGCTTGGGCACTGTAGGGTTAGATTGTATGCGGATGATGTTCAGCTTTATATTAGCTGCAGTAACACCGCAATTAATGAATGCGTAGGGACCTTAAACCAGGAGTTAGGTCGCGTTTACGAGTGGGCCACCGCTAATGGTCTGGCAATTAATCATCCCAAGTCCAAGTGTTTGATTATTAAAAAGCGATTAGTAAAACTTGGGGGCAATCCTATTTTAACTTTAAACAAACAGTCCATTGAAATAGTAAACTCTGAAAAAATTCTTGGTATTTTCTTTAATAACACCCTCACTTGGACTAACCACGTAAATTTTGCATGCGGCCGAACGTTTTCAATATTAAGGAATCTGTGGCAAACTCAGTATTGTACTCCTATTAAAATCAGAAAACTCATTGCTAAATCTTATGTAATACCGATATTGTATGGCTGTGAACTATTTGCCAGCTGCGATAGCGAAAGCAAAAGAAAACTTAATGTGGCGTTTAATAACATTGTTCGGTACGTATTTGGTCTAAGGAGATATGACCATATTTCCCCCTACGTTACATTGCTTTACGGAGTTACTTTTGATGATTACTTAAGAGTGCGTATTTTACTGTTTATGCACAAAATTTTATACACACATCAGCCTGGGCATCCCTATACACGTTTAAATTTTTCAACACTTAATAGAGGTAAAAGACTTCTAGCATTTGGTCATCGAACACTGATTTCTAAATACTATTTCTCTATTCATGCAATCAGTCTATGGAACGGAATTCCCTATACATCACAAGCCACTTGTCATTTTTCACTCTGAATACAGATATATTTCGTTTTAGTAATTTCTGATTATATAAAAGTATAGAAATGTATTTTTTAAACTATTCTGGTTTTACATTTTTCATTTTTCGTTTCTTTTTTACCTTTTTTTCTAGCTTATTTTTATTAAATCTTGCTTGTTATTAAATTATTAAATTTTATTGGAAACTTTAAGACTACTATTAATTAAATTTAACGCAATTTTATTATTTTTAATTTAAGTTTTGATTGATTGTATTTGCATATGCTCAGTTCCATACTGCAATATAAGACTTAAGTCTTGTGTATGGAACATCGAAAATTGACAAATAAAATAAATAAATAAATAAATAGCTTGGACCAAACCAGTCCCGATTGGCATCCCTAGTATGAACATGTGTTTTGTACGAAATATCTGTCCATTCGTCAACCACAATTTAAAACCTTCTATGACATTGTTTGGTTTCTTAAATTTTTAGTTCTTGGTGTTCCTATAAATAAAACTGGTGACATTTCCCCATATCAAGGATTCCACCGGAATGTTGTAGCTCTTAAGATATGCTAAAACTACTTAAGGTTTGTTTGTGCCTTAACGGGCACTCCGACCTTGGCAATACAATGGGCTAACATTTTACCCAATGATACATATTTGGCAGCGAATTTTAGTAATGTATTATTTTCCGTCTCTTAAGAACTACTTGAAACTGAGCCAAGTTTTGTTTGACGCTCATTAATACTAATCTTGTGGATTAATCACATGTGACTAATAATTCGTCACGTCGGAGATCATTTGCAACTTATCATTTATGGGCACTTCACACACCTTTCTTTGTGTTTTTAATCCCACGCGAAATATCTCAGAGATAAAATCTGTATAAAAATATATTTAATATTAAGAATACTCTCACACAAATTGCTATTTAACTTTTGAACTGATTTTTTTTGTACATAATGGGTGATTCAAGTAGAGATACTTTTTTCAATAACCTTTTTTTGACAGATCACGTCTGAGTCGTGTCATGCTGTCATGTTCTTTTTGTTTAGTATTAATTGGCATTTTATAATGGAAAGACTTACGCCTGAACAACGTTTACAAATCGTTGAGACCCAGCATTCGTTCTTGGATAATATTCGACCGAATAGACCACGTCCAGCACGCTGTGAAGAAAATATAGCGGCCGTAGCTGAGAGCGTACACGAAGTCCGTGGAGAGTCGATTCGGCGTCGTTCGCAGCAATTCGGACTGACGTATGGAACGACTTGGCGCATTTTACGTCGAGATCTTAAATTGAAAGCGTGCAAAATACAGCTTGTGCAACAACTGAAGCCGCTCGACCTTCCCAAGCGACATCGCTTCCCTCTATGGGCTCTTGAAAAGTTCCAAGAAGATCCGAAGTTTTCGAGGCAAATTTTGTTCAGCGATGAGGCCCATTTCTGGCTCAATGAGTATGTAAACAAACAAAATTGCCGCATTTGGGACGAAGAGCAACCTGAAGAGATCAATAACTGTCACTTTATCCAGAAAAAAACAACGGTTTGGTGTGGTTTGTGGGCCGGTGGATTCATCGGTCCATATTTCTTTAAAAATGATGCCGCTGCGAACGTAACTATCAATGGCGACCGTTATCGAAATTGAAGCTCGTGATCTCGGCGACATTTGGTTTCAGCAAGACGGCGCCACTTCCCATACATCGCATCAATCAATGGATTTATTGAGAGAACACTTCGGTGAGCACATAATTTCACGTTTTGGGCCGTTCGATTGGCCACCAAGATCGTGTGATATCACACCGTTAGACTTTTTCCTGTGGGGATATGTAAAGTCTTCAGTTTATGCGGACAAACCCGCTTTGATTCACGCCTTGGAGCAAAACATCACGCGTGTCATTCGCCAGTTACCAGTCGAAAATTCACAATGGACCTCATTGGTCTCCAAGTGGATATGCGCCCTTGGGCGCATAACCCTTCTCACCCTAACCAAACCTACCAGTCGAAATGCTCGAACGAGTCATCGAAAATTGGACTCAACAGATGGACCATCTGCGACGTAGCAACGGTCAACATTTGATAGACATAATCTTCAAAAAATAAATGCCAAAGAATGTTCTTTCAAATGATAATAAACATTCCCCATTAAATTTGAATTTTCTGTATTTTTTTTTTTTTTAAGTAGGGAACCTTGAAATGGATCACGCTTTATTAGATCATGTGGTATATGACGTAAAATATGAAGAAAAAGGAAATATCTGAAAAAAATCACTAAAACTGCATACGTCTTTTTTCTATTTATTAAAAAACATTACACAAATAATATACATGCATATGTATGAACTTATCAATATCTATAAAATATATAAAAATAATTAATTCATCCATTTGTTTTATATCACGTATTAAATTTTTATATTTTTAAATGAACTGAACTGAATGAAGATTTATTTTTTTAGAAATGTTAACTTATGCAAGCTTTAAAAATCCATCGATAATTATCGATAGTTTTTAAAACTTACAATACATCCTACAAAATACAAAACATTTATAACAAAATCAGTAGAATACGAATTCCCAATTAATCGTCAGAAACTTAAGTCTATTATATAAAATTATGTCTAATGGTTGTCATTTTAGCGTCATCGTCCAAAACTTCAATTTTTGTTAATGCGATTTTTTTAAATTTGTGCTTTGGAATTGGGTTAGTGTCCAGATTCTGAAATTCTAGTCTTGCAATGTTTGTATTTAATCATGTCTTTCCTCTTCCCCTTTTTATATTTTACATATTTAAGTTAAAAAGTGTAAAAATTTCAAACCAAAATAGAATTGCAGAATACATGAAACTGAGTACCCCTTACCAATCTTCTCACCTCTCTCACCAATAAACTCAAATATTGCTGTAACAAAAAATTAAAGTCTGGCAGACGGAAAATTTAATAAGTTGGGTTTACAGAAATGTTTTATCATTCTTTTTTTTATATTTATATCCCAAGCTGAATATTGTTCAAATAAAAATTATTTTTTTGTTGTTTTAGAGCTTTTATTCAACAAAATTTGTAGAAAATACAATTATTCAAAAAAAAATATTTAAATAAAAAAAGTTCTATTGATTTTTTTATAAATAAAAAAAATACTGGAATTAAAAACAAACATTAAAAGTTAGAGGATTTAGTATTCGAAAAATTAAAAAAAATTCACGATATTTTGTAGAAGAACATTCTAGTTACTAGCCTAACACAAGGTTCCTTGTCATTGCATTAAATCGTAAATTCGGGGGCATAAGAGCTGGCCAAAAACTAAAACCAATGTTTGATTTTTTAAGTTGAAGTGAAGTGCAATTCAGTGAGGTTGTTTTAAGGTTGAATCGTTTGAAACAACTGTATGAAGGGCATGGTCTAGGCTCTTAACATTGTGTCGTTAAACTTCCTTGCCGGTGTTTTCCAAATACCAACATGCAGCCATGTTCTGGAAATCGAAATCGAATTCGAGTGATATTAAAATAACACATATTTTGGAAATTATCCTGTTAAAAATATCGACAAAATATTTCCTTCCATATACTTCATACTTTCAGTACTACTTATCTCATTTAAAAATAAATTAAAATTTTTAGTTTATTCAATACAAAGTCTTAAAATATTTTATTCAATAAGTTTGGAAAATTCTTATTCGTAACTTTTAAGTAAAAATTTTTTAAAACAAATGTATGCTCTTTCTTCTACATATATTTAAATCTATTTTTATAATTGGGTATATGATGAAAAATGAACGATTTCAAAACGATCGTTTTATGCAAAAAAAAAAAAAAAAATAACGTACACATTAGTTAACCAACACATTAATTGGTTAACTAATGAGAACTTTAACTTTTTTTGCATGAGGGGGTTAAACTTTTGTTCCAAATACAGTTTTATATGTTAATAATTTTTAATATTAAATTTAAAATAATATAGGAAGAATAAATGAGGTAAATGTATAAATTTAAATACACTATCTTGTTTTATTTGTTTCATAGATAATGCCAAATAAAATTTGACTTAGAATTCTGTGTTTTTATTGATTAGTTAAGTAAACGATTTCGGAATTGACTAAACTCCGATAATCGCGGGCTTAAAAATTCAAATCCCGGGATTCGGAATTCGCTAAATCCCGAAAATCACGGGATTTATCGGGATCGGGGTTTCGGGACTGGCATCCCCAGTAAACATATAGAGCTTGTGCCAAAGCTCATCATAACTTTTGGTTTTCAAATTTTAAATTTTATTAAGTTTAAAGTCTGAAAATTCACTTTGAAGAAATCTGAAATTCCTGTTTTTGTTCTACTTGTATCTCTTTTCTCTGCAGTTTTTATAGATAATTGTATAAGAACTACACATCGCCCTTAT
The DNA here is from genome assembly GCA_943735925.1 of Pollenia amentaria. Classification (NCBI taxonomy): domain Eukaryota; kingdom Metazoa; phylum Arthropoda; class Insecta; order Diptera; family Polleniidae; genus Pollenia; species Pollenia amentaria. The sequence goes on along the minus strand of OX031006.1, from coordinate 219,546,973 downwards.
GCCCGTAATTTCTACAAAGAGAAATCTTGCTGTATATATAAATCTATGGTGTAAATGCTGCCAATTTTAAAAGAAAACTTAAGGTAGAAACACGTAGTCCAAATAAACGTTGAAATAAGTAAAAAAAAACTGTTAGGTACGAAGACGAGAGCAGATCTCATTTTGTGGAAATTACGAGCATTAATACCGATTTAAATTTCCAAAATATATGTGTTTTGTTGTATGTTGAGCTTATAAAAAGTCTACTTTAAAAATTTTGAATCTTTAATAAGTGTATTTAACCCTGACAAGTTGCTCTTCATTTTAATACATTAAGGTTACTGTTCGTCGAATCGATGAACTTTTTAGAAAAAAATTCTAGCTTAAGAAGGGGGAACTAAGGCTACGGGTTGGCCTATTTATGGGGCACTGTTGTCTCAGATACCAGTTTATAACTGGAAATGTTAGTACCCAGATGTGCTAATGCTGTGATATATGCTGATTCTCTGCTGCTGTCCCGCCTTGGGAACTTCCAGGCGGACATTTTTCGGGGTGCTAGTGATAAGCCCAACTGAAACCTATAATCTTTCATCGGGCATAGTGATAGACTTCATACGCAGCCTGAACCTGAGTTGTCATACATAGGCTTCACAAAATATCCTCTGGGTCGCTGTGCGTATATCTATCTATCTATGATAAATTTTCGACCGACTAAGTAACATTCAAAAAGTTTGTGATTGTTCACGGGTAAATTTAGGCGCTACGAACTAAGTCCCCAATAAACTAAGTCCCGAAATCAAAAATGAACTAAGTCATTAAAATAAGAGAATTAATTCATTATGAATTTAAACCCCAATTTTTAAAATAAAACAATTCCCCAAAAATACGAAATAACCTCGCAAAAAAATTAACTAAGAACACAAACATTTAAACCTTTTTCACAATGATATGCGTTCTCATTTTAGAAATGAAGCGACTTAAAAAGCTTGAAAGTAAAATTAAAAACATTCAAATAAATATATTAAAAAGAGAGTAATAGATCATTAATTTGTGCAGGGTAGAGTCAAATTACGGCATTTGATATCGTTCGAAATCATAATACAACTTAAAAGGAAATTTCGATCGGTGCAATTATTTTCTCTAGACTTAATTTCTTATTCAACAACTATTCTTGGGTTCTTTTATTTGCAAATCCAAATAAATACACGCACTTATTCAGATTAACGAAATTTATTGTATTCGCCAATTTTATCCAAATCTGTAAGTAAAAGCAGTTTCAAATTACAATACAAGTCTTAAGTAGTTTGAGGAAAATACAACCTTAACATGATAAGCTGATCAGACAAGTATTTTGTATTATAGTAGTGTAAAACGGTCTTAAAAACTAACCAAAATGAAGTTTCAAATTAAACTAAACTAAAGCAAGTGTGTTGCACTGTATTTATACCCGATATATATTACTAGTAGTTTCCTGAAGCTTCGCCATAATTCCTTGTGTAAAATTTTAATAAATCTTGAGCAATTACACTATGCTACAATTTGACACTTTTTTTTGAGCCAAATGGGGCATATAACCTAATTCGGACATTGTATTTTTAAAAAATAATAATAAACAGAACCTCACATTGTTACAAAAGCTATTAAAATCTATTAAAATCGGTTTTTATTTTTAAAAGGTTTTTTTATCCACATATGTATGAAATGTTTTAATAAATAAGGAATATTCAAAAAATAAATACCTATATTTTCGTATCAAAATATAAAATATATCAGAATTCAGCGGATTTATTTTTCTAATATCAACAAATTTTACGGCAAAAAATAATAGATTCTTCTGTAGTAATAGCAAGATTTTAGATAATATTTCTAAAGTTTTTTTAAGTGTTAATTTTTTAGTAATAATAGCAAAATTTCCAGTTGATTTTACTATTTTTATTTTAATGTTAAAATTTATTTTAGTGTAAACATTAAATTGTTTTGAGTGTATCATTATTACAAAAAATGTTAATGATTATTATTTAAATCCAAAAATGAAATTTTTAGATAACTAAAAAAAAACAAAAAAAAAAAACCATATTTCACTTTGCCCTTAAATTCCCCAATAACTACTCAACCGATTTTAATGATATTGAAAGTGGAGAAAATTTAAAGAATCTATCTATCTATAAACAAATTTTCACTAAAATATCTTCTTCGGTTCAACAGTTACAGTATTTTGGTCAATGAAAAACGATTTTCAGCCACTGTGCGTCTGCAATTTCACATTGGGTACGTTCATAAGTCGTAGCTGTTGAGCTCAACTGCTAGAAAACTGTTGAGCCGAACATTTTCGTCTTAGAAACGGCATTATGAGTATAATGCAAAATTAACAGCTGATAAACATAAACAATTGAAAAAAATAAAGGTTGAGGTTAAGCACAACATGTTGACTTTAGGTAGCTAAAAAATTTTATGATGGAATAAATGGCCTCAAATACCCAACTGTTGTGTTGAGCGGAAGTGCTCAACTATGCGTTTCTAAGACAAACACTAAACGGTTACACAACAGTTACGCCTTATGAACGTGTCCATTGTCTTCGAGTGGAATATTATGACATTTATAACGCAACAACGTAATCTATTTTGATGGTTTTCGACATGAGTTAGAGACAGACTTTTTTCTCACTTCTCGAGAAACGATGGTATATTTTGTTTCACATCTTTTTGATGCGAGCAGTTTTCACCAACGTTACAGGACATGGGTACTGACTGTTGATTGTTTTGCCTGTTGTTGTTATATTGTAGTAATATTCATCCCACCTTGCTACTTTAAACACAATCCAACCTTAAATTAGATTTAAATTTACCAACTTGGTGAATAAAGTTTCATTAAAGTATTTAGTGAAAAAAGGAATTTTGTATTTAAAATGATTTTAAATATAAATGTGATACAATATGAAACCTAAATATCGGCCGCTAATAAATAAGAATTATCTTTGTATGGGGAAACGATTCCACGTACCGAGGCAATTGATATTAACAAATGTTAGACGCTTTAATAGTTTCCTTAATAAACAACACTTTGGACTTCCTTGTGCACGAGATCTGTAACAAAAATTTACACTTTTTTTATTTTATAAGGGTTAGTCGCTAACCCCAGTTTTGTAATTTAAATACATACTTATGAAAGACAGTTGTCAAAGTATTTTTTAGAAAATATTGTTCAATACCGCTCACCGAGAGAAGGACTATATCAGAACCGGGCTTGATATTAGATCCATGATAAACCGTGATCTTACAGTATTATAATTCGTTGCGGTTGTAGGCGCATTACAGTGTATTGAAAAAATATGATTTAAATGGAAACTAAAGCAAATTATGGGCCGATCATCCAGAGTGTTTTAGTTTTATTTCTAGATGTTTTAAACTTTAAAAGCTATGATTAGCTTTGGTTTAAGCTTATCTGAAAAACTCAATTTCGTATTTATATAGAAGCTACCGACAAAATGACCGAAAATTGCTCATGCAAACGACTTTTCGTGATTGTTGGGTAATCATTCACTTTAAACAATGTACCTCTTTAAAATATGCTCAAAAAGTTTTAAACTTCTATCGCAAAATTGTTTTCAAAAAAAAAAAAGGTTAATACGTATTAACTTTGTTATTGTTGTTTTAAAGAAACCCATAACAGCTGTGGTTGGTATGTAAACACAAACTAAGAAAAAATCTAAATTCCAATCTTTTTAACAATATTTACAGAATACCTCACAAGTTAAATAAAGCATACGGTTGAAACGATAATATTAACAGTTTTTTTTAACAATTTCGCAATAAATGCGCAGTAAATTTGTCTCTATGTCTATTTTGTCTGTTTCTGATATTATATCAAGCCTAAATATTGGCCGTTAATATCCGAAAATAAGAATTATCTTTGTATGAGGAAAAGTTTCCACGTACCTACCAAGGCAAGTTTCCTTAATAAAATTCAAATTTGGTGCAAATATATTCGTTCTCAGGGCACGAGATCTGTAACAAAAAATTTTACTTTAGTTAGTCGCTAACCCCATTTTTTTAATTTAAATACTTATGTCAGACGGTTCTTTTTCGCTCCATACAGTTCAGATCTACACACTGACAAATTTTCGTTAATAAATATTTTTAGTTTATTAATGTGTTTCAACAACAACATTAGAGTTTTTAAATCAAAGTATTGTTTAGAAAATATTGTTGGATACCGCCCACCGAAAGTTGGAATATATCAGAACTGGGCTTCATATTAGATCAATGATGAAACGTGATCTTACGGTATTATTATTCGTTGCGGTTGTAGGCGTATTACAGTGCATTCCAAAAGTATGCTTTAAATGGAAATTAGAGCAAATTATGGGCCGATCATCACAGTGTGTTAGATTTATTTCTAGTTAGATGTGTTAAACATTATTGTACCTAATACCAATAAAAAGCAAAGATTAGCGTTGGTTTTAGGCTTTTTAAAATGAGTTTTTTGAACGGATTTTTTTTTTGACCTATTCCAAATTATGGAAAAAACTTAATTGGACTCAATTTTAATACAGTAATACAATTAGTTAGTGTTTTAGGCCTTTGAAGGTGCTTTGCTTGCGATTTTGGACAGATAATCACAAAATTATTTTAGTGGGGCAATACGACTTTTCGTGATTGTTGGGTAATCATTCACTTTAAACAATGTACCTCTTTAAAATGTGCTCGAAAAGTTTTAAACTTCGATCAGAAATTATTTTCAAAAAAAAGGTTAATTAGTATTAACTTTGTTATTGTTATTTTAAAGAAATCCATAACAGCTGTGTTTGGTATGTAAACAAAAACTAAAAAATCTAAATTCCTTTCCTTTTAACAAAATTTACAGAATACCTCACAAGTTATAGAAAATACGGTTGAAACGACAATATTTACCGTTTTTTTTAGCAATTGCGCATTAAATTTGTCTCTATTTTCTCTATGTCTTTTTTGTCTCTTTCTTAAAACATAATATTTAACCTTAAAAAAGGGACTAATGATTTTAAATATTTTACAAAAATATTTGCTACTATATCTCTAAATATAAAAACAAAAACTTTCGTAGTTACAAGATATATAAGCGTTTCATTTGATAAGCATTTTTTTATGTGGGTTACGTTCCTCTACGCCAAATGGTGACAATAGAAATTGAGACCATATTTTATCTCAGAAATATCCAGCGCTTCAAATTTCATAATGTTCTAAATAAACAAGAATTTGTTATCACCTTGTAATCGAAGTGAAGTGATAAATTGTGGAATTTTTAATTTTGTAAATTTGAAGTTTGTGTTTTTTTTATTTATTCCTGTAGCTCGATGTATATTAATACAGCTGTAGGGTACCAGCTTGAACTTAGGCGTTCAAAAGAACTGCCAGAAAAGTTTGAGAGGCTTCAAAATAAAACAAGGCTGATGAAGCCGGTTAACGTTACAAATCAAAGTCTGCCTTTATTAATTACACTGTACAACAAAATGAAATTTTTTCAAAATAACAATAAACTAATTTTTATAGAAGGGTCAAAAAAATATACACGTGTATCGGCGTTTTAAAAGTTTACATCTGAAACTCATTTGACGGCCTATTTAAATTTGCACCCATGTGTAGTAAAACTACGTAGAAAATCGTATGATACTTAGGTTTTTGGTATGTAGTGGCTTCAGAAGATTTATAAATAACATTAGAAGCAACATTTTGTTGGTATACATTAACCCTCTGACCCTTCTGAAAATGGGACTTTTGCCAATTTTTTTGAAAAAAGAACAGAAATCAGATTTAAAACAGGGATGTATGTAGTTGAAGTATTCTGCGAAAATATTTGTCATGAAATTAAGTCGAAAATGCTACCAGAAACAAGCAAAAACTTAAAAGGCAGTGTATGGGTTAATTATATCTTATATATAAATACGGGAGCAATTTGTTTTAGTTGATTTTTAAGTATCTTATCGTCCACCGATTTTAATGAAACACACAGTGCCAGCTCGCTAATCCGAAAGTGAGTAATCCGAATTATCCAGTAATCCGAATTGAATTTATGACGTATTACATACTCTATAGTCCGCATTGATTGCAAGCTCGCTGAACCGAATTTTTATTTTCCTGCTTTTTATACCCTTCGCCAAAGGTAAAGGGCATATATAACTTTGTTATTGCGTTCGCAATTTTTACCAAATTGATCTTAGACCCTATAAGGTATATATATTCATGCTCCTTGTGAAAAGGGAAGCTCAAATCCGCTTGTCTGTCTGTCCGTCCGTCTGTTGAAATGAACTCAGAATTTCTGAAAGAAAACTTTCATAGTATCAAGCCAGACTAAAGATAGTAGTTGTAAAATGGATCTAATGAAACAGTACTAACTGATCAAATATAACTCTTAAAAATATTTATTGGCTAAAAAAAATAGAATTTTATATGATGACCACCTAAGGCAAGAAAATTACTGCCAATCAAATAAATGAAAGTGTATCTAAGAATCTAAAATAAAATGTGAAATTGTATTAAAAACATTTGCAAATTTGTATACAATTTGTCATTTGAAAAATCGTCAAATTTAGTTAATAAATCGTCCAATCTTCAATAAACCATTTTTGTACCTAAAAATTGTCAAATCTGGCAGCCGTGAATTGAATATGGATAAGTTAAGTATTTCGCGATTGAATAATAGTACTTGAATCAATCTTTCTGTGCTTGATTCAAGAAACTCGGTACTCACTGTGAGTACGGATGGGTTGATTTTTCTTTTGAGTGTATGATAAAAAAAAAAAATATTATATTTAAAAAGGCTTTAATTTTATCATTTTTGATTATTAAGAATAAAATAAATTTGTTTTGGAACCCTGGTGGCTTGTGTTTTATTTTCGAATATGGTGATTTATAATCAGAGAAGACAAAAAAAAGCAAAAAACAAAGTGTTTACAGCAAAAAAAATATATAAAAAAAGCACAAAAATTTAGAAAAAAAAGCAGCAAAAAAAGCATTTTTATTTTTTTAATATATACATTTAAATATAAAAAATTACAGTTATTCTATTTCTTCAGATTCGTGAAAACAGTTACAATAACCAATCATGTGGGCTTTTATATTTGTAAACATCATTTTTCTTCGTCTTTCTGTTAAAAGTGAATTGTATAAGTAGAAACTTCTTTGCACGTCAATGGATGTTGTTGGAGCAAATTTATATTTCAAAATTTCATTTCGTCATCAGGTTTAGCACCAGTTTGAAGAATGCTGTTTATTTGTAAAATTTGTTTGAACCCCGGATTTCTTTGAAATACATACTGCATTAAATTTCTTCATATATAATTTTTCATGTAGATTCTCAAGAGCTTTTCGTACATTTGACACAATATTTACACTTTCGTGAATAGCTAACCCAACTGTTTGTAGCTTTTTTTATAGCTTCCGTATACATTTGAGGTAAGTATTTACCTCGAATAGAACTTTCGCTTGGAAATGAAAAATTGGCGTACTTTTGAAACATGTTTTTGAAACTGGGATGGCTTACTTTTTTTACTGGTATATTGGTCTCCAACAAAAATTTACTTATATCTTCGTGAAATATATTAGCAGTAATAGTAACAGGAAATTCCGTTATAAGTTTTTGTGGACGATTTTCTTGGCAAGCAGCTAATTTGTGTTTTTTGTACTAAAATGTTGCTCCACATTGCACTTCTTTTCGCTATTAATTTTACTCGAACACACATTACAAAAAAGCCAATCTTTTTCAACTTTAAAAACTTCAGGATACAATTTTACCATTTTTAGCAAAAATAACATATCTGACTTTTCTTTCGGCATTTTTTTTTTATTATTTTTTCGTTCACAACGGCCGGCTTGCTTATTTTGTTTTAAACTCAAATAAGTAACATGGCTGTTTTTTTTGGGATGGTAAGTTTATTAATTTTAGTTGTAATAAAGCGCCCAAAAACGTTGAGTCCACAACTAACATATTTTTGTTTTAACCCAGAAAAAAGTTGTCAATTATTTTTTTTTCTCATGTTTTCTCAAAAAAATATTTTTACGTAAAAATTATGTTAAAAAAGTTATTTTACAGCAAAAACATAGGAAAAAAGCAAAATAAGCACCATAATAACAAAAACAGCAAAAAAAGCAAATATGGGCAAAAACAGCAAAAAAGAAGCAAAACAGCAAAAAAAGCAAATTGGTCTTCTCTGTTTATAATACATAATTACAGCACATTAAGTAAGCCGAATATCTCGTTAATCAGAATCAGGGTCTTCAATCATTAATTCGGACTAGCGAGCTGGCACTGTATATCGTTTTAAAGGTATTTCTGTGTAGATATGCACAATATAAATTTCTTTTTAAATTTTTAGGATTTTGGTGTTTCAAATCATTTTAAATTATTTTGCAGCCACATGCACACACATGTGTTAACGGTGCACAGTGGCGCCATTTGAGTTTTTTCGTTGCAAAAATCATATCTTTTGAACCGAATAAGATAATTGAACAGTTTAAACAGCATATGATAGATAACTGTTCAGCCTATGAAATGAGCGTTTGGAAAGGGTACTACGCTTTGTAGGGGCCTACTTATGGGTTATCAAAGTTAAAATTAGTAGAAAAATCAATTTTGTGGTAACTAAAAAAAATTATTTTTACATTTTTAGATTGTTTTTATTTTTTTTCTTTAGGGTTTTATGTTTTAAATTATTACCCAACAAATTAAAAAAAAAATAATTTTTTTTTTTTAAATTTATTTTTTCAATTTTCTGTAAAATATTCATCACAATTCGTAGGAGAAGGTATATCTAAAAGACTAACCATTTCTAAACTATAATTATTTTGTTACTCTATTCGTGACTTCACATGCCGCAGGGAAGAAATAAGTGGATCGGAAGATGCTGCCAACATGTTGAAGAGGTCCTTATTTTGCCTTACCCTTGATGCTTTGAATGTGTTCTGCAATCTATATTTTTTATAAAATTTGTTAAGAGACTCCTGTGCTTCTTCAGAAAGCTCTCCAATTGGCAAAGACTGGTACTCAATTATATCTTTGCCATGCGCCAATATTTTATGGACGGTCGGGGTCAACTTCTTCTGTGGATACATTTCTGCTAAAAAAGATGCAGTTTTCGACGCATACTCTCCATATTTTGTAGAATTTACATTTTCTTTGCAGTTTAAAACATCCAAGATCGTTCCCAATCTTTTCACGATTTGATTGTCAATTCCAATGATTCTAGTTACTGCCTCATCATTTTCAAAAAATCTCCTAGAAGTGTTTCCATCGTTTGAGTTACCGTATCCGTGCTTGGGACAGTCTACTTTTAGTCCAACTTGTTTAAAAAAAGCATCCTGTATTTGCTTCTTTCTGATCTTTTCCTTATCCTTTATTGATGTATTTTCATCGAAGTTTTCCTCCTCTTGTGGTAGGGTATATGCCAGTTTTAGCAAGAATTCCATACACCTTATCCTTGCGTGCAATGGTGACATTCCATATTCGTAATTCTCCTAATTTGTAGAATCGTTTAAATTACCAAAGTTCTTCTGACAAATAATAATAAAAAATCGATAATAAAAAATATAAAAATAAAACGAAAAAAGGGGTTTAAATAGGTTTTTGCTAAATTTTTCCTCCAATATAATTCTGTCTATATATATGTATATGATAACTAATTGAAATATGTTATAATTAAGCAGAAAAAGATACTAATCTTAAACTCTTTACAACTAATTATATAAAATTGAGATGTAACATATTATATATGAAAAAAATTTAATTGAATTGAAAAAAGTTCTTCTGACTCTTTTTGCAAATCGGGCATGACATTGTTGAGGTTGTTCCTGTCAGTTCGTTTACGACTTTTCCGTCAACCATGGTCAGGTGGAACTCGTAATTGCATTCAATATATTTTCCTTCTCCAATTTGCAGCTTTGTAGGCTTAATCTTGCTTATTTGTTCTTCAATGTCCTTCACCGTAGTCCTTATGAGTTCTGCCGATTCCCTTGCAAACTGAAACATTAGTGGTCGGCAATAATGCACTGATGACGGACGTGGATTTTTCCAGTGTAGGGAATCATCCGATTTTAGCCGCAAATGAACAACAGATGCCATAAACATATTTCCGTCCGATATTGTAGCGTCATCGGAAGATATCCTTTGCTTATAAACGCTTTGTCCGGATGATCCATCGCAGCCCCATTTGCTGATCAATGTCAACTTCTCAGGAAGAATTTTCACTTCCGTGAAAAACTTTGGTGTGGTTGACTTTCTAAACAGTTCAAATAATTTTAAATTGTTCAACGCCATGTTTTCAGTACTTAAATTGTTTAATGGTTTCAGTAATTGTTGCGCCAACTTTCAGGCGTAGGCTAATCCAGGCATTATGCTTATTTTGCAATATATAGGCTTATGCTACCATGCCTAAAAATTTACCTGTTCCCTGCATACATATGGATTTAGGCTAAATAATGCAATTTTGATATTATGCACGTGTCCAAATAAGATTTGTGCCTACCTGTAGGGACCATAAGTCAATATTGTTCCTGACCATTTGTACGCCAAAGTATTGTTTATGTGAGGTACGTACCTGCTAATTTCAATGAGTAGTTTTTTTCAAACTATTAGATCAAACTACTGTCAGTCAAAACATATAAGGGATGGACGCCATACAATTTCTGCAACCATGTCTTTTTGAACTTTTTTACCTCTAGAAGCCAAACGGGCACGTACGGGCAGATAAAACCTTTTGAATTATGTAAAGAAATAATCAAAGAACAGGTTTTGCACGTATGGCAAATATAGAAAAATATAGTTTTTTTTTATTTTCCGTCAAAGTTGAAAAATAGTGAAAAAACGGATAGTTTTTAAATAGTGATTTACCAGGAGAAACACAAAGCAAACAGTTAATTTTTTTTTTATCATTATACATTTAATAAATACATCAATCAATACAAATAAAAAATAAGGCGATTCGTTACCTATTTTTCGTGATATTACACCTGAAATCGCAACAAATTGACTAAAAATTGTGTGTTTTTTTGAAAACCGAAAGTCGGTCAACTTTGAACGGTTATATCTTCTAAACTAAAAATGTGATATTATTAAGAGTGGCATATTTGAAATCGTTGAAAAGTTTCCTATAACATGGGTTTATTCAAAACTTCGTCGGCACTCATGAAAATTTTGATTTTTGCAACCTCGCTTGCTCTACGGGCGCCACTGTGCGGTGGTTGAAAAATCTTCTGAAGACACTACATACCAAATCCCTAAGCATCATACGATTTTCTACGTTTTTTAACTACACAGGGCCATAAAATGAGTTTTAGATGTAAACTTATAACCGATACGCGTATATCTTTTTTTGTCCCACTTCAAGAATAAGTTAGAAGAACATTTTTTTTTTTTTTTGTTGGACTGTGTTATTGGCTCTTCTTATATAATACCTATGAGAATTTTGCTTAACCTTGGAGGTATCAAGAATTTCACTTTGTATAAATATTTTGACCAATCAAAATATACGTGTTTGAAATGTACTCAATTAAATTTGTCACTCATATATATTCCGATTGATCAGCAATTATTACACTGTGCTAGTTAAAAAAAAACAATTATGATAATTAATAATTATAATAATATAATAATTAATAACAATAAATAATTATTAATAACACTGTGCTAGAATTTGACACTTTTTATGAGACAAGGCGGAGGACCTGGCGTTTTAACCTAATTCGGGTACGCTGAATTCAGTGGGGTCTATCGTTTTTTTAGGTTATTTAAATTAAAAAAACATTATTTTTCTGGGCATGCTGTACAAACATGATTACACGAACATGTGTGTGTGGTATGCTGAATGTTTGTTTAAATTTCAATCTCTTTACTACAGTGACGTAAAAAAGACGCAGTCACCCTACTCTTATAAAGGTGGCATGTAAAAATTTCAGAGTGGTTAGTGTGTATGCAGTGTACATTTATGAGGTAAAGTACAAAATTATGTTATGAGGTTGATATTAATTTTAAAGCTGATTATACCAAATATTATTTAGATATCTTCAGCTATACGAAATTTTTTGTTTTAAAGTGATTCTAGAGAGGGGTTTATATGGTACCTATGGTCAGGAATGGCATTTGTATTAGACCTATGGTCAAACATGGAGCAATTCAAGTAAAATTTGGTAAGATTATTTAGATAATCCTCTTATGAGCATGTCATTATTACTGGCGATTTTAATTCGAATATTTTAGTAAACCCTTATCTAACCGACAATATGCTCACACTTGGCTTAAATTCCCCGAACACAAATAATGCTACACATTTTACAAGTACCAACAACACACTTCTTGATCTTTTCTTCGTCAGTGATATTGCGAAGGTGTTACTTTATGACCAATTGTCTGCCTCCTGCTTCTTGCGCCATGACCTAATTTTCATTACGTATAAGTTTCAGCTAAATGTACCTGAACGATTTATTAGATAGTAGGTTAGAGGCAAAATTGTGGAGAATTGATTGGTGCCATGTTGACGACCAACTCGCTTTTCTACAAAGTAATCTAGATTATTTGTACAATCTTTCGGTTCCCTTGAGAACAAAAATTGTAAATCGCCACAAAAAGCCCTGGTTTTCTCATGACATAGAACAGGAGATTAGTCGCAGAGATTGTCTTTATGCTCGGTGGAAACGTTTTAAAACCGCAGAATTGTATGAAGAGTACCGAGTAACACGTAAAGCTGGGATCACACGATTGCCGCAATGCACCAATGTTCACACTTTTTAATACCCAAATCGTGTGACTGCACAACCAAATGCCTTATGTACCAATCGAGGGCAATATTGTGCTTACTTTTACCAATAAAATGCAACCCTAGTACGGTAATCGTGTGACTACTTGATATGCAACCGCGCGTCAATAAAAATGACAAAAATGTACCAATATTTATTGGGTTCTTGTGCGGCAATTAAACAACACAATACGCGCCAATATTTGCCTTTTTTTAATAAATTTACTTTTGTGTGTTTCTTTTAGTAGGAATAAATTAAAAATAAAAATTTAATTTATCAAAAATAAAAATTGGTAATTTAGCAAGTCATTAATAAATAAATTTATAATAAATTTTGTATTCCCGAAAATAACTTTTGATAGGTATAAATATATTTATTTTTTTAAATTAGTGCAATAGCTGTTCAGGACAATATAAAAGAATATATACAGAAAAACGGAGCAAAATGTATTGAAATTCTTTAAAGCGAATTTATTTTTGAATATAAATATTCTCTATTTCAGTATTGTGGTTATTTTATTGAACTGTTAATGGTTTTTAATCCAAATTCAGATATTTTTAATTAGGCTTCAGTTCATTGAATTTAATTTTCATTAAATTATTTTTATGAAGACAGGAATTTTTACAACATGAAATTAATTAAAATATAATTGATAATTTTTCATTCTTGACTCTCTTTCTCTATTTCTTTATATATTTAAAAAACAATTTTACTCTGTTTAATTTTTGGAATTTCATATAGGTATTTTACTTAAAAAAATTAAAATAAAACTATTTAACAAAAATTTGTTTGAATATATGATACAATTTTCTTATTTTTAATGAACAAGCTACCACAACAGCTGTTTTCGCAGTTGACACAAGTAAGAACAATAGTGTGACTGTGCTGTGGCAATTATTGTACCCATTTCGCTTTATACCAACTAGCGGCAATTAAATTTGAATAAAACAGGGCAATAGTGTGATTTCAGAATATTTTATTGGGGCAATTTCATTATTGTGCGTCAATAAGCACAATCAAAATTGTGTCATATTGGTGCATTTGCGGCAATCGTGTGATCCCAGCTTAAGATAACAAACATGCTGATTAAAAAAGCCAAATCTGACTATTACGCCTCGAAGTTCTCAACTGCCATTGACTCGAAGAAAACGTGGCAAACGATTGGTGAAATCGATATTGGCAAACCTGTTGTTCAAGTACACTGTTCAGCCGCTGCAAACGCCTTAAATGCTCAATTTTTAAATATTCCAACTGTTCAACCAATTTCTGATTACTACAATTTCCCTAGTGACATTTTAAACAATAGTTTCACTTTTGCAAACGTAAGCCAATGTGATGTTTTATCCAGCCTTTTGTCAGTAAAATCCCATGCAATTGGTGTTGATGGGATAGATCCTAGGTTTATTAAAATTTTAATTCCAAGACTTCTTCCTTTCATAACGTTCGTTTTCAACAAGATTTTTACAACCAGCTGCTATCCTAAAATGTGGAAACTTGCTAAGATTATTCCTTTACCGAAAACTAATTCTGATTACAGGCCCATAGCAATTTTACCATTTTTATCTAAGGTTTTTGAAAGATTAATTCACAACCAAGTATCACAGTATCTTGAATCCAACAATATGCTCAATGATCGGCAATCTGGTTTTCGTAAAAATCATAGTTGTATAACGGCCCTGGTAGATGTTTCAGAGGATATAAGGCAACAGGTAGACTGCGGTAAATTTACATTTTTAGTTCTCTTGGATCATTCAAGAGCGTTTGATATGGTTGACCATAACATTTTGTGTAATAAACTTAACCACATATTTAGATTTGCACCAACTGCCACAAGTCTGATATCTTCCTATCGAACAGATAGATATCAATACGTTGAAAAAACTACCTCAGTTTCAAGCTCTTTGCCATTAAGTCGAGGTGTTCCACAAGGATCAATCTTAGGCCCGTTACTTTTTTCGTTATACGTGAATGATCTTCAGAATAGGCTTGGGCACTGTAGGGTTAGATTGTATGCGGATGATGTTCAGCTTTATATTAGCTGCAGTAACACCGCAATTAATGAATGCGTAGGGACCTTAAGCCAGGAGTTAGGTCGCGTTTACGAGTGGGCCACCGCTAATGGTCTGGCAATTAATCATCCCAAGTCCAAGTGTTTGATTATTAAAAAGCGATTAGTAAAACTTGGGGGCAATCCTATTTTAACTTTAAACAAACAGTCCATTGAAATAGTAAACTCTGAAAAAATTCTTGGTATTTTCTTTAATAACACCCTCACTTGGACTAACCACGTAAATTTTGCATGCGTCCGAACGTTTTCAATATTAAGGAATCTGTGGCAAACTCAGTATTGTACTCCTATTAAAATCGGAAAACTCATTGCTAAATCTTATGTAATACCGATATTGTATGGCTGTGAACTATTTGCCAGCTGCGATAGCGAAAGCAAAAGAAAACTTAATGTGGCGTTTAATAACGTTGTTCGGTACGTATTTGGTCTAAGGAGATATGACCATATTTCCCCCTACGTTACATTGCTTTACGGAGTTACTTTTGATGATTACTTAAGAGTGCGTATTTTACTGTTTATGCACAAAATTTTATACACACATCAGCCTGGGCATCCCTATACACGTTTAAATTTTTCAACACTTAATAGAGGTAAAAGACTTCTAGCATTTGGTCATCGAACACTGATTTCTAAATACTATTTCTCTATTCATGCAATCAGTCTATGGAACGGAATTCCCTATACATCACAAGCCACTTGTCATTTTTCACTCTGAATACAGATATATTTCGTTTTAGTAATTTCTGATTATATAAAAGTATAGAAATGTATTTTTTAAACTATTCTGGTTTTACATTTTTCATTTTTCGTTTCTTTTTTACCTTTTTTTCTAGCTTATTTTTATTAAATCTTGCTTGTTATTAAATTTTTAAATTTTATTGGAAACTTTAAGACTACTATTAATTAAATTTAACGCAATTTTTTATTTTTAATTTAAGTTTTGATTGATTGTATTTGCATATGCTCAGTTCCATACTGCAATATAAGACTTAAGTCTTGTGTATGGAACATCGAAAATTGACAAATAAAATAAAATAAATAAATAAATAAAATAAATAAAAAGCTTGGACCAAACCAGTCCCGATTGGCATCCCTAGTATGAACATGTGTTTTGTACGAAATATCTGTCCATTCGTCAACCACAATTTAAAACCTTCTATGACATTGTTTGGTTTCTTAAATTTTTAGTTCTTGGTGTATCTATAAATAAAACTGGTGACATTTCCCCATATCAACGATTTTACCGGAATGTTGTAGCTCTTAAGATATGCTGAAACTACTTAAGGTTTGTTTGTGCCTTAACGGGCACTCCGACCTTGGCAATACAATGGGCTAACATTTTACCCAATGATACATTTTTGGCAGCGAATTTTAGTAATGTATTATTTTCCGTCTCTTAAGAACTACTTGAAACTGAGCCAAGTTTTGTTTTACGCTCATTAATACTAATCTTGTGGATTAATCACATGTGACTAATAATTCGTCACGTCGGAGATCATTTGCAACTTATCATTTATGGGCACTTCACACACCTTTCTTTGTGTTTTTAATCCCACGCGAAATATCTCAGAGATAAAATCTGTATAAAAATATATTTAATATTAAGAATACTCTCACACAAATTGCTATTTACCTTTTGAACTAATTTTCTTTGTACATAATGGGTGATTCAAGTAGAGATACTTTTTTCAATAACCTTCTTTTGACAGATCACGTCTGAGTCGTGTCATGCTGTCATGTTCTTTTTGTTTAGTATTAATTGGCATTTCATAATGGAAAGACTTACGCCTGAACAACGTTTACAAATCGTTGAGACCCAGCATTCGTTCTTGGATAATATTCGACCGAATAGACCACGTCCAGCACGCTGTGAAGAAAATATAGCGGCCGTAGCTGAGAGCGTACACGAAGTCCGTGGAGAGTCGATTCGGCGTCGTTCGCAGCAATTCGGACTGACGTATGGAACGACTTGGCGCATTTTACGTCGAGATCTTAAATTGAAAGCGTGCAAAATACAGCTTGTGCAACAACTGAAGCCGCTCGACCTTCCCAAGCGACATCGCTTCCCTCTATGGGCTCTTGAAAAGTTCCAAGAAGATCCGAAGTTTTCGAGGCAAATTTTGTTCAGCGATGAGGCCCATTTCTGGCTCAATGAGTATGTAAACAAACAAAATTGCCGCATTTGGGACGAAGAGCAACCTGAAGAGATAAATAACTGTCACTTTATCCAGAAAAAAACAACGGTTTGGTGTGGTTTGTGGGCCGGTGGATTCATCGGTCCATATTTCTTTAAAAATGATGCCGCTGCGAACGTAACTATCAATGGCGACCGTTATCGAAATTGAAGCTCGTGATCTCGGCGACATTTGGTTTCAGCAAGACGGCGCCACTTCCCATACATCGCATCAATCAATGGATTTATTGAGAGAACACTTCGGTGAGCACATAATTTCACGTTTTGGGCCGGTCGATTGGCCACCAAGATCGTGTGATATCACACCGTTAGACTTTTTCCTGTGGGGATATGTAAAGTCTTCAGTTTATGCGGACAAACCCGCTTTGATTCAGGCCTTGGAGCAAAACATCACGCGTGTCATTCGCCAGTTACCAGTCGAAAATTCACAATGGACCTCATTGGTCTCCAAGTGGATATGCGCCCTTGGGCGCATAACCCTTCTTACCCTAACCAAACCTACCAGTCGAAATGCTCGAACGAGTCATCGAAAATTGGACTCAACAGATGGACCATCTGCGACGTAGCAACGGTCAACATTTGATAGACATAATCTTCAAAAAATAAATGCCAAAGAATGTTCTTTCAAATGATAATAAACATTCCCCATTAAATTTGAATTTTCTGTATTTTTTTTTTTAAGTAGGGAACCTCGAAATGGATCACGCTTTATTAGATCATGTGGTATATGACGTAAAATATGAAGAAAAAGGAAATATCTGAAAAAAATCACTAAAACTGCATACGTCTTTTTTCTATTTATTAAAAAACATTACACAAATAATATACATGCATATGTATGAACTTATCAATATCTATAAAATATATAAAAATAATTAATTCATCCATTTGTTTTATATCACGTATTAAATTTTTATATTTTTAAATGAACTGAACTGAATGAAGATTTATTTTTTTAGAAATGTTAACTTATGCAAGCTTTAAAAACCCATCGATAATTATCGATAGTTTTTAAAACTTACAATACATCCTACAAAATACAAAACATTTATAACAAAATCAGTAGAATACGAATTCCCAATTAATCGTCAGAAACTTAAGTCTATTATATAAAATTATGTCTAATGGTTGTCATTTTAGCGTCATCGTCCAAAACTTCAATTTTTGTTAATGCGATTTTTTTAAATTTGTGCTTTGGAATTGGGTTAGTGTCCAGATTCTGAAATTCTAGTCTTGCAATGTTTGTATTTAATCAAGTCTTTCCTCTTCCCCTTTTTATATTTTACATATTTAAGTTAAAAAGTGTAAAAATTTCAAACCAAAATAGAATTGCAGAATACATGAAACTGAGTACCCCTTACCAATCTTCTCACCTCTCTCACCAATAAACTCAAATATTGCTGTAACAAAAAATTAAAGTCTGGCAGACGGAAAATTTAATAAGTTGGGTTTACAGAAATGTTTTATCATTCTTTTTTTTATATTTATATCCCAAGCTGAATATTGTTCAAATAAAAATTATTTTTTTGTTGTTTTAGAGCTTTTATTCAACAAAATTTGTAGAAAATACAATTATTCAAAAAAAAATATTTAAATAAAAAAAGTTCTATTGATTTTTTTATAAATAAAAAAAATACTGGAATTAAAAACAAACATTAAAAGTTAGAGGATTTAGTATTCGAAAAATTAAAAAAAATTCACGATATTTTGTAGAAGAACATTCTAGTTACTAGCCTAACACAAGTTTCCTTGTCATTGCATTAAATCGTAAATTCGGGGGCATAAGAGCTGGCCAAAAACTAAAACCAATGTTTGATTTTTTAAGTTGAAGTGAAGTGCAATTCAGTGAGGTTGTTTTAAGGTTGAATCGTTTGAAACAACTGTAAGAAGGGCATGGTCTAGACTCTTAACATTGTCGTTAAACTTCCTTGCCGGTGTTTTCCAAATACCAACATGCAGCCATGTTCTGGAAATCGAAATCGAATTCGAGTGATATTAAAATGACACATATTTTGGAAATTATCCTGTTATAAATATCGACAAAATAGTTCCTTCCATATACTTCATACTTTCAGTACTACTTATCTCATTTAAAAATAAATTAAAATTTTTAGTTTATTCAATACAAAGTCTTAAAATATTTTATTCAATAAGATTGGAAAATTTGTATCTTATTCGTAACTTTTAAGTAAAAATTTTTTAAAACAAATGTATGCTCTTTCTTCTACATATATTTAAATCTATTTTTATAATTGGGTATATGATGAAAAATGATCGATTTCAAAACGATCTTTTTATGCACTGTTGAATTGAAGAACTAATGTAGGAATCTTTGGATATCGGAAATACAAATTAATCTCCGAGTGATGAATTAATATGATGAATTAATAAATTGATTTATTTTGTTGTATCCAAAGAACTTAAAACCCCAATTGGAATATTAAGGTTTGCAAAATAAAACAATTATTTTAGAAAAGCAAATATATTGTTAAATTTCTAGAAGGTTTACCTTAATATATCGCTGCTAAAAAGTAACTGTTATATTAAAATTTATGGTAAAACCGGAAACAAAATCTTTCTGCATTTTAGCTGTTTTTTATTGGGATTTAGGCCTTGTACGGGAAAGAGACAGGACTATTTTAATAAATTTCAGCTCTTGTATATATTTTAACAAGGAGGGAAAACTTTGCTCATCTCAGTTGGAAATGCAAAAGGCACAATAATGCATTTTGGCATTAACATTGCCGCCCGCCTTGCAGTATATGCAAAGAAGGAAACAAATATGTGTTCGATTTTTATGCCAAAGATTTTATTTCGGAATGGAACTAAAAACTAAAACTTAATAATAATTAAATAATAAGATGAAAATATAAACCTTCATAAGTTTAATTCTGTGTGTTGTTTTTTTTTTTTTTTAATTCAATGGAAAAAGGTTATGTACAAATTAAATGAAAAAAAAGAAAAGTTTGGAAAATTCATGATAGTTTACGTTATGTTTTTTGCTATTTGGCCTACAAAGTGCATTTGTTTATAACAGACATGGGCCATATATAGTCCAACCGAACATTGTACTCTGGGCTGTTGGAAAGCCAGTCCGGGATAATACTCCCTGACACATTACTTTGGGATACAGATCCACGCCAATTACAATATCAATTGAAGCGGACACATAGAATTTAGAATCGGCGAGAAACAGGTCGCGAAAATTCTTTTTGTATGACTCCGGGAGCGAGTGCGCCGGGGTTTGTAATGAAATCCGATGGTCAACACGGAATGTGCCTTCGATTCTGGAGGACGATTCAAACTGGGACTTTAACACAATTGGACAAATTGTTTCTTCCCGAAGTGTATAGGCTGTCAGATTCAGCTTGTCAACTAACCGCTTTGAAACGCGACTAATCGGCGATCTCGAATCCAACAGGCATCGTGCATGTGACGTCGTTGATCCAATTTTGACCAACGCTTTTGGGAGCAACACCAATGTGCTTTGTTTTAGGATCGCGGATAAGGCTGCCGACTTCGACGTGGATGGAGGTGATGAGTCGCGTTTTGAATGTTCTTTAGTGGAATCTCGCTTGTTAGCTGATGTTGAAGCTTGCGACATCGGTGAACGTGATCGGGAACGTGCAGGCAATAAGTCTTTGGCAAGTCGGGGATTTACATTGAATAATGTGTGGTGAGATTTATGGCAATGTTTGCATCCGTGCTTGGAAATACACGTGCCCTGAGAATGGTCATGTGCCAGACAGTTCGAGCAATACTTGTTGTCACGGACTGCACGGATACGATCGGACATATTCATTGCCAGAAATTTGCGGCAAGTTCGGAGTGGATGAGGAGTTTTGCACAAATTTGTTTTGTGACTAAAGCTAACACTACCAAATTTTGTGATCGTTCCGTTTTTTACCATAGACTTTCACCCTCACTCTCGAAAAATAGGTCAGTACCAGCGTTGTCGTTTTGGTTTTTTTTTTACCAAAATCGGTTACTTTTCTTCTCAGTGTGAACTTGTGTACTTTTTTCCATTTTGGCTACTTTTTTCTCAACTGAAAAGTAGACAATTCACTTTGGCTTTTTAAAATGGAACCGAGTTAGCTTTCAGTTTCTTTTTCAAGTTGAATGTTTCAAATTAAGTTCAAGAAAACAGCTAATAGAAATTTTAATGAGCATCTTTTTCGATTTTCTTTATAAGTTGTTTTCTTGACGAAACCTCGAAAATAAATTGCTTTAAAATTGCGTGCAGCCTTCGTCACGGCTATAAATTTTTGTGAATTTTAACAAGAAGTATGTGTAACATCTTGAAACCAACACTTGATCGGGTTGTCTGCTGCAGGGTTAGTACTACGAATACCCGCTTCGCTTTCCTGGATATAAATTGTTTATAATATTGATGCATTCATACTCTATTTATACTCTTTTTCATTTTATAACGATTTTTTATGTAACCGATTATCATTAAGGCCAAATAATCTAAATCTAATGTAAATAATAATCACTATTAATTTTTAACTAATAATTACTATCACCACTTCTTTTTACACTTTACCTAAATGATCTTCACGATCACTTAGGGGGTGGTTTGATATTGAACGATGTAAATGTGCGTTTGCTTCTTTATGCAGATGACATTGTTTTTTTAGCAGACGATATAGAAGTTATGCAAAATATGGTAAAAAACTTAGAAAGCTACTGTGATCAATGGAACATGGAAATAAACATGATCAAGTCAGAAATGATGGTGTTCAGGACAGCTGGAAGACTTGCAGCTAGAGAAAAAATTATATACAAAAATCAAGAAGTAAGAATAGTGAATGAATATAACTATATGGGTGTAATCCTGACACCAAAATTGAGTTTTAAAAAACATGTTGAGAAGAGAAACATTGCATCTAAAAATAGCATTAATGCAACGTGGAGCAGCTTTATGAATAAGCCCAACGTAACTGTAAAAGTGAAATGGAAACTTTTCCAAGCTGTATGTCGTTCAATACAAGCATACGCTGCTCAAGTATGGGGCTATTGTTTGTATGATGAAGTAGATAAACTTCAACGGTACTTTTTAAAAAGAATTTTAAAACTACCGGACTTTACACCAAACTATGCATTGTCACTTGAAACTAAAGCAGAATGTAGCTATTTTTACACGCTAGATTTGTATATGAATTATACATACAAAAAATTATTTCAATACAGACAAAATCGATTACCACATTAATTATCTCTGATGATGTTACAAAATAATATATTTTGGGCAAAAGACATAAACGCAATGGGCAGGGAATTTGGTATAAGTTTTGGTTTTGAAGATAGTTTTGCGCCAGAATTATTGATTCAAGAATTAAAATCAAAAACTCTTGAAAATATGAAACAACTAGCTTCAAACAGAACATCGCGTTTTTATAAAAACTTGGACCATAACTTGTCGGTAAATTACATCGATAACATAAAAAACCAATGGCAACTTGGAATTATTTTTAAAACAAGATCAGATTTGTTACCATTAAACGCAAATACATTTAATACAGCTGAAAATAAATCGTGCACATTATGAAATACAGGAGAAGATGAAAATTTTCAACACTTTATGGCAAAATGCCCAATATTTAGGGAATTCCGAAACCGATACTCTGAAAAACCATATCTCAATGGAATGGAACTTATAAACATTTTGAATGGTAAAATACCCAATGGGTGGAAGAGGACTTATAACTATGTCGAAAACGCTTTAAAGTATAGAGAAATTATAGCTGAAGAATTCATGTAATAATATATTTAATCATTATATCTACCAGAGCTGTAAATGAATCATTCATTTTTGAATTAATTCGTGAATCATTCATGCATTGAATTAGCAAATTTTGAATAAATTCTTTTCACACAAATAAATGAATTGAATTAAATTTGAATCAATTCAAACGAATTAGGCAGAAATGAATTTAAATTCGTTTCTAATTCAAATGAATCTGAAAAATGAATTGCAATTCATTTTGACAAATTCAAATGAATCTGTAAAATGAATTGCAATTCATTTGAATTGAATTGATTTTGAATTAATTCAAATGAATTAGAAAAAAAAAATTAACAATTCATTTCCGACTCATTGGAATGGAATTGATGGTAATTTGAATTGACTTTGTAAGTAAATCTAAAGTATGCATCACTGTCGTTTTGTTATTCAACAATTTTTTTTGTAAAAGACAGCAAGCTCGTTTTGTAAATCACCTAGCAAAGTCCAAAGCCAAAAAATTCTTAGATTTAAAATTAAAAAGGCTTTTTTAAAATTTAATGCGCCGTTACCAACGTCAGCTACTGTTGAAAGATTATTTTCGTACGCCTCTATTCTAAGCATCCCTAAACGTGGATCTCTTTCAGATGATAATTTTGAAAAGCTATTGTTGTTGAAGGCGAATGATGCATTCTAATTAAATCTAATTAGCCTTATTTTGTTACTAAAATAATAGCATAATTAGTTGATGCAATTAATTCCTATTATATGTTGCCCATTTACTAAAAGAATGTTATAACTCCCAAAAACACCACTTTTGATTTAGTTACACAGAAATATTCGTTATATTCTGCTTCATATTCTGTCGAAATTTTATAATAATAACTTGCATAATCTCCGAGTAAGAAGATAATATGTTCTATAAGATTCCTTCTTTTCAGTGTAAATTGGTTGTCAGTTAAAAATGTTTAATGCGTTTGTGCAAAATCGTGTTTTTTTTTTGTTATGACACTCTTTTAGTAAATGAACGCATATGCTTAAGGCTAGTTTACACTATCACACATTTCTAACGTATTCCATAATACTTTGTGTGAGAGAAATCTAATGAGTTTTGTTGTGACTGTCAAAAAATCTAATGTAACATTACAGTTTGTAGTCACACTATCACACACTATCAGTATATAAAAATGCATAAATTATTAACAGAAAAACCAAAAACATAACAAACATAACAATTCTTGAACTAAAACGAGCAAACAAAAGAATAATTTATAATTATGTAATACATATTTTTTAATTAATACATATTAATAAATTTAAACAATAAACTGTAAGATCATTTTATTAGTTATATCAATAGTTTAGGAAAATCTTATCAAATAATAAAAATAATTTGGCTTAAATGTTTAGGATTTCAGCGTTTATGTTCTTTAGTTTTGATTAAACTTGACTTTGAAAACATTCTTTCATTTATCGTAGATGTTCGAGAAATCAAAAGCAACCTATAATACAAAATATCTTATTTCTCAGTCCTCTTCCAGGATTTTTCCTGTTTTAATTTTTTAAAATTTTTCACACCTCGCATTATTTCGTTTAATGCTGTTAAGAGATTGATATGCGAAGATATGAGAAGAAACAATTAACTAAACGCATACATATACAAATTACGGGAAACAAAAGGCTGTTAACAGCTTACACTTATTTAAAATGGAGATCACTGAACACCTTCTTTGTTTGTATGAAAAAATATTTTCTGAACACGTACCTTTTGTATATGAGACAAAACAATTAATTAAAAATACAAAAAAAATATATAATAATAATACAAAAAGTTAAAAATTTTGTTACATCGGTTAATCGTTAATCGAAAATACGCAATTTTAAATTAAACGATCAGTTAAGGTAGTAATGAATCGGTTAACCGATATTTGACGATAAAATCCAAGAAAAGTCTGACCAGTAAATTGATGAAACTTTAGCTTCATTTTTTACAATTTCTATTTACTTACTAAGCTTTATTTGTAAGATGATAATTGTATAATGTAATTTGGAAACTGTTAAAAGATTTTTGATCTAGACAAACGTTTTGTAAAAGCAAATAATAAATTATAGGAATTTAATAAATTTTTAATTTGAGATATTTTCCCAAATTAATTTTAAATGAGTTTTAATTTGTAAGTTGTTAAGCATGCCTACATATATGAACCAGTAGACTTCAAACATATTTTTGAAAAGTTGCAAACAAAACCTCTTAGCCAGAATTATTGTAGGAGAATTATTTCTCTTCTTTGTTGGTCCCCACGATCAGTTAAAAGAAAAGAGAACTTGAAGTTTTATTTTACTTAATTTAAACTCATTTATTCAAATATATTATTTATTTAAAAATTCATTAAATTATTTTATAAAGAACAGTTAAATCTTTAATTTAACTTAAAATAAGAAGTCCGCTTCTTCCCGTTGATGATAGAATAGTGCCCTTTTTTTAAATCTTTTTTACAGTTTTATTTAAGCATCATTGCTCTGCTGCTGAAATTGTTAATCTGTATAATTGTATGTATGAACATGTATGTACATTGATTTGTACAAACAAGTGCATGCATACATATTAATGTTGTTGCGTTTATAAAAAATTGACCGTTAGGTATTGTCAACATTTTAAGTAAATATTTAGCAAGTTAAAGCAGAAAAAGAAAATATTTTGTTTTGGAGACTTAAAACTTTTGTAGGGTTTGCAGTCAATGTTTTTTTTTGTTATTTTTATAATCAGTTTGGGGGAAAAAATCCCAAACATACTCCCCCACCAAGAACGTCAGTTTTTAATTTCTTCATGATGATTGGTTTCTTTTTGTGGTATTATCACGTCATTTGACGGTAGGAGGCAAATCTTGGAGATTGGGCGTTTGATGTACTTGTTGTTGCAGTAAAGTGTTACAACTCTTACTAAACCATCTGTACCTGGGTGGAGTTTTTCTACTTTCGCTAGGGGCCATTGTCCAGGAACACTTTTTTCGTGAAGCAAAAGAACTATATCGCCAACTTTTATGTTTTGATGAGGTTTGTTCCATTTAGGTCGCGCTTGGAGACGGCTTATAAATTCTCTGTGCCATCGAGTCCAGAAATGCTGTTTTAAGTTTTCTATTACTTTCCAGCGTGAAAGACGGTCTATAGAAACATCAAGGAGATCATCATCGGGTATACAGTTAGTTGGCTCACCAATTAAGAAGTGTGCTGGTGTAAGAACATTATTGTCAGCGGGATCAGTGGACAAGGGGCACAATGGACGTGAGTGGAGACAACTTTCTATTTGTGCTAGTAAAGTACTTAGCTCCTCGTAGGTAAGAAGGCGATCTTTCATGATGCGGCGTAAATGATGTTTTGTTGACTTCACGCCCGCTTCCCATAATCCGCCAAAATGTGGTGAGGCCGGAGGTATAAAATGCCATTTTGTACCTTGGTTTGCCATGGTTTCTTGTAAATGTTCGGGAAGGGAAAGTTTATTACGGTGATAGAGAACTTGGAGCTCTTTGTTAGCTCCTACAAAGTTTGTACCACAATCTGAGTACAAATCCGTACATAAGCCCCTTCTTGAAATGAATCTTCGAAATGCTGCCAGAAAGGCATCAACATTTAAACTTGATACGGCTTCTAAGTGTATAGCTTTCGTGCACATACAAATGAACAAACAGATGTAAGCCTTGGAAGTGGTTGAAGATCGTAGGGAAGACATTTTTATAGTTATAGGTCCTGCATAGTCCAACCCACTATGCTTAAAGGGACGTGTCGGATGAAGACGAACAGCCGGAAGGTTTCCCATAAATTGCTGGCAAGTCTGAGTTTTGTACTTAAAGCAAACAACACACTTACGTTGTACCACTTTAGCTAGTGTTCGTGCTGAAAGTATCCAGTAATGGCGAACAATATACGACTGCATTAGTTGGAGGCTGCCATGTAAAGTCTTCTGATTTGCTTCTGAAATTAAAAGCAAAGATAGCGGATTCTGTTTAGATAATAACATAGGATGTTTTATTTGAAACGGAATATCAGCATTTGAAATGCGTCCACCAACACGTAGAATATCAAATGTATCCAAAAATGGGGAAAGCTTCCCAATACTACTGTTTAACGGTAGCGGTTTATTTGATTTTATGCAACGAATCTCTTCATGAAATGAAACGACCTGAGTTAATTTAATCAGTAGGAAACTGGCTTGTTTAAGTTCATAAGTTTTAAGAACGCCAGATTCCTTTTCCTTTTTTTGTAAACAGCGTTTTATATTATCATAAAATCTGAATATATATGACGTTACACGGACTAGAGTTGACCATTTTGAGAATTTCGTGGTTATTTCGGGGTATTGAAGAATACTTGGAGAATTCGTTGTAATATTATTTGAGTTAAAGATAAGCGCTGAGGAAGGAGACCCGGTAGGATGTACAGGCCAAGACTCGGGACCCATGCTAAGCCATGGGGGCCCGTTAAACCATATGTTATGATTTATTAATTCCTCAGGTTGAAGACCTCTTGATGCACAATCTGCAGGGTTGTCATTGGATGGCACATATCTCCAATCGCAGACGTCTGAAAGCCGTTGTATAATTGCAACTCGATTTGCCACGTAGACTTCCAACCTCAACGAACAGTTTTTAAGCCATGCAAGTACGATTGTGCTGTCTGTCCAATAAACGATGTTATTTATATTTAAATCAGTGTTAGTTTTGATAGAGTTTAGTAATTTAGCTAATAATGTAGCGGCGCTCAATTCCAGCCTCGGAATAGTTTCAGTCTTTAAAGGTGCTACCTTTGTTTTAGACTGCAATAAATTAACAATAACCTTACCGGAAGAGGTAACAAGTCGAGCATAGAAGGCAGCAGCATATGCGGATTTTGACGCATCACTAAAACCATGAAGTTCAATCGACGTACTTGAGGTACTTGAGCCTAGCCATCTTGGAATCTTAATTTGCTTCAAGTGTTTTAGTTTTGATCTGAAATTAACCCATCTGCGATTAATTCCCTCGGGAAGAGTATCATTCCAATCAACTTTAATTTTCCAAAGTTCTTGAAATGTAATTTTAGCTATAATTGTTGTTGGTGCAAGCCACCCTAAGGGATCGAACAACTTCGCAGCATCTGAAAGTAAACTGCGTTTAGTAATAATTTCGGAAAATTCAAAATTAACTTCAAAGAAGGAAAAATCATTTGTAGTATCCCAAGTGCTTTAGCAGAATTCATTTCTTGAATAGAAAATAAATCCCTGCTTTCAAGATCTTCCTCAGGAATACATTGGAGCAGCTGGCGGGAATTAGAATTCCATTTCCGAAGATGAAATCCACCTGATTTCAAAAGAGAACACAACTCTTTTTGCAATTTTAAAGCTTCTTCGAAATTGTCTGCGCCAGAAATCACGTCATCAACGTACGTGTCTCTGCGAAGTATTTTACTTGCTAATGGATAGCTTTTTTCCTCATCTGTTGAAAGTTGTTGTAATACTCTTATCGCTAAATATGGGGCCGACGTAGTACCGTAAGTGACAGTTTTTAGTGAATAAACAGAGATTTTATTTGCATCATCCCTCCAGAGAACGAGCTGAAAATGTTGATGATCTTCACAAATATTGATTTGCCGGAACATCTTTTCTATATCGGCAGTAAATGCTATACGATGCTTTCTCCATCTTAGAATAATTGCTGACAAATCATTTTGTAAGGCTGGTCCAGCTGAGAGTTCTTCATTGAGTGAGGACTGAGGTGGTTTACGGTTACTCCCATCAAAAACAACACGTAGTTTAGTTGTGCTGCTACTCTCCCTGAGTACACCATGATGGGGCAAGAAGTAAGCATTCTGCGGGATAGTATGAGGGTACTCATCTATCTTCACCATATGTTGCAATGATTCGTATTCTTCCATAAACTTCTGGTACTGATCAGCAAACTGTGGTCTGGTCTTAAACGTGGATTCTAGCTGCTTTAATCTTTTGAGTGCGTTGTAATCTGTGTAAGAAAAAACGGGCAACGATTGGCCTTGGAGTAATCTTTTAAATGGGAGATGCACAGTGTATTTTCCATTTTCATCTCGAGTGTAAGTTTCAGTAAATAATTTTTCGCAAAGGCCTTCTTCATTTGTTAGTGGCTTCTTTTCTATTAGCTCCTCTTGTTCCCAGAAAAGGCGTAGTTGTTTTTCTAAATAGCACAGATTTGCAGAAATATGTAAGTTTCTTGTGGTTTGACCTGTAGGTCCGGATACCATCCAGCCAAAATACGTCTCTTGCAGCAGAAAACTGTTTTCAAACTTCTTCATTCGAGGCAGAAGCAATTCGCCGTAGACGTCATTTCCAAGGAGGGGATCTATTTTTTCTGCTACCATGAATTGATTATCTGCAAGATAATATCCTGAAAGGTCTGGGAGATCTACTGGCAGTAATTTATTTGGAATATAAGACGAAACGGATTGAATTACCAATGCAGATAATTTGAGTTCAAAATTATGATCATAATCTGAGTTGATTACCAAATTAACTGATTTCTTCACAGTGATAGCACTTTTACCTCCAATACCAGATACTTCGAAATTTGTTTTATTCTTTTGCAAGGCGAGTACTTGACATAATGCCTCAGAAATAAAAGAGACTTGAGATCCCTGATCGACTAGGGCTTTGGCTCTTATTATGCCGTTGTCCGTTTTTATGTTAACTTTCACAGTTGCTAATAACGCTGGGCTTAGTTTCAAATTTAAAAGGTGTGTACTTACGGAATTTACAATCGGTGTAGATGCACTTGGTGGTGTCCTTATAGTTTGGTTTCCATCATTGAGCTCGGCGTTCGAGCCGGTAGAGTTCGGTTGAGAATTATTTCTTAGAATATTCGTTGTGAACAATAGTATGATGCGGCTCACTGCATAGGTGGCACTTTGTATTTAGTTTACAAGCAGATTGTATATGTCCCGGACGGAGACAGTTTCTGCATAAGCGTTGTTGGGTTACAATAGCTTTCTTTTGTGTAGAATCTAAAGTTGCAAACCTAAAGCATTTGTAGAGTAAGTGACGTTTGTTGCAGCAGGGGCAGTTGTCATTTAACAAAGCAGTGGCAGTGTGAGTACGGACAGTTCTCATTGGCGTCTGGCGAGATCCTGAAGATTTCTGCTTGAAAGGTTTAGATGGACAGGGTTGAATAACATCATCAACTGATTCCAGGGCTCTAAAAACAGTTTCCAGAAAACAAAGCATGTTACTAATGGGCGGTACGGAAGTACCATTTTTTAACGACTGTTCCCACTCCTTTCGGGTTTGTAAGTCGAGTTTATGTGACGTCAGGTAAACAAGAATAGAGTCCCATGTAGTGATATCAATTTTTAGTGATGTCAGTAGGGCTAGACAATTTCTGGTGGAGTCCAATAATTCCTTAATGTTTTGGAATGAGCCATTTGAAGATGGGATGGAGAACAGCCGCTTTAGAATTTGTTCCACAAGTTTCCTTTCGTTGTGATATCTTCTATCTAAAGCCTCCCATGCTAAATCATAACTGGAGTCAGCTGCTGGATATTCATTTACTAGACTTAGAGGTGTTCAAATACAGGATCCCTTCAAATAGAATTATTTCTGTACTTTGGACAAGGAGTGGTTGTGGTGGACAAGCGACAAGAACATGTCTCGGTAAGAAATCCACTCTAAATAATCTCCGGAAAATTTCGGAAGATCGATTTTTGGTAGCCTTGCCCCAGCGCTGAATGTATCATTTCTGGAACTAGAAGCGAAGCTACTTGCATGGACGGTTGGAGTCTGTGGGGATTCAAATTCAAAAATTAGACCAAGTATGCTTGCTTTAAAAGAAATATACATATCATGGCATTTATAAAAAACATCAGTGCTTAGGTAGGGGACGTCAGGTTCATTTATTGAGCTTTCTCGAACAGTATCTAGTAACTGTTCATGGCCATCTTTAAAAGTTTTAAAGGTCAGTTCAAGATCCTCCAGTACCGTTTGGACATACCCTCTTGATTTGACATCTTTCGGCTTTCGACTAAAAGCAGCTTCCATACGTTCAATATGGGAAAGAAGTTTTTTCTGTTCCTCAATCGCAGCAGCGATTGATTCCATCTTGTAGATTATTGAGTTTAACCTTTCAGCAGCAAAATTAAAGAACATCGTAGGCTCGACGGCAATAGAATTATTGCAGAAAATAAATTGGGATTTATTCAGCACATGGAAGTGTCCCGGGTTTCGGCACCAATTTTATGTAGGAGAATTATTTCTCTTCTTTGTTGGTCCCCACGATCAGTTAAAAGAAAAGAGAACTTGAAGTTTTATTTTACTTAATTTAAACTCATTTGTTCAAATATATTATTTATTTAAAAATTCATTAAATTATTTTATAAAGAACAGTTAAATCTTTAATTTAACTTAAAATAAGAAGTCCGCTTCTTCCCGTTGATGATAGAATAGTGCCCTTTTTTTAAATCTTTTTTACAGATTTATTTAAGCATCATTGCTCTGCTGCTGAAATTGTTAATCTGTATAATTGTATGTATGAACATGTATGTACATTGATTTGTACAAACAAGTGCATGCATACATATTAATGTTGTTGCGTTTATAAAAAATTGACCGTTAGGTATTGTCAACATTTTAAGTAAATATTTAGCAAGTTAAAGCAGAAAAAGAAAATATTTTGTTTTGGAGACTTAAAACTTTTGTACGGTTTGCAGTCAATGTTTTTTTTTGTTATTTTTATAATCAGTTTGGGGGAAAAAATCCCAAACAATTATATATTTCAAATTATTTTGTTTCAGCATTTTAGCAACGAATATAATATGAACATGTGTTTTGTATAAACTCGTTAATCACAATTTACAACCTTCCAAATTGTTAGTTCTTGGTGTTTTAATAAATAAAGCTGGTAACTTTTTCCCATATCAATGATTACGGCGGAATGTTGTAGCTCTTAGAATTAAGATATGCAAAAACTACTTAAGGCTTGTTAGTGCCTTAACGGGCATTTCGTCCTTGGCAACACAATGGGCAAATATTTCACCCAATAATTTATTTTAGGCTGCGTATTTTAGTAAAGTATTATTTGTCGTCTCTTTTGAACTACTTCGAACGGAGTAAAATTTTATTTGGAGTACATAAATGTCAAGCATGCGGAATAATTAAAGGTGATTAATAAGTCGTGACGTGGAAGAATGTTTGCAACTTATAATTTTAGGGCACTTCAGTCTTTTTATTTCCGTTCGAATTATCTCCAGAGATAGCATCTATATAAAAATATATTTAATGGTTAGGATACCCTCGCACAAATTACTATTTACTTTTTAACTGAACACTTTTTTGTAGTATTTTGAATTGTTTTTGATTTTTACAAAAACACACGCTTTCATAAACGATTTATATTTGCATACATTGTTCATAAGGTTTTTTAAATTTTGTTAAAAAAAATTAAGTTTGCCCAACAATTAGAAAAATACTTAAATTACAGGTACATTTACAACAAGAGCAAGGAAAACGTATATAAATTACACATTATTAAAATAATCGGCTTATTATACCAAAATAACCGGTTTGTTTATTCGATATTTGCAAAATGTATTTGAAAATAACAGGCTTGGACAAAACTAAAATAACCGGATAAAACCGGTCGAATAATAACCGTTCGATCTCTCTACTATATACATACATATATATAATATTTTAATCGGAACTGCAAACAAAATAGTGTTTTTAATACATAAATAGTTTGGTTACTTTTTATTGTATTTGGTTACTTTTTTTACATTTTGGTGAAAAATTTGTTTGTTGTGGTAACACTGGTCACTACTACATTACATGAAGCTTGACCCACAATTTACTGTGCCCTCTACAAGAAACACTTTAGTTCTCCTGAAACTATTAAGAATAATGTTATTGAGGTCTAACTTATTGGTATAAGACTATGTGTTAATGACACAATTTAGTTTTGTGATCATCGTTCCATTATAAGTCCCATATATTTTTTTGCTTTTCATCATTAAAAAAACAGCAAATGTTTAATTTTTACTATTTGTTTACTAACTAAAAACGGCAAGAAATAAAAAACCAAAAAATTAAGACTAAGATATAAGATAAAAAAAAAGAAAGGAAATTCCAGGAAATGGTTTTTACATACTAATATAATATAGAAAAAATGAGGTGGATCTTTAATTGTAGATTGACCAGAGTTTCGTTTTGCCACCATTGGCATCAACAACGGCTTGCTGACACCGCACAGTGGGTAATTTCACGAGAAAGCAGTCGAAATTCCATAACTTTTAACTGGATGGGAATTTTTTAATGCGAATTTTGCTCGATAGGTGGGAAATTAGCCTTTAACTTGCGCGAAAAAACATAAAATTTGTTTGGTAGGAACAAAAAATTATGGAGAGTTAAAAATTTATTTTTTTTGAGTTCCAGCGTTAAAGTTGAATTTTAAAATACATATATATTTTTTATCATTTCTCATTTTTTCTGTTGTATTTTAAAACTGACACTAATTTTTTATTAAAAAACATTTGGCACCTGCCATTTTTTTAGTCTCATTATTCACAGAGACCAACGGCTGGATTTTTTGGAACAAGACGAGTTCTTATAGGGATAAAACTTGAAAAAAACATTTTGAAAAATGTCCAAATAGTATTCTTGACCATTGATAAAATGCTTAGTAGTTCACCTTTTATTTTTGCTTTAATATGTATATCGTCACCCAAAATGCAAAAGTGCAAAACAACCCTTTTTATTTTTTTTTTTTTTACAGGAGAAGCAAAAAATCAATCACAACTGTGTGTACTTGGCATTTGAATTTCTTTGCTAAAGTCGCCCTTTTTATCGCAGGGATCTTTGGACATGTAGTTTAATAAAACGAACTAAATTCAAATATACATATACTCAAGTTTTTTAGCTTCTTTCTCCAATTCGATTGAGGTTGATTTCCATTTTTGTCGACTACTGGACAAATATGGGTCTGATACGCACAACAAAATAGTAATAAGTTCTTCATTAGTATAACATCTGGACAACTTTCTCTTGTATTATGCTCGCGGGAGAATCTATAGCCTTTGTTCCTTTTTTCTTGTACTTTTTCGGATATATCTTCAATTGGTGGCATATTGTGTTGAACTTTTTGTTCCTCATGGTACAACGTACAAAGACGTAATATATTTACGTATATCTTCAAAACGGCAAGAGCCAAAGTTTCCGAAAAAGGTGCTAGCGTATTGGTTATCAATACATCTCATCCGACAAAATGTCGTCGGGTTTGGAGAAGTGGGCGTGCTACAAAATAGATTTATTTATATCTTACAAACGGTTTTTATATACTGTCTGTTCTTATCGCACCATCGTGAAGGGTATATATCAGTGATGGAAAATTTAAAAATTGAGATGGTACTCACCACCAAGCAAAAGAGTACTTTATTCAACATATTGGTACTTTTTATAAAACAATATACTCAAAAAACACAAGAAATTAAAAAGAAAAATAAAAAATTAATTCATTTTGATATAAAAATATGTGTAAATGCAAAAGTACATACACACAGAAAAAAAAATTAATGTAAAATCGTCTAAAACGCGGTTGATTTAACATTTTTGGCAGTGATTTCGCTTACTAGTTACTTCATGTTAATCTTACATGATTTAACAATAACTTGCGAACAACATTTTTGCTTTTAAAATAACTTTAACATTTCAGCAAAGTTGAAAGCAAAATGACATTGATATTGAAATAACACTACGTATCACGTTGTTCTAAGGTTATTTCAAGTTGAAGCAACGTGAATTTAATGTAAAATCGATTTAGTTTGAGTGTGAAAAACAGTGAAAAGAAGACAACATATGTTTTTATATTAGAATGATTGTGAACACATTCCCCTGATTTTTAATCTGCATTGCGCCTGGTTAGTTTGACTTTGGTATTTTTTCTGTGTGTATGTATGTACATATTCTTTCTAGAAATGTATAATTTTTAACCCATTGGAAGCCGCCTCCTTTTTTGCAAAGTTTCAGTGCATCGTTTAATTTTCGTTATTAATTTCCGATCAAAACATTTATTACATATGTTCTAGTGGTGTTCAAAATATGTTTGTTAGCTATTGGTGAATAAAAATAGTGAATGCATACTACGCTATACAGTTCTCGAAACACGCATTTAAAATGTCATTGGTGCGTGCAGAATACGAATATTTTTGCAACAGAAAACATGAAACGAAAAATAATAATAAATTGTATGTCTTCCCTGTATGTTATTAACACGTAGAATATGTTGTTAATATAAAAAATGTCACCCTGAATTTCGTTTTAAGCATAAAAAGAAAAGAGTACTAAAACTGACGTGGGGGTACTGTGGTATTTTTGAAAAGAAAAAGTACTGAAAATAGTACCAAAGTACTAATTTTCCATCACTGGTATATATTATAAGATTCGGCATAGCCGAATATCGCACTCTTACCTGTTTAAAAAAAAAAACTTTTTTTGTGCATACAAAACTAAAATTTTCAATTTCGAATAACGGGTTACTTAAACAGATTGTTTTAAGGGTTTCCTTCTTTTGACTAGTTTACCCCTTTTTGGTCCAACAATTATTGCGGAAAAGAAAA
Organism: Pollenia amentaria; assembly: GCA_943735925.1. Lineage (NCBI taxonomy): Eukaryota > Metazoa > Arthropoda > Insecta > Diptera > Polleniidae > Pollenia > Pollenia amentaria. The sequence continues at coordinate 219,511,648 of OX031006.1, read as the reverse complement.
AACATACAACTGATTTTTATATAATATGTATTTTATTTGAACTTTAATATTTAAATTATAACAAAATTGTCGAGCTTGAGGTCTAACTTTTTTTTTATAGAAATATTAAACGTTTATTTTAACCAATATTTAGGCACTTCTTTGAGTGCCTTCTTCATGGGTTTTTTCTTCCTTATTTAACAAAATTACTTAACTTTTTTAAAAAATTTAACAATATATGTATGAAGAAGGCACTCAAAGAAATGCTGAAATATTGGTTAAAATAAACGTTTAAAATTTTTATAAAAAAAAAGTTAGACCTTCGGCAACTTTACAACAGATTTTTTATAAGTTTTATTAGATTATTAGGATAAGGATTAACATAAATGAATTGGAAAAAATATAGAGAAAGGAAAACTATAGAAAAAAAACTTTGTTAAAGAATAATGATGGTTACGTAACATTTATAATCTTTTTAATCACACCCTGTCACCTTCCAATCACATTCTTGAGTAAGAGTGTATCCAAAGTCTTGTCTCACGCTTAATGTAAATATAGTGTCCCTTTGGTGTGAAGAACATATAGAGAAATTACCTTCCATTATTTTAAAATAATTATCATCCAATGTGTCAACTGTCATTTTCTGATTTGAACCTCTTAGTTTAAATATCTTGCTATATTTTTTATTAATTAATTGTATTCCAATTAATGTTCCATGGGTTGAATCAATTTCTGTAAATTCTGCCGTAAATTTTGATGAATTATCTGCCCTTCCCTTTTCGCCTAGAATAAATCTGAATTGGTTTCTCTTCAATCTTGAAGGGACTAGAGAGATGTAACTACGAGAAGCCCTATTCATTAAATAAATGCACTTATTAAAAAATATATTAAATAAACCCTCAGTGAATAAGTGTGTTTGTTTGTCCACCCTTAATCTTAAGATCGCATCCAACCATTCGTACAAATTTTCCGTTTTTATTCTATGAAATAAAAAAGCGAGTTTTGGTAAAAAATCCTTAACCTCTAAATCATTACGCATTTTAACAGCTCCTTGAAGTTCCAATGCATAACGCGTCACAATCTCAAGTGATACCTTATTATTTTTCTCATACATATTCCACAACGAGTAAGTAAATTCATCTGAAAATTCCTCTGAAATAATTTGGCGTACGGCTTCAGCAAAACTTCTATCAAGTTCGTTATTATCAGTTACGTCTTCAATATCTAAATACAATTTCTCGAGCTTGGTTTTACTAACAAGCGAATTTGTGGCATCGACCAATAGAACTGCACTTTTATTTATTAGATCTCGTGTCTTGTTAATGTGTTGCTCACTTAAAGCTTGTTCTAATGCGGTTAAGCTGCGATAGACATTGTTGATCTCTATTATATTGCCGGCATCGTTTTTAAGGACATCATTCCACGTGGCTCTTAAACTGGCAATATCGCCAAAGACAGCTAATAATTGTGCAAAACAAATTAGTAAGACATTCAAAATTATTTTGCTTCCTATCATTTTGAAAACTTTTAATTAACTGAAATTGATTTTGTCTGCAGCTGATATTTATACGTTATCATTTAGCCCCTATTTTTATTTATTAAAAAAAAAAAAAACAACTATTCGGTTTTCATAAATGTAGTAGTTAAAAAACTTAAACATTTTGTAGCCAGCTTAACAAGTAAACAATAAAAATCTTTAGCAAATAAATATAACAAATAAGAAACTTAAATCAAAATTGTGGAAGATAAAATAATAATTTTAAAGGCGAGCAAAAAAAAAAAACGATCGTTTTTGAAAGGCAAAAGCAATCACAAGCGAACTATTGTTTGAAAAATTTAAGAAATTTTAATATTAAAGTATGATGTTAGTTTAAACGTTTTCCCAATACGCATCATTTCGCACAATTTTGTTCGTACTTTACAGAGTTCTTCCACTGGCTGGCTCTCTGTAATTTCATTTTGACGGTAATAAAAGTTGTATAATTTAGTATTTAATCAAATTTTGCAAAATTTGCCTCTTAAAAACCTATATGTTGTGTGGTCAGTTATGCACATTCTAACGATATGTTGGCAAATAAAACCATATTCCCCTTATATTTCAGGCTTATGGAAAACTCTACAAAGCAAATATTTATGGAGCACCTTAGCCAATATGTGTCTATTTTGGCTCCTTATTTAAACATAATATATAACCCTAAAAAAGGAAAAACTGATTTAAAATGTTTCACAAATATATTTGCTACTAAATCTCTTAAATGGGTTACGTTCCCCTACCCCAAATGGTGACAAAAGAAATTGAGACCATATTTAATATCAGAAATTTCCAGTACTTCAAATTTCATACTTTGCTAAATAAGCAAAAATAATTTGTCATCTTTAAAGGCCGGTATACACTATCCAACATAATCGTACGATTCATTCACACGAAAATCTGACGGAATTCTATAAATAATTCGGCATAAATAAAAAATGTCTGCAAAATCTGCTGACAATGCCACACTCTCCCACAAAAAAGATGCAAACGCAAATGACTCATCTACTTTACAAGAAAATGTAACTCTGATCGCATATAATCTATCATTTTATGAACATTTTCATAAACATATGCAAGTCGGACAGACTTGTAAAACATGAATACCGGCCTTAACGCGACTAACTTTCCTTGCTCCCACCGAGTGAACTTAAAACCTTGTAATGCATATTAACGGCTAATTGATACTCAAACTGAAAAGCTTTAGCTAGAATGGAAGCCTTTCTTATGTCCAATTTTTAGGATAGTATTTAAATCTATATTTTGTTATTTAATTAAGAAAAAAGTATGGTAGCACTGCCAAATACAAAAAAAAAAAAAAAAAATTCGTAAAAAGACACCTGTGCCCAGGTTCGGTAACTCCCACGCCTAGAAACTTTTCGTTTGAAATGTGAGAAATGAAACAAAGAATACATAAATTGAAAAACAACTGTTTTTTCCTGCATTAACTGCACCTGTAATATTTTTGGCGATAATAGCTGTCACGTATGAAATTACTCGCCAATTCGCAGATAAAGTGTGTTTTTATGAGAAAGTTCCGGCTTTGAACTGTCAAATAAACTAACGCATTAAAACGGGGTGAGGAAATATTTTAACACTAAAAAATCTATACAAAATGCAATGAATAATAACACGGAAGAGAAAAATATATTGTTCTTGTCAGATTTTTTCATTGTTTAATTATTTTGCTTTTAACATTTTTGAAAAATATATGAATGTTTTCAAAACAATTTTGGTATATCCGACGGTTGTATTTACGCCGCCGTCGTTACTAAATTTTTAATTTTAGTAAATTTTGGTCGGCGTCAATAATATGTGTGTCTGCCGTTCTCAACGTCTCACAGTGGCTGAAAATTTTATTTCATTGGCCAAAAGTCCAAGTTTTGTTTGGCACCGATTTCCAAAATTTTAATTTTATTTAATAGTAAACATAATAAAACTAAGGTAGCCAAAACATTAGGTCAAAATATTGGTAATTGTGGTCGTGCCATGTTGTTAAACACAATTTCGTTTTTAATTCAGAAAAAAGTGATTTTTTTATATTTATTCCGAAAGAAATTATCATTGCTCAAAAACTATCCTCGATAACGACCTGCTAGCTTTTTTGCTAGGTTGGTAGTCTTGTTGTCTTTAAAAACGTAATATGTGCGACTATTGTGTTATTTATATTTGAGATGTTAAGACATATTTTCTAAACTACTCTATTTTTGTCAAATTTAATTTTTAGTAGAATAGAACTTTTGCGGATCACAAGGGATTAAGAAGGTAAAACCACTGAGGGAAAGGTGAAAGTGTTTTCTTTAACGCTGTATATACTCTTGTACCCGTTTGGACCCGTCTGTTTAACGCTTTTTTAATTTTAATAAAATTACCCCCAAAAATATTTTTTTGGGTTTTTTTAATTTTTTTTTTATTCCGCAAAAATGTTTTCAGAAGTAACAGATATCATGTGCTATTGCCTTCAAAAAAATTTTATGATTTAGGGAATATAGATCGTGATCGAACAGAATACAGGTAGTACATATAAAAAATTTTATTATTGTTACACAATCAGCTATACGTTGCCCTTATTCATCCTTATCCGTTATACTACGTTCACACTAGCGTATTTTATAGTAGAATAAAGAGCTTAATCACGCGTTTACGCTAAACACGTATATCATGAATCCCACCTTAGAAAGGATTTAAAAAATTTTTTTTTGGTCTTTTTATTTTATCTGTATTTTATCTGACTCTAATAATATTCTATGACCCTATAACTATGCAATGCGCTGTTAAATTTGTGTCAAGTGTTTTATAGCATATAAATAAAAGGATTTTAAGTTTTTTAATCCTTTATATTCTACCTGTATTTGGTATGAAAAAAAGTATGAAAAGGTTTAAAAGCGAGTGACATTCGGATGCAAACTTGGTGGATATAATATATCTGAGCAATTACAACGTGTTTCATAAAAACATGGAGAGCTTCAGCTATAAAGAATTGGCCGGAGAGTATTTTAGAAACAAAAACGATGAAGATGTTAAAAATTACATTCGAAAAAAAGAAAACTTTAATTCATATAGCTCTGAAATACAATTGGACTTATAAATTATATGTTTTCATCAAAAATTTACAACAGCGATATAGGAAAGTCGATTACAGCAAAGATAGATTTTATAAGAGCTTTGCAAACTGGTTAGGGAACTTACTTTCTGTCCAGATCGCTTCAGAAACCACAAATCAAAACACCCGTGCGAGACCACAAAAGTCGCTGGACAACTGTAGCGATAGATCTAAGAGGCGGAAGCTTAAGGATATCAATAAAGAAATCGGATATGAAAATATTAAGATACTTTTAAAGCGTCTAACAAATGTTAGACGCTTTAATAGTTTCCTTAATAAACAACACTTTGGACTTCCTTGTGCACGACATCTGTAACAAAAATGTATACTTTTTTTATTTTATAAGGGTTAGTCGCTAACCCCAGTTTTGTAATAAAAATACTTATGAAAGGCAGTCCTTTTTCGTTCCGTACAGTTCAGTTCTAAACATTGCCAAATTTTCGTTAATGAATATTTTAAACTTATTTATGTGTTTCAACCACAACATTAGTATTTTTAAATCAAAGTATTTTTTAGAAAATATTGTTCGATACCGCTCACCGAGAGATGGACTATATCAGAACTGGGCTTGATATTTGATCCATGATAAACCGTGATCTTACAGTATTAAATTTCGTTGCGGTTGTAGGCGTATTACAGTGTATTGAAAAAATATGATTTAAATGGAAACTAAAGCAAATTATGGGCCGATCATCACAGAGTGTTTTAGTTTTATTTCTAGATGTTTTAAACTTTAAAAGCTATGATTAGCTTTGGTTTAAGCTTATCTGAAAAACTCAATTTCGTATTTATATAGAAGCTACCGACAAAATGACCGAAATTTGCTCATGCAAAGTTGGGTGATTTTGCATACGACTTTTCGTGATTGTTGGGTAATCATTCACTTTAAACAATGTACCTCTTTAAAATATGCTCAAAAAGTTTTAAAATTCTATCGCAAAATTGTTTTCAAAAAAAAAAAAGGTTAATACGTATTAACTTTGTTATTGTTGTTTTAAAGAAACCCATAACAGCTGTGGTTGGTATGTAAACACAAACTAAGAAAAAATCTAAATTCCAATCTTTTTAACAATATTTACTGAATACCTCACAAGTTAAATAAAGCATACGGTTGAAACGATAATATTAACAGTTTTTTTTAACAATTTCGCAATAAATGCGCAGTAAATTTGTCTCTATGTCTATTTTGTCTGTTTCTGATATTATATCAAGCCTAAATATTGGCCGTTAATATCCGAAAATAAGAATTATCTTTGTATGGGGAAACGATATCACGTACCAAGGCAATTAATATTGACATTAATAGTTTATTTAATAAACAAAACTTTGGAGAACGGTTAATGTAAAAGCCTTCAAATTTGGTGCAAATATATTCGTTGTCAGGGCACAAGATCTGTAACAAAAAATTTTGCTTTAGTTAGTCGCTAACCCAATTTTTGTAATTTAAATACTTATGTCAGACGGTTCTTTTTCGTTCCATACAGTTCAGTTCTAAACACTGCCAAATTTTCGTTAATGAATATTTTTAGCTTATTAATGTGTTTCAACAACAACATTAGAGTTTTTAAATCAAAGTATTGTTTAGAAAATATTGTTGGATACCCTCAACCGACAGAAGTGGGCTCTATATGATAAATACATTAATATTATTAATTTAGTCTCACAAAAACGAACGTCAGCATTAAAATTGGTTGCGGTTTAGACCTATATTAAATTATTGACCGACAATAAGAAAGTATTATGCGTTTCTTGTTAGAACTTTGAACTGACTTGAGTAAAATATCATGATTCGTAACAGTTTTAGCCGAACTAAAATGATTTTTAGGAGGGTAATTTGTATTGGACCTATGGTAAACTATGGACCAATAAATAAATTTCAATACAGCAGTGTATTTAGTTTTAGCGTTAACAGTAAATTTCATAAATTTGCATGATATATTTTCTGGCCATATGAATTTTATTTGGAAGAAATTTTACCGCAATATCTATATCTGTTATGGTTTTAGGCGAATTTAATTATTTTTCCAAAATGGGCTTTATTTGGCACAATAGGCGGTTTTCCGAGAGTAGGGTTTATATGTGGCCTAGGCTAAATTATGGACCGATCTACACGAAATTCGCCAGTGTGATTTGCTACGATGCAAAATTGTATACCATTCCGTTCATTATTTCACCTTTTATGTTAGTTTTTGTATCAAAATTTTCAATTTAAATTTTTTTAGGGTGGTGGTTCCACATTTTGATTTATAGTTCTGATCCTAATTAACCGATGTTGCTGGATTTCAATCCAGCCAATTTGAAACCAAGTTTGTTCTTTTCTTTAGCGTTTTTCGAAAGTGAGCGTGTTTTCAACAGACGGACAGACGGACGGGCATGACTAAATCGACTTAGAATTACTCGCCAGAATATATATACTTTATGGGGTCTTAGATGTATAATAAAAAAGTTTCACACAGAATGACAAACTTAGTATACCCTCATTCACCACTAGTGGTGGTGGAGGGTATAAAAAGGTTAATAAGTATTAACTTTGTTATTGTTATTTTAAAGAAATCCATAACAGCTGTGTTTGGTATGTAAACAAAAACTAAAAAATCTAAATTCCTTTCCTTTTAACAAAATTTACAGAATACCTCACAAGTTAAAGAAAGCATACGGTTGAAACGACAATATTTACCGTTTTTTTAGCAATTGCGCATTAAATTTGTCTCTATTTTCTCTATGTCTTTTTTGTCTCTTTCTTAAAACATAATATTTAACCTTAAAAAAGGGACTAATGATTTTAAATGTTTTACAAAAATATTTGCTACTATATCTCTAAATATAAAAACAAAAACTTTCGTAGTTACAAGATATATAAGCGTTTCATTTGATAAGCTTTTCTTTTAAATGGGTTACGTTCCTCTACCCCAAATTGTGACATTAGAAATTGAGACCATATTTTACCTCAGAAATTTCCAGCGCTTCAAATTTCATAATGTTCTAAATACACAAGAATTTGTTATCACCTTGTAATCGAAGTGCAGTGATAAATTGTTGAATTTTTAATTTTGTAAATTTGAAGTTTGTTTTATTTATTCCTGTAGCTCGATGTATATTAATACAGCTGTAGGGTACCAGCTTGAACTTAGGCGTTCAAAAGAACTGCCAGAAAAGTTTGAGAGGCTTCAAAATAAAACAAGGCTGATGAAGTCGGTTAACGTTACAAATCAAAGTCTGCCTTTATTAATTACACTGTACAACAAAATGAAATTTTTTCAAAATAACAATAAACTGCCAACTAATTTTTATAGAAGGGTCAAAAAAATATACACGTGTATCAGCGTTTTAAAAGTTTACATCTGAAGCTCATTTGACGGCATATTTAAATTTGCACCCATGTGTAGTAAAACTACGTCGAAAATCGTATGATACTTAGGTTTTTGGTATGTAGTGGCTTCAGAAGATTTATTCATGACATTACAAGTAACATTTTGTTGGTATACATTAACCCTCTGACCCTTCTGAAAATGGGAATTTTGCCAATTTTTTTGAAAAAAGAGCAAAAATCAAATTTAAAACAGGGATGTATGTACCTGAAATATTCTGCGAAAATATTTTTCATGAAATTATGTAAGTCAAAAATGCCACTTTAATACCAGAAATAAGCAAAAAACTTAAAGGGCAGTGTAAGGGTTAATTATATCTTATATATAAATACGGGAGCAATTCGTTTTAGTTGATTTTTAAGTATCTTATCGCCCACCGATTTTAATGAAACATATATCGTTTTAAAGGTATTTCTGTGTAGATATGCACAATATAAATTTCTTTTTAAATTTTTAGGATTTTGGTGTTTCAAATCATTTTAATTTATTTTGCAGCCACATGCACACACATGTGTTAACGGTGGTTGAAAAATCTTCTGAAGACACTACATACCAAAACCCTAAGCATCATACGATTTTCTACGTTTTTTTACTACACAAGGCGTCAAAATGAGTTTCAGATGTATACTTATAAAAGGCCGATACGCGTATATCTTTTTTTGTCCCACTTCAAGAATAAGTTAGAAGAACATTTTTTTTTTGTTGGACTGTGTTATTGGTTCTTCTTATATACTACCTATGAGAATTTTACTTAACGTTTCCTATTTATTTTAATTATTAAAAAAACTATATTTTTCTCTTTCGATACCTTGGAGGTATCAAGAATTTCACTTTGAATAAATATTTTGACCAATCAAAATATACGTGTTTGAAATGTACTCAATTAAATTTGTCACTCATATATATTCCGATTGATCAGCAATTATTACACTGTGCTAGTTAAAAAAAAACAATTATGATAATTAATAATTATAGTAATATAATAATTAATAACAATAAATAATTATTAATAACACTGTGCTAGAATTTGACACTTTTTATGAGACAAGGCGGAGGACCTGGCGTTTTAACCTAATTCGGGTACGCTGAATTCAGTGGGGTCTATCGGTTTTTTAGGTTATTTAAATTAAAAAAACATTATTTTTCTGGGCATGCTGTACAAACATGATTACACGAACATGTGTGTGTGGTATGCTGAATGTTTGTTTAAATTTAAATCTCTTTACTACAGTGACGTCAAAAAGACGTCAAAATAAGAGTAAAAAGTTAACGGACCTGCGCAATGCGCTATTTAGTTTTCTTTGTTCCATGCATTAATATCATGTTATTCGCATTGACTTACATTCAAAAATACCGTAATTTTTCCTTTTATATGCCAATAAGTGCGGCAGTCACCCTACTCTTATAAAGGTGGCATGTATAAATTTCAGAGTGGTTAGTGTGTATGCAGTGTACATTTATGAGGTAAAGTACAAAATTATGTTATGAGGTTGATATTAATTTTAAAGCTGATTATACCAAATATTATTTAGATATCTTCAGCTATACGAAATTTTTTGTTTTAAAGTGATTCTAGAGAGGGTTTATATGGTACCTATGGTCAGGAATGGCATTTGTATTAGACCTATGGTTAAACATGGAGCAATTCAAGTAAAATTTGGTAAGATTATTTAGATAATGCTCTTATGAGGATGTCATTATTACTGGCGATTTTAATTCGAATATTTTAGTAAACCCTTATTTAACCGACAATATGCTCACACTTGGCTTAAATTCCCCGAACACAAATAATGCTACACATTTTACAAGTACCAACAACACACTTCTTGATCTTTTCTTCGTCAGTGATATTGCGAAGGTGTTACTTTATGACCAATTGTCTGCCTCCTGCTTCTTGCGCCATGACCTAATTTTCATTACGTATAAGTTTCAGCTAAATGTACCTGAACGATTTATTAGATAGTAGGTTAGAGGCAAAATTCTGGAGAATTGATTGGTGCCATATAACCTAATTTCTGTTGACGACCAACTCGCTTTTCTACAAAGTAATCTAGATTATTTGTACAATCTTACGGTTCCCTTGAGAACAAAAATTGTAAATCGCCACAATAAGCCTTGGTTTGACATAGAACAGGAGATTAGTCGCAGAGATTGTCTCTATGCTCGGTGGAAACGTTTTAAAACCGCAGAATTGTATGAAGAGTACCGAGTAACACGTAAAGCTGGGATCACACGATTGCCGCAATGCACCAATGTTCACACTTTTTAATACCCAAATCGTGTGACTGCACAACCAAATGCCTTATGTACCAATCGAGGGCAATATTGTGCTTACTTTTACCAATAAAATACAACCCTAGTACGGTAATCGTGTGACTACTTGATATGCAACCGCGCGTCAATAAAAATGACAAAAATGTACCAATATTTATTGGGTTCTTGTGCGGCAATTAAACAACACAATACGCGCCAATATTTGCCTTTTTTTAATAAATTTACTTTTGTGTGTTTCTTTTAGTAGGAATATATTAAAAATAAAAATTTAATTTATCAAAAATAAAAATTGGTAATTTAGCAAGTCATTAATAAATAAATTTATAATAAATTTTGTATTCCCGAAAATAACTTTTGATAGGTATAAATATATTTATTTTTTTTTTTTAAATTAGTGCAATAGCTGTTCAGGACAATATAAAAGAATATATACAGAAAAACGGAGCAAAATGTATTGAAATTCTTTAAAGCGAATTTATTTTTGAATATAAATATTCTCTATTTCAGTATTGTGGTTATTTTATTGAACTGTTAATGGTTTTTAATCAAAATTCAGATATTTTTAATTAGGCTTCAGTTCATTGAATTTAATTTTCATTAAATTATTTTTATGAAGACAGGAATTTTTACAACATGAAATTAATTAAAATATAATTGATAATTTTTCATTCTTGACTCTCTTTCTCTATTTCTTTATATATTTAAAAAACAATTTTACTCTGTTTAATTTTTGGAATTTCATATAGGTATTTTACTTAAAAAAATTAAAATAAAACTATTTAACAAAAATTTGTTTGAATATATGATACAATTTTCTTATTTTTAATGAACAAGCTACCACAACAGCTGTTTTCGCAGTTGACACAAGTAAGAACAATAGTGTGACTGTGCTGTGGCAATTATTGTACCCATTTCGCTTTGTACCAACTACACCCAGAGAAAAACTATGTTTAAATTTGGTCACCTCCAACAAAACTATTTTTAAAGAGAATTGCAAACATATTATGTTTAAATTTAACCATATTATTGTCACCGACAAACATATTATTGTTAAATTAGTCCTCCATCAAGAAGACACAACCATATTATAGTTGCCTCCGAACATCTTTTGGTTAGTAATAACTAAAATATGTTTAACATTTATAATAGCATGGTTGATTTTCAACCAAAGCATGTTGCTCTTAGAAAAGAGGAAAATACTATTGTTAATTTAAAAACAAATTATTGTCATATTTAACCATAACATGTTTAGAGGCAACCATAATATGGTTGTGGCTTTTTGATGGAGGACTAATTTAACAATTATATGTTTGTCGGTGACAATAATATGGTTAAATTTAAACATAATATGTTTAAAATTTTGTCTAAAAATAGTTTGGTTGGAGGTGACCATATCTAAACATAATTTTTCTCTGCGTGTAGCGGCAATTAAATTTGAATAAAACAGGGCAATCGTGTGATTTCAGAATATTTTATTGGGGCAATTTCATTATTGTGCGTCAATAAGCACAATCAAAATTGTGTCATATTGGTGCATTTGCGGCAATCGTGTGATCCCAGCTTAAGATAACAAACAGGCTGATTAAAAAAGCCAAATCTGACTATTACGCCTCGAAGTTCTCAACTGCCATTGACTCGAAGAAAACGTGGCAAACGATTGGTGAAATCGATATTGGCAAACCTGTTGTTCAAGTACACTGTTCAGCCGCTGCAAACGCCTTAAATACTCAATTTTTAAATATTCCAACTGTTCAACCAATTTCTGATTACTACAATTTCCCTAGTGACATTTTAAACAATAGTTTCACTTTTGCAAACGTAAGCCAATGTGATGTTTTATCCAGCCTTTTGTCAGTAAAATCCAATGCTATTGGTGTTGATGGGATAGATCCTAGGTTTATTAAAATTTTAATTCCAAGACTTCTTCCTTTCATAACGTTCGTTTTCAACAAGATTTTTACAACCAGCTGCTATCCTAAAATGTGGAAACTTGCTAAGATTATTCCTTTACCGAAAACTAATTCTGATTACAGGCCCATAGCAATTTTACCATTTTTATCTAAGGTTTTTGAAAGATTAATTCACAACCAAGTATCACAGTATCTTGAATCCAACAATATGCTCAATGATCGGCAATCTGGTTTTCGTAAAAATCATAGTTGTATAACGGCCCTGGTAGATGTTTCAGAGGATATAAGGCAACAGGTAGACTGCGGTAAATTTACATTTTTAGTTCTCTTGGATCATTCAAGAGCGTTTGATATGGTTGACCATAACATTTTGTGTAATAAACTTAACCACATATTTAGATTTGCACCAACTGCCACAAGTCTGATATCTTCCTATCGAACAGATAGATATCAATACGTTGAAACAACTACCTCAGTTTCAAGCTCTTTGCCATTAAGTCGAGGTGTTCCACAAGGATCAATCTTAGGCCCGTTACTTTTTTCGTTATACGTGAATGATCTTCAGAATAGGCTTGGGCACTGTAGGGTTAGATTGTATGCGGATGATGTTCAGCTTTATATTAGCTGCAGTAACACCGCAATTAATGAATGCGTAGGGACCTTAAGCCAGGAGTTAGGTCGCGTTTACGAGTGGGCCACCGCTAATGGTCTGGCAATTAATCATCCCAAGTCCAAGTGTTTGATTATTAAAAAGCGATTAGTAAAACTTGGGGGCAATCCTATTTTAACTTTAAACAAACAGTCCATTGAAATAGTAAACTCTGAAAAAATTCTTGGTATTTTCTTTAATAACACCCTCACTTGGACTAACCACGTAAATTTTGCATGCGTCCGAACGTTTTCAATATTAAGGAATCTGTGGCAAACTCAGTATTGTACTCCTATTAAAATCGGAAAACTCATTGCTAAATCTTATGTAATACCGATATTGTATGGCTGTGAACTATTTGCCAGCTGCGATAGCGAAAGCAAAAGAAAACTTAATGTGGCGTTTAATAACGTTGTTCGGTACGTATTTGGTCTAAGGAGATATGACCATATTTCCCCCTACGTTACATTGCTTTACGGAGTTACTTTTGATGATTACTTAAGAGTGCGTATTTTACTGTTTATGCACAAAATTTTATACACACATCAGCCTGGGCATCCCTATACACGTTTAAATTTTTCAACACTTAATAGAGGTAAAAGACTTCTAGCATTTGGTCATCGAACACTGATTTCTAAATACCATTTCCTTATTCATGCAATCAGTCTATGGAACGGAATTCCCTATACATCACAAGCCACTTGTCATTTTTCACTCTGAATACAGATATATTTCGTTTTAGTAATTTCTGATTATATAAAAGTATAGAAATGTATTTTTTAAACTATTCTGGTTTTACATTTTTCATTTTTCGTTTCTTTTTTACCTTCTTTTCTAGCTTATTTTTATTAAATCTTGCTTGTTATTAAATTTTTAAATTTTATTGGAAACTTTAAGACTACTATTAATTAAATTTAACGCAATTTTTTATTTTTAATTTAAGTTTTGATTGATTGTATTTGCATATGCTCAGTTCCATACTGCAATATAAGACTTAAGTCTTGTGTATGGAACATCTAAAATTGACAAATAAAATAAAATAAATAAATAAATAAAATAAATAAATAGCTTGGACCAAACCAGTCCCGATTGGCATCCCTAGTATGAACATGTGTTTTGTACGAAATATCTGTCCATTCGTCAACCACAATTTAAAACCTTCTATGACATTGTTTGGTTTCTTAAATTTTTAGTTCTTGGTGTTCCTATAAATAAAACTGGTGACATTTCCCCATATCAAGGATTCCACCGGAATGTTGTAGCTCTTAAGATATGCTAAAACTACTTAAGGTTTGTTTGTGCCTTAACGGGCACTCCGACCTTGGCAATACAATAGGCTAACATTTTACCCAATGATACATTTTTGGCAGCGAATTTTAGTAATGTATTATTTTCCGTCTCTTAAGAACTACTTGAAACTGAGCCAAGTTTTGTTTGACGCTCATTAATACTAATCTTGTGGATTAATCACATGTGACTAATAATTCGTCACGTCGGAGATCATTTGCAACTTATCATTTATGGGCACTTCACACACCTTTCTTTGTGTTTTTAATCCCACGCGAAATATCTCAGAGATAAAATCTGTATAAAAATATATTTAATATTAAGAATACTCTCACACAAATTGCTATTTAACTTTTGAACTGATTTTTTTTGTACATAATGGGTGATTTAAGTAGAGATACTTTTTTCAATAACCTTCTTTTGACAGATCACGTCTGAGTCGTGTCATGCTGTCATGTTCTTTTTGTTTAGTATTAATTGGCATTTCATAATGGAAAGACTTACGCCTGAACAACGATTACAAATCGTTGAGACCCAGCATTCGTTCTTGGATAATATTCGACTGAATAGACCACGTCCAGCACGCTGTGAAGAAAATATAGCGGCCGTAGCTGAGAGCGTACACGAAGTCCGTGGAGAGTCGATTCGGCGTCGTTCGCAGCAATTCGGACTGACGTATGGAGCGACTTGGCGCATTTTACGTCGAGATCTTAAATTGAAAGCGTACAAAATACAGCTTGTGCAACAACTGAAGCCGCTCGACCTTCCCAAGCGACATCGCTTCCCTCTATGGGCTCTTGAAAAGTTTCAAGAAGATCCGAAGTTTTCGAGGCAAATTTTGTTCAGCGATGAGGCCCATTTCTGGCTCAATGGGTATGTAAACAAACAAATTGCCGCATTTGGGACGAAGAGCAACCTGAAGAGATCAATAACTGTCACTTTATCCAGAAAAAAACAACGGGATCGGGGTTTCGGGACTGGCATCCCTAGTAAACATATAGAGCTTGTGCCAAAGCTCATCATAACTTTTGGTTTTCAAATTTTAAATTTTATTAAGTTTAAAGTCTGAAAATTCACTTTGAAGAAATCTGAAATTCCCGTTTTTGTTCTACTTGTATCCCTTTTCTCTGCAGTTTTTATAGATAATTGTATAAGAACTACACATCGCCCTTATGCCCGTAATTTCTACAAAGAGAAATCTTGCTGTATATATAAATCTATGGTGTAAATGCTGCCAATTTTAAAAGAAAACTTAAGGTAGAAACACGTAGTCCAAATAAACGTTGAAATAAGTAAAAAAAAACTGTTAGGTACGAAGACGAGAGCAGATCTCGTTTTGTGGAAATTACGAGCATTAATACCGATTTAAATTTCCAAAATATATGTGTTTTGTTGTATGTTGAGCTTATAAAAAGTCTACTTTAAAAATTTTGAATCTTTAATAAGTGTATTTAACCCTGACAAGTTGCTCTTCATTTTAATACATTAAGGTTACTGTTCGTCGAATCGATGAACTTTTTAGAAAAAAATTCTAGCTTAAGAAGGGGGAACTAAGGCTACGGGTTGGCCTATTTATGGGGCACTGTTGTCTCAGATACCGTCAGTTTATAACTGGAAATGTTAGTACCCAGATGTGCTAATGCTGTGATACATGCTGATTCTCTGCTGCTGTCCCGCCTTGGGAACTTCCAGGCGGACATTTTTCGGGGTGCTAGTGATTAGCCCAACTGAAATCTATAATCTTTCATCGGGCATAGTGATAGACTTCATACGCAGCCTGAACCTGAGTTGTCATACATAGGCTTCACAAAATATCCTCTGGGTCGCTGGGCGTATATCTATCTATCTATGACAAATTTTCGACCGACTAAGTAACATTCAAAAAGTTTGTGATTGTTTACGGGTAAATTTAGGCGCTACGAACTAAGTCCCCAATAAACTAAGTCCCGAAATCAAAAATGAACTAAGTCATTAAAATAAGAGAATTAATTCATTATGAATTTAAACCCCAATTTTTAAAATAAAACAATTCCCCAAAAATACGAAATAACCTCGCAAAAAAATTAACTAAGAACACAAACATTTAAACCTTTTTCACAATGATATGCGTTCTCATTTTAGAAATGAAGCGACTTAAAAAGCTTGAAAGTAAAATTAAAAACATTCAAATAAATATATTAAAAAGAGAGTAATAGATCATTAATTTGTGCAGGGTAGAGTCAAATTACGGCATTTGATATCGTTCGAAATCATAATACAACTTAAAAGGAAATTTCGATCGGTGCAATTATTTTCTCTAGACTTAATTTCTTATTCAACAACTATTCTTGGGTTCTTTTATTTGCAAATCCAAATAAATACACGCACTTATTCAGATTAACGAAATTTATTGTATTCGCCTATTTTATCCAAATCTGTAAGTAAAAGCAGTTTCAAATTACAATACAAGTCTTAAGTAGTTTGAGGAAAATACAACCTTAACATGATAAGCTGTTATTGCTTTTTAAAAATGTTCAAACAATAATTAGATCAGACAAGTATTTTGTATTATAGCAGTGTAAAACGGTCTTAAAAACTAACCAAAATGAAGTTTCAAATTAAACTAAACTAAAGCAAGTGTGTTGCACTGTATTTATACCCGATATATATTACTAGTAGTTTCCTGAAGCTTCGCCATAATTCCTTGTGTAAAATATTAATAAATCTTGAGCAATTACACTATGCTACAATTTGACACTTTTTTTTTGAGCCAAATGGGGCATATAACCTAATTCGGATACGCTTAATTCTACGACAGTCATTGTATTTTTAAAAAATAATAATAAACAGAACCTCACATTGTTACAAAATCTATTAAAATCTATTTAAATCTGTTTTTATTTTTAAAAGGTTTTTTTATCCACATATGTATGAAATGTTTTAATAAATAAGGAATATTCAAAAAATAAATACCTATATTTTCGTATCAAAATATAAAATATATCAGAATTCAGCGGATTTATTTTTCTAATATCAACAAATTTTACGGCAAAAAATAATAGATTCTTCTGTAGTAATAGCAAGATTTTTTTTAGTAATAATAGCAAAATTTCCAGTTGATTTTACTATTTTTATTTTAATGTTAAAATTTATTTTAGTGTAAACATTAAATTGTTTTGAGTTTTTAATTTAAATCCAAAAATTAAATTTTTAGATAACTAAAAAAAACAAAAAAAAAACCATATTTCACGCTAAAGTTAAAAAAATCTAAAGTTCCACTTTGCCCTTAAATTCCCCAATAACTACTCAACCGATTTTAATGATATTGAAAGTGGAGAAAATTTAAAGAATCTATCTATCTATAAACAACCCAGCAAAAAAGTTAGCAAATAACATTGGAGAAATATAAACACTACTTATTTTTCGGCTGAATAACTACTTATTTTTGTTCGAGTTGTCCACAGAATTCAGTAGTTACAATACACTTACTAGAAGTCACAAAATATCTAGTTATTATTTAACTACCAGTAAGTTGAATTGTAAGTACTTACAATATACTTACAAGAAACCAAAAAATAACTAGTTTTTATTTAATTGGCGCTAGTAAATAGACCTAATAAGTAGTTATGGAGCTAGTTACCAGTACTTAAATATTCAGTACTGAAAACAAGACAACTAAAATGTAGTTACTTAGCTGATTATTAGTAAGCAAATATTCATTACTGAAAATAATAGTAGTGAAAAGTACTTACTGAAGTCATTACTAGCAAGTACTTATTGAGGTTTTCAGAATAATGACAATTGTAATGACAACTACTTACCAGGTAACGTATGAAATAACTACGACCTATTACCAAAATTCAAAAAGTTTTTCCTGGGAATATCTTCTTCGGTTCAACAGTTACAGTATTTTGGTCAATGAAAAACGATTTTCAGCCACTGTGCGTCTGCAATTTCACATTGGGTACGTTCATAAGTCGTAGCTGTTGAGCTCAACTGCTAGAAAACTGTTGAGCCGAACATTTTCGTCTTAGAAACGGCATTATGAGTATAATGCAAAATTAACAGCTGATAAACATAAACAATTGAAAAAAATAAAGGTTGAGGTTAAGCACAACATGTTGACTTTAGGTAGCTAAAAAATTTTATGATGGAATAAATGGCCTCAAATACCCAACTGTTGTGTTGAACGGAAGTGCTCAACTATGCGTTTCTAAGACAAACACTAAACGGTTACACAACAGTTACGCCTTATGAACGTGTCCATTGTCTTCGAGTGGAATATTATGACATTTATAACGCAACAACGTAATCTATTTTGATGGTTTTCGACATGAGTTAGAGACAGACTTTTTTCTCACTTCTCGAGAAACGATGGTATATTTTGTTTCACATCTTTTTGATGCGAGCAGTTTTCACCAACGTTACAGGACATGGGTACTGACTGCTGATTGTTTTGCCTGTTGTTGTTATATTGTAGTAATATTCATCCCACCTTGCTACTTTAAACACAATCCAACCTTAAATTAGATTTAAATTTACCAACTTGGTGAATAAAGTTTCATTAAAGTATTTAGTGAAAAAAAGAATTTTGTATTTAAAATGATTTTAAATATAAATGTGATACAATATGAAACCTAAATATCGGCCGTTAATATCCGAAAATAAGAATTATCTTTGTATGGGGAAACGATTCCACGTACCGAGGCAATTGATATTAACAAATGTTAGACGCTTTAATAGTTTCCTTAATAAACAACACTTTGGACTTCCTTGTGCACGAGATCTGTAACAAAAATTTACACTTTTTTTATTTTATAAGGGTTAGTCGCTAACCCCAGTTTTGTAATTTAAATACATACTTATGAAAGACAGTTGTCAAAGTATTTTTTAGAAAATATTGTTCAATACCGCTCACCGAGAGATGGACTATATCACAACCGGGCTTGATATTAGATCCATGATAAACCGTGATCTTACGGTATTATAATTCGTTGCGGTTGTAGGCGTATTACAGTGTATTGAAAAAATATGATTTAAATGGAAACTAAAGCAAATTATGGGCCGATCATCCAGAGTGTTTTAGTTTTATTTCTAGATGTTTTAAACTTTAAAAGCTATGATTAGCTTTGGTTTAAGCTTATCTGAAAAACTCAATTTCGTATTTATATAGAAGCTACCGACAAAATGACCGAAAATTGCTCATGCAAACGACTTTTCGTGATTGTTGGGTAATCATTCACTTTAAACAATGTACCTCTTTAAAATATGCTCAAAAAGTTTAAAACTTCTATCGCAAAATTGTTTTCAAAAAAAAAAAAAAGGTTAATACGTATTAACTTTGTTATTGTTGTTTTAAAGAAACCCACAAAAACTAAAAAAAAATCTAAATTCCATTCTTTTTAACAATATTTACAGAATACCTCAGAAGTTAAAGAAAGCATACGTTTCAAACGTTAATATTAACAGTTTTTTTTAACAATTTCGCAATAAATGCGCAGTAAATTTGTCTCTATGTCTATTTTGTCTGTTTCTGATATTATATCAAGCCTAAATATTGGCCGTTAATATCCGAAAATAAGAATTATCTTTGTATGGGGAAACGATATCACGTACCAAGGCAATTAATATTGACATTAATAGTTTATTTAATAAACAAAACTTTGGAGAAAGGTTAATGTAAAAGCCTTCAAATTTGGTGCAAATATATTCGTTGTCAGGGCACAAGATCTGTAACAAAAAATTTTGCTTTAGTTAGTCGCTAACCCAATTTTTGTAATTTAAATACTTATGTCAGACGGTTCTTTTTCGTTCCATACAGTTCAGTTCTAAACACTGCCAAATTTTCGTTAATGAATATTTTTAGCTTATTAATGTGTTTCAACAACAACATTAGAGTTTTTAAATCAAAGTATTGTTTAGAAAATATTGTTGGATACCCTCAACCGACAGAAGTGGGCTCTATATGATAAATACATTAATATTATTAATTTAGTCTCACAAAAACGAACGTCAGCATTTAAATTGGTTGCGGTTTAGACCTATATTAAATTATTGACCGACAATAAGAAAGTATTATGCGTTTCTTGTTAGAACTTTGAACTGACTTGAGTAAAATATCATGATTCGTAACAGTTTTAGCCGAACTAAAATGATTTTTAGGAGGGTAATTTGTATTGGACCTATGGTAAACTATGGACCAATAAATAAATTTCAATACAGCAGTGTATTTAGTTTTAGCGTTAACAGTAAATTTCATAAATTTGCATGATATATTTTCTGGCCATATGAATTTTATTTGGAAGAAATTTTACCGCAATATCTATATCTGTTATGGTTTTAGGCGAATTTAATTATTTTTCCAAAATGGGCTTTATTTGGCACAATAGGCGGTTTTCCGAGAGTAGGGTTTATATGTGGCCTAGGCTAAATTATGGACCGATCTACACGAAATTCGCCAGTGTGATTTGCTACGATGCAAAATTGTATACCATTCCGTTCATTATTTCACCTTTTATGTTAGTTTTTGTATCAAAATTTTCAATTTAAATTTTTTTAGGGTGGTGGTTCCACATTTTGATTTATAGTTCTGATCCTAATTAACCGATGTTGCTGGATTTCAATCCAGCCAATTTGAAACCAAGTTTGTTCTTTTCTTTAGCGTTTTTCGAAAGTGAGCGTGTTTTCAACAGACGGACAGACGGACGGGCATGACTAAATCGACTTAGAATTACTCGCCAGAATATATATACTTTATGGGGTCTTAGATGTATAATAAAAAAGTTTCACACAGAATGACAAACTTAGTATACCCTCATTCACCACTAGTGGTGGTGGAGGGTATAAAAAGGTTAATAAGTATTAACTTTGTTATTGTTATTTTAAAGAAATCCATAACAGCTGTGTTTGGTATGTAAACAAAAACTAAAAAATCTAAATTCCTTTCCTTTTAACAAAATTTACAGAATACCTCACAAGTTAAAGAAAGCATACGGTTGAAACGACAATATTTACCGTTTTTTTAGCAATTGCGCATTAAATTTGTCTCTATTTTCTCTATGTCTTTTTTGTCTCTTTCTTAAAACATAATATTTAACCTTAAAAAAGGGACTAATGATTTTAAATGTTTTACAAAAATATTTGCTACTATATCTCTAAATATAAAAACAAAAACTTTCGTAGTTACAAGATATATAAGCGTTTCATTTGATAAGCTTTTCTTTTAAATGGGTTACGTTCGTCTACCCCAAATTGTGACATTAGAAATTGAGACCATATTTTACCTCAGAAATTTCCAGCGCTTCAAATTTCATAATGTTCTAAATACACAAGAATTTGTTATCACCTTGTAATCGAAGTGCAGTGATAAATTGTTGAATTTTTAATTTTGTAAATTTGAAGTTTGTTTTATTTATTCCTGTAGCTCGATGTATATTAATACAGCTGTAGGGTACCAGCTTGAACTTAGGCGTTCAAAAGAACTGCCAGAAAAGTTTGAGAGGCTTCAAAATAAAACAAGGCTGATGAAGTCGGTTAACGTTACAAATCAAAGTCTGCCTTTATTAATTACACTGTACAACAAAATGAAATTTTTTCAAAATAACAATAAACTGCCAACTAATTTTTATAGAAGGGTCAAAAAAATATACACGTGTATCAGCGTTTTAAAAGTTTACATCTGAAACTCATTTGACGGCATATTTAAATTTGCACCCATGTGTAGTAAAACTACGTCGAAAATCGTATGATACTTAGGTTTTTGGTATGTAGTGGCTTCAGAAGATTTATTCATGACATTACAAGTAACATTTTGTTGGTATACATTAACCCTCTGACCCTTCTGAAAATGGGAATTTTGCCAATTTTTTTGAAAAAAGAGCAAAAATCAAATTTAAAACAGGGATGTATGTACCTGAAATATTCTGCGAAAATATTTTTCATGAAATTATGTAAGTCAAAAATGCCACTTTAATACCAGAAATAAGCAAAAAACTTAAAGGGCAGTGTAAGGGTTAATTATATCTTATATATAAATACGGGAGCAATTCGTTTTAGTTGATTTTTAAGTATCTTATCGCCCACCGATTTTAATGAAACATATATCGTTTTAAAGGTATTTCTGTGTAGATATGCACAATATAAATTTCTTTTTAAATTTTTAGGATTTTGGTGTTTCAAATCATTTTAATTTATTTTGCAGCCACATGCACACACATGTGTTAACGGTGGTTGAAAAATCTTCTGAAGACACTACATACCAAAACCCTAAGCATCATACGATTTTCTACGTTTTTTTACTACACAAGGCGTCAAAATGAGTTTCAGATGTATACTTATAAAAGGCCGATACGCGTATATCTTTTTTTGTCCCACTTCAAGAATAAGTTAGAAGAACATTTTTTTTTTGTTGGACTGTGTTATTGGTTCTTCTTATATACTACCTATGAGAATTTTACTTAACGTTTCCTATTTATTTTAATTATTAAAAAAACTATATTTTTCTCTTTCGATACCTTGGAGGAATTTCACTTTGAATAAATATTTTGACCAATCAAAATATACGTGTTTGAAATGTACTCAATTAAATTTGTCACTCATATATATTCCGATTGATCAGCAATTATTACACTGTGCTAGTTAAAAAAAAACAATTATGATAATTAATAATTATAGTAATATAATAATTAATAACAATAAATAATTATTAATAACACTGTGCTAGAATTTGACACTTTTTATGAGACAAGGCGGAGGACCTGGCGTTTTAACCTAATTCGGGTACGCTGAATTCAGTGGGGTCTATCGGTTTTTTAGGTTATTTAAATTAAAAAAACATTATTTTTCTGGGCATGCTGTACAAACATGATTACACGAACATGTGTGTGTGGTATGCTGAATGTTTGTTTAAATTTAAATCTCTTTACTACAGTGACGTCAAAAAGACGTCAAAATAAGAGTAAAAAGTTAACGGACCTGCGCAATGCGCTATTTAGTTTTCTTTGTTCCATGCATTAATATCATGTTATTCGCATTGACTTACATTCAAAAATACCGTAATTTTTCCTTTTATATGCCAATAAGTGCGGCAGTCACCCTACTCTTATAAAGGTGGCATGTATAAATTTCAGAGTGGTTAGTGTGTATGCAGTGTACATTTATGAGGTAAAGTACAAAATTATGTTATGAGGTTGATATTAATTTTAAAGCTGATTATACCAAATATTATTTAGATATCTTCAGCTATACGAAATTTTTTGTTTTAAAGTGATTCTAGAGAGGGTTTATATGGTACCTATGGTCAGGAATGGCATTTGTATTAGACCTATGGTTAAACATGGAGCAATTCAAGTAAAATTTGGTAAGATTATTTAGATAATGCTCTTATGAGGATGTCATTATTACTGGCGATTTTAATTCGAATATTTTAGTAAACCCTTATTTAACCGACAATATGCTCACACTTGGCTTAAATTCCCCGAACACAAATAATGCTACACATTTTACAAGTACCAACAACACACTTCTTGATCTTTTCTTCGTCAGTGATATTGCGAAGGTGTTACTTTATGACCAATTGTCTGCCTCCTGCTTCTTGCGCCATGACCTAATTTTCATTACGTATAAGTTTCAGCTAAATGTACCTGAACGATTTATTAGATAGTAGGTTAGAGGCAAAATTCTGGAGAATTGATTGGTGCCATATAACCTAATTTCTGTTGACGACCAACTCGCTTTTCTACAAAGTAATCTAGATTATTTGTACAATCTTACGGTTCCCTTGAGAACAAAAATTGTAAATCGCCACAATAAGCCTTGGTTTGACATAGAACAGGAGATTAGTCGCAGAGATTGTCTCTATGCTCGGTGGAAACGTTTTAAAACCGCAGAATTGTATGAAGAGTACCGAGTAACACGTAAAGCTGGGATCACACGATTGCCGCAATGCACCAATGTTCACACTTTTTAATACCCAAATCGTGTGACTGCACAACCAAATGCCTTATGTACCAATCGAGGGCAATATTGTGCTTACTTTTACCAATAAAATACAACCCTAGTACGGTAATCGTGTGACTACTTGATATGCAACCGCGCGTCAATAAAAATGACAAAAATGTACCAATATTTATTGGGTTCTTGTGCGGCAATTAAACAACACAATACGCGCCAATATTTGCCTTTTTTTAATAAATTTACTTTTGTGTGTTTCTTTTAGTAGGAATATATTAAAAATAAAAATTTAATTTATCAAAAATAAAAATTGGTAATTTAGCAAGTCATTAATAAATAAATTTATAATAAATTTTGTATTCCCGAAAATAACTTTTGATAGGTATAAATATATTTATTTTTTTTTTTTAAATTAGTGCAATAGCTGTTCAGGACAATATAAAAGAATATATACAGAAAAACGGAGCAAAATGTATTGAAATTCTTTAAAGCGAATTTATTTTTGAATATAAATATTCTCTATTTCAGTATTGTGGTTATTTTATTGAACTGTTAATGGTTTTTAATCAAAATTCAGATATTTTTAATTAGGCTTCAGTTCATTGAATTTAATTTTCATTAAATTATTTTTATGAAGACAGGAATTTTTACAACATGAAATTAATTAAAATATAATTGATAATTTTTCATTCTTGACTCTCTTTCTCTATTTCTTTATATATTTAAAAAACAATTTTACTCTGTTAATTTTTGGAATTTCATATAGGTATTTTACTTAAAAAAATTAAAATAAAACTATTTAACAAAAATTTGTTTGAATATATGATACAATTTTCTTATTTTTAATGAACAAGCTACCACAACAGCTGTTTTCGCAGTTGACACAAGTAAGAACAATAGTGTGACTGTGCTGTGGCAATTATTGTACCCATTTCGCTTTGTACCAACTACACCCAGAGAAAAACTATGTTTAAATTTGGTCACCTCCAACAAAACTATTTTTAAAGAGAATTGCAAGCATATTATGTTTAAATTTAACCATATTATTGTCACCGACAAACATATTATTGTTAAATTAGTCCTCCATCAAGAAGACACAACCATATTATAGTTGCCTCCGAACATCTTTTGGTTAGTAATAACTAAAATATGTTTAACATTTATAATAGCATGGTTGATTTTCAACCAAAGCATGTTGCTCTTAGAAAAGAGGAAAATACTATTGTTAATTTAAAAACAAATTATTGTCATATTTAACCATAACATGTTTAGAGGCAACCATAATATGGTTGTGGCTTTTTGATGGAGGACTAATTTAACAATTATATGTTTTTCGGTGACAATAATATGGTTAAATTTAAACATAATATGTTTAAAATTTTGTCTAAAAATAGTTTGGTTGGAGGTGACCATATCTAAACATAATTTTTCTCTGCGTGTAGCGGCAATTAAATTTGAATAAAACAGGGCAATCGTGTGATTTCAGAATATTTTATTGGGGCAATTTCATTATTGTGCGTCAATAAGCACAATCAAAATTGTGTCATATTGGTGCATTTGCGGCAATCGTGTGATCCCAGCTTAAGATAACAAACAGGCTGATTAAAAAAGCCAAATCTGACTATTACGCCTCGAAGTTCTCAACTGCCATTGACTCGAAGAAAACGTGGCAAACGATTGGTGAAATCGATATTGGCAAACCTGTTGTTCAAGTACACTGTTCAGCCGCTGCAAACGCCTTAAATGCTCAATTTTTAAATATTCCAACTGTTCAACCAATTTCTGATTACTACAATTTCCCTAGTGACATTTTAAACAATAGTTTCACTTTTGCAAACGTAAGCCAATGTGATGTTTTATCCAGCCTTTTGTCAGTAAAATCCAATGCTATTGGTGTTGATGGGATAGATCCTAGGTTTATTAAAATTTTAATTCCAAGACTTCTTCCTTTCATAACGTTCGTTTTCAACAAGATTTTTACAACCAGCTGCTATCCTAAAATGTGGAAACTTGCTAAGATTATTCCTTTACCGAAAACTAATTCTGATTACAGGCCCATAGCAATTTTACCATTTTTATCTAAGGTTTTTGAAAGATTAATTCACAACCAAGTATCACAGTATCTTGAATCCAACAATATGCTCAATGATCGGCAATCTGGTTTTCGTAAAAATCATAGTTGTATAACGGCCCTGGTAGATGTTTCAGAGGATATAAGGCAACAGGTAGACTGCGGTAAATTTACATTTTTAGTTCTCTTGGATCATTCAAGAGCGTTTGATATGGTTGACCATAACATTTTGTGTAATAAACTTAACCACATATTTAGATTTGCACCAACTGCCACAAGTCTGATATCTTCCTATCGAACAGATAGATATCAATACGTTGAAACAACTACCTCAGTTTCAAGCTCTTTGCCATTAAGTCGAGGTGTTCCACAAGGATCAATCTTAGGCCCGTTACTTTTTTCGTTATACGTGAATGATCTTCAGAATAGGCTTGGGCAATGTAGGGTTAGATTGTATGCGGATGATGTTCAGCTTTATATTAGCTGCAGTAACACCGCAATTAATGAATGCGTAGGGACCTTAAACCAGGAGTTAGGTCGCGTTTACGAGTGGGCCACCGCTAATGGTCTGGCAATTAATCATCCCAAGTCCAAGTGTTTGATTATTAAAAAGCGATTAGTAAAACTTGGGGGCAATCCTATTTTAACTTTAAACAAACAGTCCATTGAAATAGTAAACTCTGAAAAAATTCTTGGTATTTTCTTTAATAACACCCTCACTTGGACTAACCACGTAAATTTTGCATGCGGCCGAACGTTTTCAATATTAAGGAATCTGTGGCAAACTCAGTATTGTACTCCTATTAAAATCGGAAAACTCATTGCTAAATCTTATGTAATACCGATATTGTATGGCTGTGAACTATTTGCCAGCTGCGATAGCGAAAGCAAAAGAAAACTTAATGTGGCGTTTAATAACATTGAGATATGACCATATTTCCCCCTACGTTACATTGCTTTACGGAGTTACTTTTGATGATTACTTAAGAGTGCGTATTTTACTGTTTATGCACAAAATTTTATACACACATCAGCCTGGGCATCCCTATACACGTTTAAATTTTTCAACACTTAATAGAGGTAAAAGACTTCTAGCATTTGGTCATCGAACACTGATTTCTAAATACTATTTCTCTATTCATGCAATCAGTCTATGGAACGGAATTCCCTATACATCACAAGCCACTTGTCATTTTTCACTCTGAATACAGATATATTTCGTTTTAGTAATTTCTGATTATATAAAAGTATAGAAATGTATTTTTTAAACTATTCTGGTTTTACATTTTTCATTTTTCGTTTCTTTTTTACCTTTTTTTCTAGCTTTTTTTTATTAAATCTTGCTTGTTATTAAATTTTTAAATTTTATTGGAAACTTTAAGACTACTATTAATTAAATTTAACGCAATTTTTTATTTTTAATTTAAGTTTTGATTGATTGTATTTGCTTATGCTCAGTTCCATACTGCAATATAAGACTTAAGTCTTGTGTATGGAACATCTAAAATTGACAAATAAAATAAAATAAATAAATAAATAAAATAAATAAATAGCTTGGACCAAACCAGTCCCGATTGGCATCCCTAGTATGAACATGTGTTTTGTACGAAATATCTGTCCATTCGTCAACCACAATTTAAAACCTTCTATGACATTGTTTGGTTTCTTAAATTTTTAGTTCTTGGTGTTCCTATAAATAAAACTGGTGACATTTCCCCATATCAAGGATTCCACCGGAATGTTGTAGCTCTTAAGATATGCTAAAACTACTTAAGGTTTGTTTGTGCCTTAACGGGCACTCCGACCTTGGCAATACAATGGGCTAACATTTTACCCAATGATACATTTTTGGCAGCGAATTTTAGTAATGTATTATTTTCCGTCTCTTAAGAACTACTTGAAACTGAGCCAAGTTTTGTTTGACGCTCATTAATACTAATCTTGTGGATTAATCACATGTGACTAATAATTCGTCACGTCGGAGATCATTTGCAACTTATCATTTATGGGTACTTCACACACCTTTCTTTGTGTTTTTAATCCCACGCGAAATATCTCAGAGATAAAATCTGTATAAAAATATATTTAATATTAAGAATACTCTCACACAAATTGCTATTTACCTTTTGAACTGATTTTTTTTGTACATAATGGGTGATTCAAGTAGAGATACTTTTTTCAATAACCTTTTTTTGACAGATCACGTCTGAGTCGTGTCATGCTGTCATGTTCTTTTTGTTTAGTATTAATTGGCATTTCATAATGGAAAGACTTACGCCTGAACAACGTTTACAAATCGTTGAGACCCAGCATTCGTTCTTGGATAATATTCGACTGAATAGACCACGTCCAGCACGCTGTGAAGAAAATATAGCGGCCGTAGCTGAGAGCGTACACGAAGTCCGTGGAGAGTCGATTCGGCGTCGTTCGCAGCAATTCGGACTGACGTATGGAACGACTTGGCGCATTTTACGTCGAGATCTTAAATTGAAAGCGTACAAAATACAGCTTGTGCAACAACTGAAGCCGCTCGACCTTCCCAAGCGACATCGCTTCCCTCTATGGGCTCTTGAAAAGTTTCAAGAAGATCCGAAGTTTTCGAGGCAAATTTTGTTCAGCGATGAGGCCCATTTCTGGCTCAATGGGTATGTAAACAAACAAATTGCCGCATTTGGGACGAAGAGCAACCTGAAGAGATCAATAACTGTCACTTTATCCAGAAAAAAACAACGGGATCGGGGTTTCGGGACTGGCATCCCTAGTAAACATATAGAGCTTGTGCCAAAGCTCATCATAACTTTTGGTTTTCAAATTTTAAATTTTATTAAGTTTAAAGTCTGAAAATTCACTTTGAAGAAATCTGAAATTCCCGTTTTTGTTCTACTTGTATCCCTTTTCTCTGCAGTTTTTATAGATAATTGTATAAGAACTACACATCGCCCTTATGCCCGTAATTTCTACAAAGAGAAATCTTGCTGTATATATAAATCTATGGTGTAAATGCTGCCAATTTTAAAAGAAAACTTAAGGTAGAAACACGTAGTCCAAATAAACGTTGAAATAAGTAAAAAAAAACTGTTAGGTACGAAGACGAGAGCAGATCTCGTTTTGTGGAAATTACGAGCATTAATACCGATTTAAATTTCCAAAATATATGTGTTTTGTTGTATGTTGAGCTTATAAAAAGTCTACTTTAAAAATTTTGAATCTTTAATAAGTGTATTTAACCCTGACAAGTTGCTCTTCATTTTAATACATTAAGGTTACTGTTCGTCGAATCGATGAACTTTTTAGAAAAAAATTCTAGCTTAAGAAGGGGGAACTAAGGCTACGGGTTGGCCTATTTATGGGGCACTGTTGTCTCAGATACCGTCAGTTTATAACTGGAAATGTTAGTACCCAGATGTGCTAATGCTGTGATACATGCTGATTCTCTGCTGCTGTCCCGCCTTGGGAACTTCCAGGCGGACATTTTTCGGGGTGCTAGTGATTAGCCCAACTGAAATCTATAATCTTTCATCGGGCATAGTGATAGACTTCATACGCAGCCTGAACCTGAGTTGTCATACATAGGCTTCACAAAATATCCTCTGGGTCGCTGGGCGTATATCTATCTATCTATGACAAATTTTCGACCGACTAAGTAACATTCAAAAAGTTTGTGATTGTTTACGGGTAAATTTAGGCGCTACGAACTAAGTCCCCAATAAACTAAGTCCCGAAATCAAAAATGAACTAAGTCATTAAAATAAGAGAATTAATTCATTATGAATTTAAACCCCAATTTTTAAAATAAAACAATTCCCCAAAAATACGAAATAACCTCGCAAAAAAATTAACTAAGAACACAAACATTTAAACCTTTTTCACAATGATATGCGTTCTCATTTTAGAAATGAAGCGACTTAAAAAGCTTGAAAGTAAAATTAAAAACATTCAAATAAATATATTAAAAAGAGAGTAATAGATCATTAATTTGTGCAGGGTAGAGTCAAATTACGGCATTTGATATCGTTCGAAATCATAATACAACTTAAAAGGAAATTTCGATCGGTGCAATTATTTTCTCTAGACTTAATTTCTTATTCAACAACTATTCTTGGGTTCTTTTATTTGCAAATCCAAATAAATACACGCACTTATTCAGATTAACGAAATTTATTGTATTCGCCTATTTTATCCAAATCTGTAAGTAAAAGCAGTTTCAAATTACAATACAAGTCTTAAGTAGTTTGAGGAAAATACAACCTTAACATGATAAGCTGTTATTGCTTTTTAAAAATGTTCAAACAATAATTAGATCAGACAAGTATTTTGTATTATAGCAGTGTAAAACGGTCTTAAAAACTAACCAAAATGAAGTTTCAAATTAAACTAAACTAAAGCAAGTGTGTTGCACTGTATTTATACCCGATATATATTACTAGTAGTTTCCTGAAGCTTCGCCATAATTCCTTGTGTAAAATTTTAATAAATCTTGAGCAATTACACTATGCTACAATTTGACACTTTTTTTTGAGCCAAATGGGGCATATAACCTAATGCGGAGATTGTATTTTTAAAAAATAATAATAAACAGAACCTCACATTGTTACAAAAGCTATTAAAATCTATTAAAATCTGTTTTTATTTTTAAAAGGTTTTTTTATCCACATATGTATGAAATGTTTTAATAAATAAGGAATATTCAAAAAATAAATACCTATATTTTCGTATCGAAATATAAAATATATCAGAATTCAGCGGATTTATTTTTCTAATATCAACAAATTTTACGGCAAAAAATAATAGATTCTTCTGTAGTAATAGCAAGATTTTTTTTTAGTAATAATAGCAAAATTTCCAGTTGATTTTACTATTTTTATTTTAATGTTAAAATTTATTTTAGTGTAAACATTAAATTGTTTTGAGTTTTTAATTTAAATCCAAAAATTAAATTTTTAGATAACTAAAAAAAACAAAAAAAAAACCATATTTCACGCTAAAGTTAAAAAAATCTAAAGTTCCACTTTGCCCTTAAATTCCCCAATAACTACTCAACCGATTTTAATGATATTGAAAGTGGAGAAAATTTAAAGAATCTATCTATCTATAAACAAATTTTCACTAAAATATCTTCTTCGGTTCAACAGTTACAGTATTTTGGTCAATGAAAAACGATTTTCAGCCACTGTGCGTCTGCAATTTCACATTGGGTACGTTCATAAGTCGTAGCTGTTGAGCTCAACTGCTAGAAAACTGTTGAGCCGAACATTTTCGTCTTAGAAACGGCATTATGAGTATAATGCAAAATTAACAGCTGATAAACATAAACAATTGAAAAAAATAAAGGTTGAGGTTAAGCACAACATGTTGACTTTAGGTAGCTAAAAAATTTTATGATGGAATAAATGGCCTCAAATACCCAACTGTTGTGTTGAACGGAAGTGCTCAACTATGCGTTTCTAAGACAAACACTAAACGGTTACACAACAGTTACGCCTTATGAACGTGTCCATTGTCTTCGAGTGGAATATTATGACATTTATAACGCAACAACGTAATCTATTTTGATGGTTTTCGACATGAGTTAGAGACAGACTTTTTTCTCACTTCTCGAGAAACGATGGTATATTTTGTTTCACATCTTTTTGATGCGAGCAGTTTTCACCAACGTTACAGGACATGGGTACTGACTGTTGATTGTTTTGCCTGTTGTTGTTATATTGTAGTAATATTCATCCCACCTTGCTACTTTAAACACAATCCAACCTTAAATTAGATTTAAATTTACCAACTTGGTGAATAAAGCTGTGTTTGGTATGTAAACAAAAACTAAAAAATCTAAATTCCTTTCCTTTTAACAAAATTTACAGAATACCTCACAAGTTAAAGAAAGCATACGGTTGAAACGACAATATTTACCGTTTTTTTAGCAATTGCGCATTAAATTTGTCTCTATTTTCTCTATGTCTTTTTTGTCTCTTTCTTAAAACATAATATTTAACCTTAAAAAAGGGACTAATGATTTTAAATGTTTTACAAAAATATTTGCTACTATATCTCTAAATATAAAAACAAAAACTTTCGTAGTTACAAGATATATAAGCGTTTCATTTGATAAGCTTTTCTTTTAAATGGGTTACGTTCCTCTACCCCAAATTGTGACATTAGAAATTGAGACCATATTTTACCTC
The DNA here is from genome assembly GCA_943735925.1 of Pollenia amentaria. NCBI lineage: Eukaryota > Metazoa > Arthropoda > Insecta > Diptera > Polleniidae > Pollenia > Pollenia amentaria. Next base: position 219,479,370 of record OX031006.1, on the reverse strand, counting down.
AGAAATTTCCAGCGCTTCAAATTTCATAATGTTCTAAATACACAAGAATTTGTTATCACCTTGTAATCGAAGTGCAGTGATAAATTGTTGAATTTTTAATTTTGTAAATTTGAAGTTTGTTTTATTTATTCCTGTAGCTCGATGTATATTAATACAGCTGTAGGGTACCAGCTTGAACTTAGGCGTTCAAAAGAACTGCCAGAAAAGTTTGAGAGGCTTCAAAATAAAACAAGGCTGATGAAGTCGGTTAACGTTACAAATCAAAGTCTGCCTTTATTAATTACACTGTACAACAAAATGAAATTTTTTCAAAATAACAATAATCTGCCAACTAATTCTTATAGAAGGGTCAAAAAAATATACACGTGTATCAGCGTTTTAAAAGTTTACATCTGAAACTCATTTGACGGCCTATTTCAATGTTCACCCTTGTGTAGTAGAAATACGTAGAAAATCGTATGATACTTAGGTTTTTGGTATGTAGTGGCTTCAGAAGATTTATAAATAACATTAGAAGCAACATTTTGTTGGTATACATTAACCCTCTGACCCTTCTGAAAATGGGACTTTTGCCAATTTTTTTGAAAAAAGAGCAAAAATCAGATTTAAAACAGATATATTCTGCGAAAATATTTGTCATGAAATTATGTAAGTCAAAAATGCCACTTTAATACCAGAAATAAGCAAAAAGCTTAAAGGGCAGTGTAAGGGTTAATTATATCTTATATATATGTAAATACGGGAGCAATTCGTTTTAGTTGATTTTTAAGTATCTTATCGCCCACCGATTTTAATGAAACATATATCGTTTTAAAGGTATTTCTGTGTAGATATGCACAATATAAATTTCTTTTTAAATTTTTAGGATTTTGGTGTTTCAAATCATTTTAATTTATTTTGCAGCCACATGCACACACATGTGTTAACGGTGGTTGAAAAATCTTCTGAAGACACTACATACCAAATCCCTAAGCATCATACGATTTTCTACGTTTTTTTACTACACAGGGCCATAAAATGAGTTTTAGATGTAAACTTATAACCGATACGCGTATATCTTTTTTTGTCCCACTTCAAGAATAAGTTAGAAGAACATTTTTTTTTTGTTGGACTGTGTTATTGGTTCTTCTTATATACTACCTATGAGAATTTTACTTAACGTTTCCTATTTATTTTAATTATTAAAAAAACTATATTTTTCTCTTTCGATACCTTGGAGGTATCAAGAATTTCACTTTGAATAAATATTTTGACCAATCAAAATATACGTGTTTGAAATGTACTCAATTAAATTTGTCACTCATATATATTCCGATTGATCAGCAATTATTACACTGTGCTAGTTAAAAAAAAACAATTATGATAATTAATAATTATAGTAATATAATAATTAATAACAATAAATAATTATTAATAACACTGTGCTAGAATTTGACACTTTTTATGAGACAAGGCGGAGGACCTGGCGTTTTAACCTAATTCGGGTACGCTGAATTCAGTGGGGTCTATCGGTTTTTTAGGTTATTTAAATTAAAAAAACATTATTTTTCTGGGCATGCTGTACAAACATGATTACACGAACATGTGTGTGCGGTATGCTGAATGTTTGTTTAAATTTAAATCTCTTTACTACAGTGACGTAAAAAAGTCAAAATAAGAGTAAAAAGTTAACGGACCTGCGCAATGCGCTATCTGGTTTTCTTTGTTCCATGCATTAATATCATGCTATTCGCATTGACTTCCATTCAAAAATACCGTAATTTTTCCTTGTATATGCCAATAAGTGCGGCAGTCACCCTACTCTTATAAAGGTGGCATGTATAAATTTCAGAGTGGTTAGTGTGTATGCAGTGTACATTTATGAGGTAAAGTACAAAATTATGTTATGAGGTTGATATTAATTTTAAAGCTGATTATACCAAATATTATTTAGATATCTTCAGCTATACGAAATTTTTTGTTTTAAAGTGATTCTAGAGAGGGGTTTATATGGTACCTATGGTCAGGAATGGCATTTGTATTAGACCTATGGTCAAACATGGAGCAATTCAAGTAAAATTTGGTAAGATTATTTAGATAATGCTCTTATGAGGATGTCATTATTACTGGCGATTTTAATTCGAATATTTTAGTAAACCCTTATTTAACCGACAATATGCTCACACTTGGCTTAAATTCCCCGAACACAAATAATGCTACACATTTTACAAGTACCAACAACACACTTCTTGATCTTTTCTTCGTCAGTGATATTGCGAAGGTGTTACTTTATGACCAATTGTCTGCCTCCTGCTTCTTGCGCCATGACCTAATTTTCATTACGTAGAAGTTTCAGCTAAATGTACCTGAACGATTTATTAGATATCGGGACTTTAGAAACGTTGATTATAGTAGGTTAGAGGCAGAATTCTGGAGAATTGATTGGAGTGTGCCATATAAACTAATTTCTGTTGACGACCAACTCGCTTTTCTACAAAGTAATCTAGATTATTTGTACAATCTTTCGGTTCCCTTGAGAACAAAAATTGTAAATCGCCACAAAAAGCCCTGGTTTTCTCATGACATAGAACAGGAGATTAGTCGCAGAGATTGTCTTTATGCTCGGTGGAAACGTTTTAAAACCGCAGAATTGTATGAAGAGTACCGAGTAACACGTAAAGCTGGGATCACACGATTGCCGCAATGCACCAATGTTCACACTTTTTAATACCCAAATCGTGTGACTGCACAACCAAATGCCTTATGTACCAATCGAGGGCAATATTGTGCTTACTTTTACCAATAAAATGCAACCCTAGTACGGTAATCGTGTGACTACTTGATGGAGGACTAATTTAACAATTATATGTTTGTCGGTGACAATAATATGGTTAAATTTAAACATAATATGTTTAAAATTTTGTCTAAAAATAGTTTGGTTGGAGGTGACCATATCTAAACATAATTTTTCTCTGCGTGTAGCGGCAATTAAATTTGAATAAAACAGGGCAATCGTGTGATTTCAGAATATTTTATTGGGGCAATTTCATTATTGTGCGTCAATAAGCACAATCAAAATTGTGTCATATTGGTGCATTTGCGGCAATCGTGTGATCCCAGCTTAAGATAACAAACAGGCTGATTAAAAAAGCCAAATCTGACTATTACGCCTCGAAGTTCTCAACTGCCATTGACTCGAAGAAAACGTGGCAAACGATTGGTGAAATCGATATTGGCAAACCTGTTGTTCAAGTACACTGTTCAGCCGCTGCAAACGCCTTAAATGCTCAATTTTTAAATATTCCAACTGTTCAACCAATTTCTGATTACTACAATTTCCCTAGTGACATTTTAAACAATAGTTTCACTTTTGCAAACGTAAGCCAATGTGATGTTTTATCCAGCCTTTTGTCAGTAAAATCCAATGCTATTGGTGTTGATGGGATAGATCCTAGGTTTATTAAAATTTTAATTCCAAGACTTCTTCCTTTCATAACGTTCGTTTTCAACAAGATTTTTACAACCAGCTGCTATCCTAAAATGTGGAAACTTGCTAAGATTATTCCTTTACCGAAAACTAATTCTGATTACAGGCCCATAGCAATTTTACCATTTTTATCTAAGGTTTTTGAAAGATTAATTCACAACCAAGTATCACAGTATCTTGAATCCAACAATATGCTCAATGATCGGCAATCTGGTTTTCGTAAAAATCATAGTTGTATAACGGCCCTGGTAGATGTTTCAGAGGATATAAGGCAACAGGTAGACTGCGGTAAATTTACATTTTTAGTTCTCTTGGATCATTCAAGAGCGTTTGATATGGTTGACCATAACATTTTGTGTAATAAACTTAACCACATATTTAGATTTGCACCAACTGCCACAAGTCTGATATCTTCCTATCGAACAGATAGATATCAATACGTTGAAACAACTACCTCAGTTTCAAGCTCTTTGCCATTAAGTCGAGGTGTTCCACAAGGATCAATCTTAGGCCCGTTACTTTTTTCGTTATACGTGAATGATCTTCAGAATAGGCTTGGGCAATGTAGGGTTAGATTGTATGCGGATGATGTTCAGCTTTATATTAGCTGCAGTAACACCGCAATTAATGAATGCGTAGGGACCTTAAACCAGGAGTTAGGTCGCGTTTACGAGTGGGCCACCGCTAATGGTCTGGCAATTAATCATCCCAAGTCCAAGTGTTTGATTATTAAAAAGCGATTAGTAAAACTTGGGGGCAATCCTATTTTAACTTTAAACAAACAGTCCATTGAAATAGTAAACTCTGAAAAAATTCTTGGTATTTTCTTTAATAACACCCTCACTTGGACTAACCACGTAAATTTTGCATGCGGTCGAACGTTTTCAATATTAAGGAATCTGTGGCAAACTCAGTATTGTACTCCTATTAAAATCAGAAAACTCCTTGCTTATTCTTATTTAATACCGATATTATTGTATGGCTGTGAACTATTTGCCAGCTGCGATAGCGAAAGCAAAAGAAAACTTAATGTGGCGTTTAATAACATTGTTCGGTACGTATTTGGTCTAAGGAGATATGACCATATTTCCCCCTACGTTACATTGCTTTACGGAGTTACTTTTGATGATTACTTAAGAGTGCGTATTTTACTGTTTATGCACAAAATTTTATACACACATCAGCCTGGGCATCCCTATACACGTTTAAATTTTTCAACACTTAATAGAGGTAAAAGACTTCTAGCATTTGGTCATCGAACACTGATTTCTAAATACTATTTCTCTATTCATGCAATCAGTCTATGGAACGGAGTTCCCTATACATCACAAGCCACTTGTCATTTTTCACTCTGAATACAGATATATTTCGTTTTAGTAATTTCTGATTATATAAAAGTATAGAAATGTATTTTTTAAACTATTCTGGTTTTACATTTTTCATTTTTCGTTTCTTTTTTACCTTTTTTTCTAGCTTATTTTTATTAAATCTTGCTTGTTATTAAATTTTTAAATTTTATTGGAAACTTTAAGACTACTATTAATTAAATTTAACGCAATTTTTTATTTTTAATTTAAGTTTTGATTGATTGTATTTGCATATGCTCAGTTCCATACTGCAATATAAGACTTAAGTCTTGTGTATGGAACATCTAAAATTGACAAATAAAATAAAATAAATAAATAAATAAATAGCTTGGACCAAACCAGTCCCGATTGGCATCCCTAGTATGAACATGTGTTTTGTACGAAATATCTGTCCATTCGTCAACCACAATTTAAAACCTTCTATGACATTGTTTGGTTTCTTAAATTTTTAGTTCTTGGTGTATCTATAAATAAAACTGGTGACATTTCCCCATATCAAGGATTCCACCGGAATGTTGTAGCTCTTAAGATATGCTAAAACTACTTAAGGTTTGTTTGTGCCTTAACGGGCACTCCGACCTTGGCAATACAATGGGCTAACATTTTACCCAATGATACATTTTTGGCAGCGAATTTTAGTAATGTATTATTTTCCGTCTCTTAAGAACTACTTGAAACTGAGCCAAGTTTTGTTTGACGCTCATTAATACTAATCTTGTGGATTAATCACATGTGACTAATAATTCGTCACGTCGGAGATCATTTGCAACTTATCATTTATGGGCACTTCACACACCTTTCTTTGTGTTTTTAATCCCACGCGAAATATCTCAGAGATAAAATCTGTATAAAAATATATTTAATATTAAGAATACTCTCACACAAATTGCTATTTAACTTTTGAACTGATTTTTTTTGTACATAATGGGTGATTTAAGTAGAGATACTTTTTTCAATAACCTTCTTTTGACAGATCACGTCTGAGTCGTGTCATGCTGTCATGTTCTTTTTGTTTAGTATTAATTGGCATTTCATAATGGAAAGACTTACGCCTGAACAACGTTTACAAATCGTTGAGACCCAGCATTCGTTCTTGGATAATATTCGACCGAATAGACCACGTCCAGCACGCTGTGAAGAAAATATAGCGGCCGTAGCTAAGAGCGTACACGAAGTCCGTGGAGAGTCGATTCGGCGTCGTTCGCAGCAATTCGGACTGACGTATGGAACGACTTGGCGCATTTTACGTCGAGATCTTAAATTGAAAGCGTACAAAATACAGCTTGTGCAACAACTGAAGCCGCTCGACCTTCCCAAGCGACATCGCTTCCCTCTATGGGCTCTTGAAGAGTTTCAAGAAGATCCGAAGTTTTCGAGGCAAATTTTGTTCAGCGATGAGGCCCATTTCTGGCTCAATGGGTATGTAAACAAACAAATTGCCGCATTTGGGACGAAGAGCAACCTGAAGAGATCAATAACTGTCACTTTATACAGAAAAAAACAACGGTTTGGTGTGGTTTGTGGGCCGGTGGATTCATCGGTCCATATTTCTTTAAAAATGATGCCGCTGCGAACGTAACTATCAATGGCGACCGTTATCGAAATTGAAGCTCGTGATCTCGGCGACATTTGGTTTCAGCAAGACGGCGCCACTTCCCATACATCGCATCAATCAATGGATTTATTGAGAGAACACTTCGGTGAGCACATAATTTCACGTTTTGGGCCGGTCGATTGGCCACCAAGATCGTGTGATATCACACCGTTAGACTTTTTCCTGTGGGGATATGTAAAGTCTTCAGTTTATGCGGACAAACCCGCTTTGATTCAGGCCTTGGAGCAAAACATCACGCGTGTCATTCGCCAGTTACCAGTCGAAAATTCACAATGGACCTCATTGGTCTCCAAGTGGATATGCGCCCTTGGGCGCATAACCCTTCTTACCCTAACCAAACCTACCAGTCGAAATGCTCGAACGAGTCATCGAAAATTGGACTCAACAGATGGACCATCTGCGACGTAGCAACGGTCAACATTTGATAGACATAATCTTCAAAAAATAAATGCCAAAGAATGTTCTTTCAAATGATAATAAACATTCCCCATTAAATTTGAATTTTCTGTATTTTTTTTTTTAAGTAGGGAACCTCGAAATGGATCACGCTTTATTAGATCATGTGGTATATGACGTAAAATATGAAGAAAAAGGAAATATCTGAAAAAAATCACTAAAACTGCATACGTCTTTTTTCTATTTATTAAAAAACATTACACAAATAATATACATACATATGTATGAACTTATCAATATCTATAAAATATATAAAAATAATTAATTCATCCATTTGTTTTATATCACGTATTAAATTTTTATATTTTTAAATGAACTGAACTGAATGAAGATTTATTTTTTTAGAAATGTTAACTTATGCAAGCTTTAAAAATCCATCGATAATTATCGATAGTTTTTAAAACTTACAATACATCCTACAAAATACAAAACATTTATAACAAAATCAGTAGAATACGAATTCCCAATTAATCGTCAGAAACTTAAGTCTATTATATAAAATTATGGCTAATGGTTGTCATTTTAGCGTCATCGTCCAAAACTTCAATTTTTGTTAATGCGATTTTTTAAATTTGTGCTTTGGAATTGGGTTAGTGTCCTTATTCTGAAATTCTAGTCTTGCAATGTTTGTATTTAATCATGTCTTTCCTCTTCCCCTTTTTATATTTTACATATTTAAGTTAAAAAGTGTAAAAATTTCAAACCAAAATAGAATTGCAGAATACATGAAACTGAGTACCCCTTACTAATCTTCTCACCTCTCTCACCAATAAACTCAAATATTGCTGTAACAAAAAATTAAAGTCTGGCAGACGGAAAATTTAATAAGTTGGGTTTACAGAAATGTTTTATCATTCTTTTTTTTATATTTATATCCCAAGCTGAATATTGTTCAAATAAAAATTATTTTTTTGTTGTTTTAGAGCTTTTATTCAACAAAATTTGTAGAAAATACAATTATTCAAAAAAAAATATTTAAATAAAAAAAGTTCTATTGATTTTTTTATAAATAAAAAAAATACTGGAATTAAAAACAAACATTAAAAGTTAGAGGATTTAGTATTCGAAAAATTAAAAAAAATTCACGATATTTTGTAGAAGAACATTCTAGTTACTAGCCTAACACAAGTTTCCTTGTCATTGCATTAAATCGTAAATTCGGGGGCATAAGAGCTGGCCAAAAACTAAAACCAATGTTTGATTTTTTAAGTTGAAGTGAAGTGCAATTCAGTGAGGTTGTTTTAAGGTTGAATCGTTTGAAACAACTGTATGAAGGGCATGGTCTAGGCTCTTAACATTGTGTCGTTAAACTTCCTTGCCGGTGTTTTCCAAATACCAACATGCAGCCATGTTCTGGAAATCGAAATCGAATTCGAGTGATATTAAAATGACACATATTTTGGAAATTATCCTGTTATAAATATCGACAAAATAGTTCCTTCCATATACTTCATACTTTCAGTACTACTTATCTCATTTAAAAATAAATTAAAATTTTTAGTTTATTCAATACAAAGTCTTAAAATATTTTATTCAATAAGTTTGGAAAATTTGTATCTTATTCGTAACTTTTAAGTAAAAATTTTTTAAAACAAATGTATGCTCTTTCTTCTACATATATTTAAATCTATTTTTATAATTGGGTATATGATGAAAAATGATCGATTTCAAAACGATCTTTTTATGCACTGTTGAATTGAAGAACTAATGTAGGAATCTTTGGATATCGGAAATACAAATTAATCTCCGAGTGATGAATTAATACAACAAAATAAATCAATTTATTTTGTTGTATCCAAAGAACTTAAAACCCCAATTGGAATATTAAGGTTTGCAAAATAAAACAATTATTTTAGAAAAGGAAATATATTGTTAAATTTCTAGAAGGTTTACCTTAATATATCGCTGCTAAAAAGTAACTGTTATATTAAAATTTATGGTAAAACCGGAAACAAAATCTTTCTGCATTTTAGCTGTTTTTTATTGGGATTTAGGCCTTGTACGGGAAAGAGACAGGACTTTTTTAATAAATTTCAGCTCTTGTATATATTTTAACAAGGAGGGAAAACTTTGCTCATCTCAGTTGGAAATGCAAAAGGCACAATAATGCATTTTGGCATTAACATTGCCGCCCGCCTTGCAGTATATGCAAAGAAGGAAACAAATATGTGTTCGATTTTTATGCCAAAGATTTTATTTCGGAATGGAACTAAAAACTAAAACTTAATAATAATTAAATAATAAGATGAAAATATAAACCTTCATAAGTTTAATTCTGTGTGTTGTTTTTTTTTTTTTTTAATTCAATGGAAAAAGGTTATGTACAAATTAAATGAAAAAAAAGAAAAGTTTGGAAAATTCATGATAGTTTACGTTATGTTTTTTGCTATTTGGCCTACAAAGTGCATTTGTTTATAACAGACATGGGCCATATATAGTCCAACCGAACATTGTACTCTGGGCTGTTGGAAAGCCAGTCCGGGATAATACTCCCTGACACATTACTTTGGGATACAGATCCACGCCAATTACAATATCAATTGAAGCGGACACATAGAATTTAGAATCGGCGAGAAACAGGTCGCGAAAATTCTTTTTGTATGACTCCGGGAGCGAGTGCGCCGGGGTTTGTAATGAAATCCGATGGTCAACACGGAATGTGCCTTCGATTCTGGAGGACGATTCAAACTGGGACTTTAACACAATTGGACAAATTGTTTCTTCCCGAAGTGTATAGGCTGTCAGATTCAGCTTGTCAACTAACCGCTTTGAAACGCGACTAATCGGCGATCTCGAATCCAACAGGCATCGTGCATGTGACGTCGTTGATCCAATTTTGACCAACGCTTTTGGGAGCAACACCAATGTGCTTTGTTTTAGGATCGCGGATAAGGCTGCCGACTTCGACGTGGATGGAGGTGATGAGTCGCGTTTTGAATGTTCTTTAGTGGAATCTCGCTTGTTAGCTGATGTTGAAGCTTGCGACATCGGTGAACGTGATCGGGAACGTGCAGGCAATAAGTCTTTGGCAAGTCGGGGATTTACATTGAATAATGTGTGGTGAGATTTATGGCAATGTTTGCATCCGTGCTTGGAAATACACGTGCCCTGAGAATGGTCATGTGCCAGACAGTTCGAGCAATACTTGTTGTCACGGACTGCACGGATACGATCGGACATATTCATTGCCAGAAATTTGCGGCAAGTTCGGAGTGGATGAGGAGTTTTGCACAAATTTGTTTTGTGACTAAAGCTAACACTACCAAATTTTGTGATCGTTCCGTTTTTTACCATAGACTTTCACCCTCACTCTCGAAAAATAGGTCAGTACCAGCGTTGTCGTTTTGGTTTTTTTTTACCAAAATCGGTTACTTTTCTTCTCAGTGTGAACTTGTGTACTTTTTTCCATTTTGGCTACTTTTTTCTCAACTGAAAAGTAGACAATTCACTTTGGCTTTTTAAAATGGAAACGAGTTAGCTTTCAGTTTCTTTTTCAAGTTGAATGTTTCAAATTAAGTTCAAGAAAACAGCTAATAGAAATTTTAATGAGCATCTTTTTCGATTTTCTTTATAAGTTGTTTTCTTGACGAAACCTCGAAAATAAATTGCTTTAAAATTGCGTGCAGCCTTCGTCACGGCTATAAATTTTTGTGAATTTTAACAAGAAGTATGTGTAACATCTTGAAACCAACACTTGATCGGGTTGTCTGCTGCAGGGTTAGTACTACGAATACCCGCTTCGCTTTCCTGGATATAAATTGTTTATAATATTGATGCATTCATACTCTATTTATACTCTTTTTCATTTTATAACGATTTTTTATGTAACCGATTATCATTAAGGCCAAATAATCTAAATCTAATGTAAATAATAATCACTATTAATTTTTAACTAATAATTACTATCACCACTTCTTTTTACACTTTACCTAAATGATCTTCACGATCACTTAGGGGGTGGTTTGATATTGAACGATGTAAATGTGCGTTTGCTTCTTTATGCAGATGACATTGTTTTTTTAGCAGACGATATAGAAGTTATGCAAAATATGGTAAAAAACTTAGAAAGCTACTGTGATCAATGGAACATGGAAGTAAACATGATCAAGTCAGAAATGATGGTGTTCAGGACAGCTGGAAGACTTGCAGCTAGAGAAAAAATTATATACAAAAATCAAGAAGTAAGAATAGTGAATGAATATAACTATATGGGTGTAATCCTGACACCAAAATTGAGTTTTAAAAAACATGTTGAGAAGAGAAACATTGCATCAAAAAATAGCATTAATGCAACGTGGAGCAGCTTTATGAATAAGCCCAACGTAACTGTAAAAGTGAAATGGAAACTTTTCCAAGCTGTATGTCGTTCAATACAAGCATACGCTGCTCAAGTATGGGGCTATTGTTTGTATGATGAAGTAGATAAACTTCAACGGTACTTTTTAAAAAGAATTTTAAAACTACCGGACTTTACACCAAACTATGCATTGTCACTTGAAACTAAAGCAGAATGTAGCTATTTTTACACGCTAGATTTGTATATGAATTATACATACAAAAAATTATTTCAATACAGACAAAATCGATTACCACATTAATTATCTCTGATGATGTTACAAAATAATATATTTTGGGCAAAAGACATAAACGCAATGGGCAGGGAATTTGGTATAAGTTTTGGTTTTGAAGATAGTTTTGCGCCAGAATTATTGATTCAAGAATTAAAATCAAAAACTCTTGAAAATATGAAACAACTAGCTTCAAACAGAACATCGCGTTTTTATAAAAACTTGGACCATAACTTGTCGGTAAATTACATCGATAACATAAAAAACCAATGGCAACTTGGAATTATTTTTAAAACAAGATCAGATTTGTTACCATTAAACGCAAATACATTTAATACAGCTGAAAATAAATCGTGCACATTATGAAATACAGGAGAAGATGAAAATTTTCAACACTTTATGGCAAAATGCCCAATATTTAGGGAATTCCGAAACCGATACTCTGAAAAACCATATCTCAATGGAATGGAACTTATAAACATTTTGAATGGTAAAATACCCAATGGGTGGAAGAGGACTTATAACTATGTCGAAAACGCTTTAAAGTATAGAAAAATTATAGCTGAAGAATTCATGTAATAATATATTTAATCATTATATCTACTACAACTATATATATTTTGATCATACTTTTTCTTTTTTTGAAACATGTTTATACGTATTTATTTTTTAATGCTTTTAAATGCTTATATAACAGACGACGATATGCCATTGTTATTTAATTTCTTTATTTTTATAATATCGTAATATTTTATATAAACAACATACATACATATATACATAATAACTATTTGGGGTATTATTTTCTCTACTCCTACCGAGGCAAAATGAAACCTAGTAATGTACATATCGATTCCTTACTTTCTCAACCTCGTACCTTAAAAAAATACGGTTTGGACTTTTTCATATAAAACGATTGTTTTTTTTTTGTGTTCTATTACTGCAACAACTTATTATTTCAATACTTTGTCTCAATTCTGTAAATATTAATAAATTATTGAAATAATAAGTTTTTGCAGTAATAGAACACAAAAAAAAAAAACAATCGTTTTATATGAAAAAGTCCAAACCGTATTTTTTTAAGATACGAGATTGAGAAAGTAAGGAATCGATATGTAGATTTATAGTATGTTGATGATTCTTTTTAAATTTTAAAGCTCTAACTTACACATTTTCGCAAATAGACGAAAATAAGTGTAAGCTTTGCTTGGGAGATGCCAATTCCACTACAAACTTAGAAATATTATAAAGCCTATTTATTGTACCTCCAGACTAGGGTATTCATTTAATAGAGCTTTAGCTTTAATCGGTTAATCGCTCGATTAATTAACCGATATTTTGGTTTAATGGTTTAATAATCGGTTAAATTTGTTATTAATCGGTTAATCGATTAATAAAGTTTTTTTTATCAATTAAGTAATTTCAGTATATAAAAATGCATAAATTACACTGTGCAAGAAATTGACACTTTTTTTCGTGACAAGCTGGGCACCTGGCGTTTTAACATAATTCGGGTACGCTGAATCCAGTGGTGCCCGCGGTTTTTTAAGATTGGCTCTGGTTTTTGAGATATACCGTTATATCGAAAATGGAGGAGTTTGCACAACATATGTTCGCGTAACTCAAAAAGGCTTTAGCTTATTCAAAAAACTTAAAAAAAACGAAATTTCGCAATAAAATTTCCTTTACGAAAAGTAAAACTTCTTTCTAATATCCTTAGTCGTTTTAGAAACATAATTCTTGTTTTGGAAAAAAAAATAATTTTCTTAACAAAATTCCGAAATTTTTGTTTTTTTAAAAATTCATAAAAAATTGGAAAATGCAGCTATGCTTCTAATTTTTTGGAGACATATAAAAAACGAAGCTGCAAACAACACAAGCCATATATGATTAAAATCTGTTTGCAACTTTTGATTTTATTCACAAAAGTCGACAAATTTTAGTTAATTTAAGAATTTCATAAAACGCAATATTTGTAAGGGATGGTGATAAAGGAAAAGTATAATTTGAGAAAATGTTAAGAACAAAAAACTAATGGAGGCCAGTCATACATTTTATCCCCCAAGGGGCGACTCCTGGGCATTTATGGGACTTTTTCTTCAATATATTTCTAGTCTGCATTGAACATTTTGTATGGAAGCCCCCTTAAGGAATGGAGATAGCGGGTGGGTATGTTAGAAATAAATGATTAAGATGAAAAATAAAGTGGGGTTGGTCATACATTTGACCCATCTATGGGCATCCTAGGCGCTGCAGGGGCAAAATTTAAGAATTTCAATTAAACGGCCATATTTGTATGGGAGCCCCCCTAAGGGGTGGATATATATGGCAATGTTTTAAGAAAATGTTAAGAACTAAAAACATTGGAGGTCGGTCATACATTTTATCACCCTAGGAGTGAATCCTAGGCCTTAGAAATAAATGATGGGAATGAAAAATAAAGTTGCGCTGGCCATACATTTGGCCCGTCTAGGGGTATCTCAGGCGCTGCAGGTGCAACATTTAAGGCTAGGGTTCTACGCGTATAAAAAACAAAGTTGCAAACAAAATAAGCTATAAGTGATTCAAGTCTGTCTACAATTTTTGATTTTTTCACAAAAGATGAAATTTTTTTATTTTTATTTAGAAATTTAATCTTCTTCCTCCTGCAGATTCCAACAAATATCCCCTAATAGCGAATCAAGTTGTTTGCCGCTATACCAGTGTTCGAGCCTGGCTGTTACTTGGAGAAATCTCCCGCCGTGTTCATCAGACTCGGCTGGTGATTGTTCATTAAATTTTTCGGCATGGTAATGCAAAAAAATTTTTTCAATGACATTCTAACGTTTAAGTTTTTAAATGCGGTTAGCATATTTTTGATTAAAATTTGCCAGTTTTCAGACCGATGATTTCCTAATACATTTTCTATTACTGAATTCACACAATTCCAGGCCAATAGCTCGATATCATTCAATGCAACCTCAAATTGATGGTCCTTCATAAGACGACGAATGTCCGGTCCATTAAGAATTCCTGTAAAATAAAACATTATGATATGAAATATAAATCTAATTTAATAAAGCATTTAGAGTTCATACCTTCTTTTACTTTCATGCCGCTTAATCGTGGAAAAATTCGGCACAATTCGGTAAACACCACCTGGGCTCACGGCTTTTATAGAATTTTTTAATCAGTAACTGTAGATTTTACAAAATTCCTACCGCAAAGTGAAAGTGTGGTAATAATGCATGCATATTTCTTTAGAATATTGTAAATGGCACAAAAACCGCAATTAAAAAATTTTACGTTAAAATGTCACTGAAAATAAATTTTCTGCATTGGCACATTCTTCATATATACATAATGTTGAATAAAGAATTTAATAATTAAAAAAAAAATATAATGAAATGCTCCATAAAAATATATTCTTCATATATATTGAAGAAAAAGTCCCATAAATTCCCAGAAGTCGCCCCTAGTGGTATATAATGTATGACCGACCTCAATTAATTTTGTGTCCTTAACATTTTCTCGACTTTACTTGCCCCTTATCACCACTTCTTAGGGGGGCTCCCAGACAAATATTAAGTTTTATGAAATTCTTAAATTAATTAAAATTTGTCGACTTTTGTGAATAAAATCAAAAGTTGCTAACAGATTTTAATCATTTATAGCTTGTTTTGTTTCCAGCTTCGTTTTTTATATGTCTGCAAAAAATTAAAAGCCTACCTGCCTTTTTTAATTTTTTATAAATTTTTAAAAAAAAATTATGATTCAATAACGACTCCATTTTCGAAATAACGGTATATCTCGAAAACCAGAGCCAATCTTAAAAAACCGACTGGATTCAGCGTACCCGAATTATGTTAAAACACCATGTGCCCGGCTTGTCTGTTTTTTCAACTAGCATTGTGTTATTAATAAAAAAAACCAAAAACATAACAAACATAACAATTCTTGAACTAAAACGAGCAAACAAAAGAATAATTTATAATTATGTAATACATATTTTTTAATTAATACATATTAATAAATTTAAACAATAAACTGTAAGATCATTTTATTAGTTATATCAATAGTTTAAGAAAATCTTATCAAATAATAAAAATAATTTGGCTTAAATGTTTAGGATTTCAGCGTTTATTTTCTTTAGTTTTGAATAAACTTGACTTTGAAAACATTCTTTCATTTATCGTAGATGTTCGAGAAATCAAAAGCAACCTATAATATATAATATCTTATTTCTCAGTCCTTTTCCAGGATTTTTCCTGTTTTAATTTTTTAAAATTTTTCACACCTCGCATTATTTCGTTTAATGCTGTTAAGAGATTGATATGCGAAGATATGAGAAGAAACAATTAACTAAACGCATACATATACAAATTACGGGAAACAAAAGGCTGTTAACAGCTAACACTTATTTAAAATGGAGATCACTGAACACCTTCTTTGTTTGTATGAAAAAATATTTTCTGAACACGTACCTTTTGTAAATGAGCCTGACTATTAATTAAAAACACAAAAAAAAATCTATAATAATAATACAAAATGTTAAAAATTTTGTTACATCGGTTAATCGGTTTAATCTTTAATCGAAAATACGCAATTTTAAATTAAACGATCAGTTAAGCGGGTAGTAATGAATCGGTTAACCGAATGAATACCCTACTCCACAATATCAGAAAATCAATCCACAGGTTAAGGTGTCTATATACAAGAAAGATCGATTATAAGACTTTTTTCAAAAACCGGTTATCAAATATTCCGAAAATATGTTCCTTTAAAAACCCCGGTTCTCAGTTAAGCATTTTCAAGATAAACGGTCAACCGGTTTTAATTCGAAGACATAAAAACATAAAAATCAAACAAGTTTTTTAAATAAAACGTTAATTTGAATTAAAACAAAACAATTCAAAAAGATAAGGAACCAACAATATAAATAGATATGACTTAAGGTATGTTCAGACCTAACAAATATTTGACGATAAAATCCAAGAAAAGTCTGACCAGTAAATTGATGAAAATTTAGCTTCATTTTTTACAATTCCTATTTACTTACTAAGCTTTATTTGTAAGATGATAATTGTATAATATAATTTGGAAACTGTTAAAAGATGTTTGATCTAGACAAACGTTTTGTAAAAGCAAATAATAAATTATAGGAATTTAATAAATTTTTAATTTGAGATATTTTCCCAAATTAATTTTAAATGAGTTTTAATTTGTAAGTTGTTAAGCATGCCTATATGAACCAGTAGACTTCAAACATATTTTTGAAAAGTTGCAAACAAAACCTCTTAGCCAGAATTATATATTTCAAATTATTTTGTTTCAGCATTTTAGCAACGAATATAATATGAACATGTGTTTTGTATAAACTCGTTAATCACAACTTACAACCTTCCATGACATTGTTTGATTTCTTAAATTGTTAGTTCTTGGTGTTTTAATAAATAAAGCTGGTAACTTTTTCCCATATCAATGATTACGGCGGAATGTTGTAGCTCTTAGAATTAAGATATGCAAAAACTACTTAAGGCTTGTTAGTGCCTTAACGGGCATTTCGTTCCTTGGCAACACAATGGGCAAATATTTCACCCAATGATTTATTTTAGGCTGCGTATTTTAGTAAAGTATTATTTGTCGTCTCTTTAGAACTTCGAACTTCGACTTCGAACGGAGTAAAATTTTATTTGGAGTACATAAATGTCAAGCATGCGGAATAATTAAAGGTGATTAATAAGTCGTGACGTGGAAGAACGTTTGCAACTTATAATTTTAGGGCACTTCAGTCTTTTTATTTCCGTTCGAATTATCTCCAGAGATAGCATCTATATAAAAATATATTTAATGTTTAGAATACCCTCGCACAAATTACTATTTACTTTTTAACTGAACACTTTTTTGTAGTATTTTGAATTGTTTTTGATTTTTACAAAAACACACGCTTTCATAAACGATTTGTATTTGCATACATTGTTCATAAGGTTTTTTAAATTTTGTTAAAAAAAATTAAGTTTGCCCAACAATTAGAAAAATACTTAAATTACAGGTACATTTACAACAAGAGCAAGGAAAACGTATATAAATTACACATTATTAAAATAATCGGCTTATTATACCAAAATAACCGGTTTGTTTATTCGATATTTGCAAAATGTATTTGAAAATAACAGGCTTGGACAAAACTAAAATAACCGGATAAAACCGGTCGAATAATAACCGTTCGATCTCTCTACTATATACATACATATATATAATATTTTAATCGGAACTGCAAACAAAATAGTGTTTTTAATACATAAATAGTTTGGTTACTTTTTATTGTATTTGGTTACTTTTTTTACATTTTGGTGAAAAATTTGTTTGTTGTGGTAACACTGGTCACTACTACATTACATGAAGCTTGACCCACAATTTACTGTGCCCTCTACAAGAAACACTTTAGTTCTCCTGAAACTATTAAGAATAATGTTATTGAGGTCTAACTTATTGGTATAAGACTATGTGTTAATGACACAATTTAGTTTTGTGATCATCGTTCCATTATAAGTCCCATATATTTTTTTGCTTTTCATCATTAAAAAAACAGCAAATGTTTAATTTTTACTATTTGTTTACTAACTAAAAACGGCAAGAAATAAAAAACCAAAAAATTAAGACTAAGATATAAGATAAAAAAAAGAAAGGAAATTCCAGGAAATGGTTTTTACATACTAATATAATATAGAAAAAATGAGGTGGATCTTTAATTGTAGATTGACCAGAGTTTCGTTTTGCCACCATTGGCATCAACAACGGCTTGCTGACACCGCTCAGTGGGTAATTTCACGAGAAAGCAGTCGAAATTCCATAACTTTTAACTGGATGGGAATTTTTTAATGCGAATTTTGCTCGATAGGTGGGAAATTAGCCTTTAACTTGCGCGAAAAAACATAAAATTTGTTTGGTAGGAACAAAAAATTATGGAGAGTTAAAAATTTATTTTTTTTGAGTTCCAGCGTTAAAGTTGAATTTTAAAATACATATATATTTTTTATAATTTCTCATTTTTTCTGTTGTATTTTAAAACTGACACTAATTTTTTATTAAAAAACATTTGGCACCTGCCATTTTTTTAGTCTCATTATTCACAGAGACCAACGGCTGGCTTTTTTGGAACAAGACGAGTTCTTATAGGGATAAAACTTGAAAACAACATTTTGAAAAATGTCCAAATAGTATTCTTGACCATTGATAAAATGCTAAGTAGTTCATTTTTTATTTTTGGTTTAATATGTATATCGTCACCCAAAATGCAAAAGTGAAAAACAACTCTTTTTATTTTTTTTTTTTTTTACAGGAGAAGCAAAAAATCAATCACAACTGTTTGTACTTGGCATTTGAATTTCTTTGCTAAAGTCGCCCTTTTTATCGCAGGGATCTTTGGACATGTAGTTTAATAAAACGAACTAAATTCAAATATACATATACTCAAGTTTTTTAGCTTCTTTCTCCAATTCGATTGAGGTTGATTTCCATTTTTGTCGACTACTGGACAAATATGGGTCTGATACGCACAACAAAATAGTAATAAGTTCTTCATTAGTATAACATCTGGACAACTTTCTCTTGTATTATGCTCGCGGGAGAATCTATAGCCTTTGTTCCTTTTTTCTTGTACTTTTTCGGATATATCTTCAATTGGTGGCATATTGTGTTGAACTTTTTGTTCCTCATGGTACAACGTACAAAGACGTAATATATTTACGTATATCTTCAAAACGGCAAGAGCCAAAGTTTCCGAAAAAGGTGCTAGCGTATTGGTTATCAATACATCTCATCCGACAAAATGTCGTCGGGTTTGGAGAAGTGGGCGTGCTACAAAATAGATTTATTTATATCTTACAAACGGTTTTTATATAACTGTCTGTTCTTATCGCACCATCGTGAAGGGTATATATTATAAGATTCGGCATAGCCGAATATCGCACTCTTACCTGTTAAAAAAAAAAAATTTTTTTGTGCATACAAAACTAAAATTTTCAATTTCGAATAACGGGTTACTTAAACAGATTGTTTTAAGGGTTTCCTTCTTTTGACTAGTTTACCCCTTTTTGGTCCAACAATTATTGCGGAAAAGAAAAAACATACAACTGATTTTTATATAATACTAGCTTAACCCGGTGCGCTTCGCTACACTGACCCCGCACATTTTTATATTGAAATTTATAGTTTACTATAATAGTAGCTTTAACCACGTTTGAAGACTCTCCCTTTAATAGTTCTTCAGTTGAGCGATATTTAATGTATGCATCCTATGGGAGGTATTTCCCCCCCTGCGCCCAACCGCTTTATTTTTATTTTCAAAAGTGTAGTATACCATAAGAGTGACTTTTAGAAAGTTTGAACATTCTCACTATTACAGTTCTTAAGATATGCGATGTTAAACATTGGCGTCCTATGGGGTATTCCTATACCCCCGCTGCTATTTTATTTCAATTCCGGGGCTCAGAAGATCCTACTACAAAAAGTTCAGCAAAATGCGTGCAGCGGCTCTTAAGATATGCGATAATTAATATTGGCATCCTATGGGGGGTACCAATTCCCCTGCCCCTATCGAAAAAATAAGTAGCCTATTTTATTTTTAGGGCTCACGTGATGTTACTGTAAAAATTTCAGGAAAATCGAATATTGGCATCCTATGGGGGGTACCAATTCCCCTGCCCCTATCGAAAAAATAAGTAGCCTATTTTATTTTTAGGGCTCACGTGATGTTACTGTAAAAATTTCAGGAAAATCGGTTCAGTAGTTTCGGAGTCTATAAAGCGACAAATAAACATACAAACATACAAACATACATAATTCATTTTTATATATATAGAAGATAGAAGATAGAAGATAGATAGATAGATAGATGTATTTTATTTGAACTTTAGTATTTAAATTATAACAAAATTGTCGAGCTTGAGGTCCAACTTTTTTTATAGAAATATTAAACGTTTATTTTAACCAATATTTAGGCACTTCTTTGAGTGCCTTCTTCATGGGTTTTTTCTTCCTTATTTAACAAAATTACACAACTTTTTTAAAAAATTTAACAATATATGTATGAAGAAGGCACTCAAAGAAGTGCTGAAATATTAGTTAAAATAAACGTTTAGACCTTCGGCAACTTTACAACAGATTTTTTATAAGTTTTATTAGATTATTAGGATAAGGATTAACATAAATGAATTGGAAAAAATATAGAGAAAGAAAAACTATAGAAAAAAAACTTTGTTAAAGAATAATGATGGTTACGTAACATTTATAATATTTTTAATTACACCCTTTCACCTTCCATTCACATTCTGAACTAATGTGGTCATATTGTTGTCTCAGTCTTATTGAAAACATTTCGTTCCTCATTCCGTTTGCAGAACACAAATGGAGCTTACCTGTCTTTAGTAAAACAAATTTATCATCAGATGCGTCAACTGTCATTTTCTCATTTGAACCTTCTAGTTTTAATTTCTTGTTATATTTTTTATTAATTAATTGTATTCCAATCTTTTTTCCATGGGTTGACTCAATTTCTGTAAATTCTGCCGTAAATTGGGATGAATTATCTGCAGCACTTCCGTATGTGCCTAGAATAAATTTGAAATGGTTTCTCTTCCATGTTGAAGGGACTAGAGAGATGTAACTCAGAGAAGCCTGATTCATAAGAAGCTTGCACTCATTCAAAAATAAATTAAATAAACCCTTAGGGAATAAGTGTATTTGTTTGTCCACACTAAATTTTAAGATCAAATCCAACCATTCGTACAAATCTTCGGTTCTTATTCTATGAAATAAAAAACGAGGTTTGGTAAAAATTCCCTAAACTCGTAATCACTACGCATTTCCAAAACAGCTCCGCGAAGTTTCAATGCAAAACGCGTCACAATCTCAAGTGATACCTTATCGTTTTTCTCACACATATTCCACAACGAGTAAGTAAATTCATCTGAAAATTCCTCTGAAATAATTTGGCGTACGGCTTCAGCAAAACTTCTATCAAGTTCGTTATTATCAGTTACGTCTTCAATATCTAAATACAATTTCTCGAGCTTGGTTTTACTAACAAGCGAATTTGTGGCATCGACCACAAATGTACTTTTATTTATTAGATCTTGTGTCTTGCTAATTTGTTGCTCACTTAAAGCTTGTTCAAATGCGGTTAAGCTGCGATAGACTTTGTTGATCTCTATTATATTGCCGGCATCGTTTTTAAGGACATCATTCCACGTGGCTCTTAAACTGGCAATATCGCCAAAGACAGGTAATAATTGTGCAAAACAAATTAGTAAGACATTCAAAATTATTTTGCTTCCTATCATTTTGAAAACTTTTAATTAACTGAAATTGATTTTGTCTGCAGCTGATATTTATACGTTATCATTTAGCCCCTATTTTTATTTATTAAAAAAAAAAAAAAACAACTATTCGGTTTTCATAAATGTAGTAGTTAAAAAACTTAAAAATTTTGTAGCCAGCTTAACAAGTAAACAATAAAAATCTTTAGCAAATAAATATAACAAATAAGAAACTTAAATCAAAATTGTGAAAGATAAAATAATAATTTTAAAGGCGAGCAAAAAAAAAAACGATCGTTTTTGAAAGGCAAAAGCAATCACAAGCGAACTATTGTTTGAAAAATTTAAGAAATTTTAATATTAAAGTATGATGTTAGTTTAAACGTTTTCCCAATACGCATCATTTCGCACAATTTTGTTCGTACTTTACAGAGTTCTTCCACTGGCTGGCTCTCTGTAATTTCATTTTGACGGTAATAAAAGTTGTATAATTTAGTATTTAATCAAATTTTGCAAAATTTGCCTCTTAAAAACCTATATGTTGTGTGGTCAGTTATGCACATTCTAACGATATGTTGGCAAATAAAACCATATTCCCCTTATATTTCAGGCTTATGGAAAACTCTACAAAGCAAATATTTATGGAGCACCTTAGCCAATATGTGTCTATTTTGGCTCCTTATTTAAACATAATATATAACCCTAAAAGAGGAAAAACTGATTTAAAATGTTTCACAAATATATTTGCTACTAAATCTCTTAAATGGGTTACGTTCCCCTACCCCAAATGGTGACAAAAGAAATTGAGACCATATTTAATATCAGAAATTTCCAGTACTTCAAATTTCATACTTTGCTAAATAAGCAAAAATAATTTGTCATCTTTAAAGGCCGGTATACACTATCCAACATAATCGTACGATTCATTCACACGAAAATCTGACGGAATTCTATAAATAATTCGGCATAAATAAAAAATGTCTGCAAAATCTGCTGACAATGCCACACTCTCCCACAAAAAAGATGCAAACGCAAATGACTCATCTACTTTACAAGAAAATGTAACTCTGATCGCATATAATCTATCATTTTATGAACATTTTCATAAACATATGCAAGTCGGACAGACTTGTAAAACATGAATACCGGCCTTAACGCGACTAACTTTCCTTGCTCCCACCGAGTGAACTTAAAACCTTGTAATGCATATTAACGGCTAATTGATACTCAAACTGAAAAGCTTTAGCTAGAATGGAAGCCTTTCTTATGTCCAATTTTTAGGATAGTATTTAAATCTATATTTTGTTATTTAATTAAGAAAAAAGTATGGTAGCACTGCCAAATACAAAAAAAAAAAAAAAAAATTCGTAAAAAGACACCTGTGCCCAGGTTCGGTAACTCCCACGCCTAGAAACTTTTCGTTTGAAATGTGAGAAATGAAACAAAGAATACATAAATTGAAAAACAACTGTTTTTTCCTGCATTAACTGCACCTGTAATATTTTTGGCGATAATAGCTGTCACGTATGAAATTACTCGCCAATTCGCAGATAAAGTGTGTTTTTATGAGAAAGTTCCGGCTTTGAACTGTCAAATAAACTAACGCATTAAAACGGGGTGAGGAAATATTTTAACACTAAAAAATCTATACAAAATGCAATGAATAATAACACGGAAGAGAAAAATATATTGTTCTTGTCAGATTTTTTCATTGTTTAATTATTTTGCTTTTAACATTTTTGAAAAATATATGAATGTTTTCAAAACAATTTTGTAAACAACAAACTTAAAGTCGTACTTTGTATTATTTGGTATATCCGACGGTTGTATTTACGCCGCGGTCGTTACTAAATTTTTAATTTTAGTAAATTTTGGTCGGCGTCAATAATATGTGTGTCTGCCGTTCTCAACGTCTCACAGTGGCTGAAAATTTTATTTCATTGGCCAAAAGTCCAAGTTTTGTTTGGCACCGATTTCCAAAATTTTAATTTTATTTAATAGTAAACATAATAAAACTAAGGTAGCCAAATCATTAGGTCAAAATATTGGTAATTGTGGTCGTGCCATGTTGTTAAACACAATTTCGTTTTTAATTCAGAAAAAAGTGATTTTTTTATATTTATTCCGAAAGAAATTATCATTGCTCAAAAACTATCCTCGATAACGACCTGCTAGCTTTTTTGCTAGGTTGGTAGTCTTGTTGTCTTTAAAAACGTAATATGTGCGACTATTGTGTTATTTATATTTGAGATGTGAAGACATATTTTCTAAACTACTCTATTTTTGTCAAATTAAATTTTTAGTAGAATAGAACTTTTGCGGATCACAAGGGATTAAGAAGGTAAAACCACTGAGGGAAAGGTGAAAGTGTTTTCTTTAACGCTGTATATACTCTTGTACCCGTTTGGACCCGTCTGTTTAACGCTTTTTTAATTTTAATAAAATTACCCCCAAAAATATTTTTTTGGGTTTTTTTAATTTTTTTTTTATTCCGCAAAAATGTTTTCAGAAGTAACAGAAATCATGTGCTATTGCCTTCAAAAAAATTTTATGATTTAGGGAATAATGATCGTGATCGAACAGAATACAGGTAGTACATATAAAAAATTTTATTATTGTTACACAATCAGCTATACGTTGCCCTTATTCATCCTTATCCGTTATACTACGTTCCAACTAGCGTATTTTATAGTAGAATAAAGAGCTTAATCACGCGTTTACGCTAAACACGTATATCATGAATCCCACCTTAGAAAGGATTTAAAAAATTTTTTTTTTTTGGTCTTTTTATTTTATCTGTATTTTATCTGACTCTAATAATATTCTATGACCCTATAACTATGCAATGCGCTGTTAAATTTGTGTCAAGTATTTTATAGCATATAAATAAAAGGATTTTAAGTTTTTTAATCCTTTATATTCTACCTGTATTTGGTATGAAAAAAAGTATGAAAAGGTTTAAAAGCGAGTGACATTCGGATGCAAACTTGGTGGATATAATATATCTGAGCAATTACAACGTGTTTCATAAAAACATGGAGAGCTTCAGCTATAAAGAATTGGCCGGAGAGTATTTTAGAAACAAAAACGATGAAGATGTTAAAAATTACATTCGAAAAAAAGAAAACTTTAATTCATATAGCACTGAAATACAATTGGACTTAGAAAATAAATTATATGTTTTCATCAAAAATTTACAACAGCGATATAGGAAAGTCGATTACAGCAAAGACAGATTTTATAAGAGCTTTGCAAACTGGTAAGGGAACTTACTTTCTGTCCAGATCGCTTCAGAAACCACAAATCAAAACACCCGTGCGAGACCACAAAAGTCGCTGGACAACTGTAGCGATAGATCTAAGAGGCGGAAGCTTAAGGATATCAATAAAGAAATCGGATATGAAAATATTAAGATACTTTTAAAGCGTCTAACAAATGTTAGACGCTTTAATAGTTTCCTTAATAAACAACACTTTGGACTTCCTTGTGCACGACATCTGTAACAAAAATGTATACTTTTTTTATTTTATAAGGGTTAGTCGCTAACCCCAGTTTTGTAATAAAAATACTTATGAAAGACAGTTCTTCTTCGTTCCGTACAGTTCAGTTCTAAACATTGCCAAATTTTCGTTACTGAATATTTTAAACTTATTTATGTGTTTCAACCACAACATTAGTATTTTTAAATCAAAGTATTTTTTAGAAAATATTGTTGGATACCGCCCACAGATTGTTGGAATATATCAGAACTGGGCTTGATATTAGATCCATGATAAACCGTGATCTTACAGTATTAAATTTCGTTGCGGTTGTAGGCGTATTACAGTGTATTGAAAAAATATGATTTAAATGGAAACTAAAGCAAATTTTGGGCCGATCATCACAGAGTGTTTTAGTTTTACTTCTAGATGTTTTAAACTTAAAAAGCTATGATTAGCTTTGGTTTAAGCTTATCTGAAAAACTAAATTTCGTATTTCTATAGAAGCTACCGACAAAATGACCGAAAATTGCTCATGCAAAGTTGGGTGATTTTCAATACGACTTTTCGTGATTGTTGGCTAATCATTCACTTTAAACAATGTACCTCTTTAAAATCTGCTCGAAAAGTTTTAAACTTCTATCGCAAAATTGTTTTCAAAAAAAAAAAAAAAAAAGGTTAATACGTATTAACTTTGTTATTGTTGTTTTAAAGAAACACACAAGAACTAAAAAAAATCTAAATTCCATTCTTTTTAACAATATTTACAGAATACCTCAGAAGTTAAAGAAAGCATACGTTTAAAACGTTAATATTAACAGTTTTTTTTTAACAATTTCGCAATAAATGCGCATTAAATTTGTCTTTATTTTCTCTATATCTACAGCGTGATCCTTTTCGAGGTTCCCTACGTTTTTTAAAGAAAAAAACACAGAAAATTCAAATTTAATGGGGAACGTTTATTATCATTTGAAAGAACTTTCTTTGGCATTTATTTTTCGAAGATTATGCCTATCAAATGTTGGCCGTTGCTTCGTCGCAGATGGTCCATCCGTTGAGTCCAATTTTCGACGACCCGTTCGAGCATTTCGACAGTGGCGCCGTTTTACTGAAACCAAATATCGCCGAGATCACGAGCTTCAATTTCAGGAATCAAATAGTCGGTTATACTGGCACGATAACGGTCCGAGTTGCTGCGAACGGCGCCGAATCGACTCTCCACGGTATTCGTGTGCACCAGTGTTTAAAAAACTGCAATAACTTTCATTTCTTTTGATTTGACTTCTGCTTGTGCTTCTGAAATCAACAACATTTTCAGTCAAAGCAAAATCACAAAACGAAAAACAAACAGTTGAACGAAACTTTTGCCAGCAGTTGTTTTAAAAATTGTGATTTTGATTTTCTTTTCTTTTGAACAGTTTCGCAAGTAAAAGTAAAATCAATCTCTTTGCTTTTGTAAGTCGCAAACAGTCGCAGAAGCAAAAAGTTCTTTGTATTTGCAAATGATAAGTCCCAATCAGGGTTGTCAGATTGATTTTGAACTTTTTCGCCAAATTCAATGTCAAAAATCGCCAAAATCGACATAGCATTTATTTTTTAGTTTTTGACAAAAATATTTGTATTTTAAGAATAATTAAAAATATTTTTTTATAAATCCCAAAAAAAAAAATTTGTTCCGTATCGCTAAAATCCGCTTAATTGAATTTTTCATTGAATGTAAATAAATAGGGCTGAACTTAACAATATATAAATTTACATAAGCCGTTGTAAAACGTTTACTTTTTATAAATAATGCTGAATTTTTCGATTTTGTTATTAAAAATATGTTTTTTTTGTGTTTAAAATAGACATTTTTAATTTGCCGATTTTTTTTTAAATATGCCGATTTTTTACCAACACCATCTGGCACCCCTATGTGTGAGTAAGTATAAATGTAAAAAAAACAGAAGAGAAAAGAGAATATTTTTCTGTTAAAAATGTACAAAACTAAATGACTGCCTGCTTTTAGGACTGCGACTTCTGACAACTTTCAAAAGCAAAGACACTGCTTGTGATTTTGATTTTTTTAACTTATCAAAAGCAGAAGAAAACTTAGCACACGACTGCCGATTGTTTTCATAAGTTTTAACAAAATCAATGTTTGATTTTAAAAAGCAGAGAAAAGTAAAAGCATTGAAAAGTTAAAATTTTGCGACTTTTCGACTTTTGACTTAAGTTTTTTAAACACTGGTGTGCACTCTCAGCTACATCCACTATATTTTCTTCACAGCATGCTGGACGTGGTCTATTCGATCGAATATTATCCAATAATGAATGCTGGGTCTCAAAATGGGTGATGGTGTTGCGAATAGTAAGCTCAGTAGGCCGATTATGTTGACCATAAGTTGAACGAAGTGCACGAAACACATTCCTCACAGAACGTGAATTTTCGTGATAAAGCTGAACGATTTATAAACGTTGTTCAGGATTAAGTCTTTCCATTATGAAATGCTAAACAATACTAAACAAAAATAACATGACAGCATGACACGACTCAGACGTGATTTGTCAAAAAAAGGCTATTGAAAAAATTATCTCTACTTGGATCACCCATTATTTTGTCTGTTTCTGATATTATATCAAGCCTAAATATTGGCCGTTAATATCCGAAAATAAGAATTATCTTTGTATGAGGAAAAGTTTCCACGTACCTACCAAGGCAAGTTTCCTTAATACAATTCAAATTTGGTGCAAATATATTCGTTCTCAGGGCACGAGATCTGTAACAAAAAATTTTGCTTTAGTTAGTCGCTAACCCAATTTTTGTAATTTAAATACTTATGTCAGACGGTTCTTTTTCGTTCCATACAGTTCAGATCTACACACTGCCAAATTTTCTTTAATGAATATTTTTAGTTTATTAATGTGTTTCAACAACAACATTAGAGATTTTAAATCAAAGTATTGTTTAGAAAATATTGTTGAATACCGTCCACCGATTGTTGGAATATATCAGAACTGGGCTTCATATTAGATCAATGACGAAACGTGATCTTACGGTATTATTATTCGCTGCGGTTGTAGGCGTATTACAGTGCATTCCAAAAGTATGCTTTAAATGAAAATTAGAGCAAATTATGGGCCGATCATCACAGTGTGTTAGATTTATTTCTAGTTAGATGTATTAAACATTATTGTACCTAATACCAATAAAAAGCAATGATTAGCTTCGGTTTTAGGCTTTTTAAAATGAGTTTTTTGAACGGATTTTTTTTTTTTTGAACTATTCCAAATTATGGAAAAAACTTAATTGGACTCAATTTTAATACAGTAATACAATTTGTTAGTGTTTTAGGCCTTTGAAGGTGCTTTGCTTGCGATTTTGGACAGATCATCACAAAATTATTTGAGTGGGGCAATACGACTTTTCGTGATTGTTGGGTAATCATTCACTTAAAACAATGTACCTCTTTAAAATGTGCTC
Source organism: Pollenia amentaria (assembly GCA_943735925.1). Classification (NCBI taxonomy): domain Eukaryota; kingdom Metazoa; phylum Arthropoda; class Insecta; order Diptera; family Polleniidae; genus Pollenia; species Pollenia amentaria. Next base: position 219,450,658 of record OX031006.1, on the reverse strand, counting down.
GAAAAGTTTTAAACTTCGATCAGAAATTATTTTCAAAAAAAAGGTTAATTTAACTTTGTTAACTTTGTTATTGTTATTTTTAAGAAATCCATAACAGCTGTGTTTGGTATGTAAACAAAAACTAAAAAATCTAAATTCCTTTCCTTTTAACAAAATTTACAGAATACCTCACAAGTTATAGAAAATACGGTTGAAACGATAATATCTACAGTTTTTTTAGCAATTGCGCATTAAATTTGTCTCTATTTTCTCTATGTCTTTTTTGTCTCTTTCTTAAAACATAATATTTAACCTTAAAAAAGGGACAAATGATTTTAAATGTTTTACAAAAATATTTGCTACTATATCTCTAAATATAAAAACAAAAACTTTCGTAGTTACAAGATATATAAGCGTTTCATTTGATAAGCATTTTTTTTATGTGGGTTACGTTCCTCTACCCCAAATGGTGACAATAGAAATTGAGACCATATTTTATCTCAGAAATATCCAGCGCTTCAAATTACATAATGTTCTAAATAAACAACAATATGTTATCACCTTGTAATCGAAGTGAAGTGATAAATTGTTGAATTTTTAATTTTGTAAATTTGAAGTTTGTTTTATTTATTCCTGTAGCTCGATGTATATTAATACAGCTGTAGGGTACCAGCTTGAACTTAGGCGTTCAAAAGAACTGCCAGAAAATTTTGAGAGGCTTCAAAATAAAACAAGGCTGATGAAGCCGGTTAACGTTACAAATCAAAGTCTGCCTTTATTAATTACACTGTACAACAAAATGAAATTTTTTCAAAATAACAATAATCTGCCAACTAATTTTTATAGAAGGGTCAAAAAAATATACACGTGTATCGGCGTTTTAAAAGTTTACATCTGAAACTCATTTGACGGCCTATTTAAATTTGCACCCATGTGTAGTAAAACTACGTAGAAAATCGTATGATACTTAGGTTTTCGGTATGTAGTGGCTTCAGAAGATTTATAAATAACATTAGAAGCAACATTTTGTTGGTATACATTAACCCTCTGACCCTTCTGAAAATGGGACTTTTGCCAATTTTTTTGAAAAAAGAACAGAAATCAGATTTAAAACAGGGATGTATGTAGTTGAAGTATTCTGCGAAAATATTTGTCATGCAATAAGCAAAAACTTAAAAGGCAGTGTAAGGGTTAATTATATCTTATATATAAATACGGGAGCAATTTGTTTTAGTTGATTTTTAAGTATCTTACCGTCCACCGATTTTAATGAAACATACAGTGCCAGCTCGCTAATCCGAAGGTGAGTCATCCGAATTATCCAGAAATCCAAATTGAATTTATGACGTATTACATAATCTATAGTCCGCATTGATTGCAAGCTCGCTGAACCGAATTTTTATTTTCCTGCTTTTTATACCCTTCGCCAAAGGTATAGGGCATATATAACTTTGTTATTCCGTCATTTTAAAAATCATCAAATTTAGTTTATAAATCGTCCAATCTTCAATAAACCATTTTTGTACCTAAAAATTGTGAAATCTGGCAGCCGTGAATTGAAAATGGATAAGTTAAGTATTTCGCGATTGAATAATAGTACTTGAATCAATCTTTCTGTGCTTGATTCAAGAAACTCGGTACTCACTGTGAGTACGGATGGGTTGATTTTTCTTTTGAGTGTATGATAAAAAAAAAAAAAATATTATATTTAAAAAGGCTTTAATTTTATCATTTTTGATTATTAAGAATAAAATAAATTTGTTTTGGAACCCTGGTGGCTTGTGTTTTATTTTCGAATATGGTGATTTATAATACATAATTACAGCACATTAAGTAAGCCGAATATCTCGTTAATCAGAATCAGGGTCTTCAATCATTAATTCGGATTAGCGAGCTGGCACTGTATATCGTTTTAAAGGTATTTCTGTGTAGATATGCACAATATAAATTTCTTTTTAAATTTTTAGGATTTTAGTGTTTCAAATCATTTTAATTTATTTTGCAGCCACATGCACACACATGTGTTAACGGTGGTTGAAAAATCTTCTGAAGACACTTCATACCAAATCCCTAAGCATCATACGATTTTCTACGTTTTTTTACTACACAGGGCCATAAAATGAATTTCAGATGTAAACTTATAACCGATACGCGTATATCTTTTTTTGTCCCACTTCAAGAATAAGTTAGAAGAACATTTTTTTTTTTGTTGGACTGTGTTATTGGTTTTTCTTATATACTACCTATGAGAATTTTACTTAACGTTTCCTATTTATTTTAATTATTAAAGAAACTATATTTTTCTCTTTCGATATCTTGGAGGTATCAAGAATTTTACTTTGTATAAATATTTTGACCAATCAAAATATACGTGTTTAAAATGTACTCAATTAAATTTGTCACTCATATATATTCTGATTGATCAGCAATTATTACACTGTGCTAGTTAAAAAAACAGACAATTATAATCTATATATATAAATATGTAACGTTACTGACTGACTGATTCATCATCGCACAGCCTAAAAACCTGAAATTTGGACCAGGGGTTGGCCTCTTCCTCGATCCACTAACACGGGATTTTTGGAAATTCGAAGGAAGGAAACGGGTAAATTCGGTAACCTTATATCTCCAAAACTAAAAGAGATACAAAAAAAAAATGTAATACTTATAAGCGGACATGTGTCTGGTACTTTTTTGAAATTCAGCCCTTTAACGGAGTAAACGGGAAAAACCTGTATTTTGGTATTTTTTTGTCAACCCATCTATCTTTTAAACCCATAAACATAGAAATAAGGGTTATATCACATTTGAAACTTTTCTAAAAAGTCCAAATACGAATTTGGTATTTTTTTTCGAAATTCGGACGTTTAAGGGGTAAAAAGCGTAACTATTTTTTGGTACTGTTTTTATAAAATTTTTTTTTTTATTTATTGATATATACATATTAAATTATGGGCTCCCACTACAATATTGAAATTGTTTATGCTTCAATGGCGAGAAAAAAGTACCAAAAAGGGGAAATGGGGAGTAAACGGGTAAAATCTGTATTTTGGTCCTTTTTTTCACCCCATCTATCTTTTAAGCCCATAAACATAGAAATAAGGGTTATATCACATTTGGAACTTATCTAAAATTCCAAATACGAATTTGGTACTTTTTCGAATTTCGGACATTTAAGAGATAAAAACCGTAACTATTTTTGGTACTTTTTTACAAATCATTTTTTTTATTCAAAAGTTTAATACTTATTGTTGTTCAATAAAAAAAATAAGCGGACAGGTGCCTGGTACTTTCTAGAAATTCGGCCTTTTTGGGGAGTACACGGGTAAAACCTGTATTTTAAAACTTGTTTGCTATGCCATCTATCTCTTAAACCAATAAACATTAAAATAAAAAATATATCACATTCATAACTTATCTAAAAAATACAAATACAAATTTGATGCGTTTCGAAATTCGAACGTTTAAGGGGTGAAATCGTACCTAATTCTGTTATTTTTTTTCTTCATCTACCTTTATAATATAAAAATGTAAAGTTACTGACTGATTCGTCATCGCACGTCCTAAACGCCTGAAGCTAAAATGTTGAAATTTGGCCGGGAGGTTGGCCTCTCGGTAAATCGATTCCCTAGGATGGGAGTTTTGAAAATTTTTATGGTTAGAGGTTAAAAAAGCTAAAAACGGGTAAATTCCCTAACCTCATGTGCATAAAAAAAATAAGCGGATAGGTGTCTGGTACTTTTTTGAAGTTCGACCCTTTTGGGGAGTAAACGGGTAAAACCTGTATTTTAAAACTTTTTTGCCTCGCAATCTATCTATTAAACCAATAAACATTGAAATAAAAAAATATCACATTCGTAACGTATCTAAAAAATTCAAATACAAATTTGGTACATTTTCGAAATTCGAACGTTTAAGAGGTGAAAATCGTACCTATTACAAAGTAGCGGTTTAAAACCTAGAAACATAAACTTTGGAGTAAAAATATGTCCACGAAAGATAAGGAGACGCTAACGAAGTAGCGGGTTAAATGCTAGTAATTAATAATTATAATAATATAATAATTAATAATAATAAATAATAATTTAAAACACTGTGCTAGAATTTGACACTTTTTATGAGACAAGGCGGAGGACCTGGCGTTTTAACCAAATTCGGGTACGCTGAATCCAGTGGGGCCTACCGTATTTTTAGGTTAGCTCTTGTTTTCGAGGTATATCGTTATTTTGAAAATGGAAGAGGTAGCACAACATATATTCGCGTAACTCAAAAACGGTTTTGTTCATTGAACAAACTAAAAAATCGAAATTATTGAAAAAGAGCTAACATAACAAAAACGGTTAGCACACCTGGATTCAGCGTACCGGTATTAGGTAAAAACGCCAGGTCATCCGCCTTGTCTCATAAAAAGTGACAAATTGTAGCACAGTGTTTTTAATAGTTATTAGAATGCTTTTATATCATGAAACAAAGATAACAAGATAGTGTATTTAAATTTAAAAAACATTATTTTTCTGGGCATGCAGTACAAATCTTTTTACTACAGTGACCTAAAAATGACGTCAAAATAAAAGTAAAAAGTTAACGGACCTGCGCAATGCGCTATCTGGTTTTCTTTCATCCCATTAATATCATGCTATTCGCATTGACTTACATTGAAAAATACCGTAATTTGACCTTTAATATGCCAATAAGAGTGGCAGTCACCCTACTCTTATAAAGGTGGCATGTAGAAATTTCAGAGTGGTTAGTGTGTATGCAGTGTACATTTATGAGGTACAGTACAAAATTATGTTATGAGGTTGATATTAATTTTAAAGCTGATTATACCAAATATTATTTAGATATCTTCAGCTATACGAAATTTTTTGTTTTAAAGTGATTTTAGAGAGGGGTTTATATGGTACCTATGGTCAGGAATGGCATTTGTATTAGACCTATGGTCAAACATGGATCAATTCAAGTAAAATTTGGTAAGATTATTTAGATTGCAATAAAATAGCTTGGACAAAACCATTCCAGATTGGCATCCCTAGTATGAACATGTGTTTTGTATGAAATATCGGTCCATTCGTCAATCACAATTTAAAACCTTCTATGACATTGTTTGGTTTCTTAAATTTTTAGTTCTTTGTATTTCAATAAGTAATCCCGTTTTATTTATTTTAGCATTGCTCTTAAGATATGCTAAAACTACTTAAGGTTTGTTTGTGCCTTAACGGGCACTCCGCCCTTTGCATGATACATTTTTGGCAGCGAGTTTTAGTAATGTATTATTTTCCGTCTCTTAAGAACTACTTGAAACTGAGCCAAGTTTTGTTTGACGCTCATTAATACTAATCTTGTGGATTAATCAAATGTGACTAATAATTCGTCACGTCGAAGATCCTTTGCACACACCTTTCTTTGTGTTTTTAATCCAGCGCGAAATATCTCCAGAGATGAAATCTGTATAAAAATATATTAAATATTAAGAATACTATCACACAAATTGCTATTTACCTTTTGACCTGAATTTTTTGTACATATTAGATCATGTCTGGCGCGGATTCAGGGGGGGGGGGTGAAAAAAGGAAATTCCCCCCGCCCCCTAAATTATAAAAATATGTTTTGCTTATTTCGATAATACACGAATTTCCGAATGTACAAAATTTTTGGAAATTCCTCAAGTTTTTTGTTTGTTTTTTATTGAATCTCTAAAATTTTCAGTAAGTATCCAAGTATTTATCCTTATAGTTATTTATTATATATTGAAACATCTAGTTTACTGTATTTAAATACATATTATTCTACATTCAATCCCAGCAAGTGCCATCTATGTATATCCGAAAAATAAACGTTTGGGTTGAAAATGCGAGCGGTTGAATTAGTAATAAGCCTTAGTATATGTTGAGGGAACAGGGGAGGTTTCAGTTTTTTTTTTTTTTTTTTTTTTTTTTTTTCAGTTTGTTTATTTATTTATAATAATTATCAACTTAAACTACAATAAACAATAGTTAATCGAGCTCTCAAGTATTTTCTTATAATTATTTGGTTATATTATTTGGTTTTAGCATGCATTTAATAATGCCTTTTACTTTTCAATGGCGAAATTAGCTAATTATCTTTTTTATGTAATGAAAAATGGTTTTTAAAAAGCATTACCTTGTTATAATTAAATAAGGTCAATGTCAGGTAATAAAAACGGGTAAGGAGCTAATAGTGTTTAATTTATCCACCAATATTTTTTAGATTTATGATTTTGAATCATTAAATCTTTTTCTGAAATACTCATGTCGAATCTTGTATTATTGTTAATATGATTGCAGCTTACTGCTTTTGTATTGGATCTTCTAAAATGATGGTAGAAGATTGGAACACCGTCTTCATTCTGAATAGCACGTTTGCTATCAATGTATAAAAATGCCTCGGGCGGTACAAATCCCGTTATTAAGGTTTTGGCTATGTACTCTCCATCAGAATAGTATGGAGCCATTATTAAATTATTTTCAATACATGCGGTGGATCTTAAAATGTAATTTCTTATTAAAAATATTATAAAATTGTCTATTCTTACAATGTTGGAATAGTTGTATAATTTTCTATTGGATACGTACTTTATAAAATTGCTTTGCTTTGTCCTATATAGATTCGTACACGCTCTTAAACATTTTCTTTCGAAGGTTCTTATCTTTTCCATGTAGGATGGGGATATATTAAACCATATGGGACAGCCATTGGTAATGATGGGTCTAATTAATGATTGGTACATTATTATTTTAACTCTAGGTTTTATGAACCTTGAGTAGAATAGTGATTTGTATGCAAAAAATGCTTTTCTTGCTTTTGTTAAAATTTCGTTTACGTGTTGATTGAAATAGAGAAACTTGTCCAAGTAAATTCCTAAATATTTTACCGTTTGTCTATTCGGTATGCTAGTGTTTGTCAAATTAGATTTGATATCAAAAAGTTTCCAGTTCATTTTTTTATCATTGTTGCATTTTCCTACTGGTGGTCTAAACAAGATTGTTTCGCACTTTTGTGCATTTATCTTCATGTTCCAATCAATACTATATTTTTCAACCATGTTGAACGATTGTTGTAGACTTTGGTTTATTTTACATATTTTATTGTCAGCATGATATATGATGATATCATCTGCAAAAGATATGATATTTTCCACTTTATTTAGCAATTCAAGGATATACAAATTAAAAAGTATGGGTGCATTGACAGTTCCCTGTTGCAGTCCATTTATAATATTATAAGTTTTTACGCTTTTGGCTTTTTGATGCATTATTTGAAATTTCCTATGGTTTATCATGTTATAAATAAGAATGACTAGGTGACTAGGAAATTTGTATTTGTTAAGTTTAAAGATAAGTCCAGGAATCCATATGGTATCAAACGCCTTCTCCATGTCAATAAGACATGCACCAGTACATAGTTTCCTATTCCAATTCCAATTAATATCTGAATTAAGTAGTTGAATTGCATTTACTGTAGAGTGACTATGTTTAAAACCAAACTGTCTATCACTTTTTATGCCATTTTCGTTACAGAATGCTCTTATATTGTTGCTTATGCAAATTTCAAATACCTTACTTATGTTAGGGAGTAAGCTTATTGGCCTAAGATTTCTTGGGTTGCTTACATCTTTGTCTTTTTTTGGAAGTAATACTACTTTAGCACTTTTCCAAATACTAGAAAAATATGAATTATTTAGCATATTATTGAAAAGAGTGCCATAGCTCATAATCATAGATTCGGGAATTTTTTCAGCAGAATATTAGGTACGTTATCAATGCCTGATGATAGTTTACCCCTCAGGTTTGAGAAAATGTATAGTAATTTATTCTTGGTTATGAAATATTTTTGTGCCTGTATTTCATTTAAATCATTAGCTCTTTTGCATAAGCCAAACTCAGTAATTGTAGATTGGTTTCTTTCAAATGTATTCTTCATTTCTTGAAATGTAATAAAAAATTCATTAACATCCTTCTGGTTTTGGTTATTGAGGTCAATGGGTTTGTAAGATTGAATTGATTCCAAGTAAGCTCCCATAGTATCTAACATTTATTCGTCGTCCGTTATTAGAAAGTTATCGGAATATATGTTCAATAAATGTTTTAAGTTTTCCGGAATTTTTATATTTTTCATATGTAAGGGTCTGGCTTTTCTGAAGTTTTTTTTTATTTCCGAAAACATATTTTGGGAATCCTTAGGGTCCATACCGCATAATTTATCTTGAATAAATTTGTTAAGAGTTGTTGTAATATTATCATTTAGAAGCTTCTTTATTAATTTCAGTTTTGTTTTAAGAAATCTTAAGTTATATTCTGATAAATTATATTCGAGCCTATTGTGTCTTTTGATCATTGTTAAAATTTTACTTTTTTCCGACTGCAATTTCTTTACGATTGGGGTTTCAATTTTTGAAAAGGGATTTATTTCTCTATATTTTGGAACGACTTTTTCGATAACTTTTTGAAAAATGTTATCCAGCCTTTGTATGTGTGAATCAATTTCTTGATTTGTAAGGTTTTTGTTGTTTGGTATTTGTGTAGACGTTTCGATGGCTCGAGATATTTCATTTTGGAACTTTTTCCAATTGGTTTTCTTGTAATTGTACTTGGATATTGGGTGTTCCATAATGAACGTGAAGGGTTGTTGATTTCTAAGGGACGCAACTATTTGGATTGCGTTATGGTCACTATCGTAATCTAAGGTCAATTAGTTATTTAACGAATCATTTCCAGTTTTAATATCTAACCTACAATCTGCAATACATATGTCCAAGTACGATCCTGTCCTTGGGTAAGATGGTAAAGAAGAAGCATACAGCTTACATCTTAAAGTTATTTCGTTGTCTGTTAACCATTCTCTCAGTTTGTTTCCCTTTGAATTGCAATTAGTATTACCCCATAGAGTATGTTTACAGTTTAGATCTCCTGCCAGAATATAGTAAGAATTTGTGTTCTTCAAGTCTAAGACTTCGAATAATCTGTCTATATCTGTTTTTATGTGTGAATCATTATTACCAGCAGGGTAATATGCAGAAATAATATATAAGAATTTGTTTGCTGTCAAAGGAATTTTAATAGTACCTGCCTCTAGGAAACTGAACGGGTGAATATTAAAATTTGTGTGTACTTTATATTTGATGTTGTTTCTTATTAAAATGGCTGTGCCCCCACCCCTACTGGCTCCGTTTCTATCATATCTTACTACGTTATAATTAATGAATTTTAGATTATGTCTAGGGTTAAGTTTTGTCTCATTTAAGAGTACGATATCAGGATTATGTTTTCTTAGGAATTCTTGAAGGTTATATCTTCTGCTGATAGATATTATTGAGTTGACATTAATATGAATAATTTTAAGAGATTTAGAATTTGAATTCGTATAGTTATTATTAGCCATATTTACGAATTAATCATTGAAAAAATCGTGTCAATACGAGCCGTTTGAACACTTAATTGTTGTTGCAAGATTGCTAATTGACTATTAAGATTGACTAACATATTTCTCAATTCAATCATAACATTACTGTTATTGTTGTTGGAAACATTATTTCGATCTAATTCTACAGAATTTCCCTTTAAAATATTGGCAAAGCTTGTGTTAGTATTATAATACTTAGGTGTACTATTATTTGTTTTATTTTCAATAAATTTCCTTTTGGATTTGAGTTTTTGTTGTAGTAATTTATATTTTTCACATCCTTTATAGGATGCTGGGTGGCCATAGTTGTTACATAAAACACAGAACAATTTGTCCTTTTCGTCAGCTGGAACGTTATTAATTTCGCATTTTCCTTTTTAATTCATTTTTCATGGCTTTTACTACATTTTACACATTTTGGTGGAAGAAAACAATTTGCAGCGCTGTGGAAGAATCCTTGGCAGTTCCTGCATTGAGGTATTTCGGGACGTCTTACATGTTCCCATTTAATGCATCGGTAAACAAAGGGAAGTTATTTCTTTAAGTTTATTTACATTACTATCTGATGTTATTTGTATTAGGAACATAGGTAAGTTGTAACCATTTTCAATGGATTTTTTTGTTGTAAATTGATTTACTTTTAGAAATTTTAAGTCTTCTTCACTAAATTTATTTAATTCATTTAGAATTACATTAGATGAAATATTAGCATCAAGGCCTTTTAGTAGGTAAGTTTTTGTTTTAATGCTTTTAGGCGTAAAAGTAAAAAAATTAGCTTTTGTTTTTTCAAGGTAATTCCTCACTTTTAGGAAATCATTTAATGAGCTCAGAAATAGAGTTCTTTTATTTCTAAATTCTTTTATTTTAAATTCATTTATTTTAAGTCCATTTTTAATAAATTCGATTAGTTCGTTTGTTTCTATGTCTATGATATTTATAGGTGGCACTTTTTTATTAGAGTTTTTTTCAGAAATAACCACTGTGTTTGCAATATTTTTAACAATTGTCTGATTTTTGTTAGCATTTAAGGTTTTTTCCATAGCTTCAACAGCTGAATTTAATTTTTGAAATTTCTCTTTATTATCTTTGATATGTTTCTCAAACTCATTGAGTAGGTCTTGATCACAGTCATCATCGAGAATCGCGTAATAGGTGCTTTTTTGTTGTTTAGGCATTGTTAAATCAATACTGATATTTTTTCTTTTTCGTTAGTTTTCATTATAATTATTGTTGCTATTGATATTTACACTTTCAGTGTTTTGTAAATTGTTTTCAATATTGTTATTGCTGTTACTGATATTTACATTGTTAATGTGTTGTAAGTTTGGAGCATTTTGCTCACTCATATGTAACAGTATTTAAATTATTTTTTATATTTTTATTTTCGACTTTTGTTATTATAAAAATATTTTTATTAAAAGGATATTTTTTAAGTTTAATAATAGGCAAGGCACCGCTATTAAAATATGAATCACAGTTTCTGACCTCCGCAATGCGTCTATCGATCATCACGATCACGATCAAACTCTACTTTCTTGACGTGAAGCCAGCAGAACCTAAAACGGTTCGAAGGTTATCCCGAGATTTTAAGGCATCGTCAGGGTCATGTGATCCGAAAAGTACGTCATCTACATACATATAGTTTCTTATTATATTAGAAACATCGGGGTTTTCATTTTCGCACTGGTTGGCTAGTTCCAAAAGAGTTCTGATAGCCAAATAGGGTGCACAATTGACGCCAAAAGTGACTGTTTTTAATTCGAAGTCACTTACGTCTTCATTGGGCGAACTGCGGAATAAAATCCGTTGAAAAGGGGTGTGTTTGGGGGTGACGAGTATTTGGCGGTACATCTTCTCTATATCTGCATTAAATACATATTTAAACAGACGCCATCTCAAAATTAGGGTTGGTAAATCGGCTTGCAAAACCGGACCGGGGTATTAAACATCATTCAGACTTATGCCATTTGACGATGGGCATGAATCATTGAAAACTCGCAACTTGGTGGTGGTACTATCAGGTTTCAAGACACCATGATGGGGTAAATAGTACGAGCTGGGGTTAATGGAGAAGTCCATATGGCTAAGGGTTAAGTATTCCATTATAACGCTGTCATACTTCAATTTGGATTGTGGGTATTTAAGTAATCGAGTTTCGTTACGCATATATTGAGAAAATGCAGTATTACGAGATTGAGCCAGGGCCTTATTTTCAGGAAATTTCCGAATAAAAGGGAGGGTTACAACAAAGCGACCTGCCTGGTTACGATAGGTGGTATTCTTATAAAGGTTTTCGCAATATCTGTCATCGTCTGACATCTGAGCGGCCTGAGGGACTTCTTCAAGTTCCCAAAAACGGTGAAGAAGATGGTCAATATCAACTTTATTAAAAAACGAGTAGACAGCACGATCCGGCGGCAGATCAGTGATGCGCCCGGTTAGTATCCACCCAAACACGCTTTGTTGAGCTACAAGGGTTTGATCTTTACTCCATCGTACGCCATCGCGGATAATTTTTGGGTAGATATCGCCTCCAAGATGCAAGTCGACATGAGAACTAGTATAGTTTTTAACATCGGCCATAGGCAGATCGGAAAAATCTGTGGTGTTAATAGCTGAAACAGGGCTATAAGGCAACTGACCGGTAAGGTTTTCAACGACAAGCGCATTAATAGAGGTAGAGGATAAACATTCCAAGGGTGATTTTATCTCAATTGAACACATCTGGGAAGAGGATGTTGTAACAGAACCGCTGAGGCCTATTATATCTGTTCGAGAGTTTCTAAAGGGTAGTGATAATTTTCTTTGGATGGCCTTTGTTATAAATGATGCCTCAGATGCAGGGTCAATAAGTGCTCGAACGGGGGTAAGGAGGTAGTTCCACTGCAAGATTGGTGGGGAATTATGGGAGATGGTTGAGAAATGGAGTCGGATACCGAATCAGTAGGCCGATGTAGAAGCGAATGGTGTTTCTGCTTACAAACAGAACACACGTATGACTTTTGCATTTCTTGAATTCGTGAGAGCTGGCTAAACAAGAAGTGCAACGCTTCTGATCTTTGGCTGTTGCGAATCGTTCATCGACAGACATATGTAAGAACATAGGGCATAAACGCAGAGGATGAGTATCTTGACATAGAGAACATTTACTAACTTTTTTAACTTCAACATTAGTGTGAAAGGAATTTACCTTTCGGGACTCCCTATTATCTAATTTACCAGCTTGATTCCTTTTACTATTGTTTTGCGAAGGTTAAGTAGACCGAATGTCACTTATGGATTCCAGAGTGTGAAAACTGCTGCTCAGAAACATATCCATTTCTTTACAAGTCGGCAAATCTGTACTATTCCTAAGCGTTTGTTCCCACAAATGTAACGTAACATATGGTTAGCATGTAGAACAAATATAAATAAAAATTACGTCCCAGTTACCAGTTTCTATATCAAGCAATGATAAATTAGATACACAGTTGTTAATAGTTCTTTCAAGGGTTTTGATTCCAGGACCTGACTCTTTACAGATATGGGTGAGACCAAAAAGGGTTTTCAGCTGCGAATTAATCAGAACCCTTTTGTTTTCGTAGTGCTCGATCAAATTTTGCCATGCCATTTGAAACCCTGCATTTGTAAACGGGCACGATTTAACGATATCATGAGCCTCCCCTTTGGTCTTTTTGAGCAAATGACAGAGTTTTTCGACGGGCGGTATGTGGTTCTGGTCGCCATACAAGACTGAAAATTGATCCCTAAAAGTGGGCCAGGAATCGTAGTCGCCATTAAAATTATCCATATCACATGGTGGCAAATTGATTCGTGTTACTGTATGAAGTGGGTTACCTACATCCTCCGTTGGATGATTCTTTAATGTATCTAATAGTTCATTAGCTTTAGAAAGGCATTTTATATTGGCACTGTAGGCCACAAAGAATTTGTTTTTGACAGTCTCCAGACTGACTTCTTCTGCCAAAATAGTAGGGTTTTCCAAAAGGTCACCATAGGAAGTTCTTAATGTTGCCCAAAGATGAACTATTTCATCTTTGTGGACTTCTAAGCTATGAATCGAGTGTTCATCATGCGGAACAGAAGAAAAATTCAACAACGCGATCTGAAGCACGTATAAAGGTATCAAGTTTAGCCATTTGTGCCACGAACCAGAGCCCCTTATAGCTATTATAAAAATCCAATTATTATTATCAAACTAACAGTGATATTAAGGCAAATCAGAAATTAGTACTTAACCAGCGGGTAAAAATCAATATATCGACAATGGGAATGAATCGTCACTTAATTTTTCATTCTATACCTTAAGAGCGAGTAATGTTCCAAATTAATGGTTAAAAAATGAATTTTAAAGAGCTATTAATTAAGAGAAATTAATTAAAAAATATTTTTTTTTCACTTTTTATAACTTAAGAGCAAATGTGCTGTAAATACAAACTTTCAAACTATGCATATGTGAAATAGTCTCTGGGTTCTCACCGTTTGTTCAGTTCGTGTGTCATGCAGCTATTAGTAAAAGAGAAACATGTTTTGATTAACAAGTTTAAGACACATTCATCTTCGCATGTATCACACCATATTATAAGATCATTGTTAACAAATCAATAAAATAATAAAATGTACATACATTTATTGCTTTTTGTTCAGCAACATGTGGATTTTATTGTTATTAACAAGGGAACTTTGCAAGGCGAAAAAAATCTAACTGTTTTCCTGTTCACCACATATTCACAAACGGCTAATGTTGTTGTTGTGGTTTTTTTTCGTTTTTTTTTTTTTTTTGCTATTTGCACATACCTTTGTATTGTTTTGTGTTACTTGCTTTGTTTGTTATTTGTTGTTGGCTTGATGATTTTATTAAAGTCTTTGTGTTCCAAATAGTTATTTTTCGGGTAATTATTCCGCCGATCCAGCTCTTCAGTATGTTATTTCTCGTTTATATTGACTATCCGGTTCGAGTGGTCCAACAAATGTTGAGGGAACAGGGGAGGTTTCAGATTCCACGAGACGTTTCGCAAATAAAACACAAATGATAAATGTTAAATCATCCACATTTATTATGTTGTCCTTAAGGGTACGATTATCTATTACCTCTTCGAATGAATTGTTACGAGCAACCGCGTACACTTCACTTGAGCAAAAGACTTTCTAGCTCCTCGTAATAAACTAACCGATCTCCCCTTGAAGAGAGAGATACTTCGTTAAGTTGGTACGTTTGAACAGTACTGTCTATAATTATAGGGAAACCCGTTCAGTAGTACTATGCGCCCTAAACAGTATATGCATTCTACGTTCCCATATATACATATAAAAATATGTATTGGTCTAGTAAAAGTTCACCAAAGAAGAATTATATAACTGTCAAATTTTAAGTGCATTAATAAGAAAAGTTCTTTGATATACAAAAATATATAAAAATGAGTGAAACAATGGTGAGTCCGTAATTTTTTTTAATATAATGTACCTATGTATATAAGTATATATCATTACCTTCAGTCAAAAAGGATGTAGTACAATGTATACATTTTATAGGAGAGAGAAAAAATTTTCTAAGGTCTTTAGTTCTGAATATATTTTAAGTCTGTAAAGCCAGTTTTGCTTCATTGCCGACTCTTTGTTGGCTTGCAAACAAACTAAAAATAATACATTTACGTTTTATATAGCTTTTTGTGACTTATCACCTTTTCTATTATATATTTTATACTTTTAATGTACATTTTAGTATGTCAATTTGCAAAAATAAAATATACTATAAAATTATTTTATTTATTTCAATGTTGACTATTAACAAATATTAAAATTTTTTTTTTTTGAAATTTTCACATTTTAATGGGCCCTAGCGCTTTTTCTTTAGCATTTTTGGACTTAGAACTTTTACATATCGTTGCAAAACAAGAACTAGAAAAAAATATTTGTATTTTTTCCGCAAACGACGTATTTTTGTTTACTCTATTGAACTACACCAAAAACTTAATTTTCAAAAATTGTGGCATTAGCGCATTTACGACTGAAGGTACATATATACGTATGTATGTGCAGCCAAAATTATTTTTGTCTTTCCATTGTTATGAGCTTTAAAATTCCTTTCTAAATAAAAATAATTTAAATAAAAAAATTAGCTGTAATCAACTTAAACCAGAA
Organism: Pollenia amentaria; assembly: GCA_943735925.1. Lineage (NCBI taxonomy): Eukaryota > Metazoa > Arthropoda > Insecta > Diptera > Polleniidae > Pollenia > Pollenia amentaria. Next base: position 219,435,112 of record OX031006.1, on the reverse strand, counting down.
TAATTATATATGTATCTTTAGATTAAAACCCAAACAGTTCGACTAAAATTCATAACTTAATTTTAAAATTAGTGAAGCATATTCCATGGGCATGAATCATTGAAAACTCGCAACTTGGTGGTGGTACTATCAGGTTTCAAGACACCATGATGGGGTAAATAGTACGAGCTGGGGTTAATGGAGAAGTCCATATGGCTAAGGGTTAAGTATTCCATTATAACGCTGTCATACTTCAATTTGGATTGTGGGTATTTAAGTAATCGAGTTTCGTTACGCATATATTGAGAAAATGCAGTATTACGAGATTGAGCCAGGGCCTTATTTTCAGGAAATTTCCGAATAAAAGGGAGGGTTACAACAAAGCGACCTGCCTGGTTACGATAGGTGGTATTCTTATAAAGGTTTTCGCAATATCTGTCATCGTCTGACATCTGAGCGGCCTGAGGGACTTCTTCAAGTTCCCAAAAACGGTGAAGAAGATGGTCAATATCAACTTTATTAAAAAACGAGTAGACAGCACGATCCGGCGGCAGATCAGTGATGCGCCCGGTTAGTATCCACCCAAACACGCTTTGTTGAGCTACAAGGGTTTGATCTTTACTCCATCGTACGCCATCGCGGATAATTTTTGGGTAGATATCGCCTCCAAGATGCAAGTCGACATGAGAACTAGTATAGTTTTTAACATCGGCCATAGGCAGATCGGAAAAATCTGTGGTGTTAATAGCTGAAACAGGGCTATAAGGCAACTGACCGGTAAGGTTTTCAACGACAAGCGCATTAATAGAGGTAGAGGATAAACATTCCAAGGGTGATTTTATCTCAATTGAACACATCTGGGAAGAGGATGTTGTAACAGAACCGCTGAGGCCTATTATATCTGTTCGAGAGTTTCTAAAGGGTAGTGATAATTTTCTTTGGATGGCCTTTGTTATAAATGATGCCTCAGATGCAGGGTCAATAAGTGCTCGAACGGGGGTAAGGAGGTAGTTCCACTGCAAGATTGGTGGGGAATTATGGGAGATGGTTGAGAAATGGAGTCGGATACCGAATCAGTAGGCCGATGTAGAAGCGAATGGTGTTTCTGCTTACAAACAGAACACACGTATGACTTTTGCATTTCTTGAATTCGTGAGAGCTGGCTAAACAAGAAGTGCAACGCTTCTGATCTTTGGCTGTTGCGAATCGTTCATCGACAGACATATGTAAGAACATAGGGCATAAACGCAGAGGATGAGTATCTTGACATAGAGAACATTTACTAACTTTTTTAACTTCAACATTAGTGTGAAAGGAATTTACCTTTCGGGACTCCCTATTATCTAATTTACCAGCTTGATTCCTTTTACTATTGTTTTGCGAAGGATAAGTAGACCGAATGTCACTTATGGATTCCAGAGTGTGAAAACGGCTGCTCAGAAACATATCCATTTCTTTACAAGTCGGCAAATCTGTACTATTCCTAAGCGTTTGTTCCCACAAATGTAACGTAACATATGGTTAGCATGTAGAACAAATATAAATAAAAATTACGTCCCAGTTACCAGTTTCTATATCAAGCAATGATAAATTAGATACACAGTTGTTAATAGTTCTTTCAAGGGTTTTGATTCCAGGACCTGACTCTTTACAGATATGGGTGAGACCAAAAAGGGTTTTCAGCTGCGAATTAATCAGAACCCTTTTGTTTTCGTAGTGCTCGATCAAATTTTGCCATGCCATTTGAAACCCTGCATTTGTAAACGGGCACGATTTAACGATATCATGAGCCTCCCCTTTGGTCTTTTTGAGCAAATGACAGAGTTTTTCGACGGGCGGTATGTGGTTCTGGTCGCCATACAAGACTGAAAATTGATCCCTAAAAGTGGGCCAGGAATCGTAGTCGCCATTAAAATTATCCATATCACATGGTGGCAAATTGATTCGTGTTACTGTATGAAGTGGGTTACCTACATCCTCCGTTGGATGATTCTTTAATGTATCTAATAGTTCATTAGCTTTAGAAAGGCATTTTATATTGGCACTGTAGGCCACAAAGAATTTGTTTTTGACAGTCTCCAGACTGACTTCTTCTGCCAAAATAGTAGGGTTTTCCAAAAGGTCACCATAGGAAGTTCTTAATGTTGCCCAAAGATGAACTATTTCATCTTTGTGGACTTCTAAGCTATGAATCGAGTGTTCATCATGCGGAACAGAAGAAAAATTCAACAACGCGATCTGAAGCACGTATAAAGGTATCAAGTTTAGCCATTTGTGCCACGAACCAGAGCCCCTTATAGCTATTATAAAAATCCAATTATTATTATCAAACTAACAGTGATATTAAGGCAAATCAGAAATTAGTACTTAACCAGCGGGTAAAAATCAATATATCGACAATGGGAATGAATCGTCACTTAATTTTTCATTCTATACCTTAAGAGCGAGTAATGTTCCAAATTAATGGTTAAAAAATGAATTTTAAAGAGCTATTAATTAAGAGAAATTAATTAAAAAATATTTTTTTTTCACTTTTTATAACTTAAGAGCAAATGTGCTGTAAATACAAACTTTCAAACTATGCATATGTGAAATAGTCTCTGGGTTCTCACCGTTTGTTCAGTTCGTGTGTCATGCAGCTATTAGTAAAAGAGAAACATGTTTTGATTAACAAGTTTAAGACACATTCATCTTCGCATGTATCACACCATATTATAAGATCATTGTTAACAAATCAATAAAATAATAAAATGTACATACATTTATTGCTTTTTGTTCAGCAACATGTGGATTTTATTGTTATTAACAAGGGAACTTTGCAAGGCGAAAAAAATCTAACTGTTTTCCTGTTCACCACATATTCACAAACGGCTAATGTTGTTGTTGTGGTTTTTTTTCGTTTTTTTTTTTTTTTTGCTATTTGCACATACCTTTGTATTGTTTTGTGTTACTTGCTTTGTTTGTTATTTGTTGTTGGCTTGATGATTTTATTAAAGTCTTTGTGTTCCAAATAGTTATTTTTCGGGTAATTATTCCGCCGATCCAGCTCTTCAGTATGTTATTTCTCGTTTATATTGACTATCCGGTTCGAGTGGTCCAACAAATGTTGAGGGAACAGGGGAGGTTTCAGATTCCACGAGACGTTTCGCAAATAAAACACAAATGATAAATGTTAAATCATCCACATTTATTATGTTGTCCTTAAGGGTACGATTATCTATTACCTCTTCGAATGAATTGTTACGAGCAACCGCGTACACTTCACTTGAGCAAAAGACTTTCTAGCTCCTCGTAATAAACTAACCGATCTCCCCTTGAAGAGAGAGATACTTCGTTAAGTTGGTACGTTTGAACAGTACTGTCTATAATTATAGGGAAACCCGTTCAGTAGTACTATGCGCCCTAAACAGTATATGCATTCTACGTTCCCATATATACATATAAAAATATGTATTGGTCTAGTAAAAGTTCACCAAAGAAGAATTATATAACTGTCAAATTTTAAGTGCATTAATAAGAAAAGTTCTTTGATATACAAAAATATATAAAAATGAGTGAAACAATGGTGAGTCCGTAATTTTTTTTAATATAATGTACCTATGTATATAAGTATATATCATTACCTTCAGTCAAAAAGGATGTAGTACAATGTATACATTTTATAGGAGAGAGAAAAAATTTTCTAAGGTCTTTAGTTCTGAATATATTTTAAGTCTGTAAAGCCAGTTTTGCTTCATTGCCGACTCTTTGTTGGCTTGCAAACAAACTAAAAATAATACATTTACGTTTTATATAGCTTTTTGTGACTTATCACCTTTTCTATTATATATTTTATACTTTTAATGTACATTTTAGTATGTCAATTTGCAAAAATAAAATATACTATAAAATTATTTTATTTATTTCAATGTTGACTATTAACAAATATTAAAATTTTTTTTTTTTGAAATTTTCACATTTTAATGGGCCCTAGCGCTTTTTCTTTAGCATTTTTGGACTTAGAACTTTTACATATCGTTGCAAAACAAGAACTAGAAAAAAATATTTGTATTTTTTCCGCAAACGACGTATTTTTGTTTACTCTATTGAACTACACCAAAAACTTAATTTTCAAAAATTGTGGCATTAGCGCATTTACGACTGAAGGTACATATATACGTATGTATGTGCAGCCAAAATTATTTTTGTCTTTCCATTGTTATGAGCTTTAAAATTCCTTTCTAAATAAAAATAATTTAAATAAAAAAATTAGCTGTAATCAACTTAAACCAGAATAATTATATATGTATCTTTAGATTAAAACCCAAACAGTTCGACTAAAATTCATAACTTAATTTTAAAATTAGTGAAGCATATTCCTTCTTCCAAAATTTTGTTAAAAATTGCATGTTTTTTTTTTCGGTCGAAAATTGATCAAACAATTTAGTATGATGTAGGCAAATAAATTGATTCAAATAAAAAAAAACATTAAAAATAAATAAAATTATTTTTATAGCCAAAACATTATTTAAAAAGATATTTTATTTTTCCTGTTTGTTAAGTTTTTTTTAATATAATATAAATATATAGTTTTTAATAAACTTTTAAAAATTTTAAAAAATTTCCTCCCCCCCCCCCCGTACGGATCAATCTGGATCCGCGTCTGGATCATGTGGAATATGATATAAAATTATAAGAAAAAGGAAATATCTGAATGAAACTTTCGATAGTCGACACTATCGATAACTATCGATAGTTTTTAAAACTTACAATACATCCTACAAAATACAAAACATTTATAACAAAATCAGTAGAAACGAATTCCCAATTAATCGTCAGAAACTTAAGTCTATTATATAAAATTGTGTCTAATGGTTGTCATTTTAGCGTCATCGTCCAGACTTGCAATTTTTGTTGATGCGATTTTTTAAATTTGTGCTTTGGAATTGGGTTAGTGTCCAGATTCTGAAATTCTAGTCTTGCAATGTTTGTATTTTAATCTTGTATTTCCTTTTTTCCTTTTTATGTTTAACATATAAATACAAATACACCTACAGCCAACTTCAAGTTAAAAAGTGTAAAAATTTCAAACCAAAATAGAATTGCAGAATACATGAAACTGAGTACCCCTTACCAATCTTCTCACCTCTATCACCAATAAACTCAAATATTGCTGTAACAAAAAATTAAAGTCTGGCAGACGGAAAATTTAATAAGTTGGATTTACAGAAATGTTTTATAATTATTTTTTTTTATATTTATATCCCAAGCAGAATGTTGTTCAAATAAAATTTTTTTTATAGTTCAATCAATTTCGAACGTAGAAAATTTGTATGAAAAACTCTCAGCTTTAAAAATATTTTCAATATTAAATTCTACGCGAACGTTTACGTTCCAAACAGGCAGTTAGAACTTTTATTCGACAAAATTTGTAGAAAATACAATTGTTCAAATAAAAACATTTAATCAAAATAATTCTATTGATATTTTTTATATATAAAATAATACTGGAATTAAAAACAAACATTAAAAGTTAGACGATTTAGTATTCGAAATATTTAAAAAATTCACGATATTTTGTAGAAGAACATTCTAGTTACTAGCCTAACACAAGGTTCCTTGTCATTGCATTAAATCGTAAATTCGGGGGAATAAGAGCTGGCCAAAAACTAAAACCAATGTTTTATTTTTTAAGTTGAAGTGAAGTGCAATTCAGTGAGGTTGTTTTATTTTGGAAATTATCCTGTTATAAATATCGACAAAATATTTCCTTCTATATACTTCATACTTTCAGTACTACATATCTCATTTAAAAATAAATTAAAATTTTTAGTTTATTCAATACAAAGTCTTAAAATATTTTATTCATGAAGTTTGGAAAATTTGTATCTTTTTCCTATCTTTTAAGTAAAAATTTTTTAAAACAAATGTATGCCCTTTCCTCTACATAGATTTAAATATATTTTTATATTTCGGTATATGATGAAAAATGATCGATTTCAAAACGATCACATTAGTTAACCAACACATTAATTGGTTAACTAATGAGAACTTTAATTTTTTTTGCATGAGGGGAGGGGGTTAATCTTTTGTTCCAAACATTGTTATATTGGCATTTTTAATATAAAATTTATAATAATATAGAAAGAATAAATGAGGTAATCGATTTCAAATCGTTTTGTTTTCAAAGTCGTCTTCCATCAAACACTTGATTACAAATTTGAATACAATAAATTGAAAAAGGTTTATTTGGCGTGCAAGAAAAGAAATAAAATTTTAAAAATATTATTGTTAATTACACTTCACTTTAACATACTTCATTTATTATTTTATTTTGATTTTTTGTTTGCAATTTCATAATTTTAGTTTAAAAAACACACGGAATAAAGAAAATTGGCAAAAGGTGCTGCCATAATTATCATCGAACTAAACCAATATTGCTGGATTTCAATCTCAAACTGTTTAGGATAACTAGAAGCAATTTGACACCAAGTTTGTTCTTTTCTTTTGAGTTTATCGAAAAAGAGCGTATTTTCAACAGACGGACATCACTTAATCGACTTAAAATTACTCAACGAGCCTGAATATATATTTTTTGTGGGGTCTGAGATGAATAATAAAAAAGATTCGTACGGAATGACAAACTTAGTACACCCTCATTCACCACTAGTGATGGTAGACGACAAGAAAATTTAAAAAATCGGGCTAAAATTAAGGATTCCGAGGCAGCCTACTTTGGAAATCTATGACGACATGTCCATAGACCTGCAATCGGCAAAATGAGGGCGCCGCGTTTTCTCTTTTCTCTTTTATTCTATTTTGTTACGTACGTGTGCACACACATTGCAGAGAATTAAACAACATTAACAACAACATATGTAAAATATATACAACGCATACAATCGCAAAATGTAATGTTATAGGTTGCCGATCGCAGCCATAGACCCCTTATCCAAAACTCAAACTCGGTTACAAGTCCTTAATTGCCACCAAAAATGTTATTCCAAATTATGGTTTTTAGTTTATACTGCAACTTCAAAGACATAACACTCTTCTGCTTCAACTTCTTTTGCCTTGATCGCGGCTGTTAACATTTAAAGAATAAAAGTGAAAGCAACAGTTTGTGTTAGGCCAATGAAAAATTAAGCAGTTGAAGAAATAGCAATTTTGCTATAAATAGGATTTCTTAATGACGTGCTTAATTTCAAATTTTTATTTTTGACAAATACTTTGAAATTTATTGCTGGGGGAAATCTAGTTTCTATGCACATTTCACTGGTTGCTTAGGCCAGCTAGTCAGGAATCTTTTTCCACAGACTTTAGAAAATCTAAAAATATTATACAAATATGATCGTTAAGCGAATAAGAATTTCAACATTCAGGTTTTACTTGTAACAATATCAAAGCTTAAACAAAACAACAACAATAAACAGTGAGCTTATCTTTTCTTACATTCCCCTACAATTGTCTGGTGTTTTCCGACTCGAATTGTACTTGTAAGTGGGTAAACAGAAAAAACTAAATTAAAAAACATATGGCTTGATTTGTACTTTGACTGCAGTTTGTTATACATAAATTGCTTGTTGTTGTTGTTTTTTATTTGTTTATGTCTATCTGAGTACGGCAAGAGCCCAGTTTCCAAATAAGGTACAAGCATCTTGGCTTTTAATACTCAACGTTCTTCAAATTGTGGGTGGGATGGGAGAAGTGGGTGTGGCACAAAATATATTTTTTTATATCTGAAGAATGGTAAGAGAAAAATGGTCCAAATTAGGTACACATAGCTGGGTTATCAATGCACCAACTCTCTAAGATAAATGGGCAGAATTGTAGAAGTAGCCATGGCAAAAACCGATTTATTTGTAACTGCAGAACGGGAAAATTTGTCTTACTTGCGTACATACACAAAATCCGCCGATGAAGTGGGTGTTATGGGATAAGTGGTCGTGGCACCTCCCATACAATTACAAAATAGATCAGTTATAGTAAAAGGTAGCAAAGCGCACTGTGATTTATTTATATAACTTTTTGTTGTTATGGCACCGTGGTAATGGGTATATAAGATAGCCGAACATGGCACTATTACTTGTCTATATTGCAAACATTTTATAAAAATATAAGAAAAAATTACACGAGTCATGCTGGGCACCGAAAACACTTTATTAAAAACATGAAAATTTCATAGAACATTATTTATAAAGTACAGAAGATATTAGGCAAAGTATTGCCAATTAGATTAAGAGAGACACGAAAGTAAATAAAAACTAAAAATAATAAAAGCAAACATGTATTTGTTCATTATGTATAATTTGCTTTTCTGCTTTATCGTGCTTAGAAAGCAACAAAAGTGTAGCTACATTTTACTTACGTGCTTATTAGGTTAAAGAGTAAGTTTATAAAAAAAATTTTTTTTTTCTTTTTTTTTTTGCATATAAGTGAAGCATATGAACAAATAAATCTTGTTTTATAAGAGTGTAAGAAAACGGTGAAGAATTTAGGCAAATACAAAGCAATTGAGCCGTATTACATTGAGCTCAGAATTTACAAAAAGCTTACTCTTGGCATTGACTCGAATACACATAAAACCGCAACGAATTAGAATACTGTTAGGCAGTTCTTATAAAGATTTGCTAATAATATATAGACCTCATATGAGGGGCTTAAAGCACAAGGGGTTTAGGTGCATTTTTTAAATTGAGATTACATATGGAATTAGTAGGTGAAGTTCAGAACACAAGAGGTGAATGTGGAATTCTCATCCGGTAGCCGAGATATGGCGACCAATTCTAGCAGTTGTTATCAAAATATTCATTTCGCTTTGAGCACACGTGGTGTATGAGCACTTAATCTCAATTTTAAAAAGAGAGCACTTAAACCCTTTGTGATTTAAGCCTTTCATGAAAAACCCACTCCTAAAATTTTCTCGGTGAAGGGTATCAAAGGTTCGGCACGTATAGAATGTGACAACAATTTTTTTTCTAAAACAAAAATTTCTTAGCTCAACAAATTTTCAATTTATTTAATGCTGCTTGCATTAATTGACTTTTAAAAAAAAATATTTGTTAAATTTTTATTCTGCAATATCGGAAAATATTTAACTAATTTATGATTTCAAATATTATTTTCATACCACAAAATGCTACTCTGCTGGCTTTTATAATATTAACAACAGAAAAAAATTTGTGTAAAAAAAATATATTTAAACATTTTTAGTTTGTATAAAAACATTTTGCAAAAGCAAATAAGCAAAATTATTATTATTATTATTTATTGATGATCTAGCACAACAAGATACATAAATCTTATAAATGACAGTGCTAATGAATATAACAAATATAAATAGATACATGAATAATAATTATCAACATAAAAAGCATTATTAGTTTGTGAATTAAAATCATTCGAAAAATTAATGTCATTATTAATATAATATAAAATTACAAAAGAGAGCATAGGATAAATTAAGTTATTAACATTTCAAATTTAAAAAACAATTTCAATTAGCATAATTAGTTAACATATTTAAATTTAACAAAAGTGATTTAATAGCTCCTTTTTAAACGAGTTTGCGTTGCCTATAAGCTGCGTATTATCTGGAAGTTTGTTCCAAAGACAAGTGGAATAAATGAAAAATTGGCGTTCTGACAAAGGACTTCGAAATCGCTGTTGAATTATTTTCTTTCCATGACAAGATCTTGCAAATTGAATTCTTCTGAATAGATGTGTTGGTTGTTTTTGAATTATTACTTTGTGTAGCAGTATAAGGCATTTAAATTTGAGGAGAATTTTAAAACTCATCTCATATATCCGGTATGAAAACAATGATATGTGTTCGCGGCGTCCTTTAGCATAGATATACCTTGCAATATTATTGTAGGCCACATTTAGTTTTTTGAAGTCTACGCTATTACAATTAGCGAAAATTTCGCATCCGTATAAAAGAACCGGAATATGGTAGGTTTCTGCTAACAACATTCGAATATTAAAAGGTGTAGAGCATTTCACTGCCCACAGATTACGTAGCATACCATAAACTCTCCCTACAAGAGAGTTAATATTGGTTGACCAAGTAATGCTAGGAACACAACTGGGACGAACGACGAATTTCGCCCAACACGACGAATTTTTCCGTAAAAATTCGCTGAGTAAATTCGTCGTATGAAGCACAATAACGACGAATAGCTGGCAGCTTTTATAATTGAGAAAGTTGATCACTGTTTTTGCAAAGAGAGAGAAATAGTGTGACCATATTCAAAAAAAATAATGCTTAAAAATAAAAACATAATCAAAAACACAACTAAAAACTATTTTTATAGCAAAATACTTTGTATACTTATTTTATGTGTTATACAATAAAAAAAAAAACAATTATTAATGTAAAAAGTAACTTTATTTACGGAACTACTTCTTAGCTAAAACCAAACATGGTCACCTAGTACTGATTTGTTCGTCGTTCGCCGGCGTATGAAATATAATTAAATCTATTTAAAGTTCGCCGCGTCTGGCGAATTTTCGCCGGCGCCCTGATTGTGTGCATTTTCATATACACAAACGTGTTTTATTTTTGACGACGAATATTCGCGGCCAAAAATTCGTCGTTCGCCCCCGTTGTGTTCCTTGCATAAGTTATTAAACGTTACTCACAGCAAAAAATTTTGCCTACCGATTAGTTTTTTCCCAATGTATTTTTCCATAAGGAGGAGTTTTGAATATAAATAAAACAAAGATTTTTTTGAGTAGTTTTAAATATAAAATAGAGTAATATTAAGTTGATCATATTTATATTTTCTTCAATGAAGAGAAATTTAAAAAATTCTGTAATATGTTTAAATGTATTATTTGAGTATTTTAAAATAAGAGAGAGTAATATGTAATATAGTTTAAATATTCAACATATGTAAGTATATAAATAAACTCAATTTGTACTCTAACCTAAGCAAGTATGCCATTAATATAAAAGAGCTAAGGAAGTATATTCCACATCATTACCCTAATTGCCACTTTAAAGGAAACTTAATAAAATTGGTAAGTAATTCCTATATAATAATGTTATATTTAATTATTTATTTTTATTATTTTTTTCTTGTTTGTTTTAGATGTATAAAAAAATTGTAAATATTGCCCAAGGTATTAAGCCCGAGTATATTAGAATAGATGATATACCTTTAAACCAATCTTTGAAAAGAGGCGATAAGGAATGTGGAAGAGAACAACAATTATATATTTTAATTTTTTATTATATTTTTTAAAATTCTTAAATATATACTTAAATAAACTTACAACTAAAATATCATTACAATTTAAATTGAAATTATTAAACAATTTTAAAATTTTATTGAAACTTATGTAATAAATACACTACAATAAACGCCACATAAAATTGAAGTTTCACTCTGAATTCGAAGACTATTATAAGTAAAAGTTTTACAATTTTTATTTAAAAATAACCTAAAAGATTTATTTGGAGATTGGCCAGCAGAACAAAAGAACTCGGCAGGTTGGTTTTTAGGAAAATAAAAAGCAACCCAATGCTGTCCAGGCTTATGTGATGGATCAGTGTTGGCAACGTAAAATGATGGTTTTAAAACTGGTTGTGTTGGTAATTTATTACATGCAAATACACCTTTAAATTTATATATTGTTATATTATTGGACTTCAAAGTATTTTGAATATTTATTGAATTCATAGTGTTTGAATAATATTACGCGTTTTATCAATTTCTATAACACTATCAAATTCACAGTATACTAAGCACGTTATTGCTTCAATAATTGGTTTGCCAAAACTCCCTTCAATACGAATAGTTCCTTGGTTTATTAAATTACCGCAATTAGAATTATTATTATGATCTGGTGTCAAGTCGAAAGCCAGTAAAAAATATCGGTTATCAAAAAGCTCTTTAGTTATTTGATAACCTTTATCGAAATTTTGAATTCCAGTTCCTTTAAATAGTGTTTGATAACCACGAGTACTTATTATTCCTCCGTTATTGTAGTTCAGTTCAATTGGTTGTGCAGCAAATTGTACTCCATTTACAACCAAATTAAATCTTTGTAAATTAAAATGCTGAAAGTTAAATGGATTTTTTTCTTTTTTCTCTCCAGTATATGCTTTATTAGACACCATTCCAAAAATTAAAAAATTTTGGTAATTGTCCTAGTATAACGTTATCTAAACTTAATGAGTGATTTCCAGGGTGTATTGTAAAAGTTTTTATTTCCACTCTTTTATAGGGATAAATTGCATTTCTTGATTGTAATACATTATGATGAGCCATTAGAATATTATGATTAATAGTAAGATGGTTTATATATAAATTAGCTTCGTGTATTTTAATATAAGATTCATTTTTATCGCCACCTTCTAAAATGTAAAATTCTGATTTTTTCCATATTTAATGTTACTTTCAGATCAACATTATTAAGCAAATATTTTTGTTGGTCAAATACATCAACATGAAGTTTTCCAAAAAGCTCTACTCTTTTTCCATCCATAAATAGTTTTTTTCTCTTGTCTAAAGCCTAGTACTCTGTTCAACATTTCACGTGAAATGCTGTCAAAATCCATATGAAAAAAACTTGTGCGGAATTTCTATGAAAAAATGTTGATAGAGTTGTACTCTGTTTAATTTGTGAAAAAGTTGCGAAAAGTTTCTGGCAACATTTTTTTACAACTGCGAAATAATATAAGCTGCACTTATTTCACGTGGTATTTTAAGCAAATGAAAAAAGTTTAAACTAGATATTAAAATGAGAACTGCAAAACAGAAATAACATAACCGGTAACAGTTTTTCATCAATATTTTCTCTAATTTTTCCTAAATTTTTTATTAAAAAAAATACTTTTTAGTAAAATATATGTGGGTTTTGTTTACATATGCAAAACATCATTAAAAACATCAAATTGTGCAAACTCTCGAGATAGGTAACATTGATACATGTCAAATTTTTCGCATGAAATAGTAGATGTTGCTGAACATTTTTCACAAATTGGAACAGAGTACTAGGCTTAAGCCCGAATTTTCTTTATCAACTAATGAATTTATTTTATTTATATCAATAGCCCAGCGTTGATCTAGCATCATTTCCATAATTTAACAATTTTTATATATAAGCCCTATAGTGATAGTTATTATCAGGTTGTGAAACATTTTTATTGTTAATACAATTTCTTAGCAAGGAGTGCAGTAAGTTATTAACAACTCCTCCGTTTCCTTTTATTTTAATAACCAGTCGAAGATAAATACTATTAAGATCACGATATGTTTCACCATTGCCTATTGATACAAATTCAATTGTGCTAGAATTATCTAGTGATGCAATTGGATTGTAGCATATTTCTTCGGTTTTAACAACGCTAGTTTGAATTGGAGGAGATTCAAATAAATCCAACTCACTCTTCATACATTCTATAAATCCTGACATTACCAATTCACAAAAATATCCCTAAAGTTCTTTCCTCTACAACGTTTTGATTTAATCTGTTGCTTTTGCTTTAAACGTTTGAGTTTTATACGTCGACCTTTACCTATCTGCATTGTTTTCATTTTATCAATAGTAGCTTCTTTTATATTTTGTATGACCTTTTTTCCTTTGTTTAGTACGATTTCTTTTATTGGCTTCGTTCCAATTTCTTCTAAAATTTCCTTTCCAATATCTAATGATTTATTCTTTAAGATATTCATCCCCGTTTTAAATAAGGGTTTAAGATGTGAAAATACAGCTGAAAATATGGATCCAATACCACGACCGTATTGTAAAATTCTTGGTGCGTGATATATTTCACCAATATTTTGTATATTTTCTCCAGACTGATTATTATAATAACTTGTATAAATCGCATACATGGTTGTAATACAAATGATTAATTTTGTTTTGTTACGCAACTATTTTATATACATTTTTTTTAAAGTGCAGAGTACAATAAACGGGAACTAATTTATTAAAGTTTATCTCTTCTCCTTCATCATTTCGAATCATTATGGAAATATCATTTATATTATAGGCTTCAAGAGGAAAATATTCAATTCTATTGAAATGTATGTATATAGTTTTTCAATTTTTAAATATTTAATTTTTTTACTACCAACATGTCGAGGTTTTTTTATATCAGTATAAATAAATATGTTTTCATTTATATCAGACGGTTCAAATTTATTGATAAATTGATTTATGTTGTCAAAGAATTTGTTCAAAGATTTTTCGAATATATAATTTGTTGACGATAATAAGGGATCTCTTTCATAAGTTGCTGCAGATTCTGGACTAGTTACTTGAACATTTTGTTCTATGTGTGAACTTTTTATATTTACGTTACGAGTATCTTTTTCTTTTGTAGATATATTAGATTGGGGTTTAACAGTGTTTAATGTATTTAAAAGTTTTGAAGTTTTATTAATATTTTTTAGTTTTAGCTCGTCGGATGCTTCCATTAGTTCTTTAAATTTTGTTTTAATTTCATCATATTCATTATTAGAGTAAATTTTCAATGTTTTTACAGATTGATTATTTAAATTTGAAATGTTGCGTTTTTTACGTTTAAGTATATTTTGATTCATACTTAGTTGTTTATTCGTAATCGAAAAGGATATCTCTGATAATCCGACTTCCCACTGGTCACTCATGGTAAGAGATTGCTTTAATAAATTTGTGAAAGTACTTGAAGTGTTTTTATATAAATTTACTGAATCGTTACCTACTTAATAAAGTAACATAAATACTATTATCATCTGTGCTTGATGCCATATTTATTAGAAATGTTAAATTTTATAAGTTGTGTGTTATACATATATGAAAAATTTAGTTTATCAACTAAAATCTGTTTGATTAATCCATGAATTATATTCTTTTCCGAAACCCAACCATTTTACAAATAGTTTTTCACCTCTACGTTTTAAGACTTTTTTAACTAAAAAGATGTTAGGAACTTTAGTTTTTAATAACTCCTCTTAATAAAATCCGCCTTTAATTATATTTCCATTAAAATCTTTTAGCTGGTAGGTGACAGCTTTTGTTGCATTAATTTTATTTACTTTAAAAACTTCTGTAGACCAATTTGGTGTATATCCCTTTTCAAAAACATTTTTATATTTGCTTATGCGAACAAAATCGTTAATATTAAATTTTCCACTTTTAAAAACTTTTAAGTTGTTATATACATTTTTTTTAAAGTTTTTTTTCATTTCGCTTGTTAACTAAATTAGGTTTCATCTTTATACTTCGATGATAAGATGAATTATATTCTATCAACAGCTTTTCTAATACATCTATCCAGTTATAATTTCCTTGCATACTAAATTGTTTCCACATTTTATTGTACATTCACTACTGTGAATGTATTTCTTACCGTTATATTATTTAATACAGAATGAATAAAAAATAATTTTCACAGAACAAAGCTCTGAATCACAGAACTGTACCCATGTTATGTAACTTTGCTGAGAACTTCTCGCATTGAAAAAATGTGAAACAAAAAATTTCTTTGTTTCTCGAAAAGTGAGAAAAAATTGTGTCTGTAACAGTGTTTAAATTGCTTGCTTTAAAATAGCAACAGTCGCACATTTTTGCTTTGTTTACATTTTTTGCAGCAAATTAAAAAACTGTGTGTCTAAGTGTTTACTTAACTCTTTGATTACGAGTCAGCAAAAGCAAAAAAGCAAAAGCAAAACAAAGAGAGTAAATAATTTGTTTAAACTCGCTATGTGCATGTACTCTGCTTAATCTGTCAGCAAAGAAGCCACTTAAGAAAACAAATTTTCTGTTGCTGTAAGTATTAAGTTTTTGATTGTTTTTTTTTTTGCTTTTGATGCGCTTAAAGTCAGCAAGTTAACTTCTTTGCTGTTGCTGTCGAATTTGTTTCGAATTTTTTTGGTATTTTGCGTTTTTTTTTTTTAATAAATAGGTACATACATACGTAAATGAAACTACACGTTTTTTTAAACTAATTTGTTTATTTTGTGTTATGTAATTATGTATATATTCTAGGAAACTAACGCCTGCAACAGCAAGCAACAGCAATGAAGTCAAAAACAGCAAAGAAGTTAATACTCGCTGAATTTAAGCACATCAATTTACAGTTAAGCCAAAGCAAAAAAAAAATAAACAAAAACTTATTACTTACAGCAACAGCAATTTTTTTTTTCAAGTGGTTGCTTGGCTGGCTTTTTAAGCTGAGAACATAAACATGGTGAGAATAAATAAATTATTTACTCTCACTTTTTCTGCGTTTGCTTTTGCTTTTTGCTTTTACTGTGTTCTTTTTCTTAAGTTAAGTTAAGCAATTACAAAAACATTAAAAATAGTCAAGCATTTTTAAACACTGGTCTGTAACTCATTTCGAAAACTATCAAGAGAGATTACGTCGTTAAGTTTTAAATATCACAATATTCCACTCGAAGCCGATGTGAAATTGCAGACGTTGAGAACGCCAGCAACACAATTCGTTTACGGCGATCAAAATTTACTAAAATTGAAAAATTTTTAACGACGGCGGCGAAAATACAACCGTCGGCTATACCAAATAATAAAAAGTACGACTTTAAGTTTGTTGTTTACTAAATTGTTTTGAAAACATTCACATATTTTTCAAAAATGTTAAAAGCAAAATAACTAAACAATGAAAAATTCTGACAAGAACAAAATATTTACATTGCATTTTTAATATATTTTTTAGTGGTAAAGTTTTTTCTCACTTTTTGTTTCATTTCGCACATTTAAATAGAAAATATTCTCGACGCGGGAGTTACAGAACATGGGCACTGTTCTGTGTAATAAAGAACGGATGGTCACCGTAAATATGTTTAACATTATTTGAAGAAAATTTAAATTTTATTTATTAAGTGGTGCTTTTATGGATATTCAATGAAACAAAAATATTTTAAACAGTTTTAGTTTTCGATTATTGTTTTAAATTGTTTTAAAAAAAGGCATAATGAAAATTTAGTCCCAGTCTAATCATAATTCATTCGGTTAGACGATTAATTACTACCCGATTAACTGATCGGTTAGTTTTAATTTGGCTATTTTCGATTAACAATTAAACCGGTTAATTACAGTCGTTTAACCGATTAGCCGATGTAACAAAATTATTAAATTTTTGTAGTATTATAACATATTTTTTTGTGTTTTTAATTATTTGTTTCGTCTCATTTAGAAAATATGCAAACAAAGGTGTTCAGTGATCTTTATTTTAAATAACCCAGCAAGTATTTGGGTGATAAAAATAACCTAAATTCAGATCACTTTTGAGACTTAAAACTGATTTATCACTAGAGCGATTGCAAAAGGATTCGCTTATGAACCATTCATATGATCAAAAAGAAATAGCAAATTGTATCACAAATTATTCTCTGAGGTGATTCATGGGTAAGGTACCATTTTCTCACATCGAGAGCATAATTTATGATAAAAAAATGAGCTCATATGTGGTTGTTTTGCTCTTGAAGCTGATTTCTAAAAGATTCGATTATAATACAAAATGCTTGCTGGGAAGAGTTTCCTGTCAACAGCTTTTGTTTTACATACTTTTTATATGTATGTGTTTAGTTATTTGTTTCTTCTCATATCAATCTTTTAACAGAATTAATCGAAACAATTAGAAGTGGTAAACATTTCAAAAAAATAAAACAGCACTCTAATGGCATAATGGAAGATTTTATATATTTAGAGAAATCCAGGAAAAGGACTGAGATATAAGATATTCTGTGTTATGGATTGCCTTCGATTTCTTTCAACATCTACGATACATGAAAGAAATTTTTCCCAGTCAAGTTTTATCAAAACTAAAAAAAAGAATCGCTTAAATCTTAGACATTTAACCCAAATTATTTTCTTAAAGATTATTTTATTAGATCTCCTTAAACTAATAATCTCACAATTACTAATAGAATGATTTCTAGTTCAAGATAACATGATCTTTAGTTCAAGAATTGTTATGTTTTTGTTTTTTTTTCTACTAAGAAACCCCAATTAATAAATAACTTATGCAATTTAATTTATTGAAGTTACCTTATATATTTTACTTTACTTTATTAGTCGGTTAACAGATAAATAATAGAACTAACCGATTATTTACTGATTAAACTAAAACCTCGGTTAATAAATCGAGCGATTAAGCGATTAAAGCAAAATCCCGATTAAATGAATGCCCTACTAACCATAGAGTATCCATAAATTGTACAGGCCGTAAATTATTAAGCACACAAATACCGATATTTAGAGTGCGGCTAAATTTTTGACAGGCAGTGTAGTAAGCTGCCACTCGTGGTGTGAAGTAGCATTAATATTAACACACACATAACTACATGAATGAATAACGATTCCTTTTTTTAAAAATACTCTGCTGTATGTGCGGAATTAATTAAAACGCAACACATTGTAAAGAAGACACAACAGAGTGATACATAAATGTATACAACAAGAATATATTCTGTTCATAGTACATAAAAAACATTTAGTTTATTGTATGTAAAGGGTATTTTTTGTGCCTGCAAGAAATTGAGATTGAAAAAACACAAACACAAACAATTAATTAGAAATGAGGAAGGAAAATGTAAAGAAAATTAAAAATAGATAATTGATTACAGCAAACTTCGATGCACCAAAAATACCATTTGGTTTAAAGATTGATATTTGACTATAGACTGCCAGCCTTCGCAGCGGCGGGAAGGATAAAATTGCAAAGAATTCTGGTGATGAGAACGTGACTGTGCTCGATACATGTATATTTAACCCGAGTTCAAGCTCCGGATCAATCAAGAAAAATTATTATTTTAATTAATTTCATGTTGTAAAAGGCCTTCCTTCATTAAAAAATTTTATGATTTTAATTAAATTTAATGAACTTAGGCCCGATTTTAAGTAGAAAACATCAAATTTGGATCAAACAAATAAATTTTATGAAAAAAAAATATTATTTTAAAGATCATCTCTCGAAATCAACTTATCGCCAAATTTCGACTGAAATAAGTCGATGGTTGCAGTTTCCAAAATTGTAATGCCATTCAATGCACAGAAAAAATTATTTCAAAAGTATTTCAATTAATTAAATGTGATAATTGAATCAATTCTTTTTTTAGTTGAAAGAAAAATTTCAGTTGTTTTGAAATAAATTTTCAACTAAAATATTAACTTGTAACAAAAAATCTTAATTGATTTTTTCGTTTAAAATAAATTAATTTAAACTTGTAGAATTGTTGTTGGGAGTTGTCAAAACCTGAGATAATTAGATCAGTTAACACATTGTTGAAAACAGCAAAGTTTTTTGATCCTTTTTTTAATTAAAATTAAAAATATCATTTATTAAAAAAAATATTCACAAACTTAAATTTTTACAGTTGTAAGTAATCTAAATAATCATTTTGGTAATAGGTGCAAGATCAACAAATTGTTTGCTTGATTCTATGAATTTGATACGAATTTGGTGATTTTTAATTTTTTTCTGTGTAGTAAACATATTGTTTAATTTTTTACCATAAAATAGGCATTTGTTTGACCAATAATATCATCGTCGGAGCTGAATCTCTTTCCACCGAGCCATTTCTTTAGATTCGGAAATAGGAAATAGTCCCTGGGGGCATTATCTTAATGAAAAAGATTTTTTTTTCTTTTGCCATATGGGGTCGTTTTTTTAAAATCCTCGCTAAATCGGTCCAATAAGTTGTGCGGGAAATTAGAAAAGTCACGGACTTATTGATCCGCCCTCGTAATAAGCCTTTGAGTTCCTTAATTGCAAATCAAAAAAAAAAAAAAAACACACGCATTTATTCTCCCTAACAAGCTTTATTGTTATTAATTATAAAGTTCATAAAATGTATCCACTCTTGTTAATACCGAACTGAATGCTGAGTACAATTTCGCGATAAAATACCATCTATATGTTGCACAAATCAACGACTGGTTTGTAAAGTAAATTTGGATAATTACCAAATTATAATTTGGTATCATTGTTGAAGTATGAATCTTTTCATGATAATTTGCCAGAATATATACTGATCATTGATGTCATCAAGTGCGCGCAGTATAACAGTTCGTTTGACATCTAACCCTTTCGTAAATTCTACCGGGCTTAATAAACACCCTTAATCTTATCTTAGCTTCATTTATTTCTTTATCATGTACCTTAAATAATAATATTTATTTTCAAATTGTACTCTCTAAATGAAAACGTTAGAGAAACATAATTGAAAACCTTAAGGAAATAGTTTTCTCTTGAGATTGTTTAACACAATGCTCTTCATTTTTAATTAAATGTTTTTATCATTTATAAAACAGTTGTTGGACAGTATAAAAAGTTTGCCACATAAGCTTAAAAAAAGTAAAATTATTACAGGCGAACTTCTCTATAATGAACTTCTTTTCAATTTTGAAATAATTTCCCTATTTAAAATTAATTTCAAAAACACTTTTACTTTACCATTTTTGATCTACTTCTATTGAATTTTCGTACAGTGAATTTTTCTTTACAACGAACAAATTTTGTAAAGAGAAATTTTACTCAAAGGCATTTTTGCCTCCAAACAATGCACTAATTCTAAGAAAATTTTTTTAAGTAAACTATCAATACTATGTACAGTTAAAGAAAATACTGTAGTAGTATAAGAAAATACTGTAGTAGTATGGTTTCTTTTGAAAATTTTTTTTTAGCTAAAATTAAAACAGTAGTATAGAAAAAAAATTAAGCCAAATTTTTTTTAACAGAAGTGAAAAAATATAAGTTCTTTATAATAAAGTTTCTATATATTGAAGTTATTTTCTGGTCCAATGCAGATTCATTTTAGGGATGTTCGACTGTATATATCTCACTTCTGTTAGTGATTTTGATTTGGTTAGTTTTTTAGAATTCATTTTGATTAATAAACAAGTTAGAGTGCTATATTCGGCTGTGCCGAATCTTTGATACCCTCCACCGACAGGAGTGGGCTCTATATGATAAATACATATTCATATATTATTAACTAAGCTTCACAAAACCGAACATCAGCATTAAAATTAGTTGCGGCTTATACCTAAATTAAATTATTGACCGACAATAAGAAAATTGTATGCATTTCTTTTTAAAACTTTGAGCTGGCTTGAGTAAAATATCATGTAAGTAACAGTTTTAGCCGAACTAAAATGGTTTTTTGGAGGGTAATTTGTATTGGACCTATGGTAAATTATGGACCAATCATCCCAAAATTCCAAATTAGAAAAAAAATCTCAATACAGCAGTGTAATTAGTTTTAGAGTTAACAGTAAATTTCACAAGTTTGCATAATATTTCTTCTGGCCATATAAATTTAAATAAGAAATTTTACCGCAATATCTATATCTGTGATGGTTTTAGGCGAATATAATTATTATCCCAAAGTGGGCTTTATTTGGTTTTAGGCGCAATAAACTGTTTTCCGGGAGCAGGCTTTATATGGGGCCTAGGGTAAATTATGGACCAATCTTCACGAAATTTGGCAGTGTGATTTCTCGTCCTATAAAACTGTGACGTACTGAATTTCAATTTGTTAGCCTTATTTATTACGGTTTTAGGCATACTAAACGGTTTTCCGGGAGCAGGGTTTATATGTGAACTAGTGTAAATTATGGACCTAGCTTCAAACAATTTTACAGTGTGATTTCCGGGCTTATACACGCAGAGAAAAAACATGATTAATGAATGGTCACTACGACCATTTTTATTCACATTTCCCTAATATGTTTACCCTAATAAACTTATTATAATCCTTATTTAACTTGAAAATATATTTTTTCTCCTTAAATTTTTTAATTCACTATAATAATATTATTTGGTGTTTTACAACTAAAAAGTTACCATGATCTAGCTAAACATGTAAAATTATGTGAAATATTTGCTACTATAATGTATATATTTTCAACTATACAATTAAAATCATAATATTAGATGTACACAAAAGGTTTGTTTGATACCATCATTTTTGTTCGCTTTAAAACAAATTCTCTAAATGAACAAACATTTATTGTCAAAACAAACAGCGTGTGTTTATAAAGCAAATAAAATCTTCTTCCACGTCATTTTCCGTCTGCGAGAGTCAGTTAATCAGGAAACATGAATGACTACAAAATAACTAGAAGTTAAAAAATAAATTATAATAAATTTATTGAAACAGGCGAGTTATATATACTCGTATATATAAATGTGTGTATTTACTTTTATTTATTAATATACAATTAATACAATTAATATACAATTTTTGAAATAAATTTTTAATTGGTTTTATTGTGAGAACCATATTGCATGTTTGCTGGGAAAAATATAAACATGGTTACGAAGATAATTTGTGAATTTCTTCTAAACATAATAATATTTTTGAGACAATAATAAGCTGTAAACATGTCTGAACATATATTGTTACTGAAGACGTGCCTGACACAATCATAACCACAAACATTAATGACAGTTTGCGATTGTGATTGTATCAACCATGTTTTTTCTTTGCGTGTAAGACTGTGAAGTACCAAATTTTAGTAGGATAGCGTTATTTATTGCGGTCTTAGGCGTACTAAACTTTTTTCCGCGAGAAGGGTTTATATGGGGCCTATGGTCAATTATGGACCGATCTTCACGAAATTTAACAGAATGATTTGCAGTCGTATAAAGCGTTCGTGCAAAGTGTTATGTCATTCCGCGCATTATGCGACCATTTATGTTAGTATTTGTATCAAAATTATAAATTTTTTTAGGGTGGTGGGTCCACATTTTGATTAATAGTTCTGACCCTACTGAACCGATGTTGCTGGATTTCAATCCCGAACTGCTTAGGATAACTACAAGCAATTTAGGACCAAGTTTGTTTTTAACAGATGGACATTGCTAAATTGACTTAAAATTACTCAAGGAGCCGGAATTTATACACTTTATGGGGCCTTAGATGTATTATAAAAAAGTTTCACATGGAATGCCAAACTTAGTACGTTATAAAAAAATTTTAATTTTGCTGTCTTTAATTTGAAACATTTAGTTGATTCTTTAAAATTCTAAAGACTTTATTTTTGTTTTAAATGTATTTGTACGAAAGAACCCAATAAAAAATTGTGCTTCCAACGAAGCAGGTTTGTAAGGGAGAAACGTTAAAGTTTCGCTTACCATATCGCTTACGGATGACATGAATTTTATATGGCGAGTTCCCACTTTGAAGCAATACATTTTTGACATAGAAAGCACTTTATTCAGCGCATATAAAAATTGGTGAATGTAACGATGAGGTTTGCACACTGAATTTTTTGTTACCGTTATTCTTTAATATGCTCCCTTACAAACCTGCTTCGTAGTAAGGGAATGTCGTGGATCTTCAAATGTTATATATTTATTTTTTAATTTATTAAGAATTCGTTCAATTACTTTATTGCATCTCTGTATGTCTTATTGCGTAGCGCATAAGTGTGTGCTTACTTTTTAAAATGTACCATTAGTGCTTCGCAAAATAAGAACATTTTTTACTGGGAAATAGCTCTTTCGCACATCGGAAATACGCAGTTAAATTGTGATTTTTTTTCCAATAAATAATATTTTTAATTTTAATTACACAAATTATGAAAAAACTTTGCCATTTCAATGTGTTTATTTATTTTATTAAATATAACTCAGTTTTTGATAATTCCCAACAACAATCCTACAAGTTTAAATTATTTTAATTTAAACCAAAGAATCAATTAAGATTTTTTGTTATTTAATTAATATTTTAATAAAAAACTCATTTAAAATCGACTACAATTTTAATTAAATCGAAATTATGTTTTGAACTTTCTTTTCAAATAAAAAAATGATTAATTCAATTATCACATTAATTAAATTGAAATACTTTTCAAGCAACTTTTTTAGTTGAAAAAAAAAACTACTGAAAATGTTTCCAGTGTGTGGATTTCGTATAGTTCTAAGGCTAGTTTTCGCTACTTACCGATAGCTAAAGGTAGAATTTTAGCGGCCGTATAAAAAGTCATCCATTATTACAACTTGTCTCTAACACATAGTGAGCGATAAGTTAAAGGAGTGTTCATTACACCTGGTAGGTAACATTCAAGTCTTAATATTGGAACACTTTTTATACGGCCGATAAAATCCTTCCTTTAGCTATCGGTAAGTTGTGAAAACGGGGGTAAGAATCTTTTGATACCCTCCACCACCACTGTGGTGTATGAGGGTATACTAAGTTTGTCATTCCGTGTGAAACTTTTTTATTATGCATCTAAGACCCCATAAAGGATATATAATCTGGCTCCTTGAGTAATTCTAAAACGATTTAGCCATGTCCGTCTGTCTGTCCGTCTGTTAAAAACACGTTCACTTTTGAAAAACGAAAAGAAAAGAACAAACTTGGTCTCAAATTGCTTGTAGTTATCCTAAGCAGTTTGGGATGGAAATCCAGCAACATCGGTTCAGTAGGATCAGAACTATGAATCAATATGTGGAACCACCACCCTGAAAAAATTGATAATTTTGATACAAAAACTCACATAAATGGTTTGTTAATGCACGGAATGACATAAAATTTTGCTCGAATTTACGACTGCAAATCATACTGGTAAATTTCGTGACGATCGGTGCATAATTTACCATAGACCCCGTTTAGTACGCCTAAAACCGCAATAAAAAACGCTAGCATACTTAAATTTGGTACGTCACAGTTTTATAGGACCAGAAATCACACTGTAAAATTTTTTGAAGATCGGTCCATAATTTACACTAGGTACCATATAAACCCTACTGCCGGAAAACAGTTTAGTACGCTTAAAACCGCAATAAATAAAGCTAGCATACTTTCGTGAAGGTTGGTCCATAATTTACCCTAGGCCACATATAAACCCTACTCTCGGAAAACAGTTTATTGCGCCTAAAACCAAATAAAGCTCACTTTGGGTAAATAATAAAATGCGCCTTAAACCATCACAGATATAGATATTGCGGTAAAATGTCTTACTTAAATTCATATGGCCAGAAAAAATATCATGCAAATTTGTGAAATTTTCTGTTAACGCTAAAACTAATTACACTGCTGTATTGAAATTTATTCTAATTTATATTTTGTAATACTAGAAATCAGTTTTCAGAATTTTGGGATGATTGGGCCATAATTTACCATAGGTCCAATACAAATTACCCTCCTAAAAATTATTTTAGTTCGGATAAAACTTTTACGAATCATGATATTTTACTCAAGCCAGTTCAAAGTTCTGACAAGAAACCCATAAAATTTTTTTATTGTCGGTCAATAATTTAATTCATGTCGAAACGGCAACTAATTTTAATACTGACGCTCGTTTTTGTGAAGCTTAGTTAATAATATATATGTATTTATCATATAGAGCTCACTCCTGTCGGTGGAGGGTATCAAAGATTCGGCACAGCCGAATATAGCACTCTAACTTGTTTTATATTAAAATTAAAAATTTTCATACGGATTTTAGAAGTTTTAATTATATATTGAAAAATTCTAATTTAGCAAAGGTTTTTTTTTAACAATAAGGAAGTTGTTATTACAAAAGAGATATTTCACATATTAGAATCAATACTTTTTCATCAATCAAGACGTTCTCTTAATATAAAATTTTTTCGTAAAATAAGCAAATTCATTGTTTGATAATGACAATTTATTAAACATTATTTTAATTATTTTCAGGATACACATGTTCAGTGGTGGCAAGATGTTTTATTGGCTTTTAATTTGAACAAAATGCATTTGAACAAAATAGTAAATCTCCAAGAAACATCAATTGTGTGTGATAAATGGAAAAAGTGGATGTCCAATAAAAAACAGTGCATTTAAAGCTTTAAAAAATCTTGAGAGCCAAAAAAAAAAACGCTTTAAAGTGATTTAAATACAAAATGTGTAGTAGGAGGGGTCGACAAAAAGTTGTGCCAGTCAACCCCTCGAATGAAAGTTAATTCAATGAAGTTTCTGAAACAGGAAATTTTTTTTGCATGTCCCAAAATACATTGCTAATGGTTTTTCATATATAGCGCCGCGGCGGCATTTAAAATCCGATCTCAACATATGGTAAATCATTCTTAATGAATTGACTATCACTTAATTTTTGCCTTTGGCAACTTTTTAATCCGCCATCAAATCGAGGGCGACAGTAATGTCACATAGTTTTATGTCAGATATGCTCATTTTAATTTTGATATTAAAATAAAGGGATTAGAGAAGTGTGCGTGGCACTTCCCATACAAACAAATTATAAATTACTTTATAATTCTAGGTCTAAAAAGAGTCAAAGTTTCCAAATTGGTTATCAATACACAACATCCGATAAAAATGTGGACGGGATTTGTGATTCCTGCTGATATGGATTTGCTAAATTATTGGATAAATAAAATATTACCGGGTTGCCTTAAACACTATACGGAAGGTTGAATATATAACGCTAATGAGTCCAAAAAATGTAGCTGACGAGACTATTAGAAATTGCTTTTGCCGGAATTATTCATGCTATAAAAAAGTGGAGTATTTTAATGCATCTATTTAAAATAAAAGCTACAAGATACCTTGGAAAAGAACTAAAAGACTAGATATTAAACTATTTTCTTATTTCAATATAATATAATAATAATAAAGTAATTTGTGTTTTTTAAATATAAATCTTCTACACAGAAAAAAATTTTGCAAAGTTTTGCACCAATAAAAGCTTAATTCAGAAATAAAATCAGTGTAAATAAAAAATTTTTTCATCTGAATTAATTCTAATGATTAAACGTTTGAACAACTGATTTAAACGTTTAATTGATACTACTAATTTTTTTTGCTGCTGCAAATTTAATTAATTTTTTAGTTAATACCAAAAATGTTTTCATTGAAATTAATTTTTATTTTTCTCTGTGTATGCATTTGTTTTATTTCCATTTGCTTTAAATTCATTAGCTCGAAAATTTTTAAATGATGGCAGCCACACTCAATTAAGGAAAAAAGATGCATACATATGTGAAAGTGTTTAATATTTAGTATATTAAGATTCAAAAAACATATATATAAAAAAAAATATTTAAAGTATGCACAGACCTAACAAATACAAATCTAGCAAAAAAAAAAAAATCGTAACCAGTAAATTGATCAAACTTTAGCTTTATTTTTTTTAAATTTCTTTTGACTTACTAAACTTTATTTTTAAGAAGATATTTGTATAATGTAATTTAGCAACTGTAAAATGATGTTAAATAAAGCCAAACGTTTTTCAAAAGCAAATAATTTTTTAATAAGACTAGGGGCTACGTGTAGGACGTAAATATTTAATAGGTGTGAACAAAGCTTAAAATTTACAAAGCAACCTTAAAAGTACAAAGTTCGTTAAGGTTAGGTTAGGTTAAGAAGGGTTATGCGCCCAAGGGCGCAACTCCACTCGGAGACCAATGAGGTCCATTGCGAATCCCTTCAGTAGAGGAGCAAAAAGTAAAAAGAGAAAAAAGAGAAGAAAAGAAGAATAATAGAAAACAGACCCAAGGTTCGGTATATTTTTAGAAGCGCAGGACAAATTCCCCCCTACGGCCCCCCAACTGAAACAGCCGTCCTACCTCCCTGACAAACCCCAGCAGATCGGTTGGATCACATCCAGCGATACACCCCAGTTCGTCGTGAAACCTAGCCCCCAACCATTTCTCCCTGGGGCCGTGCATCCTATGACAGTGGCACAGTACATGCTCAACCGTCTCGAGCTCCTCGGCATCTCCGCACAACCTGCAGAAGTCCAGTCTCCCAATGTCCCATTTACCCATAAACGCCCTAACAGAACAATGCCCCGTCAGGAACCCTATCAGAGTCCTGAGACCACTCCTATCCAGTCCTAATAGAACCCTGGTTGCACCTGCGTCCAATCCGGGCCATAAGGCCCTTGACACCCTGCAATCCGTTCTATCCCTCCAGGACCGGTTAACGGCATCACGAAATCTTTCCCGCAACACCCCATAGTAGTGACATAAGGGGGGTTTTACCCCTCTGTCCCTTACCTCTAAGTCCAGATTCGAACCCCCTCTCGCGAGTTCGTCCGCCACCTCGTTGCCATCCACCTTGCAGTGTCCTGGTACCCAACACAGCCTTATTGTGAATGCCAACATGAGCTCTCTCAGAGCATTCCTACATCGAGCAACCAGGCACGATCGCACCGTGTGATTTGTCAATGCCCTTAGCGCAGCCTGACTATCGACGTAGATTGTCACAACAGATCCCCCCACGATGTGATCCAGTATCACTTCCGTAGCCCTCCAGATCGCTAGGATCTCAGCCTGGAAGACACTGCACTCATCCGGGAGTCTGAATGACCTTTTCACGTCAGTGTCGTTAAACAACAACGCGTTTTCACCTATCCGAGTTTCGTTAAATGGAAAAATTCGTTTAAGCGGAAAAAAATTTCTATACAAATATACGACTTTAGTTTCGTATTGTCGTATTTACAATAAAACTATACTACTCAAACACTTTATACACAAGAACTAAACCGTAACATCCCTATACCGTGTTTACAATAATTTTATACCGCCACTTCGCTGTATATTCAAGAATATAGTAATTGTTATTAGATCCACAGCTACAAGTCCAATTTAGTGCTTGTGGTAAGCTTAATAAAGGCGTATATAAGAGAACTTCAGTTCGACCATTACGTGTAATACTTTTAAAGGTACATACATATTTATAAATGCACTAATGATATATTTTTGGTAGATTGTCTTCTTATGCAGTTTAAGGTATAAACAGAGGCAAACATTTTAACAAAAACAAGTCGATGGTTCGCAAACTCCAAAGACAGGCACATTGGAAGAAAAAGTTACAAGTAGTTGGCTAAATACATATGTAAATATATGTACATATTAAATTAAACTTCATTTTCTTCTTTTTTCTTTTATAAATGTTTATTTTACATACATAGAACAATAAATTTTTATAAAAAAAAATTCCATATAAAATTCAAATATACGAACCTGTCACAGAAATCAATTTCGATCAAAAGTTTTTTAATTCCGAAAAAGTTTCTTCAGAAAACGAAAACCGATAAATTTTCTCGGAATTAAAAAAGTTTTGTTTTGGTTGGCACAATATTGCCACATTTTACTTAAAAATAACAAAATTAAAATTTGTTATAATTACGAAAATCGATCAGAGTCTGAAGAAAGTAAAACAAAATCGATCGAAATGCAAATACGGATTCAAAACCATTCCGAACAATTTCTGTGACAGGCCTGATCATCTTTAAAACGTTTTCTTATTTAAGAGGTATTGCTGGGGTACAAAAATTGCAAATACACAACATTGTATGGGAAGTATATTTTCAGTTTATCAACATCGGATCAAGAATATATTAAACTTTTATGTTTACTGATTTAATGTTGTGAATGTAAATTAACGGTTTTGCGACAATATTGAAAACAAGAGTCGGAAGACGGTTATTTGGCGTTATCGTTTTAATGTTGTGATTACGTTGTTAATTCGTGAATCCAATATTGTAAATTTGAATTTACAGTATTGTGGCAACACTAAGGGCCATTATTACAACCTAATGATAAAGTTGCTGATAGTTAACGTGAACAATAGCAATCTTAAACGATAAAGTGACCAATAAGTTTTTTCCATTATTACAACTGTCCGATAAAATAAAAAATGTAATTTATATACTGTGGCAACATTGCAGTATATACCGACTACTTTTGGTTGTTAAAATACGTAGTGGCAACGACTTGCTTTTGTTTCTTTCTTTAAGTTTCTTTCTTTAAGAATTAAATTTTTGTGCTTTATTTTTGTTCTTAATGGTAAATTGTTTTGTTTTTTGTGTTAAATTGTGTTTTTTTTTTAAGTTTGCATAATTAAATTTGACTTAAAACTGCCACTGATGCTACCATATCTTCAGCAGAAAATATGGCATCTTCAAGTTCTTAAAGTTCACTTGTAAAGTTACCATGAGGACAAACCTGATGTTAGCTTATCAGTCACTTTTTAGGTTAATGTTAACTTGTAATAACCAAAAACTATTTATCTGTCAGATAGCATCCTTAAAATAACTATTTGTAAGTTGTAATAATGACCCTAAAAACAACAGTCCGAAGACGCACAATTGCCGTTATCATTTTAATGTTGTGACTACATTGTAAATTTGGTAGACAGTACGTTGTATCGATGTTGATAGTACACACTAGAGATGAGCGATCCCGTGATTTTTAAAGATCACCGTGATTAGTGAATGTGATTTAAAAATCACTGCTCCTTTAAACTGTGATTGTGATCACGGTTTATCAGTTTTCTGTTCTTTTTAAGCAATTGCGGCCAAGCTATATGTACAATGCGCGAGCTTTTGCAGGAGCTTTTGTAAGCACTTTACAAAGAAACAACAACAAATTGTAAGAGCTTTCAAATCTGTGTACTTTCATATACATACAAACATACTTGAACAAATAAATTTTGGCATAAAAAATTCTAATAAGATAGAAGAGAGAATGAAAGGAACAGCAATATTATTCGACATTTCATTCAAAAAACGCTATTACCCACACAAACAGTGAAATATCATAAATTTGTATATGTAACAAAATACAAAAAGAACGACTTAGAAAGTACCTGTTACTTGACAAATTTGGTCACAACTGTGATTCGTGATTTTTCAGTAACAGTGATTAAATCACAGGTACAGAAATATCGCTCATCTCTAGTACACACACTAACGTCGGCACAGCGTCGTGCTGATTGTCTTTTTCTGCCTGTGTACATACAAATTTTTTTCAAAATAATTTTACTGCCGTATTCGGGAAAAAATAGAAAAATTTTTATTTCAAATGTATTTCAAAATAAAAATTTCCATATACATATATTTTTCTTTAAATATATTTGAGATTTAGATAAATTGTTTATGAATACTGCTGTAAATGTTTTAAAACCCATTGCGTACGGTTATTTCTTCCTGAACACGGTAGTTTTTAGGGGGCCGCACGATGATGAAAAAATAAAAGTTAACAATACTATAGATACCTTTCCACCTGTGGTGAAGGCTATGACAGCAACAACAAGAGATACTATGGGTACAAATGAGAGACTGTTAGGTTTTTTTGCTACTTATAAGGGCCCAGAACATAAATAATTTATAGGGTTTGGTATCAATATTGTAGAAACTTATATGCACCCTTCCACCTGTGGTGAAGGGTATAATAAATGTAACACCCAGTTTAGATGATTATTTTTTACATCTCTTTTCCTTAAGAAGGGTTTGACATCGCCACCAAATGCGAGTATTATTTACATACTTTTAAAAAGGTGTGTCGTTTTGTTTACACATCTTTCTTCTCTACACTGTCCGTCAACGAACAAAAAACTTCAAAAAAGGCGTCTAAAACATCATTGTGTGAATTGGTTTTTTACAATTTGTATGCATTTTCGAAAACTTTAGGAGAGACCCTAATCTAAACAACATGGCAAAAACCTATAATAATGTTAAAATCTAGCAGCTATACGAAAAAAAATGTTAAGAGTAACAAACTAAAGATACTTCAAGTAAAACTTGCAACTTATTGTTTATGTCAAACAACTAGCAACAGCTGCAAACCAGCTAAACAACGAATACAACATGAAACAAAAACAACAATGCATTTTATTTAGAAGTGTGCTCGCACACATACATACATTAATGTTTATACAAACATAAATAATAATAATAATAATAAAAAGGAACTCAAGAAGAAGATGACGAGGAAACGATATTAAACACTGACATACAACAGCTTTTGTTGCTCAAAATGGTCACAGAAAATGAATAAAATCTAACCCACTATAATAAAAGAAATGCAACAAGTCCGACCATATGATACCCTACACAACATCACTTAGGGAAAATATTTTGAGAGTGTACGCTATTTGCGACCCATGGACAATCATGGACCCGCCAAAACAATATTATGTTATGAGGTTAACATTTATATAAGAGTTCTTTGCGGCTTCAAGTGATTTTTTGGAGCGGGTTTACATGATACCAATAGTCAAATATGGACCAACCAGTACAGCATTTGGCCATGACATAGTAGTAAATATTGACGCCAAATTTTATTACAATTCCATAAGAAAGTTATGGCTTTAAAAGTAATTTTCGGGAGTGGCATTTTTAAAATAGGTATGTATGTACAGAAAAAATTAAAAATTGTCTCTAATCACAAAATACATAGAATCAAGCAAAAATTTTTTTTTGATTTTGCACCTATTACCTAAATGATTATATTGATTACTAAAAATTGAAAATAATGATTTTTAATTTTAATTAAAAAAATTATCAAAAAACTTTACCGTTTTAAACAATATGTTAATTGATTTCATTAAATAAAGCTCAGGTTTTGACAATTCCCAACAACAATTATACAAGTTTAAATTATTTTATTTTAAACGAAAAAATCAATTAAGGTTTTTTGTTATTTAATTAATATTTTAATTACAAATTTATTTCAAAACTACTTAAATGTTAATTAAATCAAAATAAAATTTTTATTCAACTAAAAAAATAATAGATATAATTGTCACATTAATTAAATTGAAATTCTTTTTAAGCAATTTTTTTTATTAGTGAAAAACCAATGATAATTTTTTCTGTGAGGTCAAATTTTTAAAGAAAATTGTATCGTTTTTAATTGGCCTCATCCTTGTGGCAATTAAAATATATCGAGCCTTTGCTGCAATATATTCATAACTCAAAAACCCTAATTTTAGAGCTAATGTATTTAATTCTTTAATTCCCAGTGGAACATAGGGCCGCCTACTAGCTAATAATGTGGAATTAATCGTCATATGGTTTCTCCTTATTATGAAAAAAATTCATACAAATATCGTGTATACTCAACTCTAGAGAGAATAATTAAACTTTAAGGTGCTAGAAAATTCAAATTTGAGATATGACTCTATTGCATCAAAGGCTCAATATGTACACAATTTTAACAAATTATCTTCAAAACTGACCCCTGTTCTTTGCGCTGTATGTGTTCAAGGACAGCGAGACGGACGGACATCTTAAATGTGACTAAGAAAGTGATTATAAGTCAATATCTATACTAAAAGCTAGATCTTGCACCAGGGATGATAAATTACATTTTCAAAATTGTACTTGATTCCTTAAAAAAAAATTACTTTTTTGACCTTAATTGTATTAAAACCCAAGAAAAATATTGTACTATGAATTTATATTTGAAAACACCTTTGGCATTTAACAAAAGAAAAAAATAACGTAATATATTGAAAACAGTAATTAAAAATCTTTAAATTTGTTAATTTACGAAATAAATTTTATTTGCGACATTGTGGGCCAGGCAGTAAGTTAAAAAAGAATTTAGACGAATACTTAGGTTTATACTTTAGGTTTTTTTAGAGTTGATAGTGGAAAAGGGTACAAATTAGAAAATAAATTTCTTTTGGACGGGGTTTAATGCCTCGCACTAAGAGGCATTAGCCTTCGTCTGAAAATCGTTTTAAAGTATTTATGTATAAAGCACATACGTACTATGTACTTATACATATATACGTAAAAAATTTTTATTTAAAACTTAAAAAATCAGGTTTAGTGCAGGTATGTTTAGACCTAACAAATATTTGACGAAAAAATCCAAAAAAAAAGCATGACCAGCAAACTGATTGAACTTAAGCTTTACTTTTAACAATTTTTATTGACTTTCTTATCTTTATTTGTCAGAAGATAATTGTATAATGTTATTTAGAAACTGTTCAATGATGTTTTATCCAGCAAACGTTTTGCAAAGCAAACAACTATTTATAAAACTAGTGGTTACGTGTAGGAAGTCAAATATTTAATAGGTGTGAACATAACTTTAGGAACATAAAATGATTATTTTTTAAACAGATCAAAGTTCGATTAATTTAGGAAATTAGTTCTTTGACATATTTCTACATAAGTTTTCCATTAATTTAAAACTATAGCGACAAGATTCATTATAATTGAGAAAAATTTTTGTCAGAATTAAAAACATCATTTACATTAAGGCGACTTCTTTGCTTTGTTAGACCAAAAAGTTTCAATGTTAAAGTGTTTGAAATATTTAAATTGTACTAAACATGTCATTGTAGTACTTCAGTACCTTTGCAATACTAATAGTACTGAAAAAAGTACAATTGTTCTAATTTTATCATCCCTGTATTGGACCAATATTTGTATTTGTTACACACATCCCCAGTTGGCCATGTCTGGAAGACATCCTTGACGACGCGTGTACGACCATATAAAATCCTTGAGGACGCGTAGCCGACCGTCCAAGCAAATCGTCGACGACTTTTTCACACAAGTGTCCGGAAAATCGTTCACGACTAAAGAGCGACATCATCGCTCATATGTCGTTGACGATCATATGGGCGACACAGTCCTTAATGATCATATGGGCGACACTGTCGTTGACGATCATATGGGCGACGCTGTCGTTGACGATATATGGGCGACACTGTCGTTGACGATCATATGGGCGACGCTGTCGTTGACGATATATGGGCGACACTGTCATTGACGATATATGAGCGGAAAATATCGTGATTGTGACATTTTAGTTATACTTACCAAATAAATTAACAATACTAAACAAAAAGCCAATCACAATTGTTAAAAAATAACAGAGCAAAACAATAACCTTTACCACGCACTTTGAAGATTCAGCTAAATAATGTTACATGTTTTTTTTGTTTGTGATTGATTTCTTTTGTCGTTATTGCCCCGTTATTTTTAAGAAATATTTGAAGCAAATGTAAGGTATTGCCTATCATCTTTTATTTTTCGCTTATGTTGTCCTCAATCAAGTCTTATTGAAGACAAGATGACCGACAATTGCATGCATTTTGAAGTCAATGTGGTTTGAAACACGGCAAAATACATGCATTGGTCGCTTATGTTGTCCTCATTAAGATATTATTGAAGGCAAAAAACGATTTTAAACACGACAAAATACAAGTTTTGTTACTTAAGTTGTCGTCATCAATGATATATAGGCGACAAATTATAAATTGTCCTGAGGACATCGTAGACGACATTTGCGTCTAGGACCATTTTGCCAACTGGGTCAGTACAAACGCATAATACAGTCTCTACTTTAGTTATGGGCTATAAAAACAAGTGAAAAAGCGATTAATTAGGCGGTGCCGAATCATCATACCCACCACTATTAAACCGAATAAAACGACGGAAAGTTATAAAACACAATGGAAACCGCCAGCTAAAAATATTTTTGCAGAAATATTTAACTATAGAGCGGCTTTTCAGCTGCATGAGATCTAAATGTAATACAAGACAGAAATATTGTTTTTTTTTATTGTGATCCGGTAGATAATTGCATGGCATTTATTTTTTAAATATGATTTCAGGCCTATGACCGCCGCGGCTACGATCCATATGTCCATTCAAGCAGTCCAATTTTTAACCACTTTTTCCAAAAAATCTGGCCGTTTGGCGTCAACGAGGCGTTATATTACACGAATCAGGGGAAAAGTGAACAGGACCACTTCGGGAAATAAAGTTGTAACTAAATTAATTTTGCAATAAATCGATTGTTTAGCGCGCTGTATGTTGCAAGTTGCTCCGTCTTGTTGTAACCAAATCTCGTTGAGGTTTAGCTGATAAATTTTTGGAAAAAAAATTCAGTCATCATGTCTCGATATCGCTCACCATTCACCGTAACGGCAGCTTATTTAATAAGAGCGTGTAAAATGCACCAAACAGTAAATTTCAATGGATGTTATGGTGATTCGATAACGGCGTGAGGATTGTCTTCGCCTCAAATATTTAAATGTTGCTTACTGACGTAGCCATTTAGCCGTAACTTGGGCACCAATTTTAAACTACGAATTCGGGCAGTATTTAACTCTGACAGGTTACACTTCATTTAAGTACATTAAACTTCCTCTTCGTCGAATCGACCAACAAAAAGTTTTTAAATTAAGTATTTTATTAAAAAATTAAATTAAATAAAGCATAAAAAATAAAAGTTTTTCTTCTCTTTCAATATTTGATGGTAATTTTACTCATTTTTGTGTTTAACATTTATTTATTTTTTTTTAAGCTTTCGTCATCCGCTAACGTTGTTGAAAAAAGAGCGTAATTTGAATACACATAAAAAAGTTGTATGGTAAAGTGCAAATGAGCTTCGTCGATTAGACGAACAGTAACCATCCAGAATTTAAGTTTTAAATATGTGTACTTTTATAGGTTTTGCTATTAATTTTGAAAGATACTTTGAAAGATACTTTGAGAGAACATCACTTGCCTTACATGAAAAATTAGTCAGTGAGTCCGAATCATAGCCCCATAGGAACGTAAATGTAAAAATTATAGCTATTTTAAAAATTTTATATTAACAAATGTAATTACGGCCCAAGTTTAACCAAAGGTTAACCAGAAATGAGCTTGCTTAAATGGACATAGCGCTCTATTAACTCCGCGGACAGATTTATTATTATTTTTTTTTTAGTAAATTTCCACAATTTGGAAGCGCTCACAATTCGTGATGACTTGACAACCCTTAAGCATGACATACATTACTCCAGCATACTGGCACAATCAAGTTATGTTGAAAATTTGTACGGATGAATTGTCGACACTACTGCGCACCGTATATATTCAGCCTTATTACGGTTGTCGTTGTAGTAGTTTAAAGAACACAGGTTTTGTGTTACTTAAATTTCTTACAAAAACGACAACGATGCCCGTAATAAGGCTGATTATTTTCAAATACAATATGGGGGATATTTGATAAAGTATTTGTTTTAAAATTTGTTGCTTTAGCAGTTTCTGTCTGCAAAAATCTTATTTCAGTCAAACATTTATATGAGGGCTGGGTACTTTATGAATACTTTATGACAAAAGTATTCTTTCATATAAAATGTAATCAGTTTAAATAATGGACCAATTTAATCCATTTTCAAGTACAAATGAGTCTGTCATTTAAAACTCATTCTTGCCAAATTTTGCCTTCCTCCGTTATTTTCTTTTTCGTGCATTTAACAAGCGGACAGATATGTCAGAATCCAGGATATTTGTACTTTATATTGTCTCCAATGAATATTTTCATGTGTTACAAACGGATGCCAAAATCAATTTACACCCATATATTTAGTGGTATGTATAAAAAACAAACCAAAAATGAGAACTACTTATTTGTATTGCTGCAACTGCTACAATATTACTCATGTACATGCATGCAGTAAGTGAACAACAATAGACTTTTTATATGTCGGTATATAAAAAATGTTGTTCTTTAAAAAAAAAAAACTAAGTTGCAAAAATGTTATTGTTGTATGAAGAAGTAGTACATAAAACTGAAAAACTCTCAAACGAATGTGTTGCAATTCCCTGAAAGTATTTAGACGATTTTTAGAAAATAGAGGCTACAAGGCGTCACTTCTTTCACACTTTCAAAGGATCAAATGAAAATTAAACACATTTTACCAAAACAAAATAAATTGCAATCGTGTGTTCATCATCTAAGACAGGAATGTCAGCGTCATACACAATTGTGTAAGCAAAACTCACATGTACGCTTACGCTCTTTTATTTTGCGAGCGTAAAATATAATTGTTTACTGCAAAACACTCTCATTCAGCGGGAAATATCGCACGGCCTGTTTTTGAGGCCTTTAAACAGAAATAATATATTTATTATTTATTATCTTTGTTTCTGTTTTGTTTTATTTCTGTTTTTAACAAACCTAAAAAATGTTTTGTTGTTTCGAAACTGCAATATAAATTTAGAAGATATTATTGGTAAATAAAAGTAAATTTTTATAGGCTAGTAAAATCTTCTCTTTTTATAATGGTGGTTAATAATTATAGAATATTTTTAAACGTAATGGGGTTATTATTTGCATTAGTATGTGCAATTTAATTTTCATTGCTGGCATTCGCAAAGGTATGTTGAGCACAAAATAAAAAATATTGGAAAGAATTGTATAAGGTTGTAAAAAGACTTCAAATATTGTCAAGTGCTCAATTTTTCCAAAAAATAAGCAAAGTTTCTGCGAAATGCAGGTTTCAAATTAAATTTATTTAAATAATAACTGATAATTGTATTATTATAAATTGCTCTAAAGTTTTCATAGCAAAATATGTATGTTAATTAGGCCTCGTAATAGGCCTTGCAACCGCAGATTTCTCCCGCTTGGAATGTAAGAGACAAGAGTAATCGCACCAACACAATCATAATTGACACCACTGTTCTAAGACGACAATGTTCATTGTTGTAAAGAGAAACACTGCATTTTAGAAAAACCAAATAAAACTCTACTGTCATTTCAACTTCTGAGCGCGAATTGGAAAGTTTATAGTGTGTTGGTCAGAAAAAAGTTTGAGAAGAACTTATCCAGTTTCATCTGTTATTGCACAGCGCTTGTGTCGATGTAGTAAACCGCAATTTTTATAAAAACAAATTTTTGTAATAACAAATATATTATTAAACGTAAAATATTTTTCAAATACATATGTATCCCAGATTTTTATGCAAATGCATATTTGTGGTCGTCAGTCAACATAAACTAAATAACTTTGCGCATCATGAAATTTTATGTAAAATGGCATCGATTTGTTGGCGCATATTTGCTTGTTGCATACTTTGAAAAACAACACTTGTTTTGTATGTTTTATATTGCGATGCACAGTGTAGCAGAAGAGAGAAGAGGCAACAGCGATGGTATTGATTTCTTATGGGAAAATATTTTGCAAAGCAACTCGCAATTTGCCAAATATTAAGAGAAGTAGCCCGATTTATTTCTTCCTCCACAGCCTATGGCAATCAGGTGGGAAACGTGTTTGAAAACAGTTATATATTATGCTGAAAATTTTGATCAACTCAAGGGTGTAGGGGCAGGATTCAACGATGGTGATGCAGTTTCATTAAAAAAGCAAATTAATCAAATATAAAAGCTCAGAAAATGTTTGTGTCTTCAAATTATGGATTTATCTCTGAGACTATACTGAAATTAGAGAAATCGAATCCATTTAGAAGGAAAATTATATTAATTGATAAAGCCATAAATAAATTGTATGCAGTGGAGGGTAACTTTACAAGTTCATATCAAACTTGATAAAGTTTTTAGAAAAATGAAGTATTCAAAACAGTAAAACAAACTACTGGCAAATTCAATTAAAATGTTTACGAAAACAGCGTAGTGGAAAATTAATATACCACAAAGGAACTATCAGCATTAAATCATGTACTGATTACTTCCGTCGCGTTGAACGGTCATTTTCCATGTTTAAAAGCTTTTTGAGGCCAAGCTGCCTTTACTATCCATTTGAAAATATTAAAAAAAATTTATGTATTTACATATGGGTAATTCCATGTCAAATCGACTAAGAGTGGGTCCCCACCCCCTTTGTTTTGAATGAAATTTGTTGTGAAGGTTCCTTTCATCCTATAAGGAACATATATTAACGAAAAAAAATATAAAAAGTTTTTTTTGCAAAAGTTACGTCATATTCAAAATATCATAATATCGCCGAATGTGTTTAGTTTATTTTTTCAATATCTCAAAAACTACTGCACATACGAA
Source organism: Pollenia amentaria (assembly GCA_943735925.1). Classification (NCBI taxonomy): domain Eukaryota; kingdom Metazoa; phylum Arthropoda; class Insecta; order Diptera; family Polleniidae; genus Pollenia; species Pollenia amentaria. Next base: position 219,395,661 of record OX031006.1, on the reverse strand, counting down.
GATGATTTCTATGTCATTTTAAAGAGAATACTTGGGGCTACCAACAATATCTTAAAAAAAATTTAATATCTACAAAATATTAAATTTTAAAAATGGACTAATTCAAAAACCTAATTTTTTTTTTGCTGATTTTTTTTATGTAATTCCTGAAACTGTTTTTTAAAACTCCTGAAATTTTGAAGGAGGTGTTTTTTTTTAAGATAAGATTTTTTTTGCAACCTTTAAAAAATGATACTAAAATAAAATTTTAATATTGTAATTTTGAGAAATAAGTATTTATTACATATGAGAATGGGGGGGTCTGGCTTATCGGACATATGTAGGTTGTGTGAGGACCCAGAGGAGTTGGAAACAGTTAATCACTTTCTGTGCCACTGTCTCAGGTTATAGAACAGCAGACTAAAGTGGCTGGGTAGCAGATTTCTGCACGAATTGGGAGATATCTCGGGCTGCGGGCTCGAGAATTTGAAGGAATTCGTAGTGAGAATGACCTGGTTGCGCGGCAGAAGGCTGGGGCCTAATTCCTGTTTAATGATAACAGTGTGGAACAAATTCAGGTTAGCAAAAGTTAGGTCGATTCTGAGAGTGAGGGGTGAAAATAGAGGCTAAATTAGAAGACCCGTATCGCGGCATTTGTTTATGTTAGTTCGAATTTTTTTTTAATCGACCTTCAACCTTTGCAGTTCAATGCATATTGTTTATATGGTTTTTTCCTATAACTCGTCGACTAATTGATAAATTTTAAATCTGTAAAGGCCAACACTGAACAAAATTGGTACATAAAAAATGAGAAGTAAATTAATATTAAGCTGGAAACGCAAGTTTTTTATTGTGATTCTTTTCTTTTCAAATGAAATTTATTGAAGAAACTGAGAAGCTTATTATCGATTAACCAGAAAGCAAAAAAGTCTTAGTTTTGTGGAAAATATTTTCAGAAGCATGAAAAACAAATAAGTTTTCCAACATTTTGCTTCATAAGCACCACAATAATTTTCTAAATCAATTTTAAAAAATATCAATTAGTCGACGAGTTATAGGCAAAAAACCATATAAACATTATGTATTTGACTGCAAAGTTTGAAGGTCGATTAAAAAAAATTCGAACTAACATAAACAAACGCCGCGATACAGGTCTTCTAATTTAGCCTCTATTTTCTCCCCTCACTCTCAGAATCGACCTAACTTTTGCTAACCTGAATTTGTTCCAAAGTGTAATTCAACTATTTTGGTTTTATGTCAATGCTGTTTGTTGGCTTTGCATATAAAGAACTGAAATTTTTTATATATATTTTTTTTTACTTACGTTTAATGCATTGATAAACTTTTTTAATAGATCTCATTAATTGTTATTTGTTTTACAGCAGGCAAGAATTTTCATGGCTAAATAAATAAGTTAGCCATGAAAATTTTATTTGTTAATTAATTTTGAATTTAATTTTTGAATATTTCACTTAATTCATTTAAAAAATTTTAATTGAATCTTATAAAAATAAATCGATTACTACACGCAGAGAAAAGGCATTTTTAAATGTGGTCACCTACAACCAAACTATTTTTAACGAAAAATTTTGAACATATTATGGTTAATTTAACCATTTGACTGTTACTGACAACCATATTATGGTTAAGTTAGTCCTCCATCACGAAACCACAACCATATTTTAGTTGCCTGGTTAAATATGACAATGAAAATTAAAAAGAAACTGTGATATAGTAGTATTGTTTAAAAATTTCAATTTTATGTTTCGTGTATAAGTTTTCATGTTTTGTTGTGAAATATTCCCAGCAAACAGTAAAGCTTGATGTGAAATTAATAATACTAGAGTTTGGCAAGTGGTCGAAATTCGACCATAATTTTTTATGCAAATATGAAGAAAACATTCATATAAGTATATATGAATTTAAATGTTTAGAGAATTCATTTTTTTTCGTCTTAGTGGATCGTCTACTCAAGTCCGTGAATGTTTAATTTAGTTTTTTAAGTTGAATTATATGAAAAAAGTCAGGAAGTACCAATTGGAAAAGAAAAAGTACAAACATTTCGCTTCTTAAATATAGTTTCTCAATCACTTAAGACTCTGCATGCTGAATTTTATGTTTCTATGTTCAGTATTATTAAAAATTCAAAAAGTACCAGTTAAAGAACGAAAAGTACCAAAAAGCTGTTCTTTACAGATTCTTATTCACTCAGAGCTATGCATGTTTAATTTTATGTTTCTAGGTCCAATACTAACGGATATGCAAGAAGGACCATTTGAAGACCAAAAAAGTTCCCTCTTATAGATTCTCGCCCATTCGGGACATTGCAGGTTTAGTTTTATGTTTCTAGGTCCAATATTAAAGGAAATTAAAAAAGTACCAGTTGTAAATAGAACCTCTCCCTTACAGATTCTTATTCCCTCAGAACAATGCATGCTTAATTTTATGTTTCTAGGTCCAATATTAACTAAAATGCAAAAAGTACCAGTTGAAGAACAGAAAAGTGTCAACATTTTTCATCTTATAGGTTCTCATTCACTCAAGACCTTGCACAAATAATTTTTTATTTCTAAGTTCAATATTACAAAAAATTTAAAAATTACCACACGCAGTACAGAAAAGTAAAAGAAAGTAATTAAATTTCAATACTTTATCAATTGATAAGCTCGTGGCCTCGACTATTGACAAAGTATTGAAAATTAAAAGGTCGAATAAAGATAGTAATATTTGTAATTAAATTTCCTCCTTTCTAAAAATTATTTCGCTTCGTTGAAGTATCAAAAATTTCAGTGTTGTAGTGGGAGACCATAATATATTGCGTTATATGTCAATAAACAGAGAAAAATGTTTTTAAAAAAACGTACCTATGGGTACGATTTTATCCCTTAACACGTTGACTGCCAAAGCCTTTTTAGAATTTTGATCGTTCAGTAGCAGTGTTATTTAACAATTTTGGTCACCTGAGGCCAACAACTTATTTTTGTTCTTTTTTGTTTCTTAGTGCCTAAAAATAAGTTTTGACTACTCGCGACTTTATTTTGGTCCCTAATTTTGCAGTTATAACGGTTTTTTTGAGTCGCACCTTTTCGTGCGACATGGCCTGAGAGAACATAAAACATGTTGTGGGGCCACGTCGCACGAAAATGTGCGACAGTAATTATATTATACTAGTTATGAACTTGCGCGTTCCATGCTACATCAAAATACCTTGTTGGAACATTACGGGCCAACAAAAAGAATTGTCCGGCAGAAGTTATGAAAGCTAATCTGAAAAGAGGCGAGATGGTAGCCCGTGAGGAGGAAAATGGAGTGGTTGTGTTAAAGTGGAAGGACACCAGAGATGTTAGGATTCTTTCGACGAAACACCCTCCTATTATGGTAGCCAATTCGAGCCATCCAAATGTAGACAGTAATGAACCATCCACCAGTACCAACAACCCACCATCCACCAGGAATCGAAAGCAACAAGCTATTGAAAAACCTCTTGCTGTTATTGATTACAATAAATCCAAATTAGGTGTTGACATATCCGATCAGATGACCTCCTACGCCACCACCCTCAGAAGAGGTGTTAAGTGGTACCGCAAAGTGGGTTTTGAACTGTTACTTGGAATGTCTGTCGTAAATGCCTCTATAATATATAAAAAGGCTACAAACAAACAAATTTCAATAACCAAGTTTCGGCAGGAATTTTCAAATGCTTTGTTGGACTTCATGTCTCCAGAACCCATAACAAAAGGAAAACATTTCATAAAAAAACAAAGGACGATAACGGAAAAACAATAAGGCGTGCTTGCGTATTGTGTTATGCCATGTCAAAAAAATCTTCTGATAGGGTAACAGCCAGAAAGAGCTTAAAAAGGACCACCACCTACTGCCCAATATGCCCCAATAAGCCGCAACTATGTGTAGAATGTTTTCCTAAATATTCCCACCAGAAAAATTAATTTTGATAAATTTACATTATATTTGCACTGATCATTTAATTTTTAATTTTAAGTTTATTGTTTTTCTACTGATCTCCAAATTGAATTTCTAATTTTAAGTTTATTGTTTTTAATTTTAAGTTTATTGTTTTTCTACTGATCTCCAAATTGAATTTATAATTTTAAGTTTATTGTTTTTGTACTGATCTTCATTTGGATTTACATACATATATGTATATTTTTATATTTTTTTTGCTCATAAATGAATTGATTTAAAAGAATTAATAAAAAGAAAAATTGAAATTTGCAACTTTTTTATTATCCAAAAAAAAATACCATTAAAAATACACAGCGGCCATGAGAAATACACCAAAATGTTCACCACAGGCCAGAGAATTCAAATTCCATGTAAAATTCCATATTAAAATGTTCGAAAATGTGCGACGTGGCCTCAGGCTAACATTTAGGTGTCGCACGAAAATGTGCGACGTGGCCTCAGGGTAACATCTGGGTGTCGTACGAAAATGTGCGACGTGGACTCAGGGTAACATCTGGGTGTCGCATGAAAACGTGCGACGTGGCAGCCCACGTGTTAAACGTTCGAATTTCGAAAAAGTACCAAATTTATATTTGTATTTTTTAGATAAGATACGAATTTGGTATAGCCTTTATTCCTATACTTATTGGTTTAAAAGCTAAATGGGGAACCCAAAAGTTCCAAAATAGAGGTTAAACCAGTTTACTCTCTGAAAGGGCCGAATTGCAAAGAGAACCAGACACCTGTCCGCTTATTTTTTTAATGAACAACTATAAGTATAAATTTTTTTTTGGGTTTCTATTAGTTTTGGAGATATGAAGTCACCGAATTTTTACCCTTTTTACACTCTTAATAAAATATACATTGTGCACTTCTGTAGGTAGGTAGGTAAATGCCTTTTAAATGGTTTTTTTTTTTGTTTAAATCGGTTGACAAACAGAGACGGAAAGTGTTCTTAACCGGTTTGCCTTTGCCGATTTATATATAGATTTTATTTAACCCATTCTGAAATATATGTTGCTACAAAATGGTTAAATATCATTCAAGACTAATAGCATTTTCAAAAAAAAAAAAAGAGACGACTTTTTGTTAATTTCTTAATATAATTCAAATAAAATCGATATTATTTTTCAGAACTTTTTTTTGCGTTTGCTGGGAATGTAGGGAATATGTATTTCATACTATCACAATGATACAATTTTTACTAACACATTCTCATCACTTAAGTATTTTTTGACAACAGACTTAGGTTTTTGACAACTGAGTTTCATATCTATGTAATCTATGACGTCAGCTTTTTAAGCTAACTTCACGGCAAAATATTTTTCATTGTTTATTTTTCAATTCGTAGTTATGTATATTTCAAAAAGAAATATATACAAAGTTTTCTATAAAATCTAAAAAAAGAAACAACAAAAGAAAATTGTTGCAAATAAAAGGCATTCATAAATAAATATATTTGAATCTCATTGCACACATTAACATTTTTAAAATTTTAATTATTTACTTGCATTTTGCAAAAGAAATTAAAAAAATTAATAATAAACAAGTTAGAGTGCATCCACCGACAGGAGTGGGCTCTATATGATAAATACATATACATATATTATTAACTAAGATTCACAAAAACGAACGTCAGCATTAAAATTGGTTGCGGTTTAGACCTACATTAAATTATTGACCGACAATAAGAAAATTTTATGCGTTTCTTTTGAGAACTTTGAACTGGCTAGAGTAAAATATCATTATTCGTAACAGTTTTAGCCGAACTAAAATGGTTTTTAGGAGGGTAATTTGTATTGGACCTATGGTAAATTATTGCCAAATCATCCCAAAATTCTGAAGACTGATTTCTGGTATAACAAAAAGTAAATTAAATTAAATTTCAATACAGCAGTGTAATTAGTTTTAGCGTTAACAGAAGAGTTTGTTCCCGGGATTTCTCGTCCCGGGAATTCCCGGGATTTTCAGTTGTTTTCAATTCCCGCTTTCCCGGGAATTTATTTATATATATTTATTGAAGAAAATCTTTTTTTAAAAGTTTATTAAATTTAGGTCAGACTTGTGTCTTTAGTTGTTTAATCCATTTCACCACAATATTTAAATTTTCTACAATTTAAGGCTTTTAAACTAATTTTTGAGAATGGGCTTTATATTGGGCCTATGATAAATTATAGACCTATCATAACGAAATTTTATTTCTTGTCCTAGCAAATTGAATTGTAAATATTACAACATTATTATAAAGCTTTGCGGTTTAGGGCGTAGTAAATTGTTTTCCTAGATTGAGTTTCATATTCGGTATTTCAAGTGATTTTGAGTCTTATAAAAGTAGAAAGTAGAAATTTGTGTGCATTTCGACACAAATTTATGTTAGTTTTAGTTGAGTTTTAAGGGAGGTAGTTGCACAGTTGGGTGCATAACTCTTTTCCTAATGAAGCGAATCTGCTGGTATTCAATCCCAACAGCCTAGAAGATCTAGAAACAATTTGACACCCAAATGGCAAAATTAATAAAGGACCAATAATAAAAATACTTTGTGGGAGCTTAATATCACATGGAATGAAAAACTTAGTATACCCTTCATACACCACTGCTGATTAAGGCTATAAAATTGTAAAAAAAATATGTTATTAAATATATGTAGTAAATAAAATTTCTCCTTTCTGTTGAATTTGTTAAACGGTAAAATTGTTTCAGAATTCCTACTTCGTAATGTTGAGTTTTTAGTTCCTAATCACCCTTCCAGAATTTTTATTCGCGTAAGACTAATACTTTCATTCTAATTATGCAAATAAGCTCTAACCTTAAATTTTTACGTTCTTGTTATTTAATAGATACTATATTTAATTCTTTTAAGCGTAATAGCCAATAAGAAATATTAGTTTCATTGGAGAAATAAGTAAATAAATAAATACAAAATTTTGGGCAGGAATCCCGGGATCCCGGGAATTGGATTTTTATTTCCCGCTTTCCCGGGAATCCAAAAAGTGCGGGAATAACAAAACTCTAGTTAACAGTGAATTTCATAAAATTGCATGATATTTTTTCTGGCCATATGAATCTTAGTTCGAAGAAAGTTTACCGCAATATCTATATATGTTATGGTTTAAGGCTAATTTAATTATTTTCCCAAAGTGGGCATTATTTGGTTTTAGGCGCAATAAACTGTTTTCCAGGAGTAGGGTTCATATGTGGCCCAGGGTAAATTATGGACCAACCTTCACGAAATTTGGCAATGTGATTTCTCGTCCTATAAAACTGTGACGTACCGAATTTAAGTATGCTAGCGTTATTTATTGCGGTTTTAGGCGTACTAAACTGTTTTCCGGCAGTATTGTTTATATGGGGCCTAGTGTAAATAATGGACCGATATTCAAAAAATTTTACAGTGTGAATTCTGGTCCTATAAAACTGTGACGTACCAAATTTAAGTATGCTAGCGTTTTTTATTACGGTTTAAGGCGTACTAAACTGTTTTCCGGGAGTAGGGTTTATTTTGGGCCTAGGGTAAATTATGGACCGATCTTCACGAAATTTTACACTGCGATTATAAAACTGTAATATGCCAAATTTTATTATTTTAGCATTACTAATTACATTTTTAGGCGTACTAAAGTTTTGTTTTAATTACAAGGAAATTCTAGGCCTTATTAGCTTAAAAACAACAAAATCTGGAACAGCAATTCACTTAGCCAAACAAAAAATTTAACATGACAATAATTTGTTTTTAAATTAATAATAGTATTTTCCTCTCTTGTAAAAGAAACATGTTATGGTTGAAGAACAACCTTGCTGTTATAAGTGTAAAATATATTTTTGTTATTATTAACCATGACAAGTTCGGAGGTAACCATAATATGGCTATGACTTCTTTATGATGGTCTAATATAGCCATAATATGTTTTCCGGTGGCATTTTTGAATTTTTTTTTTATTGAAAAATGTTTTTTTTTTCTGGGTGCAGAAAGTCTGAGTTTATTTGGTGACAGAGGAATAGAACATGCTCTTATTGTCTCCCATCTCACCAATAACCTCAGGCTTTCTGAAAGAACACTTTCATAGTGTGAACCCAGACTTATAATTTACCATGGGCCCTATATAAAGCTAATTTTCGGAAATCGGCTGGATAAGACTTAAACCGCAACCAGCGTTATCGTTGGTGCTACTAAAGTAGCAATTTGCCACTTTTTCGACTGCTGGGATACTATTTTGCTACTTTTACAAAATACACCCAAAAGTGACACTTTTTGTAATTCTTGCCACTTTTTTCTTAATGAGGAGATACTTTTTTGTACTATCTTCTTTACTTATAATCCCAGCTTTAATGTAAGTTATACTGTTTTTGTATATATGTAAGAAAGCGTTAATCTTTTTTTTATTGTTAAGCGTGGTAAGCTTATGTATATCCTGCGAATAATTTATATGTATACTTAAAGGAGAATTCGCAAGAAGGTGAAGGCGTCACCTTCAGTGTAGTTCTTTCATGTAAACACACATCTTTATTTACTAGCAATATTTTTGTCAATCGTGCCATAAAAGCAGTGTTGTTTTAGAGTGAACTCGCTTTGCTTACTTTAATGCGCATACCATGATGAAGTAAATACATGGTATATAGAATACGTATGCCATGGTGTACGGAACGTACTTTAAACTTATGTTTGTTTGAATCAGGGTTGTTTTTCCATCTTAGTCGCCAATTTATACACCGAAAATCGCCAAATTTAATTTTCTTTCGATTTTTGTTTGTTAACGTCTAGAGTTGCTATTTTGTTGCAGCAATTCTTGGCTACTGGTGTGAGGGGTGAACAAATTGGGGAGAGGTTCTCAGTTTAAGGTACTCTGCAGTTCCGTTTTTTTTTTTTTTTTTTTTTTTATTTTTTTTGGTTATACTCACACTTTTTACTTTAAATTAGCTGTAGGTATATTTTCATTTATATATAAAATATAAAAGGGAGAAGAGGAAAGACAAGATAACACAACAATTGCAAAACTATAATTTCATAATTTGAACACTAATGCCATTTCAAAGCAGAATTTTTAAAAGTGGCAGCCACAAAAATTGCAAGTCTGGACGATAACTTAAGAAAAATTAGACCAAAATCGCAAAATTTAATTTTTTTATAACACTGCATTTACACATGAAAGTACTTGCATGGAATTCCTTTATTCGTATTATAAATAAAAATTGCAATAAGTTGTGAATCAAAATCAAAACTTGCCAACCGATTTTCATGGTTTCTGGCTTATTTTATTCGATAAATTATAAAAATTTAAAATTTTTGTTCTTATAATTTTTTTAAGTTAATTTTTAGAAATAAAAATAACAAAAATTTTTCTTTAAAAAATCGACCAACACTATTTTCTGAATATATCCGAAACTGTAAAAAAAAAAAAAAAAAAAAAAATAATGTAAAGATGGCTTAAAGGGAATGGGTGGTACTCATAATCAAAACAAAGTATGCTTTGAACTAAAACCGGCTTTAAGTGTATGTAAACACCATTGTTCAAAAGTATACTTTAGAAAAAGTCCACATTATTTTTTACTATATATCATTCGCTGTTAATTGCATCCAAATCGGACAAATCGTTCTCAATTCAAGGTGAAATCTATTAGCATAATGGCCTTATGTGTCTTACGACTTTCATGATATATGTCGTCTTTATTTGTAATATACCTGGGGGCAAATTACGGCATTCGATATCGATCGAAATTTCCATTTAAATTGTATTGTAGTTTCGATCGATATATAATGCCGTAATTTGGCCCCTGGCTTTCAGGTAAATGATAAAAATGTAAAATTTTTGCCCGTATAATTTTTGTATGAAAAATGGTACTAATTTTGCAAAAATTTATCCGAAATGATTGAAAATATAAAAATTTGGAACACTCAAAGGAAATTTTATTTCTAATTTTCTGTAATTATTTTGATGAAAATTGGACAAATCGTTCTCTAGTTATGATAAAATATATTAGCATAACCGTCTTATTTGGGGCGAAATATTGGTTTAGGTCATAAAGAAAGCTAGACGAGGTTGAACCAATCTGTAAAGAGATTTGGATTCGGCACGATAAAATTAATTAAAATTCCATAACAAAGTTCTTGCCTCCGACTTTTTTATGCGATAAGTGTTAATATATAATGTTTTCTTATTTGTTTGTTATCTGAAATTTTAAATAAATTAATAAAAATACGTGGAAAAATGTAATTTGGCGTAGGTATTTTGATTTTAAAAGAGGCGCCCCTTATTTTGATATCCCCTTTTTTGGTACTTTTTGAAAATATCCAACGGTAACGCTGACCGCCAGGGCTGTCAGATGTGGCGATTTCTCGCCAAACGTGGCGATTTTCAAACTTGTTTGGCGACCTAATTTTCAATTTGGCGACATGGCGATTTTTTGGCGATTTATAAAATAGTTGGCGATTTTGTTGGCTATTTTTGATGAACCATGAATTTTTTTTTAAATTTGTTAAATGCAATAGGAAGATATTATATTTTTTTTATTCTAGTATTTCAATGTATGAAATTTGATGTATTCATATTTATGACAAGTATTTAAAACTAAATAATGTTGAAATGGCTTATGAAGATAATGAAAATCTTCGAGAAAATGTTTTTCACATTTAAATGTGCACTTGAAGGAGGTAATAAGTAGAATTCTTTAAAAAATTAATATAATTAACGTTTATGAACATTTTTCCATTATAAAATATGACAAAATATCACAGATAAAATTCGTTGTTGTTAAAGATATTTTAAAGATTTTTATGAATCCTAACTTACCTTTGCATGTTAATGAAAAACAATGAGAGAAATACCGTTTGTTAAAAGAGAATTTTAATGATGATACTCAATCTAATTTAAATCAGTTTAGGCCAATATTTAATAGCTACAAGAATACGGCAGCTACGTACCATTTAAAGGAACTTGCATGGGCTGTTCTTTATATGCTGGTTTTTACAACTAGTAATGCCTGTGTAGAAATAATGAACTCCACTAAAATTCGCCTTTGAAGTAGAATGCGACATGAAGTTTTCGACACATTTTCACGAGTTAAAAGTTATATGAATGTAAAAAGTACAGGTTGCATTTCTTTTGTACCTTCACAATGTATTTCAAAAAAAAACACACAAAAGAGAGTCTTCTCGCTGAAGTATATAGCGTTTTAGATATATCATAGAACTGCAACTACATACAATTGTATTTGTTTAATACTTACCGCAAAAATTATTTTTTTGTCGCTTTGAGTAGACTACTATAAAATATTTTAAACATTGCGTTACTTATTTATTTTTACTTTGTTCTAAATAAAAATTAAACAAAATATATCTTGGCGACTTTTTTTTAATTTTGGCGGATTTTAGCGATACTGAAAAAAATTTTTTTTTTGGGATTCATAAAAAAATTTTTTAATTATTCTAAAAATACATATATTATTGTCAAAAACTAAAAAATAAATGCTTTGGCGATTTTGGCGATTTTTGACATTGAATTTGGCGAAAAAGTTCAAAATCAATCTGACAACCCTGCTGACCGCAACAAATATTGATATTGTGGTGAAATTTTGTTGGACAATGCTATGTTTCCACGGTACGTGCTTCGCTCTCTATTCATGCTTCACACCCTAATCATGAACGCAACAACTTGCTTCGCCATACAAAATATTGAGAGCGAATCAGGTAGATTCATATTGAATCTACTTGCGAAGCAGGAAAAATTCCTCTCCTCTCTAATATTTATTGCAAGTTTATCTGAACTAGCTGAATAAATCGTTTGTGTTAGCGTTGTCAACTCGGTGCGTTTTGTACCATTGTTGGTGCTGTTTTATACTTTTTATAATGATGAAAATATTAGCTTTATTAATTTGGAATAGTTATTATAAATTTGTGATCTCATTTTAACAAGATCTAAACAGAATTTATTAAATGAATGTACGAAAATGTATCGCCTTTTTTATTAAGTTTTTTTTTGGTATTTTTTTCTAAATATATTCAGGGGTGGTCTGGAAATCGAAAAAACGCAAGTATTTTGAAGTTCTTTTTAATACACTCTTAATCCCATTTTTTATAATTTTCTTATAGAATTCTGTATAATAAGAGAAATATTTGTATTGTATTGTATTGGAATTTCTTCTACTACAAAAATCTTTTTAAAAAAACGACTTTTAAATTCTTGCGTTTTGCGGTTTCGATTTCCAGAACACCTCTGATTATCAAAGGCTGTTTTATTGTTATATTTTTAATATGAAAGTAATAAACTTCTGAAAACAAACATTATTTTTAAAATATTTTAATAAAAGGATAAATAGATAACTATTGTTAATTTTGAATCCGTACTATTAAACGTAGATCCCTTTTAAAAAAGTATTGTATAGAATTTATGCAATTAAAAATAATTTGTTATCTAATACAAATGAATACAAGCAAATTTGTTTATTTTGTTTATGTTTTTTTTTTCTTTTTTCTAAAAAAACCTGAACTGCAAAAGGCTGTTTTATTCTTATACAGTAGAATCGCGAAATGTTTCAGGGGTTGTATAGTTTTCGAATTATTAACTTTTCTAAGCGGTATTTTATTCTAAAAAATGCAATAATAAATAAAGATTTTTCCAAAATAACATACAAAATTTATTTAAATTACTTTAATATCAAAAAATTTCGGTACATGTAATGTTTTCCTGTGTGCTTTTTCCTATGTGTTTTCCATAGCGTCGAGAAATTTTTGGCATTTCATTTTTATTTTTGAGATGGCTACTTCAAAAGTACCACTTTCTGCTTAAAATCTAATCTGATTTGGGATGTTTTGCCCTGATTTGTTGACATTTTTTATTAATACGCTCAGAAAAGTGTTTGGAACTAAAACAAAATTTCAGATTTTTGTTTTAAATGTAAGTCAAACGAATGAGTTGTGCGCTCTTGTTCTAAAACAAGCAGTTACAGTTTAGGGCCAACCATAATAAACATAATCTTGCTTAACCTTCTGTCAAAAATTAACAAAAACAAAAAAAATAACATTTGATTCCTTACGGAATGTGCGATCGGTTTCGCATTTTGCTTAAGCAAATGTCAGTTTCAAAAAAGTTAACAAAAATATGGTTCAATATGGTTTTACCCATATGCTATACATGTATTCGAACAGTTGCTTAAGCCAACTTAAGCACATTATATTTCGGTCTTTTTAGAGCGGCACAGGGGCGCTAAAATTTGGTGAGATTAACTTTTTCGCGATTATACTGTATTTTTAATATTAAACTATTATGCAAAATTAATTCAATAAGCTTTTAAAATAAAAAAAGAAAGTCTAAACTTGCTGCTTTTTTTAAATTAAGTGCTTTTTCTCCATTTTGGCGCGTTTCAAAAATTCACAGTTACCAACGCTGATTTTTTTATTAAAGACAACTGTCAAATCGAAGCAAGTAGACAAGTCGTGTAAACACCATGATTCATTCGCATGATTCAGAGAGCGAAGCAGGTATTTCAAGTCGTCGTGGAAACTCAAGACACGAGTTCAACATAGATAATGTTTGAAATAAATTTGCATGTGCCCGGCAAATAAAAAACTGAAATGGCAAGCTGCTTTATTCAGCAATTTGTTTCTTTCTTTCTATCCTCTTACAACTACAATTAGTGTTGGAAAAAAACCAGCCAATTGTTGGGGAATGTTAGAAAGAAAAATTCGCTGTTTATTTTTGTGGCTTTGCAGCGTTGCCATTTGTCAAGATTTCCCTTTTTTTGCAAGTATTTTGAGATCCCAAAAAAGTTTTTAAATTATTTAAAGTATTTCAAGTTTTTTTTATAAATACTTAAAGTTTTTCCAGTTTTTTTATAAATACATAACTTAAAATTTGCAGTTTATTGGATAAAATATATTAAATGATGTTTCGGTTGCAATGAAATATTTTTGAATACGTAGTAAAATATGAGTATGTAAGTTTTGAAAGTTTTAAAAAATTGATGTAAACAATAATACCTACCTTAAAAATCCCAAAGATATTTATTTAGATGCTGAAGTAATTTCAGCACTAGCTTCATATAAATTATCTGAAAATGATGAAACAGACTTTAGAGTTCATTGCTTAAAGTTTTATGTTGAACTTTGCAATGGACTGTTAAAAAGGTTCGATTTTGATACCGACATCCTTAAACATGTTGAAGTTTTAGCACCTTTTAATGTAATAAAAGGTGACCAAAAAAGTATTGCTCACGTATGTGCTATTTTCCCAAATGTTGTAGATGTAAGTGATATTCAAGAAGTTGATGATGATTGGCGTGAGCTACTCCATTTTGATTTTTCGGAACATAATTAACAAAAAGAGCAAAATATTGAGAATTTTTGGGAGGAAGTATTTAAAGAAAGGCGTTGTGATGAGTCCGAAGTTTTTCCATATTTAAAAAAATTAGTTTATTCAATTTTGTCGTTACCAATGTCTACAGCAAATGTAGACCGTATTTTCTCAAAAATTAATTTAAACAAAAAAAGTGTTAGAAACAAATTAGAAATACCAACTTTATGTGGTATTTTACGAACAAAAGAATTTTTGGAAAAAAATAACAGTGATTGTATAAACTTTAAGCAATCAAAAGAAATGGTTTTAAATTTTAATAAGACAATGTACAAATAAAAAATGTATGTGATAATATGCGATATTTTTAAAAGATCGCCTAAATGAATTTTATTTTATGTATTGTTATTATATGTCATGTTTTTTTTTTTAATATGTTTTTATGTACGTAGTTCCTTGTAAACTATTTTATATTTATCAAAAATTATTTTCGGGAATGAAATATTTTATTAATTAATTCATTTATTAATGATGTGCTAATAATCCCAATTTTTGAATGAAAATACTGAAATTTATTGTTGTGGGAAAGCTAGTTCCTATGCGCATTTCGCTGGTTGCTTAGGCCAGCTCGTCAGGAAACTTTTTCCAAATACTTTAGAAAAGCTAAAAATATTGTACAAGTAAGACCATAAAGTGAATAAGAATTTTAAAACACTCAGGTCTTAAATGTAACAATATCAAAGCTTCAACAAAGTCACAACAATAAACCGTCAATCTTTTCTTTCTTACATTCCCCTACAATTGGCTGGTTTTTTTCCAACACGAATTGTATGAATTAATTAATAAAATATTTCATTCCCGAAAATAATTTTTGATAATAAATTTGCATGTGCCCGGCAAATAAAAAACTGAAATGGCAAGCTGCTTTATTTAAGCAACTTGTTTTTTTAATTTTGTTTTTTTCTTTCTATCCTCTTACAACTACAATTCGTGTTGGAAAAAACCCAGCCAATTGTAGGGGAATGTAAGAAAGAAAAAATTGACGATTTATTGTTGTGACTTTGTTGAAGCTTTGATATTGTTACATTTAAGAGCTGAGTGTTTTAAAATTCTTATTCACTTTATGGTCTTACTTGTATAATATTTTTAGCTTTTCTAAAGTATTTGGAAAAAGTTTCCTGACGAGCTGGCCTAAGCAACCAGCGAAATGCGCATAGAAACTAGCTTTCCCACAACAATAAATTTCAGTATTTTCATTCAAAAATTGGGATTATTAGCACATCATTAATAAATGAATTAATTAATATTTTATATTTATTTTTTTTATATCTTTAAATAAAATGAATTCCTAATACATTTCGGTATTTTCTTTTAAAAATTTGGCACTTTTGAAAAAAAGTTTTTTTTTGCGAAAACAAGTTTTTTTTCTGAGATAACAAGATTTTTTTTTAAAAATATATGGTAACTCTGTGGCTTTGTTGAAGCTTTGATATTGTTACAAGTGAGACCTGAGTGTTAAAAATTCCTATTCACTTTATGGTCTTGCTTGTACAATATTTTTAGCTTTTCTAAAGTATTTGGAAAAAGTTTCCTGACGAGTTGGCCTAATCAATTAGTGAAATTCGCATAGAAACGAGCTTTCCCTCAAGAATAAATTTCAGTATTTTTAATCATAAATAAAGATTGGGATATTAGTACATCATTAATAAATGAATTAATTAATAATAAATATTTCATTCCCGAAAATAATTTTTGAGATTTACCAAATTTATAAAAAATTTTGTTCAAAATCTCCCGGGAATCCCGAAACAACAACAACAATTTAATATCCCGGAAATTCTAGGGAACAAGCCCTAGTGGCGATTAGTGCTTTCTAGATAGGAATAATAATAAAAATAGACAACGACACCGACACAGTTAGGCTTGTTAACTGACGGCATATTAGAGTTATTATAATTTGCTGATACTATTGGCGATGATTACAGTAGAACAGTGACAAGCAAATGCTTGCAGGGGTTTTTATTTTATATGTTTGTTTATGTAAATGCTTTCATTTGAGATATAGGAGTGTGTTCCTGTAAAATTTGTATACATATAAAAAACAATTACTCTATATTATGATGATGGACCGTAGAGAAAACATTGCAGTGGTTTTTATACATATGAATGTGTGTGTGTATCCACTTTGATGTGTTTGCGAAACTTTTGTGACATATGCTCCGAGTTTTATGAATTCTTAATTTGAATGCCCATTGTTGGGAAAATAATAAGAAATTCCAGAAATTCAAATGAAACAAAGAGTAACCTACTGATCTCAGTTCCTTTAAAGCACTTATGTTCTAATTTTCTTGCGTACAACTATCACAATGTTTTAATTTAAGACTTTTAAATCGTAGTAAATTTAATTTAACTAAATACCATTCTGATTTATTATTTTTATTTCTAGTATTAATTTACCTTACCGCTATACCTTAATAGCAAGTTTTTATTAATTTTTTGTTGTGTTAAATATACAAAAACCAAAACTCCTTTAAGGTTTTAGGAATATCTTTTTCAAAATATGCACAAACGGGCGGACAGCGTTTAAGCTTTTTTAAAACTATATTACGAGGGCGGGTCAAAAGGTCCCTGACTTTTTAAATGAAGCTCAAGTTTTTGGTTCATGAAATCATTCCTTTTGTCAACGTAGTCTTCTTTAAGCTGTATACACTTTGTCAAACATTTGTCTTTAATTTTTGGTTCCTTCCAAAAAGAATAAATTTGTCAGGAAATAAAAAAGATATATTTTTTGTGAAATGATTTCATCGTAAGAGTAAAATCTCTTTCGGCCAAATAATTTCTTCAGTTTTGGGAACAAAAAATAGTCACTTGGGGCGAAGCCCGTTGAATAGGGCGGGTGAGGGAGCAATTGATAGACTTATTCATCGATTTTCGCAATGGAATCACAGTTGCCATATTTGATGATTTATCGTCATTTTAACGATTTTTGTACATTGTCTATTGACGATTTGACGATTTATGGCCTATATATGACGATTTTTCAAATGATAGATTTTGTACCTATGAACAAAAGAACTTCTTTTATACATTCGTATATTTGGTTGGCAGTAATTTTCATGTATAAGCAGTTCATCATACAAAATATGGTTTACAGTCTTTGGCGTTCATTTTTTCGTTGGCTCTGTATTGGAATATTTTCGCTTTGCATTCTGGTAATAGATTTTTTTCAACTATATTTTTAACCATTTTTTTTTTAAAGCACTGAAGCAGGATTTCTGATGTGTAAATTCGGTGTTCGATATGTCCTCGTGCAAAATTGCAATTACTGTTGCTGCAATTTTTTAAAATTCTGCTTTGAAATTGCATTGTTCTGCCGATTATAAAGTTCCAGTCTCGCAATTTTTATATTATTTTTTTGTTTTTCCCCTTCTACTTAATATATTTTAGATGTTAATAAAAATACACCTACAGCCAACTTCAAGTTGAAAATTGTGAGAATTACAAAACAAAACTGATTGGCATGAAACTGAGTACCCCTCGCAAATTTTCTCATCCCTTCTACCGATAAACTTAAGAATTTCTGCAACAAAAATTGCAAGTCTGGACGGTGACTTATCTCTCACTTCATGTGGCACCCAATTTTCGTACTTTTCATGAATGCTCATACTAGAGTTTCTTTGCGAGAAAGAATTCCCGGGACTTTTTTATTTTAACAAATTCCGGGAAATTTTGGGCTCCATTTCTATATAATAAATTTTTAAGCTTTAAAATAGTGAAAATTGTCTTTAGACAACACTTTTTTACATTTTGTAAGCTTCCCAACACATTCTGAAAAGTCATTTGTCAGCTGTGATCAATTCAGTGCAAATAGTCAACAAATATGCATAAAAATTATTTCGCAAATTTAATTTTTTGTAACTTTAAAAAAAACGAATTTAGAATAAAGCGATCGACTTCATAATTTTACGGTAAGTATATAACATATTATATTCTAGTTTAATAATGTATTTAATTTGAAAAAAATAAAAATATTGTGTTTTTAAAACGAAATAGTGAAGACCGCCTTCTGACGGTCTTGCCGGTTTATGTATACAAAAATTTCCCGCTCTTTTGTTTATAAAAACACTATTGTTTGCCTAATGTGTTATTATTTGCACGCTTTTATTACACTATTGTGTTAAAGATGGATCCTACTAAGCATGCTTATAAGAAAAAGATAAATTTGGAGAAAATGTTTGGTGAACAATTGCTCGAGTTCATCGATTCTGTAGAGAGTTCTGTAGACAGCACAGATAAAAGTTTTGATAGTGAAGACAGCTTGGCTAATGTGGCCTATGTTTTGGATAGTATCGAGTCCGATACATTGCCAGCGAATGCAGAACAGGCCATAGAAGAATGCGTTCAAAAGATGGCAATAGCCGACACCACTGATGCTTTCATTGAAGTTGTAGCAACGCTCGAAACCATTGCGGCACAAGGACCGTCGACATCAACTGCAAGCACAACAAAAGCTTCCTTCAAATACAAAAGAGCACGATCTCCATTGCCAATAGCTGAATCTACTGGACCATCAGTCAAACCAAGTCCTGGTGGTTTGGTTGGAGGTAGTTATGATGGTATTAAGCTTTTCTTATAAATATTAATTATTTATTTTTTATAAACAGCTTTAAACGAAATAACTAAAAACTCCAAAGAGCTCACCAAACTTGTATGGTGCAAAACCTCGATGTGTTTACATGTGAACGAGGTAGCATTTCGAGGCGATTCATCACTTCCATTGGCCGTAAAAAATCTCAAAACACTAATGGAATTCTTCAATTACTTTATCACTGATGGTATAATTGAACTAATCGTTGTAGAGACAAATCGTTATGCTCTGGAAAAAAATATAAACACAATGTTTAGTACAGGTTCTACTAAAATAAGACATTACATAGGCATAATGTTGTACATGTCAGTATACCACTTTCGTAATTTAGAAAGCTATTGGCGGAAAATGCCTTCTTGCCGATTCAGTATGCCATCTAAAAGATTTTTTGCCATCAAGAAATATTTATCATTTCAAGATGAATCACAGCGAAAAAAGAAAGGTGAACCGGGCTATGATCTACTGTTCCGCATCTCCACTTTGGCCAACAAAATAAACGACCGATTTGACTCAATCCCAAAAACAGCTAGACTATGCGTTGACGAACATATGTGCATCACAAATACAAAACACCACCTCCGTCAATACATGCCCAATAAGCCGCATAAGTGGGGAATTAAATTGTTCGTGCTACGTGATACAAACGGTTTCGCCTACCGTTTTGAAATCTGTAGGGCGACCATCTGCTCAAAATCATGATGAGCCTTTATCACCACAGCCTGGGACATCAGGTGTTGGGAAAAGAGCTATTCATCAAGTTACTGATGTTCGGTTCGATGGTGTCGATCACTTTCCTATTTGGGTGGACAGAAAAGCCAAAAAAAGGTGCAAACATTGCAAGCAATCGGACACCCAAGTCGTTTGTTCCAAATGCGACCTTCAATTATGCGGTCAGATTGATAAAAATTGTTTTCTTAATAAAACTTTTTCTATAAATAAAATTTTCCTGTGCTATTTTTTACATGCAAACCGGCAATACCGTCTGTAGACCGTCTTTAATTTTTTTTACCTGGCGTCCGTCCAGAATGTTTTTCACATCTAAAAATTAAAATATTAAAATATTTTTATATTCATTATGACATGAATTAAAATGTCTTTCTAAATTAAATTTTGCTGTTCGTGATAACGTACAATTACATATCAAGCATTCGGGCTTGCCAAACAATTTTCGGCAAACAAGAAATCAAACTCCCATTCTGTCTTGAACATTTCTCGCAGCACGAGCACGGTGTAGTACTTTTGCCGGGCTCTGGTATACACAATTGTGCATAGAAATGGATTTCCCTGGTCTATTTATTCAAAAATAAAATAAATTACATGGGAATTATAACGTGAAAAAGTTATTTTAGTAAAAAGTTAGGGTATTCATAGTGGTAAGTAAAATAGAAAGGGTATTCACGTTGTTGGGTTACTCATACTTCAAACATCTGTGCATACATTTTAATTCTGGCTAATGGTATATAATAATTTTCTACAAAATACCAAATGCGCACCTGAGTTTGCCTGCAAAAATTTATAAAGTCATTATAACAGGTCAAAGTTGCGTTAAATAAATACCATAAATTAGTAAGGTTAACTCTTTGGACTCGGTCATATAATTGTAGCATAAAAAAAAGTAAGCAATAAAAATAGTCCTAAACAATAAAGTGTCATTAATACATCAATAAAACACATCTTCTTACACAAAAATTTTACCTGCTGTCACATTTGCTTTTATGTGTATAGGTTTACACATAAATTGTAGGAAAACAAGACTTTTTTAACTTGTTTTTTAAATATTTTTACCTACTTAAGAAAAGTGTTTTCAAAGAAAACACGATTGGTACAGAAACAAAAATATTTTTACAAGCACAAAATACCAACAAATTCTTGTGGCTATTTTTTTCTTAATAATTTCTGCATTTAGGTACGTCTTTTTAACGAAAGAAAAAGGGACCCTTTTACAGGCATCAAAGAATTTTTTTTCACAAACAAAACACATATCGCAAAACAATGTAGATATTATTTGAAAATTTAAAATTTTTGTTGATTAGGATTCACGTTACATATGTATGTATTTTTATATAATTTTACAAAATTAAAAATGACGTATCATCAAATACATATATAATTTTTTTTTAACAGCATAATGTATAATCAAACTCAAGAAAAAAATTAGCAGAGTTTTTAATTCTTTTTATAAGAACACATTAATATTTTTAAACACCAAAACTGGTTAATCTTTTTTATAACTATAGTGAAATTAGTGATCAGATAATAATTTATATAATATAATATAAAAAAAATATAATATAATAAAAAAAAATTTCGGCAAACAAAAAATCAAATTCCCATTCTGTCTTGAACATTTCTCGCAGTGTTATTCTTAAGCAAGCGTCAACAGAACCTTCTTGTTTGAATGTTCGTACGAGAATAAATGATTTTGTTTGTTTTTTACAAAGTGAGAGCGAATGTTATTGTGAGAAAAAAAGCACGGTGTAGTACTTTTGCTGGGCTCTGATTTTAAGAGACTGTGATAAAAGAAAAGAGTAAAATAAAGTCAAATCTACATCGACTTTAGTTGTGTTTATTAACCAGGGATGTCAGCGTCATACACAATTGTGTCAGCAAAACTCACATGTACGCTTACGCTCTTTTATTTTGCGAGCGTAAAATATAATTTTTTACTGCAAAACACTCTCATTCACAGGGCTATATCACACGGCCTGTTTTGAGGCCCCTTAAAAGAAATAATATATTTATTATTTATTATCTTTGTTTATGTTTTGTTTTATTTCTGTTTTTAACATTGTACAATGATTGACAAATAATATCTACATTGTTTTGCATTTATGCTAACGATATGTGTTTTGTTTGTGAAAAAAAATTCTTTGATGCCTGTTAAAGGGTCCCTTTTTCTTTCGTTAAAAAGACGTACCTAAATGCAGAAATTATTAAGAAAAAAATAGCCACAAGAATTTGTTGGTATTTTGTGCTTGTAAAAATATTTTTCTTTCTGTACCAATCGCGTCGGTGGGTTTTTTTCTCTGAAAACACTTTTCTTAAGTAATTAAAAATATTTAAAAAAGTCTTGTTTTCCTACAATTTATGTGCAAACCTATACACATAAAAGCAAATGTGACAGCAGGTAAAATTTTTCGGTAAGAAGATGTGTATTATTGATGTATTAATGAAACTTTATTGTTTAACGTCCACAAACCTAAAAAATGTTTTGTTGTTTCGAAACTGCAATTTAAATTTAGAAGATATTATTGTTAAATAGAAGTATATTTTTATAGGCTAGTAAAATCTTCTCTTTTTATAATGGTGGTTAATAATTATAGAATATTTTTAAACTTAATGGAGTTATTATTTGCATTAGCATGTGCAAATGAATTTTCATTGTTGGCATTTGCAAAGGTATGTTGAGCACCAAATTAAAAATATTAGAAAGAATTTAATAAGGTAGTAAAATGACTTCAAATATTGTCAAATGCTCAATTTTTCCAAAAAATAAGCAAAGTTTCTGCGAAATGCAGGTTCCAAATTAAATTTATTTAAATAATAACTGAGTGTGTCTGTCCATAACTCAACATATTTCGATAATTGTATTATTATTAATTGCTCTAAAGTCTTCATAGCAAAAGATGTATGTTAATTAGGCCTCGTAATAGGCCTCGCAACCGCAGATTCCTCCCGCTGAGAATGAAAGAGACAAGAGTATTCGCACCAATACAATCATAATTGACACCACTGTTCTAAATCCAAAATGTCATATGCACTGTACACAGAGAAATAACATGTAAGAAAGAAAAATTTACGGTTTATTGTTGTGTCTTTGTTGAAGCTTTGATATTGTTACATGTAAGACCTGAGTGTTTAAAATTATTATTCACTTACTTGTATAATATCTTTAGCTTTTCTAAAGTATTTGGAAAAAGTTTCCTGACGAGCTGGCCTAAGCAACCAGCGAAATGCGCATAGGAACTAGCTTTCCCACAACAATAAATTTCAGTGTTTTCATTCAAAAATTGGGATTTTTAGCACATCATTAAGAAATGAGTTAATTAATAACACATGATATTGTTTGTACGTGTTCAGACGATATGTAAAAATTTAACATGTGAAAACGTGACAATCCACATGACAAATACACAAGGCGAATTCATACAGGTGACATTTTCGAGTCATCTGTTTATTGTTTATTTATTTGTGTGTATGAATGTCAAGCTTTGTTTACATTTTGTGAACAAATAAGTTAAAATTTAAAATTTAATATAACACTAAATACTTGAAAAAAAAACTTATTTAAATTTTATAAAACAAAAAAAAAGTGAATATCTATATATATAAAAATGAAAAATGTTTGTATGTTTGTTTGTTTGTTGGCTTATAGACTCCTAAACTACTGAACCGATTTTCCTGAAATTTTTACAGTAACATCCTATGGCGGAAATAACTCCCATAGGATGCATATATTAAATATCGCTCAACTGAAGAACTATTAAAGGGACAGTCTTCAAACGTGGTTAAAGCTACTATTATGGTAAAATATAAATTTCAATATAAAAATGGGCGGGGTTGACAGGGGAGGAGCAGTACCCCTCATAGATAGAAATATACTTAAGAGCCGCTGCACGCATTTTGTTGAACTTTTGGTAGTAGGATCTTCAGAGCCCCAAAATTTAAATAAAATAGCAGCGGGGGAAGTGGTACCCACCATAGGACGCCAATGGTTAATATCGCTTATCTTAAGAACTTTTATAGTGAGAATGTTAAAACTTTGCAGAAGTCTCTCTTATGGTATACTACACTTTTGAAAATAAAAATAAAGCGGGTAGGCGCAAGGGGGGAAATACCTTCCATAGGATGCATAAATTAAATATCGGGAATTATTTCTTTTCATAAGCAACTTTATTATATTCAACATTTTTAATTTTTCGAATTTATTCTATGAGTTAAATTTCAGTTATGTATTTTATAAAGCTTTTTGTAATAGCTCTATTCCTTAAATTTTTTTAGAAATGACTTTATACACTACCAGACTATTAAATTATATTTTCTTATTTTACCTTAGCTTTCCGTTGGATAGCAATTAGAGTTTTTTTATTCCCGCACTTTTTGGATTCCCGGGAAAGCGGGAAATAAATATCAAATTCCCGGGTTCCCGGGATTCCCGCCCAAATTTTTTTATTTATTTATTTACTTATTTCTCCAATGCAACTAATATTTCTTACTGGCTATTACGCTTAAAATAATTAAATCTAGTATCTATTATATAATAAAAACGAAAAAATTTAAGATTTAAGTAATTTTAAGACACTTAAGAGGTTATTTACTAAAATTTTTTACAAATTTGTAGCAATTGTTAATGGAAAGTGTTAATTAACCCAAAAAATTTGCAAGTTGGGAGCGTCAAAAGAGAGAAAAAAAATTGAGAGACAAAAAATTTTTACTTGCAAGAATTTTTGAAACAACATGTTTTTGTTTTCGCTTAGAAAACAAACTTTTCCAAAAGAAGTTTTAAATAAGGATATTTTGCCAAATTAATAAGCTAATGTTGATTTTTAAAATTATTAAAAATATTTATGCGATAAGAAATCATACTTATGTTTAACTTAGGACAGATATTACGATATTTTTATTGCTAAATAAAATAACGAACTTGTTAAAAAAAATCCCTTATGTATTTTGTTTTGCTTTTAACCGATCAGATGTTGTTATTAGTACTGTGAGTATAATGGTTTCCTAGATACCCGATACTAAAAACTATTGAAGTTTAATACCCGATTAGTTAAAAACTTGTTTGCAAATTAAATTATTTACAAAATTAAAGATTCTTATTAATATTTTAATTATGCTTTAAGTTCATTGAATTTAATTTTCATTAAATTATTTTTATGAAGACAGGAATTTAACAACATGAAATCAATTAAAATTTTATTGATAATTTTTCATTCTTGACTGCGCTGAGATTTGAACCCAGGCTTTGATGGACAGGTTGCCCATACGTTTTACTCACTCGGATATTGAAGCCGAATGACGTCAATAGTCAAACATCAATCTTTAAACCAAATGGTATTTTACCTAAGTAGATCAAAATTTGCTTTTGAATGAATGATTATCTATTTTTGCAAGTGCACGTGCATAAAAAAACTGAACTGGCAAATTGTTTTTATTTTGGTTTCTTGCGAAAACAATAAAAGCAATTTGTTTTTAGTCTGTTTTTTCTTTACCAACTTACAAATACAATTAATTTTGGGAGCATTCCAACTAATTGCAGTGGGGAATGTAAGAAGAGATAAACACACTGTTTTATTGTTGGTATTTTGTTTAAGCTTTGATATCGTTGCAAACAAGACGTTTTGAGTGTTTGTAGGTAATTCTCATTCCCTCTGTAGTTTTGTTTGCTGATAGCTTTTTTAAAATTATTTAGGAGAACATTTTCTAATGATCTGGCCTAAGCAACCAGTGAAATGCGCATAAGAACAGCTTATCCTCCAACAATAAATTTGAGTATTTTTATCAATTATAAAAAAGGGAATTAAGCACAACAAATAAAATGTGTTAATGAAAAAAATTATGTATTCCCAAAAACAATTTTTTTGATAAACTAATAATTATAATAATAAAAAAAAAAAAAAAAATTTTAATGGATATTTAGACAGTTTTTGTCAGTGTTCTGCTTATTTAAAACATAAACGTCAACATTTTGTTTGAAGTTTTTGGGATGGTCTTTTTTGAATTCTCAGTATTTTGATTTAAGTTCCAGGGCTGTGGAGTCATCAGAAAAAAGTACTAAAAGTACTACGACTCCAAACTCAGAAATTTTTGAAATGCGGTTCCAACTCCGACTCACGACTCCAACTCCTACTCCTTATTTGACTTTAAACTCTTCTAATATCCTCCATCACTAGTGGTAAATGAGGGTATACTAAGTTTGCCATACGGTTTGAAACTTTTTTTAATCGAAGACCCCATAAAGAATATAAATTTTGGTTTCTTGAGTAAGTCTTAGTCGATTATCCATGCCCGTCTGTTGAAAACAGGCTCACTTTCGAAAAACTCAAAAGATAAGAACAATGTTGGTGTCAAATTGCTTCTAGTTATCCTAAGCAGTTTAGGATTGAAATCCAGTAAAATCCGATATTAGGATCAGAGTTATGAATCAAGAACCACCACCCTAAAAAAATTACAATTTTGTTACAAAAACTAGCATAAAAGGTGGCATAATGTACGGCATGATATAAGGTTTTGCACAAACTCGTTCTATGATTATGAAGTTATACTGTACGTCTAAAACCGCAATAAATATTGTCATTATTTAAAATGTGCTACGTCATAGTTTTATGGGACTAGAAATCACACTGTCAAATTTCGTAAGGATCAGTCCATAATTTATCCTAGGCCGCATATAAAACCTACTCTCGGAAATCAGTTTAGTATGTTAAAAAACGTAATAAATAATGCTATTGTAATACAATTTGCTACATTAAAGATTTATAAGACTGAAAATCGCCCTATAAAATTTTCTGAAGCTCGGTCCATTATTTACCATACAATGTCCAATGTCATGTTCACTCTGGGAAATTATTTAAATACGCCTAAAACCATAGCAGATATAGATATTGTGGTAAAATTTGGTCTAATTTTTATTTATATGACCAGAAATAATGTCATAAAATTTTCTGATTATCGGTCGATATTTACCTTAGATCACATATTAAGCAGCCTTCTGAAAAGCACTTTAAACGCTGAAATAAATTTCACTACTGTTTTGAAATTTGTTCCATTTAAATTCTTAATAACAGAAATCACTCTACAGGATTTCGTGATGATTAGTCCATAATTTACCATTGGTCCAATATAAATGCCCTTCCTGAAAATTATTTTAGTATGGCATGAACTTTTACGAATCATTATACAATTGTATTTAAGTTTGTTCAAATTGCTAGAAATAAAAGCATAACACTATCTGATTATCGTCCAATTGGTTCAAACCGGAAACAATTTTTATACTGACCTCCGTTTTTATAAAGATTAATAAATACTTTATAGCTCACATATATTCTAACTGTCGGTGGAGGGTATTAAAGATTCGGCACAGCCGAGTATAGAACTCTAACTTGTTTTTAATGCAATACATTTTAAATGGTAAAATAAAGCAAGAAAATTATTCCGAAAAATTTTAAATCGAATTTTTATTTTGGAAAATATTAGAAAAATTTTTTTAATACGGCATTTACATTACATCGAAATCTAGTAGATTTAATTTGAAATCTTCCTCCAAATCTATTTCGTTTACATTATACTTGTTTGACATTAGCGAGATTTGGTTTTCACAACAAAAACCGCCGACTGAAAGTTTTTTGTGTAACACATACTTACATATAAAAGAATAGGCAATTAAAAATTTGCATTACATTTTCTTTATAATCAACTTCATTTATTTTATTAATATTATTTGTCATTTGCATTTTTTTTACTATTTTACAAAATGTTTGAATTTTCTTTTTAAATTTTAACAAGCAGCTATTATTGTTTTTGTTTTGTTTTTTGTTAAAATGTCATTGTTTTCTTGTGCAGGGAAGTAGTTTTTAGTGCTATATGGGAAAAAACATAGTTGCATCAATAAGTACTACTAGATTTCGTCAAAACCTAGTTACGGAGTAGATTTTGTTTTGTACGGGAAATCTAGCCAAAAACAACTAGATTTGGCTCGAAATCTCGAAAGTACTAGATTTCGTTGTAGTGTAAATTGGCTATTAGACTCTTTTGTCAAAAAATTTTGGAGTCGGAGTCACGAGTTTTTGTAGGTACTTCGACTCCGACTCCGGTGCAAAACCCTCAACTACGACGCTTCAACTCCGACTCCACAGCCCTGGTTTCTTCGGGAACATTGATGTTCATATATCACTCCCATTTGAAATTAAAAGTTATAGGTAAAGTATTTTATCAGCAAACACTTGCAAACAAAAATAAACTTTAACCAACCATCGTTGACGAAAAGGAAGTTTTTGACAATTTCAAAAAGAAACCAAAAATTTTATGTAGATGTAAATAAGTTTTATGTCTCAAATATATTTAGTACTTTATACCTCAAAACTAATTAGTGTAAAAGTCAAGATAAAAGCACCACTATTAAAGAGTGGGTGGAGTAATAAGTCAGTTGAATTAGGTTGAAGAGAATGTGTTGGTGGCTGGTGAATAATATAATAGTCGGTTATAAAATATTTTTATAACATATTCAAACTACTGATATTATGAACATTTTATATTATAAAGCCAGATCATTACAAATACTTTTAGAAAAAAATTATTGTGGAGTTAAAAAATATAAAATGAAAAACTTTTTGAAAATATTTTTTTTTTTATTTTTTTTTTTTTTAACGAAAAAAAATTTATAAAAGGACTTATTTGATTAAGATTAGATTATTTATCTTTTTGTTTTTATTAATATTATTTTATATTAATTTAATTATTATTACAAATAAATAAAAAAAATTTATTTGTCAACATCTCTATAGAAAAAGTGATTTTATTCCTGGGATTAACATATTGTGGGTATTACAGTATCGAGGGAATGAAATGCTAGTTAGGTATGTTATATACCGTCGGAAAGGTCAATTTGTTTAGTTTCTCAGCATAAGTTTTATTTTTAAGATTTTAGAAATACTTACACACAAATAGGAAAAAATTGAAAATAGTGCATTTGCTAAAAATTTAAAAACCATCGTCTTGAGTTAGAAATTATTCTTTTTTATACATAAACCACTCGCGGCCCAAATAGCGACCAGAACTAACTTAAAGGAAAAGACCTAAGCTTTCTTTTGAGCAAAAAAACAAAACAAGAAAAAAATACCCTTTAAAAAAAAATACAAAATAAGTTTTAAACTTTAAAAAAAACATTTAAAAAAAACAAAAAATAAGAAATAGCTATCTAATTTGTTTGAGACAAATTTTGCTAACACCATTACATAATAAGTTACATGGATGAGAAAGAACACCGGTTTGGCCAACATGTTAAATTTTGACCCCTCTAACTCAGAAACTTTTTGACTGATCTTGTTAAAAATTTGTGTCTAAACTACTAATCAATAGGACTAACCTTGGTACAAATTTCATTCAAATCGGAAGACATCGATTTCAAAATAAAATATTGCACAGTTTACTTGTATAGTATGTGGCACAGGTTTCGTTTACCAGCTGTGTATAATACGGCATTATATAAATAAAAATTTTTTTGTATTCTTTACTTTTTTTAAAATTTTTTTATTGTAGAATTAACTGCCGGTCCTTCGATTTCAAACGAAAACTTCGTTCGCATAACTAACCTTAAAGTCTGAATATTAAAATTGGTTTTTGTTTTAAATAAAAGTTAAGCGAATGAAAGTTTCGTTCGAAATCGAGAGACAGGCAGTAAATTTGAAATTAAAAAAAAAAAACAATAAAAAGTTAGAATGGAATAACATGTAATATGTTTGTACATATGAAAATATATATTGACATAGGTATATTAAGTTGTTTAATTTGGTCATAACTTCAGGCTTTGACGTGCGTTACGTATGCAAAATCGATTCTATTTGACATTAATTTGAAAATAATTAGCATGGTATAATATTAAATGAATTACGTCTAATTTTACCAAGTTCAGTTAAAACTACCTATTACTTTAACTTCCAGTTAACAATATGTTTTGGATAGTTATTACTGATAGTAAATTATAATTGAACTTGGTGAAATTGGCCGTTGGTATTTTATAGTCTTAAAATTGGGAAATAAAATTTAAAAGAAGTAAGAGTGGTATATTTGGCTATGCCGAACCTTTAACACGCTTCACTGAGAGTTCAAATAATTCAGGAGTGGGCGTTTTATGGGATCTTTAAATTATAAGCCAATCTTCATAAAACCTAACCTCGCAATAGTATAATGCGGTGAGTAATTCAAATAAAATATTCTGATTTGTTTCAGAAATATTATTAGGTGCATTAAAGTGAGCAGATTTTATGTTGAACCGAAATCGTTTAAAATGCATCGCTCACCAAAAATATTAAAAAAAAAGCTTAACTTAAACCGAATCTCTATACAATAATATAATTTTATACGAATTTAATGATTTTTTAAATGATTTTAGGAAGGACGCTTTACATACGGCCTATGGTAAATAATACACCGATCTTCACAACATTTTACTGCGATCTCCGGTCATATAAAACGAATTCGTCCTAAACTTAATGCGAATCGGTACATTCTGTTACAACTTTTAATTTTTGCTAATTTTTGTGAAAAAAAATGTAAACTTTTGATGGAGGTTGTTCCACATTTGGGTTCAAAACTCTTTTTCTATTAAGCCGATTTCAATAAGATTATAATCCCAAACTGCTTAGAGGAACAAAAATCAATATGGCTTAAAATCAATACGGTTTTTTTCTGTTTCGTATTTCGAACGTAAGTGTATTTCAACAAGACAGACAGGCAAGCGGACATGAATAAATCGACTAAGAATTACACAAGTACCAAGGCTCCTAGATGAATCTTAAAAAAGTTTCACACGGTTTGATAAACTACCCAATAAAAAATTGAGCTTCGGACGAAGCAGGTTTGTAGCGAAGAAACGTAAAAGTATCACTTACCATATCGCTTACGGAAGACATGAATTCTATATGGCGAGTTCCCATCTTGAAGCATTACATTTTTGACGCAGAAAGCGCTTTATTTAGCGCATATAACAATTGGTAAATGTAACGGTCAATTCTGCACAATGAATTTTTTGTTACAGTTATTATTTTATATGCTTCTTTACAAACCTGCTTCGTAGTAAGGCAATGTCGACGCTCTTCAAGTTGTATATATTTGGGTAAGTACCCACTCATTCACCACTAGTGGTAGAGGGTATAACAATCACATAATTTTTTTAACATTAAAAACAAATTAAAATAGATACAAAAATTGATCTTAGTTAATCAAAAAAATAACGCAGCTTTGCAAAATTTATATTGAATCACATTTAAAAGTTAACTCTGTTAAAACAATTAAATTCCAATACGTTCACAACTTATTTTTAAAATATTAAAAATAATAATATCATTTAAGAAACACAAAACAGTATTAATATTTATGTACATGTCTGCACATCTAGTAAAAAGCTATAAATTAATTGAAAAAATAAAAAATATCACTTAATCTAAAAAAATGGTTAAAAAAAAAAGTGCTAAATAATTTTGGGAAAATGCAGAAAAAAGTGCTATATTCTAGAAGCGTTTTTTCATGCTAAAAGAGTCTAAAAAATGCTAGATCTAGCATTAAAAATGCTAAATTGACAACAGTGCCCAAAAGTAATCCTTTATAATTTGACCAATCACAACCAAAAAACTAATAACCTTTTTTATACTTAAAAGTTTTTTTAAAATATGTAGGTACAAAAAGAAACAAAGAGTATAGAAATACAAGAAAAAAGAGACAAAGAATTTACAAATCAACTTTCAAAAAGGTTCTTGCTTCGGCAGAACATATACTAAAATTGGAACGATACAGAGAAGATTAGCATGGCCCCTGCGCAAGGATGACACGCAAAATCGTGAAGCGCTCCACATTTTTCAGCGAAAAACTCTAATATTGAAATATTACAACGATACCAGTCTAAAACTCTGCGACTTATTACTCAAGCACCTTGGTTTATAACAAACACGGCCATACATAATGATCTCAACATACCTACAGTTAAGGACACCATAAAAAACTTTAGTTCCAGATACCTTTTGAGACTGAGCAATCATAATAACTTATTAGCCATTAGCCTACTAGATGAAACAGAAGAAGTTCGTAGACTGAAAAGACTACATGTTTTAGATTTGCCTTTTACTTAATTTATTTAACATACAGTGAAAAGATACCATAAATATAAGAAAATAAGTTGTAGAGTTATTGAATTAAAGTTCAATAACAGCTGTTATTTTTTAAGTATTATAAAATTTGCTTATTGTTGTATAAACAGATTGTAAATAAAGAAATTCATGAAGAAAAAAAAAAACTTTCAAAAAGGTTAAAACACATTATGTAATTTAAACTGCTCTTATATGCATGTGAAATCTAATGGAATTTTTGTTGAAAACGTGTCCACAATAATAAATTTTTCGAAATGTAAGAAAGCATTTAATAAAGAGTGTTTTGGCTGCATAAAAGCATTTATAGGTCTAACACTGTAATAACAATATGTGTAATAATATATGTAATATTAAAGGTAATCACGATGGCCATTGTGCAAATTTGCAATTTGTAAATTTGCAGTGCATATAATTATTGATCGTGAGCATGCAAATTTTATTTTTTGTGCAAATGTGTTATTTCTCTAAAAATTTATTCTGGCAAAACAAATAACTTCTGGCAGCACTAGCATAAGTTGTCAAAAATCGTGATTTGTTTACAATTATACACAAGCGTTTTAGCAAGGCGAATTCATGTATACGGTGGTGTCGATACTACAACAAGTAACAACACCAAAAACACAGCAATGTATTATTTTTGTTGCTTTCGTTGATCGATATGTCAAAAACACAAGCAACTTTTGACATTTCTCTCTCTAAATAAGAAAAATACGTGGCACAGCTGTGCTTTCAACGCCACCTGATAAATGAATTCGCCTTGCGTTTTAGCTTTTATTTTATTTTTGCGCTCAAGCGATCACAAACAATTTTAATAAAAAAAATTTTATTTTTGAAAATAAAAAAAAATATGGCGGTCCGTATGTCAAAAGTTGTTGTTTATTTTCATTTAGAACTGAACAAATACGCACTACGGTTATTGCTCAATGCTTTTTTAGTGCAAACGAAGCAAAATGAAGCAAATTGCAGATACGTACACTTTGTTGTTGTAAATGTGTGTATTTTTGCACCCATTTGCATCGTTTGCACACTTTACACGTCGTAATTACAAACGACTTCGCTTAAATAATGTATAAAACTCATTTAATTTCATGGAGACGTTACGTGACAAAAAGTTTACTTTTCTTTGAAAGTGCCCACATTGAGCTCCAACAAAAAATGCAACAAATAAACATAAAACACTTTAGCAATGTCGTTACTTTTTTAACACCTAAAATCACACAAATCAGATTAAATAAATACTTATTGCTCAAAATTACAATATTAAAATTTTATTTTAGGATTATTTTGTACAGGTTGCAAAAGAAAAAAAAATCACATCTTTAAAAAAAACACCTCCTTCAAAGTTTCAGGATTTAGTTTTTAGTCAGTAGTTTTTAAGATATTGAGAAAATAAACTCAACACATTTGGCTATTTCGGCGAAATTATGATATATTGAATATGACGTAACGTTTGCAAAAAACAATTTTTTCAATTTTTTTTCGTTAATATATGTTCCTTATAGGATGTAAGGAACCTTCCCAACAAATTTCATTCAAGTCGAAAGGGGTCGGGTCCCCCTCTTGGTCGATTTGACATGGAATTACCCAAATACATATACATATGTATATATTTACATACATTTTATTGATATTTGGATTTTCCATGGATTTCACATTGAAATTATTCTTAAAATGTTATAGTATTACCGGCTATCTAACAAACATTAATGGAATATATTGCAAATTGATTTGAATAATCATTTAAAATCATATAATAATAACTTATTTAAATCATTATATTAAAGTATTTGTTAGTAACGTATAATTATGTCTTATTTAAGATATAATAATAAAGTTATTATTTAATTAGTATTGTTGTTATTTTATTGAACTGTTAATAGGTTTTAATCCAATTTTCGATATTTTATTCAGGCTTAAGTTCATTGAATCTAATTTTCATTAAATTTTTTTTTTTTTTTTTGATGAGGAAAGATATTTTACAACATGAAATGAATTTAAATTTATTGATAATTTTTCATTCTTGACAGAGCTGGGAACTGAACTAATAATGCAAAAAGTTGCAAATACAGCTACAAAGTTAATGAATTCAGCAAGTCATTAAAATTATGATTGCAAATAAAGTTTTTGCTGGGGAGTGTATATGCAAAAACAGAAAAATAAAAAAACGCGAGTCGTGGTGATTTAAAAAAAAAAGTATAGATTTGTGATCAGGACTCTTTTAGAATTGAGAAAAATAATCTTTGTGAAATTTTTTTTAGTGAAATTAAAAGCTCGTTTCAAAATACATATTTACACACAAACATCTGAAATTTTTTGTTTCCTTTGCATTCGAACAAAATACAGTTTTTCATAACACGCCGCAGTACAAAACATTTACAATTCATGCACACGTTCTCAAAACGTTATAGACAAGTATTAGATCTTAGATTTACATAAGAAAGTCCTACATTTAATCCTTAGATAATGCTATATAAAATTTATTATTGTTTATCTTTGCCTCAAATAAGGATAATTTCTTTAAATAAATCTTATCGAAAATCTCACATCTAAAAATTCTTGTATCGAAATAGTACACAATCCTGCTCAATCTGACCACCTGACACCAACCACAAATGGCTTTGTTTTACAACTATTAGAACATGTTCTGACGACAGAACACATGCTAAAGTAACCTGTATTTACAACAAATAATATCAAATACTATTATGTAAGAGTGTGTTTAGCATACCAACAACAATAATGGGAGCAACGAAGAACAATTACTACAAGGACAGTAGCAACAAAACCAGCCATAATAATAAAAATATCTGCAACACCTGAAGTAATAATTAGACAACAAACTGTGCTAGAAATAATAACAAAAAAACTTTTAATTGCTTGCAAAATAACACAAAGCCAACAAAAACAACACTAAAAACAATGACTATTTAAATAAAACAAAAAATAAACAAAAAAGTACACAAAAACTGACACACAAAAATACTTCTGCAGTAAAAAACACAAAAACTATAAACAAAATTTGTTACCATAATTAAGACATTAAAAAGGGTCTGGTCAACAGATTCGAACGCAAGGAATGGTTGGATTTAAAAAAAAAAAATTAAAAGATGACGATGAGTTTTTAAACGACTATAACAGATGTCACGATAGAGGATAATGCATAAAATTTACCAATTTGAATTATTTTTTACTGTCGCTAATCGGCCAATACAGAGTGAAGACATTTAAGATTGATTTTTTCGAAAATCTTAGGAAATTTTCGACATATATAAATGTTTTTTATCTTAATTGAATCACTAAGTGCAGAAATTGAACTACTGACATTTACTTCATGTTAATGTTAAGAAACCTGTGTAAAAAGTTAATCTTAGACAACTTCAAATTAAAGTCAGTTCTCCCCTCTAGGAACTACAAATAAAAAACTTGCATTTATTATTATTAACCACATAGTTTTAATTGATTTTCTCAAAATGTTTTGAAGTAATTCCCTTTCTGCACTTTGCGATTCAATTATGCACCCAGAGTGTGTAGTTTCAATAAGTATTTAAAGAGATGTCTGCTTGAAATTGGTCACATTTTTTTATACAGTTCTTCTGCCAAGAAAACAAAGTTGAAAGTTTTCAAGATCTTGAAATTCTATTTTCATAAGCGGGCGAAGGTGATTTTGGGATGCCGTAAAAAATTTAGTAACCACAGCTAAATCCACTTTAATAAAGAACTAGAAAGCTTATGATTTTTTAGGTTGTACTTCGAGATAAAATTTATGAAATAAACTTTTTTTATAGATTCAAGAAGAAAACACATTATTTTCATGTTTAAATCTTAATCAATTTTACTTTTTAAACTTTAAAAAGTAAATTTCTCACTTCTCATTTAGTTTATATTCTTAGCTAAATATGTACATTAAGTTTTTAAAGTCAAAATCATATCGGGCATGGTGGTGGTGTTTTATAATTTTAACTTTGTAAGGTGTGAAACAGGTAAGTAAATTAATTATAATAATATTCTTCTTCTAATTTCAGTTTTGATTTATTTAAAGTACGAATTCGGGATTAAATAAACTTTATAACACTTGACTTAAGTACATTTTGAAATTGATTCAATCTAAGTTTTACTTAAATCAATCTCAATTTCGGATTATTTTAAGTTCGAATCCGGGACTGAATATGGATAACTAGAGTATTTCGCGATTGAATAATCCGTAATTGAATCAATCTTTCTGTACTTGATTCAAGAAAATCCGTACTCACCGTACTATTGATACCGCTTCGGACTGATTTGAGTACGGATGGATTGATTTTTCTTTTGAGTGCAGCAAACACCACAGAATTAAGAGAAAAAGTTTACAGATTAATTGGGACCCATGGGCAATAATGGACCCACCAGAAAAAATTATCTTAAGAGTTTAAGATTAATGTTCTTTGATATCTTTGTCTATATGAGATTTGTTTGCATTTAAATGCACTTAGAAAGGGGATTTATATCGAACTTTCGGTTAATTTTGGGCCTTCGGTCAAGACCGGTAACTGGGTGATAGGGACTCATGCGGAGAAAATGGGTCTTGATTATAACGACTTCTGTAGCAGTTGTCATGATGATGAGGAGGAGAAGACGATGTTTCCCTTTCTCTGCCAATGCCCCTGTCTCGAGGATATAACCATTGGGCATTTTTGCCCAATTTGAAATTGACATGTTTGAAATTGACTGAACATGACTGAAATCGATCTCTCAGTTTTGCATGGAGTCGGGTGGTTCGAGGCTGCAGTGATGTTTGAGCATAAGTCTGGTGGATACTGGCTGACTCTTGTTACTAGCTAAGGACATCACAAAGGCACCGCTATAAGGACCCAAGTGAGCCGTCCTCGTGGCCCATTGAACATAACCTTACATAATTTTTGTAGGTCTATTTTTAGGAAATTAAAAGTGATATCAAATTAATGTCGATCTCTACAACTTACAAAACGAAAAATACTTTAGTTTCCGAGACTATCGCCCTCTTCCACTGTTTAAATTAATGAAACTTTTGGTTTTTGTATAAAAAAAAGATTTTTTGATAAGTTAATAAAATTGTATAGGACGCAAAAGTGGTCATAGAATTAATTCTTTTTCGTTTTGAAAAATGTGTATTACAAAAAATGCCCATCTTAAGGAGGGATATAAAACTCATTCCTTTTGCCTCAGAGTTTTTAGTTTACGAAATGAATGAAATAAAGGATTTATAATTATGTGTATATAAAATTTGTTTGATAAATAGTATATCTGAACCACTTTTAATTTAAAATTATCATGATTTACGCGGTATGGTTTCCAATTTTTTGGGCTGGATGTACTTTTAAGCCATAATTGACCGGACTAAAAACTAATAAACTAATATTTAAACGAACACGCCAACATTTAAATTTACTGGCACGAATGACGTGCATACATTTCCGTTAAAGCGCAAATTGATGAATAATAAAGAACTTGAAAATGTGATATTTTCGTTTTTTTTTTATTATTATTATAGTATTTCGATCCATTATGGCTTCAAAATATTGCAATCAAGTGGTCAATAGAAAAAAATTCTAAAACTATGGATTTTGTTATTAATTGTGTACAAAATATCTTCCGAAATGATAATAATGGGTGAAAACCGTTTAAATTTTTTTCAAAAAAAAAAAAAAGCCTTAGCTCTGATCGATTATAACTTAGGCATTTTTTATTCGATCAAACTATTTGCATTATAGACCAACACCTACATGATTTTTATGAAAATATGTAAAAAATGTTTTCAATGACGACCAGTGTAATCGATCGCAAATACGTTTTGCGTGTGCTTTATTCTGTGGCGACAATGTAAATATTTTGCTATATTGAGTGTTTGGCATTAGTGGTATTTTCTTACTCTATTCTATTTGGCTGAAGCAGATAATGTCTAGTTGAACCCAGAATAGCTTCATAAGAATTTTGCTAGCCAATTTCACTAAGAACTCTCTTATAAATGAAGTGTTATTTTAGATGTTGATACGTACACAATATATTTTTAAGTTTTTGTATTAATAAAAATTCACTGAAACAATCCCTGATGATGATGATGAAAAGGAATATTTATTTACAAAAAAAAACACTGGCCTCGAGCTTGATTAATTTTTATTTATTTATAAATAAAAAACTTTAATCTAAATTTTTCAAAAACTAATATTTTTACATTTTGTTCATTTTAGTACCAAGTAGGGATGCCAAACGGTAAATCCCGAAATCCCGGGATTTTTCGCGATCGATAAATCCCGAATTCCGGGATATGAGTCCCGGGATTTTTTACATATCAACTTTTATGTACAAAACTGTACGTTTTTATTGAATTTTTATACTATATACAAAAAAAATATTAAAAATTATACCTGAGTTATATTTTTTATTGCAAATAATTCTTATTTTTGAGTTTAATTTTTGTTTTTGGCACACAGCGAGTATTTAAAATTTTGCTTGATATATGACGACTATTTCTGGATTTTTGTATTTTGCTTAATACAAACCATTATTTTTAGTAGAAACGATATTTAAAGATTCACCTCTCAAGCCTTTTTTTACAATTACGTTTAGCAAGTTCAGCTTTGGCTTAAGACATAGTACCAAAATAAAAATGATTATTTTTATGCAAAATATAGAAATCAAGAAATAATTGTTATATATCAAGCAAAAAATAAAAATTATTCACGATCCAAAATAAAAATCCCGAAAATTTCCAAAATCCCGAATCCTGGGATTTTCAAACATCAGTCCTGATTGGCATCCCTAGTACCAAGTCACAGAATTACCCTAAGCATTTGCTTATAAATATGGCGCATACGCAACCATAAACTTGGTATATAGCATGCTCTTAAAAGTATGCTACACTAGTGTAATTTGAGTAGTGCTACAGTACGTATGACGCATATTTAATATAAAAAATTAAAAACGCATACGCCATAACATTTCTTTGCATTTTAAAATTGCCAAATAATTTTATAGGTATACAATGTTGCTTACTTTTAAATTCGTTTTCAAAAATCTGTCCACGTCTTGTTTGCGTGTTAACTGTGTAATAAAATTTATTACAACTAAATTGTCTAAATTTTTGGATTTCTTCAAAATTATTCAAAATTTGTTTGCCAAAAAGGAAACTTCTGATGAAGTTTTTTTATCTTGTTTATTTTTTGTATCTAATGAAAGCACTAAACGTACCTCAGGTGTAAATATTTGGATGGCCAAAAACAAATTCGGGCAAACTTTTACTACAACAACTTCTGGAAATTTTCTTTTTTTTATTGTAAACAAGTAAGAACAAAAAATTATGTATAAATATTTTAAAAGAAAAACTTTGTTTATATTCGAATACATTTGATAACTGATAACTACAACAACAAAAAAACTTGGAAATATGTATTTTTAAAATGTTAACTTACCAGATCATTAAAAACCCCCTATCGTTGAACACATGAATAATTCCATAAAAAAATCACTAAAATTTGTAAAAGTAAATTGAAAGCCAGCTCCTTTATACAAATTGCATGAGCAAGTGCTTCAAGGTTTTTCTTTTCTTTTTTGCTTTCACTGCTTGTTTTTGGTTATTGTCTTTTAAAAAATATACGACCATCTTTTCAGTAGCACATGCACTTGGGCTGTTACCGTGGAAAACATTGAACAACTTTAAAACAAAAAAAAAAAATTGCAACAAAACGGAAATTTTGAAACATTTCCTACATTTTTAAACTTTTTCCTTTTTATTCATCATTTTAAGAAACGCAAAAACAATAAGAACTACTGAAAAGGAACAACAAAAATAGAAGAAGCAACTTTTGTGATGCCTTTTACATTTTGTGCATATAAATTTATTTATTTCCGTTGATTTAATTTTTTTAAGTTTTAGCATTTTAATGTTATTTTTGAAGGTAAATGAAAAGAAAAATAAATTGCACGAAAACAAGAGATAAATATTTTGCAAAAATTAAGATTGTGCCAAAAAAGTTATTGATAATAAAAGAAAATAAATTATGAAGGCAAAGTTTTTAAAACAGATGGTCTTTTATAAATATTATTTAAAATAAGTTTAATTAAATCAGGCTTTAAAAGGAGTTCGATCGCGACCGTGATGAGCGACAGACGCATTACGGAGATCAGAATAATTATAGAGTGTTACAAACATAGCTTTGACCTTAGTGTTACAAGTATAGACTTGTTATTAGTTATTTTCTGTTTAAATCTGAGAAAAAAAAAAACTAAGTGCATAAGCAGTGTAATAAAATGAGTCTGAGCTTGTTGCTCAAAAATCAAAAAGCAAAAAATATGGAAACTAAAAAATGTATTGTCAGTATTAATAATGTTAAAAATAAAAGAAAAAGAATAATAGACAATAAAGAATTGCCTTATACTAAACAAAAAAAAAACAAAATTATTACTCCGTGCTAGATATCGACTCTCAGTGTAACGAAGAGCAACTAAAAAAATTCGAAAAACAAGTGAGTGAAAGTAATGAGAAAGCTAAAAAATTGAATTCAGCAATTGAAGCTATGAGTCAAGTGCACAATGCGAACACAAACACAGCAACTCATAATGTAAATACCAACACAGTGATTAATAATGAAAAAAACATAAACAAAAAGATACCCCCAATCAATATTATTGATATTGAAACTAATGACTTAATTGAATTTATAAAAAATGGTTTAAAAATACAAGAATTTCAAATTAAACAATTCAGAAATAAAAAACAATTATTTATGACCAACTTAAATGATTTTCTGAAAGTGAGAGTTTTTTTAGAAAAGACTAAAACTAAATTTTTCACCTTTACGCCTAAAGGAATAAAAACAAAAACATTTTTATTAAAAGGTCTTGAAGCCGACCAATCTGCAGAGGAGATACTAAAGGAACTGGAGCAGTTTCAATGTGAAGATTTGAAGTTTATCAAAGTTACTCAATTCTCAACTAAAACTTCAGTTGAAAAAGGTCGTAGTCTACCAATTTTTATGGTGCAGGTATCACCAGAAAGCAGCGTTTACATGCTAAAAAATATTAGAACACTGTTTTATCGTTGTATAAAATGGGAATCGTTAAAACGACCAGAAATTACGCAATGTCGTAACTGCCAAGGGTTCTTTCACAGCGCCGCAAATTGTTTTCTTCCATCTAAATGCGTGAAATGCAGTTCGGATCATGAAAAAGGAAAATGTCCCCTTAACGAAGTTGAAGTTAACGAAAAAGAAAAATTATATTGTGTACTATGCAAAAAATTCGGCCACCCAGCCTCGTATAAAGGATGTGAGAAGTACAAAGAACTTCAGAAAAAGCTTAGAGCTAAGAAAAACCATTTAGTGGAAAAAAATACACACAATTATCCGAATACTAGTTATGCTAATATTCTAAGAGAAAATAACATAAATACTGAAGCTCATAATTTAGGAAATACTAAAAATACATTTTTAATAGAATTAAAAAATATGATGTTCAATTTAACTAATCAAATAAATAATTTACAAAAACAGCTTAACTTACAAACGTCTCGTATAGACGCAATTTTTGTCCATGGTAGGTGTATAAAAAATGGCAAATATACAAGTAAACATTATAACTAAAAAACTAAAAATAATTCAAATTAACGTAAATTCCTTAATAAAGATAGATAGAAGATATAATCTTCAAAATTTCTGAAATAGTCATAATCCAGATATCATGTTATTAAATGAAACCAAACTAAATTCTAGGCATAAACTAAACTTTAATAATTATAGCCTTATTCGAAAGGATAGGAAAAATGCTAGAATGGGAGGTGGGACCGCTATTTTAATTAAGAATGATCTCAAGTATAAAAATTATAGTTGTGGTAGCTTGGACACATTTAATTATTTGGAAACTTTTATAGTTAAAGTATCTATGCCTGACGATAATTCGCTATTTATAATATCGGCTAATTATCCAGCTGGAAATAATGAACATAACTTAAAAGTTGAACTATGCAAGCTTTTTGAAGTACTGGACCTTCAAAATACAAATAATTACTATATTCTAGCTGGTGATTTAAATTGTAAGCACAATGATTGGGGAAATTCGATAAATAACCCAAAGGGAAACAAGCTTAAAGAATGGTTGCTTGATAATGAACTTAACTTTAGATGTAAACCATCATTTCCCCGTTCACAGTCATTCCTTGATATCTGTATTGCTGATTGTAGATTACATATACATGGTGAAAATAATACTATCAACAGCCTTAGTACCTTAGATTACGATAGTGATCATAATGCTGTACAAATATTCGCGTCAATGAATCAAGAGCAACCTTTTTCATTTTTAACTGAACCTATAATATACAAGTACAATTACAAGATAACAAACTGGAAGAAATTTTAAAAAATCATCTTAAATAAACTTGAGAACATGCTTGAAATACCAAATACAAGAAATCTTGCCTACAATGAAATTGATCATTACTTAGACCAAATAAATGATATTATATTGAGTGCTATAGAAAATGCTACACCAAAGATTAAACAACAAGATTACTTTTCAAAAATTGAAAATTCAGTTTTAAGGAAACTCCATAAAGAAAAGAATAAAATACTTACTTTTATAAAAAGGCACAACAGACTAGAAATTTCATAGTCTGAATCTTCGTTAAACTTATTAAAAACTAAGCTGAAATTAGTTAAAAAACTAATCAATGATAACATCTTAATAGCCCTTAATGAACATATGAAACAAAAATTTTCAAGTATTGATACAAAAGACGCAGGAAACATGTTCAGAGAAATTAAAAAAAATTTCAAGAAATGTAAATCTTTAGATCTTACAAACATTAAGATTCAAAACAGCTAAGGTAGTTTTATTACCAAAAAAAGACAAAGAACCGAATAATCCGAAAAATCTTCGACCTATTAGTTTGTTACCCAATATCAGCAAAATTTTTGAAGTATGCATCAATAACAACATTAGTAAATTCTGTAATGATAAAAACATAGGGAGTGAAAAACAGTTTGGGTTTAAATTCAAACATTCGACAGTGAACGCTATTCATAAACTTACTTCCGATATTAATTGGAACTGGCATAAAAAAAGTTGTACGGGCGCGTGTCTCATCGACATGGAAAAGGCCTTCGATAACCTATGGATTCCAGGTTTAATTTTTAAATTGCTTCAATATAAACTCCCAATACATCAAATTATTTTAATATACAATATGATAAGCTATAAAGACTTCATGGTTTGTTATCAAAATTCAAAAAGCTCAAAATCTTTCAAGATTGTTAATGGATTACAACAAGGAACCGTAAACTCTCCTATTCTCTTTAACTTATACATTTTAGATCTGTTAAACAAAGTCGATAATATCATATCATTTGCAGATGATATTATTATATATCATGCTGATAATAAAATAGAAGCA
The DNA here is from genome assembly GCA_943735925.1 of Pollenia amentaria. NCBI lineage: Eukaryota > Metazoa > Arthropoda > Insecta > Diptera > Polleniidae > Pollenia > Pollenia amentaria. The sequence continues at coordinate 219,352,524 of OX031006.1, read as the reverse complement.
ATAAATCTTAATCTTCAAAACATCTACAACTTAGTTGAACAATATACAATTAATTGGAACATTAAAATCAACGCAGAAAAATGCGAAACCATTCTTTTTAGACCATCTGTTGATAAATGTAACTCAAACATAAGAAAAAACTGGAAACAGTTTGGAATTCAATCAAATTTATCAAATTGTAGCATCCCAAAAAAGGATGTAGTAAAATATTTAGGTATATACTTGGACAAATTTTTGTATTTTAACCACCATGTCAGGGAAATACTCATAAAGGCAAAAAAAGCTTTCTTTTTATATAGACCTTTATTTCATTCAAAATACATTAAATCTAAGATTAAAATTATAATGTATCAATCCCTTATTAGACCTATAATAACCTATGGTTGTCCAATTTGGTTTAATATATCGCCTTCATACATGGAAAAGATTAGAGTCTTTGAAAGAAAATGTTTAAGAACATGCACATCATTATACAGGACTCCACAAAGCGAGTATATAAAATACATATCTAATAAGAAATTGTATAATAATGCTAATATAATAAGAATAGATAATTTTATAATAAGCCTAATTAGAAATAATATATTAAATTGTAGCCAATGTATAGAAAATAATGTTATAATGGCCCCTTATTACACAAATAATGAATATATAATTGATTCCTTGCAAAAGGGATTTGTTCCACCTGAGGCTTTTGTTTACCTTGATAACCAAAAAATTATTCAAAACGAAAATGGCATACCGGTCTTTTACCATAATTATAGACGTGCTAATACAAAAGCAGTTAATTGTAATTCAGAAAATTACAATATGAGATATAGCACTAGCATATCAATCAGAGATTTAAGATTTACACAAAAATCTAATACCAAAAAATTTTGGTGGTTTTCTGAATAACAGTATAATTTTCCTTTTTTTTAACCTTTGACACTAGCCTTTCTTTACTCACTCATTAAAATTTAAGCAATGTTTTTTTTTTCAACAAATTTTCATTGCAAAAAACTGGTGATATATATTTATTTATTGTAAATAAAATAAAAAATAATCATAACCACTTGTAAAAACCAAATTATTATTATATTAATAATACTTGAGCGCTCGATTATGGGACATTGTATATAGAATTTGTTATTGTTAACTAGTGTTTATAATAGTTTAAGTATAAATAATGTAAATAAATAAACAATTAAAAAAAAAAAAAAAAAAACATTAAGATTCATGAAAACTCTGAACATTTAATTCGTAATGCAGGGATAGACCCAAATAGCTTGGAAAAAGATAATCTCAATCAATTTATAGTGCGAGAACAAGAACAAATACTCAACACTTTTGGCAGTTTTCTTGAAGAAATACATTCACCTAAACAACCTAATATGGAAAATTCGTTACATGTTACAATAGACAATTCAATGAAAAACTTCTTACAAATAAAGAATGAGGTTGAAATTGCTCAAAGAACAATTACAAGCTTTAGCTTTGAAAAAAAATCTGACGATGTAAGTGATTTACAGGCTGAAAATTATTTTATTACCAGAGATAACATAGTCTACATTTTTTCTAGCTTAAAAAGCAAAACATCATATGGTATGGATAAAATACCAAACATAATATTAAGAAAAATTCCAAAGAAGCTAATTTTTTACTACTGCAATCTATTCAACAATATGTTAAATAACTCATATTTCCCCCAAAAAGAGGAAAATGGCTAAAGTAGTTATTTTACCTAAAGGTGATAAAGACGTATGCCATCCCAAAAACTTGAGGCCGATAAGCTTACTCCCAAATATTAGTAAAGTTTTCGAAATGTGTGTAAACAACAACATCATCAATTTTTGTAATGAAAAACAATTAGTTAGCGAAAAACAATTTGGATTTAAATATAAACACTCTACTGTAAATGCAATACATTTTCTAACGTCAAACATTAATTGGAATTGGAACAGAGGTTTATACACTGGTGCATGTCTTATTGACATGGAGAAAGCCTTTGATAATATTTGGATATCTGGATTAATTTTTAAACTAATTAATTATAAATTCCCAATGCACTTGATTATATTAATTTATAATATGATAACAGACAAATCATTTGTTGTAACACACAAAGATTGCACTAGCTCTAAAACCTTTGAAATTAGAAATGGTCTTCAACAGGGAACTGTAAACTCTCCCATTCTATTTAATCTATTCATTCTAGATCTTTGTGAAGTTGAAAACATAATTTCTTTTGCTGATGATATTGTTATATATCATGCTGATAAAACTATTGATCAAATCAATTGCAATTTACAAAAGTTATTTGATATCGTGGAAGAGTTTTCAGTAAACTGGATGATGAAAATTAACGTACAAAAATGCGAAACTATCTTATTTAGACCTCCAGTAGGCAAATGTAATAATAATGTTAAAAGAAATTGGTAATTATTCGGAATCAAATCCAAAAGAAGTAACACTAATATACCGAACAAAGAAATTGTAAAATACTTAGGTATTTATTTAGATAAATTTTTATACTTTAACACACATGTAAACCAAACGCTTAAAAAGGCAACAAAAGCATTTTTTATGTACAAACGAATATTCTATTCCAAATATATTAACACAAAAGTTAAACTCACTATGTATCAAACGTTGATTAGACCAATACTCACATATGGATGCCAGATTTGGTTTAACATATCACCTTCTTACATGGAAAAAATTAGAGTCTTCGAGCGAAATTCTTTAAGATCTTGTACATCATTATTTAGATCAAAAACAAGTAATTATAAAAAATATGTCTCAAACAAAATTTTGTACAATGCATCAAATATAATAAGAATTGACAATTTTATAATAAACTAGCGGGCCCGTTGCCTGCTTCGCACGGCAAAACAAAATAAGAAAAGAAACACACTTGTTTTTAATAAAGTTGGTTTTGTTCCCTATTATTCAACTTTTAATTCTAGTTTCTTACAATCTTAGACTATGTATCACTTAAACTATCTTAGAGCTCTTTCGTAGACAACATTTTTGGTTTTGCCATGAGTTGTTGTGTAGATAAAGAGAACTGAAGGCTTGCCAACACGTGAGCACGAAACACATAACTGGCCGTGTGAAAAGCAAGGATATTCTAAATCAATTCCGCACAATTCCAACGATTGCCCTTGCGCTTTATTTATTGTAATAGCAAATGCAAGACGTATTGGAAACTGTAGTCTTTTGAATTCAAAAGGTAAATCTGATGGAATCATTGGAATTCGTGGAATCAATACATCTTCACCTTTAAACTTCCTCTTTAAAATTGTTGCTTCGATCAAATTGTTCATGACCTTTTAAGCCAGCAATAGTCAATGATTGGCCTTGTGCTTTGTTGATGGTAATAGCAAAGGCAAGACGCAAAGGGAATTGGAGCCGCTTGAATTCAAATGGTAAATCGTAGGAATCGGTCATGCCGTTCTCCAGTTATGCGCTTAATAGAAAAAGTGGGCGTAAAAGTAGGCGTGGTAAATTTTCCTTTCGATGAAAACTTAAAGTTGATTAATACGAACATTTGAAAGAAAAATTAGTCAACTCGATGGATCCGTTTTCTGATTTTAGGTAAATCGAAAAAAGTGGGCGTAAAAGTGGGCGGGGCAAAATTTTCTTTCCGTAAAAACCTAAGTTGGACCATGGCGATCATTTTAAAGAAAAAATCGTTCAAATCGGTCAAGCCGTTCTCAAGTTATGGATTTTGCCACGCCCCTCCGCCCACAGACCGAAAATTTCAACCAAACCATATAAACCATATATGGGCCACTGCCTACGTAGTGTATAAGTTTGGTTAAAATCGCACGACGCGTTTATGATTAGTTCGGCGACGTACATATACGGACTTATTTTTATATATATAGATTTAATAAGAAATCATATACTAAGATGTATGTCATGTATTGAAAATAACATCATTATGGCTTCATACTACGCAAATGAAGAATTTATAATAAATACTCTGAAAATCGTGTTTGTTCCCCCAGAGGCATTTTTGTATCTAGATAAAATTAAATTCATCCAAAATGAAAATGCAGTTCCAATATTTTATCACAATTTTAGAAGAGCAAATATTAAAGCTGTAGATTGCAGTACTGAACAAAATAATTTAAGATATGAAAAAAGTATTTCTAATACTGATAAATATGTTTGCCAAAGGCAAGGTACTAATAAGTTTTGGTGGTTAAATGAATAAGCAATGTCTATTGCTTTCACTCCCTTGTTTTTTTACTTTTATTGACCTTTTTACACATCAAAATATTAAAGTAATGTTTTTTAAAAAAAATTTTTTTCATTACAAAATATTATATATATTCTTCATTTGAAGTAAAAACGTCACTGGCAAAAATCTTTTTAAAATATAAAATTATTGTACATATATTATACTTGAGTGCTCTGAAAAGAGACTGTGTATATTTGTATATATTATAATTACTAACTATTGTTTATTATAGTTCTGTTAATGTTTCCAATATTGCAAATTAATAAACAAAAAAAAAAAAAAAAAATCAGGCTTTAAAATAAAAATTCTCTGATATGCTGCTTAAGTTTAATTTGTTTGCCACAGACATTGATGGCCACTGATGGGCAGTTAAAAATGTGATCCAAAAGGAGCAGGATTTATTTATAAATTCATACCTCAAATCGCTTCCAATCTTCTGATGGGATGTCTGATTTTTGTATGGGGTGTTCCCGGTTTGGAGGACTACTTTCTGCTGATAAAAGGCGCTCCTTTTAACATTATAAGACATGCAAATAAAGAACTCCAAAAATGTATTTTATAAGGGCTAACTATATTAACATATTCGTTAATGTTTTGCTTTTATTGGTTAAAATGCCTTTTTTCAAGCATTTTCGTATATCATATCTAATGTATTTTTTTCGCTTTAAAACCTTCTTTGTTGTCAGCACTAAAATAGCAGCTTTTTTCTATATTTTATTCGTTATCATTAATGTTGTATAAGAGCTCTCTTAGTGAAGGACTCGATTATGCTCTTTTTCTCTTAAGTGCTTCAAAAAACATAAATTTTTTTTACTGTGATGTTGCTATTTTATTTGAAGTCTTGCTTACAGAAAGCATTTTAATGAAATTGCTCGCATAATTTTAAAACTATTTAGACTTTTAAAGACTTGCAGGTCATGAGTGATAATATTTTATTTAAATAACGAAAAATTAAATCTATCTAGAGAAAATTTCTTTTCAATCTAAGACTTGTGTCACGTTTGTCGCATTTCCCTGCCTATTACATTAACATTTAAAAACTTTGCTCAAAAAGTATTATGTTTTAGTCGGATGATAAAATATTTAAAAATATTTTTATAAAAAAATTAGATTATGATGATCACTTACGTTAAACACATCAGAAAAACATCATCATTTACACAACAAATATTATCACAAAGTAAAACCAAATTAGGGTTATTCTGTTCTATGTTTTTGATTTCTAAAAAAATTGTTAATAGTCCCTTACTATCGCAAAAATCACAGGTGATTAAACTACCTACTGATTAGATCTTACACTACTAGAGGACAAGCGGAGCTTAAGTAATAGCAGAACTTAAAATACAATTGAATCGCTAAGTGCAGAAAGGGAACTACTGAAATTTTTGCTCGAAATGAATTAATAATGTATTCATATAGATTCGAATACGCTCTATTTAATGCGTGCGCTAAGATAATGATGCGAAAATTATTTATTTAGATATTCAAAATTTAAAAAGCTTATAAATTTCTATTGCATAAAAGGGAACATCTTCAGCATTTCTGCAATTAATGGTTAATTTTTTTAATTTCATAAACTATTCAGTTGAATGATGTTCAGAAATAAATGTTTTGCAGTAGTTCCCTTTCTGCACTTAGCTATTAAATTTATATTCACTCTTATGTGATCTAAACTAGAACTGAACTACAACTGAACTAAAACAGAACTAGAACAGAACTAGAACTGAAGTAGGACTGAACTTGAACTGAAGTAGAACTGAACTGAACTAGAACCGAACTAGAACTGAACTAAAACCGAACTAGAACTGAACTAGAACTGAACTAGAACTGAACTGAACTAGAACTGAACTAGAACTGAACTAGAACTGAACTAGAACTAACTAGAACTGAACTAGAACTGAACTAGAACTGAACTAGAACTGAACTAGAACTGAACTAGAACTGAACTAGAACTGAACTAGAACTGAACTAGAACTGAACTAGAACTGAACTAGAACTGAACTAGAACTGAACTAGAACTGAACTAGAACTGAACTAGAACTGAACTAGAACTGAACTAGAACTGAACTAGAACTGAACTAGAACTGAACTAGAACTGAACTAGAACTGAACTAGAACTGAACTAGAACTGAACTAGAACTGAACTAGAACTGAACTAGAACTGAACTAGAACTGAACTAGAACTGAACTAGAACTGAACTAGAACTGAACTAGAGCTGAACTGGAACCGAACTAGAACTGAAGTAGAACTGAACTAGAACTGAGCTAAAATTTAATATGATCTGAGCTTTTATAACAAACATAATCTGTTACTGATATTATGAAATTTTCTTGTTGTTATTAAAATTTTCAGAAAAAAAATTATAAAAATTTTGTTCAATCTTTTCCATTCGTTATTCCCTAAAAATATTAAATATCACACCGACATATTGCTATTTAACCGTCATTAAAAAGAATTTAAGGTTATATTAAAATATAAATTACATTCATTACAACGATTATCATTTAAAACTCACGAGCAATTAAGATTTATTGCAAATAATAATAAATGCATACATTCTAACAAGTAAAACTATTCACATCCTTTACACATTTAATGCTTATGATGGTGAATTTAAATAAAATCAAATATACCATAAATTTTAATTTAATTAATTTATCTAAATTTATAATATGAATAAGTAAATGAGCAAAAAAAATTAACAGAAATGGATGGTAAAATAAATATACACATATTTTGCATTTACAAAGAACAAGTACAAACGGTACTAAAAAAAAGAAAATAAAAAATTGTTTTTTTATTTACCTACACAAAAAACGAGGGGTGATCTTAAAATTAGTTCAGATTGAACTGTTTTTTTTTTTTTTTTGTCAGCTGATATATTATTTAATGATAAGACTGTACAAGCCTTAAAACATGTTAAGTTAAATTGTTTTTCAAAATGTTTTTTATATATTAAAAATTAGTTTCAGTTTTAATTCCATCTTCGTTTATTTTACATTAAGGTGTGTGCATATGTAGTATGTGTACACAGTGATGCAAAATGTGAAAATTTGGGACACTCGTGGCCCTTTTGTATGTTTTATGGTCCCATAGTACTTTTTAATCTATTTTGGCACTTTCAGGTCGAAATTAAACTAAGTGCTTGAAAACGTTCTGTACATTTTTTTATGTAATATTTTTCACTGTTTCGAACACCACTTTTAATATTTAACATAATTTTGGTATTATGGGCCAAATAAACCAATAACACCCTTAAAAATTACGATTGCAACGAAAACTGATACCAATATATCGGCGATATTTCGGTTACCGGCGATATTTCCCTGGCGAGAAAAAGTCTCGTCTTTTTTTAGAGTTTTTATGATCCAAAAATTTAATTTTCAATGCCTATTTTTTGCATAACTACTAAGAGCAATAACACATTTAAAGCAAGAACATTAAATAGAACAGAATAATAAATTGTTTCTTTTAATGCTAAAGTTGAAGGTCCACGTGTTCTATGTGTACCTGACTTTTTTGACGCATGCTAAAGTAGAAAGTAATCCTACTTCATGCTTTCGAAACGATATTCTACGAGTTTGCTGTGCAGCTTGTCAATACAATTTTACACTACGACTTTTTGGACTGCTGCATCAACGCATTGAACGCTTGGTGTATACCCGCAGCATCAGCCGTTTTTCTTTGCACCATAGTAGTAATATATTCTCTAATTGACTATTTAATATATATTTTATGTATTTGTATGTTTTAACAATTTTCTGCTAATTTTTAATGATTTTTCTAAGAATAAAAATAATTATTCTAAAAATTTTGGGTGGGGACCATTTAATCCATAAGGAAAGCCTCTAGTTCATTGTATGGCGATATTCCGCTAGTTAACAGTCTTCGAACATTATTAGAAAATATAATAAGCTAATAAACTGTGATGCAGCATCGTTCAGACCCTCAAAAATTGACGATTTACTTTGCATGAAAGATTTGAGGGTTTAGATAATGACCAAACCTAATGTTTATCTTAAATTGTTGACCTTCGATACACAGTTCGAAAATTTCAAAGGCAATTGATCGAAAAACCTTTTTCTTCAGGTACTTAACATGACTCTGCATTCCGAATGTGTCAAAGACACGGTCACGATCAAATTTTTAAAAAAAAATTAAAACTTCAAATACTAAAATCAAAGTCCAAAAAACTTCGAATATTTTCGAATTTTGGGCGGCTCGTTCGAGCATAGCGACTGGTATCTCACGAACAAGACGAGAAATGTTGGCATTATACCGCCTCAATCATAGCTGGCTTATTCATAATAACCTCAGGCTTTCAATGTCCGCAGAGAAAATAGTCCAAAGGTGTGATATCGCACGATCTAGGTGGCCAATGTACCGTAGCAAAACTTGAAATTAAATGCTCACCAAAATGATTTCACAACAAGGTCATTGCTTCATGCGCTGTTTGGCTCATAGCGTCGTCTGTTGAAGCCAGTGCTCACCGGGACCATGCGCTTGGTGCGATACGGGCTACCATTGATGGTAACATTCTGATTTTCCTAATTTTTGAAGAAATATGGAACAATGACTCCACCAACCCATAACCCACACCATACCGTTGTTTTTAATGGATGTAATGGTAGCTTTTGGTACTCTTTGGGTTGCTCATCAGCCCAAATACGGCACTTTTGTTAATTAACGTAGTATCCAATAAGCCAGAAATGTGCTCCATCACTGACCAAATTTCACAATAAAACACCCGATTTTCATTCAGTTTTTCCATAGCCCAGACACAACAATTTAGAGACGCTGTTTTGTTGTGAGTCTTTCCCTGATGATTTGCCAAACGATTCTGAACAAAAATGACACAGCAGTTTGATATGAGTCACGCGTGATCTGTAAAAAAAAAACATATTGAAAATCAAACCGTGCGATGAATCACCCTTCACATGCTATAATTTTAAAAATGTCACATTCATAAAAAAAAGCAAATGCAGCCATTATGACACAACAGAACACTTTGTGAATTGCCTGATTATATTTTAAAATATAAAAATTAATTTTGTAATAAAACAAAATTTGTTAAAAAAAAAAGAAATACTTTTAAGCGTGAATGTGAATTTTTTTCTTTTGTTCTTAATAAAATAAAACACCCCGGCAAGCATTTTCAATCGTGTAAGAATCTACTGGGAATATCATGAAGAGCATTTCTAACATCGGTGAGCGCATTTTTTAATACACTGATAGAAAAGGCCCCATGACACTTTTCATCATAGTGATGTCAGCATTAGCACCACTTCGCCAAATTATCATCAGGGTCAAATATTAAAATTATGTCATCCATGGGATGGACGACACATTGGTATCACAGGTATGACGAATCGGAGTCGGTTTAATAAAACATTTTATCAGTGTGCTGGCTCAGTAACATCGGAGACAAGACAAACAATTTTATTTGAGTTGTGTTTGTTGCCAGGAAGAAAGAGTACATAGAAACACTTGTCAGTAGTTTTTTTTATCAATTAAAGCAATTGTTTCAAAATTATTTCAATTTATTTACTGTGATAATTGAACCAATTATTTTTTTAGTTGAAAGAAAACTAAAAATACAATTTTCATATAATTAACATTTTAGTTGTTTTGAAATCAGTTTTTAATAAAAGTATTAATTTTATAACCAAAATCTTAACTGATTTTTTCGTTAAAAAAAATAATTTAAACTTGTAGAATTGTTTTTCGGAATTGTCAAAACATCAGCTATATTTATTTAAATCAATTTACACATTGAAACGAAAAGGTTTGTTAAAAAAAATATTCAACATTTTCAATTTTTACAATTTTTAGGAATCAATATAATCATTTTGGTAATAGCTGCAAAACCAACAAATTGATTGCTTGATTCTATGAATTTTGCATGAATTTGGTGATTAGAGACAATTTTTAATTTTTTCTGTGTACGGATGAAAGAAAAACTATACATACATATATATATGTATATTGGAGCGACTCACCAAAAAAAGTGCTCGAAGTACCCTCCTAAAAATGACGTTGGACTTATTGAAGATTACATTTAAAATATTTCGGCTCCAGCTTTGACCTCTCTTGAGCTGGACCATTTTGAAAAATGCATGTTTTGTTAATTTTAGAATCTGTTATGTACTTGGCAAAAGACAAAATTGTATACCCATATTGCCCTATTTAAAATGAAGGGTTACCACCCCATTGCATTTTTGACAGAGTCTGGCATGGTGCACTCTTGTCTAAACTTGTTGCATTTGGTGTCGGTGATAATGTCTCTCGATTTATATCGAGAGTTGTTAAAGATGGGGTTTCATCAAACGAATTCAAGATTCATTTAGGGGTACCGCAAGGCTCCGTTCTTTCTCCTACTCTATTTCTTATTTTTCTAAATGACCTCTTATGTCAAACTTGCAATCCTATCTATTCTTTTGCAGATGACAGCAACCTTTGCCATTCGTATTCATTTGGTTACAGACCAGGCGTGTCCGATGTTTGTGCTATGAGACAGAACATGAATGATACGCTTGGCCGTGACCTAGACATAATCTCAGAATGGGGTCGTGCGAATAGGGTCGAATTTAATGCCCGAAAGACCCAATGCGCATAAACGCGCGACGGATCAAGGTGCCTCTTCTGTATGTATGGGTGGTATAAATATTGAGGAAACAGAATCTCTTGATGTTCTGGGCATGAGGATACAATGTGATGTCCGTTGGACAGAACATATATTCAAGGTGTCGAAAGAAGCATTCAAGTGCCTCGGTTTTTTGAAACGGTGTAAGATATACTTCACTCCATCTGATCTCCTTACTATTTATACCACCTATATCCGACCGCGAATGGAATACAACTCTCATGTGTGGGCCGGTGCTTCAAAGTCTATTTTGGAGCTTCTCGACCGCGTGCAGGAGAGGGCAAAGGTTCTCATTGGCGACAGTAGGGTATCCAATTCTATTGACTCCCTTGAGCACCGTCGCAATGTGGGTCGTTACTACAACGGGATGTGTTCTGATGAAATTAGGGATTTGGTTCCCGAAACCCATAGCTTTGTTCGTAATACACGTTTTTCCTCAAGAGCACATCCTTTTGTGGTCGATTGGCCGGTGAATCGTACATCGCATTACAGGGAAAATTCTTTTTTTGGCCGGACTGTTCGTATGTGGAATAACCTTCCTGCTGAAGTCTTCCCTCTCACTTACAACATGAATAAGTTCAAGTCGAATGTTCACAAGCACTACTCCCTCTTTCCTCCTTCCCATAACATATTTTCCTAGTTCCAACACAATGCATTGCATTAGTAGGGGTAATCCCCTGAGTGCTGGTCCTAACAAAAAAAAAAAAAAAAAAAAAAAAAAAGTATTTTTAATACAATTCAATGAGCTTTCAAATGAAAATAAGGTGGAACAAATTCCATGTATTCCAAAAAAAGTTATTCCGGTTTCTTTATGTAGCAAAATTCATCAGCCAACCTGTATATATATATTGCACTGATTGATGAGTTTATTTGATAGTCGCCAGGGTCTTTTTATAGAGAACACTTCAAGCTTTTATATGCTATGTTTTTAGAAACTCTATCACATACAATTTTAAAGTTATATATTAAGGTTAAAAAAATTTTATTTTAGAATATTACTCAATTTATTTATAAGTTTAAACAAAAATATATAATAATTTATGCACTTGTTACATATTTCATTGCAGTTTCGCAAGGACGAAACCCCGTAATACAGAAAAACTTTATTAAGCAAAGCCCTAGAAATGTTGGTATCATGTGAAAGCTTGAAGTGTTCTTATTGTAGTTAAATAATTGTTATATCGACATAATTTATATAAGTATGAATATTTGAAATTGACTTTTAATGGGTTGATAAATCGGTATGGTCTAAGCACCATATCAAACGCACTTTGACTCATTTTCCAATGATGCCTATATTTTAAATATTGAGTTTGCTCCTAAGAAGATATGGATAAAATATTTTGAAATTTGTTCGACCTATGACTTCTTAACTAGGAACATTGGCGATAAAAAAAAACATCTTCCCTTAGAACTTCTTTAAGCAAACTCAAAAGTTAAGCAAATATCAATTTGATATTGAGCCGAGTTTATACTCTTATTTCAAGCAGTATTTTTTCCGTTTTACAAAAAAAAAAAATTAAAGTCCTCATTCTTTTAACTTTTTATTATATAAGCAACACTTTTTCTCTTTTGTAGTTAAAAAAAATAGAAATTAGTTTAATTTGACTACAACGACAAAATCAGCATAGACAACCACCTGCAGCCATGTCGCCGTGTCGTCGTGAAAATAAAAATTTTCATATACGCACATGTATTCTTTTGTTGGCATATTGAAGTCGATAGCTTGCTGTCTCGAAAGTGTTTAATGCATTTAATTGTCTAACAAACAGCCTATATTTAGATGGAATATATCCAAAAAAAATTGGCACTTTTAAAGAAAAGTTGGCCCTTTTAAATCGTCGATTTTGTTGAAAAGAAAACAACTCAAAACGCATCACTGTGTATACATGGAAATAAAGCTTTAATGTATTCGCTCATGAGTGAAAGAGAAAACATGTTTATGTGGAAACAGGTATGTAAATATATTGTGTATGTGGTTGTGTACAATCTACACATAAAAGTTTAATGAAATGTTACGATTTTAAATTAACATAAGTGAGCATGTCAATCTGTCGCAATTCTACATAAATTCAATATTGACATTATAAATACATACCTGCAAAGGTATATATGTATGTGTGACACTATATGTATTCATTAAAGTGTGTGATAAGTTTGTTTAGATGTATGTGCTAGTTCATAGTTCATGCAAGAATCCCAATGGTGTTGTAAATAAATTAGTCAAATACCATTTAAACGCGTTCTGTTAACAACATTAATACCCTGAGAGGGTGTTAATATTGATACAGATGTTTTTCGTAAGCCACTCATATATTCATTCCTTTGTTCATACACTTTTCTCAATACAACCAACATTTTCATTGACAGTCATCTACGTACTATATTAAAACTATTTCAACTACTACATAAAGTGTATACAGTCAAATTCTAAACACTGACATATTGGTAATTCATGTTGTAGCAAAAACTTGTTCGTATAAGTTCAACAAGACATTAACATCATATTAGAATTTTAAATCTCGATATTTGAAATTCAATGTGTTTTGCAACTTCTGTTTATACACATGTGTACAAGATTTTCTTGTTTGTGAAATGATTTGTTGTGATAGAAACTTTCATAGCGCACGTAGTATTCAAATTTACAGTCAATGTGGGAGAGCTTATTGCCTTGTTGAATATATACTAGGGTATTCCTTCGGTTTACCGTTAATCGGTTAACCGAATAAGTACTTCCCGATTAACTGATCGTTTAACTTAAAATTGGCTATTTTCAATTAACGATTAAGCCGGTTAATTTCAGTCGATTAACCGATGTAAGAAAATTTTTAATTTTGTGTAGTATTATTACATATATTTTTTTGCGCTCTTAATTATGTATTGAGAGGAAGCACTCACATAAACGCTAAACGGATTTGCTTCAAAAACTCCAAAACTATTCTGTATACAAGCCCTTGATGTCATTATTGCATGGTAACGTTTTTACTGAAAAAATGTGGCGAAGTTTGTGCATTGTTTTTATTTGTGAAGCTTTGTTGAGAAAATATTTTTTCATACAAACAAAGAAGGTGCTCAGTAATCTTCCCTCCAAGCAATTGGTAGAGTGTTTTTCGATTGTCTACGAATTTTAACTACTTCGTCACATTTGGTAGTTAAACAGTAGATTTTTCGGAATTTAACAACAACAAAATACGGTAGAATCGCATTATGAGTTCTTAAATTATCCTTTTTCGTCACTTTAGTGAGTTGTTCAGATAATTGTAACAGTAATACAACTGCAACAATGGCACAATTGAATATTTCACATATTATATTGACTTCTTCGCAACGATTTGCTGTTTAATAGTGAATATTACAAAAGCAAAATACGTAAAAGAGCACAGTTTGTATTTAAGTTGCCATGTGATCGGTGCTACGTGCGTGTAAAATAATATTAATATATAAAATTATGTAAAATAGAGTGAAATTTTTAATATTTGAAAATAGAAATAGTTATAGTATTGTACTTAAAATTGGGACTCCGCGGAATCCAAATGTTACCGAAAAAAAAAATGTTCACGTATAAATGAGTGCACAAAACTGCCCAAACTTATTCTTCGGTTAGATTGGTTAAAGTTTTAATAATTTCTCATGCATATTTTTTTTAGAGCAAATGAAAATGAAATTGAAAATAATTATTTGATAATTATCTTTTTTAAAGGATATTAGTGATTTTTTTAAACTGTCTGTTTATTTAATGACTAAAAATTTTAATGTAAAAATTAGTGTTTTTGTTAAATTTTTCTAGTGAAGATCAACAATAACTTTGAGTGAAGAAAGTTTGTAAATAAAAATTTGCAATAAAAAGATATGCTAGTTATAATATGATGAAAGTTTACAAAATTAGTGTTTGAACAAATTTGTGATTTTGTGTAGTTTTCTTTAATAAAATTTGTCCACATTAGGTTCTTAACTTTAAAACATTAACAGCTATTTTGATTAAATGTAACGTAGATTTTTTAATATTTGTTTAACTTTAAGCTCATTTTTTTATATTTTACTTAGATTTCCCTTACAAAATCAAACAAAGATAAACAGTAAAATTACCCACTTTTTTATTATAAAGAACAATAAGAAAAAATGTAACTTCAAAAGAGTACTTTTTGGAGCCAACAGCGATACTACTAAATTTAATTGATATTAAACTTCCAAAGCGCTCTAATTCGTCATATAATATAGACACTAAGTGGAATCTTAAAGTAAATATTACCATAGTGGGACACTTCTTCCCGAACGATGTAACTACATCAATAAGAATTGAATAGCAAAAGCGATAGGTTTTTGCTAAATGGGGAAACTATTTAGATTATTTTTCGATCGAAATTGTTTGCAGGGTTCATTTCAAATATGTATGTATAAGTGTTTGCTGTCAACAGCTTTTTGTTTCACGAACTTTTTATATGTATTTGTTAAGTTATTTGTTTTTTCTCATATCTTCTCATATCAATCTTTTAACAGAATTAACCGAAAAATTAAGAAGTGTTAACAATTTAAAAGTATTAAAACAGTACTCTAATGACACAATGGAAGATTTTATATGATTAGAGAAATTCAGGAAAAGGACTGAGAAATTAAATATTCTGCATTATCGGTTGCTTTCGATTTCTCCGACATCTACGATAAGTGAAAGAATTTTTCCAAGTCAAGTTTTATCAAAACTAAAGAAAAGTATCACTTAAAGCCTAAACATTTAAATCATCTTAACTCACGGTTTATTATACATAATATGTATTATTTAAAAATCATATGTATGAATTATTTTTTTGTTGGCTCGTTTTAGTTCAAGAATTGTTGTTTTTGTTTATTTTTACTAATAAACTCCAAATAATAAATAATTTATGCATTTTTATTGATTGAAATGACCTTTTATATAAAAAAAAATCAATAACAAAATTAACCGATTAAACCAAAACCTCGGTTAATTAATCGAGCGATTAACCGATTAAAGCCCGATTAAATGAATACCCTAATATAACTCTACAATGTAAAGACATGTTCATGCGAAATTCGTATGCATTGCGTCCTTAATTTTATCAGTTCTGGTAAGCAAAACCAAAACAAATCTTATTTTTTAAAAACGTACTTTAAAACAAAACGAACTTTTTATATTTTATTTTTTAGCAAAACGTACTTTTACCTAAATAAAAGTGTTTTAATATCAACCATCCTTAACATTTTATGTGGTCTCTTACGGTAAATTTTTTTCTTTCCTTATTTCTCCTATTGCAAATAAAAATTCCTCATGAAATTTCTCACTTTTCCCCGAAAACATGTAAGTAGGATTTTTTGGAGGAATGCTGAAAATGAGCTTTGGTACAGGGGCCCACCAAATAATTGTGTAACTGAGTGAAAAATATGTATGCTATTAATATTCTTAAAATTAATTGATCAATCAAAAGAAAAAGGAACTGCGACAAAAGGTTGCAGCACAAAACCAAAAAAGTACATAGTAGGAATGAAATCATACGTCGAAGTTGTGCCGGTTAAGCCCGTTGGTGTTACCGATTAATCTGTCACAACTGAATTTTTTCATACAGAACTTGCAAGGCTTGGACATTCTTTTTAATGTTTATTTTGAATTAAATTAATTTTAATTTTACTTTTACAGCAGAACAAAAAAATGTAATGTAAATAAACAAAACAGCTTCGGTGCTGACATTTATTCATTTCTTTGTCCAATCGGAATTTATAATTGGAAGATTTCTTTTTTCTCGAGCGAATATTTTCAGTGAGAAAAAAAATTCCTTGGGAATTTTTGTGATTGGCCTGAATCAGGGATATTAAAGTTGGTACAATTGCGCTTTTGTTAGTACATTTTGACCTTCTTAAGTACCGTGGTAACAACGTGACTCATTTTGAAGTTTTAGTAAAGCAAACAAGTTATTGAGTCCTTTTCATTGCATTTATGTTGTACAACAAATCGTTAATGTAATAGACGCTTAAATATGCGACTAGTATTGTTGTGTATAGAGCGCTTAGTCCCCTTTTACAATGTGGCAAGTGAAAGACAGACAGACGCTGTATGTGTGACACACGGGGACTTATGGTACCCACAGACGAGGCAACATAAGTGAAAACCCGAAATTTATTGCGGAACAGAAGTGGCTTTATATATTTCTACAATTATTCAACATTTTTCATTTTTCGAATTTATTCAATGAGTTAAATTTCAGTTATGTATTTTATAAAGCTTTTTGTAATAGCTCTATTCCTTAAATTTTTCAGAAATGACTTTATACACTACCAGACTATTAAATGTATAAAGTCATTTCTGAAAAATTTAAGGAATAGAGCTATTACAAAAAGCTTTATAAAATACATAACTGAAATTTAACTCATTGAATAAATTCGAAAAATGAAAAATGTTGAATATAATAAAGTTGCTTATGAAAAAGAAATAATTCCCAATATCTATTTCTACAATTAATATCAATATTGATATTGTTAAAGAAATTTAAGAAAATGCAAAACAATTTTATATAAAATTTTGCGAAGTTTTGAGAACCTAAGTCAACTTTAATAACGAAGTTTTAATGTGGTTCCATAAATGTACTCCTGAAAATGTTATTTCAGGTAAAACAAGTTTTATTGTACCTCTTCTAGTAAAAATGCTTACGAATGAAATTGCAAATTTTGATTCAATCAATATTCAATTTAGAGCTTAAGCTGATGGTCGAGCAACTGCAGTCGGTAAAAACTGAAAACATTTGTAGTTTTTGGCCGGTAGTAGCTAATATACAAAAAGAGCTGAATGTCTATATGTTTCCTGACATTTCTAGAGTCATTGCTGGCATTTTATCCATTCCATATTCGTCTGCAAATGTGGAAAGATATTTTCAAAATATAATAAAAACTACAGAAAGAAACAGACTTCATGTGCCAACATTATCAAGTCTCATACAAACAAAGGATTGGTTAATATCGACAAATTCATGCTGCTATGATGTAAAAATTCCAAATAGTTTATAACACAGGGTCGCCACCTGAGATAATATCTGATATAATAGCTGAGAGAACGTCGGCAGAATGAGAGAATACATTTCTTCATGTTAATCTTAATATCAAACAAGGGGAACAAGGATCTTATAAGATTTCATAATCGACTGATTCTCGTACAGTAAACTTGTATCTTTTTTATTCTATTTTTATTTTTTTAGTTTAAAATATTGTTATTTTTAACAATTTTCACAATATTGGCACTATTATGGTGGCTTATTATTGTTTTATATGTGTGTATGCATGTGTATTTTTGACAGCTTATCTTATAAGATAGTTGTTATAAGATTTCTTATAACAACCGTCTCATAACATTTATTATAATATTAATACTAACACTGTTTGAGAGTCCACACGTAAGATGATGCTCACTGCGATTGAATTTGACATTTGCTGATATAAAAATCTTATGCCTTATCTCAGGTGGAGACCCTGTGTTAACTAAACATATAAGTGCCTGAGTTTAATCTCATGTATTAATACGACTTTTATGTACCTTATTTCATTCATACATATAATGTATGTTAATGTTGTTTTTTTTTTTTTTTTTTGTTGTGTACAATTCAATATTTATGTACTTTTTTGGTGTTTTAATAAATTTAAAAAAAATGGTACCGTGTATGTCAAAAAGTAATTTTGTTTTTGGAAGCTGGTACAAAATTTAAAACCCCATTTAACATCTCTGGCCTGAATATGTTCACACTTGTTTTTATGCTATACCATTGCGCATACTTACATATGTATGTATGTCTGTATGAATCAGGGTTATTAAATTTTTTTAACATTAGTCTACAAATTATACACCGAAAATCGCCAAGATTATCCAAAAAAAATCGCCAAATTTGGTTCTTATATAACAACGCATTGTAAGTGCTGAAAGCATTTCGGTATAACATTTAATGAATTGTGAATAAAATCAACATTTGTTAATATATCCAATTTTTTTCATGAATTTTTTGAAAAATAAAAGTTAGTATTAATATTGCATTAAAAAATTTACCGCCACTATTTATGAATATCTCTGAAACGGTTGAAAATATTAAAAAACTATTGTCAATATGGCTAAGAGAAAATCGAATGCCAAATCATTTCCTAGTAATGGTATCCAAATCGGCCAAATCGCTGTTAAGTCATGGTGAAATATGTTAGCATAATCGCCTCATTTCGCGCGTAATATTGGTCATGCCAACACTAATAAATATATGGGGCATTATTTGTGAAGCGGACAACCGGAATGGAATTCCTTTATATTTGGCATCACTATAGTTCTAGTAGATATGAAAAAGTGTACCAAATATTTTTTTCTATATATCGTTTTCAAAAAAATGTTTTTTTAAATTATTATATTTCGAACCAAGAATTAATCAAAAAAAAAAAATTTTAAGTGATTCTTATAGAAAGAAAATCGATTGATCTCTAAATAAAAAAAAAATTATTTTAAAAAATAAAATTTTTCATCTGCAAAACCGAAAATAAATGACCAATTTAAATAAAAATTTTTCTAACATAGTCCTTGTTACCGCCACTGCTCAACTCTACACCTTTTGTATTTAGATCTCTGTCTTTATTTTCTGTATTGTGTTGTAATATTACAAGCTCAGTTGCTATCTAAAAACGTGTGTTAAAGAAAGATGAAAGATATGTAAAAAAAAAGCTTTATTTAAAGCGTGCAAAAGCTAATGATTATTGCGTCAAGGTTCTGAAAGGTCATTCCTGAAAGACAACTGGATAAGAAACAAGACTAATATTGTTTTACGAATATTCTTGGCTATTGCACTAAAATGTAAGCTGTACTTAAAACTTTGAATTTATAATTATTTTGAATTGTACTAATTAATTTGTAGGAAATTTAATGCAGTCTAAAGAAATAAAGTTGCCATTAATGTTTTGCGTTTCAATTCTAAGGACTCATTCAAGTTTAAGCAATAACCCGGATTAAAACAAGAGTAAACGCTTCCCTCGTTTACATCAGTTAAATTTCATTTTAAGGTTTATATCATCTCTTGCGTTTTTTATTGGTTACGGACTCCCCTTCCTACAGTGGCTTATCTGGAGTTCTGCTAATCCAGGAATCTCTAATCTCACAGTGAGTAAAAATGTCTTTCTCTACACCTTGTGGCCAGACATCCACAGATCAAACTGGTAGTATTAGGTCTAGTAAGTCATGCCCTATGTGCCTCAAATCAGATGGGGATTTATCATGTTTTAAATGTAAAAAATGGTATCACGCCGGCTGCGTTAACGTCGCGTCGCCGCTACCGAACACTTGGTTATGTACAGCATGTGTAACCTTTCATGAGTCTGGCTTATCACGTTCAAACGAGAGTACAAGCAGCAAGACTTCGAAGTCTTCAAGGGCTAAGACTATTACCTTACAATTACAACTCTTAGAGGAAGAGCGACAGCTCTCCATTGCACGTGATAAAGAATTCTTGAATAAAAAATTGCAGCTGTTACAACAAGAAGATATGGATGATGTCGCCACATCAAGATCTAGTATGTCTGTACATGATTGGCTTGAAAACCAGCCAGAAATATCTCCATCCGAGAATGTCATATTTAGTTCGGCGCCTACTGGCACAGTAGCAACTAGCACTGCTTTAAATTTACCTTTGTCCACAACTGTAAACTTCAGTTATGTCGATACTAGTGCTACAAAAAGTAAAAACACACAACCGCAAGCATCAAGCTTGCCACCACCGATATATTCATCATCAAAAATAGCTACAAGTGAACATATTCTCAGTAAAAATAACAATTGTACAGCAGGCACGACATTTAATATACCTCTACCTCGTACAATACAATCATCTTTTGTTAATTATAATGCTGCCGCTGCGCCGTCTTTAAACCAAACCGGATTGCATTCGACATTGGGAAACAGAAATTGTTACGACAGAAGAACAAATTGCGCACCATCTGCTTCGCACCACACCAATATATTTTCAAACAGCTCTCACCCTTCAAATTTTCCAAGAAACAGTTTGTCTACGGAGCAAATACAAGCGCGTGCATCGGTTCCAAAAGAACTGCCCGTATTTTCAGGAAAGCCTGAAGAGTGGCCATTGTTTAACTCGACCTTTGAATGGTCCACAGAAGTTTGCGGCTTGAGTGATTCAGAAAATCTTATACGTTTACAACGTTCACTAAAGGGCGATGCGTTAAAAGCAGTGCAAAGTATTCTTATACATCCATCATGTGTTGGTACTGCTATTTCCACGTTAAGATTGCTGTTCGGACAGCCGGAACATATTTTGAATTCTATTAGAAATAACATAAAATCATCGCCACTAGTCAACGCCAACAAACTTGAAACCATTAGCAATTTCGCCATACAAGTTAAAGGATTTTTAGCTACACTCGAGGCTTGTGGATTATACGACGAAATGAATAACTCTTCTTTGCTGCAGGAGCTGGTTGACAAACTTCCACCTAGTCTGCAATTAGAATGGGGTAGTAAAAAACTTCAGTTGCTCAAAGATAATACAAAAGCAAACCTTACGGAGTTTTCTGTTTGGATGTTTGACATTGGGCTATCAGCTAGTATGACCAATTTTGCCTTTAAATCTCATACAAATAATAACAGTCTAAATAAGCCACGAGATGCTCATATACACGCACATAGTTCCCAATTAAAACCAGATTGTATTATTTGTAAAAAACACTGTATTGATGTTGCACATTGTGAAGATTTCTTAGCAGCTAACCGTTCCGAAAGATGGAATTTTGTACGACGTTATAATATTTGCAAAAAATGTTTAAAAGTTCAAAACGCAAATAAAATTTGTAATTGTAATTTATCGTGCCAAATAAACAGCTGTGATTATAAACATCATTCTCTTCTTCACAAATTCACCACAACATCTGTTGAGCAGTGCGGTGAAAATAATGACAACAACGATGAAAAAAAAGCATTTACTTGTAATGCACATAAACATAAATCAGATTTCGTACTTTTTAAGATAATTCCGATAACAATGTATGGTAAACATAAAGCAATAAATACCTACGCATTTATTGAAGGATCATCAATAAGTCTTGTTGATGAAGACTTAATTGAAGATTTGGGCTTAAGTGGCAGGTCTAATCCTCTCTGTCTCAAATGGACTGGACATATGCAGCGTAGGGAAGAGAACTCCAAGGAGGTAATTCTCTCAATTTCAGGGCCGAATCAAAAGCGTTTTTCAATTATAGTAAATACAGTACAACAACTTTGTTTACCCTCGCAAACTATAGAGTATAAAAAATTATGTAAGCAATTTCCTCATTTAGGGAACTTACAAATTATTGACTACTATAATGCTTCCCCCCGTTTGCTCATAGGTGCTAATAACTGGAGCTTGGGAATTCCCAGAAAAATACGTGAGTTATCGCCGGATTCACCTGTTGCTGTACAAACTAAATTAGGATGGCTAATTTATGGTAATATAGCTTGCCCCTCCACTAAATTCGAGTCATTTAGTTTACATATTTGCGACTGCGAATCAAATGATATAAATATAAACGAGCTTGTAAAACAATATTTTTCACTTGATTGTGTAGGTGTGAATCCGCCTGAAAAACCAATTTATAGCAAAGAAGATGAGCGTGCATTACATTTACTAAAAAATAACACCTATCAGCGCTTAGATAAACATTATGAGACCGGCCTATTGTGGCGATACGATAGTGTTCACTTACCGGAAAGTTTGACAATGGCGAAAAAGCGATTATTGTGTCTAGAACGAAAACTATTAGCTGATGCACATTTATTGTCTATTTTTCAAAAAACAATTTCGGACTATCTGCAAAGAGGATATATAAGGAAACTGAACACGAGTGAAGTTGCTTATTCTGAAAATGAAAATCGGACTTGGTACCTCCCTATTTTCGCTGTCCATAATAAAAACAAGCCGGACAAGGTGCGCATTGTTTGGGATGCCGCTGCTAAGTCGCATGGCGTATCATTAAACAACATGTTGCTTAAAGGGCCAGACTTGTTATCGTCGTTGACAGCAATTTTATTTCGTTTTCGTCAAAAATCGGTTGCGATTTGCGGTGACATACAAGAGATGTTTCATCAGGTATTTATAAGAGAATGCGATCAACACGCTCAACGCTTTCTGTGGCGAAACTGTGAAAGTGGTAGGGAACCGGATGTATTTGTAATGAACGTCATGATATTTGGAGCAGCCTGCGCTCCTAGCATATCTCAGTATATAAAAAATTTAAATGCAGAAACATTTAGAAGTCAATATCCCGCTGCGGTACAATCTATTCGATTTGACCATTATGTAGACGATCTTTTAACTTCAGTAGATACTGAAAATGATGCTATCCAGTTAGCTAAACAAGTAAAATACATACATACACAAGGCGGTTTTTATATAAGGAACTGGTGCTCCAACAGTTTGTATGTTTTAAATGAACTGAATGAAACCGCTGAAATTGTAGAAAAAAATCTATCTATCGATGAAAACAAAATAGAAAAGGTTCTTGGTGTTTTTTGGGTTGCCACTAAAGACAAAATAATTTTTAAAATTTCCGAAATGATGCTGCAAAGCGATGTATTTAATGGTATACAAATTCCAACAAAAAGGCAAGTTTTGCGTGTTGTGATGACAATTTATGATCCACTCGGCCTTATTGGAAATTTTATTATGTACGCTAAAATACTTTTACAACACATATGGCGCAGTAAAGTTGATTGGGATGAACCAATAAAGGCAAATGAATATGACAAATGGAAAAAATGGATTTCGCAAATCCCTGAGCTTAAAAAATTGTCTTTACCTAGGTGCTATTTGCAAACGTACAGTGATTACAATAACTTGCAGGTTCATTTACACACCTTTGTTGATGCAAGCTTAGACGGGTATGCAGCTGTTTCTTATTTCAGAATATCTGATGGCACTAATGTAACGTGTTCGCTTGTTGGCTCAAAAACGCGCGTAGCACCGCTAAAAATAACGTCAATTCCCCGCCTAGAGTTAATGTCTGCGCTAATAGGAGCTCGATATGCAAAGACTATAATAGATAACCACACAATAAAAATCTCTAAAAAATACTTTTGGACAGATTCAAGAAATGTTCTTGGCTGGCTAAGGTCTGATCACCGTAGATACTGTCAATTCGTTGCCTTCCGCGTAAGCGAAATACTTGACAACACTGAGTTGGCCGAATGGAACTGGGTGTCTTCGAAACTCAATGTTGCTGACGATGCGACCAAATGGGCTAAGACGCCTGATTTCACACAGCAAAGCCGTTGGTTTTACGGTCCCAAGTTTCTTTGCCTGTCCGAAAATGAGTGGCCAAAAGAGATTGAATTTACATATACAACAAACGAAGAAGTAAAAGCGCAAGTACTTGTAACTACCAACATGGATACTGCATTCGATGTGTCTCGATTTTCAATGTGGAAGCGTTTACTACGAACTGCAGCGTATGTAGAACGCTTTAAAAATCAACTTATGTGTAGACGAAATATTTGTGCGGATAGATCACTAAAGTCTATTACTGATGTGCCAGATTTAACTTCCGAAGAGATAAAAGCAGGTGAAATTTGTTTGTGGCAACAAGCTCAAAAAGAGTTTTATGCATTTGAAATACAACTGCTGCAAAAGAAAAGGTGCATTCCGAAATCAAGCGATCTGTATAAATTGTCAGTTTTCCTTGATGCAAAAAATATTCTACGTATCGATGGTAGAATCGACCTTGCAGATGTTCCCAATGAACAAAAAAAGCCTGTCATTTTGCATAGAAAATCTGCAATAACAAAACTAATCATTCACCAGTATCATTGTAAACTGCATCACATGAACCACGAAATCGTAATAAATGAATTACGCCAAAAATTCTTTATAGGTAGACTACGTGCTACTCTGAAAACTATAATAAGACACTGTCAAACTTGCAAGATACAAAAGGCCGCACCAGTTTGTCCTAGAATGGGCAACTTGCCTAGAGCTAGACTAGCTGCCTTTACGCATCCTTTCAGTTTCACAGGTCTTGACTTTTTCGGTCCAATAATTATAACTGTTAATCGGCACACCGAAAAACGATATGGCGCATTATTCACTTGCTTAACAGTAAGGGCTATTCATGTTGAGATCGTACACTCTTTAACAACATCGTCTTGCATAATGGCTATTCGAAATTTTATATGTAGACGTGGTACTCCGCTCGAATTTTTCAGCGACAATGGCACCAATTTTATTGGGGCCGAACGTGAATTGCGCGAAGCTATAACAGAAGTCAACCAAGACGAATTTGTGCGTGAGTTTACTACTGCAACAAGCAGATGGAATTTTAATCCCCCTAAAGCCTCTCATATGGGCGGTGCATGGGAGCGTTTAGTTCGCTCAATAAAAACCGTCTTATACAAAATAATGCCAACTCAATTACCCAGTGAAGAGCTTCTCCGTACCATGATGTCAGAAGTTGAGAACATCGTAAACTCTCGACCACTTACATATGTACCGCTTGATGATGAGAACTCCAACGTACTTACACCGAACCATTTTTTATTGGGGTGTTCAAACGGAATGAAACCGTTAGCGACATACGACGATAATCCAATACTGTTACGGCATAACTGGCTACGTTCTCAGCTATATGCTGAAAGATTTTGGAGGCAATGGGTTTCTGATTATTTACCTACATTGACATGCAGAAAGAAGTGGCATGACTTAGCTAGACCATTACAACCTGGTGATCTGGTGGTAATTGTTGATAATAAGCTACCTCGCAATGTTTGGCCTAAAGGTAGGGTGTTAGAGGTAAGACTGGCAACTGATGGACAAACCCGGAGTGCAAAAATTATGACCGCCAATGGCATACTTGAGAGACCTAGTACAAAGTTAGCTGTATTAGAAGTGGCTAGAGAAGAGGAGTAGGACTATGATGCATCTCGTCATACTGTGGGGGAGTGTTACCGCCACTGCTCAACTCTACACCTTTTGTATTTAGATCTCTGTCTTTATTTTCTGTATTGTGTTGTAATATTACAAGCTCAGTTGCTATCTAAAAACGTGTGTTAAAGAAAGATGAAAGATATGTAAAAAAAAAAGCTTTATTTAAAGCGTGCAAAAGCTAATGATTATTGCGTCAAGGTTCTGAAAGGTCATTCCTGAAAGACAACTGGATAAGAAACAAGACTAATATTGTTTTACGAATATTCTTGGCTATTGCACTAAAATGTAAGCTGTACTTAAAACTTTGAATTTATAATTATTTTGAATTGTACTAATTAATTTGTAGGAAATTTAATGCAGTCTAAAGAAATAAAGTTGCCATTAATGTTTTGCGTTTCAATTCTAAGGACTCATTCAAGTTTAAGCAATAACCCGGATTAAAACAAGAGTAAACGCTTCCCTCGTTTACAGTCCTAATATTTTAAACCGAAATTAGACTATAGTGTCCTTATTATATTGTAAAATTTTTATTGTGAGACATCTATAAGTTTAAATGTTATGCAAATTTCTTTACACTCGTACATGTTGGTATTGCAATGTTGTACCGTAAAAGACAGGAAAGAACGAGTTTACATTTTAATTTTTCTCAGACTTATTTTTGGGAATACAAAATTTATTATTAATAAGATTTATTATTTATTTTTATTTTTGATACAAACACTGAAATTTATTGTTGAGCGGAAGCTAGTTTCTATGCGTATTTCACTGGTTGCTTAGGCCAGATCATCAGGAAACCTTTTTTTCTAACTTTGACCGAAATAAGCCAGCGACGTACTTATTATATTGTAAAACTTTTATTATGTGCTCTTCATAAGTTTATGAATAGGCCTAACACATAAAAACCTGAAATGACCAATTTAAATTAAATTTTTTTTAATACATTTTATTACCTTTTGTATCCATTAATACCTAAATTACACTGGTAGGTAATAAAAATTAAGTGTGCAGGTGCAATAGATTAATGAGAAAATTCCTAGTCCTCAGAAGAGTTTTTTGTGAAATCCTTTCCCATTACACAAATAGGTAATAAAAAATAATATATGCATGTGCAGTTAAAGTAATAAAAAATTTGAGTGTAACTTTTATAATTTTAAATGCTTGACGAAATGTTTTTTAAGCCATATGCATATGGTAACATAATTATAAATATGGGTTTTAAATAGGTAAGAATTAAGACTCTCATATCTGGTTTTAAGGATTTTTTTTAAAAATATCAGTTCTTTTTAACTATTTCAGCGTGTTGAACGGATTGACACATTATAATGGCTACATTTACTAACAAATGTTTCAGTCCTTTTGGCTTTATTAATCATGGAATGAAGAAAAAACAAGAAAAATGTCCCAACATTTAGCTACAAAACAAAGATACGTATGTGATCTCTGCAGGAAACGACTTTTAGCTGAAAAGCCTTTACGAACTAAGAAAGTTACTGTGGATCGCAGTGAAAGTTTTAAAACACCTAGTGTAAGTTCGACAAGAAGCGAGTACACACTTATAATTAACGAAGATCCAGTGATCCAAGACACACAAAAAGATGACCAAGAAAATTTAAAACAATTAAAGGAGAAAGTTGGTGACCCTTCTACTTCTAAATTTATGAAGCCCATGATACTAACCATAGCACCTAAGTCATGGAGTGAAAATAAGCTGGCTAAAGAGTTGGGAACATCAAGGCGACAAGCTAGAAAAGCAAAGGATCTTCGGTATCATGTCATCTCTTAACCCACGAGTTGGGCGTAAATTACCTATTGAAATAGAAAGTTTAGTTAAATGCTTTTATATACGGGAAGACAATAGCTGAATGACGCCCGGTATAAAGGATTTTATATCTGTTAAAGCAGACGATAGGGGAATAATTCCTGTACAAAAACAGCTTCTGATGTACAGCATTAATGAACTTTATTAGCAGTTCAATGAGGAATATCCGAACGTTAAAATTGGCGTATCAAAGTTTTTTAATTTAAGACCCAAACAATGGAGCACACTTGGTATGAGTTTGTGTTAAACATCAAAATGTTAAACGTATGTTGAATGGTGGAAATATTGCCAACCTAACATCAGGAACTGCCATAGAAATTGTATGTTATAGGGATTGCCTTCGCATGATAATGTGCCCTAATCCAACTCAGACGTGTTTTTTAATGACTGCAAAATCACCGCCTAATGAATGCTGTAAATCTTGTCCTGGTTTGAATGTAATTCGCGATCAGCTAAAAATGATATTCGACAACAATCATGCGACAGAAGTGCAATTAGAAAGTTGGCTTATCACAGAACGGTTCACATTATCTACTCAGGTATAACCCTCTGATGACTTTGTAGATACCTTTTGTGATGCCTTGAATATATTAAAACCTCATGCTTATATTGCAAAAGAACAGGCAGCTTATTTTAAAAAACTTAAGGAGAGTATCGGTGAAGGTGAAATAATCGTACAGTGTGATTTTGCAGAAAACTATAGTTTTGTAGTTCAAGATTCTGCCCATTCTTCTCATTGGAACAACGACCACGCAACACTTCTGACTTCGGGTTCTTATTACAGAGATGGTAGTGAAGTATGTTATGATCTCTGATGACTAGGAAGGTCGATTATTCGACTTTTTTCAATAACCGGTTTTCGAATATTCCGAATAGTTGCAATATTAAAAAAACCGGTTTTCGGTAAAGCATTTTTAAAATAACCGGTTTAAGTTCGAATACATAAATACACAAAATTCGAATAAGTTTTTGTAATAAAATTTAATTTATTTAAAAACAAAACAGTTCACAAAGGTAAGGCACCAACAAAATACGATAAGATCCAAGAAAAGTGTGACCAGTAAATTAATCAAACTCTAGCTTAATTTTTACCAATTTGTATAAATATTTCACGTCCTATACGTAACCACTTTTTTTTTTTATTTTTGAAAAATTAAAAAATTGTTTTTAAAACGTTTGCTGGATCAAACACCATTAAACAGTTTCTTAATTGAATTATACAATTATCTTCTCACAAATAATGATAAGAAAGTCCATAAAATTTGTTAAAAATAAAGCTAAAGTTTGATAAATTTGCTGGTACTGTTTTTTTGTATTTGTTCGTCAAATATTTGTTAGGTCTGCACATACCTTAAGCTTTATTTGTTAGTAGATAATCGTTTAGCCTTTAGAAACTGTTAAATGATGTTTGATCGAGACAAACGTTTTGCAAAAGCAATTAAAAAATTATAGGAATTTAATAAATTTATTATTTGAGATATTCTCCCAAATTTATTTTAAATGAGTTTCAATTTGTTGGTGGTTAAGCATGTCTAGAATCAGAAGACTTCAACCATATTTATGAAAAGTTGCAAACAAAACATCTTAGCCAGGATTATATATTTTAAATTATTTTGTTTTAGCATTATAGAAACGACTAATAATATGAACATGCTTTTTGTATGAAATATCTTTCCATTCGTCGACCACAATTCAAAACCTGTGATGACTTTGTTTGATTTCTTTAATTTTGTTTTTTCGTTTTTGGTGTTTTGATAAATATTACTCCTGAATTTTTTCATATCGTAGATTCCGCCGGAATGTTGTAGTTTTAAGAATGAACACAACGGGTTAATATATCAGGCAATGATTAATTTTTGGCAGCGTATTTTAGTAAAGTATTATTGCTTGTCTCTTTAGAACTACTTCGAACAGAGTTAATATGGACTAATAAAAGGTGAATAATAAATACCGACGTGGAGAACCCTAAGCAACTTATCATTTTAGGGCACTACAAGCACCTTACTTTGTCTCATTAATCCCGTTCGAAATATCTCTAGAGATGACATATATAATAGTATTTAGAATACTCTCGCACAAATTACACATTCTTCATAAAAAGTTTAAGTTTGCCAATATTCAATTAAAAAATACTCAAATTACGGAAACATTTACAACAAGAGTAAGGAAAACGTATATAAATTACACATTATTAAAATAACCGGTTTATTATACCCAAATAACCGGTTTATCCGATATTCGAAAAATGGACATTTTAAAATAACCGAATTGGGCAAAACTAAAATAACCGCTTAAAACCGGTCGAATAACAACCGTTCGATCTCCCTACTGATGACCTGAAGCATGACACTTCTAGCTCTTATGCTTACCAAAAAATACTTTACAAGCATCTATTGGAAAAATTTTTATATGAGTCGAAAGTAATATATCGCACTTGATCAACAAGAGGGTATTAACTCAAAATTTAAAAATTTTCAGTAGAAACAAAATAATTTTTAATTTAATATTAATGGCATATGAAAAATAATTTTTAAAACAAACGTTTCATTACCAAAGAGTAGACAAAATAACCCGATATTTTTAGAGCGGGTAAAAATGAATATAACATGACGATTTTTTCTACAAAGTGAAAAAATAAAAATTTTGAGTTAATACCCTCTTGTTGATCAAGTGCGATATATAACTGATGAGGCCCCACAACATTTTTAAAATAAATTCAATTTTGCGAATCTATTTAATTACAAAGATGATTTAAATACGAATGCCGAGATACACTATCACGCAACTTTTCACGGAAAAGGGCCATGTGACGGTATTTGAGGAAACCTCAAGCGTGTAGCGCAGTGCACCAGCCTGCAGTTACCTGCAAGTAAAACAAACTAACAAGCGCCTAAAATCATAATTTGCATAACTTTTAAACTTATGAAGAGTACATGATAAAAGTTTTACAATATAAAAAGACACCGCTGCTTATTTCGCTAAAAACAAAATTAAAAAATTCGGTCAAAGTTAGAAAAAAAAGGTTTCCTGATGATCTGGCCTAAGCAACCAGTGAAATACGCATAGAAACTAGCTTCCGCTCAACAATAAATTTCAGTGTTTGTATCAAAAATAAAAATAAATAATAAATCTTATTAATAATAAATTTTGTATTCCCAAAAATATGTTTGGGAAAAATTAATATGTTAACTCGTTCTGTCCTCTCTTTTACGGTACAACATTGCAATAACAACATGTACGAGTGTAAAGAAATTTGCATAACATTTAAACTAATAAATGTCCCACAATAAAACTTTTACAATTTAATAGGGACACTATAGGCTAATTTCGGTTAAAAAAATAAATAAATTAGAACTAAGTTAGAAAAGTTTTGATATAAATTAGTCATTTCCGGTTTTGCAGATAAAAAAAAAAATTTTTTTTTTCAAATTATTTTTTTTTTTATTTAAAGATCAATCGATTTTCTATAAGAATCACAAAAAAAAATTTTTTTTTAATGACTAATTTTTGTTTCGAAATATAATAATTTAAAAAAACATTTTTTTGAAAATGGCAACACTTTACCACCCCGTAACTCGACAAATAAACATCATAGAAAAAAATATTTGGCACACTTATTCATATCTACTAGAACTATAGTTATGCCAAATATAAAATAGTTCCAACAAATTTTTTTTTATTGGGTTGTCCGCTACACAAATAATGCGCCATGTAATACATAAATTTAACATTTCTCCTCCGATTTTCATGATGTATTCCGTATTTTATTTGTAATATACCTAGCTTTCAAATCAATGATATATATCGCACTTGTTCAACAATAGTGTATTAACTTAAAATGTTTATATGATCACTTTTTGGAAAAAGCGGTACGTAATATTCATATCTAACCTATTTTTCTACGTTTTGGTAATGAAACGGTTGGTTAAGAAATTTTTTTCCATATACCTTAAATGTATAAATTAATAATTCTTTGGCTACAACTACAAAATTTTTAATCCTGAAGGTAAAAAATCTAACTACCCAAAAAGCTGCCCCAGAAATATAAAGCCAACCATCGTCCGGCTCAGAATTGGGCACTGCAATTTCTCCCACAAGCATATACCGGAAAAATTATCAACTTCAATGTGTACATTCTGCAACACACAACTAAACGTTTTACATGAGCTAGACGAGTGTCCAAAATACAGCTCATCCATACAATACATATTTGGAACAAATCGACCTACTGATTTCTTAAGAAATACCTGTGATAAAAATATAAAATTAATTTGGGAATTTATCTCAGTAAACAATTTACAACACCTCATTTAGCTTAAATATAATTTCGGAGTTGAAAGCCACAGCAGCTAGTACTCCTGTCTATTTTATGCTAGTTACAATAATTATATTTTATAAGTAATAATAATAAATAAATAAATAAAAAAATTTTTTGCTTCTACTGAAAATTTTAAAATGTTGAGTTAATTTTTGTCCTTATCACTTTTTATGAATTTTTAAAAACAAAAATAGTACTAATGTTGCAAAAAAATTTACCGCCACTAATTTCTGAATAAGTGAATCCAAATCTGCACTTAGTTTTATGCTATCGGCTCGACTTTTCGCGATATACCGTTATGTCCAAAATTAAGGCACTTCCGCTACATATCGTCGGCTGATAATTTAATTGTCGTATGTGGATTCCGATAGTTTCGAGTAAACTGAGTTTGAACACGTTTAATTTGAAAATTGCTTCAGCAAATACCACAAACGACAAACTCAACACTTCATATCTCGCAAACCGTATGAGGTATCGAAAAACTGATTACGCCAAATGAAAGATCGGGTCGGAAAACCTAAGGAATCGATCTTAACCCAAAACCGCAAAAAATCCACATACGACATTTAAATAATCAACCGACGATATGTATATTGGAATAACTTGAAAACGGTTAACCATATTCAGTTCAAAAATTCAAAACTCGTCAATAATATTATCTTTAAGCCGTGCTTACATTGGTTTGAAATTTGCCCAGTAGTTTCAGAGAGTTAAATATACCGATATATAGGCGATACTTGACGTTTGCCGATATATCGGTATCGGCGATATTTTTATAGTTTTCTTGAACACACAATTTAATTTTTAATGCTTATTTTTTTGCATAACAACTAATAGCAAAAAAACAAACAGAATAATAAATAGAACAATAAATAGTTTCTTGTAGTTATTAAGCTGGATTTCGGTCCACACCACGCGTTTTTCCTTTTTCGAGGCGGATGCTAATGTAGAAAGAAAACCGACTTCATGCTTTCAATACGTATATGCATTTAACGCGTTTGCTGTGTAACTTGTCAATAAAATTTTACACTACGACTTTTTGAACTGATGCATAAAAGCATTGAACGCTTGGTGTGGATCTTTAACATCAGCCGTTTTGCTTTGCACCATAATGGTAAAATGTTCTCCCATTGAAAAATCTTGTATGTAATTTAAAGAATTTTCTGCTAAAATAAAATTCCAGAAATGAATAAACTGATATAAACCGAGTGTTTGGATAATAATGAAATCTATTGTTTATCTACAATTTCCTACCTTCGATACAAAGCAAGAAAATTTCAAAGACAATAGATCGAAAAACCGTCATATTGAGCTACTCAACATGACTCTACATTCCGTAAGTGTTGAAGATACGGTCACCCCTACATCAAGTAAAAGTTCTGATAACTGACCTTTGGAGCGTTTGTGAAAATCTTAAAGGAACTTTTGGAGAATAATGATCCTAATTCCTTCCTAAGCTATGGTTCAGCTGAATAAGAAGTCTAGATATAACTTAGATCTTCCAATTTTTCAAGAGACGCAGATCCGTTTGTTTACTATTGAATTTTATACTCAAAATTTAAGACCATGGCGCAGAAATACTAAAGTTGTCAAATGAGTTCAGTCTTTTCTTTTTTACTGCAGTTCTGCTTCAAACGGAGTTGCGAAATTATCTCCGCAAAAGTGAAGAAACCTTTGTTTTTTTAAATAAAAATCTTATTAATAATAATTCTTTTTGTTTAAAAAATCAATTAATTTTACTATGAATTTCAATTCATTCCGTTGTTATTAATATCTTATTAAATCAATTTTAAATATTAAAATTCTCTTACGCTGTAATTTTGTTTAATAAAGAAATTTCTCTACTTGAGTTTTGTTAATTTTACCTTGAATTTTATATTCGTATCGGTATCGGTACCGGTATCGGCGATATTTCTTCTTCAGTATCGGTATCGGTATCGTATCTGCTAAAAAGCGTATCGTTACATCCATAAAAAATAAACTTTAATTTTGTTCCCTTGTGCTATTATTTCTCTTTTTCTTTAAATAAATTATATATAATAAAATTATCAGTAGTTGTTTTATTAACTTAAGTATTTTAAAACAAATTTCGTTCTAAGTAGCAAAAAAAATTTTAATATAAATTTTTTTCCAAACAAAAAGATTCTATCTGCACTAGGATGACCAAGGCACGTCGCACAGTGGCGACGTTTCGTTGCAAAAATCATATCTTTTGAACCGAATAAGATAATTGAACAGTTTAAACAGCATATGATAGATAACTGTTCAGCCTATGAAATGAAAGGGTGCTACGCTTTGTAGGGGCCTACTTATGGGTAATCAAAGTTAAAATAATTTTTTTTTTTAAATTTATTTTTTAAATTTTCTGTAAAATATTCATCACAATTCGTAAGAGAAGGTATATCTAAAAGGCTAACCATTTCTAAACTATAATTATTTTGTAACTCTATTCGTGACTTCACATGCCGCAGGGAAGAAATAAGTGGATCGGAAGATGCTGCCAACATGTTGAAGAGGTCCTCATTTTGCCTTACCCTTGATGCTTTGAATGTGTATTTTCCTTCTCCAATTTGCAGCTTTGTAGGCTTAATCTTGCTTATTTGTTCTTCAATGTCCTTCACCGTGGTCCTTATGAGTTCTGCCGATTCCCTTGCAAACTGAAACATTATTGGTCGGCAATAATTCACTGATGACGGACGTGGATTTTTCCAGTGTAGAGAAACATCATCCGATACATTTAATAAATACATCAATCAAAACAAACAAAAAATAAGGCGATTCGTTACCTATTTTTTGTGATATTACACCTGAAATCGCAACAAATTGACTAAAAATTGTGTGTTTTTTTTGAAAACCGAAAGTCGGTCAACTTTGAACGTTTATATCTTCTAAACTAAAAATGTGATATTATTAAGAGTGGCATATTTGAAATCGTTGAAAAGTTTCCAACAACATGGGTTTATTCAAAACTTCGTCGGCGCTCATGAAAATTTTGATTTTTGCAATCTCGTTTGCTCTACGGGCGCCACTGTGCGTCGTCAGAAAGGACCATCAAAAAGATGCTAAGTCCTCTTTGACGACTAGGTAATAGATTTGTGTACATGCTAAAGAATTCTAAGTCACTTTTAATAATGATCTACAACAAATTTATAAAGTTCAAATAAACTTAAAAAAATTCTATTACAATTTTGATATGAAGACAAATAGTCTCTAGGTTCTATCTCATACCGTTTTCGACGTATCATCAATAAAACTTTAAGGCGCTTATCTCATAACTAACTTTTTGACTTAGCATGTTTTAGAATTGAGCCGTCGATATGTAGGTGTTTGTTGGAAACTGAAGGATTCAAAAAATTTCTTAAGAATTTATTTTATTGAATTTAAAATAGTTTTGTTAAAAGGTTCTCTAATACATACGTTAAATGGGAAGTTTAAAAAAAACTGATAGTCTCCAGTTACTCTTTGGAAAGTCCGATTTTATTGAAGTTTCATATGTGTCTATACGAGTAGCAGAATATTAGGCAGGCCCTTCTCTTTGTTTGTTTTAAGTACCGAAAGCAAACAATACATCTTCTAATGTCCCCGTGTATAAACACCAAGCACAGGCGCCAACTTTAGCTTATGGTTGTCGGAACCATGCACTTATTCCTTATGCACAAGCTAGAGCTATCTTACCTTGACTGAAAAAGAAACTTCTTGTTAATTGCAATAGCATACAGGGGCAGCCAGTTGCATGAATTTTACGCTGGTAATATTAAGGAACATTCTCCCTGCGCTTTCAGTTAAAATCACGACCATGTCAATAACTAGACTTTATCTCTAATCAGCCTTTATTGTTTTTGTCCATGAAGACTGTCATTCCTAATCCGTGAAGGGGGTCAATTAGGGAGATCGAACGGTTATTATTCGACTGGTTTTAACCGGTTATTTTAGCTTTGCCCAAGTCGGTTATTTTAAAATGCCCATTTTTCGAATATCGAATAAACCGGTTATTTTGGTATAATAAACCGGTTATTTTAGTACTGTGTAATTTATATACATTTTCCTTCCTCTTGTTGTAGATGTATTGGCCAAACTTGAACTTTTTATGAAGAATGTCAAAACAAAATTTAACAAAATTCAAAAAACATTATGAACACTGTAAATACAAATCGCTTATAAAAGCGTGTGGTCTTGTAAAAAAAAAACAAAAACTATTCAAAATACTACAAACACGTGTGCAGTTAAAAAGTAAATAGTAATTTGTACAAGAGTATTCTAAATATTAAATATATTTTTATATGAAGGTTATCTCTAGATATTTTTCGAATGCGATTAAAAATACAAAGTAGGTGCTTGAAGTGCCCTAAAATGATAAGTTACAAAAGTTCTTCCATGTCACGACTTATGATTTATTTATTTATTTATTTTTATTTATTTATTAGATATCAATACACCTTTCTTAGTATACCTTTACTTAGTATACATGCTTGATATTAATGTGATCCAAATGAAACTTAACTCCGTTCGAAGTAGTTCTAAGGAGACGACAAATAATACTTTACTAAAATACGCTGCAAAAAATGAATCATTGGGTGAAATATTAGCCCGTTGTGTTGCCGAGGACGAAATGCCCGTTAAGGCACTAAAAACTCTTAAGTAGTTTTAGCATCTTTTCATGCTGAAAACTAAAACATTCCGGCGGAATCAACGAAATGGAAAAAATTTCTACCAGTTTCATTTATTAAAACACCAAGAACTAAAAAACAAAATTGAAGAAACCATACAATGTCATGGAATGTTTTAAATTGTAGTCGATGAATTTACAAATATTTTACACAAAAAGAATGTTCAGTTCATTATTCGTTTCTATAATGCTGAAACAAAATAATTTTAAATAGATAATCCTGGCTAAGAGGTTTTGTTTGCAACTTTTGAAAAATATGGTTTATTTATATAGATAGCTGAACCACCAACAAATTAAAACTCATTCCAAATAAATTTAAGAGAATATTTCAAATAATAACTTTATAAAATTCCTATTATTTATTTGCTTTTTCAAAACGTTTGTCTAGATCAAATATCATTCAACAGTTTTCAAATTACATTATACAAATATCTTCTTACAAATAAAGTTTAGTAAATCAATTTAAAAATTGTTGAAAATTTAGCTAAAGGTTGATTAATTTACTGGTGCTTCTTTTCTTGGATTTAATCGTAAAATATATGTTAGGTCTGATCTTTGTCATATCTATGTATTTTGTTGGTTCCTTACCTTTGCAAATTGTTTTATTTTTATTCAAATTAACGTTTTATTTTAAAAACTTATTTGATTTTTGTGTTTTTAAGTATTCGAATTAAAACCGGTTAACCGGTTATTTAAAAATTGCTTAACCGAAAACCGGTTTTTTTAAAATAGCAACTATTCGTAATATTCGAAAACCGGTTATTGAAAAAAGTCGAATAATCGATCTCCCTAGGGTCAATATACAATGGCGTCTGCTTTGACGGAACTCACAGAACAAACAAAATTAAAAAAAAAATACAATATCATTATGAGATGTAATTTCCTAGTCCAGGTTGCATCTACTCGTAATTTAATATTTATAATATTTTTAAAGTTCCTAAAATGATAAGGCAAAAATAATGAAAAAATAAAATTTGCGCTCTCTAAAACTCAAATATTGATAAAGAAACAAAAAATATGTATGTATTAAGATGTGGCATTTAACCGAATTGATTTAACGAAATATCTACACTCAGAAAATAATCAATGTAAAATCGTCAAAAACAAGGTCGATTTAAAATTTTTCGTTAGTGATTTTGCTTCATAGTTACTTCATGTAAATTTAACATGATTTAACAACTACTTGCGAACAACATTTCTTTTTTTTAACAAGACTTAATTCATGTTAATTTAACATTCCATTGAAGTAAGAACAAAATGACATTGATAACACTACGAATCACGTTTAATGAACGTTATTTCGAGATATAACAACGTGAATTTCATGTAGAATCAATTTGATTTGAGTGTGAATTAACAGTGAGAAGAAACTTCAGATACATCATATGTGTTTGGGGGTTGGTTCTTTTTTTTGTTAAATGAAAACACCTTTTTTGTTTTTGTATTTTGGTAATTTTACTCTCACAATGTATGTTTTATTCAAGTTTTTTTTTCTTTTTTTTTTTTTAAATGCTCGTCTCACAAAGGTCGCAACTAGAGTGAAAAACAATTTTTAAAGAAAAGATCTTACAAGCTAGTATTTTAATAAGAAAAATAAGGCGAAAGCATACTGTGTGATAACTAAAAAAAACATTTAAGGAATGTTAGGGAATACCGGGTGTTTTGATTGACATGGTTCATCATTAAACAATATGTATTTATATTAGAATAATTCTAAACATCCGCGGAACCAGAGAGAAAGAGAATATTATAATTTATTTTCCTGTAGCATACGTTTCACTTTTTTTGTATTCCCGTTTTGTAATAGAAGCACTCACGATTAAAAGACACCAGCGGAATGGCCCGATATGGTGTTCGTCATCATTCTACTTTGAAAAATTAATGTATTTAACTAAATTCAAAAGATTTCAGAAGTTTTTCTATTTTTTTAAAAAATTTTGACTAACTTTAAAGATATATAGGGCCTGTGTGTTTTATTGTGTGTAGATCGATCTACGTAAGTTTTAAATTGCATCAAAATCGAAATTGCCCATCTGTCCCTTCAGAAGCTTTAAGAAACGTTTAAACCCAGTGTGTTTTAATGTCGCTGATCTATCTATTAAAATTTCATAAAAATTGGTTGGATATTTTCGGAGTGCCAGCAATTTTCCGTATGTCCCCTCTTCGTCGCTTTCGGATTCGGTCAGCGGACGGTCGAGCGTAGAGGGCGGAATGGAGGGCGAACAGCGTACTCATGTTAAAATGGCTTTCTTTTTCTTTTCAGTACGCAACTATTGCTTTAATAGATCTCTTCTGAAACGATAATTAATATTAGCTGCATACAGGAGACTTAGCGGCCCTGAACCCTATCCTAAGTTAGTACCAGTTAGAAAAATACAAATTAACAATCCCTCTTACTGATTCCCATTCACTCAGGACCTTGCGTGTTAAATTTTATGTTTCTAGGCCAATATTAACAGAAATTCAAAAAGTACTTTTTAAAGAACAAAAAAGCACAATAAAGCTCATCTTACAGACAAATAATTACCAAAAAGCCCTGTTACAGATTCTTATCCACTCAGGACCTTGCACGTTTAATTTAATGTTCATAGGTCCAACATTAACGAAAATAAAAAAACTTTCAGTTAAAGAACGAAAAAGTACCAAATATATCCATTTAAAGATTCTTATTCACTCAGACCCTTCAACTCTTAATCTTATGTTTTAAGTCCAATACTAACGAAAATTCAAAAAGTACCAGTTAAAGACCTAAAATGTACCAAAATAATCCAACACAGAGTCTTATTACTCAGGATATTGCATGATGAATTTTATGTTTGTAGGTCCAATATCAACGGTTATTAAAAAAGTACCAGTTGTACGACCAAAAAGCTAAAGAAAGAAATTTAATTTTCCGTATTTCCCCTTTTGGGTACCTTTTTCCCCCATTAAAGTTTCAAAAATTTCAATATTGCAGTGGGAGCTCATTTAATACGTATATACCAAAGAATGGAGAAAAAACACTTTGTTAAAAAAAGTACCAACAATAGTTACGAATTTCACCCCTTAAACTTTCGAATTTCTAAAAAGTACCAAATTTGTATTTCGAAGGTTATATAATGTTTATTTTTATGTTTATTGGCTTAAAAGATAGACGGGGTGACAAGAAAGTACCAAAATTTATGTTTTACCCGTTTACTCCCTAAAAGAGCCGAATTTTAAAAAAGTACCAGTATTTTTCCAAAGAACAACGATAGGTATTTAATTTTTTTCTGTCTGTTTTAGTTTTGGAGATATGAGTGAGGTACGAATAGTTTAGCGCCCATGGACCATATCCTAAGCACTATAGTGGAACCCTATATAGCATATGTCAGTTAGGAGTTCCATTCCTGATTTTGTTGAAGAAATTTTTTAAGTCGGCACGGCAGTTCCGAAGATTACCTCTCTCAAACATACAACCTTTTCAGCTTAATAATATTAGTATAGACTTAAACATGAAAATAAAAAATTCATGGTTTTCTTTTAGTAGTGTTGCTGTTGTTGTTTCTTCACAAAACAACTAAAACAGGATTTTATGGATTCAATATTGAACAATGTTATTTTAACATGTTTAATTTTTTTTTGTTTCTTTTTTTCGTTTAGTATTTAAAATCACACAATTTACAGGGTTTTAGTTATGTAATTTAAAGTTTAGATTTTAATTTCATAAATAATTTTTCAAAGGAAAACTAATAGTATAACTACTAGGTTATTCGTTTAACCGGGCTTTTGCTTTAATCGGTTAATCGCTCGATTAATTAACCGAGGTTTCGGTTTAACCGGTTAATAGTCGGTTAATTTTGTTATTGATCGGTTAACCGATTAATAAAGTTTTTTTTTATAAATTAAGTCTTTTAAATGAATAAAAATTCATAACTGATTTATTATTTAAAGTTTGTTATTATTAAAGTTTGTTATTATTTAAAGTTGTAAAAAACATATCAATTCTTGAACTTAAACGAGCAAACAAAAAAAAAATTGTTCATAAATATGTAATACTTTCATTTGACACGTTTTATGTATTAAATAATAAATAAACTATAAGTGCATTTTATTAGTTATATCATTATTATGAAAAGATCTTTAAAAATAATCTTTTAAACAAATAATTTGTTCTACATGTTTACGATTAAAACGATTCCTTTCTTTAGTTTTGATAAAACTTGACTTGGAAAAAATTACTTGATCGTAGATGTTGAAGAAAACAAAAGCAAGCCATAATTAAGAATATATAATTTCCAAGTCCTTTTCCTGGATTTATCTAAACATATAAAATCTTGCATTGTGCCATTAGAGGCCTGTTCTTAATTTTTTTAAATTGTTAACATTTTTAACTGTTTTGGTAAATTCTCTTAAAAGATTGAAATTGGAAGAAACCAATAACTAAATGCATACACATAAAAAGTACGTGAAACAAAAAGCGGTGGACACCAAACACGTATTTAAAATTAAGATCACCTTCTTTGTTTGTATCAAAAAATCTTTTCTAAACACATACCTTTTCTAAATGAGACGAAACCAATAAATAAAAACACAAAAAAAATATATTATAATACTACAAAAAATTAAAAATTTAATTGCATCGGTTAATCGACCGATTTAATCGTTAATCGAAAAAAAGCCAATTTTAAATCTACCGATCCGTTAATCGGGTAGTAATTAATCGGTTAGCCGAATGAATACACTAATGCCTACCCTCTCCTATAAATTACACAGCGGAACAAAGTTTGCTGCATTTTTTTACTAATTTGAGGTCGCTGATTTCAAATGTAATCTCCGTTTTCTCTATCAGCTCGCATTTTTAAGTTACAGGTACTTATCGAATTTTTGACTTTTTTTCAAAAATTAAAAGTTCAAAAAATTATAACTTCACTCTGCATGAAGCGATTTTCAGATATCTTAATTTTTTAAAAGATGTAATTGTTAGCTTAAATAATCAAATTTTTGCAAATCACAAAAAAATGGCTGAGTTATGGTTGTTTACGTAAAAAAAATCAAAAAAATTAAAATTTTTGTATTTATAAAAATCATGAAAAATCTAAAACCTAAAAAAGTCAAAGTCTTAGTATTT
Organism: Pollenia amentaria; assembly: GCA_943735925.1. Taxonomy (NCBI): domain Eukaryota; kingdom Metazoa; phylum Arthropoda; class Insecta; order Diptera; family Polleniidae; genus Pollenia; species Pollenia amentaria. The sequence goes on along the minus strand of OX031006.1, from coordinate 219,310,830 downwards.
TGACGTAAAGTCACATAACCTGTGAATAAAATGAGATATAGATCATTAAAATCGATGAACGCGTTTTACTTTTATTTACAATTAAGTGAAGTGAACGAAAAAACGTCCATAAATAGAAAAGAACACATTAAAAAATGTTACTTTTGTATTTAAATCGCGATTTGTATCAATTTAATTGTCTCAGTAAATTGTGAATAAAATCAAACGTTGTGCACCGATTACTCATTTCATTCGAAATATGTTAAGCTAAATGTTTTGATACCAAAACTGCGAAATTTAAGTTTTTATGAATTTTTAAATAAATTTAAAAACAACGTAAGCACGGCTTAAAGATAATATTGTTGGCGGATTTTGGTTTTTTGCACCGTTTTCAAGTTATTGCAATATATGTATGTAGTGGAAGTGTCTTAATTTTGGAAATAACGGTATATCTCAAAAGGAAAAACTGAGTGCAGATTTGAATTCAGCGTCCCAAATTACCTTAAAAACAACATTTTGTTCTTAATCAACAAAAACCTTGTTCCCTTGTGTTATCTTTACATACATGAGAATATTTTTTAAAATATGTTATATAGTGCTTACTAAAGCAAGTAACAAAAATTAATCAAATACACTAGAAATTAGTGGGTTATTAGATTGCCCACATAACATTTTGAATTTAAAATTAGTATGAAGCTTTGATAATTTTAAATAAAGTCCATAACTTTTGCAGAAGTTTACTATGATTTTTAATTAACATTGCGCCATGTTAAGTTACCACTGGTATTTTTTTTCTGTGTGTAGCATTAAAATCATTCTTCTTGATTTAAAACGAATTTGTCAAGTTTCTTTTACACTCAAATGAAGAAGACGTAGAAGCTGTAGCATGTTATTTGTGACATGATTTTAAACTTAAAATCAAAATAGAAGTCACCCATTACAAGACGGACTAATGACATGTGAAACAAATCGAACAGGATAAAAAAACAATCTAAGAAAAATATTTTAAGAAACAAAAGTAAGATCTCTAAAAAAATTGTTTCCTTTCCTCATGAAAAATTACGATTAGCTCAACAAAACTTTAAATGAAAGAAATGAAAATAAAAAGCTCAGCAGCATGGACAAGGAGGGTTTTTTTCATAGGGAAAACATACTTGATGCGTCAATCCTTATGTCAATGTCAAAGCAAGAGCTCATGTGAGTTGTACATTTTTTTAACTGTCTATTATTATTTTTTGTGCATTTGGTTTTAGCAGAAAAGAAAGTCGAATGTTAGCAAAAACTACCATGTCATCAATCATTGGTATAATTTCTCATACGCCACCAGCTTGGGGTAGCTCACACCAAAAAAAAAAAAAAAAAGTGTTAGTTAGGAAAAGACACAAGATATGACGGGAGGTATAATAATGTATGTATGTAATAATAACAAGAGATTTAAATTTCACCCACTATTTTGAGATTAACAATTTATAATGATTTTTTTTAACCACCCCACTAAAGGACACTGGTGGTCATAGGGAATTAATAATATATTCCTTGTCATTTGTACAAGTTCATAAATTTCCCTAGAGTCGATTCGACTTGATGTTTTGTTGTTTAGAAATGCACATGAAAGATAATAGGGTTTTTGGTATTTCCAACATAAATGAATATATTTTTTGGTATATCACACAGAAACATTTTATTTATTTTTTTTTTTTTCAAAAAAAACTTTTTTTACAAAAGTTCCAAAATTGTATATAAAAATACCCAAAATTTTATTTGGAATTAATTTTGTTTAAAAATATAGAAAAAAGTTAATAAAAATACATTTTTTCTTTTTAACCAATAATTTAGTTTACAAGGAAATAATTATTAAATACCTTAAAAAAAAAACTTAAAACAATGTACGTTAAAGTCCATTTCATCACATTTAGATGACTAATGTGTTAAAGATACTTAAGCACCTAAAAAACAATAAGGAATTCGGATCGTTTAGGTAGGAAGGAGTTAACACAATTAAACACTGTTGCAATAATAAAGGTCAAAGAAAATATATAGCGGGATCGTTTAATTGCATAAAAACGCACTTAATATTTTCATCCAATATACTGCAAATTGTAAATTATGTATTTATAAAAAACTTGAAAAAATTTTATATAACTTTAAAACTTTTTTGCATCTCAAAAAACTTGCAAAAAAGGGAAAACTTAGCAAATGGCAACGCTGGATCAGCCTTAAATCTAAATCTCTCCGTTTATGGTGTGTTTATAATGTGGAGTAATTCCAAGGTTGCCAGCTCGACAGTTCCAAAAAAAAAGGCTAGAATTGAAACCAAAAATATCTAGAAATGGCTAGATTTTTACAATTATTAAGAACTGCATTATTTAGCCAATAAATTACATATTTAATGATTAATTTTTTTTTTATTTAACCTATTTATGCCCACAGCGATCTGGACTGTATTTATATCAATCAGGTTTTGAACAGAAATTTACCTTAGTTAAAGAACCTATTTAAAAAAAAATTTTTTCTATCTGGCCTAGAATTGGTTGTGCGCCTTGCATTTTTGAAATAAAGCTCATATTTATTAACAGGGAAACCACAAATATGCAATTGCATGTTTCTCCTTGTGCGACCAATGAAGGCAGAAATAATATGTTTATCCGTTTTAGAGCTTTTTATGAATTTTGTAATCGATTTAATAGTGCATATTTTATCATTTACAGCATTTTTTGCACAATTTAGTTAAAAGGGCATTATGCAGCATTTTTAATATTATGGCGCATATTTCACCTTTTTGGAAAATGCATATTTTGATACATGTTAAGTTTTTTTAGATGTTTGCAAAAGCTTTCGCAACCAATAAAAAAAAAAAATTTTCCAAAATTTTGGGAAATATCTATCCGTATACCCAACGTGTTGGTTGCTTCAATTTCGCCATTTATCTTTTTATTTATATTTTTTTATTTTCTTAATTCGCCAATGAAACTAATATTTGTTAATGGCTAAAATGCTTAAACCAAATAAATCTAGATGCTTTAGTACATAACATAAAACAAAAAATTTTGCATTAAATTTAAATTAAGACATTTGAGAGGTTATTTTTGACGCCAATAGGATCAGTGAAATTAATATATGTATAAAAATTTCTAATTCGGAGCTCATTCTGCGGACACGATCAAAATTTGCATAATTAGACCGAAAGTACTGAAGTCTTAGGGGTATATATTTTCTGGAAGGACGTTTAGTTTCTAAAATTGTAACCCAAAGCAGGTTGTCTTTAAAGAGAAATGTTCTTTTAAGCTTTAAAATTTTATATTTATATAAGCAAAAATTAAGGAAAAAGCAATTATATAAGTTTCTTGCGATGTAATAAATCGAAATCTGGACCAATCTTTTAGTATACCGACCTACTCAGAATCACTTTGTAAAGTAATCTAACGATGTCCATCCGCCCGTCTGGCTGGTTGTCTGTCCATGTTAACCTTGAGCGCAAAGCACAAGTTGCAATTTTGTAGAAAACTTTATCAAAAATAATGGTAAATACATTTATGTGTCCTAAGGACGAAGTCTATGTAAATGGTGAGAATCGGTCTATAATTCCACACATTAACCATACTTTCTTCCTTCCAAATAAGACATTTTTGTCCATAGGCCATCTAATTATGTTGGTATTAAGATTAAATTCGCCGCAAAAATAATTGACTGCAATACAATTTGACAGTAGAGTATTGCTCATGGAGATGAAAAGTGAAAAAATCACAAAAAAAAACTCAATATTTGAAAAGAAAATCTTGACTTTAAAAAATTAATGAAAAAATAGAACTTAAAGTAAAATTACACATAGATTACACATGGAACTAATTACGCATGGGTTACACATGCAAGTTCAAATTACACATCATGTGTGTAATTACCAGGAAACCACAAATATGCAATTGCATGTTGCTCCTTGTGCGATCAATTAAGGCTGAAACAATATATTTATCCGCTTTAGAGCTTTTTATGAATTTTGGTATCAATTAGTTTCAATTATTAGTATCAATTAGTGCATATTTTTGCATATTTTACCATCTACAGATTTTTTTGCATAATTTAGTTAAAATATTACTTTTCCAGCATTTTTTAAGTTTGTAGCGCATATTTTGCCTTTTTGACGCATATTTTGATACATTTTAAATTTTTTAGACAAGAGCTTTCGCAGAAAATACGATTTGTTTTCAAAATTCTTCTTTTTCTGCTGTAAATATCTATCTGTATACCCAACGTATTGCTTCAATTCGCCATCTACATTTAATTTTTACCTTTCAATTGTAAGTCACAGCAGGTTTTCATTAAAGATAAATGTTATTTTAAACGATTTTGTTTGTTGTGCTTAATTCCCTTTTTTTAAAAATTGATAAAAAATACTGAAATTTATTGTTGGAGGATAAGCTGTTCCTATGCGCATTTCACTGGTTGCTTAGGCCAGATCATCAGGAAACGTTCTCCTAAATAATTTTAGAAAAGCCAAAGCTATCAGCAAACAATACTACAGAGGGAATGAGAATTACGTACAAAACACTCAAAAAGTCTTTTTTTGCAACGACATCAAAGCTTAAATAAAATACGAAACAATAAATCAGTTATGAGTCTATCTTTTCTTACATTCCCCTACAATTATTTGGAATTCTACCAACATTAATTGTAGTAGTAAGTGGGTAAAGAAAAAACACCGAGGATCAAGGATTTCCTCCTCTATAATATAACAATACCGGCTTGGCTAACTAGAGCATCTCTGCAGGCCGACTATGCAAGGAAGCTTTAGTTCTAAAACAGAACTGCGTAGAGACCACATTTTCCATACAATTTGACATAAAAAACTGTCATAGAAAGCCGTCGTGAAATAAAATCTATTTTATTTTGAGAACGCTTTTTCTAAAGCTCTCACATATATACGAGTGCGGATTAATAAATCCATGACTTTTCGAACTTCCGTCGTAGTTATATGAAATGCAACACTGCTCCCCTCAAGTACCACCTGTTAATAGACTACCTTCAAGTTTTGAGCAAGTTTCGTCATTTACTTTGCGTTTAACAGTTGTTCAAAACATACAACATCGTGGATTTTTTTATGTTCTTTTAATTTACTACAAGTAAATTTATTGTACGATATTTTTTAAGTTTTATATAAATATGTATGTAAAAACAATTGCTATTTAGCAAAACGATTTTTTGTTGTTAAAACAAAAACTTAAAAAAAAAGAAAATGGTTTAAAAAAATTTTTTGGTACAATTGTAAAGCTTCATTTTGCAAACCTGGGGTATATATTTCATATCATTTTTTTTTATTGCTACCTTAAAGGAATTTTAATAAAAATAGTAAGTCTTCCTACACAGAAAAAAATTAAAAATTGTTTCTAATCACCAAATTCATAAAATCAAGCATTTCATTTGTTGAGTTTGCTCTTATCATCAAAATGATTTTATTGATTACTAAAAATTGTAAAAAAATAAAATTGTGATTTTTTTTTCAATAAATGATATTTTTAATTTTAATTAAAAAAATGATAATTTTATTACAAAAAAAAATGCCATTTCAAATATTGTGGTAATTGATTTTATAGCTCAGGTTTTAACAATTCCCAGCAACAATTCACAAATTTTCCACCATTTTATTTTAAACGAAAAAATTTAATTACAAATTTATTTTAAAACAAGTTAGAGTGCTATATTCGGCTGTGCCGAATTTCAGATTAAAAAAAAATTAAAATAAATAATACCCCCGATTCGATTTTTTTGCGAGTTAAGAGTTGTCAGCCTGTGACCGACGATATACTAAGTATATGTGTTCTTACGCATAATAGAAAAGTTTCACACGGAATGACAAGCTTAGTATGCCCTCATTTACCACTAGTGGTGGTGGAGGGTATACAAATAATAATAAAAATGTTAAATACATTTAAGCAGCGTGGTCACACATCAAACTGGTTCATCAAACTCACATTTGTGTAATTTTATTATAAAAATCTCAAACGTATGGTTTGACGTGTTATTTACAAAAATCTAAATTTTTTGGATTTTCCTAAAACTTTACGCCAGTTTGATGTGTGTGCACTAGGGTATTCTTTTAATCGTGCTTTTGCTTTAATCGGTTAATCACTTGATTAATTAACCGAGGTTTTGGTTTAATCGGGTAATAATCGGTTAATTTTTTTATTGATCGTTTAACCGATTAAAAAAGTTTTTTTTATAAATTAAGAACTTTCAGTAAATAAAAATGCATAAATTATTTATTATTTAAAGTTTTATAATAAAAAAACAAACAATAACAAAACCAACATAACAATTCTTGAACCAAAACGAGCAAACAAACAAATAGTTCATAAATATGAAAAATCATATTTTTTGACTAATACATATTATGTATTAACTGAAAATAGACTGTTTGATAATTAGTTATTTCAACAGTTAAAAGAGATCTTATAAAAGAATCTTTTCGAAAAATAATTTGGATTAAATGTTAAGGATTTAAGCGATTCACTTATTTAGTTTTGATAAAACTTGACTTGGAAAAAATTCTTTCACTTATCGTAGATGTTTGAGAAATCGAAAGCAACCCATATTACAGAATATTTAATTTTCCAGTCCTCTTCCTGGATTTCTCTAATCACATAAAATCTTCCATTATGCCATTAGAGTCCTGTTTTAATTTTTTAGGCTTTTAACACTTCTTATTGTTTCGGTTAATTCCGTTAATTAAAATTGTAAAATTGATATGAGTAGATATGAGAAGAAACAAATAACTAAAGACATACATATAAAAAGTACGTGAAATAAAAAAGCTGTTGGCAGCAAACACTTTCTAAAAGTGGAGATCACTGAACACCTTCTTTTTATGAAAAAATATTTTCTGAACACATACCTTTTGTATATGTGACGAAACAAATATTTAAAAACACAAAAAATATTTTATAATACTACAAAATATTTAAAATTTTATTACATCGGTTAACCGGTTAATCGACTGAAATTAATCGGTTTAATCGTTAATCGAAAATAGCCAATTTTAAATTAACCGAGCAGTTAATCGGGTAGTAATAAATTGTTTAATCGATTAACGGTTAGCCGAATGAATACCCTAGTGTGCACGTAACATCTTCAAATTGTGTTTATAGGTTTTATCCTGTACTCAACGTTGGGAGCCCGCGGGATCCCAATCTTACCGAAAACTTCTCCCGAGCTAAAAGTTTGGTAAAGTGAGAGAGCTTTTAAGAGAAAAAAATATTCTTCTTTTTCTTGCACGAAGTAGCCCGTACTTTTTCTTACACAGGGTCTCCACCTGAGATAAGATATAAGATTTCTATATCAGCAAACGTAAAATTCAATCGCAGAGAGCATTATCTTACGTGTGGACTCTCAAACAGTGTTAGTATTAATATTATAATAAATGTTATGAGACGGTTGTTATAAGAAATCTTATAACAACTATCTTATAAGATGAGCTGTCAAAAATACACATGCATACACACATATAAAACAATAATAAGCCACCATTATTAAAATGTGTAATTTATTTATGCAAATAGTGCCAATATTGTGAAAATTGTTAAAAAATAACAATATTTTAAACTAATAAAATAAAAATATAATAAAAAAAGAATAAAAAAGATAAAAGTTTACTGTACAAGAATCAGTCGATTATGAAATCTTATAAGATACTTGTTCCCCTTGTTTGATATTAAGATTAACATGAAGAAATGTATTCTCTCATTCTGCCGACGTCCTCTCAGCTATTATATCAGATATTATCTCAGGTGGAGACCCTGTGTTAGGGATGATTGGGAATATTGTTAAAAAATCAGCTGTGTCAAAAAATAAGCAACAAAAAACTACAAACAAGTATTGCTAAAAGAATTAAATTAAAAAAATGTTTATAAAATAAACAATAGAAAATGTTAACAAATTTAAGAACATGATTGAGTTTTACTAATGCGTCATTATGTATTTATTAAAACATATTTCATTCTAACGAATTCTTTTAAGGCAGAAATTTGCTTTTTGTTTGTTTCCGTACTTTTGTACACTTTCGGCCTAAGTTTTAAAAAATACAACAGGTTAATAAAGGGATTTTGTATGCAAATACGTTTCATAGACCCTTTATTAACCTGTTTTAATTTTTATAACTTGGGCCGTTTGTCTATTACACAGAAAAAATTAAAAATTTTCTCTAATCACCAAATTTATACCAAATTCATAATATCAAGCAAACAAGTTGTCGATTTTGCACCTATTAAATAACAAAATGATTATATTTATTACTAAAAATTGTAAAATTGTGAATATTTGTTTTTTTCAATAAATGGATATTTTTAATTTTAATTATAATAATGACCAAAAAACTTTGCCATTTCAAACAATGTGTTACTTTATTTAATTAAATATCGGCAATTCCCAACAACAATTCTACAAGTTTAGACTATTTTATTTTAAACGAAAAAACTCAATTAAGATTTTTTGTTATTAATTTATTATTTTAATTAAAAATTTATTTTAAAACAACTAAAATGTTAATTAAATCAATATTAAATTTTTAATTTTCTTTCATCTAAAAAATTAATTGATTCAATTATCACATTCATTAAATTTAAATACTTTTTAAGCCATTTTTTTAATTGATAAAAAAACTTTTTTCTGTGTTAGTGTAAGAAATTTTTGATAACTCTCATTTTACCGAACTTTACACAAAAAGTACGGGATCACACCTTATGTTTTGTTTAAAAGTATATGAAAAAATTTAAATTTTTAAATTTATTTATTGAAATGCTTTATTTGACAAATAATTTTATATTTTCTGACAACAAAAATTCCAATTTTGCTTATTATTATAACAACTCTTACATCAAGTTTGATGGCCTGAACTTGATGTGTTTCTATGCTAAGCAAAACAAAACATTACCAACACAAACGTAAATTTGATGAATCAGTTTGACGTGTGGTCGTGCCGCTGTAGAAGTATGCCAGTTTTTTCTAATTTATTGTTATCGACGCAAATAGGAGATTTTTGTTCAATTAAATTTGAAATATCTAGTTGTGCTTGATTTCAGATTAAATATTCGTACTCGTATTCGCGAATGTTTTCGAAGATACTTAATATTCGTAGCATCATTAATATGCACATGAAGGACTGTACTTACTTAAGGCCCACTTATAATATGCAAAAGCTTTCCTTAAGCTTCTGTCAAAAATTCAAAAAAAAAAGCATCTCATAGAAGTTAAGGTACGAAAGTACAGCAACAAAAGTTATTGTGAAATATAAAAAAATTGCAACAATAAACACTTCTTCAAAATTAGCGCTGCACGCGCGTCCCAAAATAACTGAATAAAATACCTTTTTTCATAGCAGACGCTACGTTGCATTTCTTACCTGCAAATTCCGTTCACATGAAATGTGAGTCCGTTTATGCTGATAAGCATTTTTGCCGTGGCTTCTTCTTCTTCCTCTAGAAGTTGTAGAGTTCTTTAGTTTTCAGATTAAAAGTTAGTTCAGCACTGACACTCAAGACTTGCATAGCAAGTAATTGTAATTATAGTTATATTTGGATTTGTTTAAATAAAGTTATTTAATTATTTTTGATTTGTTTAAATAAACGGAAAATGAACAGAGATTAAATTGTGTTTTAATTATATTGACAACAAAACTAATTGACACTCAAGACTTGCATAGCAAGTAATTACAACAAAACTAATTGGCGCCCAACGGGAAAAAAACAGTCACCATTGAAGTGAAAAGAAAAATAACCTTTTATAATAAAAAACAGTGTTTAAAAAAAAAATTAAAATTTAAACAACAAAGACAATCACCATACAGTGAGCAGATAAAAACTAAGTCACCATTGAAGTGAAAAGAAAAATAACCTTTTATAATAAAAAACAGTGTTTAAAAAAATTAAAATTTAAACAACAAAGACAATCACCATACAGTGAGCAGATAAAAACTAAGTCATCATTGAAGTGAAAAGAAAAATAACTTTTTTTATAATAAAAAACAGTGTTTAAGAAAAAATTAAAATTTAAACAACAAAGACATTCACCATACTTGTGAATAAAAATTACATTGCTTATTGAAAATTTAAAAAATTACTACCATACTGGTGCTAAAAACCTAATACAATTCTTAAAAATATAAAAAGCATTCATCACCAAAAAGAAAAAAATATAACAAAAACTAATCCATCAATCAACAACTTAGAAAAGCCAAGCCGTGAGCAGTTGCAAAGGACCCTTAGTGAAGCCGAGTCTTGAGCAGTTACATTCCAGCCAGAAAAGTTGCATTTAGAACCAGAAGGAGCCAAAGCCGTGATGATTTATTTGTAAGAATTCTATTTTTTATTATTACTATTGATTGCTATCTATTATTTTTTATAAATTTTTTTTTTTTAAAAAAAAAACAAATCGGATCTAAATTTTTGAAATTTCGTAAAATTTTTTATTTTTATTATTGTAACAGTTATTACCTTTGCAATTTAAAGTGAAATTTACGTGAAAAGAATTCTGAGTTGATCTTTGGTTTTTCCCTAGAGTTCATGTCAAGACCACAGGAAGATCCTGAAGAGTTTGACGTTATTTTAGCTAGGCTACAATCACTATTAATTTCTGAAAAAAGAATTGAGAACAAAGAGGAAATGAATTCTGAAAATTTGCAAGTTCTCTTGGACACTGCTATCCAACAAGCAGTCCAAAGAACAAAAGAAAGCTTTGAAGCAACTATTGCCGACCTTACTAGGCGACTCCAATCCTTAGAGCCACCTTCTGCCGTAGAAGCATATAAGGAAATAGAAATAGTACCCAATAAGACGTGTGAGGAAACTCTAGATATAATTAAATCTGTCCCAGAATTTAAAGGCGACCCCACCAGATATGTCTCTTGGCGTCAGGCCGCCACAACAGCCCATAAATTATTTGAACCTTATGTAGGAAGCTCAAAGTACTACCAGGCGGTAGCTATTCTGAGAAACAAAGTCGTGGGTAACGCAGATGCTGCGTTAAGCACTTATAACACAGTCCTTAACTTTAAGGCTATTATAGCACGGCTTGATTTTACTTACATGGATAAAAAATCCATCTTTACATTAGAGCAAGAGCTCTCCACTTTAAGACAGGGACAGAAAACTATTATCCAATTTTACGACGAAGTAGAGCGTAAGTTAACCGCGATCGTGAACAAAATTATAATGTCGAATGAAGGAGATGCCAATTTGATTCAGTCACTGAACCAAAAATACCGTGAACAGGCTTTGCGTGTCTTTGTTTCGGGAGTTAGGAAGCCCTTATGTGACACCTTGTTTTCGTGCAAGCCTGCAGACTTGCCATCAGCTCTGGCACTAGCACAAGAGCTAGAAGCAAATCAAAACCGCTATCATTTTGCTGCCATTTACAGTAATGGTTTAAACAAGGCTTTAATGAGTCCCTCAACACACACAGCCTTAAGACAAAACATACAACATGTTAAACAGAACTCCTTTGGTCAGCAAAATAACTACTCTCAGCCTCCGCAAAACTTTGTCGGTCAACAAACTACTCCATTTTATCAAAATCGCCCTCAACAGGCATCTAACCAATCACAACGCCATAATGTTGCAAATTCGAATTTCCGAAATTTCGCCCAAAATCCTTTTCAGCCTGTAGGCCAACAAGCTAGTGACTCTCAACCAGTATCCCAATCCCTGGACACTGATGTAAGCATGCGTACGGTGCGAACAAACAACTTTCAGGGTTTTCAAACACAAAAGCGAGGTTTAACATCCGAAAGACAGGTCCCTCAGAAGGTCCAAAGGATTAACCACCTTGGCCAAGAGATGTTGCAAAACGAAGGTCTCGAAACCTTGGAAACACATGACTACGGCGATGAGCCAAACTTCTCTGGTAACCAAGAGCCGTATGAAAACCCTACTTTTTCTGATCCACCTTTCGAAGATGAGATTAATTTTTTAAGGGAGGGTCAGTTCTCCCCTACATTGAGCGAATGATAGGTGGCAAAAACATTAAACTTTTAATCGACACTGGTGCCTCTAAAAGTTATATCACCAATATTAACGGATTAAAAAACATTAAAGAAGTCGAAAAACCATTTTTAGTCAAATCCATTCATGGTGCTGATACAATCAACAACAAAACACTAGTAAATGTCCTAAATCATACTGAAACATTTTTTATTTTACCGAACCTGTCTCTATTTGACGGTATCATAGGTTTTAGCTTCATAAAAAGCATAAAGGGCGTGATTAACACAGAAAAAGACATGATTTATTATAACGGCGGCGAAGAAAAATTGAAATATCTTAAGCTAGATGCAGTGAATTCTTTAATAGAAAATGTCTCTATCCCAAAAAATGTAGAAAAGAAATTTTTCCAAATAATAAACGAAAATGCTGGTGTTTTCGCTAACCCGAATGAAGCCTTACCCTTTAACACGAAAATTTCCGCAACAATTAAAACAAAAGATCAGGAGCCCATATATTCTAAATACCAATCCTACCCCATTTCGATGATAGAATTTGTCAATAAAGAGGTTAAGGAACTTTTAAAAAATGGCATTATAAAGCCATCCCGATCTCCCTATAACAGCCCTGTTTGGGTTGTCGACAAGAAAGGCACAGACGAATTGGGCAAGCCCAATAAACGCCTCGTGTTCGACTACACTAAACTTAATTCAAAAACTATCCCTGATAAATATCCTATACCTGATCCGTCTGTTATACTTTCAAATCTTGGCAAATCTAAGTTCTTTACAACCTTGGACTTAAAAAGTGGCTTCCACCAGATTAACTTGGCCGAACACGACCGGAAAAAAACTGCTTTCAGCGTGAATAATGGTAAATACGAGTTCTGTCGTTTACCATTTGGATTAAAAAACGCCCCGAGCATTTTTCAGCGTGCCATCGATGATGTTTTACGTGATGAAATCGGAAAGTCATGTCACGTTTATATCGATGATATCATCATATTTTCTGACTCTGAGCAGAAGCATATAGATGACATCCAAAACATCTTACTAAAACTTTACCATGCTAACATGAGAGTTTCTTTAGAAAAGTCCAAATTCTTTAAAACCTCTGTCGAGTATTTGGGCTTTGTCGTTTCAACCGACGGTATCAGAACGTGTCCAAAGAAAATTGAAACCATAGTCAACTACGAAACGCCAACAACCTTAAGGAGCTTAAGGTCATTTCTAGGGTTGGCCGGTTATTATAGAAAATTCGTTAAAGACTATGCGGCTATAGCGAAACCTCTGACTAAATATTTACGTGGAGAAAATGGTCATGTGGGGACAAAACATTCGAAGCAAGTTAAAATTGACCTTGATGCTGATGCTATTCACTCATTCAAAAAAATTAAGAATATCCTTTCTTCCGAAGATGTACTTCTCCTTTATCCAAATTTCGATAGACCTTTTGACCTTACGACTGATGCGTCATCCCATGCTATTGGCGCCGTTCTTTCTCAAAATGGTCGTCCAATTACCATGATTTCAAGGACCTTGTCACCCGCCGAAGAAACCTACGCAACCAACGAACGCGAACTTTTAGCTATCGTATGGGCCTTAAAAAATCTTAGACACTATCTTTACGGGGTAAATAATTTAAACATCTTCACCGACCACCAACCCCTAACCTTTTCGATATCTGATAAAAACCCAAACTCTAAATTAAAGCGCTGGAGAGCTTTCATTGAAGAGTACTCGCCAACATTTTTCTACAAGCCCGGCAAAGACAATATTGTTGCAGACGCCCTTTCCAGACAATTTGTTAACATTACAATGGATACCACATCTACATGCTCACTACAAGCTTGTGGAAGTGAGATGTCACTCACCGAAATTATTCCCGCGGTCGAAAACCCAATTAACTGTTTCAAAAACCAGATTTTAATCAATCATGGTTCAGAACAAAATAAAGAAACAAAAATTCTTTTTAAAAATCGCATTCGACATCGCATTTCATATCAAGAAATTGACGATCTTTTAAATACTATTAAGGACTGCATAAACCCAGAAGTAGTGAACGCGATTAATTGTGATTTACATACCCTTGCTCAAATCCAACACCTTCTTATATCGAATTTCCCTTCTGTAAAATTCAGGTACGCTAATAAATTTGTTACAGATATCTTTAACGCAAGTGATCAAATTGAAATTTTAACAAATGAACACAATAGGGCACACCGTTCTGTTTCAGAAAATACGAAACAAGTTCTTCAGGATTATTTTTTCCCAGATATAGCTAAAAAGTTAAAAGAAATTACAGCAAACTGCAAAATCTGTCGGCTAGCGAAATATCAAAGACATCCAAAAAAACATGAGATCGCTGAGACCCCCATACCCTCCTTCCCAGGCGAGATCCTCCATGTCGATATTTACAATACTGACAAGAAATTCTATTTAACATGTCTCGATAAATTTTCTAAGTTCGCTATTGTAAAACCTATACCCTCTCGAGCGATAGTAGACGTTAAACCAGCCCTTCTGGAGATACTTAACTTTTACAAAGGCACGGAAACAATAGTTTGCGACAACGAAAAGTCACTAACTTCACAAACCATAAGATCGTTAATAAAGAATAACTTCGGAGCAAACATTTACGCAACTCCACCCATGCATAGTACCTCTAATGGCCAAGTCGAGCGTTTCCACGGAACACTTGCGGAAATTGCAAGATGCCTAAAACTAGAGTACGCAATAGATGACTCTACAGAGCTTGTCTTAATGGCAACTGCAAAATACAATAGAACAATCCATTCTACTACTAACCATAAGCCCATAGATATAATTCAATCAATTCCAGAAAACTTGAAAGAAAATATTCGTGCGAAAATTCTTGCCAAACAAAAATCAGACCTTGATTATCATAACAAAAAGACAGTAACTAAAACATATAATCCTGGAGATAAAGTTTTTGTGAAAGTTAATAAGAGATTGGGGAATAAAATTAGCAAACTTTTTGTCGAAAAGACTGTCCAACAAGATCTAGGCACAACTCTTAAAATTGATGACAAAATAGTGCATAAAGATAACATTCGTTTCCTCATTGCAGCATCCTAATATTTGCAGTCTTTGTACTCGCTAGCTATGCCACCATCCTGGACTATACTTCTTCACACTATATTCCTGTAGCAGACGGAAATGTTGCAATCTATGAAAATTATGGAATGTTGGCCCATGTAACGGACTTGACAAACTTTACTACCATAGCAGAAGAAACCAGAAATCTAACGGACCTACTACCAAAATCACACATGAGAAAACTGCTAGAATCAGATGTGGACCAAATAGAGAAGACAATAGAATCCCTGCGCATACACCACAGGCACGCACGTAGCATTAACGTTCTTGGAACCGCGCTAAAATACATAGCTGGTACGCCAGATTACGATGACTTTACCGAAGTGCGTAGCAAACAAGATGAATTAGTTACTGCAAGTAATGCTCAGATAATCATAAACACCGATATGCAATCGCAAATAAACAAATTAACTACGACTGTGAACACACTTGTAAGTAAAACTAAGGCTACTGAAATCGATTCAGGATACCTTTATAGTTTGTTAGGCGAAAGAAATAGAGCAGTACTTAGGGAACTAGATAACCTAGCTTTGTCCATAACCTTGGGGAAACTCCAAATGATCAATCCCATTCTGTTAGATAGCTCGGAAGTAAGTTTTGTTTTAAAATCCGAAATAGATTTAAATGTAAGCATTACTGAGATAATTGTAAATTCAAAACTAAAGATTTTGCAAACCGAAAATGTTATTACGTTTTTGATAAAATTTCCAAAAATTATAAAATTTTGTAATAAAAAATTAATTTTTCCAGTCGTTCATAATAATAAAATTTTGTCATTTAAAGTAAGTGATGTAGCAAAATGTGGCTACAAATATATCATGTTAAAAGATTGTAAAAAGAAATCTACAACTTCATTTTGTAAAACATTTAACCTTGAAAATACTTCATGCCTAGACACTTTATTAAATAATAACACGGCAACTTGTAACACAAATTCCGCGCATAATATGCCACCTCTGAAAGAGATTGACGATGGCATTGTTGTTATAAATAATCAACCCTCCAAAGTGATTTACGAGAATGTAACAAAAACCCTACAAACGGGTACATACCTCATAACTTTTGACAATACCTTAAAAGTTAATTCAACGGAATTCAAAAATTGCCGAAAAATTGCTTTTAAAAGCCCCGAAATTCCTATAGCTCACACTGTTAACTTAACTGATCATACCGCTATCTTATCACTTCAATACCTTCATGATTTAAATATTGAAAACCTAGACCATATATCGCACCTTCATTTGAAAGTAAGAGGAACTTTTTACACCTCAGCCTCTCTTTTTGTTCTTATTGTAATAATATGCGTTGCATACGTTCTCGCCAAAAGGCAACGTAAGGTTGAAATCAACAATATTCTTAGCAGATATGATCAGACGGGGACGTCCGATGCTTAAAGGGGGGAACAGTTAAGGTACGAAAGTACAGCAACAAAAGTTATTGTGAAATATAAAAAAATTGCAACAATAAACACTTCTTCAAAATTAGCGCTGCACGCGCGTCCCAAAATAACTGAATAAAATACCTTTTTTCATAGCAGACGCTACGTTGCATTTCTTACCTGCAAATTCCGTTCACATGAAATGTGAGTCCGTTTATGCTGATAAGCATTTTTGCCGTGGCTTCTTCTTCTTCCTCTAGAAGTTGTAGAGTTCTTTAGTTTTCAGATTAAAAGTTAGTTCAGCACTGACACTCAAGACTTGCATAGCAAGTAATTGTAATTATAGTTATATTTGGATTTGTTTAAATAAAGTTATTTAATTATTTTTGATTTGTTTAAATAAACGGAAAATGAACAGAGATTAAATTGTGTTTTAATTATATTGACAACAAAACTAATTGACACTCAAGACTTGCATAGCAAGTAATTACAACAAAACTAATTTAGACACTTAAAAAACAAAATCAAAAAGCATTTGATTCCATACGGAAAGTGCTATCAGTATCGCACTTTGCTTAAGAAAATGACAGATTCATAAAATTTAACAAAATTTAACAATTTGTTTTTGTTTTAAATGTTATTTTCTATGCGAACGTTAACGTTCGAAATCGTTGAACAGGCTGTAAGTTCAATGTGATTTGACACATATGATTAACATGTATTCGCAAAATTTATTAAGCCAACTTAAGCATATTATAGTTGGGCCTGTATTTGTTTTAATTTCAAAATTTATTCGTACCAAAAAATCACTAAGGGCGTAATTGTGTAAAACGCAACGCAACGCCAACACTCTCATTGAAAGCAAGAACAAATTCAAAAAATTTTTATAATTTTGTTGTTGCTTTTTAAAGAAATTCATATCGCATTTTTAAATTTCAAGCAATTTATATCCTGTGGCGTAGAAAATTTAAAAAAAGAATATGAGTTGCTGTAGAAAGCAACAACGAAATTTTAAAACATTTTTCAATTTGTTTTTCTTTTCAATGAAATTTTTGGCTTTCCATTGCGTGGTACACAATTAGGCCCTAAAAAATATTTTAAATTGCTTTCAATGGTTTTCAGTTTCTTAGAAATATATGGCAGTAAAATATAACATCATTAAAATTAAATTCTTCAACGTTTAATGGTTTTAAGTTGAAAGAAAAAAAAGCGTAAAATTTACAGTTAAGAGAGTTTTCTAATCCTTTTTTTTTTTGCGTGTGAATATATTGAGCCGTATTGTTTTGTTGTGGTTTTAAAGCCATTAAAAATTTTATTTACCGACATTTAAAAGTAAAAGTCCTGGTCTGCTGTTAGGAAATTAACAAGAGCAAAAGTTTTCATTTATGTTTTTCTTGTTATTGCTGCCTGTTGGTTTTTTTATTTTCATATTTGAAATATTAATTCGGCAAGTATTTTGATGGAATCTTAAATAAACATCAGTTTTCTTTTGTTTGAAATTTATTTGTTTAACGACTTTTGGCCAGTTTTATTTAAGAGTCAAAACATGTTGCCATAAACCAAGAAGAGGGAAGTAAAACTTATTGTTATTGTTGCTGTTATTCGGTTCTATGTATTGGTTAAAATGTAAGATTACAAAACAAACAATTGTAGGCGCCATTGCAAATACTGCAAAGTGCCTCTTGTAAACACGCAATAAATGAATGAAATGAATTGTTCTCTATAAAAAGTGGTAAATTTATGATGCAGATACTTAAAAGTGTAAATTGTTTTCATTTTGTATGCGTTCAAAAATTGTGAAAATAAATCTTAAAAAAAAAATTATATTATTTTAGAACCTCCCTTTAGTATTGGCTGTATAATGTGTTTAAAGTTTCGCCATTTAAATGATGATGATTTGATGTTAAATACAACGATCTTTCGGCAAGCAGAATATGTATAAATCTATAAAGATCAATGTAAAATACAAAAACAACCTTGCAAACTAATTATTTAGTAGGAAAAGAAGTTAATATTTTTTTTATTTAAGTTCATTTAAATCCGAGAAACGTTGGCAACCTTGGATACTGAACGTGTTTTTTTTCCATAGTCAAGTTATTGAAAATTTATTTATTAGTTTGAGTAAAAGTATTCTATCGTAATTAAAAAGAAGTGGTGTACATTCAAAGTGAACTAATCTGAATATAAACTAGTAGAAAAATGCCTAAAAATCGTCGTCGAAACATAAGTAAAATCGTAGTTAATTGTTTTAAGTGCGAACATGAGATCAAAGAAGAATCGGACAGCTTTATACAATGTGACAAGTGTTTGGAAAGCTTTCATTCACAATGCTCTGGTTTGAGTAAGAGAGCTTTTGAGTTGTTGTTAAAAAATTAAAAAGATCAATTTATTTGTAACATTTGTAAACAAAATACAAATAAACAAGAAGTTGAAAAAGTTGAAATAAGGAAAGAACTCACTACTATAAAAACCGAGCTAAAAAAATTAGAGAAACTGGAAAAACTAGACCATCTGACTGATTCAATTAACTTCATGGCTGCCAAATTTGATGAGATTCTCAAGGATGTAGCTGAAAATAAGAAAAAAATAAGTGAAATAGAAAAAGAAAACAAAAGTTTGAAAGTTGAAATTCTGAATCTTAAATCCTCTGTTCAAGTACTTAACAATCATCGCGTAAGAAACGATTGCGTTATAAGAGGTTTAAAGGTAAAACAAGGTGAAAGTGCCCTTGATGCTGTTATGGGCTTGTCAAAAGAAGTTGGTGTAGGCATTGAATCCAGTGCTGTTGATGATGCTTATTACATGAGAAATTCTAACAACAATGCTAATGACAGGAAAACGGTGGTCGTAAAATTTTCATCAAAACTAAACAAGTATAAATTGATGTCATCAAAAACCAAGTTAAAAGACAGTGAAGCAACTAGAGATATATATGTACATGATTTTCACAGCAAGGAAACCCTTAACCTTTGGAATCATGCAAAGTCGTTAAAAAGTATTGGTTATCAGCATGTCTATGCTCAAAACGGGAAGATCTTTTGCAGAAAAAACGAGTCGGGTAAGCCGTTTCTAATAAAAAATTAAGATGTTGTTGATCAGATGCTCTATGATGCAACTATTGGTAAACATCGGGGAAGAAGACGCGCAATTGAAGAAAATGAACTTGAGTTAGTCGATGGTAGTGGTTAATGTTATGATAAGGTTTCATTCTAGAATATTGTTTATATAATGTCTTTATTAATTTCGTTAAATGTTAACAATAATTTAATTATGATTAAAAATCAATACTTTGAAAAATTTTGTAATTTTAATAAATATATTGGTAATTTAAATATTAAATTTTTTAATGTAATTAGCTTCAACATCAGAAGTGCTTCATCTATTAACAAATTTAACAAATTTAAATCATTGCTTTCTAGCTTTTCTAACTTACCTGATGTAATTTCTTTACAAGAAACTTGGTTTGACAAAACTCTTACTCAAATTTACATTCTCCCCGGTTTTAAAAGCGTACATTGTTGCCGAGATGATAAATATCGATGGTCTCAAGTAGAAAGGCCCTAACTCGTATTTTTTACGAAATTGACTTTTTCAGTGATTCCAATAAATTTTACACAAATGCACCTCGTCACAAAAATTTATTGCAATATTGTAAAGAATAACGGCTTTACAAGCAATTGTATGAGCAAGTTTACATTATGATACATACAGTTTCTATTATGTTTTTACCTTCTCCTATACAGTTACTATTATTTGAGTTAGGGCCTTTCTACTTGAGACCAACGATATGGTGGTACGTCGTTATATATTAATGACAATTTAAACTATTCTGTGGAAATGTGTAAAAGCAAAAATTTGGTCGAATGTATATTTGTAACTCTGCGTAATTTTACAATTGAAAATAAACCATTGAGAATTATTTCCTATTATCGGTCGCAGAAATGCAGTATTCAGGATTTTATCAATGAATTTGAAAATGTTTTAAGTGAATATGGGCAAAATCCGATTATTGTTGTTGGTGATACAAACATTGATATATTTTCAAGTCCCCATACTCTTGAATTATTATCATTGTTCCAAAACTATGATTGCCATAATTCCCACAATTTAATAACAAGACCAGCCACCAACACTTGCATCGATCATATTTTTAGTAATTTCTCTGAGGATCTTTTTGTTGATGCAATCGAATGCAATTTATCAGATCACAATTTACTAAGTTGCAAATTACAAAATGAAACTTTAGTTAAAAAAAATCATCAGATATTTTTTAAAACTCACTACGACTACGATAAAGCTAAAAACTATTTACGTCAACATTTACCAACTAATTTTTCGTCGTTAAGTGTTTCGGAACAAACAAGTTGATTTTTAACATGGAAGCTGCTATTAAGCACGCAACTATTGTAAACACCAGTAAGAAATCGGTACGTTTCGCAATTTTACCCTGGATTAACAAAAATTTACAGGATTTAATATTATGGAAAGAAAAGTTGCTTTTCAGAAGAAGAAGATCGAAAAATGATCAATATAATGAGACATTGAAAAGAATTAGTAAGGTAATTAAAACAGCAGTCAAAAAATGCAGAGATAACTATTATAGTGAAAGATTAGCTAAAACTGGTAATGATCCAAGAAAATGCTGGAATTTCATTAATAATACACTTGGTCGATGTAAAAAGAAAGATATAATTCTGAAAGATACTACTGGCCAAAGAATTTTAAGTGATATGGAGAAGGTTGATTGTTTTAATAATTTCTTCTTGAGTAGTATACATGATCTTAAACAACAAATTAATGTTCAGTCAGGGGACACTTTTAACTCACTTCGTACACTTTCTGTATTACAACAAAGGTTTTTATTGCATAGTGTTACCACCGCAGATATTGAAGATATAATATTGCATATGAACGATAACAAAAGTCCTGGAAATGATAATTTAACACCCAAATTTGTTAAAGAATGTAAAGAAGTAATCTTGCCGATACTGGCTGTTATTTTCAATAAGATGATTGACTCCTCAGTTTATCCAGATGTATTGAAAATTCACAAAGTAGTTCCAGTTCCTAAAGAGCTTAACGCAATCGAAATTGCTAAATATCGTCCAATATCAGTTTTATCAACGATTGATAAAATTTTTGAAAAATTGTTATATGATAAACTTCTGAATTTTTTGGAAGTGAATTATATTTTATATAATTATCAATTTGGATTCAGGCGAGGTTGTGGTACAGATGATGCAGTGCTAAATGTTGTAAAATCTATTTGTAAGGGTTTGGATGAAGGCTTTACTGGAGTGGCAGCTATGTTCTTTGATTTTACAAAGGCCTTTGATCTAGTGGATCACCAAATTTTACTGCAAAAATTAGCATGTTATGGTGTTCAAGGTCGTGAGCTTTTGCTATTCAGAAGTTATTTTACCAATAGAAAACAATATGTTCAAATAAACAACGTAAAAAGTTTTGTTGGCAATGTTGATTATGGAGTTCCACAAGGTAGCGGATTGGGTCCACTATTGTTTTCAATCTATTTGAATGACTTACATAATCTTGGTTTATGGGGTCAACTATATATGTTTGCAGATGATGTTTGTTTATTGTATCCTTACAAGAGTGATTTAGTATTAAAAACAACTATTGAAAGAGATTCCGCTTTCATTTTTGAGTTTGCTCGGCTTAATCAATTGATACTTAACACTAGGAAAACTAAGCTTGTTCGTTTTGGACCGCAATCAAGTAATGGAAACTTTGCAGTAAATGTAGACGGTGAAATAATTCATGAAGAATGTTCAACTACATATTTGGGAATCACTTTGCAATCCAACTTGAATTGGGATCTGCATATAGCAAGTTTAAAACAGAAAATAGCGCCTGCAATTGGCATATTATATAAGTTAAGTCGTAAGCTTAATGTTAAAGCAAAATTAATGATATATCAAGCATTAATTCAATCGCATTTGAATTACATGGCTATTATTTATGCCTATAACAAAAGAAATGTTCAACTTAAATCTCTTCAACGTTTACAAAATAAGGCGCTTAAGATCGTACATAATTTGCCTTTGACATATCCAACAATCTCTTTATATAGGGATATATGTAAGACGATCCTTCCAGTTTATGGTTTATATAACTACCAAGTCTTAAATTATGTTTTTAAATCTATTCACAACATTGGACATCGGACCATTTCTTTTCAACAAAATCAAATGCATTTTAGTACCCGCAATAGTTCTAATTTACGTGTTCCAAGATGTAGATTAGAAAAATCCAAACAACGCATTGACCACATGGGAGGTGTAAAATATAATGAATTACCCAATGAGTTAAAGTCCTGTAATAGAATTTCATTGTTCAAAGTATCGCTAAAAGAATATTTATGTTCAACATTGGAAGCACTTTTGATGTAAGTTATTTATATTTATTTAAATATTATTTGAAACATAACTTTATTTTCCTAAAATTATTTTATTTTTTTTTTCCTTTTCGAAATCAAATGTACTATTATAACTTACTTAATTACCTTGCTTTTTGTACAAAGTAGTTTAAGAATTTGCCAACGCTTCCTCAATAATGCCTAAGGGCGCTGAGGACAAATTTTTTGATTTAATTAAATTTTGTACAAATAAACATTTAATAATAAAAAAAAAAAAAAAAAAGTTTGTTTAAATCAGTTTAAGAATGATGGATTTATTACCAAGAACAATTTGAAATTATAAACAACTAAAATTAAGTCAGGTAATCAAATGAGTGCATCTGAAGCAAAGATCACTTCAGTAATACGTCCTACATCAGACGAAAATCTTAAAAACTGAATTCCTGATCGAAATAATGAGCAATTCTTTTTGTTAAGGGGAATACATACATTTCCAGAAAGTTGAAAAAGAGACAAATCCACCAGCTACTCAAATATACGAGTCCATTCCCTTTACAATAGAATCATATAGGCACTCTTATCAATCATATCAACTAGATCCAAAGCATTGGATTGGATTTGGGTTCCTTTTCATTCTAGAAACTTCTAGAGTCGTAATTTTAGAAAACACTTAGTAGCTTTGAATGTACATCTGCAAAACCGAGTTCACCAGAACGATATTACCAGCGATCTCGAGATCAAACATGTGATATCATGCCACCTGACCTGTGCAGACATAAACACACTCGTATTTTGCAAAACTGGTTACTTTTCAGCACGTCAGCATAATAATTAATTTGTTTATGACTTGTGAACTAACGACAATTATGTCGTTTATTAATTTATTTTCTGTGAATACACATCGACCCACACATTTCACATCATCATCAACTACACTACTTAACCTGTTTTTTGTCTCTAATCTTGATAAAATATTACATTATGAGCAGCTGGCAGCATCTGCGTTTTCGAAGCATGACGCTATTTTTATCCCTTATTATATTTCAATTGCTCAGCAGTCTTAGAGTTATAGTTTTCGCGACTTTAACAATATTGATTACTTATGCTTGTATAGCGACTTTATAAATGTAACTGGGAATGATATCTACAATTTTCCAACGGTTGATGAGAAATTGTTATTTTTGAATAGGGAAATTTTGCGGCTATATGATTGTAATGTACCCAAAGAACCCCTGAACACCTACAAAAATACCGCATGGCCAGAATGGCTGTGGTCTCAAAAATTAGGTCTGTTAAAAATAAATTTGAAACAGCTATGAGCAGTAAGAACACTTGGAAGCACATAAGGGATATTGGAACTGGAAAATCAGTTGTTTGTACGGCGGACGTTGATATTAACTTGCTAAGCCATACCTTTGTGAATGTCTCGTCCCCTAATGCAACCCCTGATTTATATGACCATTAACCATGTAATAGGTTATCTACTAGAGAGTTAGATTTCCAATGTTTTGATGATTTGTAAGTAATTGAAGGTTTCCAGGCGACTAAATCAAACTATATAGGCTTTGACAATATAGGTCCGAAATTCATCAAAATTATTCTGTCATGGCTAATTAAATATTTTAAGCACATTTTGAATACTATTGTCATAACTAACTCATTTCCCAAAGAATGGAAATACGCCAAGATCGTTCCATTGCCAAAGGCGGGAAATTATATTCGTCCCATTGCTATCCTACCATACTTTTCGAAGGTTTTTGAGCACATGATTCATAAACAGATATATAAAAACGTGAACGATAAGAACTTATTGACTGATCGTCAGTCTGGCTTTTGACTTCGGCGTAGCTGTGTTACGGTGCTATCCGATGTAGTGGAAGATATAAGGGGAAACTTGGATGGTGATAAAGTCACATTTTTAGTTCTACTAGACCACTCCAAGGCCTTTGATTCGGTCAACCTTTCTATTCTTTGTCTTAAACTGTCGAGATTATTTAGCTTTTCTTCTTCTTCAGTAAAACTACTTGATAATTATCTCTCTGAGAGAACACAATCTGTCTCCCTAAATGGGTGTATTTCTCGCCCGTTCAAAGTTTAACATGGTGTTCCATAGGGCTCGGTCCTTAGACCACTTTTATATTCGCCATATGCAAATGACCTGCCACAAAATCTACTTTATTCGAAAATACAAATGTATGCTGACGACGTTCAACTATACTTCAGCAGTCCTAGAGACACATACATTACAAGTTTAAACCATTTAAATTTTGATTTGGACCAAATTTTCAATTGGGCTTCAACTAATGGCTTGAAACTAAATCCGGGAAAATCCAAATGTTTAGTGATAAGAAAAAAAATGTAGCAATGGATGATGATCTGAATATTTATATTGGGGATGCTAGAATTGCTGTTGTTGCCACGGTTATAAATCTAGGTATAACAATGAATAGGACTTTGACTTGGTCGGATCACCCTGATTGATGGCTTGTGGCAGGATATATGGTAGGTAAGGGGATTGTGGATCACGCAATATTTTACACCACTTAGAATAAGAACTTTAATTGCGAAGACTTCTCTACTACCGACGCTACTGTATGCTTCTGAAATATATGCTGGCTGTAACTCCCGAGATATGAGGAAACTTACAGCTATGTATAACAACATTGTCCGTTACTTTTTTTGTCTAAAAAAAATTGGAAAGAATAAGTTCGTATTCCGGCCGTTTACTTCATTTACCATTTAATAACTTTCTTATATTTATGGTTTAAGTGAAATAAATTATTTTCCCAAATTGGGCTTTATTTGGGTTTATGTGCAATATACGGTTTTCTGAGAGTAGGGTTTATATGGGGCCTAGTGTGAATTATGGACCGATCTTCAAAAAATTTTACAGTGTGATTTCTGGTCCTATAAAACTGTGACGTACCAAATTTAAGTATGCTAGCGTTATTTATTGCGGTTTTTAGCTATTTTCCGCGAGAATGGTTTATATAGGGCCTATGGCCAGTTATGGACCGATATGCACGAAAATTCACAGTATGATTTGCAGTCGTATAAAGCGAATTAATGTCGTTCCGTGCATTTTTCCAACATTTATGTTAATTTTGTATCAAAATTATAAATTTTTTAGGGTGGGGTTCCACATTTTGATTCATAGTTCTTGTCCTATTGAACTGATGTTGCTGGATTTCAATCCCAAGCTGCTTAGGATAACTACAAGCAATTTGAGACCAAGTTTGTTTTTTCTTTTGCGTTTTTCGAAAGTGAGCGTGTTTTCAACAGACGGACAGACAGACTGGCATGGCTAAATCGTCTTAGAATTACTCAAGGAGCCAGAATATATATACTTTATGGGGTCGTAGATGCATAATAGAAAAGTTTCACACGGAATGACAAACTTAGTATACCCTCATATTAAATGTCGTTTTATATCCTCCAGCATATCCCTGAATAGAAATAACAACCTGTCTAATGCAGACAAAATTTAATATATATTTATTGAAATTACATCAAATGGTAACAAATTACTGCTATTACTGTATACCGACCTCATCGTAATGTGTCCACCGATAGTTTTCTTAACTATCTAGGAGAACTTTCTCTCTCATATGCTGATACTGTTATTGCCGGCGATTTTAATGCAAACTTACTAACTGAAACAACATTTCCTAACGATCTGTTATCTCTTGGGATTAAACCTGTTAACTGTTCTGTACCTACTCATTTTTCTCCGCCGTCAAACACGCTGCTCGACTTGTTTCTTGTTTGTAATAAATCCAAAATTCTGTTATATGACCAGCTATCTGTTCCTTGTTTCTCGAAGCATGATCTTATTTTTTACCACATATGACTTCAGCCTTAACCTAATTGATCATAAATTTACGTATCGTGACTTCAAACATGTTAATTATCAAGCTCTGGATGAACATTTCTCAAATATTAATCGGAATTATATTTACCACATGGCATCTGTAAATGAACAAATATCCTTTTTCGAAGATAAAATTACCTATTTGTACGATTTATTTATACCGCAAAAAACAAAAATCATAAACCATGGCACTCGACCATGGTTCTGCCCAGCAATAAGTAACCGGATAAAGCAAAGAGATTTATCTTACTCTCGATGGAAACGTTTTAAAATCCCACAGTTATATAACGACTACCGAAGACTTAGAGCTGAAGTAACTCTAGAAATAAGGAAAGCTAAAATTCGATTTTATGCCGAAAGATTCCAAAATGCTGCAACCAGCAAAAAGACATGGCAAACAATTCATGATATCGGAATTGGCAAAAAAGATATTAACATTCAACACAACTTA
Source organism: Pollenia amentaria (assembly GCA_943735925.1). Taxonomy (NCBI): domain Eukaryota; kingdom Metazoa; phylum Arthropoda; class Insecta; order Diptera; family Polleniidae; genus Pollenia; species Pollenia amentaria. Next base: position 219,283,693 of record OX031006.1, on the reverse strand, counting down.
ACTGCCGACGAACATAACAACATATTTTCTACCATACCATCTGCTGATGACAACATTTTAACAAACAATTACCTCACCACCATTGAAAATGTCAATATAAGTAGTGAATTTAGATTTCGCTGTGTTAATAGGGAAGAAGAATTATCATGTTTCATGGCGACAAAGTCTAATTCCATTGGCTATGGCAATATAGATCCCCGTTTCATAAAAATCCTACTACCAAGGCTATTACCATTTCTTTCACATATTTTTAACACTATGTTTACAACTTGCGTCTTCCCCAGCAACTGGAAGCAGGCTAAAATAATTCCGGTTCCTAAGCTAACTCTGAATTCAGGCCAATAGCGATACTCCCATATATTTCTAAAGTAATGGAAAAACTGATGTACCTACAGATTAATGAGCATATACAAAGTTTCAGTCTATTAACACCCCTTCAATCTGGATTCCGATCGAAGCATAGTTGTGTTACTGCTTTAATTAACCTGTGTGAAGATATTCGTATGGACATTGATGTGGGAAAGTTAAATATTCTTGTACTACTGGATCACTCAAAAGCTTTCGACACTGTTGACCACCCCATGTTGAGTATTAAACTACAAAAAGTTTTTCGGTTTTCCTCAACATCAAACAGATTACTCAAATCGTATTTATCAAATAGACGCCAATCGGTATTCTTAAATACCCCAGTTCCTAAAGGAGTTCCACAAGGATCAATTTTGGGGCCACTATTGTTCTCAATGTATATAAATGACTTACCACAATGTCTAAAATATACAAAGGTCCACATGTATGCAGATGATGTGCAAATATACATTGATAGTACGGTACAGCTTATTGAAGGAAATGTGGACAAATTGAATACTGATTTGAACAACGTCTACAACTGGGCCACTGCCAACAAACTTTTAATTAATCCTCATAAGTCAAAATGCCTTATTATACACAAAAAAACAACTAGGGTAAACTTGAACTTTAATATCTTGCTAAATAACCAGAAAGTTGAATGTGTATCATCTGCTAAAAATCTTGGTGTCATTTTCAACAACAACTTGGATTGGTCAAGCCACATCAGAAAAGCCGCCTACACAATTTCTTACACCTCTTGATACTCGAATTTTGATAGCAAAAACATATTTAATACCTCAATTATTATATGGTAGTGAATTTTCACTAGCTGTGACTCTGCAAGTAATAACATACTACGCAAAACATATAACAACATTATAAGATACGTATACGGTTTACGCAAATATGATGACATACCGTCGTTTTCAAACAAACTTTACAAAATATCTTTTAAAAATTTTATGGATATGAAAATACTTGTCATGATGCACAAAATCATATATACAAAGGAACCATCTTATTTATATAATCGCATAGTATTTGCAAGATCCAATAGAGGCAACAAACTTATTCCATGTAGTCATCGTAGCCTTGTCTCTGAGTACCATTTTTTCGTATTTTCTATCCGTCTTTGGAACTCACTTCCTAATTCTCTCCAAGCAAACAACAACGCTAGAGATTTTTAAAAAGGTTTACTTACATATTTTACTTAAAACCATTAATTTTAATTTTTCCCAATAATATCTATGTCTGTATGTCTAATATAGTATAATAATTAGTAAACATTGTATTGTTATTTATAATTTTTAATTATTGTATAATTTGTTATTCACTAATGTATTATCTACACAATCTACTTTTTATAACAAACTTAATTCGCATACTATAATTATAAGATTTAAATCTTGTTGTATGCGATATACAAATAAATAAAAATAAATAAATAAATACATGTGGGTTTTGTTTACATGTGCAAAACAATGCTGCATACTTTGAAAGATTAAAAACGTCAAATTGTGCAAACTCTCGAGATAGGTAACATTGATACATGTCAAATTTTTCGCATGAAATAATAGATGTTGCTGAACATTTTTCACAAATTAAACTAAACTTAAAAATTTTTTTTTTTTGAATAAAAATTTAAGTAAATATGAATGAGAAACTGTTTCCGGTTGTGTTATTTATGTTTTTTCTTTCACGTTTAATATTAAGTATAAGCCTTTTTCATTTGCTTAAAATTTCACGTGAATATGTGCAGCTTATATTATTTCGCAGTTGTAAAAAAATGTTGCCAGAAACATTCCGTAAAATTTTCACAAACTGAACAGAGTACAACTCTATCAACATAATTTCATAGAAATTCCGGACAAGTTTTATTCATATGAGTATTGACAGTATTTCACGTGAAATGTTGAATAGAGTACCAGGCTTTATTGCAAAGAAATAAAAATAAAAAAATTTAAATGTTAATATTTTATTTTTATACCCTCCACCACCACCGTGGTGAATGAGGGTATACTAAGTTTGTCATTCCGTGTGAAACTTTTCTATTATGCATCTACGACCCCATAAAGTATATATATTCTGGCTCCTTGAGTAATTCAAAGTCGATTTAGCCATGTCCGTCTGTCTGTCCGTCTGTTGAAAACATGCTCACTTTTGAAAAACGCAAAAGGAAAGAACAAACTTGGCCTCAAATTGCTTGTAGTTATCCTAAGCAGTTTGGGATTGAAATCCAGCAACATCGGTTCAGTAGGATTAGAACTATGAATCAAAATGTGGAACCACCACCCTGAAAAAATTGATAATTTTGATACAAAAACTAACATAAATGGTTTATTAATGCACGGAATGACATAAAATTTTGCTCGAATTTGGTTTGTACGACTGCAAATCATACTGGTAAATGTCGTGACGATCGGTTCATAATTTACCATAGGCCCCATATAAACCCATCTCGAGGAAAACCGTTTAGTACGCCTTAAACCGCAATAAAAAACGCTAGCATACTTAAATTTGGTACGTCACAGTTTTATAGGACCAGAAATCACACTGTAAAATTTTTTGAAGATCGGTCCATTATTTAAACTAGGCCCCATATAAACCCTACTGCCGGAAAACAGTTTAGTACGCCTAAAACCGCAATAAATAACGCTAGCATACTTAAATTCGGTACGTCACAGTTTTATAGGACGAGAAATCACATTGCCAAAGTTCGTGAAGGTTGGTCCATAATTTACCCTAGGCCACATATAAACCCTACTCTCGGAAAACAGTTTATTGCGCCTAAAACCAAATAAAGCCCACTTTGGGAAAATAATAAAATTCGCCTTAAACCATCACAGATATAGATATTGCGGTAAAATGTCTTCCTTAAATTCATATGGCCAGAAAAAATATCATGCAAATTTGTGAAATTTTCTGTTAACGCTAAAACTAATTACACTGCTGTATTGAAATTTATTCTTATTTATATTTTGTAATACTAGAAATCAGTTTTCAGAATTTTGGGATGATTGGGCCATAATTTACCATAGGTCCAATACAAATAACCCTCCTAAAAATTATTTTAGTTCGGATAAAACTTTTACGAATCATGATATTTTACTCAAGCCAGTTCAAAGTTCTGACAAGAAACGCATAAAATTTTCTTATTGTCGGTCAATAATTTAGTTCAGGTCTAAACCGCAACTAATTTTAATGCTGACGCTCGTTTTTGTGAAGCTTAGTTAATAATACTAGTATGGGCCAGCAGTCGACACAATCGACTGCAATCTAGAAATAACTTATTTGTACCGTTATTTCTAATATTTATTTAATTTAAAACTTTATTAAATATGTATATACATATATAGAAATATATGTATTTTTTTAATGTTAAAAATCATATCGCACTTGATTATAAACAGGGTAGTAACTCAAAATGTAATAATTCTCAGTAGAGCAGAACAATTTTTAATTTTATGAGGCATATTAAATTTAGTGACAATTTTTCTAAAAATGTATATATAACATAAGTTTCCTAATCTCAATGTTTATAACAAAGCCTTTAATATATTTTCCATTTATATTTATTTCGTTGATGTATTATGTTGTTATAACCTCTCTATTATTACACCCAAAGAAAAAATATGTTTAAAAATGGTCACCTCCAACAAAACTATTTTAAAAGAAAAATTTTAAACATATAATGTTTAATTTAACCATATTATTGTCATCGACAACCATATTATGGTTAAATGGGTCCTCCATCAAGAAGGCGCAACCATATTATGGTTGCCTCCAAACACGTTTTGGTTAATAATAACTAAAACATGTTTAACACTTATAATAGTATGGTTGGTTTTCAACCATAGCATGTTGCTCCTGGAAAAGAGGAAAATACTATTGTTAATTTTTAATAGTTTGGGTAATGGTTTGTGGCCAATATTAGGCAAACTTGTGGGAAAGAAGCAAGTTGATGCTTTCTTAATTGGTATGTACGAATACATATATTGGACCACATTAACCCCTAAGTATAGATAGCTATCTTCATGAATTTTTAAGCGAGTACAATACTTTAAACACGCAGAGAAAAAATATCTTTAAATATGGTCACCTCCAACAAAACTATTTTTAAAGAAAATTGTAAACATATTATGTTTAATTCAACCATATTATTGTCACCGACAACCATATAATTGCTAAATTAGTCCACCATCAAGAAGCCACAACCATATTATGGTTGCCTCTAAGCAAGTTATGGTTAAATATGCGAAATTATTTGTTTTTAAATTAACAATAGTATTTTCCCCTTTTCCAAGACCAATATTCTATGGTTGAAAATCAACCATGCTATTACAAATGCTAAACATATTTTAGGTATTATTAACCAAAAAAATGTTCGGAGGCAACCATAATACGGTTGTGCCTTCTTGACTTTAACCATAATATGGTTGTCGATGACAATAATATGGTTAAAATAACCATAGTATGTTTACAATTTTATTTAAAAATAGTTTTGTTGGAGATGACCATATTTACGTCTTTTATACGTCATACGTCTTTTAACGGATGTAAAAAATGCTATAAAGTGGGAAGAAGAACAAATAAAGTAAACACTTACAAATAGGCTAAAAATTCTTCCTCTAGAACTGACATTCAGTTTGGAAAAAGATTGTACTCAAGCTTTCATCAACCACATTTTCTTAATATAAAGTCGATGCTAAAAGAAGTGAATAATAAAATTACTAAAAAATTTACATTATTTTTACAGAAACGAGTTGGAAACTTAACAAATATAAACGAATTTTTGGCCATCAAGTGTTTCATATAATGTGCATAGTTTGCTCCATCTGGTGGAGTGTGTTGAGGAATTTGGTGAATTAAATGGCATATCCTCGTATAAATTTGAAAACTATTAAAAAACCATAAGACAAAAAATTCGAATGCCAAGACATATTCAACAACAGGTATTTAATAAGTTTATTAATGCCAATATCAATGTTAACGATTCAAATGTCGGTCCGAAGTCAAATACCTCTGAACTTATAATTGGTTATCAACCTGAATGTTAATATTTTACCCAAAAAGTCTCAAATTATTTATGTTCAACAAAGCCAAAAACTTTTGTAGTAAATACAGGATTAAATACTGACGGAACTTTTTTTGGAAAGTAATTTTTAATTCCCCAAAACATTTTTTAAACGCCAATAAAATCTTTGGATATGGGTATTTTTATTGTAAGTTTCGGTAATTTTAGTCTAGATAATAAATACTATGTGACAGATATTTATTCTAAAATTGCGTCCCTTCCTTTTGAAAATAAATTCGTATAAATACCGTTATAACATTCCATTTCATAAATATATTATAAATTTTTTATACACAGAAAAAAGTGTTTTATCTATCCAAAAAATGGTTTAAAAAGTATTTAAATTTAATTAATGTGATAATTGAATCATTTATTTTTTTTTTTGTTGAAAGAAAATTAAAAATTTAATTTTGATTTAATTAACATTTCAGTTGTTTTCAAATAAATTTTCAATTAAAATATTATTTAATAACAAAAAATCTTAATTGACTTTTTTCGTTTAAAAATAAAATAATTTAAACATGTAGAATTGTTGTTGGTAATTGTCAATATTTATTTAAACAAATTAACACAATGTTTGAAATGGCAAAGTTTTTTGATCACTTTTTTAATTAAAATTAAAAATATCATTTATTGAAAATATTTTTTCAAAATTTTAAAATTTTTAGTAATTAATATAATCATTTTGGTAATAGATGCAAAGTCAACAACTAGTTTGCTTGATATTATGAATTTGGAATAAATTTGGTGATTGGAGAAATTTATTAATTTTTTCTCTGTACATAGATAAAAATAAATCTAAGCTCCACAAAACTTCATTTAAAGAATGAAAAATTACCAAAAAATTTTAATTCATTTCATGTTGTAACTTCATTTCTTAATTGAAAATAATTTAATGAAACTTAAAATTGATGAACTTAAGCCAGATTAAAATATAAAATTTTAGATTAGAATCCATAAGCAGTTCAATAAAATAACCATAATACCCAATTATTAAAAAAATACCTATTTAAATATATTTACATTTCGGCGTCTCCAGTCCTTTAAGCATCTGCATGTATTTATTTAATTTTTGTACATTCAGCGTGTTCATTTATTGCGTATATTTTATTTTTATTTATGTATTTCAATTTTAATTCGTATTCATGCCACAGCAAAAGACGTGTTTGTATGAACGTCTACTTATGAGTCGAAAAAAAAACTCGGCGATATATGACTGATAAAAAATTTCAATTGAAGGGAATAAAATAAAATCTTGTTTACGAGTTTTCCATTGGCTGCAATATTTTCAAAGATTTTTGTTGTAAGATTTTTTTCTATGATCCCTTTATTCTTTAATTTTATTTTATTTCCCCCATCAATTGATATTAAGCATTCAAAAGATTTATTTTACAAGGTAAAAAAAAGTGATACAATTGTCGTAAATCTTCGGATTTTTTTGAACTTAATGGTTTACAATTTATGCGATTTTGTTTTTTGCTTAAAATAAATCAGCAAAAGATTGTTTACGACATAAAGCTAGAAAATCAATAAAAATTTTATTTTGAGCCATAAACGTAAAAACAAAATGGGTATTAGAGGTTTAAAAAAGGATATACGAAATAAAATTTCATAACATAATTTATTAATTTTTGAATAAATTCAGCCGTTTTTAAATGTGTTTATCCAGGGTTGGAATAAACAGTTCATAAATAGCTATAATAACAACATTTTGATCAGCTTAATAAGAAAAAAAAATTCAATTATTGTATTTAAGTGACTTTTTTCCACTTAGCACTTAAGCTTCATTCACAATGGTAGCAACAATTTCGATTTTTCTTCTCTCTTAATTCTACCGAAAATATTTCATATATTTTCTTTATGGATGTGGTTTCGAAAAAAATTTTTTTTTTATTATGAACACCAAGTGAAAATGTTTCTGCCATTGCCCACTGGACCGAATCGCGAAATAATTGGCATAAAGTCGAAAATTTTGTTGAAGAAAATCTTAATTTGAATTTAATATATTTAAACTAGCACCTCTATATATGAAGAGTCAATAAATATTTTCGCTAAAAATGCAACCATGCAATTTCTATCGAGTTTCAAAGTCAGGTGATTAGTCAGCTGACTTCTGTAACAAAATTGGCGGGAAACTTTTGTTTACTTTGTGCGCTTGGCAATTTCACACGCTGTGACAAGAAATATTGTAAAAAAATGGATTTTGACGGCCAAGGTATGTAGAATGAATAAAGTGAAAACATTTTGTGTTAAAATGTGTTATATGTTATATATGTGTATTTTTTTGTACTGTCCAAAAAGAGAGAAAACCAAACCAAAATGCTCGTCTTCTGTGGAGTTAAAACTAAACTTCTGCATGTTTCTGCGATATGTAATGTATGTTAACATAAAGTAGAAAGTGTATATTAAAAGTTAATAATAATCCTTTTTGCGGCTCTTTTTATCAAATATACCAAGTTTCAGCTCGATATCTGCAATATTCGACTTTATGCCAATTATTTCGCGATTCGGTCCAGTGTGCATTGTGAAAGAAGCTTTACTTGTAACGTTTTTATTCTATACGCACAAAAAAGATATATTTGAATTTTTTATACATAGTACAATTACTTCAAACATATTAATAATATTGTAATGAGAATATAATTAAAACAATTCTCTGTATTATAACCACAACAATATTATGGTTGTTTAGGATCATATAATATGTTTACAATTATTTATTGTATGTTTATAGAGTAAAATATTGCTCCAAAAATATGGTAAGAATTAAAAATTTTTTTTCCTCATTTTAAACAAATCGTACATAATCAGCGATGCCAACTCTTGAGGCACTAAGCGCGTAAAGAAATTTGAAAAACGAAATAAAACTGTACACAGAAAAAAATAACAAGAGTGTTGAAGTAGTTAAAGAAAATCGTTTAACTTTTCTAATATATTTAACAACTTTCATGTTTGTAAATTGGCATATTAACTATTTATTTTAGTTAAAAAATAAATACAGTGTTGCCAGGTCAAGAATCAAAAAAGTTACGATGCTCTTTCAAAATAGCTAAGTTTTTCGTTAAAAGTTACATTGTAAAATATTCCGCAAATAAATAGTAAATTTAAGAGATTAAGATAAAATAAATATTTTTATTTAATATTTCAGTGATAACAAAAATACAACAAATTCATCAATTTAAAAAAAGCATAACTTGGAATAAAAATAGTAGATAAGCGTTTGAAAACGTAAATTTAAAAATAAGAGATATACAGGCACATCTGTGTATACAAATAAAAAAAACAGTGACAACTAAATAAGCTTCGTACAGATGGTGGTCAGATCTTACAATATTGGTAAACAGCGTTATTTAAATTGCTTTAATATTGTCTAAAAATGTCTTGCTACTGTCTGAACACTGTAAGCTCATTTGTATTTGGCAGACGTGTAAAATTAATGCATCTGACAATGGCTCAATTGTCAGAAAAATATTTCTATTACGTTGCCAATATTATACAATACAATATTATATGATCTGACCACCGTCTGTACGAAGCTATACAAAAATAACAATTATTTTGATGTTAGATTTTCTAAGTTCTTCTGTCGTCTGCTTATTCTTGTGTATATGTGTTAAGATGAAATATTAGAAGAAAAATGTATGTGAACTTTTTGATATAATCACCTTAGTATTAACGCCTTAACCCGTATATTAATTTTTAAAAATAAATTTGTTTTGATAACATACATATACATAAATGATTTTAAAGTTTGCTTACTTTATTTTTAAAAATATTTATGACTCACAGAAAAAATTATTAAATTTCTCCAATCACCAAATTCATTATATCAAGCAAACAAGTTGTTGGTTTTGCACCTATTACCAAAATGATTATATTGATTACCAAAAATTTTTAAATTTTGAAAAAATATTTTCAATAAATGATATTTTTAATTTTAATTAAAAAAGTGATCAAAAATCTTTGCCATTTCAAACATTGTGTTAATTTATTTAAATAAACATTGACAATTCCCAACAATAATTCTGCATGTTTAAATTATTTTATTTTAAACGAAAAAAGTCAATTAATATTTTTTGTTATTTAATTAAAATTTTAATTGAAAATTTATTTGAAAACAACTAAAATGTTAATTAAATCAAAATTAAATTTTTAATTTTCTTTCAACAAAAAAAATAATTGATTCAATTTTTAATTGATAAAACACTTTTTTCTGTGCTTAAATATATGTATATAAAAATGAATTTATATGATATAATTTTCTTTGCAATATTCATTAAATATGAAATTAAAATGTTATGCTAATAAATGTTAAACGTTAAAACTGGATTTTCAAATTTTTTTCAAAATGTATCTTTTTGGGAAAAAGTGTATCTTTTTGGAAACTAAAATGTACCTTTCTCGAAATTTCACTGGCAACACTGGTTCACACTATGAAAGTTATCTTTCAGAAAGTCTGAGTTAATTGATGAGAGGAGTTGAGAATACTGGTATGTTCACTTCCTCTCTCACCAATAAATTCAAACTTTCGGAAAGAAAACTTTCATTGCGTACACCAGTGAAACCACCAGCAAAATTCAAAACTAAGCTTTAGATGATGCAAAATTACACAATTTAACGATTATAAAGAAAAATGACAAAAAGAACAAATTAGAGAGTATTTAAAGACAAATTTTTAAGAGTGTTTCCTTGTTAGGTCAAATATTCAATTATGGACCTATTAAAATAGAATAATGTTATGATGTTAAGACTAATAATATAAGAATGCTCAACGCAAAATACTATCTTGGTAACTACATCTATTTGCTTTTTTTTTTTTTTTTTTTTTTTTTGTCTTAAAGTGATTTAAGGGAGGGGTAAGTTCCTAAGCCTAAAAACTTTGCAATGCCATAGTAACTATTTTTTTTTTTATCAATACATACCAATATTTGTAAGTCAGTTATGACATTACAAGCTATTTTAGTCAGTGGTGTTTGTATGGGAGCCACTCCAAAATTAATATCATAAGATGACTTAGATTGAAATAAAAAAAAATTGGGCCAAATTTTGTCTAAATACCAACAAATTAAGATGGTTTAAGGGCACAAGGACAAAAGTTCGTATGGGGGCTAAGTAAAATTATGCACCGATTTTCAAAATTTTCAAAAAAAAAAAAACTTATGATCCAAAAAAGTGGGGTTTTAGTATAAACACCTTATCCAATAAACTTCTGGTTTAAAATCACTTTGAAGCTCATATTTATCGAAATCGAATTGTCCATCAGCCGCCAATCAATATTAATCTTTTGGTTAATAAACTATGGAAATCTTTTTTTAAATAAACAGTGACTTTGGTTGAATATACGAGGGTGTGCTTTAATACCATGTGAGATAAGGTCATGATGGCTTTATCTCTCATTCAATAGGGAGATAAAGCCTTTTTTCATTTGAATGGGAGATAAAGCCATCATGGCCTTAGCTCACATTAGCAATATTAGAAAATGGCTTTATCTCTCATTTCAGTTTTGAAGAACTTTTGCATTTTACATTGATTAATAGTTTTCTTATTTTTATAATTAAGATGTAATGATTTTCCCTTTAACGAAATGTTTACATTAGTGTAAGCATTCCGTATAAGGGAAAATCATTAGTTTTCATTGAAGGAATAAAATCTAATAATATTAATAATAATAATAATAACATTCTGTAAAAAAATGTCTTCCCGGAGACACTAGAGTTAAGTATTGAAATCTGGCTTCGCATACTAAAGTTTTTCTGCGTGGCGGCCTGCGGGCGTGCTTACGGGTTTTCTCCTCCAGTAGGACGCGGCGGGTGGCTTCGCTGAATAAAGTTTTCTTAGTTGTTATTTTTTCAATGATAACTAAGGCTTTTCCCTTTTACAGAATGTTTACACCATGCATAACAATATTCTGAAAAAATATGGCTTTGTCTCTCATTTGCGAAAAAAAAAATATGGCTACATCTCTCATTTCGCAAAATTTTAAATATGATCTTACCTCTCAAAGATTGGGCAATAAGGCCATTATGGCTTTATCTCCAATTCAATTGAGCAATAAAGCCTACATGGCCTTTTCTCACATGGTTTTAAAGCAGCCCCCCCGAATATACAGAATACGTTTTAGATCAAAAATATCTTAATTGTATACCAATTTATTACTAAAATCAAATCCTTATATTATTTATTTTAAAAGGAAATTGCACCTGATCTACACCTCAAATAAATTACCCACGCTCTACCCACGAGAGTAAAAATTACACCAAATTCAGGTAATTACCCATAAGATGGCAACACTGGCGTAAGCCCAGACTTAATTCAGAATAAAATAATCTGCCTTTTTTTGTAGCTTAAGTTTTTATAAACATTATATTGTTAAATCCATATAACAACATATGGATGCCGAATCCAAAAGAAAGTATTTAAAGGCAAATGAAAATTTTAAAATTGTTTGTAATGAAAGAAAAAATAAGTACTATACGGAGCTAGAAGTCAAGCTTAATAAAGTAAATGATAGTAAATCATGGTGGAAGATTGCAAATGAGATCCGAAATAAAAACGATCAAGAACTGCCAGATATATCTTCGTCCAATTTTAAGTCCTATTTTATGACACTACTAAACCCAGTGCAGAACTCAAAAGATATTCAGTATGCGCATTTGTACCATGAAGATAGTTTTTTGGATAACAATATTACAACAGCGGAAATATATCAAGTTTTAGCGAAGGCAAAATCAGGAAAAGCACCAGGTGAGGATAGAATTCCCTACGAATTTTTCAAAAATGCACCGCATGAGTTAATTATCGAAATGGCAAACGCTTATAATGCTCTATATAATAATCTTCAAGCAGATAAAACTTTCACCACAAGTGTAATATTCCCTATTTTTAAAAAAGGTGACTTTAATCAAACAAGTAACTATAGAGGAATTTTTTTTATGAACACCATAGCTAAAGTGTTAATGGCTGTTATGACGGAAAGATTGTATAATTGGGTCTATCAGCACAACATTCTCTCTGAGTACCAGGCCGGTTTTAGAAGAGAATATTCCACTATTGACAATATTTATAATTTAACGACCATTGTGCACCTGAAGTTTAAGGAGGGGAAAAAAGTTTACACGTTCTTTGTTGACTTCAAAGCGGCTTTTGACAACGTCGTTAGAAAATCCCTAATATATAAGTTGCATGCTATGGGAGTATCAACGAAAATGGTACGCTTTATTGAAAGCGTATACAATGAAACATATTCAACAGTGTGGAATGGGCAAGAACTATCAGAAAAATTTGAAACTGCTTCAGGAGTTAAACAAGGGTGCATATTATCCCCTTTGCTTTTTTCATTATATATAAATGATCTCCATGATTTTCTTGAAGGTGGTTTACAAGTTGGTAATTTAAATATCAGACTGTTGTTATACGCCGATGATATTGTGTTGATATCAGATAATGTAAATGTGCTACAAAAAATGATAAAAAAAACTTGAAACTTATTGCAACTACTGGAACTTGGAAGTAAATTTGGCAAAGTCTAAAATAATGGTATTTCGAAATGGCGGACGGTTGGCACATCATGAAAAATGGGTATTCAATGGGGAGGAAATTGATATAGTCAACGAATACTGTTATCTTGGCATGATCCTAACTCCGAAATGTGTATTTACGAAACACGTATCAAAGAGACTTAGTTCTGCAAAAAACTGCTTAAACTCAACATGGAGTAATTTTTTGGGTAAAAAAGATATATCGTTTCAAGCTAAAACCCACCTGTATAATGCGGTTTGCCGTTCCATACAATCGTATGGAGCTCAAATATGGGGTCATTCTCATTTTGACGAGGTTGATCGCTTACAAAGATACTTTGTCAAACGTGTTATTAATTTACCGAAATTCACACCGAATTATATGGCGATTTCTTTTCTGAGAAAAATGTTGCATAAATGGTACATGCTCTACACAAAAGAGATAGAGCATGTACCATTTATGCAACATATTTCTCAGAAAAGAAATCGTCATAACAATACACTTTTTTTAGAATCAGGTATGGAAGATGGCCACTTATTTACCCTTGAGTTGCATATGCGTTACATTGCTCGAACCCTCTTTCAGTATACTAACGAACGGCTCCCAAATTTTTTAAGTTTAGGAGCTCTAACACATAACATATCGTGGGCGAACAGTTTAAATACATTGGGCCTAGAGTACTATGTCCGATTATCACCAAATATAACACAACAGGAGTGGAACCAAAACCAAACACTTATTTTAAATTCATTAAGATTAAAAAACCATTTAAATCATCTACTTGGGTGGGAGCTAACGGAATCTTTTTATAATAAAACAAATCCAACGGTATAACACTTATATTTCAATGGTAATCATACCCTAACTAACATAATGTGGATCTTCAAAGCTCGCTGCGATTTGATAGAACTGAATGGGTCTCGGCATTCGAGAAGAACTAACAAAATTTGCTCTTTGTGCAATTCAAAAGAAGTTGAAAACATCCAACATTTCATTGGAAGATGCCCAATTTTAAATTACTTTAGATTAAAATGGTTTAATAAGATAGCTCTATCTGATGAGGAAATAATTAGAAATTTAGTACAATACATTATCAGTGCTTTAGCTTATCGTAAAACACTAATATTTGAATATAATGATTAAAAATCAATACATTGTAAAATTAAATTATATTTTTTATGTGAAACTCTTTTTTTCCGGCTAACGACATAGTCACAGCCGTATATTCTTTAAGATATTTTTATAACGTTTTTAAAAAAAACAAAGAAAATACCAAATAAAGAATTACTACTACTACTACTACTACTACTATTGTTAAATCCAAACATATTTTGAGCTTTAAGGGAGGTACACATTTTATGGTTAAATACAAGCCAATTTTTATCAATCTTGATAACAGTTATGTTAAAAGAAACAATAGTTTGTTTGTAGGCATTGCTGGAACCATATTAACCTCTTTTACCCCATACTTCAACCATCAATCTATTCAAGATGAATACGACCATACTGTACCATTTTATTTCTCCTGGTATTGTTTTCAAACTTCTTGTACGCAAGATTGTACATTTTTTATTTAATATTTAACTAAAAAGTAAAACAAGCAACTTTAATAAAAAGTTTTTTACTTCCAATTTTCAAAACATAAAATTTATATGTTTCCAAACGTTAACCGAAAAAACGCAATTTCGTTTTACTAATAAAATTTATTATTTAACTGAATTTTTTTTAATTACAACTTATTAATTAATTAAAAATTTGTCATCATATTTAAGCTTATCACAAAAGGAGCAAAAAGCCAATAAAACTTTAATAAAATTACGTAAAGAATACAATTTATTTATACTTCGAGAAATAGCAAAGAATGTATTAAAAATATTTAAGGTTGTTGTGGCTTATTTCTACATTGTCTGTGGAAAAAGTTAATGGAGGTGAATGCTTTGCATGTTTAAATTCAATAATTGTAACATTTTATGATACTGTGGTCGTCTTTCGAGGGTGTAGAGGACTGGAGTGAGAAGTTTTTAACCAGCAACAGTAAATTCTTTAGGCCAAACAGCACATCAAATTAACAAAATCAATAAAAGCCAGTAGAAAAAATTGTCGGTCATTTTGACCATTTCATTTTTTTACAGATACATTTTTAGAGAGTATATCATATTTGGGACCTAATGGGAAATTATAGTGTAATCAGAACACAATTATTTTGTGATGCTAAAGGTACGGTCAGATATGGCAAACATTTGCCGAAAAACGTCAAATATTTGTTTGCCGTAATGTGACCACAAAATATTTATTTGCGACAAACAGGAAAACAGCTGATTTTGGGCTAATAAATTTGTTTGGTGTCAAACAAAAATGCTTTTAATGTGACCACTCAAAAACAAATATTTGCCTGTATTTTAAGCAAACAAATATTTGTTCTTACAATTATTTTGTAAGAGCAAACAGTAGCAAATAACTGCTGTTGGGAACAACTTAAAAAAAAAATACCACTAAAATCAAATAAAAAAACACAAAGTATTGTAATAATATTTTTGTAAAATTTAACATTTATCTAATTTATTTATTAAAAAAAACATGATTTTGGAATTACATTAAATTCGTTTTTGATTTTCAGTATTTTTTGTTGTTGTAGCCAAATCGTCGTGCGGTTACTGCCTTGGATCAAAGATAAAAAAGTTATCTAATCTATATATATAAAATTGTAACGTTACTGATTCACTCACTGATTCATCATCGCACAGCCTAAACGACTGAAGGTAAAAACTTGAAATTTGGACCAGGGCTAGCTCTCCCCAAATCGATCACAAAGACGGGATTTTTGGAATTCGAATGTTTAGGGGGTAAAAACGGGTAAATTCGGTAACCATATATCTCTAAAACTAAAATTTCATACTTATCGTTGTTCTTTAGAAAAATAAGCGGACAGGTGTCTGGTACTTTTTGGAAATTCAGCCCTTTAACGGAGTAAACGGGTAAAACCTGTATTTTGGTACTTTTTTGTCACCCCACCTATCTTTTAAACCCATAATAAGAGAAATAAGGGTTATATCACATTTGAAACTTATCTAAAAAATCCAAATACAAATTTCGTACTTTTTCGAAATTCGGACGTTTAAGGGGTAAAAAGCGTAACTATTTTTGGTACTTTTTTACAAAACATTGTTTTTATTTATTGACATAGACGTATTAAATTATGGGCTCCCACTACAATATTTAAATTTTTTTATGCTTCAATGGGGAGAAAAAAGTACAAAAAAGGGGAAATAGGGAGTAAACGGGTAAAATCTGTATTTTGGACTTTTTTGTCACCCCATCTATCTTTTAAACCTATAAACATAGAAATAAGGGTTATATCACATTTGAAACTTATCTAAAAAATCCAAATACGAATTTAGTACTTATTCGAAATTCGGACATTTAAGGGGTAAAAACCGTAACTATTTTTGGTACTTTTTTACAAAACATTTTTTTTTAGTCAAAAATTTAGTACTTATTGTTGTTCAATAAAAAAAAAAATAAGCGGACAGGTGCTTGGTACTTTTTTGAAATTCGGCCTTTTTGGGGAGTAAACGGGTAAAACTTGTATTTTTAAACTTTTTTGCTATGCCATCTATCTTTTAAACCAATAAACATTAAAATAAAAACTATATCACATTCATAACGTATCTAAAAAATACAAATAAAAATTTGGTACATTTTCGAAATTCGAACGTTTAAGAGGTGAATATCGTACCTATTACAAAGTAGCTGGTTAAAACCTAGAAACATAAACTTTGGCGTAATATGTCCACGAAAGAAAAGGAGATGCTAACGAAGTAGCGGGTTAAATGCTAGTTATTGTATAAAACCATTTTTTGAGTAATTACCATTTTAAGATTTCAAAAATGGATTACGAAATATAAAAAGAACACTGAAATCATATATGTATAATCGATTTTAAACTCAACCTTTCAAAAATGTTTAAGCAATTTTACACGATATTTATTTTGCGGTGGGTTTGTCAGATGTAAAGTCCATATGTAATTTCACATGTCTGTCAAAATTGACAATTACAGAAGGTTAATCATTTTTGCTTTAACACGTTCCTTTTTGGTTTCACCTGACATAACATAAAAACATTCATATTAGCAAACTATTTACTGATTTATATTTATATTCACTTTTTATTGTATTTTAGTTAATTAAAAATTTTGTTTTTTTTTAAGAATATGTGTAAGTAAATAGATTTTAATATATATTTGCCTCCACAAACAGACGACTTGCAAAACAGCTGATGGTTTGCCAGATCAAATAGAACACGCTCTAATTGAAAGAAATTCCTCTATATTTTCCATCACAATTTGTATAATAGAGTTTTGGCAAATAAATTTATATATTTTGACAGTTTGGTCAAATATTTTGCTTCGGCAAATATTTTTTTAAGTGTGACCATATGGAAAACATGTTTGCTAATATGTGTGTTTGCCGCTATTTGACATCTGTTAGAGCAAACAAATATGAGCAAATAAATGTGCGCAGTGTGACCACAAAATGAAACCTCCATTGTTTTGAAAAAAAATTTGCCAAATAAAGGCAAACATATTTGGGGCTAATATTTGCCATATGTGACCGTACCTTAAGATTCATTCGTAAGAGTTGTTTGTGCCAAATATTTTCTCGATATCAACATTTCTGTATGAGATTTTTACGTCTGAAAGTGAGTTAAGGGACAAGGTTTGTATCGGAATAATAACCAACTCTGGGCCTACGATCTAGACAAAATTCTGTCATGACATAGCTGCTATTATAAAAGTTACTGCCGTTAATTTTTATATCAAGACCAACATTTAAAAAGAAGTTATGGCATTAAAAGTCATTTTCGGTAATGATATTTGTATAGGAGCTCTGTGCCCATGTTCTGTAACTCCCGCGGCGAGAAACTTTTCGATTGAAATGTGAGAAATGAAACAAAAATGCCATAAATTGAAACAAACAGCTGTTTTTCTTACTTAACTGCGTCTGTAAAAGTTTTGGCGAGTAATAACTGTCACGTAAAGAAATTTCTCGCCAATATACTGAAAATGTGTGTCTGTAAAATGTTTATAAGAAAGTTCCAGCTTTGAACTGTCAAATAAACTCATGCATAAAAACGGGGTGAGACACTAAAGAACCAATTAAAAATGCAAAATGCAATGAATATTAACACGGATGAGATAAGTATTTTGTTCTTCGCAGATTTTTTCATTGCTTAATTATTTTGCTTTTAACATTTTTGAAAAATATACGAATGTTTTCAAAGCAATTTCTTCATCAACAAACATTAAAGTCGCACTTTACATTTTTTACAAAGTGCCTCCACTACAATTGCAATTTGCTGTAATTTGAGAAAAATGATATACAATTATCAAAACGGGATTTTGTTAAAAAGCTAATGAAAGGCGTACTTACTCCATCTCATTGAAACTTTTAAGGTGTTTTTTTCCAATTTACCATATAGATATACATATATATATATATATATATTATATTATATATATGTATTAATAAAATGTAGGCCCTAAAAGCCTCGTTAGCCGACCGTAAATGTAGAAATGTAAATTTTCTAATCATAGAAAATCTTTCATTTTGTCATTAGAGTCCTGTTTATTTTTTAAAATTTTAGCACTTCTAATTGAAGCACAGCCGCGAAAAGCGTTGTAGGTTACAAAATTATTATTTTTCAGGAGAGCAAAAAAACGTTTTTAACAGGCAGGATTATTTATTTTTTAATTTTTTTTGATAGATTATCAAAAACAATGATAATAAAAACTTGTATGCAAAATGTCAAGAAATTTTAATTTTATATTACATGCAAATTTACAGTTTATAATTTTTTTTTAGTGGAAAAACGTTTCATATCCACAATCACGATGTCATTTAAAACGTTTTTCCACTTCACAAGCGGCTTTTAAAACGTTATTCCACTTTGCAAAACCAGTTCGTTTGTATCATTTTGTTAGTAACTTACAACGTTCTTCCACTGGCTGACTCTTTGTACCGCAATTTGACGGCGTTCAGTTGCATAATTTTGGGTTATTTGATGTTTAAACAGTGTAAGAGAGTAATGTTAATGGTAATCTGCAAAAAAACAGTTTTTGCAAAAAGTGGCTTTTACAACGTTATTAGCGGCTTTGCTTCAATTGTTTGGGTTAGTTCTGTTAAAAGATTGATATGAGAAGAAACAAATAACTAAACGCATACATATAAAAAGTACGTGAAACCAAAAGTTGTTGACAGCAAACACTTATTTAAAATTAAGATCACTGAACAGTTTGTATGAAAAAATATTTTCTAAGCACAAACCTTTTTATATGAGACAAAACAAATAATTAAAAACACAAAAAAATATATTATAATACTACAAGAAGTTGAAAATTCTGTTACATCGGTTAATCGGTTAATAGACTAAAATTAACCGGTTTAACTGTTAATCAAAAATATGCAATTTTAAATTAACCGATCAGTTAATCGGGTAATAATTAATCGGTTAACCGATTTACAGTTTTAATACCAATTTAATACCAAAAATACAGTTTTAATACCATTAAAATTACTTGGTACTTTTCCTGCAAAGCGATCACCATTTGAACATTTTTAATTCCCATCGCTGTTAGTGTTGTATTATGTATAATAATGTTTTTATGTTTATGTTTTTGAAAAACAGATGACACTTTCTTACATGTTCTATAAGTGCCAAAACAAGCAATGAAACGTTCCGGTACGTTTCATTTCATTACATTAAAGGTCGGCTAAAGCGGCCTTAATTGTGTAAAACGTAATGCAACGCGGAAATTACATTGAAAGCAAAAACAAAGTAAAAAATGTTTCATAACTTTCTTGTTGCTTTCTACAGAAATTCATACAATGTTTAGCGCCAAAAGATATACAGCGTTTGAAATTTAAAAATTCAATATGAATTTCTTTAGAAAAATTTAAAAAAAAATATTTGACTTTGTTTTTGCTTTTACACTTCCGTTAGTCAGCTTGAAAGAGATACATATTTTACATTTGATTGCCAGTTTGTTTTACCTTTTTTGGCACGTCAAATATGTCGAACTTTCCATTTTTAAATAATTATAAAGACCGCGTACTTCAACATGATTTGAATTTTCCATTTTTGCTTTTTTGCAATCAAAAAAAATCTGAACTGAATACCCTTAATATTTAGTTAGGGAAAATATTTAAAGCCAAAAATTAAAATAAAATTTGTAGCAGCAAACTCTTACGAATTTTTCAGTTAAGTAATAATATACCCTGATAGCTCATCACCAATAGGAAAAATGTTTTTATCATATTATAACCTTAGAAATCGTTTTGGATTGGAAAAAGCATTAGCTCTTGTAAAAATGTATTGGCATTTAAAATCTGAGTCACCAGATTGGCAACTGATTTAAAATATCTTATTGTGTACGTGTTTGTGCTACTATTTTTATGAAATTTTTAATTATTTTCTTGTAATTTTCTATGGTTAGGATTTTAACTTCAAATTCGTCATTTTAAAAATCAAATCCAGGTGTTTATAAAACAAATTCAGAATTTTCGAAATAAGATTGAGTATTTTACAAATCATATTCCGCATTTGTCAAATCAAATTCGGAGCATTAAACATTCAAATCAGCCTTTTGTAAATCAAATTCATTTTTAAAAGCCTGATTTCAATTTTTAAAATGTCGAATTTAATTTGAAAAAAAGGTAAATTTGTATTATAACAACCTTAATTTGATTTGGAAAAGGCCGAATTTGAAGTTAAGAATATGTATGTAGTATATGGGTATTTCCTGGGGTAACGAACGTACGTTCGTACGCTTTTGATGTACAAAATAATATAGAAAACAAAACTTTTCCTAGCATTTTTTTTTTGCGATTCGCTAGCATTTTGGTAGCTCTATGTTTTGTGAAAAAGATGAATTTCATCGAGTTAAAGTTTTCATAATAACAGTTATAAACATGTGGTCACGAACATACGCAAAATAGAAGTCAACTTTGGCTGACAGTAGTGAAATGTAAAAATCTCCGAAATGGAAAGGAATATTCAAACGTGATTAATTTATTTTAAAAGTGTTTTAATGTAGGTCTCTATCCAGTATTTACACAATAAAATATTTCTCTTGGTTTCTGTTTAATTGCCATAAATACGGGTCGCGAACGTACGAATTTTCCATATGTTGTAACCGTTAATTAACCGTTTATCGAACTTTTTTGTTCTCCTTACACTTTGCTCTTCTTAATTGATTGTAATAGAGAGATTTGAAAGAAAGAGTGCAAACATAACAATTTTTTTTTTGCATGTTAAATAATTAAATAGAAAAATGTCTTTAGAAGTAGCTTAAAAAGAAATAATTAAATTTTTCAGTTTGCAGCCTAATTTCCTCAAGTAAAACAGCGGAGATATCATAGCGTATCATATACACCATTCTATTATAAAAACATAGACTTTTTGTATAATTATAAACAATAAAACACGATGATTGTCAACATTTTATTTTTCCATCCTGGTTGACCATTCGGAGGAAATTCCCATATACTATCTATGTTCACATTAAAAAATAGAGAAAAGCCCCCTAACGTCATATGTACTTACCAGTGATGCCAGTAGTTATTTTATAAAATCCCTACGTGTATAGAAAAAAATTTCTTTTTTCCCTACAACCAAAAAAAATCCCTACACTATTCCCTACGATAAAAATTTATTATTTTTAGCAACAGGCACATATTTTGTTGACATTTTGTAAATATTTTAAGCATTTATTAACAATAAAAAAAAAACAAAATAAATATGTACAATTACACTGTGTGACAAATTAAAAAAAAATGTTTGTCAGAAATGCCACTATATATCCTTTAATCTAGAGTCAAACTGCTTGCTTAATTTTTAATTTCCACTTCTTTTTTCCTTTTTGAAGGACTTGAAATTTTTTAAGAATACTTATTTAAAAAATTTATTTTTTTAATATGGTACATACTAATATTTTTTAGCAAACTCGGTACCAAACAAAAGGGAAGGCTCCGTAGAATTTGAAAAAAAAAAATATTTACTTCAGTTCACAAAAATTTAAAAAAAATTTCTTTTAAATATATATCCTTTTAAGTTTTCATTAAATATTTATAAAAACTATTTGACTTTTTTCTCTTAGTTTAGAAGCTGTGATTTTTTTTCTCGGAACAAAATTAATTTTTATGTAGAAATTTCATTCATTAGATATTCGCTTTTTTATACTGGCATTAATTTTAGCGAATGCTAGTGCGGATACAAATAAAAAAAAATAAGCGAATAGTTCGCAAATGAAAACCCGAATTTTCCTTGCCCCTCCTAATATATACGTACGTGGTTTTGGACCTTGTTAAAGACTCATGGCATAGGGTTTCTCTTAAAAAATACTACATTTGTACTTAATGCTATTGTACGTATATGAAAAGTTTTAATTTTGAAATAAAAGTAATACAAATATTTATGTATTTTTGCACATTATATTAAAAATTAGATAATATTTTGAAAATCCCCTACATTGGCCCTTAAATAAAAAATCTGTTCCTTTTCCCCTACGCTTGAAAAAAAATCCCTACAAAAAGGGAAAATTCCCTACTATTGGCATCACTGGTACTAACACATAAATGGGCACATAATAAATACATTGTATGAATTTTATAATAATTTTATGTGTGGTCTAACATTATAAAAATGTTGCCGGTAATAATGTCCTCAGCCGAGAGTCGTTTATTTAGTTTTTTCAAATGATGTTAAGATCAGGTCCTCATGTTGCGCTAAGATGTGTTATCACTGGATTCAACAGAAAACAAAAGATTCTTCTGTTTTATTCGACATCGATTAACCCAATATAAAAATTAAACAAGGTCTTAAGTAACTGATAGAAAAATAACCATTGCAACAAAAAAACAGTAAGAGTTCTGGTGATTATATTCACCGGTCGGCGAAATGTGGGTTAAAGTCCAGTTGGGCCTCAAAAACTTAAATTTATGAGCAAAACTTAAGGAAACAAGTCTTTGCTAAAGGTGTTGCTTATTTCTAGAGCACGAATTCGCCCTTTTTTTTTTTTTTTTTTTCTTTCTAAATTTATGGACTTTTAATTTCCTTTATGACATAACAAATGGTTCTTTAGGCCATTTAAGTGATTTATCTTTCTTATTTAACTTTTTCTTTATAATAAACTATTGAAATATGGCCAGGCTTTTACGGAAAAGCTAAACCAATAGCAATTGATTTGTCAAAAGAGAGCAATCGACAAAAAATATCAGAATTTTTTTTAATCCTTAAGAATTTTAAACGCACTGACTACGAATAAGGGATTTTTGTTAAAAATTTGGTACTCCTTGGTAATCTTTTGGGTGGTTATTTTAAACATGTATTGAGACCTATACGACAACTTTCATATGTCACATTCAGCAAAACATTTTTAGTAAAACATTTAAAAATGTATCGTAAAAACAGTGCAAAACATGCTGGACTGAGACTGACTGTAAAGCGTAAAAAATCAACCATAAAAATGAAAATATGTTGTTGCTTGTTATAAAACTAGCAATGAATGGACTATTTGTATACAGTTGACTCTCGATAAGTTGAAATTCTACGTTTAAAAATTTTATTTATTTTAATGTATTGCATTTTACAAAAAAATAAAATAAATTGAAGAACTACGTTCAGGTAAACAATAATATCAGTGAATATGGTGCATCTAAACGATGCTGGACTTTGGAACTTCGCTTCTTAGAATGACAAAGAGGAAGCAGGAGAAGATAAGCAATCCCAAGTTCCAGATTTCTTCAGTGAAGCAAGGACATTTATCACTACACTACGCACCTACTTCCTCAGAACGAATTCATGTAATGCACTCTTCTCAGCTCTCATCACACCTAAAAATTTCGAAATTAAGTTATCCTTAAAATTTATTTTATGTTGCATTGTAGTGCAAAGGTTATTTATACTTGAGGTTAAATAATAATTACAAAACAAGAAAACGACAAAAATTACGACAAACCTTTTTCAACAATAATTATTTTTCAACATTATTAATTTTTCGAATTTATTCTATGAGCTAAATTTCAGTTATGTATTTTTTATAAAGTTCTTTTGTAATAGTTCTATTCCGTAATTTTTTTTTTTTTTTTTTTTTTTTTTTTTTTTTGGATATAATAGAGTAAGTTATGAAAAGAAATAATTCCCAGATTCTAATAATTATTTTTATTATTAAGATTTCTTTATGATGTGCTAAATTCCCAATTTTTATTTTTGATAAAAGCACTGAAATTTATTGTTGAGGGAAAGCTAGTTTCTATGAGCATTGCGCTGGTTGCTTAGGCCAGCTCGTCAAACACTTTAGCTAAAGCTAAAAATATTATACAAATAAGACTATAAAGTGAAATAAAGTGAAAACA
Source organism: Pollenia amentaria (assembly GCA_943735925.1). Lineage (NCBI taxonomy): Eukaryota > Metazoa > Arthropoda > Insecta > Diptera > Polleniidae > Pollenia > Pollenia amentaria. Next base: position 219,259,341 of record OX031006.1, on the reverse strand, counting down.
CTCAGGACTTATTTGTAACAATATCAGAGCTTCAACAAAGCAACAACAAAAAACAATGAGTTTATCTTTTCTTACATAAACCTACAATTGGCTGTTTTTTTTCCCAACTCGAATTGTAGTTGTTATCAGGGCTACCGTTGGAAATGTTCGAAAATGGTAATGAAACTGGGATTTCCTAGGTTTCAGAAGAAGAGCTCGGTACAGAAGAAGAGCATTATTTTGACAAAGCGTTTCAAGTCTTGTGTTGCTAGAATTATGACTTCCCATTGCTATTAATATGCCAAAGTATGCGCTGAGCTCTACTTCATTAATATCCTCCCAAATATATTTTCTGTAGATTTTTTAATCGCATATTTTTTATACGAAATACCAACATTCTACTTCGACTTCATTTTCTTCATTCAATTCATTTCTGAGTCACCTCCATGTCCCAACTCTACTGGATATGCCGAGACTTCAGCATCAGAGACATCACCATATATTTCGTGAAACAATAAGCACGTATCACCTTATCGTTTAAAGCACTTGTATAAGCATCAGCTATTATTTCTTACTCATCGGAGTCCATATTTTCAGAGAGGTTTTCGAAACACCTTAATTGATTATCATAAGGAAGACCAAGAGGTTTGAAACATAGAAGTCAGGCTACGTTAACTGATAATGAGTATATTTACCGGGCTACAGAAGATGCACTCAACATTTTTAACTTCTAATTGTTATTTTCAATTTTCACTGAACAATAATGCACACAATATTTTACCAGCACGAAATACAAAATACTGACAACAGAGCTAAAAATTGTACAGAGGAAAAAACAAATGTAACGGTATTTTAAACAAATAGTATACCTACTCTGTCTCTTCTTAGAAGCGGCATTGTGAGTATTTTTTCAATCACGATCATGTATAAAAATTTTAGCTTTTATTTCTTGGCGCACTTAATTTCCTCACTTTAGCCGACATTTTTTATACGGGTGCATATGCCCGTACCTGTCATCTATATGTTGATCTTAATCACGATCGTGCGTGTGTATACAAAACTTACGCAAATCACCTGCTCAGCTCCACCTTTTATATAAACTTATGTATATGTTTGACTGTAAAAAACGAAACAAAATTTGCGAAATAACCAACGAAATATATGAAATCAAACGTATTTACAAATGTAAATATTGCCAGGATTCGTAGAAAAAGATTCGTGCCAGAGCTAGGGTTAAACGTTTCTATCTTCATAACCAATACTAATAGAGTATTGAAACTTCGGATCTAGAAAACTCAGCCCTTTTTGTGTCATTTTATTGACCATTTATGAAATTCGGTTCTGCGGTTCTATAACTATAAGAATCCAAAGATGACACCTCCGCAAACACAGAACTGGGATAGCCGTGTTCCCAGTAGTTTTTATATGAAAAAATTTGCATATAAGATTTTTTTAATCAAATATATTAAAATATCTAATAACTTTTTCTAAATTTATAATTAAAGGATTCTAAAATAAATATACAATGGGTTATATGTTTGCGTGGTATTTTAAGGTTGTTTGCCTACTTTATGTATATTAATTTATAGCTTGGCATAATTTTTTTGTTATAATATTTAAAAAGCAATTTAAAATAGTATCGAATATAAAAAAAATGTGTAATAAATATGTTAAATTTTGATTAAACGGGTTTTAAATAAAACAAGTTAGAGTGATATATTCGGCTGAGCCGAATCTTTGGTATCCTCCACCGAAAGATGAAGGCTCTATATGATAAATACATATATATTATTAACTAACCTTCACAAAAACATAAAAATTGGAACTAAATTAAATTATTGACCGACAATAAGAAAGTTTTATGCGTCTCTTGTTACAACTTTGAACTGGCTTGAGTAAAATATCATGATTCGTAAAAGTTTTAGTCGAACTAAAATAATTTTTAGGAGGCTAATATTTATTGGACCTATGGTAAATTATGGACCAATCAGCCCAAAATTCGGAAGACTGATTTCTGGTATTACAAAAAATAAATTAGAATAAATTTCCATACAGCAGTGTAATTAGTTTAAGCGTTAACAGTGAATTTCACAAAATTGCACGATATTTTTTCTAGCCATATGAATCTAAGTTGGAAGAAATTTTACCGCAATATCTATATCTGGGCTTTATTTGCATTTAGTTGCAATAAACTGTTTTCCGAGAGAAGGGTTTATATGGGGCCTAGGGTAAATAATGGACTGATCTTCACGAAATTTAGCAGTGTGATTTCCCGTCCTATAAAACCGTAATGAATTTTATTATGATAGCGTTATTTATTGCGTTTTTAGGCGTACTACACAGTTTTCCGGGAGTAGGATTCATATGGGACCTAGTGTACATTATGGACCGATCTTGAAAAAATTACAGTGTGATTTGCAGTCGTATAAGGCGAATTCCTGCAAAATTTTATATCATTCCCTGCATTATTCCACCATTTATGTTGGTTTTTGTAGCAAAATTATCAATTTGTATAGAGTGGTGGTTCCACATTTTGATTCATAGCTCTGATCCTACTGAACCGATGTTGCTGGATTTCAATCCCAAACTGCTTAGGATAACTACAAGCAATTTGAGACCAATTTTGTTCTTTTCTTTTGCGTTTTTCGAAGGTGAGCGTGTTTTCAACAGACGGACATTGCTAAATCGACTTAGAATTACTCAAAGAGCCAGAATATATATACTTTATGGGGTCTTAGATATATAATAAAAAAGTTTCACACGGAATGACAAACTTTGTATACCCTTATTCACCACAGTGGTGGTTATAATTATAATGGGGTACAAATGTACCCTGGTTATGTGTTTGCTTTTTTTTTTTTTTTTGGTTATGTATTCTTAGGTAGATTTTCTGAGAAATAACCATTTTTTCCTTGTACTAAATTCGGTGCTACCAAGCTAAAAAGATTAAAACAGCTGATAATGCTAAGTGGCGCCTAATAAAAAAAATTTAAATACAACAATAAAAAAAATTACAAAGAAAAGGCTTTTGAAAGGAACACAGAAATACACTTATTTCTACAAAAAATGTATTTTATTTTCAACAAGTTTTTTAGAAAAACTGTAAGTTAAAGCCTTATTTAATTAAACTTGTAGTGTGAACGTAAAATCAGCTGTTAATAGTTTTAATGTTAAAAGCGAATTTTAAATTTACGTTTGAAGATCCTATAAAATAAACTCTCGATTATTTGAACTTTTTTTCTGGCATGGTGGGATTTCAAATTATCGAGAACCGATTGTATTTACTCGTGCTATTTGTATACCCACACAACAATAGTAGGGAGGGTATTATGTGTTTGTGCTGATGTTTGTAACAATTTAAAATTTTGGTCCTAGACCCACCTTTTATAATTTCCGAGGGGATCTAACAATGTCCGTCCAAATGGCTGTATGGCTGTCCATGTGAACTTTGTGCGCAAAGTACAGGTCGAAATTTTGGAAATAATTTAATGAATTTGGTACATGGCTACTTAGTGGCACAAGGACCAATCCTATTGGAAATAGTGAGAATCCGGCCATATATTGACATCACCCCTTTACAAGCCTGTTTGCGGAATAGAGTATTTGTGGACATAAACCATCTTCTTATGAAAGTATTAAGATTGAATTCGGTCCAGACTTATTTCATTGCTATCTAAATCACTTTACCAAATTTTATTTTAAGCGGTCCGCATTTGACCATAACTCCCATAAAATACGATTCCCGAAAATAGCTTTTATTGCTAAACATTCCTTATACATTTTGGTATTGAAGTAAAAATTGGCGACAAAAACTTTTGCGATAGCTATTATGTCATGCCAAAAGCTTTGCTGCTAGGCCCAAAATCTTATATAAACCCTCTTCTAAAAATCACTTAAAAGCAAATATATCCCGTTTAGATGAAAATATCTAAAAAATATTAGGCACAAAGAAATTCTACCTGAATCTTAACTTCATAACATTATTTTGTTCCATAAAGGTACCAAATTGTGTACACTCTAGAAAATTTCATTTAAATACTGTGGTGTAAGTTCTAGGGTCGGTCTTTACCGACTATACTTTCTTACTTGTTAAATTTGCAATATCTACGTTAGCCAGGTGTACACAAAAAGCGACTTTAAAGCAAAGAGGTAACTTTTTGAAAACAATTACAAAATTTTATGAACAACTTAACCAGTGTGATATACCCGAACTTTCTTTATATAGCCCATATCTAAAATACAAATTGTCATAAAGTAAATGGACACCAAATAGATAAAAAAAAATTTTGTTTGATGTGAACGATAAAAACTAAACAAAAGAGACAAACAATTCCTTAAAAAAGAAGAAATCAACTTTTTTATTACTTAGTATTTTTATTATTGTCTATTTTTATGGTTATTTAATTAATATTATTACAAACAAACCTTTTTTAATGGAACTAATAAATATTAATTATTTTTAAAAACCACAAATTTTCTTTTCTTTTAACATTTAAGGTTGGGTTTTTCAGTGTTTATTTTAACCATTCAGTAGTCCCACAACTCACAGTGGTACGAATTCAGAATTTACCTGGACAAAATTATTTGACTGTCAGTCTTTATGGTTTTAGGGCTGTTGAAAAAAGTTTAAAAAAATTCTAGCTTGATGAAGGAAATTCGATAGAGTTTCGCTATTGCGAACTTCGGTAGATTTAATTAATTTATATTATATTAAAAAATTCGCATTAGCTTAATATTTTAATAATTTTTTAATTTGGAAGACTATTTCAAAATTTTCTTTTCATTTAAAACACAGTGATGTTCGGCAATGGCGAACTTTATATTCTGAGAGAAACATCGACATAAGAGACGAAATTGTATACGATTTCTGTCAGATTTCTGACCCAAAAATATATAAAGTGCTTGACACGAATTCTGGCAGACATGTCGTGCGTAATTCTGATGTTTTGCCGGCATTTCTGATAGAAATCTAACAGAAAGCTAGTGAAAAAGGCATGGGAAATTCTGATGTGCTAGCCGACATTCTTATTATTTTCTGACAGATAGCTGAAAGAATATGGAATAAAATTATAATCTAATAATCGCACAGATTTCTGTAAGTCTTTTTTTTTAAGAAAATAAAAGTTTATAATTAAAAATTTTACATACATATGTACATTAGAGCGACTCAAAAAATAAAAGTGACTTTGTTACCCCTCTGAAAATAAAGCTTGATATGTTTTATGATGATTCGCAAAATATTGTGGTTCTAGCGTTGACCAAACGTGAGCTGGACCATTTTTAAAAAAGGTCGTTTTTCAGTTTTTCGAATTTTTTCGTACTTTGCTCCAAGACGACATAAATAAAATTTGGTAGCATCGAAAAGAGTTTTTTAAGCAGCATCCAATGGTATATAAAACTTGACCACTTGCGACCTACTAATTGAGATATTTAACTAAATACATATTTTCGTTTCGGGTTTTCATACAAATTCTACGTATGTGGAAAAAATGTTCTGCTTTTCAAATTGAATCTGTTTTAAAATAATGTTAATTTAATTTTTAATTTGTAATTATTCACATAAATCGCGATATATTGTATCTTTTTTATATATAGGCAATATGGGTATCAAATTTTTTCATTTTTCAATTTATCAAAATGTGAAAAGTACAAATACAATAAAAAAATATAAAATTTATAAAAAATCTTTTCGCGATTCTATCTTTGTATTAAGTTTGCACGATTCCATTTTGTTTGCCATATGACCTGGTCGATTGCTTTCGATAACAGAAAGATATCTCCTTGTGAAATATTCCACCTTCTTCCGTATAACTGGAAAACTTTTTACCGGAATTTGAACAAATTTCCATAACTCACACAACTCCGTAATCGTTGCTTTATAAAATGTTGAGAGCCCATATGACTGGTTATTGCACTGCTGTTGCAAAAATAACAAATGCTGGATTATGTCACAGTTTGTCGGAAGCTTAGTTTTGTTCATTTGAACAGAAGAAAAATCCATTTTTAATGTTTTCGTAAATTTATTTTAAGTCTAATATTATAAATTTATGGTGCTCCTGTCATTAATAGATTACGATGTTTTTAATTAAAAATTTAAATTTATCTCACAGCATCCAGGAGTTAAAAACGGATCTTTTGCTTAGCACCAGGTTAATTTAATTGAAAAATGAAAAAATTTAATACCCATATTGCCTATATATGAAAAAAGATCCAATATATCGCGATTTTCGCGTTTTATGTGAATAATTACAAAAATAAAAATAAATAAACATTATTTTAAAACAGATTCAATTTGAAAAGCAGAACATTATTTCCACATACGTAGAATTTGTATGAAAACCCAAGACGAAAATATGTATTTAGTTGAATATCTCAATTAGTTAGGAGGTCGCAAGTGGTCAAGTTTTATATACCATTGGATGCTGCTTCAAAAACTCTTTTCGATGATACCAAATTTTATTTATGTAGTCTTGGAGCAAAGTACAAAAAAATCGAAAAACTGAAAAAAAGACCTTTTTAAAAATGGTCCAGCTCACGGATGGTCAACTCTAGAACCAAAATATTTTGGGAATCATCATAAACATATCAAGCTTTATTTTCAGAGGGGTAGCTAAAACACTTTTTTCAGCTCCATACAAGGTGAGTCGGTCTAATGTACATACTAGGGATGCCAAACGGGAGATCCCGAATACCGAAATCCCGGGATTTATTTTTATGAGTGCCGGGATTTTTAACATATCAACTTTTATGTACAAAAATTTAAGTTTTTTTTTTTTTTTTTGAATTTTTATACTGTATACAAAAATATTTTTTAAAAATTATATTTAAGTTTATTTTTTATTGCAAATAATTCATATTTTTGAGTTTAATTTTTGTTTTTGGAAATCAAAATGTTAAGTACTCGTCTTAACATTTTGATTTTTTGCTTGTTATATGACGACAATTTCTGAATTTTTTTATTTTGCTTAATAAAAACCATTATTTTAAGTAGAAACGAAATTTTCAGATTCACATCTCAAGCCTTTTTTACAATTACGGTTAGCAAGTTCAGCTTTGGCTTAAGACATAATACCAAAATAAAAATGATTATTTTTATGCAAAATATAGAAATCAATAAATAAATGTTATATATCAAGCAAAAAATAAAAATTATTCACGATCAAATTAAAGAACATTAAGAAACTAAAGAATAAAAGTTAATATAATTATAACAATTAATTCGTTGTATTTATGAAATAGCTCATATTCCTTCCGGTCTTAAAGCCGTATGCTTAAAAAACATACAGCAAATAAAAGAATTTTTTTTTATAAATAAACACTATCTGACGTATTTATAAGAAAATTATTTAAACTTGAAATCTGTTTTAAGAAACATTTGTATAAACATTTTGTTTTAAAATAAATTTCAAACGTACTTAAATTATTGATTATGAATCTCGCCCTCAACCTGGAGGTGTACTGCACTGCAGTCGACATAGTGTTACAGTTTTTAACTCAGCTATCGATCTCGATGAGGGACTACACTTTGCAGTGTATTAGTGTCGTCACAACTTAATTCACATTAAAAATTGAATTACTGTCAAAAAACCGAAATGAATTGATCTAGAAAAACTAAGAGATACGTATATTTTTTTAAGCTTTTTTCAGAATTTGATCAGTTGATCATGTGTGAGGCCAGTGTTATAAACTTATGTATAAACTAATTTGTTTTGCTGTTTTCTTTTTTTTAAATTTATGTTATGTATATAAAATCTTTTGAATATTCAAAAAGTGTTGTCTATTTAAAAAAAAAGTCGTAACTTAAAGAAACACATTAATCCCGAATCCCGGGATTTTAAAAAATCAGTCCCGATTGGCATCCCTAGTACATACGTACCATTTTTTAGTCTTTTCTTAGACAATAAATTTTATAAAATAAAAATATTATCAACTTAATGAGAATTGCAACTATTTAAAAAAAGAAACACACATAACAACTAAGAAACATCTGCATTTATGAATTCAATCAGAAATTTATCAGACATATCGATACATAAATTACCTCCGATATATCCATGCGAAATCCGTCTGAAAGCGGGCAGCCAGTACGTACGAGTATAATCAATGTCTGACAGAAATCTGAACGAAGTCTTTAAGAATGAAGTCAGGCATTTGCCAGAAATATCTGATACAGACAACTTCGGAGTATTTTGCTGGCTGGGAAATAACTTGATTTAAAAATTATTTACTATCAAAGTTGTTTTTGGGAATACATAACTTTTCATTAAAAAATTTTGTTTGTTGTGCTTAATTCCCTATTTTTATTCTTGATAGAAATACTGAAATTTATTGTTGGAGGATAAGCTGTTTCTATGTGCATTTCATTGGTTACTAAGGCCAGATCGTCACGAAACGTTTTCCCAAAAAACTTGTATTGTTGCTAACAAAAAAAATAATTTTAACAACAGTTTTACAGTTATACAGAAAGTCTTCTCATATAATGCTGTTTTATTTTCATTTACTAAAAAGGTGATTATAAAATTATTTAAAATTACATTAAAACAAAAAAGTGATATCCTCAATCAACTCGATGAAGGTACATATATTTGTAATCTGTAGGTAGATGCATATCTAAGTTCAGCATGGTTGCATTGTAAAAAAAAACATTAGTATATAATTACGCACATAAATAATTACGTAACGTAATGTGATATTGCGTAACGTAAGCTCATATCACGAATTGTAACGTCACGTTAGAATATGCAACAACAGCCATGGATAAATTTTTAATAATTTTTTGTCTTTTCATTTTGTTATTGTTATAACAAACCCCATTTTTACGCAGGTCATTGTTTACTCCAAAAAAACAACGGAATGGGTTAGAATAGGTTACAAAAAATACATAAAATAATTCTCTGATAAATTGTCTAACACGTGGTTATAAAATTGTAATAGCACTCGATAGCCTTTTCTTTTCTTTCAGAAACACTCACAATTTTGGTCGAAAATCGAATTAAAATAAATATGGGCATTTCCTGGGATCACGAACGTATGTACGTTCCTACGCGTTTGATGTACAAATAAAATACAAAACGAGACTTTTCCTTGCATTTTTTTTTTTTGCGATTCGATAGCATTTTGGTAGCTCTATGTTTTGTGCCAAAGATGAATTTAATCGAGTTTAAGTTTTCATAATGATAGTTATAGACATGTGGTCACGAACGTACGCAAAATAGAAGCCAACTTTGGCTAACAGTAGTGAAATGTTAAAATCTGCGAAATGGAACGGAATATTCAGAAAAGATTAATTTCATTGAATTTAATTTTTATGAAGAAAAGAATTTTACAACATGAAAAGAATTAAAATTGAATTATAATTTTTTCATTTTTTGCTGAGCTAGGAATTGAACCCAGCTTTTCACGGACAGGTTGCCCTGACTAGTTTCGATTTTAACCACACAATCTCTTCAGACGGGTTTGCCGTTTAACACTCACCGCCATTGACGATGGATGACGTCAATAGTCAAACATCAATCTTTTAACCAAATGGCATTTTACCTTGGTAGATCGAAATTTGATTTGAATGAAAGATTACCTATTTTAATTCATTTACATGTTCTTCCTTACTTCTGTTTTTCGTACTTTTTGTCAAGAATTCTTCTAGAAATCCAAAGTACATTTTTTGTTTTTCATGTTCTTGTCTTTCTTTTTCTTGTTGACCTTTTTCTGCACAACTTGCAGGACAAATGTAAACATATAGATCGTGCCTTAGCTGCTAACAATAATTAGTATTGAGGTTATTTTATTGAACTGTTAATGGTTTTTAAGTGTTAAACGGCAAACCCCTCTGAAGAGATTGTGTGGTTACAATCGAAACTAGTCAGGGCAACCTGGCCGTAAAAACCTGAGTTTAATTCCCAGCTCAGTCAAGAATGAAAAATTATCAATAAATTTTAATTCATTTCATGTTGTAAAATTCATTTCTTCATAAAAATAATTTAATGAAAATTAAATTCAATGACTAAAGCCTGATTTGTTCTCCTTACACTTTTCTCTTCTTAATTGATTGCAATAGAGAGATTTTAAAGAAAGAGTGCAAACATAAAAAATTTTTTTGCATGTAAAATAATTAAATATATAAATGTCTTTAGAAGTAGATACGAAAGAAAATATTAAATTTTCCAGTTTCCAGTCCAATTTCCTCAAGTAAAACAGCGGAGATATCATAGCGTATCATATATATCATTCTATTATGAAAACATAGACTTTTTTATAATTATAAACAATACAACACGATGCTTATCAACAATTAAATTTTCCATCCTGGTTGACCGTTCGGAGGAAATGGCCATATAAAATATTTTTGCATTTATACCTTAATAACATTTAATCCTCCAATAACTTAATTTTTATAAACAATTCAAACATGTGTAAAATTTCTCGCTTGGCTACACATACAAGTTGCTCGAATACACTCTGGTTTCATTGGCACGCTACAATAAAACCTGAGATCGAAAATAGAAAAAAATTGATCAGTACTTCTAGATAACAAATCCCCCCTGGGGTTTGAAGGAATGATCTAAAAAATATTCACCTTTTTGTGTAACATCCTCCGGGGTAAATCAGGTTGAGGTCATTCCTGGATCCTTGGTTATTAACTTAACCATGGCGGCTGAATGTGCTGGCATTCTTTGGAATCTCGTACATTTTAAAATCAGGTGAATGCTATATAGATAGAGATAGCATTCACTAGCACCTCCTCGTGGAGGTGCTATGGACTTTATTGCTTTCGAGGTTGTACTTCAGTACTTAAATTAGATGCTACTGCAGTCAGTAGCACCCTGTGTGCAAGCACAGGTCTTACTGTTGGTGAGTTTTCCGCTAGCATGCTTCTTGCTAAAATGCTTCCTGTCTTTCAGGATGATTGTCTTTGCGAAACCTTACTTTTCTGATTTTCAGTAAGTTATTATCCGTCCGATGCGGGAGTACGTTATTCAACGCATGAGTTTACAAAAGAGTTTAACGAAGATCAGATTTATTGGCGAATAGAAACTATCGGAGAGCACGTAGTAGTTGTGGTTTAAACCCAAAGTCGCGGGTTATGTTACATTCCCTTGGAAGACTGATTTTTCACCCTTGTGGCAAAGTTCGGTCTGTGGATGGCTCTGCGTGCTGTGGCTATTTAACAGAAGCTGCTTGTATTAATGAAAAGCACTGGAGGTTAGATAGCTGCGGCTCCCAAACAAGGAGTGGGTGTATAACTTTCGGTGAATTATACATTCGAACTACTGGCTGTGTGTGCAAATGATACTGCACTCACACAGGGGCATTTGATAAGTGTTTTATATAAGGACACCAAGTGGTTGTGATCCATCGTGAAGCTTAGTCGCCAGACACGTACTTACGTAATTCGTTATCAAAGTACTTTTAGCGCAGGCTCTTAGCTATCCAGAAATCCAATCTTTTTTTTTTTTTTGGTTTGAAACGCTAACATTTAAAACTTTTATCCAGCAAGATTCGGCATCAGTACCCAATGTGCAAATGTTTCTTTTTATTTTAAACTTTTTTTCTTACATTTGCTACAATTTTTGAATTGTTTGTAACTGTAAATTTATTTTATTAGATTTTTGCCCGATTATTTTTTTTTTTTTTTCTTTTTTATTTCTGATTTTCATTGTAACAAATATTTTTTGTTTAGTTTTTTGTATTTTAGAATTTTCTCTTGGCAAAACAAAAAAGATAATTAAAACCAAACATTTGTGGATATGGGTTTTGTATTGTTTGATGTTGGTTCCCCTTTTGTAGTTTTATTTTATTTATATTAAAATAAAATATACAAAGAAGAAAAAGTTTGTTTGTCAAAATGTTTGTAACAAAAAGTAATAAAATAGGTTTATGGTCTTTTTTTTCTTTTCCAAAATATATTAAGTGAAAAAGCCTAAAAGTTTACTTTTATAAGGCGAATTAAATTCATTTAGCTAAAATCTTTTAGTTAAACAATAAAGCAAAATAATTTCTTATTTAAAATAAAGCTAAAGTTGTAAATTTAATTTAAGCAATATAAGGTAAGTGAAATTTTGCAGGAAGTATTTTAGACTGCTTGAAGGGACATAGATGAAAATAGATAAGACTTTTTGGAAATAATTATGCACAAAGATCAAAGCCATGGCTTTTTCCCTAAGCAAGCCAGCCATAACGAAATCTTAGTTTTAGCATTTTTGTTTTAAAAAATTTCTATATGTTTTTTTCAATATTTATTTATTAAATCTTCATATATAAAAATTTAAATTAAGGCCCTAATTGTGTAAAGCGGAACGCAATGCCAAAAATTATGTTGAAAGCAACAACAAAGTCAAAAAAAATTTTATAATTTATTTGTTGCTTGCTACAGAAATTCATATTGCGTTTTAATATTTTCAACGGCACAAGATATGCAGCGTTTGAAATTTAAAAAGTCAATATGAATTTCTGTAGAAAGTCTGCGTTCATACGGCTCATGTATTGTTGACATGATTCTTCCTTTTTCTTCTTTGAACATGAATGGGTGTTCAAATGTTTCATGTCATGTTGACGACATGTTTTTTTTTTTTTTTGTATAGTCTTTAAATACGAATAAGAAAGAAAAAAATAGCGAATGAGAAAGCAAAGCGTACTGACAGTACATGCATGTGTGTACTCGTTTCTTTTCCCCTCGTCGCTCTCACCCATAAAGTAGCAATCATGTCAGTAAAACATGAACCGTATGAACGCAGATAAAGCAACAAAAAAATTAACTGCCCGTTCGCCGATATCGAACATTAACGTTCGCATAGTAAATAACATTTACTAAATGTAATTTTCTATGTTATTTACTATGCGAACGTAAATGTTCGATGTCGGCGAACGGGCAGTGAAAAATATGTTCGGCTTTGTTTTTGGTATCAATGTAATTTTTGGCGTTGCGTTACGTTTTACACAGTTAGGGCCTAAATCTTATATACTGCAAGGCCCACAATGTCGGCAAGAACATTTCTTTTGCATATTTATTTGAAGACAATAAAAAAAACTAAAATTTGTTTTTGTTTTCAAGATAAATATTCAAAAGAAATATTCTTGTCGTCCTTGTGAGCCAGACAGTTAATCTGAAGACAATAAAAAAAACTAAAATTTGTTTTTGTTTTCAAGATAAATATTCGAAAGAAATATTCTTGTCGTCCTTGTGAGCCAGGCAGTTAATCTGAAGACAATAAAAAAAACTAAAATTTGTTTTTGTTTTCAAGATAAATATTCGAAAGAAATATTCTTGTCGTCCTTGTGAGCCAGGCAGTTAATCTGTATTTTATGTTCGTCCAGTACCGGATGACAATTTTTCATATCACGGTTTCTGTGCACTTATCGACAGCTCAATTCCAAAACATGCTAAGTTTACTAAGCATATTTTTAAATATTTTGAGTTTGGTATTGTTTAACTTAAATTCTGTCAAATTTTATTGTTGATCGGCTAAGCCAATCCAAAGTTATGCACAAACAAGTGCTTAGCACACAACTGAATGTTGTACCACCTGTAAACTTTAAAGCTTCTGCAGCAAACCTCACATTTTAGAATTAGCATGTTTTGGAATTGAGCTGTCGATACGTGCACAGAAACCGTGATAGGAAAAAATTTCGTCCGGCCCTGAAGGAACATAAAATTAAGATTTAAAAATTTTATCAAAAAAAGAACAAAAGCTTCTTTTGGTTTTGGTTGAACTTTATTGTATCCAGTAGCCCGTTTCTGTATTTCTCGCATCGTAAAATTTCCCGCATGAAACGAGTGAATTATGACAAAAACAGTGCAATATGAAACAAAAAATGGTTTTTCTCACATAAGTGTTTCTGTACTTTTACTTTGCGAGAATTATCTGTCATTTAAATAATTTTCCAGCAATTATTGGAAGGATGTGAGAACAAGTGTTTCTGTAACCATATTTTGCAAAAAGTTTCTCACAAGAACTGTCAAAATAAGTCATATTTGAAATTGATGCGAGACAAAAAAAATTTAAAAAAATGGAGCCCAAATTATGTATGTATGTGCACAAGAATGTGTATTATTTTATTTTATTTTAAAAGAAAGAATTTAAATGATGAAAATAAGTATATAAAACACAATTGTTATATTTTGTTATTAAAATTTTTTTAGCCTTTCATTATGTTTGTCTTATGCAGGGCTGCCAGATAAATTTGTGAAAAAAACGTCAATATCCTAAGAAAAAATAAAAATATCGTCTATTTTTTTCGGACAATTTAAAATTAATTTTGACGAATTTTGTTCGATTTTTATCATATAACCACAAATTTTTATCATATAAACACTTAATAAAAAAAAAAAAAAAACATTATGTTCATGGGTAAAATACATATTTTATACATACATAAAGCTTGAGGTCTATTTAAATAAAATTATTTATTTTATTTTCCTTAATCCGATAAGAGTTTAAAATTTCAGATTGTTATTTTTCCCTGCAGAAATCACACAAAGGAGTGACAAAATATCATATTGAAGTAAAATAAACACTTTTGGACAAAGTAAAAGGCAAAAATTTCCTAAAGTGCATTGACTGAAAAATGGGGTAATAGTATAATCTTTTGATCACATAAACAAATGTATTTAATAATCCAAGCAAATAAAAATTAAACAGTTTTCGTTCGAAATTTTGCTTTTGCCGATACATTTTTTAATCTGCCTTGTTTTTAAAGATATCGGTTTTTTGTGGTGCCTAATACGCAAACATATAAAACTATTTAAAATTGTTTTTTTTCGTAGACTGAATCGTCACTAGAAAAAAATCAGCAAATTGTCACTTTGCCAATTTTGGAACAAAAAAAATCGTCAAAATGTCGATAAATCTTTAAATCTGGCAGCCTTATTTTTATTATATATATTTCTTTCGTTGACGTTTCGCTTGCATTTGACACTTACTTACTGGAAGTATTCCAGTTAAAACCGAATCTGTGTTGTCTGTTCTCGCATTTAAATACAGAAACACTTTTTTCTCACAAATCGAGAAACGATGAAATTTTTTGTTTCACACTTAATGTGAGAAAATTTGCGATGCGAGAAATACAGAAACGAGCTACAGGTTCCTTATATAGCAGTTCAACTGTAATATTTTTAAAAAAAAGTCAAATAAATCTATATATAAAAAATTTTATATTTAAAAAAAGACTGGAATTTAAACAAGTTAAAGTAAATTTTTTTTTTTTTTTTTTTGAAAATAATTTCTTTTTTTCACTTTTATTATTCTCCATTGCGAGGAAGAAACTTTCGTAGCTATTTTTATATCCAGACCACCACTGCTGGATAAAGTATAAAAGCGTTTGTATTGAGGTATGTAACAAATAAAAATAGTTTTTTGCTTTGATAATCCCGCGAAGCTCTACGCTTGTCTACAGGAGACCAGAGTCTATGGCGGCAATCGAACCCGCAACCCCCGCACTGATAGACTACCGGGGCACCCTAGATCTATCTTTTGTAATACCGATCGAATTATAATAAATTTCTGAATCGATCTAACGATGTCCGTCCGTTCGGCTGGTTGGCCACGTAAACGTTCTTCGCAAGGAACATACCGCAATTTTAGAAATATATTGATACAATTTGGGAATTATGTTCTAATTGACAAATGAACGAAGCTCATTGAAATTTGTAAGAATCGGTTCATAGCCCTTATGAAAATCACGAGATTTCGAATCGCGTGCTTTTAAAATCACACATGTAATTTTTTTGTATTCTGGAAATCCTCGGTTTTTGTGTTTCTCGGATTGCAAAAAAAGTGATTTTCAGAAGAGGCCTGATAAGTTTAAATAGCCCACAAACAAGCCTCTTTCCCAATTAGAATCATTATGCCTCTAAAACGTTGTATTATGTTGGTACATATTAAGATTAAATTTCGTTGACAAATATCTTAATGCTAAAATTTACCATAGGTCCCACAAAAATAATGGCATAGCTTCCTGTTGATATTGATATAAAATTTGGCGAAAATAACATCTATGGTAGCTACTATGTCATGTCAAAATTTTGTGCTGGTAGATGTAGATCTAACCATGGGGGCTATATAAACTCCCCACCTAAAATCACTTTCAGACGAAAAAATCTCATATAGATGTAGATTTATAGATAAATTTCGGCACAACGACCTCTTATATCAATCTTAACTTCACAATTTAATTTTATTTTGGCAGGTCCATGATTGCCCACGGGTCCCAAGCGAACAACACTCTTAAATCTTTGTCTGCAAATACTGTGGTGTGGAATATCATGTGTTCGAATTTTACTTGAAAAATGTGGTATTTACGAAGAAAAAAATGTCGTAAAACATGAATAAATACAAAGGTAGAAGGCCATAAGCACCGCGACCTGGTGGGTCTTTCGTGCAGCCAATATATCTCAACATGTCAAATTCAGGCTACGCTTCTTCACTGCTGCTGAAAGATCTTAAATCCAAGTGGGGCTCATCAGTTGCCCTTCGAAAACATTCCGCCTGGTAAAATAAAATATTTTGTAAAACTTTTGTACTGTTTTTGTATATACAAAGATTTTGTTTGGATTTTTTTTCCCGGTGTATTCATCTATATAACTTGCCTTCTACATATTCCCTGTGGATAACAAAAATATTTCTTTGAAAAAATTTTGTGGTTGCATGCAAAAACAATATAAATGGTTATTTACTACTTATTTGCAAAATTTATACACACAAGGATACAAAATTCCTGGAGGGAAGACTCAACTTAAAATGTAACACGAAGTGAAAAAAAATAAAACGTTTATGAAAGTGTAAAAATAATATATTTTCTTTTATATGTATATTTTTTATTCACAAAACGATACATGTGTTAAAGTACATCTTTTGTGTTCTTTTAAAAATACAGATTTAAATATTAGGGCGTTCGAATGTGTATGACACATCCTTTAAACGAAAGTGATTGCTAAAGGGCAATACTGTCTTTTTACTTGATATTATTTTTGGTCTTGTAAATGGATTTTGTGCTGATGCGTTTCTTCGATTCAAAACAAAAAAAGAAATAATAAAGAAAACGTGTTTAAATAAGAGAATGAACAAAAAGAAAACAAAGCCTTCCGTTTGGCAATTTGTCTTTTAATAATATTATATGGTCGCAAATTTTTATTCAGCTACTTAAAGCAAACAATTAAGAGTACACTTTCATCCCCTACACTACCATAGATTTTGCTTTATACTGATTGTTGCAACTAATAAATTTATTTGTTCAGGGAACACCGTTTAATATACCAATCGACTTAGAAATACACAATGTGTAAAGGGGTCTGGCTACCGGACGGCTGCACACAGAGAAAAAAACAAAACTATTTTTAAAGAAAATTTGAAACATATTATGTTTAATTTAAACATAATATTGATACCGAAAACCATATAATGGTTAAATTAGACCTCCATCAAGAAGCCACCACCATATTATGACTGCCTTCGAACATGTTTTTTCTCTGCGTGTAGATGGCAAGTTGATTGTCAGTTTATGTACTTCTTCAACACAAAGTACGGAGCACAATTTCAGCGACCGTACAAATGTCTTCTTAGAATAAATTCCATCCTTCACTAAAATAATTTAATGAAACTTAAGCTTTCAATAAACCTTTATCTAATAAATGTCTTTTATATCAGCCATGTTCTGAAAATCGAAGAAATTTCGAAAACGATCCTGCTTTGAAAGTGTAGAAAAATATGCTCTTAAATGCTTGAAACACAATTGTGTCTTAAGTCGTAGAAACGTAGGACGTACGCCGTAAATTTCTACAAACACGCATCAATCACCCACAATTCTGTCGTAAACGTACCAATATTTCGATATTCTTTGAATATCATCATCAGGGAATGGTTAATGAAAAGAATATCGAAATATTGGAAGCAAATAAAGAACATTTTACATACAACAGACCTCGAGCTTAAGTATTTTCATTTAATATTGAATTTTAAAGGTCGAATAAAAATATAACTTAAAGGAAAATTAATTTTTTTTATACATTTTTTAATCTTGGAATGAACCTTTTGAGACGCTCTGTAAGAGTCATTTAACATTTACTGAACTGAGCTACTTAAATAAGAGTGTTTCTGATATATGAAAATTCTATTGCCAATACAATTGGAACAAAACAAACCGACCTAAGGATCTGTAAAATAAGATTTTCCGATAGGATGGTGTTGTTTTCGCGACCTTAAGGTTTGTTTCATATAAATTGTATGAACATTATAAGTTTTGACATGAAAAAGACGCTTGATGCCCTTATTTAGGTAGCTCAGTTACACGGCTGAGCATTTCATGAGTTATAAAATAATCCCTTCATGAGTCTCATACGACTCTTGGCATCATTTTTGAAAGACTCGTTAGATAATCTCTACATAGATCATAAACGATTTACTTTATGATTAATATAAGAGTCTTCCGCTGTGTTATGGAAGAATCTCTCATACGAATCAGCACGTGTAACAGTTTCTCCCGTGCGAGGAATCGTCTACAACTAAAAAATGAGCTCGTCGACGATCAAAAACACTTTCATGGGATTCCCAGTAGACTCCTAGACGATTGAAAATGCTAGCTGGGGTATTTTGTTTTCTATTCAAAATAATCTTAGAAAATTCTAAATTCATTTAGATTTGAGTCATTTTTTTATTTTCATATATTCAATTTGAATACACAAAAACAAATATGTACATTTTATATTTTCATTTCATTAATTTATGATAATACGGTCGCAAAATTCGTATGAAATAGAATTTTAATGTCATTCGATAGCAAACATATAAGAACTAAGGTATCCAAAAAACTGGATCAAAATGTGGCTTGCTGCTGGAAGCAAATATTTTATGTTGTTTTATAAAAAAATTAATTTTTATAAATTTGATCTGAACTTCTTTATGATTTCTCGCAAACGATTACACTATGCTAGTTGAAAAAACAGACAAGCCGGGCACATAGCGTTTTAACATAATTCGGGTACGCTGAATCCAGTGGTGCCCGCGGTTTTTTAAGATTGGCTCTGGTTTTCGAAATATACCGTTATTTCGAAAATGGAGGAGGTTGCACAACATATGTTCGCGTAACTCAAAAACGCTTTAGCTTATTATTATCTCCAGCCATTAGGAGGGCTCCCATACAAATATGGCCGTTTAATGAAATTTTTAAATTAGGCCCCTGCAGCGCCTATAATGCCCATAGATGGGTCAAATGTATGACAAACCCCACTTTATTTTTCATCGCAATCATTTATTTTTAACATACCCACCCGCTATCTCCATTCCTTAAGGGGGCTTCCATACAAAATGTTCAATGCAGACTAGAAATATATTGAAGAAAAAGTCCCATAAATTCCCAGAAGTCGCCCCTAGTGGTATATAATGTATGACCGACCTCAATTAATTTTTTGTCCTTAACATTTTCTCGAGACATACTTGCCCCTTATCTTCACTTCTTAGGGGGGCTCCCATACAAAATATTGCGTTTTATAAAATTCTTAAAATTATTAAAATTTGTCGGCTTTTGTGAATAAAATCAAAAGTTGCAAACAGATTTTAATCATTTATGGCTTGTTTTGTTTGGAATTTCGTTTTTTATACGTCTGCAAAAATTTCAAAATTTTGTTAAAAAAATTATTTTTTTTTTTCCAAAAAAAAAATTATGTTTCTAAAGCGACTGTGGATATTAGAAAGAGGTTTTACTTTTCTTAAATGAAATTTTAATGCGGAATTTCGGTTTTTTAAGTTATTTCAATAAGCTAAAGCGTTTTTGAGTTACGCGAACA
The DNA here is from genome assembly GCA_943735925.1 of Pollenia amentaria. NCBI lineage: Eukaryota > Metazoa > Arthropoda > Insecta > Diptera > Polleniidae > Pollenia > Pollenia amentaria. The sequence goes on along the minus strand of OX031006.1, from coordinate 219,239,588 downwards.
TATGTTGTGCAACCTCCTCCATTTTCGAAATAACGGTATATCTCGAAAACCAGAGCCAATCTTAAAAAACCGCGGGCACCACTGGATTCAGCGTAAAAAAAGTCACGAAAAAAAGTGTCAATTTCTTGCACAGTGTTATCAATAATGGGTTGAAATTTTGTTATATTAGTGGGATAGAAGTCTTTAAGAATTGGTTCGTTGTATTACTGTACCATTTTTAAATGAGATGTTATTAAATGTTTTCCCAGGCTCTATAATGTAGTTAAATTCGAATTTCAGTGGAATCAGAAAGCTAAAAATATCCTCTTTTGCCCCATATATACTTTTGCAACTGTTTGGAACTGTATGTAGTAAAAGCTTCCCCTTTTTTTTTTAATAAAACAAAAAAATACCACAATTCTCAATCGCAATCAAGAGTATCAGTTTGTTCATAATTTCTAATAATTATGCGTGCTATAAATGGTTTAGCATCTTCTAATTTTAACGCACTCAAGGGGATGAAAGCTTGAGTGCGTAAATACAAAGATTTGTTGCATCCAAAAGTTGCTTTAGACTTGCTGATGATTCACTATTGGTTGTTCCAGCAGTATTTCAACCTGATTAGTAAATAGCAATATACTATTCTCATATCTTTGTTTAAGGATTTCTAGTGGTGATTCCATAATTGTTTGAAGTTATATTCAAATATTGCACCAACCTTTTTGCTTCGCCTTTAAGTGATGTAGTAAGCCCGTACATCTTTTCCACTTCAGAAAGCTGACTGCAATCGTGAACTAAGTTTCTAAACAAATCGTAGAAAGACGCCCAGTCATTAATATTACCATAAAAATCCGGGATTTTTTTTTATAGATTTTCTGAACTAGAAAATTCGTTGCAGAATTCATATTGTTTGCTCCTTCTTCTACTTTGCTATTTACTAGTTTGAGCGCATTAAAATAATAGTCCTCTGTTTCTGTCAATTCGTTTGTCTACTTTGATCCTGAGACGATGTCAAATACTTTCAGCATGCGCTGATATTTACCTTCCAACTGCATTTTTTTTTTATTGACAGACTTCCTATAGTTAACGTTTTCATATTTGTGATTATATCATCACAAAGTTCTTTTACTGAGTTTGCCATTTTCAAAAACTCTTCATCTTCCTTTTTTTTCTGTGAAGCACTGTGAGATAAGGTACTTCTATTATGTCCTTATCCGTCGACGATATTTCAGTAGCTTTTTCATTTTTGGTGATGATTTTCTTTAGTTCGTCCATTATTTTCGTAATATTTTTAAAATAATCTCGTCATATTAAATGCTAAACATCAAAAGTTCATTTTTGACCTTAAATTTCTTAGCAACTGCTAAACCGATTTTTATAAAATTAAATCTGTAGGAAATTTCAAGAAGTCATTTCTCTAGCAAAAGTGCATAGAGATACCTATACCAGATTTTTGGCTGATGAAACCCGATTTTCAGCAACTGTGCAACGTAGATGTGGTTCTACATATGTAATATATCATACGTTTTAATTTCACAACGCATCTACGTCATACGGTTCAATTGTGTTAATACAGTTATATACTTCATACTTTGAGTACCATTTACTTTTACAGAAATATACTCTAAAAATCTGGAGAATTAAGATTAGTTGAAAAAAAATTGAACTGAATATCTTCATCGATTAAATGCACATGATTTCGATTTCCCGAACATGGCAGTGTGTTACTCAGGTAACAATTATTTATAAACGGGTACAAAGGGTAGCTCAAAAGAAATGGATGGCTTAAATAGTATTTAATCTTTTCTATTTCTAGATCAATTCAGTTTTATTAATTATATTTCAATAATGATTCGGAACAATAGCAGAGCTCAGTATTAGGCTTCTCAGAAAAAATTAAAAATTTTCTCTAATCACCAAATTTATACCACATTCATAACATCAGGCAAACAAGTTGTTGATTTTGCATCTATTACCAAAATGATTATATTGATTACTAAAAATTGTAAAATTTTGAATATTTCATTTCAATAAATGATATTTTTAATTTTAATTAAAAAATGATCAAAAAACTTTGCAATTTCTAACAATGTGTTAATTTATTTAATTAAATATTTAATTAAAATAATTATTTTATTTTAAACGAAAAAAACCAATTAATATTTTTTGATATTTAATTAGTAGTTTAATTAAAAATTTAAGTCAAAACAACTAAAATGTTAATTAAATAAAATTTATATTTTTTATTTTCTTTCAGTTAAAAAAATATTTGATTCAATTATCACATTTATTAAATTTAAATATTTTTTAAACAATTTTTTTAATTGATAAAAAACTTTTTTCTGTGTTCCAGAAGTGCAAATGCAAAATATCGTAGCATTTTAATGAAAACTAACGGAAACTTTTTGTATTTTGTTCTTGGATATAACTAAAAGAGATACTGAAAACCGCTAATAATTAATTTAGACGTGAAATATAACTTCGTCATATGCTGCGTATTATTTTTAAATGTATGGCTTATTTATGTTTTTACAGGCTTTAAAAATCCTCATAAGAATCACATCAGGAGTGGTTACAGCATTATCAGATTGTGCATAAATAATTAATTTCTTCGGCTAATTGTTATAGCCGAAGTAACGCACTTTTTTAGGCCGACCCCGAATCCAACTTTCGGTAGATTTGGACTGATGAGCAACCCGAAGAGTACCAGGACCTACCATTACATTCCATATTTATGGAAATGATAAAATCAGAATGTCCCCATCAATGGTAACCATGTTTACGGACTATGTCATTCCTGAAATTCAAGCGCATGGTCTCAGTGAGTTCTGGTTTTAACAAGACGGCGCTACGAGCCAAACAGCGCGTGAAACACACCTTGTTGAGAAATCATTTCACGTTTTGCTACGGTAAATTGGCCATCTTAATCGAGCGATATCACACCTTTGGACTATTTTCTCTAGGGATATTTAAGGTCTGAGGTCTTCAAGAGAAAGCCAGCTACGAGTTGCGTTTTGGAAGCTAAAATTACTCGTGTTATTCGCGAGATACCAGTTGCTATGCTCGAGTGAGTCACCCAAAATTGGACCTTCCGAATAAATCACCTCAGACGTAGTAATGACCAACATTTTCATGATATAATTTTCAAATAGTAAATGCCATTAATTGTGCTTTTAACCGATAATGAGAATTTTAAGTTCACTTTTGTGTTTTGTTTTTACATTATAAATCAAACCTCATGATGAATCAACCGATATAACCTAAAAGATTACCTAGTGGTATTTTCAGTAGTGGTCAATATTGCACATTCTTTCAACGACTTGCATAATTATTTACACAATCTCGGCAAACCCCACCGACGAGATTGTGTGGTTACAATTGAAACTAGTCTGGGCAACCTGTCCGTGAAATTCTGGATTCAAATCTGAGCGCAGTCAAGAATTAAAAATTATCAATATATTTTAATTAATTTCATGTTGTAAAATTCCTTTCTTCATAAAAATAATTTAATGAAAATTAAATTTAATGAACTTAAGCCTAATCAAAATATCTAAATTATAATACAAACTTTTAAAAACGTAAACAAAAATGTTTTTTGAATGAAAATTCGTATGATTAACAACATTTTTTTCAACTTTTTTAATTTGACTTAAGATGTTCTGTCAAAATGAACCAGATATATTTGCCGCCAAAAAACATCTGACTTGCAAAAAAGCTCATGTCAGATGATTTGTCTGACCAAAATAGAACAATAGAATGTTATACTGGGTACGTTCATAAGACGTAGCTGTTGAGCTCAACTGCTAGAAAACTGTTGACAACTGTTGAGCCGAACATTTTCGTCTTAGAAACGGCATTATGAGTATAATGCAAAATTAACAGCTGATAAACATAAACAATTGAAAAAAATAAAGGTTGAGGTTGAGCACAACATGTTGACTTTAGGTAGCTAAAAAATTTTATGATGGAATAAATGGCCTCAAATACCCAACTGTTGTGTTGAGCGAAAGTGCTCAAATATGCGTTTCTAAGACAAGCACTAAACGGTTACACAACAGTTACGCCTTATAAACTTGCCCACTGTTAATTCGAGCTGACATTTACAGAAGCACATTTTTTGCGTTTACACGACATGTATGCACTTTGCAGTGGGGCATTTGGAAATAACACTGTTAGTTTAGCATACCATCTCGCTTGCGGAAGTGAAATACAAAAACCGCTTTATTCAACTCATAAAAAAACTGGTGAGTGTTACGACCAGCTTTACACTCAAGAAGGAAAGACATATTATATTTTGAAATCACTTAAGAAATTTGAAAGGTTTCGAAAAGGAATAAATCGAGGTATTCGTGACGAAACTACTCTTTTAGCTACTCTGTAGAATTATCTGGAAATATAATTCGCGTTTGTAAAGCCCTTATGCCGCTACATTTTTTTTTTATTGAAATGACAAAGAATTGGTAAAAAGAAACAGTAAATGTTAGAAAAAGCAAACTATAAAAAATGTAAACAAAGTTTTTTAGTTTTTTTATTTTGTTATGGTTTTGTTTATTTCATTACTTTTTGTTTATGAGAAATGTAAAAACAAAAACGGCAAATCGCTGAATTTGCCCAAAAACCGCTGATTCAGCAACACTTTTAATATTTCAAGCATGATATGTCAATTTTAAGTTGAACAATTTTACATTTTTTCGATCTACCAATGTAAAATATTATTTGGTTTAAAGACTGATGTTTGACTAATGACGTCATCCGTCGCCAATGGCGGTGAGTGCTAAACGGCAAACCCCTCTGGAGATATTGTGTGGTTACAATCGAGGCTGTGGGAAAAATCGCCCAAAGAAAAATGGCCCAAAAAAAGAAATGAAAAATCGCCCAAATGAAGAATCGCCCAACAGAACATGAAAAATGACCCAAAAAGTTATATATGAAATTTTGCCCAAAAGAAACGAAAAAGAGCCCAAAAAAAAATGAAAAATGACCCAAAAAGCAAAAACGAATTTTTTCCCGGTGGCATGTTATGACGTCCAGTGTCATAGTGTCCATGGACGTTATGACACTCCAAAAAGTGTCATAGTGTCCATTGACACTGCGCTAACTAAAGCTTCTCTGCACAGCCGGCCTTCGGCCGGGCGCAAGGATTTTCTCCTCTATGGTATAACAAACACCGGCTTCGCTAACTAAAGCTCCTCTGCATAGTCGGCTTTCGTTTGGAAAAAAGGCAGATTTTAGAAGCTTTACTTAGCGAAGCCGGTGTTTGTTATACCATAGAGGAGAAAATCCTTGCGCCCGGCCAAAGGCCGGCTGTGCAGAGAAGCTTTAGTAAGCTAAGCCGGTGTTTGTTATACCATAGAGGAGAAAATTAAAAAAATGGGCCATTTTTCATACAACATTTTTGGGTTATTTTTCATAATGAAAAATCACCAAATTTAAAAAAACGAAAAATCACCCAACAATAACGAAAAATAGCCCAAAAATTTTAGGTCACTTTTCATATGAATTCAGGCCCAATTTTACATGGAATTTTTTTGGGCGATTTTTCATATCTTTTTTTGGGCGATTTTTCCCACAGCCTACAATCGAATCTAGTCAGGGCAACTGTCCGTGAAAGCCTTTGTTCAATTCCCAGCTCAGTCAAGAATGAAAAATGATCAATAAATTTTAATTCATTTCATGTTGTAAAATTCCTTTCTTCATAAAAATAATTTAATGAAAATTAAATTTAATAAACTTAAAAGCCTGATTAAAAATATCGAAATTTGGATTAAAAACATTTAAGAGTTCAAAAAAATAACCACAATACTAATTTTTAAAAATTGTTTTTTTTTTTGACATAACTTATTTTTTTCTCGATAACTTTAGAAAAATTTTTGACAGTTTGCTATTAATCTTAATACAGCTGAACTCTTTGCACTTGGTAAGTTTTTCTATTATATTATATTTGTTTACCAAAACTTTAACAATGCATTAAAAATGTAGTGTCATAAGGGCTTAAGCCATTTCGGCTTTTAACTTTTGCTATTTCCCAGAAATCATATTACAACGCATAAGAAAATAAATAGACTATATATATAACTGCTGTAGCTTAAAGTGGCGACAAGGGGTTCCGTAATACGTTTTTCTGAAGTAAAAACACATATTGCATAATTTGTGCCAAAAATTCGTCTTATTTAAAAGAAAAACTATTTATTTTAGAAAAACATTTTAAAAAGTATATAATATAAAATCATAGAATATGAACATATATTAAAAAAATTTGCATTCTTATTGCATTATCCTTATGCTTATTACTTTTTTGACTTTCGAAATTTGAACTTTCCAAATAACACATGGTTCTATCTACAAAAAATTATTTCTTTACCGTCACACAAAGTTCTATTAGAACCATATTGTTCCACATACATGTGCCTTATCGTTGAGCATCAGAGCTCTATCGTTCTTTGTGCAAAAACTAATAAAGTAGCATTTTTAAAAGGATAATAATATTTCAGGACTAAATTGAAATTATTCAAACCCTGTTATTAAGTTAATTGGAAACGGACTAAGTACAGCGATTAACAATATTCAACCTTAATTTCCTCAAAAGTTGTGTTGGTGCAAATAGAACCTTCTTGTCCTATAAGGGCTCGATTTATTTTTCTTATAATTTTACTATTAACATTTTATTATTTTCTACTCAATTCCTTTAAATTTCTAAAATATTTTTATTACCTTGGAAAACAATAAACAATTTAAAAATTTATAAATATTTTAGCTATAAATTTTGCAAAGCATTTTAAATGTCATGTAAACCTATAATTATCTATTTTCCATTTTTATAATTTTTCTTTTTTTTCCTAAAAACTAACAATAGATCATAAAGAAAGTTTAACGTCTGGAAACTGTTTTTCTTTTTTTTTTTCTTAAAATTTGTACTTATGAATACCGGCAGGTATGTGTGTATATGAGAATATTAAACAATTTATGTGCATTTTAAGTGTTTGCAATATTATACCATTCATTTGTATTTTTTATATATGTATATGTTTATATTTACTATACATACACACACAAGTGCATTCTTCAGAATGCAATACAAATAAAAATATAATAAAATTAAATGAAACAAGTAAGAGTGCTATATTCGGCCATGCCGAATCTTCTATAACCTTCCCCATGGTGCGATAAGAACAAAAAGTTATATGAATATCACGCCCACTTCTCCAATCCCGCCCCACATTTTGTCGGATATTGTGTATTGATAACCAAGATGCTTTTACCCTATTTGGAAAACTTGGCTCTTGCTGTACTATGGATATACATAAATGTGCCATATAAATGTGGGGAAGCGTACCCAATCCCGCCCATATTTTTAGAGGTTATGAATTGAGCCAATTGCCAAATCATGTGTAATTACACATATTGTGTGTAATTTTTACTTGCATGTGTAGCCCATGTGTAATTAGTTCCATGTGTATTCTATGTGTAATTTTACTTTAAGTTCTATTTATTTAGTAGATTTTGACAGACAATATTTTCTTTTTAAACATTAAGTTTTTGTAACAGTCAAAATTGTTTTTTACACTCTGACATTTTTCACTTTCCATCTCCACGAGCAATACTCTACTGTCAAATTGTGTTGATAAGTCGGAGTTTACACTATGAAAGTTTTCTTTCAGAAAGTCTGAGTTTATTGGTGAGAGGAGAGAAGAGAATACCATGTTTAAAATAAACTGTCAAACTTAATTTCAATTTCTTTGACATTTATTTTTGCGCTATATGTCCTATGGTCTCGATTTGTTCTTCTTACTCGTTTATTAATAACATTTTATTATTTTCTACTCAATATTTTCTTTAAAATTTCTTAAATACTCGTATTTTTATTACCTTTGAAAAACAATAAACAATTTAAAAATGTATAAACATTTTAGTCATAAATTTTGCAAAACATTTTAAATGTCATGTAAACCTATATTTATTTATTTTCCATTTCTATAATTTTCCTTTTTTTTCCTAGTAACCAAAAGTTTTACGTATTGAAAAGTGTGCACAATCTTGAGATTTTAGAATTTCAGAAATAAGTTCCTAATGTTTTATTAAATAAAAAATAAATTTGAACTAAAAATTGTGCCATATATTTTATAAATAGTGTGGAGCAAAACGACTACCAATTTAGCTATAAAGTACTCAATAATATTGTGTAGTCGATAAGTAACATAAGTCAATAAGTTTGTTTGAATCAAACAGAACCAATCAAAGCGAATTTTTAAAATTGATGCTGCTGATGTTCAAAAACAAATACGGATACGTGCCGGTATACATGTCCATCCAGTTCTTTCTTACTAAAGCAATTGGTAAGCTTTTATTTTCTGGAAAACTGAATGCTGGGTACACACTATGCAGTGCATTTTCGCAATCTAGCAAATTTTATTCAATTTAGATTTCATCCAACATCAAAACGTGTTGATATTTTGAGATTGCATTGATGTAGATTGCACCGTATGTACCCAGCATAACGAGTTAATTGCATATAAGAAATACGAATAATGTTTTGCAAGCCGAATTCTTAGCTAAGCTACTTGTCGATGTATGTGTATAATTTTGCTGCAAATATGTAATTTGGTACGCTGTAGGGATGCCAATCCCAAAATCCCGATTGCAAAAATTTTTGAATTTTTTTATCCCGGGATTTTCGGGATTTAGTCACTCCCGAAAGCGTTAACTTGATTTTTTTTTTTTTTGTTTACCTTCTTTTATAAAAAGAAATTCATCATGACATTCTCCCTTGAGAGGATAGGGAACACAATAATATTCTTTTATATTTATTTGATTATCTCCGTTAATACTGTCATTGAAAACGAAAGAAAAAAGTTAAAGTTTGTTATTCTTGTTAAGCGTGTCCAACAATTATAAAGAAATATTAATGTGAGAAGGGCTGAAAATAATTAAAGATAAAGATAAATGTATTTTGAAAAGCACAAAACAAAAAGAAAAACCAAAAGTCCGTGTGGGTTTATTTTCTAAATAGTTCCAGTCCACCAAATGCACAATTTGAACTTTCCTCTTTACAAGATTAGACAGACTTATCAAAGTGTTTTTCGAGAGTGAACATGCGACCTACGGTAATTTATCGAGCGATTTCACGAAATTAAGTAGTGCAATTTAAAGACTACATAATTCCTTCCGCTAGTGATGGTGGGTATAAACATGTGTTTTTTTACAATAAGATTTTTATGGTTAACTACAACAGTTGATCTTGCAAATTAATTTCGAATTCAAATTCTTAATTCATTTAATAAAAATTTTAATATATTACAAATGAATTTGTAATTGATTCATTTGTAAGATATTAAATTTTTTTTTGCTCTATTCAATTACTATATTAATTATTTTTTTATTAAGTTTGAGAAAAATATAGATTTTATGTTAATTATTTTTTAATTGAATCAATAAATACATTGTTGGAAATTGTACGTATTCTAATTAAATTAATCAGTAATTAAGAACAAAATTACAGTTTTCAATATTTATAAATTTTAGTAATCAATATAATCATTAAACAACTCTGTAATATTAAATGAATTATAAAACTTTTGTATGTTAACCTCTTTTAAAGATGTTTTTTAAATAAATATCTATAGATAGCATTTACCTTTTGACTTTCAAAAATCCCGAATCCCAAAAAATCCCAATATCCCGAAAACCCCAGGATTTGATTTTTTTTAAATCCCGAGTTCCGGGATTTGCGAAAGCCAGTCCCGATTAGCGTCCCTAGTACACTGTCATGTGTAATTTCCGAATTCTTCATTGGCAACACTGGTATTGACAAACCTATATGTACCAAATTTTGAAAATGTTTCTCTAACTATTCTTATGATATGTATAAATCTATTTTGTACCACGCCCACTTCCCCAATTCCGCCCACATTTTAGCGGATGTTGTTTGATTGATAACCAAGATGCTTGTAGCTGATCTTCACTCTTTCCGTTCGCCAGATATACAGAAAAACTGACGGACAGACGGACATCGTTAAATCAACTTCGCTGTACATATATGTATTTGTTATGTGTAAAAATAGCATTAAAATAAAATTTAAAAAACAAACTTATACAATGATATATTATCTTGTTACTTTCTGAGATGGTTATAAAAAACACCACATTTTTTGCTTATATCTTAGCCACATACGGGCCGATCTGGCTGAATTTCAATAGCAAAATTATAAGGGGGAGATAGGACAGAAATATATAACAACCAAGTCACCATCGTATCTGGGGTAGTCGGAAAACACATTTCAACAGACCGACTGACATCGTAAAATCAACTTCGCTACTCATAAAGGTATATAATTTATAGGCTCTAAGATCACTATTATAGAAATTACAAACGGAATAAAGAACTTATATATATACCCTTTTCCAACTGTGGTGAAGGGTAAACAAATTTATAACAAAAAAGTTAAAGTAAAAACAACCCACAATATTTTTTCCACAAATTTATATGAAATTGTTTCCTACACTCGCTCATATCTGTATAATTTTTTTTTTAAATTATTAAACCAAACAGGACAAAGACTATTGAGTAATTTTTTGCCATGTTGTAAAAATCTATGAAGTTAAAAGAATATGAAATTGTTGCATTTTGGGTGTTTTTATTATTATAACTTAGATTATTTGTAGGAATAACCGAACAATCGTTTGTTTGCTATAAAATGTAGATAAGTAAAATATTTGATTAGTCTATCTAATTGGCTAGTACTTTGTAGTACTGAATGGTGGTGCGTCGAATATTCGGTTCCGCATTTGCATACTATTCGCTTATTTTTGCCATTTGCATTCGCTTCGCTAAAATATCTACGAATATCTTTTCTTTTTTTTTATCAAAAATGTTGTTTTTGGGAATACATATTTTTTTATTAAAAGATTTTGTTTGTTGTGCTCCCCTATTTCTATATAAATATATATATATACAAATAAGTTGCATTGTGTTAGTAATTGATGTTCTCTGGTATGCGTGAACCGATTTTGTTTCTGCCAAGGTTTTTATGTATAAACGGTCTCTGTATTTTTATTGGTTCATGAGTTATAGCCATTAGTGAACAGTGTTCACTGAACACTGCATTCATTTCGAAATATTTGAAAATATTTGGTTTAATATTTTGAAAAACTGAAATACAATTCGTTTTTAAATTCATTACAATTCAATTTCAATCAAACCATTAATTTAATTTATATACTTAGCTATTGTAAATCACAACTTCGGGGATCAACGAAATAAATTACATATAAACACATTACTTAAAACTTAAATATTTAAATACATTATGCACAGCAAAGAGCTTTCTTATATGTTTTACGAAGATGTATTCATTCCACGCATCCCAATGATTCCGTCTGATATGCCATTTGAATTTAAACGACTTCAGTTCCCTGTTCGCCTTGCGTTTGCGGTTACCATTTATAAGGCGCAAGGCCAATCCTTGGGAATTTTTGGAGTGAATTTAGAGTATCCAGTTTTCTCACATGGACAGTTGTATGTAGCCTGTTCGCGCGTTGACAAACCATCGGTTTTGTATATTTACACCGAAAATGGAAAAACAACAAATGTTGTTTACCACAGAGCATTAGAATAAAAGCAATTTATCACTGATTTAAATGAATTCTATTTGATTTTTTTATTTTCTTTTTTGTACTACGAAGTGTGCAGGGGGTTCGCTAGTAATTTATTAAAATACTGAAATTTATTGCTGTTCCTATGCGCATTTCACTTACGTTTAGTTTATTCAAAACTAAAATCTGAGCATTCCGTATGATCTATTTTCCCGGTTAATTGAGTAATATTTATTAATTCAAAATATCGATATATCGATGTATGGAACGTATATAGCTGAAATTATTACAAAATTTCAATACATATTTACATAGGCACAAACATATTACATGTAATTCCATTTTAAATTTTTATTGTTTCTTTTAATTTCAAATTTACTGCCTGGCCCTCGATTTCGAACGAAACTTTCATTCGCGTAACTCTTATTTAAAAAAAACCAAATTTTAAAAATTATTTTTTAAGGTAAGTTATGCGAATGAAGTTTTCGTTTGAAATCAAGGGACCGGCAGTTAATTCTACAATAATAAAAAAAAAGTAAAGAATACAAAAAAATTTTATTTATTCGCCATATGAAATCTAAAAAAAACTAATTGGGCTTATATAATGCCGGATTATGTACTGCCAGTAAACGAAACTTGTGACACATACTATACAACATGCTCAAATAAAAAAAAAACAAAATATATTAACATTCTAACTTTCATGAATCTATTTCTGCTTATACGCCATATTTAAGGCGATCCTTTGCATAATTCTAGGAACCCTTTTCAGAATATTATTTCCGCGCTTATTTTTTTTTTGTTGTCATCTCTTAAAAAACCGAGACAAAACTGAACTGTGTAATCTATGAAAATGTACAATGGAAAAGCACCGTTATTGTCTTAATATTAGTTAAAAAATATATGATGCAATTCTTAAAAAAACAACAGTATTGTAAGCAGCAGTGATGCCATTAGGATACGAAAGATACATTTTTCGTATCTTTTGATGCGTTCATGTATCATGTATAATCCTAAAATTTTTCGTATCTTTTGAGTCTGTACGCAAAATGTACAGAAATAAAATTTTAAACTTTCCGCCTCTGACAAAGTTTTTTAAAGTTATAATTTCGTTATGAAAACTAAAAAAAAAACAGTGACAACTAAATAAGCTTCGTACAGCCGGTGGTCAGATCTTACAATATTGGTAAACAGCATTGCTTAAAACTGACTAAAAATGTCTTGCTACTGGGCAAGGCGAATTCAACTACAGGTGGTGTCGAAACGACATCTGATTTTGACAGTTCGAACCAATTTGCTTTGATTTGTTAGTGCTTCGTTAGAAAAGGTTGACATTTTGGACCGTAAACACTAACAAAGCAATGCAAAACTACTATGTCGTTTCTGTTGTTTTTGGATTGTTGTAGTTTCAACACCACCTGTAGTGGAATTCGTCTTGCTACTGTGTGAACATTGTAAGCTCATTTGTATTTGGCAGACGTGTAAAATTAATGCACCTGATAATGGCACCATTGTCAGAAAAATATTTCTATTGGCAACGCCTGCTTACAATGGTGTATGATCTGACCACCGTCTGCACGAAGCTATACAAAAATAACATGTATTTTGATGTTAGGTTTTCTAAGTTTTTTCTGACGTCTGCTTATTCTTGCGCATGTGTGTTAAGATGAAATTTTAGAAGAAAAATATATGTGAACTTTGTGATATATTAATATTAATTTTTGCAAAAATGAATTTGTTTGGATAAAATCCAAAGATAGTTACATATAATTAATTTCAAAGTTTGCTTACTGTATTTTTAAAAATTACAAACCTTATATTTATGACTTAAATAAATATAAAAATGAATTGTTATGCTGTCATTTTCTTTGCAATATTTATTTAATATGAAATAAAATTGTTATGTTAATGAATGTTAACGCAAAAAATGGATTTTAAAATTTTAATGTATCTTTTTGGGAAAAAGTGTATCTTTTTGGAAACTAAAATGAATCTTTCTCGTAATTTCACTGGCAACACTGGTATGGACTCATCATGATAGAAGTTTTTCTCATGTTTTAGTAGCATTTCTTAGCAATCTGTCTTGAAACTCTTTCATAACATCATTTCTTATCATCATTTTATGGCTCGTTGAGACCTTCCGTTAATGACTTAAGGTGAAATAGAAAATCTCACACCGTGTGGAATAATTAGAGTTATTTGTAGCCTTAATCTACTCCAGTGAACACTTGGGCTTCACATTAGACCCTTTGGGTAGAAGAACTTAAAGTTTTTATATAATAATTATAATAATAATAACAATCGTAGTATTAAAACTTAAAAATGTTCAGTAGTGGCATTCATGTGCGAACTTTATAAATTCAAATTCAGTCATCGGAATGCCATAATAATGATAAATACATTTAGTAGTGTGCCAGTTTTTTTCTTACTTATTATTATTTTCGATAATAGGAGAATCAAATTTGAATTGTCGTGTGGCGCTAAATTTCAAATTGTATATACGTATTCGGCGAATATTGGCGAAAATTGATATTCACTAATACCCACACCACAATAGTGGAGAGGTTATATGCGTTTCTGCTGATGTGTTTAATACTAAAAATTATAAAATGTATACCGATCGACTCAGAATCACTTTATAAACAAAATTGTTAAACATTGTTAAGTCATCTTTCGCATAGGCCAAATACGAAAAAGTCGGAGAACAGCTATTGTTTAAGAGGCCCCAAGGAACCATTTTCACCAATAATAGTTTTCTTTTTTGCGTAAAGTCGATTTTGATATATTGCTACATATACATACATAGTAACTTACCTTTAAAACTAAAATTTCATAATCTTGTCCTACCCAATTTTACTATAACTATAACTTTACACATTTCAACAATTAAATTTTCCTTCTTTTGTACAATTTTATTTAAAAACAGGCCATATTTTGTGGCAATTCGCCATCTTTACAAGTTGACTTTTATTATTTTCTAGGAATATAAAAAACAAAAACAAATCTTCTCTTTTATAAATTAGCACTTCATTTCTCTAATAAAAACAATATCAATTACGCATAACTTTGATCTGAATAACTTTGATATTCACTTAAACAAAAAAGCAATTTGATTTTATTTGCACACACACTCTGCTTAGCACAAAAACACTTTTCACTCTCTGCTTCAGCCCACTGCTCAATACTTTAACGGCGCGACTCACTTAACAAAAAAAGCAGCGAGCCAACAGAGAATGCGCTGCTTAGTTACTCTGCCTTTATAGGAAGAAAATGTCCAATAAATTTTTCCTGATAGAATTACAATTAAATAAAATTTATTTAAAAAAATAATTAATTTTCAAACACTTTTTACCATAAATAAATGTAATTATTTAGAGAGCATCTACTAAAACGTTCACGCACTACAAAACTTTCTAGAAACTAAAAAGAAGTGGAAAAGGAAACCAAATAAAAAGGGTGTAGAAAAACTAATCATTCAATATGAATAAAGGGGAGAGTGGGGAGTGTAAAGAATATGCAATTTCAACAACAACATTAGCTTTTTTTAGCATGTTGTTATTGTATTTAACATTTATGTATGTATCTAGTCGTTAGCGCATTACGAAAATTTGACGAAATAGGTATAAAAGAAGACAACAATGTTTCAATACAAGAAATGGTGGGAAGCGGAATTTAATAATTTTGCAATAACAACGACAAAAACAACATTAGTAAGTGAATAATGTTGTTGTAAATCAACGTATTTTTCGGGAGTAAAGTGAAGGTCAATGAAATTGCCATTTTTTAACAGTGATGGTTAACAATTCATGAAAATTAAGAAAACAGAGCTTGTTTTATTGCAATAAGAAGGAATAAGACAGGTCTAAATAAAAAATATTTAAAAAGTTGATAACGCATACCTATAAGAAGTTAAAAAAAATTATACGATAATTTTTATTTTAAGGGTTTTTGAAGCAGCGAATACGTTTTATTTTATACATACATATGTATATGGAAAGAGAAACGGTGCTTTTGAAATACTTTCTTTAAAGCACTTTTTTATATGGGATTAGACAAAGCCAGAAAATGCTAAAAATGGTTTTAGAAAAATTTTCAAGATTTTAAAGATAAAAAGTTTTCTTGTACATAATACGTTTTATATTATACACATATGAAAAGGGAAACGGGGCTTTTGAGATACTTTCTTAAAAGAACTTTTTTTAATAAATTGTTTTCTAAAATAATTTTTAGCATTTTCTGATCTTGTCTAATATTACCTTTAACAACTACTTAAAGCTTAAAAACCTAGTTTTTCTACATAAAACTGCAACATCGGAACAACCAAAATATCTGTATGACCGATTAAGATTTATGAGTTCCTCAAGAAGAAATGGCATCATGCAAAAAAAACATCGGGATACGGCGTCCGAGAGACCAATTTTCATATTAACTGTCCGTCTCTGGAACCAACTTCCTTTAAACTTGCAAACTATTATCAACGCAAATAAATTTAAATATTTACTTAATCAATTTTACCGAACGTAATCTGTAACTTATTTTTTCTATATTTCTATATTATTTCTCTGTTCTTAATATATTAGTAAGATTTTTTTTTTAGTTTTTTTCTTTTTAATTTAAGCCTGGTACTCAGTTCAACATCTCACGTGAAATGCTGTCAAAACTCATATGAAAAAAACTTTTACGGAGTTTTTAAGAAATTATGTTGGTAGAGTTGTGTTCTGTTCATTTTGTGAAACAGTTGCGAAATTTTACGACTGCAAAATAATATAAGCTGCACTTGTTTCGCGTGGAATTTTAAGAAAAGGAAAAAAGTTTAAACTTAATATTAATTGAGAAAGGAAAAATGTAAATAGTAATAGTTTTTTATCCATATTTACTTTAATTTTTATTTAACTATTTGTTAAAACAAATACTTTTTAGTAAAATACCTGTGGACGCAAAACAATGTAGCATCTTTGAAAGTATAAAAGTATATTTTTTTTTACTTGCCTTTAAAGGGGATATTTTGGGGAAACTGTTTTTATTTTCGAGAGGGTGAGAGGGTTTTTGCTTGTCAATAGATGCATCAAACTGCCATAAGTCACCACTTAAAATATTTAGGATGTTTGACATCAAACCTCTTTAATGGCGGAAAAAGTACGTTAATAATAATAATTTTAATAAATAAAATATAATAATAAATAAATAAGCACGTTTTGGTAAAACAAAAATAAAAAAGTTCATTTTGTTAAAAATAAAAAAAAAATAATAAATAAATAAAAAAAGTACGTTTTCTCAAAAATAATAAAATAAAAAAATACGTTTCAAATCGGTTTAAGTTCACTTTAATAGTAGTTTCATTGATACATGAATGGCACCTTCCATTAATGCGAAAAAATTCAACTACACGAAAACGTGTCAAACACTATCAGCCCAATTATTAAAAAAATTCCCCGAGAGTTTTTTCCCTTTTCCCACATTTCCAACAGAATTTAAATAGGAAAAATTGGAGAAGGGGAAAAACTCCCGGGAAATTTTTTAATATAATTGGGCTGTATGGGTCCATTTTCTTGGTTTAAAAAAAATTATGCTAACTACACTTTTTCTAAAATATTTCAGCCCAAATATTATAAAAATATCAAAGAACCAATTTGTCAAAAAATGTACGTTTTGTTCTTCAGCTCATCATATATTTAATTAAAAATAGCACGAATTTTATTATATTTCAACTACATATTTTTATTATTTTTTGAGATAAGAAATCTGTTTGTAATATTTGTTATCTTAATATATAATAAAAATCGTGCCAATTTTTAAATAAATATATGTATACATAGAACCATTTTGGGAGAGGATTTTATATGCAGTGATGGCAACTATTTTAGAGCAAAAAGCTCTTTAAAATTTTAAAAAAGCACTATTTCAAGCAAAAAAAAAAACTTTAAAAAAGCATTAACTAATTTTTTCAATCGATAATTGAACACAAAACAAGTTACCAAACATTCAAAAAAAATGGCGAGGGTGTTGGTAAATTGTTATTTTATTTCAGAGTTTAAAAATGTACACAGCTAGAAAAAAGTTTTTATAAGAACATGGAATCTATCTATAGCGTAAAAACAGAATTAGGTGTACATATGTACTTAGAAATCATTAGTTAAAAAAATAAAGGTGGAAGAACACAAATTAAGCAAAATGTAATTTAACATAAGATGCGGTAAATAGCAGAACTTGCTAAGAACTGTTATCTAGTTACCGCATAAAATCCGCTAAACAATTTAGTTAAGACACTTAATACAGCTAAGTTCACAACCATTGTAGCAAAAAAAAAAAACTATTGTGAATTGTATTTTTTTTAAATTGAAAAATATACATGTGTTTAATTTTGTATCTAACAGATACGATAAGAACAATCTGTTGTACAAATTGACAAGCACTAAATTACAGAAATACTATACTTTGTCGATTTTGACATACTAAGAATATAAACAGCAAAAGAGAATTGAAAATAAACTAGGGAATTCATATTAGAGCACAATAACGATTAGTCAGTGATTAAAAAGCGGTGTCTGAAAAAACAACTTGAAAACCCGAAATTTATAATTTATAAATAATAAATTAAAAAGTTTAAATTAAAATCTAAGTAAATTAAAATCAAATGATAATGGAGACAAATTTTGAATAAGTGCTAATCATTTTTTGTAACTAAGTGAATTTTGGTAAACATTTTTTATTTGAAAAAAGTGCAGCTTGGGTGTAAATATTTTCAATTGTAATTCCAGTATCTTATTAAAATTTCATGTTTTTTTCTCAAGTTTTCCTTGCCTACTCTCATACTTTACTTTCTTATAATAAGTGTATTTTGGCAGTGTTGTCAATTTTGTATTTTATTTTACTTACTCAATTAAATATTATAAATGTGAAAACAATATAATAATTATTTTTTTGATTTTAAATTAAACTTTTAAACATGCATATTTCTATTCATACAGCTAATTTCACCAAGTTCGAACTATAACTGTTAACACTATGTTATTTGACAGTTATAGTAATAATTAATTAGAACTGATATTGGTAAAATTGGCCGTTAGCAAAAAAATAATTAATTACAAATGAATTTTGAAATTTTAAGTTTTTTAATAATATTGAAAATTTGATAACCTCCACGGCAGTAAGAATTTTTCAGGGGTGGGCTCTACATGGATCTATACACTACTAACCAATCTTTATAAAATCTGACGTCAGTATATTATAATTGTTTGCGGTGAAAGAATGATCACGACTGCCAGAATTAGCCCCCAGAAAATTATGTAAGGTGATTTCTGGTATTAAAACAACTACATTAGACTAAATTTCAATATAGCAGTGATATTTGTGGCTGTGGGAAAAATCGCCCAAAGAAAAATGGCCCAAAAAAAGAAATGAAAAATCGCCCAAAAAAATTCCATGTAAAATTGGGCCTAAATTCATATGAAAAGTGACCTAAAATTTTTGGGCTATTTTTCGTTATTGTTGGGTGATTTTTCTACAAAAATGTTGTATGAAAAATGGCCCATTTTTTTGATTTTCTCCTCTATGGTATAACAAACACCGGCTTCGCTTACTAAAGCTTCTCTGCACAGCCGGCCTTCGGCCGGGCGTAAGGATTTTCTCCTCTATGGTATAACAAATACCGGCACTTTCTAACAACTCAAATGAACATAACAATAGTGATGTCAAATTGGTTCTAGTTATCCTAAGTACAATCGGTAGGGTAAGAGTTATAAAACCTAATGTTAAGCAACAACCCTAAAAAAATTGATAATTTTATTACAAAATCAACATTAATGGTAGCGGAATGCGCGGATACGATTTTGCACATATTTGTTTAATATGACTTTAAATATATATTAAAACGTTCCGGGAAGATCGGTCTATAATTTCCCAAAGGCCCTATATAAAGCCCTTTCTCGGAAAACTCTTTAGTACGCCTGAAAATGTAACAAGTAATACTATTGTAGTAAAATTTTATAAGAAAGAAAATCTCACTGTCCGATTTCGTAGACACCGGTCCATAATTTACTTAGGTGCCATATAAAGCCCACTCTGGAAAAACATTTAAACCTGTCTTAAATCGTTGTATGTATAAATATTGTAGTAAAATTGGGACCACGTTTGCTCTATATGGCAATATAACACCATGAACTTTTGTAATAATCGGCCCATAATTTACAATATGTCCCATATAAAGCACATAAGAACGTTAAAAACGCTAATACAAATATCGGCTGTGGGAAAAATCGCCCAAAGAAAAATGGCAAAAAAAAAAAAAAATGAAAAATCGCCCAAATGAAGAGTCGCCCAACAGAACATGAAAAATGACCCAAAAAGTTATATATGAAATTTTGCCCAAAAGAAACGAAAAAGGGCCCAAAAAAAATGAAAAATGACCCAAAAAGCAAAAACGAATTTTTTCCCGGTGGCATGTTATAACGTCCAGTGTCATAGTGTCCATGGACGTTATGACACTCCAAAAAGTGTCATAGTGTGCATGTTTTTAGCTGACGGACAGACAGATGGACATAGATAAACCAACTTAAAATAACTCAAGGACCCATGAATGTTTATATATATTTATGGGCTCTAAAATTTATATTAAAAAAGTTTCACATGGAATGACAAAATTAGTTTACCCTCATTCACCACTAGTCGGTATAAAAACGTCTGTAAATAATGGAATTTCCAACACTGAAAATTTTTGTGCAAGGAAAAAATAAATAAAAATAGCCATTCATTTTGAAGTTTTAAATTTTTTATAAAATATGTTAATATTACTTTTTTAGATTTCTACTTTGTTCTCGTACTTATTGAGCTTTCCGTTTTGACATCGAACCTTCAATTCTTAAAAGTTTTGAGCCTCCCACCACAACTTTTTCATGGCATAGGGCACACATTCGGCAAAGTATTGCAAGTATTTAATTAAAAAAAAACATTTCCAATCAGTCTGTATCAAATAATAGCTGCAGTGCACGGTTTTTTGAGGACGGCTGAAAATTAATGTATTAAAATACAAGTATCTGAAAAAAATCAAATCTGCTATTTGGGGTATCTCATATTCTCCTTAATATAGATTATATAATTCTGATATGTCAAAACAAAACGATAAAACGCTGTACAATACTAGAAAGTTAAAATATCCGCTTCAACAGATTATTATTTTAGTTTGCGTTCTAAAACTAACACGCGCATAAGAACTTTTTTCGTCGCAAAAGGTCTGTTATTGTAATTTGTTTTGCTAATAAATTTAACAAAAAATCGCATAAAAAGAAAACCTTCAACCTAACGAAAGTCTGAAGTTAAGACAATTCGGTATATTTTTGTCAAATTTTGCAAGTCCTAAACAATGGTGTCAGATGTGGAGATTTCTCGCCACACGTGGCGATATTCGAACATATTTGTTGATGAAATTTTGTGTTTCGTGAGGTGGCGATCTGTTGGTAAAATGATAGTGTTGCCAGATAAATACCTAGAAAATATTAAAAAAAATGTGGAATAAAGTTTTCTTAGATTTTCAGACATTTTTCTTTTTTTTATTATTTTTGCAAAAATTTAAATATAGGCACAGTATGCAATATTTTAAGTTAATATCATTTTCTTAACATGTACCAGAACCCACTTCCTGGCAATACAAGGCCTATGTTTGCCATCTTTCAATTTATTTTGGAAAATAAATTCTAAAAATTTAATCATTTTAGGTTTAGAAGTTAATTTTTTAAATTATTCATGTTATTAAATTGACTCGAAACGTTTTTCCTTTTCTGTGTTACATTTTATTTTGATGCAAATCAAGTAGAAAATTTGACGATATTATGATATATTTCGCGCTTATAAAAATGTGTTTGTTTAGTTTAATTTAAAATTATAAATTTTTAAGATTTAATCGATATTCTGCAAAATTCAATTTACTAATCTCGCAAATCTTGAGCTTAAAGATACAGTTAAAATTACTCTTGTATACTTGTTTTTATATGAAACTCATATTTGGCGAATTTTTTTACCAAAAAATCTAAACAATATAATTTTGGAGTTATTTTGCGATTTTCGTTATATTATTTGGCAATGAAGGTGAAACATAATCTGATAACCCTGGTCCTGAAATTGTTATCATAACTTTTCCTGTCAACATTAAGACCCTGTATTTCACCTTGTATTGTAGCAAGGTGGCTAAAAACTAAATTTTCGTATAGCTTAAGTCCTTCTCTTAGATATTCATAATTTCATGATACATATTTATTCCATTATTTTTCAAATCACCCAAACTTTGAAATATTTCATTTTTGTTTTCAAAAAACGTTTTTAGATTTTAAAAAGTTGACAGCACTGCTTTTTAATACATTCGAAGACTACACGAGTGTGTTGAGCAGTAGTAATCAAAACATTAAACAGCTGACTTTAAAACAGATGCCAACCTTCTCCCTATTTCATACTCAATCATTCACAATAGTATGGGAAATGCCAGAACTATTATTCGAGAAATATGCTGTTATTTTCAAGCACCCATCTATATTTGTCTCTTTTCTACCTGCAGGCTAAATGCAGAACAAACATAAAATTTATCTTAAAAGTGCGTTAATTTCCACCAAGGCGGCTTTGTATCTAATAGATGGCCAGACATTTGGCTGACTCGATTTGTCTGTATTGTAAAATGAACAAAGCACGACTAAAGACGCAACGAATAGACGACGGTACGCGTTAAATACATATTAAAAATGTTAAGTGATTTTTTGTTTGTTTCTTAACAGAAGTTTTTTGAGAAAATGGAAAAACGATTTCAAGAAAATTTAAGTGAAAATGGAAAATTATAGAAAGTAATATAATTAAATTTATTTAAAAGTAAAAGTGCGGATAAATATAAAAAAAAATATTGATTTGATTGGGTTTTTTTCCTGGTATTTTTCGTTTCTTCTTGTTCATATATAAAATGCGCGTGTGTGTGTAATTGTTTGTTTGTTTCTCATTCTCTTCTTCGTTTCGTTCGCGTTCGTATGTTGTTCTTGTCAGTATCGTTTCATTTGACTGGCTCTGATGTCTTGTGTGTACGTCTACAACAACAACAATAAAAACAACAAGATCTACTACCTACAAACGTGTTTTTTTTCCCTGTATATGTGAGCCCAAAGTGTGTGTGTGTGCGATTGTAAATGTTTGTTGGTGTTTGGATTCAATGCCAAATATCCTTGCAATTTAAAGAGAGTCTGATACATTGAAAAAAATATTAAAAAAAAAATATAAAAGAGTAAAAGAAATGGCATGATTACAAAAGAAGTTGCAAAATTAAAAAAAAAAATTATGAAATAAAACTTTTTGAAGAAAAGAAATTTCAAAATAAAATATTTAACAAAAAAAAAAAAGAAAATATTTTGAAACAAATTAATTAATTGTAATTTTAACACCCCTTAATTTTCCAATAGTTTTGAAAAGGCATTAAATCAAATAAGGAAACACGGAATAAATTTTTTTGCCACCACCAAGTAAAAAATAATTTACAAAAAAAAATATAAAAAAAAACAACAACAACTACATTTAATAGCATCTAGCAATTGATTGCCAACATTAACAAATTGTAAAAAACATCAACATCATTTTGATTAAATTTGTTTTGCCACTGTTCAACAGCAACACAACTTTTGCTACAACACCCAACCCATTCAACTTTTTGAAAAAACAACCACCCAGTTGAAGTGAAACATACACAAACAAACATCATTAAGAACAGAATCGCACTTATTTTCTTCTTATTTACAGTTCTTCCTGCTGCGCTTCTCGGCTGGTGGTTTGTTGCAAAATTTTAAGGTAAAATATGAATTTGATTTTAGTTTTTGTTTATCTATTGGTTTTTTTTTTTTTTTTTTTTTTTTTTTTTGTTCTTTGTCTTCTAATTATAAACTATCAATATTTCAATTTCATGTATAACTTTCTTGTTGTTTACAAATGTCTTTATCGTCGTGTGTTTCAACAAACAACCGCGCCTTGTTTTTATTCCCTTCCTCATCATCATCGTCATCTTTCACTGGGAGAAGATGTTGTTGATGGATTTTTTTTATTGTAATTCAACAAATTTCATTTATTTATGGTTGTTTTTTTCGCTTTAATTTTTATTTGATCCACTACACTGGAATGGTTTTAATTGTAGGTTCAAGTAGAGATAGAGTTATCGTTTATTCGACATATTAAACACCCGGTTTTCGAATTGTTCTAAGAGTCACAATTTTTGAAAACAGATTTTCGAACTATTTTCCTAAAAAAGGGAGAGAGGAGGGGGGAGGTAAATTACGGCATTCGATATTGAACGAAATTGCCATTAAAATAGTATTGAAATTTCGATTGATATCGAATGCAGGTATTTGTCCCGAATCATTTGTATCTGCCAACAAATCCTTATAACCACAAAGCTCTTGAATAAGAATACGTATTGAATCCAAACCTGAACTGTGTTTTAAACCCCTGCACGAATGCATTTGTTTCTTGTACACAGTTGTCAACACCAAATTATTGTTTTGTCAACTATTTTTTTTTATATCTGCTCGAATGATCCATTATGAAAAACCAAATCAATATTAAAACAGTAGTTCGTTTCAAACAAATCAGTGTAAAGCAGTAGTTGGATTTAAATAAACCAACTCAATCCATAATTTGATTTGAACGAAAAAACAACACACAACAATTGTGTGTCTATAATACAGTTATGTACGGTAAACTTTTCAATTCACAGTGTGTGATCTTGATTTTTATTGCCGATTGTTTCTCAGATTTTGATCGTTGTATATATTATTTTTTTTTAATTTTTTTTTTACTTTTAATTGAATATTTGATAATATGTTTTGGTAATAATAAAATAATTTAAAATAAAAACTTAAATATTCTATAAAAATATTTTTCATCTTTAATTGTTTTTTGCTTCATACAAATCTAGCTAGTCATACCTAATAATTGAAAAAAAAAACAAGATAATTCATACTTATCGCCTATATTACAGTTCTTTCGTGTGATTCGTGTGATTTGGTTTAGTTAGTGTGATTTGTTTTGCTTTGTTGCTGTTTGGTGTAAATTCCGTACTCTTTACACTTCGTATTTTGTCGTTTATAACACACTAATTACAATTAATTTGCAATTGTGTGTTTTTATTTATTTTTTGTTATATGTGTTTTGCACAACAAAGCATTTGATTCGTTAGCAAAGAGTGAGCGACAATCAGTATTAAAAAAACAAACGAATGTCTTGAAACGGCTTTTAAATGCATTTGTGCAGAGGTTTTCTGTGTTTCCCTTTGCTATAGTTTCTATGAAACTTAGTAATGAAATTTAATGTGTTGTTTTGCGTTCAGTTAAGGACTACATAAACAGGGTAATAAGTGCATCGAATTTTTCACAGCACTCGTTTTCGTCTGGCAAATGATAATTGTTCTTCCTTTGCGGTATTTTCTTCGTCTTTCACTTAGGGAATAGAATGATTTTTTTCATTCCTACAATGAATTTTTTTATTATTTTTGAGCGAATGTAGTGCGTCATTTTCGCTACGAATATCGTTGCATTAAGTTTGAACTCGTCATAAACACAATGAAATCTTGTAATTAATACTATGACATAAATTCCATAATGCACAGTAAATTTTTACTTTATATGATGTAACTTGTCATTAATGAAATGGAATATTTTCATTTATACAATGAAACGTTTTCATTAGTTTACGTTCATACAGTAAAAAAAATCATAAATGCTACCTACGTAGCTATTTTTATCCGTCATATTTTCAAAGAGCGTTTTGAGTTGTTTTAATTGTTTTTCATTCCTGTTTCAAATCAAGTCATAATTTTATTTACTTTTTATCATAGTTGGGGGTAGTGCACTAAATACTGATGTATATCATCAGTGCACTATCAGTAAATAGAACTGCAAAAAAATTAGTTTGCACTCTTTTTTTTACCAGCTTTAGTGATGATTGCAATTTTTGTAAATACCACAAAAAAAATAGTGATATTTCAAATTTTTTCATTATCACTAAAAGCAAAAATCTGCACTGATTTGAAATAGTGCAGTATTTGTACTTGCAATCAAAAAAGCGGCATATAAACAGACTCTCACTGAAATTTGAAAAATGTTATTTTGTATGAGCATAATTTTTGATTCTTGTTATGATATTCATAAGAAAGGAAATTAAACAACATGCCAATAATGTGTCAATAACGGAATATCTCATGGCTTTAATCATGAAAAAAACAAGTTTTTTATTTGTAAATTTAGTGCAAAATTTTAAGTTGCACTCAAATGAGTGAAGAGCAAAGAAATTTCAATAAACTGTTGATTGCTTTTTCTTAAATCAAACAATTTTTTTTTTTTTTTTGAAAGCAAAATTTTTTAGCATCACTATCACTCATGTTTAGTGAGGCTGCTAATTTTCAATACATCACACAACATCAGCAAAATGATTGCAATTCGCAATAACTTTGAACTTTCACTAACTGCGAGTTGAAACTGCAAAATGAGTGCACTACCCACATCTATCATTTTTATTTTCCTGCTACACCATGCAATGTTCCACTTTCATAAACTTACATTTATAATTGGCAGTGAAGTAAATTGCACAAACTGCATCAACATTCCTTTCGTTTTACTGGTTTGTAGGTCGACGTAAATTTTGTGTATTTAAATAAATAATTAAAGGAAAAAGAATGTGAGAATTAAATGCACTTTTTTCTCTCACGCTGTTTGTTTCTGGACCTTAATTGATAAATTACGGTATATAGATGACGAGATATCTGTATTAATGCCACAAAT
The DNA here is from genome assembly GCA_943735925.1 of Pollenia amentaria. NCBI lineage: Eukaryota > Metazoa > Arthropoda > Insecta > Diptera > Polleniidae > Pollenia > Pollenia amentaria. Next base: position 219,213,231 of record OX031006.1, on the reverse strand, counting down.
TTAGGTATATTTACTACAAATTATATAAGTTTTAAAGTTTTTGAGTTTTTTGTGTGCTCATTTTAAAGAAAGTCCCGTTCGATTATGCTAATGAAAATTTAGTAAATGCAATGAAACGTTTCGTTGCATTAATTACAAGATCATAATAGTTAATATTTCTTTGTTCCATACGCTCTTTTCTCTCTTGTTCGATTGTGAAAGCGTTGCAAACTGTACAAAACTAGTAAAGATAATAAAAACATACGTTATCATTCATTATATTTATGGCTTATGCATGTGCTCCGCTATTTTGCATTTTTTTGTATTAGTGGTGATGTCTACAAAATCCGACAGACGAAAGTCTTCGTTAAAAGTAGGAACATTTTCGCACCAAAAACGTTATTTTAAGAAAAATTGCTTAACAATTTAATGGGAAAAAAAATGTAAGATAAGTCATAAACAAAAAGTTTATAAAAATTCGGAAATTTGACTACAAAAACCTCAAATAATGCATTTAATTATTTCCTTTTTATATAAACTACTATTATAATCAATAACCAATGCATATGTTTAATTGATTTCTTAAAAAAATAATATTTTCTTTGTCAACGTAAAACTTTAACAACTGTTAAACTGTAACAATTATTCTGTAAATAATAAAAATTTGCTTAAACATACAACTAAGTAACCTCCTCAATGTACAGTCAAAAAAATTTATTTTAATTAAAAAATTTGTGATATTAATTAAAAAATGATTAAATTTGCACCAGCAAACAAATAAATAATATTAATTAAACATTTATTAAAACTAAATTTTCTGCAGTAATGTTTTTGATAAAGGTAAATATTTAATTACATATATATATAAATATATATATGCTGCTGTTTTGGCATCATTCCAGGTAAATCCAGCAGTGTAGTTCGGCTTAAATTTGGCGTCTACATGTATTTAAGGTCGCCCCTTCTTCTTGCTACCTGTGGGTTATAATCAAGGGATTTCCTTTTGATGTCATTAGCTGACTTACGTATGGTATGACCCAACCATCTATATTTGCGTATTTTGATCTCATGGTCAATTGGAGGCTGTTGCGCTTTTGCTATAGTTTGAAGCCAAAATATTTTGAGGATTCGGCGAAGGCCTGTAGTTTTTATATATCAGGGTTCGTTAATTTCCAGTTCTCCGAGCCATAAAGCAGTACTGAATTTTCATTACTATTGAATACCTTAATTTTTGTTGAAACTGTAATGTTAACTGCCCTCCAGAACTTATTCAAGATTCCAAACGCTTGTCTAGCTTTAGTCAGTCTGTTTTGAATATCTTCGCTACAGCTACCGGAAGTAGCAATAATGCTGCCCAAGTAGCAAAAGGTTGTGACGTTTTTAAGCTGTTTCCCCATCAGTGAAAGGCGATAGTTGTTCGTTACATTGAAAAGCATTGATTTGGTTTTTGAGGTATTCATAATCCGTCCATCGTTCATCGTCTTAGCCGTGATGTTATTTAACATTTGTTGCATGTCTTGCTGATTGTGTGACAGTAAAAAAATATCATCAGCATAGTCAAGGCCAGTGAGTCTTCCAGCCATGCCTTTATAATCCTATGCATGGGATACATAGATTGACTCATAATAACATCAAGCGCGATATCTAGAAAATCTAGAAAAATAAATTTTTGCCGATTTTTGGTATACTATTTGGCGATAAAGCTGAAAAAAATCTGACAACAAAAAGTTTCCTTCAGATCAATATGGTTTGACACGTGATTCGTATGTATTTGCTCAGTTGCTCAAGCCAACTTAAGCATATTATAGTTGGGCCTTAAGGTTTCTAACATTGTTTTGTATTTAGAGAAGCTAATTATAACACTTATTATAAAAACCCAATTTTTTTTATTTGTAAGTAACATTTAAATATATTTGCAATCGAATTAATATAACCAATAACAGTTCTTCGAAGTCTAAATTATCAACATTTTGGTCTATTTCAGCTGGTATCAGCTGGAGTTTTGAAATGGTCTGCGGGAACATGAGTGAAATAAAGTAATCAAATTGTTTATCTAAAATAAGCTTCATTGCCCCAACGCCAGTAAAAATGTTCAAAAGGCTTATAGAAAAAAAAAAGCAAAATTCTTTGATTATGAATTTGGCAACAGTGGATAAAGAATTTGGTGTACTTAATTGCTCTGTAATATATCGTGGCCTCTCCCAAAACAATCTACATCATATTTGCACTGTTACCGAGAAAAATTCACGCAAATATAAAAATCTAAAAGAAAATCCTAAATTGTCAGTAACTATGATGTGCTCCAATACCAAAGGAATATTGGCAAGTACGTTTATTTAAAGCGGAAGCTGTTGAAATTAAAGAGGAAGAGTTAGGGAAGTTGTGGCAGCAAGAACCTTTATTTGCCAAAGTCAGAAGTCCTATTTGTGAATGCGGCAAACCAAATAGTGAACAGGAGCTTGATAAAAAATATCAGGAAATTTCGGAAAAATGTAAAAGAGAATCTAAGGAACCAGAACAAACGGAATCCTTCACTGCCTTTAAAATCATACCAAAAATTTGGGACTTCTACAAAAGTGAACCCAATAAAATCGCTGATCGTGTGCAATACAAAAAAAATTGGAGGTGAAAATGATAAATGGGAAAGTTATCATGTTAATGCCTAGACGATTTAGCATTTTTTTTTTTTTTGATGAATTACCAAATCTGTTTTGTTTTAAACAAAGTTCTTGTATCTTTATTTAAAAGTATTAACCGAATACGTATATAAACATTTAAATTGCTTCTTTTGAAAAAGATGTGATAATTTGATTTCGGTCTTAGACTAGTTTTAAAAGGGTTGGTTCTTAACAGAAGTCTATTGAAAACATCAAGATTGCATTCTTCCCTTAAACATTTCCATACAAAGTTGTTTCCGTACATCCTGAAATATTTACTCCAATGGGCAACAATGTTTTTTTTTCATAACTGTTGCACCATGCACAAGAATTTTGTTCATGGTTAAGGTCATGGAATTCCATAGATATAGATCAGTGTAATGTTTTCAAATTTCTAAGCAGTAATCTGCAAACTTATCTTAAGCAACTACATATTAGGCCGCAGGAATTACATTTAAAAATATTTTGAGTCCGTAAATTAGATCGAATATAGTGCCAGTAATTTTACTTGCCTTTTTTGGATCTGAAAAAATCGTCTAGTGTCGTCCGTGTTACCAAAACCGGCTACAGATACGCATATATTTAGCCTTTTTTTCTCTTAATAGTTTTTATATTTCGCCTTCCCCCTTATTAACAGCGGGTTGTTTCAACTTCGGACAGTAATTTTTCTTTACGACTATCTGCATTAAAATGTCAATACATATAACAAAAGCAAAAACCAAAAATAGCAGCTGATTTTTATACCCTCCACCACAATTAGTAGTGGAGAGGGTATACTTAGTTTGTCATTCCGTGTGATACTTTTTTAAATATTCACCTAAACCCCCATAAAGTACATATATTCTGGTCTTTGGACAATTTGAAGTCGATCAAGCCATGCCCGTCTATCTGTGCATCTGTTGAAATCACGCTCAATTTCGAATGACTTAAAAGAAAAGAGCAATATTGGTGTCATATTGCTCCTAGTTCACCTAAGCAGTTTGGGATTGAAATCCGGCAAAATCGATTCAGAAGGATAAAGCTCGATTCACCCATGCGTTCCGAACAATATTTTTGTCCGGCGAACATTTTTTTATATTGATTTTGATCATGAAACAAAGAAAACAAGATAATGCATTGCGCAGGTCCATTAACTTTGTACTCTCCTTTTGACTTAATTTTTACATCACTGTAGTAAAGAGATTTAAATGTAAATCAACATTCAGCATACGAGATACACGTGGTTGTGTGATAGTTCTTGTGCTCATATACTACTGTGACGTACATGCGCAGAAAAATTATGATTTTAAAATTTAAATGCGCTATCTTGTTTTCTTTGTTTCATGGATTTTGATGTCTTAATGATGAAACAGAATTGAGTCTTCAACTTCAGGCAAAAATTCTTAAGACCATAATGAAAACGTCGACCGTAACTGCAAATGTTGTCTCATTTCTTTCATTTTCTTTTGTTCTTTTTTTTCTTTGTTTACAAAATGTATGAAATTGAACGAAAGTATGGTAGCATTGTTGGGAGAATAATTTTCTCTATGTGAGAGCATGAGAAAAAACGTTTTCAAAATAAAATTGATTTTATTTCTCGACCGCATTCTCTGGCATAATTTTATGTCAAACTGTATGGAAAACATCGTTCAGCCCAAGGTCTATCCATTAGGTCTGCTTAAGGAGCCAGATGTTTATTTGGTTTATTCCTCAACCATGTCAAAGTTGTTTACATTTTGTTTATACATGCATATTTTTGTTTACGTTTTCTGTTTTCTGCCACACATTCATGGATACAAAACTCGTTTTTCCTTTTGTTTTCCCTATGTAGTAGTAAGTTTTGACAACCGTGAGGAAAATTACACAAACAAAATGCCTGTTGTTTTTTGTACTGTTGTATTGTTGTAGCGGTAAGCAGACCTATTGGATAGGCCTTGGGTCAGACCCAGTTCTGTTTCATCATTTACTTTTCAGAGAGAGAGAGAGAAATTATTTTGTTCGGCAAGTTTTCTCTTGAATTGGTTTAATTTATTTATTGTTCAGAGCAAAATTAACTGAGATGCCACTTTTTTCAATTTGTACATAAAAGTTGAATTGAGCTGCCACACCATATAGCGTTTTTGCATTTATATAACAACAATTGTGTTTTTGCTAAATAAACAAACAAAAACAAATATAGCCATGTCGCAGAGTACAATTCCGTTCGGAAACGGAATTCATTCCGTATTTTGGTGCTTAAGAAAATTACGAAAAAAAATGTTGCGAAGTGAAACCATTTTTTTAATGAACGGAATGGGAGTTTTCTGTATCTTAAGGGCCAAATAACTATCAAAATATACTTTCTATCAATAAACAAATATGTTTTCTTCTGTTCCGAACGGAATTGTACTCTGTGACATGGCTGATAATTAAAAATTTTAATAAAATTCAATTTACTTTTTTCGTTAATTTTCTTTAACACACTTTTAGAAAAAAATTCAATAAAAGCAGTTTGCTAGTTGTGCCGCCTTTTTTTCATAATTGTTAACACCTGAAAACCATATGATACTTTATTTTTCCGGACAAATTTTTCGAAATAAATGAATCGTTCTGCAGACACGCTCAGTAAAAAAATTATTCCCCGGACAAAAATATTGTTCGGAACGCGTGGATGAATCCACCTTAAGAGTTATGAATCAAGTTGAAGAATAACCACGCTAAAAAATTGATCATTTTGAAAAACAAAAACTAGCAAAAAAAAAATGGTGGAGTGCTCATATTGATATGAGGCTTTGCACAATGACGCTCTATATGACAAAAATTATTTCGTGAAGATGGGTCTATAATTTCCTATAGGCCCTATATAAACCCTACTATCGGAAAACCGTTAAGTTCGAGTAAAAACGTAACGAATAATGATGTTATAATAAAATTTGATCTGTCAACTATCGTAAAGATTGGTCTATTATTTACTAGAAGCTCCATATAAAGTCCACCGTCAAAAAACACTTTAGTATGCGTAAACCCGTAACGAATAATGCTATTATAATATAAATTGTCCAGTCATACAAGACTATAAATTACACTGGCAACTTTCGTGAAGATTGGTCCATAATTTACCATAGGCCCCATATAAAGCCTATTCTTGAAAAATACTTTACTTCGTAATATATGCTATTATAATAAGTTTTAGTCAGTAATAGTTTTAAAAGACTATTTCGTTAGCTAAAACGCAAAAGGCCCTAACTAACCAAAAATTAAAAATCGACTTTTTCATTGATTTTGATGTATCGCATCAACACAAATGTCCACAACAAATTTTGGAATCTTTCGTCCAAAGTTAGAGATTTTATTAACAAAAAACAAAAAGCCCTATCTACAAAATAGTATACGATAAACGCTAATAGACATAACTATCAGTTTGCATTATATGCAACATTGTTACTTGTCAAAACCACTGGTAGGTTTTACAAGAAAAATTAATTATAAACAGTTTAAGGCAATTTATCAATTTACCATTTTATATAGCTTTTTGCCTCTCCTGTAAAATTTTCAAAATGTTAGATAGGGCCTTTTGCGTTTTAGGTAACGATATATCACTTTGTCAAATTTTGAGAATATCGGCCCATATTTCACTATAGGTCCCATATAAAGCCCACTCCGGAAATTATCTTACTGTAGGTGGAGTTCACCAAAGTTTCGGCTCAGCCGGGAAGTACCCTGAAGTTTAACTAATATTTCGGTGAATTCGAAAAATTGAAAATTTTTTAAAAAGCTAAGGGTTAACGGTTTGTATAAAGCTTAATAAAATTACGTACAATTGTATGCGATAATATCTGTATTTTCAAATTAAAAGCAGACTTTGTTTTTTTATTCTTAAAGATGTTTGTCAAAGTTAAATTTTGGCCAGTCAGATCAGGAAAATATCCTTTTGTTACCCAAGCACGCGTGCCGTTGATAACCACTTTAATTAAAAGCAGAATAAACTTCAAACTTTAGCATTTTTATAAAAATTTTCATAATCATAAACGGCCTTAGCTAGAAAAAATAAAACATGTTAATAAAACGTTTATGAAACGCATTTTCTATGAAAATTTGCTTAATAAACCTTCTATAAACCTGTTTTATTATTTTTATAAATAAGGGGAAACAAATTAAGGCCCTAATTATGTAAAACGCAACGCAACGTCAAAGAATTACATTGAAAACACAAACAAAGTCATAAATATTTTGTAATTTTGTTGTTGCTTTCAACAGAAATTCATGTACTATTTTAAAATTTTCAACGCCACAAGTAATGCAGTGTTTGACATTTTAAAACGCAATGTGAATTTCTGTAGAAAGCAACAACAAAATTACAAAATATTTATGACTTTGTTTTTGCTTTCAACGTTATTCTTTGGCGTTGCGTTACGTTTTACATGATTAGGGCTTTAATTGGACAATTATCTTTAACAAATTTCAACTATTTTCTAGCAATAACATCTGGCAACTATGCTTGTGTTAAACATTTCGTCACTCTTTAATTCAAATATTCATATGTAGGGCACTCGAGTAACGTTCTTCGCCAATCCCAAGTGTTATCTTTAATTTATTTATATTTTAATTTTGTTGCTGATTTTCTTCTTCTTTTTTATTTTAATTTTTTTCACATTTCTTTGCTAAAAGTTGATTATTATTTTTTGCAATGGTCGTGGTTTTCTTGCTCTGTTTATTTTGGTTTTTCTTTCGACTTTAATTGTATTTGTTGTTACTTTTATTTGTATTGTAAGTTGTTATAACACACCGTCATAGCCAGCGTTTCCCACCTCTCCCCGGGAACATCATCAGCACCATCACCAACAACCATCATTATAAATTTTTTCACTTTAAAGCGGAGCGAAGTGGAGTGGAGATGAAGCGCACCAAAAAAAAATCTTTTTTTGTTGGGAATTGTATACGGATTTGTTTGTATAGTTTTTCTTCTACTTCTTTTAAACCACATTTGGCTTGCGCCCTTAAGACTCGTAATAGCAACATAAAACATGAAATTTGTTTAACAAGCACTCGCGGTTTAATTTTTAATGACTTTAGTTTTGCCGAGATTATATTTTTTAAAGAGTCTGTTACCTTTCTCTTTAGAGTTTTTCTTTTCCCGGGAAAGCGGGATTTATTAGGTGCGTTCGAGAACTCAAAATTTTTTACAAAATACAGTAAATGAGAACACATATTGAGAGCGTAAAGTGGCAGTTCTTCACTGAGTATTTACAAACTTTTACTGCAGAATTTTTTGCAGTAAAATTTTGTAAAAGAGAAAAACATATGTTTCAAAAGTTAAACAGACAAAAAGCATGCAAATTGTAAAAAATTGCTTAATTAAAGAAAAGCTGAAAAAAATTGAACCAAAACAAAAAGTCAATAAATATTAATTAATTAAACTTGTTTGTGAAGCATTTACATATATGGCTAAATACCTACCAACTTTTGAAACTTTTATTTATTATGTTAATTTTTTAGAATTGTAAAAGATGAAGTAGTTGGGTACTTATGTAGAGCTGCAATTGTTTTTTGAAGAAATCAACTGCAAAACAATTATTCATGTTCTTTTGAATAAATTAACCCCGACACAAATAAGCAAAACCAAATAAAATAAAAAAATAAAAACCAATATGAAAGATTACAAAAAAAATAATTTGATTGTATTTTGCTATACAGTTCGTGTTACAAGAAGTATTTTATCGAGTAGTCAAAAGTGTACAAATTTTTCAACACTGCATTTATTTTCTATCAGCTGTTCCCTATATTTTACGAATTTTTACCAATTTTCCGTTCGCGTCAGTGTGGCCATTTTGCCATTTTTGCAGCTAAATTTAGCATCAAAAATTTTTTTGCTGCAAAATTTTCATTTAGCTCTTGGCATTTTATTTAGCATTTTTACAAAACGTTTTTAGCTTTTTTAGCAATATTTATTTTAAAAATTTGAACATATAGTTTTATTGATTTTACTTAGTTTTTTTTTTATAAATTATAATAAGTTTTAACTAAAAATAGTATGTTAAGAAACATCTTACCTATCATGATAAAAAAATTGAATATTCAGGGAATATTAGAAATGCCCTTATTATGTTGATTGTAAATATTATTTGCCCTTTGATATTACGATATAAACGTACAAGGAAATTTTACTTTGTATTTTGATAAAAATTCTATAGTGTAAATGTTTGAAAAAATTGTTTGCTCTAAACTGCTGAAAAACTAATAATTCTAAAGCTTTTGTTTAACTTAAAGAAATATAATGATTTCAAAAAATTCTTATATCATAGAAATAAATCGTTTAAATTTTGCATCTACCAGGAATTTGCTGGCCCCTAAATTCAAAATTAAGTCTCAACTACCTGTGCTACATATTTATATACATATATATATTTATATATATATATCAGATGCATTATTTTTTTAGCATTAATTTTAGCATTTTTAGAAATCATTTTTAGCATTTTTGGGCCATGTCTAATGCTAGATTTAGCTGTACATTTTTTTTTAGATCTGGTCACACTGGTTCGCGTACTTTTTTGGGCAACATCTTTTTTTATTTAATGCTTTTCTTTAGCTTAACTTCGGAAAATCAAATCTTGTAGTGTTAATTTAACCGCCTTTTACTCATAGCAAATGGATGAAACTTTGCAGGCATTCATACTCCCGATGACAATACACGAATACATGGGCGTAGCCAGGATGAAATCAAGGGGGGGGGGGGCAATTTTTTTTTAAATGCTTTTTTAACCGTCTTTTACTCAATGCAAATGGATGAAACTTTGCAGGCATTCATACTCCCGATGGCAATATTAAATCATTGAAAGAGATGGAGAGACTGCGAAATTTATCATAACAGTAAATACTAATCCACAAGTGTAAAGTTTTATTATATGAATATAAATTTTTTTTATTGTATGAATATAAAATACAAAACATGTAAAAAAATTTTCTTATTTAGCATGGAAATTGTAATGTATTAATTAAAGCTATTCGTTACTAAAAAGTAAAAAATAAAATAAAAAAAAAAATTTTAAGAAACGCTTTGCTTTACCTTAATATATTGATCAGTTGTGAACACAAAATGAATATGAATACTAAAAAAAATCGACTAAAAGTCAAAAAATAAGAACATTTCAAACAACATAAACTTTTAAATCAAAGTGGAAAAAATCTCACACATCCCTTAAAGAAAAGCGTGGGGCGCGTTGTTATGAAACAAAATGCTAAATTATTGAAAATTCGTAGCTTTAAACATGATTGGTTGTATTTCATTTGGTCTGAAATATTAAAATGTACTCACGGCAGTCATGTTTTTTAAGTTCAGGCCCCACGCTTTTCTTTAAGGGATGTGTGAGATTTTTTCAACTTTGATTTAAAAGTTTATGTTATATGTGTTCACAACTGATCAATATATTAAGGTAAACAAAAGCATTTCTTAAAAATTTTTTGTTTTTTCATTTTATTTGAGAGTAATTTTTCAATAATTACTCATTTACTGCATTTAAACGTAAAAGTACCCGAACGCACCTATTAGTCATTCCCCATTTAATATAAAACTGTGCAAAATATAATTTAATTTTATTTATTTAAACAAAAAACCATTAACAATTTATGAAACATCGAATTAGAAAATCGAATTAGCATGTTCTTGATTAAATGCCACATTCAAAATTTTGCGAAATTTTAATTTTTTATTTTTGTCACCATCTCTTACCTTAACAAGAGCGGAAGGCGGAATGTTTTCTTCCGCGTCGCTTTTACGCTGATATGCCATCAGTGTGGCCAGGTCTAAATATAAAATGTTATTCGAAACTAACAGCCTGTTCAACGATTTCGAACGTCAACGTTCGCATAGAAAATTATATTTAAAACTAAAAAACAAAATTCTAAAAATTAAACAGGCAGTAAATAAATTTTAGTGACTCATTTTGTAACGAAATTGAAATAAATTGTTATATTTAAGCAAAGTGGCTAGATTTTTGGTAAAGCATACATATAAATATGAAGCACAGGTAGTTGAGATTAAATTTTAAATTTAGGTGGCCTGCAAACCTCTGTTTCATGCAAAATTTAAACGATTTATTTCAATGATATACAACATTTTTTAGATTATTATATTTTTTATATTTTAAAAAGATGAAGCTTTAAAATAATTATTTTTTCAGCAGTTTAGAGCAAACAATTGTTTCAAAGATTTACACCATTGAATTTTTATCTAAATACAAAGTGAAATTTCCCTGCACTTTTATATCGTAATATCAAAGGGCAAATAATATTTACAATCGACATTATAAGGGCACTTCTAATACTCCCTAAATATTCTATTTTTTTTTTTTAACAAGACAGGTTTCTTAACATAAGAAATATCCATTTTCATACGTAATTGCATTTTTATTGGAAATAGTTCAATCAAAATTTATTATAATTTATAAATTTTTTTTAGTAAAATCAACAAAACTATTCGTCCAAATATTTTAAATATTGCTAAAAAAAAAAAGCTTAAAACATTTTCCAAAAATGAAGTGCTAAATGAAAATTTTGCAGCTAAATATAAATTTTTAATGCTACATTTAGCTGCAATAATGCCAAAATGGCTACACTGTATGCCATACCTAACAGCTGTACCTAAATATTAGCGGAACGCGTTTTCTAGCTGTAAAAAATCCTCATGCTCATACAATTTGTATGAACCATCCCTAAAGAGCGCGGTGTCAACGCTTTGCAATTCGAAAATCCGATTTTGACAGCGCGTTAAAATAAGCAGGGTTGCTATATTTTTGGTTTTGACAGCCCCGTTTTTATCGTTTGATAATAAATAATGGTAAATTAGATATTTTTAGATCAAACTAGCACAAATTTTAACACAACTGTTTGTGACACAACGCTGACGCTCTATTTTAGGTATGGCTTATCAGCGTAAAAGCTACGCGGAAGAAAACGTTCCGCCTTCCGCCCTTGTTTAGGTACGGCTGTAAGCAAGAGCGTCAGCGCTGTGTCACAAACGGTAGTGTTAACTTTCGCGCTTACTAAAACCGCCATAATATAAATAAGAAATAGAATTAAGACCGCTAGTTTGATCTAAAAATAGTTAATTTGCCATTATTTATTATCGAACGGTGAAAACAGGGTTGTCAAAACAACAAATATAGCCATCGTGCTAATTTTAACGCCCTGTAAAAACCGGATTTTCCAATTGCAAAGCGTTGACGGCGCGATATTTAGGGATGCTTCATACAAATTGTATGGGCATGAGGATTTTTGACAGCTAGAAAACGAGTTCCGCTCTTGTTTAAGCAAGTAAGAACAATTTTTTCGTTTTAAAAAAATAAATCTGTGTCTTTTATTATTAAAATTACTAGTTTGAAATTTAAGAGCATCAAATATTAGACATTGCCTTACTCATCGAATTGGAATTAACATCTATTTCTTGGCATAAGTTATTGCAGCAGTAAAGTTGCAATAAATAACAAAGGAAATCCCGAGAATTTCCGCACAAATTTCGCGGATTTTTTTTTCCGAAAAATATGCAAGTTCCTGGGATCCCCGGGAAATCCCGTATGAAACCCCCTATTTCTCTTACTTGATTGTAGAAAATTGTTTGATGTTTTTGTTGTACATAACAAATGTAGTTAGTAGTTTTTGTTTGCGATTTTATTCGAGTTAATTGTCAATATAACCGCAATTAAAGAAACATTTTTTTATGGAAAAACAAACTGAGGTTTGTAATAATTTAGTTAATCGGTAAAACTTTACGCTCATCCCAGCAATATTACCGGGATTAAAATTTTTTTAGGTATTTCAATTGAGTATAGTTTTTGAAAATGTTGTTGTTTTAGGAAAATATTAAATACATTTTTATATTAATTCGAATGTGTATTCTAAGTCAAATTACAATTTGAAAAATATTGAAAATATTGAAGGAATACGCCTATTAAGGTATAAAAGATTTTTAAATTGATATAAATATTAATATAAAAATTTGTAAAAAAAAAAAAAAAAAAAACTGAAACACAACATGAGAACTGAAATTCCCAGATTCTATTTGTCGAAAATATTAAAAATTATAACGATCTAAACATCAAGAGATTTCCATATTGAATTAAAAAGAAGTAGACTATTTTGAATATTCCGGGATCATCGATATTCTCTTAAGCGAACAAAACAAGAAATAATTTTGAAATCAAAAAAAAAAAACGCTTAAGATTTTTAAAATTGTACACATTATTAATCCTAATAGATAGATACTTAAGTGGGGAACAGAATAGTCGCTGTAGCACAACGTTACGAATAGCGCTGCAAGCTATGAAAAGTTAATAATGGCAGTTTCATAGTAGTGTCAACAGAATCACGGATGACGTACAGATATGTAAAAAGTGACGTATGAAAAAGGCCCAAATCAGTTGCGAGTGCAGCTTTCGAAAAAAGAGACAAAAAGCGTTTTTTGGTAGTGAAGTGGCAATGTGTAAAAGCAGGCCGCTACAATCAACACAAATTGCGTGATCAAGACAAAAAGAACAAAGCACAAACCACGTTTAGCAAAACCAACAAACGTTTTATTTTGTGAAATAAAATGTATTTTGTAAAAAAAAATGTTTTGTTTTATAATGTTATTTACTTACTTGAATATTATTTGCTATGAAGTGTTGCGGTAAACTTAAAAAAAGTTAATTTTTACAACTGTTTTGCAAATAAATCTCAACTAAATAAATTTGTGTTCATTGTATTGCGGCATAAAAGATGGTTCAAAGAGAAATGAAAAAAAGGGCAGCTTTCTTAGAAAGAGACAAAAAATCTTCCGTCTCGTACATATCTGTGTGTAATCTGTGAGTAGAATACGTAATAAGAAATGTAATACGAAATTTTGCACTTTATTGCGCTACAGAGCATTCGTCAGCCTCAGCTGCCACTACAACTACTTTATTCTGTTCCAGGCCTTAAAGACTCCGTTAATTTTCGTAAATTCTTACCGATATCGAGTTTTATATAACATCGATATATGGCGTGAAGTGCTTAATTCAAAATATTATAAAATTTTCAAGGAGTAAATATTTTGAAATTTTATTCCAATTGGGTTTAAAAAACAGGTAAAAAAAAATTCGGTTTTTACAGAAGTTTAAGTTCTATTAATGTTTCGTGGTGATATCGTAATTAGATTAGATTTGTATGAATAAATAAAACAATCAGCTGGGGTTATGATGTTAACTTGAACTTGACCCTAATAAATACCTCCTTTTTAACAGTGAATCCACATACATAAGCAATTTTGAAACCGATATTTTTACGCGTGCATAAAGGACAGTTTTTGCCGTCATACGGGTAGTTTTAGCTGAACGGTAAAACTGTGTTAAAAGAACGAAGTGTATGGCCTGCTTTAGGCATAGAAGTTGGCTAGAATAGGAGAGAACCAAAATAAATAACAAGTAAGAGTGCTATATTCGGCTATGTCGAGTCTTATAGACCCTTCACCATGGTGCGATAGAAACAGAAAGTTATATAAAGAGAGACCCGGTGCGCTTTGCTACCTTTTACTGTTACTGATCTATTTTTTATTGGCTTGGGAGGTACCTCGCCCACTTATCTTCTTTTTGTTTGCTATTAATACAGAAAATTTGCTTGAGATTGCCTATTAATATTTCGTCAAATTTGCTACACAAATCTTTTAACTAAGCCGCATAGCGTATATACTTAGTTCTTTCAATTTAAAAGAAAAATGTGATCACCTTTAAAATTAATTAATTGTTAAATAAAATGAAATACAAATTGTTTATCTGCGAGTGAAGAATTTAATATTCTACAGCATTTTACAAAATTTTGTTGATAAGAAAAGCATTAGTGTTGTTCAGTGCTAAATAAAAATCGTCTTGCAAAGTAGTAAATGCAAAATATCGCAGCTGTTTTGTTAAAGACAATAACAAAAAAAAAAAACTAGTGGCATTCAGTGTTCGGTGCGTTTAAGGTTGCAGCTGTTTCCTATTGCAATAATTTTGATACTGACAATGACCGGAATTTTAAGCACCTTTGCAATGGTAGATGCAAATTAGGTAACAGTTGATATGCAGAATTAAATATTTATAAAACGAATTAACAATTTACAAAAAGCTGTTCGACTATTTTATGAAATGACTTAAAAATGCCAACTAGCAGTGCAAACGAAAATATTAATGAAGCATTAGTAGATTTGCTTGACGTTTCTAAATTACACTATGCAACACATAAAATGTAAAATTCAGTGTTATCATATTCTGAGGAATTATGAATTAATAAAAGCAGTCATGTTAAACTTAGGGAAAAATTACTATTTGTAGGGATTTTTTTCTAATAAAATCGCCGTAGGAAAAAGAAGGACCAATTTTTTGAAATCATTTAAATGTAGGACTTTTTAAAAGTTTTAGGTATTTTTGTGGGGACAATTTTATGAGCGCGTTGGGAAAATTTGGGATTTGTCGGGCTGAAGAGGGACTTTTCAAAAAAGTTTATAACAACACGGATTATAAGGAAATTTTGTTTTTTTAAAAGAGCTTTACTCAATTTCCCACACCAAGAGAAAAACTAAAAATTGTAAACATTTTATGGTTAATTTAACTATATTATCATCATTGACAACAATATTATGGTTGCCTTCGAACATGTTTTTGTAAATAATAACTAAAATATGCTTAACACTTATAAAAGCATGGTTGGTTTTCAACCATAGCATGTTGCTCTTGGAGAAGAGGAAAATACTATTGTTAATTTAAAAACAAAATATTGTCATATTTAACCATAACATGTTTAGAAGCAACCATAATATTGTTCTGCCTTCTTGATGGAGGACTAATTAAACAATAATATGCTTGTCGGTGACAATAATATGGTAAAATTCAAACATTTGTTTAAAATTTTGTCTAAAAATAGTTTTGTTGAAGGTGACCATATTTAAACATGTTTTTTCTCTGCGTGTACGGTTTCACAGGAAAAAATAAAACTTGATTGTTCTTACTTTGGTTGGCCAACTTCAAAATTTTAAAATGCCTTTTCTATTGTTAAGCCTGTTAGGCCTGGAGTTTCAATTTAAATAAAACATCAATTTTATTACAGTTGTTCCCACCGGTGCGAACAGTATCTTTCTACTTCTTCAGGGGGCGTAATTTTTTGATTATTTTACATGTTTAGCTAATTTAATTTTTAAAATCAAAAGTTAGTTTTGGGAATACAAAATTTATTGTTATTAAGATTTCTTTATGACTTGCTAAATTCCCAATTTGTTGTTTTTTTTTTTGATAAATACACTGAAATTTATTGTTGAGGGAAAGCTAGTTTCTATGCGCATTTCACTGGTTGCTTAGGCCACATGGTCAGGAAACCATTTTCCAAAGGCTTTAGAAAAGCTAAAAATTGTATACAAATAATCCTGTAAATCGAATTAGAATTGTTTAGACACTCAGTTCTTACTTGTAACAATATCAAAGCTTAAATGTTCCCTGGAAAATGAATCCTTTCAAGGAATTATTTTTTCTAAAGATTACCTAAAATTTAATAATGCAAACTGTTTTGATGTTGATATTAAAATGGATTAATTCAACTATTAAACTCAAATATGTATCTATAAAATATCTGTTAAAATAAAATTTTGAAATAAAATTTCAACTATAAAAACAATTTTAATCTAATGTACAAATTTTTTTTTAATTAACTAGAATTTATTTATAAAAATATTCTTTTTTATTTTATTAATTTTTATGTTTTTGTATGGTTTATATGTAAGTTAATGCTGAATTATTCTTTTTTTTTTTTATTTTGTGTGTTAATAGAAATATGTTTTATTGTTCTTAAAGGTTATTATTAATTTGCCGATTTTTTTAATTGAAGTGCCGATAATGCCGATTTTTTTTTCGAAAATATGCCGATTTTTTATCAGAATTATCTGGCACCCCTGTTTCGGACTTGTTTGTTTAAGACCTTCTTTGCCCCAGTTCATAGCTTCAATTGTGGCGAAGACAGATAAACAAAATTCTAATTGGCTTCCGGGATATAGACATTAGAAAAATTTGAGTCAAAATGTTCATGCGGCAATAAAATCCGAACGGCAGTTAAACAAGAAAAACCATAATAGGGTTTTGTTGGTTTCGATAAGAACTCCGAGCTTACAAATTTCAGATGTTCGAGTATAAGGGACGCAAACGCAATACACGTAGCAAGAAGAGCTATACAGGTTGAGTATTGCGCAACCACAATGATGTGAAAATTTTAATTCTGTGGAGGTATTTTATTATTGGATGGCAAACAAAAGTTGCAATATTTTGTATTTGCACTTTCGGAAGACCATTTGCAATTAACACTGTATATCGCTTCAAATTTTGCGTTAGATTTCATAAAATACCTACGATATTTTGCATTTGCTCTTTGACTAGACGATTTGCACCAAACACTGAACTCCGCTATTGATAAAGCGTTGACTCTGCAAACAATAATAACAACAACAAATTAAAAAACAGAAAGAATTCATGGAAAAGCTTATTTTTACCATTAACAACTTCATTATCATCGTTAAAAATTTAAACAAAAATCATTACACTAACAAAGTATAAAAAAAAAATAGTATTTCTAGTAATGTGTATTATTTGTTTTACTATAAAACCTGGAAAAAAATTTAACAACAGAATCAGTTTTACAATAGAAACAAAAACAGCAAACAGTAATATAAAAGCAATTGTAGTGTAAAAATTTTACAAAAACAAACACAGTTTTTCAAACAAATATTATTTTAAAGCAGACATAACGAAACTTTTATCCAGAGTTTTTGGTATTTGCAAAAAAATTTACTATTTTGCTATAAATTATTATAAAACGTACAGAAGTAGAGGTACAGTTTAGAGTAGAGCACTACATACATACATATGTATATATATAACATATAACTATGTATGTATTTGTGTTTGTCTGTCTGACTGTCTGTCTGTCGGTTTTCCCAGTTGTACAATCATACAAAGAACAGCCGGTAAACAAAATCAAACTTAAAACATACCATTTTCATGAATACCATCGCACTCAAACCATTCATTACAACTTCAATCTAAAGAGTAGTCGTCGTTATAGTATGTATGTATATTAGGGTGGGTCGAAAAAAAATTTTTCTCGTAACGACTTCTAATAGCGTATATATTAGGGAGATCGATTATTCGACTTTTTTCAATAACCGGTTTTCGAATATTACGAATAGTTGCTAATTTAAAAAACCCGGTTTTCGGTTAAACATTTTTAAACTAACGGGTTAACCGGTTTTAATTCGAATACATAGAACCACCTACAAGATACAAAGTTATGACTTAAGGTATGTGTCAGACCTAACAAATATTTGACGATACAATCTAAAAAACCGAGACCAGTAAAATGATCAAACCTTAACCGCATTTTTAACCATTTCTATTTATTTACTAATCTGTTTTTGTAAGACGATAATTGTATAATATAATTTAAAAACTATTAAATTATGTTTGATCTAGCCAAACGTTTTGAAAGAGCAAATAAAATGTTATAGCCATTTAATAAATTTATTATTTGAGATATTATCCTAAATTTATTTTAAATGAATTTTAATTTGTTGGTGATTAAGCCATCTCTATATGAATCAGTAGACTTCAACCATATTTTTGAAAAGTTGCAAACAAAACCCTTTAGCCTGGATTATGTATATCAAATGATTTTGTTTCAGCATTGTATAAACGATTAGTAAGATGAAAATGCTTTTTGTATGAAATATTTGTCAATTCGTCGACCACAATTGGAAACATTCCATGACATTGTTTGATTTCTCAATTTTGTTTTTTAGGTCTTGGTGTTTTAATAAATAAAACTGATGAATTATTTCCATATCGTTGAATCCGCCGGAATGTTGTAGTTTGAAGCATAAAGAAATGCTGGAACTATTTAAGAGTTTTTAGTACCTTAGGGGGCATTCCGTCCTCGGCAACACAACGGGCTTATATTTCACCTAATGATTCATTTTTGGCAGCGTGTTTTAGTAAAGTATTATTTGTCGACTCTTTAGACCTACTTCGAACGGGGCTAAGTTTTATTTGGGGCACATTAATGACAACCATATGGACTTATTAAGGGTGATTAATAAATCGTGACGTGGAAACCCCTTCGCCACTTATCACTTTAAGACACTTCAAGAGCCTAACTTTGTCTGTTTAATCCCGTTCGAAATATCTCTAGAGATATTTTTTATTTTTAATATTTAGAAAACGGTCGCACAAATTAAATACTATTTACATTTTAACTGCACACGTTTTTGTAGTACTTTGAAAAGTTTTTGGGTTTTTTACAAGAACACACGCATTCATAAGTGGTTTTATTTACAGTGTTCAAATGTTTTTTTTACTTCAGTTACATTTTGTTTTGATATTGTTCATAAAAAGTTTAAATTTGCCTAATATAGAATTAGAAAAATACTTAAATTACGGGTACATCTACAACAAGAGTATAAATTACACATTATTAAAATAACCGGTTTATTATACCAAAATAACCGGTTTATTCGATATTCGAAAAATGGGTCGAATAATAACCGTTCGATCTCCCTAGTATATATGTTGTATATTTCTCTGAATTAGACCCCTGTAAAATATTATTAATTTATTTTTAGTGTAAGAGCCCGCGCTTTGATCTTAATTTTGTTAAATTTGTTATATAACAGCAATAGCATTGTATTGCAAAAAATCATATTTCTGTATCCTAACGATTCTTAAGTTCTCGAGGATTCAGACACAAGCAATTCATTAATTGAAAAGTATATATTCTTCCAGGAAATATTTTTGATAGAATACATATAAAATAATGCACAATAAAAAGATCAGCTTGGGTTTACTACGCGGGGTAGGGAAGTTGTGATTATTTTTTTTATTTGAACTGTTTAAATTGTAACCGTTATAATGGAAACCAGAAGCCAAGATTATTTCTGCACGAGATTCGAAAATGGAGAAGATATTAATGATAATGTTTTACTAACTTACGAATATATTACGAAATACTATGATTGGAATAGGGAGCAACTAAAAATAACAAGGAATACTACCAAAGAACCATCGTTTTTAGAATGCGTTTGGAGAAAATCGTCTCTTCCTACAGTGTCTCATAATAAATCTCA
This sequence comes from Pollenia amentaria, assembly GCA_943735925.1. Taxonomy (NCBI): domain Eukaryota; kingdom Metazoa; phylum Arthropoda; class Insecta; order Diptera; family Polleniidae; genus Pollenia; species Pollenia amentaria. The sequence continues at coordinate 219,193,494 of OX031006.1, read as the reverse complement.
TAAAGTCGTTGAAAAAAATGTCCGTTGATTAGAAAGAAAAGATAAGACGCTTAATATTATTTAAAAGGGAGCTAGCAAATATAGACAAATACTGATTGATAAACATGTATCTGTTAAGGAGCCAGATTCAGTTTATGTTGGCTATGGAACACCAGATCGAAGTACTTCTAAAAATATTGGAATGTCAATTATTGCCCTTCCTTCGTCTCAAAAAATTAATAAAGAAAAGTTACTAACACTAGGAAATTTAACGGAGTTATAAGAGTATTGGCAAAAAGACTTCAGCGCCCACTGCAATGGATTATTTACATTTGAACAAATTGCCATTAAAACATCTATTTAACAAGCTATATGGTGTTACCAAGGGACCATATTCGCATGCTGGTCCTATTGGTAACTTATTAGAAAACTGCGAAAAACTTGCTTCTGTCGATGTTGTTGGGTAAAACAGTGAGAGAACTGGCAGCCAGACGTGTTCATGAAGCACGAAGCTCACCTCATACCCGAAAGCAGCCTCGCGTCTTTGAGGCCCCTTCTATCAATTTTGACGGAAGTAACTACTTTGAAGTTATAACTTGGAATCGAAAGTTTTCGATCCCCCAATTCTTTGGAAAATCACTACTGAAGAAATCAATGCGGCAGTTAAGTGTCAAGAAGTGACAATCTAATTTTTTGAATTGCACAGATTTGACAGTATACAAGCTTTTGTTGTATAGGACCCAAAGTTTTATTTTTTTATGTGTAATTAAAAATGTGTTCAGTTCTAATTAATCTATATCTATATTATATATACATATATGTATATAAAAGAAAGTGGCGTTAGTAACTACGTTTATAACTAAAGAACGGCTGGACCGACAGTTGCAAAGTTGTTGAGCATGAGCCGGCGAAGGTTTATAAGTTGATATGTCCAATTTCAGACAGGTGGCGCCACTGAAAATGACTCGAAATGAGTTAAATCATAAACTGTGCATTTGATCATGCTATGATCTTTAGCACAGCTGTTGAACATTATCATACAAAGGTTTCTAGGTTGGTATGACCAATTTCCGATAGGCGGCACCATTGAAAATTACTCAAAATAAATTATATCATTTGATCATGCTATGGTCTTTAGTAAAGTTGTTGCGCATGAGCCGGCAAAGGTTTCTATGTAGGTATGAACAATTTCCGCTCTTCTAGGCAAAACAACGTTTTCCGGGTCAGCTAGTAATAAATAATTAATAAATAAAAAATAATAAAAAATAATAATAAAAAAAAAAAAATGGATTTTTTAAAATAATTAATTCTTAGGAGCTCCGGCGCGGGCTCAAGATGTGACTTTTTTAAACATTTTTTTTAGCATATTTTATTTGTATTACGTAATACAACAAAATATTGCTATTATAATATGATTCTAGAAGTTTTATTTTTTCTCATACATCAGTGACCCACCCTAATGTATATAGTATGTGTCTGTCCGTCTGTATAGTTGGCTGGCTGACTGCCATTAAGAGGTTGAATAACAGGAAATCCGTTGCAACAAAAATATTTTACTTACAATTTGTAAAAAAAAAACCAAACCAAAACTTTTTTAAAATTTTCGTATTTTTGCTTAAATCACAAAATTATAAGGCAACTTTATTTTTTTGTAAAAATTTATTTTTAAAATCAGCAAAATTATAAAAGTCATCTTTTTTTCGTAAAACAATTTCATTAATTCTTTTTTATAAGTATTTCATGCTTTTAATCTTTTTACTTTTTATAGGTTTTTTTGCCATTTTAATTTAATGTTTAACCTTTGACATTTTGTTTTTCAATTCCCACACATTCATATCCTCTTTAGAAATGAAAATTTCTTAAAAAAAAAACACAAAAACAGAACAGCGAAATATAGAAAGGATGGGGGGGAAAGCCTTTTTATCTGTTTTTCATTATCACTGCTTAACTTTGCTTATGAAAAGAATGTCTGCTGAACTTTTTATTTCATCTTTATATACATTTCATAATTTTTTTTTTTATTATTTATATTGATTTTTTTTTTACTCTGCCTTAATTTGCCATTTTAGTTGTATTGTTGGGAAAAAGGGTTTTAAAGGAATTCATTCATTGAAAAATAAATATTTTATAATAAAATAAGAATTCTAAAGTGAAAATTTACTTTGCATAGAAATTAGCTCACGCTTAAACTAGTAAAGCCATTCAAAAATTACGATCCCGATTTTCCGAATATCTGAAAGAATTTAGTAAACCGGATTTCTATATGTGCAATCTCATTCCAAAATTTGCAAAACATAGTTTCAGTTGGCATTCCTTATTTGAACATTTTATAGCACATAAAATTAAATTGTACACCCTTCACCACAGGTGGAAAGGATATAAAGGATGATTCAGCGTGAGGGTTGATTTTCAAAATTCTTTTTTGCACGCGTGATGACGCGTGACTCATATCAAACTGCTTTCATTTTGGTGAGCACTTAATTTTACGTTTTGCTACGGTTAATGGGCCACCTAGATCGTGCGATATCACACCTTTCGACTTTTTTCTCTGCGGATATTTACAGTATGAGGTCTTTAGGAATAAGCCAGCTACGATTTACGCTTTGGAATTCAACGTCATTCGTGTTATTTAAGAGATGCCAGTCGCTATGCTCGAACGAGTCGTCCAAAATTGGACCACCTCAGACGTAGTCATGGCGAACATTTACATGATATCCTTTTTAAGCAGTAAATACCATAAATTGTTCTTTCAGCCAATAATACAAATTTTAAGTGTTTTTTCAAATTTATGTCATTCATTTTACATTATAAGTCAAACTTTACGATGAATCACTTGATATATACCTAAGTTCTTTTTTATATAAGTATGTAATTTTGTTTGAATTCTACCAAGTTGATCTAAGTCCCAAAAAAATATTATGGATATTTATCAATGGCAGAGTTTATTTAGCGATGTCTGTTTGCTAAAATGGGTTTTCCGAAGATCCCAGGTATGAAGGGGACTAGCTTGTTATATGGGGGATTTCATGTCAAGTGACCCAACTTTTGAAATCGATGTCTTCCGATTTGGATGAAATTTGCACCAAGGTTAGTCTTATCGGATAGTAGCTTAGACACAAATTTTCAACAAGATTGGTCAAAAAGTTTCTGAGTTAGAGGGGGTCAAAATTTGACATTTTGGCCATACCGGTGTTCTTTCTCATCCATGTAACTTATTATCTATTGGTGTTTACAAAAATTTGTCCCAAACAAATTAGATAGCTATTTCTTCATGCGTTCGAAAAATATTTTTTTTGTTTTTTTTTAAATTTTTTAAAATTTTTTTTTTTAAATTTAAAACTTATTTTTTATTTTTTTGAAAAAGGAATTTTTTTTTTTTTTTTGCTCAAAAGAAAGCTTAGGTCTTTTCCTTTAAGTTAGTTATGGTCGCTATTTGGGATGCAAGTGGGTTATGTATAAAACAAAAATAATTTGTAAGACAAGACGTCATATGCTAAAAAATTTAAAAAAAAATACAAAAATAGTTTTAAATTTAAAAAAAAAAAGTTTTTAAAAAATTTAAAATAAACTAAACAAAATTATTAAAGGACTTATGTGATTAAGATTAAATTTTTTAGATTATTTATCTTTTTGTTTTTATAATTATTATTTTATATTAATTTAATTATTATTACAAATAATAAAAAAATTTAATTTGTAAATTTCATCCAAATCGGAAGACATCGATATCAAAAGTTGGGTCACTTCACATGAAATCCCCCATATATTTATGGAACATATACTTCGTAAAAGTTTTCTATTGAAATTTTGCCAGCTCGGTCTATAAGTGCCTGTAATATGAGCAAAAAAAAAACAACGACTGCCTCCAATTTGTACCCATAAATCTCAAATTTTTACCTATTAACCTTCATAATCCAAATTTCTATATTTTAATCAGGCTTAAGGTCATCAAATTTAATTTTCATTCAATTATTTTTAATGAAGAAAGGAATTTACAACATGAAATTAATAAAAATTTATTGAAATTGTTCATTCTTGACTGAAATGTTGATTTGATTTGTTTCGACAGTAACCAGACTATCTCTTCAGAAATCTTTGCCGTTTAACACTCACCGCCGTTGACGAAGGCTGGTAGTAAATAGTCAAACAGTAATCTTTTAACCAAATTGTATTTTACTTGGTGGATCGAAATTTGTTGTCGGGCTTTTTTGTTACACAATATGAAACAAGTATTTTTGACCGATACGAGTACTTTTTGAAGGATACCTACTTGGTACTCGGGGTCAAAGTATCGATGCCAAAAGTACTCGGTATCGAATGAGAAGTATCCTGTAAGTAAGTAAGTAGTAAGTAGTTACTCGTAGCGTTGCATCCCTATCAAAACTATTTGTTTGGCATTTGGTATTTGTAGAATCGAAAAAATCACAAATTCTTGCAAAAAGTCAGAGCAAATCGGCTGACCGCGCTATTTTTTTTTTATCACATCAATTTTAACGTAATCCTGAAGGTTTTTTAAAATTAGTCGGATGTTTGAGTCGGATGTTTAAATTCAAAGGAGACTAAAATAGCCCCATTTATTCACTCAGAGAGATCCCAGTTGTGTCCTATAATAACTTCCAAATCAATCATCGTCTTTTAATGGAACTTACAACGAAATTAAATTCGGACGACATGACCATATTATTGCTTTTTAATTCGTCCCCATTAGGTTCTTCGATATTCTTGTGAAAATATTTCAAATAGGGCTTTTGAATAATTTCGATATTCAAATATTTTTTCTGGATTTTCAGATTCTCATAAAACTCTGCTTTAAGTAATATAAGACTAAAACAAAAACGATCACAAAACAATATTCGTTAACCTCTAACGACAACTTTATCCATTTGAACTTGTAACAGGTCAGCCTTAATAAGAGCGCCAAGCGTTTCTTTAAGTCAAAACTTCTGAGTTTCATAAATTGTTTACCAAACAAACTGATTTAACACCGCACGGCTGTTAAATCTATATAAGCAGATCGATAAGTCAATCTATTTTACTAAAATTATTTGGCAGTAGAATGTTTTCGTATCTAAAAAGCGCTAGCCGAATCCAATGGCCAAAATCTCCTTCAAGCTTTAGGTCAATGGTAAATCAATATTATTAGGAAATTACTCTGTAGTTCGTTCTAAATTAAATAAATTTAAAGTTGCACAATAAAATCTAAAATTATTTGAAACAACCCTTTAAAATTCTGTCTCATCTGCAGGGTCCCTTTTATGTCCTGAGCTCAATAGCAGGATTTCCAGATAAATTTTTCATTTTATATTTTATAATAGTTGAATTTAACTTTTTTTATAGAGAGTTAAATATTGACTGTGTATGTTGTCTGCTGTTGTTTACATACAATCATTGAAATGCCGAGGTGGCTTAGGTCTGCAGTTTATTTAAGAAAAAACTTTTTAGTCAGAAAAATTAAATAAATATGTAGTTTTTATGAGTTCATTTGCTCATAAGTATGTTTTCAGTGTTGCCATTTTAGAAATGAAAGAAAGCGTTAAGTGAGTTGTAAAAAATCTGTAAAAAGGGGGAAAAATTAGCAAAAAGAGGGTTCAAAGTAACAAGAACAGAAAAAATAGAATTGACACAAAAACTTTTAAAATGTTTTGTTTTGCTTTGCCAATAACACATTAAAAAAAAAGTTAACATTGGCGCAAAAAACTTTAATTCTAAAACAGGGTATTAAAACTGTAAAAAAAATTTTTTTTTGAAGTTTTTAAAATTTTAATTAGACTTAAGTTCATCAAATTTTATTTTCAATTAATTATTTTTAGTGAAGGAAGAGATAATAAAAAAAATTTTTTTTTTCTTTGATAATTTTTGACTGACCACGGACGGGACTTAACTCCAGTCGAATTTCAATGTTTCGAGAATAACCACACTCCCATCATAGAATTCTTTGCGTTCTACCCTTTGCACTTCTGCGGCGCCTGCCAGTCTATAGTCAAAAATCAATCTTTAACCAATGGTATTGGAGAATCGAAATATGCATTTTTCCATTTTTTTAATTTTATTTACATGTTTCTTCCTTACTTCTGATTTTTTGTACTTTGTCTTGAAAACTTATTTATAACAATTGTTATTTATTGAACTGTTGGTTTTCAATTGAAAATACATATTTGATATTTTTATTATTTTTTTTTTATTAAGTTCATTAAATTTAATTTTCATTAAATTATTTGAAAAAGGAAAGAATTTAACAACACGAAATGAACTAAAATTTGTATTTGATTTGAATCAAAAGAATTCTGACGATGAAAATGTAGTTGTTTACGAAATATGTTTATTCGGCCCGAGTTCGGCCCTGTTCAGTCAAGAAAAAAAATGATCAAAAAAATTTTAATTCAATTCATGTTGTCAAGATCCTTCCTTTAGTAAAATAATATAATGATAAATTATTTATTTTATTATCAATAACATAAGAAAACCATTTTTTTAACAAAATAAATATAAAGTTTTTAGAAAAAAAAATTAATTTTTAAAGATATTCGTTTCGTAATTCTCATCATAGGGCCGCAATACGGTTTAACTGAAAAATACTCAGATTTTTTATAAGTTTGAATTGAATTAATTTTTGGGCAATTTGTAATTTCAATAATAACTTTTCGTATTTTATATGCAATAATAAATTGGCTGAGCCTAAAAAAGGTCGGTTTCTACACCGATTGAAAAGGCGTAATAACGCTGATGTATTTTGACATCAGTACTACGACAAGTGTCTTCGTTTTCGACCCCATGACACTTTTCATCATTGTGCTATCAGCATTAACATCACTTGGCAGGTTCAAAAATTTAAATTATGTCATCAATGAGATGACAAATTGGCGTCACAGAAATGACGAATCGCATGTGGTCTAATAAAACATGTCTTCAGAGCGATGACACTGTAACATCGGAGACAGGACTTATTAGGTTCAATTTAATGACAAACTTTCATAAAATTGCGTCATTGAAGAACTCTCAATAATAAGACACAAACAGAATGCCCGATATGGTTTTCGTTATCATTCTAAAGGGTTCGCCATCTAACGTTTTTTTCAACTAGTGCTTATATCGTGAATGGCAACACTTAGCTCATGTCTGATTTGACAGATAATTAGTTGTATCCTTCCGCTGAACGAATATGGTTGTGTATACGCTTAAACAACGCTGGGAAATATTGCGACATTACTTTGAAAATCATGGTAATGTTGCAGAATGTGTGCGAAAATTGCTTTCTGATTTTGGAAGAAGAGAAGCACCGTCAGCTCCGTATGTTCGTTATCTTGTGAAAAAAGTGAGAGAAACTGGCATCCTCATCGATAAACCAAAGCGTGAAAAGCCAAAAACAGTGCTTACACCCGAGAATATTGCTGCTGTGGTAGAAAGTGTGCGTGAAGCGCCATTAACATCAATTCACCGTCGTTCTCAACAATTGAACATTTCGGAGACATCATTGAGTCGAATTTTGCATAAAGACCTTGGTATGACGCCATACAAAGTCCAATTGGTTCAGGAGTTGAAGCCAACTGACCATCCAATGCGTTTTCGCTTCGCTAAGTGGGCCTGCGAGCGACTTACAGAAGATGCCGATTTTGCAAAAAAAAATCATCTTTTCAGATGATGCTCATTTTGATCTTGGCGGGTATGTAAACAAGCAAAATTGTCGTATGTGGGGCACAGAAAGCCCGCACGCATACATTAAAAAGCCGATACACCCAAAACGAGTCCCTGTTTGGTGCGGATTTTGGTCCAGAGACATAATGGGGCATTTTTCTTCGAAAATGAGCAAGGAGTGGCCGTTACAGTCAATGGCGATCGTTATCGGGCCATGTTGAACGAATTTTTGTTCACAAAAATTGAAGAGGAGGATATTGGCAACATTTGGTTTCAACAGGACGGCGCTACGTGCCACACAGACGAAGCTACACTCGATGTTTTGCGCCCTGTTTTTGAAGATCGCATTATCAACCGCAGAGCTGATGTCGTTTGGCCACCTCGGAGCTGCGATTTGACACCGTTGGACTTTTATTATTTGTGGGGTGCCGTCAAAGATAGGTGTTACGCCGACAAGCCAGAGACAATTGACGCTTTAAAGGACAATATTCGTGAAGCCATTGGTGAAATACAGCTGCACACAATCGATAATGTGCTTAAAAATTGGACCGATCGTGTAGGCTACTGCATGGCCAGCCGAGGCAGCCATTTGAATGAAATTATTTTCCATTATTAATCGGAAGGATTGTACTTTCAAATAAAAAAAGAAATTTGAGAATATATTCAGTAGTTTTTTTTATAGCATTTTTAAAAATAAAAAAGTTATTTGGCGGATCCTTTACTTATAAAGTTTGATGTATATAACTAAGTAATTTGAAAAATAGGAAATGGGAATATTCGCTTCTAATTTTACTTTTTAACCATCAAAATAATGTTAATAATATACAAAATGTGGCATCGAATTGATGTCACTACAGCATACGCATAAAATATGACAACATTTGTTGATGACGTTCGTCATTAAATTGATGTCACTTTTTGGCCTTATTGATGTCATTTGTAATAACATTGATGTCACAATTCTGATGTAAGGGCATTATCAATATGAAGATGCATTTTTCTATGAGTGTAGATATTGGTTTAAATAATTTCATTAAGCCAAGTGTTTTCGTCTCCGGCATTTGAGTAAAGAAACAATAGTACACGAATAATAAAGTTAGCTAGTTCTTGAAAACGACTTTACCTTTAAAATTGTAGCCTTCATTGCATAATTCATCGGTTCTTTTCTTATTTTTTATTTTTGAAATGTTCTATTCCTTAGGGAAATTTTTATTTTATTTATTATAGGCGAATTATCAATGAAATTTTGTATGAGATTAATAATATCTGTAGGGTATTCAATTAACCGATGTTTTGTATTAATCGATTAATCGTGCGAATAATTATTCGAGGTAAAAATTTAATAATTGAACAATTTAAAATTATTCGGTTAATCGAATAATTTATTTTTTCTAGTTTTGAAGTTTAAAAATAGGACCAAAAAATATATTTTTTAACGTGAAAATTTTATTAAAAAATTAACAAGAATATAACAAAAGGTACTTCATGTAATAAAAGAGGAAACATTTTTAAATAAAAAACAGGATCAAAATTTAACCTAAGGATCTAACATAATATTTAAAAAAGAGTATACAGCTTAAATCTTTATGTTTTAAAAGATTTCATATCCAATTTCTCTATTCTCTTTCTTGTCTTTTCTAAAAACTATATTATTCCATTTTGATTTCTTACCAAGTTTAATACTTTTAATTGTCTTGTTCAGGTCTGGCAGAAGGTTGTGTTCATTCGTCTCAAAGAATAATCGTCTTCATCTGAATCATTACACGAAGTAAATGTTCCTGAGTTAAGAAACAATAAAAGGCTATTTAAAACGTACCGGGTTGTTCTTTTACGTAAAAGAAAAAACTAATATGTGCATATGTAATGTAAAAAAAATGTTCGATTTATTGACATAAATTATTCGAATTATTCTTTAATCAAAAATAAGCAATTTTCAATTATTCGAACAGTTAATCGACCAAAATTAATTGATTAATCGAACAACGGTTAATCGCTTGAATACCCTTTATATCTGCTTTTTTTAGATATTATTCACACTAAAAAGCGATATTATTTGCAGAAATTTAAGATTTGAAGGAAGTTTATTACCTCTTAGTTCGAGTAAGAGATATTTTATGGCAAAAAAAGCACTTAAATTGCAAAAAAAAAACCAATATCACATGGTTATACCAAAAATTATTAAAACCTCTACAAAAATGAAAAAAGCGTCAAAGAAATATTCTTTTTAAAAAATGGGGTTTTCAGAAAAAATAAATAAGTAACGACACCAAAAATGTCAAAATGGCAACGCTGGTTGTTTTACCTTTTTTGAGTTATGTTCAAACTTGTGTTCGCATGTTGACATGGGTAAATATTAGGGAGATCGATTATTCGACTTTTTTCAATAACCGGTTTTCGAATATTACGAATAGTTGCTATTTTAAAAAACCCGGTTTTCGGTTAAGCAATTTTTAAATAACCGGTTAACCGGTTTTAATTCGAATACTTAAAACACAAAAATCAAATAAGTTTTTAAATAAAACGTTAATTTGAATAAAAACAAAACAATTTCAAAGGTAAGGAACCAACAAAATACATAGATATGACTTCGATCAGACCTAACAAATATTTTAGGATAAAATCGAAGAAAAGTGGGACCAGTAAATTGATCAAACTTTAGCTAAATTTTCAACAATTTTGAACTGTTTAACTAAGCTTTATTTGTAAGAAGATATTTGTATAATGCAATTTAGAAATTGTTGAATGATATTTGATCTAGAGAAACGTTTTGCAAAAGCAAATAAATTATAGGAATTTTATAAAGTTATTATTTGAAATATTTTCTCAAATTTATTTTGCATGGCTTTTAATTTGTTGGTGGTTAAGGTATTTATATAAATCAACTATATTTTTCAAGTTGCAAACAAAACCTCTTAGCCATTTTGTTTTAGCATTATAGAAACGAATAGTGAACTTAACATTCTTTTTGTGTAAAATATTTGTAAATTCGTCGACTACAATATAAAACATTCCATGACATTGTTTGATTTCTTCAATTTTGATTTTTAGTTCATGGTGTTTTAATAAATAAAACTGATTCCGCCGTAATGTTGTAGTTTTCAGCGTGAAGAGATGCTAGAACTACTTAAGAGTTTTTAGTGCCTTAACGGGCATTTCGTCCTCGGCAACACAACGGGCTAATATTTTACCCAATGATTCATTTTTTGCATCGTATTTTAGTACAGTATTATTTGTCGTGTTCTTAGAACTACTTCGAATGGAGTTAAGTTTCATTTGGATCACATTAATGTCAAGCATGTATACTAATTAAAGGTGATTAATAAGTGACATGGAAGAACCTTTGTAACTTATCGTTTTAGGGCACTCCAGGCAACTATATTTGTCTTATTAATCGCGTTCGAAAAATATCTAGATATAACCTTTATATACAAATATATTTAATATTTAGAACACTCTTGCACAAATTACTATTTACTTTTTAACAGTAACGTTTTTGGTTTATTTTCTACAAGAACACACGCTTTTATAAACGATTTGTATTTACAGTGTTCATAATGTTTTTTGACCTTTACTACGTTTTGTTTTGACATTCTTCATAAAAAGTTTAAGTTTGGCCAATATTCAATTAGAAAATACTTTAATTAAGGGTACATCTACAACAAGAGCAAGGAAAATGTATATAAGTTACACATTACTAAAATAACCGGTTTATTATACCAAAATAACCGGTTTATTCGATATTCGAAAAATGGGCATTTTAAAATAACCGACTTGGGCAAAGCTAAAATAACCGGTTAAAACCGGTCGAATAATAACCGTTCGATCTCCCTAGTAAATATTTAACTTAGCATTTACGATTTAGCAGAATCTTCCAAAGAAAATTTATTAAAAATAAATAATAAAAAAAAACTCTATTTAACACATAGTTTGAATGTTGTAAATAAAAGATTTTCATTTGCCAGAGAGAGAGAGAGAGAGAGAGAGAGACTATTACACAAAGTGCATGTCGTAACGTTAATACGCCCACTTCTGAGTTTGAATTGGCATTGAAATTGTAAATAGTACTTATGACAATTTAGTTATTAGTGTGTGTTCCAAACTCTTGCCTTTTAAATACTTAAACTGTTATAATATATGCAAATTACGAAACATTGTGCGTAACCACGAAGTCGTGTACAGTGTACGAAAATAAATTTTCAAAAATTTACGAAATCGTTTAATTTTTATACCCTCACCACAAAAGTTGAGGGGAGTATTATGCGTTTGTGCTGATGAATGTATGTAATACATGAAAATAATGGTCCTTAACTCACCGCTTAGTAAACGGATCGACTCAGAATCACTTTCTGAGTAGATATTACGAGGTCAGTCCTGCCGTCTGGATGACTCGTTGGATGGTTGTCCGTCCAAGAAAACCTTGTGGGCAAAGTGCAGATCTTAATTTAAAGATATAATTTGATTAAAATTGTACACGTGTTAAAATTTCAGTAAAGACGAAACTTATATTATAAAGAAAGTGTAGGGTATCAAAATAAAAAACCATAAAATACAGAGGCTGCACAGAAAAAATTCTCACCAAAAATTTATTTAATAAAAAATTAAATCAGATTTAATTCAAAAATTTAATCAAGTGAATTAAACGTTTACTTTTTTCAACAACATTTCTAAAATTACATTAAAAAATGGCGACTTTTTTACGCAAAAGCACTAATATGCACTGTATTTGCATTTGCATGCAAAGCTTTTTTTAACTGTGAATACCCAAAACAAAAAATAAATACATGAACCAGTTTTAACATGAATAAAAAAGCAAAATTATAATGATAACCAATTAAATATTTAATTGTTAATATTACTATTAAATTAAAATTTATTTTAATTTATAAAAGTATAAGTATTTAATTGATACTATTAAATAGTTTACTGGTGCAAATTTAATTAATATCACACATTTTTTTAATTAAAATAAATTTTTAATTTTTTTTTGTGTGTAGGTAGAAAGCCTGGTGCTAAGTCTAGCTTCACTCCCCACCCAAAGACCAATATGGTCCATTCCTTTTTTTAATGTAAATTTGTAGTTTTAAAAAGTATTTTTTTTTTTAATAAAACTTTTTTGTTAGTAAAATCTTTTTGTTTAATTGTTGATGAGTGTATGACGAGTGTTAGTGTGAAGCTGTTTTGCACCACAATTTTACTGATAAAAGTGATGATGATAATAACGACGATGGTACTTATGATGTCTGTCTATTTGCATTGTAATAGAAAAAATCAACTGAAGGTTTTTTTATTTTTGTGCTGGTTTTTTATTACTTCTATATTTTTTCATTATTCTCTAAGAATGACTATTAAAAACCGTCTGACTGTTGTAAATACATATTTTGCAACAATAATTTTCAAAATATTAAAAAAATTCCCGTATGCCGAGAACAACAACAAACATCTGATTTGTGTTTTAGCTTCAGTTTCAGATCTGCCTTGTGGTTCATTGCTCCCTTTAACAAAAGCAAAAAAATAAATCTGGTTGGTTGTCTGGTTTCGTTATTTCTTTTCAACTGCTTGTTTGTAGTTGTAGTTGTGTTTTTTTGCACTTTTCAAGTTTTCTTTGTAAGTTTAGTTTTAGTTTTCAGATTTTTTTCCAAGCGAAAAAAATTTAAATTTCCATTTGGTTCAACAAATGTTTGCCGATTTTTTTCCGCTTAGTTCTTTTTGTCAATAATACTCGTTAAGCCAACCATCTGTCTTTGGTCCAGTTTGTGTGATTTGGTTTTGTGTCAGATAATTTCATTCATCTTAAACCTCCAACTAGACTAGACCAGAACAAATCATTGCCAAGCAAAAGAAAGACAAATGTTAAAAAAAAAAAAACGGTAACTTCCCTTAAGTCAGTACTGCTAACGCTGACTTTGGAAAATCTGTGAAAAAAGGTGAGTTAAAACTAGGGCTAGTTTTTCAAACTCCTTGCTAAAGACTTAATTTCGCAAACATTTTAGAAAAAAGCAGATTTTTTCATATATATAATTTTTACCTTTTACGACTACGTAGGCATCTTACAGAAAAGTGAAAATTTAATTTTTGAATAATTTTTACTCAAAATCTTCAAAATTCGTCTATTTTTTTTAATTAAAATTCATTTACAAAAACTTAATTTTGGCTTCAGTGCATATTAATCACCCCTACCGTGAAAAACAAGCGGAATTTTTGCTCTCATGAAATTTTTATCCCCCTCGAAGGGAAAATGCTATCCTGAAACTCTCGTGAACAGTTTTTCGCTCTATCAGTTCTCAGTGAATGTAAAAAGAAGAAATATTAAAAAACGTTAAAAAAAAGACTCAGAATTTATCCACCTTTTAAACTGAATCATTAGTTTTTTTAACTTCAATATAAATTTAAAAAATTACAGAGCATTATTTTTCAAATTTATGCAAAATTTACAAAAAAAAAAGTGATTAAGGGGACCCAAATGAGCAAAAAAATAACCGAAACTTTTAATATCTGCACAGAGAATTAAAGTTTGAGAAGTTTTCTTTAAAAAAATTGACTTAGTAACAAAGAAAATCGTGCTAATGGGCCGAGTAATCAGAAAAATTCAAAAAAGTCGAGAAAACCCGATTTTTGTGTTAAATTCGATTTTAGCGACCTCTAAACCTCTTCCGAAAAATCTGAAAAAAATCACAAAAATACTTCACACTATAAGCTTTCAAAAAAAGGTGGGACACACTATGTTTTAAAGAAAAGTTAAAAAAAAAAAACAAAATGAAATATATAGGATGGGAGTGATAGTTTGATTGCAACATTAGCTTATTGCGCTTTTATGTAGTAAAAAAATTTCTAAAATTCTGCCACCACGTCTTTGAAAAGCTTCATAACTCCTCAGGCAATCGACCTGTGTTTTGCATTTTGTTGAACAATATACATATAAGTTTGTGCCTGTTTTAAAGGAAATTGGCCTTAAAATTAATTTTGTAACTTCAATATTCGAATATGAAAAGAATTACTTACATAAATGTTTTGTTCCCCAGCAAAAAAAAGTGAGAAATTCAAAGGGAAAAGTGCACAAATTATGAGGGCAAAAAATGTTCACGATAAGGGGAATTTTTTCCCGCGAACATTTTTTTCACGTTATTATTTTCCTATGAATTAATTTTTTTCATGGGGGTTTTTCATGATCGCAAATACGTGAAAAGGAAACAAATTACGAGGGAAAACTTATTCACGATAGGGGTGAATGATTTTCTTTGCATATTTTTTAAACTTTTCTTGCTTGCACATTGCAAAAAATTTATGTTTTTATAAAAACCTGCCCTGGTAATAATTAATGGTCTGTTAAATGTGTCGTCTGTTTAAATGCTATTTTGTCTTACCTCCTCCTCCTCCTCAAATGGCTCAACAAATATTTTGCAAATGTTTGCTATCAACTGTCTTATAAATGACTATCCAGTGGTAGATAGTTGTATAGTTGTATCTATACAACTGTCTGAATTTCTATTTGTTCATTAAAAGCAGAAAATGTGAGTTTCTCTCATCTTTTTTTTCGTTTTTTTTTTTATTTAGTTATATTAATCATTTTCAAAACTTTCCCGTAGTAATTAATGCCTTTTTGAAATTGTTGGAATATGAATGAATGCACCGAAACTGCCCTCAAGTTAAAATTTTTTTTTTTTTTCGCTGGAATTCTTAGTCGCTTGTGGCAACGAAAGATAATTTTAAATGAAGTATTTAATGTTGACACTTACGCAGATGTTGAAAAAAAAAGTATTTTAAAAAATACAGTTTATGTTTTTGATTGCATTAAAAAAAAAAATTTTCCAAGGTTCTTTTAGATGCTTAGAAAAAATAAAGACTAATGGTGATTCCTATTCGTAGAAAAATAAGTTACATTATATGCATGTAACACTTTTTTATGTTACCTATAATCACTCAAAGTGTAACATGTTCTACAACTTCAATCGAAAAAAATTAGCTGCTTTCGTTTACAACTATAACACTTTTATGATTAATGTACTTCATTAGCGATTTTTAAAACAAGTTGAGCGGGTTTTGCACACTATTATGGCTTGGAAATAAATATTGACACCACAAATGGTATGCAAAAAATTAAAACAATAATAATATATACTCGTATTTTTATTTTTATATGTAATTGTTTTTATATTTTATGTTAAAGTAGTCTTTTCTCCAAATTTTGACCGGAATTTATCACGAAAAACAAAACCTTGATTGTACAAATTAAGTAGTAAGTACCGCAGTTGTAAAAAAGGGCACTCTGAACACCTTAAGTAAAAGTAAGAGTAAAAAATGCAACATATTTTCATGTTTTTTTTTTTTTTTTGCAACATATTAACAAATAAAACCGACAATTTTTTCCCACAGTTGTATTTCTGGTACAAACGAACACAAAAATGTATAACATGTTACATTTATGCAACATTTTTCTCAGAAAATAAATCGGCTTAGGTCACTTACCGCAGAATATTTGATTTCTTTTTAATAATTTATGTTGAATGATAAATAATTAAAAGCATTTTTCTTTTTATTGAAATATTTTATAATTTGTAAAAAAAAAGGTACTATTTATGCGATTTATTCTAGAGTAAGTCTGGCTGGTACCAGGGCACAGTGAGACTCTGGGGAACAAAATTGCAGGCGGCTTGGCCAAACAGGGCTGCCTCTTGGATGACAAGTTCATCGACGGCCTGATCGACATTTCAATGGCTCACGGTAAAACTCGCTTTAACGGAAGGGCTAAGGGCAGACGGCAGGGGGAGAATACCTGATTGATGGCCAGGACTATTTGGCTGGGCTATGATGCGGGAAAAACTATCGTGCTGGTTGGTTTCGGTAGGCACAAGATTATGAGAGTGATATCGGTAATGACGGGCCATTGGGTGATAGGGACCGACGTGATAAGGATAGGTCTGGATTATAATGACTACTGTAGAAGTTGTCATGATGAGAGGGTGTTTCACTTTCTCTGCCAATTTCCCAGTCTCGCGACTATTAGGACGAGGCATTTTGGGAGCTCGGAATTGCCATGTTTGAATGCTGTGTCTGATGTGGGACTGCGGTCGATATCTGTCTTGATGTGAGGCAAAGTGGTTCGAGACTGCAGTGATGCCTTGATAATAATCTGGTGGACACTGGCTAGCTCTACTCAATGGCTCAGATTATCACAAAGCGACCTCTACAAGGGCCAAAATGAGCCGTCCTCGTATTGGCCGCTCATTGAACCTCACATTACCTTACCATTTTCTAGGCGCTGTATTAAAAGTTGGCAATTAAATATGTAAAGTTCTTGTATTGTGCACTAAAATTAACATTAACTTTAACGTTATCATTTGGTAAATACTTTAGAAATCTTAATTGCGCAACTGTTGTATCAATTGTTGAAAAAATCGTAACTTAAGTACATCACTACGGCTTCAGTTTTAATCTCACCTCATTTTTTACGCTATTTATTAATTCAGACAATTTGTTTTTTAACCGATTTAGCGATTTCTAGTAAAGGGGTTGCTTCAAATTTTTCGGGAATTTTTGCGATGTTTCACATTTTCAATTTTTTCGCGAATTTTTGCTATTTTCACGATAAGTTAAATTTTTCCAAATTCTAGAGTCTTTGTTCCACGCCCTATTCTCTCCACTCCCGCTAACATTTTGTCGGATGTTGTCTATTAATAACGAAGACGCTTGTACCTAATTTGGAAACTTTGGCTCTTTCCGTTCTCCACATATACACAAATCTATAATGTCTTTATAGGGGAAGTTCCACGCCCACTTCTGCAATCCCGCCAAATTTTTATCGAATGTTGTGCATTGATAACCAGGACAATTGACCCTAATTTTAAAACTTTGGCTTTTGCCCTTTTTTAGATATTCAGAAAAAAAACAACAACAAGAGATCTATGGGTAATTAAAGGCAGTCGTGGTTTTTTGCTCATATCTTAGTCATTTGTGGACCGATGAGGCTGAATTTCAATGGCAAAAAATTCAGGACTTTATGGGATAGAAATATATAACAACCAAGTCTCCATCTTAACAACTCGTATATACCCTTTTACCTTCGGTGAATGGTATAAAAATAGAATTAAACCAACAAAAAATGGTTGGCTACATTTTAAGGGTTTTTCCAAAGAAATTTGATTAGTATATAAAAATCATCGACATACCGTACTTATGCGAAGCAGTGCGGTACGCCCTTAATGACTACTTAACCCGTAAATTAAAGGCGCTTAACGAAAGATTTTTTAAGGCAGTTACCTTCCTTTTCGGTTATTTCTGTATGAGTCTTTGTCTGTGTGTTTGTTTTTGTATGGGTTTTCTTTATTTCTTTTTTTTATTGTATTGTTACATCTTTCTCCAAACATGGTTTATACTATTATGTTGCTACAAATGTGTTTTAAGTCAGTAAACAGAAACATTGGTAAACGCCGTAAAAAACCCGTCATCTTTTTTTCTTATTTGTGTGAATATTTGTTTATATGGAGAGATAAAAAAGTTAAAAAATGTATGGCTCGTACTTCTAAAGGGCAATGGTAAAGTAAGCAAAATTGTTTTGCTGCTGCTGCTGCTTTAATTTCTTCTTCTTGGTCTTCTTCCATTTTAGATTAAAACGGATTTCCATATTTTTGCATATGTACATTTTTTTTGTGCTTGTCAAAGCAACAAAATTAAATATTTATTTTATTTTGTGTACATATATCGTCACATAAAATGCAAAAGGTCGGCACAAGGTGTTCTTGGCGTTGGAATTTCTTTAATGAAGTCGCAATTTTTAATCGCAGGGATCTATTGTGAACATGTAGTTTCATAAAACGAACAAAAATCAATCAAATTCTATTTGGAATTTTTTTTGCTGTTACGTCCTTTTGCATTTTAGGTGGCGATATGTATGTATATATAAATACCTAAATAAATTTTTAGATATGGTAATGAAAATAATGAGCTATAGTAGGCAATTATTGAAGGGATCAAGGTTTGCAAAAGAAATATTTTAGAACATTTAATAAGTTTCTGTGTTATTTCTTGTCTGAAAGAATAGTTAACTGAACCTTAAGAGCTGTCATTAGTTTTGAAAAAATTTCGATCATAAAATTTTTTTTAAATTTCGTTTAGAAATTTATGTAAAAAACAAAAACAAGTTTCAGTGTTTTTTTATGGTTGTTTTAAAGTAAATTCCCAAACGAAGAGTTTTATCTTCTATCTTCTTCTTCTTCTTCTATATATCCAAAAATGAAAAATGTTTGTCTGTTTGCTTGTTTGTTTGTTGGCTTATAGACTCCTACACTACTGAACCGATTTTCCTGAAATTTGTAGAGTAACATCACGTGAGCCCTAAAAATAAAATAGGCTACTTATTTTTTCGAGGGGCAGGGGAATTGGTACCCCCATAGGATGCCAATATTAAATATCGCATATCTAAAGATCCGCTGCACGCATTTTGTTGAACTTTTGGTAGTAGGATCTTCTGCGCCCCAGAATTAAAATAAAATATCAGCGGGGGAAGTGGTATCCCCCATAGAACGCCAATGTTTAATATCGCATATCTTAAGAACTGTTATAGTGAGAATGTTCAATCTTTGTAGAAGTGTAAATTAAGCGGGTAGGCGCAGGTGGAGCAATAAAATGGGCGGGGTAGACGAAGGAAGAGCAATACCCCCATTGAACGAAAATATTAAATACTTTATGAAGACAAAAATCTTCAAGCTTTTAAGGACCTACTCTTATAGTAAACTATACCTTTCATAATAAAAATATAATACATATATAAAGGAAGAAACATATGGTTTTTTGTTCTCTACAGATTCTTAAGCTACTGAGCCGATTTTCCAGGAATTTTCAAAGTAATTTTCTCATTACCCGGCGCTTAACATAAGCTATTAATATATTTTAATTTTTATGTAGGCGTGGCACCAACCATATAATAAAAATATGAATAACCTTATATCTGGAGGACGGTTACAGTAATGAAACAAATAACTTGGTTATCAATGCACGACATCTGCCAAAAAGCGGGCGTGATACCTCCCATACAATGACAATAAAGATTTCTACGTTTTTGAAGTACTGTAACAGTGACAGTATTCCATACAAATAGCATAGATAATAATACACAACATCTGTCAAAAGGTAGGTTCAATGGGAAAAGTAGGCATGGCACCTCCCATACGAAAACACTTGAAATTTCTGCATATCTGTAGAACGGTTATTGTAAAAGCACTTACATTAAGTCCAAGAGGCTCTGTTATCAATGCACGAGATCTGTTTAAAAAAAATTTTCTAATTTTATTTTGATGGGGGGTAGCAAAGCGCACCGGGTTAAGCTAGTTTGGTATAAAATTTAAATTGAACCTTTGAATTTTATTAATATTTGGGGTAGTCATAAAGTTGTAAGGTCATATGTCTTAAAATAATTACAAGAAATATATATGACTGCTGTGGGCAATTGCTTATAATTTAGATTTCTTATGTATAGTTATGGCGAATCAATGAACACAGCAATAAAATTATTATTTAGGACCTTATGACGTTATGACTTGATAGCACACCTTGCGAGTCCCCCAATTATATATTTTAATTTTGGAGCAACCGATGATTGAAAACTTTTGTATTGTTTTAAAACCAATACAATTTCGAAAACTTACATCGCTGATGATTCGAATGTGATATGAAGATCTGTATGTATACGATTGAACAATTGAAGAGGTCCATAGCAAATCCGCTATAAGAATTTTACTAAACTTAAGATACATCACTTGACAACTGATAAATTGGCCGCCAGTTAAAAAGTGTTGCCAACTTAAAGTTTATACCTTTATAAAAAATACCATGTATTAATAATTAAGTGATTTGTATAATGCTCATGATATAAAGCATATATTATCCAAAAAAAATGTTCAATATACAATTGTAGGGGAATGTAAGAAAGATAAATTCAATGTTTATTGTTGTGGCTTTCTTGAAGCTTTAATATTGTTACAAGTAAGATCTGAGTGCTTATAATTCTTATTCACTTTATGGTCTTATATGTATAATATTTTAAGCATTTCTAAAGAATTTGGAAAAAGTTTCCTGACGAGCTGGCCTAAGCAACCAGTGAAATATGCATAGAAACTAGATTTCCCTCAACAATAAATTTCAGTGTTTTTGTCATAAATAAAAATTGGGACTTTAGCACGTCATTAATAAATGAATTAATTAATAATAAATTTTGTATTTCCGAAAATTACTTTTGATACTATTTCTTTGTTGGAATTTTAATAATGTTTTTATTAATGTTATATGAGAATGAAAAAAAAAATAAAAAATTGTTGAGACCGAGTTATAAAGTTTTTTATTTTCGATATTTTGACACCCTTCTGGCATAACTCTCAAGAAAAATTAGTTACAATAAATAGCATAGGAAGTCGCAATTTCATCACATTCAATATTGAATACATTTATATTTTCATGAAGACTTATTTCAGAGTGAGGACTTAAAATACTAGATGTCGGAAATCCCAGCCATTACGGCATATAAAATTCGTTGTTAATCCTTTTTTTAAGTTCATTTCTACATTTATGTCTTTTTCTTTATTCTATTCATGCATAATGACCATCTTTATTATTAACATTAAGTACCACCTGCCGACTTTGGCTTTATTTCTGTCACTCCTGTGTAAGTCAGTGAGTAGTTGTAAGTCACAGTAAGTACCAAGTGAGCGGTATGGATGAATTTCTGAATGTAGGTATGTATGTAGTTGAAGGTACTTATGCAGCAGCGGCAGAAGCTACAAACACAAAAACTTTTTTCGTACTTACAACTTACATTAAAATTCTTTTGTACAGGTAGAGAAAATGTTAATGGAAAGTCAATTTTCAGTGTTAATAAGAACACAGTGTGTCTGCGTATTTGTTTAAGAATTTTTGTCACCTTCTGGTTGTTTTGTAATATTGAAAAGAAATTTTTCAAGGCATTTGTAAGTACTCAGCTGTAAGTGTATGTGTCGTAGCCTCTGTTGATTAACAACATCAACGTCATCATAATCATCATTATCATTATCGTCCTCATTGTGAATTGCAAGATTTGTTTAGGTGTGTGTTTTATGTAAATGATTTTAAATTTTTTTTCTACAGATAAATTTATTCATCACGTTTAACTTACAAGCACTTGCCGGAATATTTTATTGTAGTTTATGTATAAAGTATAAAGACAAATGTCTGGTCCATCATAACGCTTCTGATTTGTCCGTTTTTTAGTTATGGGTAGATAAAGCCTTTTAGTAATTATCAGAATTTGATTATTTATACACACAAATTTTTTGCAAAACTGTTTAATTATCTAGATAAGGTCTGTTTTCTAAATACAACTTACAAAGCGGAACTTTTTAGTTTGTCTAGACAAGTTATCAGGTTATTAATTAAATTTTTTTTAATCAATCCCACCATATACCAAAACGTTCGATGTTAATTCACAGAAAAAATTATTAAATCACCAAATTTGTTCTAAATTCATAATATCAAGCAAACAAGTTGTTGATTTTGCACCTATTACCAAAATGATTATATTGATTACTACAAATTTTAAAATTTTAAAAAAATATTTTCAATAAAAAATATCTTTAATTTTAATTAAAAAGGTGATCAAAAAACTTTGTCATTTCAAACAATGTGTTAATTTATTTAAATAAATATTGACAATTCCCAACAACAATTCTACATGTTTAAATTATTTTATTTTAAACGGAAAACGTCATATAAGATTTTTTGTTATTTAATTTAAATTTTAATTAAAAATTTATTTCAAAACAACTAAAATGTTAATTAAATCAAAATTAAATTTTAATTTTCTTTCAACTAAAAAAATAATTAATTCAATTATCACATTAATTAAAATTAAATACTTTTTAAACTATTTTTTTAATTGATAAAACACTTTTTTCTGTGTTTTAAGTAAAACAAAAAATTTTCAGAGAATTATCTTAATATTTCTTATTATGATAAAAAGGTCTATGACAATAATGTGTGAAAAAAATATCGGTAAAATGCTTGCCACGGCTTCGATGGCATACCTCTATCCGATGGTCCATATTTTTAATGACTCTTTGACATAGTTGAGGCTCAATGTCGTTAATGTTCCGAATTATCTCATCATTAAGCTATTGAATTCTTATTGGCTTATTGACGTACACTTTTTCTTTTAAATATCCCCAAAGAAAGAAGTCCAACTGTGTCAAAACACATGATCGTGGCGGCCAATTAACATCGCCATGATCTGAGATACCACGGCCATTGAATTTCGCGAACAAAAGAGCCACGGTCTCGTTGGCTGTGTGGCAAGTGGCACCATCCTGTTGGAACCACATATCGCCCAGGTCCACATCCTTAACTTCTGGCCACAAGTAGTCCGTTATCATCTCGCGATCTCGCGATTGCGTACACCATTCACGTTAACTTCTTGGCCGACCTTATTTTCGAAAAATTACGGCCGTATCGCGAACAACAGCAATGTTTCTGCAGAACGAACTGGTGGAGCATGCACAGGTGTTTTCACATATCCTACAGACCTGGTTTGCTGAAATTTGGGCACGATTCTCCCGATTGTGGACACCTTTGGTCGATAATGCTGACCAAAAAAATCTCAAAGTTCATGAAATGCATTTTGATTTGAATGCCCATTTTCGTAAAAGGCTTCAACAATCGTAACACGCTGCTCAATTGTATACGGCTCCATTGTTGAATTTGCCAAACACTGTAACAAAGAAATGTCAAATTAAGTTGCGCAAAAAACTTGATGTTAAGGGGGGGTCACAATTAACATCGCACATTATGGTTGGACCACCCTTTAATTAATAAATCAATTTTTCTACAGTTCTCTAACTTTTAATAAAAATTTAAAGTCTTAACTCTCACTTTTAACCTGAATAAATTCAAGTCGAATTTTCACCTTCCCATAATCTATTTTCCTAGTTCCAACGCAATCCAATGCATTAGTAGGGGTCAGTCATCCCCTAGCAGAATAAACAATAATTTTCCTATTGACTGTTCAACCGTTTCGAACGTAAACGTTGGCATAGAATACTTCGATGAAAAACAATCACTTTATTTTACTATAGTCGTTTACGATTACGTTCTTAATTGTTGAACAGGCGTTTAAATATATTTCTAATTTTCTTTTTACCAGTTTCTCAAACTTCCACACAATATTTTACGTTACTTTTTTTTGTCAATTTAATTAAACCTCAACTCAATTCGTCACATGGAATAATTTTCTTCAATATAACGATTTTACTAAGATGTACCTTTTGGGCAAAATCTTTTGTTAAATCGAAAACAGAACACCAAAAAGTTGATTTTTTCATTCCCACAGCCCAATTTCTTCTATATATTTATCTTCTATTTTTGGCAGCAGTTTTACAAGCATATATGTATGTAAATCTCGTAAGACGATTAAAACTGAGGACGGAAAGATTCTTAGACATTTTAGTTTAAGCATTTAAACCAGCTTTTTTAGTTTTTCATTTAAATTAAAAAATCTTTTATTATCCAATCCCTCAAATACATCCTTGAAACCCAAAGAACAGCAATTCCTTGAAGTTGTCACAAAATTTCCCTTCAAAATAACAAAAACTTTTAAAGTTTTCTAAAAAAAAAAGTGAATTTTGTTACGATTACCAGAATTAAAAAAGTAAAAAAGCAAAAAGCCAAAACAACTCTGTATACAGAATAAATCTGGAAATTTGTATAGTTTTGGTTGCCATTTTTAACAGATGAAAACAAAAAAAAAGAAAAAAATCAAAAATAATTTGATGTATTGCTAAGTTTTTTTTTTAAATATACATATAAATTGTACTTTAAACAATAGCTTTACCGTTACTGTGTATTTATTTTCAAGACTTTTTTTGAACATTTTGTGGCCTAGTTTTAGAACGAATATAAAAAAAAAATCATATTATTTTTATTTTTAGAAATTAAATGGAATTGAGAAAAAGGAAATTTAAATTTACAGAGGCACAAATGCACATTTATGTTTATTTAATTGAGCCAATTAAAAGTTTTTGGGTTTGATTATACACACACACAAAAAGGAATGGGCTTCAATTAAAAAAAAACATTAGAAATAAAAAAATTCCTGGCCATAAAGTAAAACAGGAATTTTTTCGATAATTAAAAATAATTACAAAATGTAATTTATTATTACAGTTTTATTTCCTTTTTCTTTCTTTTTTTTAAATACAAAAAAAGGAAGTTAAAAATGAATTGTTATACAGCACATTATAACGACTTACAGTGCTGAAAAAAAACACACCACCTTAAAATAAAGTTTCATATTTCAAGTAAAAACTTGAAATTAGTCCATGTGTTACTATTATAATCCACGTAAACAGTTTTTTATAAAGGTTATTTTACTGGATACGATGCATTTAGTTTTTGATGCTTTAGACTTGAGCCATATGTGGTTTCAACAGGAATTGAATTATTGAAAACCAAATTTGGCGAGCGAGTTATTTCACGAAACGGTGTTCGTGATTTATGTGCCATTTTTACAACACAGACGATTAATATGAGTGGTAAAATGAATACGAAAATCACTCAAAATACTGAGTTTTTTTTCATATAAATTTTCTGAATTGTGAAATCCGCTCTTTAACCTTTTTATTTTTTGGGTAACATTAAATCGCTAGTCTATGCCAACAAATCAACAACGTAAGAGAAGCTGCTGATATTTCGGCCGGTTAGTGCTTCAAGTCATGAAAACTTCGATTAAGCGTATGATCTTGTGCCAGTGCTTTAATGGCAGACATTTAAAAGATGTCGTGTTTTATAAATACACTAGCGGACCCGGTCCGCGTTGCTGGCCCTAAACAAACATTAGTGTTGTATTACCAGACGATTTAAATTGATATTTAAACGAAATTTACAGCCTTTAAATAAAAATCCATGAAACCGCATTCTCTGGCAAAATTTCATGTCAAACTGCATGCAAAACATCGTTCATCCCCAGTTCTGTTTCATCATTATAATATTATAAATTAAAATGTTGTTCATATACATATGTTTGATTTACATTTGATTTGAAAATACATATGGTTGTATGTATGTATATATATTCTGTGAATCTTACGAAAAAAGTGAGCGTAAAAGTGGGCGGGGCAACATTTTCTTTCCGCATGGCGATCATTTTAAAGAAAAAATCGTTCAAATCGGTCAAGCCGTTCTCAAGTTATGGATTTTGCCACGCCCCTCTGCCCCCAGACCGAAAATCAGAAATCAGACTTCACAGTGTCACCCACCTGAATATTCTGAAGATTCCCTGAAAATTTCATCAAAATCGGCCTAGCCGTTTTGGAGTCCATACGTTACATACACACATGCATACATACACACATCCTATTTTATATATATAGATAGATAAAGATAATGGCACCGAGTGTACATTTATTTGGAATACAAATTATTTAAGTAATTAACCCAGACGTCCTTTTATTTACAAAAAAGAAGAACATTTATTGCTTTTAATGAAAACCCTAATGTAATGCAATTTGACATATTTACCTTAAAGTCAGCAAAAAAGGAAGTTCATATTTTGAAACATTTGCGCGCATAAACTTTCTTTAATTCTCTTTTGAAATTACACACTAAGTTTGCATTACAATAAAAGTGATTACAAATATTTAAAAAAAAAATCGTAAATAGTCCTACCGCAAAAATAGCTTAAGCGACATAATTATCAATTTTAGTTTTTTTTATAAATTAATTTATTGGCAACATTTGCATCATCTCCTTAAATTTCATGGTCACATAAGGTACCGTTACGATTGTATAGCAAAAACAGTTTTAGCTTAAGCGCCAACCTTCATACCTTTTTATAAAATTTAATATAAAAAAAAACTTTCTCCTGTAAAATTGTGTTTTTGTTGCTCAAGCTTTTTTTGCGGTATGGGCTCGATATTTCGATTTTATGATAGATGTCAAAATTTTAACGGTCCCTGCTTTTTTGCGATCAAAGAAATGTTTAAGTTTTACTTAAGAATGTTATTTACAATATGTCTTACTGCTAATGCAATAACAGTGCATTACTCACTGTTAACACTACCCTAGTGATAATGCACTATTCATGATGTGCTTTAATAATAATGCAAAAGCAATGCATTAGTGGGCCTACACTATTTTAAAAATAGTGCATTATTCTGCCAAGAAAATAACGTTGTGCGAAAAATAGTGCATTGTAAGTGTTAAAGTTAATGGCAATGCAAAAAGCTCGCATTCCCATTGATTACGTTTAATTCAAAAAGATTAGCAATACATTAGAATATATGCATTGCAAATGATTGTCCCAGGTCTGGTGGCCATAAAATGAAACTTTTGTTTTGTAGCATTTAAGTATTTTGTTTGCGTTCTCTCTTTTTTTCTTCTTCTTCCTCTCGATAATAAAATCACAAAAACTGCTTGTACATGAAACAAGTTACACTTTTCCATTCTTTACAGAGGAAGAGCCAAAAAGATTATTAGAGTCCCCTAATTATATCTCAACAAAACAGCCAAGAGGGACTTTTCCTTCTAAAGTTTAAGGTAAAGCATGATCCATTTCAAGAGTCCCTACTTTTTTAAAGAAAAAAACACAGAAAATTCAAATTTAATGGGGAATGTTTATTATCATTTGAAAGAACATTCTTTGGCATTTATTTTTTGAAGATTATGTCTAGCAAATGTTGGCCGTTGCTACGTCGCAGCTGGTCCATCCGTTGAGTCTTTTCGACTGGTAACTGTCGAATGACACGCGTGATGTTTTCGTCCAAGGCCTGAATCGAAGCGGGTTTGTCCGCATAAACTTTAGACTTTACATAACCCCACAGGAAAAAGTCTAACGGTGTGATATCACACGATCTTGGTGGCCAATCGACCGGCCCAAAACGTGAAATTATGTGCTCACCGAAGTGTTCTCTCAATAAATCAATTGATTGATGCGATGTGTGAGAAGTGGCGCCGCCTTGCTGAAACCAAATATCGCCGACATCACGGGCTTTAATTTCAGGCATCAAATTGGACGTGGTCTAATATTCGGTCGAATATTATCCAATAATGAATGCTGGGTCTCAAAATGGGTGATGGTGTTGGGAATAGTACGCTCAGTAGGCCGGTTATGTTGACCATAAGTTGAACGAAGTGCACGAAAAACGAAAAAAAGCTAAAGAAAATTATAAATTCATCAAAAAAAATTATACTATACGAATAAATAAGAAAAATCGACAAAAAAAACATCTTCACAAAGGATTTTCATACAAGAAGTGCTTGAAGAAAAAAAAAAAAAAAAAAAAAATCATACAAAATTAAACCTCACTAATAAAATAGTGTGATTTAAAAATAATTTAAATTCGAAATAAAGCCGAAAATTATAAATTAACAACAAAAATATATATGGTGTAAAAATTATGTAATAAAGTAGAACGATTTGTAAACGTTGTTCAGGCGTAAATCTTTCTATTATGAAATGCCAAACAATACTTAACAAACATAACATGGCAGCATGACACGAATCACACGTGATCTGTCAAATCTATATACTAGAATCACCCACATTACACATTATTATATACCAGCATTTAACCCGCTACTTCGTTAGCGTCTCCTTTTCTTTCGTGGACATATTTTTACGCCAAAGTTTATGTTTCTATGCTTTGACTTGTTTAAATGCTACCATGTAACCCGCTACTTTTCTCATTACTGCATTTTACTTCGTTTGCACTAAAAAACAAGTTAAAATGCTATATTCGGCTGTGCCGAATCTTTGATACATATTTTGATATATATTATTTTTGATATATATTATTAACTAAGCTTCACAAAAACGAGCGTCAGCGTTAAAATTAGTTGCGGTTTAGACATGAATTAAATTATTGACCGACAATAAGAAAATTGTATGCGTTTCTTGTTAGGACTTTGAACATGCTTGAGTAAAATATCATTATTCGTAAAAGTTTTAGCCGAACTAAAATAATTTTTAGGAGGGTAATTTGTATTGGACCTATGGTAAATTATGGCCCAATCATCCCAAAATTCTGAAAACTGATTTCTAGTATTACAAAATATAAATTGGAATAAATTTCAATACAGCAGTGTAATTAGTTTTAGCGTTAACAGAAAATTTCACAAATTTGCATGATATTTTTTCTGGCCATATGAATTTAAGTAAGACATTTTACCGCAATATCTATATCTGTGATGGTTTAAGGCGAATTTTATTATTTTCCCAAAGTGAGCTTTATTTGGTTTTAGGCGCAAAAAACTGTTTTCCGAGAGTAGGGTTTATATGTGGCCTAGGGTAAATTATGGACCAACCTTCACGAACTTTGGCAATGTGATTTCTCGTCCTATAAAACTGTGACGTACCGAATTTAAGTATGCTAGCGTTATTTATTGCGGTTTTAGGCGTACTAAACTGTTTTCCGGCAGTAGGGTTTATATGGGGCCTTGTATAAATTATGGACCGATCTTCAAAAAATTTTACAGTGTGATTTCTGGTCCTATAAAACTGTGACGTACCAAATTTAAGTATGCTAGCGTTATTTATTGCGGTTTTAGGCGTACTAAACGGTTTTCCTCGAGATGGGCTTATATGGGGCCTATGGTAAATTATGGACCGATCGTCACGAAATTTACCAGTATGATTTGCAGTCGTACAAACCAAATTCGAGCATTTATGTTAGTTTTTGTATCAAAATTTTCAATTTTTTCAGGGTGGTGGTTCCACATTTTGATTCATAGTTCTGATCCTACTGAACCGATGTTGCTGGATTTCAATCCGAAATTGCTTAGGATAACTACAAGCAATTTGAGACCAAGTTTGTTCTTTTCTTTTGCGTTTTTCGAAAGTGAGCGTGTTTTCAACAGACGTACAGACAGACGGACATGGCTAAATCGACTTAGAATTACTCAAGGAGCCAGAATATATATACTTTATGGGGTCTTGGATGTAAAATAAAAAAGTTTCACACGGAATGACAAACTTAGTATACCCTCATTCACCACAGTGGTGGTGGAGGGTATGAAAACCAAAGCAAACAACAGCTTTTGACATACGGACCGCCATATTTTTGAAATGATAATTTTTGACAACTTATGATAGTGCTGCCAGAAGTTTTTTGTGTTGCCAGAATAAATTTTTGGAAAAATAGCACATTTGCACCGAAAATAAAAGTGGTATGCTCACAATCAATCATAATATTCACTGAAAATTTGCATAGTGCAATTTGCACAATGACCATCGTGATTATCCTTAAAGTTTAAATTCCTGTCCTTAGAAGTAATATAAAAATAAACAATGAGCCTTATTACGGTTCTCGATGTCTAAAACACCTCTGTAGTAGATTAAAGTAACACACAACCTGTGTTCTTTAATCTCCTACAAAATTCGACTTACGTTGTTATCGACATCGAGAACCGTTATAAGGCTGAATATGTATATTGAGACAACAATAAAAAATATAAAACTTTCTGAACGAAATTTTTTATCTTATTTCAAAAAAGCAAATTTTTGTATGTGTGTGTGTTTGCAAGCAAATTTAAAACACTTTTTAAACACTTAAATCCTAAAAATTTAGAAAAAAAAATGTATATTGTTTATATCTACACAAAACTACCTTTAAAATGATAAATGTTTCATTAAAATCGGTGGACGACAAGATAATCAACTACAAAAAATTGTTCACGTATATATATATATATATATATATATATATATATAAGATTCCGAAAGAGATGTAAAACCTGAGAGAGAATTGTTAAAGTATTGATTTTGTGTAAATGGTAGTTGTAGTTTTTGTTTTTTTTTTTTTACTCAAACATTATTTGTTATTAAATACAAAGATTTTTAGTACTTACTTCTTAATAGAAATTTTTTTTAAAAAATTTTAGATGGACTTACCTGGAATGGAAAGTAAAAAGATATATGTTAGTTATTATATAATATAAAAATTTGGCTTATAACAGATTGAACTAATAAACAGCCAAAAGTCTGAATGTGAAAATCGACTCATTTTTAGTAAGAAGTGTTAGTACCAAGTAAGAAGTTTTAGTAAAAGGGACTGGAGAGCAAAATTCACTAGCTGAAGGTAAGAATTTCGATGGAGATAGTCTCTGATCGATTGCAATCGATCGTAGTGTGCGGAAAGCTTTTTAAGGGAAGAAAAATAGCAAAATTCTGGATAATGTTCAGTTAATCGCAGTCCAGCTTTTTGTTCCATAACAGTATTCACAAACCACTTCCGTTGCGTAACACATGTATAGAACATATGAAATAATGAAAAATTGTTCAAAAGCATTATCAAAATTTTTGCTTATATTTCTCAAATATATTTTAAGGGTTAAAGTTAAATTGCAATAAAAAATGGAAGATGCTATCTGAAATATTACTTTTTAATTAGTGGGTAATTTCATGTCAAGTCGACCAAGATTGGGACCTGACCCTTTCGATTTGAATGAACTTTGGTGTGATGGTTCCTTTCATCCTATAAGGAACATATCGCACTTATTCCTCGAGAAAGAGTCAACTCAAAATTTATAAATTTTCAGTAGAGAAAAAAAACTTTTTTTTTATATGTACATATTCTTATATTACAAATGGGGATAAAACTGCATTTTTTGGGCAAAATACTAGACAAATAGATCTAAGATTTTTACAGTGGGTAGATATGGCCACTGTTTATCGTTTTCTTGCAAAAGGTGAAAATTTAAAAATTTTGAGTTGACGCATTTTAGAGGAACAAATGCGATAAATTAATGAAAAAAATATAAAAAAAAAATTTTTTTTTTCAAAAGTCATATTCAAAATGTCATAATTTCGCTGAATTAACCAAATGTGTTGAGTTTATTTTTTCAATATCTCAAAAACTACTGCGCATACCAAGATGATTTGTATTAAAAAAATTTTTTTTTTTTAAATTATAATAAGATATGAATTTTTCTTCTTTGCAGTAAAAAATAATCCTAAAATAAAATTTTAATATTGTAATTTGGGCAATAAGTATTTATTAAATCTGGTTTGTGTGATTTTAGGTGTTTGAAAAAACGACATTGATAATAAAGTTTTTTATGTTTATTTGTTGCATTTTTTGTTGGAGCTCAATGTTGTCACGTTACATCTCCAAGAAATGAAATAAGTTTTATACATTATTTGGCTTCGCTCGGATATAAGCACCTGAACAAAGCGCTCCAGAGAACTATTGCCACATTCAAAAGCATCTTCGTTGTCAAGGACTCAAAGTGAGTGCTGGCGCTGATCGAAAATTGCCCGGGATAGCTTTTAACAAGCTAAATTTGGTACCATTTCAGTTTCTAGATTTTCCATCCCCCACCAAATTACGGCCATCGATATCGATCGAAATTTCCATTTCGATTGTATTGTAATTTCGATCGATATCGAATGCCATACTAAGTCACCAGGTCTAATTAAAATTAAAATTGTTGGAATGTAATTTAGTGGTGTATTTATTTTATTCTTTCTTTTTTTTAAGCCAGTCTACTGTTCCGCTTTTTATTGATAGATCATTTATTTTATTGTTATGAAATGATAATTATTTTTTTTTTTAATTAGTATTTAAATTCTTTTGTTTTAAAATTTTGCTATTTATTACTTATTTTTGTGGCGAAAAAAAAACCTTTTGTCTATAAAAAAAATCCGCTTTGTATTGGGGTATCTGATATATCATAATGCACTTATAGAACCCTACATAAGGAATTTTGATCGTTTTGTTATTTGCTACATTCTTAAGATCTGTCTTAAGTACTTGTTTCCCAAGTATGGAGATTTTGTTTTCCAAAACTCAACAGCTTTCACACAAGCACA
The DNA here is from genome assembly GCA_943735925.1 of Pollenia amentaria. Taxonomy (NCBI): domain Eukaryota; kingdom Metazoa; phylum Arthropoda; class Insecta; order Diptera; family Polleniidae; genus Pollenia; species Pollenia amentaria. The sequence goes on along the minus strand of OX031006.1, from coordinate 219,161,066 downwards.
ATTCCCTTTAAGATTTATATACATTTTTAACTGATCTCGCCTGAATTTTTTTTTTTTTAATTCTCCCAATATCTTGCACACAGACACAAAATATACATCAAAGTACCCACTGCACTTTATATAAATGTTTCTTCAATTTAAAAATAGAAATTGAAAAGAAAATGCAAAACCACACAAGTGTTTTTCCTTCTACTTTGTCTAGTTTATTTTTATAGCTACACTTTTTCCTTCTTCTTTATGTGACACTCGAAAGTATAGAAAAAAGTGCCTCCAGTAAAGAAAATAAGTTGCACAGAAAAAAAAATAGAAATTTTTTTAAGATGTTCTGTTGCAAGTGCTGATGATGTTGCTTAGAAAAGAGCCAAACCAAACCAAAAAAAAAAAAATGTGGTTGATGATGGCAGAACTGGAGCTGCCAACGCAGATAAAAATAAAAAATTTCTTCTTTTATTTCACATCGTTAGAGTAGAAAGGAAAATAGTATTTATGCTGAAACATGAGGACACTTCAGCCAAAAAATAATAATAATCATAATGATACTTTGGTGTTAAAAAAATAAATAATACTCTTTCATATTAAAGATTCAAATTTAATAGTTTGAAGGTTTGGCTCTTTATAGAATTTTAAATTGTTCGCGTTATTTTAGTAAAAGGCAAAAATATAGAAAAAAATTGTTGCCTTTATTTTTGGTGGCCATCAACCACCACCAGAAAAAAACCATTTGCTTTAATAGCTCTTGATATAAAAAAATATTACAATCATTAACGTCATTATCATAAATTTCAATTTTTCGTTTTTTTTTTCAACATCATCGTTTGGCTCATCATGAGACGATCTCTTTGTAGAAAAAAAAATTTTTTTTTTTTTTAATTTAATTCAGTAAAAACCAAAAAAAAAAAAGCACTTGTAAACTGAAAAAAAGCCATTGACCGCTTTGTATAGATTCAACTCGCTACATTTTGTTTAGATGAAAAAAGAAAACAATATTTTACGAAAAATATTGATTAAATTTAATTAAATGCCACAAATTGAAGGCATCACTAAAAATGTTTTTAAAATTCCAAACATTTCAGACGTTTCAATATAATTAAAATAATTTTGCAAATGAAATTTATTTCCTCTTTGGATACATTTAATAAGGAAAAGCACTATTAAAAAATAAGAATCTTAAATAAATCGGATTATATGCAACTAGTGCAGCTTTTCAGGCAATCAGTGTTGCCAATGACTGTGTCCCAAATTAAAGATTTGAAGCAAAATTACACACACAAAAACAAAAAGTAGCTTTAATAGAATGAGTTATCTATTTTATGCAAAAGAATTTTATTACTTGATTAATTTATTACTTATATGTACCTTTACAAATATATTTTATTATTTAATAAAACATTAGCTGCCGTATTCATAAAAATATATATAATTTAATAAAGGTTTACTAAACCAATTTTCTATGTGAATTTCACTTAAAAAACAATTGCTAAATTTAATAATCGTTTATGAATACGGGGGTAGGAATTAACCACTTAGATTCTTAAATCTATAGAATTCACACACTTTTTATACCCTCCACCACCACTGTGGTGAATGAGGGTATACTAAGTTTGTCATTCCGTGTGAAACTTTTTTATTATGCATCTAAGACCCCATAAAGTATATATATTCCGGCTCCTTGAGTAATTCTAAGTCGATTTAGCCATGTCCGTCTGTCTGTGCGTCTGTCCGTCTGTTAAAAACACGCTCACTTTTGAAAAACGCAAAAAAAAGAACAAACTTGGTTTTAAATTGCTTGTAGTTATCCTAAGCAGTTTGGGATTGAAATCCAGCAACATCGGTTCCGTAGGATCAGAACTATGAATCAAAATGTGGAACCACCACCCTGAAAAAATTGATAATTTTGATACAAAAACTCACATAAATGGTTTATTAATGCACGGAATGACATAACATTTTGCTCGAATTTGGTTTGTACGACTGCAAATCATACTGGTAAATTTCGTGACGATCGGCCATAATTTACCATTGGCCCCATATAAGCCCATCTCGAGGAAAACCGTTTAGTACGCCTAAAACCGCAATAAAAACGCTAGCATACCTTAATTTGGTACGTCACAGTTTTATAGGACCAGAAATCACACTGTAAAATTTTTTGAAGATCAGTCCATAATTGACACTAGGTCCCATATAAATCCTACTCCCAGAAAACAGTTTAGTACGCCTATAACCGTAATAAATAACGCTATCATACTAAAATTTGGTACGTCATAGTTTTATAGGACCAGAAATCACACTGTAAAATTTGTTGAAGATCGGTCCATAATTTATACAAGGCCCCATATAAACCCTACTGCCGGAAAACAGTTTAGTACGCCTAAAACCGCAATAAATAACGCTAGCATACTTAAATTCGGTACGTCACAGTTTTATAGGACGAGAAATCACATTGCCAAATTTCGTGAAGGTTGGTCCATAATTTACCCTAGGCCACATATAAACCCTACTCTCGGAAAACAGTTTATTGCGCCTAAAACCAAATAAAGCTCACTTTGGGAAAATAATAAAATTCGCCTTAAACCATCAAAAAAAATTCATATGGCCAGAAAATATATCATGCAAATTTGTGAAATTTTCTGTTAAAGCTAAAACTAATTACACTGCTGTATTGAAATTTATTCTAATTTATATTTTGTAATACTAGAAATCAGTCTTCAGAATTTTGGGATGATTGGGCCATAATTTACCATAGGTCCAATACAAATTACCCTCCTAAAAATTATTTTAGTTCGGCTAAAACTTTTACGAATAATGATATTTTACTCAAGCATGTTCAAAGTCCTAACAAGAAACGCATAAAATTTTCTTATTGTCGGTCAATAATTTAATTCATGTCTAAACCGCAACTAATTTTGATGCTGACGCTCGTTTTTGTGAAGCTTAGTTAATAATATATATGTATTTATCATATATAGAGCTCACTCCTGTCGGTGGAGGGTATTAAAGATTCGGCACAGCCGAATATAGCACTCTAACTTGTTTTTATTGATTCGCGCAAATAAAAAATGCCAAAAAAAATGACAATCAAATATGAAAGTTTATGTTCAACATTATTTCCTTAAAAAATGTTTGAGCAATTATTTCACAATATGTGTGCACATAAATATTTTTGCGTTCTACACACGGACATATGGGCATATCGAGTCATTACCGCAAAAATGATCAAGCGACAAAAACAAAATTTAAAGGAGGTTTTTTTATTATATTTTATAAAAATTTTGAATGAAAATTAACCTAAAATTGTTTTTTCTATAAACTTGTAACGGTACCTTCCATTTTAGGAGATGATGCAAGTGTTGTCAATAAGTTTATTTATTAAAAAAAAAAAAAACGAAAATTCAAAATGATGCCGCTGAAATTTTTTTGCGTTAAGGACTAAATATGTTGACAATGAAATTTGTCAGGTCAGTACAAAAATATTTTAAGGTTTATTGCTCGTATAGACCTCATGAAAAATTTCTTTATACGTTTTTTGTTCGAAAGTTAAAAAAGTCTGGGTTTAAAAAACAAGTTTGACTGCGATAGATTCAAAAATTGGCAAAAAATCAATGTTCGAAAAGAAAAACTGGACTGCCAAAAATTAATGAAAAAATATATACCAAAGTAAAATTACACACAGATTGGCAACACTAAAGACTATGTACTTGCTGAGAAATGAATGGATATCAAATGATCTTTTTCGTGACCTTAAGCTAAGAATTTATAAAATCTGCTTTACCTTCCCTCCTCTATGGATGTCTAGAGGTCTGAATAAATACGCCACAAGAAGGTTCCAAACATTTGAAGCTCTTGGCCAAACTCGATGCCCTGCTTTGAGCTTCTTTACACGACAAGGTGAAATTCGGATGGATTGGCTCAGATCAGCAAACACAATCGCAAAGACCGCTCTGATTTATAAACCACAATGTTCCCGTCGACGAGGATGCACAAAGGCAACCTGGCTTGGTTAGGTAAAGCAACCATCATCATCCCCATTTACATAGAACAAAGCTGTATAAATTTGCTCCTATATACTTATGTATATTATAAAGTTATGAAACCAGTGCACTAAAGTTTAATAAAGCAATTAAAATTGTTCACAATTTAATAAACAAAAGCACGGCAAGTTTTTTTGCACTAGATATTGATATAGAACATCCTATATACATAAAATTAAAACTGCGCCTTAAATTCTACTCTAAAAATATTTAGTTCAATTAAGTTAAGCTTAAATAAATAAAAGTCCTACATTCGGCTATTCCGATAAGAACAGAAGTTTTTAAAAATACCGTTCTTTAGATATCTCTCCTATTCCGTCCACATTTTGTCGAATGTTGCGTATTGATAACCAAGATGCTTCTACCTTATTTGGAAATTTTGGCTCTTGTCGTTCTCCAGATATACAGAAATCTTAAATTTCTTTGTACGGGAAGGGCCACGCCCTCATCGTCAATCCCGCCCATATTTTTCGAGAGGTTATGTATTTATAACCCAGCTGTGGACAATCTGCCTCTTTCCATTATTAAGATATAAATAAATCTTTTTTGTTCCACGCCCACCTCTTCTATCCCGAATTAATTTTGCCGGATGTTGCGTATTGATAAACAAGATGCTTCTACCCAATTGGGAAACTTTGGCTCTTGCCGTTCTTTTGATATGCAGAACTCTAATATGTTCCACATATTGTCGGATGTTAATTATGATAACCAATATAAGTGTACCTAATATTAAAACTTTGGCTCTTGCCTTTTTTTTCTCCCTTTTACGTTTCTCCCTTACAAACCTGCTTCGTTGGAAGCTCCATTTTTTATTGGGTACCTAGTTCCCATCATATCTGCGGTCTTCGGAAAACCCATATCAACGTAGACACGGAGAGACGGACATCGTTAAATGAATTTCGCTACTCATAAGGACCCAGATTATATATACTTTAAAGAATCAATAAAGTAAAATTTACATTCGAAATGACAAACTGATACCCTTTTTACCCGCGGTGGAGGGTATAAAGAGAGTAATTTTTAGGATTTCATTATTTTGATCATAACTCGGCCATTTTTTCTAGATTTATATATCGAGTGTTAAGGAAAACATTTTTCCTTTAATTGGGTTATAAAATTTGCGTACTTTTAAAAAAAAATATCTTTTGATCATAACTCTTTTGTTTCTGGACCGATTTTACCGAATTTTTGGGAAGTATGTTTTGCTAAAAATTTCCGATCTTTTCCTTCGTTGAACAGTGCAAAAACTAGATAAAAGTAAGAAGAAAATTCTCTCTCCTCTCTTCCTTATATTCTTTCGCAAGTACGCTTACTCTACAATCATACCAATCCTTAAAATATAATTAAGCCAATCACAAGCGTTCGCTTAAGGCAGTGACCTCCTATACACAAGTTTTCATAGATCAATTGTTTTTCCTATAAATGTTCCTTTTCTCTTTTATTATTAAAGACAACACATGCGCAAGTAATTTTGCTGTACATACACTCGATTTTAAGCCTCTCCTTAAAGTGCACACGTCCACACCAAAAACATAATTTAAATATAATAAACACCTCTTAAACGAATAAAAAAATTTAATTTTCCAACCCAAGTTAAAATTGTGTTTAATTACCAAAAGAAAAGAAAATAATAAAATAAACTCCAGACTTGCTCTAGAAAACATGCTGTAACATCAATTTTATAACGCCCCTAAAAGTCTACTTTGATCTTCCATCACTCACATACTCCACAAACATTTGTTCCATAGGAAAATCAACACTTGTAGCCTTATTAATATCGTAAAATAAAATTTTTTTTTCATTTAATCTAAAAATAAAAAAAAAATCAATAAACACTTCATTATCGTTATTTCAATTAAAGCCAAAAAAAAAATTTTTTTTTTTTCAAAAAATGCGTACAATTTTGTTGAAAACATCGCAAAATATTATTATAGCAATTGAAAATTTTGCCATTAACAATTTTTGCATTTAAAACCATATTAAATAGATATTTCATTAAATATTTCAGAAATAAAATGGAATTTGTTAAACCATTTGCAATTTGTGCATAATTTATGCTAAAGTATTTTTTTTTTTTTTTTTAATTTTAAATGCAAGCGAATTAACGTCAAACAAATAAATTTGTGTTAAACCGCAACACTGTTGTCATTTACAGTGGTTATTCTATAATTTGTCGTTTTGTTTGAAAGTGAATTTTTTGATTTATGCAGAAAATCTGGTTAGAGAACACACTTCAATTAAAAGTAGACTTTCAATTTGTTTGGGTGTAGGAGCTTCAAAGCAGGAAACCTTAAAATTGGGGATAGAGTTAGAGGTATTATTTGTTGCAGATCCATGTTAAACTTAAGGGGAACTTGCAGATCCATTGATACAAAGATAACCGGAGATTTAACTGCGCTAAGATAATGTCTTGTTTTCGGTGAAATCAGAAGATTTTGTTGAACTATTAGTTACTAAAACCAAGTCAGGGTATAGGAGGATAGCTGCACCTAAGACAATAAACCCGTAGTGAACGATCAACGAATCGCCAGATTGGTGGAGGTGGTGTCACACATTAAATATTGATGTTATGTTATGTTCGCACTAGTCTTCGGATTATTCGCTATCAGATTGTATTACTTTTTTGGATTTGTTTTGACAGTTTTTCTTCTTTTTCTTTTTAAAGCTGCAAAAACTTTTCCTGTACATTCAAAAGGTTTTCTAAACCCATACTCGTTCCTCCCACAATTTTGCGAATAACCTTCTTCTTATCAATATTTTTTGATACCATTTTTTTTTTATTCCAATAATTTTGTATACCCTCCACTACTACTGGTGGAAGGGGGTATACTCAGTTTAACATGCTGTGTGAAAATTTTTTCATATTACTCTAAGACCCCATAAAGTAAACATATTCTGTGTCCTTGAGAAATTCTAAGTCGATTTAGCCATGCCCATCTGTCCTGCCGTCTGTCTGTCTGTTGAAATCACGCTCACTTTAAACGACTCAAAAGAAAAGAAGAGTATTAGTGTCAAATTATCTCTAGTTTTCATTAGTCATCGTCAAGACTTGCAATTTTTGTTGCAGCAATTTTTGAGTTTATTTGCGAGAGGGGTAAGAAGATCTGAGTTTCATGTACTCTGCAATTCCGTTTTGTGTTTTCATTCTAACACTTCTTAACTTGAAGTTGGCTGTAGGTATATTTGCATTTATATATAAAATATAAAAGGAAGAAGAGGAAACACAAGATAAATATACAAAAATTGCAAAACAATAATTACATAATATGGACACTAATGCAATTTCAAATCAGAATTTTTAATAATTTCAGCTACAAAAATTGCAAGTCTGGACGATGACTAAGCCGTTTGGGATTAATATCCAGCAAAATCGGTTCAGCAGGATACAAGTTCTGAATCAAATTGTGGAACAACCATCCCAAAATATTTATAATTTTGTTAAAAAAAATTTACATAACTAGTGGCAAAATATATATATTGTTAAAAGATTTTACATAAATTCGTTCTATATGACTACAAATACATAGCAAGAAATTTCATGAAGATCGGTCTATAATTTACAATAGGCCGCATATAGAGCCCACTCTCGGATAGCACTTTAGTACGTGAAAACCCGTAACGAACAATGCTATTATAATAAAATTTGGCAAGTCATAGTTTTATAAGACTAGAAATTACACTGTCAACTTTGGTGAAGATCGGTCCTTAACTTACCTTAGGTCCCATATAAAGCCCATTCCTGAAATACTCTAATACTCGGTGGAGGTATCACTCTAACTGGCTTTAACTTTAATTTACTTTCTTTACATTTTCGCTTGCTTGCTTTTCTTTGTTAATGTTATTTTTTGCTCGTTTGTTAGTGTTTTGACAGCTTATAATGACGAAAATTTTGCAATTAACCCTGGAACGCTTAACCCCGGCTGTGAGCCGCAACGAATGTTATTTTTATGTATTTTAATATCATCGTGTGCAATTAACAGCACGAGCTTTCAAACGATAGCAGTATTCTATCGGATGAGCTTGTGAACGGACGTTCATTGCAAAAAAGGATTTTGGGAAGGAGATATACCACTTCGAGTTGACTGGGAGGCGAAGTTATGCTTTAATGGTATTTTTCTGCCTATAAGTTCTTAATAAATTCATACTGCCGAGGACCAGTAAACAAACTCAGAACCACAAATAAAGTAACGGAAAAGGTCAGTGTGCAATTAATGTCCACCAAAGAAGACCGTATGAGTTTTTACTATTGCTCAAAATCCAATAAAAAGTACTGTCTGGAACTTTCTATGGATAAAAAGGTCTGAAATATTTTTTATGTACAAAACAAAATATAAATGATGTGATAAAACTTGTTATATTTTGTGAAACTTAGTACTCTGAGCTATAAAAAATAGGCCTTGAAGAATGTAATTTTAAAGCTAATATTTTTTATTTTCCAAAGTAATCTCTTTGTAAAAAAAACTTAAAGTGTTTTTAGTGAGCCTTTTATTGACTTATAAAACAAATTTATGAACCAATTTTTATTCTATATTTTAATTTACCGCCGTTTAAATATAAGCTCTTTCGGGATAAAAAAAGAGATATCAAAAATTAGAAAAACTCTTATTTCTTTAAAAAAGCCTCACATGTGAGGTTAAGCTTTAAACGATAAAGAAAAAGGTTAAGTTTTCTAGGGTTAAGCTCATAACCGGCGGTTGTATTATGAATGAGAGAGCGAATGATGAAAAACGTTGTTACCCGAATATAGAATTACCCTTTAAGTATACTGATGGACGAAGAATCACTTACCGAAACGCTGAAACGATGCACAGTGTAAGATTTTGCTAATCTGCCCAGCAAAAACTTAACCTACAATGCTACTTTTAATGACTTCCTGAATTCATTACTTTGTAGCTTTATTCGCCACTTTTTACATTATTAGTTATATATAAAACAATAACTTTTTTATTATATCTTACATCAGTCATAATTATACATTACAAAAAAATACTTTGGTGTAATGACTTAAATAAGTTATTATTATATGGTTTTAATAAATTTTTAAAATCAATTTGCAATATATGATATTAATATTTGTTAGATATCCGGTAATATTATAAAATTTTAAGAATAATTTCGATGTGAAATGCATGAATAATCCAAAAATCAATCAAATGCATGTAAATATATACATAAATATGTTCCAAAATTACCAACACAATATATTTTCGTAATAAGAATACTAGTAGTGATATCAATCTAATGTTAACGATGTTTTTTTTTTTTGAAGAACACAATCAGGCCCGTCACAGAAATTGTTCGGAATTGTTTTGAATCCGTATTTTAATTTCAATCGATTTTCGTAATTCCGATAAATTTTAATTTTGTTATTTTTAAGTTAAAGTGTTGCAATATTGTGCAAACCAAAACAAAAACTTTTTCGATCGAAAAATTAAAAGTGATTTCATTCCGAGAAAATTTATCGGTTTTCGTTTTCTGAATAAGCTTTCTCGGAATTAAAAAAACTTTGGATCGAAATCGATTTCCGTGACAGGCCCGTATATTTACATATATAAATGCACACATTGTTATTACAGTGTTAGAGCTATAAATGATTTTGTGCAGCAAAAGCACTGTTTATTAAATATTTTCTTATATTTCGAAAAATTTATTAGTGTGTACATTTTTCAACATAAATTCCATAAGATTTCAGAGCAATTTTAATTAGTGTGTTTTTACCTTTTTGAAAGTTAATTTTAAAGTACTTATTTCTTGTCTCTTTTGGTAACTACATATTTTTAAACAACTTTTAAGGATAAAATAAAGGTATTATTTTTTAGGTTGTTATTGGCCAAATTATAAAGGATTACTTTTGGGACATCGCGAACAAAAATAAGTACTCCTTTCCTCAAGCTCTCATTATATTTGCTGGGTAGCTGGACAAAAGTCGTTTTTTTAAGTTTATTTTGAGTAAATATATTTATCAAATATGAAAGAGCACTTGTAATAAAATAAGAAAATGCAAAAACTTTGCCTAACTTGTCAACAATAACAATATAACGGTACTTTAAACTTGAATATTTTTGAGTGAATTAAAAACAACAAAAACACTTACATGAAATTGCTCATTTTTAAAAGCGTGTAACTTTTTATTGGAATGGAATTATTTAACAATTCTTTTTTTTTTTTTTTGCTATTTCATTTAAATAATTACTCTTTTCGTTTAGTTAAGAAAAAAAAAACTAATTATATAATCGATAAATTTTTTTCTTCATAACGCTTCAACACCAAATTAGTTTTAAACAAACGTCTGAAGTTCCTACTTTAAGGCACATATAAAATTATCTACCGAGATTTGCCGATTAAAACAAAAAGAAACAAATAATGAGTGATAATACCGAGACATTTTTGATATATGGCTTAAAACACCCGAAAATGAAAGGCTTGACCGTTCCGTAAACCATATTTGTGGAAGTACTGAAGTACTACATTTATTGCAATCTCCAGAAATACCAGAAGAAAATCATTAATTTTAACATTTTATTTTTACTTTAACCCTGCATGCTTAACGTTAGTCGTTTCGTCTAACATTTTAACTTTTTCTCTGAGTTGACTAATCAAGAACAGTGAATAATTTATTTATAAATAAAATAAAAAACAAAACAAATATAAATGTTTTTTGTTTTTACATTCAATAAGGTGTAGTATTTTACTTTTCCAGTAACTTTTATGGATTAGGGGCACTACCCGTTCCACAAAGTTAATATTTTGGGCATGTTAGTCTAATCGACTAATATATGTAAGTCATAACGTATAAAAAATAACCTTAAGCATGCAGGGTTAATTTATATATTCATATGAAATATATTCTTATTTTAAAATTAATGAAGAAAAATTAAACACTTATTATTACTTCTACCTCTTTATTATTTATTTTAAACATTCTCATGCATACTCGCCGCTTTTTTACTTTTTGATTATCCAACGCGAATAATTTCCATAATTTCAAATGTTCACAATAAATATTCAATTTCTGTAGAGAGCATTTGTGCCCATAAACCATCTTATTTTATTGACATTTAGATAAAATTTGGCCCAAACATATTTAATTGCAACCTTAATTGGTGCACCAAGTTTTATTGGAATATGTTCATATTGGGCCATGGCTACCATACAAAAAGCACTACCGAAAAAAACTTTAATGTCATATCATCCTTAAAAATTGGTATTAATATAAAACTTGGTGACGATAACTTTTGTAATAACTAATATAGCATGCCAACATTTTGTGAATTGACCCTATGTCACATATAAACCCCCTCTCTAAATCCACTTTGAGACAAACAATTTTATATAGATGTAGATATGAGGGTATTCCTTCGGTTAACCGATTTAGTTCTACCCGATTAACTGACCGGTTAATTTAAAATTGGCTATTTTTGATTTACGAATCAACCGGTTAATTTCAGTCAATTAACCGAAGTAACAAAAAATATTATAACATATTTTTTTGTGTTTTTAATTATTTGTTTAATTTAAGAAAATATTTTTTCATACAAATAAAGAAGGGAAGTTCATTTTAAATAGGTCTTTGCTGTCAGCAGCTTTTTGTTTTACGTTCTTTTTATATCGGCATTTCCATTGTGACGTGACGTGATATTTGTACGACAAAATGCAAACAAATTAAATGAAGAAGTCAAATTTGTACTTTGTAATATAGCAGCACTATATTCAGAAAAAATTTACAACAATCAACCGTAAGGATTTGAAGATATAAGCAAAAATATGCGCCGGCGTGACGTTTAAAAAAAAAAACAGAAGTGGATTTTGACTTGCAAGACTTTTTGTATAAAACCTTTTTTAGTAAGCTTTGGACTTATAAAGATTTATTTTCCATGTTGTCAAATTTAAATATCTTTTCTCGTTTTAGCTACATATGGGAATTTCCAGCGAAAAGTCAACTTTTTCTAATGTAACGCCAGAAAGCAAATAAGCTAGTATTTTAGGACCATGTTGTTCAAATGTTATGCCTTTTGTAACTTAATGTAGAGCTAGTTGCGCTTTACACAATATTTATATAATTAAATTATACATATACAATTTTTGATAAACGATTTAAATTACTTCTGGCTTTACGTTACAAAAAGGAGACTTTTCACTGGAACTTCCCATATGTATGTATGTATGTGTTTAGTTATTGGTTTCTTCTCATATTTTCTCATATCAATCTTTTAACAGAATTAACCGAAACAATTAGAAGAGTTGAAAATTAAAAAAATTAAAATAGGACTCTAATAACATAATGGAAGATTTTATACGTTTAAAAATATCCAGGAAAAGAACTAAGAAATTAGATATTCTGTATTATGGATTACGTTCGATTTCTCCAACATCAACGATAAGTAAAAGAATTTTTTTCATTATTTATTAAAACTAAAGAAAAGAATCGCTTAAATCCTAAACATTTTTCGAAAATATTATTTTTAAGGTCTCCTTAAACTATTGAAATAACTAATAAAATTATCAAACAGCTTATTTTTTAATTACAACATAATATTTATGTAATAGTTAAAAAATATGTATTACATATTTATGAATTATTTTTTGTTTGCTCGTGTTAGTTCAAGAACTGTTATTTTTGTTATTGTTATATGTTATTGCTTTTTTAAACAATAAACTCCAAATAATAAATAATTAATGCATTTTTATATATTGAAATTACTTAATTTATAAAAAAAAAACTTTATTAATCGGTTAACCGATCAATTACAAAATTGACCGATTATTAACCGATTAAACCAATACCTCGGTTAATTAATCGAGCGATTAACCGATTAAAGCAAAAGCCCGATTAAAGAATACGCTAGTGGATATATAGATTTCGGCACTATGGGGCAGGGTATCATGTGGTCGGGCTTGAGTGACTGTACTTTCTTACTTGCCAAATGAAAAAGAGTGAATATAACACTTGCGTACGTGATTAAACTTTAAGATTTATGATTCTTACGCCCTCACGAAGGCTTTCTCAAGAAGCCATAAAAAATTTCATATATTTTTATAAACTGGCCTAAATGTTTAAAATGTTTAGCTCAAAATATTAATAAAAATTAAATAGTTCATTAAAATTAATTTTCATTTAATTATTTTTTATGAAAAATTGAATTTTTACAACATGAAATGAATTAAAATGTATTGATAATGTTTCATTCTTGACTGATCTGGGAATTGAACCCAGGTTTTCGCGGACAGGTTGCCCTGACTGAAGATGTAAATCAATTAAAATAGGTAATCATTCATTTAAAAGCAAATTTCGATCTGCCAAGGTAAAATACCATTTGGTTTAAAGATTGATGTTTGATTATTGACGTCATCCTTCGTCAATGGCGGTGAGTGTTAAACGATGCACAGTTTGCTTGTTATGTTCGCATCGATAACTTTTTTGATGATTCTAAATGGTTTAACTGTAAAATGCAGGTTCCGAAAATAACAGTTATTTTAAAATTTTAAAACAAAAAAAGCATATAGAAGTAAATGCTGGTAAACTGATTCAAGTATACCATACTGATCCTTATCAACTTTTCTATGATAAAATATTATGATTTTTAAAGTTTTGATTTTTATTTTTTCGATCAAAAACTACAGTTATATTTTGATTTATATTTTTTGGACAAAAGTAACAGTTATTTTTTGCTTTTTATTTTTTTGAACAAAAATAACAGTTATATTATGATTTTTATATTTTCCAAAATTCCTTGTAAGCACTTCTCCAAAGGAGAATTAAATTCTTAACAGTCATTATGAACTCTTGCCTAAAGCTTTCCACAACAATTTAAAGAATCGAAAGTCATTCCAATCAAAAAGGCCAAATAAACCTCCAGATTGCAGAATAAGTAAAATTCTGGAAAAACTTATTTAAAATTAAATTAGCTACTTTTATGGAAACAAATAACATTATTCTGCCTCAGCAGTTTGGTGTTCACAGGGAACACAATACTGCACATCCACCGATAAGAATAAGAAAGTTAGTTAACGAAAACTTTAACCTCCAAAAATCAACAGGCATGATCGCTAGATCTCAAAGCTGACTTTGACACAGTATGGTTTGGCGCTCTTGTTTTTAAAATGATACATTTTGACGTTCCCATACAGCTTACGAAGATCATTCAAAGTTTTCTCCATCATCATACTTTTAAAGTTCATATCGGCTCATAACTTATAAGGTAAACATACTCACTCGAACTCGATATCCTTTTATAAACAGGAATCCAAGACTGAGAGCATGCTGTCATTTTCTATGCAGCTCCGGTTTGGTCCACAAATGGAAATTGTCATTTACAAAAATTGTAAATATTGCAAAATAAATTACTGAAGTTTATCTTATACCTTCCATGGTTTTTTTTCAATCGACCGACTTCATTCTCTTGCGGGTAAAGAATTAGTTAAAGATAAAATAAGTAGACTCACTAAACATTTTAATGTCAGATGCTTGAGCTCTGATTATGAACATATTAATGAGCTGGCTGGCTCATCATAGTTAGGATTGTAAGTAGGGTAGATTAAGGCCCTTCATGTAAAACGCAACGCAACGCCAAAGAATTACATTGAAAGCACAAACAATGTCATAAATATTTTGTAGTTTTGTTGTTGCTTTCTACAGAAATTCATAATGCGTTTTAAAATTTCAAACGCTGCATGGCTTGTGGCGTTGCAGATTTTAAAACGGTACATGAATTTCTGTAAAAAGCAACAACAAAATTACAAAATATTAATGACATTGTTCATGCTTTCAATGTAATTCTTTGTCGTTGCGTTGCGTTTTACATGATAAGGGCCTAAGTTTTTTAACCCTGCATATACACGATCAAATTTTTCTTGATAGTCTTTTATATACGAGTATACTGGTTGTCAAAATTTGAAAGCTGTGACGTAGGCTGCACGCAATTTACTTTCAAGATGTCATCAAGGAAACAATTATTAAAGATAAACGAAAAATTGGCTGACTATACTTCTAATCAGCTGTTAAATTGTTAAATTTTTTCCACGTCAAGTTTTATCAAAACTAAAGAAAAGAATCACTTAAATCGTAAACATTTAAACCAAATTACACTAGTATACAAATTTTGATTTTGAAAAAGTATTTTTTAGGGTAACTAAATTTTTTTATTTATGTTTACATACTGCATACAAAAATGACAATTATATTTTAAAATTAGTTACAATTTCTTAAAAAAAAGTTTTTTGAAAAAATAACAGAAATTACACCGTTCTTCTATTCGTTGGTAGAATTGCGACGTGGTTTCTTCGCTGGCCTATTGTAGTGTGCTTCTGGAGCATCTCGATAAATAGTCCAGCAGTAATCCGCTAACATTGAAACGTTCCACTTGCCCTGATACCGTTTTTCCATGTTTGCGATGTCCTGATGGAAGCGCTCCCCGTGTTCATCGCTAAAGGCCCCACAGTTATCCGGAAAAAAGTCCAAATGAGAATGTAAAAAGTGGATTTTCAGGGACATGTTACAACCAAGTTCTTGGTAAGATGATAACATATTTTCAATAAGTTCAGCGTAGTTGTCACTCCTCTTATTTCCCAAGAAGTTTTTTGTCACAAGACGAAAATTGTCCCATGCTTTTTTTTCTTTACCTTCCAAAATAGAGTCGAAGCGTTCATCTTTAAATAAATTTCTTATTTGGGGACCAACGAATATACCCTCTTTGATCTTAGCCTCACTTAAACTTGGAAATTTCTGGCGAAGGTATTAAAAAGCAGTTCCATTTTTGTTCATTGCTTTTACGAAATTCTTCATAAGCCCTAGTTTTATGTGCATTGGTGGAAGTAACACTTTTTGTCGGTCAACTAAGGGGTTATTTTGAACATTTTTTTTACCAGGCTGAAGTGACTGACGATGAGGCCACACCTTTTTCGTATAATGCTGCTTTCTGTAACGACTATCCCATTCGCATAGAAAGCAACAAAATTTCGTGTAACCTAATTGTAGTCCAAGTAGAATAGCTATGATTTTTAAATCTCCGCAAATTTGCCATTGGTGTTCATCATATTTTATCTGCAGCAAGAGGGTTTTCATATTATCAAAAAGCAAAATTTTGGATATTTGATAACAAATAACTACGTAAATATCAACACTATGAAGTAAAATGTGGGTACTTTCGTTGAATTCGAAAGATATCAGGGATCGCAAAAACTAAAACTAATAAATGAATTTTACTTATCAATTCGTATTTTGCATGGACAGAGAAGCAAAAATTAGTTAAAATTATTTCGGATATTATTATTTTCCTTGTATACTAGTGTTATTTTTCATTTTTAGAATTTATTCTATGAGTTAAATTTCAGTTATGTATTTTATAAAGCTTTTTGTAATAGCTCTACAAAAAGCTTTATAAACTACATAACTGAAATTTAACTCATAAAATAAATTCGAAAAATTAAAAATGTTGAATATAATAAAGTTGCTTATGAAAAAGAAATTATTCCCAATATCAAATTATTTTTCTTAAAGATTATTTTATAAGATCTCTTTAAACTATTAAAATAACTAATAAAATTCGTTGACAGTTTACTTTTTATTTAATGTTTAATATGCATTGATTAAAAAATATGTATTACATATTAATGAATTATTTTGTTTTGCTCGTTTTAGTTCAAGAATTCAAGAATTTGTTATGTTGTTGTTTTTTACTAATGAACTCCAAATAATAAATAATTTATGCATATTAATTTATTGAAATTACTTTATTTATAAAAAAAAAACTTTATTAATCGGTTTACCGATTAATACCAAAATTAACCGATTATTAACCGATTAAACCAAAACCTTGGTTAATTAATGGAGCGATTAACCGATTTAAGCAAAAGCCCGATTAAATGAATACCCTAGTATTTATGCAAGTGAAACAAGCAAATAAATCAAAATTTTAAATTCCTCGGGCGTGATTACATTTACCGTGCATTTAAAACTACACACGTGCAAAGCTCTAATAACAGCATTGGGTATGATCGTACATATCTCTGGCTGGTTAAAAATAAAGTTTGGGTAGGAGGTCGTATCTCATTTAATAAGCTGCATTTAGGTTGTGTTAGACTCGTGTGCTCATTAGACATTTGATTGCAAAAATCAATGAACTATGCCCTGGTCTACGGATTTACTCCGAGTGACTATTTCTTGTTTGCAAACCGGAAGAAATGGCTTGACGCAAAGAGATTTAACCC
This sequence comes from Pollenia amentaria, assembly GCA_943735925.1. Lineage (NCBI taxonomy): Eukaryota > Metazoa > Arthropoda > Insecta > Diptera > Polleniidae > Pollenia > Pollenia amentaria. The sequence continues at coordinate 219,143,832 of OX031006.1, read as the reverse complement.
CAACCATGGAATCATCTCACATATGAATACAATGACCTGACAAATCTTATTTATTGAAAAAGAGCTCAAAGGAGACTACGTTGAAAAATTAAATGATTTGTTATCCAATCACATGTGGTTCATTAAAAAAAGTAACGGACTTATTGACCTGCCCTCGTGCTGTAGACTCCTGTGCTTAAATTAAATCTAAATGAAATTATTGGCGCATTTAATCCACCGTGTTTACCTATTTTCAATAAGTTGGATGTGATCAGGTGAAATACCAAATTGTTGTTGGCTTTGTCTAAGCATTTAATATTCTCTTGAATATAAGTTAGAATGGCGTCTAATAAACCTATTGCGGGGTACTCAATGCATTCTGTATAAATTATGGAGCTTTTTTTCTCAAAATGTAAATTCATTTCGATTATATTTCAGGTTTTTTTTATATATAAATTTCTATCTTACTGGGCAATTGCACATGAAAGTAGTTTCTTGAAAGTCGCAATACACTCACACTTTTTCACTAACACGTTCACATTTTTCTACTTTCAGGCCAACTTTCAGCTAGCTTTCAATGAAAATTTCAAGAAAGCAATTTCATGAAAGTAAACGACAATAACTAAGCAGTGTTACCAATTGAATTTTTTTTTTTTTTTTCGTATATATAAAGAATTTTAATATATTTTTTCAACTAAATATTAAGAACACAATGATTAAAATTTATAAATATCATGAAAACTAATAAAAATAAATATTATTTTGAACGAATGCCTGAAGTTCAGCGTGAATAATTGGTACGGCAACTCTTAAGCTTGAAATAAACAAAACAATAAAAGAAGAAGAAGAGACATTTTTGATAGAAATTTACCCTTTGACGACATTTTGAAATTAAAATTTCACTTTCATGAAAATTTTCATGAAATTTAATTATATTTTTGTGAAATTTGTGGTGATAATACGTATACAGAATTTTCATGGAAGTACTTTCATGTGTAAATGCAGCGTTACATTAGTTTACAATAATACTTAAAAAAACTTTTGCGTGCAATAAAAATAAATAGTTTTCATGTTACTTCTTAGGCGCCATTTAATAATCAGTTTTAACCTTCAAGCAACAAATAATGTTTTCTGAGAACAAACACGGAAAACAGTAATAACAATACAAAACAAAAAAAAAATTATGACAAAAACACTGTATGCACCCAGAGAAAAACTATGTTTAAATATGGTCACCTCCAACAAAACTTTTTTTAACGAAAATTGTAAACATATATGGTTAATTTAACCATATTATTATCACCGACAACCATATTATGGTTAAATGTGTCCTCCATCAAGAAGGCATAACCATATTATGGTTGTCTCCGAACATGTGTTGGTCAATAATAACTAAAATATGTTTAACACTTACAATAGCATGGTTGGTTTTCAACCATAGCATTCTGCTCTTGGAGAAGAGGAAAATAATATTGTTAATTTAAAAACAAATTATTGCTATATTTAACCATAACATGTTTAGTGGCAACCATAATATGGTTGTGGTTTCTTGATGGAGGACTAATTAAACAATAATATGGTTATCGGCGACAAAAATATGGTTAAATTTAAACATAATATGTTTAAAATTTTGTCTAAAAATAATTTTGTTGGAGGTGACCATATTTAAACATGTGTGTGGCTTTCCGAATCTATGGTATCTACTGGTACCATCATTTCTTTTAACAAAATATTTCTTGGGCCAAATTATGGCATTCGATATCGATCGAAATTACAATTGAATTTAATTGAAAATTTCAATCGATATCGAATGCCGTAACTTCTGATCTTGTGTTTGCTATATTATTTTATACTTTTAGTCAGGGTTTCTTTGTTTGTTAAGAGTTACAAATTCATTAACAAATGATATTCTAACTAAATTAACCAAGCAATAGAAGCTTAGACCCGCAACCCGTTGCAGTAAAATAGACCCGCGACCCCCGCACTTATGAACTAGCTCAGCGGGCATACCGGGGCATAATTCAGGATTTACACTTGTATTGAAGGAAACAAAAATACTCTTTGTATAGAGAAAGTATTAAGGCCAAATTTTTTTGCCTTATATCATTTCGAGTGAACGCAATTCTGTGGGTTCCATGAACAACCGCGTATGTCCATTTTTTTATTTTGAGATGTTGATGTCATAGTGCTTAGTTTTATACGCTGTTTACATAGTTCTTAAAATTTCTAAAAAAAAAAAAAATTTGACCAATGGCGAATTTTTAACGTAACGTAATAAAAAAGTTCAAAAAGGCCAATACATAGCCCATAGTTTGATCTAGAATGGTTTTCGGCTCTCGTGATAAATTTGATTTTATGACATACGCGGTTCCCCACGATAACCACAAAGATGTCTTAAAAGTCTTATTTAGGGATATATTATATTCGGCCGATTAGACTTATTACTCCCTGCAACAGTATTTTTCGACAAAATCGACATACACGTTGTTCATTACCTCACTTTAAAAGGACCCTAAAATTCAAAAAATTTAACATTTCCAAAAAAAGAAAAAGTTTAAAGTTGACTATTGTCTTAAAAGGGATAAATTCCAAAAAGTCAATAAAAATTATTTGTTTTAAAATGTCTTTCGTTGCCTGCAAATTTAAAAAAACGAAAAATTTCTGATTAATTTTTCTGATTGATTTTTTTTTATATTAAACATTCCGACTTTGACCGCTGCATTTAATCGGGACAATAATTAAGTGGGACTTTATATTTTAAAAAGATGTGAGCATATAAAACCATTAATGCTATTTGATGATGTATGATCAGGGACCGTAACAGTTGTAAGTGATATGAAAAAAGTTTTTATAACAGTTTTTTTTTTGTAAAAAAAAAAAATCCATCGAAAACAGTTATTTTTCTACGTACAAATAAAAGGTCGAATTAAACTATTTAATAAAGCTTTTTATTTAAATGTCTTAAATGGAGGACGCAAAACGCCCAAACCAACAAAAAATTCAAAACCGACTTTTTCACAAATTCCGATTTACTTTGATGAGATACATCGGAATTTGTAAAAAAGTTGGTTTTGAATTTTTTGTTAGTTATGGCATTTTAAGTTTAAGGTGACTATGTGTTGTTGTATCTAACAATTTAATTTTTTCATTGCAAAAAATATTGAATATAAAAGTTTTTCCTTTTGTTAAAATAAAAATTTACACCAAAAATTCACAAAATTGGATTTATTTGTGATGTGGAATTGAAAGGTAAAATAAAGTTCAACGCAAAATATTTCGTTTTTTACGATGACAACCTGATATTGTTGTTGGTTGTTATAATGCTTTCTAAAATTTAAGCTTTTAAGAGGAATAAAAAAGAATTTAGTATATCAAATTATTATAATAACATTTGTATTGAAATAATTTTTGAAATAAGCCTCAAAATTTTCGAAGCTTTCTAGGGGTACAATGATATCCTCGTCCTTATTAATTCAATAAGATAAATATTTTACTGTACTCTACACGAAAAGAGCAGGGGTTTTTATGTACTAATTCTGTACATAAAGTTTTTAAATCCTTCTCTATGGAAAATTTTGGTTTGTCAACTCACATTTACGAAAATTAAATTAAATATAAATGTACTAAATAAAATAAAGAAATATGTAAGTGGGTATTTCCTCATGCCCAGTCAAGTCAATGTCATATTGTTAAACAACAATTTGTATTGACACAATTATAACAATTAGGAATAAAATATACACATTAGGGTGGGTCACTGATGTATGAGAAAAAATAAAACTTCTCGAATCATATTCTAATAGCAATATTTTGTTGTCCTGCGTTAAAACAAATAAAAAATGCTAAAAAAAGTTTAAAAAAGTCACATGTTGTGCCCGCGCTGGAGCTTTTAAGAATTAAGTATTTTAAAAAAAGCCATTTTTTAATTTTAATATTTTATTTACTATAAATTATTTATTATTAATTAAAACTGAACACATTTTTAATTACACATAAAAAAAAGTTTGGTTCCTATACAGCTAAAACACGAAATTTTATAAGTTATTTTTTGGTCACAAAAGCTTGTATACTGTCAAATATGGGCATATCAAAAACTTAGATTGTCACTTCTTGACACTCAACTGCCGCATTTATTTCTTCAGTGGTGATGTTCCGAAGAATTTGTGGATCGAAAAATTTATTCCAATTCATAATTTCAAGGTTGCTTTCGGGTATGAGGTGAGCTTCGTGCTTCATAAACACGTTGGCTGTTTCACCCAACAACATCGACAGAAGCAAGTTTTTCGCAGTTTTCTAATAAGTTACCAATAGGACCAGCATGCGAATATGGTCCCTCGGTAACACCATATAGCTTGTTAAATAGATGTTTTAATGGCAATTCGTTCAAATGTAAATAATCCATTGCAGTGGGCGCTGAAGTCTTTTTGCCAATACTCTTATTACATCGTTAAATTTCCCAGTGTTAGTGACTGTACCAATTGCCATCAAATTTTCTTATTTCATTTTTTGAGACGAAGGAAGGGCAATAATTGACATTTCAATATTTTTATAAGTACTTCGATGTGGTGTTGCATAGCCAACATAAACTGAATCTGGCTCCTTCACAGATACATGTTTCTCAATCAGTATTTGTCTATATTTCCTAGCTCCCTTTTAAATAATATTAAGCGTCTTATCTTTTCGGTCGTCAAAGTATAAAGTAAGTAGGTCTAGCTGCTTCTGGTCTTGAATACATTAATAATGACGATATCTTGCAATACAGACGAAGGAATAGCAGCCGCTGCGCTATCGGAAACACTGTAACGGCTACAAGTTTTTGACAATACTAAAATTTTTTTTCTTTCTGCTTTTGATGTGGTAGGTAAATTAAAAGAGTCGTCACAAGAAGCACTGGAATTACTTAAGCCTCTAATACACGGCATGTAAAAAGCCACATGCGCATATGGTTCTGACGTAATTTTGACGTCATCACACAACACGCAATGGTTATTGTGGCTTTGCGTTGACGTCAAAATTACGTCAGAACAACATGCGCATGTGGCTTTTTACATTCCGTGTACTAGAGGCTTTACAGATAACTCCTGTTATTTTAAGTTATTTTGTCGTGACTAATAGTTACGTCTTTTTCTGTATTTGATGCTTTTGCTGCTCTTTTTGCAATTTAGTTGGAAGATCTCGAACTACTCCTTCAATACACATCTTTCTCGCCCTCGCATCTCACTCAAAAACTCCTGTTCTTCTTTGGGTACCTTATATTGCCTTGGACATCAAAAAAAGCTCAATTTGTTTACATCTAGAGGAACAAATATGAAACATAACTCTGATACGTCGGAGAAAATTTTTTTTCTAATAAACGGACATTTTTTCAACTACTTTATGATATTTTCGTAATTTATATGATAACCGTTTATTACTTGTATGACTATTGTATTTGACACTGTAGGAAGAGACGATTTTCTCCAAACGCATTCTATCCTTTGAGCTACAAGTTTTGCAACTTCACTGTCCGCCTAGTAAACCCAAACTGATCTTTTTATTGTGCATTATTTTTATATATTCCATCAAAAATATTTCCTTGAAGAATACATACTTTTCAATTAATGAATTGCTTGTGTCTGAATCCTCGAGAACTTAAGAATCGTTAGGATACAGAAATATGCTTTTTTGCAATACAATGCTATTGCTGTTATATAACAAATTTAACAAAATGAAGATCAAAGCGCAGGCTCTTACACTAAAAATAAAATAATAATATTTTACAGGGGTCTAATGCAGACAAATATACAACATATTTACGCTATTAGATGTCGTTACGAGAAATTTTTTTATTTTGAACCACCCTAATATACATATAAATTATTTATGGTAATTTTCTCCATATAATATACATAGAATAATACTACTACAGGCCATTTTAAAGACTATTTCTGCTCATGTGAAATAGACGAATATGTTTTAATAAATACCCTTTTTGAAATAAAAGGCCTTTTTTATTGGGCCTTTTTACTTATGACATTAAACGGCCTACAAACTGAATAAGAATAAATTTTTCATTCGAAGCAACGATTTTTGGCGCGGTTTGAGAATCTGTCCTTGGTATTCGAATCAAGGTCCACATTGTTGAAATTTTTTTTAGAGTTTAGCCAATATAACAACCACATAAGAGAGAGAAGAGAAGCACTAATTTTGGCAAAAACCTAAAAACTGTATCAACGACTAGGGCCATATTATACAACTACCCAGCGGGAAAAAAAGGAATTGATTACATAAATAACTAAAAATAATAATGTATTATTTTCGACAGAATAACAATGCATTCATTGCAATCAAGAGGGTAATTTTATTGACACAATAATGATTACCCCGTATATTCCATATTTGCAGAACTAGGAATGTATTGTTTCTGTTCGTAACAATAATTCGTGTCTTTTCTTCTGTTCGTGACAATTATTATTATTTGTTTGTTTACATATTATCTTAAAAAAATACGTTATGAAATATTTAATTCATTCGCGGTATACATTAAAATAATTTATTACAATCCTAAGACATTTTCTGTGTTCTGGAATAAAATTTTAAACAAGATATGTATTACATTCTCGATTCCTATTGATAACATTTTCGTGCTGGGTTGCTACCCTCCCAGCAAGAATATATAATCAATTGAAATCGAGAATATAATAGATATATTGTATTATATATGATGTCAAAATTCATTATTATTAACACAGAACATGTCCTAGGATTGTAATAAATTATTTTAACGTTGCCGGCGAATGAGATTAATAATTCATTCTTTATAATAACAATTAGTAGGCGGCATTAAGGCAGCGCTAAAATAACGAATTAATGTTCAGAAAATATGTAAAAGAAAACACAAATAATAGTCACGAACAGAAACAATACATTCCTTTTTCTGCAAATGTGTGAATTTACGGGGTAATCAATGTGTAATTATTGTGTCAAATAATATTACCTTCTCGATTCCAATGAACGCCAATATTATTCTTTCGAAAATAATACATTATTTTTTTAGTTATTTGTGTAATCAATTCTACATTTTCCCGCTAGGATACATTCAATAAATTTCATAAAATTTGTAAACAAACATGAAAAACAAAAGAAAATAAAAAATTAACACAATCAAATCAGAGAGAATTTTGAGTTAATGATGAAACAGAACTGGGGCTGAACGATGTTTTCCAAGGCGAATTAATGTATACGGTGGTGTCGATACTACAAAAAGTAACAACACCAAAAACACAACAATGTATTTTTTTGTTGCTTTCGTTGATCGATGTCAAAAAAACAAGCAACTTTTGACATTTCTCTCTCTAAGTAGGATAAAAAGTAGCACAGCTGTGCTTTCAACGCCACCTGAAAAATGAATTCGCCTTGATGTTTTCCATACAGTTTGACATAAAATTATGCCAGAGAATGCGGTCGAGAAATAAAATCAATTTTATTTTGAAAACGTTTTTCTCATGCTCTCACATAGAGACAATTATTCTCTCAACAATGCTACCATACTTTCGTTTAATTTCATTCATTTTGTAAGCAAAGAAAAAAAAAAGAATAAAAAATAATAATTTTTGCATGAAGTTGAAGACTCAATACTGTTTCATTATTTAAGGTGGATTCATCCATGCGTTCCGAACAATATTTTTGTCCTGAGAATAATATTTTTACTGAGAGTGTTCTGCAGAACGATTTACCCATTTCGGAAAATTTTCCCGGAAAAACCAAGCTACCATATGGTTTACAGATGTAAACAATTATACAACTGGCAGCACAACTAGCAAACTACTTATATTGAATTGTTTTCTAAAAGTGTGTTAAGGAAAATGGACGAATTAACGAAAGTGATTTTTTTTTTTTTTTAATTATATATCTTTTTAATTACTCAGCAAAAACACAATTGTTGTAATTAATTAATATTTAATTTAATTGTTAGTTAATATTTAAGTTGTATTGAAATAAATTTTTAATTTAAATATTAATTGACTTTTTCGTTTAAAATAAAATAATTTAAACTTTTAGAGTTGTTGTTGGGAATTGTCATATATTTAATAAAATAAATTAACACATAGTTTGAAGTGGCAAAATTTTTTGGTCATTTTTTTAATTAAAATTAAAAATATCATTTATTGAAAAAAAATATTCACAATTTTACAATTTTTGGTAATCAATACAATAATTTTGGTAATAGGTGCAAAATCAACCACTTGGCTTGATATTATGAATTTGGTATAAGTTTGGTGATTAAAGACAATTTTGCATTTTTTCTGTGAAGTTAAAGTAATGGTGTTTTCTTTTCTACAAAAAAAAAATACCACCTTATTAAAAGGTACATGTATAAAATGTCTTGCTGACCCTGTAGTAATGCAATTTTTTATTTGACGAGAACAAAACACAAAATTGGACCACCCTGTTTTTAACGGCTGACAAAAAGTTTGTTCTTCAAAATATAAAAAAAAATATACATAAACCAAAATTTGTTAATAGATTGATATTACATAAATAAATAAATGAACAAAGTGAATGACGAAATTCCAATTTCTTTAGTTTGTTTTTCGTAAAATATGTAAACAAGAAAATAGCTTTGCCAGATTGCTGATTTATTAACACCAAGTTTTTTTTTGACGTTTTTTTTCAACAACAATTTTATAACACAGAATCCACTTAAATTTTATATCACTGAAAACTTATCATTAACAATGTAATGCTTTCTTATGTTTTCACTATTAAATAATAGAAAAAATAACTATTAAAATTTTAAATTTTTACTGTCCTGATTCGAGGCGACTTTTTCCCAACTTCGTCTAGTAACCCTATATATAAACCGAAACCATCTTTTTACAGGGCATTATCAACACTGTCGATTTAAACGGGGCGTAAAGTGCAAAGCCTTATGCCTTACTAATGGGTGCGTTTTTTAGAATCCCTTTTAGAGAGCGAAGCATTTTTAAGAAACGAACACAAAATTGCATTTTTTTTTAAATAAAATATCACATTTTTTGTAGAAAAGAAAACACCATAAGTAAGTAATATAAATGCCAAAAAATTATATGATGTGACAGCTGAATTCTGCTTTTATGTAAAAAGTAAACAAGTGGCATCTCAACTCATTTTGTTCTGAACAAAAATTAAAATTAAACCAATTCAAGAAAATACTTGCCAAGCAAAAAAAAAATTCTCTCTCTCTCAAAAGTCATACTGAATATAAAAAAATTTCTCTGGACAAAAAAAAAATATTCGGACGCATGGGTGAATCGAGCTTTACTGCCTCCGTTTTGATTATGGGCTTGTGAATTTTTGCCGGAAGTTGAAGATTTAGTTGTGTGTGAACACGTATGTTTGACACATATTCCAAACCATACAAGCGTTTTAGTTTCTTTATCTGATTAGGGACATTTTATTGATGAAAATTGGTTGTCAAGAATTGTCAATTGTCATTATCAGGAATAAAAGAAATATTCTGCGCTCTGGAAATGGGAAAAGTTCCGGGAAATTGGCAATTTATAATTATTAATCTTCTATTCTTTATTTCTACACACAATTTTGTACATCGTATTTTGAACGAGAATTTTAGGCATTTGCTATTTAACCCAAATAAATCTAGTATTTTGAGGGACTGGTTTTTAATAAAAAAAAAGGAAAACACCAACTTTTAATGGCAGTCTTCGTATCATTTTCATAGATATATTATCGAAATTTTTGCTGTTGAAAATAATTTACAAATTAATATGGCCTTTTTTCAAGGCCCTCTAATTTTCCCAGCCTTCTTCATTTATTATTTATATATCGTGTTGGTAATAAGCCACATGTGGTTTTATATTACAAGTTGTTCGTATGTGGCATGATAAATGGAGACAGTCTTCATTTATGTTATTTAGTTTTTAAAGAGGGTTGCTATTATTCTTAATAATAACAACTAAAATAAAATAAAATAAATTTATTAATTATGTCAGCCACTGATGAAATTTTAATTATTCATTTAGTTCATGTTAGAGGCATTTGCATTGTACAAACAACATTTACATATTTTCCCAAATAAAACATATAAATAATAAACGTTTTTTTAAGTAGTGTCAAATAATTGAAACGAAACGAATAAAGGTTATTAAAATTAATGGATATCTCGAAATTTGTTTAATTAGGAATTGTTTTAAAATCTAACAGTGTTGACGTGTTTAAATTTTGTTTAAGTAATTTAAAAAAATTGGGTCAACAGTTGCTTAACTTGATTTAAATTTTAAAGTAGAAGAGTTTTAAATAATTCTTATAACGTTTAACAAAGAATTTTTGAACGTAAGACTTGTATGATAGCGTAAAGCAGCTATAATCAACATTTTGAAAAAAAAAATTATTATTGAAATTAAAATTTTATGGGCCTATCCGCAGCTGTGATGACGAGGAGGAGGATGTAGAACACCTTCTCTCTCACTGTCCTGCACTGGCGAGAAGACGTCTGGCCGAATTTGGATCCTCCGGATTATACGACTTCTACGGCGCATTTTTCACTTCGTTAGAAGTTCGGGTTGGTTCAACGGTAGGGGTTCTGTTTAGTATAGTATCACAATGGATCAATGGGTCGAAGTGTCAAAATTGTTTATAATGTCAAATATATAAGGATTTGATCGTAAGTCATGTTGACAATTTGTTTGTTATACCAATAGATCGTAAAGGCCGGTATTCACTATCCTATTTAGTCGCACGATATGTCAAAAAAATTGTGTGTGCTCATAATGTGTGACAGTGTGGCTTAAAAATTAATTGAGTGAGAGATTTTTTTGACAGTCTGTCCGACTTGCAAATATTTATGAAAATGTTCATAAAATGATAGATTCTATGCGATCAGAGTTGCATATTCTTGTAAAGTAGCTGAGTCATTTGAGTTTGCATCTTTTTTGTGGGATAGTGTGGCATTGACAGCAGATTTTGCAGACATTTTTTTATGTCGGATAAAATTCCGTCAGATTTTCGTGTGAATGAATCGTACGATTATGTAGGATAGTGAATACCGGCCTTAAGCGACACACAGGGGGATATTTTTGAAAAAAATTGTATATAATTCTGATTTTGAAAACGGTTAGTTTGATCGAAATAAAATTCCAGGTGCTAATTTAGGATTTCTATTCGAGTTTGAGTTTAGAATTGTGTTCTACAGACATAACAGAAAAGTCTTCATTGTTTTCCCAAGTTGGGCTCAGCGGGTGTTACCAAAACTAAAAACAAGCCTTAATTCTTGATTTTAGCCTGATTTTAAATCAAGTGTACTTGTCCAGTTCTACAAAAAAGCGACTTTATATCCGACTTTGGAAATTAAAATTTGCTATTTTTTACCTACTTTTTTCTAGTATTTTGCAAATATACAATACAAACTTGTCCCTAATTTTTAAAAGTATTTTTTATGAATGACCAGAAAATCGATAAATATTCTACAGAAGTTAAAACTAAAAAATTATGCATTCATTTTATGTTAAAATTCTGAAGTTTCTTAAATTTTTTAGCTTAAAAAAATCCTCAAGTGGCCTTACCCAAATCGTCATTTTAAAATAACATAAACTTTAAATAAGCTTTGAAAATTTAGTGTTAGTTTAATTTTCCATTTCTAAGTAAATGCAGATATATTATTAAAAAAAATTCTAAAATAAATAACTCGATTTCATTAACTGTGCATGGTTTTCTTACCAGTAGCAATGAATCCGAAATAGAAAATGTTTGCAATGTTAGTAATTTAAATCCAGCTGTCAATAGATGGATTTTCTACAAACCGAAAGGATACAAATAAGTTTAATTCTAGAACTGGAGACGCACCTGAAGCCGAGCAATATCGAAGACCTATTTTACAGATATGAAAATGATTTGCATGCGGCCTTACTCCATGGTGGATGCAGTCAACGTTGGTGTTAAATTATGCGTTTACCAACCGCTCCCGTATGCGTACAGCACTTCTCACACAGATAACAATTTAATGTGTATAATATTAGGGCCAGAGCTATCTAACTCCACTGCTTTTTAAATCCAGCCGGTGCTGTCGAATAGCAACAGCACCTAGGGTTAACACTCCCTTGGGCCGAACTTTCCCTAAATTGGTGAAAAATCAGCCCTTTAGTACCTTTTTACTACTATTTCTTCCTTCCTTCCTCCCTCCCTTTAGGTATAAACAACAACCACTAAGTGATACCCAAAAGCATATCCTCGTTAAAAAAGCGGCTTTTCGTTGAACCTCTTTGTGAGATCATGTCTTGACAAAGGCAGTCCCCCATCGGACGGTCAACAACTTACTGAAAAGCAACCTTCATCAGAAAAGGTAATCATCCTGAAAGACAGGACGCATTTCTTGCAGACCTGCCTGCTCACCGAGGCCTAATGACTCCCGTAACGCCAGAGTTAAGTACTTTGATGAAACTTCGAACTACCAAACTCCGCAAACTTAATAAGCCCTGTCATTTGGATGTTTGTCGCATCCCATGTCGCATGCACCTGCTATTTTTACTAGTAGATGTAACATCAAGAGGTCGAATCTCCTCAGGTTGCTTTACAACGTCCCCTGAGTGGCGCAGCACACATCCCGGGGGAACCTATTTTACACTTCGGAAATTCTGTCGAGGCGTTTTAGAAAAATATTAAACGTGAAATTATATTAAAAACTGTTGTCAAATATTTTTCATTTGCAAAATGGTAAAATTTAGGTAATAAATCCTCAATAGTCCATTTTTTAACACAAAAATCGTCATATCTGGAATAAAATATTACCTGGCAAGCCGTGATGAAAAGTGACGATAAGATCGAGGACATATTGGCAATAAGTGAGGAGGAGGACTCTGGTATCTGCTAAGCCAATATAGATATTTAGGAAGATTATCTACACATACTTCAAGTTTTTTTTATAACTTTTTATATTTTCTGAATAAATTTTAAATTTTTCATTAAGCCCCATATTCATAAAATAAAATTTTGATTAATAACACAGAAAAAATTATTAAATTTCTCCAATTACCAAATTCATGGAATCAACCAAACAATTTGTTAATTTTTTACCTATTACCAAAATGATTATATTGATTACTAAAAAATGTAAATTTTGAAATTTTTTTTCAATAAATTATATTTTTAATTTTAATTAAAAAAATGATCAAAAAACGTTGCCATTTTAAACAATGTGTTAATTTAGTTAAGTAAATATTAAAATAAACATTTTATTTTAAACGAAAAAATGCAATTAAGATTTTTTGTTATTAAATTAAAATTTTAATTGAAAATTTATTTCAAAACAACTAAAATGTTAATTAAATCAAAATTAAATTTTTAATTTTCTTTCAACTAAAAAAATAATTGATTTAATTATCACATTAATTAAATTCAAATACTTTTTGAACTATTTTTTTTTTTTTTTTTGTTATTGTTAAAACACTTTTTTCTGTGAAAAATTTTCAAAGAAAATTCGTTTCATAAACTGGCTATAAACCTAAAATATTTTTAATGAATATGAGGATAAATATTTAATATTAAACAAAGACCCAAAATGTACGATAATGTTAAAAATATAAATTTATAACTAATATAAATACCGCAAGCGGCATGTTTCTTATCTCAAAAAATAACTTAATGAAAAAAAATTAATCGTAAGTTCCATGACTATTGCACAATGTAAAGAATCCACAATTCTTATACTTCATGTCACGTATTGAACAAAGATCTAAAATCGCGCATAAAAACATTTTGGATTTTTCGGATAGATTTTGAAATAAATTATTTCGAAAAAACCACATCCTGAAAAATTCGTTTTTTCGCACTTACGATCATTTCGCAAAAAGTGGTCCATATATTCTGGGTCCTTGAGTATCAAAAGGTATATCGTCAGCTCATTATTGGCTTTGCGCTTATGCCAAAAAGTCGTAGTAAAGAAAAACGACAATTAAGATTTGCATGAAGTTTTCTGAAAATATACCCGACAGAATTTGTTGTATTTCCGCCACTGCTTCTGGCATATTTTGAGGAAAAATTTTAATTTTTGTAAACTTTCATGAATGAAGTGAGAAGTACTTTATTGAAAGTGAAAATTATGGTTTTGTGCCGCATATGCCACTTTTCTAAATTTATTTTTACAAATAGCTTTTTGTGCTGCATTCGTATACTTATTTAGTTGTTGACATTTAATTTTGCTCTTGCTTTAGCTCCTTTTTTACGGCAATGAAGCAAGGAAAGATAGAAATTTATTTTCTTGTTGTCATTTTATTTTGCTTTCGCTTTAACTGCTTTTGGCCATAGAGGCTTTTATGTGAACTCCAAGCTAGTTGATGGTTGTAGGAGGTAACTGGAGGGAGCCTTAGGAGGATAGGTGTTAAGGTTGTGCTGGGTGCCAGGTCACTGCAACATAAACGGCAATTAGGTGGCTGATGAGTTGGCGAGACAGGGCTCAGAGATGGAGGATCGTAACTGTATGGAGGTGGTTAGGCCTCCAATAGGTTTTTATTTTGGAAGGATCAGTATATGGATTATGAGGGAACAAAAGGGACTGCCGGGTATCCCGGACGCTGTGGCCGGTGCTAAGGAAGTCCGATTTCGCAAGGTGTGCTATCAAGTCATATCATCATAATATCCTAAATAATATTTTACAATTGTTTAAAAAAATATTGTTGTGTTTCAAACAGGGACCGTAACAGTTATTGCTTTTTTCATAAAAGTCTGATGATAACAGTTATTTTTTGATTTTTATTTTTTTGAACAAAAATAACAGTTATTTTTTGATTTTAATTTTTTCGATTAAAAATAACAGCTATTTCATGATTTTTATTTTGTTTTGAACAATAATAACAGTTATTTTTGATTTTTATTTTTTCGATCAAAAATAACAGTTATTTTATGATTTTTATTTTTTCGAGCAAAAATAAAAATTATTATTTAAAGAAATGTACGTGCTATAATTATTTAGTTGACTTTAAATATTTATTTTAATGCGCATAAGATATCTCAATGATGATCACACATTTAAATAAATATTTAAAGACAACTCAATAATTATAACACGTACATTTCTTTAATGAACAATTTTTATTTTTGCTCGAAAAAATAAATACCAAAAAGTAATTGTTATTTAAAATAAAAATCAAAAAATAACTGTTATTTTTGTTTAAAATTAAAAATCAAAAAATAACTGTTACTTTTGTCCAAAAAAAATAAAAATCAAAAAATAACTGTAATTTTTGATCGAAAAAATAAAAATCAAAACTTTAAAAATCATAATATTTTATCATAGAAAAGTTCATAAGGATCAATATGTTATACTTGAATCAGTTCACCAGCATTTACTTATATATGCTTTTTTTTGTTATAAAATATCAAACTTACTATTATTTTCGGTCCCTGGTTTCAAACAAAATTAGAATTTGTATGCTGTGTTTATTGATTTGTCATTCTTACACAGTTGAACTTTAAATTATGAGAGGTTGTTCTCAGCAGTCCTATCTCGTTATTATTTTAAGACATACATATGACGTTATAACTTTTTGACTACCTTGTGAATCCCCCAATTGTTTAAAGGTCATATTTTTCACACCAGGTAACTTAGTGATAAATAAATTATATTTTTTAATACACTCAATTGTCCATTTTGATGCTGCCTTAAGATTTCTTTAAATTCAATATTTTTTTATTTTCCGTTGCTAGATTGGACTTTTTCCCTCTGTTCGTAGTTCTGTTTTTAAAAATTACGTTGAAACATGTAATTTTTTTTTTTAATACAAATAAATAAAACATATAATCTATTTTTCATTAAAACTTTTATATAAACATTTCAAAAACGTATTCTTCTTCTGGTAAACATTAATGAAAATAGTTTAATAGCTAAAACAAAACACTGGATGAAAAAAAGATATAATTAAAACATTTTTCAAGATTTTAATGTTGTTGTATTTATTTTAAGAAAATGATTTCTTCTTTTCTTTCAACTTCTAAAATGACTTAATTAACTTGTTTTAAAGAAAACCTCAAGTTAAGAACTGGGCTCTTGTTATTTTTCTTACAAAAAGTAAAAAAAAAAACAAACAATTGAAAAACTAAAAGCCATTTTTTAGCTGCAGCGAATAGAAAACATAATTTAATTTACAGTAAAACATGACTACAACGAACACCATATATCATGATTTCATTTATTTCACTTCAAAATTTCAGACAAATAATAACGTGTAGACTAGTGTTGGGTTGGTATGTAATTTATAGGGTTGCCACGAAAAATCCCGGTATCCTGGGATTTGAGATTTTTAAATCCCAAATCCCGGGATTTGCGAAAACCAGTCCCGTTTGGCATCCCTAGTAGTTTAGCTAATTTCCCGTGACATTCAGCGATTTACAGACACGTATAGCGTATAGAATTTAGCGAACCACCTTTAAAATAAAGTATTACTTAGTCATTGTATAGACAAGCAAATAAATAATAATATATGCCGCTAAATTTTCCCCCTAAGAATTTGTACACCCTAAAATTTCCCATAAATGAAATAAAACCCCCTAAGCTGGCAACTTTGTTTAGGACGAACACGGTTATGACTAACTTTTTTATAACGAAAACATTTTCATTTGGCCAAAAACAACTACGTGTATAACGAACTAGAAAATAGTGTAATTTTACTAAAATTCTAAACATTTCCGAATTCAGATTTTCATATCGCACTTGTTTAACAACAGTGTATTAACTCAAAATTTTCATTTATTTTTTCACTTTTTTTCAAAAAAATACATACGTCAAACTCATATTCCGCTTTAAAAATATCGTGCTTTTGTCTACTTTTTGGTAATGAAACGGTTGGTTTAAAAATTCTTTTTCATATGCATTCAATGTTAAATTAAAAATTGCTTTGATTCTACTAAAAAAAATTTAAATTTTGAGTTAATACAGTATTATGTAACAAGTGTGATACACAGAAAAAATTATCAGTAATTTTTATCAATTGAAAAAATTGTCGAAAAAGTATTTTAATTTACTTAATGTGATAATTGAATCCATTTTTTTTTTTTTTTTTTTAGTTGAAATTTTGAAAGAAAATTTGAAATTTAATTTTGAATTAAAGAACAAAAAATCTTAATTGATTTTTTGATTTGAAATAAAATAATTTAAACTTGTAGAATTGTTGTTGGAAATTGTCAAAACCTGTGCTATATTTAATTAAATCAATTAACATATTGTTCGAAACGGCAAAGTTTTTTGATGATTTATTTTATTAAAATTAAAAATATTATTTATTGCAAAAACAAAATATTCAAAATGTTAAATTTTTACAATTTTTAGTTATCAATATAATCAATTTGGTAATAGGTAAACAATTAACTAATTGTTTGCTTGATTCCATGAATTTGGTTGTTAGAGACAACTTTTTAATTTTTTTCTGTGTATGTCTACTTTAGTATGTATTACAATGTTATTTATGTAGTTTTCTTTTCAAAATTAAAAGGGAATCCTCATAAATTTTATAAATTATTGAAAATTCTCTTATACGGATATAGCGAACTAAATACGTATTTTTATAACGAACTTAGTGCTGGCTTACACTCTTCAAGTCTTAACCGTCAAGTCTTGAGTTTTTAGGAGGGAGAGAAAAATAATTTTCATTTTCTTTTCCCTTTTCTTCTAAAATAAGAGTGTGAACCAGCACTTTAAGCTCGTTATAACGGCGTTCTACATTATTCAACTTAATGCTGTTTTTTGTTGTTCTTGTTGGAGAGAAAAGTTGTTTTTAGATTTTCATCTTCATCATTTACATCGTCATGATGTTCTTTATAATGATTTTGTTTTGGTTTTGCCTTCACTGTAATTACTTGGTTACATTAAATACGATGTTTGCCTTGGTGGCTCGATGGCTGGGCTGGCTGGATGTGCTTTCAACAACAACACAACAACAACATTAATAATAACAATAATAACCCAACATACAATGCTCATGGTCAATGGCCTCGTAAGGCATTACACTTTTAATACCAAACCATCGACAACAAAAACAACAACATTAATGCCATCCATATAAACTTATACACTTACCAGTAGAAACAACATTAACATCATCTTGAACAACAACCACAATTCATCTAAAGAAATGTTCGTTCGAATGCGAAAATAAACAGAATAAAAGAAAGACCTCAGCCAACAACATTTATAGCCAGTGTCGATGGATGTGGATTTAATCTGGTTTCATGGTTCTTTTTACAACTTTTGAACTGTTTTATATACTCGTACATACAAATTTTTTCTTCCATTTTTGTGAATTTATTTTTTGTATTTCTTTGTCATAATTTAACCGGCTTTCTTCTTTGGAAATGTCATTTTAATATGACACTTTAAAAGTATTTTACAAAGTTGTTTTGTTTTACTTTGTTCTTTAGTTATCACTCATCCTTTAAACAAAAAGGAAGTATAAATGTCAGTTAATTGTAAAGCAAATTTTTGCAAAAGAAATAAAAGATTAACAGAGAAATATGCAGAAACTACAAAATGTCCTTCACACTGACTTCCTTATTGGCTTAAGATTAAAAAAAAAATGAGAAAAGAAATAAGTCAATTTAAGTTTTAATGCATTACTAAGTGCTGATTCACACACATCAGGCTTAGCTGGTCAATTATGTTTAATTTTCATGTACATTTGTACGCCAACAGTTTGTTTCCTCAGTAGAGTTCGAAAAATACAAAAACAAAATTAACCCTTTCTTTTAAAAACTCAAGACTGGACGACACAAGCCTGATGCCTGGGAATCAGCACTAGTATAATAAATATATCAGTCACGAGTCAAATGTCTGAACTCAAAAACTTAAGAGCGAAATATTTTATACACTTTTAAAAATCGAGGGTACACTGTATAAAATTTTAATTTAATTATTCAAATTATTCAATTCAAAAAAAAGTTTAGTTAAAAAATTAATTGAGGAAAATTCTTTAGTTTGAATAAAAGCCAAATTTTCATTAAATGACTGTTTTTATATGACGAGCGCAAAATTCGTAAATTTAAAGCAAAAACAAATTTTGAAATTTGGTTATATAAAAAATATTTACTGCTTGTTTTTCTAATTAAGCAATTTTTCATTAAGAAATTTATATTGAAAACAAAAACAAATTTGAGTTTTTTTATTGTTGTTTCAATATTAAAGCCCAAGAGAAATTTTTATTTAATTTTGAAAAATAGGCTTTTAGTGTTGGTGTTTCAAGAAATAGTTTCGTTTAATATTCCAACAAAATGCCTCTGTCGACTGATTTTGACGGTGGTGGTCGCATATTTCAAATTTGTATAAAAATTATAACGTTTTCGTTCGCTTGTGCAAGCGAGCCAGGCTGTTAATTTTCCTCAAATAACCGGTAGTTAAATTTTAAGGGCCGATGTTGAATGTGAACCACACATAAACGTCAAGTTTTTTCTGCATTTCACTTGACATTTCTCAATTTCAGACTAACTCAATTTGAATCATGGAAAGATACACAATCGAGCAACGCGTTAAAGTTATTCATGCTTATTATGAAAATGGGCGTTCAAATCAAAATGCATATCGTGCACTTCGTGATTTTTTCGGTCAATTTAGTCATTCAAATGTGCGTACAATCGGAAAAATCGTGCAAAAATTTGAGCCAACCGGGTCTGTAGGAGATGTGAAAACACCAGTCCATGCTCGTACAGCTCGTACTGCTGCTGTTCGCGATAGTGTGGCTAAAGAGCCGTCCACCTCAACTCGTCGTCGTGCCCAACAATTGCACCTCTCAGGCTCGTCGTTGATGAACATTATGCATAAAGACTTGCATTTACACGCTTACAAGCTGCAATTGACTCAAGAACTAAAGTCTCTTAACCACATTGGATGATCAATTTTCGAAGAAAATCATCTTCAGTGAGGAGGCACATTTTCACCTCAGTGGATTCAAGTGGATCAATAAGCAGAATTGCCGCATTTGGGCGAATGATAATCCAAGAGTGATTGTCGAAATACCAATGCACCCACAAAGAGTGACTGTTTGGTGCGGTTTATGGGCTGGCAGCATCATCTGGCCGTATTTTTTCCAAAATGAGGCCGGTCAGGCAGTTACTGTGAATGGTGTTCGCTATCGTGAGATGATAACGAACTTTTTATGGCCCGAATTGGAAGATATGGATGTGGACGATATGTGGTTTCATCATGACGGTGCCAGTTGCCACACAGCTAATGGCCGTGTTGTCTCACGTCGTGGCGATGTTAATTGGCTGTCAAGATCATGTGATTTGAGACCGTTGGACTTCTTTCTTTGGGATTATTTGAAAGAAAAGGTGTACGTCGATAAGCCAGCAACAATTCAAGAGCTAAAGGATGAGATAATTCGGCACATTAACGGCATAAAACCTCAATTATGCCTCAGCGTCATCGAAAATTTGGACCATTGGATGGAGGTTTGGCGCCGAGGTCGTGGCGGCCATTTGGCCGATATTTTGTTCCATACATAGCTGAACCATACCAATATTATCATAATAAAAAGAAATTACAATAATTTCCGGAATAATTTGTGTTTTATTCAAAATCAACATCGGCCCCTAAAATTTAACCACCCTTTAGAACAAGTTTTGTTCAATTTAACAAAAATAGATAACTCAAGTCTTTAAGTTAGGAGAAGACTAAATTGATGGATTATACCACTGATCGGCAAAAAAAAAACAAAAAATAGGGAGCAAGAGCTTTGTTATGTGATTTTATTTGATGGATTCTGTTCTCCAAGCATCAAATTCATTTGCCACTTACTTCAGAGTTGTTTTCTTTTATTTAATGGAAGGAAAAGAAAAAAACAAAAAAAAACTTTATTATGTATTTTGAAAATACTACAAGTAAATGCGTTAAGATTTAATATTTTTATTTTTAGCGCTCGTCTTTTGCTTTGCAATGAAAATAACAATTTATGTTCTAACAATGTACGTGTTTGCCATCTCAAGATATAAAATTGGCAATTTGACGCAGTTATTATGTCAGCGTTATTGCTTGTGTTAAGACATCACAAATTACTCGTGTGGTCTGGGGGTAAGGCCAGTCAGTCACAAAAAACCAAACTCATTTGAACAAATTCTCCCAAAAGAAATTTTTAATGACAATTATTTCTAAAATGTAATTTACGTACATTGGAGAAACTTAACCACCTTAATATTTAATGTACAAAAAAGTACAATTTAAAAGTAGCCTTTTGTTTTCCATTTATGTAATATTTCGAATGACATATGTACATTTTTCTTATGCTAAAGAAGATTAAATACACTGAAAATCTAATCATATTAAAAAAAAACTAAAAATGGTATTGAAAGAAAATAAATTAATTTTAAAATGAACTAAAATTTTTTATTATGCCATGTTGTTCAGTTATAAAACAATAAAGAAATATTGCAAGGACTGTTAAGATCAAATTCGAAAAATACACTGAAAAAAAATTATTAACGGGAAAATTATCATTATTGCATAAATGCAATAAAAAGCTCCGTTATTTCAATAAAACCATTTGCAAATTATTTATTGCAAGAAAATATTTTAAAAATTGTATAAGTACACTGAAACAAAAGAAATTGTTTGTTATTCAACAATTTTATTTGCTCAGCAAAAACAAAATAAACATTAATATTAAATGATATATCAAGTGTTGCTAATGGAGAATTTAGAAATAACACATGGACGTGTCCCAAATTACACATTTGAACCAAAATTACACACACAAAACGAAAAAATTTGCTTTGATAGAATGAATTAGCCCTGCATCAACAACAAATGGTTGTGTTTACAAAAAAAAAAAAAAAAAGGCAAAGCATACCGATTCCTGAAGCAAAAATAAGAAATGGATGCACATATTTAACGGCACGTCTTGAACATAATTAATAACTGTTCTATTTATTGAAAATTAGTAATTGCCTTGCGGGCATCCTGTATTGCCCACTCGAAAGCCCTAAAATAAATTGCACGAATATTTATTTTAAAATGAAGCAGGAATTATTTATTTATTTATTTATTTATCCCAGCCTATGGAAAACAAAATTCCCTACAGACTATACAACTAAACTTACATAGAAATATATACTGCAAAGTTAAACAAGTTAATAAATACCTAAATATATACACATATATAACATTTATAAAATACTCAAAAGAAATAATTTAAAATTATCTTTTGATGTGCAAAATTCAATATGCGATTTAGATTTTTTTGAAGGCATATATTTAATTTATTAATATTATGAAATGCTCTCGTTAAAGTGCCATTAAGAGCATAATTAGTACGATGAACTGAAACTTTAAATGTGTCAATTTTCCTCAAGTTTATAACTGGTATATTAAATGGTGTTAAAGATAACAATTCAGGACAATCAACCCTTGAATTAATTATATCATAAAAGAGTAGAATAGACTGTAATTTTCTACTGTATTCTTAAGTTCTCAAACCAATAAGGAGGCATTTAGACTCATAAGGAGCAAAAAAAAACACACGTTGTACTCTCTCAAGACGAGAAATGTAAATAACAATATATATTTTTTCTCTCAGTATTTATTTATTGAATCATCATATATTAAATATGAACTTACAAATATTTATTAAATCTTATCCTAATATTTGCTTTATGTCCCGCCAGTTCTAGACAAAAAAGATTTCGTCATCATGGTTTCTGTTCACATATGAAGGTGTTTATCGCTCATCTGATTGGGTGAGTGCTGCAGTGTCTCTTCTTCTTTAGCGAGTGTGGCCGCCATAATTTAAAATATTTCGAGCTGATGGATTTGGGTGCAGTTCCAGCCTTTTTAAATATTTTCGTTATCATAGTTTTTACTAATGGCACATTGAGATCCTTGTGGATATTTGAGTTTTTGACGTGCCAGGGAGCGGCTGTGATTATTCGGAGAAGTTTATTTTGGCGCCCTTGAATTTTTTCGATGTTAGAAGTCGAGGCAGTGTCCCATAACTGAATACCGTAGCACCCAATTGGCTTTAAGATAGAGTTGTAAAGAAGAAGTTTGCAATCGAGACTAAGAACAGAATTTCTTCCAATAAGCCAATTAATTTGGATTGCTTTTAGTTTCATTTGAGTGAATTTAGCTTCTATATGCCATTTCCACGTTAAACGCCGATCTAGATGTATACCGAGGTATTTTACATGCGAGTGTTGGGGTATTATTTGATTATTGATGTGATTATACATGTTTCCCGACGCAATGTGGATGTAATATGTGCGCATTTTTTGCTCATTAATCTTTATCCTCCATTTTTTTAACCACCTTTCTAGTTCAAATATATGGTCCTGTAAGTAAAGAGATGCTTCTTGATAGTTTGCGTGTACGCTTAGAAAAGCTGTGTCGTCCGCAAATATTGAGGTATGGGTGTAGCTGTTTGTTGGCAAGTCCGAAGTATAAATTAAGTATAATTGAGGGCCCAGGATGCTGCCTTGTGGGACTCCAGCGTTAATTGGCTGTGGAGAACTTAAAAATTCGCCTTCTTTAATAATAAATTGACGACCGACTAAGTAGCTTTCTAACAGCTTGCGTATGTTTGCTGGTATGTTTTGCTGCAATTTCAGTAGTAAATCTTCATGCCAGACTTTATCAAAAGCTTGAGACACATCGATGAAGAGTGCTGAGCAATATTTTTTTTCTTCAAAGGCTTTTCTTATGACATTTATAATTCGATGAGTTTGTTCAATTGTGCTGTGTTTTCTTCTAAAACCGAATTGATGATTGGGAATACATCTATTTTCATTTAAAATCGACGTTAATTTTGACACTAGAAGTGTCAATATATGGACTCCAGAGAACTGAAGCATATTCTAACATTGATCTAACAAAAGATGTATAAATATGTTTAAATGTATATGGGTCATGGAATTCAGAACAATTCCTAAAAAAGCTAACGTTTTATAAACTTTACACAGGGTCTCCACCTGAGATAATATCTGATATAATATGTGAGAAAACGTCGGCAGAATGAGAGAGCACATTTCTTCATGTTAATCTTAATATTAAACAAGGGGAACACGTATCTTATAAGATTTCATAATCGACTGATTCTCGTACAGTAAACTTGTATCGTTTTTATTATTTTTTATTCTTTTTATGTTGTTATTTGATTTGTTAGTTTAAAATATTGATTTTTTAAGCACTTTTTACAAGATTGGCACTATTTGCATTAATAAATTACAGATTTTAATAATGGTGGCTTATTATTGTTTTATATGTGTGTATGCATGTGTATTTTTGACAGCTCATCTTATAAGATAATTGTTATAAGATTTCTCATAACAACTGTCTCATAACATTTATTATAATATTAATACTAACACTATTTGGGAGTCCACACGTAAGATAATACTCTCTGCGATTGAATTTGACGTTTGCTGATATAAAAATCTTATATCTTATCTCAGGTGGAGACCCTGTGTTAGGGATAATATAATCAATATGAGAAACGAAAGACATGGATGAATCAAAGACAACACCCAAATCAAGTTTGGAGTCGACATTTTTTAAATTAACACCATTTAGCTTAAAATCATTCTGAATAGGACTAAATTTCCTATAAAACCAAACATGAAAGCATTTTTCAAAGTTTGACATAAGTTTATTAAGTTCACACCATCTAACTAGCTTATTTAAATCATTCTGTAAATTAAATACATCAGACGCCGAATTAACTTTCAAAAACATTTTCAGATCATCAGCATATAAAAGAAATTTAGATTTTTCGAAACAAGAAATTATGAATGAAAACACTGAAATTTATTGTTGTGGGAAAGCTAGTTTCTATGCGCATTTCGCTGGTTGCTTTTGGCAGCTCGTCAGGAAATTTGTTCCAAAGATTTGGTTTTAAAACAGTTCTAATACGACTTAAAGCTTTTGTGGTATGCTGGATTGGATGTATGCCTACTTGGAAATTTTAAAAACGGTTTATTTTTTGTTGAAATTTGAATTAGTATGAAATGATTATTAAAACGTATTCAAACGTTTAACCTTTAAAAAAAGGTTTCATTTAAAAACAGGCTTTCTGGCTTACTAAAGTAGGGCATACGCTGTTCCAGCATACTGGCACAAACAAGAGATGTTGAATCATGCTGGAAACACGTACCATACGGCATCTTGCTGCAATATTAATTTCTATAAAAATATGGTGCGGATGAGTTGTTGCAACTTTGAGAATAGAAATTAAAGAAAATTCGTGTTTCTATTGAAGGTTCTTAATAAATACGTTGTATTTAAACGTGTTTAGTATAATGCGAGGCGAATTCTGATGTTGGTGTTGGCAATACTATAGCAACACAAAAACAATAGAGGTCTTTTGCATTGCAGTGTTAGTGTTTACGGTTCAAAATGTCAACCGTTTCTAACAGAACCAAAACAAATTGGTTTGAACTGTCAGATTCAGATGGCCTTCCGCCGCCATCTACTGTTCAATTCGCCTTTGTACAATGTTGAAATTATCAGGTATTGAAATAAATTGCGTTTTAACCAGTGTTCGAAAATTAACATTATAAACTGTTCTTTAGTGTTCCGTTTTGTAGATATGTGCAAAACACAAACGCTAATAGTGTTCGTGTTGTAAATCATTAAAAAAAAAGTTTATGTTCTTCGAACACAAAAATAATACTGTCTTATCCAATTCAACAACAAGAGAAAGTTTATTGGTTTTTTTTTACCACAAACTTTGTTGTGTTCGGTTCTGCTCATTAATGTTTTCAGTTGTGCTTAGCACCCTTTTAGCTGATAAGGAAAACAAAATTTTTTTACAAAAACAAAAAATGTTCATATACAAAAAAAAAACAAAACGACAGTAAAAAATGTTTACACATGCAAAACATGTATACAATACACACACAAACTATTCGTGCAGTTGTCGCGCAAAGTGCCAATCAACAATAACAGTACTAGAGAAGCGTTGCTAAAAATTTTTTGTTTGCTCATTCCTTTATCAATGTGAAAAAAAACACTAGAGAACATTGAAAAATAGTGTATGTGTACAGAACTAGTACAACTGTTTTGTTTTATAACGAAGAACAGAACACTTTATAATGTTCGTTACTTTCTTCAAAATAGGTTTGAACGGTATTAAGGGTTGTGTATTAATACACAAACACTAAACAAATATCGTTTCTGGGTGTGTGAGCCGTACGCTAACTAATGTTCTGTTTATATTCGAACACAAATTTCAACAATTAATGTTTCTTTTTAATGTTCACTCTTTGACAACTCTTCTCAACTGAGCTTATTACTACATAAACAATACCACAAACTAGTACAATCAGCAAAATATCAAACTCTGTTTGGCATCGCAACAGCAGCATGAAAGGGATGGGCAAATTGAAAAAATATATCGATATATATCATATCGATATTTTTTAAGAGTATCGATATTTATTAGTTAAAATATTGAATTTTATTATAAAGAGATCTGAAGAATATCGAACTCGATAGTCGTAGATAAATATTGATGTATCGATATATGGGTATTTTTAATATCGTCGATATATATCAATTATATTTTTTTTAAATATCGATATTTTGATACATCGATATTTATTGCCCATTCCTAAATCACACTTGATTGCTCGTGTATGCTTTAGTCGTATATGGGCCTCTTAAGTGTATGATTTTGTTAAAGCAACGATACGTTGCTGCGTTGTTTAACCCTAAAAAGATACGTAATATACGTCGTATTGTTGATTTTTTTGATTAATGAAGAACAAACTAATGTTTTATATATATGTATTAAATAAAAAGACCGAAATTTTAAATATGTTTGTATATAAAAATGTCTGAAGTGTACAGCAACGTATTCCTGCTAATTAAAAAGAAATAGCAATATTTCGAAAGGTCATGCGTTTCTAGGGTTAAATAAAAGACTGGATAATTGCAATTAACATGTGGTGAACGTATTTTTATTATTGCAAAAAATATTCTCATGTTTCGATTTGTGCTTGATTTTTCTTTAAGTGCATAAGATTTTTTTTTTTTAATCTTCTTTAACAGAAAAGGCCATTCAAAACATTTAAACATGCAGAATGGAAATTTATTTATACCCCCCTCAATTGTGCGTTTTTACTTGTATAAATTACTTGTATTCACATTCCTGTTGCCATCACATTTATTCGCACAATTTAATTCTCATTCAGTTAGGATTCACCTACATAATCGGTTATCGACCCAATTCTCCCTTATTTATGCTTTTAAGCAGTTTTTGCACATAATACTTATGCAACACAAAACAAAACAAAATAAAAACACACACAAACATTCCTAAAAAAAAGACATAAATTCTTTCATTTAAAGGGATTTTAAATTATTTCCGTAACTTTGTAAGTTGTGTGTTCCACAAAGTATAATCTCATAATAATGACGAGGATAAAGATGATGGTGATTCAAAATTGCATTTTAGCGTTTTTGTTTTCACAATAAAGTTTTAAAAATAACTATTTTATTGGTATAAATAAGAGTTATTTAAGTTAATATTAAATAGTTACTTACATATTTAATTTCTTTATAAAAATGTCGTATGTCATAAAACTGAATTTCCTGCTCTTTTGTCATAAACTTTTAACAATTCACTTGTGCAGCTGTTTTAAAGAACATTTCCGCACGATTTTAATATAATAAAACAAAAACTAGAAAATTGTATTATTTTACTCTTACAACAACTACAAGTAGTATTTTACAATTGCACACAACATTATTTATGGTTTATAAACAATTGTTTTAAATTTCTTTAAACGATTTTTAATAATTTACAATTTCTGTTTTGCCAGTGTGTTTCTTCTCCACCCACATGATGCAGAATTGCAAACGGCAAAAGCAAAGAAATTGCATTGAAGTGGGTGGGGACTGAGCGAAACCAACTGTGAGGTATTTTCGTGTTACAGTGATTGTGACTTTGAGGTTCATTATTTGAGAATAAAGTTTTAATGGTTTGTTATAACAGCAATTGCAAAAAAAAAGTGGGGACAGTGAGTATTATATAACGGGAGACAGCTGTAGTCTTTTTCATTTTACAACTACAACAAAAATATTTGAATTAAATGTATCTACGAAAAGAGACACGTCATAATGCTCAATGTCATTACGTCCATGGTTTTGACACACTAAAAAGTGTCATACGGTCATGTTCTGTAAATCGAAATCACGTGAAATTGAAATCGATGGAGATTTTAAGTTAAATTTTTTCAAAAAAAAAACGTCGCTTTTCCTGATCTTAAAAGTAGTTTTGGTAAACGTGTGTGCCCCTCAAAGCATGAGGTATATAAAAGGAAATATTTTGACCAACTTTAAACACAGAATAGATTTCAAAATTCCTACGATTTCAATTACACGTGATTTCGATATCAAACATATAGCAGATAATGTCCATAAACTAAATTAATTCACAACATGTTGTATTGTGTCATATTGGTTGTGTTTGCTATATTTTTTATAAATGTCATATTTATTAATTTATAACATATACAACCAATATGACACAATAGAACAATTTTTGAATTTCTTTAAAGTTTCATATAAAAAAATTGGGCTGTGGAGTCATCGAAAAACAGTTCTAACTCCGACTCCTACTCTGACCTCGATGCGAAATGTATGTATAGGTATACGCGGATCCAGCTTGAGCCTTAGGGGGGGGGGGGGGGGGGGAGTTTTTATGATACAAAACAAGTAAACAATTTGTTTTTAAAAGTTTATTTAAAACGATATACCTATTTATATTATATTAAAAAAAAAACTCAACAAAAAGGTAAAATAAAATATAAGATCAGTTCAATATAAATTAAAATAAATTAATCTTTTTAAATAACGTTTCGGCTATAAAAATAATTTTATTTATTTTTAATGTTTTTTTATTTGAAACAATTTATTTGACTACATCATACTAAATTGTTTGACCAATTTTTCGACCAAAAAAAAAACATATGCATTTGTTAACAAAATTTTGGAAGAAGGAATATGCTTCACTAATTTTAAAATTAAATTATGAATTTTAGTCGAACCGTTTGGGTTTTAATCTAAAGATACATATACATATAATTAATCTGGTTTAAGTTGATTACAGCTAATTTGTATACCCTCCACCACCACTGTGGTGAATGAGGGTATACTAAGTTTGTCATTCCGTGTGAAACTTTTTTATTATACATCTAAGACCCCATAAAGTATATATATTCTGGCTCCTTGAGTAATTCTAAGTCGATTTAGCCATGTCCGTCTGTCTGTCCGTCTGTTGAAAACACGCTCACTTTCGAAAAACGCAAAAGAAAAGAACAAACTTGGTCTCAAATTGCTTGTAGTTATCCTAAGCAGGATCAAAACTATGAATCAAAATGTGGAACCACCACCCTGAAAAAATTGATAATTTTGATACAAAAACTAACATATATGGTTTATTAATGCACGGAATTACATATCCTACTGGTAAATTTCGTGACGATCGGTCCATAATTTACCATAGGCCCCATATAAACCTATCTCGAGGAAAACCGTTTAGTACGCCTAAAACCGCAATAAATAACGCTAGCATACTTAAATTCGGTACGTCACAGTTTTATAGGACGAGAAATCACATTGCCAAATTTCGTGAAGGTTGGTCCATAACTTACCCTAGGCCACATATAAACCCTACTCTCGGAAAACAGTTTATTGCGCCTCAAATCAAATAAAGCTGGGATAATAATAAAATTCGCCTTAAACCATCACAGATATAGATATGGCGGTAAAATGTCTTACTTAAATTCATATGCCCAGAAAAAATATCATGCAAATTTGTGAAATTTTCTGTTAACGCTAAAACTAATTACACTGCTGTATTGAAATTTATTCTTATTTATATTTTGTAATACTAGAAATTAGTTTTCAGAATTTTGGGATGATTGGGCCATAATTTACCATAGGTCCAATACAAATTACCCTCCTAAAAATTATTTTAGTTCGGCTAAAACTTTTACGAATCATGATATTTTACTCAAGCCAGTTCAAAGTCCTAACAAGAAACGCATAAAATTTTCTTATTGTCGGTCAATAATTTAATTCATGTCTAAGCCGCAACTAATTTTAATGCTGACGCTCGTTTTTGTGAAGCTTAATTAATAATATATATGTATTTATCATATAGAGCCCACTGCTGTCGGTGGAGGGTATCAAAGATTCGGCACAGCCGAATATAGCACTCTAACTTGTTTTATTTAAATTATTTTTATTTAGAAAGGAATTTTAAAGCTTATAACAAGGGAAAGACAAAAATAATTTTGGGTGCACATGCATATGTAAATCTAGTCGTAAATGCGCTAATTTTTAATTTTTGAAAATTAAGTTTTTGATGCAGTTCAATAGAGTAAACAAAAATACATCGTTTACGGATCAAAATACAAATATTGTTTTCTAGTTCTTGTTTTGCAACGATATGTAAAAGTTCTACGTTCAAAAATGCTAAAGAAAAAGCGCTTGGGCCCATTAAAATGTGAAAATTTAAAAAAAAATTGTTCATATTTGTTAATAGTCAACATTGAAATAAATAAAATAATTTTATAGTATATTTTATTTTTGCAAATTGACATACTAAAATGTACATTAAAAGTATAAAATATATAATAGAAAAGGTGATAAGTCAGAAAAAGCTATGTAAAACATAAATGTATTATTTTTAGTTGGTTTGCAAGCCAATAAAGAGTCGGCAATGAAGCAAAACTGGATTTACAGACTTAAAATATATTCAGAACTAAAGACCTTAGAAAGTTTTTTTCTCTCCCATAAAATTTATACATTGTACTACATCCTTTTTGACTGAAGGTAATGATATAAACTTATATAGGTACATTTTATTAAAATAAATTACGGACTCACCATTGTTTCACTCATTTTTATATATTTTTTTATATCAAAGTACTTTTCTTATTAATGCACTTGAAATTTGACAGTTATATAATTATTCTTTGGTGAACTTTTACTAGACCAATACATATTTTTATATGTATATATGGGAAGGTAGAATGCATATATTAAGGCTTATTAATAATTCAACCGCTCGCATTTTCAACCCAACCGTTTAATTTTCGGATATAGATGGCACTTGCTGGGATTGCATGAAGAAAATAAGGATAAATACATATTAATTTATCCTTATTTTCTAGCTTCAAAATTTTTAAAGTAGATCCTCTTAAAATGTTGTTGTTAGCACAAAAATAATTACGTTATTCAACTTATGTGCTATTTATTTTAACACAAGTAAATGACTTAAAGAAACCAAACATCTGTTTTCAACTCGATCAATAACTGAGTATAAGTTTAGCTAATGCAATTTAGACTCTTGCCCGCACGTATAAACAATACACCAAAATAATTTAAATTATTATACACTTTTATACTATTTAAGTGAAGTAGATACTTGAATTGAACTCACATAAAATAAATTAAAATCTACTTCTTCATGGTGATCTGCAAAATATTGGATCGCCAATTTCGAAGAATTTTTATTTTGGAAAATACTAGAAATTTTTTTAAATTTTTTCAGCCGGAAAAATTTGGAGTCGGCGTTGCGAGTTTTGGAGGGTACTTCGACTCCGGCTCCGACTCCGGTACAAAAACCTTAACTCCGACTCCGAATCCACAACCCTGATTTAAGCATATCCCTGCGGGAAATTTGTTTCAATATTTCTTAAAGAACTTATTCCCTTGAAAACAATACTGTAATAAAAAGGAATGAATTGCTGTAGATGACAAGACATATGCCTTAACTGGTGATAATATGTAAAAAGTGGAGTAACTCCAGAGAAAACGTAATTGACACAAAACTAGTCATGTTTTTTATATTGGTAGTTGCTAATAGGGTGCTCATTCGATTAATTCTTGTTCGATTAATCGAACAATTTTAGACGATTAATTGTTTAAGGATTAATCGAAGAATTTATGCCGATTAATCGAATAACAATACATATATGGTTTTTCTAATCACCAAATTTATACCAAATTCATAATATCAAGCAAACAAGTTGTTGATTTTGAAAATGATTATATTGATTACTAAAAATTGTAAAATTGTGAATATTTTTTTTCAATAAATTATGTATTTAATTTTAATTAAAAAAATAATCAAAAACTTTGCCATTTCAAACAACGTGTTAATTTATTTAATTAAATATTGACAATTCCCAACAACAATTCTACAAATTTAAATTATTTTATTTTAAACGAAAAAGTCAATTAATATTTTTTTAATATTTAATTAATATTTTAATAAAAAAAATTTTTCAAAACAACTTAAATATTGATTAAATCAAAATTATATTTTTAAATTTCTTTCAACAAAAAAAATAATTGATTCAATTATCACATTAATAAAATTTAAATACTTTTTAAACCATTTTTTTAATTTATAAAAAGCTTTTTCCTTTGTATAATTTTTTAAAGTTTTAAGTAAAATAAATAAACCAAATGTAAATGTCCGTTGGAATCCGTTGGAAACAGTCATGTTTAGTCAGCAATTTACATACATGGGCGTACTGCTTACTTAAAAAATTTTCAGTAACCAATGCATTTTTAATGCATACTAAAATTTGGTACGTCACAGTTTTATAGGACCAGAAATCACACTAAAAAAATTTTTTAAGATCGGTTCATAATTAACACTAGGTCCCATATAAACCCTGCTCCCGGAAAACAGCTTAGAACGCCTAAAACCGCATACTCCGGTACAAAAACCTTAACTCCGACTCCGAATCCACAACCCTGATTTAAGCATATCCCTGCGGGAAATTTGTTTCAATATTTCTTAAAGAACTTATTCCCTTGAAAACAATACTGTAATAAAAAGGAATGAATTGCTGTAGATGACAAGACATATGCCTTAACTGGTGATAATATGTAAAAAGTGGAGTAACTCCAGAGAAAACGTAATTGACACAAAACTAGTCATGTTTTTTATATTGGTTGTTGCTAATAGGGTGCTCATTCGATTAATTCTTGTTCGACTAATCGAACAATTTTAGACGGTTAATTGTTTAAGGATTAATCGAAGAATTTATGCCGATTAATCGAATAACAATACATATATGGTTTTTCTAATCACCAAATTTATACCAAATTCATAATATCAAGCAAACAAGTTGTTGATTTTGAAAATGATTATATTGATTACTAAAAATTGTAAAATTGTGAATATTTTTTTTCAATAAATTATGTATTTAATTTTAATTAAAAAAATAATCAAAAACTTTGCCATTTCAAACAACGTGTTAATTTATTTAATTAAATATTGACAATTCCCAACAACAATTCTACAAATTTAAATTATTTTATTTTAAACGAAAAAGTCAATTAATATTTTTTTAATATTTAATTAATATTTTAATAAAAAAAATTTTTCAAAACAACTTAAATATTGATTAAATCAAAATTATATTTTTAAATTTCTTTCAACAAAAAAAATAATTGATTCAATTATCACATTAATAAAATTTAAATACTTTTTAAACCATTTTTTTAATTTATAAAAAGCTTTTTCCTGTGTATAATTTTTTAAAGTTTTAAGTAAAATAAATAAACCAAATGTAAATGTCCGTTGGAATCCGTTGGAAACAATCATGTTTAGTCAGCAATTTACATACATGGGAGTACTGCTTACTTAAAAAATTTTCAGTAACCAATGCATTTTTAATGCATACTAAAATTTGGTACGTCACAGTTTTATAGGACGAGAAATCACACTGCCAAATTTCGTGAAGAATGGTTAATAATTTACACTAGTTCCCATATAAACCCTACTCCCGGAAAAGACTTTAATGCACCTAAAACCAAATAAAGCGCACTTTGGGAATATAATTAAATTCGCCTAAAACCATAAACAGATATAAATTATTTAGTTTTATTTTCTTCGACCTTTTAATAAGTTTGATATAATAAATATTCAAGCGCAAGGTCAATTATATAAAAAATTATTTATTTTTTATCCAATATTTCGCTTTCTCAATGGATAGCTTCTTCAGGGATTCAAATATTTGGTTTTTTTCTTTTTTCTTTTTATAAAATTTAACTAACTTTAACAATTTTACAATTTTTAGTAATCAATATAATCATTTTTGTAATAGGTGCAAAATCAACAACTGGTTTGCTTGATATTATGAATTTGGTATAAATTTGTTGATTAGAGACAATTTTTAATGTTTTCCGTGAAAGTATCTCGAAGCGGGAGTTACAGCACATGGGCACAGGTCTCAATTTTGGAGATAATTTGGTACGAGTGTATGTTCTAATTGTTACAAGGACCGAGCCTATTGAAAATGGTTAGAAACGGTACATAATTTCACAAAGCCTCTATACAAACTTCTTTCCGCAAGAGAGTCTATGTGACCATATACCATCTTATAATGTTGGCACTTTGATTAAATTTGGTTAAAACTCATTAAATTGCAATCTATATCATCTTATCAAATTTTATTGAAATCGGTCCTTATACGAACATAATTAGTTCCTATACAAATACTTCTGCCGAAACGCTTTTAATGACATCACTTTCTTATATGTATACGTTGGTATTGACATAAAATTTAACCACAGCAACTTTGACGATATCTACTATGTCGGGACAAAATGTTGTGTTGGTATTTCCAGAATTAAACATAGGTCATATATAAACTTAAAGACAAAAAAATCTCATGTAGATGAAGATATATCGTCAGCTAATTTTTGAATTGACCTACCGACCATTTTTTGAAAAACAGATTAAGTTATGGGGAATACATAAATATTTTGAATACCGCCATTCTGAATCCAAAACCTGTTTCAAGAAATTTGTATGGTTTCTGAAGTATTGCATTTATTTTGCTCCATATCAACTTTTTTATTAACGAAAAATTATGTTTCCCTAAGAATAACTTTGATAATTTTAAAGTTTTTTATGTATTGTTTTGCTCTACACGCCACTGTTTCACTAATACAGTAAATTCCTCATACAGAAACGTACAAAATTAATTTCATTCTTGCTTTGCTTTATTGGCGTTAAAACATGTGCTGAAAGCGAAAGCAAAATAAAATGACAGCAAGAAAATAAAGCAAAATTAAATTTCAACAAATCAATACACATCGGTAAGTACACGTATGCAGCACCAGAAGCTGCTTTTTAAA
Source organism: Pollenia amentaria (assembly GCA_943735925.1). Taxonomy (NCBI): domain Eukaryota; kingdom Metazoa; phylum Arthropoda; class Insecta; order Diptera; family Polleniidae; genus Pollenia; species Pollenia amentaria. Next base: position 219,108,743 of record OX031006.1, on the reverse strand, counting down.
AATGAATTTAGGAAAGTGGCCTATGCGGCAAAAAACAAAAATTTTCACTTTAAATATAAGACTAGTAACTTTTTACTTCTTTCATGAACGTTCGCAAAAATTTACATTTTACTTCAAAACATATGACAGAAGCAGTGCTGACAAAAAAAAATCTATCGGGTTGATTTTCAGAGAACTTCATTTAAACCTGCGATCGGCAACCTATACTATTACATTTTGCGATTGTATGCGTTGTATACATTTTACATATCGTACAACTCTTAACATGTTTTTTTGTTCTTTTCAGGAGACAAAAAAAACGTTATTACTCCGTTACTAAACCATGTTGGAAGTAAATAAAAAAAACCAAAATTAGTAGGAGATATTTATTGTAAGATGGTGTAAAGAAAACAAATGTATTGAAATAATTTCAGATTAAAAAAAAATTAAAAGAGTTGACAATTTCAAAAAAGTTAAAAGTGAGTTAAGAGTTGTCAACCTGTGACCGACGATATGTTGTTGTTAATGTTTTTTAATTCTCTGCAATGTGTGTGCACACGTACGTAACTAAAGAGAATAAAAGAGAAAAGAAAAAACGCAGCGCCCTGATTTTGCCGATCGCAGAATTAAACCCTCATTGTCGTTTTTCTCCACTACGACTTTTTGGCATATGCGCCAAAATAATAACGAGTTGACGATATGTGTAAATAATACCCTACACAAAGAACTTTAAATGAATTTTAAACTCACAACATGATTTTGTTCTGGGGCGTCCATGGTTGCCTATTTGGAATAGGGAACACTCTCGAAAATATGTCTTTTAATACTCTAGTGTAGCGAATCATATGGTCGACTATACATTTTTACTTGTTTAATTATAAATCAAAATTTGTGTGTAAACTACCTAGACGTATGATTAATATAAATTGATACTCTTATGAAATGCATTGCTCTCTTAAACAAACGCACATAAATCATTTCATAATCCAATTTAAAAGATTCCATTCACTTCTAACAAATACTAACAAATTTTTAATAGTTTCCTTTTCACATTTAACTATTTTTTTTTTTTTTTGCAATTTTACAAAGTCAGAGTAAAAACTAGTTCTTTGGAGTTTATTTATAACATCTTTTTATTTTTCCTCTCACTTTTAGATTTCTTTTTCTGTGTTTCATTTCTCAAAAAGACGTTGATGGACTTTTATACCGAACAAGAAGAAAAGAATTCCCAATGGATACTTCTATAAATGTAAGTGTTAAGTTAAGAAAGAAAATAAAATATTAAGAGACCACAAATTCTATTTGTTTTCACTTTAAGCTACTTAAAGTCTTAAGTATTTCAGTTGTTTATTTTGAGTTTAGTTTTCTTCTTTTTTTCTATATTTCCTTTGAATTCTCTACAAAACTTTATTGTATTTGACAAGTGTTGGCAAGTAAATAGGGGTATTTAGTAGTTCAACGTACTGGGAGAAAAAAAAAACAAAGAGATTTGCAATATTATATGGTCAGATACTTTTGGAAGAAATTCAAACCAATAAATAAGCTTAAATATTAATTTGAAATAGATTCAAGATGCACTTTGAAATACATTTTCATATTTTTATTAAATTTAGTTTTGACATGAATTGACCAAACGTATGAATAAAATGGCTTAAATTGTTAAAGTAAAGCAGGGAAATTGAGCAAAATAATTCCATACATTGAAGGGTTTAAAAAGAGGGGAAGAAACCTGAAATTCTTCAAAGAATAGTACGATTTTGCTAAAAGTTCACAAGTTTTTAAAAGAAGTGAAATTTATTTAAGTTTTGATTTTCAATTCTTTATAGGTAGTGCCTTTTAAGTTCGCACTTGGGGTACAAATAAAATTTTCTTTCTTTCTGGTCCGAATTGATCGCTTTTTAAAATCTGTTTTTTTTCAATTTTTTTTTATATGATTCAATCATTTTGAAAGATAAATTGGACTATTTATATAAAGACATGCGATTAGAGTTAAACTTAGAATATTTAGTTTTACTTTAAAGAAGAAGTTTGACTATATATGTATGCATTTAATAGGGTGCTCATTTAATCGGGCTTTTGCTTCAATCGGTTAATCGCTCGATTAATTGACCGAGGTTTTGGTTTAATCGGTTAATAATCGGTTGATTTTGGTTTTAATCTGTTAACCGATTACGAAATTTTTTTTTAAATTAAGTAATTTCAATATAAAAAAATGCATAAATTATTTATTATTTAGAGCTTATTAGTAAAAAAACCAATAACATAACAAATATAACAATTCTTGAACTACGAGTAAAAGGAGCAAACAAAAAAATAATTCATAAATATGTTATACATATTTTGTTATTAATACATAATATGTGAGATCATTTTATTAGTTATTTCAATAGCTTAAGGAGATCTAATCAAATAATCTTTTAGACAAATAATTTGGCTTAAATGCTTAGGATTTAAGAGGTTCCTTTTTTTAGTTTAAAAAACCTTAACTTGGCTTTGAAAAATTTCTTTCATTTATCGTACATGTTGAAGAAATCGAAAGCAACCCATAAAACATAATATCTAACACTTCTAATTGTTTTGGTTAATTATGTTAAAAGGTTGATATGATTCATATACAAACATATAAAAAGTACGTGAAATAAAAAGCTGTTGCAAGCAAACACTTCCCAGCTAGCAATTTCTATCATAATCTAATCTTTTAGGAATCAGCTCCAAGAGCAAAATTTTTCGATCATAAATATGTAATAATTTCGTTGTGAGAAAATGGTAACTTACCGATGAATCACCTCAAAGAATCAAATTATTATCCAAATGCTATCTGGGTTATTTTAAATAAAAATTACTGAACACCTTCTTTAATTGTATGAAAAATATTTTCTAAACACGTTCCTTTTCAATATGAGACGAAAAAAATAGTTTAAAACACAAAAAAATGTTATAATACCACAAAAAATTAAAAAGTTTTGTTACATCGGTTAATCGGCAGAAATTAACCGGTTTAATCGTTAATCGCAAATAGCCAATTTTAAATTAACCGACCAGTTAATCGCGTAGTAATTAATCGGTTAACCGAATGAATACCCTAGTATGTATGTAAAGGTTAGCAGCCGTGTTTTAAAAATTTAATACATACGAGTGAAATTGAAATCAAACGAATTTAGAAAACAATCCTGTTTTTAATGTTTATAAAAAACCCTTTGATCTAGTGCATACTTGGAGTACTAATCTTTAGCAGAACTTCTCCTACAATCTGGAAAAACTACGGCCATTTAAAAAAAAATGTTAACTGAGAATCTCCATCAATTTCAATTTCACTCGATTTCGAGGAATAATAAATTGGTAAAAAAAGTTTTTCACAACTGGCTGGCACCTTTCATAAGAAGTGGCGTGACTCAAAAGTAATAAATAAATAAATAATAATTTAAAGAAATATAAGCTGAAAGTCTTTGTTAAATATCCGCATTAAGTCAGTGTTTTATCGCCGAAAAAGAAGTGCTAAAATATTCTAGCTAAAAAACAAAGTGCTAAATTTATTTCACAACAATAATTGATATTGTGGTTATTTTATTGAACTGTTTATGGTTTTTAGCTCAAATTTGTATACATATTTTAATTAGGCTTAAGTTTATCAAATTTAATTTTTATTAAATTATTTTTAATGAAGAAAGGAATTTACAACATGAAGTTCTTTAAAATTTGTTGATAATTTTTTTTATTCTTGACTGAAGCTGGGATTGAACCCACGGGCAGATTGATTTTACATGTATCGATAGTAACCACACTATCTCTTTCGAAATCTTTGCCGTTTAAAACTCACCGCCACTGACGACGGCTGGCAGTCAATAGTCAAATATCGAACTTTAACCCAATTTGTATTTTACTTGGTGGATCGAAATTTGTTATTGTGAAATGTATTAAACAAAATTAATTTGAAAATTTTTAATTTAATGCTTAAATTCAGATTAACGTTGCGGTTTTTTTAATTGTTCGAATTTTTTATGGAATATTTATTTACCCAGGAATATTCTAATGATTATACAAAATTTTTAAGAATATACTAGGGAGATCGAACGGTTATTATTCGAACGGTTTTAACCGGTTATTTTAGCTTTGCCCAAGTCGGTTATTTTAAAATGCCCATTATTCGAATATCGAATAAACCGGTTATTTTGGTATAATAAACCTCTTGTTGTGGATGTACCCGTAATTTAAGTATTTTCTAATTAAATATTGGCCAAACTTAAACTTTTTATGAAGAATGTTAAAACAAAATGTAACGAAGCTCAAAAAATATTATGAACACTGTTAATACAAATCGCTGTTAAAAGCTTGCGTTCTTGTAGAAAAAAAACCAAAAACTATTCAAAATACTACAAAAACGTGTGCAGTTAAAAAGTAAATAGTAATTTGTGCAAGAGTATTCTAAAAATTAAATATATTTTTATATAAAGGTTATCTCCAGATGTTTTTCGAACGCGATTAAAAATACAAAGTAGGTGCTTGAAGTGCCCTAAAATGATAAGTTACAAAGGTTCTTCCATATCACGACTTATTAATCACCTTTAATTAGTATACATGCTTGACATTAATGTGATCCAAATGAAACTTAACTCCATTCGAAGTAGTTCTATGGAGACGACAAATAATACTTTACTAAAATACGATGCAAAAAATGAATCATTGGGTGAAATATTAGACCGTTGTGTTGCCGAGGACGAAATGCCCTCTTAAGTAGTTGTAGCATCTCTTTATGCTGATAACTACAACATTACGGCGGAATCAACGATATGGGAAAAATTGCTACCAGTTTTATTTATTAAAACACCAAGAACTAAAAAACAAAATTGAAGAAATCAAACAATGTCATGGAATGGAATAATGCTGAAACAAAATAATTTGAAATAGATAATCCTGGCTAAGAAATTTTGTTTGCAACTTTTCATAAATATGGTTGAAGTCTACTGATTCATATAGACATGCTTAACCACCAACAAATTTAAACTAATTCAAAATAAATTTGAGAGAATATTTCAAATAATAACTTTATAAAATTCCTATAATTTATTTGCATTTGCAAAACGGTTGTCTAGATCAAATATCATTCAACAGTTTCTAAATTACATTATGCAAATATCTTCTTACAAATAAAGTTTAGTAAATCAATAAAAAATTGTTGAAAATTTAGCTAAAGTTTGATCAATTTACTGGTCCCACTTTTCTTGGATTTTATCGTAAAATATTTGTTAGGTCTGATCTAAGTCATATCTATGTATTTTGTTGGTTCCTTACCTTTGAAATTGTTTTGTTTTTATTCAAATTAACGTTTTATTTTAAAAACTTATTTGATTTTTGTGTTTTTAAGTATTCGAATTAAAACCGGTTAACCGGTTATTGAAAAATTACTTAACCGAAAACCGGGTTTTTTAAAATAGCAACTATTCGTAATATTCGAAATCCGGTTATTGAAAAAAGTCGAATAATCGATCTCCCTAGAATTTACTCAATTTCAATGAAATTATCTTCATCACATGCTAATTTATTAATTTAATATATTAATAGTATAGCAGCATAGGTTATCTAGTTTAAACCCCTCTCTTATACGTTTACCAGAACATACATGAGCAGATCCATAAGAAAAGGCAACAATTCCACTATCACAATTTTTTGGATAAATGAAAAAATTAATAATATCCAGATCAATAACTCTTCTTAAGACTTGTTGCGGTAAACTAAAACAATTCATAAATAAATATGTTTTTCTGCCAGTTAGTTGCTAATTTATTTAGAAAACAAATTTGGAATTGTTGCGTTTTGAAAAGTGGAATAGTTGCAAATTGTTATGGAACTCCTCAAATGCTTTGCATTTAGCCTTGTTCTGAGCTTGTTTTTATTTACTCTATTAAACTAAAACGTTCTATTTCAGTGTTTTTGAAACTCTGATGATTCCTTAAAAGAATTTTCGTTAATCAAATTTTTGAATTTATATACTTTAATCCAGAAGTCCCAAAATGTGGTCACTAATATACTGCACTCCTAAAAAAAAGGTCATATCTCCATTTCAGAAGTTTTGAGATATTTAGGTTTTATGTTTTTTAGCTTTTGCATCTTAAAATTTTATATTTTTGAATAATCTCAAAAATTATTTTCAAATATGTTATTTGATTCGATTTAATTTACCGTAAAAGACAGGGGCAATTTTAATGATAAAGTAGAGAAAATGGACTTACGATTTTTTATCTCTCAAAAAAAAAAACGAAAACCAAATTGTACAAATAAGTTCAAAGTTTTGAGATGTTGTGTATATTTCTTTTCGTAGTCAAGCCATTTTTTGTCAGTTGAACATATGAAGATTCTGATGAAAGTCGCTAGGCAGATGGGGCATTTATAAATATATTTTGTTCAATATTATGCAATGGTCACGGTATGTTTTGATCAGCTGATGATACCGATGGTGTAGCAAGATTTTTGGGGATGTGCAATTTTGCACTTGTTCTTTTAGCGGTGTGAATGATGGCTCTTTCTCACAATTTTCTTCGTTTGTTTCCATTTTTTCTTCTGCTGCTAACTTCCAGCCTTTTATTTTTTTTTTTTAGCGAGGTCGGGGTTTTTAATTGCTAAAAGTGCAAAGTTTTTTTTCTCGATCCATTTTCTGTTTTTATTATCATATAACATAAATAACGTATGACTTATAGTTTCACAAATAAAAACTAATAAATTTTAAATAAAAATTAAAAAAACACAGAAACACTCAAACACGATTTTGAATATTAATGTGCTGTTTACACAACACAAGAAATTGAACGTGTAGTAAAATTTATATGGAAAACACTCAAAAAACTGAGTGCTTTTCATATAAATTTTAGTACACGTTCAATCACTTGAGTTGTGAAAACAGCACATAAGTCTTCTAACCTGCAGCTTCATTCATTCATACACACTTGTGCGTGTGTGAATGAATGTTTTTATGTGTGAACTTAAGCAGGCAGACTTGCACTAATGCACAACGTTAATTTTTATTTCATACCGGCAGCTCAATTGCAAAACATGCTAAGTCACACAAAAAAAATCATAGATACTAAATCCTAGATGCTAAAGAAAAAGTCTTAAGAGCTTAAAATTTTGGTAAATGTGAATTTTTATTATAGTACTAGAGTAACCCTGTCCGCGTTGCTGGACAATACAATAACGTACGTTTACGTCTTTGTATTAAAGATTAAATTTTCTAGAAAGAATAGACATTTTCCTGAAAAATCAGTGCAAAATAATAATAAAATTTTTTTAAAGTGAGAACATCAAAAAGAAGTTGACCGTGTGAAAAAACAGGAAATTCAAAATTTATTCCGCAAACTTGCAACGATTGGCCTTGAGCTTTGTTAAATAAGGAACAAAATACATTTTATATAGAGAAAACATACCATTTGTAATTCACGAATAATTGGTTTGCTTAATTTCGGATTTATTGAATAACGCTTATCAACTTCTTCATCTCCATTTCCCATGAAATAAATTTGTAGAAAATGATACTCTTGGTTGTCGAATGGCAATAACGCACCAATTTTATGGTACACCTGACCCTGAATCTTTAATTAATATTCAACAAATTGGTTAGAATTTTCATCAATAAAAACATATATTAATATCTGAATTGAAAACCACATTATTAAGATTTAAATGTTAACTCAAGGATTACAAATCAATAATTAAAAAATGTCAATGCTCGCACTGTAAACTTAAATGAAAATCAATGACTAGTAAAACTTAAATTAAATAAGTCAAATGACGCGAGCAAGCAGAGCCTTATACCGACAAAATGTAATTCTCATAAGGAAAAAAAAACATTTTATATAGAGAAAACACACCATCATAAAAGTGCGCGTATAACGCATATTCGAAATTTGTCGATGGTTTTTTTTTATAATCCATCAGTGAAAGTAGACCTTTCCAACGAATGTACTCGTTCGAAAATCGGTTGATTGGTTCTCGAGTTATAAAATGACGAACATAGGACATAGAAGAAGATGTGGCAGATAAGGCTTTTTTGTCTAGGAAACACGCTAGAGGTGATAGATGTGACCATTTTGCTTAACCTTTTTTAGTAATTTACAGGTGAAAATGCGCTTTTTAAGCTAAACACAAAAATCAGAAACACATTCACGGTTCCGAATCTTCCCTTATCTTAATGTTAAAGATCCAGCACTAAAAATGCTAAAATGGCAAGCCTGCATAAGGTTAAGCAGGCGGGACAAAATGCAAATTATAAACCAGAAAAAATTATCCCGCCTGCTACTAAATAAAATTCTTGTGTTAAATTTTGTCTTTCAGATCATTTTATAGTCTGTTTAACCCCCGTTGTGTTTACTTTGTTTATAGTTTATTTTAGTTTTGTTTTCCTTTATGTTTCGGTCTTTTTAAGAACTGTATTTTTGTTTTTAATTTTTAATTTTTTATTTTTTTTTTAAAAGTTTTAGGCCGGGTTTCTGAGATCTCAATTAAACTAGGTTTAGTTAATCTGAAAGCTGATTTGTGCCGCCATTACCAAGTTTGTATGCCAAATTTTGACGGAACAGCTTGGATTTGCTTTAAATATTGCTCTTTAATGAAATTATAAAAAAAAATTAAATTTCGCCGGAAAAATCCGAGTTACAGAGTACGTTAAACTAAGCTCTAACTTAATCCACATCTCAGAACCCCAAACCCGGCCTTAGAGAGTTTCTTGTATACGTAGCACAACTGAATTGTTATTTTATTGTTTATTGTTTTTATCTGTTTGTTAATATAATAATAGTATCAATTTGAATAGAGATGTATGTTTTTCTCATTGGATAAAATTGATTCGAACAATTCTAAACACATATTCGATTAATCGAGCAATTTTAAAATTCAAAAATCGATTAATTCCTTACTCGAACAAAAACAAAAGTCGAATATTTGGATACTCTAAATACAAAACGCTGAGAGCCCAAAACTTCGCCTGTGGGGCAACTTTTATAAAAAACGCACATTTTCATCTAAAAAAAACTCAAAAACTTATTAAAACAAAAACATATTTATTACCTATTCTGTAACAAAAATAAACAAAAACAATTCATTTTTTAATTATCTTAAGCATATTAAAGCCCTATTTCTAGGTCAGATATTTTAATACGTGATATGAAGGGATGTTTTTGAAAAACAATAAAAACAAAAACACTCCGTTCCAAATAAAAAAAAAAGTTTTGTATCTCATAGACCTTAGATCCAGTTAACATCCCAGGAAAAACTTTTTGAATTTTGGTAATAGGTCGTAGTTATTTCATACGTTACCTGGTAAGTAGTTGTCATTACAATTGTCATTATTCTGAAAACCTCAATAAGTACTTGCTAGCAATGACCTCAGTAAGTACTTTTCACTTCTATTATTTTCATTTATGAATATTTGCTTACTAATAATCAGCTAAATAACTACTTATTAGCTGTCTTGTTTTCAGACCTGAATATTTACTTACTGGTAACTAGCTCCATAACTACTTATTAGGTCTATTAACTACCGCCAATTAAATAAAAACTAGTTATTGTTTGGCTTCTAGTAAGTATATTGTAAGTACTTACAATTAAACTTACTGGTAGTTAAATAATAACTAGATGATTTGTGACGTCTAGTAAGTGCATTGTAAGTACTGAATTCTGTAGACACCTCGAAAAAAAATAAGTAGTTATTCAGCCGAAAAATAAGTAGTGTTCATATGTCTCCAATATTACTTGCTAACTTACCAGGTAAGTAAAGTTTTTGCTGGGATATTGAAAAATATTATAAAGCTAAAAAAAACTTTCAATAAAATTTGGGGTTTTTCCACTTACTTTTTAAAGGCCATTGCAAAAAGTTTGGTGATCTCTGCTCTAAGCAGTACGTATTTCCTGAGCATGAGTCGGTGTGGATTGTACATTGACATCATTTTGTTTAGATACATCAATATACTGAATGTCATCGTCTAAATCAGTTACGTAAGTGATGTCAGCCTCACTAACATCTGAATCGAAATCTACTCCCTAATCGTCGTCAATTTTACTTCCACCAAGCGATATCTCCTCCAGCCATTTTAGTAGCTGCGCTTCAGAAGTAGTGATTTTAAAAAACTATAAAAATTATATACAAACAATAATTTTAATTGAAAAATCATAAAAAGTGTACAAAAGAATATGTACAAAGAAATTACCTTTATTGGTAAACTTCGCCTCACAGGCGACACAGGTATGCATATATCAGCAAGGCAACGGAGAAAAACAAAACAAGTCTGTGAGCAAGCTCGTAGAACACTAAACTGAGTGAGCACGAGCGCACGCCTTCATACGTGTGAGTGATCAGAAAATATCGAAAAAAAAAATTGCTGCGCCTCACAGGCTATGTTTACCATTCTAGGGTTAATAAAAAAATAAAAACTAAATACAAATAGTAAATTGTATAAAATTTCCAAATTAAATAAATGAAAATTAATCAAGCTCGAGGCCAGTGTTTTTTTGTAAATAAATATTCCTTTTTATTTAATTCCGATATTTCGATCTTCGTTGAAGATCATCATCAGGGATTGTTTCCTTAAATTTAATTAAAAGAACAATAAAACACTCTTATTATTAAGTTTTTAGCCGTATTAATGATAACCCTTTTTGGATGTTTCGAAAAGTAGTTAATAATTCTACCGGAAGCTGTCTGTTTTTGGTACCAATCCATTTTTAAGTTATTCCCATCTCTGATTACAACGGTATCCAGATTCAACACTCTTATTATTAAGTTTTTAGCCGTATTAATGATAACCCTTTTTGGATGTTTCGAAAAGTAGTTAATAATTCTACCGGAAGCTGTCTGTTTTTGGTACCAATCCATTTTTAAGTTATTCCCATCTCTGATTACAACGGTATCCAGATTCAACACTCTTATTATTAAGTTTTTAGCCGTATTAATGATAACCCTTTTTGGATGTTTCGAAAAGTAGTTAATAATTCTACCGGAAGCTGTCTGTTTTTGGTACCAATCCATTTTTAAGTTATTCCCATCTCTGATTACAACGGTATCCAGATTCAACACTCTTATTATTAAGTTTTTAGCCGTATTAATGATAACCCTTTTTGGATGTTTCGAAAAGTAGTTAATAATAACGGTATCCAGATACGTTGTAATCAGAGATGGGAATAACTTAAAAATGGATTGGTACCAAAAACAGACAGCTTCCGGTAGAATTATTAACTACTTTTCGAAACATCCAAAAAGGGTTATCATTAATACGGCTAAAAACTTAATAATAAGAGTGTTGAATCTTAGTGACTTGGAGTTCCATAAAAATAATATAATTAAAATTAGAAACATCCTTCTTGACAATAATTTTCCTACAAAACTTACGAATAAACTTATTCGTGACTATGAAAATAGAATTGTAAACCGTTCGAAAGTTACTGACATATCCATGATTTATAAATCCCTTACCTATGTACCTGAAATATCAGAGAGATTTGAAAAATCCAAACTTTTTAATGGTGAAAACTTTAGAATGGCACACAAAACGGACAACAATCTCTCTAAAATATACAGCAAAACTAAAGATAAAATTCAGAACATGGAAAAATCAAATGTTATATATAATATACCCTGTATTGGAAATTTAAACGAAAGTTGTGACAAGGTTTATATCGGAACCACAAAAAACAAGCTAAAAACTAGGATTGCAGGCCATAAATCTGATCAGAAATTAAAACTCGGTAGAGAAACACCAAATACAGCACTTGTGGACCACTGTGTCAAAAACAAACACTCGTCTGATTTTAGTAATGTAGGTGTGTTACAAACAGAGCCGAATTACAAACGTCGATACATGCTTGAGATGCTTCACATCATAGCAACAAAAAAGAGCGTCAACTTTAAGAGCGACGTAGAGTGTTCGTGTGCTAATAACTACAGAGGCTTAGTAAATAAGATCAAACTGCAGTAATAATTTTTAAGTTTAGTGTTATTTTAGATGTTGATACGTACACAATGTATTTTTAAGTTTTTGTATTAATAAAAATTCACTGTCAGTGTGTGTATATATTGTGAACGTATAAAACTGTTTAAAAAAACAAAATTTGTGTGATTGTTGTCTATATATGTTGTTATTTGTATGTTTATAATAATGATGTTTATACTTATGTTTTATTGTTCTTTTAATTAAATTTAAGGAAACAATCCCTGATGATGATCTTCAACGAAGATCGAAATATCGGAATTAAATAAAAAGGAATATTTATTTACAAAAAAACACTGGCCTCGAGCTTGATTAATTTTTATTTATTTAAAATTGGAAAGGTCGAATAATAACATATTTTATTAAATTTCCAAATTTAAAATTTAAATTTGTTTACACCTCTTCTATAGATATGTGATTTTGATTTCAATAAAACCTCAAAAGTTATTTTTCCCGTTTTTTTATGAAATTTCTTACAGCGCATTCCTAAATAAAATGTCACAACTTAACGACATTTTTGAACGTCTCAAGATCTCCTCCTTAACAAAAACCACTCTTCTTATATTCTCAAAAAGGAAACAGTTATTTAAACAATATAAAAAGAAAAAAATCAGTATAAAAATGGACATAAAATTAATAACAACATAAAGTTTTTAAATCCAAATATAAGAAATTTAATTAAATTTATTATTTTTGCACAAAACATTTGGTCTTAAGACATAGAAATGGAAAGTCATATTTTAAGTTTTGTGCACATCTGTGTATGTGTGCTCTTTTTAATGGATTTTTTATTTTTCATTAATATTTCAACTTTTAACAAACAAACGCGTGCCATTGTCCGCTGAACAAACACTTTTAAAAGCCTCTAGAAAAAACTAGTAAGAGTGATATATTCGGATGTGCCGAATCGTTGATACCCTTCACTAAGATTGCGATATGGGATAAGAGATAAAATATAAACCAATATCTATACAAACTAACCTCACAGCGTTCTAATTCGATTTTGAGCGAATTAAAGTCTATTCCAAAAAGGTCATAATAATATGATATAATTGAAATAAAATATCATGATTCACAGAAAAAATTAAAAATTGTCTCTAATCACCAAATTTATACCAAATTCCTAATATCAAGCAAACAAGTTATTGATTTTGCACCTATTACCAAAATGATTATATTGATTACCAAGGCCCGGATTTTTATGCAAATGCATATTTGTTGTCGTCAGTCTGAGATCAACATAAACTAAATATCTTTGCGAATCATGGAATTTGATGTAAAATGGCATCGATTTGTTTGCGCATATTTTTGCATATTTTGCTTTAAATGCATATTTTTGCATATATTGCTGACATTGCATATTTTTGTTGCATATTTTGAAAAGAAAAACTGGTTTTGTTTGTTTTAGCCTGCGATACAACGTGTTGCAGAGGAGATAAGATGCAACTGCGATTATATTGATTTATTGATTTCTTATGGGAAAGAGAAGTATCCTGATTTATTTGTTCCTCCATAGCCTATAACAACCAGGTGGGAAACGTGGTTGAAAGCAGTTCTTTATTATGCTGAACATTTTGAGCAATTCAAGGATGTGGTGGAAGAATTTAAATTTATCAAATATAAAAAGCTCAGATAATGATTGTATCGTTAAATTATGGGTTTATCTCTGAGACTATTGTGAAATAAGCGAAATCTAATCCATTGAGAAAGCAAATTAAATTAATTGACAATGCCATAAATAAAATGTATGCAGTAGGGGTAACTTTAGTAAACCAATTCGTATCAAGCTTGATAAAGTTTTTAGAAAAAATAAGGATTCAAAACAATAAAACAAACTGCTGGCATATTTCATTTACATTTTTACGAAAACAGCGTACTGGAAAATAAATATTGCACAAAGGAACTATCAGCATTAAATCATGTACCGATCACTTCCGTCGCGCTTAACGGTAATTTTCAATGCTTAAAAGCTTTTTGAAGCCAAGCTAAGCTGCCTTTACTTTACATTTGAAAATATTAAAATAAAATTATTTATTTATAAATTTTTTTATTTTTTCTTATTGTTTAATTCATTTTATATGTATACAGAAAAAATTTTTAAATTTCTCCAATCACCAAATTTATTCCAAATTCATAATATCAAGAAAACAAATTAATTGATTCAATTATGACATTAATTAAATTTAAATACTTTTTAAACCATTTTTTTAATTGAAAAAACACTTTTTTCTCAAAACGTCTATCTAACAAGTGACTTAATTTATAGGATTATTTTGCTTGTGGAATTTCTTTATATTTTTGTGCTTCACTTTAATTTTACTTCGTCTTTTGTGTTTATTGTAACGTACTTTCGTTTATAAGACTGAATTTTTACGTTTTTATCTTATTTTTGTTTTTCTTCTTGTTATTTAAATAATTTTTTTTAACATTAATAAAGGTGTTAAAAAAAATTCAAGTGCATATTTTTCCAATTTTTAGCGCATATTTATCTATTTGTATTGCATGTTTTATGCGCATAAAACGTGATTTAAAATGCATAAAAATCCGGTCCCTGTTGATTACTAAAGATTGTAAAATTGTCAATATTTTTTTTCAATAAATGATATTTTTAATTTTAATTAAAAAAAAGATCAAAAAACTTTGCCATTTCAAACAATGTGTTAATTTATAAAATTAAATATTGACAATTCCCAACAACAATTCTACAAGTTTAAATTATTTTATTATTAACGAAAAAGACAATTAATATTTTTTGATATTTAATTAATATTTTAATTAAAAATTTATTTCAAAATTACTAAAATGTTAATTAAATCAAAATTATATTATTAATTTTCTTTCAACTAATAAATAATTGATTCAATTATCACATTAATCAAATTTAAATACTTTTAAACAATTTAACATTTTTTTAATTGATAAAAAACTTTTTCCTGTGTTCGTTTCAGAAATATTATTAGGCGCATTAAAGTGATTTTCAGGCTGGAATTTTAGTTTAAACCTATCGTAAATTATGGATCGTTTACAAAAAGTTCAGTAGGGTGATTTGTAGCATTGAACAAACATAAATTAGACCAAATTTCAAAAAAGTAATAAATAAAATTTTTTAGATTTTCACGGGTCTTTAAGTGCTTTTCGGTAAATAACCCTGCGGAAAATTTGTGCCAATTGTTCCAACAGACTGGTCCTGGGATTTCTGAAAATAGAAAAAGTACAAAAAGAAAGAACTCATGACCGGTGAAAGAAGAACCAATCATTTAACTGGTATATGAAGAACCAAAAGACAGAAAAAGTAATAAATAACAGTACAGTATTCACCGGTGGTGTGACACATTTATTTTGAGACATTCTTAAACTTGATTCTTAAATTTGGTTCTAGGACTTGTTTTATCGAAAGAGTACTACATTGAATTAGGTTAGAATGGCCGATCACAAAGACCCCGCATAGACCAAATATGCGTTACCACTAGAGTATCCCCTTAATTAATCGTTGTTCGATTAATCGAAGAAAATTTTCGCCATTATTTTATCGAATAATTAAAACAGACAATTTCAAATAACGAATAACTCGAACAATTTATGTCAATTAATCGATTAAAATTAATTTCTTAAAAACTCTAATTTTTTTGATATAAAAATATTTTCTCATAGATTTCTAACTAATAAAAAAACATAACAATTAAATAACACGTTCTTATGTTCTGTATCTATTGTGTTAATCGCACTTCTGAACATTTTTTAGTCCCTTTTTAGATGTGGGTGTGAGTGAGACAAATCATGTAATAAAAGATTACCTACTAATCCCATACGTTAGAATTTTCGTACTAAAATATTGCTTTTGCATATTGAGTTTGACATTCATTGCAACAAAATTTGTCTGTCAGATTATGGGGTACCTGTCTTTATCAGACCTTCAATTTTCTTATTCCCATCCCAAACAGCTGGCTGAATTTTTACATTTAAGGTATTGTTAAATTCGTCTTAAAACCTCAAGCGTCCTAGGATGGGTAGTTGAAAACAAAATCTCGGACTGTTGGCGCAAAATAGTAATTCGTTAAAAAAAGAAATTACCAAACCTATAGAGTAGAGCTTTAAAATGAAGAAAAATAAAGTTATCAGGAATGTTCGGTAACTCGAATACATATGAGTAAAATTGAAATAGGACAAACTTTGAAAACGATCCAGTTTAAAAAGTTTCTCCATTCTTTGTTTAAAAAAATTATCTGAGAATCTCCATTGATTTTAATTTGACTTGATTTTCAGGAATAGTAAATTAGTTAAATTGAATAATAAATTTGTTTGAATATGCTGAACCTCTCATAAAAATGACGCGATAAAAAGTCTAAAATAAAATAAATAATTTATAAAAATATGAGATGGAAGCCTATGTTGATTTCCCGTATTAAGTATGGCATGCGGAGCATAATTGCAAATTCTCTGAAATAAAGTTAATGGACCCCAATTGCTGCTCAACCAAAGTAGTGTTTATTTTGCTTATAGTTTTATTTTTTCCTTAATCCTGTTTCGGTCTCTTTAGCGCCTTAAAAACTAAATGTTTTGCAGCAGGGTTTTTGATTTTTTAATTATTTATTTTATTTAAAAGTTTTAGAACTGTGTACGTAGTATAAATGAATTGTTATTTTATTGTTTATTATTTAACTATATTTTTATTTGACTGTTTTTTTTTCCATTTATTAATATAATAAGAGTATCAAATCAAATAGATATGTATGTTTTTTAAAATTATTTGAATTATTCGAGTTATTCGAGTTACTCGAACATATTAAAACTCTTTTTCGAATTATCGAGCAAAATAAAATTCGAAAATCGATTAATTCCTTACTCGAACAAAACCAAAAGTCAAATAATTGGATACTCTAGTTACCAGGTTACTCTAGCGTTACCACGTTGTACGCTAACCCGCAGAAGAAAGTCAGAAAGAAGAAAGGTCATTCCGATGTGATGGTACTCAGAGTACCCCTCACTCTCTTGACGAATGCCAGGAGTCTCATTTACCCAATTCCAGAGATTTCCGCGAGACCTTGGAAGTAATGATCTCCCAGACAATTCGCCTTGGAGTGCACGAGTGCCGGACAGAAGCAGAGTATATGCTCCACTGTCTCCTTTTCCCCTGGTACCCCACAGAATCTACAATTGTCAGTCGTCCCGCCCTCTGGGCATATACCGCTGTCCAACAGTGACCCATGATAAAACCTACCAGAAGTCTGCAGTCCCTTCTCGATAGCGACAGAACAATTTTCGTCGACTCCGGATCATAGGACCCTAACATTACCTTGGAAACCCTGCACTTTCCGGTGTTTTCCCAAACCGCCTCTGATCTCCTCCGTATAGCAGAGCAAGTATCTCTTCTAATATTCTATTGATATATGTATACTTATTAGGAAGATCGATTATTCGACTTTTTTCAAAAACCCGGTTTTCAGTTAAGCATTTTTAAAATAACCGGTTAACCGGTTTTTATTCGAATATATAAAAACACAAAAATCAAATAAGTTTTTGTAATAAAACTTTAATTTGAATAAAAACCAAACAATTCAAAAAGATAAGGAACCAACAAAATACCTAGATATAGACTTAAGGCATGTTCAGACCTAACAAATATTTGACGATAAAATCCAAGAAACGTCGGACCAGTAAATTAATGAAACATTAGCTTAATTTTTTTACAATTTATTTACTAAGCTTTATTTGAAAGAAGATAATTGTATAAACTCAATTAAGATACTTTTAAATTATGTTTGATCTAGACAAACGTTTTGCAAAAGCAAATAAAAAATTATAGGAATTTATTAAATTTATATTCTCTCTCCGAAATTTATTTTAAATTAGTCTTAATTTGTTGTTGGTAAAGCATGTCTATATGAATCAGTAGACTTCAACCATATTTTTGAAAAGTTACAAACGTTACCTCTTATCCAGGCTGTATATATTTCATTTCAAATGATTTCGTTTCAGCATTATAGAAACGAATAGTAATATGAACATGTTTTTTGTATGAAAAATTTGTCCATTCCTCGACCACAATTTAAAACCTTTCATGACATTGCTTGATTTCTTCAATTTTGTTTGTTAGTTCTTGGTGTTTGTAAAGGGTGATATTTTAACCGTAGTTTTATTAAATCTAATCAAACGCTCAAATTCGCATCATATATTCAAAATTTTTATTGGAATCGATAAACTGGTCTTTGCCATTTACTTTTGAAAAATAACTTCATGTAAATGTTGCCCGTGGCTCCGGTTCAAATGGTCCATTCGTAAGGTCCAATTTTGCACCACTTTTTCGATCATTTCGGCCTGTTTTCCATGAATAACACTTGTTATGTTATACTCTAAGGCTTCAGTCGTGTTTGGCTTGTCCACATAGACCAACGACTTCACATAACCCCACAAGAAATAGTCAAGATACGTCATATCACATGATCTTGGCGGCCAACTCACAGGGACATTTCGAGAGATAAACTGCTCACCAAATTCATCCTTCAATATGTCCATTGTTTCACGAGCTGTGTGGCATGTGGCACCGTCTTGTTGAAACCACATATCAACCAAGTCCAACTCAGCCAATTGGGGCAAAAAAAAAAGACGCGTATCATGGCTCGATATCGTTCGCCGTTGACAGTAACGTTTCTTCCACGGTTGTCTGTGAAGAAAAATGGACCGATGATGCCAGCAGCCCATGAACCACACCAAACTGTCGTTTTTTCGGGATGCATCAGTAACTCTTGTACGGCATGTGGCTGTTCTTCACCCCAGATGCGTCAGTTTTGCTTGTTTACGTATCCATTTAGCCAGAAATGAGCCTAATCGCTGAACACAATTTTTCGATAAAACAGTGGATTTCCATCGAGCGAATTTTGATAATAAATTTCAACGATTTGCAGTCGTTGCTCGTTTGTGAGTTTCTCTATGATGAAATGGCAGAGTATACTGAACCCTATTCACTTTCACAGATGCAGTTTGACACAATTACCAACCAGTGCTGCCAGCCCGAAAAACTTAAATCATAAAAAATCTTTAAAAGCACAGAAAAAAGTTTTTATCAATGAAAAAAATGGTTTAAAAAGTATTTAAATTTAAGTAATGTGATTATTAAATCATATTATTTTTTTAGTTGAAAGAAAATTAAAAATTTAATTTAGATTTAATAAACATTTTAGTTGTTTTGAAATAAACTTTCAATTAAAATATTAATTAATGTGCTGTTTTCACAACACAAGTGTAGTAAGATTTTGCTACACGTTCAATCACTTGTGTTGTGAAAACAGCACATAAATAACAAAAACTCTTAATTGACTTTTTTCGTTTAAAATAAAATAATTTAAGCATGTAGAATTGTTGTTGGGAATTGTCAATATTTATTTAAATAAATTAACACATTGTTTGAAATGGCAAAGTTTTTTGATCCTTTTTTTAATTAAAATTAAAAATATCATTTATTGGAAATTTTTTTTCAAAAATTTAAAATTTTTAGTAATCAATATAATCATTTTGGTAATAGGTGCAAAATCAATAAATTGTTTGCTTGATATTATGAATTTGGTATAAATTTGGTGATTGGAGAAATTTAATAATTTTTTTTTTTTTCTTTTTGTGAATAAAGCTGATGAATTTTTTCCATACCGTTGATTCCGCCGGAATGTTGTTGTTTTAAGCATAAAGATATGCCAGAACTACGTTACAGTATTTAGTGCCTTAACGGGCATTCCGCCCTCGGCAACACAACGGGCTAATATTTCACCTAATTATTCATTTTTGGCTGCTTATTTAAGTACAACATTATTTGTCGTCTCTTTAGAACTACTTCGAACGGAGTTAAGTTTTATTTGAAGTAAATAAATATCAAGCCTGGCATTAATAAGTCGTAACGTGAAAGAACCTTTGCAACTTATCACTTAAGAGCACTTCAGTCACCGACCTTTGTCTTTTTAATCCCTTTCGAAATATCTCGAAATATACGAGTAACACCTATATAAAAATATATTTAATATTTAGAATACCCTCGCACAAATAACTATTTACTTTTTAACTGAACACTTTTTTCTAGTATTTTGAATTGTTTTTGATTTTTACAAGAACACACGCTTTTATAAGCGATTATTATTTACATTTTTCATAATGTTTTTTTGAATTTTGTTACATTTTGTTTCGACATTCTTCATAAAAAGTTTTAGTTTGCTCAATATTGAAACTAAAATAAAAATTTTCGTTTAGAAATTTATATTGAAAACAAAAAGAAATTTTAGATTTTTTATTCTTGTTTCAATATAAATTCCCAAGCGAAAATTTTTATTTTATTTTGAAAAACAGGCAGTTAAATTACGGGTACATTTGCAACAGCAACAGTAAGAAAAACGTATATAATTTTCACACTATTAAAATAACCGGTTTATTATACCAAAATAACCGTTTGATTCGATATTTGAAAAATGGTCATTTTAAAATAACAGGCTTGGGCAAAACTAAAATAACCGGATAAAATAACCGTCCGATCTCCCTCATACTAATAGCCCATTGTAGTAACTAACACTAAACACGTTCATTGAGAATAGATGTGTGACTTGTCAAATGGTGGCTGTTAGGTGTCAATTGGTCCTCTCCAATGACAACCCCATGTAAAAGTGATAGTTCACATTCATATAAAGTGTTAGAACTAGAACCGGTCTCTGCCACCAAAGAACCTATCACGGGACAACTTTAGTGTCAGTTCGCTTCCTGCTAGGGAATAAACTGATCTTCACCAAATTTGGCAGAGTGATTTCTAACAGGGTAGGAAAAAATTCTACTCGCGAGCACAATTCGAGTCAACTCTCTCATTTTAAAATTTGTGCTCGCGAGTTTTATTTTTAAACTCGCGAGCACAAATTTTTTACGAGTCATAAGATTTTTGTGCTCGACTCGTAAGCAGATAACAACTCGTTTTAAAATTTGTGCTTACGAGTTTTATTTTTCAACTCGTAAGTACAAATTTTATGCGAGCAGAAAACGAGCGCATACGAGTTGAAATCGAGCAACTCGTTTAAAAAAATTAATGTTTGCTTGTGCGAAGTAAAAATATACATACAAATGAATTTTTAGAAACGAAGGGCAGGCAAATGTGTAGGAAGGGGTTATAAAAACATATGCACACATTTGAATGCTGGGCATAACCATGTTGATAAGAATGTATGTGTGTTTGTATGTATAAATGTTTTCTTGTTTAAAAATATGTAAACCTGCAAAATGTTTAATGATGTGTAATAAAATGTATGCGTTCTTAAATGACTTAAATAAAAGTGTTTGAGATTGGTAACATATTATTTTCATAAAAGCTGCCTTTAATAATTATGAATAAAATAACCATTTGTCAATCGATTTTCATAATTTATGGCTCATTTTATTCGCAATATATCTGGCTTTCTGATAAATAATAAAAAAAATTGTTCTAAATATGTTAACAAATTTTTGAAAACAAAAAATAGTACTAATTTTGCTTGAAAAAAAAAGTTTATCGCCACTAATTTCTGAAAATGTCCGAAACAGTGGAAAATATAAAAAATGTTATTCGTTTGACTTAAAGGAAATATTATTAATAATCATTTGTTGGTGTTTTTATAAAAATCGGCCCTTATTTCGGGCGGAATATTAGGCAAGCCCATAAAAAAATTTGAAACTGCAAACGGATTTAAATTAACCGCTTCAAAATCTTTATATTTTATATGTTTTTATTTAAAGACTTACATTTCGCACTTAATCAACAAGAGGGTATTATCTCAAAATTTTTATTTTTCCACTTTTTCGAAAAAATCTACACGCTATATTCATATTTGCCCGCTGTAAAAATATCTTGCTATTTTGTATACTTTTTGGTAATGAAACGGTTGGTTTAAAAATTCATTTCCATATGCCTTCAATGTTAAATTAAAAATTGTTTTGCTTCTACTGAAAATCTTTAAATTTTGAGTTAATACCCTCTTGTTGATTAAGTGCGATTTGTTTTTGAAGACCAGTGTTATAAATGAATTAAGAGTTTTTTAGGGTAGCAAAAGCCATCACATAATTGTCTTGTGACAATCAAATTAGTTGATTCTTATAGAAAACATCAGCAGGTAGTAAACAATCACGACTATTTATAGAAAATGTGATCATTGATATGTTTGTTTGATCCCTAGTGAGTGTTTAAATGTCAGTGCAATGGGTCTGAAAAACTTATTATATTAATGTTTATGTTAAAATGGCTGGCAAGACGTGTGGAAAAGGGTTGTAAAAGTAATGTTTATACTAAAAAAAATGCACACAAGTGAATGCTGCTCATAAACAGGTAGATAAGTGTGTTTTAAAATATATGTGCAATACGTATAAATGTTAAATTTTGAATGATGTGTAATAAAATGTATGCGTTCATTAGTGACTTACATAGAAGTGTTTACGATTCATAGGAAATTAATGAACTGCCTTTTTTATATTTTCGAAACGTATAACATGATTGCATTCTTTTAAACGAATCCTTTCCTTTGCTATTTCTTCTTCATGGTTAGTTATACTTGTCACAACGTAATATTTGCTGTATCAATAAATACCTTTTCCCACTTTACTTCTGATCCATTTGCTAATGCTGTTCTGTGTTTCGATGAAATATTCATACATACACACATTTATCCACACATACAAACAAATAAACAGGAAAAATATATTTTTAATTTAAAAAAATTCATACGCAAAAATAAAACTCGCGAACAATTCTTTTTAGCTCGACTCGCGAGTTGAGTTTTATTTTTGACTCTTAAAATTTGAATTCTTTTCGCGAGCAATATTTTTCAACTCGCAAAAATAAAACTCGCTCGCGAGTTTTATTTTTTAAACTCGCGAGCAGTAAAGAATAATTCTTTTCAATGTTGAAAATAAAACTCGCTCGAATTGGACTCGCTCGCGAGCGAGTTTAATTCGAGCACTCTCCGTACTCTGATTTCTAATCTTATGAAAATATGACAGACCAAATTTTAACACAAGAGCATTATCTGTTATTATTCTACACGCGTTTTCCGATAGTGGGTTTTATATGGGGCCTATGGTTAATTATTTACCAATCTTCATAAAATTTAGGAGAAAGATTGCCTTTCATATCTAACGAATTCGTGCAAAATTTAATGGGAATCGGTGCATTATGTTATCAAATTATATTCGTTTTTGTAAAAAAATATCAATTTTTTGGGAGATTCTTCCACATTTGGGCTCATAACTCTTTTCCTACTAAATTGATTATGCTGGATTTCAATCCCAAACAGCTCAGGAGATCTAGAAACAATTTGACACCGAAATTTTTCTCTTCCGTTGAGTCCTTCGAACAGAAAGTGAATTACTCAAGGACATGATGTATAATTTAAATGGTCTGATATGAATATTAAAAAAAATTTACTAAGTTACCGTTTTTCACTACTCTACCACTAGGCTATAAAAACATTTCAAATTGAGACAATAACTTACGTTTGAATATACGCAGTGAATAAAAATAAAATTCATTAAAAAACAATATTTCGATTATATTTATTAATCGAGTTTTGTAGTCGATACAAATATAAACATTTATTTAGTAGATACTAACTCGTATCTAATGGTTCGTTTTTATAGTGTTTCACAGCTGTTTTTTTTTTTTTTTTTGTTTTTTTTACTAAAAACTCTGTTACAAAAATGAAAACACCAACATTTGCAACAACAGACGACTCTTATGGTTCAATCACCTTAAAATATTGCAGTATTTATAAACATTAACGCTAACAAACATTTATGATTTTGAACTTATTTTTTTTATACGTATTTTTGTAAATGTTTGAAAAAATATATACTTTTTTATTGTAAACGATAAAAAAAACATGTCTCAATGTTTACAAGCAAACACTAAAGCCTCTATTGACAATATGATATAAAGCACAGTAGGCCCTTGTGCAAACAAAATTCACCTGCTTTGAAAATTCAAGTAAAAAAATTGTCTACATAAACCCCCGCAATTATACCAAAAATTTTACAACAAAAAGAACTAGAAATATAGCAAAAATCAGAACGCAAACGACCATGGATTAGGTGAAAGAGCTAAAAAGCACAAACACAACGGTCTGCAGAAAACTGGAATATAAAAAGACTTACGAGTTTAATCAATAAAAAAACAGACTGAATGAAAATCCGCGATTGCAGTGAAATTCCATTATTAAAAGAATCATAATTTCAGATAGACTTTTCACAATTGCGACGTTAATTGGACTACTAAAATAGCCACGATTAGAAAAAAAAAATTAACTACCAAAAGAGCCACGATTGGAGAAAAAATGGGCTACACAAAATTCCACAACTGAGGAAAATATTATTTTAACAGCAACAGTCTAATTACAAGAAGACCAACAATTTACCCAAAAATCGGGCTACATACACACCAGCAAATGGAGCAAAGTTTTATTATATCATATAGTCTATATGTGATCTTCTCCGAGAAAAGGGACTTAGTGTGTCGAAAAACGGATTTGGACTTAAGAGTGTGTTCTTGTACCTAAAAGGGTGCAGAATAAGATGAAATGAGTTAGATTTCTGATAAAAATTTATTTACCCTACAAAAACGTACAAAACGAACTTGGGAAAATCGACAAAAAATGAGAAAAACATTCAAATTTGAAACTTTAAATGCGTTTTTTTCACACACTAGGTCCCTTTTCTCGGAGATCACATATATTGGCGTTGGAAAAAGAAACTCTTTAAGTGCAGGCAGCAACAATTATTGAACCAAAAACACTATATATAAATCCTAATGGTCTAAGGAAAGTGTTGACTATGTATCGCATTCCGATTGAAATTAAAATTAGAATCAAATTCGCTGATATCGAGCCCTTACCGCAAAAAAGCTTAATGATGAAACAGAACTGGGGCTGAACGTTTTTTTTCCATACAGTTTGACATAAAATTATGCCAGAGAATGCGGTCGGGAAATAAAATCAATTTTATTTTGAAGACGTTTTTTCTCATGCTCTCACATAGAGACAATTATTCTCCCAACAATGCTACCATACTTTCGTTCAATTTCATACATTTTGTAAACAAAGAAAAAAAAGAACAAAAGAAAACGAAAGAAATGAGAGAAAATTGCAGTTACGGTCGACGTTTTAATTATGGGCTTAAAAATTTTTGCCTGAAGTTGCAGACTCAATTCTGTTTCATCATTTAAGCGTCAAAAACACAATTTTACATGAGAAGGTTTTTTTTATTATACGTATTTTGTATGAAAGTTGGCGCTTAAGCTAAAATTGTTTTTGCTATAAAATCGTAACGGTACCTTATGTGACCATGACATTTTAGGAGATGATGCAAGTTTTGCCAGTCAATTCATTTATGAAAAAAAAACGCGAAAATTGCGAACTTTGTCGCTTAAGCTATTTTTGCGGTAAGGTTTCGATATATAGACCCAGAACTATATATATATAGAATCCCAATTAAACATATTGTTGTCTAAGAAATTTTACCACATAGGGTCCAACAAGCAATAATTAGATTAAAATACTCGTACGTTTTCGTTTCAGGTCCGAAAATGACTCCCTCTTGATAGAGATAAATTGGCAGTAGTTTTAATTACCATATTAAATAGTTTTATAGATCTCGGCTTTAACAAGAAAAACATTTTATTTATGTGGTTTATCATTTTTCATAGCATTACAAATCGCAGGAATTAAAAAAAAAAATCGGATTTCTCAGAAAATTTGTCCATAACAAAGTCCTGTTGCATAGAGTTTTAAAATTTTAAGGTTTATGATAATTTTCGAACATAAAAATAACTGCTGTTCAGCGTAAAATCCCAGCAAAAACTTTACTTAAATTTAAAAAAAATTTCGTAATGCATTATCTTTCATACCTAACGCTACACATTAGTTCAAATGTGGCAAAGATTTACATGGATAACTGCCCTAGAGCCCATTCCATGGTGAATCTTAACCTCAGGGTGACCAGCAATGCGTCAGCACACCTCCACCGAGTGTGAGAGCTACTTACACTCCCAGATAGCAATTTGTGTGCATAATGCGCCAAAACTATATATTTTCCCCTGTGCTGCTTTTGGAAAATTTCTAGCAGCATCTGTTGAGTAGCAACAGCACTTAGGGATAATCTTCTTTCAGGCCGAACTCTTCCATAAGTATTGAAAAATCAAACTTTAAGTGGAATTGACAAGATATCCCTTCCCGCGACTTTGAATAGTAAACCACAACCACAAAATCTGTAAATTTTAAATATTTGCGGAATCACAGGTAATGACTGCACCTGATTTCCCCGGAGTATATAACAAAAAAAAGTTTAATATCCCTAAAATTATCCCTAAAACCCCCAGGGGGAACACATTAGTTACGGAGTAGATCCATTTAATGATTATGGCATTTAACGATTACTATTTGTAAAAGTAAAGCATATTGTGTCTGTCATGAAAGCCAACCTACTTCTGGTTATAATTTTTGTCTCTCTCTTGCGAGTGTTTTGTCGACGTATATGTTGTGTTTGGGAAAACAGGCGATCTCGCTTGGCTACTGAGAGCTACTAGTGCATAAGAAACTTTTCTCTAGAATAATCAGTTAATAAGCACTTAAATAATTTACTTAATCTAAACAAATATATAGAATTTGTTTAAATAGCAAAGTTTTAGTTTGGGTCAATTCCTCAATTTTGTCAGTGAAAGCCCAGTGTATTTAACACTTTTTACGTAGAAAATATTTTGAATGCTCACAACAACTGCCATAAACACAATTAGCACATTTTAAGTTAGTAAATAATTTATTACGCTTGCATTAGTGTATAATTACGAATAAAGTAAATAATTATACTTTAAAATGGTCATTTTAGCTTAAATGGGAGATTGTTAATTTAGTATCTAAATAAGTACTTCGACTAATTTGTAATAGATAGAAATTTGTTTGAATACTTTTAATCGTTAGTAGCAGAAAATTATAATTAGTCCGTATTAAATTCACACTATTAAGATGTTTAAATCAGTGTTTCAAAATGCTACAATTGCTGCAAATTTATTGATTAAACTTTAACTACTCCTTGCAGAAACATTCTGTAGCTCTAGCAAAGTCATTCTACTGCGGAATGTTAAAAAAAAAAATCCAATTCGAATTAGAGCAATAATAAAAAGTACACACTACAAATAGAGCAGTAGTTTAGAATCATTTTATTATTTTATTGGCGCTGCGAAATGTGGCCCCCGAAAATATGTCTACAAATGTATGTCTATTTTCATTATGCAAAGTAACGCAATATTTTAAATGAAAAAAAATTAATATGCCTCTCACCTCACAAAAATCACCTTAAATTTGCTAATGAATCTTTACCCCCTAAAAAAAAGCTAAATTTAAAAAAAAAATAAATACATTTTTTAAATCCCGAATTTCATAATACTGAATCTCAAAATCCCAAACTTTATTATCCTGAATTTTGAACTCGTAGATTAAAGAACCACAATATTAAATCCCTAATTTAGAAACTTAAGTTAGCTAAGCTGGTGTTTGTTATAGCACTGACAAGAAAATCTTACCGCGAAAGTTGGTCCATATGTTCAAAAAACCAAGGATTTTCTACTTAGGGTATAATAAACCCCAGCTTCGCTAACTAAAGATTCTAAATATCGGACTTTTAAATTTATGATTTCAAAATTTGGGATAATAAAGTTCGGGATTTCGAGATTCACAATTTTGAAATTCGAGATTTAAAAATATTCTGGATTTTGTTAATTCGTCCGTCCCAGAGCTTGACAACATTGGAATCAACAACGAATTGATTATAACTCACTAAAAATTGTCATAATGTCCAGGGACATTACGACAGTGCCCTAATGGCCATTATGACACTTTCCAAAGTGCCACAATATCCATGGACCTTACGACACTTTTAAGTAAGACATAATGTCCATGACCACTATGAACTGGACATTATGACATGCCAAGTCGGTGTTTGTTATACCATAGAAGATAAATTCCCTAAAGCTTCTAAATTCGGGATTTTACATCGGGATCTTTTACATTTGGCCCTATAAAATTCGGGATATAAAAAATTCGGGATTTTTAAATTTTGAGAGTGTGATACTATTCCAATTAATTAATTTGTAAAGTATTTAAGCTCAGAGCTTGAGAAAAAAGAAAACAACAATCAAATGTTTATAACACAGCAAAACAGTTGATAATGTCCTTGGACCATATGACTTTCCGTGTATTGACTTTATTACACATTTAAAAGTGACATTATCGGGCATGTTCTGAAATCCGAATCACGTGGAATTGAAATCGAACCTATTTTGGGAACTCTCCCGTGCTGTAAGTTCATAAAAATATTTCCTTTTCTATATCTCATACTTTGAGGATCACTTTCCTCAAGCTAAACTATTTTTAAAATCACGAATCGCTACGTTCATTTTTACAAAAATTCAATTTATCGATATCATTTTCACGTGATTTAGATTTCCAGAACATTTCCATATATCCATGGGCATTATGACATGCAACCATCTGGCAAACGCTTAAACCTAGTCCTTTATGCAATCACACAGTGTTTTTGGTTTAAATGATAACATTGGATGTTCTTCTAAAAAGAGATCTGATATGCTCATTAAATTGTGGGTATGCAGAGTGACTATGTATCCGGCCCAGGGATGCCAGAAAATTATATTCTGTTAGTGTATAAAGTCATTCCTAAAAATTTAAGGAATAGAACTATTACAAAAAGCTTTATAAAATACACTGAAACTGAAATTTAGCTCATAGAATAAATTCGAAAAATAAAAACGTTGAATAAATTGTAGTTAATTTAAAAAAAATTTCGACATTAGGGTAAAATTGCTTTCAAAGTTAAAAAATTTTTTTTATTTTATTTTATTTTAATAAATATTTTATAGATACATATATCGTCGCTGTTTTAACTAACCGACCTAACTAACACTTCTAATGTTTTTTGTTCTTAATGTAGTCATTTCCCTGCCAAAATAGGAATTAAATTGGGTTGATGCATTATTTGTTATGTAGTATAACATTGTTATGTGTTAAATAAAGAACAAGACAAATATTTTTATTTTTTGTACTTAACTCAATTTTCAAAAAAAATTCAGTTAGGTCGGTTAGTAAAAACTGTGGCGATATGGGTTTAATAGTTTTATTAAATCCATTTTAATATCAACATCAAAACAGTTTGCATTAATAAATTTAAGTAATCTTTAGAAAAAGAATTCCTTGAAAGGATTTATTTTCCACGAACATCGAAATTTGGTTTTATTAAGGTTGACTTCGCTAAGAATGTGGAAGGACCATAATTTGTTGTACAAGCTTTGACAGCACCACGTTTTAAGTCTGAAATTGTTTGCCAAAAAGTTTGCAAATTTACTTCAATTCAATTTACTTCTTCTTAAAAGTTTAAAAATTTTAACTCTCTAAATTCAGAGTCTAAAATTTGTTTTTCTTTTTCAGAAATAAAGCTGGGGAACTCTTTCAGAATTTCCATTAAAGAAATATTTTCCTTTTTATAATTATGTTAGGGTAAGTCATATTTAAAGATTTATAAGACTTTTGTTCAAATCGAGACGTTTTAATATTTAATTTGAAAATCTATATATATAAAAATGAAATTATGTGTGTTTGTATGTTTGTATGTTTGTATGTTTGTATGTTTGTATGTTTGTATGTTTGTCGCTTTATAGACTCCGAAACTACTGAACCGATTTTCCTGAAATTTTTACAGTAACATCACGTGAGCCCTTAAAATAAAATAGGCTACTTATTTTTTCGATAGGGGCAGAGGAATTGGTACCCCCCATAGGATGCCAATATTATACTGAACCGATTTTCCTGAAATTTTTACAGTAACATCACGTGAGCCCTAAAAATAAAATAGGCTACTTATTTTTTCGATAGGGGCAGGGGAATTGGTACCCCCCATAGGATGCCAATATTATACTGAACCGATTTTCCTGAAATTTTTACAGTAACATCACGTGAGCCCTAAAAATAAAATAGGCTACTTATTTTTTCGATAGGGGCAGGGGAATTGGTACCCCCCATAGGATGCCAATATTATACTGAACCGATTTTCCTGAAATTTTTACAGTAACATCACGTGAGCCCTAAAACTAAAATAGGCTACTTATTTTTTCGATAGGGGCAGGGGAATTGGTACCCCCCATAGGATGCCAATATTAATTATCGCATATCTTAAGAGCCGCTGCACGCATTTTGCTGAACTTTTTGTAGTAGGATCTTCTGAGCCCCGGAATTGAAATAAAATAGCAGCGGGGGTATAGGAATACCCCATAGGACGCCAATGTTTAACATCGCATATCTTAAGAACTGTAATAGTGAGAATGTTCAAACTTTCTAAAAGTCACTCTTATGGTATACTACACTTTTGAAAATAAAAATAAAGCGGGTAGGCGCAGGGGGGGAAATACCTCCCATAGGATGCCAGTGTAGCGAAGCGCACCGGGTTAAGCTAGTTCTATATAAAAATTAATACAGTTATTAACAATTTTGTTAATTTCGCTTTTGTTGAGTGCTGATTTGGATAGTAATCCATTAGCCAAAAAGACTAAATACTCCTCATCAAAGTTCAAAAAATTCTTTGTGTTGATAAATTTTTTTTTTTTTTTTTTTTTTTTTTTTTTGCAGTATTTATTTATTGAATCTTCATATATTAAATATGAACTAACAATAATTAATCAAATCTTATCCTAATATTTACTTAATGTCCTGCCAGTGCCAGACAAAAAGATTTAGTCATCACGGTTTCTGTTCACATATGTAGGTGTTTATCGCTCATCTGATTGGGTGAGTGCTGCAGTGTCTCTTCTCCTTAATCGAGTGTGGCCGCCATAATTTAAAATATTTCGAGCTAAGGGATTTGGGTGCAGTTCCAGCCTTTTTAAATATTTTACTGCATATTTCGTTATCATAGTTTTTACCAATGGCACATTGAGATCCTTGTGGATATTTGAGTTTTTGACATACCAGGGAGCGGCTGTTATTATTCGAAGAAGTTTATTTTGACGCCTTTGAATTTTTTCGATATTAGAAGCCGAAGCAGTGCCCCATAACTGAATACCGTGTTGATAAATTAAATTTAATTTTTTAATTGTTTTTTTAGAAAATTAGTTAATACAGTTTTATAAACACTTTCCATTTGGTTGTATAGGTTATGACAAGTGGTCCGAAGTTACCCAAAATTTATCAACTACATGTCAACAAGCAAAGTCGGCATTTTTGGAGCAAAAATCAGCAAATCGGCACTTTGCTAATTTTAAGACAAAAAAATCGGCCAAATGCCGATAAATCGTCAAATATGGCAGGCCTGATCCGGCCATGTTTTATGTGTTTCTTAATTGCGTAAAAATCGACGTTGCACGATGTTATACATTTGATTAAAATTTTAAGAAAAAATATATTTATGAACTGTACCAAGCAAGTGCCTCTGATTTGAGAACCACTAATATATTAATATATTATTTAACAGTCTGTTAACTGTTTTTAGAAAATGAAAATATTTGTTCGTTCGTTAAAAAAAACGAACGAAAACTTATTTAGGTTTTCATAGAATTAAAATACATTTTAGGGGACAGACTGAAAAAGCTTTAATTTTTTCTACACACGTTTGGTTCTTATAAAATGAACATCTTCGTAATAAATGAACACAAATGCCAAAATAAGACTATAAGTAAAAGGCATTCGTTTATTAAAATAAATTTAAAAAAAGAAAATATAAAGGATATTTTACTAAAAGAACCCTAAATTATTTACAATATTATTAAAGGTTTGTGTATCTATATATATATATATATATATATATATATGTATGTATATAGAATTGTAACATTATTGGCTGATTGATTCATGATCGCACAGCCTAAACGCCTGAAGCTAAAAACTTGAAATTTGTACCGGTGGCTGGACTCTTCCCAAATAGATCCACTAAAACGGGATTTTTGGAAAGTCGAATGTTTAGGGGGTAACAAGGGTAAATTCGGTAACCTTATATTTCCAAAGCTTAGAGAGATGCAATGAAATGTAATACTTATCGTTGTCTTTAAAAAAATAAGTAGACGAGTGTCTGGTACTTTTTTGAAATTCTCCTCCTTCAGGGAGTATTTTGGTACTTTTTTGTCATCCCACCTATCTTTTAAGCCAATAAACATAGAAATAAAAGTTTGATCACATTCGAAACTTATTTAAAAAATGCAAAGTCAAATTTGTTACTTTTTCGAAATTCAAACGTTTAAGAGGCGAAAATCGCAATTTCTTTTTTGGTATTTTTTTTTTTTTTAACAAATAACATTTTTCTCCATTCCCACTACAATATTGAAATTATTAATAGTTCATAGGGGAGAAAAAGTATCAAAAAGGATAAATACGAGAAATTTAATGTCTTTCTTTTACTTTTGTTTTGTGGGTATGGTACTTTTTGAATTTGTTATAATATTGAAGTAAGAGACTCAAAATTAAGCTGCAAGGTCCTGAGTGATTATCATCCCATAAGAAAAAAATTTTAGTAGCAGAACTCTAACATTTGGCACACAAATATGATCATAAAAAAAGAACCGGACAAAGTTAAACAAGTTAAAACCTAGAAAAATAGACTTTGGCATAAAAATATGCTTACGAAAGAAAAGGAGACGTTAATAAAGTAGCGGGTTAAATGCTACTAATTACATAAATATGTATTTACAGGTTCAAAAAATTCTAGAAACAAGTATGTACATAAGTATGTATGTATGTGTGTATGTAAGTTCTTCCATATGTTTAAAAAAATTAGTGCTATCACGCAAATACCTTCACCATTTCTATATGTTGATATGTAGCAAAAAATCGTCTTCATATATTGCGTTTATTTATTACAATTTTTGTAAACATTTTAATTCAACATTTTTAGTTTTTACCAATTTACTAACATTTTTTATAGTAGTTTTTGTTTTTTAAATTTATAATTTATTTTTGTAAACAAAAGCCAGGGCTAACCTTGAACACAAAATCCTTATATGCAAAAAGCATGAAAAGGTACGAAAATAAACGCATTGGCAATAAAGTTATTTAACGATAGAAAAAAACTCTATTTATGTCAAACATAAATAGACGAAAGCTTTGAAATGTTTTTTAAAAACCATATTTAAAACGTTTTCGTTTTAGTACGAAAACTTCAAGTGAGAAGACTTGTGTTTTACAAAAACAGGATGTAAATCGGCAGATATTAAGATCTGTTACTTCTTTTTACATTTATTACCTTGAATTTCACATTAGAAAGTTTATTTCATAACACCAAATTGAATTGCCTGTTTTGATTGGACACAACTGTCACGTCATCAATTCAATTTCCAAACCATTAAGAGTCATTGCTCTGTCTGTTTGCTATTTAAACTATCTATACAAATAAAGTCAGATTGAATATCGATCATTACGACATGGTTAATTTAAAAATGTTTTTCATTTTCGCAGAAATTAATTAATGCATTTAACAAATTGTAAAGCAATTAACTAAAAAAAAACATTTTCCCTTTAGTGGAAATTCTATGAAAATGATATCGGCATCAATATGTGAATGGTGTTTATGCCACAAAACAGCACACACAAACAGACACAAATGCACACACACACGCACACAGATGTAGTGTGTATCAGAAAAAAGTAAATGAAACGTGCCACTTGTCTGTCTTGTCTAAATGAAAAAAGTGTGATGCCACATTAATCAGTATGCGTGGCGAATATCAACACTTTAATCTATAATTGAAGTGTATGTTTGGGTGTATTAGTGTAAGTTTACATGTGTGAAATTTTAAATATGGGAATGTTTTTGGATCATTTGCATGGATACTTTGTTGTTTTATAGATATTCTATACAGAATTAACCATCGTTATATACACACACCTGCTTCTACATAATAATCGTAGACAAGCAAGTCTATGTAAAGCCAATTTTATATAGAAGACTCTTTTTTTTTATGTAAATATTTGTACTTGTCGTCATATGTATATGAACAATGTAGATGTTTTTAGAACTTTTTTATGCAAGTTGTTGTGTATGTGTGTAATTAATTATAAATATACTAGAACAAAGAAGAAAAACGTGATGTTGGTTGATTAGATTGCCCAATTTGTGTACAAAGAATGCAAACTAACATACATACATACATACATACGTACGTATTACTAAATACAAAAATATGCGATATGATATCCACCTAAACCCAGCAATCAATTATAAAGGGTGGTTAAATTTTAAGGGCCGATGTTGATTTTGAATTAAACACCAATTATTTGGGAAATTATGGTAATTTCTTTTTATTATGATAATATTGGTATGGTTCAATTATGTTTGGAACAAAATATCGGCCAAATGGCCGCCACGACCTCGGCTCCAAGCCTCCATCCGATGGTCCAAATTTTCGATGACGCTGAGGTTCTATGCCGTTAATGTGCCGAATTATCTCATCCTTTAGATCTTGAATTGTTGCTGGCTTATCGACGTACACTTTTCTTTCAAATTACCCCAAAGAAAGAAGTCCAACGGTGTCAAATCACATGATCTTGGCAGCCGTTTATCAGCATCAGTTTATTGCAACTTTTTGCTCTTCACTCATTTGAGTGCAACTTTTGCACTAAAATTACATACAAAAAACTTGTTTTTTCATAATTAAAACCGTTATTGACATATTATTTACATGTTGTTTAATTTTCTTTATTATGCATTTCATAACAAGAATCAAAAATTATGCTCATACAAAATTAAATTTTTAAAATTTTACTGAGAGTCTGTTTATATGCAGCTTTTTTGATTGCAAGTACAAATTTTGCACTATTTGAATTGAGTGCAGATTTTTGCATTCAATATTCGTTTATTGATAGTGAAAAAATTTGCAATATCACTATTTTTTTTTTTTAGTGGTAGTTAAAAAAAAAATAGCAATCATCACTAAAGCTGGTAAAAAGAGAGTGCAAACTAATTTTATTGCAGTTTTATTTAGTGATAGTGAACTGCTGATTTAAATCAATTTTTAGTGCACTACCCCGACCTATAGTATGTATTACTTTAGTAGGGAGATCGAACGGTTATTATTCGACCGGTTTTAAACGGTTATTTTAGTTTTGGCCAATCCGGTTACTTAAAATTTACCATTTTTCGAATATCGAATAAATCGGTTTGTTTTATATAATAAACCGGTTATTTTAATAACGATTTCCTTACTTTTGTTCTAAATGTACTCATAATTTAAGTATATTTCTAATTGTATTATTGGGCAACCTTAATTTTTTTTTAAGAATGTCAAAACAATATGTAACAAAAATCTATAAACAGAATGAACGATGCAAATAAAAATCGCTTATAAAAGCGTATTTTCTTGTAGAAAAAACTAAAAAAAATCAAAGTACTACAAAAAAATGTTCAGCTAAAAAGGTTAATAGCAGTTTGTGTGAAATGTGGCGTCAAATGATAAGTTACAAATGTTCTTCGACG
Source organism: Pollenia amentaria (assembly GCA_943735925.1). Taxonomy (NCBI): domain Eukaryota; kingdom Metazoa; phylum Arthropoda; class Insecta; order Diptera; family Polleniidae; genus Pollenia; species Pollenia amentaria. The sequence continues at coordinate 219,073,296 of OX031006.1, read as the reverse complement.
TCACGACTTATTAATCAACTTTAATTAGTCCATAAGCTTGATATAAATATGCGCCAAGTAAAACTTGACCCCGTTCCGAGTAGAGTTCTTAAGAGACCGCAAATAATACATTACTAAAATACAATGCCAAAAAAGAATCATTGGGTGAATTATTAGCCCGTTGTATTACCGAGGGCGGAATGCCCATTATGCTACAGAAAAATCTTAAATAGTTCTAGCATATCTTTACTCTAAAACTACAACAGTTCGGCGGAATCAACGATATGGGAAAAATTGAACAGCTTTATTAATGAAAACAATGTCATGAAAGGTTTTAAAAATATGTTCGTATTGTCATTCGTTTTAATAATGCTGAAACAAAATCATTTGAAATGTATAACCCTGGCTAAGAGGGTTTGCTTGCAAACTTTTCAATAATATTGTTGACATCTACTGATTCATATAGACATGCTTAACCATCAACAAATTAAAACTTATTATAACTTCAAAGTCATATCTACACTCACAATATTCTGTACGTAAAAATAACTGAAATTGTAATTTAAAATAAATGAATATTCAGTTAAAACCCGGTCTACTTATTTTTCATTTGTTTTTAACGAAAAGTTCATTTAATTTTTACTGTCAAAAATTCAACGGCGAATTCCGTAAAAACAAATGAATTTTCAGTTATTTTATAAAATTTAACTATCAAAAAAATAACCGACGAATTCCGTAAAAACAATTGAATTTTCCGTTATTTTATGTAATTCAGTTATTTTATATAATACAGATTTTACTTGAATTTCTAAAAAAAATACCAGACACCTGCCCTGTCCGCTTGTTTTTCTTATGAGAGAGAGAGAATATTTATTTTTATTTACTTACCCCGGTACACATGTTTGTTTTACTTTTGTTGTACTGACCACTTGTTTACAGAAGAAATTTACATTATAAGACACCAGCAGCATGACCGAATTAGTATTCGCAATCATTTTACTTTAAAAATTTGATGCATTTAACTAAATAATTTAAAAAAATAGAATATGGGAATTTTCTACACAAAACAAGCAAATCGTTTTTTATTTTTTATTTTTGCCAGAGTACTAAAAATAGATAACAAAGGCTGGGTTTTTGAAATCTCAGTTAAACTAGGTTTAGTTAATATTAAAACAGATATGTGCCGCCATTACCAAGTTTGTATCCAAAATTACGACGGAACGGTTTTGCTTAAAAAAAAAATCACATTTTGCCGGAAAAAATTCGAGTTTCAGAATACGTTAAACTAAGTTTAAACTTAATCCACATCTCATAAAAAATTATATAATATAACTGAAAATTCACTTGTTTTGACGGAATTTGTGGTTAATTTTTTCCGGAATTCGCCGTTGAATTTTTGACAGTAAAAATTAAATGAACTTTTCGTTAAAATTAAAAGCAAAATAAGTAGATCGGTTTTAAGTAAATTTACAGTTGTATCAAATTTAATTCTCATTTAATTTTACATACAGAGGACTTTTACTTAATCGACAGACAATATTAAATGCAACCGAAAATCCGTATTAACTTTCACTTTGTTTTTTGAAAAAATATTTGCTTGGAATTTTGAATGTTTATTTATTTAAAAATGACTGAACGGAATACTTCTTGAATAACCTACAGTCCGTTACTGTAATAATATTGTGAGTGTATGTATATGTTTTGTGGTTCCCTAGCTTTGTGAATTGTTTTGTTGTTATTCATATTAACTTTTTATTTCAAAAACTTCAAAATCTGATTATTGTGCTTTTATTTATTTGAATAAAGCCCGATTGACCGGTTATTGTTTGAATGCTTAACCGAAAACTATTCGGAATGTTCGAAACCCGGTTTTTGAAAAAAGTCTAATAATCGATCTCTTTAATCTTTACACAATAAATCAATTAAATTATTTTGAATTTAAAATTACCAAAAACTATAATTTCTGACTTAAGGCCTTTTTGTCTAAGTTTAAAGAAATAGCACCTAAAAGAAACCCTTTTTTTAAACTATAAAATTTTTGTTTGCAGTGTAATTTCAATCCATACATTTGAAAAATATTTTTAAGAATCACATTCCAGCCAGCAAAATAGTCTGACTTCTTTATGTATGTAAAATTAAATGAGAATTAAATTTGATGCAACTGTAAATTTACTTAAAACCGATCTACTTATTTTGCTTTTAATTTTAACGAAAAGTTCATTTAATTTTTACTGTCAAAAATTCAACGGCGAATTCCGGAAAAAATTAACCACAAATTCCGTCAAAACAAGTGAATTTTCAGTTATATTATATAATTTTTTATGAGATGTGGATTAAGTTTAAACTTAGTTTAACGTATTCTGAAACTCGAATTTTTTCCGGCAAAATGTGATTTTTTTTTTAAGCAAAACCGTTCCGTCGTAATTTTGGATACAAACTTGGTAATGGCGGCACATATCTGTTTTAATATTAACTAAACCTAGTTTAACTGAGATTTCAAAAACCCAGCCTTTGTTATCTATTTTTAGTACTCTGGCAAAAATAAAAAATAAAAAACGATTTGCTTGTTTTGTGTAGAAAATTCCCATATTCTATTTTTTTAAATCTTTAAGATATCTGAGAGAAACCTCGATAAAAAAAAGTCGGAATCATATACGAATTCTGTCTGAATTCTGACCCAAAAATATATGAAGTGGTTGAAACGAATTCTGGCAGACATGTGGGAAATTTTCGAGTAGATATCTGACAGAAGTCTAATGAAGGCATAGGAAGTTCTGATGTGTAAGCCGACATTTTTATTATATTCTGACAAAAAGCTGAAAGAATATGGAATAAAATTCCAATCTAATAATTGCACAGATTTTTGTAAGAAGTCTTTTATTTTATTGGAAAATTAAAGTTTGTAAGTAAAAATTTGGCATACATACGCACCATTTTTGTAATCGTTTTTTAAACAATAAAATATATAAAATAAAAATATTTTCAACCTAATGAGAATTGTAATTGTATAAAAAAGAGGCACACATAACAACTTTAAACACAATATATATGACATATCAAAGATTAAACACATATCTGTATGACATATCGGTACATAAGTTACCTTCTACTCTATTAGACATATCAGTTTATAAATTACCTCCGATATATCCATGCGAAATCGATCAAAGAGCAGCCAGACAGTGCGTATTTATATTCAATGTCTGACAGAAATCTGAAGAAAGTATCTAATACTACATTTACACCTAGACAAAATCTAGTATTTAAGAGATTTTGAGCGAAATCTTGTTCATTTCTAGTTCGTCACTATATATTGGCAAAATCTCACGAAATTTTGCAATACTCAATGATACAACTATGAATCTGAATAAGAAAAATCTGACAGTTTGACAAAATAAAAAAATATATATATATAAAAAGAGCGGGGAAAAATTAATTTGCGGCAAATTAATAATATACAAAAATAAGAATTTATGAAAATGGATAAACCAATAATAACTAAAGGGTATGTAAATTATATGAATAATTATAAACTGTGTAGCATTACAGTGACCTTAATTTACAGCAAACGTACCTAAAAAAAGTAAAAACAGTGGAATTCCAACGAAGATGCGCTTTTAATACTTATAATAATGTTTTTTAAGTTTTTGTTTGTTTTGCAATAAAAATGTTACATTTAAAAATTTGCAATTTTATCTTTTATTTGTTCACCTTTTGGGATATAGTCGTAAGTAGACTCCTCGCCCCTTGGGTGCTCTTTTTCCGTAACAATCGTCTTTTCCAAGGTATCATTTATTGCGGGTAGTACATGAAACTTTATATTTAACAAATGCTATTTTTTTACGCAACAATGTTAATTTCCATTGTATTTTTTAGATCTGGATGTAAAATATAATAAAATTTGTTTTTGGCTTTCCATTTTTGCTAAAAAATAATAGTTAACAATACAATTTCTTTCCTTTTTCAATCAGCTGTTTTTATTATGAAAACCAAATCCGACAATATGTCAAAAAGCTTAAGATTTTAACTGACATCTACTAGATTTTGTATAGGTGTAAATGTAGTATAAGAATGAAGTCAGACATTTGCCAGAAATATCTAACTCAGACAACGTCGAAGTATTTTGCTGGCTGGGATTAAGATATAATACAAGAATAGAAACGCAATTTCCTATGTGAGAGAAAATGTTGTCTTCTTGTTGAGAAAACTTTTTATCTTACGTTATTTGTTATTTTCAAACCTTTGGCTATTGAGTCCACTTTTAATTTGAAATCATTCAATTCAAATTTAAGATCTAATTTTGTTTGCTGTGATACACATTTATTTGTATGTCAGTATAGTCTTATCTAACCAAACCTAATAAATATTGTTCTAAAGTCGACTTGAAATTATACATGAATGAATGTTCATATGTATATGTATGTATGTATGCACGAGCGTACGTTTGTTTGCTTCGAAAATGTTTGCAGCACGATTATTGTTTGCAAGGTGCGCTTCGTGGTTATTAATGTCATGGCAGTTTTGCATGTTAAATTTGTCAATACAATTTTTGTTTCTTTTCTGAGACAAACAAAAACTGAAAAATGTTGAAAAAAAATATGTCAATACGGAAATGCATTTAGCTGCATATACCAACGTAAAATGAGTAACACCCAAAAAATACAAATAAAATGAAAAAAAAACTCATTCTCACACACCTTTTCCGTATGACATGTTTCTAAATCTAATTTGAAATTGACTTTAATTTTTTTTTTTTTTTTTATTTAAATTTTTCGGTTGAATTATATAATTGATTCGATAAATTGTTTGCTTAATTTGTCTTATGCTTGATATTTATAATTAAATGTGTGATTATACAAAGAAAAATAAATTTTTAACCAGCAATTGCACTGCGCTAGTTGAAAAACCTGTCTAGCGGGTACCCGGCAGTTTAACCTAATTCGAGTACGCCGAATTCAGTGATGCTAACCGTTTTTTTTTTTTTTTAGGTTGCACGTTGGTCAAAAATTCGTTTTTTCTGGCTTGAAATTTGAATTTTTTATATTCTACTTTCGCACTTTTTATATTATAATGAGATTAAAAACACTTCAAATCAACAGAAAATTTGTTTTGCTTTTAATTTGCAGTTATTAATTGTTAATGTGTTTAGCGACAAACATATAACTTTTTTATATTGTTGGAGAATTTATTGCCAGCAGTGCATTTTAGGTGTTTGGTCAAACAGTGTATTAGCAATTGAGAAAAAGAAATCTAATTAAAATTTCTGTGGATAGTCAAGTTAAAGGTAAGTGTTTATTAGTATTGTGGTTACTTTATTGAACTGTTAATGGATTTTAATCCAAATTTCAATATTTTCATCAGGCTTAAGTTCATTGAATTTAATTTTCATAAAATTATTTTTATGAAGAATGGAGTTTTACAACATGAAATTAATTAAAATTTATTGATAATTTTTCATTCTTGACTGAGCTGGGAATTGAACCCAGGTTTGCACGGACAGGTTGCCCAGACTAGTTTCGATTGTAACCACACAATCTCTTCAGTGGAGGTTGCCGTTTAGCTATTCCCGCCATTGACGACGGATGACGTCATTAGTCAAACATCAATCCTTAAACCAAATGGTATTTTACATTGGTAGATCGAAATTTGCTTTGAATGAATGATTACCTATTTTAATTGATCTACATGTTCTTAAGTCTTGTAAGTATTTATAATATGTTTTAAGAAATGTTAAACAAAGAATAGTTAGAGAAAAAAACTTGCATTTTCTAAGGGCATATAAAAGAAATTATAACTTTTAAAAAAATGTCCAAATTTGTCCGGTGCAAAACAAAAATCCAAAAATATTAAATAGCCTAAAGAATATTATTTTTAAAATATGTGCGTTAATTATTTCCAATTCTTTGAAATAAAGATACAAGATAATAGTCTGGTAGTGTATAAAGTCATTCCTAAAAATTTAAGGAATAGAACTATTACAAAAAGCTTTATAAAATACATAACTGAAATTTAGCTCATAGAATAAATTCGAAAAATAAAAAAATGTTGAAAAAATTAATTTTTGTTAGGTAACCTTGACATCAAAAACTCCGATTTTTTTCAAATATGGCTGCAAAATGCCACCAAAGAGGAGAAGAAAAAAGCTCTTTTAACTCATGTTATAAAAACAAACCAAGGAAATAACCCTTCTGAAGATTGCATGAAATATTTAGAACAAAAAATACGACTTTATTGTATTAAGTTGGGATAGAAGTGGCGGGAAAGCCGGCGGCATGAAATAACTCCCCACGAAATAACTCCCCAAAAAAAAAATGAAATAAGTCCCCAAAAAAATATACAGGAAACAGCAACAACGATTTTGGGGACTTATTTCATTTTTTTAGGGACTTATTTCATTATTATCTGAAATGAAATAAGTCCCTAAAAATATTTTGGGGACTTATTTAATTTTTAAATTACATATTTTAAAAGTCATAATGATGACAAAAACTATAATTTCAGAATCCTAAAAAAATTGGGATTATTTGTAAGTCCTGAATTTCAGAAATCGGAATCTCTAAGTCCCGAACTTTATAATTTCGAATTCGAAAATCCCGAATCGCTAATTTAAGCTTTTCTGCATAGCCGGCCTTCGGCCGGGCGCAATGATTTTATCCTCTATGGTATTTCAAACATCGGCTTCGCTTACTAAAGCTTTTCTGTTTAGTCGGCCTTTGGCCGGGCGCAAGAACTTTTTCCTCTATAGTATAACAAACACCGGCTTCGCTAACTAATGCCTTGTGCCCGACCGAAGACCGGGTTAGCAGAAAAGCTTTAGTTAGCGAAGCCGGTGTTTGGAATATAATATAGGGGAAAAATCCTTGCGCCCGGCCGAAGGCCGGCTATGCAGAAAAGCTTTAGTTAGCGAAGCCGGTGTTTGGAATACTATAGAGGAGAAAATCCTTGCGACCGGCCGAAGGCCGGCTATGCAGAAAAGCTTTAGTAAGCGAAGCCGGTGTTTGGAATACTATAGAGGAGAAAATCCTTGCGCCCGGCCGAAGGCCGGCTATGCATAAAAGCTTTAGTTAGCGAAGCCGGTGTTTGGAATACTATAGAGGAGAAAATCCTTGCGCCCGGCCGAAGGCCGGCTATGCAGAAAAGCTTTAGTTAGCGAAGCCGGTGTTTGTTATACCATAGAGGAAAAAGTCTATGCGCCCAACCAAAACTGAACAATATGTATTATATTGGGGTCTTATTTCATTTCTGGAATTGGGGAACTATTTCATATGAAATAAGTCCCTAAATATTGGGGACTTATTTCATTTTGATTTTGGGAGTTATTTCATTTCATTAGGGATTTATTTCATTTTAAGAATTGGGGATTTATTTCATATGAAATAAGTCCCTAAAAATTGGGGATTTATTTCATAATTTTTTTGGGGACTTATTTCCTGGGGAGTTATTTCATGCCGCCGGGAAAGCCACACTTACTTAATATATTTTAAGTCCCGCAATGGCAAGTGGCTGGCATCTGAAGTAATATTTAAAGCCTATAAAGTGCAAACATAAGTCCTAAGGTTTTTAGGGGCTGGTCGGCCACGATTGCCATATTTAGAAATGTCTGAGCGTAGCAAAATAAGGGAAGCGGCAGGTCTCTCGTCATGCAAGTAAAATGAGACAGACTTATTAGTTCACGCAGCATGTGTTTCATCCCGCAAAAAATAGAGAAAAGGACCTTACTGCTGTTAGGTGAAAAGAATGGAAAATTCAGAATGAATTCTGAACAGAGCTTGGCCTTCGTGTTTATATTCCAAAAGTTGGTGGTTTTGGTCCGTCAAATGATGTCAGCACTTCACGCCATGCTTTTTCTAATTATAGGAAATTTGCAGAAATTACTAGTGTCGAAGAAGAGCTTGTTTTCCGCTTTTATATAATACTGACATGTTTATCCTGTCAATTTCCACTTCATCAAGAAAAGTTTGAGCAGTATTGTTTCTAACCTGCTAAATATTTTCAAAGTCAGTACGGTTGGTTACCTATGACTCCTACAGTACATAAAGTTTAATTCATTCCAAACAAATAATGCAGAACAAATTACTTCCTCTTGGATGATTTTCAGAGGGCGCTACTGAATATAAAAATAAAATATACAAACATGACAGATTATGTCGCATTAACAATCTATCAGATGTATTCAACAAAGCTTTAAATACATCAGTAGTGCGATTCACTAACTTTTTACGATAATCGTATCGTTAAAATATATATAACGAAAATTTATCGAATTTGCTATTCAGTAAAATTTTTGACGATATTCGCTGTCGATTTAAGTCAGCTGTTACTTTAAGCAGTTTTTTTCGTTATTTTAACGACAATAATTTACGTTGTGTTTATTTAATCGATAAAGTGTATTTTATGTTTAAAGTGGCTGATACATACTAAATACATACATCCATATGTATATGTATGAACAAAAACAAAATTCTAAATTCAAAATGTACAAAAAATAGCAAATAATGAACAAAAACAAAATTCTAAATGTAAAAATCACAAGATAAAAAATAAAAACAGTAAATTAAGCACAATTTCATTTGGATTTTCTGCATTCTTTTTTGTGCTTTTCGTTTATTTTAACATTTTGTAGACAGAGATGTTACATAAACAACAGCTGTTTACAATCGTTAAAAATAAATTACAGAATCACACTATCGTTACTGCAAGCGAATATATATGTCGACAAAAATTACGATTGTCGGATCGTTAAAAGTTAGTGAATCGCACCACAGATCCCTTAATATCGTCCTTTCGCCTAAACACTCGCATTGATCAAAGAAAGCGCCAAATTCTACCATGGGAAGTTATTAAACTGAAGATCCTTTCCAGCAAATATCAACTTTACTGAGTACAAAGGATGGTGATATCGCCGACGAAGATGAATTTGAAGATAATTTGACGTTAGAAAACGATATGAACATTACCATGAATTAATCATTATTTTATAATTATTAAATCAAAACAAACACTTTTTCGGTTTAATGCATTGTATTGTTAAAAAAACATGATAATGGTATTAAATATATTTATGTTAAATATTAAAAATATGTTTTGTTTCTAAAAAAAAAAAAAACTTGAAATTCCTTGGGCTTAGTTAGAAATAGGTTTTTAACATTATTTTTATATGTTTTGCCTAATTTTCATATATTAGATAAAATGTTGTTATAGTAAATTATAATAATTGATTTTTTAACAAAATAATATAATATATTTAAAAAAAATAATTTTGACCAGAAAAATAAAATTTTTGACCAATGTGCGTTGTTTCGAAAATTAAGGAGGCTGCACAACAATATTCGCATAACTCAAAAACGGTTTCGTTTGTTGATAAATCTAAAAAAAAATAATTGGAATTTTCTGCAATATATATGTTTGAAGAATAGAAATATAATTAATAAAAGACTAGCATTATTTAAAGGTAATTTTATAGCGGAATTTTTTTTAGTTGCGACCACAGTATTCAGCGTACCCGAATTAGGTAAGCCCGCCAGGTACACCGATTGTCAGAAGAAGAAAGTGCCAAATTCTAGAACGGTGTTATTAATAAGTTAAATAACACTGGTCTGCAGCAAAAATAAAAATAAACAAAAATATATATGTAGAATGTAATCCGCTTAAATTTTTTTATGGGCTTGATTAATAATTCGCCCGAAATGAGCAGGTTTTGCTAATAAATTTAATCATAACCTGAAAACGAATTCAACACCAACACATATTTAGGAATTAAATTTCCTTTAAGTCAATCACATAAGATTTTCTTTTATATTTTCAACAGTTTCGGAGTTATTCGCAAATTAGTGGCGGAAAATTTTTATATTTTTCTCATTTATCAGAAAGCTCAATATATAAATAAATATAAGGATATTTTATTCCTAATCATTTGTTGGTGTATGGAAAAAAATGGAAAAATCTTTATGATGTCATAATGAAAAGTATAAGTCTTACCTTCTTATTTCAGGCGAAATTTTAGTCAAGCACTTAAAAAAATCGGAACTTGATAGAAACAAACTGAAAAAGGATTTGAATTTAGCGCTTTAAAATCCGCACACATTTTTCATTTAACATTGTCCACATTTTTGTTTTATTTAAAGGGTCTAAAATTTTAAATTTGAATTTAAAAAAAAATATATATTCTTTTATACAACCATAAAAAGTTGATTTAAAAAAATGTAAATTAGTTTTACAATTACGGTATTTTAAAGTCTTGAACTCATGATCAATCCAACAGGAAAATAATTAAAATTTTAATGTCGGTATGTTATAATCGATAGTTTAAAAGTTTTTCTATTTTAATAATAATAATATTAATATATTAATAATATTTTTTGTACCTTGCGCCACTAGTGGTAAATAAAACTTAGTTAAACTTAGTTAATTAATCTGGAAATAGATTTGTGACGCCATTACCCAAGTTTTTATACAACATTTTTACGGAACAGATTTGTTTGACTAAAAATGTTTGTCCTTAATAAAATAATAAAAAAAATCACATTTCGACGGAAAAGCCATGTTTAAGAGTACGTTAAACTAAGTTTAAACTTAATCCACATCTCAAAAACCCGGGCCAAGTTTGTTATTCCGTGTGAAACTTTTTTAATATGCATCCAAGACCCTATAAAATATACATAATCTGGGTTCTTGAGTAATTCAAAGTCGATTTAGCCATGTCCGTCTTTTTGGACGTCTAACGGGCTGTTGAAAACACGGCTGACTTTCGAAAGAATCATCAAAAAAGAACAATTTTTGTATCAAATTGTTTCTAGTTCTTCTAAGCAGCCTTGGATTGAAATCCAGCATAATCGGTTCAATTTGAAAAAAGTTATGAGCCCATATGTGAAACAACCTCCCTAAAAAATATATATACATATTTTTTACAGAAACTAATATAAATTGGTAACAAAATGCACCGATTACCATTAAATGTTGCACAAATTCATTTAATACGACTGGAAATGATGCTACAAAATTTTGTGAAGATCGGCCCATAATTTACCATATGCCTCCTATAAAAAACTCACTCTCGGTAAAATTCGGACTGTCATAATTTCATAAGATAAGAAAACACATTGACAAATTTCGTTAAGATCGGTCCGTAGTTTACAATGGGCCTAATATAAAGCCCACTCTGGGAACCATTTAAATACGATTAAAACCGGAACAAATATAGATATTGCGGTAACATTTTGTTCAATTCAGCATTATGGGACTAGAAATAACAACATGTAATGTTATGATAATCGGCCGATAACTTACCATTAAAAGTAGAATAAAAGTCGATTCGTTTTACTTTCACTAACCCCGTACTACTCTTTTTAAAAACGATTAAAAACATGTGAATGTAAATTGCAGAACATCAAAAATGCTGAACTAATCCACTTTCGAGTGAATTCGAGAACACACACGTAATTTCGTGTTTTGAAGCTTAAAAAATAGCAAGGATAGATTTGTCGATAATCGAATATTATATTAACGATTTTAGAACGAAATATGTGGATATTTAAAAATTCATTACCACACGCAGAGAAAAAATATGTTTAAATATGGTCACCTCCAAAAAAACTATTTTTAAAGAAAATTTTAAACATAGTATGTTTAATTTAACCATATTATAGTCAACGACAACCATATTATGGTTAAATTAGTCCTCCATCAAGAAGCCACAACCATATTATGGCCGCCTCTAAACATGTTATGGTTAAATATGACAATAATTGGTTCTATGGTTGAAAATCAACCATGCTATTATAAATGCTAAAGATATTTTAGTTATTATTAACCAAAACATGTTCGGAGGCAACCATAATATGGTTGTGCCTTCTTGATGGAGGAATAATTTAACCATAATATGGTTGTCGATGACAATAATATGCTTAAAATGACTATAGTATGTTTACAATTTTATTTAAAAATAGTTTTGTTGGAGGTGACCATATTTAAACATATTTTGTCTCTGGGTGCAGCAATAAATTTACATTAAGTTCAATGGGTATTCTTTCAAAATTATGTTAAAAACTTTCTTGGAAACTAAAAAACTCCATTCATATTTTTTTTTGTTTAAAATTGTAATAATAATTATAATACTTAGAATTGTGGTTGTTTTATTGGAATGTTTATGGTTATTAATCCAAATTTTTATTGTTAATCAGGCTAAAGTTCATTAAATTTAATTTTCATTAAATTATTTTTATGAAGAAAGGAATTTTACAATATGAAATGAATTAAAATTTGTTGATAATTTTTTAGTCTTCACTGACCGAGGGGTCGAACCCACATTCATTAACAGGTCGATTTGACATGTTTCGATAGTAACCACCTTTTTATATCGTTGGTGTCGAACAGAGTGGTTATAAGCTTGAAGTGCTCCATAGAATAAATTATGCATGGAGTAAAATTTTTAACACTTTTTAATCCTTTACATTTAAGGGAAAATTTTTAAAGTTTTTAGTAATGAGAAAAGTCAGATAAATTGGGAATGTATTTATTTTACTTTTTTATTAAACACAGTACAGATACAGAAAATTTTGTGAAATACAAAACAAATAAAGGGTTTCGACTAGAGAAATAATATATGTAGTAAGCCGTAGTAGATTAATTTTGACTTGATTTTAAGATTCATTTTTTTTTTTTTTAATAAAAAATTAAAAACAATCCAACATTTTTCATTTTTCGAATTTATTCTATGAGTTAAATTTCAGTTATGTATTTTATAAAGCTTTTTGTAATAGCTCTATTCCTTAAAAGTTGCTTATGAAAAAGAAATAATTCCCAATATCTATTAAAAACAATCTTTAAAAAAACACAAAAATAAAGTCAAATAAATACTCGACGTTTTCCAAATTGTGCAGGCCTCTGTGATTCACACAGAACAAAGCTCTAAAATACAGCACTGTTCTGTATAAAACAAAACGGATCGTCATCGTACTTATTTTCCATAAGAGAAGTGACTTTACCTTGCAATAAAAGTAAACAAACACAAATCGCACGTTATCGCAACGAAAAGAGAGTTTATTGATCTGATTTTTTTATTAAATGTTGTTTAATAAATTATTCAACTTTATCAGTTGAGATGACAAACATTCATTTTTTATTTTTTTTGATGCCGTTGTTGTTGTTAATATTAGTGCAAGTAATTTGCACATGTGTGAGAGTATAACCTTGATAAATATTAACATTTATCAATTAAACGAACAAGCAAACAAAAACTCTTAACAAACATTTTCATAGTTATATTTGTCTCGATGTCTGTTTGCCTGACAGCCCGGCTGTCTATTTACTTTTGTAAGAGAGTGTTCTGTATTTGTTGTAAGTAATTTGTTAACATTAAACTTAATATTATTATTTTATTCTCAGTTTGTTTGTTTGTATTTTTGTTTGTACATGCCCCAGTCATTGTCCGTTGACGTCATGTTGACATTTTTAATATTTTTAATGGACAACATTTGTTAACAACAGAAAGTTTTTTTTTTAATACTTTTTTTTATTTTTATGTTTTCTCTCCGTTTTTGTACAAAAAATAATATTTTCGTCACTAAAGTTTGTTTTTTAAAATACTTGGTTTTTGTTGTTTTAATATTCGTAAGTTTAGCGACAGTGTTATTCTGTCGCTTCTAGTCTGAGGGGATTAAAATGTACGGCAAAGTGACTGACAAACTAAACGGCTGTCTGTTGACTGCCAGCTGCCTGGCCCACTAAATGTTTGACACTGGCAATAAGGAAATTGTATGTGTATACATTTTTGTGTGTTGTTGTTGCTTTTTTAAGTGCCACAATGTAACCCACGCCACATGGAGATTAAATTGTCACTCAAAAAATGGTGGAAAAATTAAAATGTTTTTGATATTTACGATGATTATTTAACGATTTGTTAAATGAATTAAATGCAGTAGAAAAATTGTATTGCACTTTAGGAAAATAAGTATGGCTCTATTTAAGTGTTGCCTGATGAAATGGTTTATTGCCATTGTGATTTAAGAAGAGCTTTTTTTTAATTAATCCGTTATGATAAATCAATTGTTTTTAAAGCAAAAAATTCATGAAATTTTTATGGCCAAAATTTACGCAAAAAAATAGAAAATTTTTCATAACAATTGGAATTTTACGAGCAAATTCATGTAAAAATTAGGGATGTAACCCATACTACTTTAGGTTTGGATGTATCGTTATAAAATGTCTATAGGACTATACATAAATTTTTTAATGTTTAAAAGTTCAAATTTAATTTCGGAATTTATTGATTATTCAAAAACACTCCTTTATTGAAAATTATTATAACAAGGAACTTTAGCGAATTTCGGAAAATTCAAAATTTATAGTTTTGAAAAAATAAGAAAAAAAATTTATATAATCTTAACTGCTATCCTTCTCGGCGTTTTAAATTAAGCTTTCCTTTTGACAGATGTTTTGCTTTCATAACCAAGTTATTTGTTTTAAATTTAAGAACTCCAGATATACAGAAATTTATATTTTTTTGTAGGAGCTGACACGTCCAGTTCTCCAATATAGCCCACTTTTTGACAGATGTTGTGTATTGATAACCAAGTTAGTTGTTTTAAATTGGAAGGCATTAACTGGAACCGTTCTTCAGATGTATGGTAATTCATATTGTCTTCGTGTGGGAGGTGCCACGCCCACTTGAAATTTCACAATTATTTATATCTCAAGTTAATTTATCTGGGGGCTAATTCTGGCAGTCGTGATCGAATCCTTTTTCGATTCGAAAGCAATTTTATTTATCTTTCTTCCAGTCGATACGAATCGAAATCATTTTTTTTTTTTAGTGTTCAAAAGCATTTATTTAAGTTTTCACAATACTGAAAAAATAAAATTTAAGGGAAATCAGTTCAGTTGTTTGGATTTCCACACCGTAAAATGAAAAATGTTATTCTAAAAAAAAAATACTTGAAATCTTTTGTTTTAAAAAGAAAAAAATTTGAACATTTTAAAAATCAAAATGGAAAACAATCAACACATTGATAATAAGGAAAAGTTGTCATTATGAATATTTAAACAATTATTTTCACACAATCACAATATATTTTTTTTTTATTAAACTGTTGACACAAAACAAATTAATAATAATTCCAGAAAGGTTGAAATCCAATGAACCCTAGATAGCAAGTTAAAATCTTAATTATCATTTTTTTAAATGACAATTTTCTAGGTTATTAACTTTAACTATTAATAACCTTCCAGATGAATAACTTTGCAACTTCTAAATAATGGCTCCCTAATTCAATAAACATTTGCCCGGCCCTGTTCTGTATTCACATTCACTAATTCACAACATTTCTTAATTTTTTTTTTTTTTTATTTTTTTTATCAATCTTGTGTTACTTCGTTTCGAAAATTTTAAATAAGTATTGTTTTTGTTTCTATTGTTCATTGGCTTTCTTGCCATTGTCGTAGTTGCTATTAAAAAATTCTATAACCCGAAAGTTCACCAAGTTCTATACAACACTTTGTTACGCTTTAATAAGCATTTGTGGTCTTTTGACCCAATTTAATTAATCACAAATTATTTAATTCAATTAATTTGCTAATAGTCGATTATCAGTCTACCCGCTAAACAGAGAAAAAAAATTAATTTTCTATTAAATAGAAAATTTATTTCCAGTTAATAATAAATGATATGGTTTAAAATCACATGATTTATGTTTTAAGTTTCATGAAAAAAAGGGGAGTATTGGTTGTATAAAAAATGATAAATGGCACTTTGTTATTTAAAAGAGGTAATTGACAGCAAAACATATTGGAGTTTGGAAAAGTGTATAAATATGAAAGAAGCCTGATCACAATGTCACATTACCTTCCTGTTTTTTAAATAAAATTAAAAATTTACGTTTGGCAATTTACTTTAAAACAACAATAAAAAACTCAAATTTATTTTTGCTTTCAATATAAATTTCTAAACGAAAATTGTTATGTATGTTTTTATAGTTGACCTTTACTGTTTTCAACGACGCCGGCGAGAAAACAACCGTCGGCTATACCAAAAAAATTTAAAGTGCGACTTTAATGTTTGTTGATGAAGAAATTGCTTTGAAAACATTCGTATATTTTTAAAAAATGTTAAAAGCAAAATTATTAAACAATGAAAAAATCTGCCAAGAACATAATACTTATCTCTTCCGTGTTAATATTCATTGCATTTTTAATTTATTTTTTAGTGTTAAAAATTTTTCTCATCCCGTTTTTACGAGGGAGTTAATTTGACAGTTCAAAGCGGAAACTTTCTCACAAAAATTTTATAGCCACACTTTTTCAGTATAATGCCGAGTAATTTCCTTACGTGACAGCTATTAATAGCCAACAATGTTACAGACGCAGTTAAGAGACAAAAACAGCTGTTTGTTTCAATTGATGTCACTTTTGTTTCATATCTTACATTTCAATCGATAAGTTTCTCGACGCGAGAGTTAAATAACATGGGCACAGTTGAAAAAAAATAACCACAATACTAATTATTGTTAACAGTTTACATTTGTCCTTTTAGTTATCAAGTTGTAAGTTGTCAAAAAGGTCAACAAGAAAAAGAAAGACAAAAACATGAAAAACAAAAAATTTACTTTGGATTCCAAGAAGAATTCTTGACAAAAAGTACGAAAAACTGAAGTAAGGAAGAACATGTAAATCAATTAAAAAAGGTAATCATTCATTCAAAACAAATTTCAATCTAACAAGGTAAAATACCATTTGGTTTAAAGATTGATGGTTGCCTAATGGCGTCCTCCGTCGTCAATGGCGGTGAGTGTTAAACGACAAACCCTACTGAAGAGATTGTGTGGTTACAATCGAAACTAGTCTGGGCAACCTGTCCGTAAAAACCTGGGTTCAATTCCCAGCTCAGTCAGAAATAAAAAATTATCAATAAATTTTAATTAATTTCATGTTGTAAAATTCCTTTCTTCATAAAAATAATTGAATGAAAATTAAATTCAATGAAATTAAGCCTGCTTAAAGTATCGAAATTTGGATTACGAACCATTCACAGTTCAATAAAAGAACCACAATACTAATTATTTTAAGTAATCGTTGAAGAAGATAATTATTTTGCATTTCCGTGGTTTTTGTAGCAAAATGCAATTTTTAGTGTATGCAATTTATTCAAATACAGAGTATTCAAATAATCTATAACTTGATTTGCTTTACAAGATAAGATTAACCCCTCTGAAGATTCAAAATTTTCAGCGAAAGCTTTTTATTATAAAGGAGCAATAAGAACATTTCCGTACATATTTATCTGTTTATTAAGATTACAAATTTAAAACATACAAATTCAAAAAACAAAAACTAAAATATTTCATCAAGATAGAAATATGATTTAGAAATCTTGTTCATAATATTTTAGAAATCGGCAATCTGGATATCCTTATCCTCCGAGCAGCTGCACACATTTTAAAAATGAAGATAAACAAAAACTATGTTATTATTTCAATTTTTCTTCTGAAGCGGTGTTCACTAATCAGATTTTTATAATGATGACAAAATCAAAAATAATTTTTGATTTGATTGACCACATAGTCAAAACTTACCTCCCACTGTAAAATTTTAAATGCAAGTTTTTTTCAATTGCTAACTAAAGCACACATTTCAAATATTCTAAATAAATATGGAGATGAGCCCTTTTCGAAATTCATTTGAAAAAGCCTCCTGTTTTTCACCACTATGGCAGGGGTATATAACCTTTCATTCCCACAGTAAATCGGCCTATATGTGTACCTCCAAAAACAGCAAAAACTCAATTTCAAAAAATTTGTGTCTGATCCCTTTTCGAAATAAATGATTCAATCAAAGCTAAGGTAAGGCTTTTTTCTAAAATTTGAGATTGTTTGATACATCTTGTGGTAACTTTGGGACGACGCACACAGGGATAAATTGAAAATTTGGTGCGACAAAATTATAAAAATAGGTACCTCAAGGTTTTTAGGAACGCTGATTACGAATCTGGTGTCAGCTTTTAAAAATTTAAAATGGCTGATCCAATATGGCGGACAATTTTTAAAAAATTTATCGAAACTTATTACACGGGATTTTTTGGTGTCGCTGATTACGAATCTGATGTTAGTTTTTAAAAATTCAAAATGGCGGATCCAATCTGATGTCAGTTTTAAAAAATTAAAAATTCAAATTTCAAAACATTAGGCCTAACTTAAAACTTAAAACGAGAATAATTATAATTATATTTTTTAAAAGTTTTTATTTAAATTTGATCCACTGGTGATGATACTACTTAACCAAAATATACTGTAATAGTTGTTCATTACACTTTGATGATGTCATATGTATTATAAAATTGTTGCTTTTTTAGTACAGATCTCAATACACCCAATGTAGTTACGGAATTGCCCTTTCTAATATATTTTCGTTCACACAAATATCTTGTAAGAAGACGGCACTGATTGAAAAATTTTGCTATTGCGGTTCTGTTAGTTACAACTTAGTTACGGAATTCCCCTTATATTTTTTCGTAGCAGTTTAAGTATACATCAGGAGTCGGCACAGAATGTCAAATGTAGCGAATTAAAAGAAATATCATTTGCATGTGGGATTTTCAGAATTAGGTGTACTACCTAAGAAATTGGGCTCTATTTATTGAGAGGGGAAACGGGGGGACCTCCACTTGACTTTTTTACACTTATTAGTAGTTATTTTTTTAACTTATAAGGAAAAGTCATGGAACTGTTTAGAACTTTTTTTGTAGCTCTAGTTAAAGTAACTTTTTCGATATATTTCATAATAAAAACAGTGTAATATACCTACACTACATATAATTGTTATTTTAATAATAACTGCAAATTAAATTAGATACCTGATGCTTAAAAATATATTTAAAAAACTTTAAACTGTAAATTTACAAAAAAAATTGTCGAGTGTAGCAACAATAAACACTATAGATGTTGCTGACAGGTATAAGTACGTGTAACAGATAATAATACTTTTCACGCACGTACAGACTAATGTGATGCGTTAAAAATAAATATTTATAGGTTGATTGCGTACTGGTATATAGAACATAATAAGTGCATTATTGGTTACATTTAACAAAATAAAAAATTTCATTTTTGTCGGCGTAATTGGGTTATTTGTCCATGTGTGCGACGTACTCGATTTTGTTATGCGGTCAGTCAAAGTATTTAAAATTACCCCAGATTTAAGTCTTTCTTATATAATTTTTATTTATCTATTAGTTTTGGAGTTATTAAGGCACAAGTGTTATCTCAAATTTTTGAAGAGTTAAACATGTTGTGATTTTTTAACCATTTTACCCTCTGCGATAAAAAATCTCAAAACTACGTACTTTCACTTTATCGGGAACAAATCACGAAGTTATCCATTGATTTTGAATGGAGAAAATTTATTTTATTTCTATTATATGCAACTTTATGAACAAAATTAATTAAGTACAGGAATAAAAAAATATTTTGCAATAAAAAGGTAAAACTGTGGTTTTTAGCTCTACATAAATTTTCCATTAAAAATGTCAAAACTTCTTCTTTTACTTTCAGTACTTTCAGTTAATCGGGAATAAAACAGGAATTTATACATGGACTTTCATGATATATTATTTCTCAGAGATGCAGCTTTACGATTAAGTACTAAAACTGGCAATTATTTGTTGACTAAAATTGTTTATGAATTTTTTGAGTTAAAAAATTTTATAATTAAAACAAATTTGTTTCCACTTGTGCCTCAATTACTTCACTACTAATGGCTTAATCTTAAAAAATTATTTAAAAGACTTATATGTATCGTAATCTAAAATTTTTTAGTGATTGCATAACATCGTTCAAAAGTTACGACAAGATGTATAGAGCAGCCTCTTTAAAAATATTAAATTTTAGAAAATAATCTTAAATAGTATTGTGGTACTTTTATTTTAATCCAAATTTCGATATTTTCATCAGGCTTAAGTTCATTGAATTTAATTTTCATTAAATTATTTTTATGAAGAATGGAGTTTTACAACATGAAATTAATAAAAATTAATTGATAATTTTTCATTCTTGACTTAGCTGGGAATTGAACCCAGGTTTTCACGGACAGGTTGCCCAGACTAGTTTCTATTGTAACCACACAATCTCTTCAGATGGGTTTGCCGTTTAACACTCACCGCCATTGACGGCGAATGACGTCAATAGTCAAAGATCAATCTTTGAACCAAATGGTATTTTACCTTGGTAGATCGAAATTTGCTTTAAATGAATGATTAGCTATTTTGATTGATCTACATGTTCTTCCTTACTTCTGTTTTTCGTACTTTTTGTCAAGAATTCTTCTTGAAATCCAAAGTAGATTTTTTGTTTTTTCATGTTTTTGTCCTTCTTTTTCTTGTTGACCTTTTTCAGCACAACTTGAAGGACAAATGAAAACATATGGCTCGTGCCCTAACTGTTAAAATAATTTTACCTTAAATAATTATTTGTTTTCACTATTATAACAAAAAACAGAACCTTATAGTTTTAAGAGAAAACTCTGCTTCTAAAAGTCAAATGGTTTAAGAGATATTCCTGTTTTTGTGTCTCCTGAACACTTTGTATTTTTGTACCTGTGCCCATTTAGAAATAAATGATTCAATTGTTTTTGAAATATAAGTTAAAATAGAAGAAATTTTATTGTCATAGCAGCAAAAAACATAAGATCACCGACCGGATACTAAATATATATGCAAACATATCCTTCCGCATATCCTTTAACATCCCTTTAGAGTTTTTGGTTTATCCTGTGAGATAAATGAAAAATGTATCCACTCTTACTAAGTGAATTATTGAATAAGGGAATAAATGTTTGCAGCACATAAAAAAACAAGTACAAATAATAACAAAAAAACCTCTAGTGGCCATTTTAACGCATGTCATTGTTTAAATGGATAGCAAAAGTGGTATTATTTTAGTTTTCCTCTTACTGTCACTATTTTCTTTAAAATGTGGTTGTGTGTGCTTTCATTAAATTACAAAAAAAAATTGTTAAAACCATTTTTGCATTAACATTACATTAGCTTTCCAAATCTGGTTGACCAAGCTAACAATTTGTAGCCACATTTATAATTAGAGCAACTGCACAACTACAAAAAGGATTTAACGAAGGGAAAAAGAGTGTCGAGGCGAAAATGTGTATGTGTGTGTTTTGGAAAAAAAGGTAGGAGGGCATTTTTTTTAAATTGTCGGTTGCTGTTTCCTGACATATCTAATTCAAAGAAGAGCCTGACATGTAATTTGTGTGTTTGCTCGAGAACGTAATTTCCATTTATTCCACTTAAACAGTTGCTAATTACACAGTTTTTTTGGGTTTTTTAGTTTTCATTTTTATTCCGTACGTTATTTTATATGTGTAACTTTTTTAATGTCCTTGTTATTATTGTCCAATAAATGCTGACAGTTAAGTGAAGTCACACTCACACACAAAAGTATCAAATAACCTCTTGTTAATGGGAGTTTGTGTTCTTTTTTTCTTCTATTAGATGATAGGAATGCATGAATGTTTTTGGTTCTGTTTAATTCGTTTCTTTCTTTTTCCATTTTTTCAACTATTGACCCATATTTTTGCAGTTATGTGTTGATGGGCATTAAGCGGCGTTTAAACTAAAATAAAAGAAACCATGGAAATGTATAGTGTGTCGGTGTAGTAGCGGGCACATATTTTTACGGGTATTCTTTAAAGGGTTTTTAAATAAACAAAATATAAAATGCATACAAACAAAAACTAAATATGTGTATATAAACACAATATTATAGTTTAGAACAACATAATTAGGGGTGTAACCGATACCGATATATTGGCGCTACTTAACGTTTGGTGATGTATCGGTACCGGCGAATCCTCTTTTGTTAGGGTTTTTTTGAGCAAACAATTTTATTTTTGCACAATAAACACATTAAAAATCAGAGCTTAAAATCAAGACAGAATAATAAATTGTTTATTTTAATTCTTAAAGGGTATTTTCTAGAGTATTCAATTATTTAACTATTGATTTTGCTCGAGTAAGGAATTAACCGATTTTTAAATTTTAATTTTGCTCGATTAATCGAATAAGAGGTTTAATATGTTCGAATACCTCGAATAATTCCAATAATTGTATCCAATGGGTAAAACATACATGTCTATTTGAATTGATAATTTTATTATATTAATAAACCGAAAAAAACAATACAATAAATATATAGTTAAACAATAAACAATTAAATAACAATTCATTTATACCACGTAAAACTTTTAAATAAACAAATAACTAAAAATCAATAAACCCTGCTGCAAAACATTTAGTTTTTAAGACGCTAAAGAAACCGAAACAAGATTAAGGAAAAAAATAAGCTACAAAACAAAGTAAACACTACTTCGGTTGAACAGACTATAAACTAGCCTGTAGTGCGATTCACTAACCTTTTTACGATAATCGCATCGTTAAAATAAATATAACGAAAATTTATCGAAATTGCTATTCAGTAACCTTTTAACGATATTCGCTGTCGATTAAAGTCAGCTGTTACTTTAAGCAGTTTTTTTTTTTCGTTAATTTAACGACAATAATTTACGTTGTGTTTATTTAATCGATAAAGTGTATTTAATGTTTAAAGTGGCTGAGGCTCGACTTCTTACATACATACGAGGGCGGATCAATAACTCCGTGACTTTTTGAATGAAACACAGTTTTTTTTTACAAAAAAAAAATTATTTTTCAACATAATCTCCTGTTAGCTCAATACACTTAGTCCAACGTTTCTCCAATTTGTGCATCCCTTCCAAAAAAAAATAGGATTTTTCGAGGTCCATAAAATAGGCATTTGTTTGACCAATAATTTCGTCGTTGGAGCTAAATCTCTTTCCACCGAGCCATTTCTTTAGGATCGGAAATAGGAAATAGTCCCTGGGCGCTAAATCCGAAAAATATGGCGGATGAGGTGCCAATTCATAGCCTAATTCATGTAATTTTGCCATTGAGACTGCACGCGTGTGCAACCGTGCATTATCTTGATGAAAAAGAACTTTTTTTTTGGCCATATGGGGTCGCTTTTTTTCTAACTCCTCGTTAAATCGGTCCAATAAGTTGGCATAATATTCGCCGTTTATTGTTTTTCTCTTTTGAAGGTAATCGATGTGGATTATCCCGCGTGCATCCCAAAAAACCGTTGCCATCACCTTATTGCCGACAAACTTACCTTGGCCTTCTTCGGAGCCGGTTCACCCGGAGAAACCCATTGTTTAGACTGCTGCTTGGTCTCCGGAGTGTTGTAATGGATCCATGTTTCATCCACAGTTACAAAACGCCGCAAAAACTCATTCAAATTGCGGTTAAACAACTCCAAACAATCCTTTGAAATTGTCACACGATCGCGTTTATGGTCAATTGAGAGCAAACGCGTCACCCATCTCGCAGACAGTTTTCTTAAACTCAGGTGATCATTTAAAATCGAAACCACACTGCCATATGAAATGCCTATAACATCAACAATCTCACGTACTTTTACTCTTCGATCTGCCAACACCATATCGTGAAGTTTTTCGACATTGTCGGGTGTAGTGACTTCAATTGGCCGTCCAGAACGTTCAGCGTCATTTGTACTTGTACGACCACAACGAAAGTCAGTAAACCACTTTTTTACCATTGAAATCGATGGTGTAGAGTCCCCATAGTATTAATCAAGCTTTTCCTTGGTTTGATTGACGTTTTTTTTTTTTTCGCATAAAATAATGTTTAATGAGCACTCGAAATTCACTTTTTCCATTTTAAAAAAATTCACGAGGTTGTATGTTTTGAACAGCTGTTAAACGCAAAGTAAATGACGAAAGTTGCACCATAGAAAGTAGTCTATTGACAGTTGGCACTTGATGGGGACAGTGTTGCATTTTATATAACTGCGAGGGAAGTTCTAAAAGTCACGGACTTATTGATCCGTCCTCGTACTACATACATACATATGTATATGTATGAACAGAAACAAAATTCACAAAATAAAATATAAAAACAGTAAACTAAGCAAAATTTCATTTGTGTTTTTTTTTTTTCTTTATTCTCTTTTGTGCTTTTCGTTTATTTCAACATTTTGTAGACAGAGATGTTACAAAAACTACAGCTGTTTACAATCGTTAAAAATAAATTACAGAATCACACTATCGTTACTGCAAGCGAATATACATATATGTCGACAAAAATTACGATTGTCGGATCGTTAAAAGTTAGTGAACTGAAAGCTAAAGTTTAATATATGCATAAAGCTTAGCAGCATTCGGGTTCCATTAATTTTATTTCAGTGTGTATAATTTTCAATGCAAAACTTAATACGGGAATTCAACATAAATTTTTATAAATTATTTGATTATTTATTTTATTTTAGACTTTTTTGTCGCGGCATTTTTATGAAAGGTACAGCCTATTTAAACAAATTTATTATTCGTCATTCAATTTAACTAATTTATTATTCCTGAAAATCAAGTAAAATTTAAGTCAATGGAAATTCTCAGTTATTTTTAAAACACCGTATTTTTCCTGATTTTACAAGAAGTTCTGGTAAAGATAAGAACTCAAAGTAAGAAGTACATAAAAGGAATTTTTACATAAACTTTTCAAACTGGATCGTTTTCAAAGATTGTTCAATTTCATTTTCACTCATACGTATTCGTTTTATCGAACATGGCTGATAATTGTTTTCCTTTATTTTAAAGCTCTACTCTATAGGTTTGGCTAATTTGTTTTTTAACAATATACTATTTTGAGCCAACAATCCGTGATTTTGTTTTCAACTACCCATCTAAGGAAACTTCGGTTTTTAAGACGAATCTAACAATGGTAATAAAAAAATTGAAAGTCGGGGAAAATCAGGTAACCCATAATCTGAGAGTGCATGGTGTACACATTTGTAAATGCTGATGATTTTTTTTACAATGCACGTCAAACCCAATATGAAAAAGCGCTATTTTAGTACGAAAATTCTTACGTATGGGATTAGTAGGTAATCGTTTATTACATGATTTGTCTCACACGCACACACATCTAAAAAGGGACTAAAACATTGGTGTTCAAAAATGTTTTGCATATGTATTCTGAGAGAATTTTTTAAGTACAGTGACACGCAAAACTAAACGCACAATTTTTATTACTATTATAACACAAGAATTTTTTTTGGTTATATAATAATAATGCAGTTCACACTGAATTAAGTGTATGTGAAAAACTTCCGTTGATTAGGGGTTTCGGTAGAGTTGGTGATTAGGGATTAATTAAGAAAATTATGATTCTTTTCATAGCTATATGACTAGGTATACCGATGAGGAAAAAAAACCTTTTTATTAGAAACTAGCTTAACCCGGTGCGCTTCGCTACACTGGCAATTGTGTTCAGATATATGGTATTTAATATGTCTTCTATGAGGGGTACTGCTCCTACTCTGTCTACCCCGCACATTTTTATATTGAAATTTATAGTTTACTATAATAGTAGCTTTAACCACGTTTGAAGACTCTCCCTTTAATAGTTCTTCAGTTGAGCGATATTTAATGTATGCATCCTATGGGAGGTATTTCCCCCCCTGCGCCTACCCGCTTTATTTTTATTTTCAAAAGTGTAGTATACCATAAGAGTGACTTTTAGAAAGTTTGAACATTCTCACTATTACAGTTCTTAAGATATGCGATGTTAAACATTGGCGTCCTATGGGGTATTCCTATACCCCCGCTGCTATTTTATTTCAATTCCGGGGCTCAGAAGATCCTACTACAAAAAGTTCAGCAAAATGCGTGCAGCGGCTCTTAAGATATGCGATAATTAATATTGGCATCCTATGGGGGGTACCAATTCCCCTGCCCCTATCGAAAAAATAAGTAGCCTATTATATTTTTAGGGCTTACGTGATGTTACTGTAAAAATTTCAGGAAAATCGGTTCAGTATAATATTGGCATCCTATGGGGGGTACCAATTCCCCTGCCCCTATCGAAAAAATAAGTAGCCTATTTTATTTTTAGGGCTCACGTGATGTTACTGTAAAAATTTCAGGAAAATCGGTTCAGTATAATATTGGCATCCTATGGGGGGTACCAATTCCCCTGCCCCTATCGAAAAAATAAGTAGCCTATTTTATTTTTAGGGCTCACGTGATGTTACTGTAAAAATTTCAGGAAAATCGGTTCAGTAGTTTCGGAGTCTATAAAGCGACAAACATACAAACATACAAACATACAAACATACAAACACACATAATTTAATTTTTATATATAGAGCAATTCCATATGAAAACGATCAAAATTGGCAAATTTTTGGACGACCCCTCTCCGATTTTAAAATAAATAGTCTCAATCGATTGCCCAGCAAAAAATAATGTACCTACATATTTTTTTTTTTTTTTATAGTGACTGGTTTAGTGGTGGTGTACACCACTGTCATGTGAAAAATTGAAGAATTCTTCATAAGGGACCTCATTGAAATTTGTTTTAAAAAAAAACTACTAAAGCGATCGCAACGAGTGATAGCTCGTTGGAAAGGTATTGAATCAGGCTTTAATAAAAATAAAATTTTCCTAATTTTTCTTAGAAATTTACCTTTAAATTTTCCCAAGAAAATTTAATTTTCCGATTTTCCACAGAAGCTCTTAAATTTTCCGGCAAATTTTTTTTTTTTTGGATTCCTCATAATTTTTGCTTTAAGAATCAGCAATAAAAAAATGGGCCCCGACTCCTTGTTTGGACAGGAGAAGAGCATTTAAGAGACCACCTTGTTAAAAATACATTTTAAAAATTACACTGTGCACGAAATTGACACTTTTTTTCGTGACAAGCTGGGCACCTGGCGTTTTAACATAATTCGGGTACGCTGAATCCAGTGGTGCCCTCGGTTTTTTAAGATTGGCTCTGGTTTTCGAGATATACCGTTATTTCTAAAATGGAGGAGGTTGCACAACATATGTTCGCGTAACTCAAAAACGCTTTAGCTTATTGAAAAAACTTAAAAAAACGAAAAAAATAATTTTTTTTATCAAAATTTTGAAATTTTTGTTTTTTAAAAATTCATAAAAAATTGAAAAATGCAGCGAGGCTTCTAATTTTTTGCAGGCATATAAAAAACGAAGCTGCAAACAAAACAAGCCATAAGCGATTAAAATCTGTTAGCAACTTTTGATTTTATTCACAAAAGTCGACAAATTTTGATTAATTTAATAATCTTAAATATTAATTTAATTATTAATTTAAGAATCTTAAATTAATCAAAATTTGTCGACTTTTGTGAATAAATTCAAAAGTTGCTAACAGATTTTAATCGCTTATGGCTTGTTTTGTTTGCAGCTTCGTTTTTTATATGCCTGCAAAAAATTAGAAGCCTCGCTGCATTTTTCAATTTTTTATGAATTTTTAAAAAACAAAAATTTCAAAATTTTGATAAAAAAAATTATTTTTTTTTTCAAAAAAAAAATTATGTTTCTAAAACAAACGCGGATATTAGAACGAAGTTTTACTTTTCTCAAAGAAAATTTTATTGCGGAATTTCGGTTTTTTAAGTTTTTTCAATAAGCTAAAGCGTTTTTGAGTTACGCGAACATATGTTGTGCAACCTCCTCCATTTTAGAAATAACGGTATATCTCGAAAGCCAGAGCCAATCTGAAAAAACCGAGGGCACCACTGGATTCAGCGTACCCGAATTATGTTAAAACGCCAGGTGCCCAGCTTGTCACGAAAAAAAAGTGTCAATTTCGTGCACAGTGTAATTTTTAAAATGTATTTTTAACAAGGTGGTCTCTTAAATGCTCTTCTCCTGTCCAAACAAGGAGTCGGGGCCCATTTTTTTATTGCTGATTCTTAAAGCAAAAATTATGAGGAATCCAAAAAAAAAAAAATTTGCCGGAAAATTTAAGAGCTTCTGTGGAAAATCGGAAAATTAAATTTTCTTGGGAAAATTTAAAGGTAAATTTCTAAGAAAAATTAGGAAAATTTTATTTTTATTAAAGCCTGATTCAATACCTTTCCAACGAGCTATCACTCGTTGCGATCGCTTTAGTAGTTTTTTTTTAAAACAAATTTCAATGAGGTCCCTTATGAAGAATTCTTCAATTTTTCACATGACAGTGGTGTACACCACCACTAAACCAGTCACTATAAAAAAAAAAAAAAATATGTAGGTACATTATTTTTTGCTGGGCAATCGATTGAGACTATTTATTTTAAAATCGGAGAGGGGTCGTCCAAAAATTTGCCAATTTTGATCGTTTTCATATGGAATTGCTCTATAATGATAAATTATAATGTCATTAAAGGAAAACATACCCATTCATTCATTCGTACTCGTATCCATAGATTTTCGTACTGTAACTAAAATTTACATTTTGCATATGAAATTGTTAGAAGCCGTGAATTTTATTTAATAATTTTTAAAACTTCTCTCGATAAGCACAAGTGTATATACGAGTATGTTAATATGTATGTGTTTCGTTGGTAATGTGTGGTTATGGGAGAATGACAGAGATAAAATGTTAATTTAAAATTAAGCAGAGTTTTAAAGGAATTAAGCTGTTGTGTAAATGAATTGTATCTAAAATACTTTAAGAAAACTATTTTCATAAAAACACAAAAGTTATTTCCAGTGGAATCCTCTTTATTTTTCGATCGTTCTGTAGGCGAGAAACTGTCACCTAAGATGTTCGGCCATTAACTGATTGACTGAACCGAACCTATAACTTGTGTTTGGCTTATTAGTCTAGGCTTACTAATGAGCCACTTACAGCCGTACCTAACAAGAGCGTAAGGCGGAACGTTTTCTTCAGCGTAGCTTTTACGCTGATATGCCGTGTCAGATACAACTTTATCGCTTTGCGTGACGTTTCTACCTTCGGCAGAAAAACGCAAAGCAAAAGGTGTATGCCACAATGAAAACTTTGACAACACTCACGCATTGTTTGTTTGTAATTTGTACATTTAATTATTTGTTACAAAAATTAAAGTTAAAAATTTAATTGGACGGTTTTTTGGAATTGAATTTGGCAAAAAAAATTAAAAAAAAAGAAAATTATACTAGCCAATTGTCAAAGCGCGCAAAAAGATGAGAGTTGGCTAACTTTTTGCTTCGCTCCGCTTTGAAAGTACTTTATGTGACATGTTTCGTATAAGTATGTATATTTTATCTTAGATGTCAAAGCGAATCGGTAACGCAACGCGAAGCAAAAGTTTTATCTGACATGGCCTTAAATAAGAGCGTCAGCGTTGTGTCATAAACAGTAGTGTTAACTTTCGTGCCGACTAAAATCCTCATAAAAGACATAAGAAATTGAATTAAAACCGCTAGTCTGACCTAAAAATAGCTAATTTGCCATTATTTATTATCAAATCGGATTTTCCAATTGCAAAGCGTTGACGCGGCGCTATTTAGGGATGCTTCATATAAATTGTATGGGCATGAGGATTTTTGACATCTAGAAAACGCGTTCCGCTCTTGTTTAGGTATGGCTGTTACACATTATTTATTTATTTATTTAAACAAATACAATCTGGGAATTATTTCTTTTTCATAAGTTACTTTATTATATTCAACATTTTGTATTTTTCGAATTTATTCTATGAGCTTAATTTCAGTTATGTATTTTTTGAAGATTTTTGTAATAGTTATATTCCCTTAATTGTTAGGAATTTCTTTATACAGTACCAGACTATTATCTTGTATCTTCTTGTTACATTTTACCTTAGCTATCCTTTGGATAGCAATGAAGTATATTCCATGTACAAAAAAATTTACAATTATTAGGAGCTTTGAACCCAAATGTAGAACAATCTCCCTAAAATTTATATTTTTGTTCCAAAAATTAACAAAAATTTAAAGTGGCGACAGAATGTACCGATTTTCATTAAATTTTGGACAAATTCATTTTATATGACTGGAAAGCGCATTAAACTTTTATTAAGATGGATCCATCATTTACTATAGGCCCCATGTAAAGCGTCCTTCCTAAAATCATTCAAAAAAACCATCAAATTCTAATAAAATTGTATTACTGTATTGAGATTCGTTTAATTCCAGTTTTTTTCTAAATATTCTTGATGAGCGATCTAAAATTTACGATCGCTTCAATAAAAAATCTGCTACTGAAAATCACTTAAATATGCATAATAATATTTCTGAAACAAATCAGATTATTTTATTTAACTTCTGCAACGAATTATACTACTGTGAGGTCAGGTTTTATGAAGATTGGCTTATTATTTATAAATCTTATATAAAACCTACACCTGAATTATTCGAACTCACGGTGAAGGGTATTAAAGATTCGGCATAGCCGAATATACGGCTCTTACTTCTTTTATTTTTTATTTCCCAATTTAATTCTAAAACACTTTAAAGTACTAACGGCTAATTTCACTAAGTTCAGTTCTAATTAACTATCAGTTATAACTGTCGAAAACATATCCTTAACTGGAAGTTAAAGTCATAGTTAGTTTTAACTGAACTTGGTAATATTGGCCGTAATTCATGTAATTTTGTACCATGCTAATTATTTTGTTCCGTCAAATTTAATCGTATTTTTAGCATTTTTACCATTTTTTTTCACAAAAATCTAGCATTTTTCCTTTACTAAGTTTTGGCAACACTGGTGATCATATTGGCAACTTTAGAAAGGAAGTGAACAGCAATAGTTGAAGCGTAAAAACCTAGACTTATAGTGCATTTACACTTGTAATTTTCAAACTAGTTTATGATCGTAAACTACTTTCATAAACTATATCGTTTACATCAGCAGTTTTGACAGTTAACAGTTTAACAGCCGTGTCACAAAACAGCTGACTTCAGTAAAAAAAACTTAAAAACGTTGGTGCACGTACATTTATACATACGATAAACATACCTTTTATTTTCGTTATCCATATTATATAAAACAATTTTCAATTAATTTTTTTAAACTTTTTCTTGATGTGTTCCTTTTTTTAACGCAAACTTTTTTAACTTAATTTTTTTTTTTATGAAATGTCAAATATCACTAGCGTTGCCAGAGCAAAATTTGAAAAGAACAGAGTTGCATTAACAAAAACTGGTTGTTTGCAACTAGTTTATCTCAAAAGCTAGTTACAAACGTGTTTATAATTTGTATGGATAAACAAGTTTCTTAAACTAGTTTATCATCATAAACAACTTATAACCTGTTTATGGTGTAGGTGTAAATGCACTATTATGCCCAATTTTCAGGATAGTATTTAAATCTATATTATGTTAATTTTCATAAAAACTTAAATCGTATTTAATTACAGATTGGTTTTATTAGTTTTATATGAAAAGTCTTATTTAATTAAGATAAAAGTATGGTAGCACTACTAAGTACAAAAAAATATCATAAATAAAGTGTAGTTATTTACAAGGTGGTCTCAAAAACAGCTGGTTGTTATTACTTTGTCTGTTGTTTTTGTATTGTTGTGATATTGAGGCCACCTTGCGAAGTTAATCCAGTGGAAACTTAAGTTGAATTTAAATGTACCACGTCGGTGACTTAAGTTTCATTTAAGTGTTTAGTGAAGAAGAAAATTTTGTATTTAAAACGATGTTAAACATAAATGTGTTTTAATGTCAATCCTGAAAATTGGCCATTAATGTGACAAAGCCTTTTGATTTCTGGTTTTTTTTTAAATTCAATTTCGCTACTGAATGATGTCATTGCTTTAATATTCTGGCCGGCATAATAAATTGACCATACACATTTTAGTAAAAGTATGAATGAACCATACAAACCGAAGCAGTTGTTGCAGTCTGTCATTTAGTGCAGCATGTTGGCGGTTGCAACGTTAGTTTTGGGCAACTATGTGTGTGTGTGTGTGTTCATTTAAAATAGACAAAAAGTAATTATAGATAAAAAAAAGTCAGGAAAAACGAATCAGAAAACACTTACGGCATGGGTATCTTTATAACATTCATGTGAATATATAATTGTGGACAACTATAATATGATTGTTTGGGACTGATTTCTTATAGTCGCAATAACCATAAATATTATAATAAGTATTATTACAGTGAGCAGAAAATATTAAATATTTTCTTTTATATTTTAAGTAAAAAGTTTAAGGTTCAGTTTTACAATAATTATTTTTAGAAATATATCAAAAAAACGGTTTTCCAACTTTAAGATATTTATACCAAATTACTTCTGTTCATTGGGGGATACATTCGGCTACCGCAAATGGACATTAGAGTGGCCCCCATTTATCCGTTGTGTGAAATATGATGATGATGATATTTGCGGCTTTTGTTTTTCAACTGAATTTGAATAAGATGCCGTAGCTTATTTAATTATTAAAAAAACAATTGTTTTTAATATAGGGATACTAAGTTAGAATCAGTGTAGCCATTTTGGCATTTTTGCAGCTAAATTTAGCATTACAAATTTTTATTTAGCTGCAAAATTTGCAATTAGCACTTTGCATTTTATTCAGCATTTTTGGAATATGTTTTTTTAGAATTAAATAATTTTAAAAATTTGCACGAATAGTTTTATTAATTTTACTAAGAATGTTTTATAAATTATAATAAATTTTGACTGAAAATATATTGATATGATTAAGTTGTTTGCAGGTTGAAAAATAGCGAAAAACTTAATTGGGATAACAAATTTCTTAATAGAAGTCAGTTTTTCATTTTTTTTGTGTAGTTGTACGCAAAATGAAATTTCGTATAAAAATAATAATTCTTGTGTTAAGAAATATTCAGTGAATATTAGAAATGTCCTCATCATTTTGTTTGTAAATTTTATTTGCCCTTTAATATTCCGATAAAAAGTACAAGGAAATTTCACTTTGTATTTAGATAAAAATTCAATAGTGTAAATGTGTGAGAAAATTGTTTGCTGAAACTTATGAAAAAATAATAATTCTGAAGCTTCAGCTTTTCTTTAACTATAAAAAAAATAATATGTTCTAAGAAAATTTGTATATCATAGAAATAAATCGTTTAATTTTACATGTATCAGGGGTTTGCGGTCCCCTAAATTAAAAATTTAGCCCCAACTTCATGTGCGTCATATTTATATGTATCAGATGCTTTATGCCTTTATTTACATTTCGTTAGAAAATTAGTCACTAAAATGTATTTAGTCTCGAATAAAATTTTATACTTGTAATAAATTTTTAGCAAAAATCTTCAAAAAAAAATGTTAGCATTAGTTTTAGCATTTTTTAAAATCATTTTTAGTATTTTTTGGCCATGTGCGATGCCAGATTCAGCTGTACAAATTTTTTATATCTGGTCACACTGGTTAGAATAGTAGTCTTTCGGTTACACGGTGTTTACATTTGCCAGTACTGGCAAGACAGTTGCAATACATGCAAACTTTTTCACTAATACAGGTAAACTTTTCCAACTGTCTTGTCCACTGTCTTGCAAATTTTGCAGGCAGTAAAATGGACAGTAATTTGACATTTCCTGACAGAAGTTTTGTTCGCAAAAGTAAAAAAAAATCAACAATTAAAAGAAAATTAATAAATTATGCTTTGGTTTTGCATGTTTTACTTAAGGGTTATCTATGTTCACAAAAAATAGTTGTTAAATGCTATTTTTAATTTATTCATATAAAACACGTTTAGCTAGAACTTGCACTGCGACATTCACGTTAGACATTTTTTTAAAAGTGAACTGTCGTAACTACTGTCTGGACGCCTACGTAACGAAGACAGCAAGTAGTGTTTTTTGGCA
This sequence comes from Pollenia amentaria, assembly GCA_943735925.1. Lineage (NCBI taxonomy): Eukaryota > Metazoa > Arthropoda > Insecta > Diptera > Polleniidae > Pollenia > Pollenia amentaria. The sequence continues at coordinate 219,039,645 of OX031006.1, read as the reverse complement.
ACTAATATGTATTTTCTTACTGTCTTGCCAGTACTGGCAAATGTAAACGTTAGGTTAGGATAAAAAAAAAGTTTATCAGTACACTGAAGAAAATAATTGCTGAAAGAATTTTGTGAAAATGGAAAAAATCCTAACTTTATATGTCAAATGGCACAAAAAGGCTTTTGTGCAAAACAAACTGGTTTTGGTTTGGAACTTCAATATCTAAAATTCTTCCGTGTAAAGAACATTGAAAAAGTTCTTTACATAATTTCATATAAAATATATAGATGTTGGTCTATATACGAGGGCCAATAAGTCCGTGACTTTTCGAACTTCCCTCTAATAGTGGCAAATGCCTGTGTTATATATACATATATTTGTTCCTTTTACTCCTACAAGGAGCATAGGGCCGCTTCTTTGCAGACCTGTGCCAATCGAGATGTTTCCGAGAGCGTCCTAACATTCCATGTTCCAATTCGTGTCCTTGTTTTCATGCCAAAGGCCGTCGTCTTTAAATCGGGTTTATTAGTTATTTTCCTTGTTGTTACGGTTTCGGTAATCAGGTTTTATTTAAGACGAGTGGCTGATTGGGCCAAAGCATCCGATCCTGGTGTTGAGGCTGCCAACAATGCATCCAGGCATGCGTAGGGTTATACCGCCCGTGGTCGGTTGTGATATTGGATTTTTTGTTTGGCGCCAATTGCTCGCCACGATGTTACAAGGATCACAGGCAAACTCGGAATTTAGTGGGAGCTCGAGAGACCCTCCGAGACTCTCCCCTTGTAACCGCTGACTGTTCGCGACTACCGTTGGCAGCTACTCTACATATCTGCAGAACGTACCACTATCCGCAACCTGTGACGCGTCCGGTAGCACTCAGCTGTGCTTCCCATAAGTAGGTAAAATATCATACATCATCATAAAAATACCTACAAGGGCGGATTATAGTGGAGCAAATCTTATGAAAATAGTAACGCTTTTTCACCAATTATTGTCATTTCGGAAGATGTTTTGTGCCACAATTAATAATAAAATCCATAGTTTTAGTTTTATTATATAGTCAATTTGATTACAAAAATTTTAAGCCATAATGCACCAAAATCGGGTAAAACCCAAAAGTCTTATAATAAAAAAACGAAAATATCTCTCTTTAAAATTTTTCAAATTTAATCATATGCACACAAGTAAATTAAAATGCTAATGTTTTAGCTTTTGTATTTTGCCTCTAGTTGACAAATTTTTTACCCGATTTTCATAAGTAAAACCGTTCTAGAGGGATTGTTAAATAATCTTGTTAACTGCCACCGCAAGATGGCGCGTATCAAGTATTTGCTTAAAAACGATACCAATTTTCCATTATTTGAAATTTTTCGAGGTTAGTATGTTTGCAAAAAATGCAGAGACAACAGTTTTTAACAAAATTGTAGAACATTGTTAAGTCATATTTTGCGGTTTGGAGGGCTAAATTGGCGATTTTCTTCAACAACAGAAAAATAACGGTAAATTTTCGGATAAGCCATATATGAAAAAGTCGTAGAACACCTATTGTTTTCGAGACCCCAACAATAAAAAAGTTATTTTTCGCGAAAAGTCTATTTTGATATATTGCTTTTTGATATTCTTATGATCATATTATGGTTATTACAACTATTTATATGTTTACTACGACTTATGACCTTGAATTATGGTCACATATTATTGTTATTTTAAACATAGAAATGTTTACGGCGTTTTCTTTGTTATCGCTTTATGATTGTGGGCTATAATAATATGACTGTGGTGGACATACCCTTATTTATATTGAAGGCAATCATATTAATTTGGAATTCTCTAAGACTATACAGTTTTAATTGACACTGAAAATATATAGGGTGGTCCAAATAAGACCTAACAATGTTTTCGGTTAAGGTCTTGTGGTAGCAGTGCTTGCACAATTTGAATTTTGAATGGATGCATCTTAAGATACAACTTTGGTATTCTTTGAAATGTTGTCCTGAGCCACCATTTACATATTTATTTCTGTAAATGCAGAAACTAATCCAAACAACACAAGAAAACTCAACATACCTCCCAAAAAAAAAAAAAAAGCTAACACAATAATTTACCAGTTTACTTGCTGACACTCTACGAATTGGTTGATTTGATATTCTTTTAATTTGCAAAACACAAACGTCAAATGGGCTGCTTTTACCATTTAAGTGCTGTTAAATACAGTGGTTACATACATTTTATACTTTTCAATTTATGCATGACTTTGTAATTATACAGTGTTGGCAAACAAATAATTACCAGTTTCAATTAGCGTTTGCGTGGAATGTGTTCAAAATTTAGATATAGAAAATAGCTAAGGAATTTATTGGCTGTACCTAAAACTGGCAAATAAATTTTAAAGTATAAAGCCAACCAAAACGAGTACAGCACACATTTTAAGAATTAATTAAAACAACTCCCCATTTTAGACAAACTGGTGCCTAAGAAAGTTAAAATTGTTGTTTATACATATTTGTCAGCACAAATTATATTTCCGAAATTAATTTGAAAAATTTTCGCCTTTAAAAATTATTTGACACATAACAACTCCTAAATTCGTCATTGAATCCATATTTGTTAAACGATAAGAACGGATACTTTGATATTATTTTCTTTTTAGTTTTTTTAATTCCCCTAAAAAAGTAGAAAAAACCTACAATTTTGTGATTGGTTTGTACGTGATATTTTATAAAAAAAAATTTCTTTTTTTTTTTCTATAAATTGTTTATCATTTTAACGAAAATAATTTATTATTTACTCATTTGTACAATATAAAATAAGTACAAACACCATGACAACAAGACAAGATTTATCTAAGCAATACAAAAAAAAAAAAAAAAAAGAGAAGAAAATATCGTTCTTAAACAGAAAATTAATTAAAATTTTTGCTTAATTGACTGCAATTCTGTGCGAGCATATACTTAGAAGTTGTCTCTCTGTCTTGTACAAATATGTTTCCTTGATTAATATTAATTGTGGGCAAAAAAAAAAAAATTATTTATAAATGACTAATTTTTTATGACTTAAATATCACTTACGAAATTTAACATGTCAAAATGCCACCCATTTGGGAAAAAAGATGCAAGAATTGGGGGTTTTTCAAACACATTTATATTGAACTGCAGATAATTTATTAATCGTTTTTGTTAATCATTGTACTGATTGGATCATAATTTTATTTAATTTAAGTGAATAATAAGATGTGCACGTATCGTGAATTTTTCGTGGGACGCGCGAATCCCACGTGATTGTGAATATTTTAAATATTGATCACGCGTAAGAGAGTGAGGGGTTTTGCAATTGCGTGATTAAAATTTAAAAATCACTCACGATTTAGGTAGGAAACTGTTGAACACATAAAAGGTGAAAAATATTTTGATATAATCGTACGTTCATATGTTAGAGAGCGTGCTTGATCATTAGAATTTAAAATTCCAAATGCTTGATTGTTAGTCAAAAAAAAACCAGTCACGCGCACAGCTCTTATTAAAAAATTTCATTTTAATTAGGGTTTGGAAATTTTTTTAATTGTAATTTGAAATAACTCCGTTATTCGTGGTTACAGGTTAATCGAACTTCTAATGGTAAAGAAATTAAGTTCGAAAGTATGAACAAAAAAATTTTTAAACAAATGAAAACAAGGAAGAAAGTATAGTCGGTCAAGCGTGACCATTTTATAACATATTAAATAAAGACAAAGTTTCACGAGTGTATCCAGTTTGGGAGCCATAGAGTCGGCAAAACAAAATTACGCTATGAAGTTAAGATTCATATGAGTTTTCCGGGCCGAATATTATCTAAATTAAAGAGAGTTTAGAGAGGGGGTTTATAGGGGACATATGGTTAGTTCTGGATCTACCAGTACAAAATCGCACTTTTGTTGATTGATTACACTGTGTTAGAGTTTAACGGTTTCTTTGAGACAAGTGGGGCGTTTCAGCCTAAATCGGATGCGCTGAATCCAGTGGTGGTCATCTTTTTTTATGTTAGCAGTATATCTCGTAAACAAGAGAAAATCTAAAAACGGTTAGTACCACTGGATTCAGCGTACCCGAATTAAATTAAACCGCCAGGTGCCCGGCTTGTCTGTTTTTTCAACGAGCACAGTGGTATCATAGGAAAATATTAATATAACCTTAAATCACGTTGTTTTAATATTATTTACTGGTACAATAACATTGTTCATTATTGAAGCTGTTAGAACCTGTTTTACTTGTTGAAACAACAACACAACAAGAAGAAAAAAATGTGTAAATTTTTTTAGTTTCATGTTAAACAAAAATAAAATAGTTAGAGCTAAAAATTCCCGAATTCTATTTGTTAAAATTATTTAGTTAAACACATAAAATTTTAATGTAAATACAATGATGACAAAAACCATATCGGGACATTTTTCTGCTGTCTTATGATTGTGAGTTCTTCTGTAAACAATGGGGAATAGAACACAAGTGAAACATGTGTAACAGAAAAATTAATAATAATTTTTATTTCTCTTACTTTTTCTCTGGTATTCTTAAATAAATACATATGATGTCTCTGAAGCTTATTTTCAATGTTATTTCACACTCAAATCAAATTTATTCTTCATGAAATTCACGTTGTTTCAACTTGAAATAACTTTCATTCGTAGCGTTATTTCAATATCAATGTCATTTTGCTCTTACATTACGGGAATGTGAAATTATCATGATTTATAGTTATTTGAAAAAGAAAAAATGTTATTCACAAGTTATTTTAAGATTAAATCAGCATAAAGTCACTACGAAGCAAAATCACTACCAAAAAATTTAAAATCTACCTGGTTTTCGACGATTTTACATTAATTTTTTCTGTATGCGCTGCCAAATTTCTTATCAACATCAACCTTTATAAGGAAGTCATGGAATTTTAAGCTTTTTATGGGAGCTGTATTCGTATGGGAGCTATGGTAATATGGTACGGTTTTGAAAAAACTTGGTAATAATATTGCGAAAAAAAATATTTTTGAGCCAAATTTAATCTAAATAGAATAATATAGTTGATGGGCACAAAGGCTATTCGGGAAAGAAGTTTTCAGGGGGGTGATATGAAATTATGGACAGAATATCACTTTTTTCCAAATGGCTTCGTCATTGTGGCTGTTAAGACGTTTATACCAAATCTTATCAAAATTGCTGCCTGTAGTTAGCGCACAGAATAACATGAACAGAAAACCAGTCAGCAAGCCGGACGGACATCTTTAAATTGACTCAGAACGTGGTTCTGAGTCCGCTATTGTGATGTGGGTATAAAAATACAAAATTTATAATTGTGAATATTTTTTTTTTTTTCGATAAATGATATTTTTAATTTTAATTCAAAATGATCAAAAAAAAATTACCATTTCAAAAAATGTTTTAATTGATTTAATTAAATATACCTCAGGTTTTGACAATTCCCAACAGCAATTCTACAAGTTACAATTATTTTATTTTAAGCGAAAAAATCAATTAGGATTTTTTGTTATTTAATTAATATTTTAATTAAAAATTTATTTCAAAACAACTAAAAATTAAACTAAATCAAAATTATATTTTTTAGTTTTTTTTTTCAACTAAAAAAAATAATTGATTCAGTTATCACATTAATTAAATTGAAATACTTTAAAAAAGAAAAATTTTATATTTTCTGTGTATAGAAATCATTTACGTAGGAGATATTAAGCCCAATAATGAATATAAATTCCTCGGAAGTTTTTCCTTCTCCCATTTTTTCTTTCTTTTTAAATTCAATGGTAAATAATGGAAAAAACTGCAGGGGTATTCTTATTCATAATTGGATTGGGTGACATTAGATTTATTATTTGGATTGCCAACTTTAGACGAAGCACTTCCTAATTATGACAATCCAGATCTTATTAAGTTTCGTAAGTATTGGATGTTAATTTGAAAATTTTGTAGAGATCAGTCGGTAATTTACATAAAGTCCACTCTCGAAAAACGCTTAAATACGCCTAAAACTGTAACGAATAATTATACTATAGTGAAATTTTCACCAATTTAGCTGAAAATAACACAATGCAATTTTGTAAAAATGGGTTCATAATTGCACATAGGCCAAAAAAAACGCAAATTTGTCCAATTTTTTTTTAATCACTCTACCGAATTTTGCGAAGATGCAAATAAGACATATTTCCAAAAATGTTGCGAAACTCTTGTTTTTGAAAATGTTTACCTCATTCTAACTTTAATTTAAAGATATTTATTTTGTTTATAAATAACTTATATCTGTAGTATAAAATAATTTAGTTTATAGAGCTAGAGGCTAATTCTAGCAGTCGGGATCGAATTGCGGTTTGAAACCAATTTTATTTTAAATTTTTTCAGTCGATACTGAATACAGAAAAAATTTTCCAGAGTTTTTCACCAATTAAAGCATTAATCGAAAATAAAATCAGTTTTTATCAAGTTAATTAAACGTTTAATCAAGTCAATTACACGTTTAATTAAGTGAATTAATTGATACTATTAATCTGATTACTGGTGCAAATTTGATTAATTTTTTAATTAATATCACACATTTTTTAATTGAAATCAATTTTTATTTTTTTCTGTGAACAAATCGAAATTATTTTTTCATTGTTCTAAAGCATTTATTTGAGTTTTCACAACACTGAAAAAATAATTTCGATTCGTTCAGTATCTACTGAAAGTATTAAAAATAAAATTGCTCTCTCTATTCGATACTATTAATTTTTTTACTGGTGCAAATTTAATTAATTTTTTTAATTAATACCCAGCAAAAACTTGGTAATCACTTGCAATTACTGAACAACTTACTTTTCAATGAGAACTGCATACCATCTGCATTTCATAGAAGTAGTTTAGTAATGACTGACATATAATCTGATACATAAGCACTTAATTATTAGCTGATTAACGAAATTTATAATTAATTCATAATAAAATGCATTTGAGGTTTTATTTATTCAAATCTAATACAAATTGATTTTATATACATATTTGTTCTTACAATTTGTTTTTTTTTTTTATTTGTAATAAATGAAAAACTATTTGTGATAAATTTTAATTCATTCCAAATTCATAGGATCAAGCAAACAATTTGTTAATTTGGCACCTATTACCAAAATGATTATATCGATTACTTAAAATTGTAAAAATGGAAAATTGGGAATATTTTTTTCAATAAATGATATTATTAATTTTCATTACAAAAATTATCAAAAGACTTTGCCATTTCAAACAATTTGTTAATTTATTTAATTATATATTGACAATTCCCATAAACAATTCTACAAGTTTTAATTATTTTATTTTAAACGAAAAAGTCAATTAATATTTTTTGATATTTAATTAATATTTTAATTAAAAATTTATTTCAAAATAACTTAAATATTAATTAAATCAAAATAATATTATTAATTTTCTTTCAACTAAAAAAATAATTGATTCTATTATCATATTAATTAAATTTAAATACTTTTTGAACTATTTTTTAAGTGATAAACAATTTTTTCTGTGTATGAAAAATTTAAATACTTAATTGATGTCCTCAATGCAGAGTAGTAAAATTTTGCATTAGAAAGTAAATTAAATTAAAAACACAATTTGTGGGACAAATTCAGTTTTGTTGATACCAATGTAAAGTACCTATTTGTAAGCGTACGTGGTAATGACTTATTTAACTCCCTATTTGTAAGCGAATGTTGTAATGACTTATTTAACTCCATATTTGAAAGCGTGGGTGGTAAGTACTTGCCTCCAATGACATCACCGTGTTAAAATAATGAGTTAAAATGCCAATGTATAAGTAGTGAAGAGTAGTTATAATAGCTTTTTAACTCATTACTTTTCAATGTAAGTTTTTGCTGGGTATCACACATTTTTTAATAGAAATCCATTTTTATTTTTTTGTGCGGCTGCCAGAATTAGTCCCCTGATATTTTTTAGCACTAAGTAATTCCTAATACTCCAATTAAATAAAAACCAACCAAAAATTATTTTTTTAAGCAATTTTATTTTTCAATTAGGAATATTTTTTTTTTTTTAACTTAAATTAAATCTTAAAAAATCTTTGTCCAAATCCTTTCATTCACCATAAACGACATGTTTCCGACGGATACATACTCGAATTCTTTTCACACTTAAACGCCCGGCCAAACTCTTCATAATTTCCCCAATTACGGCGCACCCTAGTATCATGCATATCATGGCTCAATTCCAAAGAAACCAAATCCAAATTCGAAATTTTGTGAACATTAGCGCATAAAAATTGCACCGAGTTAACAAAGAAAAACTGTTCTTTGCTGAGATTCATAAAGTCCAATTTAAAATCGGCAAAATCTTGGATAACATTTTGATAGGTACGGAAAGCCAAACGTAAGCCAGAAATATCAGCCATATTTTCAGATAAAATGTCACTGGGACTGTGAGCAAAACAATCTATGAAGGGGAAATAATGGGAGGCCACCCGAGAGCCCAACCAGTTATAGTTACCCAGATGATCGTAAATTATATGAAAGAGATCGTAGGCGTGAATAATTTCATGGGCTAGAATAAAACCAAAATGGGAATACTGATAGAGTTCATGAAGTTGAGCATCGAAAAGAGGCATTTGCAAGTAGCCGTAGGGTATCAAAATGGCATTATCGAATATTTTAACAGGCGAGGAAGAAGCAAAAGTAGAAGGATCCAAATCATAGATTTTTTCTGAAAATGGTATATAAATATTTTGCAATTTTTCGTATTCTTGTAGTGTAATAAATTTTAGCAATTCCATGTGATTTAAAAAGAAATCTGTAGCATTTGTTGGTAAGTTTTCATGATACTTGGCAACAAATTCCTCAGAACAATTGGCCGGCAAATTGCCAATTTTCAATTGCATAGTCTGCAATTCCTTTAAAATGAATTCTTTTTCTTCGCGATCTAATTTCAAGTGATTTTCTTCAACCATTTCAGCAAATTCTAATTTTAGATTAGCAAATATATTCTGTAAAGCCAATTCCAATTCAAAACGTTTGGATTTAAATAGAAAATGTTTATATAAAAAATTCATATAGACAGGCATATGTGATCTTAAGTATTTAATACAATCCCTGGGGCGATTTTGGGGTAAATTAGTATTGATGTATAACATAAACTTCAGCATTATATAATAGGCTATCGTTTCATTTGAGGTGTTGTCAAAGAGTGCATTAAGATTTTTATAGAACTCAATATCCAAAGCAAAACTTTGCACAGGTAATTGACTTAAGTCGTCCGAGCGATTAAGGGATATGGAAAAGTATTTATACCAGTCTACCTGCGGCAGTAACTGTTGAAATTTGCCCAAAGTGTATAATTTAAAGTTATCGCTATACTTCCTATCCTCTGTTTCATTAACGTATTTAACTTGAGCCAATTTCACCACAGCCTTTTCCAATTTCATTACCTCATTTGTCAGCAAATGACTTTCATTGTGATAGAAACCAAAATTTATAAATATTTCCTCCAACTCATCAAACTCAAATGTACGACTGGTTGAATGTTGTGTTATTTCCACCACATAATGGGAACCATTGCTGGGCAAAACATTTATATTTTGTGTTACAAACACTCCATTAAAGCCATATTTCCTTAAAGTGGCAATGGTAGCAAGCCAATCAAACTCCGTTTGGTTTTGCCACTGGGTCTCATTTAAACTGAATAATGGCCACTTCATGGACAGCTCCTCCTGAACCATCGTCAAGAAACCATTCAAAGGCAACGTCTCTAAACTCACACACGAATTATACACTTCCAATAGACGGCCATACACCTGAGTCTCATTCTTTACACTCTTCATTATCTTGGCAAATTGTTGATTGACAGTGTAATCCATGTAGCCCGGCATATCGATATATTCCGTGCCATTGTAGTTCCTATGCCAATTACCGCATGTGTAATCGTAGAAATCTTCGCAGGGATTTGTTGTGGTATTTAAGTTGGATTTAATACGTTGCAGATATAAATCATTAACAAAATTTTCTGGATTTCTATATGCAGTTGCTCGAGTATGTTTTAACGTTAACAATAAAATTATTATTGTTAAAATGAAATTCAATATAAAATTTGTGTTGCTGATGAAAAAATTCATTATGACTCCTTGTGTGAGCGAGCTCTTTAAGTTCAAGACTAATTTGTTTTAAGATTTATTTATTTATTTTTTTCTTTTATTTTTCTCTTTATTCCTTTTGTTTCTATAGTTGGTTGGTTTTCTGTATTTTTTTAAGAATGGGAAGTCTTTGTCTTTATCTGCTTGAATTTCCTTGTAATCAATTTTGGTTTTAAGATTCTTTTTTTTTTTCTTTATTATTAAAGAAATATTATCTGAGAATTTATTTAATGTTCATATTTTGCCATTATTTGCTTACAATATTACTCAAGTTTTTTCCTTTTGAAGCTGTTATCAGACCAGAGCTCCACAGAATTAATATGTTTGGGGGCCATTAAGTTGAGTTTTTAGAATATTAAATTTTAGTTTTGTTCTTAAGCCCACAATTTTTTTACAGCAAGAGTTCGCTTGCACAGAAAAAATAAAAATTGATTTCAATTAAAAAATTTATGATATAAATTAAAAAATTAATTACAGCAAACAAATTAATAATATCAACTAAACGTTTAATTCACTTGATTAAATTTTTAATTCGCTTGATTTTATTTTTAATTTAAACTGATTTTATTTTTGATTAATGCTTTATGGGTAGAAAATTTTGGAGAATTTTTTCTGCGCGGGCTCTGATTTCACCCGGATTTCGATATCAGTTGGAACAAGTCTGACAGCTTAGAATTTGAAACTCATTTGTGGTTTTTAATACCCTACACCGAAGGTAGAAAGGGTATACATAAGTTTTTTAATTCGTTTGTAATTTCTACAATTCTGATCTAAGACCCTATAAAGTATATATGTATCTATTTTGGACCCTTATAACAGCAGAAGTTTATTTTACGATCTCAAGAATTTATCTATTTAAAATCTGCCAAATCGGTTTATAAAAGGCTAAGAAGTAAGTAAAAATGTGCAAAAATTAGTCAAAAAAAAAAATAAAAAAAAACCATAAGATTTTAATAAAAAATATAATTTTAAGGAAGCTTGTATGCCCTTTTGATACGTTTTATATAAAAAAAAGATCGCTGGATACTTCCCTCAAAAGAGTTAAGCTTAAAGGGTTAAACAATTTTTTAAAAATTACAATATTTGGAAAACTGAGATATTCCCGAGTCCAAATTTTAAAACCTAGATTATTAAAAAATTCACTTCCAAATATATATATTATATAAATATATATATATATATATATACACTGATAGAAAAGGCGTCATAACGCTGATGTATTTTGACATCAATCCTATGACAAGTTCCTTCGTTTTTGACCCCATGACACTTTACATTACTATGATGTCAGCCTTAACATAACTTGACCAAATAATCATCTGGGTTAAAAATTTAAATTATGTCCTCAATGGGATGACACATTGCTATCACTGCAATGACAAATCGGAGTCGGTTTTATAAGGCATGTCATCAGCACGGGGACAAACTGTCATCAAATTGAGTTATTGTAATTGACCTTAAGTCAAATTGAAAGAATATCATTATTTACTTACCCGTTACACATTTTTGTTTCACTTTTGTTTTATTCCGCCCTTTGACCTCTTAATTCAAGACACCAACAGAATGCCCGATATGGTTTTCGTTATAATTCTACTTGAAAAGTTTGAGGTATTTAAATTAATAATTTAAAAAAATAGAATATGGGAATTTTTGCTTCTAATTTTACTTTTTAAATATGAACACAATGTTTATAATATATTATGACACGATATATTATGTCATCGCACTAATGACAGTTTGTCATTACACTGATGCCAGTTTTTCATTGCACTGATGACTGTTTAGCATTGCACTGATGACAATTTATCATCACACTGATGGCATGGTATATTATGCCATCGCACTGTTGACAGTTTGTCTGTATTGATGTCAAACTACATCAGCGTTATGACGCTTTTTTCATCAGTATACACAAAATGTGGCGTCGAATGGATACCACTGTAATCATAGCATAGATGACGCACAAAATAAGACACAGTTTTAGGATGACGTTCTTCATTGGACTGATGTCACTTTTTGCTTCATTGATGCCATTTGTAAAAACATTAATGTCACAATTCTGATGTTAGAGCATCATCAATATGAAGACGCATTTTTCTATGAGTGTAAGAGTATATATAAAGGGGTATTGATCGTGAGGTTTGATTTTCAATATGCTTTTATACAGATCACGCGTGATTCTTATCAAACTGCTTTGTAAGTTTTGTTAAGTATCGTTTAGCAAGTCTTCATGGAAAGACTCATACCACAACAGCTCCAAATGTTTCAGCTGAGAAATGAAAATCCGGTGATTTGTCGTGAAATTTTGTTCACTGCTGAAGCACAATTCTGGCTAATGGTAATAAACAAAATTGCCGTATTTGGGCTGATGAGCAACCAGAAGATTACCAACAGATACCATTGCATGCAATAAAAACAATGGCTTGGTGTGGTTTATGGACTGGTAGAGTTATTGGTCCACATTTCTGCAAAATTCAGAAAAATCAGAATGTTACCGTCAATGGTTACCATTGTCGCACCATGTTACGGGACTATGTGCTTCCTGAAATTCAAGCGCATGGTCTCAGTGACCTCTGGTTTCAACAAGCGCTGTATGGCTCGTAGCGCCGTGAAACAATGACTAAGGGCCTAATCATTTAAAACGCAACGCAACGCCAAAGAATGACATTGAAAGCCCAAACAATGGCATAAATAATTAGTATTGTGGTTATTTTATTGAACTGTTAATGGTTTTTAATCCAAATTTAGATATTTTTAATTTGGCTTAAGTTCATTGAATTAAATTTTCATTAAATTATTTTTATGAAGACAGGAATTTTACAACATGAAATCAATTAAAATTTTATTGATAATTTTTCATTCTTGACTGCGCTGAAATTTGAACCCAGGCTTTCACGGACAGGTTGCCCAGACTAGTTTCGATTGTAACCACACAATCTCTTCAGTGGGGTTTGCCGTTTTACTCACTCGGCTATTGAAGCCGGATGACGTCAATAGTCAAACATCAATATTTAAACCAAATGGTATTTCACCTTGTGAAAAAAACAGAAGTTAGGAAGAACATGTAAATCAATTAAAATAGAGAATCATTCATTCAAAAAGCAAATTTCGATCTACCAAGGTGAAATACCATTTGGTTTAAATATTGATTGTTAACTAATGGCGTCCTCCGTCGTCAATGGCGGTGAGTGTTAAACGGCAAACCCCACTGAAGAGATTGTGTGGTTACAATCGAAACTAGTCTGGGCAACCTGTCCGTAAAAGCCTCGGTTCAAATCTCAGCGCAGTCAAGAATGAAAAATTATCAAAAAAAAAAAAAAAAAAAATTAATTGATTTCATGTTGTAAAATTCCAGTCTTCATAAAAATAATTTAATGAAAATTAAATTCAACGAACTTGAGCCTAATTAAAAATATCTAAATGTCATAAATATTTTGTAATTTTGTTGCTGCTTGCTACAGAAATTCACATTGCGTTTTAAAATTTCAAACGCTGCATAGCTTGTGGCGTTGAAAATTTTAAAACGGTACATGAATTTCTCTAGAAAGCCACAATAAAATTACAAAATATTTATGACATTGTTTGTGCTTTCAATGTTATTATTTGGCGTTGCGTTGCGTTTTTCATGATTAGGGCCTTAATTCTTAATTTCGCGTTTTGCTACGGTAAATTTACCACCTAGATTTTGCGATATCACACATTTGGACTATTTTCTCCAGGGCTTCCGAATGGACCACCTCAAACCTCATGATGAATCACCCGATATATACATATATTTTTATATAAAAGAAATTATACATACAAAACTTTCTCTTGCAATCGAACCATGGTAAAGGGTATACAAAATTCGGCAGAGCCGAATATACTACTTTTGCTTGTTTAATTCTACCAATTGTTCTCATACTACCAATAACTTTTCAATGCTTAATTTGAATAATTATTCTAATAAACTCTTATCTTTACAGTTTACTAAATATGAATTGAAATGTTGCTTTAAGTACTACTACACTCATTCATAAATTATAAGGTAAGTTAACAAACCAAATAAAAAATATAATTCTATATCTATAAAATAAGTCAAGCCTTAACTGTGGGTATGACCTAAAAATCTATAAACGTGATAAATAAATTACTAACTTAATTTTAACAAATGCTCTTATTTCAAGTATTTAAGTGCTAAGAAGATAAAAATAGAATTTTAAGAAAATAAAAAATATGAAAGAAAAGCAAAAGCATCTCCAGCTGGGATTTCCATGAAAGAACTGAATGAACACCTGCTGTTATTGCTAATCAAAAAGCAAATTTTACTATAAAAATGCACTTGAAAGTATGAGTAGAGTAGTTTTTTTTCCCTTTAAATACAAATTTTAAAAAAAAGAAAGCCAATAATGAAATTTTTTTTTTGCTGCAGCTACTAGACTTAATCATAAAATTAAGGTCAATTTGAGGGAAAATGTATTTTCTTTTACTAATTGAGTGACAAGTGCTAAATAACACTTGAACTTTTTTTTAAGCAAAGTTTTAATAAATTTTTTTTTTTTTGTGAAAATTAAATCTCTACTATGCTACTTCACCACTGTTGCCAGAAAAATGTAAGCTTATATCCCCGAAAATCCACATCTCAAAATCTAAATTCCCAATTTTTTAACTGGTTTAAAAAAAATTTTTTTTTTTTTTTTTTTTTTTTTTTTGTGAAAACTGAAATTTTTTAGTAATTTATTTTTCTGAATTAAATCTCTATTATATTACTTCACCAGTGTTGCCATAAAAATGTTGACGTATATCGCCGAAAATCCCCATCTCAAAATCTAAATCCCTAATTTTGGCCCCAAATTTTAAATTAATTAATAACATATTATATCTTTGAAACCAAACTAATTTTTATAAAACCTGACCTTACAGTAATTTCATTTGTTGCGATATTTAGGCAAATTAAGGTCTGTTCCGAGAGTACGCTTTATATGGGGCCCCATGATATATTATGAACCGATCTTCAGTGTGATTTATAGACTTTTGAAACGAATTCATGTTAATTTTTGCAACATAAATGTCAATATTGTTGAGGAAGTTGTTCCATTTTTGGGGCCGTTTCTCTCTTTCTAATGTACCGATTATGCTTGATTCCAATACAAAACTCCTTAGAGGAACTGAAAACAATTTGATATCAAAATTATTCCTTCTGTTTAGTCGTTCGAAAGTGAGAGCGATTTCAACAGACGGACATAGCTAAGTTCACTAAGATTTACTCAAGGATCCAGAATATACTTATATACTTTATGGGGTCTTAGATGAGTATATAAAAAGTTTCACATGGAATGACAAACTTGGTGGTGGGGGGTATAAGAAAATCTAATCTAAGTAGGTTTCAAATACATTAATATTGACATTTTCGATTTTAAAAAATCTTGTTTCATAATAAATAATCGAGGTTTCTCAAGGAAAATCGATACTAAGTAAAAGTAAAACCGTTCAAAATTTTAATCCAAAAAAAAAACATACATATTTTTGATCAAATAAGAAAATTATATAACGATTTGAAAAATGTTTATTTTACATAGCAAATTGTTGTATCTTAAGGGCCAAATAAACTACACAAGCAGTTTGACAAGAACAACAAGATGTTTGTTTGAATATTAAGAATTTTTAATATTTACAAAAACAGGCTTCATATTTGTTTCATATGTGTCTTTAAATGTTTGTGTGGTTGATTTGGCTCTTTAGTGGTCTTGCTAACAAAAACAATAAACGTATCTAAATGAGGAGCAAACAATTTGTTTTCGAAAAAAAAGCTGTGATGCCAAATTACGGTATTCGATATGGATCGAAATTAATATACAATTACAATTGGAATTTCGATCGACATCGAATGCAGTAATTTGGCCCCTGGTATTCTAGCATTATTAAAAAATATTTTTTTTTTTTATTTATTAATAAAAATGAAACCCGGTTCAAAATATATTTGAAGGAAACAGGGAAAAAATCACAAGAACTAAGTAAAAACGTAATTTAAAAATGTTTATTCTTTACCCTAAATGACAGTTAAAATAATTATTAAAATTATTATTAAAAAATATTAATTTTTCTTTATTTATTTATTTATAAAATTAAAAACCGGTTCAAAATATATTTGAAGGAAACAGGGGAAAATCACAAAAACTTAGTAAAAACGTAATTTAAAAATGTTTGTTTTTTACCCTAAATGACAGTTAAAATAACGATTCAAAATCATTTAAAACTGTTAAGGTCAATAACAATTTTCTTAGAGAATATGCTTATCAAACCAAAATCTTGTTTTCCCGGAAATAAAAATCATAAAATTTTTTTGTAATTATAATAAACAAAAGGTAAATGTTATATCCCCACATGTTGCCTTAATCCCCAAATCCACCCTCTAAAAATCTGGCGCAAATTGTAGCTTCAATCCCCAATTTGGGGGCAAATCACCTTAACTAGCAACACTGTACTTCACACTGTTTACAAGAATATTTCCAAAAATTACTTTAGAAAGTCTATCGGTAGACAAACGCAATAAATGGTTTAATTGGCAGCACTGGTTACCACACATAAATACTTTCAATAAATATGTATCAATACACGCTGCAATTAACCCTTCCATTATTTCAAATAATAAAATTCAAGTAATAATAGTCATTGATTTGTACGGTAAATAACATTGAAATGCGATTTAACTTTAACTAAAAATAAACACCTTCTTGGACGAGTTAAGTACAAATGACCTAAGAACTAGTACTCAATAAATTTTGAGCTTTTATAAATATTAGTAGTATTGATTGCACAATACGTACAAATTATATTTTGTAATCATTACAGTTAACCTTAATTGCTCTAACCATCTCACTCACTCCTTCTTCTTTTATGAACTTTTTTAGATGTAAATCCATTTCTGTTTGCATTAAATTACAATTATAACTCATGAATAAAGATTAAATATTGAAGTAGGCAGTAGTCAAGTATTTGTATTTGCGCGTATTTTTAAAATTGCATTTGTAAAGAGTGTTCACGAAAAATAAACTAGAATATATTTATTAGGAGGGTGTCGATTAAGCAATCGATATTGTGCCATCAAAAAAATCTTTTTCGAGGCGTCCAAATTTAAATTTATTTACTTTTTCTCAACATTTATTTTTAAGGTTTTTTTTAGTAGCTACACAGAAAAAAATATTATATTTCTCCAATCACCAAATTTATTCCAAATTCATAATATCAAGCAAACAAGTTGTTGATTTTGCACCTATTACCAAAATGATTTTATTGATTTCTAAAAATTTTAAAATTTTGAAAAAATATTTTCAATAAATGATATTTTTAATTTTAATTAAAAAGGTGATCATCAAACATTGTGTTAATTTATTTAAATAAATATTGAAAATTCCCAACAACAATTCTACATGTTTAAATTATTTTATTTTAAACGAAAAAAGTCAATTAAGATTTTTTGTTATTTAACTAAAATTGTAATTGAACATTTATTTCAAAACAACTAAAATGTTAATTAAATCAAAATAAAATTTTTAATTTTCTTTCAACTAAAAAAATAATTGATTCAATTATCACATTAATTGAATTTAAATACTTTTTAAACCATTTTTTTAATTGATAAAACAATTTTTTCTTGGTCTTATTATTGTCTTTAAATTGGGAATCACTGCTTATAAAAAACTTGACCCTTTTTAATTGACATACCCTTTTTTGACCCCCTTTTTCTGGAAAATTCCCTTTTTGTGACCCTTTTCGAAAATTTCAAACGGTAACGCTGATGTCTATGGCATTTGAATGGAAATTTAATTTCTTTTAGGATTGGTTCTAGTTTTAGAGATACACATTATATTACCTTTTAGTACCCAGTAAAAACTTTACTTTCCTGGTAAGGCAGCAAGTAATGTTGGAGAAAAATAAACACTACTTATTTTTGTTCGAGTTGTCCACAGAATTCAGTATTTACCATACACTTACTTACTAGAAGTCAAAAAATATCTAGTTATTATTTAACTACCAGTAAATTGATTTTTAAGTACTTACAATATACTAACTAGAAGCCAAAAAAATAACTAGCTATTATTTATCTGCCAGCATCTTCAATTGTAACTAGTTATTTTTCGAGAGTTTAAAAATATGTAGTTATTTTTTACTTACGGGAGGCGAAAAAATCACTACTTACGCAAATACTGCAAAATAAGTATTTATCTGCTAAATATTTAAGTAATTTCTTTATCAAAATTAGCATTATATTAGCATTATATTAAATATCTTTTATTCAAAAAAAAACCAAAAGCCATTTCAAACAACAAAGAAAAATTAAAAAGAAAATGAAAAGAAAAAACAAAAACAATTTCAGATTAATAAACATACATACATATGTACATATGTACATTGGTATTCATAAATTTAACTTAAAGTTCTACATACGTACATACATATGTACATATATACAAAGAATTGCAAAAAATAGTTAGCACTATATATGTATCAGGATCAATAACGTCCTGTTTACGAACACGTCACAGCACTAGTTTTTTTTACATTTTTCTTATTTATTTCAGTTTTTTATATTTAATATTTGTTGACAGAAAAAAACTTTGGATAGGTAATTGGAAAAAACCAAATTTTTTTATTTTATTTTTTATGGGGGTTTTTTTTTTTTTTTTGTCATATCCAACTTGTTCAACAATAGTGTACTAAATTTATTAGCAAATTTTAACACATATAGCTCCGAAAATATTGAACAGAATTTAATAAAATATATATTGTGCACTTCCGTAAGTTCCCAGCAAAAACTAGGTAATGACTTGAAATTACTGAACAGCTTACTTTTCAATGACTACTTCATACCATCTGCATTACATAGAAGTTATTAAGTAATGACTGACATATAATCTGATATATAAGCACTTGTTTATGAGTTGATTAACGAAATTTACAATTAATTCATAAATTGATTTTAAATACATATTTGTTCTTACAATTTGTTGTTTTTATTTGTTATAAATGGCTAGCTGACCCGGCAAACGTTGTTTTGCCTAGAAAAGCGGAAATTGTTCATTCCAACATAGAAACCTCTGCCGGCTCATGCGCAACAACGTTACTAAAGACCATAGCATGATAAAATGATATAATTTATTTTGAGTAATTTTCAATGGTGCCGCCTATCGGAAATTGGTCATACCAACCTAGAAACCTTTGTATGCTAATGCTCAACAGCTGTGCTAAAGATCATCGCATGATCAAATGCACAGTTTATGATTTAACTCATTTCGAGTCATTTTCAGTGGCGCCACCTGTCTGAAATTGGTCATATCAACTTATAAACCTTCGCCGGCTCATGCTCAACAACTTTGCTAAAGATCAAATGCAGAGTTTACGATTTAATTCATACTGAGTAATTTCCAATGGCGCTATTTTAGATTTTTTTTTGCTATTCTTCTTACTTGGTCAGAGATCATTCCGAATTGGTGCAAATCATCGAAATCGGTCCAGCCGTTCTTTAGTTATAAACGTAGTAACTAACGCCACTTTCTTTTATATATTGTTACGAAAGTAACTTTAGTTAAGAATAAGTTTAGTTTATTAGTAATTTTATTAGTTTAAAATGTTATTGTATTAGTTTAACATATTTCCAATGTAAACCCACTGTACAGAGTTTTCTAGTACAAATGTAATATTATGATTGTTATAGATAACTGTATAAGATAATAGTGTTAAGATTATTTTTAACCCATAAAGTATGCTTTAGTTTATTGATGTATAAATCAATTTAAATTCAGCCACAGTGTTAATGCATAATGATATTAGCTGTAAGATAATCAAATCTTGATTGGCCCAGAAATGTCGAAAATGTTACAGACATTTCGACGAGTCGAATGCTCTAGAGACATCTAGATGTCAGCGAACAGAGTATAAATACTCGCGCAGGTGGGCATCGATAATCAGTATTAGTACGATTATTTAAGTGTGTACATCGCAATTATAAGTGGTAAAATTGACTAAGTACTAAATAAAGTGGCGTGAATAGTTTATAGTACAGCTATATTTATTTTATTAAAGTTGCAATAAAAGAACTCAAGAGGTTTATTATAAAGGAAATATACCAAAAACGTTATTGAAAAGGCAGTAACGTAACAATATATTATTATAATATATTATATATAATTATGAAAGGAAAGGAATTCATCGGCGTTAAGTACAATTTATAAAAATTTACTTGGAGCTGGTGTATTTGGTTACAGCTTTTGTACCTTCACTGACAGCGTGTTTGGCCAATTCACCGGGCAAAAGTAGACGAACGGCAGCTTGAATTTCACGACTGGTTATGGTGGAACGTTTATTGTATTGAGCCAAACGAGATGCTTCAGCGGCCATACGTTCAAATATATAATTAACAAAACCGTTCATGATACTCATAGCCTTTGAAGAAATGCCAGTGTCAGGATGTACTTGCTTCAATACTTTGTAAATGTAGATGGCATAATAATTTAGGAGAACGTTTCCTGATAATCTGGCCTAAGCAACCAGTGAAATGCGCATAGGAACACCTTATCCTCCAACAATAAATTTCAGTATTTTTTATCAATTATTAAAAAAGGGAATTAAGCACAACAAAAAAAAATCTTTTAATTTGTGAAAAAAATAAAAAAAATTAAAGGTACCAAGTAAATATATAAAATAATAGCAATAATGGATTACAGTGCCGCCATACAAGGCGATTAGTGAAAAAGTAGTAACATGGAGTACTTTTGAAACTAACCCACTTGAGTACTCCATGGAGTAGTTTAGGAACTACTTCGGTGGGTTATATGGTCCACTCCTAGGACATTGTAATGTTAAATAGACCACTTTTTAACCATATATTTAGAGTAGTTTTGGAGTACTCCTTCTCCTTTATGGACTACTCTTTACACGCATGTATGGACTAGTCTCGTTATCTGCAGGTTATGAGAAAGTTATAAGCAAAATTTTTAGATGATGCTGAAATATAAGAGCGAGTTTTCACAAATGAATCTAATGTTTGAATTTTGCCACTCTTTTAAAAACTTCTTCACTTTGGTACTAAAATCACACCGATTTTATGTTTCTTGGCCATTCAAAATCACACCGCAAATACACAAAAACGGAACATCACAATATCACACGCGTGATTTTAAAAGGCACATGTGATTTGAATATAAGTGGTTTTCCGAAGAGTTCTCTTTTATGATGGCGTTCGTCATTTGATTGATGTCACTTTTTGTCTCATTGATGCCATTTGTCATAACATTGGTATCACAATTCCGATGTTAGGGCACCATCAATATGAATATGCATTTTTCTATGAGTGTAGGCTCGTTCGTAAAATATAAAGCGAATTGTACAAAAAAAAATGGTGTAAATTATGCAAATATGTCACTTTACCTTTCAAACTAGAGCTGCTAGAAAAAAACTAATAATGCCATCGCTTTAGGCACTCTTAATCTAACCTAAAATAATGGATTGAATTTTGGCGTGTTGCCCTGTGAAATCCATTTACATTTAAAACATCTTTTTTATACTGCCAACCAAAATTGTTGTTAACGATTTATTGCATTTCGTTGCATTCAGTCCAAGATTTTGTTTTTCGTATAAATATTCACTACTTTTGACTGATTTCATGTCTTGTGAATTTTTTATATCAACATTGAATAAAAACGAAAAACTGAAATCAAATTATCCCTTAACTCTAGTAAAGTCGAAAAAATAAGACATTTTGTTTAAAATTTCTGTTTTTCCATTTACCCAGAAAATCAACAAAGAAACACATTACGAAAAACATCCCAAACATCCATTCATTTATCCAACCATCATTCATTTATTCATCTAACCATCTGGGTTTTAACACAAGAATACATTTTTCCTTCAACGAACTCTCCAGCAGAGGGTGTTCAAGTTGAGGGGTTGGAAGTTTGGTTTGGTCGTTAAGAGCTTAAACATCTTCACAAGATGTCTGAGCTGTGTATTTGCCAATGGCAAGGTGGTTCGATGTCTTGCTGGCAAATCCTGTAGATGGAGGATGATTTGTAGAATTCTATTTGACTGACTACACCTAGTTGCACAAGATGTTGTATGTTGCAAGGTCGTTTATTTATAGTACATTTTACACAAATTGCAAGGCAAGGAAATGCTGTAGATAAAATTTCTGTAGCTATTTTTAATATATTACAAAATGGATTTGTTGATGATGGTGTTTTTTGGTTTTTTTATTTTTATTATTTAAGTTGAAGAATTTGTTAAAGTTATTAATTTTAAGTATTAAATTATTCTTTAGTTGTAAGGAATTTCTGTAAAGGCATTTGGTTTTTTTAATTTTATTAAAAGCGAAATATTTAGGGAAATTTATTTTATTGCACAAATTTATATTTTGGCAAACAAAAGTTTTACTTTTATTTCTATTTTGTTTTAAAATTAAAAATTTATTTAAAACAAGCTTTACTCGGCGCTACCCCAGTTAAAGTAAAATTATTAAAAATTGTTTAAAACTGGCCTTGTGTTCTAATAGCGAAGTAATTGGTACCAAATTTTAGACTTTTACTATTATCCTTCTCTGGCTTTCTGGTGCAGCCATATGAATAGTTGCGAGTTGTATTTTACTGGCCATCTTTCAATGGGTCTTTGCAACATGAGAAGGTGTGATTTCCTTTGCTGTCTTTGCATGAGATTTGTGGTTTTAATAGCTTATATGGCATTTTGGTGGAAAAAATCGGTAATTTATTCCCACTTAAGAGAAAAATAAGCCACAAAAATTGCTTGGCAAACATATCTAAAATTTACGTTTGTAGAAATGTGTTGTGGCGTTGATTGGGTGTTTGCGACACAAGACGACGGCGTCGGAACAGTAAGTGTATTTTCTTAGTCGGTATTGACAATAATCAATTACCATTGACAGTCACTTGATATTTTCTAAGGCGATTTTAAGTCGACGTCGAGTAGAATTGTTTCTGATTTGGTCAACAGGAAATTTTTCGAAATGAAAATAAAAGAAAGTTTCAATAGAATGAAAGCATATTTATTATACACGTTAAATATTAGTTAATTAAACGCGAAAATTGCCAAAATTCGAAAAAGTTTGCTAAAATTTCAAAAACTCGGAAGAGAAAATTTGCGAAAATTTTTATTTTTCAAACAAGCCAAAAAAAAATAATTAAAAGTCCCGAAAACTAAAAGGAATGGCAAAACTTCGGTAAAAATTGCAAAATTAGCGGAATTTTGCCAAAAAAAAATATGTTAAGTCCCCTTTTAGACAGGCAAAGTTTACAAAGTCTGTTGAATTCTCTTTTAAACTTTGTTTGGTGCTCAGACACACAAAGTTTAATTTGACAAATTTTTGTTTTCTCTTGCTTGAATATAATATATAAACAGCGTTGCCAGAATGATGATTTTATCATATTTTGGATTATTTTTTTAAACAAAAATATGATTAAAGATTTTTTTTCTCAAATGATAATTTTTTTATTTTTTGAAATTCTGATTTTTACTTTAAGTTAGCTTATACAAAATACACGATTATCTAAACAGTCAATTTTTAAAACAATGAAGTTTTGCATCAGCTTGATGTGTATTGGTGCTGCACACTTTTGTACCCAGTATCTAGAATACACAAAATTGCATCATTATTTCTGGACATAAAAAATGTTAAAAAAAGTCATATTATGACATATTTCCCATGTGCGAAAGAATTCCTTCTTTCGAACAACTACATTTAAAAAAAACACAAATTCTAAAAACTCTGTTTTTGTTTTAAATGTATTTGTACGAAGTAAATAATTCTTTCGCACATCGGAAATAGGCAGTTAGAATATTGATAAAAAAAATATTTGTGAAAAGAAAAAATGTATTTTTCTAAAGTTTCCTATACTGACGAATTATGTTTTTATGTATTTCAATTAAAATAATAAGAAGTATGTTTTTATAAAAAATTAACAATTCTTACTATTTTGCTCTTGTTTTAAAAAATTTAAGATTTTCCTCTTCAAAATATGATTTCTTTCGCCACATGACAATTTTCATTCCAAAGATTCTAGTAACGCTGTATATAAATATAAAGTTGCAGCCAACTTCAGGTCTATAATCTACGAACGAAAAACAAAACGTCTTTTGTGAGTACAGCACAGTATGTACTTCCCCGCTATTCTCTTTTCCCTTCTCTTCTATAAACTCAAGACTTTGCAAAACAAACTTTGCTTGTCTGAAAGGGGTCTAACAGCAGCATGAATGAAAAGTCTAATACATATTATATATTAAAATTATGTAAATATTAAAAATGGTTAAAGTTGTAAAGAATCAAAAAATTTACGCTTGTATCGCGTAACAGGGCTAAAATTCGCGGAAAATTGCTTGGAACTTGGAAACGAACGCTGAAATTTGTTTGAAATCGCTAAATCGATTCAAAACAAAATATCGGAAAACAGCAACAACAAAAAATAACGGTATATCGAAACAAGTGCTAACATTAAAAACCCCGGTTAGCACCACTGGATTCAGCGAACCCGAATTAGGTTAAAACACTTGGTGCCCCGCTTGTCCCAAAAAAAAGAGTCAAATTCCACCACACTTAAACATGATAAAATACTGTCATAAAACTTACGAAATTTAGTATTTAATTTAATGAATTTATGCCATTGAACAAATTAAAAACTTCATTGAAATAAAAAAAACTTTTCATTAAACTAATAAAACAACTTTCTTTAAACGTTTGAATATTCAACATTTTGTTAATGAAATGTTTGTATCAATAATGTGATGCCAAATAGGCACAGTCTCAATTAAATTTCATTAATTGGGGGCTAATGAAATTGTCTTTATTAATCCAATGAAGCCTAACATAGGTTGACTTTTAATGGAATTTTTCATAGGATCAATGTCACAATTAATTGAATCTGTGCAGAAAATACTTTCAGTGTATAAAAAAAAACAAAAAGTGATGTATATTGGGGGGTGACAAAAGTTCTTTTTTGCAATTTTTAATGGTGATCAACCTGGTTTAATGAAATACGAGTATGTATGTGTAAAATAAATATGGTGCATACTTTTGGGGCGTGGCATAAAAGCGAGTATATTAAAAGGTAGTCATACTAAGCTTTCTTGCCACGTGCAATAAATTGGACATTAAGGGTGGAGGGGGGAAGGATCAGAGATGGCCAACTGCCGCCCAGAATTTGATTTCCGATTAAAATTAAAAGTCACCAAGGGCAAAAATGAAGCCATAGACAAGCCATGGATAACGATATGCAATATCTTATGATCGGACTTCAAATGGCGACACAGTGTATAAAAAACGAAAAGTGCGGAATTCAGAGGCGTGGAAAAAAATCAAATAAAATATATTTCTGGAATTGTTTTTAACTAATCTTTAATTTTAGAACCACTCTGGTTCATACTAAACATTTTTTCTTCTTATTTGAGGTAATTTCTTATATTCTTCATTTCACATTCGGTATGTGAATCTTTGACGAATATTTTGACGCATCGCAAACAAAATGTACAAGTCGGGAAATACTGAATTGCTCATTCCATTTGTGATAATCGTCGAAATCTTTAGAACCCAACTGGTGGTTTTTATTAAAATCTTATAAAAATTCTCAATTGCTTTGAAAGTCTAGAGGTTTGTTCAGACCTATCAAATATTTGACGAAAAAATACAAAAAAGCGAAACCAGTAAATTGATCAAACTTAAGCTTTATTTAGAACAATTTTTATTGACTACCTAAACTTTTTATGTGAGGAGATAATTGTATAATGTTATTTAGAAACGGTTTAATCTAGCAAACGTTTTGAAAAAGTAAAAAATTTTTTAATAAAACTAGTGGTTACGTGTAGAATGTCAAATGTTTGATTGGTGTGAACAAAGCTAAGAGAAAATTAAACAAATTTAAACGATCTGTATTAAGTATTGCTACACTTTTAAAATATTCTGGGTATATTCTTAACTGTTAAGTTCCGATGCTTCCTTTTTTCCTCTTTCTTATTTCTTCCCAAAGTATTTCATATATTTTCCTTTAACTTTTCGAACAAAATTTTAACTAAAGTTTTTTAAAAAAGCTGTCTACTTCTACTTCAGCAATAATTTGTATGAGATTATAAATGACGTTTATAATAATTGTATTTATTTTTGAATAAAAATCTTAACAAAATGTTTTAAAAAATTATAATATAAATTGAATTAGTTTAAAATATGTGTGGTTGCAAAAAAAAATTGTTGCTTTATTGTAAACACCAAAGGAAAATTTTTTAGTCATTGTGAACGAAGCATTAAATGAATCTGAAAACTTATTTATTTAGATACGTATAAAAATCAAATACGAATTGTATTTATTGTATTTACCCCCTCTCCTATATTTAAATATCACTTTCATGCAGAAATTACTCTTAAAATAAAAACTTTTCCCATATTTCTTTTTTTTATTTTTAAACCTTTCGAAACTTTTCCTAATTTTTTAATTAATTAAATGTTTATGTTAGACAAGAGTCAACATAACAAATGACACCTTTGGCACTGTGATTTAGTAGATCATTTGTGAAACGGATACACATTGCCTGAAGATTAGAAAAACACATTTATTTCCTATGTCAACAATAAATACATACATACGTGTCGAAAATATTTGATATTTGGGCATTTTATCTCTTTTTTTTGTATTGGACAAATGTATCAAACAGTATTTTAGGTTGCATTAGCTTTTTGCCTCATTGCAGTAAACAACACGTCCAGAAATATGAAATGTCAATGTTTAACAGATTACAAAACAAAATTTTATATGCAGAGTTGTTAAGGTATAAAAACATGCTAATTTTTCAAAAATTTCAGAAAGAAAGTTGAATTGAAGAGATTATTGTAATAACGTCATATGTCACAATTATTATAAGATAATCGACTTTAAAGTAAAAAAATTTATTAAAAATGGGTATTTCATGAAGTTATACTGAACAGCTTTTTAGATACACCTTTAAACGACTACTTTCACATGCCCATCTTTGGACAACAGCAACACAGCAGAAATCGCTGTTTTCAAAAATTAATGTAGCTTATGATGTTACGGCGCACAATTTTTGAAAAATTAGTCAATAGCTAAATATATACAAGGCTTATGAAGTTACTGAAGAAAAAAAAATTAAATTTTTTCTAAACTAGAAATTTCACATTTGTATTTGTCATATAAATTAAAATACTACATAGTTTTTTTTTTTGTTGTGCAATAACGTCATTATTTCAAAAATGGAAAAATAACTTCTCGCGGGTTTTTGAGAATTCAGGGCCTAATCACCGCATACGATATGGAGCAAAATTTATCGAATTTTTCATTTTCATGACACTCGATATCGGATGAGCTGTATCGTAATTTGAGATGATAGCTTTCGATATCTAGTAACCAACGCCATTACATCTTTAAAGTTTTCATTCGATACGTCACTGTCTATCGTATGCAGAAATATACGATAGTTTACTCGATACGATAGTTTTCACGATATCGAATGCGGTGATTAGACCCCAGCGTTCCTTTACAAAACGTCTTTTTATACACACACATTCATGCGTCATTAAAACAATCATGACTTTCATACATAACTTCATCAAAGTTCAAGATTTTGTTCTAGGCTGTAAAAAAAATTGTGTGATTTTTGATGTTTTAATGAAAACAAATTCAACAAAAACATTGAAATGTTAAAAGTCAATTATCGTGGAAAAAAAATCAAAATCTAATTGGAAATAGATTAAATCTTTTTTAAGGGAATGTTGGGAGTAGGGATGCCAATCGGGACTGGTTTTCGCAAGTCCCGGGATACAAGATTGCAACAAATTAAATCCCGGGATCCCGGGATTTTCCGGGATATCGAGATATTTCGGGATTCGAGATTTTTAAAGTCAAAAATTAAATGCTTTTTATAGATATTTATTTTAATAAAGTCTTTAAAAAAGGTTTACAAACAAAAGTTTTATAAATCATTAAATATTAAAAAGTAAAATATTCAGGGGTGTTTTGGAAATCGAAAACGCAGAACGCAAGAATTTAAAAGTCGTTTTTTTAATAAGACTTTTGTAGTAAAAAAATACAAATACAATACAATACATATCTCTATTTAACAGAATTTTAGAAGAAAATTATAAAAAATTGGATTAAGAGTGTATTAAAAAGAATTCCAAAATTCTTTCGGTTTGCGTTTTTCAAAATACCCTTGATAATGGTAAATTTTTAAAAATTGTTTTTTTTTAATTAATGGTAATTTAATTAAAAATATGATAAAAAAAAACAACGTACGATTTCCAACACTGTGTTAATTGATTAAATTAAAGATGAAACAAAAACGAATTAATATTGTAATTGAATAGAGCAAAATAGTTATTGATTTATTTTAAAGGTTCTAATAAAATTTTTATTAAATGAATAAAGTTGAATAATTGAAATTTGAATTCTAAATAAATTAATAAAATCAATTTTTTAGTTAACCATAAAAATCTTATTTGAACAAAAACGCATTATTATATCCACCATCACTAGTGGTAGGAATTATGTAGTGTATAATTTCCACTATTTAATTTCGTTAAATCGCTCGTTAAATTGCCCACTGTCGGAAAACACTTAAATAAGCCACAAAATTTTGGTTTTGCCTTTTGTTTTGAGCATTTCAAAAGACTTTTCTTTCTTTATTTAATTTTCTTATTTAATTATTTTCGGCATTTCTCACATTAAAATTTCTTTATAATTGTTGGATACGCTTAAAAGATTAACATAATTTTACTTTTTTCTTCTCAATGACGGTATTAACGGACTTAACAAAATAAATATAAAAGATAAATATTGTGTTCCCTATCCGCTCAAGGGAGAATTTCATGAGCGATTTTACGGGATCGGGATTTCGGGATTGGCATCCCTAGCCAGTTTTTTTATTTAGAATGGCTTATAATTTTATTACAATAAGCCCTTCCTTCCTTCACTAAAAACAATTTAATGAAAATTAAATTTGATAAGCTTAAGCCTAATTTAAATATCAAAAACGTCAAAACCATTTTTTTTATTTTCAAAAACAAAGTTGTTTTTCTTTTGTCTATAATTTTCATATATTTTGCCATTTTATATCAAAATCGGAATCATACCTTTTCGGTCTGTCATCTTTATTATACACTTAACAAATACAAAGTTATTTGTACACAAATTACTTGTTAATATTTTGACAGATCCACTACGACAACCATCCACCCACACTCCAATAACAAATATGTACGCACACATTTAAACATGTCCTCTCACATATTTGCCAACAATTTCCTGTTATTGATTTGACATTCTGACCAAAAAAGCACATCCTTTTTATGCCAGTTTACATAAATGTTACAACTGTATTTCCAGTATTTGTTTTCATAATGGACCACATGTTGCATAACATTTTCGAACAAAGTCAGTCAAATGTACTAAAGTAGGAAAAAAACATGAACAACAATAAAATTAATGTGAAATAAGTAAAAGAAAAATATGCTTTATAGTTATTTGATTTCTCTTATTTTCATCTGAGTTACTTTTGCATAAGGTTAACCTCTTTTTCTCTTCTGATTTTAATAAAAATATAAATTTAATGATGTTTTTTAAGGGTTATGGGTGTTTACAGGATCACACAAGTCGTACGTATATATTTTGACGAATATACATCTCTGATCAAGGCGAATTCATTTATCAGGTGGCGTTGAAAGCACAGCTGTGCTACTTTTTTTTCTTACTTTAGGCTAGATTACACTATTATACTTTGTATTAATACATGTCAAAAACTCAAGTAATATGACAAAGTGTGATAGTGTGAATGCAATGTGTCACAAGTATTACTAAAAAAATTTGACATCCCATACGACTTAATCGTTTTTTGAAAAATTTCTAAACGCTAATACTTTTCATTGGATCAGGGTTGCATTTTAACAAAAGCATGTTCATATGTGATAGTGACTACAAACTGTAATGTTACATTAGATTTTTTGACAGTCACAACAAAACTCATTAGATTTCCATCTCACAAAGTATTATGGAATACGTAAGGCTTGTGAGATAGTGTAATCTAGCCTTTAGAGAGAGAAATGTCAAAAGTTGCTTGTGTTTTTGACATATCGATCAACGAAAGCAACAAAAAAAAATACATTGATGTGCTTTTGGTGTTGTTACTTGTTGTAGTATCGACACCACCGTATACATGAATTCGCCTTGTCTCTGATCTAATTGTTGTTTGACAATTTTCAAAAAACAATAACTTAGGAATGGGCAGATTGAAAAAATATATCGATATATATCGTGTCGATATTTTTTAAGAGAATCGATATTAATTAATTAAAAAATCGATATATCGAACGTATTAAGCTGAAATTATAGCCAAATTTAAAAACTTAATATACCTATGTCAAAACATATTTACATATGTACAAACGTATTACATGAAATTCCATGCTAACTTTTTATCTTAACTTTTTTTTTTATTCCTACGCTATCTCGCGAAGCTCTTTGCTTGTCTGCAGGAGGCCAAAGTCTCTGGCGGGAATCGAACTCGCAACCCCAGTACTGATAGACTAGCTTACTACCAGCTAGCCTACCGGGACACCCGGTAAGTTATGCAAACGAAGTTTTCGTTTGAAATCGAGGGACCGGTAGTTAATTCTACAATAAAAAAATTCAAAAAAAAATAAAAAACAAAAATTTTTTATTTATTCGCCATATGAAATCTAAAAAAAATTTATTTGAAATTATATAATGCCGGATTATATACTGCCGTTAAACGAAACTTGTGACACATAATATGCAAGTAAACTGTGCAATATTTTATTTTTAATATATAAGAACATGCTCAAATAAAAAAAAAAAAAAATATTTTTTTTTATTATTAACATTCCAACTTTTATGAGTCTATTGCTGCTAATACGCCCTAATTAAGGCGATTCTTTGCATAATTTTAGGAACCCTTTCCAGAATATTTTTTCCGCGCTTATTTTTTTGTTGTCATCTCCTAAAAAAACCGAGACAAAACTGAACTGTGTAATCTATGAAAATGTACAATGGGAAAGCACCGTTATTGTGTTAATATTAGTTAAAAAACATATGATACAATTCTTAAAAAAACAACACTATTGTAAGCAGTTGAGTAACGGTTAAAATTTTGAATTTTATTATAAAAAGATCTTAAAAATATCGAATTTGATAGTCATATTTAAATATCGAAGAATCGAAATATGGGTATTGTAAATATCGGCGATATATATCGCTTATAATTTTTTTAAAGATCGACTTGCGTGATCGTTAAAACTAGGGTAATGGATCCCAGTAAGAAATGTGTTCTAAAAGGAGCATGGGATGCCCGATTTTTGTATGGGGTGTTCCCGGTTTGACGGACTATTTTCTGCCGACAATAAGCGCTTCTTTTAACATAATAAAACATGCAAATAAAGCACTCCTTAAGTGCTTTCTTAAGGGCTAACTATATTAATATATTTATTAATGTTTTGCTTTTACTGGTCTAAATGCCTTTTTTCAAGCATTTTCGTAAACCATAATATATTTTTATTTTTTTTTCGCTTTCTTCATTATCTGCACTTAAATAGCAGCTGTTTTCGTATATTTTATTTGTTATCATTTACTCCTGTTTAAGAGCTCTCTTATTGAAGCGCTCGATTATGCGCTTTTTCTCTTAAGTGCTTCAAAAAACACAAATTTTTTTACTGGGATATGGTATTATTTAAATATGGACAGTGTTAGATAAAAAAAATATTAAGAAAGTGTAGTCCGCCAAGCCCGTCCATTTCATACCCTACACCTAGAGAGATCGATTATTCGACTTTTTCCAATAACCGGTTTTCGAATATTACGAATACTTGCTATTTTAAAAAAACCGGTTTTCGGTTAAACATTTTTAAAATAACCGGTTAATCGGTTTTTATTCGAATACATAAAAACACCTACAAAATACATAAATATGACTTAAGGTATGTTCAGACCTAACAAATATTTGACTATAGAATATAAAAAAAACAAGACCAGTAAATTGATCAAACTTTAACCTTATTTTTAACAATTTCTATTTATTTACTAATTATTGTATAATGTACTTTAAAAACTGTTTGATCTGGCCAAACGTTTTGCAAAAGCAAATAAAATATAGGAATTTAATAAATTTATTATTTGAGATATTCTCTCTCCTAAATTTATTTTAAATGAGTTTTAATTAGTTGGTGGTTAAGCCAATTTTATATGACTCAGTAGACTTCAACCATATTTCTGAAAATTGCAAACAAAACCTCTTAGCCAGGATTATATATTTCAAATGATTTTGTTTTAGCACTACAACCTTCCATGACATTATTTGACTTTTTAAATTTTGCTTTTTAGTTCTTGAAGTGTTAATAAATAAAACTGAAGATTTTTTTCCATATCGTTGATTCCGCCGGAGTGTTGTTGTTGTAAGCATAAAGAAATACTGGAACTATTTAAGAGCTTTTAGTACGTTAAGGTGCATTCTGTCCTCGGCAACACAAAAAGGGGTAATATTTCACCCAATGATTCATTTTTGGCAGCGCATTTTAGTAAAGTGTTATTTGTCGACTCTTCAGAACTACTTCGAACGGGGTTAAGTTTTATTTGGAGCACATTAATGTCAAGCATCTGGATTAATTAAAGGTGATAAAAAAATCGTGACGTGGAAAACCCTTCGCCATTAATCATTTTCCGGTTCGAAATATCTCTAGAGATAACATCTATATAAAAATATTTTTAATATTTAGAAAACTCTCGCATAAAATACTATTTACTTTGAATAGTTTTTGGGTTTTTTTTGCAAGAACACACGCTTTTGTAAGCGATTTTTTTTTACAGTGTTCATAATGTTTTTTGACTTTACATTTTGTTTTGACATTCTTCATAAAAAGTTTAAGTTAGCCAAATATTACAATTAGAAAAATACTTAAATTACGGGTACATCTACAACAAGAGTAAGGAAAATGTATATAAAGTACACATTATAAAAATAACCGGTTTATTATACCAAAAAAACCGGTTTATTCGATATTCGAAAAATTTACATCTTAAAATAACCGACTTAGGCAAAGCTAAAATAACCGGTTAAAACCGGTCGAATAATAACCGTTCGATCTCCCTACCTACACCACAGTATTTGCAGACACATTTTTCAGAGTGTATATTGCTTAAGACCCATGGGCAGTCATGGATCCGGTAAAAGAAAACTATGTTATGAGTTTTAGAATCATAAAAGTGTTTTTATGCCGAATATATTCTAGATATCTATATCCAAATGAGATTTTTCCCCTGTTAAAGCGATCGATTTCGAGCTCTTATAAAAATTATAATCCCAAATTTTATATCGACTTAAAAAATTATTACAGTAATTGATTGTGGGTTATTAAATTCGTTTTCCGTACTGTTAAAAATTAATAAAAATATAGTTATTTTACGAATAACTTTATTTTCCAAAATTTTTGAAAAACCATCTGCCAAAAATAATGTTTTTCCGTACATGAGTATGTATATTGTGATGTAGTTTGTTTTTTTGTCGGTTAAAATATATATTTTTTAAAAGTAACAACTATTAAATTTTATAAGCTGTTAAATAAATAAAAATTAATGTAAATTCTTTTTTTTTTTTTTGTTTATTCCTACACTAAATCCCGCGAAGCTTTTTGCTTGTCTGCAGGAGACCAGAGTCCAGAGGGAACCGAACCCGCCACCCCGGTACTAATAGACTAGCTCACTACCAGCTAACCTACCGGAATGAAGTGTAAATGATCCGTTTTTTAAATACATTTTTAGTTGTTTTAAATGAATATTCTGTTGAATTTAGCTACATAATATTTTGAGTGCAAGACTGTTATGGCATTAAAAGCTTTTTTCGTGAGTGGGCAAGTATGAACTGCTTTAAATAAAATTTGGTAACATGATTTACGTTGCAATCAGATATTTTTAAACAAAATTTAATCTAACTACTAGCATTACATGATGGTTTATGAGCACAAAGACTTTTCCAGAAAGAAGTTTATATGGAGGCTATGTAAAATTATAGGCCGGTTCTTACTACATATCGCACTTGATCAAAAAGAGGGTATTAACTCAAAATATTTATTTATTCACTTTTTTAAAAAAAAAATTAACACGTAAGATTCATATCTACCCATTGTTAAAATGTCGTGCTATTGTTGGTTCGCAAATAATTTTTCAAATGCCTTTAATATTTAATCAATAATTGTTTTGCTTCTACTGAAAATGTTTGAATTTTAAGTTAATACCATTTTTATGATCAAATGCGATATGTATTTCCAATAGGCTTCTTCTCTAAAATGTACGTACCGAATTTCATAAAATTATCTTCAAAATTGCGACCTGTTAATATGGACAGACAATCAGCCAGATCAAATCAGAAAGTGATTTTGAGTCGATCGGTGCATAACACTTGGGTCTAGAACATTGATGCCCTGCCCATACCACAATTGTGGAAATTAATTCACACACATTCTTAAGCTGGACTACGTGTTACACGCATTTTCGCTGTATACGCAGCTGTCAAAAAAGAAAATTTAAATTTAATGGGGAATGTTTATTATCATTTGAAAGAACATTCTTTGGCATTTATTTTTTGAAGATTATGTCAATCAAATGTTGGCCGTTGCTACGTCGCAGATGGTCCATCCGTTGAGTCCAATTTTCGATGACTCTTTCGAGCATTTAGACTGGTAACTGGCGAATGACACGCATGATGTTTTCCTCCAAGGCCTGAATCGAAGCGGGCTTATCCGCATAAACTTTAGACTTTACATATCCCCATAGGAAAAAGTCTAACGGTGTGATATCACACGATCTTGGTGGCCAATCGACCGGCCCAAAACGTGAAATTATGTGCTCACCGAAGTGTTCTCTCAATAAATCCATTGATTGATGCGATGTGTGGGAAGTGTCGCCGTCTTGCTGAAACCAAATGTCGCCGAGATCACGAGCTTCAATTTCAGGCATCAAATAGTCGGTCATCATGGCACGATAACGGTCGCCATTGACGGTTACGTTCGCACCGGCATCATTTTTAAAGAAATATGGACCGATGATTCCACCCGCCCACAAACCACACCAAACCGTTGTTTTTCTGAATGAAGTGGCAGTACTTGAATCTCTTCAGGTTGCTCTTCGTCCCAAATGCGGCAATTTTGTTTGTTTACATACCCATTGAGCCAAAAATGGGCCTCATCGCTGAACAAAATTTGCCTCGAAAACGTCGGATCTTCTTGGAACTTTTCAAGAGCCCATAGAGCGAAGCGATGTCACTTGGGAAGGTCAAGCTGTATTTTGTACGCTTTCAATTTAAGATCTCGACGTAAAATGCGCCAAGTCGTTCCATACGTCTGTCAGAGTTGCTGCAAACGGCGCCAAATCGACTCTTCGCGGTCTTCGTGTACAATCTCAGCTACGGCCGCTATATTTTCTTCACAGCGTGCTGAACGTGGTCTATTATCTCTACTTGAATCACCCATTAGAATCTCTGTAGTTATATGTAACAATTAACATGCACAAAGGCGTAGGATGCATTGAGGCGTTGAATGCGAAAAATATGTCTACTTTTTACTTTTGTAAAGCTTTGTACAGACCACCAAAAGTAAACTGTCAGTTTAGACGATAGTAAGACAACCATACAATTTCATTAGCAGAAAACTGTCTGACAATTAATTCATCTGCCCACAAAAAAAAAGCAGTAGTACGAATTTCATTTCATTGATGTTTATTGAAATTAATTTTAATTTTGCAAAATTAAACATCTTTTGTTTTTTTCTTTTCACTCATGCATATCACGGATGGAAACTACGGTGCAGT
The DNA here is from genome assembly GCA_943735925.1 of Pollenia amentaria. Classification (NCBI taxonomy): domain Eukaryota; kingdom Metazoa; phylum Arthropoda; class Insecta; order Diptera; family Polleniidae; genus Pollenia; species Pollenia amentaria. The sequence goes on along the minus strand of OX031006.1, from coordinate 219,003,670 downwards.
TATACTTTTTTTTGATAAATTGATGTCATTGTCAGATGCATAAACTTCGCACATCTGACAATAAAAAATAAGCTTCCAACATCTGATAGTGATCTGCCAATGGCAACGAAGAGTTTTCGCACGATTGTCGGATATTTACAATATTGTTGTCTTACAATGCGTTTTCTGACAACGTTGTCAAACAAAAATGCGTTGCATGTAACTTTAAACATAGAAAGCAAGTAAGATATAAAATTCATGCAATGCGTGGAGGCAAAAACGCATGAGGTGGGCCTCCAAATTTCTGCTCTTTAATTTAGTCGTCAATTATCCAGCGGCGAGTGCACATGCGACGGATGGTTATATATTTTTTTAAGAATAATTATCCGGCAAACACACGGGCTTCATTTCATATTTAGAGAAATAATAAATTGATGCGACTTGAAAGGTATTTCATGTTTGTAAATGCCTTTGGTAATATGCAATTCCTCTTATGAATTTTAAGTTTAATTTTTAGTGTTTAATTTTAAATAATTTGCTTAGCAAAAAATAAAAGTTGGAAAATAAGTAATTGTAATTTTTTGATATGGCTCATAACCGTTACGGTTCCTGATTTAACCTATTATTTATAAAATGTTTTTTTAGCTTAAAGGCTCAAAGAATTAGAGAAGACTGGGACAGCTTCAGCAGTTTTTTTAAAGCTCTGAAGAAAATATGCAACAGATTTAAAAATTGTATTGCCTGTTGTTGTCTTTGGATATTGAACAGTGATGCCAATTTAGCCATTTAGTGGCTAGATTTCACCTTGTTTATCCATTAGCCATTTTCTTCAGCCATTTTTCTACTTGTTAAGGCAAAAATTTTTTTGCCGTTTTCGCTTAAAATAATAATTTTAATGTTTTTTATAAAAATGTATAAAATTGGTTAAAGTAGAATAAAAATTTTTAACAATTACAACGCATTTAATTTAAATCACAACTTTTATAAATGTTAAAAATCACTATAAACAATGATCTTTCCATCTTTCCAAAAAAATAGATCAATACAAACAACACTGATTCTTTCTGGTCGAAAGTATTTCAATATAAAGATGCAGGCAGCAACAAAAAACTTTAGAAGTCGCTCTCACTTCCATGGTCTAATGCTGAAGTAGAGAGGGTATTTAGCCAAGTAAACATCGTTATAAGTAATTTGACAAGGTGGTTATATTTAGCAACCGTTAATTCGGTTTTTTCAAGCAGGGAAATATTTTTAGCATAACAATAAAATTTTTTTTTTTTTTTTTTTTTTTTGGAGATTTGGACTCAAAAGGTTGGGTAAATGTTGTCATGAATATGGTTTACCTTCAAAATATTTTAAACTAATAGGCACAAGTGATTCCTATGAGATAAACAATAACGACATAGAATTTATCAATGATTTTATTTTTTAAATGCTAAAATATTTAAATTACGTTTATTCTTATGTAACAAATTGAAAGAATTTCTAAAATTAACAAATCCCTAGAGGGAAGCGAACTGACACCAAAATAGGCCCCTGAGTTCTTTGGTGGCAGAGACCGGTTCAAGTTCTGATACTTAATATGAATGAGACGTATCACGTTTACATGGGGTTGTCATTGGAGAGGACCAATTGATACCTATCGGCCACCATTTGACAAGTCACACATCTATTATCAACGAGTGTTTAGTGTTAGTTACTACAATGGAGTATTATTTCAATAAAACAAGTCCTAGAACTAAATTTAAGAACTAAATTTTAGAATGTCATAAAAAAATGTGTCACATCACCGGTGAATACTGTACTCGAATTCATTACTTTTTCTACCTTTTGGTTCTTCATATACCAGTTAAATGATTGTTAGATCCTTAGAGTGGTCATGAGTTCTTCCTTTTTGAACTATTGACAGAAATTTCCCGCAGGGATATTATTGTTTTGTTATTGAATTTAAATAAATTTAGCTATTTTTTAGCCATATTTTCCAGTAAATTTAGCCCCATTTTTGGTCATAAAGTTTTGAAAACACTGATATATAGTAACGAAATATTTGTATTTTTTTTTTTTTCTTTTTTTTTTTGGAGAATTTGTAAAAAAAAAAGTAATTTTCGGTGACTGTGCCGTATACCGGGGCAGTTGCGGCATTTAATGGGGCACATTCGTCGACCATACTCTTAAGGCAATTATTTAATAAATATTCTTTTTAAGATAATAATAGATGCCAGTACGGAACCAATTAAGCATATTTTTATTAGATGGATAAAGTAAATGAAAAATAGACACATTTCTTGGACTTGGTAACTCAAGTTCTATTTGGCCCATTCGAACTAGTGAAATATTTTCATTTTCATGCTTAACAAATATAGATAAAAAAAAGAGATAAATTTTCCGAAAGAATATGCAGTCGCCCAGAGTTTCAGTTCTCTCAGTAACATAATAAATTGGCGTTTTAAGATTTCGACCCAGTTTATCTAGGCCGAATTTGAAGCGCCGTATTTACACCGCAAGCACTATTTACACTTGTTTTTCTTCTAGTCCTCAACCAACATTTAGACTTTTTTTATTTTTACGAAAATCGCAAAATGTTTAATGTTGTTTTGTTAACTCTACGAGTATTTTTAATATTTTTAATTTTCATATACAAAATATGTATTATGTTGACCACCACTGTTAAAAGTTGTTATTCCAAAATCCATAAGTAATAAAATTTATTTTCCAAAATATATATATACACATATGTCTTGCTTTATTTACAATAACAAAACTAAATTACAAAATAAATATTTTTATATTCAGACAATTCTCTAATTAATTCTAATTTCCGTTTCACTAACTCCGGTCGTGTTCTAAATTCTTTACAATCTAAAAAATAATTAAATAAAAAAAAACAAACATTATGATCATTCAGTTAGTAAATTATATATTTTTCATATACCCTTCACCATATTTAAGATATAAATTAATCGGCTTTGTGATTATTAAAGGGGAATTTGATTTTCCACTATGTAATAAGGATTAATGAAACTGAGCCCATTACACCCTGTTCAGATCGAGTAAAAGAGTTTCAAGAGTACCGCCCTGGGTGCCCCCGGAACGCTAGTTGGTAATGAACTAGTGTATTACCGCCGGGGTTGCGGGCTCAATTCCAGCCAGAGACTCTGGTTTCTTTCCTTCAGACAAGCATAGAGCTTCGCAGGATTAGCATAGGAGGAAAAAAAGGAATCGTCGGTTGATAATTTAAATGTCGTATGTGGATTTTTTGCGGTTTTGAGTTAAGATCGATTCCTTAGATTTTCCGACTTGATCTTTCATTTGGCGTTTTTCGATACCTCATACGGTTTTCGAGATATGGAGTGTTGAGTTTGTCGTATGTGGTATTTGCTGAAGCAATTTTCAAATTAAATGTGTTCAATTTCTACTCCACTCGTTATTATTGAATTAAGATATTATATTGGTATTTTTTTAGAGGACTAGCTCTGATTTCAACTGTTGATAATAATCTTGGCAAAGCTCCGTAATGCCGCGAATTTACTGCGCTTTTAAGACCGATTTTGTTGCTTCATTTGTAATCCATCCAATAAATCGTCGAAGACTATATATATATATATAATATATATATGATCCATTTCGAGGTTCCCTACTTTTTTAAAGAAAAAAACACAGAAAATTAAAATTTAATGGGGAATGTTTATTATCATTTGAAAGAACATTCTTTGGCATATATTTTTTGAAGATTATGTCTATCAAATGTTGGCCGTTGCTACGTCGCAGATGGTCCATCCGTTGAGTCAAACTTTCGATGACCCGTTCGAGCATTTCGACTGGTAACTGGCGAATGCCACGCGTGATGTTTTCCTCCAAGGCCTGAATCGAAGCGGGTTTGTCCGCATAAACTTTAGAATTTACATATTCCCACAGGAAAAAGTCTAACGGTGTGATATCACACGATCTTGGTGGCCAATCGACCGGCCCAAAACGTGAAATTATGTGCTCACCGAAGTGTTCTCTCAATAAATCCATTGATTGATGCGATGTGGGAAGTGGTGCCCTCTTGCTGAAACCAAAGTCGGTTATCATGGCACGATAACGGTCGCCATTGACGGTTACGTTCGCACCGGCATCATTTTTAAAGAAATATGGACCGATGATTCCACCGGCCACACCAAACCGTCGTTTTTTATGAATGAAGTGGCAGTTCTTGAATCTCTTCAGGTTGCTCTTCGTCCAAAATGCGGCAATTTTGTTTGTTTACATACCCATTGAGCCAGAAGTAGGCCTCATCGCTGAACAAAATTTGGCTCGAAAACGTCGGCTCTTCTTGGAACTTTTCAAGAGCCCATAGAGCGAAGCGATGTCGCTTGGGAAGGTGGAGCGGCTTCAGTTGTTGCACAAGCTGTATCTTGTACGCTTTCAATTAAAGATCTCGACATAAAAAACGCCAAGTCGTTCTATACGTCAGTCCGAGTTGCTGCGAACGCCGCCGAGTCGACTCTCCACGGTCTTTGTGTACACTCTCAGCTACGGCCGCTATATGTTCTTCACAGCGTGCTGGACGTGGTCTATTCATAAGTTGAGTGAAGTGCACGGAACACATTCCTCACAGAACGTGAATTTTCGTAATAAAGTTGAACGATTTGTAAACGTTGTTCAGGCGTAAGTCTTTCCATTATGAAATGCCAAACAATACTTAACAAAAATAACATGACAGCATAACTCACACGTGATCTGTCAAAAAAAGGCTATTAAAAAAGTATATATACTAGAATCACCCTTTATATATATATATAATTTTGCGTTTTCGTTTTTCCCTGTCTGTTAAAAGAACGATTGGGCTTGCAATATAGGACCTTATCATTGCAGCTAAGCCCGCCCTTTACAGTTGTATTTTGGCATAATTGCGAACACCTGAGACTGCTCACAAGTGCTTACCACATTATGAAAATACTACCCAACGGTAACTATTGAAAGAATCGCAAGCGGCAGGCCTTTGAAGGCCTCTATACTCCTTTCTAAAAGATTCGCTTTGTGTGATATCCTGTCTTCGGAAGTACGCCATCTGAAAGGTATACATTTCTTTTTGAAAGACCTTTCAAAAGGCAAACACGAAGTTTTTTTAGTGACCTTCCTTACTCCTTTCTTTTGGAAGGGAACGAATTTGTTATTATACGAAGTGTAAAAGGGCTTTCTCTTAATCTGTGTAAAAAATAAATAAGTATGGAATGCGGCGAGGAGGGCTTGTGTCTGCTAAATAATGCCTTCTATTAGGCCTCTGAACTCATTTTTTTTTTACCGCTGGGTATTTATTATTTTTTTTTAAGAGTTACAAATACATTTACAAATTATATTCTTACTTAAATAACAGAGCAATAGTAACTTAGACATTCAGCTCGCTGTAGTATAACAGACCAGAGTCTCTGGCGAGAGTCGAACCTGCAACCCTCGCACTGATATACTACCTCACTACCAACTATACTACTATTATTCACAGAATTGCTTTACAATTGTATTTTGGTGTGGATATGGTGAAGGGCATACTTAAAGAATAAAATCATATTTACCTATTTGAAATCCGCACAGCTTAACAGACTCTCTACAAAATTTACGATTTTGCACCAAATCGTTAAGATATTGAAAATCGGCGATATCATCTGAATTAACTATAATTTTTAACTTTTTATTAAACCATATTAAATCAAGCAAAAACTCAAACATATAATTAAACACCTCTAAATCTAATGTCAGATAGTTTAAATTTGTTAGTTTCACATTGGAAAGATCTATAGAAAAGTCATTTTCAAAATCAATACTGCCACCTGTTAACGATAATTTCCTTAAACATGGATGTTTTACTAAAAATAATAAATTTAACAACTTTGCCTGATTAGTTTGACATTTCGGTAGTTTGAAGATCTTCAATTTCGACAATTGGAATAGATCTTGGAGATCAATGTGATGAGGCAATATGTGCAAAATTTCTAAATTAGGAAATTTTTGCGAAATATTAGAAATTTCAGTGTCGGAACCATCATAATAAATTAATTGTCTCAAATTTGGCAATTGGTCCGTGGTGTTGGAAAAAATCTGAGCAAATCTATACTCATTTCCCACCAGGGTTAAAGATTTTAGATCAAAGGGTATGAAGACATTTTCATAGTCCCTAGTGTAGGTTGAATAGTTTGAGTGAAAGTTTTGTAGTTGTGGTAATTCTAATAGTTGTCTCAAGTTCCTCCAGGTCAAAGACATACAACTATCGAGGGTTATTTCTGTAATTTGGGAAAGCAATAAAAAATCTTCTACATTCATCAGGCATCTTTTTAAATTTATATATTTTAAAGAAGGACAAAATGCTGACAAATTTTTTATGAATTGAGAGTCTATAAAAATTTTATTTAAAGTACCTTCTAGGGTTAAATTTAATAAACTTTGAAAACTCTTTAGATATAAACGCGTAAATTTTTGCAATGTTTTTAATTCATTGAAATTACCAATTTGCAAAATTTCACAAGAATTATTGAGCAAGCGGGGAGTCTCTTTGTAACGTAAATTTTTTAGGGGTATATTTAAATTCAAATGTTTTAAATTATTGTTTGCTAATAAATCGTGTAAATTCAAAGTAGATTCCATTAACTGCATTTCCCGGTATTCTAAGTGAAACTCTTTTAAATTTTTCACCATTTCCACAAGCAATTTGTAATTACAGTTGTCATTATCTCTCAGAGTAATTAAATCCAAATTTGAATTGTGACATTGTTTAATGCGTAAAGTTTCCAATGATTTACAATTTCTGTAAATCATTTCCAAATCTATTTCGTTTAACTTGACAAACTGTAGGATTAGCATTTTGAGATTTAGAAATTTCCATTTATTATTAATAATAAATCTATCGTTATCAGTCTCTTCAAATTCGTTGCTTCGATAATCACATAATTCTATTTCTTGAAAATTTTCTTGATTTAATTTCAAAAATTTTTGAAATTCTTTATTCTTTAAATCCACAAAATTATCCATCGCTGGCTCACAATTTCCTTCAACTGCATTAAGATTTGTGTTCAAAATAAATGTGTTCCCATGTAATTTGTACACTTTTATATGACGATATTTGTAACGCCACATGTAGTTCACCATGATGTATTGAAATTCTGGAGAGACAAAACTGGCAGTTATTTGTTCCTTTAAATTGAGATAATTAAATATTGTTCTAAGTACATCGACATTTCTTGTTATCTGTTCCATTTGTGCAATTTGTTTATTGACTTTGAATTTTAATTTTGTAGAATCTATTTTTAACAAAAACCGATAAAAAGTTTTTTTTTAACAATAGCGTTTAACGTTGTATGACCACTCTTCGCAGTGGTCGAAAGTATTTTACTAATCTTTTCACATTTTCACGATCTCATTTGTTAATTTTATTTCTCTCTGAAACTTATTATGAAAAACAAGTTTCCCTCATTTTATTAAAAGATTTATTTAAAACAAATTTCTTGAGTTTTACCAGCACTATTAGAAACACAATAGAATTCTATTCTCTTAAATGGATTCTCTTGCTGTCTTAATTAAGTTTCAGGGATGGGAAGTGCTTAGAAATTAAAAGGGAACTTTAAAACAAAAATATTTACTGCCGTATTCATAAAAAATAAAATAGATTTCAAACGTATTTTAAAATTCAATTTCCATACAAATTTTTCTTAAAACAGATTTCATATCCATTTGAGTTTTTTATGAATACGGCAGTTAGTCTTTTATTGTACGATGGATGGATTTTTACAAGATTTCTATATCCATAAATACTTATTTCTCTGGTCTTGTAGAGCTTTTTGGGGCGATTTAAGACCGACTTCAAACAATTAACTAGTAAGTTCAATATTTCTTTTTTGGTTTTTCTTTCTTAGAGTTAATAAAAAACATTTGCCTAGATATTAAAATTTACATAGAATTTTCTAATTTATTAGTCCCTTGAACAGGAAGACTTATAACGGGTTATCTATTTTTCCGTATTAAAAATAAAGTTTAATAAACACACATAAAGCTGTGATTTCGATGCAACTTTTATTTCATTATAATGCTTGAATGACCGCCTCAAGTCTAATTACAGCAGTCGATGCTTTTTAGATAGTTTTAAGTTCTCGGCTATAAATTGCCGAATGTTGGTTAAAAGTGCACAAAAAATTCTAACGGCGTCAAAATGCTTGATCTTGGTGGCCAATGGACGACGGCAAAAGATGAAACTACGCATTTTGGCAGCCAAAATCGGTCGTGTTGTGAGCCTCACGATATCGTCGACATATCGTCCTGTTCACAATCTTCAACTGCAGGCCAAAAGTTAGTCGCAAGATAGACCCAATTGCTGAGCACGTCGTGGAATCAACAAATACAGATTATCCGACACACTATCTCTAACAGAAGCAATATGTTTTTGTACAGCGCGCACATTGCGATGATGCACAGGACCGACCACATCTCTAACGCTTCCAGTCTCTTTAAATTTGTTTATAATTTTGCCAATTGCTTGCACAGTATGTGATGACGATCATAATAACCCCGTAATGGTCAAATATTTGCCATGTTTGAACCACCACTTTTAAATATTTTTACGCGTTCTTCGGTTGTTAAACCATGGTATAGATGCATCTATATTCGAAAATGGCATACTTTTCACTAAATAAATGACACTTCAGAAGATAGATATTTAACAGCTGATGACAGCTTTGCCAGACCAACGAATTTAAAACCCCTGATGGATAACCCTGTATGAAATATCCGATCCATCTTAATGTGTGTAGCTGACCCGGCAAACGTTGTTTTGCCATATAACCTATTTCTAATGAATATTTTGGTTTTTAATTAAAAAATAACGAATGTTTTGCAAGAGTGTGGGATGGGATCTATATCAGAAAGTGGAATGAAGCGCTTTATACCATAATCGGCGATGAAAAAAAAACAATAGCCATTTACTTATTAATTTCCGTTCGTTATATATTCGAAAGTTAAACATAAAAAAGGGATGTATTTTTTATCCCGAAGTATGAAAATAAAACAAAAATAATCAATATTCATGAAGAAGAGCTATTGCGTGCACTATATTTTTTGTCAGTCCGTCTTTAGCTAACACAAATAAGCTTAATGGCTTGCCAATGCGAGAACAAACCACGTATAATTGTCCATGTGCCAAATCGAAGCCGCAAACAGACATCGTTTTGCTTTGCGACTTACTGATTCTCATCGCAAATGTCAAACTGATAGGGAATTGAACGCGTTTGAATTCAATTGCGACGTCTGTGGGAGTCATTGAAGTTCGTGGCAGCAAAACATTTTCGTCTCGGAATTTATTATTCAAAATGGTGGTTCGGTAACGTTTTTCATCAATTTTTTTAATGACCAATCGTGTTCCATTGCACAGCCGTGGTGGGTTCAAATTCCGAAGTAGAATAACCGGAGATCCAACTTTCAGTCGTAGAAGGTGTGGTGGTATGCCTGGCAAATCCAGAAAGTTCAAGAACTCAGTTAAATAATTTACAGCTTCGTTAACATCGCTAACTGTATCGAACGATTTGTACGATACTAAGTCGCCTGGCAACGATTGCTGTATCTTGAAGTTTAAATCGTCGACGTCCACATTTTTCGCTGCCAGCCTCGCATGACTTAGAGAGTGATGTTAGGATTGTAAAATTGTATGGCTATTTTTATTTTTTGATGAAAAATGACAAACAGTTACGAAAAAATTTTTTTTCAAAAAAAAAATAAAATTTTTATGATAATCGGCTAATTAATTAAGAAGGTATAGGAGGGGGTGCTTTTACCCTTTTTGCTTGAATTTACGCCCTAAATGTTAAAATGTATAGCCTTTAGTTCCTTCAAGACTTGAAACTATTAGCGGCTGATTAATTAAGAAGACATGGGTAGGGGGAGCTTTTACCCGTTTAGCCCCCTTTACGCCCTAAATATTGGAATTTTCAAAAAATGTGTATCTATAAGTTCCTTTCAGATGTGACAGTGCCTGCATGCCAAATTTTAAGAAACCCGGTTGATTCGCTAAGTAGATATAGGGAGATGGAGTTTTTACCCCTCTTGCCCTATTTCACGTCCCAAAAAAAAAATAAAAAAAATTATAGACTATAGTTCCTTCCAGATGTTACACTATTTACCTGCCAAATTTCAAAAAAATCTGTTGATAAGTTAAGAAAATATAGGGAGCTTTTACACATTTGGCCTTATTTTACGTCCTCTAGCGATATGACTACGTGACCTATTCTCATGCCTAATCAATACACATACAAAATTTCATAAAAATCGTTCAAGCCGTTGCGGAGGAGTTCAATTACAAACACCGTGACACGAGCATTTTATATATATAGATTTAAAATAAATAAGTTTTTAATGTTATTTCCACCCTCCCCCCCATTTCTGTATTGTACATATTTTTTTAAATCACTGTTTAACATCACTGCCTTTTTTGCTGATTGATTATTAAGTTTTAATTAAATAAATGTGGTTTTTAATTGACTTCCAATGTATAAAATAAACACACGTTGCATTAATTGAGCCAAAAACTTTTTGTTACATTTTTGTTATTCACTAAAAACCACAATAAATTGAAAAAAAAATAATTGGAAAGTATATGATGTAATTTATTTTCATTATGTGTTTGTTTATTTGTAAAAAAAAGGACCTTTTTTAATTTAATATTTGTCTGGGAAAATTTAAGAACAAATCTCACGGCCGTAGTTTTCCATTAATTCAAGCAAATCGTAAATTCGATTCTGATTAAAGGCCCAACTATAATATGCAAAAGCTAAGGCAACTGTGCGTTTACATGTTAATCATATTAGAGTTTGCTAAAAACTGTAAAAATGTGAAACCGAGGTTTCGGTTTTAAAATGATTAAAACCGGTCGGCTTCGGTTCGGTTTTTGGTTTTTCTTACAAATCTTGCATATTGCTGTGTTTAACTGGTGCTCTGATAATTTTAAATGTTTCCCAGCTACAGATTTAGTTCAGACGGTTCTGTAATAAAATTTGTATAATAAAATAAGTAAAAAAAAAGGTTTAATATGCTGCCAAATTTTATTGGTAATTAATAGGCTGCGATGTCCATGCAAATGCATGTTTTTTGTCGATGGTCTAAGAACGATGTCGACCAATTATCATTTAGAATTTTCTAATTTGCATTAAAACGGCATCGATTTGTTTTTGCATATTTTAGTTTTCAATGCATTTTTTTATCATATTTTGGCATTTTTAGTGATTTTTTTTTTTTAATTTCCATACTATAAAAAAATAAACAAAAAAAAGTCAATTAAATATATAATCATTCATTCAAAGCAAATTTCGATCTACCAGGGTAAAATACCATTTGGTTTAAAAATTGATGTTTGACTATCGACGTCATCCGTCTTCAATGGCGGTGAGTGTAAAACGGCAAACCCCTCCGAAGAGATTGTGTGGTTACAATATAAACTAGTCAGGGCAACATGTCCGTGAAAAGCTGGGTTCAATTCTCAGCTCAGTCAAGAATGAAAAATTATCAACAAATTTTAATTCATTTCATGTTGTAAAATTCCTATCTTCATAAAAATAATTTCATGAAAATTAAATTCAATGAACTTAAGCCTAATTAAAATATCGAAATTTGGATTAAAAAAAAAAATTTTTTAATCTATAAATAAACTATTTTGGAGCTTTGATTAAAATACAAGATTTTTCAAGATTTCGACAAAAGAACCTATTATTATTAAGCGATGCAGCACATTCTGAGTGATTTCTTTTAAGTTTAACAATTTTTGAAACAATTTCCTTTGTTGCCGGCTGTACTGTCTAAACTTTTTTTATAAGAAGTACGAGTATTATATATAATTTGCAATTTCTTTAAGCATAAATATATTTTTAACTTTTTCAGACCGTGATGTATCGATTGTGCGGGTGGATTTCGGTCTCAATTATTTCGCTTCTATTTGACCAATGTTTAATAGACTTGCATGCATCAATTGCTCTGATTGTTCCTTATGTTTGGTCTCACATTATTCCGCAATTCGATTTACCGTTACTTGAATTATTGCAAAATTCACGTGTCGCATTTCAGTATTGACAAAATGAGCCGCCGAAGTTACATTTGTTTTCAATAGCAAAAGCACTAACCGTTAATAAATAGTGAAGTGGGCCTATTTTCACTGAACAAAATGGTAAATTTTAATGTTTCAAGCCAATTGAAGTCAGTTGATGCAATAAAAATGCGTTTTGGCTAAAAATGTTAACTTCTTTTAAATCCTTGAAGGATATTAAAATGGAAAAACCTAAGCATTGATTATTTTTCATACGCTATAGAGACTTTATCAGGCCTGTCATAGAATTCCATTCCGATCGAAAGTGGTTTTAATTCCGTATTTTGCTTCTTCAGAAAACGAAAAACGAAAAATTTTTTCGGAATGAAACCACTTTTGGTTTTCTAAGTGGAATTGATTGTTTCAGTATTTTATAACCGAAAAAACTACTTAAAACTATTTTTTATGGATAAATAAATGTTTTTTATGATATAGATTGAAGAAATAACACACTTTTGATTTATTTATTTTACTTTATATTGATTTTATAAAAAACATAATAAATTCTTTACCGTTGCGTTGCCATCTTTTTTTTCCTCACAAACCACTTTTTTCATTTCTACGCTGAACATTGTCATACTTAACACAAAAATCATATGGTTTTTATGTAAAGTTGCCATATCCAATTATAAAACCAGAGTTGTTATAAAAAAACACATTTAGCAAAATCGATCGGAATCTGAAGAAGCTATAACTAAATCGATCGGAATTGAACATACGGAATTAAAACCATTCCGATCGGAATTTGTGACATGCCTGTATATTCCAAGAATAATGACAAAATTCCCAGCAGTTTAGCGTCAGTTCTGAAAGGGTTAGAGTAAAGCTGAAAACCGGGGATTTTGGTCGGTTTTCGGTTTTAAAAACCGCGGTTTCGATTTCTATTTAAACCGAACAGCAACCCCTAAATCATATGTATCAAGCCATAATGAACTTAAGGAAACTTTTTATTTAGGTTTATGCAATTGTCATTTGTTTAAGCAAAGAGCAAAACCGGAAGCACCTTTCGTACGAAATCAAATGTTTTTATACCCACTGTGTATTACGTACACCACAATAGTGGAGAGTGTACTATACGTTTGTCTTGATGTTTGTAGCACCTTAAAATAATATTGTGTCCTAGACCCACCTTTAGAAGTAGAAATATATAAACTGCTCTAGTGCGCGAGCGCGCTGCAGACGTCTCTAAAAAAAGTTAAGCCAGTGTTTTTTTCATAGAACAAGTTAGATTAAAAACATTTTGAAGCGTTTGTGGCAGAAAGTTGGTTAGATTTTAACTTGTTAACATGTTGTGTATTTCCGACAAGTAATCAGCTGACAATAACAAGGAATAATTAAACAAGTTTGGTAATCATGGAGGAAAAACTAATTGAAGAGGTTAAAAACATACAGTATTGTATTAAAAAAGAATGCCAGTACCCATGTTCTGTAACTTTGGTGAGAACTTCTCGCATCGAAAACATATGAAACAAAATATTCCATCGTTTCTCGAAATGTGAGAAAAAAGTGTGTCTGTAACTCATGTCGAAAACTATCAAAATATGTTGTGAACGCCAGTCAAACATATCGTTGACGGCGACCAAATTTTACTAAAATTGAAAAATTTTCAACGACGGCGGCGAGAAAACAACCGTCGGCTATACCAACAAATGTAAAGTGCGATTTTAATGTTTGTTGTTTACAAAATTGCTTTAAAAACATTCGTATATTTTTCAAAAATGTAAAAAGAAAAATAATGAAACAATGAAAAAATCTGCCAAGAACAAAATACTTATATCTTCCGTGTTGATATTCATTGCATTTTGCATTTTTAATTTATTTTTTAGTGTTGAATTTTTTTCTCACCCCGTTTTCATGCGTGAGTTTATTTGACAGTTCAAAGCAGGAACTTTCTCACAAAAATTTTACAGACACACTTTTTCAGTATATTAGCGAGTGACAGATATTACTCGCCAAAAATGTTACAGACGCAGTTAAGTGAGAAAAACAGCTGTTTGTTTCAATTTATGGCATTTTTGTTTCATTTCTCACATTTCAATCTAAAAGTTTCTCGCCGCGGGAGTTACAGAACATGAGCACAGTAGCTCGTTTCTGTATTTCTCGCATCGCAAATGTTCTCATATTAAGTGTGAAACAAAAAATTTCATCGTTTCTCGATTTGTGAGAAAAAAGTGTTTCTGTATTTAAATGCGAGAACAGACAACACAGATTCTGTTTTAACTGGAATACTTCCAGTAATTAAGTGTCAAAAGCAAACGAAACGTCAACGAAAGAAATATATATAATAAAAATAAGGCTGCCAGATTTAAAGATTTATCGACATTTTGACGATTTTTTTTGTTCCAAAATTGGCAAAGTGAAAATTTGCTGATTTTTTTCTAGTGACGATACAGTCTTTGAAATAAAACAATGTTAAATAGTTTTATATGTGTGTGTATTAGGTATCACAGAAAACCGATATCTTTAAAAACAAGGCAGATTAAAAAATGTATCGGCAAAAGCAAAATTTCGAACGGAAACTGTTTAATTTTTATTTGCTTGGATTATTTAATACATTTGTTTGTGTGATCAAAAGATTAAACTATTACCCCATTTTTCAGTCAATGCACTTTAGGAAATGTTTGCCTTTTACTTTGTCCAAAAGTGTTTATTTTATTTCAATATGATATCTTGTCACTCCTTTGTGTGATTTCTGCAGGGAAAATTAACAATCTGAAATTTTAAACTCTTATCGGATTAAGGAAAATAAAATAAATAATTTTATTTAATTTTTTTTTATTATGTATGTATAAAATATGTATTTTACCCATGAACTTAATGTTTTTTTTTTTTTTTGGTTATGTGTTTATATGATAAAAATTTGTGATTATATGATAAAAATCGAACAAAATTCGTCAAAATTAATTTTAAATTGTCCGAAAAAAATAGACGATTTTTTTATTTTTTCTTAGGATATTGACGTTTTTTTCACAAATTTATCTGGCAGCACTGCATAAAACAAACACAATGAAAGGCTAAAAAATTTTAATAACAAAATATAACAATTGTGTTTTATATACTTATTTTCATCATTTAAATTCTTTCTTTTAAAATAAAATAAAATAATACATATTCTTGTGTACATACATAATTTGGGCTCCATTTTTTTAAATTTTTTTTTCTCGCATCAATTTCAAATATGACTTATTTTGACAGTTCTTGTGAGAAACTTTTTGCAAAATATTGTTACAGAAACACTTGTTCTCACATCCTTCCAATAATTGCTGGAAAATTATTTAAATGACAGATAATTCTCGCAAAGTAAAAGTACAGAAACACTTATGTGAGAAAAACCATTTTTTGTTTCATATTGCACTGTTTTTGTCATAATTCACTTGTTTCATGCGGGAAATTTTACGATGCGAGAAATACAGAAACGGGCTACAGGACTACAAAAGAAAAGAAAAACCGAAGCTTGGAATTCTGTGAGCAAAGTTTTAATCATTCCAGGTACCAGCTGACAGAAATGGCATTTATAATGCGCGTTGTGTAACTTGTAATTTTTCGTGCGCTTAAGTTCTTAAACGTTTTCTACTTTTACGATGGCCATCCGTCCGTCCGGCTGGCTGAAATTTATACCTTGATCGCAAAGCACATGTCGCAATTTTAGATACAATTTCATGAAATTTGCTATATATGTAGGTTCTAATTATCACAAGGACCAAGACTATTGAAATTGGGGAGAATTGGTTCATAATTTCACAAACCCCCATCCTAAAATGACTTTAAGGAAAACAAATCGCATATAGATGACGATATCTAAATAATACCCGCCACAAAGAACTTTTACATGACATAATTTTGTTCTTGCGGGTCTATTATAACCCACGTGTCCCAAATAGGGTACACTTTCGAAAATTTTTTATTTAATACTGTGGTATAGTTTATCATAAAGTCGGGCTTGACCGACTATACTTTCTTACTTATATGATTTTTTTAAATGCATTAAAGAGACTTTATATTAATTTTTGACAGTAGCTTAAGCAAGCTCATATACATATGGGGGATTTCATGTCAAGTGGCCCAACTTTTGAAATCGATGTCTTCCGATTTGGAAGACAAAAGTTTCTGAGTTAAAAAGTTTCTGAGTTAGAGGGGGTCAAAATTTGACATTTTGGCCAAGCCGGTGTTCTTTCTCATCCATGTAACTTATTATCTATTGGTGTTAGAAAAATTTGTCGCAAACAAATTTGTGTCTAAACTTCTATCCAATAAGACTAACCTTGGTGCAAATTTCATCCTAATCGGAAGACATCGATTTCAAAAGTTGGGTCACTTGACATGAAATCCCCCATATATATAATAGTTGGGTTTGTGGTTGGATCTTGCCTAATCTTATTGGCAATTCTTTACTTTATTTTTGTAATAATCGAAAATGATTTCATTCTACCCTGATTTGCAGTTTGAAAGATATGAAAATCGTAAGAGATTTATACCCGATTTGGTTACAGGCTTAAGCCAATAAAGTGAATGGGCTTAATGTGCTGGTTAACTAATGTGAACTTTAACTTTTTTTACATAAGGCGGTTTAACTTGAACTTTTTAATATCTTCGTGCAAAATTCATTTTAAAAGTCGTTTTAAAGGTCTTGCGGGAACTTCTAAAATCCCTCAAAGTAGAAGTGATTAGGTGAGGCCTTAGTTCAATGGCACGCTTGTAAAATTGAGATAAGCTGAGAATGCGATAACAAAATAATTCTTACTAGAAGTCCTGTTTAGTCCTTTTTTTAACCCGCTAAGGTTTTAAACTGATTTAGCTAGAACATTAAACTTATTTATATTTATATGTACACAGTATTAATGTTTGTAAATCTTTTAAGTATTTTGGACAAACTTCTTCTACTGTTCATCTAAGTGAGTAACTGATTAATGCAGCAGTTGTTATGTGTTTCATGGTTATAATTCTTATGTAAATATTGATTACATTAAAACCAAGGCGAATTTACTTTAGGTGGCGGCGAGACTACAACAAGTCAACAACAGAAAAAACAACAGGGTTTTTTATTGTTGCTTTAGTTGTTCGGTATGTCAAAAAACGTAAACAAGGCGAATTCAATTGTAAACAACTTGTGACATTTCTCTACATAAGTATGAAAAAAGTTGTCTACAGCACATGTTTACAAAAGTTATTTCATGATCATTTTATTATTTATGTTAAAAATTATTGTTTCTTTTGTGGTGTAAATATAATAAATTATTAAAATACAATTTTCTTCAACACCCGCTGTCAACATGGGACACAAAATGAACCAGATAGCGCAAACAATTCTTACACTAAATATGCAGCCATAACAGAGGTTGATTTTTTTGGTGAAGCCTCTGAGTTGGGCTTGTTTAATAAACTTGAGCTTGTGAATAAAAAATCTGGTGTTTCGATACCAGTGAACGTGATCACTTAGTGGGATGGATTCGCGGAGTTCACTATTTATCAAAGGTGGCTCATTGGGCTGTAGCTTATTTGTGCTACAAAGTAGCATCTTCAGACATTATGTAGTCACTTTAGGTAAGTTTCTTATTACATGATGCCAATGGTTTCATTATAATTTGGATATATTTCAGGTGGGACCACCGTTTCAATAAGATACTTGGTTCAACAGGGCCACATCATGGCAATACCCATTAGAGAGGAATTTGTGCTCATACATGAAGAGCAGAAAGCCCTCAGGGCTGCTATTAAGGCAGAAAAAGAACAACAGCAGACCTAAAAAATAATTGATTTTCTGATTTACAATGCAAATTATAAGTTGTGTTAGAAAAGTTTGCAGTGTGTTTTAATAAAATAAAAAAGTTTTTTCAACATGAAGTCAAGAAATATTTCCAACACTCATCATCTTGATTTTGTCCAAGCAATATAAACATGATGTTACAAACAGAATGTGTTGCAGGAGTTTACAATTTTTAAAGATGGAGATGGTTGTCTATAAGTCCCAATTCATACGTTGCAAGTATTATTACTTATCACATTTTCTTCTTTGAATCAGCATCGGCATAAAACACTTTTATTTTTTATAATAATAAATATTTCAATTTGACAGTTTTTTTAAATTGAGTTTTCAACAACTTCTGTTTACTATGAAAACATAAACAACTTCTGAGATTTCTCTACATAATTATGGGGAGAAAATGTAAACAACTTTTGACATTTCTCTACCCAATTATGCAAGAAAAAAGTAGCACAGCTGTGTTTTCAACGCCACCTGAAAATGAATTCGCCTTGATTAAAACAATAAAAAGCCATAAATATATAACGGTGTTTGGTGAAAATAACTCCTTTTTTGTAAATATACTAAATTTGCTTAACCCGGCGCGCTTTGCTATCGCCATTGAAATAAGATAAGTAAAATTTTTTTTAAACAGATCACGGGTATCGATAACGATGCAATTTGTAGCAAATAAGGCTACTGCTACTATTATTTACTATTATTATTAATTCCATTAGACATAGGGCTTCTACAATCAAATTCCAGCTAATTTTTTCATTACAAATTAATTTCATTTCATCAAAAGATTTGGTTACTTTCTTTAGTTAATTTAAAATTGTTCTACGCCATGTACTTTTTGGACGATCGGAGCGCCGACTTCCTTAGGGATTTCATTCGAAGGCGGCTCTCGTAACGCTGCCAAAAGGTTTGCGGAGAGTATGTCCTATCCATCTCCATTATTTCTTGTTAATTCTGGAACTATTGGTTCTTTCTATGTTAGCATAGAAAGAACCAGATATTAAGACATTAAAATTGTCCTTTTATGTGAGATTCCGCGCTCACTTTTCCACTTCAACTCGCTTTTTAACAGATGTTTTGTATTGATAACTAATTTATTTGTTCCAAATTTGGAAAATATTACTGCAACCGTTCTCTAGATTTTCTGCAATTTTTTTCGTCTTTGTGTGGGAGGTGCCACGCCTGATATTTTAATTGGGCCCAGTTTTTAACGGATGTTGTGTGATTAATATCTAAGCTTTTTGTAAAAGATTTGAATACTTCTACTGTTACCGGTCTGCAGACATATAGAAATCTAAATTGCCTTTGTGTGGGAGGTGCTATTCCCACTTCTCTAAGCCAGAAAACTTTTTGACAGATGTTTTGTTTTTATAACCAAAAGTTTTGTTCTACATTTGGAAAGTTTTACTTAAACCGTTCTCCCGATATACTTTAATTTATATTGTCTTTGTAAAGAATTGCCGCATTTGGGCGAATGATAATCCAAGAGTGATTGTCGAAAAACAAATGCACCCACAGAGAGTGACTGTTTTATGCGGTTAATGGGCTGGTGGCATCTTCGGGTCGTATTTTTTCCAAAACAGGTCGGTCAGACAATTTCACGTGGTGGCGATGAGATAAAACAATAACTCGATAATTCGAGGATGAGATAATTCGGCACATAACTGCATAGAACCTCAATTATGCCTCAGCATCATCGAAAATTTGGACCATCGGATGGTGGTGTGCCGCGGAGGTCGCGGCGGCCATTTGGCCGATATTTTATTCCATGCATAATTGAACCATACCAACATTATCATAATAAAAAGAAATGACAATAATTTCCCAAAAAATTTGTGTTTTACTCAAAATCAACATCGGCCCTTAAAATTTAACCATATTGTCTATATATTAATTTAACTATATTGTCTTTGTAAGAGAGGTGTCACGCCCACTGCCCTTTTTTTTTATATACTATTCTATATTGATAACCAAGTTATTTGGTTTAAATTTTAAAACTTTAACTGCAACACTAACAAATTGCCTTGTAAATATTAAACAAAGATACAAACAAACCCATTTTCATTTATATACTCATATATAATAATTTTATATGCTTTTTATTAACTAATTTAAAATGAATTAAATAAATAATATAGATTTAATTTTTACTCGTACTAAATTATTTTTACACAATTTCCTTTTTCTCTCAACAATAAGTTTCAAAAGAATTGAATGGTTTAAATTTATGCCTAAAGCTTTTATCCTTAAGTGAAGGAAAATTTTAATATGTTGCTTGTAAAATTTATTTAAAATAAATTTAAATTTATCGATTAAATCCGTTCTATCTGAAAAATTGCATTAGAAGAACGAAAACAATAATTTATTTTCTATAACTACTGCTACCAGAAATATTCTAAAGCAGTAGCAAAAGCAAGAAAATGGTTTTGGGCGGTCCGGCTACTCTCAGTTGAAATGGTTGGCCACACTTCAGTAATTGTGGCAAAATATACTTAAATATAATATCGTCATCTATACTAATTATTATAAAGCTGAAAACCTTCTATGTTGCTATGTTAATATGCTTGTATGTTCGATGAGGTAATCTCCGGAACTGCACTTCCATTGTTTCATTTAAAGGCGGCTCTCGTTAAGCTGCCAATAGGTTTACTGAGAGTATGTCCTACTCATCTTCATTTTCTTTTTGTTATTTGACGAACAATTGGTTTTTATTTTTGTTAGCATCCGGAGCCCTGTGTTTGTGATTTTATTTGACCAAAATATTTGACATATCGTTGGTTGATTATTTATATGTCGTATGTGGATTTTTTGCTGTTTTGAGTGTACATCGATTCCTTAGGTTTTCCGACCTGATCTTTCATTTGGCGTAATCAGTTTTTCGATACCTCATACGTTTTTCGAGACATGGAGTGTTGAGTTTGTCGTATGTGGTAAATGCTGAAGCAATGTTCAAATTAAATGTGTTCAAAATCAATTTACTCGAAACTATCGGAATCCACATACGACAATTAAATTATCAGCCGACGATATGTATTATTCTACACTTGTTTATAAATTCTTGGAGTCTTTGTCCCTCCTGATATTAAGACATTAAAATTGTCATTTTATGTGAGGCGAACCCTCATTTACTTAGAAAATATTATTTAAGGAATTGTTTCCGTACTCAAGAGAAAAACAAAGCCATTTTAAAGTGAGTACGTTGCTCACCCTCTATTTCGCCTCCAGTCTATCTGTGCGCTCGACCATTTCCTGACCGAATGTGAAAGTGACTTTTGCCTTTGCTACATCTTATCAGCTAAATAGCTGAACTGATTTTGATGAAATGGGAAATAAAGGCTCTTTTAACTAGGACCAAGAGGGGGACATAGGGAGAATTACTGCCTCTCCGAAAATATCTATCCAATTTTGATGAAATTTTAATCATACATAGATCAGCGTATATAAAACACACAGGGTTTTTATTTTTCAAAGCTGGGATAAATTTTTTTTTTTTTTTTTGTGAAATTTAAAACAGATGTTGATCGATCTACATAAAATAAAACACACAGGCTTTACATTTTTTTTAAACCTCGGGCATCGCCGCTGGCACGTCTAGTAATAATGGATGATTCATCGTTAGGTTTGATTTTCAATATGCTTTTTCTCACAGATAACGTGTGACTTATATCAAACTGTTTGTAATTTTTGTTCAGTATCGTTTGGCAAGTCATCATTGAAAACTTCATTCCACAATAGCGTCTTTAAATTGTTCAGCTGTATTACG
The DNA here is from genome assembly GCA_943735925.1 of Pollenia amentaria. Classification (NCBI taxonomy): domain Eukaryota; kingdom Metazoa; phylum Arthropoda; class Insecta; order Diptera; family Polleniidae; genus Pollenia; species Pollenia amentaria. Next base: position 218,982,079 of record OX031006.1, on the reverse strand, counting down.
AAAATTAGCATTCTGTAAGAAATGCTTTTCATGTGATTCGAGTAAATTACGGTGCGCATAGTCGAGCTACTGAAACCACTATGGATAACACCGTTCGCAAATTTAAGTCCCAGTTTGCAGTAGTGGATGTCACTCGACCGGTTAGACCACATTCAGCACTAAGTGAAGTAAATATAGCAGCTGAAGAAACGTTTGGTCGCCGTTCTCAGCAGCTTGGAATGTCGTATTCGACAACTTGGCATATTTACGTAAGGATCTCGGCCTTAAAGCGTATAAAATTCAACTTGCGCAAGAACTGAAGCCTGAAAAACACAATGGGCTCTGAGAAAACTCAATGAAAATCCAGTGTTTTATCGTGAAATTTTATTCAGTGATGAAGCACATTTCTGGCTTAATGGTTACGTTAACAAACAAAATTGGCGTATTTGGGCTGATCAGCAACCCGAAGAGTACAAAGAGCTACAATCCATTTAAAAACAACGGTATGGTGTGGTTTATGGACTGGTGGAATTATTGGTGCATATTTCTTTAAAAATGAGGAAAATCTGAATGTTACCGTCAATGGTAACCGTTGTGGCACCATGTTAACGGTATCTGTGCTTCCTGAAATTCAAGCACATGGCCTCGGTTAGCTCTAGTTTCAACAAGACGGCGATACGAGCCATAAAGCGCGTGAAACAATTAATTTCACGTTTTTCTACGGTAAATTAGCCACCTAGATCGTTCGGTATCACTCCTTCGGACTAATTTCTCTGGGGATATGTAAAGTCTGATGTCTTCACGAAAAAGCCAGCTACGATTGACAGTTTGAAAGTCAAAATTACTCGTGTTATACCAGTTGCTATGCTCGAACGCGTCGTCCAAAATTGGACCTTCCGAACGGACCACCTCAAACATAGTCAATGATATAAAAAAAAGTAAAAGGCATAAATTGTTCTTTTAACCGATAATAAAAATTGTAATTGCCTTTTAAAGTTTATGTGTTTTATTTTACATTGTAAATAAAACCTCACGATGAATTACCCGATATATTTACTTGCCCTGGTGATCATTCATAAGAATACAAACAACATTTTTTTAAGGGTGTTACATGTTAAGGGTTGATGTTGATTTCGAATAAAACACAAATTATTCAGGAAATTATTGTAATTTCTTTTTATTTTGATAATATTGGTATGGTTCAATTATGTATGGAACAAAATATCGGCCAAATAGCCGCCGCCACCTCGGCGGCACACCTCCATCCGATGGTCCAAATTTTCGATGACGTTGAGGCATAATTGAGGTTCTATGCCGTTAATGCGCCGAATTATCTCATCCCTTAGCTCTTGAATTGTTGCTGGCTTATCGACGTACACCTTTTCTTTCAAATAACCCCAAAGAAAGAAGCCCAACGGTGTCAAATCACTTGATCTTGGCGGCCAATTGACATCGCCACCACGTGAGATAACACGGCCATTGGATTTGTCGCGCAAAAGAGCCATTGTTTTGTTAGCTGTGTGGCAAGTGGCACCGTCCTGTTGAAACCACATATCGTCCAGATCCATATCTTCCAATCCGGGCCATAAAAAGTTCGTTATCATCTTACGATAGCGAACACCATTCACAGTAACTGCCTGACCGGCCTCATTTTGGAAAAAATACGGCCCGGCCCGATGATGCCGCCAGCCCATAAACCGCAACAAACGGTCACTCTTTGTGGGTGCATTGGTTGTTCCACAATCACTCTCGGATTATCATTCGCCCAAATGCGGCAATTTTAGTGTAGGATTTAGTGTAGGAATAATACAAAAAAAAAAAAAAAAAAATTCTGCTTGTAGACGAATCCACCGAGGTTGATTATGCTGACTAAAAAAAATCACGATGGTACACAAAATGCATTTTGATTTGAACGCCCATTTTCATAATAAGCCTGAATAGCTTTAACGCGTTGCTCGATTGTGTATCTTTCCATGGTTCAAATTGAGTAAGTCTGAAATTGAGAAATGTCAAATGAAATGCTGAAAAAAACTTGATGTTTAGGTGTGGTTCACATTCAACATCGGCCCTTAAAATTAACCACCCGTTATAAGAATTTTAACGACAGAAATAAGACTACCATATTTTTATGCGGTGCGTACTTGAGAAATATACCTTGTTAAAAGAACTTTATAAAAAAATAACAAAATATGTTAGTGTATATTTTGTTGCTTTTTTAAGTTCTGAATATATTCGCATGATTCGTGTATTAAAAAATTTATTATATCTTAAAAGATAAAGTATAGTTGTTTTATTTTATCGTAAATATAAATAACAGTTTTCATTAAACATTGTTGAAGAAACTGCAGTCGAAACCAAAAACTGTCGAACAAAAAAAAAAAAATTTGTGAACAACTTTTCGCTTTTTAAGTTGGTTTGACAGCGACTGTTTACATTTGATGAATCAGCATAAAAGCAACAGTTTGTTTTTTTTGCCATTGACAGATGAAGAAGTGGAAGAAATGGCAGTTTTTCAACTTTGACAGCAGCTTTTTAAACACTGATTTTAAAGAACAGTGATTTTAAAATCAAGTTCACATATCATGATGCGCCTTAAAAATCGCGTGATCGCTCATCTCTAATATGGGTACTTCCAAAGGAGGGTCTACTTTTTGTCACGTTACGCCACTAAGCCTTTTAAGTTGTTTCTCAAAGAATTATTTAATTAATTTGTTTATGGTTTAAAGCGCAATTTATTGGGTCTAAAATACAAGATTAATTGCTTAGTGGCGTAACGTGTCACTTCTCTGGAAATGCCCATATACTTACATATTTATAGTCCTGCGAAGTGCACTAACACACAATTTAGGCTGGTAATCAATAAAACTTGGTAAATGAATAAAAACTTTAACCAGAGAAGGAGTAGTAAAAGTTTTAAAGTTGGCAAGAATCATTCGTTTAGTACTCTTCTTTCATTTCATTACTTTCTAGAACACTTTAATTAACTTAAAAACTTTTAACTTTGGCTGAATTTTCATTTGATACAAATTTAAATTAATAATTAAATTCTCTTTTCTTTTTTAGGTTAGTTAACATAAAAATTGTACGTTGTAAGTATTAAATTATTTAAGAAATATATAATGCAATTAAATTTGATTATTGGCATACAGTATATTAAAGATATTAGCACGAGCAGATCTTAACAAGAAAGTTAGTTTAGAAAAAAATTACATAAAAATTGATTTAGTTTTCCATAGATCAAGCCTTAACCACGCAAATAGCTTAAGCGACGTAATTTTTAATAAAAGTTTGTTTTTAATATATAACAAATTGGCAACACTTTCATTACCTTTCCAATTTTTATGATCACACAAGATGCCGTTACAATATTACAACAAAAACAATTTTAGCTTAAGTGCACTTAGAGAAAAAAAATTTTTTTAATATGGTCACCTCCAAAAAAATGGTTTTAACGAAAAGTTTTAAACATATTATGGTTAATTTAACCATATTATTGTCAACAACAGCCATATTATGGTGAAATTAGTCCTCCAATAAGAAGCCACAGCTCTATTATGGTTGCATCTAAACAATTTAATCGTTTTTTTTTTTTAGAAACTTTTCAAAATTTTTTGGGGGAATTATGGGATTTTAATTTTCAGACAAAAGAAATCATTGTCATTTGAATAGCTAAGTTCAGAAAGGGAACTACTTCAAAACATTCATTTTGAGATAATCAATTAAAACTGTATAATTATTTACGAATAATAACAAATACAAGTTTTATGATGTGAGCTCCCAGAGGGTGAACAGACTTTTATTAAAAGTTGTCTTATAATGGGTGATTCAAGTAGAGATACTTTTTTCAATCGCCTTTTTTTTTTGACAGATCACGTGTTAGTCGTGTCCTGCTGTCATGTTATTTTTGTTTAGTATTATTTGGCACTTCATAATGGAAAGACTTAAGCCTGAACAACGTTTACAAATCGTTCAACTTTATTACGAAAATTTACGTTCTGTGAGGAATGTGTTTCGTGCACTTCGTTCAACTTATGGTCAACATAACCGGCCTACTGAGCGTAATATTCGCAACACCATCACCCATTTTGAGACCCAGCATTCATTTTTGGATAATATTCGACCGAATAAACCACGTCCAGCACGCTGTGAAGAACATATAGCGGCCGTAGCTGAGAGTGTACACGAAGACCGTGGAGAGTCGATTCGGCGCCGTTCGCAGCAACTCGGACTGACATATGGAACGACTTGGCGCATTTTACGTCGAGATCTTAAATTGAGAGCGTACAAAATACAGCTTGTGCAACAACTAAAGCTGCTTGACCTTCCCAAGTGACATATCTTCGCTCTATGGGCTCTTGAAAAGTTCCAAGAATATCCGACGTTTTTGAGGCAAATTTTGTTCAGCGATGAGGCCCATTTCTGGCTCAATGGGTATGTAAGCAAACCAAATTACCGCATTTTGGACGAAGAGCAACCTGAAGAGATTCAAGAGCTGCCACTTCATCCAGAAAAAACAACGGTTTGGTGTGGTTTATGGGCGGGTGGAATCGTCGGTACATATTTCTTTAAAAATGATGCCGGTGCGAACGTAACCGTCAATGGCGACCGTTATCGTGCCATTATAACCGACTATTTGATCCCTGAAATTTAAGCTCGTGTTCTCGGCGGCATTTGGTTTCAGCAAGACGGCGCCACTTCCCACACATCGCATCAATCAATGGATTTATTGAGAGAACACTTCGGTGAGCACATAATTTTACGTTTTGGGCCGGTCGATTGGCCACTAAGATCGTGTGATATCACACCGTTAGACTTTTTCTTGTGGGAATATGTAAATTCTAAAGTTTATGCGCACAAACCCGCTTCGATTCAGGCCTTGGAGGAAAACATCACGCGTGTCATTCGCCAGTTACCAGTCTAAATGCTCGAACGGGTCATTGAAAATTGGACTCAACGGATGGACCATCTGCGACGTAGCAACGGCCAACATTTGATAGACATAATCTTCAAAAAATAAATGCCAAAGAATGTTCTTTGAAATGGTAAATTTAGTTTGAATTTTCTGTGTTTTTTTTTTCTTTATAAAAGTAGGGAGCCTCGAAAAGGATCACGCTTTATGGCACTTTTTACACTGGTTTCTTATCAATTCTCGAAAAAGGTACATGAAGTAAACACTTAATAGCAATATAATTCAAAGAACAAATACAAGATTCATTAATTACATTAGCAAAATGCTGTTTTTTTGATTTTGATAATCATTTTAATAAAATATTGGATGTCGTCAAATTTTTTTAATGTTAAATATATCTAAAACTAGGATTATGAAATTTGGTAATGCAACAATTGGTATAAGAGGAATGGAAATAGAGACGGTAGGAAGAATGAAAATTTTGGGCATCACATTAGATAATAAACTGGATTTTTCGTGTCATATAGATAAAATCTATGCCAGAATATGTTTCACACTTCGCCGATTATACAGCCTAAATGTTAACCTGCCATATCATGTCAGATGCAGGGTGGCTCATGCATTATTATTATCTCCAATTTCTTACTGTATGGAAATATTTTTGTGTACAACTTCTGCTAATGTGAGTAAGGTCAAAATTTTAATAAACAAGATTGTACGCTTTGTCTTTGGCATAAAATACTATAATCATAATCAACGAAGTTATACTCATATTTCGCAGTATGTTGAGCGTTTCCTTTAATGCCCTTTCAAAAATTTTGTAATTCTAAAATATCTGTTGACATTTTACAAGATTATAAAAACTTCCACACCACAATTCTTACTTCAGATTTTTAAATTCATACATTCTACTAGGAATATGCAGATTTTTATTCCTAGAATATATAATTCTTTGTTTGAAAGATCATTCTTGATGAAGACTGCGCGTATATGGAATAATTTACCAAATGATTTACGATCATTTTCATTTTCTTATAATGTATATCGCAAAAAGTTAACTGAATATATTAATCAAAATAACTAATAATACATCATACATATATGTTCAATCGTTGATTTGGATCTATATTCACTTTTTTCGTATTCATTTTGTTAATGTTATAAATTTGGGGCTGTTTAGTTAGGTTAGTTATAAAAAGATATATATATATGTACTTAATTATTATATAAATTAATTGGGTTACTATGAAAAAAAGGAAACAACTTTGAATATCATGTGTAATATATATTTGGCCATTGAAGGCTTCTTCATTACACAATTTAATAAAAAACAAACAAAAAAAAATATTGTGTTACTGATTAGAATTGGCTTAAATATTAAACTATTCATAAGAATCATCCCCTTCTGCTTCAGTCTTAGGCCACTAAAGCAGTTCCTTATAAAAATAATCGTGTTCATCGGGAATTTATTGTTGAACTTTATTCACATCTTTGATGTTCTTTTCTTTAATAGCTATTTTAACTGTATAAATAGCCATTGCAATTCAAATGCATATTACTTTAAATAATAAAATTAGGAGATATTATAAAATCTGTTCAACGATATAACGAAACTGAATAGTACATTTGAACCTCGGTTATCTGGGCCTCTATTAACCGGTTACATCTACTACCCAGCATGCTACTGGGTTTCATTTACAACCTCTATGATCCGTGAGTTTACCTCTTTTATCTGTGCTTCTTTTTTTATACCTCTATTAACCGTTCTTCACCTTTATTATCCGTGCAACAACAATAAGATTTTTTCTCTTCGAATCAAAAACACATAAGCATAATTCAAATTTGGTGATTCCCATCTTTTTGTTATACATGCACTTATGTTTATATTACATACAAATACATACATGCATACATATGTAGAACGTACTATACCTTTGTAAAATGAAGACTAACATTTTAAGTTAAAAAAATTTAATTTTTGTATTTTCATACTACATCGATTAACCGTATATTTCGTTAATCTGTGCGTAGTCCGGTCCCGAGCGAGCCGGATGATCGAGGTTCAACTGTATATGAAATCCAAAAAATTATCGATTAAGTGCAGAAGGGAGTCTACTGCTGAAGATGTTCCCTTTTTATTATTTCTCATCTTTTTCTTAGTGCACTCATTAAATAGAGCATATTCGAATCTATAGGAAGACATTTTTAATTCATTTTGACCAAAATGTCAGTAGTTCCCTCTTTGCACTTGGCGATTCATTTGTCTTTAGCCGTGTATTTTTATTTGGTTTTATTTTTTTATATTCATATATTTGCCCATTTGATCACCGTGTAGGATATTAGGCAAAAGCCTGACATCATACAAAACTTTCTCATAACAGAGTATTATGCACCAGTATAAAGTATGTGCGTATGAATTCCAATCTGTATTTGTTTAAAGTATTGGTATACAAATACAGTCGCACTTAAACACACGACTCAAGGGATTTAAAATTCCTGTTACAATAATGTTTCCGTTTAATGCATGTTTACGGATACAATGAGCACAGCAACAGAATTTTTAGTTTCTTCTTTCCCTGCTCTGCTCTCTGCAGAACAAAACGTTTCTTGCAACTGAAATTACAACTATAGATGAAGGAATCCAAAGCAAAATAAAGCGAGTTGAAGTGGTACGAGAAGTAGAAAAAGGAAGAGAAGGGTTTACTTGATGGTGTCATATTATTGCATAATAACAAAATCTAGGATACAGCAAAAGTCCTTCAAGTAATATTTATGTGTGTGTAGGTGTGTGTAAGTGCTTATAATGTCTGTTTTTCTGTCATTTTTGTTGTTTAGTTTTTCGACTTTCGATATGACTACAACAGAATCACATGGACGTATACATTTTTTCAAAAAGGTAGAGAAAACCCGAAAGACTGACAGTTAAATTTGTATGTCGAAGCAAATGACACAGATACAATTAATGCAGGACTGAAAAAGTGGTTGGTGCCCGTAAATCGAGACGAGGGTTAAGGCATGTTTCACATCAAATTACTACTGTTATAAACATCACTTTACATGCAAAACAAAATAATGTCTTGTCATCCTCTTCATCCTGTATTGGGAACATTTTATGAAGTGTTACATGGTGATTATGGTTTCTTTCGTTTTAGTTTTTTCAATTTTATTTGGTTTTCAATTTTATTTTAAGTATCTTTAAATTCCTAAGTAGCATAGATTTTTTGCATTTATATTGTTGTTCTCATTACTGCTGTTTTTTGCTAGATGTGGCAGGTGCTAGTGTCCAAGTGTTAATAAACTTTTTAGGCGCTGAGAAATGTGGCCCCAGGAAATATGGCCCCAAAAAGAAAATGAAATTTGACCCCAATTTAAGGACTATTTTTCATAATTCAATATGTCCAATTTATTGTTATTAAAATATCACCCAAAAAAAATGTAAAATAGCCCTAAAACTAAAATATTCCCCTAAATTTGGGATAATTCTTTTCATGAAATATCACCTTAAGTGTTTTAATGAATTTTTACACCAAAAAATTAAACACAAAGAAAGTTATATTTGAAAGTTGGGGCTGCCAGCAAAATAACCCTAAGCAAAATCGCCCTAAGCGATGTGTGAAAAATTTCCCGAAAGAAAAATATCCCAAGATAAACGAAAAATGTACCTTAAAAAATAATGGAAATTATATCCAAAAAATGGTGGAAAAAAAGCCCAAAAAATAATGAAAAATTTTATTTTCATATTTTTATTTTATAATTCTTTTCAAGTAGTAATTCTTTGAAGTAGTTATTTCGGTTGGGGTAATATGCCCGAAACTTAAAATCCGAAATCGAACATCCTGAGTTTCAAAATCCCGCATCACTAACTTGAACTTCTCTGCATAGACGGCCTTAAGCCGGGCACACAGCTAAATTTAGCAACTTAAGTTAGCGAAGCCGGTTTGTTATGCCATTGATAAGTAATTTTTGCGTCCGGCCAGAGGTCGACCATGCAGAGAAGATTTGAGTGGGAAACAGATTAGTCGCTGTAGTACAACGTTACGAATAGCGCAGCAAGCTGTGAAAAGTTAAAAACGCCAGTTTGAAAATAGTGTCAATAGAATACGTTGTTGTAGTAGTCATTGCAGTTGAAGTTGAAGCGCAAAGTTCGAAATGTTGAACTTTGTTGTGCTATTCGTCAGCATCAGCTACTACCACAACTACATTAATCTGTTCGAGGCCTTAGTAAGATAGTAAAAGTGAATTTTTACCCGAAAATACAAAAAAAAGGTTAATATTTCTTATGCAAAATCACCCGAAATTTGTATAGAAAAATGTTAGGATATTTTTCACACATTGATTTGGGCGATTTGACACATTGATTTTGGTAATTTTGCTATCAGCCGAAATTTGGGTAGGGGCCATAACGAGCCTTTGCTGCAATGAGTGCTGTTCATCGCCATATCGTTTCTTCATATTGTGTAGAAATTTCATACAAATATCTTATATACTCAACTTTAGAGAGAAGAATTAAATTTTAAGGTGCTAGAAAATTCAAATTTGAGTTATGATTAGAGTTTGTTCCCGGGATTTCTCGTCCCGGAAATTCCCGGGATTTTCAGTTGTTTTCCATTCCCGCTTTGAAAATTTTGGAAAAAATTTTTTTTTAAAACTAGTAAATTTATGTCAGACTTTTTTTTTTTTTTTTTTTTTTTTTTCGTTATTTATTTATTGAATCTTCATATATTTAATATGAACTAACAATAATTTATCAAATCTTAACCTAATACTTTATTTATGTCCTGCCAGTGCCAGACAAAAATTTTCTTCATCACGGGCGGGTTCTGTTCACTTATATAGGTGTTTATCTCTCATCTAGTTGGGTAAGTGCTGCAGTGTCTCTTCTCTTTAAGCGAGTGTGGCCGCCATGATTTAAAATATTTCGAGCTAAAGGATTTGGGTGTTGTTCAAGTCTTTTTAAATATTTTACTGCATATTTTGTAATCATAGTTTTTACTAATGGCACGTTGAGATCCTTATGAATGTTTGAGTTTTTAACATACCAGGGGGCGGCTGTGATTATACGAAGAAGTTTATTTTGGCGCCTTTGAATTTTTTCGATATTAGAGGCCGAGGCAGTGCCCCATAGTTGAATACCGTAGCACCAGATAGGCTTTAAGATAGAGTTGTAAAGTAGAAGCTTGCAATCGAGTCTAAGAACAGAATTTCTTCCAATAAGCCAATGAATTTGGATGGCTTTTAGTTTCATTTGAGTTAATTTTGCCTCTATATGGCATTTCCACGTTAATCGCCGATCCAGATGTATACCGAGATATTTTACATGCGAATGTTGAGGAATAATTTGATTATTGATTGTAATAGGGGGGCAAGATTCCCGGCGTAGGGTGAATGTTATATGTACGCATTTTTGCTCATTGACCATTATCCTCCATTGTCTTAGCCATATTTCTAGTTGAAATATATGATGCTGTAGGTAACGAGATGCTTCATAACGGTTTTCGTGGACGCTTAGAAAAGCTGTGTCGTCTGCAAATGTTGAAGTTTGGGTGTAGTTGTTTGTTGGCATGTCCGAAGTATAAATTAAGTATAATAGAGGGCCCAGGATGCTGCCCTGTGGGACTCCAGCGCCAATCGGCTGAGGTGAACTTAAGAAATTTCCTTCTTTAATAATAAATTGACGACCGACTAAGTAGCTTTCTAACAGTTTGTGTGTGTTTGCTGGTAAATTTTGCTTCAATTTGTGTAATAAGCCTTCATGCCAGACTTTGTCAAAAGCTTGCGAAACATCGATGAAGAGTGCTGAGCAATATTTTTTTTCTTCAAATGTTTTTCTTATGACATTTACTATTCGATGAGTTTGTTCAATTGTGCTGTGTTTTCTTCTAAATCCGAATTGATGGTTTGGAATACATCTATTTTCACTTAAAATCGGTGTTAATTTTGAAACTAATAATTTCTCAAATAGCTTTGACATATTTGATAATAAGCTAATAGGCCTATAAGACTCAACTTTCGTATGATCTTTACCTGGCTTTGGTATCATGGTAACTAAGGAAACCTTCCATTTTTGAGGAAAGTATTCAAGGCGTAAAATAGCATTAAAAATAAAAAGAATAATTTTCTTTGCTACGCGAGGTAGCTCTATTAGCATTTTATTGCTGATCTTATCAATGCCAGGTGCCTTCTTAGTGTTTAAGTCACATATAACCTTTTCGATTTCTCTCATCTCAAATCTTAGGGGAATAGCTGCTCTAGCAGCAACAGGTGGTAAATCGACCGCAAAATTGTGAGATATATTAGGTGTAAATACGTTTTTCAAGTGACTTAAAAACAGATTTCTTTTTTCAACATCATTTCTTGCCCAACTTCCATTCAAGTTTCTTAATGGTGGTTTAGAGACAACTGGCCTTTTGAGGTTTCTAGCTGCACGCCATAATGAGTAGTCCGATTGTGGAGTTGCATCAAGTTCCTTAAGATATTTTTCCAGAGAAGCCGTTTTCTGAGTCTGCAATAACTTTCTTAATCTTTTTGTACACTCTTTTAGCAAGTTCTTAAGTTGAGGAGATCTGTGCAATTGCCACTCTCTTCGTGCCCTCCTTTTTTCAGACAAGAGACGCTCGACATCTGTGGAATATATTTTAATAGTTTTTGTTTTTTTGGGGGCAATATTGGAATGTTGAACAGCTAGTTTCAGAAAACTGTCAAAATTATCAATAGAGCGATCTACATACTCCGGTGTACTGAGCGGAATATATTCTGTGCAATGGGCACTGAGATATTTTTTATATTTTAACCAATTTATTTGTGTGGCTGACGTCGCTATGTAACCAGTCGGAGATACAATTCTATTGGGGTTCATTATAGTAACAATTGTAGGTGTGTGGTCGGAAGATAATTCTAGGGAAGCTTTAACGTGAATCGTTTCTGTGGGGATGTTTTTAACCACGCCAAAATCGATGACATCTGGAATTTTTTGCGGGTCAGCAGGCCAATATGTTGGTTGGCCGCTCGCGACAACATTTAAATTCATTTTAGAGATTGTATTAAACAAAACACGACCCTTTGGTGTTATTAGTCGTGACCCCCAGAAGGTATGTTTAGCGTTATAATCGCCAGCGGCCAGGAAACAGGGTCCTAGTGATTTATAATATTCACAATATTGGCTTTCTGATATTGAAAATCTAGGTGGAGAGTATAAAGATGAGATTACAATGCTACGATTCAGCTCTTCAACACAAATGTTCGTTGCTTGGAGATAATCCTCACGATGATCACACATTAGGTAGTGTTTGACTCGATTTTTTATCAAAATGGCAGAACCACCACAAGCTCTATCTCGAGGGTCCTTGGTATCATATAGTATATAACCATTGATGTTAAACGTATTTCTTGAGGTCAAATGAGTTTCAGAAACCATCATGACATCAATTTGTTTATTTTTAAGAAAGTATTCTAATTCATTTTTATGTTGGCGGATGCCGTTCGCGTTCCAAAAACAGATTTTTAAACAGTTCATGGCTTGTTAAGTACAGATTGCAATAACATCGATTGCATTCTAAGAATTTCCTGCATCATATTACCCATTGTGTTCGTAAAATTAGTTACTGTTTGCACTAATGTTTCCATGGTTTTTTCTAGACGACTTAAATTTGAAACTGGAGTTTCATCATTACTTGGCGCAGCACCTTGCGTTGGCGCATGGTTTGATTTTACGACGTTAGCATAAGAGGTTCTGTTATTACTAGGCTGCGGGGCCTGAATGTCACCAGTGCTTACTTGATTTGTTACCTGCATTTGAGGGGGATTAGTTTTCGGTCCAACTGACTGCTTGACGATGGTATATACAGGGCATCCTCTATAATTGGCAGTGTGATTACCGCCACAGTTGCTACATTTTTTTACGTTGGGGTCGGTTTTAGACTTATCGCAAAGATCTGTACCATGTAATTCACCACATACTACGCAAACAGGGGGTAAATAGCAATATGCCTTAGTATGACCATATTCTTGACAGTTTAAACACTGAACGGGACCATTTCTTTTGTGTGGCTCTTCTATAGTTACTCTTCTATAGAGAATATATTTCAAATTGTAAATAGGGTGCGTTTCATTTTTTTTAAGCTTTACGTCGCCGGGTTCAAACTCCACTCGAAAAAGTGGTTGGGGGTTTTTTTCTCTATTTTTTATATTTACTACATGTTTTATTTTGAAGCCTTTTTCTTCGAGGAATGTTTTTACCTCTTCTGGGTCCACACATGAGTCAATTCCCTTAATCACTACCTGGAGACCTTTACTGCTTTTCAGTTGGTATGTATAAAAGTTTTTTTTAAGTACTTCAAATTTGTTTATAATTTTGCGAAAATCATTCTCATTATTGACTTGTATTTTTGTCTCGTTTATACTACCACGCTTGATAGCAGCTACGTAAAACGAATTTTCACCTATCACCGATATCAAACTCTTTATGAGCTCATTTGAGTTTTGCTCCCTAAGATATATCGGGGGAGGCTTGGACGATTTTATGACGTTTGGTGCTTCAGAGGATTCATCCTCCAGACTTGCAAATCGATTTTGAGAATTTATTTTATCAAAAGATGGTACTTTTGAGGCCGAAGCAACTGCTGCAGAGGTAGGGCTGCGACCCCGTTTAAGCACTGTTATGTACCTGTCCATACCAACTTGTACTTGAGGCTTTTGACCACTTTTTACTTGTGGAGCTGAGTTTTCCATCATGCCTGATTTGAGGGTAATATTTTCATCACTTATTAAAATCGTTTTTGCTGCTGAGGCACCGCTTGTAGGTTTTATATTTTTTATTGTATTAATATCAACCGTATTATTAGACACCGAAGGTGATACTGAGTTTTCTATTATGCCTGATTGGGGGTTAATATTTACATCACTTATTAAAATTGTTTTTGCTGTTGAGGCAACGCTAGCAGGTTTTGTATTTGTTATTGTATCAACCGTGTTATTAAATACAGACGGCGAGAGGGATCGCGTACGAGTAATAGGTTTAGCCGTTAGGTATTTGCTATCATCGATTCTTTTTTTTATTTCTGTATTTGTTTCGCTAACACTCACTGTGATATATGCATTTCTACTGTTTGCACTCATAAGAATTTTTTTTTTTTTTTCTTTTACTGTTTACAGTTGTGCTCTTCTTATTTGTTATTGTTTATCAACACCGAGAATGAAAAAATGTGTGTTTATGTATGTAAGTACATACATGTAATTTTTTTTTTCTTGTATTTACTTTTTTTATACTTTATTTGTTCAAAAAAAAAATAAACCGTATGCCGAGTTTAGAAAACACGTCTATCTTCAACGACCGCGACAGACAGAATGTCAGACTTGTGTCTTTAGTTGTTTTATCCAACTTAATTTCATCACAATATTTAAAAGTTCTACAGTTTAAGGCTTTTAAACTAATTTTTGAGAATGGGCTTTATATTGGGCCTATGATAAATTATAGACCTATCATTACGAAATTGTATTTCTTATCCTAGCATATTTAAGTGTAAATTTTACAACATTATTATAAAGCTTTGCGGTTAAGGGCGTAGTAAATTGTTTTCCTGGATTGTGTTTAACATGCGGCATTTCAAGTGATTTTGAGTCTTATAAAAGTAGAAAGTAGAAATTTGTGTGCATTTCGCCACAAATTTATGTTAGTTTTAGTTGAGTTTTTATGGAGGTAGTTCCGCAATTGGGTGCATAACTCTTTTCCTACTGAAGCGATTCTGCTGGAATTCAATCCCAAACAGCCTAGAAGATCTAGAAACAATTTAACACCCAAATGGCAAAATCGGCTTAGAATTAATAAAGGACTAATAATAAAAATACTTTATGGGACCTTAGATGAATATTAAAAAAATATCACATGGAATGAAAAACTTGTATACCTTCATACACCACTGCTGATTAAGGGTTATAAAATTGTAAAAAAAAATATGTTATTAAATATATGTAGTAAATAAAATTTCTCCTTTCTGTTGAATTTGTTAAACGGTAAAATTCTTTCAGAATTCCTACTTCGTAATGTTGAGTTTTTAGTTCCTAATCACCCTTCCAGAATTTTTATCCGCGTAAGACTAATACTTTCATTCTAATTATGCAAAAATGCTCTGAATTTGACCATGTCTATAGGTATATTGATTTCTATTATCCTATTGCCATCAATAAAACCTCTTAAGTGTCTTAAAATAATTTGAATCTTAAATTTTTTACGTTTTTGTTATATAATAGATACTAAATTTAATTGTTTTAAGCGTAATAGCCAATAAGAAATATTAGTTTCATTAGAGAAATAAGTAAATAAATAAATACAAAATTTTGGGCGGGAATCCCGGGAAACCGGGAACCCGGGAATTCGATTTTTATTTCCCGCTTTCCCGGGAATCCAAAAAGTGCGGGAATAAAAAAACTCTAGTTATGACTCTATTGCAGCAAAGGCTCGATGTGCCCGGAACTTCAAATCTTGGATTCAAAATCCAGAATTCTAAAAGCACGAATTTCAAAATCCAGAATTTCATAATTTTGAATTTCAAAATCCTTAATTTTATTATCCCGAGTAATTGTACAGTTTTGGTTTTAAAAATCACGCAATGTAACATATAACTATGGATGTGGAGTCGTCAAAAAATAGTTCTAATTCCGACTCCAACCGCTGAACTTTTTTAAGTCCGACTCCGACTCAAACTCTGTATGACTAAAAATTTTAGAGCCGGAGTCGCAAGTTTTTGTGAGTACTTCGACTCCGACTCCGGTACACAAACCTCAACTCCGACTCTTCAACTCCGACTTCGACTCAGCAGGGCATATAAGAAACACCGGCTTCGCTAACTTTAGCTTATCTTCATATCCAAGAATTTTCTCCTCTATGGGATAACAAAAACAAGCTTCGCTTACTTAAGCTTTCAATATTAGTAAATGCAAAATAGTACCAAAATAAGACTTGCGATTTAGTTGGGGTCATTCATCATTCTTTTGTATTGGAGTCACTTTTCATTTCACTTTATTTGCAAAAGCACCACATCGAAAAAATGCAAAAAAAAAACCCGAAAATTACAAAAAATACCCTAATGCATTTTAGTTGTGATTCATATAAAGTTTTGAGGCCAATTCTCATTTAGTACTTTGGGGTCATATTTCCTGGGGTCACATTTCACAGCGCCAACTTTTTAATGTAAAACAAACGTAAAATATACAAATCGAAAAAAACATAAGGATTAAATAATAAATAATATATCTATATATATAATATAAAAAATATTTTTTTCAACATTTTCACTTTCTTCAAACATTTACAATAATTGCTTCCCGTATGCATTACCGCGTAATTTCTTTTGTCTACTTTCAGCTTTATTTTAAACGGATTCGATAATCAACCAACACTATCTGATTTTTTTGACTTCTACTAATATATAATAAAAAAAAAATTCGCATTCATTACTTCCAACTATTGACAAAATTGCTTTGAGTATTCATTACATTGTAACCATAATTAATATAAAATTAGCATAATTAATATAACATAATTTTTTTTTTTTTTTTTTTTTTATTATTATTCCTACACTAAATCCCGCGAAGCTTTTCGCTTGTCTGCACATCGTAAAATTAGCTACACATCGTTACCTAAAACACAAAAGGCCCTAACTAACCAAAAATTAAAAATCTAATTTTTCATCGATTCTGATGTATTGCATCAACACACATGTCCACAGTGAAATCTTTCGACCAAAATTTGAGATTTTATTAATAAAAAATAAAAAGCCCTATGTACAAAATAGTATACGATAAATACTAATAGACATAACTAACAGTTTTCATTATATGCAACATTGTTGTTTGTCAAAACCACTGGTAGGTTCTACAAGAAAAATAGAAGAAAAATTAATAAAAAACAGTTTAAGGCAATTTATCAATTTTAATAGTATTTTTAATCTCCTGTAAAATTATCCAAATGTTAGATAGCGCCTTTTGCGTTTTAGGTAACGATATATGCAATGCATTTTTTTTTTTTAATTTTTGCTATATATTGTTATAACTGGACTTGCAATGCAGCAAACTATTTTACAAATTACTTCCAACTTAATAGAACTGCTTCCTGTTTGTATTACTTTGTTCTCTTATTTTCTACTACTACTTTTTTCTACCTTTTGAATTACATGGTATTAAATTAAACAATTTTTTGGTTAAGCTGAAACAAGAACATTATTTATATTTTAACTTCACATAGCTCTACATTATTGTCAACTTTAAATACAACCACTTTCTGTCTGCATTACCTTGTAACCCTTAATTTAAATTACGCTCTGCATTACATTGCATCAATGGTTTTTGGCTTAAAGTTCAGTTTAACAAAGAGCATTATTTAAATTTTTACTTGCTGGCATTATTTCAACTGTAAATACAATTGCTTTCTATCTGCATTACCTTGTTACCTTGACTGTACTTTCTCTAATACTTTTGTATTGATATAAAAGGTTTATGCTAATCCAAACTCTTTATTTTATATTATTTTTTTAATAAGTTTTGTAAGACAGATAACAACGCAACTACTCCTTTAATTTCCTACTGGGTTCTTGTGCCATAACTATTATTAAGTTCAATAGTTATAAATTTAACAAATACTGGCATTTTTATTTTTGTATATTTAAGCAAATTTTTCTTTCTTTGCCATTTTTTTTTTTTTTCTTTTTCTTTGCTGACTTTTATTGATAACTTTGCTGTGACATGTTTTTATTTTATTTTAATTTTATTTTATTATTGTATTCTTTATGGCACATCTCTTGTTATACTATAAGCGAGCAGCTTATAAAAATAAAATAAATAAAAGAAAAAATGATTTATTACTATAAATTTTGTTAAGCAGCTGGTAAAATAACCCAGATACTTCTCCTTTTTATATATTTGTAGTATATGATGTGCAGGAGAGTAAATAAATTAAAAAAATAATATATTAAAAAATAGTTATGTACTCGAAAGAATTTGAAATGTTTTACAGAAACAGTGGTGCAAAGCATCCATGCTACCTACAGATTATTCGGATATTCGAAAGTCTTCTACTTTATTATAAGAGAATAAAATTTAATTAATGGATCTTAATTTCTAATTTTTAAGAAGAATTTTTAAATTTGAAATCAAACTCAAATTTAGGGGAAACTTTACTTCCATACAGAAACTCCTATTTGTCTAACAAATCTTGGACTATTAAAAGTATTCCACAAATTTTGGATATTCGTAAAAAATCTACTTCATAATGGGTATTATATTCTTTTGTAAATTTTTGGAAGAATATTTACTTTAGGGATCATTAATATCTGTATGTGAAGTAGAATATTTTCAGCCGTATTCATAAACATTTAAAATAGAATTTCAAACCTGTTTTAATGAAAATTCAATAAAATTGTATTCATAAGCGAATATTACCTTAAAAAGCCTATTTTAAGTCTTTTGTAAATCAACGAATTTTAAAATTGGTGAGACCCTTGTTTAAACCTATAATAAAATGAAATTCTTGCTTTGTGTTTATTGTCATTTTGAAAATGTTTGCGAAAATTTTCATTCAACATATTACACTCCTATTGATGATGCTTTTACATCAGAATTGTGACATCAATATTTTTCAAATGGCATCAATAAGGCAAAAAGTGGCATCAATCCAATGACGAACGTCATCCTAAAATGTTGTCATATTTTATGCGTCATCTTTGCTATGACTACAGTGACAACAATTCGACGCCACATTTTGTGTACACTGATAGAAAAGGCGCCATAACGCTGATGTATTTTGACATCAGTACAGACAAACTGTCATCAGTGCGAAGACAAAGTCTCATCAGTGCGATGACATAATATATCATGTCAGCAGTGTGATGACAAACTGTCATTAGTGCAATAACAAATTGTCAGCAGTGCGATGACAAACTGTCACCAGTGCGATGGCGAAATGTCATCAGTGCGACGACATTATATATCATGTCATAATATATTACTAAAGCCTCTAGTACACGGAATGTAAAAAGCCACATGCGCATGTGGTTCTGACGTAATTTTGACGTCAATGCAAAGCCACAATAAGCATTGCGTGTTGTGGTATGACGTCAAAATTACGTCAGAACCACATGCGCAGAGGCTTAACATTATTTTCATGTTTAAAAGTAAAATTAGAAGAAAAAATTGACATATTTTTTTTTTAAATTTAAATACTCGTACATCAAATTTCCATATCGGGCATGTTGCTGGTGTCTTATAATTGAGAGTTCTTTTGATAACAAAGGGCGGAACACAACAAAAGTGAAATAAACACGTTTAAGGGTAAGTAAATAATGATATTCTTTCAATTTGACTTAAGGTCAATTACAACGACTCAATTTGATGACACTTTGTCATCGCAATGATGACATGCTTTATAAAACCGACTCCGATTCGTCATTTCTATGATGCAAATGTGTCGTCCCATACATGACATAATTTAAATTTTTGACCCTGATGAAAATTTGACCAAGTGATGTTAAGGCTGACGTCACAGTGATGTGAACTGTCATGTGGTCAAAAACGAAGACACTTTTCATAGTACTGATGTCGAAATATATCAGCGTTATGTCGCCTTGTTATCAGGGTATTATTAATATATATTATATGTATGTTAATAATAATGAAATGAAATTCCAAACTTTATTTTTTAGACATTAGGCTATATAAAGTTGAGATTGGACAAAGGGGCGATGCCACGCCCATACACCAAAATTTAAAATCGTTATATCTTAGGCATTTTTTGGCATAGGATGATGATATTTAGTACATATGGTGTTATTATGAATAGAAATAAGCTCCATGAAAAAAGAGGGAGGAGCCACACCCCTTTATAGAAAAAGTAAAAACCACCATATCTAATAAACTACTGAACCGATCGTCATCAAATTTCCACAGTAGGCGACTGCCTTGAGTTACTGAACTTTAAGCTATATTAAGATGTAGTTGGAAAAAGGGGCGGTGCCACGCCCATACAACCCAAAAGATAAAATCCTCATATCTTAGCCACTATTTGGCGTAGGATGATGATATTTGGTATATATGGTATTGTTATATATAGAAATTCGTTGCATGCAACAAGTGGGAGGGACCACGCCCCTTTATGTCGATTATATCTAATTAACTACTGAACCGATCGTCATCAAATTCTCACAGTAGGCTGTTGTTATGAATTAATGAGCCCTAGGCTATGTAAAGTTGTGGTTGGACAAGGGGGCGGTGGCACGCGCCTAATCAACTCAAAATTTATAATCCTCTTATCTTCGATACTGTTTCACGTATGAAGGTGTTGGGAGCAGATAAGATAAGATATCTTCAGGGGAAGTGCAACCCCACATAGTACGCCAATGTTTAATATCGCATATCGTAAGAACTGTTATAGTGAGAATGTTCAAACTTGGTATTAGTCACTGTTATGGAAAACTACACCTTTAAAAATATAAATAAAGGGGGTAGGCGCAGGGCGAGTAATACCCCCCATAAGAAGCATATATTTAATATCGCGTAACTGAAAAACTATTACAGCGAGAGTCTTCAAATGTGGTTAAATCCGATTTTCCTTAAAGTTTCACAGTAATTTCCTGATTACTCTGCGCTTAACATAGGCAATTAATATATTTTAATCAAGTAGGCGTGGCAACAACCATACAATATAAATATGAGTAACCTTATATTTGGAGGATGGTTAGAATAAGAGTTTTCCAATATGAAACAAATAACTTCGTTATCAATACAGGACATCTGCCAAAAAGTCGACTGGATTAGACAAGCGGGCGTGGCACCTCCCACACAATTGCAATACAGATTTCTACGTATTTGAAGTACTGTAATAGTGAAAGTATTCCAATTTTGTACAAATAGCCTAGATAATAATCCACAACATATTTCAAAAGGTAGTTTTAATGGAGAAGTAGGCATGGCACCTCCGATACGAAGACACTTGAAATTTCTGTATATCATCTGTTGAACGGTTACAGTAAAATCATTCAAATTTAGTCCAATATGCTTTATTTTTAAAAAAAAAATCCTACCAATTTTATTTCGATGGAGGTAGCAAAGCGCACCGGGTTAAGCTAGTTTATTTATAAAAACAATTTTTTTCTAACACACGACAAAAAAAAATTATAGATACGAGTATTTTGAATCAAGTGAAAAATAAAAGAGATAGTGTTGAATTCATCCAATTAAAAATACGAATTTAAAAAAAGCTCTTTTAGGCTAAAAATGTTTTTTTTTTAACTTAAATGAATCTTAAATCTGAATTAATATTTTTTTATGAATACGGCTGTTAAAGTCTAGTTATACCATCTCTAGTAAATAATTTTTCCATCAAAAGTTTTCATAAGAAAGTTTTTTTCACCGTTTAGGCGAGTTTTTTGAGCTGCGTTTTTCGTTTAGTGGCACCACAAGACGTACAGGTTAGAAAAGGCGTATAAGCAAAAAATAATGTTTTATGTGTTATATTCTTCTCTCAATCATCTTATTTCAAAAAATGAAAAATTCAAAGTCCAGCACAAAACAAGTACAACAAAATTCGAAATTAATTTGAAGTTCCTGTTACAAAACACTGTTCATTTTTTGTCGTACCAGTTATACGAGTACACATGTATAGTTTATCAAAAAGAGTAACAAAAAAACGACAACATCGACAATAAAACGGATGTTACCACAAGGATCCTTGTGAGTGACATGCAAGAAAAAGAAGTAAAAAAATACCAACGAACAACATAATGGCTATGGGGGTGAGACTGTGAGTGAATACGAGTTGTATAAAAGAGACTACGGCATCCTTCTAAATAGCAGGATAGAGTGACATAAAAACAATATATAACGAAACTTTGCAAATAAAAATTAAACACTCACTCCCACGTCAAAGAAGGAAAGCAGAAAAATTATTTAATGACAAACATGAAATGGCGAATGGCTACCCAACAAACCAGAATGATTTAGGAATAACTTGCCACAAGCCTTAAGCCTCGTATACAATGCTAGCAACAATTTTTTTTTTCTTCTATCTTATTTCTTTTCAAAGTATTTCATTTATTTTCCTTTCATTTTTCGAACAAAAATTTAAATAAATTTTTTTTAAAAAGTTGAGTCTACTTCTACTTCAGCAACAATTTGTATGAAAATGTATGTGACGTTTATAATAAATTTATTTAGTTTTGAATGAAAACTTCAACAAAACGTTTTAAAAAATAATAATAAATTCTTAAAATTATTGTGGGCATCATTTGCAAACGGTTTCTTAACTAAAAATGTGTGGGGTTACGAAAAAAATTTTTGCTCTATTAGGAACACCAGCGAAAATGTTGCTGCCTATTGTGTACGAGGCTTTAATTGAAAATTTCAACAAAATGTTTTAAAAAATAATAGTAAATTCTTAAAATTGTTGTGGGCATCATTTGCAAACGGTTTTTAAACTGAAAATGGTTTCTTATTTTTTTTTTTGTTGCTCTTTTATGTACACCAGCGAAAATATTGCTGCCTATTGTGTTCGAGGCTTTAAGCTTGGGAAAGTGTTTTAAATAGCATTTTAAAAGACTTATTAAGAATTGTTTATAATGAAAACTAAGCCCTTACGATAATATTCTTTGTCTGTAGTATAAGATACTTTAAGAAGTATAATAAGAGAATAATCTTGCAGAAAATTTGTTGTCTAACCATATGCTTATAATAAGCTTACATTCGTCATATTTGTGTAAGCTTAAGAATATAACCAAAAAATATTTGTAAACGGAACTACGACCTTCACCTCAGGTGGAAAGAGTATACATAAGTTTTTCATTCCGTTTGCAATTTCTAAAATATTGATCATAGACCCTAGAAAGTATATATATTCTGGTTCCTTATGAAGAGCGAAGTGGATTTAACGATGTCCGTCTGTCCGTGTGTATGTGGAAATGGGTTTTCCGAATACGTTAGAAATTATGTTATTTAGATTGTTCTATATTTATATCACATGCACTCCGTTTAAGTCCGTTCAGCCAGATTGGTACATAAATGTCTGAGACATGAGCAAAAAACCATGACTGCCTTTGATTTAACTAAAAACTACTCAAAAGAGTTTTATCTTATGACGGCGAAATATTTGAGAATTTTAGAGTTTGTTTCAACCTTTTATTTTTACGATGAAAAATAACTGCTTTAGACGGATTTTGTTCTTTAATTTTAAAAATAACTGTTATAGAATAAAAACACTCAAGCTACAGTCACACTTGGCAAATATTTGAATAAAAACAACGTGACCAACAGGCAAACTAATATTTAATTTTCTTTAATTCCAATATTTATATTGATTATAATATCACATCTTGCAAAAAATTGTTTTTGCTATTGGTAGCAGTACAATTAGCTTTATTTTGTAATACTAAGACTATGTTAATTCGCATTAACTATTAACAAAAGTATTGGTTATGCTTATTTGGTCAAATGTTCAATAAGTGTGACCGTAACTTAAGAGTGACAAATTTAATAAATAATACGAAATTCAGACACGCGTCAGATAACGGGACATTATTTTCAAAAATACTTAACTATGGGAAACATAAAGGCCCAACCATAATATACATGAAGTCGCTTAAGTCAACTTAAGCAACTGTGCGAATACATATAAAGCATATGTTACCAACTATAATGTACTTAATGAAACTTTTCGTTAAGTTTCCTCAAATGTCATTTGCTTAAGCAAAGTGCCAAACTGAGCGCACATTCCGTGCGGAATCAGCTGTTTGTACATAAATAAAAATAAAAAAAAAGAGGAAATTTACATATTTTAACAACAAAGACCAATTTGTTCTTTTTAAATAAAATAAAACATAAAATAAACAAATACAGGGCTGTAATTTTTGGTACTTTTTAATTTGAAGTAATCGCAAGAAAACAAAATTTTGCACAAATATGCAACATGGATCTTAGGTTTATGTAAGTACATTATGGCCACCTAAAAGTCTTCTTTAATTAGCTTATGCATTTGACAGACTTTTCATTAATTTTTGACAGCCCCTTAAGCTAACTTATGCATATAATAGTTGGGCTTTAAGTCATTTGCAATCATATTTTTTAATTTGCTATCTAAACTTAGTGTATAGCAAGTATTATTGTAAAAAGTTTGTCAGGTGGATAATTTTTAGATTTAAAAATTGTTAAGTTTTCGTACTTAAAAAAGCTTTTTTACATTTTTCTTGTGGAATGTTCTACTGGGTACTAGCAGAGGAAGTAAGTAAGGAAGTGAATGTATGTAACTCTATCTTTCTATCGGTTTCTTTTTGCTGCCGCTGCTGCTGCTGCCTGTCAATACAAAACTAAAAATGTCAATAAACGTTAAATTGAATATGGGAACGAACAATAAAATATTGTAGATGAAATAATGAAAAAAATATATATATTTACAGTCAGAAACTAAGTTTAAATACACACTTAAAATTTGGAGTTTAAGGAAAACTAAAGTTTTTCCGAAAATTTGTGGTATGCAGTTTTTTTTCTCCTCATTGATAACACTGGGGAACAGTCATTTCCGGATTTAAACTTTAATGCAAATTTTTACTAATTTTAGGTCGCTGATTTAAAATCTAATCGCCATTTTTCTCTATTAGCTCGACTTTTCGAGATATACCGTTATGGCCAAAATTAAGAGGCACTTTAACTACATATATTGGAAATTCTTGAAAACGGTTCACCATATTCAGTTAAATAAACGCGAATCTGGCAACAATATTATCTTTAAGCCGTGCTTACATTGTTTTTAAATGACCAGTAGTTTCAGA
Organism: Pollenia amentaria; assembly: GCA_943735925.1. NCBI lineage: Eukaryota > Metazoa > Arthropoda > Insecta > Diptera > Polleniidae > Pollenia > Pollenia amentaria. The sequence goes on along the minus strand of OX031006.1, from coordinate 218,957,389 downwards.
GATATCGTTGAAGTTTTGAAAAAAAAATTAAAGATAATATTGTTGCCGAGTTTCGCGTTTTTTTTTAACTGAATATGGTGAAACGTTTTCAAGTAATTATAATATATGTAGTGAAAGTGCCTTAATTTTGGACATAACGGTATATCTCGAAAAGTCAAGCTGATAGAGAAACCAGCGACCTCAAATTAGTAAACATTTCCCGGCCGCCCAAAAAAAGTTCAATTTTGTTCCCTGGTGTAATAAACCACTAAAAAAATAATAAACATTTTTAAGAGTGAAAGTTCTATCGAGGAATAGGAAGATTTTTACTATTTTCCAGCGTCGACAATATCGTTTGAAATTATAAGCAAACAGCTTCAATTGAAAATATGCATACAAACGGTCAACCAAAAACCCTTTCTAACTAATCGAGATGCGAGCCATGTCCCACTAGAAGTGAAGAATAATCCCAGTGTTAGCACAACAAAATTAGAAAATGATATCGCTAATTCTTTAAATAAACATATCCATCCAAAAACAGTTCAAAGAGCATTACGGGAAAACGGATATATTAGCAGAGTTCCGCAGAAAAAAACACATAATTGACAAAAATAGAAGGGTAAGGTTGGAGTTTGCCAATATATATACAAACAAAAACGTGGAATTTTTGCAAACTATTATTTTTAGAGATGAATATTTGTTTGGAAGCGATGGGCGATCAAGAGTCTGGTGAAAACCTATTACTGGCCAGCAACCAAAAAATTTAATTCTAACTGTAAAGCATGGAAGCGTACGCAGAAAAAATTAAAAATTGTCTTTAATCACCAACTTCATAGAATCAAGCAAACAATTTGTTGATTTTGCTCCTATTACCAAAATGATTATATTGATTACTTAAAAATGGGAAAAATTTGAGATTATGAATATTTTTTTTCAATAAATGACATTTTAATTTTAATAAAAAAAAATGATCGAAAGGCTTTGCCATTTCAAACAATGTGTTAATTGATTTCATTAAATATAGCACATGTTTTGACAATTCCCAGCAACAATTCTACAAGTTTAAATTATTTCATTTTAAAGGAAAAAGGCAATTAAGATTTTTTATTATTTAATTCATATTTTAATTAAAAATTTATTTCGAAACAACTAAAATGTTAATTAAATCAAAATTAAACTTTTAATTTTCTTTCAACTAAAACAATAACACTGCGGAACAGCCATTTTGCGGCCTGGAACTTTGTGTAATTTTTTTACTAATTTGAGGTCGCTGATTCCAAATCGAACCTTAATTTTTCTCTATCAGCTCCAGTTTTAGAGATATACCGTTATGTCCAAAATTAAGGCACTTTCAGCACATATATTGAAATAACATGAAAATGGTGCATCATATTCCCTTAAGAAAAAAAACCGAAATTCGCTAACAATATTATCTTTAAGACTAACATTGTACTAACATTGTTTTAAATTTGGCCAGTAATTTCAGAGATATCGTTGAAGTTTAAAAAAAAAACAAATACAAATTTAAGAAAAAAAAAATTTTTTTGTTCTTTAAAAATTCATAAAAAATAAATGTGCAACAAAAGTCACAGTTTGGGTCTAAAAGCATTTAGTTCAATATATTTCGAATGAAATGAGCTTTATTTCATTGCAATCGGTGCACAACTTTTGATTGTGTTCACAATTTACAATTTCGATGCGAAAGCTAAATGCCAACTTGGTACTCCCCAGGAAAAACTTTTTGAATTTTGGTAATAGGTCGTAGTTATTTCATACATTACCTGGTAAGTAGTTGTCATTACAATTATCATTATTCTGAAAACCTCAATAAGTACTTGCTAGTAATGACCTCAGTAAGTACTTTTCACTACTATTATTTTCAGTAATGAATATTTGCTTACTAATAATCAGCTAAATAACTACTTATCAGTTGTCTGGTTTTCAGTACTGAATATTTACTTACTGGTAACTAGCTCCATAACTAATTATTAGGTCTATAAACTAGCGCAAATTAAATAAAAACTAGTTATTTTTCGGCTTCTAGTAAGTATATTGTAAGTACTTACAATTCAACTTACTGGTAGTTAAATAATAACTAGATATTTTGTGACTTCTAGTTAGTGTATTGTAACTACTGAATTCTGTGGACAACTCGAACAAAAATAAGTAGTTATTCAGCCGAAAAATAAGTAGTGTTCATATGTCTCCAATGTTACTTGCTAACTTACCATGTAAGTAAAGTTTTTGCTGGGTCTCTATCACTTTTACAAAATTGTTTGAAAAATAAGCAATATTGGTAATAAAAATCAAAGATAGCGCAGACTTCCAGTAATGAAATGGCAAAATATTTAAGAAAAAATAAAAAGATGCGAAAGAGAAATTGGCAAACGCATTAAAGAGCACCAATCACTAGATTTGCTACAATTTTCTTTCGCATCGCAATAGAGAGTAGCCCCCTGGTCAGAAATAAGGACTTCCGAAATGAAGAATTTGGTGCTGCCAATGCCACGCCGCTTGCATGATGTCACAGAAAGTCAGGGTGATCCAACTAATGGTGTTTTCTTTTCTACAAAAAAATACCACCTTATTAAATGGTACATGTATAATATGTCACTATATGTATAAACAGAAGCCATCTTTTTACAGGGCATTATCAACACTGTCGATTATTATGGGGAGTAAATCCTTTTGCCATTAGTAAGGGTGCATTTTTTAGAATAAAACAAGTCACGCTTTTAGAGAGCGAAGCATTTTTAAGAAACGAACACCAAATTGCATTTTTTTTAAATAAAATGTCACATTTTTTGTAGAAAAGAAAACACCATACAAGTACTGCAGTGTTGCATTTTATTTATTTTTTTTTTCATTCAGAATTGTAATTTTTTATAAAATATGTATTTAAAGTTTTGTCCTCGTTATTTCTTTTTTTTTTTTTTTTTTTTTAATTAAATTAATGTATACAATTAAGTAAATACGTCTGTTTAGTTTTATATTATCAATGAAGAGAAACAAAACTGCATGCCACAAATTTTCGAAAAAACTTTAGTTTTCCTTAAACTCAAAATTTAAGGTGTGTATTTAAACTGTAGTCTCTGAGTGTACATTCAAATATGTTTTTTTTAATATATAAAAAGAGACTTGTTACCAAAAACCAAATTTATTTTTATTAAATACAAAACCTTCATGGGACATCCCTTGGCAACATATTTTATTTCATGTTGCATAAAAATTATTATCCTCCACCACTAGTGGTAAAGAGGATATACTAAGTTTGTAATTTCAAGTCACAAGAAATAACGCCACTTAATTTCGTAAAGTTCGGTCGATAATTTAGCATATACCCCATATAAACTCCTTTATTGGAAAACCAATAATAACCAATAACACAGTAAAATTTGGTTGGTCATAGTTCCATATAACTAGAAAACACACGAGCAAATATCGGTCCAAAATTTACCATATCGTCCCCTTAATAAAAAAATAGTGTATACGCATGTACACCATTATTTTTTTATTGAATAATAAGAATCTACATAACTGATTCTAAATGTGGTCAAAATTTGGTGAAATTCTACTTCCACAAAGTGGGTCAAAAGATTAATTGAAATATTATTGTATACTGGCGTGTTTGAAATTTTTTATTAATAATTGTGTAAGTGCAGGTATGGTGTTTTAATTTGTTGTTACTCTGAATATAATTTCAAAGAAAAATAGGGTATAAAAAGCTTACACTATTTTTATTATTCACTATTTTTATTATTTCATAACAAAATAAAATCGAAAAATGACGTATATTGATATACACAATTTTTTAATAATATATTTGGTGTAAAATATTCAAATAAAATAGTGTATACCATACAAAATAAAATAGTGTATTATGATTTTCAGACATATTATAAAACAAATAAAATATCCTAAGTGACATCATGGTACTATGAATCCCATTTGTAAATAAATAAATATCATCGCCTAGTAGCCTGATGATTCCATCACATATTTAAATGACCACAACTCAAAAACACCGATTATTTTCTGAGATATTAATGTTTTCCCATATGTCGAATAACTCAAAAATTTTAAACTCCATTATCTCGAAATGGCAAAAAAATTATACACTATTGTTTTATTAAGGGGACGATATGCCCTCGATAAAGCTAACTCATGGAAAACACTTTAGTGCGCCTAAAAATAAAATGAAGGACGCAAGTGTAATAAGATTTGGTCTGCCAAAGTTCCATATGACTAAAAATCACACTACCAAATATCTTGAAAAATGATCCATTATTTACATAATGAACTTTTGGAGTAGACTTAAATTCGCCTAAAACCGCAACGAATTAAAATGCATGAGGTCAGCTTTTATAAAGATCACTTCATAATTTACAGACCCCATAGAAAGCCGACTCCTAAAATATTCTCGGCGGAAGGTACCAAAGATTCGGCACAGTCGGTACTATATGTTGATCCATTTCGAGGTTCCCTACTTTTTTAAAGAAAAAAACACAGAAAATTCCAATTAAATGGGGAATATTTATTATCATTTGAAAGAACATTCTTTGGCATTTATTTTTTTAAGATTATGTCTATCAAATGTTGGCCGTAGCTACGTCGCAGATGGTCCATCCGTTGAGTCCAATTTTCGATGACTCGCTCGAGCATTTGCGCGTGATGTTTTTCTCCAAGGCCTGAATCGAAGCGGGTTTATCCGCATAAACTTTAGACTTTACACATCCCCACAGGAAAAAGTCTAACGGTGTGATATCACACGATCTTAGTGGCCAATCGACCGGCCCAAAACGTGAAATTATGTGCTCACCGAAGTGTTCTCTCAATAAATCCATTGATTGATGCGATGTGTGGGAAGTGGCGCCATATTGCTGAAACCACATGTCGCCGAGATTACAAGCTTCAATTTCAGACATCAAATAGTCGGTTATCATGGCACGATAACGGTCGCCATTGACGGTTACATTCGCACCGGCATATTTTTAAAGAAATATGGACCGATGATTCCACCGGCCCACAAACCACACCAAACCTTTGTTCTTTCTGGATGAAGTGGCAGTTCTTGAATCTCTTCAGGTTGCTCTTCGTCCCAAATGCGGCAATTTTGTTTGTTTACATACCCATTGAGCCAGAAATGGACCTCATCGCTGAACAAAATTTGCCTCGAAAACGTCGGATCTTCTTGGAACTTTTCTAAAGCCCATAAGAAGGCGTAAGTCTTTCCATAAACAAAAATAACATGACTGCATGACACGACTCACACGTGATCTGTCAAAAAAAGGCTATTGAATAAAGTATCTCTACTTGAATCACCCTTTATGACCCGTTATTGAAATAAGTACTGAAGATTGCACTGGTCCATAAAGCTGTATATTTTTCTGTGTAAGTGACGATGCCTGAAATCTCTTCAGTTTTTATGTGGCAATTTAACTTTTTCATTATAGTCATTGAGCCACGAGGTTAAAATTAGTGGGTTGAAATTAGCAAACTAAATCACGATTTTCAAAATACATTTGCTTGTGATAAAATTGCAACCAAAGTTAAGCAGAAGTGATAATAGCAAATAAAAACCTTCAGAGACACCCTATAAATCTGTCATTTTAAAACTGCTTCTTTTGAATGATATTTTTCCAAAACATTTCCGAATTAAACTCATTTTATACTATAATTTCTTTTACTTTAGCCTCTTTTAAAATTCTAAAGCCGAGATAGTGAAACAAAATGCAGATTCATACCTCTTTCTTGCCTCAAATTTATGTGGACATATCGCTCATTTCGTGCAAGACCGTCACAACTCAAAATTTGGCATTTTCGAGTTAGTAATGCAGAAATGTTCTTCTCTTAAATCTCTACAAATGGATCTAAGAACGGAGAGAATTATCGAAAAAACAACGGTAATACAGATGCTTGTGACGCTATGACCTCTCGTAACAAACTTCAGCAATTAACATCTACAAGGTCACATTTCAGTTTGTGTTTGGCATTCCTCTTGTACATGTGGTTTTCTTTGTAGCAAAAAAAGAAACATTTGATTTTATAACTGTATTTAAGTGAAAGACAAGGTGAGAAATAATAGGTTGGAATCTTAAAAAGGCTCTCCTGTAAAGTTTCAAATTTTGAGTTGTGACGGTCTTGCACGAAATGAGCGATATGTATAAACTTTTGTGCCGTGTATACGCTCCGAAAACTCAAGAACCACTGGACGTATTTACACAACACTTGGACAATAAATTACCTTAGTCGGGAGCCACGTTTCTCTTAAATGTAATCCCCATAGGCATTGTTGTCTTGATTTTAATTTTTTTTTTTATTAATGGTACGATTTGGCTGAAATTCACACAATATATTTATTAAAGAAAAATAAGTTTTCTGATATATATTTTGGGTGTCAAGTTATTAACAAAATTCTCCAGTATTTAATATTTTATTTTTATTTAGAAAATACCGAGCAGCGCCGGGACCAAACAGCTAGAATTTTTATATATTCTTTACTTTTTTGAAAATTCTGTTTTACTTTTTTTTAATTTTTATTTAAAAACTATGCAATAGAGATAATCGGCCATGCTCTAGAAATCGAAATCGCGTAAAATTGAAATCAAACAAATTTTGAAAACTCCCGTGTTTTAAGTTGGTAACAATATTTCTTTTTTTATATCTCTTACATTGAAAACCATTTTCCTCTACCTAAACTTCTTTTGAAATCAGGAAGAGATGCGTTCATTTTTACAAAAATACAATTGAAAATCTTAATCGATCTGCATTTCACGTGATTTCGGTATCCAGAGCTATCCTTTGGATAGCAATGAAGTACAATTATTGGACACCAGCAGAATGTAATGCATTTTCTGGATAGCCAAGCTAAAATGTAAGAAGAAGATACAAAATAATAGTCTGGTAGTTTACAAAGTCATTCCTAAAAAATAAAGGAATAGAACTACTACAAAAAGCTTTATAAAATACATAACTGAAATTCAGCTCATGGAATAAATTCTAAAAATAAAAAATGTTGAATATTTTGAAAACTTTTAAAATATTTTTATTTTTTTTAACAAAATTTTGTTGTATTTGGCTGCATGGTGCATCGATTGTGAGAAACGAAAGTAGTTTCTACTTGAAATTTACATCCCTCGCCTAACTCTCTTTATCCCTCAAATGAAAAATGTAATGCATTTCAATACATAATAAAATTATATTGATATGCAAAGATATTCTTACAAAAATTAAAGGACTAATAAAACACTAATAAAAAATTGTAAAAAAGATAGTACTCGTGAAAAAGTCAATTGAAATTTTATTTGATTGTGACTAGACATAAAGGAATAATATTTTTTTTATAAAAATATTATGCATACCAAATTTCTACATGCATAATTGAATTTATAAGATACTTTAAGAATGTTCTTTAATTTGTATAGCCTTCACCACAGGCAGGAAGGTTATACATAAGTTTGTCATTCCGTTTGTAATTTCAACAATATTAATGGTAAACGATGTCCGTCTATCCAAGTGTCCGTTGAAATGCATTTTCCGAAGTTCCCAGACATGATGGGGACTAGTTTTTTATATAATTACAATACATTAAGTCCCAAATTCAGCCAGTAAGGTATGAGGAAGAAACCATGATTGCCTTTTTTTACCCATGCAATCACTTGTTGTTGTTGTTGTTTTTATATATTTTAATGTGTTGAATTTTTATTTTTGAATTTTTCTTTAGACATACACTGAAAGAAAAGGCGTCATAACGCTGATGTATTTTGACATCAGTACTATGACAAGTGTCTTCGTTTTTGACCCCACGACACTTTTCATCATTGTGATGTCAGCCTTAACATCACTTCGCCAAATTGGCATCAGGGTCAACAATTTAGATTATGTCATCAATGGTATGATACATTGGCATCACAGAAATGACGAATCGGAGTAGGTTTTATAAACCATGTCATCAGTGCGATGACAAACTGTCATCGAATTGAGTCATTGTAATTGACCTTAAATCAAATTGAGAGAATATCATAATTTACTTACCCGTTAGAAATGTTTGTTTCACTTTTGTTGTATTCCCCATTTGTTAACAGAAGAACTCTAAATTATAAGACACCAGCAGCATGCTCGATATGGTTTTCGTAATAATTCTACTATAAAAATTTGATGTATTTAAATAAATAATTAAAGAATAGAGTATTTTACTTTTAAAACATGATTATAATGTTAATAATATATTATGGCATGATATATTATGTCATCGCACTGATGATAGTTTGTCATCGCACGGATGACAGTTTGTCATCGCACTGATGGCATGATATATTACGGCATCTCACTGATGACAGTTTGTCATCGCACTGATGACTGTTTGCCTGTACTGATGTTAAAATACATCAGCGTTATGCTGCCGTTTCTATCAGTGTACACAAGATGATGTCACTTTTTGCCTTATTGATTCCATTTGTAATAACATGGATGTCACAATTCTGATGTTAGGGCATCATCAATATGAAGATGCATTTTTCTATGAGTGTAACAAACACCTACACGATTTTCTGCATAAATAGAGAAATGTGTATTAAACGAACAACCGTTCCCAATATGTCTGTGGCAATAAGGAAAAAGTGCTTAAGTCATTTTTTTTTTATTTTTGTATTAAAGCCATTTTAAACTTTGAAGGTTATTTCTGAAAATATATTTTTATTCTAATAAAATCGTCACATCTCGTCTGTTATAGTTTTTTTTTAGGTTTTTATTTCTAAATACTCCTATCGTGTCCGATCGGAAGTTAACTTAAGTTGTTATTCCAAATTTCATTGAACATTGAAAAACAAGTAAGAAAGTATAGTTGGTCCAGCCCGACAATAGAGTATATAAAAACTATTTTGGTTAATGTACCCTATTTGGGACCCTATTGGGACTATTTGGGCAATCATAGGCCCGCCTGAACAAAATTATGGTATTAGTTTAAGATTCATGTAAAAGTTCTATGTGCCGGCATATATTAATGAGAAATCTTCATCTAGATGAGATTTAAGGAGGAGGGCTTATATTGGACCAATGGTTAATTTCGGACCTACCAGGATAATATATTGTCATGCATAGTAGCTACCATAAAAGTTATTAGCGCCAAATTTTATGTTAATACCAACATTTAAAAAAAAGTTATGGCATTAAAAGTCATTTTCGGGAGTAGTATTTGTATGGGAGCTATGGACCGATTCCAATAAAATTTGGTTAGATGATTTTAATTGCAATAACATAAGTTTGGACCAAATTTAATCTAAATACCAGCCTAAAAATATGATTTATGGGCACAAAGACCCTATTCCGAAATGAAGCTTGTATGTGGACTATGTCAAATGATGGACCGATTATCCTCATTTTCAATAGGCTTGGGATTGTGCCAACCTAAGTACCAAACTTCATCAAATTATCTCCAAATTTGCGAGCTGTTCTTTGTGAACAAGGTTTACATGGGCAGCCAACCGAACGAACATCGTTAGTTTGACTCAGAAAGTGATTCTGAGTCAATCGATATACTTAAGTATTTGAACAATATTTGAAGGTGTTATAAACATCAGCACAAATGCATAATACCCTCTACACTTTTGTGGTGTGGGTATAAAAATATGGAAAAAGTAATTTTGGTATAACTTCCTAAACATCGTACAAAATACTTGAAACTTTGTCTATGAGTACTTTGAAAGATGGAGATTACAGAGGCGCCATAAACTCAACACCACTTTTTCCTTTTTGCAACAGATATTAATTTATTTTTTTTAATGCTTTTTTAGTAGTGTGCGTTAGAGGTCATTATTTATTTATTTAAGTCTATGGATATATGTAAATCCTTACAGACTAGAATTTAATTACAAATAATATTATCTATTAGGTAAAGTATTCAAAAACAAGATAATACTACGTTTAATGACAATAACATTCAAAGAAAAGTCAATAAAATTATACATTTCATTAAAATCCTTGCATATTCTCAGAAAACGATCAGAATTAGCGTAGTTTGTGCGGAAAGTCTGAAGATACAATGGTATGAAATTGCGAGTTGATCGTTGAGGAGCGTTGACATTAACATTATTAAGAAGGAATTCAGAACAAACATTACCATTAAGCAAATTAACTAAGAACGTAATGTTAAGCATTTACTTCGGCTTATCGCACCATTGTGAAGGGTACTTAAGTTTCGGCTTTGCCGAATTTATTACTCTTACTTGTTTCGTATGAATTTCAAATAAATTTGTTATAAACTCTGAATTTAATTTTTTTTTTCTTCAAACCAGATACTTTTTATAGTATTATGAGTATCATGTAATGTGCACTCAATAAAGATTTTTATTTTACTCTTTTTTTTAAACTGCTGAAAAAGGAACGCATGAGAATGCAATGAGTGTAACAAGTACACATTACCATGTACACATTAATATATAATTATGCTGAACAAACATCTTACTTTTATAATGCAAGAACAGAGTTCTGAAAGAGTAATATTTGTTGAGATATTAAATGAAATAAAAAGAGTAGGATACAAAGCAGTAAAGTAAAAAAAAAGTTATTGCATTTTTACAGCTTTAACATTTGCCTTATTACACAAGGGAACAAGGGGTTTGTTGATTAAGAAGTGAACGTTGTTTTTAAGGTTATTTGGGACGCTGAATTCAAATCTTCACTTAGTTTTTTTCTATTAGCTCGACTTTTTGCGATATACCGTTATGTCCAAATTAAGGCACTTCCGCTACATATATTGGAATAACTTAAAAACGGTTCCCCACATTCAGTTAAAAAAAAAATTTAAAATTCACCAACAATATTGTCTTTAAGCCGTGCTTACATTTTTTTTAAATTTGCCCAGTAATTTCAGTACAACTTTTGATTTTATTCACAATTTACTGAGAAAACTGAATAGATTAAAATCGCGATTTCCATACAAAAAATAAATTTTTTAATGTGTGGGTGTTTTCTGCTGTTCTATTTATGGACGTTTTTCATCCACTTAAAAATGAGGTACCTTCACTTAATTGCGAAACGCATTCATCGATTTTTATGATCTATCATCCATGTCACAGAGTACAATTCCGTTCGGAAACGGAATTCATTCGTACTTTGGTGCTTCAGAAAATTGCGAAAAAATTTTGCGGAATGAAACTATTTTTTTTTTCATGAACGGAATGGGAGTTTTCTGTATCTTAAAGGACAAATAACTATCAAAATATATTTTCTATCAATCATATTGTGTCCTTAATTTTCAGATATATAAAAACCAATCATTAATAATAGTTTTCGATTCTGATCCTGCCAATCATATTTTTTTTGCATGCATTTGCGTTGATTTGGCAAGTTACTTGAGCTTTACACACGATTCCTTTCGCTTCGGCTTGTTGTTATAAGTAGATCTATTTTTCATTGCCGGCAATGTTCATGCTTTTGGGTATGCAGCTGCTGGCAAACGTTTCGAAAATTCTGTTTGCGTGACTCACAATGGTTTTTCAATGCCTCCAAGTGATTATCTTCGACGATTTTTTGTTGACCTGGCGAACTTTTTCTTTCATACCTAAATAACCACTTCTGAAACGCACAGACCAACTCTAGCTCGTTGAAATCCAAGGCACATATTTTGGAGAAGCTTCGATGGTGCTTCAACTGCATGTTTTTTTTAAATTGAAGAAATAAATCAAAAAATTCCGCAAATGTGCATGAAAATCATTAAGAAACTTTTTAGTTTATAAAACAGCTTTCTTGTTGTCTGATCTGATCATTTGTCGTCAATCGGGTCTTATTTATCATAAATAGATTAGAAGAACGTCTATGAAGTTTAATATGTCATCGTGTAATTTTATCGCTCTATTATGTTCAGTGATGGCGTTCAGAGAGAAGATTCAAACGGTCTCGAGCTATTTGGGTCAATTTAAGACCTTGGTTTTATTTTCTTTGGGTAGATAAATACAGTACAAAACGTTTAAAAATCTTTTCCAAATTAGATTGCTAAAATCATACAAATCCGTGTCAGCCAAGATATGTTGTTAAATAAAAGAAATTTTCTATCTTTTTTTCTTTTTTTTAACGAAAATACTCTAATTGTTGTAGTAAATGCTTGTGTATATAGATTTTAACACGTTTCATTTTCTTCACCGTAGATAGAACATGATTATGAAACGTGCTGGAGTCGTTTATTACTTGTAGGACTTTTTAGCTTATTTTAATATTTTTTCTATTGCAATTTGATGGCTTCTTCCTTAGTCTTTGTGAGATGTTGTACAACGATGACTGCATTAACTTAGGAAAAGTACCCGTTATTACTTATTAATTGTTACTACAACTATTCATAGTAATGGCTTAAAGAGAACACGTATTCAAATGTGATTATATGGTTGGAAAGTTTAAGGTATTTTTATTTTTGTTTTCTTTTTCCCTCTTCTTTTCGCTTTACATTTTGGTCAAAGTGTAAAAAACTATTTAAAAAAGTGTAACAAAGTTTTTACGCTGCTAATAGTCCAAAATGGTCATCGTGTTGATAGACATAATATTTTTATTTGCAACTATAGCTTTACCCGGTGCGCTTCGCTACTTCCATTAAAATAATATTAGTAAAGACGAAATAAGTTTCCAATAACAAAATAAAAAAAGTTCCCAAAAAAATTTATAGAAAGCAACAGAGTTTTTGGAGACTTATTTTTTTGCGATTTATTTCATTTTTGTATTGGGGACTAATTTCAAATAAAACAATATCCCAAAAAAAATATTTGGGGACTTAATTCAATTGCATATTTTAAAAGTCATAATGATGGCAACTTGTGTTTTGTTATATTCACTGCATACGTTTACCATACATAAATAAGGGAATAGTATCAAAAACTCTAATTTCAGAATCCTAAAAAAATTAGGATTATTTTAAAGTCCCGAATTTCAGAAATCGGAACCTCTAAGTCCCGAACATTATAATTTCGAATTCGAAAATCCTGAATATAAGAATCGCGAATCGCTAATTAAAGCTTTTCTGCATAGCCGGTTTTCGGACCCCAAAAATTGTGGACTTATTTAATTTTGTTTTTGGGGACTTATTTCATGCTGCCACTTTTACCATTCACAAAAAATGGGATAGTATCAATATGTCCAACTTCAAAATCCTGAAATGTCAAAATGAGGGTATTTTAAGTCTGAATCTAAAAATACCGAACGTTATAATCCTGAATTTTGAAATCCTAAATTTAAAAATTCCGATATTAAAGCCGAGAATTGTGCATTGCCAAAGGGCGGCAATGCAGAAAAGCTTTGTTTAGCGAGGCCGGAGTTTGTTCGACCACAGAGGAGAAAAACCTCGCGCCCGGCCGAAGGCCTAACCATGCTTTCTATCGCGCAATTTTTAAAACCAAAACTGTACAATTATGTGTATTAAATTGGGATCTTATTTAATTTTAGAAATTGGGGTTTTATATCATATGAAATTAAATGCTTCTTATATTATTCTTCTCCAGATATTTAGACAATTTATATGTCCTTGTATGGGAGGTTACACGCTAACTTTCTCAGTTCAGCTCGCTTTTTGAGAGATATTTTGTATTGTTAGCCAAACAGTTTTTGTCCAAATTTGGAAACTATAGCTGTAACTGGCGTATTTAGTGTTCGTGCTGCCATCTACATTGTGGTATTGACATTGAAATACAACACGCCAGGTGTGGTATTTTGATGGCGGTTTATGTTTCTGGTTGGTTTTTGCACCATTTGTTAGTGTGATTTCTTTTACTGGATGTGTTTTTAAAGTCTATGTTTAGCGCCGGGTAATCACAAAATCACTGTGAAATAAAATCGATTCTGTAGTTTTAAAGTCGATTGGGAAAATGCATTTTCATTTTTATATACACGCAGAGAAAAAGCATGTTTCAGTATGGTCTTCTCCAACCAAACTCAACGGATGGACCATCTACTACGTAGCAACGGCCAACACTTGATAGACTTAATCTTCAAAAAATAAATGCCAAAGAATGTTCTTGCAAATGATAATAAACATTTCCCATTAAATTTGAATTTTCTGTGTATTTTTTCTTTAAAAAAAGTAGGGAACCTCGAAATGGATAACGCTTAACTTATATGTATTTTATAATCTAGATAACTTTCGGACAGAGAAAGGGTTAAATGAAAAAACGATAGATTACTTGTAATGAGTCCAGTAATAAAATTATTTTTAAAGGAAAATTAAAAAATAAAATGTTAAATAAATCAATCAGACGAAATCTCTTAATGGCTTGTAACATGTTAATTATCACTTTGATTGATTTAAGTACCCATGTGACTTTGTTTTACATTACAAGGGACCCAAACCGATTTTAAAAATTAAATCCAACAGGTAAGTCTAGATTCACACTATAAAAACTTTTTTTTAAGAAAGTCGGAATTTATTGGTAAGAGGGGAAGAGAACAAGATATTCTTCTCTCCCCTTTCTGAGAGATTACTTTAATAGTTTAAACCCAGACTAACTAAATGTAACATACAAATTTTATGTCACGTTCAAAATCGCTGAGCGTTAATTCACTTTAAGCAAATTATAGCATAGAACAGGAGCATTCTGTTCTACGAAAAGCTTCCTTAACAACCACTATTTGTATTAAATTAACTAAAGATAAGCTTTTATATTAAAATCTTCATAATAACTTTAATTAATAGAAGAAATTTAAATTATTCTCCCATTGATTACACAATTTTAAACCCTTAACTCAATCCTCCCAACATATTATGGAGAATAGCTTTTATTTGCCTGTGACCAATCATTTAATATTTAAACGGGAATACAAAAGAAAGCAATCCCTTAGTTACATTATTTTTAAGTTAAAGACATTTGGCTTATTACTATTTCTCTATCCGTTTCCTTTACATTGTTTTCCAATCAAACACATGACAATTTGTAACGTTTCAATGCATCTGATTGTCAATTCGGCTGACTCTCGTTTGTCTCTGAGTAACGGGTAAGCATCTGTAATGGGGTGCATTGTATACACAGGGATGTGGAATGTAATTTACACAACACACGTAAACAACTAGTCATCTTATTCGATGGTTGTATTCCCAGTTGTATTCAATACGAATAAAACTTTTTCGTTGCTATTGATTTCGTTTTCTGTTTATTTAAAAAAAAATCTGGCGACCACAAAATACACGTGCATAAAACCATGTTTCAAACACACTTACACAAATTCTAGTCCACTAGTGAGACCCTGTAGATATAGAGACCATTGACAAAAAGTTAATTTATTCTTCACATTTAAAAATAAAATAGAAATAGACAAAAAAAAATAAAGTGACACTTTAGATGAACAGTGTTGCTTTTTTTGAAATATCGGCCAAAAGTCTTTTTTTATTTTGCCGCCAATTTTATATTTTAGTTACTCATATTAAAGTTTACACCTGAGAACCTCAGAGGCCAAAAATGCAGGTCTCTACGTAAACATTTTCCCTATAAACAGGGTGATTCAATATGCACCTTTTTATTATCTGACTGAAAAGTATGATTTTGTAATAAATTTTGAAAATTCAATCGCTTATAACTTTTTATTTTCAAAAGAAATTTTTATGAAATAAACTGTTTTCGTTAAAATGGTTTCTTAGCTTAAGTGTCAATGGAGATATATGATTCTACCACTTTTGAAATCGTAATCATATTATTTTTAAAAATGTATTGAACTTTACATAATTTTAAGGTTTAATGGACTAGAACCTAAGGTAATTCTTTATATTTCGTAAAATTTTAAAGTACGTACTCTCTCCTTTATGTACATACTAGAGTTTGTTCCCGGGATTCAATTGTTTTCAATTCCCGCTTTCCCGGGAATTAGTTGCGGGATTCCTGGGAAATTTTGAAGAACATCTTTTTTAATACCTTAGTAAATCTATGTCGGACTAGTGCCTTTAGAAGTTTAATCCAACTTAATTTCACCACAATATTTAAATCTACTACAGTTTAAGGCGTATTAAGATCATTTTTTAGAATGGGCTTTGTATAGGGCCTATGATAATTAAAGGCCTATCTTCACGAAATTTTATTTCTTGTCTTAGCACACTGAAGTGTAAATTTTACATTAATATTATAAGATCCTGCGGCTAAGGGCGTGGTTAATTGTTTTCCTAGATTGTGCTTTATATGCGGCATTTCAAGTAATTTTGAGTCTTATGAAAGTAGAATATGCTAAATTGCACCACAAAAGCATTATTCGTTACGTTTTTAGCCATACTTACATGATTAACAAGATTGGTCTAAACATGGAGCCGTAGGTAAATTATGGACCGACATTCACGAAATTTGGTGGCTTATAAAACGAATTTGTGGAAATTTAATGATTAAATTTATGTTAGTTTTTGTGGAGTTTTTAGGGAGGTAGTTCCACATTTTGGGTGCATAACTATTTCCCTACTGAAGCGACTCTGCTGGAATTCACTCCCAAACAGTCTAGAAAATCTAGAAACAATTTGACACCCATATTACTAAATCGGCTTAGAATTAATGAAGGATTCACAATTATATTAAAAAAAGATTCACATTGAATGACAAACTTAGTATACCTTCATACACCACTGCTAAAGAAAATTTCTCCTTCCTGCTGAATTTGTTAAGCTGTAAAATTGTTTTAGAATTTCTATTTCGTAATGTTGTGCTTTCAGTTCCTAATCGCCCTTTCAGAAATTTTTTTCGACTAAGACTTTAATACTTTCAATCTCATTATGCAAATGAGACCTGAATTTGACAATGTATATACTTATATTGATTTCTATGATCCTATTGACATCAAAATAACCTCTTAAGTATCTTAAAATTACTTTAATCTTAACTTTTTTACGTTTTTGTTATATAACACTGCGGAACAGCCATTTTGCGGACTGGAACTTTGTGTAATTTTTTTTACTAATTTGAGGTCGCTGATTCCAAATCTAACCTTCATTTTTCTCTATCAGCTCCAGTTTTAGAGATATACCGTTATGTCCAAAATTAAGGCACTTTCAGCACATATATTGAAATAACATGAAAATGGTGCACCATATTCCCTTAAGAAAAAAAACCGAAATTCGCTAACAATATTATCTTTAAGACGTACTAACATTGTTTTAAATTTGGCCAGTAATTTCAGAGATATCGTTGAAGTTTTAAAAAAAACAAATAAAAATTTAAGAAAAAAAAAATTTTGTTCTTTAAAAATTCATAAAAAATAAATGTGCAACAAAAATCACAGTTTGGGTCTAAAAGCATTTAGTTCAACATATTTCGAATAAAATGAGCTTTATTTCATTGCAATCGGTGCACAACTTTTGATTGTGTTCACAATTTATCGAATTGATAAAAATTGCGATTTCCATAAAAAAAAACGTATTTTAATGTGTATGTGTGAACAAAAAAAAAAAAAATATACATTAAAATATGTTTTTTTTATGGATAAATTGTGAATACAATCAAAAGTTGTGAACAAAGTACAAGCAATTTTCAATGGAATTCTATGAAATTTTGTGTACTGTAATCTTTTTAACCAAGAACGAACCTTGTTGACTTGGACTTAAATAGGTCCATTTTTTCATTCCATACAAATGACCTACCGGAAACCAATCAAACGCTAATAAATGTCCAGCAAAAATAGATATAACGATCAAATTAAGCCAGAAGAACTCTTGTATGAACATCAAATATTACACTAAGTTTTATTCCAATCAGTCCATATTCATACCCTTCATATAACTCCCACTCTCGAAAGGCACTTTAATGCCATACAGATACAGCGCACATAGGAATTTTTTTTTTTGCCAATCTAGCCGGACATTAGGCAAAAAATTAAATGTAAGAAATGTAAAAACACAGCTCGACAGACATCAAAATTCTGCATCGTAAAATGAATTCAGTCGTTTACTTGAGATTTTTCGTTTTGGGACACTGTTAAAGTCAGGAAAGTTGACTAAATTGCATGCGTTTTTATTGAATTTTTACCGGTTTGAGAGTTTGCTCTGTTTAACATTTCACGTGAAATGCTGTCAAAACTCATATGAAAAAAACTTGTGGGGAATTTCTATGAAATAATGTTGATAGAGGTGTACCAAAGACTCCCCCCCCCCCCCCCCCCCACATCATTGAGAAACACAACATTTTTGTCAATTCCAAATGTACTAAGTGCAACATCTTTATAAATCTATAGTCTTTGGTTGTACTCTGTTCAATTTGTGAAAAAGTTGCGAAATGTTTCTGGCAACAATTTTTTACAACTGCGAAATAATATAAGCTGCACTTATTTCATGTAGAATTTTAAGATAATGGAAAAAAGTTTACACTTTATATTAAATGAGAACGAAAAAACTAAATAACAGAACCGGTAACAGTTTCTTATCCATATTTACTTTAATTGTTATTTAAAAAAATGCTTTTTAGTAAAATACATGTGGGTTTTGTTTACACACGCAAAACAATATCGTAAAGATTAAAGCTGTCAAATTGTGCAAACTCTCGAGATAGGTAACACTGATACAAGTCAAACTTTTCGTATGAAATAATAGATGTAGCTAAACATTTTTCACAAATTGGAACAGAGTAATAGGCTTAAACGAATAAAGATTTTTTCATTGATTTTTTTTCTTCTGTGAAAATCTATATTAACAGCTACGTATAGTAATTTTTAAAAAAAATTTAACTAACATGTTTATTTAAAAAAAAATTAAAAGGTTTTTGAAATGTATAACTTTCTAAAAATGTATAACATCCTTAAAATGTTATACATCACGATAAAATTGGATATCTGTACTGTTAGACTAAAAAAAAAACGATGCACCAATAATTTTTTTTTAAATTTCACCTTTTTTCTGTTTTTGCTCATCTTGCATAGGTACATACATATAAGTAACAACCCCGTTTGTCAGTCATAAATTGTTTGGGTTTTTAATAATTGTTCGTAGATGTTTTTTATTTAAATTATTACACTTAACACTAATATTGCCTGTGTAAAAAAGGAATGTGCGAAACAGTAAGTAACGGTTTTAAACCGACTGTGCAGCTGCGTTCTAATTAACGTTATTTTATGTTTTAATTACTTTTAAAATTATTAACAACAAAAATAATATTTAAAAAAATTAAACCTGTGCTACATATTGTAGTTATTGCACAAAATTGATATCAGAACCCTTTTGAATAAAATAAATAATTATTTTTTATTATATTAATTATTTATTTTTTAATAGAAAATAAAATATTGCTAATAACAAATTTTTCTAAGAAAATTAAACATTTTATTTAAAATTTTTTTAATAAGTCGATAAAAGATAGACTCAGAAAGGCTTTTATGTTATACAATACGATAAATTAAGGGTAATTATTCTTTAGAAAATAACAATCAATTTTCTAGACATCATAACTACATTTACAAACTAATATACCAAAATAAGGGTAAAAAAAAGTCACCTATCAAACATTGTGTCAAAACTTATAGACTTTTGGCCGCTATTTTTACATTTGCCACACCGTGCGAGGGACAGTAAGGTAACATTAAGCTTAACGAAAGGGTATTTGTGACAAGAAAAGTGGCCCAATGATTTCATAAAAATGTTTACATAATTATACTATACAAACTTCTACCAACACGCAGAAAAATAAAATGTTTAAAAATGGTCACCTCCAACAAAACTTTTATTAAAGAAAATTTTTAAGCCATATTATGTTTAATTTAACCATATTATTGTCACTGACAACCATATTATTGTTAAATTGGTCCTCCATCAAGAAGCCACAACCATATTATGATTGTCTTTAAACATGTTTTGGTTAAATATGACAATAATTTGTTTTTAAATTAACAATAGTATTTTCCTCTTTTCCAAGAGCAACATGCTATGGTTGAAAACCAACAATGCTATTATAAGTGTTAAACATGTTTAAGTTATTATTAACCAAAACGTGTTTGGAGGCAGCCATAATATAGTTGCGCCTTCTGGATGGGGGACCCACTTAACCATAATATTGTTGTGTCTGACAATAATATGGTTAAATTAAACATAATATGTTTAAAATTTTTCTTTTAAAATAGTTTTGTTGGAGGTGACCATTTTTAAACATATTTTTTCTTTGGGTGAACACAGCGAACAGACTTTTGTTTATACAAAATTAAAAAATTTTCTTTACTAAAACTACTGGGCAATCCCTTTAATACTCCCAAATCACATACACGTACTTATGTATTTACATACATATATATTTGTCTACTTACTTTTATAAAAACTCGAATCTTTTACGTAACAAATATAAAAAGTTCAATAATAAAATTTTCATATAAATTGAATTTTAATAAAGGATATGTTAAAGTTAATCCTTTTCGACATGTTTTTTGTTTTTTTTTTTTTTTTTTTTTTTTGGTTACAGTCCTTGTTGAATCAGCAGACAGATATGGAGCAATAATGGTATCAATTACACAGTTAAGTAGATGCATACACACAGTCTCCCTCTGTGTTTATTTGTCAAAAACAAGATAAAAAAAAAGCGGAGTCATAAAATTTTTAAGGGCATTTAAACAATTAAGTGTGTGTAAGATTGTGTGTACGTTTTCAATGATTTTTATTTACCAATATGCATATAAGGTGGACTATAAAATCAAAGGACATTACTTATGCTTAAATAAAAAGAATAAAATGAAAATTTAACGAGCATAGCCAAAGCCAATGACCTTGTTTGCCTTTCCACAGATTTATGATTCAATGAATTCTGGTAATTCGTAAATTAATGTTCAGTTTCGCACAGTCATCCTAATGACAATGATAACTGATATAAGGTTTTAGTTAAATTTATTTTTCTTTAAATTAAAATTAGCTTAAAAATAAATTAGAAAGTATAGTCGGTTAAACCCGTCGAAATTATACCCTACACCAAGAGACCAAAGATACTTAGTTTGGAGAAAGTACCCTATATGAAATCCATGCACATAGGAAATTTTTTTTTTTAAATTTATATTTGTTTAATTAAGGTTGGGTTTTTAACATGGAGATCAGAGATTTAGTCATCTTTAATCTGTGTTTTTAGTTTTTTAGATCAGGATTAATTAATTTTATTTGCCAGTTTAAGCGGCCAATGTTGGTGGTTTAAACTAAATCAACAAATGTCAACTCATATACATGTATAACAAAAACAGCTGTTAAAATTCAAAAAAAGAATTTATATACACAAACGAAAATGAATTAATGAATGGAATGAAAATTAAATAATGAATGAATTAGTGAAGATGAAGACCTAAATAAAGCAACTATAAGAAGTAAATTTCTTTTTATAAGAATTAAAAGGGCGCAATTTCTTCTTCTTCTGCATAAAATGCAAAGTGCATTGATAAAAAGTTGCCATTTCAAAATATGTTGCTGACATTTTTTGTTATTCAGTATGGCAATGCTGCGAGGTTTAAGCTACCACTTAAAAATGGCAAACCCAATAAGTCTCCAATTAAATTTAGTCTCAGATTAATTAATTATAGTTGGCTGCTAAGATTAAACTCTATGTTAAAAACTCACTCTTAGTACACTTAAAACATTCCAAAATAAGCATCTGTGAGAATTTTTTTCTATAATTTGGACTTAAGCATCTGTGAGGATTTTTTTTTCTATAATATGGACTTACCGTTACTTTATACATACAAACATATGGGCATTTCCATAAGAATATCGACCACGACTCAAAAAATAAAAACCCTTGAAACTTTTTTTCAAACTTTACTATGCAAAGGTTTTTATAGCTAACTAGCATTTAACCCGCTACTTCGTTAGCGCCCCTTTTTCTTATGTGGACATATTTTTACGCCAAAGTTTATATTTCTACGTTTAAACCCGCTAGTTTGTAAAGGGACGATTTGTACCTCTAAACGTTCGTATTTCAAAAAATTTTATTTGTATTTTTTAGATACGTTACGAATGTGTTATTTTTTTTTCAATGTTTATTGGTTTAATAGATAGATGGCGTGCAAAATAGTTTTAAAATACAGGTTTACTCCCCAAATTCTAATTTCAAAAAAGTACCAGACACCTAACCGCTTATTATTTTAATGAACATCAGATTAGAGAATTTCCCGTTTTAACCTTTTTTACCCTTTAACCATAAAAATCTCCAAAACTCCCATCATAGGTAATCGATTTCGCGAGAGGCCAACCTCCCGGGCAAATTTCAGCATTTTAGTTCAGGTGTTTAGGTCGTGTGATGATGAATCAGGCAGTAACTTTACAATTTTACATTATATAGGTAGATGAAGAAAAATGTTTTGAAAAAAATAACAGAATTAGGTACGATTTTCACCCCTTAAACGTTCGAATTTCGGAACGCATCAAATTTGTATTTGTATTTTTTAGATAAGTTACGATTGTGATATATTTTTTATATTAATGTTTATTGGTTTAAAAGATAGATGGCATAGCAAAAAAGTCTTAAAATACAGGTTTTACCCGTTTACACTTTATTTCAAAAAAGTGCAAAACACCTGTCCACTTATTTTTAATGAACAATAATAGGTATTAAATTTTTTTTGTATCCCTTTTAGTTTAGCAGATATGAGGTAAGCGAATTTCCGTTTTTACCGCCTTTTTTCTATTGAACAACAAAAGAGGCCTGCCTCAGGTCCAAATGTCAACTTTTTAGCTTCAAGCGTTTAGGCTGTGCGATGAAAATAAATAGATGAAGAAAAAATATCTTGGAAAAAGTAACAAAATTACGTACGATTTTTACCCCTTAAACGTTCGAATTCAGAAAAAGTAAAAAATTTTCACTTGGCATTTTTTAGATAAGTTACGAATTTTATATAATTTTTATTTCTATGTGCACTGGCTTCAGGCGTTTAGGCTGTGCAATGAAAATAAATAGATGAAGAAAAAATATCTTGGAAAAAGTAACAAAATTACGTACGATTTTTACCCCTTAAACGTTCGAATTCAGAAAAAGAACAACATTTTCACTTGGCATATTTTAGATAAGTTACGAATTTTATATAATTTTTATTTCTATGTGCATTGATTTAAACGGTAGATGGGGGACAAAAAAGAACCAAAATTCAGGTTTTACACTTTTACTCCCTAAAAGAGCCGAATTTCGAAATAGTACCAGACACCTCTTCTCTTTTTTATTTAATGACTAACAATAAAAGCACAAAATAAAGTACAAAAAGTACCAAAAATTGCCTATTACAGATGATCATTCAACTCTTTGCTTGTTTAATTTTATGTTAGTAGCTGCCATACTAACAAAAATTTAATAAGTACCTGTTGGCAAATAATACAGTACGAAAAAGTACCAAAAAACCACTCTTACAGATTCTCATTCACTTGGGAACTTGCATGTTTAATTTTATGTTTATAGGTCCAATTTTAACGGAAATTAAAAAAGTAACAGTTAAATAACAAAAAGTACCAAAACGCCCCTCTTACAGATTCTCATTCACTCAGGACGTTGCATTTTAAATTTAATGTTTGCAGATCCAATGTTAACGAAAATGAAAAAGGTACCAGTTAAAAAACGAAAAAGTACCAAGAAGATCCCTCTTATAGGTCCTTGTCCACTCAGGACATTTAATGTTGAATTTTATGATTTTAGGTCCAATACTAACGGAACTTCAAATAGTACCAGTTAAAGACCAAAAGGTACCAAGAAGCCCCTCTAACGAATTCTCATTCACTCAGGACCTTGCATGTTTGATTTTATGTCAATAGGTCTAATTTTGACGAAAATTAAAAAAGTACCAGTTAAAGAATAAAAAAGTACCAAAAAGATCCCTCTAAAAAATTCTTATTCACTCAGGACTTTGCATGTTTAGTTTTATATTTCTAGGTCTAATACTAACGGAAATTAAAAAAGTACCAGTTAAAGATCAAAAAAAACCAAAAAGTACCCTTAGAGGTTCTTATCCATTTAGGACATTGCATGTTGAAGTTTATGTTTCTAGGTCCAATATTAACGATAATTAAAAAAATTGTCAGTTGTGGAACCAAAACCTAAAGTAAGAAATAAAATTTCCCGTATTTCCCCTTTATGGTACTTTTTTCTCCCCATTGAAGCATAAAAAATTTCAATATTGTAGTAGGAGCCCATAATTTAATAAGTATATGTCAATGAATAAAAAAAAATGTTTTGTAAAAAAGTACCAAAAATAGTAACGGTTTTTACCCCCTAAACGTCCGAATTTCGAAAAAGTACCAAATTGGTATTTGGGTTTTTTAGATAAGTTTTAAATGTAATAAGGGTTATATTTCTATGTTTATTAGTTTAAAAGATAGATGGGGTGACAAAAAAGTACCAAAATACAGATTTCACCCGTTTACTCCGTATATCCCTTTTTGGTACTTTTTTTCTCCCCATTGAAGCATGAAAAATTTCAATATTGCAGTGGCAGCCCATAATTTAATACGTTTATGTCAATAAATAAAAAAAAATGTTTTATAAAAAAAGTACCAAAAATAGTTACGCTTTTTACCCCTTAAACGTCCGAATTTCGAAAAAGTACCAAATTCGTATTTGGATTTTTTTAGATAAGTTTCAAATGTGATATAACCCTTATTTCTATGTTTATGGGTTTAAAAGATAGATGGGGTGACAAAAAAGTACCAAAATACAGGTTTTACCCGTTTACTCCGTTAAAGGGCTGAATTTCAAAAAAGTACCAGACACCTGTCCGCTTATTTTTCTAAAGAACAACGATAAGTATTACATTTTTTTTGTATCTCTTTTAGTTTTAGAGATATAAGGTTACCGAATTTACCCGTTTTTGCCCTTTTTACCCCCTAAACATTCGAATTTCCAAAAATCCCGTCTTAGTGGATCGATTTGGGGAGAGACCAACCCCTGGTCCAAATTTCAAGTTTTTAGCTTCAGGCGTTTCAGCTGTGCGATGATGAATCAGTCAGTCAGTAACGTTACAATTTTATATATATAGATTACAATTGTTAAAGAGCAAAAAAATATAAGTTAAAGCTGACTATCTATTTGTTTCATTTTTATGCAATCAACAATTTTCACTTTACTATCGATTAAATACAGATACTGGTAACATTGGAATTATACCTTAAAATTAATGTTACAACAACAATGAACAAGATCCACGAGGAAAGATCAAATATATAGTTTGATTAGCGGTATTTTTTGGTTTGTTTTCGATGCTATTCCAATGTCACTACATCATCTGTCTATGTCATTTGTATCTGATCAGTCGTGCACGTTTCAAAGTAAAACTTGAAAGCAAGATATTTGTTGCAAAAAAAGATTGGTCGAAATTTTTTTTTAAATAGGTATAATAAAATTTTTATAAGCTTTTTAATGTCGTCGAGTACGATATTGTAAGCAGGGTTGGAAATTTTCTAAAAGGATCACAAAAAGGGGATTTTCCAAAAAAAGGGGTCACAAAAAGGATATTTCAAAGTAAAAAAGGTTCAAGTTTTTTATAAATTGTATTTACCAATAAAGGGGTCGAAAGAGTGAATTTTAAAGAAAATATAAGACCAAGTTTTTTATAAACTAAAAAACTTAACTTTATTTTTTTTTTTGTTATTAATTTAAGTTATTCAATAAATAAAATAATAACAAATATGTACCTACATATATGATTTAGGCTAGTGCGGATATTGTACTTTTAATCTGTACTTTACTATCGTAAAATTTATTTAGAAGTCGCAAAAATATATTTTAGTAAATGTTTCTACGAATACTAACTACTTTTTATTATATTCGTTCTATATTTGGTTATTAAGTCTTCACTTGGAGTCCATTATTCCAGCTCCATTTCGAATAAATTAAGAGACGAAAGCATGGAATCGCAAATTTCTGTTTTAAGTCTGTTCAAAATTTATTTTTAAGCAATTCTAATTTCGCAAACGAATTTATTTAAATTTAAGTAAATATTTTTTTAATAAATCTGTTTTTTTATTTTCCGACCTCAAACTTGAACTTTTCTTAACTTAAATAACTTAAATTCGTTGGAAAAAGCATCTCCTTTTAAAATTATACATTGAGTTCGGAAACAATGTCAAAGTAATATATGTATATCTTAAAAATCTTAAAAAACATTTGTTGTCGTCTTTTTTACTTATTCTTGATACAATTTCGTGGCATAAATCAAAAATAGTTCAAAGGTTAACTGATTTTAAAGTGATACACAAGAGTACTTTATAAAAGTCTCACAACAGTAGCAAGGCCCTTAAAAGAGGGTAAAATTTGTCACTTTAGTAAAATAACGGCAGCGCTGTGCATATAAAATCTGCTTGCAACATGCCGCTTAAGGGTAGTTTACACGATCACAAAGTCTTACGTATATTGAGGAAAATTTTCAAACAATAATTAGATCAAAGATGCATTTTCGTCAAGTACTATAAATGCAACTAAATGTAGCATCTTATTATGTTGGTATTAAGTTGAAATTTATTCCAACCTTATTTTATTGCAATCTTAATCATCTAACCAGCTATTATTGGTATCGGTCCATATTTGACCATAGCACCTATTAAAATACTACACCCGAAAATACCTTTTAATGTCATAACTTCCTTATAAATATTATTATTGACAAAAAAATTTGCGACAGTATTTTTTATGATAGGTACTATGTCATGGCAGGTACAAGGTGACAGGTGCAAAATTAATCATAAGTCACCCCCTTCCTAAAATCGGTGAAAGGCAAACAAATCTCATATAGATGGAGACTTCTGAAAAATATTCGGCACAAATAACTTTTATTAAATTCTTCTGTGGTTAAGAATTATGTAGCATAATTCTGTTCTGGCGACTATGATTAGCCATGGGTAGAAAATAGGATACACTATCAAATTTATTTTTTAAATATTATGGTATAGGGTATCTTACTTTTTTGTTTTAAGTTTTTGTATACACATATTTACAAAAAAAAAATATTTCATACCTTGTAAATACTATAAGATACTGTCACGTACGGTATGTTACGAACGATATTATATTTTTCATTATAAAACCATCCAGAAAAATTTTTTCTTTCCAATTACGGATTAAAAGGCAAAATATGTGGTTTAATGTAAACAATTAAAAAAAGGAAAATACCTTGCACAATTCACAGATTTTCGGACTTGTTACGTTTACCCCAAAATCACTTCCGCTTTATGTCACGTACGATATAGGTGCATATGGTAGATATTTTGGACAACAAGGCTCCGAATGTAATAATTATTTATTTTATATAGAGTTCCCTTTAAAAAAAAACATAATGATTAAAAAAAAATTCCAGTTCCTACTATTTGAGCAAAATCTCTATCGCTCTGAAGGCGTAAAAATTTCACGTATGATGACATGGAAATTCACATATATCAGCTGGAATACGACTTCCATTGTGAGTAATATTTAAATTTCCTAGAAAGTTTTAAAAAAAAGTTCCTTTAAAACAAAAAGTGATATACGTTTTTTTCTTACTAGTCGATGTTAAAAGTCCTTTGACTCGATGTGGGTACGACGTTAAAAGCATTTCGATTTTATATTCTTACTCAAGTTCTAAATAATGTAAAGTTTTTAGTTGTCGCCAAAAGTTTTCTGTAGAAATATATAAACACAAAACAACTTACAAATCGTTCCTAAAGCGTATGATTAAATTCAACAAATCTTATTCGATCAAACAACATCAATCAACAAAAATATATTAAAATTTTAGCTGAAGTAAAAGAACGGCATATTATAAATTTACATTTACAATAAGTGTTCGACCGAAGTCACTTTTTAAGGACGACCCCGAAGCCGAAGGTCATCCAAATTGGCTAAATTGTCTAAATTCGGTCGAACCAAAGCCTACGCCGAACTTAACTTATCTCAATTCACAACAAGAAATTACAATAAAATTTTCGAGATCAATTAATTCACAGAAAAAAAAATTATACTAAATTCATAATATCAAGCAAACAATTTGTTGATTTTGCTCCTATTACCAAAATGTTTAATACTAAAAGTTTTTGAATTTTGAAAAACTTTTTTCAATAAATGATATTTTTAATTTTAATTAAAAAAATGATCAAAAAACTTTGCCATTTCAAACATTGTGTTAATTTATTTAATTAAATCTTGACAATTCCCAACAACAATTCTATAAGTTTAAATTATTTTATTTTAAACGAAATAAATCAATTACTATCTTTCATTAAATATTTTAATTGAAAATTTATTTCAAAACAACTAAAATATTAATTAAATCAAAATTATATTTTTAATTTTCTTTCAACTAAAAAAATAATTGATTCAATTATCACATTAATGAAATTTAAATACTTTTTAAACAATTTGTTTAATTGATAAAAAAAAAAACTTTTTTCTGTATTTATTAAACAGAAAAAAACAGGTAATTTATAAAAATCGTCTAACACTACTTGCAGGTAGTATGTGTAATTTTAAAAAAAAAAATTATTGCACGATTGCGAATCTCTATTGGTCATACGGACATCTACCACATATTACTAACAGATATGTAAAAAGTAACGTGTGAAGAAGGCCCAAAGCAGTTGCGAGGGCAGCTTTCGAAAAAAGAGACAAAAAGCATTTTTTGGTAGTGAAGTGTCAATGTGTAAAAACAATCAACACAAATTGCGTGATCAAAACAAAAATAACAAAACACAAATCACGTTGAGCAAAATCACTAGCGGTTTTGTGATATCTTAATCGGTTTAGAAAAAAACAAGAAATGCTACGTGCAACTCATACACATTTCTGCAGCAAGTGATATGTATTGAGTCATACATAAATAGTAATTTTTTGTTTATTTGTTAAGAAGTTGTTAATAGAAGTTTACATGGCGTATAATGTATTCAAACTGGTATGAACATAGTTAGAAAAAAAGGCTCCTTCAAAAGGTTTTATGTGTAGTTTTTCATAAAAACCGCGCACCGCTTTATAACAAAGATTTTATCCGAATCATTGAGGTATATGATGTCAATAAAATATCTTAAAGAGATATAATAAATCTGTTATCTTACTCTCTTGAAAACCTATTAAAAAACATATAGGACTACTTGGCGGGCTCACAGCTGAGTCAAACCAAGTCAAAGAAGTCAATTCGAAGATATTTTGAGATTGAGTAAGTGAACTGCCATAAATTTCTGAAGCCATTGACTTGGGTTTATAACCGTCCCCTTAGGAACGAAACTCTTTTGGATTTAGACCGTGTCGGCACTGAATAGAGTTAGACTTTGCAAAGAACTTGTTTTGAAATATATACATACATATGAACATATATATTAAATTCATGATTTGGTTCGCCTCAGCGGAGAGCCCACCACATGTACACTGAAAATAAATATCAATCCATTCGTACCTAAATCAAT
The DNA here is from genome assembly GCA_943735925.1 of Pollenia amentaria. NCBI lineage: Eukaryota > Metazoa > Arthropoda > Insecta > Diptera > Polleniidae > Pollenia > Pollenia amentaria. The sequence goes on along the minus strand of OX031006.1, from coordinate 218,928,114 downwards.
CCGAAGCAGTGTCAATAGTACGATAAGCTTGATTCAAGCGATTTATTCAAGTGTCCCGTACTTAAAATAATCTGAAAACAGGATTGACTTTAATAAAAGTGAGATAAGAGTAAATCTCAATCTAGGCTTGATTCAAAAATTTCTAAGTTGGTTCAATCCCGAATTTGTACTTGAAATAATCCAATAGATGACTGATTACAATCTTAATATTTATATTTTAAATACGATTATTTAAAAAAGTAATAAACGGTGCGGAGGGAGGGTGGCGCCGTTGGAATTATCGATTGTGCGGATTTGTCAGTCACGATGTCGCAGTGGTCGAATGACCAGCAGGCGTTCGCTATGGAAACATTTTTTAAGAGTAATGATTCTTATGTAATTGCTCGTCGATAATATTATTTAAAATTCGGTATTCGGTGAATGCTTGATGGACCGAGTGTAAATTTAATTCGTTCCTGGGTGCAGAGGTTCCGTGCAACTGCTTTGGCTATGAATGTCCCACGGCCAGGGCCCAGTCGATCTTCAGGGACTCCCGAAAACATTGAACTGGTTGAAAGCAGTTTACGTGAAAATCCGCGACTTTCAAAACGGAAAAGAGCAGCTTCGCTGGGACTTCCAAGAGCGATTATTCATGAAATTTTAAAAATGGATCTGAAGTTCCATCCTTTTAAATTTCAAATCGTTCAGTGACTTTAATTTACGCAAAGATTTTTGTAAAACGATGTTGGAGCGTTTTCGCACTGAAAATCCCTTTTTTAGAGCGACGAGGCTCATCTTCACTTAAACGGCCACGTCAACAAGCAAAACTCCCGTTACGGGTCTCCAAGAACCCGCAACCCTCGATTGAAACATCAAAAACCATTGCATTGCCTCAGGGTAACTGTTTGGTGTGCCTTATCCACACCCAGAGAAAAACTATGTTTAAATATAGTCACCTCGAACAAAACTATTTTTAAAGAAAATTGTAAACATATTATGGTTAATTTAACCATATTATTATCACCAACAACCATATTATGGTTAAATGTTTCCTCCATCAAGAAGGTACAACCATATTATGGTTACCCCCGAACATGTGTTAGTCAATAATAACTAAAATATGTTTAACACTTATTATAGCATGACTGGTTTTCAACCATAGCATGGTGCTCTTGGAGAAGAGGAAAATACTATAGTTAATTTAGAAACAAATTATTTTCATATTTAACCATAAAATGTTTAGAGGCAACCATAATATGGTTTTGGCTTCTTGATGGAGGACTAATTAAACCATAATAAGGTTGTCAGTGACAGTAATATGGTTAAATTTAAACATAATATGTTTAAAATTTTGTCTAAAAATAGTTTTGTTGGAGGTGACCATATTTAAACATGTTTTTTCTCTGCGTGCACGCATGAGATAATTGCACCATTTTTTTTCGAAAATTCTCGAGGCCATGGATTTTTTTATGGGCTACGTCAAAGAGAGGGTTTAAATTGAAAATCCCCAATCTCTTATGGCTTTAAAGGAAAATATTCGTCGAGAAAGCAGCTCAATTGAACCAAGTTTACTGCTGCGTGTGGCGCAGAACACAAGGCTCTGTTTTGAACAGTGTGTTCAACTCGACGGAAGAAATCTGGATGATATACACTTTTAAAAAAAAATCCAAAAAAAAATTTCCATTCTTTCGTTCAGTGCTTTTAATAAAACTTTGTGTCAATTATTACGTATTTTATTGGAGTTGAAAATATAAATCTTTTACCAGACACCCTGTACTTACCCCCCAGAGAGCCAGAGAAAGAGAATATAATTATTAATTTACTTAGGCCTAAGTGCATCAAATTTAATGTTCATTTAATTATTTTTATTGAAGAAAGGAATTTACAACATTAAATATATTTAAAAAAAAATTTTTTTTCTTTTTTTGATGAACTTAGTGTTCAAACAGTATTGGGGGCTTAACTTCGGGCATAAATCCTGAAGCGCATAATTAAAACGTCGGCAGTGACTTCAAATTTTCTCTCATTTTATTGTTTTAATTTTTTTATTTGCTTTCTTTTAATTTTATGTTTTCAAAATGTATGAAATTTAATGAAAGTATGGTTGCATTGTTGGAAGAAAAAGTGTCAATATGTGGAAGCATTTGAAAAAGCGGTCTCAAAATAAAATCGATTTTATTTCTCGACTGTTTTCTACGACAAATTTTAATGTCAAATTGTATGGAAAATGTGGTCGAGACGCAGTTCTGTTTGAACACTTAAGCCTAATTAAAATATCAAAAACTTCAATTAAAACCAACAGTTCAATGAAAAATCAAATTGTTATTATTTATATGCTCTATAAAGAAGTTTTAGGCTAGATTTACACGATTGAAATTTTCTTCAAAATTGCTCTTCAAAATGCTTCAAACTCGTGTAAACAGCAAAATTTCTTCAAAATTTATTGATCAATATTATTGAAATAGATTTTGATCAATAAATTTTGAAGAAATTTTTTTTCTGAGTTTGGACTAAAAATGCTCAGCTGCACTAAAGAGTTGATCGCTGGCAACACTAGTTTTATTTTTGTTTTCCGATATTTCTAGCTTTTTACCTGTTTTAGAAACAATCAGTCCAAAAATTAATGAAAATTCCCCGGGAGTTTTTTCCATTCTCCCATTTTTCCTATTGAAAGTTAAATGTAAAAATGGGAAAAACTCCCGGGGATTTTTTAGCCATAATTTGGCTGAATATAATTTTTCACAACCGAATATGGTAAAAAACGTTTGTGGTTAATTATTTATACATGGTTTTGTAACATTTGTAAATAACGGTATTAAAAAAGTTCCGTCTTCGGCAAAATTCATCCAATTTAATGTGGAACACCGATTATATGCCAATTAGCAGTTTTTGTCCACTACCGAAGCCGATTAATCGGTCGGTTACTATTTACAATACAACTATTTTTAACATTATGCATGCATTGAATAAACTCATAACGAGTTATTTTTTTTTTATAATGTTCGAAGTAGAAAAAAACATGAAAACATTAAGAGAAAATATTACAATGAAAAGAAAAAAAAGAAATTTCCATTACCCAGCAACAACTACAATCACTCTCATACAACATACACGTTATACAACTCAACAAATTTGTATGAAAATCCATAAAGAAAAGTTTTATTTTTGTTGTGTTTAAATAGTTGATAAAGGTGTGGCCTTTTATAAAAATTTTAAACCTAAATTTGGTATTAGAAAAGGCTAAATATATTCAAAAATTTGAAATAAAAGAGAAATACATTTTAGGTTTCTAAACGAAAAGTTCGATTTAGCAAAATGTCAGCCCATAAGACCTTTTGTGCAAGCAAAATTCAAAACGATCGATCCTTTTTCTTTATTTTTGTTTTGATTTAAAAGATTTTTTTATATATATTTATATATATATATATATATATATATATATATTTATATATATATATATATATATATATATATATATCTTAGAATGGGCCGATTTCTAAGGACAAAATTTTTTCGATATTTTGCCATCGATTTTTCGATAGCTTTTGGCTTGAGGAACAGAATGTTGCACTACGACATATAAAAATAATAATTTTCGAAGCGCCCAAATTTAAATTTTTTTACTTTTTCTCAACTTTTACTTTTAAGATTTTTTAGCAGGTAATAAAAAAAATCGGCTTATTCAATTTTTTTTAAATATTACCTTTCCAAGGTGAAATTGTACGCTTAAAACGATGGCAATAGCAGTTTTCCCAAAAAATGTTTTCCCAAGGAATGTTAAAAAAAATCGCCGACTTTAAATTGTATCCAAGGTGAAATTGTACGCTCAAAACGATGGCGATGTAATTTTTTTATCGAAAGAAACATCGACTGCAAATCATACTGTAAAATTTCGTGAAGATCGGTCCATAATTTACCATAGGCCCCATATAAACCCTACTCCCGGAAAACAGTTTAGTACGTCTAAAACCGTAAAAAATAACGCTATCGTATTAAAATTTGGTACGTCACAGTTTTATAGGACCAGAAATCACACTGTAACATTTTTTGAAGATCGGTCCACAATTTACAATAGGCCCCATATAAACCCTACTCCCAGAAAACAGTTTAGTACGCCTAAAACCGTAATAAATAACGCTAGCATACTTAAATTTGGTACGTCACAGTTTCATAGGACCACAAATCCCACTGTAAAATTTTTTGAAGATCGGTCCACAATTTACAATAGGCCCCATATAAACCCTACTCCTAGAAAACAGTTTAGTTCGCCTAAAACCGCAATAAATAATGCTAGCATACTAAAATTTGGTACGTCACAGTTTTATACGACCAGAAATCACGCTGTAAAATTTTTTGAAGATCGGTCCATACTTTACACTAGGCCCCATATGAACCCTACCCCCGGAAAATAGTTTATTGCGCCTAAAACCGTAATAAATAACGCTATCATATTAAAATTTGGTACGTCACAGTTTCATACGACCACAAACCACACTGCTAAATTTTTTGGAGATTGGTCCATAATTTACACTAGGCCCCATACAAACCCTTCTCGCGGAAACAGTTTATTGCGCCTAAAACCGTAATAAATAACGCTATCATACTAAAATTTTGTACGTCACAGTTTTATAGAACCAGAAATCACACTGTAGAATTTTTTAAAGATCGGTCCATAATTTACACTAGGCCCCACTTTGGGATTTATATATATTGCGGTGAAATTTTTTACTTAAATTCATATGGCAAGAAAAACTATCATGCAAATTTGTGAATTTTACTGTTAACGCTAAAACTAATTACACTGCTGTATTGAAATTTATTCTAATTTATTTTTTGTAATACCAGAAATCAGTCTTCAGAATTTTGGGATGATTTGTCCATAATTTACCATAGTCCAATACAAATAACGCTCCTAAAAATCATTTTAGTCCGGCTAAAACTTTTACGAATAATGATATTTTTCTCAAGCCAGTTCAAAGTTCTTACAAGAAACGAATAACATTTTCTTATTGTCGGTCAATAATTTAATTCAGGTCTAAACCGCAACCAATTTTAATGCTGACGTTCATTTTTGTGAAGCTTAGTTAATAATATATATGTATTTATCATATAGAGCCCACTCCTGTCGGTGGAGGGTATCAAAGATTCGGCACAGCCGAATATAGCACTCTAACTTGTTTTAATAAAATTTAGTTTGGATATAACAGTTTTATTTTGATTATTATCTATGTTGTGTTACTTGTTTGTGTTTGTTTTGTTTTTTATATATATACTAATAAAGGAAAAGTATCTATACCCTGCAACTAAATTTATAATATTAATGTTTTGGACTAGTTTATTACTAGTTGTTACGAGCACAACAGCTTAATACGTGACGGCGTTTGTTGTAGAAACAACGACAAACACTATTAGAAGAAAAATTTAAATGTTTGGTTGAACAAAACAAAGCAAAAATTTTTAGGTTTTAAATATAAAATAAATTTTATTTTGTTCAACCTTTACTTGTTAAATTGTTGTAAAATTTATTGAGCTTGAGGTTTTTTTTCTTTTTATATAAAATTTTTTATTACATTTATTTAATAATTCCAATATTTCGATACAGCAATGTGTATCATCATCAGGGAAACAATTTAAACAATAAAACTAACGTTTTTTTTTTTTAAATAATGAAAAAACAATAACAATTGTCACATAGAAAATATTATTTACAATTAAAAAAATTTCATACAAATAATCTATTACATTCTAAAAAAAAAATTTAATTTCCTGTTTTGTCTAAATGTCTATAAATTTGTGCTACATTTTCCGTGTCCGATTTACAATCCTTAACAATTCTGGTACCTCAATGATTTGCAACATTTCTAGCGCTTATAATTTTTTTTTTGTGTTTAAAATTGATACTTTCTCAAAATCCGGAGAATGATTTAAACTAGCACAGTGGGTTGTTAATGCTGTTTTCTGTGTCGAAATATCCCTAAATTTTTGATTTAATTTGTTACCTGCAATTCTAGTTTTCAGTTTATTCTTTGTCCTAACTACATATACTCTACTGCATTTGTCATCAATATTTCCCTTACAAGGTATTTTATAAACAGCATTCGACATTTCCAACTTGTGTACTTTATCTTTTGTTTTAGTGAATAATTTACCAATTGTATTATACGATTTATGTGCTATTTTATATGTCTTTGTGTCAAATTTTTCGACTTTTCTAAACGTTCCGATATCTTAGGAATATAAGTTAGTGATTTGTAACTTTTCGGTTCTGTAGTTATACGCGACTTGTTTGCCCTATAGTTATTGTATTGTCTTATTAAATTCAATATCAGTTCCATTGGAAAGCAATTATTTATTTATTTATTAAAAATTCAAATTGATTACAAGCCTATAAGGCCTAATTAATCTAGAAATTCACTATGACTATACATTATAAATTTTATAAAATAATTTAATTTTAAAAAAAAAATTATACAAATATAGAAATACTTAACAGAAAGTTAAGTTCTTTGTTGAGTTAGTAACAGCAAATACAAATATTACAAATATTGCTTTACAGTCTTCTTAAATTCCTTAATAGATTTAGTAAAATTCCTCTCATTATTTGGAAGGCAGTTGTTCCATATTCTTGCAACTCTAACTATCCCTCAAAATATCTTTAATTTTCTTCAAATTTTTGTTATGAAATTCTAAGTCACTTATTTTCAGTATTCTTTCTATAAGATTTTTTGCAGTATTAATTATTACTCTCTTGGGATGTTTGGAGAAATAATTAATAATTATACCAGAAGAAGTTTCTGGTACCAATCCATTAATAATTTTTCCTTTCTTCTTATCAACAAAGTATCTAAATATGGAAGTTTTAAGTTACACTCCTTCTCAAAAGTAAATTTAAGGTCCGTGTGAAATGTGTTAAAAGTTTTCAAAACAGTTTCTATTTCCGATTCTTCAATAATGCAAAATAAGTCATCAACATATTTCGTCAAGATTTTTGGTTTAATAGTCAATTTTGAAATACAAGTATCTAATAATTTCTCCATAAAAATATCTGCTATAGTTGGGATGTTGGTGATACCATTGGAAGTCCCTTTTATTGAACATATATATTATTATCTAATTGAAAATATCTATTATCTATTGTACAGAATCTAAGAATACAAAAAAGACCCTTGATTTAGTTACAAGTAAAGCCTATAGTACACGGCATGTAAAAAGACACATGCGCATGTGGTTCTGACGTAATTTTGATGTCAATGCAAAGCCACAATAAACATTGCGTGTTGTGTGATGACGTCAAAATTACGTCAGAACCACATGCGCATGTGTATTTTTACATGCCGTGTACTATAGGCTTAAGCATAAAAAGAAAAGAGTACCAAAACTGACGTCGGAGTACCGTGGTTTATGAAAAGAACACGTACTGAAAATAGTACCTTAGTACTGAATTTTCCATCAATGCATAATATGTATTACATATTTATGAATTATTCTTTTGGTTGTTCGTTTTAGTTCAAGAATTTTATGTTATTGTTTTATTTTTTACTAATAAACTTTAAATAATAAATAATTTATGCATTTTTATGTATTGAAATTACTTGATTTATAAAAAAAATTAATGATCGGTTAACCGATCCAAAACAATATTAACCGATTAAACCAAAACCTCGGTTAATTAATCGAGCGATTAACCGATTAAAGTAAAAGCCCGCTTAAAAGAATACCCTAGTACACACATATATTTGTGTGTTTGTTTGTATACGAAACTTATCAGATTTATGAGTGCTCAATTTTCATTCATGAACATTCCGTTTTTTCTGATATCGAAAAAATTAAAAACGTGTGCAAAAATTCAATAAAAAAAAGCAAAAACTCCAATTGTTGTAAGGATATTGACAATATGTAATAAAAGGCGTTGTTCAATAATGCAAATGATGGAAAAGACGTTTTTAAACGCTACAAAGCTGTTGAATAGTTCAAGAAATAAATTAACACTTAAAAATTTAAGGTTTTTGGTAATAATTAATCAATTTAGATTGTTTAAAAAGACTACAATCTTATTTTATCAAAATTTGTTGTTAATTAAACCAATCAAGTTTGCGGTAAATTTCATTAAAACTATAAATTTTTTTTTGGAATAGATTATCATTATAACCCTTTTGCTCTGGTAGATATGTAGGTATAGTTTTGAATGTTGTAATCATTTGAATTTTTTTTATATAAAAAAAATGTAATTTTGCTTTATAAAAGACGCAAAAGCATCCCTAAGAATATCGAAAAAGTTTAAAATGTATGAAGGAAATAATAAGAACTTTAATTATAAATATTAAAATTAAAATAAATAGAATCATTTTATTGTGAAAAATTAATTTTTGTAAAAATTAAAAGTGATCACAGACTAACGTCCTTTTCTAGGTTGGAGCGTTATTTTAGAAACTAGAGTAATTTTTAATTTTTTTCACATTTATTTTTTCACAATTTATTTGTAGTAAAAAACCTAAATGAACTCATATTTAAGGCCTTTTCTCGTTTGGATAGTTTTTTTAGAAACTACAGCCGTTTTTAGTTCTTTGTACATTTTAGTATGCAAAATCGATTTTTGGTGAAAAACTTAACTTTCAAAATTAATTGTTGATTAATGCTTTAAACACATTCGAGACAGCAGACTACCGACTTCAATATGTCAACAATAGAATACATGTGTGTATATGGAAATGATTATTTTAACGACGACACGGCTAAATGGCTGCAGGTTGTTGTCTATGCTTATTTTGTCGTTGTAGTCAAATTAAACTAATTTCTATTTTTGTACGCCACAAAACAGAAAAAGTGCTGCTAATATAATCAAAAATTAGAAGAATTAGTGCTTATAATATATAATAATAATTTTTTGGTTAAACAGCAAAGAACCGGACTGAAACAAGAATATAAGCGCGGCTCACCACCAAATCTATATTATTATTCCTTTTTAGTATCCTTAAAAGAAGTTATATAGGAAGATGTTTGTCACGCCAACGCTCTTAGTTTTAGCAGCATGGGTATCATTGACAAATTGAAAGTGCTTTTCACATGGTGTTTAAAGCACACCGATTTATTAACCCATTAAGAGCCCATTTAAGATGCTCATACTTCTTGACTGACTTTTTTACTAAATTTGCTTCATCTTTAAATTACGTCGATATAATAATAATTATTTAACAATAATATACACATGTTACCAAAGTTATTAGGACTTCGATTAATAAAGTTTTTCTGTATTGCGGGTTTTCAGCCTTCCGGAACACTTTTCAAATATTTACATATTATTACTATATTTCAATATGTAACAAGTGCATAAACTATTACCACTATATATTTTAACTCAAACTTATAAATAAATTGTGAAGTTTTCCAAAATAAAATTTTTTTAACCCTAATAATTTTAAAATTTTATATGATGGAGTTTCTAAAAATATAGCATATAAAAACTTGGGGTGTTCTCTATAACATATTATATTTGAGGAAATATTATTATACATATCGACAAAATTTTAAGATAAATCCTCTTAAGGGGTTAATAAATCGGTATATTTAATACATCATATGAAAAGTGTTTCGAAACTTTATTATGATACCAATACTTTTAAGATTCAGATTATATTTTTCTTCCTATACTATTGATAAAGTGCTCTGAAACCTTTACGACCTATAATTCATAAACTTAGTGCGTTGAACCAAAAAATTACTGTAGAATCGCGATACAGTAACCTTGCGGTCAAGTTAACCAAATTTTAGCGCTTCTGTGCCGCTCTAAACGTTAACTCTAAGTTAACTTTTCAGATCGTATTAGTAAAAGTACTGATTTGTACAAACGATAACAAATTAGAATAAATTTTAAGCTGAAAGAGTTTAAACAAAATTGAGAAAATACATTAAAGAAAAACTATCGGCGTTGTATTATTGTATATCTGAAGTTGCCAATTTTCAAGTCTTTGAAGAATACATAGGAAAAAGCATACAGGAAAACATAACATAGACCAAAATATGCCGATCTTAAAGCAAGTTTGTACAAATGTTTTCTTGAAGCATCGAAAACATAATTGCGCAATCACTGTTCTAATTTCAATATCAATAGCTAAGCGCGAGTTCGTGTAACTGCAACCTGAAAAGACAACAATGTCAGTAATGGATGGCTGGCAAATGTTTAGAAAATACCCAGAATTCGCTATCTGAAAATTTTTGAAGAACTAATTTTCTGACAAACGTCATATGTGGCACCTAACACATAATACATGACTGATTGTATAATTTTTAATTACAAATTGTAGCCGGTACAAATTAGATCTAAGTTTCTTTTTTGTACAGATGAAAACTAAGTCATTGAAAAAAATATAGGTACATATGTTTATTATTGCATTTTTTTTACAATTTAGAAAAGTTAATAAATAAGACGAAAAAGTTAAAAACCCTTAGGACATTTCAGTTTACTTTTTCGCGATTATACTGTATATTAGAATTTTTTTATTCAACCTGCCATGAAGATGATATTCTTTATGTGTTCCAACAATAAAACTAAAACAATAAAACTAAAATATTTTAAATGTTTTTTAAAAAATTCATTTGTTTTTACGTTAAAAAATTTATCATAAATAAGTATTTATATTTTTGTAGGCTTAAATTAGGTTTGTGTACGAGTCTGCAATTATGCATGTTGTTAAATTTATAAAAATTAAAAATGATAGTGGCACCACTGAAATGTAAATACATAATAAAAACACAGCTGTTTATATTTTTTCAATTGTAGATGTCGTCTTCAAAATAATTCAGTAGCTGATTACGCGACTACAATTGCAACCTGCAGCATTTGTAGTCGTGCCTTCGTGTTGCCTGCTGTCTCGAATGTATTTAATGCATAAGAACTAAATGGAGCACAGATTAACCTGCTTTTCTCAATTGGATCGTTATTTAAGAAACTACACCGGATTTTAATTTTTTTAATTTGAGTATGAAAAAAAGCTCAAATAAATGCTTTACAATACTGAAAATAGTAATTCACATTCGTTCAGTATCGACTAAAATAGTTATAATTAAAATTACCTTCAAATCGAAGAAGAATTCGATCACGACTGCCAGTATTAGCCCCCAGGTTAACGTTCTTTTCTCTACTGGAGCGTTATATAAGAAGCTACAGCCGCTCTTGATTTTTTTTCCACATTTTAGTATGGAAAATTTAATTTTTAATTAAGAATTTAAGTGAGCACAGATTAACGTCCTTTTCTCTATTGGAGTGTTGTTATCTACAGCCGTTTTTAATTTTAGTAAAAAAAAAATCAATTTTGGTGAAAAACTAAACTTATCACAGACAACCCATAAAAAAGGCAAGAACAACAATAGAGATGGTGTTCATTTATGTTACAATTCTGCAGTGATGTTAGACATTATTGTTCTAGCAGACGTTTGAACCATGATGAAATAAACAGGTGGCATTACTACGCCAGATGATGATTTTTTGCTATTGTATTATTTGTCTATTCTTATGTCAAAGTTTTGTTTATGTTTACAAAAAGTCCACGTTTTGTGCTGTGATTATTGTATTGTATTAAAGTTTTTGATTATTTAAATTAAAATTAAATAAGATAGTAACCATAGTGAAATAAAAATTGGGTAAAAATTAATTTATTTCATTGCGTTCGGCAGCAAAATTTGATTTTAGTTTAATATAATTTTTGACGTATACGTAGACTTATTTTTCATTTTTGTTGTAATGTTGTATTTGTTGCCGTAGCGCTGCCACCTACTTATTCCACCATGGTTTGAACAACCCTGTTGGAATAAGAAAAAAATATCGACAACAGCAGTATTAACGATCCAAGTTAATGTGTTCACATGAAATTGTTTGTTGTTTGAACATAACGATGGCTAATCAAGATGAGGCGTTAATGTTTAAAATTTTAAATTACGCACTTATATTTAAATTTATCAATTAACAAAAAACATTTACAGGTTAAAACACAACTTACCCCTACAAAATGTTGTTACGCTGGACTACGTTGATAGGTCGTATTTATCCACTCAAATTCATAAACACTTAATGGGGCCTGAAAAGAAATAAAATATTATTATTAGTGGTATTTTTTTTAAAGCATAGAAAACGAATAGTGTATAAAGAGAGAGAGAGAGAGAGATAGAGAGAAAAAAACTATCTCAACTATCAAAAAAACATAGCTCAATGACAGGGTAGTCAGATGTGGCGATTTTTCGCCAAACGCTTTAGACTTGGTTGGCGTCCTAAATTTTGGTTTGGCGACATGGCGATTTGTAAAATAGTTGAAGTTTTTTTTTTTTTTTTTTTTTTTTTTTTTTTTTTTTGCTATTTTTGATAAACCATGATTTTGTTATGATAATCGTTAAAGTCAATACAAAAAAATTATATGTATACATATTTTTTATTCTTTAGTTTTATTATATTTATTTATAACAAAACGATGCAAAAAAAATGCAATTCATCAAAATATGCAAAAATATGCACTAACAAATATATGCCTTTTTTAAGCATTCATAGTTTATGAATCCATAATTTCATAAAGTTATTTATATTTATCCATTATCAGGCTTAAGGGAACAAACATGCATATGCATGAAACCCCCTCTTCCTGGTGATAAATTACCAAATCGTCCAAGTCAGTCATAAAATCCTTTGACTTTATACACAGAAATAATTATTAATTTTCTCCAATCACCAAATTTTTACCAAATTTTTCTTATTACCAAAATGATTATATTGATTACTAAAAATTTTAAAATTTTGAAAAAAAAATTTTCAATAAATGATATTTTTAATTTTAATTAAAAAAATTATCAAAAAACTTTGCCATTTCAAACAATGTGTTATTTTATTTAATTAAATATTGACAATTCCCAACAACCATTCTACATGTTTAAGTTATTTTATTTTAAACGAAAAAAGTCAATTAAGATTTTTTCTTATTTAATTAAAATTTTAATTGAAAATTTATTTCAGAACAACTAAAATGTCAATTAAATCAAAATTAAATTTTAAATTTTCTTTTAACTAAAAAAATAATAAAATAATTCAATTATCACATTAATTAATTTTAAATGCTTTTTAAACCATTTTTTTAATTGATAAGACACTTTTTCTGTGTAGAGGGCTCACAGCTAAACCGAACTAAGTCATGAAATATATATAAGAAATTTCAAAACAAGTGCGAAATTCTCCGCAAAGTCTAACTCTATCCAGTTCTGTAACGGACTAAGTCAAAAAATATTTTGTTTCTAGGGTAACGGTAAAACCCCCCAAGTCATTGGCTCTCATTTCCGAAGAAATTAATGGCGGCTCATTTACTAAACCTCAAAATATATTCGAATTGTCTTTTTCTGACTTGGTTCGCTTCATCTGTGTGCACGTCATATGAAACTGCAAAAACAGTTAAGAGAAAGAATAAAAATAATAAAAAAGAAGAAGGAATATGTTGTCCCTAAAACAAACACAACCCACAAAAATAATCGTTAAAATGAACAAAAGTTGCTTTGAATAGAATGGAATATGTATGTTTTGTGGAAAAGGACATTATCATCAATGGCTGCTGCAGGGCGATGAAGAACCAAACCAAAAGATAAAATTGAATGCAAAATTAAACCAAATAGGGAATATGTAACTGTGGTTTTTTCTCCAGACTTTTATTGATTCCTGGGAAAGAGGAAAACAAAAATCATTTTTCCGCGATCTCGGGATTCCTGCCCAAAATTTTTAATTTATTTATTTACTTAGGGATTTATTTATTTATTTATTTACTTAATTCTCCAATGAATCTAATATTTCTTAATGGCTAGTATTCTTAAAAATATATATATATTTATATTTAAAGTTTTAAGTAAATAACAAAAAAGGAAAATTTTAGGATTAACGTTATTTAAAGACATTTATAGCCTATTTCCCGAAAGAGATCTTTCTTTCGAACAACTACATTTAAAACAAAAACAAATTATATGGATTTGGTTGGATAAATTAACTTAAGACACGAGACGAACTTAGATTTACTTCAGTTAAAGAAAAAATTGTTTCAAAATTTTCCGGAAATTCCGCATTTTATTCCCAGGAAAGTGGGAATTGAAAACAATTAAAGAACAACAAACTCTATATGTTGTAACACATATGTATAGTCAAAAAACAGTCTCACATCTCTGAAAGCCACAGGCTCTTAATGTGTCATATTCACACTCACACACACACATATGGGAATTTCCTGCGAAAAATCTAATAAGCTTGTATTTTGGGTTCATGTTGTTCAAATATTATCCCTTTTGTTACTAAATGTAAAGCGCAACAACTATCTCAACATTTAGTAACAAAGGGAACTACAAGCTATTTTGCATTCTGGCGTAACGTTACAAAAAGTAGATTTTTCGCTGGTAATGCCCAAATGCATACATTTTCAAACAAACACGCTTTTAAACGACTACGCACACTTTTACAGTGTAGACTGATTATTAAAGCGTGGATTTCATGCAAATGCATGTGAAAAACCAAAGTTTAAATATAAAATTAATAAGTTATTTATCAGAATCACAACTTTGGCATCGATTTATTAGTGCTTATTTTTTGTTTTAATTCAAATGATTTTTGGTGATACTAAATCAAAAAATTGTAGCACTGAAACAAAAATTGGAGACAATAAATGACGTTATTAAAATTAAAAATTACTTTTAGAAAAGCCAAAGCTATCTTGCAATCAATTAAGAAAAGATAAACTCACTGTTTTAATGTTGGTATTTTGTTTAAGCTTTGATATCGTTGCAAATACGACTTTTTGAGTGTATGTGTAGGTAATTCTCATTCCCTCTGTAGTCTTGTTTGCTGATAGCTTTGGCTTTTCTAAAATAATTTAGGAGAACGTTTCCTGATGATCTGGCCTAAGCAACCAATGAAATACGCATAGGAACAGCTTATTTAAAATTACTGTTATTTTAATGTATAAAGTAGCATTTCCGATGTGCAAAATCACCGTTCGGTGGCCATCGATTTTCAAGATGTTTTTGTGTTTGGCAAAAATCTTCAAGTTGGTGTCTCAGTTTATGAAGTATCAAGCACACAACCTACAGTTGGTTCCAGAAAGAGAAAAAGTCATGGGATGAAATTCCTCGAGACAAGATTGAATTTCCGTTGCATTTTTTTCCAATAAGACTAATTCTCAACAGAAACTTTTTTTGATTCAAGTTTGTTGTTGTTAAAAGTATTTTCCTAGGAAAAACTTTTTGAATTTTAGTAATTGGTAGTAGTTATTGCATACGTTACCTGGTAAGTAGATGTCATTACAATTGTCATTTTTCTGAAACCCCCAATAAGTACTTACTATGAATGACCTCAGTAACTACTTTTTACTTCTATTATGTTCACTACTGAATATTTTATTACTAATAATTAGCTCAATAACTACACTCAAAATATTATGTAGGTGTAAATCCCACTGAAAATTCATTTAAATTAACTAAAAATTTATTTAAAAAACGGATCATTAAAAAAATCAATTTTACATTAAGTTTTGAATTTATTTTTTTTAACAGTAAAATTAAACAGTTATTGCTTTGAAAAAATATAATTTAACTGACAAAAAATTAAACTACATAAAAATATTAGTACGGAAAAGTAGTATTTTTTGGTAGTTTGTTTTTTGAATAACAAACATAAAATGTAAAAAATAAATTGATTCGTAAAATAACTATATTTTCATTCAATTTTAACAGTACGGAAAACCAATTTAATAACCTACAATTAGTTACTGTAATAATTTTATGAGTGTACTTATTAGGTCTATAAACTAGCGCCAGTTTTTTAATTTTACAATTAGCTTTAATCGAAAATATTCGAAGAATTTATTTTAAGCAATTAAGGCATTATAAAAATGTTAGAATTATATCAGTTACCATTTCAGTGGATCTGTCTTACTCTTCGAAAAAGTATAGTGCATTTCCTTTATTAACGAAAGCATTAAACCAGATATTTTTTTTACGCACCGAATATTCTTAATTCTCAGAAAAAATGTATGGAAGTAATTTTAAAAGAAAAGTTTATATAAACGTTTTTAAATGCAGTATATTAAAATTCTTGTTTTTGTTTTTGCTTTCTTTTTGCCAACTAACTAAATAAAAACAAGTTATGTTTTGACTTCTAGTAAGTATATGGTAAGTACTTACAATTCAACTTACCGGTAGTTAAATAATAACTATATGTTTTTTGACTTCTAGGTAGTATATTGTAAGTACTGAGTTCTTGGACAACTGGAACAAAAATAAGTTGTTATTCAGGCAAAAAATAAGTAGTGTTTATTTGCTTTCAACATTACTTGCTTACTTACCAGGTACACTGAAAAGACAAAACAAGCCATCCGTACTTAAATCAAGCCGAAGCGGTGGTAATAGTACGGTAAGTACGGATTTGCTTCAGCAAAGTACGGAATGCTTGATTCAAGTACGGATTATTCAAGAGCCAAATACTCGTACATCCGAAAACGGCATTGACTTAATTAAAAGTAAGATAAAAATTAATCTCAAACTGTGCTTGATTCAAGAATTTCTAAGTTGGTTTAATCCCAATTCGTACTTGAAATAAACCGAAAGTGAGATTATTTTCTTAACTTAATAAACACTTACCCCCAAAGAACCAGAGATAGAGATAACAGTATTATTTACCTACCCGTTACATATGTTTGTTCCACTTTCGTGCGGCCCTTTGTTTACAGAAGAATTCTCAACTACAAGACACCTGCAGCAAGTCCGATATGGTTTTCGTAATAATTCTATTTTGAAAGATTGATGTATTTAACTAAATAATTTTTACAAATAGAATATGGGATTTATTGCTTCTTATTTTACTTTTTATACATGAAAATAATCTGTATTTTTCTTCTTGTAGTGTTGTTGTTTCTTAACAAAACAAGCAAGTCGTTTTTGAATTTCTTTTGTAGTGTTGCTGTTGTTTCTACAAAAAAAACTTTTACAAAAACATGCGAAAGTTATCCCATTTTAGATTGTTTTAAGTAATTTTTTATTGTTATTCGTACTTAAATTTTTAGTAACGACTCGTACTAAAGTAAGAAGAAAAAACTTAAATTTAGTACGAGTTTTTTCTTTCTGTGTAACTAAAGTTTTTGCTTTTCTTTGAAAAATAAGAATTCACTGTACATATTTCATTACAAGACGGCAATAATCTGTTTTTTACAACAAATTCGGTTTTACCTAAAAAAAATTTATAAGATCGGTTTTTCATAAAAAAGGAAGAATTTAAATCAAACCGTAGTTTAAAAAATGGATTTTCAAAAACAACGAATTTCTAAAAAGAAATCTGTATTTTTGGCAAAAAAAAAAGATGAGCTTTTTTATTTAGATTTTTGCAAAAAAAAAAAAAAAAGATGACTTACCGCAAGAAAATCGGATTTTCCTAAAAAATTCCGCTTTTTAGAATATGTTGATTTTTGTATAAATACATCTGTCATTTAACAAAAAAAAAATGGCTTTTGAATAACAACTCGAAATCAATTGCAAAGTATCGCTAAAATTTTTAGTTTTTTTTAACATCCATTTTTTTAAGAAATAGTATTTTTTATATGTCTTGTGTCCTTAGGACAACAAGGTTCTATTTGCATCCAAACTACATATAAGATAGAACCTTGTTGTCCTAAGGTCGCGATTTTTGTACAGTTTTTATAGAAAAGCGAGTTTTTATTTAAAATGAATTAAAGTTCGCATTTTGCTGAAACCTCCTGTTTTTCACTGCAAAGAAATCAACTTTCCCAAAAAAAAAAGGCGTCATAATGCTGATGTAGTTTGACATCATTACTATGCCAAGTGTCTTCGTTTTTTACCCCATGACACTTTACATCATTGTGATGTCAGTCTGAACATCACTTGTCATCAGGGTCAATATTAAAATTATGTCATCAATAGGATAACACATTGGCATCATAGAAATTACGAATCGAAGTCGGTTTTATAAAGCATGTCATCAGTGCGATGACAAACTGTCATCAAATTGATCCATTGTAATTGGCCTTAAGTCTAATTGAGAGCATATCATTATTTGCTTACCCTCACACATGTTTGTTTCGCTTTTGTTGTATTCCGCCCTTTGTTAACAGAAGAACTCTCAATTAAGATACCAGCAGCATGCCCGATATGGTTTACGTAATAATTCTACTTGAAGAATTTTATGTATTTAAGTAAATAATTTAAAAAAATTTAATATGGGAATTTTTGCTTCTAATTTTACTTTTTAAACATGAAAATAATGTTAATAATATATTATGGCATTATATATTATGTCATAGCACTGATGACAGTTTGTCATCGCGCTGATGACAGTTTGTCATTGCACTGATGACAACTTGTCATCACACTGTTGACATGATATATTATGTCATCGCACTGATGACAGTTTTTCATTTCACTGATGACAGTTTGTCATTGCAAAAATACATCAGCGTTACGACGCCTTTTCTATCAGTGTACACAAAATGTGGCGTCGAATTGATGTCACTGACGCATAATATATGACAAAATTTTATGATGACGTTAGTCATTGGATTGATGTCACTTTTTGTATCATTGATGCCATTTGTAATAACATTGATGTCACAATTCTGATGTTAGAGCATCATCAATATGAAGACGCATTTTTCTATGAGTGAAGAAATTATGGTGTTTGTAAAAAGACAGGGTTTGGCGCTTTTTATTGTTTTTTTATATTATTATATTTCAATATATTTTTATTAAGCTTTAGGTCACTCTTTTATAAAAAACAATTTAAATATTATTTATTTTTCGATATTTCGATTTCCGTTGGAAATCTTCTTCAGGAAATTTTTAAAATAATATAAAATTAAAAAATTATTTTTGACAATAAATGGAAAAATAACAAATGGAAAAATAAATTTAAAATTTCAATTACAAATTTAAAATAAAAAGAGGAAACCAAACAAAATTTTTTAAAAATATTTAAAACCTAAAACCTTTTTTAATTTCCTTTCTGTCAATATATTTATTTTTATCCAATATATATTTTTAGTCTGTGCTGTGCCATCTGAACTAAATTTTATAAATAATCAAAGACAAGTACCTATTTATAATTTTCCCTTCCATCAACCTATTTATTTTAATTCAATAAATGTCTATAAATCTGAGCTAATCCCTCAGTATCCTTTTTAAAATTAATCCTTTTCTCAAATGGAACATTATTAATCTGTAACATTTCTAGCATATATCTACGTTTCTTAAAATTTTCTATGTTCAAAATAGATGTGTTTTCAAAATCAGGATAATGATTAAAATCTCTGCATTGTTTTGACAATGCCGTTCCATGAGCTGAATTATAATTTCTATATTTTTGGTCATGTCTATGTCCTGCTAATCTAGTTTTCAATTTTGTCCCAGTTGTTCCTACATATATTTTCCTACATTGTTCATTATCATTCCCACCACAATGAATTTTATAAACTAAATTAGACATATCCGACTTTTGTAATCTATTCTTAGTTTTCGTGAATAATCTCCCAACATTATTATTCACCTTATGTGCCATTCGGTATTTCCCTCTGTCATATATACTTGAGTTTTCTAATCTTTCCGAAAATCCAGGTACATAAGTAAATGTTTTATAAATTTTTGGTTCCAAAATTTCATCCATATGACGAGATCTTCTTATATTATATTGTCCTATTAATTTGCAAATAAGTTTGTTAGGAAAACTATTATTCCTCAAAATATTTCCAATAATCACCTTATTTTTCCTATGAAATCTATTATCACTAATTGTTAAAATCCTATATATTAGATTCCTAGCTGTATTAATAATAATTCTCTTCGGGTGTTTCGAGTAATAATTTAAAATTCTACCTGATGAGGTTGGTTTTTGATACCAATCTATCAATAATCTATTTCCTTTCCTTATCACCAACGTATCCAAATATGGAATTGAATAATTCAATTCCCTTTCAATAGTGAACTTAAAAAAAAACGTCGAAGTTAAAAAAAAGTTCCACGATATTTTGGTGAAAAAAAAACAGAAAAAACAAATGGTTTTTGAACAAACTCAAGCCCGCGTTTAACGAAACCCAGGTTTTGGAAACGTTAAATCGCTCAACAAAAAATATGTACTTAACAATATGATTTTCCTGCCTACTCTATTGCCAGACAAACTAACAGAGTTCAGATAGCGAAATGACAGGAGAAAGGTGTAAAAGATTGAAAACATACAACCATCTAGTTAAAGTATCGAAAACCATTGAAGGGGGCGAATTTACAAACCAACAGCAACTCAAACGTATTACAACCATGTAGTCCATGTCCATAGCTAAACATCATTAAGGTTTAAGATTTTTTTTTTCTCTCTAAAAAAAAACAACAACAGCAATAAATTTCGGCAGCACAAAAATAATCCTGTTAGCGATAAGTAACGTAATTTTCGATTGCAAATAAAGAGAGAAAAAGGAAAGCAAAAAGAGCAGGAACAGGTATTAGAAACGCCATTAAAGTTAACTTTTTTTCAATTCGTTAAACCTTTCCAAAAGGCAAATAGCAAAAAAAAAACATCAATTTTTTGGATGAAAAACTGACACGGATTTTGAAATGTTTTTTCTATCATGTACAATTAAATGAATTACAAGGTTATCAATGAATTATAAACTATTTTTTTTTCGTTGCTGTTGAAAGGTTGCATAAATTTGTTTTCTAAAGATTTAGCTGTATTAAAAGTCAATAAAGGATGATTATACTTGAGATACTCGTATAAAAGATTACTTTAACCATTTTATTTTTAATTCCTTTTAAAATTGACGGTTAGATAATCACAATGTAGATACATTTTAAAGAAATTGTTAAAATATAGACATTTTATTGAACGTTGTTTTCTTAATTTTCAAGCAATAAACCGTGTCCAACATATATATTCCCAATATCTAAAGATATATGTTGGTACTCTGTTTATAAAAGGAGTGGCTAATAGCTCTGAAAATTAATGCCCAATTGCAATTTGTTCGCAACTTTCCAAAGTTATGGAGATAGTCTACTGGATATTTACTGGCCCTGATACCTTGATATAATCTGGAAATGGACTCATGTGAATAGGGTCGATTTTAACGTCCGAAAGACCTAATATTGCATTCTGACACATAAGCGCTCGACGGATCAAGGTGCCTCATGGTTGGTTGGTTTACATGGCAGCACACCCAAAAGTAGGCGTGCTGTAAGTATAGTCGACACTGACTCCGTTTTGACACCACAGAACTCGTCAAGAGTAGGAACCGCGGATCGAGCGTGACCCAGGGCAATACTGAGGTGGCTAGAGCCAGCCCGTTGCGTTGAGATATTTCACCAAATTGCCGAGTTTCACCCGCGATATCTCATATAATTTCATATAATAAGCCATTGCATCCACGGCAGGTATAGAAAGCAACGTGATCCTGTGTTGAGTATTCAATCTGCATGATAATTTTAAGCCAGGCTAACTCCCAGATATTTCGCGTTGTTCAACAGGGAACGTTCGTAACCTCCCAGCCGTGGTTGCCTTAAAGCGAGAATTTTCGTTTTTTTTTTTGGTAAACAGTACCAGTTCCGTTTTGTTCGAGTTTACTCCCAGCCCGCACTCTGCTGCCCAGTTACTGAGCGCCCCCAAAGCACTGGCCATTATGCCACTCATCACATCCAGAAACGCACCCGATGATAATAACACCACATGATTCTCGTAGACTACCGCATTGATGCCCTAATTATCCAGGCTGGTAAGAATCGAGTTAGCAACAATGAGCCAGAGTAGGTAGAGTAGAGATCACCACACCTTGGGGTGTACCTCTTTATAATACCCTATGGGTGGTATAAATATTGAGGAATCAGAATTTCTTGATGTTCTGGGCAATACAAATACAAATCCTATAGACAAAACTTATATTCAAGGTGTCGAAAGAAACTTTTAAGTGCTTCGGCTTAAGAGATACTTCACTCCATCTGAACTTCTTACTATTTTACCTATATCCAACCGCGAATTGAAAAGAACTGTCATGTGTGGACCGGTGCTTCAAAGTCTATTTTGGAGCTTCTCGACCGCGTTCTGGAGAGGATACAGGTTCTCATTGGTGACAGTAGGATATCCAATTATATTGACTTCGTTGAGCACCGACGCAACGTGGGTTGTATTTGCCTGTTTTATCGTTCAAACAATGGGATGTGTTCTGGTGAAATTAGGGATCTGGTTCCCAAGACTCGTACGTTGTTGGTAGAACACGTTTTTTCCTTGAGAATCCGTCCTTTTATGGTCGATTGGCCGGTGCATCGTACAACGCATTACAGAGAAATTCGTTTTCGGACTTTTCGTATGTGGAATAACATTTCTGCTGAAGTCTTCCCCTTTATTGTCAACATGAATAAGTTCAGTTCGAATGTCCACAAGCACTACTCCCTCTATCCTTCCCACAACACATTTTCCTAGTTGCAACACAATGCAATGCAATACTAGGGGTCATCCCCTGAGTGCTGGTCCAAACAAAAAAAATTAAATAAAAATTTTAGTTGCTACTTCGATCCCGTAATTTTTCTTTTAAAGCTTTATAAGAAAATGTAAATTTTGCCATCACAAAAGAAATGCCACAGTTAATGTGTATCAAGCTGTTAGTTATCATATTAAAAAGGTTCCGTCTTTGTCTGTTAAAGCTGATCTGTACAAATGTAATAATCCAAAAAAAAATTCAAGTTTGTGATAAAAACCAATTTGTTTAACAATAGCAACAAGAGAAAAGGAGTTATCTTGGAATTTAAAGTATTGGATAATAAAGCTGTTTAAAGGAAATACCTCACAAAGACAAATTGCCCGTACTAAAAGTAGTGCTGCTGTACAGAATATTATAAAAAAAGAAATGCTATTCGAAAGGTTCTACAGAAAATAAGCCGCATTCAGATCGCCCTTAAATATTTACTAGCCAAGAAGAAAAAATTATCTTTTAAAAAAAGTAAAGCAAATCCAAAGATAAGGGCACAAAAAATTCAATAAGTAGTTAAAACAGAAGTTCGAAAATTCTGCAATGCAGAAAAATTCGCCGCGTGTTGCACAATGCTGGATATCGTGACCAAAGTATAAGGAACAATTATTCACACAGAAAAAATTAAAAATTGTCTCTAATCATCAAATTCATTCCAAATTAATAGAAACAAGCAAACAATTTGTTGATTTTGCACCATTTCGGTAAAAATGATTATATAGATTACTAAAAATTGCAAAAATTTTATATTGTGAATATTTTTTATTTTTTTTATTTCAATACATGATATTTTTAATTTCATTTTATGTTCTTAGGCTCAGGTTCTGACAATTCTCAACAACAATTCTATAAGTTTAAATTATAATATTTTAAGCAAAAAAAATCATTAAAGATTTTTGGTTATTTTATTAATATTTTAATTAAAAATTTATTTCAAAACAACTAAAATGTTAATTAAATCAAAATTATATTTTTATTTTTTTTTCCACTAAAAAAAATAATTGTTTCAATTATCACATTAATTAAATTGAAATACTTTTTAAAAAAATTTTTTTAATTAATAAAAACCTACTGACAATTTTTTCTGTTCATTAGCCGATAAGAAGCCCATAAAGCAGTCAGAACACTGTGGAACACTGTTGTATTTTCAGACCAGTCTATAACAAATATTAATAGATCTGATTGGCGTGGTAAAGAGTGGCGTAAAACAAATATGATGGGTACCGTAAAACATGGAGGTGGTTATCAGAAGACTTGTATTTATTGACAGAACTGTGAATGTGTTTTCGTATCCCAATAGTCTAAAAAATGATTTAATAGAAAATCATTTAATAGAAAATCATTTTTTCCCACGATACTGACCCGAAACATAAGCCTCTCATCTTCGCATAATGGCTATTGTTTCACGGAAAACAACTTAAATGTCCTTTTAAGTCACCTTATTTGACCACAATGGAACATCTTTAGGATCATATTGGCCGCTTAATACAGAAACGCTTAGCTCTATGACACAGCACTTGCTGGATTTAATGCATTCACGACATTAGGAAGTTATAAAAAAACGAAAGAAACCTTAATATAATACTGTTTATTAGGGAGATCGATTATTCGACTTTTTTCAATAACCGGTTTTCGAATATTACGAATAGCTGCTATTTTAAAAAACCCGGTTTTCGGTTAAGCATTTTTAAATAACCGGCTAACCAGTTTTAATGCGAATACATAAAAACACAAAAATCAAATGAGTTTTTGTAACACAACGTTAATTTGAATACAAACAAAATAATTTGCAAAGGTAAGGAGCCAACAAAATAGATATGTAGATATGAGTTAGATCGGACCTAACAAATATTTGACGAGAAAATCCAAGAAAAGTGGGACCAGTAAATTGATCAAACTTTAACTTAAATTTCAACCATTTTTTATTGATTTACTAAACCTTATTTGTAAAAAGATATTTGTTTAATGTAATTTAGAAACTGATGAATGATATTTGATCTAGACAAACGTTTTACAAAACAAAAAAATTATAGGAATTTAATAAAGTTATTATTTGAAATATTCTCCCAAATTTATTTTGAATGAGTTTTAATTTGTTGGTGGTTAAGCATGTCTATATAAATCAACCATATTTTTAAAAAGCTGCAAACAAAACCTCTTAGCCAGGATTATTTATTTCAAATTATTTTGTTTCAGCATTATAGAAACGAATAGTAAAATTACCATGCTTTTTGTGTGAAAAATTTGTCAATTCGTCGGCTACAATTTAAGACCTTCCATGACATTGTTTGATTTCTTCAATTTTGTTTTTTAGTTCTTAGTGTTTTAATATATAAAACTGGTAGAAATGTTTCCCATATCGTTGATTCCGCCGGAATGTTGTAGTTTTCAGCATGAAGAGATGCTAGAACTACTTCAGAGTTTTTACAGTGGGCTAATATTTCACTAGTGATTCATTTTTGGCCGCGTATTTTAGTAAAGTATTCTTTGTCGTCTTTTTAGAACTACTTCGAACGGAGTTAAGTTTTATGTGGAGCACATTAATGTCAAGCATGTAGACTAATTAAAGGTGATTAATAAGTCGTGCCATGGAAGAACCTTTGTAACTTATCATTTTAGGGCACTTCAAGCACCTAACTTTGTCTTTTAAATCGCGTACGAAAAGTCTCTAGAGATAACCTCTATATAAAAATATATTTAATATTTAAAATACTCTCGCACAAATTCTTACTTTTTAACTGCACACGTTTTTGTAATATTTTGAATAGTTTTTGGTTTTTTTTTTACAAGAACACACGCTTTTATAATAGATTTGTATTTACAGTGTTCATAATGTTTTTTGACCTTTGTTACATTTTGTTTTGATATTCTTCATTAAAAGCTTAAGTTTGACCAATATTCAATTTGAAAATACTTAAATTACTGGTACATCTATAACCAGAGTAAGGAAAATGTATATTAATTACACATTATTAAAATAACCGGTTTATTATAGCAAAATAACCGGTTTATTCGATATTCGAAAAATTGGCATTTTCAAATAACCGACTTGGGCAAAGCAAAAATAACCGGTTAAAACCGGTCGAATAATAACCGTTCGATCTCCCTACTGTTTATACACATTTTCGGTTTGTTCTTGCAAAAATCAAAATATTTTGCATACTTGTGGTTGTTTACCCTCTACAAATTAAACAAATACATGAAAAATGCTAATTTTGTGTATTTATATTTATTATACACTGCCTTTGAACCTACAGCACTTAGATAATTTTTTTAACTTAGTTTATAGTTTTTTATCTTAATTAATGTCGAGATTGAAAAGCTGTATATCCCCGTTTTCACTCACTCCTTCACTATCCCTACCACTTATTTTTCTTTATTATTGCTAATTTTAAATGTCCATCTTTCGACTTTCGGTAAATCGCTTCATATGGCTCTTTTACAGGGTGGTGCAAAGCTGTAACCCGATGTTCCTTGACTGCAATTTGTTTAATAAATGAAAAACTTTAGTTTTACTTTTGCATTGTGTTTATTTGATGTAAAAAAAAAAATGACAAAAACGAGAGACTGGGCAGTTATTACGCAAAAAAATCCAAGCAATTATTTCGCGTTCTTGAGTCGTATTTTTTATCTGGTTACTTCACAATGCCAAAGCAGAACTGACATTTACCGCCATTTGCCATTTTGCGACACCTTGTATAAATTACCACCTGAAATAGGCATGTACAGCTTTATTTAATACTTTGCTAAAAGGAGTATTCGATTTTTTCAGCCTAATATCTTTTGTACACGACTTATGTATTTATTTCAAGAGTGAATAAAAAAAAACACAATTTTATTTTTATTTTGTTTTAATTACTTTTTTTTCAGCCTAATATCTTTTGTACACGACTTATGTATTTATTTCAAGAGTGAATAAAAAAAAACACAATTTTATTTTTATTTTGTTTTAATTACTTTTGCTTTTATTAATTTAACGTTAACCAGTGTCACAACAAGACTGACTTTACAACTCACTTTATGTTTAATATTATACTTTATTAATTGTTGCGTTAACATGATTTTGGTAAAAATTGTCAATTTAGCATTTTTATTTTATTTAGCAATTCTTATCAAATTTATGGAAAATTATTTATGGGAACGGAAGTTTATTTAAAATTTGTTAAGTGCAAAATTGTCAATTTTGCATTTTTATTTCATTTAGCAATTCTTATTAAATTTATTTAAAATTGTTCATGAGAACGGAAATGGAAATTTACTTACTCAAAATTTGTTAACGCATCAATTTTACATTTTGTTATTTTTTACTTATTAATTCTAAAAAATTATCTATTTTGTCAGGAGAAGTATTCCTATATGTAACTACTCCCCCCTTTAGATTAGAATTCTCCTGAATTCTATTGTTTATCTTTATTTTAATACGTTTATGTTTTGTTATGATTATTACAATTAAAATAAGTATTACAATTATGGTTAAAATATTACAACTATATGTGATTCTCTTGTGGAACTTTAATTCTTTAATATTTTGAATATTATTTTGATTTTCTACGTTAATTTGTTCAAGTGTTATTTTATGAGTAAAATTTTGTATAATATTGGTATTCTTATATATTGTTTTTTCTTCAGCAATTTCCAATATGTTTGAAAAGTAATAATCTTTGATTCTAATTGTACAGTTGTTAAAATTTATTATATAGTTTCCTGTTAGGACATTATCCTCATTATTACAAGTTTGGTTTATAGTTATGTTGTTTGCATTTTTAATTAAAATAGTGCTTATGTCTAAGGGTATGATTTCTAAATCTGTGTTACTTATAAGTTTGCAATTATTTTTTAAAATACAATGATTGCTTAGTTTTAATTCTCTTAAATGTTTATTTTCTTCAAATTTGTAAGTTTTATTTTCGAATTCAAAATGTAATTGTTTTTCATCGTCTATTTCATTATTATTATTGTCTGGTAATGGTACAATTGTTTTTAATTCAACTGTTATAAATTTTTTGGGAATTTTTATACCAAAAATCAAAAATGAATTATTAAGATATGTTGTTCCAAGCTGAATATACTTTAGTTTATTGTAATCTATTTCATATACTTGGATTTCGTTACTAGTTAAAATGTTTGGGTGTATGATACCATATTTTGCTGAAATTACGTTATCTTGTAATTGTTCTATTTTGTTTTTTATTAATTGTATATTAGTTAATTGTTCTAAGTACAAATTTTCGTTTTTTTCTATTTCTACAAATTTATTTATATAATTTAATTCATCTTCTATTTTTTTTCTGTCATTTTTTACAACATTCTTTAAATGACTTATAGTGGTATTAAAATAATCATTAATAATTATTTGTTGATTATTGTTTTCCGTTATTTCATTTATTCTAAAAAGATGGTTTTGTATAGTTTTTCTGTCCTCGTCATCCATAGTTCCAAACAACCACTTCGATAAACTACCTATTCCGTTAATTAGTCCGCGTCTTTGTCTTGTTTGTTTTGGTAATAGTGTCATTAGTTTATTTTTTGCGTTGTTTATTTCAGAATTTAATATTTCTCTATTGTCAATACTCATAAAATTAATATTATTCGTTATGTTTACTAAAATGTCCTCAAGCTCTTGTAGATTAATAATATGTAGAATTATGTCTGTTTCTTTAACAATTTCCTGTTCTCTTATGTAAATGTCTATGTATCCTTTTTGTTCCATTATTCGTTCAATTTTCATTAGTCCTGTGGTCTGTGTAATTCCTATCAGTATCATTAATATTGTCAGCATCGTATTTACTCTTAAATTTGATAACATCTTATATATTTGGTGAGGCTCCACATTAGGCCTGTACCGTAACTTTAGGGTTTCTTTAATCAATGTCCAGTTGTCGGGTTCTGGGATATTTATTACTGCATCTTTCGCTTGTCCCTGTATAGTTTTATAGAAAATCAGCTTCACTGCTTCTCTTCGTAAGTTGTCTTCCAGTATGGTTGATAACAAATATTCGGTGCTGCAGAAAAAACTGTTTACCGTTACGTCACCAGTTCCCGTAAATACTGGTAAATGATTAATAGTCTGGAGTACGTTTTCTCTGGAACTGTTGCGTAAAGGTGGGTTTTGTTGTTGTTGTAACTGTTGGAGTTGTTGTTGTTGTTGATGAGTCTGTTGTTGCAATTCCGTGTAAGCTTGCCTTAAACGTTCAAGTTGTTGATCCTTTCGGGTCACTTCCTCTGCTAGATTTATTTGTAATTGCTCCTCCATTCTTGGTCTTTGTTGATCAAAATGATGGGCTCTGTTACGTTTCTTGGTTAGCCACGAAATTTTTCTGGTTACGATCAATGCAATTAAAAAATGTACACACTTTTTCTTTTAATTAATGGTGTCCAATATGTTAATTGTTCACTGCATTAAGATTTGATTTTATTTTCACTTTTACTTAATTGCGTCCACTATTTTGTAATGTCCACTGAATTAAGATTTGATTTAATTTTTACTTAATTGCGTCCACTATTTTGTAATGTTCACTGAATTAAGATTTGATTTTATTTTTACTTTTATTAACTGTGACCACTACTTTTAATGTTCACTGAGTTAATTTTGTTAAAAGTTTATAAGGAAATTTTTTTTCCGAAGGATTCGCAAGATATCCTTTTATTTAATTATTGATTTATCGTTGGTTCGAACACTGGATCCTGTCCCTTGACTTTGGATCCTACCGACTGCGCCACTTATGTATTTATTTCAAGAGTGAATAAAAAAAAACACAATTTTATTTTTATTTTGTTTTAATTACTTTTGCTTTTATTAATTTAACGTTAACCAGTGTCACAACAAGACTGACTTTACAACTCACTTTATGTTTAATATTATACTTTATTAATTGTTGCGTTAACATGATTTTGGTAAAAATTGTCAATTTAGCATTTTTATTTTATTTAGCAATTCTTATCAAATTTATGGAAAATTATTTATGGGAACGGAAGTTTATTTAAAATTTGTTAAGTGCAAAATTGTCAATTTTGCATTTTTATTTCATTTAGCAATTCTTATTAAATTTATTTAAAATTGTTCATGAGAACGGAAATGGAAATTTACTTACTCAAAATTTGTTAACGCATCAATTTTACATTTTGTTATTTTTTACTTATTAATTCTAAAAAATTATCTATTTTGTCAGGAGAAGTATTCCTATATGTAACTCACGTGCACACATTTCAGAGGAATGCTTAGAAGATGTTTTAAATGTGAAACATGCATTCACACTTGAGACATCTACTATTAATCAAAAATTTTATCATTACTGAAAAACATCTTTTTTGTAATACTTTTTTTACAAAAGTGCCAAAAATATTTTAAATGAATTCCAAAATTATCATTTTATAAAAACAATTAAACAAAAAATGAAAAAACTTGACAAATGGTAACACGGCTTTCAAAGCAAATACCATTTTGTCAGTGATGCCACAATAATAATGTAATTTATTGCCACTTTACTAGTTATGACCAGGGAAATCATAACAATCAGCCGTCACAGAGTACAATTCCGTTCGGAATGATTCCGTTCGGAATCGAGGAAAACATATTTGTTTATTGATAGAAAGTATAATTTGATAGTTTTTTTGGCCTTTAAAATACAGAAAACTCCCATTCCCTTCATGAAAATAAAAATGGTTTCATTCCGCAAAGTTTTTTCGTCATTTTCTGAAGCACAAAAATATGGAATGAATTCCGTTTCCGAACGGAATTTTACGCTGTGACATGGCTGATTGTCCCAATTTCCACAATGCAAGTCTTATTGATAAACTTATTACATTTTCTTCTTTAAATCAGCTTCGGTGTTCACACAAAGCTTATCTTATTGCTGATATATTACTGTTTTATGTATGAAGTACACACGTATGTGTGCGTTTTTTACATTGCGAATGAGAAAACAAAACGTATATGACGAGTACATCAAGCTGAGTACTCGTTTCTTTTCCCCTCGTCTCTCTTGCCCATAAAGTAGCAAGCTGATCAATAAGACTTGCATTGTGGAAATTGGGACTATGCAATTTCATTTTTTGCAGCATTTTTTTAAGTTTATAGCGCATATTTTGCCTATTTCAGGCATATTTTGGTACATGTTAAATTTTTTAGATGTTTAAAAAATCCTTCGCAGCAAATAAAAAAAATTTGTAATTTAGGTTTTTCTGTTTTAAATATCTATCTGTATACCCAACGTGTTGCTTCAATTTCGCCATTGACATTTAATTTTTACTTTTAAATTGTAAGCCAAACTGGGTTGTCATTAAAGATAATTGCTTCGTTCTTATGACAATTAAAACGTTTGCAAGAAATTATATCCAAAATTGCTCTACTTTGCGCACAAGCCGAATGGACATCGTAAGATTGATTTGGAATGTGATTCTAAATCGAACGAAACACTAAACGATGGGTGTGTAATAAATATTTCTATGTGTTTTACATAAACGCATAACACCCTCGCCAACTATCATCATGTTTGCCCCACATTCCTAATTGGGAATCTTAATCACAATATTTTGAAAAAAAAAACGTTTTAAATATCTTCCAAAATTCATAAGCTTTCCAATGAAATAATTACGGTTTGATTAAACAAAAGCAATTCTTAAATTTTCTAGAAATTTTTAAAAAATTACTTTCTATGAACTAATAGTATGTCAAAAGTTTTTAAAGTAAAATCTACCTTTCTTTTAACTAAAAATTCTATAATCGTGTAACATTTTTAACCTTATTTTGCACATTAACTACTCTACTCCTTAAATGCACTGTGTTTATAAAGACACTATAAAAATACAGATGAATGTACAGATACAAGTACAAAATTATAGAAAGAAATAATAAAATAACAAATTTTTTTTTCTTTTTTCTTTTACAACAAAAGAGGTCAAAATAGGGTCAATTGTTTGACTGACTTAGTAAACAATTTAAATAAAAGAAACTTAAACTAAAAATAAAAATAACAAATTAAAAACATATTTTTATTCTAAAAATCCAAAGAGCATTTAAGATAATACACACTAAAGGATTTTTAAAGCGACATTAATTAACATTACATATATAATTATATTTAAAAAAATTTTAAATGTGTATAGAAAATTTATTAAGCTTAAATTTTCTTTTCTACTTTCAGACAAATCTAACAATCGAATAATATGAAACGACTGCAAGCGATCAATTCCAAAGGATTGATTTTGATTAAATAACTAATATAGACATATAAAAAACAAATAAACTTTATCTACACAAACCAAAGATTTACCTTAAATTTAAGTTAAATTTTAATCAGTTGCCATCATGTCTAAACATAAGGATAACGAACATTTACTAAATGATATTTACGAAAATCTACCATGTCAAGCCATGTTCAATGAGTCTGTGCGCAAAATGCAACAGCAAAAAAATTTACAAACAACCAACTCTAACTCGAATAATATTAACTCAAATAAGGCTCTCTCTCAACAGTTACTACTCAATAATATAAGCAATCAAAGTGCGCATTTAAACGCCGCCAATTCGAATGCAAATGCGAATTCGACACCAAATAATAAACATCATCATAGCGGTAAACATTTTCAAGTGGGACAAATGCCTAAAGAAATGATATACGCCACTCCGCTCAGGAAATCAGATCGTTATAAAAGTGGAGAACGTAGCAGATTACAGCAACCCTCTGCCCCTACTTCCAGAGTTATAACGGAAGCCAATGAAACTAATGACCTTAAGCTGACCAATATTATGGATTACAAACAGCTGAATACTCGAGATAGTAATCGTTTATGTAATAGCAATCGCAATGGAAACTCTATACCGGTTACTGACTTAGATGATGAACCTGACTCTGGCTGTACTTCTAGCAATATGTATACAAATCAGGGTATACCTTTACCCACCACTAGTGGCAGCGGTGCTGTTTCTATTAATCATCAATTAGAAGATCGGCGCATCTTAAATTTTCTTAAGGACACTACTCAGCTACATAAGAAAATGGAAATGTCTGGCAAAGATTGTCCAAATTCTAGTTTCTCTAATTTGGCCCGTGAAGAACATTTTGCGAATTTAGTTCAACAGAATTTTCCGGTGGAATTATTACGGCGTAGTGTTGACCCTGAAGAGGAAATGGAGGCTGCATTGGAAGGTGCAGGTAATATGGTACGTAATCCTGGGGAAACTTCGGATAACTTGGAGGTTTTAATGCAAAGGAAAATATCACCCGATAAAGAGGTAAATGGTTTTGTAGGCAACAGACATCCACCAGTTGTGCATCATCGTTATCCACCACATCAACGCTATGAAGCTAAGGTTTTTATTAATCGTGAATGGGTATTAAAAAAGATTGCCATGTGTTTAGAGCAGCGCACAGCAGGTAAAAAATCTATGCCCGGTCTTTTGGGAGCCGTTGGTAGTAAAAATGAGCCATTTGCTGGCTCCTCTCAATTCATGTCGGCTCGTGCTAAGGCCTCTGCAATATCCTCCTCCACATATAATGGTTGCTTAGTACTGGGTTCCAATGGTTCTGGCAAGACTTCTATTTGCCAGGCAATTTTAAATGGCAACTCAGGCACTAAAGGAATATTGAATCGAAAATTATTGGCTTGTTACTTAATTGAATCCCAGAATCCTGAATGTCATAGTCTGTCGCTGTTTATACGTAAACTAGTTTTGCAAATATTAAGCCACTCATCACTCATTACCAAAGACGAATCACAGCGAATTATCGACGAGGGATTTTCATTTCTTCAAGATGAGGTTCAACAACAAGAATCCAAATTAGATGAGGCTATGAATAATATCTCACTAGATGAGAATCCTGAAGACATACTAATAGCTGAACTTAAGAGAGAAGCTAAAGAATGCGATTTTTCCGAGTTGGATCAGTTTCAGGAACGACGTACTTCTACTAGCAAAAAGTCGGAAAACTTACAACTACTAAGACAGAAATCAGAGCCAGCACCAGCACAATATTTAAATGACTCGGAAATGCAAGATAAACATAACTATGGTACCCATCCTCCTAAGGGGGCTAAAAATAAATGTACTGCAGATTATGAAGAAAATAAAGATAATGATACGGAGAAGTATAGAAAGAGGGATGAGGAGCATTCCTATTCCTCCTCTAGCAAAACTAGTCCTGGTAAAAAATCTAAAATTCCTGTCAAACTAAGCAGAACAGGAGCAGTGGCTTCCCCTGTTAAAAATGTCAACTCGACAGTTAACAGTTCGACAGCAGTACCCCAACAAGGAGGAGGAGAAGATATAGCTGCCGTTGCTAGTGAAGACCTTAAGCAGGAAATACAAGCAGCTATTGATGCTGATGATAACAATGAAGATTTAAATTCAGATAAAGACGAAAAACAAGACAACGAAGACAAGCCAGAAGCTGATAAAGATTTGGCCGAGCTAACTCGATTAAATCAGCAAAAAAAGGAAACAACGACTAAAGAGAGTAAGGAAAAGGAAGATGACAACGATCTTGATGCGCAGATGTCAAAGGATGAAAAACTAGATGATAGTTATATCGATAACAATTTAATTGATTTTGACTTATCGGTCAATGGCAAATCAAATGAGATAACATTACCCATTGATGAGGAAGAACCCATGTCCATAAATACACTTCCTCCTCCTTTGCCCAAGACTAAAAGTTGCCGCACTATTATAGCAGATGGTTACTATGAAATGCTACTTTCCAATCCAGAAATATTTGAATGTTTGACAGTCGATAACATTGAAAAGAATCCAGATGAATGCTTTAAAAAGGCTTTACTATTTCCTCTACTAGAATTAACGCCTCCTAAGACAGCTCTTTTATTGCTAATTGATTCCATAGATGAGAACTATATAAACGAGGGCAACTTGATATCTACCTTAAAGGGAGGTCGAGGGAATGCCACAACTCATAAAAGCCGCAACGTAGCCGAGTTGCTTTCAAATCATATACATCTTTTTCCGAAATGGCTTTTCTTAGTTTGCACTACCAAGAAGCAAACCAAGCAAATTACCAAAATGTTTACAGGCTTCAAGAAAATCACTTTGGATGACTTGCGCAAATCACATGTGGTTAAAGATGTGCAGGAATATATCATCAATAGATTGAACTCCGATTTTAAAGATAGTATTATGTTGACCAAGGAGATAATTGAATCATTACATCAACTTTACATTAAATCGAATGGGTGCATCCTCTACTTGGAGAAGGTGTTGAACGGTATCAAGGAAAACTTTTTCAGTTTTCGTGAAATCAAGTTAATTCCTTGCACACTTAATGGCTTGTACTTGTATATATGCCAGAAATCATTTAATAAAAAACAATACATGAAAATTAGACCGGTACTTAATGTATTACTGGCTTCCTCAGGTTACGTAGACAAATTGTTTTTATTTAATTGCCTGAGAACCCACAACTATACTATTGATAATGAGGAGTTTGAGAAACGCTTGATGCTGATGAAAAATATTTTACTGTATGATAATGACCAGCAAAAACTGAAAATATTCCATAACTCATTTTCCGATTGGTTGGTAGATGTTAAATTTGCCACCAAGAAATTCATATGCGATGTCAATGAAGGTCATGTAATGATCTCCTTGTACTATTTGCTGGTTGCAGATACTCTATGTGCAAATACAGTGCGCAAATTTATATATCATCTTATCAAATCAGGAGAGTATCTTACCAACCGTAGCATTGATTTGGATTTAATTTTAATGCTATTAGAATCACGCCTTAACTTGAATGATTGCTTCTATACTAACCATTTGAATTGCTGCTCTCAGTGTGAGATGGATTTTAAAAATGATCCCAACTTTTTACCTAAAACCCGCAATATGATTGAAAAGTTTTTGAGCAACGAGTTGGGTGATGAATTCTCACAAATCTTATGTGATTTCTTTAAGCCCAGCTTGCCTACAGATGGCAAGATTTTAAAACTCTTAATCGAGACCGGGATTAATAATGCTGATACACAAACATCTTGCGAATCTTCATTAATGTCACCCGAGCTTTCAGAAAAGTCACAAAATATAGACTTTGAGTTGGCAGATTTATTGATATCCAGCGAAAGGTCTTGTATTTTGGAAACCCAGAGACCTACCAGTCCTTCGGAGAAAAGTGAACCTCATCATGAGAGTCAGGATGACAATGCCTCATCTACTTTGCACCAACTCTCCGACTCCAATCGGCTGGAGTTACATAAAGGTAAGGCCTTGATTCACATTTTGGCAAATGATGGCAATCATTTGCTACTAGAAAGAGCTCTGAACGCCTGTAAGGGGCCTATAGATTTAGAGATAGAGGACTATAACGGCCAAACCGCCTTAAATATAGCGTCACGTAATGGTCATTTAGATGTGGTTAAGTTGTTGCTTAATTTTTCCCAACCTTGTAATGATGGCACTGGCCGTATGAAACGAGTTGATGTAAATCATGCCGATCGTGATGGTTGGACACCATTAAGATCAGCTTCGTGGGGAGGGCACACTGAAGTCGTTAAGTTGCTTATTGCTCATCCAGCTTGTAAAATCGATTTGGCTGATAAAGAAGGTCGTACTGCATTAAGAGCCGCAGCTTGGAGTGGCCATGAAGATATTTTAAAAATACTCATAGAACATGGTGCCGATGTTAATTCAGTAGATCGTCAAGGACGCACATCTTTAATTGCTGCCTCTTATATGGGTCACTATGATATTGTAGAGATTTTATTAGAAAATGGAGCCAATGTTAACCATCTTGACTTGGATGGGCGCAGTGCTTTATGTGTGGCAGCTTTATGTGGTTCCTCTGGTTACAGCAAGGTTATATCGACTCTTTTAGAACATGGTGCTAATACCGATCAGTTAGACAATGATGGCATGTCTCCTTTGTTGGTCAGTTCATTTGAAGGAAATGCTGAAGTTTGCGAATTACTGCTAGAAAATGGTGCAGATCCCGATTTAGCTGACTTTATGGGTAGGACGCCTTTGTGGGCTGCTTGCACGGCCGGTCATGCCAACGTTGTTAAACTTTTGCTTTTCTGGGGTTGTGGCATAGATTGCATGGATTCTGAAGGTCGTACTGTGCTAAGTATTGCCGCTGCTCAGGGTAACGTAGAAACAGTACGCCAACTTTTGGATCGTGGCCTGGATGAAACTCATCGGGACAATGCTGGCTGGACACCATTACATTATGCAGCCTTTGAAGGTTTCCATGAGGTTTGTCTGCAATTACTAGAATCAGGCGCTAAGATTGATGAATGTGATAATGAAGGAAAAACAGCTTTACATTTAGCCGCTCAAGAGGGTAGAACAAAATGTGTTCAGGTGTTATTAGAGTGCCATACTTCATTTGTGGACCAAAAAGCTCACGATGGAAAGACTGCATTCCGTTTGGCTTGTTTGGAAGGTCATTTGGAGACAGTTCAATATCTTTTAAAATATAATTGCGATGTTAATGCTAAAGATGCCGATTCACGAACTACTCTCTATATTCTGGCTTTGGAAAATAAATTGGAAATGGTAAAATATTTACTAGAGTTTACAGATGTCGATGTAAATATTAGCGATAGTGAGGGACGTACTGCACTTCATGTAGCTGCCTGGCAGGGTCATGCTGATATGGTAAAAATGTTAATAACATTGGGTATGTTAAAAAGCAGGAATTTCGAAGAATTTGAATTTTATTTATGTATGGTTTTTATAAACATTAAGGTAATGCTGATGTTAATGCCATGGATTTAGAGGCTCGCACGCCCCTACATTCTTGTGCCTGGCAGGGTAATCATGATGTTATGAATATTTTACTTTACTTTGGAGCTTTGGCTGATCATGCGTGCAAACAGGGAGCAACAGCTTTGGGTATATCAGCGCAAGAGGGTCACGAAAAGTGTGTCATAGCATTATTGAAATATGGTGCTAATCCTTATAAATCTGATCATTGTGGTCGTACACCCATTAAATTGGCAGCCAAGTCAAATCGCACAAATATCTTAAAGATTTTCGATAATTATACCAAGAGTAAGTTTAATTTTTTATTTTTTTTTCTTAGAATTCATTAATTTTATTTTTTATTAGATGAATCGAACAATCCTTTGGAAAGTAAGTTTCATCAGGCAAACATGTTACGTTCTCCTGATCAGCCACCATCTGTACCAGCCCATGCTAATTTAGTTATTGGCAGTTTAACAGCATCACCATTCCCACCTCATGCCTCAGCGTCATCTGTTTGTTCAGCCGCGACAACGGCAACTGTTAATAATAATATGGTAGCACCACCCAGTATACTGAATGCCTCAAGTTCAACACACAGTTCAAATAATTTCTATCAGAATACAATGCAATCGGATGCCAGCAGTTTACACAAACGTAAAAGTGTTATATCTAGTCAATCAACAGGCAGTAGTAATGATGTAAATATTTATTGAACGCTATTAACGAACTCTACATAAATTTATGAAAAATATCTCTTTTTTGAAAGGCTCCTCTTACCTTTACCCAACAACTGCAGCGGCAGACCAAACTGAGCTCTCGCAACAATCCATTTGTGCAAAACTGTCCCATGGTTACTTCAAAACATAATTCATCTTCATCCTTGGCTCATAAAAATTCTACACATCAAAGACACTCGCAAATTCTACCCGATCTCAGTGAACACCAAATGGGTAAGTAAAAATTTCATAAAATTCATTTTTAATAATTAAAATATATTTTGTTTGAAAAAAAAACTATTACAGCTTCCCATATGGCCAGCAACGAGGCCGATCTCTATGATATGGAATGTATGTCACCTTTATATGCCACACCACCCCATTCCCCCAGCAGCGAATTAAGTTCACCCGGTCAATTACCCTCTATAAATAATATTGAAGATTGTGCTGGTGCTTCAGGTCTAAATGGTGGTGGTAGCAGTGCCAGTTGTTTAGGTGGTAAATCGGTACTACCCGATAATCATTTTGCACGTGATACCCATATGCGTATTATTTTGGGTAATCTCAAAGAAAATCAGGCTAGTTCATCAAGGTACCATAATTTTTCAAATAAATTTAGTCAATCTTTAATTAATAATTTGTGGGATTAATCGGAGCTTTTGTGGCTCGTTACTAAATTAAGGCCAATCGGCATTAACACATGGTCTCCACCTGAGATAAGATATAAGATTTTTATATTAGCAAACGTCAAATTCAATCGCAGAGAGTATTATCTTACGTGTTAGTATTAATATTATAATAAATGTTATGAGACAGTTGTTATAAGAAATCTTATAACAACTGTCTTATAAGATGAGCTGTCAAAACTACACATACATACACACATATAAAACATTAATAAGCCACCATTATTAAAATGTATAATTTATTAATGCAAATAGTGCCAATGTTGTGAAAAGTGTTTAAAAAAACAATATTTTTAATTAAAAAATCAAAAAACTAAAATAAAAAAAAAAGAATAAAAACGATACAAGTTTACTGTTCGAGAATCAGTCGATTATGGAATCTTGTTTAATATTAAGATTAACATAAAGAAATGTGTTCTCTCTGTCTATCGACGTTCTCTCAGATATTATATCAGCTATTATCTCAGGTGGAGCCCTGTGTAAATACCGAACGACTCTAACATAACTGGGTTTGCCAGGCGGTCTTGATTTTTCTTGATTTACTAAACTTTTCAGTGCTTGTCAAGAATCAAGAACGTTTTATCAAGATTTTTTAAAGCCAAGCCAAAAAATACGTTATTAAAATTTAAAAAGAATACAATTATTTTAGCGTTTTGTTTAAGTGTATTTGTTAAAAATATATCAAAACTACGTTTCCTTTATTAAACACTAACAGCCGTATTCATAACGAAAATTTGGCATGAAGTTAGCACAAAGTTCATTTATAATACACTTACCAAACTCTGGCTAACGATTTGCTAAACTCTTGTTAACGAGCTGCCAAACGTTTGCCACCTTGTGAAAAACAGGCGTTTGATGTTGAATAATTTTGTTTGTTTTTTCTAATTCACTGTTTTTTTTTTTAATTAAGTCCTTGTTTAAATTTATTTTAATTTAAAAATATTTAACATTTTTATATGGGGAGGCAAAAACAAAAAAAATAAAAAAAAATTATGAAATTAAATGACAAAACAGGCGATGATTTATGCAAAACGTGTTGCATTTTTGGGCACTATAATGTGGCATCATGATTATTCAGAGTTGATTTGTTAAAAGTTAGCAGACGGATAAAATTCGTTATGAATAAACTCTGTACTAACAAGCTGCTAAGCTTAATCGGCATTCTAGTTAGCAGCTCGTTGTACGTAGTGTACAAACTGTGGCTAACTTTTTGTTATGAATACGACTGTAATAATTTTACCACACTGAGATACTGATTTGAAACACAAATAAGTATCAACACTTATTTTCCCTCAATGCTCAACGGAATCGGAAACTTATTTTTTGTAATAAGCGAGGCACCCGACGGGTTACCTTATTTCAGAACACTGAATCCGTTTGTTAGTAATGTTAGAAATTTTACAAATTTGAATCTGGCAAGCCTAAATCTGACCCTGGTCAGGTTTATGAGGATGGGCCTTTTATTCTACCGATCAGCTCAAGTAAACGATTGTGAGAAACTTTTTGGATAATGTGTCCTCGTTAACTCTGTTTGCAAATAATTAAATGTTTTCTTTTGCTATTGGACTAGGAAAGGCATCATTGAACGAATCAAAGAACGAATTGGTTTATAATTTGCCGTACTAATGACGTCCTGTAGCACAAAGTTTTCTAAGGCGGGTCCACAATCGACCATATCTCTCATTTAGAAGTAAATTTTTAAATTTTAAGCAAATGGAAAAAAGTGTAAAATTACTATTAAACAAGTAAGAGTGCTGTATTCGGCTATGCCGAATCTTATAAATTATGCATAAGATAACATTTGCTACATGCACGGCTGCTAGAGTTGACGATTTATAGTCATTTTGACGAGGTTGGGGTCCAAAAATGGCTCTTTGACCACTTATACCCTTATTTTTACGATTATTGAATTGAAAAATTGTGTACTAATTTACAAATGTCTTAAGTATTATTCGATACGGTCGGGTTTTTTGGCTGACAGTAATTGTTCCGTATTAGCAGAGAATAAAAGAGATATACATAGATAAAATTGTTTACGCTTGGGGTTATGGTAATACAGCTAATTCTCAACAATTTTTTTAAGCACTGAAACAGAATTTATAATGAGTAAAATTGGTGTTTGATATCTCTCAGTTCAAGTGCTATCAAATTTTCGTGCTTTTTATAAACGATTAAAGATTTTATTTGAGTCACGTCTCTATGTCTAGATTCTTTTTGCCGTACACAAAAACAATAAAATAAGTTTGAAATGTCTTTTTAAGGCAATTTTTTTTTAAAAATTTTTCTTAAAATACAATTGAAATCCATTATATTTTTTTATGAATATGGCGGTTAAACTTTTGTAGCATATTATTATATACGACTTCCTGAACAATACAAGACAATAGGGTTTATTCTGCATTGCGATGTGAAAGTCAGTGTGATGCACAAAAGAAATGCGATGCAAAGGAAAGTTGGTACTCGACAAGACTATCGTGTTGGCATTCGAATTTTATTTCAAATCAAGGCAACACTGGTCAAAAATAGCAAATAAACGTCAAACGTCAATTAATTAATATATTTAATTAAATTTTTAAAAGTTGCATAATTTGCAAAAAAAATTTGTCTTAAAAGGTCTTATTGTTTTTTGCCTGAATAATATTTCATTATTAAAAGCAATTGAAGAGGATATACATATATGTATGTACATATATTTTTTAGGCATTACATAATTTCTGTGCTTTGCGAATGCTTTTTTGCCGTCGAATACATTTTGCGATTGTGCCAGTTGTTTTCCCAATACAGAATACCAACTTGCCACTTTTTCGAATTTTAAATGCAAAGACCGTAACACAGAATAGCAATTGTTCCCATTTTTAATAAATTTATGTAGAAATGACCAATACAACCTTAATTTTTGAATAACAACTATTTCATAATAATATTTTACAGGATAAACTGACTTCTAAAGGTTAGTTTACACTATCACACTAGTCTTACGTATTCCATAATACTTTGTGAGATGGAAATCTTATGAGTTTTGTTACGATAGTCAAAAAATTCAGATTTTCAAATACAAACTTAACAATTTTTATAAGTTTTGCTTACCTTTTCATATATAAAAATTGAACGAGGCAAAACTTTTATATTCTGTAAATGCAGTATGGTAGGAAATTAAAATAAAGATTTTGGTGTAAATAACAGTAGCATTCTGTTAAGAAAAACTGCAGTTTTAGTTGAAATGAGTAAAGTTATTTATTTCTAAATATAAAAAAAAAAAATATATTTTGGTAATAACTTTTTTTTATCTGAACCGATTTTTCCGAGTTTTTCAGCAAATATGTTCTTTTGATATATTAGAAGTATCCATAGGATATTTTAGAAATATCCTACCACAATGCATTTACAGAATATAAAAGTTTTGCCTCATTCAATTTTTATATATGAAAAGGTAAGGAAAAATTAAAAGAAATGTTAAGTTTGTATTTGAAAATCTGAATTTGTAGTGCTATGAATAAAAAACCATCGAACAAAATGGCAATGTCGGGCACATGCAAATTTATTATCAAAAATTATTTTTGGGAATGAAATATTTTATTAATTAATTCATTTAATAATGATGTGCTAATAATCCCAATTTTTTTAAATGAAAACACTGAAATTTATTGTTGTGGGAAAGCTAGTTCCTATGCGCATTTCGCTGGTTGCTTAGGCCAGCTCGTCAGGAAACTTTTTCCAAATACTTTAGAAAAGCTAAAAATATTATACAAGTAAGACCATAAAGTGAATAAGAATTTTAAAACACTCTGGTCTTAAATGTAACAATATCAAAGCTTCAACAAAGTCACAACAATAAACCGTCAATTTTTTCTTTCTTACATTCCCCTACAATTGGCTGGGTTTTTTCCAACACAAATTGTAGTTGTAAGAGGATAGAAAGAAAAAACAAAATTAAAAAAAAAACAAGTTACTTAAATAAAGCAGCTTGCCATTTCAGTTTTTTATTTGCCGGGCACATGCAAATTTATTATCAAAAATTATTTTTGGGAATGAAATATTTTATTAATTAATTCATTTAATAATGATGTGCTAATAATCCCAATTTTTTTAAATGAAAACACTGAAATTTATTGTTGTGGGAAAGCTAGTTCCTATGCGCATTTCGCTGGTTGCTTAGGCCAGCTCGTCAGGAAACTTTTTCCAAATACTTTAGAAAAGCTAAAAATATTATACAAGTAAGACCATAAAGTGAATAAGAATTTTAAAACACTCTGGTCTTAAATGTAACAATATCAAAGCTTCAACAAAGTCACAACAATAAACCGTCAATTTTTTCTTTCTTACATTCCCCTACAATTGGCTGGGTTTTTTCCAACACAAATTGTAGTTGTAAGAGGATAGAAAGAAAAAACAAAATTAAAAAAAACAAGTTACTTAAATAAAGCAGCTTGCCATTTCAGTTTTTTATTTGCCGGGCACATGCAAATTTATTATCAAAAATTATTTTTGGGAATGAAATATTTTATTAATTAATTCATTTAATAATGATGTGCTAATAATCCCAATTTTTTTAAATGAAAACACTGAAATTTATTGTTGTGGGAAAGCTAGTTCCTATGCGCATTTCGCTGGTTGCTTAGGCCAGCTCGTCAGGAAACTTTTTCCAAATACTTTAGAAAAGCTAAAAATATTATACAAGTAAGACCATAAAGTGAATAAGAATTTTAAAACACTCTGGTCTTAAATGTAACAATATCAAAGCTTTAACAAAGTCACAACAATAAACCGTCAATTTTTTCTTTCTTACATTCCCCTACAATTGGCTGGGTTTTTTCCAACACAAATTGTAGTTGTAAGAGGATAGAAAGAAAAAACAAAATAATTTTTGATAATAAATTTGATGTGATGTGCTAATACATTATTAAATGAATTAATTAATGGCAATGTTGCTTTAAGAAACATTTAGGAAATTTAATAAGCTTTCTAATGCATCTGCATGTGTTCAAATCCATTCAGAACTGCTTGAGTTTGAGGCAAATTACTAAATCAAGATTTTTTAATTTTTTGGAAAAAAAAAAGCATTTTGCCTAAAAAAAATTAAAAAACGATTTGAGAGACCACTTCAATCCCGTTCATCAATATTTAAGTGTTATACACCAAAATTCTTCGTTTTTATAGTAGATAAAAAAAATCGATGTTCATGAAGGAATTTCGAAAAAAGTATAAAAACTGAGACGATCTACTCAACATATTAGTATGGTTAAACAAATTTTTTTTTTTTTTTTTTTGTTTTTAATTGGTATTTTTATCTTTTCGAATTTCTTTCAGCAAAAGCAAACGTAGTGGCATTACAACAAATCCTGCAATGCGCTTAATACGCAGCCGTTTTGACTCAGCTGCCCAATTAATAAGACGTACAAATAACATACTTTCTAGCAGCGGTCAAGGTTCTTCAAGTATTGGAGTCAAATCTGGAACTTTTCAATGGCGCAAAGAAAGTCAAATGTAAATTTTTAAAAAACAAAATAAATTTAAACAACAAAAATGTTAAAAAAGTAAATTATTTATAAGAAAAAAATATACATTTTATCTGTAATAATTTTAAAAGAAAATTAAGTAATTTGTTAAATTTTTTTTTTTTTTTATGATTTTTAAGTATTTGATTTTGTGATAGTTTATTTTAAGTTTATTCAATATAATATAAATTATTAAATTAAAAGAAACCCCAAGTAGAATTATA
The DNA here is from genome assembly GCA_943735925.1 of Pollenia amentaria. Taxonomy (NCBI): domain Eukaryota; kingdom Metazoa; phylum Arthropoda; class Insecta; order Diptera; family Polleniidae; genus Pollenia; species Pollenia amentaria. The sequence goes on along the minus strand of OX031006.1, from coordinate 218,883,805 downwards.
TTGACAAAAAAAAAAACAAAATAACTTCATTAAACAAAGTAGAAGAGACCTTAAACAAACACAAAAATATATATACAATATAAATAAATGATAATAGTATGTACATATAAAATATTAACTAGATGTTTGTCGATATCGAAAAAAGCATTTACATTTTAAACAAAAACGACATTTTTAAATATAAAGCTTAAATTCGATATCGAAAAACAAGCAGTTAAATATTATATATAAATCTTAGCTGTTAAATTACAATTAGTAAACAATTAGATTATTTTTTTTTATTAATCTTATTGCCTGGTTTTAGATGACGAGCACTCAATTCGTGCGTTTAACTTACATTTAAAATAAAAACTAATTTTATTTTATATGTTAGTTAAACGAACGAATTTTGCGATCGTCATCTAAATACAGACAGTTAATGATTAGATAATCGTGTGATAAGAACTTGTAATTTAAAATTGATTACGATTACAAATAATATTCAAATTATCATAATTAAATGCTTAAGATTGTCATGAAATAATCTAAAATAATCTAAAAACAATCTAATTTTGGGCTATTTGGGATTACGTTTGAATATGATCTAAAGAAATCGTAAGTATTTTTGGATTATTCGTAATCGTAATCAATTAGTAATCGGGCGAAACTACAAGTTGTTGTATGTAATCAAATGCTTCACATTTTAAATCAAAATAATCAAATTTCTAATCATTATTAACTGCTATGATATATATATTTATACAGTCAGTGACTAGAATTAAAATACATACCTAATATTTAGGTTTAAGAAAAACTAATGTTTTTTTTTTCAAGAAATCTAAAGGTTTTCCGGAAATTTGTAGTATGCAGTCTTGTTTCTCTTTATTGATAATAAAAAACTTTAAAAAGTATTGACTAGTGTATACATATACATACATAACGGTTATCATAAAGAAAAAACATATTGAATTATTCTATTAAAAATTGCATCTTTTAATTAAAAAATAATGCAACACTTCACTTCTTAGTTGGGCGTTGACAGTAAATTTGGAATATCGAATAAATCCGTGGAGCTGCGCAAATGCTTCCTCTTTACAGTGATTTTATAGCGCTCCATTATTAACTCCATTTATTCTAGCAATTATATGTCGTTGTTAAAAGTCACTCATATTTTTTCTTAAATGTTTTTTAACAATAAATTAATATAAATATTGCTGCAAATAACACAATACACTCTTTTTTTTTTTTGATTTTACTTAAGAACTAAAAAGTTTTTGGCTGACTATTTAAGTTACATTGCCAGGGTATCATACGAATTTTTGGAGCCTCAACCACAAGTCCTCGTTCGACCTAAACCTTCGTATAGGAAGACGAGAACTCCCAGAATCTGCACCAAAGAATTTTTTGGTCTCCACCAGTAAACGTCTGAGTTTTATATGGTTCTCCATCATTCACGTTGAGTTATTTTTGTTTCTCCACCAGACTAAAGCCTATAGTACACGGCATGTAAAAAGACACATGCACATGTGGTTCTGACGTAATTTTGACGTCATCACACAACACGCAATGTTTATTGTGGCTTTGCATTGACGTCAAAATTACTTCAGAACCACATGCGCAGGTGTATTTTTACATGCCGTGTACTATAGGCTTAACAATTTATAACATTGAAGTTACGAACGAATGTACAGAGTCAATGGTGACAACCAGAGCTGCCAGTTTTGGTTATTTCTAACCAAAATTGGTAATTTTTTTTTCTCAATGTGGAGATGTGAATATTTTTTTCATTTTATTTACTTTTTTTCTAAAATATAAAATACGTATAAATATGTTTTTCTTGATACACTTGCAATTTATGTAATTTAAAATTTTAACGTTTTTATTTACATGAAGGGTTGTCGCGTATTTTAATTCGAAGGAAATTATTTATGACTTCGAATAATGTTTACTTTGCACTACGGTTTTTTCATTATTTGTTTTAAATGAACGGAAGTTTTTATACTTTATAGAAAACAAAAAATTCCTTTCAAAATGGTTACCAGATATTTTTGTTAAGAAAAAAATTGCCAAATGTGATTTTTATATCAGAAACGACCATGTGAAGTTTTAATCGATGGAGATTTTAATAGCAGCACTTAAAGTATAAAGTGCATAATATCACTTGAAATCGAATTCAGAACATGACTGAAAAAGTACACAAAAGTAGTTTTAGTGTTTTTAAAAACTTGTTCTAAATGTTCTAAATTTACATTATTTCCAGTAGTATATTTTAATGTATTGAAATACACATAGGATTTTTAAAGATTTTTGAAATATAAATTGATATACATATACAGCCGTATTCATAAAAATAAAATAGGTTTTTATGAATACGACAGATAATCTATAACTGTAGAATTTATAGAATTTCATGTAAGAAAATGGTCAAACATAAATTTCCATCGCCAAAAGGATTAAAAATAGCCACCTTTTACAGCCCTGCCACTGACAGTAAAAAGCGGAAACAATTTAATTTTTCCTTTTCTCTTATTTATAACTGTGAATTACGAATTTCGTTTATTGTACATGACATATTCAAAAAAATCCAATTTATTAACTTTCAATATTCTAAATTTTGTTTGGAAATTTGACAGGTTTAAGGCCCAGAGCAGACGCAAGTGCAACGAAGCTGCAACTTATAGTTATTTTGAGTTATATTTGAGTTTATGCGATAGACTCCTTTGAGGAACCACACATGACGCAAACAGAGACCGGCTTATAACGCATTGGCAATCATTTACCATGTAGGAAACTCGTGTTTGCGTTTCATGTGTTCTCAAAGAAAACCGAACTGGTTGTGATAATTTCATAACATTCTGGTACAATTAAGGCTGTGGAAAACGATTGATACTGGTTCCAAAACAATAATTTCCAAATGCTTTCGTTGTTGTTGCGTTTCACTGACTGTTATGGGCCTTACTCTTATAAAATATAAACATTTTTTATGAAAAAAGTCTAAAATAAAGACTTTTAAGTTTCTCGTCATTTTTAAATATGTACAAGAATTACATTTGTTGTTTTGTTTTCGTAATTTGTAATTAATCAGCCATGTCACAGAGTACAATTTCATTCGGAAACGGAATTAATTCCGTATTTTGGTGCTTCAGAAAATTATGAAAAAACTTTCCGGAATGAAACCATTTTTGTTTCAATGAACGGAATGGGAGTTTTCTGTATCTTAAAGGCCAAAAAACCATCAAAATAAACTTTATATCAATAACCAAATATGTTTTCTTCGGTTCCGAACGGAATCATTTCGAACGGATTTGTACTCTGTGACATGGCTGAATATTTCCTATTAAGTGCAAATAGCCTTTATCTTAGAATGCAACTTAAAATACATTTTTTATGTTTTTCTCCATAACCAAAAGGCATTTCTAATTTGGTTATATTTTTCCGCATTTGGTAACTTTTTCAAAAATGTTGGTTATAAAAATGTTATTAGTTGTGGCAGCACTGGTGACAACCGCAAGAACTGTAACTCGGAACAGCCATACGACGCCAATCCGTTAACCAATGAGAGGTGACAACGCAAAACGCACGAAAAGTTGACAAACAAGAACTTTTAGAAATAAAGACTACGAGCGCGAGCTGCTTCTCCACTCAGAGCAGTTTTCCGAGTGTAACACAATACGCAAAATGTTCCCAAAAACTATGTTTTTGTTTACATAAAAGAAACCAACTATTTGTAGAGATGCCATCTGTTGAAAATCACATAATTTCCGCATTTGGTTTTGTTATAAAAAAATACTGCGCATAAATTATCCACTTAAAGGTATAAATAGACGTGGGATAAACATAATGCCATAGCCGTAACGATGAGCATAGAAATCAAAAGTTATTGAAGAAAAGTGTTAAGAATTTTTAAAGAAAACAAACTATAAAATAAGGTAACACTATAAGTCCCCTTTTAGACAGGCAAAGTTTACTTTGACAAAGTCTGTTGAATTCTCTTTTAAACTTTGTTTCATGCTCAGACACACAAAGTTTAATTTGACAAATTTTTGTTTTCTCTTGCTTGAATATAATATATAAACAGCGTTGCCAGAATGATGATTTTATCATATTTTTGATTCTTTTTAAACATATGTTTATATGATTAAAGATTTTTTTCTCAAATAATGATTTTTTATTTTTAGAAATTCTGATTTTTACTTTAATTTTGCTTATACAAAATACATGATTATTTAAACAGTCAATTTTTAAAACAATGAAGTTTTGCATCAGCTTGATGTGTATTGGTGCTGCACACTTTTGTACCCAGTATCTAGAATACACAAAATTGCATCATTATTTCTGGACATAAAAAATATTAAAAAAAGTCATATTATGACATATTTCCAATGTGCGAAAGAATTCCTTCTTTCGAACAACTACATTTAAAACAAAAACAAATTCTAAAAACTCTGTTTTTGTTTTAAATGTATTTGTACGAAGTAAATAATTCTTTCGCACATCGGAAATAGGCAAAATATTTGTGAAAAGAAAAAATGTATTTTTATAAAGTTTCATATACTGACGAATTAATGTATTTCAATTTAAATAATAAGAAGTATGTTTTTATAAAAAATAACAATTCTTACTATGTTGCTCTTGTTTTAAAAAATTTAAGATTTTCCTCTTTCAAATATGATTTCTTCCCCCATATGACAATTTTCATTCCAAAGATTCTGGTAACGCTGTATATAAATATAAAGTTGCAGCCAACTTCAGGTATAATCTACGAACGAAAAACAAAACGACTTTGTGAGTACAGCAAAGTATGTACTCCCCCGCTATTCTCTTTTCCCTTCTCTTCTATAAACTCAAGACAAGCAAAGTAAACTTTGCTTGTCTGAAAGGGGTCTAATGAATTGTAAAAAATTAATACAATATGTTTGTTTCTTTTTACCAGCAGTTCTCCAAAGCAGAAAGAAAGAAATAGCCTACAGATAGCAAATTAGCTGCGGAAAAATCTTAAATTTTAGCTAAAGATTTAGCAACATCGCTAAAATATTTTCCCTTATTATTTTTTTTGGCATTTTATCGATCGAGATTTGGCTTTAGCTTAGCGAATTACAGAATACGACTGTAGACCTTTCTATGTCTCGTTTCTTAAATTCACTTCAAACTGTTTTTGGATGGACATGTTTATTAAAAGAATTAGCGATATCTTCAGCTATTTTTGTGGCGCTAGCTAACCCTGGGATTTTTATGCACTTCTTGTAGGACATGGCTAAGTTTTTTTTTGTCGCCCGCTCCTTAGCATATTTTCCACTGAAACTTTGGTTTTATTTTCTAACTATGTTCTGGTCGCTGGATTATATAGAATTAAAAAATGTTCTTTATTTCTCGATAGGATTTGCGCTCTTGAAAATGCTTAATTATTAAAGATTCTATTAACGTTTACAATTATACAACAAAAAAGTCACTACATAATTTTTATTATTATTTCATCCAAGTTCCTAGGTGGAAGATAGGGCCACAACAAAATTTTTCCAATCATTTTTTCTTTATGCTAACAATTTTATTTCATTCCACGCTGTATGGGCCTTCCTAAGTTCGTGTTGAACTTGTCGTCTCCACGTTTGAGCGGGTCTGCGTTTGCGTCGACTACCCTATGGGTTCCATTTTGGGGCTTCTTTGGCAATATTTCCTTCAGGCTTCCTCAATGTATAACCTATCCAACGCCATTATCTGCTTTTAATTTCAACATACATTGGGTTTTGATTGCACCTTTCGTATAGATGTTGGTTCAATATTATGGAGTCGCAAGATCCTTCTAAGACATCTGTTTACGAATGCCTGGATTATGCCTATTACTCTTGTAGATGTATTCCATGTTTCGCACCCATAGAGCGATATAGATTTTACATTGGTGTTGAATAAACGTATTTTGTTGCTGCGTTTAATCTGTGATGATTTCCAGCCATAATTCAAGGCTCCAAATGCGTTTCTTGTTTTTTTATCCGATTACTTATGTCCATTTCGGAGCCTCCGGTGGATGTGAATATACTACCAGGATTTTACGCAAGGATTTGATTTTAGAGCTATTGACTACAAGAAAGGCTCTTTCCGCGATCTCTTGTACTTGGTTTAGTTTGTGCTACACGCTGGACTACTGATGAGTTAAAAGACATATGTCATCGGCGTAATGAAGATCCTCTAACCGGCTGTTGAAGCCCCAAGTAATACCGTTATATTCCTGAGTCACAGCTAGCATAATTGTATCCAATACAATAGTGAAAAGAAGAGGTGCCAAGACTACATAATACTTCATAACAGTAATTGTTATACGCACAAAAATATAAATTGATTTCAATTAAAAAATTTGTTATATTAACAAAAAAATTGAATCTGGGAATTATTTCTTTTTCATAAGTTACTTTATTATATTCAACGTTTTTTTTATTTTTCGAATTTATTCTATGAACTAAATTTAACTCATAGAATAAATTCAAAAATAAAAAATATGTTGAAAATAAAAAAAATTAATAAGGCCCTAATCATGTCAAACGCAGCGCAACGCCAAAAAATAACATTGAAAGCACAAACAATGTCATAAATATTTTGTAATTTTGTTGTTGCTTTCTACAGAAATTCACATTGCGTTTTAAAATGTCAAGCGCTCCACTGCTTGTGGCGTTGAAAATATTAAAACGGTACATGAATTTCTGTAGAAAGCAACAACAAAATTACAAAATATTTATGACATTGTTTGTGCTTTCAATGTTATTCTTTGGCGTTGCGTTGCGTTTTACATGATTAGGGCCTAAAACTAGTTTTATTTTTGATTAATGCTTTAATTGGTGAACAATTTTGGAGAATTTTTTTGTGCGGCAAACAATAAATTTGACAGAAAAACAAAAGATGACGGGAACAAAGAAAGGATAAATGATAATAAAATCGATAAACTGCAATGCGTATTTAAACTCTTGTCCTCGTTAATTTTTGGTTTTTTTCTTTATAATTACCGTTATGTATTTAATAAAATCAATAGTTTTCTTAGTTTTTTAAAATCAATAAAGAGAACTAAAACTGCATACTACAAAATTCCGGAAAAACTTTAGTTTTCCTTAAACTCCAAATTTTAGGTGTATATTTAAATTTTAGTTTCTGACTGCATATCACTTAAAAAACACATTAAAACATATATACCTAATAATATTTAAAATGTAGATTCAAAATTACGGCAAAATAAAAATGAAATTCAATATTTCAGTAGTAGATTGAACGAATATTAAAAAGAAAGAAAACTGCAGGAAATTATTATTAAATTATTAAAAAAAAAGAGTGAAAGAAATACACGTTTAAAACAATTAATGGAACAATTAAAGAACAACATAATGAAAGATAAGCAATATTTGCAATTACATTTGAGAATAAAATTTTTTTAATTAAGTTAAATGAATTATTTAGATTGGTTTTATTTACGTTTCTCTTCTAAAAAAGTAGTTTTAATATTTAATATAAATTAAATTTTAGAAATAAAAATTTTGTTGCAAAAAAAAATTAAGAAACGAATATTAATATTCCTTAAGAATTAAAAACAAATTTTAAATATTGTTTTGAGTTTAACAGACAAGAAACAAAATGTACTGACACCTTTTATTACTATTTAACATAACACTCAACACATACATACAGAAATAACATCAATGCAAACATAGATAACCAATACAACAATACAAACATGAAAAATACAAAAAAAAAAAAAAACAACATGCATACTTAAAAATTTAGTCATTAATTCAAAACAACAATATAAAAAACAAAAACATTTATAAATAAATTATTTGCAACTTTTGTGAACGAATAACACATTTTTTTATTATTTATTTCTGAATTATTTTTAATATTCGGGCATTTTTGTATTCAAAAATGTTCGTAGTAACACTTTCTTGAAGTTCTCCTAAATTTGAAACATCTATGGGCTAATATAAGATAGAGTGAGAGAAAGGGAACAAGCCTGTAATACTTTATTTTTTTCATAATTACATAATTATTAAATCTTCATATATCAAAATATTAAATAACCATAATTAATCAAATCTTATTCTAATTCTTAAGTTTACGAAAATCTTCTAATTGCGGTTTGCATTCACATTGGTCGTTGGCTCTGTTCTGATCGAATAAGTATGTCGTATGTCTTCTCCTTTTGAAATATTTTATTGAATACTTTGTGATCATAGTTTTTACTGATGACACATCGAGGTCCTTGTGGATGTTCTAGTTTTTTAAATGCCAGGAAGCGGATGTTATTTTGCCGCCTTTGGGTTTTTTTCTGTATTGGAGGCCGAGGCAGTGCCCCATAACTGAATATCGCAGAACTAGATTGGCTTTAAGATAGAGTTGTAGAGTAGAAGTTTCAAAATCCAGACTAAGGGCAGAAGTTCTTTCCATGAATTCCTTTAAATGTTCTACATAACTTGCATAAAATTGTTAATCGTCCATCAAGAGTATACCGAGGTTTTTACATTCAAGCGGTGAAGTATTATTTTATTAATGATTTTAATAGGAACGCAAAGAAAAGCCATATCACCAGCAAAGGCTGATGTTTGGGTGCAGTTGTTGATGGGTATGCCTGAAGTATAAGTCCTAGATTGCTTTGCTGTGAGAGTTCAGCATTAATCGGCTTAGTAGAGCTAAAAAAAATCTCCTTTAATGATAAATTTTTAACTGACTAAGTAACTTTCAAAATGCTTGTGAGTGTTTACGGGTTTAGCTTTTTTATGTATCAAGCCTTCGTGCCAGAAACATCAGCACAGAATATTTTTCTCTAAAAATTTATGAGTTCGAACAATTTGTACTGTGTATTACGATTTTCGTAGTATGTATTTGTTTCGAATGAACGGAAGTTTTTTATATTTTATAGAAATCAAAAACTACCTTTCAAAGCAGCAAATCTCTATAATAAATGAGCTAATTAAAGCACCGCTAAGGTAAAAAAATAAAACTCTGAGAAAATCGATTCAAACAGTTTTTTTAAACTGAAATGCCAAGACATAAAGAGAGTTTTGGACGATATTGATAATGGCTTAGGAGACATTTTAAAAATACAAATAAAATGGCGGTTTTTACAGAATTTTTATTTTTAACTTAACGGTGTATGCAATTGGACTACTCAATTGTTGAATTTTCAATGATGCTGAAGCATTAAAAATTTGTTTCCATTTTTGGTCATGAAAAGAAAGCAACCCTGTCCTAAATTGTTAAAATTTTGTTACTTTTTGGATTGATATTGATCAGATTTTCCAATAAAAGCTTGTTAAGCTACTACTTAAGGTCGTTTTACACTATCACACAAGTTTTAGGTATTTTGACGAAAATGCATCGCTGTACCCATGTTCTGTAACTTTGGTGAGAACTTCTCGCATCGAAAACATATGAAACAAAATATTCCATCGTTTCTCGAAATGTGAGAAAAAAGTGTGTCTGTAACTCATGTGACGGCGACCAAATTTTACTAAAATATAAAAATTAGCAACTACGGCGGCGAAAATACAACCGCCGGCTATACCAAAAAATGTAAAGTGCGACTTTAATGTTTGTTGATTACAAAATTGCTTTGAAAACATTCGTATATTTTTGAAAAATGTTAAAAGCAATATAATAAAAAATCTGAAAAATCTGCCAAGAACAAAATACTTATCTCGTCCGTGTTTATATTCTTTGCATTTTGCATTTTTTATTTATTCTTTAGTGTTAAAATTTTTTCTCACCCCGTTTTTATGCGTGAGTTTATTTGACAGTTCAAAGCGGGAACTTTCTCACAAAAATTTTGCCGACACACTTTTTCAGTATATTGGCGAGAAATTTCCTTACGTGACAGTTATTACTCGCCAAAAATGTTACAGACGCAGTTAAGTGAGAAAAACAGCTGTTTGTTTCAATTTATGGCATTTTTGTTTCATTTCTCACATTGCAATCGAAAAGTTTCTCGCCGCGGGAGTTACAGGACATGGGCACTGATCTAATAATTGTTTGAAAATTAAATGACAGGGTCGAATTTATGTATACGGTGGTGTCGCTACTACAACAAGTAACAACACCAAAAACACAACAATGTATTTTTTTGTTGCTTTCGTTGATCGATATGTCAAAAACACAAGCAACTTTTGACATTTCTCTCTCTAAGTAAGAAAAAATAGTAGCACAGCTGTGCTTTCAACGTCAACTGATAAATGAATTCGCCTTCGACAGGGTTGAACTTTTTTTTTAAATACGTAATTGGCAATTTTTTGGTTAAAATTAAACCGTTTTTGGTCATGAAGAGTTGGCAACACTGTCTTAATTAATTCGTTTGATATACAGAGAGTATATGGGCAAACAAGAGTTATAAGATTATATGTATATAATTTATTTTTGAAGTGGACATATCAAAATAATGGTTGGATATGCTCATTCTATATTTAAAAAAAAAATTAATTTTTTATACTTGATAGATTTAGTGAGCACGCGGCTTAGGTACAATCGCAAATTAAACTAATGCTCTTGATTGGACAGAAATGCAAAATATTATACATCTGACTACAATGTCCCAGCGAAGTCAGATTGATTTTTGTTTGTGGTTTTGCGAAAGAAAAGAAATAATTTTACCGCAAACTGATTAAGTATTCGTGGGCGATTTTGTTGCTGCCTTTGAATATTTTCAAAAGTGAAAAAATATTGACTAACTCGTTACTCGATTCTACTTTAGTATCTCTCTTCTTATAAATAATTTTTTGTTTAATATTTTTTTGAATTTTTGTTTAATAATATTGTAATATAAACAGCTATAAACAAAATTTCTTGTGACCAATTAAAAACTACACTTACTAAACTAGAGACTCTTTTATAAAAAATTTGTGGAATACCGAACAATTATTTACTATTTAACAGAAAAAATATATTTTAAAAAACATTTAGGTTTTTTAACATATTTTTTTAATCTTTACATTCACAAATTTTGACAAAAAAGAACTAAAACTATATTTTCAGATAAAACGACTTATCTATACTTTCCACTTTACCCATGTACATATGTATGTCTCTATACTTTTAAATTGGTTATTTTTGTTACAGGTAATCTAAGTTCTGCTTATATTTATAAGAAATTGTAAAATATTTTAAGTAATAGTATATATCACTACACCATTTCCAATTGAGTTTGGAATCCAGTATCCACATTCAACTTAAACATATTAGGGAAGCTAAACGAGAAATCGCGCGATGTTTTGGGATAGACAAATTCTGAAATAAAAATTAATCCCGGTATTTTTAATTTATCAACTTTTATATACAAAAAAAAAGTTCGCTTTTATTGAATTTGTATACTTTGGGCGTGTGTGAAACGGTAGCAAAGTACTCATGAATGTAAAAATTTTTACACTGTTGCGGTGAATAACATTTCACTAGCCCATCAGAGAAGCAAGCCGATTAAAAATTTTCGGTGGCGGCTGAAGACTTTAAATATTCGGCGGCGGCGGCTGAGCTGCTTTGCGCCGAGTTTTTTGACGACTAAGAAAAATATTCGGCTGCGCCGAACTTTTATCAAGACAACACATAAACAAACATGTTAAACAAAACAAAAAGACAAATAATGATTTATTCATTTGAAAACTAAAAATTTTATAAAAGATAAATAAAATTTTTAAGAATAACAATTCTATTTACAACAAATACCTTGTTAGTTGTACCTCGGTCAGTAAAAGAGTAAATTGAGATCATTAAGATTTTCTTAAAATTTTGAAATATCAGGCATTTTAAAATAGTAAATTATTACACAACTGGTATTTATTTAACACTTGTAATAAGCAACACTTTTATTTAACCTTTTCAAACGAATGGAAACAATTTTAATTTTAAAAATGGATAATAGGTAACCAATCTTTTTAAATAATCTGTATTCAAAATTCTATTTAAATGTAACAAGTAATAAGGTTTTGCTAGACTTTATTTTGAAAATATTACAATTAATTTTCAAAACAACTTATTCCGAGTTGAAAACACTTTTAAAAAAATTATTTTATCTTATATTATCCGAAGCGATATTCTGGTCATCAGCTCTTAGTAAACATTGAAAGATGGTATGTAAATACCCTCCTAAAGGATAATATTAATTAATATTTTTAATAATAATGAAATATTTCAGTAAAACAAATACAAGCACAGTGTTTTACCTAGCCAAGTTTTACTTTAATTTACATAATTGTATTTATGTGAAAAACGAAACACAAAAAAAAATTTCATATTTTGATAAGTTTTAGAACTATTTCATACATTTAATATAAATGTATGAGTTTTAAGAAACATATTTTATTTCATTGTGACCAAACTAAAATAACTCACATTTTGCGTCGAGACATTTTTTGCAAAAAACTCAAACAAACAACAATCAACAGAACAAAAATTGAGTACTGGAAAAAATAACAGCACTTAAGATTGTTAGGTAAACACTTCACGGCTACCACAGCATAAAAATATTTACAACTGCAGTCACAAAAAAAATTATGAGTACTAAAAGCAAACGCCAAAAATGAAACACTAGGATGATATAGGTTAAGATTAATATTTAGATTTTTAGTCGAACTTAATGAATTATTTCGGATTTTTTAAGTATTTTACATATTTTATTGCTAACAATTGTATTAGTAAATTATTCAGGCTCAAGTCCATTAAATTATTTTCCTTAGAAAGACAATTGTATTTACTAAGCTTTCATAACTTCTAAGAATGGAGAAAAAGTTAATTGTGTATACAAGTGGCAGAATGGAATAGATGTGCATGAAATGAACATGTGTCTGAATAACTTACAATATAGTACTTTGCAAAAAATATTTAAAAATATTTAAAATATCCGTTTTTGATTTCGTTGAAAATTTTTTTCTTGTTGAAAATATAGAAAGCAAACTTTAAAAATTAGATAAATATCTGCCACTGCCGATTTAGTATTCACTAACTTAAATAATATTAAAATTAACCAAAAATAATTGAATAACCAATTTTGGATAAATACTAATAAAATAGTAAAAATAAGAATCGACTTGAATTGAGCCGCCGATCAGCCGAGTACTTCGGCGGCGGCGCGGCTTGTTGAAACAAATTGGCTGAGCAGCTAGCCGCCAGCCGCGCCGTTACGGCTTACTTCTCTGTACCCCATAGTATAAATTTTGACACTAGCGTAGAAATTTTTGTCAACCACAGAATTATCAAACACACTCCCAGGTCGTGCAGCTCAAAGTCGACTCTAAGCCGTCGCCGAATTTAAATTTTACGTTGAAGTCGCCGCCGAATCAAAAGGCATATTTACACTCATTTTTTAGTTAAACTTTTCTTTTAAGCCGTGTTGCATATTTACATAAGCTTTTATAAGGTCAAAAATAGTTACATATTTAATTTTTTTATTAATATCATTTTTGTTACTATTATTTGTGCATGTTGACATTAGTGTCTAATAAAAGTAAAATCCTTTTTTTTTAAATAAATTTAAAATTCAATAATAGACTACAGAACGCTCATAACATTTACATTACAAGCATTTTGTTATATTTCCAAGGTACAATCTTATGTAACTGTAATTGGAAAAAACCAATCACAGTAATAAAAAAATGGATAAATAATGTTTGTTAGATCATTAATAACATATCAGCTTATTAGGATTTGGGTTACCTAAAACGCGCAATTCGCGAAGATTTAAAAAATGTAATAAAAACAAGAAATTTCCTAAAATTTTATAAAAGCATAAAATATCTGTTTATGGGTTCCAACGAGTAGAGAATAAAAAAATCACTAGAAAACGTCAAAAATTAAAAAAAAATGAAAAATTTTGAAAAGTCCAAATGTGCAACCTCAAAAAATTCCTCAAAATTGGTTACCATTTGCAACCTGCTAGAAAATCATATTAAAAGTAAGCGCGAATTCTGATAATTGGTTTATAAATTATGGAGCAGCTCAAAAATAAAATGTCCTATTAAAATGAATTAAAGGACGGAGTTATGCGGTTACAAACATTAAAAAAGTAACATACAACCGAATTGAAACCCTCCTTCTTTTTTGAAGACGCGTTGAAATATATTTATATTAATAACAAATACATATGTATATTTTAAATAATAACAAATTGTAATAGATAATTTTTTCATTTTGAATAACTAATTTTTTTGTCAGGTGACAACTTTTTGCTGAACCGCCGCCGCCAAAAAATTTTCCGAATTAGACAGACAAATTTTACTTCACAATAGAACTTTGCTACCGTTTCAAAAATTTCTATTTTTATTGTAAATAATTCCACTGTGCTGGAATTTGACATTTTTTTCGTCAAGCGGGACTCCTGGCGGGTTTACCTAATTCGGGTACACTGAATCCAGTGGTGCTAACTGTTTTTTATGTTAGCTCTTGTTTTCGAGATATATCGATATTTCGAAAATGAAGGACATTGAACAACAAATATTCGTGTAACTCAAAAACGGTATCGTCTATATTAAAAATGCAAATAGCACGGAAGAATTAAGTGCTTTGTTCTTGGCTGACTTTTTCATTTTTAAATTATTTTGCTTTTAGCATTTTTGAAATAATATACAAATGTTGTCATAGCTATTTCGTTAGCAACAAACATAAAAGTCGCAATTACCATGATTCGGTATAGCCGACGGTTGTATTTTTGCCGCCGTCATTGAAAATAAAAATTAAATAAATTGTTCAAACTCGAGGTCTTTATTTTTCAAATTTTCGACAACGTTTGAATGTCATCTTCAGGATTCTTAAAATAAATATAAGAATATATAAATAATTTTTATTTTCCTGTTACAATACTACTCGTATTATACAATATAAAAACAAAACAAAAATTGACACAACGAGTCACAAAAATACGCAACAGTTAGTTTGTAGATCTACTATTATTGTGTATTTTTGTGACTCGTTGTAAGTGTTTGTAGTTTGTAGTGACATAAGAAATAAAATTTTTTTTATGTTTTCTTATATTTATTCTAAGATTCCTGAAGATGACATCCAAAGAATGCCGAAATATTGAAAAATAAAGAATTAAAAGAATAAAAACAGACCTCGAGCTTGAACAATTTATTTTTTTTTTATAAATTATAATAAAAAAAGGTCGAATAACTAAAAAACTTAAAAAAGATTTTGGACGCCGTCAACGATGTGTGTGAATGGTGTTCTCAACGTCTGCAATTTCACATCGGCTTCGAGTAGAATATTAAGACGTTTTTAACGTAGCGACGTAATATCTTTGATAGTTTTCGACATGAGTAACAGACACATGTTTTCTCACTTTTCGAGAAACTATGGATTATTTTGTTTTACATCTTTTCGATGAGAGAAGTTCTTACCAAAATTACAGAACATGGGAACAGATCTCAAAAATTATTTTGAACAAAATATACGACAAAAATATAATTCTAGTTGTTTATTTATCCATAAAACGGCTATTCTACATAAGTACTACCTATAACGAATAGGCCTTCAAAAGTACTGGTTCGTTAAACCGGAAAACTAATGTATATGTTATGTACATATCGTTATATTAATTTTACATATAAATTGGTTTAGGTTTGAGACATAAAACTTGCTAAAAAAAATATTTAAAAAAGATTATGCATCTTTTTTTTAACTATAAAAAATAAAGCGCCTTTCCAAACATAAAAAAATGTATATACACTCAGGTCTTTTTTATGCGGTATTTTTTTATGCGAATTTGAATTTATGCGGTTTTTAAATATTCAAATTTTTTTTATATAAAAATAATATTTAGATAATTGATCGTTTTGTTTAGTTTTACTGTAATGTTGTTTTTGACATATAATGTGTGCTTTCTGTAAAACTTTGAGATTTCTGTTAAGGTTTGTACTTTCTGTTAAGTTAGTAGATTTCTGTTAAGCCTTGGGCTTTCTGTTAAATAATGCGTTTAATGCGAATACCAGCAAAGATTATTTGAAATTTGGGATTTCCCTTATAGATTTTGTAAGCAGGCGACGAAGAAATGTTCTAACGTATGTTTGCAGTTTAGTCATTGAGCTGCAAAGGTAACAATTGCATTAAATTTAAAATATTTATTGTGGTGGAATTTTACTCAGATTTTTATATTTTAATTATCGAAGGTGTTGAAGTTTCGCTTCAAAAAGGAGGTGTAATTTTTTTATGGTTTCAATGCTAACATAAAATTTTCGGATTCGATTTTAAGATCTTGATATGGAGAAAAATAATAAAAATGACAAGCGATTTCTTTAGGACCAAAATCGAAATTTTGGACCGCTTAGCAAATGAAGCTAAAAATAAGGCTCTGGCAGATCATTTTAAACTAGGCGATCATCAATCAGAGCCATCAAAAAAAATTTAATTTCCATAAAAAATTCTGTACTTTCAGGCACACAACTGAGCAACAAATATTAATATTATTCAAGAGACCCTATTATCGAAAAAATGGAGAAATCGTTAATCCTAAGGATTCATGCCAATCACGCATAATCCTATTTTATCTTATTTTTCATGAGAACTAAAAACGGTTTTAATGCTATTGTTATCCTTTTTTAATATTTTATTTTGATTTACTTTATATACCTTAATATGAATTATTTTTTTTTTTTTGTTAAGTTTTTTGTTTATGTGCTGTTTTCACAACACAAGTGATTGAACGAGTCAAAAAATTTATATTAAAAGCACTCAGTTTTTTTAATGTTTTTCATATAAATTTTATTACACGTTCAGTCACTTGTGTTGTGAAAACAGCACATTAGTTTTACTTAAATAAAAGATTTGTTCACATAAAATTGCATTTATGAATATAATGTTTTGTTTTAATTAAATTAAAAGAAACACTTTTTTTATGCGAATTAGGTTCATTTTTAATACTTTGATTTCAATTTATGCGATTTTTTTAAATTCCGGAACGTATCCCTAGTTTTTGTATGGAGCTAGAGTCTTTTTTTATGCGGTAGATGCGTTCCGCAGAAAACCGCATAAAAAAGACCTGAGTGTATTAGATACGGGTTTTATAAACCTTTTTACATTGATCCCGGGATCCCGAAAAAATCCTGGGATTTTGGGATCAGGACTTTTAAGAATCAATCCCGATGGGCTCCCTAATACATATAAAATCAATAAAACTCAAATGCCATTTAATCTGAAGTATTTCTGAAATATTCTGAATTTATAATTAAAAAGGTTTTTGAAATTAAAAAAAGGTTCAATATAATCAAGAAATTTTGAGACACAATTGAAAATGGTGTAGATTTACAGGATAATTTACTTTAGTTTATAAAATTTAAGATAATACCTATAATTTTTTTTTTTTTTTTTTTTTTTTTTTTGTTTAAGATTTGGATTACTTAAAAGGTTTCTGTTTGTTTCTAATATATTTTGTTTAACCGCGCCTACTGAATCAAGATTGAGCAGAGCAATCTTCTGGTGGAGGGTAAACGAACCAACAAAAATGTGTTTTAAACATACAAAACAAACATACATATGTATATTTTATGCATAACTACATTTAAATCTATTTTTCATGATTATTGCAAAAAATTATACATTATTTAGAAATATTAAACTAAAAAACACCATACGTAAATATATTAAAATAAAATTTAAGAAAAAAAAACAGACAAAAGATTTCTGAAAGTAGAAACTACCCGTACACACATACAAAACTAAAAACAAAAATTACCAAAAATCATATAAAAAATGTTAAAAAGAAAATTGTTAACATTTCAAGCAACTAAGAAAGAAATGAAAAAAGGAAAGTATGATATTAATTAAAGAACAAAGATAAAACCTTAAATAAAAAAAAACAAAGATATTTATTAAATAAGTATAACATAACCTAACATTTAATGAACAAAAAAATTTCACAAGTAAGTGTATATTTACAATTATAGTTGAATATTTGCAATATAAATTTAAAAACAATCCCCAAAAAATAAAACGTTGAAAACAATTAAAATCATATTAAATAAGAAAAAAAAATACTGAATTAAAAAAGTTTACAGGAATTTTTTGATTGTGAATGTGTGAGTTACATAAGAAAGATTATTTTTTTTTTGTTTTTAAATTTTTTGAGAATAAAAAATTACATTTGCGGTTAAAATTAAAAAAGATATAATCATTTTTTCGAGTTAAAAATAAAATTAAACAAATATAATTCAATATAAAAATAATTGCGCATGTTCTAAAAATGGAAATCCTGTAAAATTGAAATCGAACCAATTTTAAAAATATTCTCGTGTTCAAAGTTCATAAAAATATTTCCTTTTATATATGTACCTCATACTTTGAAGACCACTTTTCTCTACCTAAACTTCTTTTGTAATCAGGAAAAGCTGCGTTAATTTTTACGAAAATTAAATTGAAATTTTTCGTCGATTTAAATTTCACGTGATTTCGATTTCCAGAACATGGCCGAATGTGTTTTATTTAAAAGAATTCAAAAGGTATTCTCCATGGTCCAATTAGTAGGTCTGCGCAAAACTACAACAATGCAACACTAGAAAAAACAACACTTATTTTGTTTGTGTAACAATTTTTAAAGATGTCAAGAACAACAGCATTTGCTTGTGTAAGTGCTGGTTTACAATCTACAAGTCTTATGGCCAAAATTCAGGATTGACATTAAAACACATTTATGTTTAAAATCGTTTTAAATACAAAATTCTCTTCTTCACTAAACACTTAAATGAAACTTAAGTCACCGATGTGGTACATTTAAATTCAACTTAAGTTTCCATTACCTTAGCAAGGTGGCCTCAATATCACAACAATACAAAAACAACAGACAAAGTATTAAGAACCAGCTGTTTTTTGAGACCACCTTGTAAATAACTACACTTTTTTTATCATATTTTTTTGTACTTAGTAGTGCTACCATACTTTTATCTTAATTAAATAAGACTTTTCATATAAAACTCAAAAAATCAATCTGTAATTAAATACGATTTAAGATTTTATGAAAATTAACATAATATTGATTTAAATACTATCCTGAAAATTGGGCATTAGCCGTCAAGTCTTGAGTTTTAAGCAGAGAGAGATATATAAATTTTCCCTTGCTTTTTCCTTTTCTCCTAAAAGCTCAAGACTTTACGGCTAAAACTTGAAGAAAACTTGAATTGAATGGACCAACCTTCACTAAATTTGGCAATGCGATTTCTCGTCCTATAAAACTGTGACGTACCGAATTTAAGTATGCTAGCGTTATTTATTGCGGTTTTAGGCGTACTAAACTGTTTTCCGGAAGTAGGGTTTATATGGTGCCTAGTGTAAATTATGGACC
Source organism: Pollenia amentaria (assembly GCA_943735925.1). NCBI lineage: Eukaryota > Metazoa > Arthropoda > Insecta > Diptera > Polleniidae > Pollenia > Pollenia amentaria. The sequence goes on along the minus strand of OX031006.1, from coordinate 218,864,547 downwards.
GATCTTCAAAAAATTTTACAGTGTGATTTCTGGTCCTATAAAACTGTGACGTACCAAATTTAGTTATGATAGCGTCATTTATTGCGGTTTTAGGCGTACTAAACTGTTTTCCGGAAGTAGGGTTTATATGGTGCCTAGTGTAAATTATGGACCGATCTTCAAAAAATTTTACAGTGTGATTTCTGGTCCTATAAAACTGTGACGTACCAAATTTAAGTATGATAGCGTTATTTATTACGGTTTTAGGCGTACTAAACTGTTTTCCGGGAGTAGGGTTTATATGGGAAATAGTGTAAATTATGGACCGATCTTCAAAAAATTTTACATTGTGATCTCAGCTCCTATAAAACTGTGACGTACCAAATTTAAGTATGATAGCGTCATTTATTGCGGTTTTAGGCGTACTAAACTGTTTTTCGGACGTGGGGTTTATATGAACCTAGTGTAAATTATGGACCGATCTTCAAAAAAATTTACAGTGTGATTTCTGGTCCTATAAAACATTGACGTACCAAATTTTAGTATGATAGCGTCATTTATTATGGTTTTAAGCGTACTAAACTGTTTTCCTCGAGATGGGTTTATATGGGGCCTATGGTAAATTGTGGACCGATCATCACAAATTTACCAGTATGATTTGCAGTCGTACAAACCAAATTCGAGCAAAATTTTATGTCATTCCGTGCATTAATAAACCATTTATGTTAGTTTTTGTATCAAAATTATCAATTTTTTCAGGGTGGTGGTTCCACATTGTGATTCATAGTTCTGATCCTACTGAACCGATGTTGCTGGATTTCAATCCCAAACTGCTTAGGATAACTACAAGCAATTTGAGACCAAGTTTGTTCTTTTCTTTTGCGTTTTTCAAAAGTGAGCTTGTTTTCAACAGACGGACAGACAGACGGACATGGCTAAATTGACTTAGAATTACTCAAGGAGCCAGAATATATGTATATACTTTATGGGGTCTTAGATGTATAATAAAAAAGTTTCACACGGAATGACAAACTTAGTATACCCTTATTCACCACAGTGGTGGTGGAGGGTATAAAAGTACATTGATGTGTTTTTGGTGTTTTTACTTGTTGTAGTATCGACACCACCGTATACATAAATTCGCCTTGAACCACTGATACAAAAACCATTGCACGAAAAAACAACTCTGCAAAAAATCACCAGGCGTTTTAAGCAGACCTACTTATTGGACCATGGGTATTCTATTTTTTCTCTCAATATCTGTGCATGACAGTGTTGCCAATTCGTAGGTAATTACTAGTGTAATTACCCACGAAGTGGCAGCATCGATTAATCGCGCGAATAATTATTCGAGGTAAAAATTTAATCGAACAATAATCGAACAATTTAAAATTATTCGGTTAATCGAATAATTTTAATTTTGTCTAGTTTAGAAGTTTAAAAATAAGACCAAAAAAGTATCAACAATATAACAAAAGATACTTCATGTAATAAAAGATGAAAACTTTTTAAATACGAAATAGAATCATAATTTAAGCTAATCTTCTAAAATAATATTTTAAAAAAGCGTATACAGCTTAAATGTAAGGCTCAGAAAATATCCTTTCACTTATTGCTGGCGTCGGAGAGAATAAAAGCAAATCGTTATAAAGCATATCCAATTTCGCTATTATTTTGCTTGCTTTTTCTAAAAACTATATTATTCCATTTTACCACATTCGTCTCAAAAAATAATTGTCTTCATCTGAATTGAAGGAAATGTTCCTGAGTTAAAAAACCAAAAAAGGGTATTTAAAACTTACTGGCTTGTTCTTTTACATAAAAGAAGAAAAAAACTAATACATATCGTTAGCTGAAATGCAAAAATTTTACAGGAGAAGCAAAAATTTTTGTGAAATAAAAACTTTAAACATTTTTAATGAAGTTTTTTCTAACGCCAGAAAAACATGCATTGATAAGTCGTCCATGCAATTCATCAAAAAATTTCTTTATATTTTGTTTAAAATAATTTTGTGGCTACGTCGTCTTGCATATATCAAATAAGCACACTTGTAGGTACGTCCCTCTGTTTTTTGCTAATAAAAGCTTCATGTTTGATCGCAGAAGTATAAAATTTTGTCAAGACATGCAGTTTAATGCCATTCATAATAATCATTCAAAAACTCTATTTTGAATATTTTGTTAGTTACGCCTTTTTGCATTTTTGCTAACGATATGTACTGTGAAAAAACAAATTTTCGATTAATCGACATAAATTATTCGAAATATTCGTTAATCGAATATAAGCAAATTTAAATCGTTTGAATACCCTAGTAATTACCCAAATTTGGTGTACTTTTCACTGTTTTGGGTAGGTCGTTGGTAATATTGTTTAGGTGTTGATCAGGTGTAATTTGTAATTCATTCGTTCTTAATGCAATTTTTTTAAAGTAAATGAAATCTATATTGGTATTTCCTGATACTAGCCTTTGTCATTCTGTTCCACACACGTAGGACACAATGTTTAATCGTGTGTGGCGATATTGACTGTTTTTTCTTTCTCATTTTGTTGAGAGCAGTTGTTGTGTAAAGTTACCCACACACGAGGCAACATTTGTCGAACATGGTAATGTTTTGACAAATCTTGCTACGTGTGTGGGTATGCTTCTGGTTGAAATTCTTGTTGCCTTTTTGGTTTCTCAAATATCAAAAAAATTTTGATATTTTATGTTTCCAAACACAATGTTTCATCGTGTGTGGCGATGTTGTCTGTTTTTTCTTTCTCATTCTGTTGGGAGCAGTTGTTAAGTCCCCTTTTACAATGTGGCAAGTGGAAGGCAGACAGACGAAGTTTGTGGGCGAGGGGTTGTAGAGGTAGAGTGTGTAGTACATGACTATCTGTACTAGACATTTTTCGTGTTTCTCTTTTACTGTTCGCAATTTTCATGTTGTTGCTTCATATCATTTTTCTCACACCAATGTAATTTTATATGTATATCATTGCCTGTTAAATGTTCGTCTCCGTCAACAACGAAAAAGAACGAAAAAAAGAAACGAATAATTTCTGTCTGTCTATTAATTTCGCGATTGTAAAAGGTTTAGGTAAGTTCAAAAGAGAATAAGAAAAATGTCTGCCTTTCAATTTCAACATTGTAAATTGGGACTAAGTGAGGTGCTTTTGCAACTCTCGGACAAAAAAATATGAAGAAATAAATCGGCAAATGGCAACAATTGCAAATTGTGAGAGTTGGAAAACAATTATAATTGAATATAAAATTTTTCCAAATTTATGGGACATAAAATATGATAGGCATACAAAGAAAAAAAATAAATTTTTTTTTTGTGTTTAGTAGTTGTATATTCAAAAATACGCAATACTGATGTTTCGTTTTTAGTGTAATCGCGTGTGGTAAAAACTGAAACATAAATAGTAACACGTGTGTTGACAAATGTTGCATCGTATGTGGGTACCATCAAAATCAGATGGCGTTTCGACACCACCAGTAGTTGAATTCGCCTTGACTCTCATCCAACAGATATGGCAGCACTGATCAGCTTGTCCAACAGAGCTGCCGTTTTTGGTTATTTTTAACCTAAATTGGTTTTTTTTTTTCTCAATGTGATGTGAATATTTTTTTAATTTTGGTTAGTTTTTTCTTCTAATATATAAAAAACGTAAGTATGAACGTTTATTTCATGATACACTTTCAATTGGTTTTTTCAAACTTTAACGTTTTTCAATATATGGGGGGTTATCGCGTATTTCGATTCAAAGGAAATTATTTACGACTTCGAATAATGTCGTTACCTTAATATAAAAAGGCCCCAACTCATCAAAAACACTTTTTACAGGAGAAGGAAAAAACTTAATAAAAGCTGAAATAATATAGCTACACAACCATTGTCAAAAAACATCTTTATTAAAATTAAACGAGGAATTCAGATTGAAATTCATAATATGTATTTCTTTCGAAAAATTGTGTGTATGAGTTAGGCCTTTTTTTCTTTAGAAAAATTGTGTGTATGAGTTAGGGCTTTTTGTATTCTGCTTATAACTTCTTTATTTTTACTCTAATTTGCTTGAAATTTTAATAGAATGTGTATTAGCAGCCATTCTACAATAATCAATAAAAAAACGGATTTCCAAAAATAATGAGTTGGGGCCTTTTTATATTAAGGTAACGATGTGTACTTTGCACTAAAATTTTCTCATTATTTGCTTCAAATGAACGGAAGTTTTTATAATTTATCGAAAACAAAAAATCCCTGTCAAAACAGCTACCGGATATTTTTGTTTAGAAAAAATTGCCATGTGTGTTTTTATAAATTATTAGATCAAATTTATTAAATCAAATGAATTCTTTTTCGATGGATATTTTCCATTGATTTTTTTTTAAGTGAGCGTAGTTTTTCCTAATTTTAAGAGTAGTAATGATAAGTGGTACTTAAAGTAGAAATTGCATATCACGCAGAATCGATTTCAGAACAAGTACACAAAAGTAGTTTTAGTGCTTCTAAAATCTTGAATATAAGTAAAATTTTCTACATTTACATTATTTCCAGTAATATATTTTAATGTATTGACATAGCAATTTTTAAGATTTTTCAAAAATAAATTGCTATACGTATAATCTATAATTTTTTATGGAATTTCCTGTAATATGGCTTGAATTTAAAAAATTTTAAATTTTACTTTTTTTAACCTGTATGTTTATTTATTTACCCCCATATTCATAAAAAATATTTTTGGCTTAAAGCAGGTTTATGAAACGAATTTTCTATGAAAATTTGTTTAATAAACCTTTAATTAATCAAAAATATTTTTTATGAATATGGGGGTTAATGTTTTTTAAAAAATGATTTGGCAATATTTTTATTTAAAAAAAAAAAAAACCTTTGACCTCATTGAATGTACGTTCTGAAATTCGAATTTGTTTATATTCGACATATTTTACAAAAATTCACAAAATATTTCAAATAGAACAATTTTGAAACAGTAATAATAACAAATGCAAGTACCGTGCTATTTTGCTACTTTTTTGTAATGAAACGGTTGATTTTAAAATTGTTTTTCATACGTCTTCAATGTTAAATTAAAAATTGTCTTGCAACTACTGTACATTTTAAAATTGTTGAGTTAATACCTTTAACGGTAGAAGTACATAACACGCGTTAATTCGTCGACGAGTATCGTGCGTTTGAAAATTGAAGCGCGTGAAAATTCGCAAGTTTTCAACGAGCGTTATAAAAGCCGTTTCTTTCAGCTGTTTTTTATTTGTTTAACACTTTTTTTAAAAAGTTCCAAGCTTCACGACTTTTTTTATACGATACTGTATGTTTAAAAAAGTTTTTTGTGTAACTTGTTCTATGAAAATACACTAGTTCAAGTTTTTTGACAGAAGTCTACAGAGCGCGCGCAATAACGCGTGTTATGTACTTCTGCCTTAAGTGCGATATGTAAATTAATAAATAGTCACTAAATATTTATTTCGCACATCGTCAACAGTTTTCAATTTCGCCAAAACAAACGCCATTTCGCCAAACGGTAATTTCTATCGCTTAAAGGATTAAAAATCGCCACATTTTACAGCCCTGCCACTGAAAGTTAAAAAGCGGAAAACCATTAGTTTTCTTTTTTTGTTACTTATAACTGTGAAGTAAAAATTTCGTTTATTGTTAAGGACATATTCAATAATGTAATTTATTTACTTTCAATATACTGAATTTTGTATGAATTTTTGTATATAAAATTTCCTACACGTGTAGTGAAAACAGCACAAAAATAAAAATATTTTTTATGAAAAAGGCATCAAATAAATTAAACTTTTTAATTTTTTCGTTATTTTTTTTAAAATGAAAAAGAATTTAATTTCTTTTTTTTCTTCATTTGTCTTAAATATTTTTCTATTAAGTGCAAATAAACTTTGTCTTATGGTACCCACAGACGATGCAACATTTGTCAAAACACGTGTTACTATTTATGTTTCAGTTTTTACCACAGACGATTACACTAAAAACGAAACATCAGTATTGCGTGTTTTTTGAATATACAACTACAAAACACAAAAAAATTATTTATTTTCTTTGTATACCTATCATATTTTATGTCTAATAAATTCGGAAAAATTTTATATTCAATTATAATTGTTTTTCAACTTTCACAATTTGCAATTGTTGCCATTTTCCGATTTCTTTCTTCATATTATTTTGTCCGAGAGTTGCAAAAGCACCTCAACAACTGCTCGCAACAGAATGAGAAAGAAAAAACAGACAACATCGCCACACACGATTAAACATTGTGTTTGGAAACATAAAACATCAAAAATGTTTGATATTTGAGAAACCAAAAAGGTAACAAGAATTTCAACCAGAAACATCCCCACACACGTAGCAACATTTGTCAAAACATTACCATGTAAGTCCCAATTTACATTATACGATTTTTGTCGTTGCGATTATTGTCGTTTCTTCTTTGAAGTCGGTCTTATATTTACATTGTACGATTTTTGTCGTTACAACTTCTTGTGTATACATATAATTTGACACTACGAATAAAAGAACAAAATGAATCGTAGAGTACACTCGCTTGTGTACCCCTTTTAATTCCTCTCTCCTCTCTCGCCAATAAGGTAAGAATCGCAACGACAAAAATCGTATAATGTAAATTGGGACTAACTTTACAATGCAACTTAAAATAAATATTAATGTTTTTCTCAATCAACAAAGGCATTTCTAATTTGGTTATATTTTTTCACATTTGGTAACTTTTTCAAACATTTTGGTTGTAAAAATTTTTAGTCGTGGCAGCACTGTTGTCGAATTAAAAATATTCTTGTGGAAGTGAGCAAATATTCTGCATTTCGTTTTTTTACATTCTATTAAAAAGTTAAACGAAATAAAAAGTTAGTTTAAAAAAAATTTAGGAAAAACCAATCACTTTAAAACCATATTTAAAAAAAACTGCAAATTTCCTTAAAATAAAACAAGTTTTGTTATGAAAACAGTTAACAATCATTACATAACCTTTATTACTTTTTAAGGTTACCAAAATTAAAATCATATTCATTTAAATGGTTACTTTTCCAGATGTTGTCTCAGTCAATTTTGAATGGCGTTCGCGTATTGCGCGTTGAAGCCCGCCGAAGCATTGGTATCATTGCCCCAGCCATGAGCAAAGCTTCCGATCCCATTCAACAACTTTTCTTGGACAAAGTACGTGAATACAAGCAAAAGAGCTCGTAAGTTTTTTCGCAACAAAAAATATGAATTTACCAGTTATGGAAATTAATTTGTAATTTATTCCAGTGGAGGGAAAATGTTAGAATCCTCACCCGAAATTGAAAAAGAAATGAAAAATGAATTGGAACGTGTAGCAAAGCAATACGGAAGTGATGGCAAAACCGATATGACCAAATTCCCTGACTTTAAATTTCCAGAAGTTAAAGTTGATCCCATCACCACCTCTGCTTAGATTTAAATTAAATCACTTGATAAACAAAAATCCCATCTGTGTTTTTTAATGTCAGGCTCTTCATTTATGTAATATGGAGTAAATAAATTGAGCTTTCTGTTAATCCAATGATTTTAAAAATCATTCTGCCAAGCTTAATTTCAATAATTTTTTTCTTTAGCCATTCGAAAATGTTTTAAATAAAACCTATGGATATTTGAAAAAATGTTATCACTTTTTTATATTTATTAATACAGTTTTACGATACAAAAACAAAAAACAATTTATCTTGTTGTAATGATTTGGTGTACAGTTTCTTGCAGCAAATCCATTTTATGATATTCTGCTACTTTGCGAATTGTTTTTAATAGTTGGTCAATTTCGCGTCCTGATATTAACGGTACAAACTCACCAGCACATGTACAGAATTGTGCCAGATTCTCCCTTTTGATTTCATTACATCGTGTACAGCGTAGATCTTGTAAAACATATGACATGAGTTTTCTTTGAAGCACATCAATAATACGCATTTCAATTTCCTCATTGTCGTAGGCTACAAAACATTGGGCACACAACCAAACGGGACTGTTAATAAATAATGTATTTAGATTTTTATAAAAGCATTTGCGGTCGGATCAATTTGAGAGAAATTGAAATTAAACGGACTAAGGAAACGATAATATACGCAATCAAAAAAAGGATTAAATCTCTAATGTTGATGTTTAAAAAAATTTATTTACTAAAATTTGTACGACATCTATTGAATCATGAATTTCGAAAAGGGCTCAGCAACAAAAATACACGAAAAAACTTCAGTTCGTAAACCATTTTACTTTTTGAAGCAGATTTTTCCTCTGTTGTAATACTAAGGCAAAAAAAATTATTTTAAGCATTTTTAACAAAAGCTTTTTATAATAAACCCAGCTAGCATTTTTAATCATCTAGGAGTCTACTGGGAATCTCATGAAGAGTGTTTTGGATCGTCGAAGAGCTTATTTTTTAATTGTAGAAGACGAGAGATTCTTCCATAACACAGCGAAAGACGCTTATATTAATCATAAAGGGAATCGTTTATGATGTATGCATAGATTATCTTGCGAGTCTTTTTAAAAGCATGCCAAGTATAAGGCTCATGTAGGGACTATTTTACAATTCGTGAAATGTTCAGCCGTATAACTGAGCTACCTAAATTAGGGTATTAAACGTCTTTTTCGTGTCAAAACTTCTAATTTTCATAAAATTTATATGAAACAAACCTTAATCAACACCATCCTGTGGGAAAATCTTCTTTTACAAATCCATAGGTCCATTTGTTTTATTGAATAAAAAACCGGTCTTATTTATGTAGCTCAGTAATTGTTAGATGAGTTATCGATGACTTATTATTATTAAAAGACATATCGGTTGGCCATTGTAGAATGTCTTCATAAACATTTTGGAAATTGGCAATCTGGTCATTATTTTAATCACTCATTTCCAAAATAAAGTTTAACAAAAATTGTGTATTTTTTTCTTTTTCTCCATTGCTAACTAAAAAACACACATTAAATAATTTAAATAAATTTGTAATTGAGCCCTTTTCGAAATTCATGATTCAATTCTGTTTAAACACGATTTAAAAAAATTAGGTTATAAATATCCGTATTTCATAAAATTACTATTTTAAAAACATCTTCAAATACAATTAAAAATATACTTACATTCGATCTTTCATAGCACGATGTTTATCTTTGCACAAATCCAAGTCTCGACAATGATTACACGCCTTACATATGACCTCAGATATGGTGTAACTATCACAGGGATCTTTCCACTCAGCCAGATCGGAAAATTCACCCACACCCACTAAACGCAACATATTACGACGCAGTTCATTTATATCTTCCAACAAACTCTTATTAACACTTAGCACCTTAATAAGAATACGTATTAAATCCAAACCCGGACTGTGTTTCCCTTTGCCATAGTTTCTATGCAACTTTATAATAAAATCAAATGCAGCATGTGAAATATCTTTAATGGCCTGCTGTGTTGTCTTGCGTTCAGCTAAGGACTGCATAAACATCGTTATAAGGGCATCGAATTTTTCACGGCACTCGTTTTCCTCTGGTAAATGTTCACTTATTGTCCAGTTCAATTCAAGTGATAATTGTTCTTCGTCTTCGGCGTTTTCTTCGTCTTCGGGTGCACGGGGTACTTCTTCGACATCATTGTCAGAATCTTCATTATCTGAATTTTGAGATTCACTATTTTTTAAGCAATTTTCAGATTGGGCTGCTAAAGCAGCTGCAGTTACATCACCTAGAGTGGTTTCATCAATGCCTTTTGGCAAACGACCTCTTATGCCAGAATAATTTGCATGATCCAACCAAAGCATAAACTCCCAGCATTGCTCAAAGGACAGTTGTATAGAGTGAAACATTTCTTTATTCCTTAGAGACTGAACCACATAATCCACATAGGCCAAAGCATCAGCTACGGATTTCTTACCAGAAGACAAAATAATACGATTAAAGTCGGCGTAGATAATAGTCGCTCCCAAGCGTTTGAATTCCGCAACAATTCTTAAAAACATTTTTCTCATCAAATTATTAAGAGACCTTCTCAAGGCTGGATCATAAAGTAATGCGTTGCTAGATCTTACCCAACGATAGAAGTGCACGATTTGAAAATCCGAGAAAATGTTGCGATTAATTGAAACCTCCCTTAGCCAACCATTTACCATAGAACGCATAACACGAAAAGCGGCAGAGCAAAGAGCTGTTTCATCATAACTCGGCAGAGTTGCTGCCGGTACTGTGCCTATCATTTCTTCCAGGGAAGCTTGAGGTATCACATCAAACGTTATGGCCGATGAAGCTCCTTCTAACTCTTGAATCTTAGTGGACTGCAGTAGTGCTGAAACCGCCAAGCTGTCCAATGCCAATTCGACGCATACATCAGAATAAAATCCGGCTTGATTTTGAACCACAGTAATACTATCCTCAAATTCGGCCAACAATCTGCTGTCATCTGCTTCTCTGCCACCCAAATCAGGTCGAGTAGTGGCGGACCACCATAAAACAAAATTATGCTTTTGCAGCAATCTAGCAAAGAAGAGATCTGCTCCAAACAACACCGTATCGGGAGGCATATTACCCAATGGCACATGGAAATAACGGCATTGGTCCAGCATTAATTCAACAACATTGTTGAGGTTTAAAAAGTGACGCACTAAGGCACGACATCCGTGTCGTTGCCAATCTAAGCCCGACAAAAGTGTAGCATCATCTGAAATATGAATTTCTGCTTGTGGGAAATCCAATAATATTGGCATATTACTGCTAAGTTTGCGACCCTCTAGGGCAGTTTGCATGCATATTATAGTTGGTCCACGTTTCTCTTCCTTGTAGGTGGACAAGGCCTTTTGTATATGGCGATAAACTTGTTTGGCATCTACTTCTATCAATATTTCAAACGTAAAATCTTCTGCTGGTATTTTTTCAGCATCTTCAGGATTTTGTAGGTTTTTAATCAAAGCTAATCTTTCTGCAGTATATAGATTCTTCATATTAGGCATTTGATTTGTTCGTACCGTATCCAAAGCTATAACTATGGCTTTTTTGCTGGCCATTAGAAAAATGGACCACACCTCCTTTTTGGCAGTGGGTATATTGTGTTGATAAAGAAAAATTTTCCTCAGTTTAGCATTAGAGCCTTGTAGATATTTTATGTGTGCTTGAGACTTCTGTTCTAATTGTTCTATGCTAAAACTATCTAAGTCTTTAGTAGCCAAGCCAGCCAATCTTTTAGCTTCCTCACGTTGTACCGCACACAAACATCCCATATCCATAAGAGCTCTAAATTCCAAGGACATTTGAGTCTCATAAATGCCTTCAATATCGGGGGTAGCAAGATCTGCCAACATACCCAAGCAATTGTCTTTAAAAACTTGTTCGGGTACACTGTAACGATAAAGATTGTAAACAGGACGAGAACGTGGTAGCACACGATTTACTTTCTTCCACATTTGACCATCTTCCGGCGGTGCTAAGCTTCTTTGATTCACATAAAATATACGAGGCACAATTAATTTAATTTTGTGCAATTCTTCTCCGATCATGGCCCACACTGTAAAGTGTCCTAGATCATCTACTGGAACAATTTGTAATATTTGCCAGACTTGATCTAGCAATGTACGCTGAGCTCTTCGCAGAAAGCCTCCCAAAGTTGCTGTAGATATAGCTCCTTTAGAAGAGGTTTTGGGATCTAATACCTCATTCGCATTATTACGTTGCCTTTTATTTTGTTGTTTATAGCGCTGCCGTCTTTCCAATTGCCAAGCCCATTTAAGCTTTTGGAATTTAACCCACTCTATGATTTCATTACGCGTTGTACCTATGGCTGGAGGTTGACCAAAAGCCTGTCGCCATGAAGTATGTTCATGTTGACTTTGTCTGTTTTCCTCTTCATGCGAGTTGTTTCTACGCCTTTTAGTTACTCTTGGTCTACCATCGCTGGTTTGTTCAACACCTACCAAATCTTCCATATCAGCTATGTCCACATCTTTAGCTTCACTATCATTACTAGATGAGGTCAAGGCTGGCTTAGGTTTTGGCCTGGTAGTAAACATTTCATTAATTCTACGTTGCTTAAAAACATCATTTTTCTCAGATATTTTTTTGTGCAACCAATCAGGATGCTGCACTCTAGGAACAGGATTTGTTAGACCCTGCAAAGCAGCAGGTATAGTAATAATTTTTTGTATAGCTCCACCTAAACGTTCAATATAGTAGTTCCAATCTAAAACATCACGAATGTCAGCATCACCCATAGTATTATCTCTTAACCAACGACGAAGATGATGTCTTCGTACGCTGAGCTCAGATTGAAAAATCGCCAATGGTATTGCCCTCTCAGTGACAGGTGCACCTTCGGGCTTACGAGAGATTATATATTTACAGGCTAAACCAGCATCTTTGACCATTTGTTCTCCCAAAAATTCTGCTAATCGTTTAGCAGTTGATATAGATGTAGATTTTTGGGCTCCATATTCCTCAAGTTTCTTCGACATCGATTTATTTTCCGAAATCAACTCAAACAACTCTGAATCAGGCAAATTAGAACCACGGCTATACAACACATCCAGCCAATAATCGGCAACTTTAGCTACAGAAGCATAACACTCTTCCAATGTGTTACCAGCCAAAAATGCTTCAAACACGGAACTTTGAAAGTTTTTAATAAGTTGCAATTCACCTCGCCGTTTTACTTCGAAACCTTTTAGTTCAGCCAATGAACCATCAAAATTAAATACAGCATATCTCTTCTTCAACTTCTTTCCTTCTTCCTTTGCCGCCGGCAAAACCATAGCCAAATACGGGCCATCTACTTCAAAGAAAATAGAATTTTCCTCTCTTATTGTATATTCCGGCAGTTCTCCCGAATCATCCTTGGCTTTTACCAGTTCATGGTATTGATCATTGGTAAAGAAGTCTTTAACCATGGTATTAAGAACCGCATTCGGATAAGAGATATTTATTTTCTTTTTCTTTTCATGTGAAGTCAAAGCGGTGAATTCTTGTGGAAAAGAACCAGGCAAAATACACCAAATACCATCAGTATCCAATTCCAAGGGTCGCCCGACACGTTCTATAATTTCTCGAGCTTTTGTTATAATGTTAGAACCGGTCAAGCATACAATACCCGCCATAGGCATAGAATGCCATCTAGCTCCGCGACGCATCACATAACCGTAGAATGAATTTAAGATACACTTGTGAGCCAACTGCAACGAATCGTATAAGACTTCTCTGCCTTTTGCAGCTTTAATTTCTGAGGCATCTCCAGATGCTAAAGCAGCACTAACGGCAGCTTTGGCTACTTTAGTAAGGCCCTTGTATTCATAACGACGATCACGAAATGCTCTTACAGTGTCCACATAAAAGCTATTTTCCTTTTGGCATATGGTTGAATTTTTTGTTTCCAATTTAGTGATTTTAGTTTTTTTGTAAGCCTTACGACAATAATCTGATAAACGTTTCTTCTCATAAGCTGCCTGATCTTCTTTAGATAATTCATGAAATGCTCTCTGTGGACCATTAAGGAATAAAGGTGGAAATTTCTCCGTTTCTAATTGTTGTTGTATTCTTTGAAATTCATTTCTAGAAGCTGGTAACATTTCGCCACGCCACAACCAGTCCATATTACGTTTACATTTAGCACCAGGCTTGTTAAAATCACAAGCAGCACAATCAGTATCACTTACCATAGCAGATGGCTGCAAACGATTGGTTAAAATAATGTTTGGATACATAGCACCCACATCCAAATGGTATATAACTGGTTGTTCCAAACGATTTGGTATATCATGTAAACCCTTTAATGCCTGAACTATCTCCGAATGGACCTCTTCCAAATTATTAACCTTTTCCAAAGGTATGCCTTCCTCTACCTCTAGGGCATGCTTTAAAACACGATCAACATTATCCATTAACTGTTGAACCATATTGGGATCCAAGCGAAAACGGCAGGGTATGTCAGCACGGAATACGCCAGATTCTAATGCTTCTACGTGTCCACCTACATATGTTTCTGAATCTAATACATGTCCCTCATTCGACAGTTTATTAAGTTCACTTTGTTGTTTATTTGGAAAAACAATATTAGCATGATAACCCTGAACCATAAGCAAAGTTTCACAAAGTGTACCAGAACCTTTACGTAAGATTTCATCTGGTTCCATAGGAATAATAGTATTTAAGGCAAATATAAAGGGATGTACGTATTTCATATACAGATAGTAAGTGGCCACAGCATCCGAAACAGAGTAATTTGAAAGCACTTGTGGCTGTTCAACGGCCATTTTACACATATCTTCGGGGTCTAACTCAACGGGGTCATAACGCAATTTTGCTTTGGCGACAGCTTTTAGGCCTTGGGAACCAACTGGCAGATAGGAATCACGTTTGACCTAGTTTTATTTAGGGTTAGAATACAATACAAAAAATGTTTAAGTGAAAAAAGGAGATTAAGTAAAAAAAACTATGTGCATTTATATGTACATATGTACATTTGTTCATTAAAAAATTTTAGGGTGTTATTTTGTAAGTCTCTTCATCATGTGTTTAGAAATATTTCATTTAAAAATTTTTGGAATTTTCAAAAATTCGTAAGAAATTATTTTTGAAGAGAGGTGAAGACTGTTTTTAAAAATAAGAGGGTTGGTTAATTCTTTGATTTAAGCGATATTTTTTTAAATTGCTTCTTAATCGAACTATGAATTGAAAAAAAATAACAAGATTAAATAAAAAGTTAACGTGTCGGAAAAAATAATAGGGGCGACGATATCTTCCTGCCAAATTACATGTCGTAGGAAATTTTTTATTGAACTTTTATTGATGAAACTAACTGTAAAATTATTTCAAATATTATTTATTTATTTATTTAATTCTACCAGTAATATAACAAGCCTAATTAGGCCAATAAATTTACATTACAATTTTCTAAAAAATAAAATTGAGATGTATATAGGGATGACAGAAGTGCTCTTTTAAAGAATACATTTGCTCTTTTTTACAAAATGTGCTCTTTTTACAGTAGAGCTTTTTCTTGTGCTCATTTTCATAAAAATTAATGTGTAGTCATAAAAGTTCTTTATAACACAATATTATGCTATTTAATTTTTGTTATAATTGATTATGTGCAGAGAAACAATAAATATGCAATTGTTTTTCCTCTTGTGACCAATGAAGGCAGGAACAATATATTTACCCGTTTTAGAGCATTTAATGAATTTTGGCATCAATTTGTAGGTACATATTTTACCCTTTGCTGCATTTGTTTGCTTAATTAAGCCAAAATAGAATTTTCGCAGCATCATCGGCAAAAATTAATGGTTTGCATAACGACGAAGTAACAAAATCAGAGATGCTATTAATATATAACGTAAAAAGTAGTAGTGCTAAAACGGAACCCTGAGGTATACCTTTAGTTAAAATACGCAAGGCAGACGTAGGTAGCACCATGATGTTCTACATATAGAGATCTACCAGCCAAATATGAAAAAATGAGTTTGCAAGCAGACTTAAAGAATTTATATTGATCCCTGAGTTAACTCATCATCATAGAATGACAAATAGAACCAAAAGCGTTAACAAGATCAAGATAGATAAGGACACTAAGATTATTCTCATTAATATGTTGGCGGATGTGCTAGTAAGATCAAGAATCATCAGCGGAGAACTATAGCCATTACGAAATGCATATTGGCTGCTACTAATATTTAAAAAAGTAGAATCCAAGATTTGCTGTTTCATTAAATGCTCAAGAACTTTAGACAAAGCCGGAAGGATCAAAATTAGTCTAAGATCTCCAGGTTTATTTATTACTCGTGTTTTTGGAATTGGAGTAACACGGGCAATTTTCCAAGCCATCGGAAAGGTTGAAGTAGTTAAAATGGTATTAAAAAAGTGCAGTATTTATTTAGACAAAATGGGGAAAACCATTTTAACCATGCGAGCTGGAATATTGTCTATTCCTAACGATTGTGATCGAACTTTACCAAGTGCATCAATAACCTCTAATTCTGAAACGCAATGAAATGAAAAACAATTACGTGATTCAACAAAGTCCTCAAATGCAAAATTTTCCAAAATATCACCACCATTACCGACAAAGAAATCATTCAAGACATTGACATTTCCAAAAAACTTTTCCGAATCAGAGTCTAAGCAGCCATGGCTTTTAAGGGTTCTCCGTACATTACGAAATCCATATTACGAAATATTTTAGAGAAATAATTTCTCTTAATCTTCCTAATAACAGATTTCATTTTATTACGGTATTTACAATAAATTTTCCAGTTGGTTTCGGAGCGATTAGCCATATAGGAACGGTAAGCCAGATAACAAATAGATTTGGCCGACACAATTAGTTTAGAATTTATCCAATTAGACTTGTCTCTACAAACTTTCCTTCTGACTATGGGAACGAATATAAGAAGAGTATTAAATAGCGAAGTTAAAGATTCGCACATTTCGTTAACATTACCAAAAGTAAAGTCCGAAAAATCAAAGTTAGACAAAAACAACAATACTTCGTCCCAATTTATAGTATCAAAATCACGATACTCAATAAATTCAACTATTTTATCAAATGTCACATCAAAGGAGTCCAATATTAATGCATGGTGAGAAATTAAAGGACATTGGAACTGATAAGAACAATTAGTCCGACAACCACTGCTTACTAAACAAAGATCAATTAAAGATGTAGATCAGTGAGCCACATCAAAGTGGGTGGGCATAGAATTATGAAAAACCGAGAAATTATTTCTTAAACACATAGTTCGCATATTAATAGATTTAATCCTGTCAAACATATTATGGTTAAAGTCCCCAACAACAAAAATATTTGAATAAGTTAGGAACAAATCAGTATGTGAATTCTGGAATGAAACAAGATCACCATAGGGTAAATAGATATAAACTGGTCTAAAAAAATCTCTTATATAATATTGGTCGCCTTAATTTTCACTTACTACTCGAGCTATTTATAGCTCATAAATATTACTGTTAATGCAAATAATTTTAAAAATAAGTCTCTTAAAATAATTTGGCTTCGAATAAAATTTCATACTGTTAATACAATTTTTAGCCAAAATATTGAAAAATGTTTGCACTATTTTTAAACCATTACTTTTTGGAAACAAGCGACACATAATGTATATACATATCTAGCCGCCGTGAGGCTATCGTGCTATTTTGTCTACTTTTTGGTTCGGTTTAAAAATTATATTCTAAATGCCTTTAATATTTAAACAAAAAGTGTTTTGATTCTACTGAAAACTTTTAAATTTCGAGTTAATATCAAATGGCAAACCGTAAACAAAATTCGGGATCTGCTTATAAACCCCAAGAATAAAATAAAAATAGTATGGGTTCCTGGTCACGTTGGTATATTGGGTAACAACCTTGCGGATTTAGCTGCAAAAATTGTTGCTTTGCACCCAATATCAGAGAGACGCAACAACTGAAAAAAATTACAGCCGTAACACAATCATAAATAAACAAACAATACAAAGAGGGAGTAAGCTTAAAGAATACCATCACCCCCACTTTTCACAAATTAACCTAAATTAAACACCTCCTATATATCCAACCAACATATGCAAACACAAGATTAAGATCTTCTCAAGACTGAGATTGGGTCACACCATCACCACGAACATTCATCTTTGTGGATCATTTAACATGTCATCATTTAAAAGACTATCATCATAAATATCTATCAAACAGCGGGAAAAGCTAGCACAGAAATCCTACAGAACACAATATAAATATTATTTTTAACTTCATCTCAAAACTAAAAATCTAAATTTAGATCAACATTTACACCAAACCTAGCCGATGGCTCTGGCAGCCAGTGCTATTATTATATATTCATTTTATATTTATATAACATTAATATCAAATAAATAAATTAACTAATTAATTCAGAGTAAATACCATCTTGCTGATCAAGTGCGATATGTTTGTTCATACTTAAATTAATTTAAAATTTTCAATTAACTATTTTTCTTTTTAAATTGTTGAATTACGTTTTTTAAAGCTTCAATAAAAAAATATGTATAAAATAAATTATATGTGTGTACTTTTGAATGTGAAGATCTCACATGTGCCATTAACTCAATTTCAGCTTGGCAGCTTGAGCACTTTTTCTTTTTTGCCACTGAATTATCATTACACTAGCATTTAACCCGCTACTTCGTTAGCGTCTCCCTTTCTTTCCTGGAGATAATTTATTGGTTAAAAAGATAGATGGGGTGAAAAACTGTACCATACATACAGTTTACTCCCCAAATGCCCCGAAATATAAAAAAGTACCATACACCTGTCTGGTTCTAAAGAACGACGAAGAGTATTAAATTTTTTTGTATATCTTTTATTTCGAATTTCCAAAAATGCAGTCTTAGCCATCGTCGAGACTTGCTATTTTTGTTGTTGCAATTTTTACAAAATTCTGCTTTGAAATTGCATTAGTTTCCAGATTATGAAGTTATACTTTTGCAATTTTTGTATATTTATCCTGTGTTTTCTCTTCTTCCTTTTATATTTTATATTCTCTATCTATTATACGCCTTGAATACTACCCACAAGAATGGAAAGTATCCTTAGTTACAATGATACCTAAGCCAGGAAAGGATCCTACAAAAGTTGAGACATATAGACCTATAAGCTTATTGTCTAATATATCAAAGCTGTTTGAGAAGCTGTTAGTGTCAAAATTAGCCCCAATTTTAAATGTAAATAGATGTATTCCTAACCATCAATTCGGCTTTAGAAGAGAACATAGCACAATCGAACAAACCCATCGTATAGTAAACGCCATAAGAAAAGCCTTTGAAGAAAAAAAATATTGTTCCGCCCTCTTCATCGATGTTTCCCAAGCTTTTGATAAAGTCTGGCATGAAGGGTTATTACATAAATTGAAGCTAAACTTACCAGTAAACACACACAAGCTGTTAGAAAGCTACTTAGTCGGCCGAAAGTTTATTATTAAAGAATGTGATTTTATAAGTTCTCCTCAGCCAATTGACGCTGGAGTCCCTCAGGGAAGCATCATGGGCCCACTCTTATACCTTATATATACCTCAGACATGCCAACAAACAACCACACCCTTACTTCAACATTTGCTGATGATACAGCTTTTCTAAGCGTACACGAAAACTGTCATGAAGCATCCCGTTACTTGCAGGATCATATATTTGAACTGGAAAAGTGGTTAAAACAATGGAGGATAAAGGTCAATGAGCAAAAATGCGTACATATAACATTCACCTTGCGTCGGGAGTCATGTCCCCCTATTAAAATCAATAATCAATTAGTGCCCCAGCAATCGCATATAAAATATCTCGGTATTCATCTAGATCGGCGTTTGACATGGAAATGCCATATAGAAGCAAAACTAACACAAATGAAACTAAAAGCAATTCAAATATATTGGCTTATTGGAAGAAATTCTGTTCTTAGCCTCGACTGCAAACTTCTACTTTATAACTCTATATTGAAGCCAATCTGGTGCTACGGTATTCAGCTATGGGGCACTGCCTCGGCCTCAAATATCGAAAAAATTCAAAGGCGCCAAAATAAACTTCTTCGAATAATCACAGCCGCTCCCTGGTATGTTAAAAACTCTAATATTCACAAGGATCTCAATGTGCCATTAGTAAAAACTATTATTACGAAGTACGCAGCAAAATATTTAAAAAGGCTTGAGTCGCACCCAAATCCACTTGCTCGAAATATTTTAAATGACAGTGGACACTCTAGATTAAGGAGAAGAGATACCGCAGGACTCATCCGAAGGGAAGACCGCTGAACATCTACATATGTGAACAGAAACCGTGAGGAGAAAAATTTTCGTCTAGCATTGGCAGGACAAAAATAAAGTATTAGTATAAGATTTGATTAATTATTGTTAGTTCATATTTAATATATGAAGATTCAATAAATAAATAATGAGAAAAAAAAAAAAAAAAATATTTTATAAATAAATGCAAATACATTTTTTTGGTCGCAATATAATCATGCACAACTACTCGTCCTTAATTTAATAATTCAAAATATATTAAGTGGTAAAAATTTGCTATCTTTAAAATTTGTACAATTCTTTTAAAATTCAAATACATCTGTGCTTAGATAATTAGGCAAAAATGCAGTTTACTGGACACACGAAAAAAAATTGGACCCACTATAATTAAAAAAAAACAAAATTGAAATTTAAGGGGGCTGAAGCCCGTGAATCCCATTGGGTCCAAAAAAAACCGGACCGCCCACTAAGTGGTAAGTGGGTACTCAAATTAAAGATAATTGTGTAAGAAAACCGAAAAATGTAGGGCAGGCGGCGCTTCTGGGACCTTTGGGGCAATAAAAGTGGACCCAACCCTACTTATATAGGATGGTCAAATTAAAGGTAATTAGCTCACGATTGTTAATATTTTCTTTTTAATGTTTTGTACGCTTATTCATTTTCATCTATGGTAAAACAAATACCGGCTTCGCTTAGTTAAGGTTCACTGCATAGCCGGCCTTTCGCCGTGCGTAAGGATTTTCTCCTGTATGGTATAAAAAACACCGGCTGCGCTAGCTCAAGCTTCTCTGAATAGACGGCCTCCGGCCGGGCTAAAAGATTTTTTACTCTGTGGTATAACAAACACCGGCTTCACGAACTAAGGCTTGTCTGCATCTAAAATTCTTCAACCAATATAGAGGGACAAATAATGATCGATTACGAAAACAAAACGCATATTTGCAATCGTGAGCAAATTACCTTTAATTTGAGTACCCACACATACATATAAGTGGTCGTGGGGCAATTTTTCTACCCCCAGAGGGCCCCAGAAGTCCCGCCCGCCCTAAATTATTATTTTCGTGTTTGTTTCACAGTAACCTTTAATTTAAGTACCCACATATACAACTAAGTGGGCGGGGTGGTTTTTTGGGCCCACCTGGACCTAAAATTTAAATTTTAATTTTTTTTAAATCAGAATCGGGTGGCATATCATCAAAAACCTGGCCTTAGTTAACTATTTTTTTTTTAACTTTAAAATACAGCTTTTTAATTTAACTTTAACAAAGTTTCTTTTGGAAAAAATCCTCATATCTCAATTGCCTAATAAATTGTATTTAAACCTACTTTTCACTTACCCAACAAAGACAATCCATATGTATAGATGGTCTGCACAAATAATTGCCATCTCTTGACTTTGAAAACCCAATCTCTTGTTTCATATCCAAATCGTATACTGCTGCCCTTGTCTCAACAAAGGGCCAATCAAAAAAGTCGCCGTTATAAGTAACAACAATGTGTGGACGAACTTCCATTATATGATCAAAAAATTTTTGTATTAATTGCATTTCATTCTCTTCATTAAAAACAATAAAATTTCCTTCAAACTCGGGCTTGGGCGTATATTCAAAATCAGCGACATCACTAGAAATAATTTCACGATTTGTAATTAAATAACCTTGACCATCAATCATATAAGAAATCATCATTATTTGATCGGTCTGAGCATCAGGAAACTTAAGGGGCAGTTTTGTAGTTTCAATATCAAAAGCCAAAACTACTGGTTCGGGTCGTTCAAGTATATCAGGACGTGGAGTTATAATAGGTAATTCAATACCACCGCTACGACAGCGTATGTTATACCACTGACCACAAAAAATTTTCAAATCTATGGACACACGCACATGATAGGGTACATCGTGTTCTCGTATATCCATTAAACAATCCATGTAATCCAATTGTTTTCTGCTTTCTCCACCTTCGCTGGCATTATTGGCCGCTAAGGAAGTTGCTAACATTTGCAAGTAATATGTATTGGATTTTTCTCTTTCAGTATTTTTGCGCACAGCAGCCATAATTTCACGTCGTACCTTGGTCATGGCAGTTTGGTTAAGAAAAGTTAATTTAAGGTATTGTTGCTTCAATCCGGACAAATGATTTGGCAAATCTAAATCTTCTTTATAAATATGTTCAATTCCCACTAATTGGCCGGAATATTTACGACTTAGAAATCGAGATAATTCTATAGCTTGTTTCTCATCAGGTTTTACCAGCAAATAAGGCTGATAAGCGACCGTACACTTAAAGCGGGAACCATCCATTTGTATAAAGAATAAATCTAAAGCAGCCACTAGACGACGATCTTCATCAAGAACTTCAGTCTACAATTAAACTCAAAAAATGTCATTACTTTTGTTTTAATTAATATTTAAAGTTTCCTTACCGTATGCATATTTATAAGAAAGCCTGTCCTTTCCAGACCATCTTTAACGCGATCGAATCCATATTTTGAATCTATTTTATCATTTTCTCTTGATTGCCGGTAACCGGCTTCATTAAAAAAGTCATCTCTATAATGAAAACAGTAATTATATTAATCAAATTATAACATTTATATTTACCCTTCTGCTCTCGTGTCTGTCACAAATTTTCCAGTATTTTGCAAAGTTTTTGTGCCAGTATTTAGTTCCATATTCTCTCGCTTTGTTTGCTCACTAATTTTTATTATAATCTGTGATTATTATCATAGACAATGAAATTATTATATCACTAAAAATTCAACTTTCGCAAACGAAAATGGTTAAACAGAAGTTTGTTTTCTTTTGGCGCCATAATATTACAGCTGTAATCAGCAGAGAACTGCGCCGACAAGTCTTATCGGCGGCGGCTGAAAATCGGCTGTCAGCCAACAAAAATAAATAGGTAGTTTATTTGTCAAAATGTTGTTTCTTTAAACGGAAAACCCACGGCAAATTCATAAATGGACAAACTGGACAAACTAAGTCCCCTTTCAGACAGGCAAAGCAAAGACTATAGATTTATAAAGATATTGCACTGTCATACAAAGTGTATACATTTTTCTGTCTATATTAATTTTTCTGGTGGATTTAGCCGCTAAATCCACTTGTGAGAGTAAATTATAGTTATTGTTTTTACTCTCAGAGAACTTTTAATTCTCATCTATCAGCGTATATGTACGTGCACGCGTGTGTGTATGTATGTAGGCACAATGTACATTGTACATACATATATGGCAATTAAAAAAATATAAAAAACGAAAAGAAGTCTTGTTTTTCTCGTTGAAAACACATTTAGGTAATAAAAGAAGTTTTGTTTTCATGCCATTTATGTGCAAGAAACCTATGTAAAAGCAAATGTGAGAGATTTTTAAATGTAGGGCAATGATATGTGTTTTATTGTTGTACAGATGAAATTATATCGATTCGCACCGAAGTTCAAATGCTGTTATTGTCTAAATTTAAACAATTGTAGGAATATAAGAAATAATTTTTCTAAAAAAATTAACTTCTTTGTTTATAAAAGATATTTTATGTTTACTAAAGCGACATAATCAAAATACTTTTGATCTTCATAAAAATTTGCAGCCAGTTTGATGTGTGTGCACGTTATTTCTTGAAATTTAATTTATTTTTTGTTTAAAAATGTAGGAAAAAATTAATTTTCAAAGTTTTTTATAAAAATTGTATTATTTGACATATTATTAAATTGTTTCCGACGAAAAATCCAATTATATTTATTATTACAACAAATAATTATTACAAATTATGATAAATAATCAGGCTTTGGAGGTCTTACTTTTAGAAGTTTGTAAAATTCTTATAAAGGTCTGCAAAAATATTTTTACAAAATAAAGCAATGAAAATAAAAAAAATTTTGTTGAGTAATGCGTAAATTGAACCAAAATTTAAATTTATTCTTTTTGGTTTACGGAGAATAACGTATGTTATAACACAGGATGGAGATGTTAAATTTACTATTCCTTATATTATGACAGAAGGAATACACATGGGAAACATTTAAATACCTTCAAATCATCGATTACATACTTGAAAAGTAAAAATTTACAACCATTAAACTTGTAAAGAGCCTATAAGTAAAATTATTTCCCAAATACTCGTAGTAAATAGTTCGGGCCTGTGGAAAACGGTAACAAAGTATTTCTGTGTGGGGAAAAATTCATGTTTCTGCTATGTAAAATGATATATTTTAACGAAATAAAGAATGCTTTTTCCTCGTATACCTAGATAAACAAAATATACCAGTGCTCGAACACGGGACAGTCTATGTTATATTAACTACTATTTGTTTGTTTATGGTCTATATTATAAGAAATTTTTAGTAAAATAACGTTGATAAATTATATCTTTTTTGACGATATAAAATTTTGACGTTTTTGAAAAAATACTATGTACAGTACTTTTTGCTTATAGTCACAAATCGTGGACTATATCGCTAGTATGACTATACGCCTAGTTCACATATATGTGTGCCACTATGAGCAGGGCTGTCCGATGTGACGATTTATAAACCTATTTGGCGACGAAATTTTGTGTTTGCCGAAATGTCGATTTTTTTTTGGCAACATTTAAAAAAGTTAGCGATTTATGAAACGCATTTTACTTTTCTTTCTTAATTATATATAAAAAAAAAAAAAATTTTAGTACGACTATAGTTTTTTCTTTAAATTTCTAACAAATTTTAAAATCACAATACGAATGCCATTGTTTTAGATGACAAATTGATAATATTGCCAGATAATTGCATTGAACACATTAAACAATTGTTGCTTAAGAAACTTGGAATAAAGCTTAAGCTTTATTCGATTGTCAGACATTTCCCTTGCCAAAAGTTATTAAACATCGGATCTCCACAAGAAAACAAGTAAATTTTTAATTTATTTTGGAAAATAAATTCTAAAAACTGAATCACTTTTGATTGCATATTAAATGGAATTTTAAAAATTTCTTAAAATTAATATTTTTTGCAATATTCAATTAACTGATATCCCAAGTTCTAGGTTTTAAGATATTCAGCCTTGTTATGATATTCGCACGATTTAAAAAAGCAAAACGCCAGATTTATTTTAGTGTTCTGAAACTGGTGCGCTATGCTTGCGATCTGCTATAGTTTCTAACAAAAATTCTAGTTTCCTTCAGCATACTTTTGTAATTTACATTCGCCAAACTTCCTGTCATTTTGATTTACAGAACACATATTATACGATTTTAAGTCAGAATCGCAAATGTTAAGCGTTTTACGATTGTCAGAGCATGCCCGATTTTTTTTAAATCGTTCAAAATACTATAACATAAACACACTACTGGAATAATGTTAAATATTGAACATTTTATTAAAGGTAAAATACACTTGTACTCCTCTTTGCCGATTTTTGGTAAATTTCATATGAATTTAAAAAAATAAAAAATCATATTAACAATACTGACAGCGGGCTTATAACTTTGAAACAGAGTTGCAAACTGTTTTTAAAAAGTTGGAACAATAATAAGATATTTCATCACTGTTACCAAACACAAAAACTAATTTTTTTTTCGAGTGGAGAGTTGGTTAGAAAAAGAAAACGATTAATTTCTTGATTCTTTGATATGGCTTGTAACTTCGAAAACAAACAAAAAACTTAGGCTTATGTGACTATAACGTTAATAATTTGCTTTACTTTTGCCTTTTCTAGCCGCTGATAGATGGCAAATGTGCTTATATCGCTAAATGGACTATAACGTAAATACTTTCAATTAATCTTGTGTTTAGCGGCAAAAATAAAGATTAAATGACCTATATCGCTAATGTGACTAACAACGTAAATGACTATTAACGAAAAGTACTGTATAAAATAATGAACAAATTAGGAAAATAAATTTTTTTTGCAGGTGGCTCTATGCATTTAATTTTATTTTTTTTTGAATTCACAAAATTTTTTAAACGTTTTTATTTGACTTTTTCAATTAAAATTATTAATTTCTGCTTGTCAGAAATTTTGTTGGTTGTTTTATAAATTCTACTAGCCCCCAGAGCTATTGAAATGTAATTAATTTTAGAAGTGTCAACATTTTTCTTACATTAGCACTTTTCTATCGCCTCACACACGCCCTAAGAAAAAACACCTGTTTTATAATAAATTCCTTTGATACAAACATACACATATTATAAGTACATACATAGATGAATTGTCTAAAAAATTCATATATAATTCGGCTCGAATGGTTATAATTTCATTTGTACAACAATAAAACACATATTCTTACCCTACCAATTAAACAATCGGTCGCATTTGTTCCTACGTAGGTTATTTGCACATAAATTGCTTGAAAACCAGAGTTCGAAAATAAACTGTAAAGTACAGCAAGTTAAGGTACCACACAGTTTTTTTAATTTTTGTTTGTGCACTTGTACACAAACAAAATATGGTACATAACTATTGTGAGCTGACGAACAGAAACACTTAGATAACTTACCGAACTTATTTTAGAGTCCGTGTTAAGTTCTTTTAAGGTACTTATCTGTACTTTTTAGTGAACACGTAGTTAACTTTTAGCTAACATGATATGTTTTTTTTAGTGTCTGCGTAGTTTATTTATTGAGAAAATATAATCTGATGTTAAGTTTTATAACAGGAGTGCAGAAATATAAGAAACAAATAGTGAAACAATATATGAAAAATTTGAAAAAATTCACGTTAAAATTCAAGAAAATTATGTAGTAAAGAGGCCTAATAGAAGGCCTTTTTGCAGACTAAAGATCTCCCAGCCGCATGCTAACTTTATTACCAATTAACAAGGTGTGTCATTGGAGACCAAGAAAAAAACGGTCCCTTTTAAAAGCATCAAAGAATTTTTTACAACAGTATACATATCGTTTGCTAAGATGCAAAGCAATGTATCATTGAAAATTTTGAAATAGACTTTATTATTGATTACGATTTACGTTAAATATTTAAAAAAAATTTTAAACTTCCACCTTAAAAAATATCCAAGCTATTAACAAAATCAAAAATGGCTTATCATTAAGTATATAATTTACTTAAACTACATAATGAATAATCTTAATTAAAAAAAAATTAGCAGAGTATTTGATATATTTTTACGAACACATAATTTTTTTACGTCAAAAATGGGTATTCTGTTTCATACTCTGAACGTGTTAGTGGAATAAGTGATCAAATTGTAAATTGTTGCATAAGCAAACAGGAAAACCGTGCGGTAAAATTAATATAAACCGAATCCATATATATGTATGTATGAAAACCTATATTAAGTATGACTATCAGCTTCTTCTTCATTGGACTGTTAGAAATTATACAGCTTAACCCATTGCACTCCCATACGCTAAGAATTTCCAAGAATAAATAGTAACATCTGCAGATCCTTAGATTTTTGCTTCCAGCAGGATGCCATTATTTTTATGATAGGATTTTTCCATTATTTGTTTCGTTTCTAATGTTATGAGTTAATATACTCGTATGTACATATATACTTTTTAATAAATTTAAATACAGACGAGTTTCCTATAATGTATCTGTTACTATTGGACCAGAATATTTTTTCATTATTGATATAGAATGTTTATAAAACAATAGAAATATTTTTCCACGTTTATTTAAAATAATTTGTTATTTTTGTTAGTATTGCATTCTTCCAAATCGTCCTTCATCAATATCCTCAAAAAGACTATTATAAAGATTTTTGTGTTAAATAATAAATTACTTGTCTTCTACATCACATACATAATAACATTTTTTATAAAGTGCTGGAATATAAATTGTTTAGCTATATTTTCTGTTAATCCTTTTACGGCTTTATTAAATACTAATAGTATTTTTTTTTATAGGATAAGTGCTTCTTTGTACAACATTTTCGTTCACTGAATACGGGGGCTGCTATCAATACTACTCTTAATTGAAAAACTTTCATTCTTCTTATTTAACTATTTCAGAAATTAACTAATTAAAATTTACTTCTTGCTACATATTAATTATACGATTATTGTCTTAATATTCTATTATAGTATCTTAATATTCAATTATTCCTGTAATTTTTAACAATATATTTAAATTTTTGTCGTTTTGTTTCAGAGAATTTAAAATAACGCAACACACATTCAATTTAAAATAACGCAACACACATAACTAAATAAATAACAATAAAAATAATAAATAGATATTGGGAATTATTTCTTTTCATAAGCAACTTTATTATATTCAAAATTTTTTATTTTTCGAATTTATTCTATGAGCTTTTTTGTAATAGTTCTATTCCTTAAATTTTTCAGGAATTACTTTATACACTATCATAGAATAAATTCGAAAAATCAAAAATGTTGAATATAATAAAAATAATATTTTTTTATAAAAAATATATCGGTTCTCGCATTTTTATTCTAAATATTTAATACTCTAATATCTCATATAATTTCCATTTTACAAGGTTTTTTGCTTCTCATGTAAACTTATGAAATTTGATGTTACAATATTCTGCATTTAAGATGACGATATGTGCAGTTCTCTTAGTTTTTTTTTATTTCAATAATATTTGCCTACAAAAAAAAAACAACACATACATTTTGGTTCACCAGTCAAGAAATAATTTTACAAAAAAAAAAAAAAAAAAAAAAAAATACACACAGGCTAATCGTGCTGCCCAGCAGTGAAAATTGCAAGCGATTCACTTTTTAGGCCTTTAAGAAGGTTCACAATTAAATTGTAAGTAAACTTTTACTTACTTCACTCTGCCTTCTATGAAAAGGTCTTTTAGAAAAGTTTTTATTAAATATTTTACAAATTAAAATTTTTCTTTTCTAAGATAAGGCCTGTCGCAATCGTTTTATTAGTAGTTATGTTAGAACGTGTTGCAAGTTTAGTTTTTAACTGACTTACTTCGTATTATTTGCCACAACAATAAAATTTGGATAAAGCTTTATTCTTAAATCTTTTTAGAAACCCTTCCAGAAGTGCTTAAAATTGATGCAAAAGTGCAAGGTGTTGGTCTCCAATGACACACCTTGTTAATTGGTAATAAAGTTAGCATGCGGCTGGGAGATCTTTAGTCTGCAAAAAGGCCTTCTATTAGGCCTCTTTACTACATAATTTTCTTGAATTTTAACGTGAATTTTTTCATATATTTTTTCACTATTTGTTTCTTATATTTCTGCACTCCTGTTATAAAACTTAACATCAGATTATATTTTCTCAATAAATAAACTACGCAGACACTAAAAAAAACATATCATGTTAGCTAAAAGTTAACTACGTGTTCACTAAAAAGTACAGATAAGTACCTTAAAAGAACTTAACACGGACTCTAAAATAAGTTCGGTAAGTTATCTAAGTGTTTCTGTTCGTCAGCTCACATAGTTATGTACCATATTTTGTTTGTGTACAAATGCACAAACAAAAAAATAAGATTTAGAGTTTGTGTGGTAAGACAAGTACACTGCGTTAGTGTACAGTTTTTTTTCGAACTCTGTTGAAAACAAAAACAAAATCACATTAAAAAAATACTGAAAACCGGTTTTAACAAAAAAAAAAAAAAAACACACACACACGTTGGTCGACAAAAACAGCAAACATGTGTACAAGGCGAATTCATGTATACGGTGGTGTCGATACTACAACAAGTAACAACACCAAAAACACAACAATGTATTTTTTTGTTGCTTTCGTTGATCGATATGTCAAAAACACAAGCAACTTTTGACATTTCTCTCTCTATGTAAGAAAAAAAAGTAGCACAGCTGTGCTTTCAACGCCACCTGGTAATGAATTCGCCTTGCATGTGTATGTATGTATTAATGCATGTGGTTTTTTGCTCTCTTCAGTTTTCTGAATGTGAGCACGAAGTTTTTGCTTTCCTTGTTACTTCCCCCCCTCATCAATAAGAAACACAACATTTTTGTCAATTCCAAATGTACTAAGTGCAACATCTTTATAAATCTATAGTCTTTGGGCAAAGTTTACTTTGACCAAGTCGAATTCAACTACAGGTGGTGTCGAAACGCCATCTGATTTTGACAGTTCGAGCTACTTTGTTTTGATTTGTTAGTGTTTTGTTAGGAATGGTTGACATTTTGGACAGTAAACACTAACAATGTAATGCAAAAAACCTTTTGTTGTTTCTGTTGTTTTTGGATTGTTGTAGTATCGACACCACCTGTAGTTGAATTCGCCTTGACTTTGACAAAGTCTGTTGAATTCTCTTTTAAACTTTGTTTGGTGCTCAGACACACAAAGTTTAATTTGACAAATTTTTGTTTTCTCTTGTTTGAATATAATATATAAACAGCGTTGCCAGAATGATGATTTTATCATATTTTGGATTATTTTTTTTAACAAAAATATGATTAAAGATTTTTATCTCAAATGATGATTTTTTATTTTTAGAAATTCTGATTTTTACTTTAATTTTGCTTATAGAAAATACACGATTATTTAAACAGTAAATTTTTAAAACAATGAAGTTTTGCATCAGCTTGATGTGTGTTGGTGCTGCACACTTTTGTACCCAGTATCTAGAATACACAAAATTGCATCATTATTTCTGGACATAAAAATATTAAAAAAGGCATATTATAACCAGCTATGGGCAAATTCAAAATCAAAGTTCAAAAAGAGCGAACGATGTGTACATACACAAAATTGATGAGCGAAGCAGAGAAAAGAAATTGTGCTTAGTCTAGCAGAACATTTCGAACGAAGCAGACGTGCGTCGCATGTCATGAAATGAGAAAAAAACAAAGCTTACAAATGTACATTTTTTTCAATGCAAAGAGCAAAAAAACATAAAACCAACAAATGCAAACATAAACAAACCAATACAATGCCACACATGCAAAGCTTTCAATGTAGTGGTGCCCATAGCTGATTATAACCATGGTGGAATAAGTAGGTGGCAGCGCTACGACAACAAATACAACATTACAACAAAAATGAAAAATAAGTCTCCGCATACGTCAAAAATTATATTAAACTAAAATCAAATTTTGCCGCTGAACGCAATGAAATAAATTAATTTTTAGCCAATTTTTATATCACTATGGTTACTATCTTATTTAATTTTAATTTAAATAATCAAAAATTTTAATACAATACGATAATCACAGCACAAAACGTAGACTTTTTGTAAGCATAAACAAAACTTTGACATAAGACTAGACAAACAATACAAGAGCAAAAAATCGTCATCTGGCGTAGTAATGCCACCTGTTTATTTCATCATGATTATAACCTATTTCCAATGTGCGAAAGAATTCCTTCTTTCGAACAACTACATTTAAAACAAAAACAAATTGAGCAAATAAAAGAATTTGCCGGCAAACAAATATTTGTCCAATGTGAACACAAAAAATCAAATGTTTTAGTAATTTTTGACCAAACATTTATTTGATATTACAAAAAAAAATTTAAGAGCAAACAACGACAAATAATTTTAGCCATGTTACGGATAGAAGCAATTTTTCCTGTAGGATTTCGGATTCTTTACAATTTTAAAGATTTTTTTTATAATTATTACACTTTGCTATCATGCCGCTTTAGGCAAATTTTTGCGAATTACCGCTAATTTAGCAATTTTTATAGAACTTTTGCCATTCCTTATAGTTTTAGGCACTTTTACTAAATTTTATAGCTTGTTTGAAATATTAAAATGGTTCGCGAATTTTCACTATTTTTGCAACATTTTTTTTTTGTTTTTCCCCTACATTTTGTTTTTTAACCGATTTAGCAATTTCAAATATATTTTAGGGTTTGTTTCCAAGTTTGCAATTTTTCGCGAATTTTAGCCATGCTCGCGAAGAAGCGATTTTTCACTGTGAATCTTTAGAGCTTTAACGATTTTTAATAATTATTAGGCTTTGCTATCATACCGCTATTAGCAAATTTTTGCGAATTTCCGCTAATTTAGCAATTTTTATTGAATTTTTGCCATTCCTTATAGTTTTAGGCACTTTTAATAAATTTTATGGCTTGTTTGAAATATCTAAATTTTTCGCGAATTTTCGCTATTTTTGCAAAAAAAAATTTTCTCGACATTTTGTTTTTTAACTGATTTAGCGACTTCAAATATATTTTAGGGTTTGTTTCCAACTTTGCAATTTTTCACAAATTTTAGCATATGTTCCCGTTACCCAGTGGCTTCCATTTTTTTCTTTTTCTACATTCTCCTGTTCCAACACTAAAAGAAATGCTGATCCACAGAATAAAATAAATAAATTAGCTTTTGCGCTAATTTTTACCATTTGAGATATATATTTTTATTTTTGAACACTTTCATTAAATAATTATTTGATGCAAATATTTCTTTTAGTCTGAACGCATTGCAAACATGAATTAATTTATTTTATTTAACACTGTTTGCCAACTGTTTCATCAAACAAAAATTATCAAATATTTGAGCTTAGTTTGAACATTAACAAAATATTTTTTTGTTTCACACAGTTTAAAGCAAATATCAGAACAAATATTTTCGTTAAATATTTCATTAGTCTGAACGTACCTTAAGAAGTAAATAATTCTTCGTACATCGGAAATAGGCCGTTAGAATATTGATAAAAAAAATATTTGTGAAAAGAAAAAATGTATTTTCATATACTGACGAATTATGTTTATATGTATTTCAATTTAAATAATAAGAAGTATGGTTTTATAAAAAACTAGCATTTTTTATAGGTCCAATTTTAACGGAAATTCAAAAAGTAACAAGTAAATAACAAAAAGTACCAAAACGCCCCTCTTACAGATTCTCATTCACTCAGGACATTGCATTTTTAATTTTATGTTTGTAGATCCAATATTAACGAAAATGAAAAAGGTACCAGTTAAAAAACGAAAAAGTACCAAGAAGATCCCTCTTATAGGTTCTTGTCCACGCAGGACATTTAATGTTGAATTTTATGATTTTAGGTCCAATAATAACGGAACTTCAAATAGTACCAGTTAAAGACCAAAAGGTACCAAGAAGCCCCTCTAACGAATTCTCATTCACTCAGGACCTTGCATGTTTGATTTTATGTCAATAGGTCTAATTTTAACGAAAATTAAAAAAGTACCAGTTAAAGAATAAAAAAGTACCAAAAAGATCCCTCTAACAAATTCTTACTCACTCAGGACTTTGCATGTTTAATTTTATATTTCTACGTCTAATACTAACGGAAATTAAAAAAGTACCAGTTAAAGATCAAAAAATACCAAAAAGTACCCTTAGAGGTTCTTATCCATTAAGGACATTGCATGTTGAAGTTTATGTTTCTAGGTCCAATATTAACGATAATTAAAAAAATTGTCAGTTGTGGAACCAAAACCTAAAGTAAGAAATAAAATTTCCCGTATTTCCCCTTTCCTAAACATTCGAATTTCCAAAAATCCCGTCTTAGTGGATCGATTTGGGGAGAGACCAACCCCAGGTCCAAATTTCAAGTTTTTAGCTTCAGGCGTTTAGGCTGTGTGATGATGAATCAGTCAGTCAGTCAGTCAGTAACGTTACAATTTTATATATATAGATTAATAATTCTTACTATTTTGCACTTGTTTTAAAAAATTTAAATTAAGAAAAGAAATTCAAGATATTCCTCTTCAAAATATGATTTCTTTAGCCATATGACAATTTTTATTCCAAAGATTCTGGTAACGCTGTATATAAATATAAAGTTGCAGCCAACTTCAGGTATAATCTACGAACGAAAAACAAAACGAATTTGTGAGTACAGCAAAGTATGTACTCCCCCGCTATGCTCTTTTCCCTTCTCTTCCATAAACTCAAGACTTTGCAAAGTAAACTTTGCTTGTCTGAAAGGGGTCTAAAAAGACAAACGCAAAGCGAATTTAAAAAAGTAAGTGCAACTCTTCAAATACAAAAAGCCAAAAGACAAACGCAAAGCGAATTTAAAAAAGTAAGTGCAGCTTACTTGTTGTCAAAAACAGCTGACCAAGGCAAACATTTTTCTCAGAAATATTTTTGGTTACTTTTGCCAAAAACATAAGCAAAAGATTTTTGGACGTTTGGGAATTATATTTTGAATTCGCTGTGGACACAGCTGGTGAACGGACGAGTTGCACCAACCCAAGGCAAATTCAACAAGGTAAGTGCAACTCAATTCGCCTTGAAGCCACATGTATTTTGTTTTTGCAATAAATTTTCTTGTTGTCAAAAACAGATGAACAAGGCGAAAATTTTCGTACGATAAAATTTATTTATTTTTTAATCCATATTGTAATACAAAGCCATTAAGGCCAAAAAAACGTATTACATAGCAATAATGAAGCCATCAAAACGTTGAGGGAACTGTTAGATATACCAGCAGATATAAATTATTGTTAATGCAGGAAGGTGGCACAGGTCAATTTGCAGCAGTATGCATGAATCTTATTGGACGCACAGGCACTGCTGATTATGTCGTAACTGGTGCTTCGTCTTCTAAGGCGGCCAAGGAATCTGCCCATTATGGTAAAGATAATTTGGTTTTACCAACATTTGCTAAATATACATACAACTGTTTCGTGCCTTGACACCTGGAATTTAGATCCAAATGCTTTTGTATATTACTGCGACACTGAAACTGTGGATAGCGTAGAATTTGATTTTGTGCAATCATTTTCCATTATTACTTCAGGCTTGTCCATCTGCAAAAAAAAAAGGCTCCGCATTTGGCAAGAGACTAACTCTTGCACCAATATGCAAAATATCGGAAGGTAAAAAGTGGTCAGGACACACTATGGATTCTTTTTTAAAAGGTCTGCCACAATTCTTCTCCCATTTTTTTCTAGCGGCTGCTTCACTGGGAACTCGGAACAAGTTTCCTTCACCTTTATTGTAAGTTTTCTTACAAACTGCACACCGTCGCATTTTTTTATTCAAAATTAGAACTTTTACTTTTTTTAAAATAAATTAATATTTTCACTTTATTTATTCGCTGCTTTTTCTTTGCTTTATTATAAAAATAATATTTTAACACTTTTCAAACAGCTTCTTCATAGAAAATGTTTCGGTTATTTTGGCGCAAAACATGACAACAAAAGTATTTTTTGACGTTTTGAAAATTCGCCGTGGACACAGCTGTTGAACGGCTGACGAGTTGCACTTGCCTTGTTGAATTCGCCTTGCACCAACCTTTTTAAGTTCGCCTTGGAAAACGAGATCAAATTGACAGCTGATCACTCGATGTCACCTGTTATGAATTCGCCTTGGAGTTCAAGGCCTGCTGACTTTTTGTAAAGTTGTATTTTTACCGTACAATTGTTTTTGACATCTTGTTCATTTATTACACAAACAAATGCATTGGTTTTTGACATATTTAACATAATTTACACAAACAAAATGCGTGTTGTTTTTTCTATTGTTGCATTGTTGTAATTTCGCGCAGACCTTCTAATTGGGCCATGAACAACGACAAGGATTAACAAAATCTCGATTTAACGAAGGCGTAATTCTTTCTCGTTGAGTTCGTTGTATAATGAATAAAACAAACATCGGAACTCGATTTAACGAATTTGTTAAATTACATATGTATTAATAAAAGGCTTTACCTTTTTTAAGGTATTAAAACTTTACAGTGATAGAAAATTTAAAAAGAAGAAGTGAAAAAAGTGCGGCGCAAACCCATAGTTGAGCTATGGGCCTCTGAAGTTTTCATATATATATACATATATCCAATTTTCCACTACAGTTCTGAGCGCATATGGCTGCGATAGGCAAATTCACGGCGCCGCGTTTTCTCTTTTATTCTCCTTTATTACGTGCGTGTGCATACACATTGTAGAGAATTAAAGGCCGGAATTCACTATCCTACACAATCGTACGATTCGTATACACGAAAATCTGACGGAATTCTATCCGACATTAAAAAATGTCTGCAAAAGCTACTGTCAATGCCACACTATCCCACAAAAAAATGCAAACTCAAATGACTACTTTACAGGAAAATGGAAAAGAGTCCAGGGCTGTGGAGTCGGAGTTGAGGTTTTTGTACCGGAGTCAGAGTCGTAGTTCCCCAAAAAACTCGCGATTCCGACTCCAACATTTATCGGCATAACAAATTTAATATTTTATAAAATAAAAATTCTTCGAAATTGGCGATGCAATATTTCACATATCGATTTGAAATATTTACAGAATCATTTTCTTGCTATATTTAACCATCTAAAAGGTACTGCATTAAAAACAAGTCAGACTGCTATATTAGGCTGTGCCGAATCTTTGATACCATCTACCGACAGTTAGAATATATGAGAGCTATAAATTATTAATTAATCTTTATAAAAACGGACGTCAGTATAAAAATTGGTTCCGGTTAAAACAAATCGGACGACAATCAGCCAGTGTTATGCTTTTTTTCTAGCAATTTGAACTAACTGGAATAAAATATTATGATTCACAACAGTTTATACCGAAATAAAATGATGGTTGTGCTGTGCTGAAAAAAGGTCAACAAGAAAAAAGAAAGACAAAAACATGAAAAACAAAAAAAAATGTACTTTGGATTTCAAGAAGAATTTTTGACAAAAGGACGAAAAAACAGAAGTTAGGAATCAATTAAAATAGATAATTATTCATTCAAAAGTAAATTTCGATCTACCAAGGTGAAATACCATTTGGTTTAAAGATTGATGTTTGACTATTGACGTCATCCGGCTTCAACAGCCGAGTGTGTAAAACGGCAGACCCCACTGACGAGATTGTGTGGTTACAATCGAAACTAGTATGGGCAACCTGTCCATGAAAGCCTGGGTTTAAATCTCAGCGCAGTCAAGAACGAAAAATTATCAATAAAATTTTAATTAATTTCATGTTGTAAAATTCTTGTCTTCATAAAAATAATTTAATGAAAATTAAATTCAATGAACTTAAGCCTAATTAAAATATCTAAATTTGGATTAAAAACCATTAACAGTTCAATAAATTAACCACAATACTAATAATGATGAGGGGAATTTATATTAGAGCCATGGTTAATTATGGACTATTCATCAGGAAAATCTGTGGACAATGGAACGAATTTCAATATAGTGGTGAAATTTGTTTCAGCGTTTAAAGTGCTTTTCAGAAGGCTGCTTAATATTTTATCAAAGGTAAAAATGGACCGATAATCATAAAATTTCACGATATTATTTCTGGCCATATAAACCAAAATTGGACCAAATTTTACCACAATATCTATATCTGCTATGGTTTTAGGCGTATTTAAATAATTTCCCAAAGTGAGCATTATATTGGACATTATATGGTTAATAATGGACCGAGCTTCAGGAAATCTTTGACGTACCAAATTGTATTACAATAGCATTATTTATTACTTTTAAGATACTAAACTGTTTTCCGAGAGTTGGTTTTATATGCGGTCTAGGGAAAATTATAGCCTTCTAAAACTGTGGCGTATCAAATTTTATTATGATAGCATTGCTTGTTACGACTTAAGGCGTACTAAACTATTTTCATAAAGTAGGCTTAATATCGGGCATATGGTAAATTATAGACCAATATTCACGAAATTTTACAGCATAGTATACAACTAGTATGCCGACTCTTTGACAGGTACATAACTCAACTGTCAGTGGTACATTTTTATGTTTTTATTAGTAAGATTTTTTTCAAATGTATTGATGTATAAAACTATTTCCACCACTAAACATAGTTGCATAAAATCGTATAGAATGTGGCAACAATTTTTTTTCCAAAATAAAATTTTCTTAGTTCAATAAATTTTCAATTTATTGAATGCTGGCTGCATTTATAAACTTTTAAAAGCCATGTTTGCTAAATTTTTATTCTGCAATATCGGATAATATATAAATAATTAATGATTTCAAATATTATTTTTATACCACAAAATGCTACTCTGCTGGCTTTAATAATATTAACAACAGAAAAAATTTAGTGTCAAAAAAATTTATTTAAAAATTTTTAGTTTGTGAAAAATAAAAACATTTTGTAAAAGCAAATTAGCAAAATGTATTGAAAAAAATTATTAATTATGTGTTTAAGTCATAAAATTAAACATGAAGTGTTATATTGTGAAAAATTTTAAATTGAAAAATTTCAAATTTTGTTTTGTTTTTGTTGTTCTTAAGTGTGTTGAATTCACACAGAACCTATATGTGTGATGAGAGTTATAAAAAAAAGAGAACGTTCTCACCAGTCGGCATACTAGTTATATACTATGTTTAAAACCATAGTATATAACTAGTATGCCGACTGGTGAGAACGTTCTCTTTTTTTTATAACTCTCATCACACATATAGGTTCTGTGTGAATTCAACACACTTAAGAACAACAAAAACAAAACAAAATTTGAAATTTTTTAATTTAAAAGTTTTCACAATATAACACTTCATGTTAAATTTTATGACTTAAACACATAATTAATAATTTTTTTCAATACATTTTGCTAATTTGCTTTTACAAAATGTTTTTATTTTTCACAAACTAAAAATTTTTAAATAAATTTTTTTGACACTAAATTTTTTCTGTTGTTAATATTATTAAAGCCAGCAGAGTAGCATTTTGTGGTATAAAAAAATATTTTAAATCATTAATTATTTATATATTATCCGATATTGCAGAATAAAAATTTAGCAAACATGGCTTTTAAAAGTTTATAAATGCAGCCAGCATTCAATAAATTGAAAATTAATTGAACTAAGAAAATTTTATTTTGGAAAAAAAAAATTGTTGCCACATTCTATACGATTTTATGCAACTATGTTTAGTGGTGGAAATAGTTTTATACACCAATACATTTGAAAAAAATCTTACTAATACAAACATAAAAATGTACCACTGACAGTTGAGTTATGTACCTGTCAAAGAGTCGGCATACTAGTTATATACTATGTTTAAAACTATGACATAGCACATCTTAATATGCTGGCAATATTTATTACGGTTTTAGACGCACACGATGATTTCTAGTCATATAGAATGACTTTGTGCAAAATCTTATATCATGCCGTGCATTATGCCACCTTTTACGTTAGTTTTTGAAACAAAATTAGCAATCTTTTAGGATGGTGGTTATCCATTTATTCATAGCTCTGTTCCTGCTGATCAGATTTTGCTAGATTTGAATCCTAAACAGCTTAAGATAAGTAGAAGCAATTTGATACCAACATTGTTCTTATCTTCTGAGTTTTTCGAAAGTGAGATTGTTTTCAACAGATGGACAGATAGACGTGCATGGCTAAATCGTCTTAGAATTACTCAAGGTGTCAGAATATATAAACTTTATGGGGTCTTAGATGCATAATAAAAAAAGTCACACGGAATGACAAACTCAGTATACCCTTATTCGCCACTAGTGGTGGAGGGTATGAAAAGTTTTTAAAGTCAAATACGGACCAGTCGCATATACATTTAGCATCAAGATTAGAGTAGGAGTTGGAGTCGGAATCGGGAGTCAGAGTCGCACTTAAAAAAATTTCAGCGTTTGGAGTCGGAGTCGGAGCCCTAATAGAATCTATCATTTTATGAAAATTTTCATAGACATTGTAAGTCGGACAGACTTCGCAAAAAATCTGTCACTCTATTAATTTTTAAGCCACACTGTCATACATTATGAGCACACACGATTTTTTTTGATAAATCGTTCGACTGAATAGGATAGTGTATCGCCGGCTTAAAAAATGTAAAAGCAAAGACTATAGATTTATATAGACTATAGACTTATATAAATTTATATAATTTATATAGACTTATATAAATTTATATAAATCTATAGTCTTTAGTAAAAGTATAGGTTGCTTATCGCTGCATCATGGTATATGGCCAATATCCCAATCACCATTTTTTGAAATTATTGATCATATTCGAGCCTTTTTGACTCCTCTGCGAGATTCAAATAATCATTTATGTTCTCGTTTTTGAGTCGAAAATTACTGTTCATCCGGAAGAAAATGGTACCCATCCGCGACTTTTCTGAAAGAGTCCCTTATGACTCGCGTTTCTGATCAATTACGACTCATTTTCGAGACATTTTGTGCTAGTGCTTACAATCAATTGAGAAACTTTTTCGAGTCATTTTTCAGCCACCCGCTACTAATCTGAAAGACGCTTTAATGAATCATTTTCGAGACAGTTTGTGCTAGAACTTTGACATTACCTTATTTATTTTATATCATTTTTATTCCTTGCAGCATGAACTTACCGACATAAATAAGCATAAATTTACAAAAGTCACTTGCTTCAAAATCTGTAAAAAATTTGTCCCTTATAAACAGTAACAATACCAAAAGAAACATTAAACCAGTCACATTTCGATCATCTGTGTCGAGATCCGGAAAACGAAATGGAGCTGGCTAGGGCATACATTACGAAAACCCGTTGACGATATCACAAGACAAGCTATTGAATGGAATCTGCAAGGAAGCCGCAGAAAAGGAAGACCATTACACACCTGGCGCCGTCAAGTCGAAAGTGAAGCGGCTAAACAAGACAAGAGCTGGAACGAAATAAAAACACTTGCACCGGGCAAATCAGAATGGAATAATTTTGTTATGGCCCTATGCTCCTTATAGGAACTACGGGAACTTATAAATATATATATTTCGATCATCTGCACGATCAATTTATGATTGCGCACATTCTGTGCATTTTGTTTTTTAAGCAAGTCACTTTCGAAGCATTTCTGAGAATCATTTTTGAGTCTTGTTTTAAGGGCAGAACTGATTAATCAGTTTTTGATCATCTAAGGTAGTCTTGAAAGCCTCAGTTTGGTGATTCGATCTTCCCCTTGCTGACTGGGACTAGAAGCATTTAAACATGCCGCCTTCATTAGCCATCACTATGTTCAACCAACAAACAATTTCTTGTGCACACATGAAATTAGATAGTGAAGACTGCTGTTGTCAATGTTTTGTTCTTGTTTACTCCAGGTCTCCATGCGCTATCGATTTGAACAAGACATGAACATAACGCCGGCAGAGCAACGGTACTTATTTGTTCATGTTCTTGTATGTGGCGAATACGTGTTGATGTTCATGTTCTGATTTACCACAATTTTTGTTGTTATGCGTTTGGTTGTAGACAGAAAATTACATTGTAAGGCGACCATCATGGCGAACATGGCTTCTAAGACATATGTTTTGTCAACGATGGCAGTACATGGACGAAACATGAACATGAACAGTCTACACGAGTAGAATTCAAGTGCGACATGATCTTCTTACCAAGTTGATGGATAGTGGAGACGGGTAGTTAAACAGCGTCGATATCACCATAGAAATAAACGCCATCTTGATTGTTATTGTTGCTTTTTATATCATGATGAAATAAACAGGTGGCATTACTACGCCAGATGACGATTTTTTGCTCTTGTATTGTTTGTCTAGTCTTATGTCAAAGTTTTATTTATGTTTATAAAAAGTCCACATTTTGTGCTGTGATTATTGTATCGTATTAACGTTTTTTGATTATTTTAATTAAAATTTAATAAGATATTAACCATATTGAAATAAAAATTGGATAAAAATTAATTTATTTCATCACGTTCGGCGGCAAAATTTGATT
Source organism: Pollenia amentaria (assembly GCA_943735925.1). Classification (NCBI taxonomy): domain Eukaryota; kingdom Metazoa; phylum Arthropoda; class Insecta; order Diptera; family Polleniidae; genus Pollenia; species Pollenia amentaria. The sequence goes on along the minus strand of OX031006.1, from coordinate 218,823,287 downwards.
TTAATATAATTTTTGACGTATACGGAGACTTATTTTTCATTTTTGTTGTAATGTTGTATTTGTTGCCTTAGTGCTGCCACCTGTATTATTTCACCATATTTTATATGGGTTTTCTTGTCATGTTTTCCCCACATCTAAGAACATAAACAAGGCGAATTCAACTACAGGTAGTGTCGAAACGCCATCTGATTTTGACAGTTCGAGCCAATTTGTTTTTATTTGTTATAGGGCATTTACCAAGGTCTATCCAATAGGTCTGATTACCGCTACAACAATACAACAGTACAAAAAACAACAGGCATTTTGTTTGTGTAATTTTCCTCACGGTTGTCAAAATCTTACTACTACATAGGAAAACAAAAGGAAAAATGTGTTTTGTATGCATGTGTGTGTGGCAAAAAACCAAAAACGTAAACAAAAATATACATGTATAAGCAAAATGTAAACAACTTTTGACATGGTTGAGGAATAAACCAAATAAACATCTGGCTTCTTAAGCAGACCTAATGGATAGACCTTGGCCAAGGCGAATTCATTTACCAGGTGGCGTTGAAAGCACAGCTGTGCTACTTTTTTTTCTTACTTAGGGATAGAAATGTCAAAAGTTGCTTGTGTTTTTGACATAACGATCAACGAAAGCAACAAAAAAATAAATTGTTGTGTTTTTGGTGTTGTTACTTGTTGTAGTAGCGACACCACCCTATACATGAATTCTCCTTGACCTTGGCATTTAAGGCCATGTCAGATAAAACTTTTGCTTCGCGTTGCGTTACCGGTTCGCTTTGACATCTAAGATAAAATATACATACTTATACGAAACATGTCACATTAAGTACTTTTAAAGCGGAGCGAAGAAAAAAGTTAGCCAATCTCATCTTTTCGCGCGCTTTGACAATTGGCTAGTAAAATTTTCTTTTTTATTTAAATTTTTTGCGAAATTCAATTCCAAAAAACCGTCCAATTAAATGTTTAACTCTTATTTTTATAACAAATAATTAAATTTACAAATTACCAACCGCTTTTATTAGTAAACACACAATGCGTGAGTGTTGTCAAAGTTTTCATTGTGTCATACACCTTTTGCTTTGCGTTTTTCTGCCAAAGGTAGAAACGTCACGCAAAGCGACAAAGTTGTATCTGACACGGCCTTTACATTACATCGAAATCTAGTAGATTTCATTTGAAATCCTCCAAATCTAGTTCGTTTACATTATACATACTTGTTTGACATTAGCGAGATTTGGTTTTCACAACAAAAACCATCGACTGTGTAACACATACTTACATATAAAGAAATAGGCATTTACAAATTTGCATTACATTTTCTTTATAATCAACTTCATTTATTTTATCAATATTATTTGTCATTTGCATTTTTTTACTACTTTACAAAATTTTTGAATTTTTTTTAACAATTTTAACAAGCAGCTATTATTGTTTTTGTTTTGTTTTTTGTGAAAATGTCATTTTTTTCTTGTGCAGAGTAGTAGTTTTTAGTGCTATATGGGGAAAAACATATTTGCATCAATAAGTACTACTAGATTTCGAATAGATTTCGTCAAAATCTAGTTACGGAATAGATTTTGTTTTGTACGGAAATCTAGCCAAAAACAACTAGATTTGGCTCGAAATCTCGAGAGTACTAGATTTGGTTGTAGTGTAAATTGGCTATTAGTGTTTTGTTTGGAATGGTTGACATTTTGGACCGTAAACACTAACAATGCAATGCAAAAAACCCTATGTTGTTTATGTTGTTTTTGGATTGTTGTAGTTTCGACACCACCTGTAGTTGAATTCGCCTTGAACATAAACAATTGTGCATCGCTTATTCTGCCAACGTTTTTCTCTTGAGCAAACATAACAATGGAAGGTCAGAACGGCGTGTAAAACTTTTGAATAGATCTGTCTGGGTATACAATACAGTGTATGTTGTGCCATAGAGAAGAAAATCTTTGTGCCCAACCGAAGAACGGCGGTTATTTCATAGAGGAGAAAATCGAAGGACGTCTATGCAAATAAGCTTCAGTTAGCTAAGCCACTGTTTTTTATACCATAATTTTTATTTTTTACACTTTTATCGGAATAAACTACACAAGTATTTACCTAGTACACTTCCGTAACAATTTGATGAAAAATTTTGTAAAGCACTTTATTGGGACCTAAACAGTTAAATAATTTTAAATAAATGTTGTATATCTCGAAAGATATATTCAAAAGTTTTAAAATTATAGCAATAATGGCCACATACGTTCAGATATTTAGTGGAAAATCGCATATATATATGAAAGCTTTAGAGGTCTATAACTGGAAAACTATGCGTTTGCGCCACTTTTTTCACTTCATATATTATTTTTATTTTTAAATTTCCTATCACTCTTGTTAATTTAATTTTATTTGGAGCTGTGTGGGTTAAGTAGATTTGTTCCGAGCCCTGTCCATAATTTGCAACTCTGTTTTTTTTTTTTTTTTTTTTTTTTGTTTTTTCAATAAAGCGACAACTGTCAAACATCACCACAAAACAAAAATTCACAAGTCATCGGTATAGCAAAAACGTATTTGCAAACTTCATAAAAGTGTTGAATATAAATAAAATAACAAAATATTAATTTTTATCTAAATATATTTGTATTAAAAACTCATTAAAATGGCCGCGACCTTGGAAGATAAATCGATTTGGGAGGATGGTGATGAACTGGGTGAGGAAGTGATGCGTATGTCCACGGACGAAATTGTTAGCAGGACGCGTTTGATGGACAATGAAATAAAAATAATGAAGAGTGAGGTTATGCGTATAACCCACGAAATTCAAGCACAAAATGATAAAATTAAAGATAATACCGAAAAAATTAAGGTTAGTAAAATATGTAGTTATTTGCATACATATATTATTTTATAAATTATCTTTGTTTATCCTCTGTAGGTTAATAAAACATTGCCGTATTTAGTGTCTAACGTTATTGAGCTGTTGGATATGGAAGCTCAAGAAGATGAAGATGATGGTGCTGTACAAGTTTTAGACAACCAACGAAAGGGAAAATGTGCTGTTATCAAAACATCCACACGACAAGCCTACTTTTTGCCTGTCATTGGGTTGGTAGATGCAGAAAAATTAAAACCTGGGGATTTAGTTGGTGTCAATAAGGATTCATATTTGATATTAGAAACTTTGCCCGCCGAATATGATGCTCGTGTTAAGGCCATGGAAGTAGACGAACGTCCTACAGAGCAATACTCGGACATTGGTGGTTTGGACAAACAAATCCAAGAGCTAATTGAAGCGGTCGTTTTGCCAATGACGCACAAGGAGAAATTCAAAAATTTAGGTATTCACCCACCCAAGGGTGTTTTGTTATACGGCCCTCCTGGTACTGGTAAAACTCTTTTGGCTCGTGCTTGTGCTGCTCAAACAAAATCCACATTCTTAAAGTTGGCTGGTCCACAATTGGTGCAGATGTTTATTGGTGATGGTGCCAAATTAGTCAGAGATGCATTTGCCTTAGCAAAAGAGAAAGCTCCAGCCATTATATTTATTGATGAACTGGATGCTATTGGTACAAAACGTTTCGACTCGGAGAAAGCCGGAGATCGTGAAGTGCAACGAACTATGTTGGAGTTGCTCAATCAGCTTGATGGTTTCAGTTCGACAGCTGACATTAAAGTTATTGCTGCCACTAATCGTGTAGATATTTTGGATCCCGCACTTTTACGTTCCGGTCGTTTGGACAGAAAAATTGAATTTCCCCATCCTAATGAAGAGGCTCGTGCGCGTATTATGCAAATCCATTCACGTAAAATGAATGTGAGTAGTGATGTTAATTTTGAAGAATTGGCTCGTTCTACCGATGATTTCAATGGTGCCCAATGTAAAGCTGTTTGTGTTGAAGCGGGTATGATTGCTTTGCGTCGTTCTGCTACTCAAGTGACACATGAAGATTTTATGGATGCCATTATGGAAGTACAGGCCAAGAAAAAGGCTAATTTAAATTATTATGCTTAGTTTGATAAAGAGCAAAAATAAATTTATAATATATTATCTATTAAAGAAACGTTGAAAATCGTGATTATATATATCTATAGTTATTTTTTAAAGGTAGTTTAAGTAAAAATAACTTTGCAATAGATTATATTTAGCTCGACAATTTAAACTGGCAAAATTTCAAAAAGCAACATTCGCTTCCAAAAGACAGACAGAATGCAACAAACATCTTCAAATGCTTAAAAATCTCAGCATTTACATGAACATGTGCTTGTTCATGCAATAACTGATATGTACATGGTGGAAGAGAGTAGCATGGAAAGATATCAGTTGATCCATCAATTGTAGCAGGTGAATTTTATGTTTAAAATGTTTTGCATTGTTGCAAGTTGTTTTCAATAAATGTCGGTAAGTTTTTAAGATTGTTTTCAGTTGGATCACTATTGCACAATCACATGGGCCGACAGTTCTTTTATGTTGTTGTTGGATTTTGTATATAAATGTTGCTGTTGTAAATATTATCAACATGCGTCTGCTTTGGAATTGGCAGTGTGTGAAAATAGTTAGAAAACAGATTTACAAATTGATGAGTCATTTAAAGGTCAAATAATAAAAAAAATCGATAAATTTTTAAAAGAAATTTAAATTATTCGAAGAAAATTTAATTATTCGAAGAAAATGATTTTTTTAATTTTCTAAGGAATATTATAGCCTATTTCCGATGTGCGAAAGAATTCTTTCTTTCGTATAACTACATTGAAAACAAAAACAAATTTTTAGACTTTGTTTTTGTTTTCAATGTAGTTATGCGAACGAAAGAATTCTTTCGCACATTGGAAATAGGCTATTAAATAATTCCAAAGATTTTTTCAAGACAACCAAAAGAATCGAAGAATTTTTTAAGACCAGTAAATCAATCGAATTATTTGATCAATTTTCTAAAGATAATCCAATTATTTACATTATTCATTAAAGGTAATCAAAATATTGGAATAATTTTCAAAAGAAAATTATATTATCAATTGGGATTTTTTTAATTGAACTGTTGGTTTTTAATATAAGTTAGCCTTATTTAAATATCAAAGAACTTCAATTGAAAATTAAATTATTTTAACATACATATTTCTAGAGAAAAACAATTTATTCGAATAATTTTCTAAAAGGAATAAAAATCAACTTATCTGAATAAACTTCTTAATAAAATCAAATTAGAAATGATAATCAAAATCTTAGAATAATTTTCAAAAAAAAAAAATCAAATTATTTGACAAATTTTCTAAAAAGAAAATTTATTCGAATAATTTTCTGAAAAAAATTTATTCAAATTAATTTTTATATAAAATCAAACTATTCGAATTTTTCTTTAAGGAAATCAAAATATTTGAATAAGAAACGAAATTTTAAAATTCAAATTATTTGATTAGTATGACAAAAATGAATCAAATAATTCTTTTAGAAAACTTAATTTAATTGAATAATTTTCTAATGATAATCAACTATTTGAAAAGTTTTCTGAACAATATAAAATAATTTTATAGAGAAAATTAAATTATTAAAGTATTTCGATAAAGAAAATGAAGTAATTGAATAGTTTTCTGAGGAAAATTCAATTATTTGCATAACTTTGTAAAGAATTAAAATTTATTAAAATAATTGTTCAAAGAATAACAAAGTATTAAAAATAATTAGTAAAGAATATTACATTAGCTGCGTTCGAGAACACAAAAGTTTTTACTATTTTTTACTGAACTTTACTGCATTTTACTAAATTGCGTTCGCGTACACAAACTACAGTAAATGAGAACACAAATTGAGAGCGTAAAGTGACAGTTTTTGCCTGAGTACTTACAAATTTTTACTGCAGAAAATTTTGCAGTAAAATTTAGTAAAACAAAAAAACGTGTTTTAAAAGGTAAACAAACAAAAGTAGCAAACAAAAGCCATACAAATTGTGAAAAAATTGTTTAAAAAAAGAAAAGTTGAAATAAAACTAAAATAAAAACCAAAAATGAATTAATATTAATTAATTAAACTTGTTTGTGAAGAATTTATATGGCTAAATACCAACTTTTGAAACTTGGCTTTGTTATGTTAATTTTCTGGAGTTGTAAAAGTGTCAAGAACTCGGGTACTTAGAACAGCCCTTGTTTTTAAAGTTATCAATAGTAAAAAAAGTATTCGTGTACTATTGATCAAATTTAGCCGGACACAAATTAGCAAATTCAAAAAAAATAAAAAAACAAACAAATATGAAAGATTACATAAAATAATTTGTTTGTATTTTCCAAAAATATTCGTGTTATTAAAAGTATTTAATCGAGTACCGATAAGAATACGAGTTAAGTAGTCAAAAGTGTAAACTTTTTCACGTGAGCCAAGATAGCGTCGAAGAAATAGCGTCGAATTTGGGAATTAAAAAACCGGGAAACCAAAATACCCAAATAATGGGGATTTGCAGTATATGAACAAAAAGTTAGCGTCGAAATTAGGAATTTAAAAAGGGGAAGTTCAAATATATTTATATTTTTAATAAAAATACAAAAACTATTTACCACAGGCTTTTGCACGGTATAAACTATATATTTTCTGAAAGTAGATAGTTTTCTGGACAAAATGAGCGATGCGTGCAAAAAATCGTTCGGACAGTTTCCGAGAAATCTGGGTTCATCCAAAATGGTCAATAAAAATCTTTACTGATTTATGCCATGGAACACAGGCTTTTGCACGGTATAAACTATATATTTTCTGAAAGTATATAGTTTTCTGGACAAAATGAGCGATGCGTGCAAAAAATCGTTCGGACAGTTTCCGAGAAATCTGGGTTCATCCAAAATGGTCAATAAAAATCTTTACTGATTTATGCCATGGAACACAGGCTTTTGCACGGTATAAACTATATATTTTCTGAAAGTATATAGTTTTCTGGACAAAATGAGCGATGCGTGCAAAAAATCGTTCGGACAGTTTCCGAGAAATCTGGGTTCATCCAAAATGGTCAATAAAAATCTTTACTGATTTATGCCATGGAACACAGGCTTTTGCACGGTATAAACTATATATTTTCTGAAAGTAGATAGTTTTCTGGACAAAATGAGCGATGCGTGCAAAAAATCGTTTGGAAAGTTTTCGAGAAATCTGGGTTCATCCAAAATGGTCAATAAAAATCTTTACTGATTTATGCCATGGAACACAGGCTTTTGCACGGTATAAACTATATATTTTCTGAAAGTATATAGTTTTCTGGACAAAATGAGCGATGCGTGCAAAAAATCGTTCGGACAGTTTCCGAGAAATCTGGGTTCATCCAAAATGGTCAATAAAAATCTTTACTGATTTATGCCATGGAACACAGGCTTTTGCACGGTATAAACTATATATTTTCTGAAAGTAGATAGTTTTCTGGACAAAATGAGCGATGCGTGCAAAAAATCGTTCGTACAGTTTCCGAGAAATCTGGGTTCATCCAAAATGGCCAATATAAATCTTTACTGATTTATGCCATGGAACACAGGCTTTTGCACGGTATAAACTATATATTTTCTGAAAGTATATAGTTTTCTGGACAAAATGAGCGATGCGTGCAAAAAATCGTTCGGACAGTTTCCGAGAAATCTGGGTTCATCCAAAATGGTCAATAAAAATCTTAACTGGTTTATGCCATGGAACACAGGCTTTTGCACGGTATAAACTATATATTTTCTGAAAGTAGATAGTTTTCTGGACAAAATGAGCGATGCGTGCAAAAAATCGTTCGGAAAGTTTTCGAGAAATCTGGGTTCATCCAAAATGGCCAATAAAAATCTTTACTGATTTATGCCATGGAACACAGGCTTTTGCACGGTATAAACTATATATTTTCTGAAAGTAGATAGTTTTCTGGACAAAATGAGCGATGCGTGCAAAAAATCGTTCGGAAAGTTTTCGAGAAATCTGGGTTCATCCAAAATGGCCAATAAAAATCTTTACTGATTTATGCCATGGAACACAGGCTTTTGCACGGTATAAACTATATATTTTCTGAAAGTAGATAGTTTTCTGGACAAAATGAGCGATGCGTGCAAAAAATCGTTCGTACAGTTTCCGAGAAATCTGGGTTCATCCAAAATGGCCAATATAAATCTTTACTGATTTATGCCATGGAACACAGGCTTTTGCACGGTATAAACTATATATTTTCTGAAAGTATATAGTTTTCTGGACAAAATGAGCGATGCGTGCAAAAAATCGTTCGGACAGTTTCCGAGAAATCTGGGTTCATCCAAAATGGTCAATAAAAATCTTAACTGGTTTATGCCATGGAACACAGGCTTTTGCACGGTATAAACTATATATTTTCGGAAAGTAGATAGTTTTCTGGACAAAATGAGCGATGCGTGCAAAAAATCGTTCGTACAGTTTCCGAGAAATCTGGGTTCATCCAAAATGGCCAATAAAAATCTTTACTGATTTATGCCATGGAACACAGGCTTTTGCACGGTATAAACTATATATTTTCTGAAAGTAGATAGTTTTCTGGACAAAATGAGCGATGCGTGCAAAAAATCGTTCGGATAGTTTTCGAGAAATCTGGGTTCATCCAAAATGGTCAATAAAAATCTTTACTGATTTATGCCATGGAACACAGGCTTTTGCATTGACCATTTTGGATGAACCCAGATTTCTCGAAAACTGTCCGAACGATTTTTTGCACGCATCGCTCATTTTGTCCAGAAAACTATCTACTTTCAGAAAATATATAGTTTATACCGTGCAAAAGCCTGTGTTCCATGGCATAAATCAGTAAAGATTTTTATTGACCATATTGGATGAACCCAGATTTCTCGAAAACTGTCCGAACGATTTTTTGCACGCATCGCTCATTTTGTCCAGAAAACTATATACTTTCAGAAAATATATAGTTTATACCGTGCAAAAGCCTGTGTTCCATGGCATAAATCAGTTAAGATTTTTATTGACCATTTTGGATGAACCCAGATTTCTCGGAAACTGTCCGAACGATTTTTTGCACGCATCGCTCATTTTGTCTAGAAAACTATCTACTTTCAGAAAATATATAGTTTATACCGTGCAAAAGCCTGTGTTCCATGGCATAAATCAGTAAAGATTTTTATTGACCATTTTGGATGAACCCAGATTTCTCGAAAACTTTCCAAACGATTTTTTGCACGCATCGCTCATTTTGTCCAGAAAACTATCTACTTTCAGAAAATATATAGTTTATACCGTGCAAAAGCCTGTGTTCCATGGCATAAATCAGTAAAGATTTTTATTGACCATTTTGGATGAACCCAGATTTCTCGGAAACTGTCCGAACGATTTTTTGCACGCATCGCTCATTTTGTCCAGAAAACTATCTACTTTCAAAAAATATATAGTTTATACCGTGCAAAAGCCTGTGTTCCATGGCATAAATCAGTAAAGATTTTTATTGACCATTTTGGATGAACCCAGATTTCTCGAAAACTGTCCGAACGATTTTTTGCACGCATCGCTCATTTTCTACTATCTACTTTCAGAAAATATATAGTTTATACCGTGCAAAAGCCTGTGGTAAATAGTTTTTGTATTTTTATTAAAAATATAAATATATTTGAACTTCCCCTTTTTAAATTCCTAATTTCGACGCTAACTTTTTGTTCATATACTGCAAATCCCCATTATTTGGGTATTTTGGTTTCCCGGTTTTTAAATTCCCAAATTCGACGCTATTTCTTCGACGCTATCTTGGCTCACGTAACTTTTTCAACACCTTAATTATTTGCCATCAGCTGTTGCCTTTATTTTACGAAATTTTGCGTTCGCGTACTTTTTTGGACAACAGCTTTTTGAGAGAGCAAATTTTTAAGTTTACTCATTTACTGCATTTTACTGTAAAAGTACTCAAACGCACCTATTATTCGAAAATAGTTCTAATGAAAATCAAACTATGTAATGGGTGATTCAAGTAGAAATACTTTTTTCAATAGCCGTGTTTTGACAGATCACGTGTGAGTCGTGTCATGCTGTCATGTTATTTTTGTTTAGTATTGTTTGGCATTTCATAATGGAAAGACTTACGCCTGAACAACGTTTACAAATCGGTATGGTCAAAATAATTGGCCTACTGAGCGTAATATTCGCAACACCATCACCCATTTTGAGACCCAGCATTCATTATTGGATAATGTGCATAAGAAAAACATGAGTGTTATGGTAGGAATTAAAGGCAGGCCGATAAAGATGTTTCTACAAAAAAGAGAAATACTTTTACGTCACAATTTGTCTAATACATACTAGCTTTGTTTCTTTACTTTTTGGGTAAAGTTCGTGAAAATGAGAGCAAGCATAAATTTCTCTCACAATGATACAAAATTACACAAAAGTACGGGAACAGAAAAAACCATTTTAAGCACAAAATAAAAAGTCAAAAGTGTTTGGACAGTCTTAACAAACCAATAAAAAGTTCGCCACTTTTGAAAAATTGTATATTATCTGTCGAAGTAAACTACTATTAACAAAAATAGAACAATACAAACACTTTTACAACAACTTACATTATTTTTCTTGATATTTTAATATGAAACCTTTTTATTTAATAACACTATTTTATTCCACAATACTTTCCAAAATTTGTTCATTAGCATTTTTTCTATACCTTTTTTTGGTTTGTTTATGTTTTACAGCTGTTTAACAATTTACACGAAGAAAAAGTTTGGGCTGTTTCGTGCAATAAGAAGAAGAATTTTATTCTCTCAAACTTGCTCTCTTTTACACAAATTTAAAGTACGGGAACGCTTTTCGTGCAAATTGGGATCCCGAGGGATCCCAAAGTAGAGTAAAGAAACAGAGCTACTAGTATTTATGCGCTATAGCAACACTTATTATGGTTAAAAAATTCTGATATTAAAATTATTGGCAATTCCTGTCATTAACATTTTTTAGCATGAGTAAATTATTCAAAAAATCACACATATTTTTTCAACTAGATCAATAACTGAGTATAAGTTTTGCTAATGTAATTTAGACTTTTTCCCGCACGTATAAAAAATATACTTAAATAGTAAAGTACTTGAATCAACTATTTCTCATAAAATAAATTAAAATCTACTTATTCATATTGATCTGCAAAATATTGCATCGCCGATTTCGAAGAATTTTTATATTGGAAAATATTAGAAATTTTTTTAAATTTTTTATGCCGAAAAATTTTGGAGTCGGAGTCACGCGTTTTTTTGGGTACTGCGACTCCGACTCCGGTACAAAAACCTCAACTCCGACTCCACAGCCCCGACTCCAGCACGCTGTGAAGAAAATATAGCGGCCGTAGCTGAGAGTGAACACGAAGACCGTGGAGAGTCAATTCGGCGCCGTTCGCAGCAACTCGGACTGACGTATGGAACGTCTTGGCGCATTTTACTTCGAGATCTTAAATTGAAAGCGTACAAAATACAGCTTGTGCAACAACTGAAGCCGCTCGACCTTCCCAAGCGACATCGCTTCGCTTTATGGGCTCTTGAAAAGTTCCAAGAAGATCCGACGTTTTCGAGGCAAATTTTGTTCAGCGATGAGGCCCATTTCTGGCTCAATGGGTATGTTAACAAACAAAATTGCCGCATTTGAAACGAAGAGCAACCTGAAGAGATTCAAGAACTGCCACTTCGATTCAGGCCTTGGAGGAAAATATCACTCGTGCCATTCGCCAGTTACCAGTCGAAATGCTCGAACGAGTCATCGAAAATTGGACTCAACGGATGGAACATCTGCGCTGTCGGCCATGGGTACCTTCTATGAACCAGCCCGTGGGGTATAGACTGATTGTTCAAGGAAGGGGGAAAGAGTTAGGGGAGGTTCTACATAGAGGAACTTTGCGTAAAAGTCTCCTTTCGCGAAGGGGTGATTATAGATTTCTGTATGTCTGGAGAACGGCAAAAGCCAAAGTTTTCAAATTAGGTACAATCATATTGATTAGTAATACAAAACATCTGGCAAAATCTGGACGGGACTGGAGAAGTGTGCGTGGCATAAAATAGATTTATTTATATCTAGAGGACAGTAAGAGAATAGTTGCCAGAATTTGGCACACATAGCTTGGTTATAAATACCCAACAGCTCTAATAAAATGGACGGGATTGGAAAAATGGGCGTAGCACCTTCCAAACAAAGACATTGTAGATTTCTGTATATCTAGAGCGGTAAGAGCCATGGTTTCAAAATTAGGTAAAACATCTAAGTTATCAATACACAACATCCGCCAAAGTGTGAGCGGGATGGGAAAAGATGAAGTGGTACCTCCCATACAGAGCTTGGAGATATCTTTATATCTGGAGAACGGCAAGAGCCAAAGTTTCCAAATTGGGTATAAGCATCTTGGTAGGCAATGCAAAACATCCGACAAGATTTGGGTTGGGTTGAAGATGTGGGCGTGGCATAACAGATTAATTTATATATATATTTCACGTATTATACGTATATTTGAAGAACGGTAAGTGTAAAATTGGCCAAATTTGGTACAATTAGAATGGCTATCAACATACCGACAGCATCTGTAAGAAATGTGCCGGATTGGAGAAGTGGGCGTAGATCAAACTAGATTTCTGTATATCTAGTAGGATATTCATTCGGTTAACCGTTAATCGGTTAGCCGATTAATTACTACCCGATTATCTGTTCGGTTAATTTAAAATTTAACTTTTTCGATTAACGATTAAACCGGTTAATTTCAGTCGATTATCCGATTTTTGTGCTTTTAAAATATATATTTTTTCATACAAACAAAGAAGGTGTTCGTTCAGTGATCTTTATTTCAAATAAGTGTTTGCTGTTAACAGCTTTTTGTTTTCCCCAATTTACATTATACGATTTTTTTCGTTGCGATTCTTACCTTATTGGTGAGAGGGGAGAGAGGAATTAAAAGAGGTACACAAGCGAGTGTACTCTACGATTCTTTTTGTTCATTCATTCGTAGTGTCAAATTATATGTATACACAAGAAGTTGTAACGACAAAAATCGTACAATGTAAACATAAGACCGACTTCAAAGAAGAAACGACAATAATGGCAACGACAAAAATCGTATAATGTAAATTGGGACTTTCTCGTACTTTTTATATGTATGCGTTTAGTTATTTGTTTCTTTTCATATCTTGTCATATCAATCGTTTGACAGAATTAACCGAAACAATTCGAAGTGTTAAAAATTTTAAAAAATTAAAACTGTATTATGGGTTATTTTGGTTTCTTCAACATCTACAATAAATGAAAGAATTTTTTCGAAGTCAAGTTTAATCCAAACTAAAGAAAATAAACGTTTGAATTCTAAACATTTAAACCAAATTTTTTGTAAAAATGATTATTTCAGAAGATCTTTTTAAACTATAGATATAACCATGGTGGAATAAGTAGGTGGCAGCGCTACGGCAACAAATACAACATTACAACAAAAATGAAAAATAAGTCTCCGTTTACGTCAAAAATTATATTAAATTAAAATCAAATTTTGCTTTCGAACGCATTGAAGTAAATTAATTTTTAGCCAATTTTTATTTCACTATGGTTAATATCTTATTTAATTTTAATTTAAATAATCAAAAACTTTAATACAATACAATAATTACAGCAAAAAACGTGGACTTTTTGTAAACATAAACAATACTTTGACATAAGACAAGACAAACAATACAAGAGCAAAAAATCGTCATCTGGCGTAGTAATGCCACCTGTTTATTTCATCATGGATATAACTATTAAAATGATCTTACAGTATATTTTACATAATATGTATTAATTAAAAAATATGTCTTACAAATTTATGAATTATTATTTTGTTTGTTCGTTTTAGTTCTAGAATTGTTATTTTGTTTTTTTACTTACATATAAACTCCAAATAGTAAATAACAAGGCGATTTTATTTTTCAGGTGGTGTTGAAATCACAGCTGTGCTACTTTTTTTCTTACTTAGAGAGAAATGTCAAAAGTTACTTGTGTTTTTGACATATCGATCAACGAAAGCAACAAAAAAACTGCGGATTTTAGAACTATAAATTTTGAATATTCTTTAAATGATCATCTCAATTCTATATCAACTTGGATGTATACGAATTCGCTTGAGATTAATCCTTCAAAAACGAAGGCTATGCAATTTTGTTCTTCTGATAGAAATTTGTCATTCCCTAGACAATTCATAAGTGGCTGTGAAATTGGGTTTTCTGATTCTCTTAAATGTCTTGGTATTATTTTGGACGCTAAATTTACATTTTCAGATCATGTTAATTCCATAGCTAACACATGTTGTCTAGTCTTGAGAAGACTTTACCGATTAAAAGCCTATACACCAAAATATATTAGGAGTCGACTTGCCTATTCACTAATAATGTCACGTGTAAATTACTGCCTTGAAGTTTTTTCTGGGACATTGTCTTATAATTTGCACATTATTGAAGGAATTGTCAGAAAAATTGTGCGCTATGTATTTGATGTAAATATACAAGAACATGATCGTGTTTCGTCGCTTGTTCCTACATATATTCTTAAGATGTGAATTTCATGATTATCTGAATCTACGTATTTTGCTTCACTTTTACAAAATTATGATACATAGACAACCTACATTACTGTTAAATATGTTTTCTTTTATTAACTCAACACGTAACATTCAGATTGATGTTCCACTGGGACATCTTTCTATTTTTCATCGTTCCTTTCTAATTAGAACTCACAGAATTTGGAGCACACTTCCCAATGATCTCAAATTGTTTTCGTATTCTTACCTTACATATAAAAGGAAACTCCTTGATTATTTTAATCATCAACTTTAGATCAACTTTAAATATTAAGTTGTTTTAAATTCTTAACTCCTTTATTTATTACATTGTTAAAACTTTGGCTGTAGAAATCTGTTAGTTTAAATTCTTTATGCAATAGTTATATGGCTGGGGAGCCTTTTATCTTCTATTTCTTATTTTTTATCTAAGTTTTTATATTTAATAATATTGTTCTTAATATTCACTAAATTCACATATGTACATAGATATTTTACTAACAATACATGTTCTTGGCCACGAAGGCTTCTTTGTATTGATATCTAATAAATAAATAAAATTATACTAGCCAATTGTCAAAGCGCGCAAAAAGATGAGAGTTGGCTAACTTTTTGCTTCGCTCTGCTTTGAAAGTACTTTATGTGACATGTTTCGTGTAAGTATGTATATTTTATCTAAGATGACAAAGCGAATCGGTAACGCAACGCGAAGCAAAAGTTTTATCTGACATGGCCTTTATGCTGAGTTCCTCGACGTCATTTGTGTCGACGTGTTGGACACAGAGTAGTAATCTGTGGAGTTGGAGGAGGGTGATTATTATGTGATTCGTAAGGTGGTTACATGGGCTCAGGACAATGGATTCAGCGTGAATAGAGGTAAAACAAAAGTTGTAGAATTTGGGTTTGAGACTTATAATATAAGCATCACTATTGGCGGTGTTCCTGTTATTTTTGTCGACAAAATGATATGTCTAGGGGTCGTTATAGATAACCTGTTAAATTTTTCTCCTCATAATAATTATCTTTCATCAAGGGTATGATTTGTGTTGAAAAGACTGTATTCCCTAAATTTTTACTTGCCTTCTTCAGTGAGACGGGTCGCTGTGGCGGTTTTAATGCCACATATTCTATACTGTTTCGAAGTCTTTTCGGGGGCAGGGAATTATGTACTGGAGAAATTCATGGTTATTTTAAACATGATTCCTCGTTATGTTTTTGGTTTAAGAATTCGGGATCATGTGAATTGCCAAACGCTTACCTTTCTAAGGACATCCTTTAAAAATTTTGTTGATATTAGAATATTATTTTTCTATAAATTTAAATGGTAACACTGAATTTATTGTAAAAAATTTGCATTTCTCTCGGTCAACAAGAAATCGTTAAATTATTTTGCCTATTAGACGTTTGGACACTTTTGGAAAATCGTATCAGATTCGGGTTTCAAAAATCCGGAATACTTTGCCGAGAGATCTTAGAAAATTTTCCTACTCGCTGTCCTTATTTATATCTAAGTTGATTAAATTCGCAGAGCTAAATAACTTGTCAAATCAATAATATGAATATTTGTCAATATGTTGAATTTTCCGTCTCGTGCTGCGTAATATGAAAACAAGATACATGTTTATGTACATGTATAGCATTCTTTATGTCTTTGTTATTTAATGTATTAATTCTCTTGAACTTAAGTTATTTATCGTTTGTAAGATACATAGCTAAGTTAAATTTTATACATGTTACTTTTTTGTCTTGCTTATTATATTTTTTATTGTTAACTGAAGTTTGTTGTAATTAGTAGCTTTTATTAGCCATAAAAGGCCCTAAGGGCTCGGTTATGTAATTGAAGAAAAATAAATAAATTGTTAGATAGCACAGTACAACACATGATTTGCCAACTCAATTATGTGAACTGTATGTGAAATTAGACCCAAAAAGAAGAATTTCT
Source organism: Pollenia amentaria (assembly GCA_943735925.1). NCBI lineage: Eukaryota > Metazoa > Arthropoda > Insecta > Diptera > Polleniidae > Pollenia > Pollenia amentaria. The sequence continues at coordinate 218,806,853 of OX031006.1, read as the reverse complement.
GCATCATTCGTTTTGTCTTCTTACCTGCGATTTGAAGTTAGTATCGATTTGAAGTTAGTACTATCGTATAGGGGAATTTATCACGTTTTAGGCCCTGTTGTTTGACATAGCTCGACAACCACTAGCCCAATTTAGTTGAAATAAATTTTAAAAAATTAAGAATTACAATTCCCTTAATCTGTTCATATATTGTTTTCCTATACAAGTAACACTTTCGAAGTTAAAAATGAATGTATGAAGGGAAAAAATTATTTTTTGCCTAAAAATTTAAATTTTTTTTTTTTAAAATACATAAAAAATGCAAAATGGAAAAAAGTTTCAAGTCTAGTTATTTTTTCGCAAAGTCACATAACCTATGAGCAAAATGAGACAAAGATCATAAAAATCGATGCACGCGTTTCGCTTTTATTCGCAATTGAGTAAAGGTATGAATTTCAAAAATCAGTTATAGCCACCACCCTTAAAATAAAAATATAAATTAAAAAATTATCATGCAAAAAAAAACTTTATTTATAAAAACTTAATGAAAATAAAATAATATGCAATTAATACGCAATTATAATATGCATAAAAACAAAATTTAGAACATTTTTTCAATTATTGGCAATATCCATCCTTGTAGAAGTTGACGCTTGTGGTTCTGATGATCTTGTTTTCTTCGTAGGTTGTTCATATTCATGGTCTGAGTCTGTATCGTCATCCGAGATACACATACTATTCAAGGGCGTGTTTCTTTCACTGTGTCCACCAATTTCAGCTTGGCGTTGTCGGTATGATGTTGCGCTGACATTTTGCTGTGTGAGTTTTCTTCTCTTCAAAAATTATGTCAGCCATTCGGAGTCGTGTTGTGATAGTCCCAGCTTGGCCACAATGTAATCCATTTCGATTTGTGGTAGCGGTTGTGGTGCACTATTTTCAATATCGGGTATCCAATCAGCATCATCCAAATCGGTCGGATTGGTGAAAACGGTTTCGGCTAGCAGGGACACAGTATCCGCACTCGGAGGTTTAGGTGCATCGGTATCAGCAGGGCGTTGCACTGGAAGTGTGGCAGTAAATGCAGCAGTGTATACTTTTGTTTTCAATTGTTGTCTGTTTAATCCAGGACGAAAATTTATGCATGCATAGCACCTGGATTCATCATGTCCAGTTGTGTCTTCCACCCAAATTACTGGCTTCATAAAAGATAACTTTCTACTTTTTTCGTGAATCCATTTTAGAAGGGTAGTATAACAACTGTTGCACACTGTGTTCGGCGTAAAATTTGCACCACTTAAATCTGCTTCATCGAAATAATTACAATACGCGGTTTTGAATTGCTCAGTAAACAAATTTGTTCGATCTTTTTTCTGTATTTTTCGGACGATATGACCACAAACGTAACAATATTCATCCAAATATGGGCACTTGTTGTTTTCCATATTGATATATTTTATGTTTTGTTGTTATTCACTTTTAAAAAACTGGAGAAAAATCACTTTTACTGTTCGCGTTCGTCGGCACTGGCTGAATGCCAAAAATCGATCAATGCACACCTATAAATACTACGTATTTTTGAATATTTTACTGCCAGGTACTTATAAATGGGCGCATATTTTAAGGCCGGCTGGCTATATACCTGATTCAGCACTTGTACGTTTCAAACTGTGCAAAACTTTCCAAATAATGACCACCCTTAAATGTGGGTGCAATTTCTGTAAAAAAATCATATAGGTAGCCACCGGAAAACCCCAAATAATAAAAAGGTCCACTTTCCGTTTAATTGTCCACGTACATTTATTACCGCAATCATAAAAATCAAATAACCTTTTGTTTATTCCTTTTTTTTTAATTCTCAGAATCATGAAAAAGGTGTCAATGTTTTCTCCAAATAATGTTGTGCATATCTCGAGCAAATTTTTGAAATTCATACATTTACTCAATTGCGAATAAAAGCGAAACGCGTGCATCGATTTTTATGATCTTTATCTCATTTTGCTCATAGGTTATGTGACTTTGCGAAAAAATAACTAGACTTGAAACTTTTTTCCATTTTGCATTTTTTATGTATTTTTAAAAAAAAAAATTTAAATTTTTAGGCAAAAAATAATTTTTTCCTTTCATACATTCATTTTTAACTTCGAAAGTGTTACTTGTATAGGAAAACAATATATGAACAGATTAAGGGAATTGTAATTCTTAATTTTTTAAAATTTATTTCAACTAAATTGGGCTAGTGGTTGTCGAGCTATGTCAAACAACAGGGCCTAAAACGTGATAAATTCCCCTATACGATAGTACTAACTTCAAATCGATACTAACTTCAAATCGCAGGTAAGAAGACAAAACGAATGATGCAGAAATTCTTCTTTTTGGGTCTAATTTCACATACAGTTCACAGAATTGAGTTGGCAATCAATTAACTGAAAAATGTTGTACTGTGTAGGTTTATCCAAAAATATGCAAAAATTTCTTTGCAAAATTAAGGAAAATTGCACAAAGACAAAAAAGTATACATAAAATTCATTAAAAGTTCAATATTGCGATGGACTATTTATTACAGGTATTCATTACAGTTGCCACCAATAGTTCAGGGATTATATATTTGCTAATAAATATAAAAATTATGGATGTAAAATCAATGTTTTTAATAAAAAATTAAAAAGTATTTAAAAATTATTTTTAAATATTAAGCGAGAGTAAGTAATTTAAGAATAAATTATTAGTTTTAACGACTTAGGTGCTGTTTTTCATGTAATAACACTATATTAATCTTTATTGTAAAAAAGTTTAAAAAGTATAGCCTAGAAAATATCAAAATCGGTGAAAAATATTTGAAGTGCAATTGCACAAAAAGACACTGGTTCAAGTGCAAAACATTTCAGCCTACCAATCTGCGAAGTTTTTATATGTGATCACGGGGGTCCTCTATAACTTTTTGACCATTGAGTTATCACTTTTCATTATTTGCCTTTAACTCTTTAAATAAAAGATATAATTAGAGGAGAGTTAATGTAATAGTTGTTCGTAAAATTACCTTCAAATGTATGTACATGGTTATACTAGTTTAAAATTGTTTACCCGTTATTTTTTTAAAATTTAAAATTTTAACTTAACACTATAATTTTTTTTTTTTAATTTTCCAATAAAAGGCAAGTTGTCAAATCAAAAAAAGTACGTAGCCAAGTGCAGAAAAATGTAAGCTTTCAAATGATGGAAAGAAATTGTTTTAAATCGTAATTTTAAAAATTGAATTGTTGTTGCCAAGATCCTCCATATACCTAACCCAACGTGCATTGACATTATGCGGACCACCGTTATCTTGACAATTGCTACGATTTGTAAACTTTGTTCCAGTGTAAGTTCGTGCATTGCGATAATGAAGGAAAATTCAAACACACTAGAATAGCATGACAGCTAGTTTTACAGTTATCCCTATCGAAAGTCTAAGCGTCTGAAAAACACCCTTTACATAAAAGCGCTAAATGCCTTTTAACCGATGAGTAGATATGCGGTAAATATGTATTGCAGTAGAATTCAGGCATTTGATATCGATCAAAATTGTTAACTGAATCTAATAAGCAAAACATATTTTGACTTGGAATCCGATTTGCTCCTTTTATTTTTTTTTTTATGACAAATTGAGATTTATCCACCCTTTTCGGGGGTTGGCGAATTTTAAATACGCCTGCGAATGTTTGGTACCATAAGAGAACATGAACTTATTTCCTTTAAACTTTTACCTCACTGTGGTATTTTAAATTAAACTCTTCTCATTGCAAATTTAAGTGATTTTCAACAAGGTTTAAAATTGTAGATTATTTAAAATATTAAAAAAATAATTTTAAGCATAAAATTCCATATATTTCACTGTTTGTTTTAAAGAATGTTAAAGTATTAACAACATTAATACATAAATTACTTCGAACTGCTTCCAAAATGCCAGGGTTCTCTGCAAAGGGATAGAAAAGTATTAATAATGTTTTAAGCGTACATTACGAACTTAACTTACAAGTTAAAGGTGCAAAAACACAGAAATACAGAAAATAGGGGCAACTAATGATTTGGTTGGTTTTTTTCTTAAATAGGCTAAAGAAAAATGTCCGATCCTACTCTAATTAGTTTTAGGTACCGACAAGTCATAGAATAATTTTCCCATGCCACCAATGCCAACTAAACTGAGAGCAACGGTTATGCGGTACAAGACTTGATCAAAAACTGAGCCCTTTAAGAAAACGGGTTTTCCATCATTCTTTTGGAAGTGTTCTTGCAACTTTTTGATTTCGAAATATCCTTTTTCGACTTCTGCTTTTGCAGCAGTACGTTGGGCACCGGATGTGGTGAAACTGCGTAAAACTGTCTAAAGAAATAAAAAATAAATAACACTTAGGTATTCAGAAATATAACCTATATTACGTAATGGTTTGGATATATTTACAAAATATGTTTGTACATTAATTTTGAATTGCTAATAACATTTGATCATGATTTGTACCTTAATAATTTTTGTTTTACTTACTCTGGACAAGTTCAACATTTTTGATAAGTAATTATTTCTCTACTACAAAAATACGAACCAAATTTATCTAGCGTTCTGGGGTCGAGCAAAAAATTCACATTGGACAATATGAAATTGACAATTTTGACATTAATTGCTGGAATTATTCTTAGTTGTAAAAAGAACATGCCTTTAAGATGCAACTCTGTACTGGAAAATTTATTATTAAAAGTTCCGACTTGTTTAATAATGCATGTAATAATGTATTTTAAATTTAAGCTGTTCTAAATCAAATACATATATTTCACATAAAACTTGTAATGCAAAATGCATTTGAAAAAAATTAATTTTTAAATTTAAAAAAAAACCTGTTTTTCCTCATTCTAAAAATAACTAAAAGTTTTTTGATTAAATGTTTTTGAAAACTTTAGTCTAGCGTTGCCAGATAAATTTTTTCTTCAGTCCAAAATTTAATGAACTAACGGCCCTATTATGAATTAATAAAATATATTATTTATATATATATAAATAAAATAATAGTTCTAAAGGTACCCACAGACGAGGCAACATTTGTCAAAACATTGTAATGTTTCACTAAATGTTCCTACGTGTGTGGGGATGTTTCTGTTGAAATGCTTGATACCTTTTTGGTTTCTAGTGGTACACACAGACGATGCAACATATGTTGAAACACATGCTACTATTTATGTTTCAGTTTTTACCACAGACGATGACACCAAAAACGAAACATCAGTATTGCGTGTTTTTTTATTACTGTTACGAAATTAGATTTGTCTAAAAATTATTTATGGTTTTAGTTATTAGCTATCTTGTAAATTATAGTCTTATTTCATATTAGTTACTATTTTTATGAACGCCACTGTACTAAATTTTTTAGCAATAGTAATTGTAGAATTTAGATTTAGATGTATAACAGTTATTTTAAAATAATTCGAATACAACATTCTAGAATCTACTAGACGGTTCTTGATCTTAATCGTTAATCGAAAATAGCCAATTTTAAAATAACCGAGCAGTTAATCGGGTAGTAATAAATTGGTTAACCGATTAACGGTTAACCGAATGAATACCCTAGTGCGCACGTAACATCTTCAAATTGTGTTTATAGGTGTTATCCTGTACTCAACGTTGGGAGCCCACGGGATCCCAATCTTACCGAAAACTGCTCCCGAGCTAAAAGTTTGGTAAAGTGAGAGAGCTTTTAAGAGAAAAATATTCTTCTTTTTCTTGCACGAAGTAGCCCGTACTTTTTCTTACACAGGGTCTCCACCTGAGATAAGATATAAGATTTTTATATCAGCAAACGTCAAATTCAATCGCAGAGAGCATTATCTTACGTGTGGACTCTCAAATAGTGTTAGTATTAATATTATAATAAATGTTATGAGACAGTTGTTATAATAAATCTTATAACAACTATCTTATAAGATGAGCTGTCAAAAGTACACATGCATACACACATATAAAACAATAATAAGCCACCATTATTAAAATGTGTAATTTGTTAATGCAAATAGTGCCAATATTGTGAAAATTGTTAAAAATAACAATATTTAAAACTAAAAAGCTAAAAATAGAATAAAAAAAGAATAAAAAAGATACAAGTTTACTGTACGAGAATCAGTCGATTATGAAATCTTATAAGATACGTGTTCCCCTTGTTTGATATTAAGATTAACATAAAGAAATGTATTCTCTCATTCTGCCGACGTTCTCTCAGATATTATATCAGATATTACCTCAGGTGGAGACCCCGTGTAACGGCCCTGTTATGAATTAATAAAATATATATAAATAAAATAATAATTCTAAAGGTACCCACAGACGAGGCAACATTTGTCGAAACATGGTAATGTTTAATTAAATGTTGCTACGCGTGTGGGGATGTTTCTGGTTGAAATGCTTGATACCTTTTTGGTTTCTAGTGGTACACACAGACGATGCAACATTTGTTGAAACACATGCTACTATTTATGTTTCAGTTTTTACCACAGACGATGACACCAAAAACGAAACATCAGTATTGCGTGTTTTTTTATTATTGTTACGAAATTAGATTTGTCTAAAAATTATTTATGGTTTTAGTTATTAGTTATCTTGTAAATTATAGTTTTATTTCATATTAGTTACTATTTTTATGAACGCCACTGTACTAAATTTTTTAGCAATAGTAATTGTTGAATTTAGATTTAGATGTATAACAGTTATTTTAAAATAATTCGAATACAACATTCTAGAATCTACTAGACGGTTCTTGAATCAACTAGGAATAGTTTTGAACTATAAATACAGGCTAACTCATAAAAGTTTAGTTTAGTTTGATTGGAGACGTTAAACGGTTCAGATCGTTCCTTACAATAGTGGTTTAATTTTTGTGAATTTCAATAAAGTTTGTTAAGTTGAATTCGTGTGTGTATTTATTTTGATTTGCAATTAAAAGAACTCAAAGGTTTATTATAAAGGGAATAAACCTTAACTGGTTTTATTAAGTAAAAACGTAACAATATACTACTACAAAACACAAAAAAATTTATTTATTTTCTCTGTATAACTATTATATTTCATGTCCCAAAAATTTGGAAAAATGTTATATTCAATTACAATTGTTTTCCAACTCTCACAATTTGCAATTGTTGCAATTTTCCGATTTCTTTATTCATATTTTTATCTGCGAGAGGTGCAAGAGCAAAAACTACTCTCAACAAAATGAGAAAGAAAAAACAGTCAACATCGCCACACACGATGAAACAATACGTTTGGAAACATAAAATATCAAATATTTCAACCAGAAACATCCCCACACACGTAGCAGCATTTAGTGAAACATGCCCATGTTTCGACAAATGTTGCCTCGTGTATGGGTAACTTAAAATATCAAAAATGTATCCAAACACAATCTTTCATCGTGTGTGGCGATGTTGACTGTTTTTTCTTTCTCATGAGCTGTTGTTGTGTAAGGTGCTTTTGCAACTTTCGGAGAAAAAAAATATGAAGAAAGAATTCGGAAAATGGCAACAATTGCAAATTGTAAGAATTGAAAAACCAATTATAATTCAACATAACATTTCTCCAAATTTATGGGACATAATATATGATAGGTATGAAAACAAAATAAATAAAAACTTTTTTTTGTTTTGTAGTAGTACATTCACAAAACAAACAAATTCATTTTTAGTGTGATCGTCTGTGGTAAAAACTGAAACATAAGTAGTAACACGTGTTTCGACAAATGTTGCATCGTCTGTGGGTACCTTTAAGCTTCAACTTTTCTTAAACTATAAATAATAAAATGATCTAAAAAATGTGTATTTTATAGAAATAAATCGTTTAAATTTAGCATGTATCAGGGGTTTGCAGGCCCCTAAATTTTAAATGTAATCTCAACTACCTGTGCTTCATACATATGTATGTGTAACAAACTTGCTGAAATATAACCATTTATATCAATATCGTTAAAAAATAAGTCACTAAAATGTATTTTGCTTCGAATGAAATTTCATACTCGTAATAAATTTTTAGCAAATATCTTCAAAATATTTAAGCCTTATTTGTAGCATTTTTTAAAATCGTTTTTAGCATTTTTTGGCCATGCCTGATGCCAGATTTAGCTGTCAAATTTTTTTAAGTCTGGTGACACTGATTTTGTTTGTGTAAATTTCCTCGCAGTTGTCAAAATCTTCTACATGTGGTATCGGAACTACAACAATCCAAAAACAACAGAAACAACATAGGAGTTTTTGCATTGCATTGTTAGTGTTTACAGTCCAAAATGTCACCATTCCTAACAAAACACTAACATATCAAAATAAAGTGGCTCGAACTGCCAAAATCAGATGGCGCCTCGACACCACCTGTAGTTCAATTCTCCTTGAGGGAAACAAAAGGAGAAACGTATTTTGTATACATGGATGTGTGGCAAAGAACAAAAAAATGTAACAAAAATATAAGCAAAATGTAAGCAACTTTTGATAACCTAAGGGAAAAAGCAAATTTAACACCTGGCTCCTTGCGTAGACCTATTGGAAAGGCCTTGCTCGCTACAAAGGCATCACCCAGACCATGGTACAACTACACAAGGTAGACTCGTTGGCCCATACATATGTTTGTCAGCTGTTTACCCCAGTTAGAACCCAAACGTCAAAAAATGTCCATGTTTGTTTACATTTTTTCATGTTTGCTAACATATAATTAGTGCGCGCCATTTTTTTCCTTCGCGTGTTTTGTCTTTTTTTCAATTTGTGTTTTTAATTTTAACGCACAGTTTTTGACGTCCCGGTTCAAAATACAAAAACAATTTGGCCTGTTGTTTTTGTCTTGTTGTACTTGTTGTAGAAACGAGTTTACCTTGTGTAGTTGTACCATGACCCAGACTTGCAGGTTATGTTGCAGCAATTCTAGAGTTTATTGGTGCGAGAGGTGAGAAGATTGGGGAGGGGTACTCAGTTTCTGTTCTGCAATCATGCTTTGTTTTGTAAAGCTGAAGGTCCATGGTATCCATTCTACGCGTGTTTCTTTTTTATGCATTTGAAACGGTAGAATCAGTGTAATGGTATGTGACAAGTTACACAGCAAAACGCATAGCATGCATATACGGATCAACGCATTAAAGTAGGTTTACTTTCTACTTTTGTATGCGTTGCGTGTGTGGTGAAAAAATGTCAGCTGTTTTTGATGGCCATGGATGACAAACATATGGTATTTTAAATGTTATCGATAAATATGTTTGGGTGGTGGATCCCTTGTTTCTATTTTTTGTATTGAAAGAGGTTTTTAATAATCGAAAAAGCTTTCGTATTAAAGATTGAAATAACTTTCAAGAACCAAATACATTGAAATTAATTTGTAGAAATTTTAAAGTGCATTTTGCTCCAAAAAAGTTGGCATCACTGGTCAGTACCATCTAAATTTTTCAATGTGAACGGTCAAGCATTTCTCATGTATTAGTAAAAAAAATTTTTGCATGTGGGACACCGACTATGCTGGGTGAAAAATCAAAAAATTTGTATGTACCAGGCATCAGAAATTAAGAACCGAAAACTTAAAATTTAAGTTTTTCATTTGAAAAATTCAAAACTCATGCGTAAAAAAAAAAATTTTTTTTTCTATCAGTTAAAAAAAAAATATGAAACACAAAAAAAGATATTTATTTTTAAAGTACAATATGTGTTTTGTACAATATGTGTTTTGTACGTTTTTTTATTTTTTTTTTCGAAAAATATTTATTATTGGTGTTCAAAACATGTTTTCAACTGTACAAAAAAAAAAAAGAAAAATAAAAATTATTTTGTTTTATTTGTTCTTCAAAGTTCAAAATAATAAAGTTCTTAAAAAAAAACGTTTTTGAGAAAAATATTTTTTTTTTTGGTTTTTAGAAACTAACAATAAAAACTCAATTTGAAGTTAAAATTGTGAATTTTAATTAAAATTATAATATAAAATTGTGTTTAAAATTGCAATTGAAAAACATTTTTACAGATTCGTAATTATCAAAACTAGCTGCTGTTGCATTATCTGTACCCGCAACACAGGTATCTGTGACAGCCTTCAGTGCTTTGCCAATTATTATGACCAAAAATTTAAGATCTCAGCGTGTAGAAAATTTATTGTTGCTCAAACTCAACATCACGCTAATTGATAAGATTACTATTTAGTTCTAGGATAATCTTTATCATGTTATAGCTACTTATTATATATTTATATTTTTTACTATAACTTTGTACGTATGAGTTTAAATTTTGTCAATTAAAAAAATTCAATTTTAAGTTTTCGGTTCTTTTTTTTTCATGTACAAAATAATATTGAACTGAAAAAATAAATATCTTTTTTTTGCTTGCTTTTATTTTTTTAAACTGATGAAAAAAAAAATTATTTTGTACGCATGATTTTTAAACTTTTATAAAGAAAAAATTAAGTTTTCGGTTCGTAATTTTTTGTACAAAAGTACAAAAAAAAAATATTTTTCTAAAAACCTTTTTTTTGAGAACTTTATTATTTTGAACTTAAAGAAACAATATCAAACAAAATATTTTTATCTATTTTTGGTTATTGTACAATTAAAAATATTTTTCGAACTCCAATAATAAATATTTTTTAAAAAACATAAAAAAAACGTTTTCCGGTCCTTGGTATGTACAGACCCCTTAACAAAAACATTTCGATGTTTTCTTTTAAAGGGGTCTGTACACGGTCAACCATTACTCATCAAGCGCTATGGTAGTTTTTGTGAAAATGTGCTTGTACATATGTGTGATATCGACAATGCTGGATGGAAAATCAAAAAATTTAGATATGAGTGAATTCGCCGGCATGACAAGCATTTTGACCGTGTACAGACCCCTTAAAAGGTGTAGAAAAAAAATTAAATTAAATTTTTTTTTTCAGATATGGTGTAACATCCGGCTGCCCGCTGGTAGTGAGCTAATATATCAGTGCCAGGGTGGCAAGTTGGATTTCCGCAAGAGATTTTGATCTACTGCATGCAAGTGTAGAGCTTCGGGGGATTAGCATAGGGAAAAATGTAGAAGTTTAAAACTTAAAACACATACATACATAGTTTTTATTCATTCTTACATGCGAAAATAGCTTTTTTTATGGAGAAAAATGTTGCATATGTAAGCAAGGTTTTTTTTCCTTTTCAACATATTCTACGTATTCCTCTAAGATGTGCTTAATTGTAAAAACGCCATTAGTTAAAAAAATGTTTTTTTAAAATGTAAAATTCGTAAGACGTAAGTAAATGTCGATATATGGGCGTATATTTCGAGATATGTATATATCGATTACATTTTTTAAATATCGATATTTTGATAATCGATATTTTTTGCCCATTCCTATAAAAAAAAATATATAAATTTGCAGCTCTAATTTTAAAATTAATTTATATTTAAAAACTTACAAAATTTTCAACACAAAAATATGGGGTTTCTAACAGTTTTAAAGAAAATGAGACAAAAAGAAAAGGAAATGCGTATACTACTTTTGTAAGAAAATATCCAAGATATAATTTTTTTCTGTTCAAATGATTCATTAATTACGTTTATGTTTTGCAGAGGATTGGACAATGCCGGCAAAACTACAATACTTAAAAGATTTAACGGTGAACCCATTGACTCGATATCACCTACACTTGGCTTTAATATTAAAACCCTGGAACATAATGGTTACACCCTTAACATGTGGGATGTCGGAGGTCAACGTTCATTACGTTCATATTGGCGTAATTACTTTGAGTGCACCGATGGTTTAGTGTGGGTGGTCGACTGCGCTGATCGTATGCGTTTAGAGACATGCAAACAAGAATTGGAAATATTATTACAAGAAGAAAGACTGGCTGGAGCGACCTTGCTTGTGTTAGCAAACAAACAGGATTTACCAGGCGCATTAACAGCAAATGAAATTAAAGAGGTTATAGAACATAATATTAATACAAAATTCATTAAAGAAAAATCAAATTTCATAATTTTCCAGATTCTTCAACTAGACAACATTACCACACATCATTGGTTAGTAGTTGGCGTTAGTGCAGTAACTGGCGAAAAGCTTTTAAGTGCTGTTGATTGGCTAATAGCTGATATAGCTAAGCGCATATTTACGTTGGATTAAAATGCGTTAAACCTTAAAAAAACTTTTATTAACATTTCCATTTTCAATTACATATTTTTATTGAAAAAATTGATTTTTTATAAATTCTTATATTAATTCGAATGTGTATTTTAAGTCAAACTACATTTTTAAAAAGCTTTTATACTTTAACTAGCTGACCCGGTCCGCGTTGCTGGCCCTAAGCAAACATTAGTGTTGTATTACCAGACGATTTAAATTGATCTTTAAACGAAATTTACGGCCTTTAAATAAAAATCCATGAAATACCTATCATAAAGTTTTTTTAGAGAATAACTTAGATATGGTGTAGATATGGGTTCAATGAAAAAAGAAACACATATGTTTAAGGCAAATTGGAAATTATATTTATTGATTACTTCATCTTAAGGCTAGCGGAGCCGGGTCCGCTAGTAATATTATAAATTAAAATGTTGTTCATATGTTTGATTTACATTTGATTTGAAAATACATATGGTTGTATGTATGTATATATATGCTGTGAATCTTACGAAAAAAGTGAGCGTAAAAGTGGGCGGGGCAACATTTTCTTTCCGCAAAACCTAAGTTAGACCATGGCGATAATTTTAAAGAAAAAATCGTCCAAATCGGTCAAGCCGTTCTCTAGTTATGCGCTTAATAAAAAAAGTGGGCGTAAAAGTAGGCGTGGTAAATTTTTCTTTCGATGAAAACTTGAAGTTGATTAATACGAACATTTGAAAGAAAAATTAGTCAACTCGATGGAGCCGTTTTCTGATTTTAGGTAAATCGAAAAAAGTGGGCGTAAAAGTGGGCGGGGCAAAATTTTCTTTCCGTAAAAAGTTGGACCATGGCGATCATTTTAAAGAAAAAATCGTTCAAATCGGTCAAGCCGTTCTCAAGTTATGGATTTTGCAACGCCCCTCCGCCCCCAGACCGAAAATCAGAAATCAGACTTCACAGTGTCACCCGCCTGAAAATTCTGAAGATTCTCTGAAAATTTCATCAAAATCGGCCCAGCCGTTTTGGAGTCCATACGTTACATACATACATACACACATCCTATTTTATATATATAGATTAAAATGTTGTTCATATACATATGTTTGATTTACATTTGATTTGAAAATACATATGGTTGTATGTATGTATATATATGCTGTGAATCTTACGAAAAAAGTGAGCGTAAAAGTGGGCGGGGCAACATTTTCTTTCCGCAAAACCTAAGTTAGACCATGGCGATAATTTTAAAGAAAAAATCGTCCAAATCGGTCAAGCCGTTCTCTAGTTATGCGCTTAATAAAAAAAGTGGGCGTAAAAGTAGGCGTGGTAAATTTTTCTTTCGATGAAAACTTGAAGTTGATTAATACGAACATTTGAAAGAAAAATTAGTCAACTCGATGGAGCCGTTTTCTGATTTTAGGTAAATCGAAAAAAGTGGGCGTAAAAGTGGGCGGGGCAAAATTTTCTTTCCGTAAAAAGTTGGACCATGGCGATCATTTTAAAGAAAAAATCGTTCAAATCGGTCAAGCCGTTCTCAAGTTATGGATTTTGCAACGCCCCTCCGCCCCCAGACCGAAAATCAGAAATCAGACTTCACAGTGTCACCCGCCTGAAAATTCTGAAGATTCTCTGAAAATTTCATCAAAATCGGCCCAGCCGTTTTGGAGTCCATACGTTACATACATACATACACACATCCTATTTTATATATATAGATAGTCTTATTCAAGACGAATTCATTTTTCAGCGTATTCGCCTTGGTCTTATTCCTTCAATATTTTCCGGGAATATTGTGATATGATAGTGTATAGAAAATATTCCTGGAAAATATTAAAGGAATAAGCCAAAGTATTAAAGATTTTTTTAAATTTTTATTTGACTTACTCCGTTTTTAGAAAATGAAAACCAAATTTTGTGTGGGGAACTATATTGAAAACAAACTAATTTTTGATTTTATTGTTGTTTTCAATATAATTTCTCACACGAAGTTTTGTTTTCATTTTCTAAAAACAGAATACACATTCGAATTAATATAAAATTTATAATAAAAATGAAACTCAACATGAGAACTAAAATTCCCAGATTTTTTTGTTTTTTAAATAATGCTTTTTATTTTTCTACCAAGTATAACTTATACAAACGTTCCCATTCTGCTCGTTCAAATTTTGGTTTTAAATTTACCTTTACAATTTCCTTAAACCCTTCCGCTAAAGTAGGAATGGTGTATTTTTTCTTCATCATATTAAAAATCATATTATTAATTTTGGAATGCTTGCTATCCGTTAGTTGTCGAAATGCTATATTATGTTTAACTTGAGCCACAGAGACATTCATCATGAAACAGCGACAGCAGATTTTATGTTCCTTTGCAAGTTCAATAAATTTTTTGCGCGATTCAATATCAACATTTGTATTATCTACAACGCATGATTTATTGGATGCTAAAGATTTTTCACAACTTTTTAAACATGCTTGTATACTACCTAATGTGTCAGCATTTGCTACAGTGTACCCCAAAGGCTCTAAGTGAGTATGAGCGAAATGTGATTTTCCTAAAAATAAAAGTTAAAATTTAAAATTAAAAGTTTATACTTTGCAAGATTTTTCTAAATACGCTTAAACATTTTCTTAATATTTCAGCAATAAAACTCGCATTGTGTGAACGCCGAAGATAGTTCAAAGAAGAATATGTGACAAGTTTATCAGTAAGACGTATGTACATCGAATGAATTGGAAAGTACTCCAGTCAAATAAGTATTGTATGTTGAAGTCTTAACTGGGGAACAGAATAGCCGCTGTAGTACAACGTGTCGAATAGCGCTGCAAGCTGTGAAAAGTTAAAAATGGCAGTTTCAATGTAGTGTCAACAGAATACGTACATAGTTTTCGTATTCGTTGCAGTTAAAGTTGAAGCGCAAAATTCGTCAGCTTCAGCTACTAGTACAACTACTTTATTCAGGGGGATACTCTCTATTGCGATGCTGCGAAAGAAAATTGTAGCAAATCTAGAGATTAGTACTCTGATGCGTTTGCGCATTTGTTTTTCTCATCTTTTTATTTTTTTCTTTTCGCAAATCATCATTATTTCTTTTATTTTAACTTTCCAATTTCAATTTTTCCTTATGATTTTTATTACCAGTATTGCTTAATTTCCAAACAATTTTGCGAAAGTGATAGAGAGTACCAAGTTGGCATTTAGTTTTCGCATCGCAATAGAGAGTAGCCCCCTGTTCCAGGCCTTATTCTTTAGTTATAATTAAGAGAAACAATGAAAAAACAGGGAAAGAAATGTTTTTGATTTATTAATTAAGAAAGATAAAAATTTATTAATAAAAGGAAATTTAAAAAATTTTTCTTGACATTTATACTTTCAGTAACTCAATAAAGTTTAGGCACAACATGACTTACAAAAGAGATCTGTCCTTTACATCTGCTTAGAACTTTGCAATGTTTCTGCCACTAGTATAGGGCCTCTGTACAATGACATAAATTTCGCAATATGATTTTCCTTGCGCGTGAAGATTTATAATTTTGTGGACCTCTATGGAAATTTTCTGTCTCATTCTGCTGTTTTCGCAAGAAATACGAGAACAATTTCTTGTACAGGAAAATGAATTAACATATAACAAACTGAAAAATTACCGTTATAAAAGATAAATCCACATGAAAAAGTTTAAGCACGTACTGTTTTTCTTTGTTCTTTAGTTTTCAAAGCGTTGTTTCTTCAAAATGATACAATATGAAATATTTTTGCGATGTGGTGGCTTAAGTGTCGACTGTAGTATCTGTCTTGGAACTTAAATACGGACAGTCGAGTCGGAACAACTTTAAAGGCAGACGCTTAAAGGCCAACAAGACCAATGGTTATCCATTCCTCATCCTATTCCCTTCACCTGTAATCCTTCGCCCCTTTTGTTAATCCCACTTCCCCCCATTTTTAAGGTCAAGGTGGTTGATAGCAGTGCTGAGGACCTGAATAACTAGTTAGTGGTAAAATAAAGTAATCGCGAACAGCTTCGCTCTGGCGCTGATGGCAAAGGTCAGTTGTAATTCTAGCCTGGTCCGTGCAAGCCGTCACTGCGCGAGATGGTCCTTTGTATACGTGCATACTCGTGGGAAAAAAACGGACGTGACAGAAGTTGGTGCAGGGAGTATCACTGACAACTCAACAGGACCGATGTCAGATTCAGACTCTGAACTGCTGGGTATTCATAGGGATATTTCGATAAACACCTAAAATATGTGTGTGAAGATAAATACGTATTTAACTATCAGAGACATCAACCACAATTTATTAACAGCAACTATTTTCAGTTAACATTGCATTTAACAGTGCTACTGTAATAGGACAAAGTGCGTTTAGGAGCATTTTCAGGGAAAAGGAACCGGTTCCACAGAAAAAAAAGTTCTAAGGAGGATTCTAGTAGTGGGATATCTGAAAGTGTCTGTGAAAAGTGTCCTCTTTGGAACCATATTAGTGGTACATATATCTGAAATAATTTTCGAAATTAAGAAAATTGAATTTTAAAAATGGCGATTTTGAAAAATGTTAAAAGTGGACTTTATGGACGTTGGACAATATGGAGAAATGGTGACAGTTACTAATATCGGACCATATAGGAATGGGGGAGAAGGGAGTCCTAAAGTGAATTCTGGTAGTGGGATATCTGCCTTCTCCCCCATTCCTATATGGTCCGATATTAGTAACTATCACCATTTCTCCATATTGTCCAACGTCCATAAAGTCCACTTTTAACATTTTTCAAAATCGCCATTTTTTAAAATTCAATTTTCTTAATTTCCAAAATTATTTCAGATATACCACTAATATGGTTCCAAAGAGGACCCCTTGGAGCACCATTTCTATATAGTGGGTTGCTAGTAACATTCCATATTTTTCCAAAATGGTCACTAATCCTCGCCAGAAATTTTCGCAAAAAACCAACTTTTTCAAGTCTGAATTTCTGAAATTCCAAAATTATTTCAGATATCCCACTACCAGAATTCACTTTAGGACTCCCTTCTCCCCCATTCCTATATGGTCCGATATTAGTAACTATCACCATTTCTCCATATTGTCCAACGTCCATAAAGTCCACTTTTAACATTTTTCAAAATCGCCATTTTTTAAAATTCAATTTTCTTAATTTCCAAAATTATTTCAGATATACCACTAATATGGTTCCAAAGAGGACCCCTTGGAGCACCATTTCTATATAGTGGGTTGCTAGTAACATTCCATATTTTTCCAAAATGGTCACTAATCCTCGCCAGAAATTTTCGTAAAAAACCAACTTTTTCAAGTCTGAATTTCTGAAATTCCAAAATTATTTCAGATATCCCACTACTAGAATCCTCCTTAGAACTTTGTTCTTCTGTGGAACCGGTTCCTTTTCCCTGAAAATGCTCCTAAACGCACTTTGTCCTATTACAGTAGCACTGTTAAATGCAATGTTAACTGAAAATAGTTGCTGTTAATAAATTGTGGTTGATGTCTCTGCTAGTTAAATACGTATTTATCTTCACACACATATTTTAGGTGTTTATCGAAAAATCCCCAACCATAAAAACACTCAAGGACATATAAATGAAGATGTTCAATAAAAAAAAAAAAAATAATTCCGTCCAACTATTATCAACTAGCAATTGAAAGATGCATCATTAAATCCAATCTTAAAGCATTTTAGAATGTGTGAAGGTACGCAATTCAAATATTAGGTAGTTCCAACAGTGGTATTATATTTTATTTTTAAAAATCTTTTAATTTCTGAAAAAAAAACTTTTACTAATCGTCAAAGAAACTAACTTTGCATGTGTTCTGTTTCTATTTATTAAAAAAATTTAACATACAGGTGTGTTCTAGGTTTCGACATGTATTGGGTTCCGCATAATTAATAAATTGGTTTTCTCAAGTCTGAATGTTTTGTGTATTCAAAGTTTTGGTTTGAAAAAAAAAAAAAAATAAGTCAAAAATTTGAAAATCAGGTTTTTATCAGCTGTTAAAAAAAATTATATTTTGTTTTGTTGATTGTACATGATTATTTCTAAAAACTAAAATTTGTACATAAAAATGACAGGAGCTTTTGCTTTTTTAAGCAAGTGATGTTCAATAAAAACAACTTGAAATTTGTGTGAAAATATACATATGTATGTATATTTAAATTGTATTCTAGGTCCAGAACGAAACCTTGGGAAACAGCAGCATGAAGGGGAAGTCTTACAGAAACAACATTATTAGCAACCCAAATTGAGATCTACCAGTTAAAAAGGACATAAGAAACCTGCAAACAGTCCTAGTAAACTAGAACTCGCTCGAGAGTTTAAGCTTTGAAAAATTTATTGAATTAAATACCTTAGCTAGGTCCAAAGAATTAACACACTTTATTTTTACTCACTAATATTTCCTCTTATGGAGTCAGAGACTAAATAGATGGCAGGTACAAACGAATTATTAATTGTAAAATGTTTTAATAGTAAACGCGAGAAATATTATGTGATTAAGAATAAACAGTGCGATTGCTTCCGATTACGATTATAATAATCCTGCAAGCCCTACATTAAATACTTACCAGATCCAGGCAATCCCATCATAATAATTATTTCACATTCATCTAAAGAAATTTTTGCATCTTTTGGTTCAAGTAATGGCAAATCTTTGATGTCTTTTGTCGGCTCAAATTCAAGACTAATCCATTCTTCTGGTTTCAAATTCAAAAAATGCTCTTCTGGCGTATAAAAGGGCACGCGAAGATTTTTGGCATATAGTCTATCGGCTAATGAATGATCTTTCCGTCGTTTATTAACACCCTTACCAACTTCAGGTCGACCAGCTGCATCACCCACATAAAAGCTTTGATCACGCTTTATTTCAATATTTTGATTTTTTTCCTTTTCCAAATGTTCCCACATACCGGGTAAAGGCTTACGATAGTAACCATCAGATGTTGCAATAAATACTTGCACAGGAGCTTCTATTTTTGCAATTATTTGTTTTACTTTAAATTTAAATTCGTCAATATTAACTTTACCCGTTCCTATGCCACCTTGATTGGTAAAAAAACATATTTTAAAACCATCCTCATGTAAAGATTTCAGCTTTTTTGGTATTTCTGGATAATTTAACATCCAATCATCGGTTGTTTTGGGAAACACATTACCAGATTTAGTTTTAATTATAGTACCATCAATATCATATGAAGCTATTTTTGATGATGCCTTAACACCATTGCTCGTAAAGATTAACATTTTGCCATTTTCAACTGAATCCCAAAAATCTGCACTAGACTCTTTAATTTCTTTTTCAGGTTCCTGAGATTTTTCGGGTGCCGGCTTGAATACAACTTCAAATGGATGTCTTCCATACACAATTTCCAAAACATCACCATGTTGCAGTTGACATTCTGTGTTTTGTAAAGCCATTAAACCATTAACACCGCAAGGATTTAAACCTAAAACTTTTAACTTTATATTGGCGTCGTCAAGATCCACTTCTAGTTGCAGCTGTTTTTTTGAGCACTTTGTATCTCTTATACCAGATTCTTTATTCCTTCCCACTATATTTAAACCGCTTTGAATATGTATAACTTGATGTTCAGGTTTTAAAGGCTTTAATTGACAAGCACGTCTCATGATTTTGGTTTTTTAACGAACCGATTATAATGTGTGCGAATTGAATACTAGATAGCATCCCAGCTAGCATTTTGTATCATAGTCGAATCTTTTAGGAATCAGCTTCAAGAGCAAAATAACCGCATTTTTCGATCAGACATGAGACTCTCGTTGTGAGAAAATGGCTCCCTACCTGATTTCTTTTTGATCCTACGAATGAATCGTAGTTGATTCCTTTTTTAAGCGTTCAGTTTTTATCCATCAAAAAAGATCTGAAACGACTCATGTTTATTTACATAAAAAACTAGTTTGTGTACAAACTTTCACAACTCGACCAAGGCGAATTCAACTACAGGTGGAGTCGAAACTACAACAATCCAAAAACAACGGTTTTTTGCATTGCATTGTTACACTAGATTCAGACCGTGATTTAAAAATCATGTCTTTTTTTTAATTCCTTTTGAAAGTTGCTTCCAAAAACACAACAGATTCAAACGAAGATTTTTTCCCCATGATTTAAGGATTGATTTTTTCCCCCATTATCGCTGATTCTTCTTTACTTGCTTATTTATAAAAACAAACAATTGAAATGCGCTCAATGTTTTGTATTGAAAATAGATGTTGCCACATTGAAATAAAAAATAAAATGAAGCAACATAACAAAAATACGAATGTGTGCAAAGAAAAATATAAAAAAAGACACAGAGAACAGAGAACGGGTTTTTTTCTCTACCCCGCTTGCTTCTCTACACCGTTCGCCAACAAACACCAAAAATCATGTCTTAAAAATCAAGGAAAAAATCACCGTCTGAACCGCGTGTTAGTGTTTACGGTCCAAAATGTCAATCATTCCTAACAAAACACTAACAAATCAAAACAAATTGGCTCGAACTGTCAAAATCAGATGGCGTTTCAACACCACCTGTAGTTGAATTCGCCTTGAACTCGACCACCGAAAAAAATAACCATATGTTGGCTTGACCCCACATTCTAGTGGATTCTAATTGGTATAATCAATGTATGACAGAAATCTGAACGAAGTCTTTAAGAATGAAGTCAGACATTTGCAAGAAATGTCTGATTCAGACAACGTCAGAGTCAAGGCGAATTCGCCTTGGTTAGAGTATTTTGTTGGGTGGGTAATAAATATTGAAATAAATAGGTGCGTTCGAGTACTTTTAGAGTAAAATGCAGTTAATGAGTTATTCTGAGTAAACTGAAGAATTACTCTCTAAAAAAGCAGTTGCTAAAAAAGTACACGAACGGATTTGTAAAAATTCGTAAAATATTGTTACGTTTTTACTTTATAAAACGCGTTGAGGTTTATTCCCTTTATAATAAACCGTTGAGTTCTTTTAATTGCAAATAAAAATAAATACACACGCGAATTCAACTTAACAAACTTTATTGAAATTAATTATAATGTTCACATATTTTAACCACTATTGTAAGTATCGATTTGAACCGTTTAATGTCTCCAATCAAACTAAACTAAACTTTTATGAGTTAGCCTGTATTTATAGTTCAAAACTATTCCTAGTTGATTCAAGAATCGTCTAGTAGTTTCTAGAAAATTATGTTCGAATTATTTTAAATCTAAAGTCTACAATTACAATTGCTAGAAAATTTAGTTACAGTGGCGTTCATAAAAATAGTAACTTATATGACATAAAACTATAATTAACAAGATAACTTATAACTAAAACCATAAATAATTCTTAGACAAATCTAATTTCGTAACAATATATAGCTGTGGTGCGATTCACTAACTATTAACCATCCGACAATCGTAATTTTTGTCGACATATATATTCGCTTGCAGTAACGATAGGTGATTCTGTAATTTATTTTTAACGATTACAAGCAGATGTAGTTTTTGTAACATCTCTGTCTAAAAAATGTTAAAATAAACGAAAAGCACAAAAGAGAATAAGGAAAAAACCAATAAAATTGTGTAAAATTGTCACATTGCGACGGGAAACTTTCCCCCCTATTAAAATCAATAATCAAATAATACCTCAACACTCGCATGTAAAATACCTCGGTATACATCTATGTATATCGGTGTTTAACGTAAAATGGCATATTGCAGCCAAATTAACTCAAATGGAACTAAAAGCAATTCAAATTAATTGGCTTATTGGAAAAATTTCTGTTCTTAGTCTTGATTGCGACCTTTTACTTTACAACTCTATCTTAAAGCCAATTTGTTGCTACGGTATTCAGTTATAGGGCACTACCTCGGCTTCTAATATCAAAGGCGCCAAAATAAACTTCTTCGAATAATCACAGCAGCTCCCTGGTATGTTGAAAACTCAAATATACACAAGGATGTCAATATTCCATTAGTAAAAACTATGATTACAAAATAAGATTTAGGCTGGAACTGCGCCTAAATCCACTAGCTCGAAATATTTTAAATTATGGGGGTCACAGACGCTTGAGGAGAAGATATAAACACATACAAATGTGAACAGAAACCGCGATGACGAAATTTTTTGTCTGGCACTGTCAGGACATGAAGAAAATATTAGGATAAGATTTGATTAATTATTGTTTGTTCATATTTCATATATGAAGATTCAATAAATAAATACTGAAAGCAAAAAAAAAAAAATGTTTGCTCAAGAACGAAACGTTGGCAGAATTAGCGACGCACAATTTTTTATGTTCTTCGATGTGGGGAAAACGTATGTCACTATAACATACCGTTTACATTTGACAGTACTGACAAGACAGTAAGAAAATACATATTAGTTGCCAAAAGCACTACTTGCTGTTTTTTGTGAACATAGATAACCCTTAAGTAAAATATACAAAACAAAAGCATAATTTTTAATTTTCTTTTAATTGTTGATTTTTTTTTGTTTATTGTAAATCTATAATATAAATAAAAAATTTTAAATTATTTATATTTTTATAAGTACAAGAAATACATTTTTAATACCATATAAATCACTTGGTACTTTTCCTGCAAAGCGGTCACCATTTGAACATTTTAGATTCCCATCACTGTTTGAGTTGTTTTATGTATACTAATGTTTTTTTGTTTATGTTTTTGAAAAACAGATGACACGTTCTTACATGTTCTATAAGTGCACAAACGAGCTTACAGTACGTTACAGTACGTTACATTGCATTTCATTACATTTACGGTCGGCT
The DNA here is from genome assembly GCA_943735925.1 of Pollenia amentaria. NCBI lineage: Eukaryota > Metazoa > Arthropoda > Insecta > Diptera > Polleniidae > Pollenia > Pollenia amentaria. The sequence continues at coordinate 218,784,004 of OX031006.1, read as the reverse complement.
AAAGCGGCCTTAATGCTACCTCGTCTGTGGGCAGCATTAGAATCGCGAGAAAATCATCAAATTGTCAACCAGTGCTCACAGTCGACAATATAAATAAATAAATAAATATTAAGATTATTTTTAATAAATAAAAATTATACATACATATTTCTTTTACCTTGTTTCTTCCGCTACAAAATTTTTCCATGGCATCCTTAGAACCTTTCGTTTTAAGAATTAAACCTGCCATGGATGTATTTTTAAAAAATGCAACAAGGCAAAATCTAAAAATCCTCGAATCCGAATTGTCTCAATTCAATTGGATTCATATGAGTATATTCAATATACAAATTCTCGTGCCTTTAGTTTTAAAATTGGAAGAGCTCAGCAAGTAAGTCAAACTTAAGGATTTAAAACAATTATACAAACGGAATTAATGTAATTTGTTTTAAGTGATAATCAGGATCTACGTACCGAATGTTTAGAGTGCATTACATTGGTCACTTCAAAGGTATATTTGAAAGAACTGACAGCCTTAAGAACTATGCTTGTAGTGGCTCTTAAACAAGTGCGTGAATGTGATAAAGCTTGTACAAGGCCAAATTTAAGTGAAGAAATAAAATTAGCTACAGTAAAATGTATTACAGAGTGCTTTAGGCGTTCAACATCAGATGTATTAGAACAGTTTTACACTAAGGATTCAGCCGTTATACTGGGACAAATTTTGTTGACCTTAGTAGAATTAATTGAAAAAGAGAAATATAAAAAAGTGGTGTAAGTGTAAAGATATATTTTAACACAATTACAGTGAAATGATAACTAATATATATTTAGATTATGTTCTTTGGAATGTTTAATGATTGTGTTTTATGTTCACAATGAAGCTGACCATATGGATGTTGTTTTGCGCAATCAAGTTGCAAATACAATATTTATTTTTCTACCGAAAATTGTTACAGTTTTGTATCAAATCTCGATAGCAGATGATACAGTAGGAGATACCATAAAAATTGTAAGTTTTTCGAGAAACTACAAAAACGTTTATTTTTTTTAATTATCTCTTTTTAGTGTTCAATCAAAGCTTTGGGTCGTATACTGTGCGTTATTTATCAGGAAACTTCCGAAAACATAATACATGCAAAATATGATTTGGGGGCTTTTAAGAGGCTTTTAAGTGAAAGTATAATGCATATCAATGATAATAATGATAACGATTTATTAGCCATTAAGAAGAATCGAGAACAGTTGGAGCAACGCATGAAAAAATTACAAGAAGATGGACGCACCCAAGAATGGATAAAAGCATCTTCTAAAAAGTTACGTATTATTTTTACACAAACAAGTAAATTGAGATCACACAGTTCAACAAAAATACGGAAAGAATATGCAGAAATGTGTTGTCTTCTGATGAAAACTTGCTCTCACAATTTAAGGGAGAATTTCGTCTTTATGTTGGAAACTGTTGTCGCTCTAACAGAAGATGAAGACCTACATATACGGAATATTTGTTGCAAATGTATTAATCAATTACAAAACAATCACTCCAATGAAGGATTATTGGATGAAAATTCAGAATTACTGCTTGAGGAACATCTAACAAAACTACCACGTATTATAGCACGCTGTGATGACGCGGAACAATATTGCGAATTGAAATTTCTTAAAGGATTTCTTAAATCATTAAGTCCCGGAAAATTGCAATTACTACTTTCTGTGCCTCAAAATTTGGAAATGTTTTGTATGTGTTTATTGTCGGCCTTGGACTTGCAGGCGACCTCCGATTTACTAATTGAAGAATATTCTTTACGTGAAATGGATGTGGAGAGTGATTATTTGGAAAGTAACAAATTACATTGGCGTAAATTTAAAAATTTATATTCTGAACGAAGTGTTAAGTGTATAAATGAAATTTGTAGCATTTTAGGTAAAATTCCTATCTTAAATCATGTTATAGTCGATTATCTTATAGAAATGTTAGAGCAGCAAAATGAGGCCATGAATGAAATTCTTTTAATGTTATTGTGGCTGGTAACAGCTAAGGAAATAAATAATCAATTTCACTGTAAGGATTTAAATTTAGTCAAGCAATTACTTGATGAATTACTGAATGATAAGCATTGGTATTTAGCTTTAGAACCAGATAAAATTACTCAGCTAAAAGTTAATAGGGTAATTATTTTGTTATATAATTTTATATAAGCGTATAACAATAATTTATTTATTTCTTAGCATTCGGATTGGTTCGTTGATCGTACACCAGGACTTTATGAATCCGCTGTAGAAATACGAACACAAGATTGTGATTCCGATGATGAAGCAGAAGGTAAGTTATTAAAAAAATCAAAGTTAAGAAATCAAGTTATTCGCAAACATTCGTGGTAGGAGTACCTTCTAGATTTCAAAATTAAATTTATTTAAAAATCTTTTATGGTTTAAATCAAAAGTAATCAGTAAAATTAAAATTAATGGGTGATGACACATTTTGATCGCTTTTGTTGTAGTAATTCTACACCATTTTTTATTGAAACAAAAAATTTAAAATATCAATTTGATATTGAGAAGAAAAAGATTATGGTTTTTTCTTTGTATGTATTTATTCCCGTATGTCATTATATGTTATCAGTAGATTTAATAACAATCGGCCTAACGTCGGCAAAGCGTTTTTTAAGGTGTTCGAAACGTTGGCAAAACGTTGCAAGGTCTAGTTTCAGAGTGTTCTACCAATACTCAAATACATAATAACCTTATGATGGTGTTGCACAATTGTTTCTACAACGTTGGCAAACACTATGAAAACCACAATTTAAGTTCTGTCCCAATAAATTTTTTTGTTCCGTATAACATATTCCTAATGCTTCAAAATCAAAGTGTTCTCCTAAAGAACAAATTAATAAAAAAAATATTTACACCAATTGCATGTTTGGTACAATTTATAAAATTTCGGAGTATATTACTTTTATTTTACTTATTATTATTATTAAAAACGTTTAAAATTTACAGTATTTGTAATTCTTGTTAGAAGGTTTTAACATTAAAAAATTAATTAAACGAAATATCAAAAGTTATTTTCGGAAAAACAAAATTTATTATTATTAAGATTTATAATGGGCTCAATTCCCAGTTTATATTTTTGATAAAAACACAATTAAAAGTTGTTTGTGGAGTATTATCAATTCCACATTTATCTGCTAATGTAGAAAGAGTCTTTTCATATCAAAAATAAAAGCTAAAAGAAGAAATAGGCTGTGTTTCTACAGTTTCCAACCAGATACATACAAGCAAAAGATTCGACACATTCTACAAATTCTTGTTGCCATAATTTTAAAAATCAAATTATTTTTTATCCACAAATATAGTATTGATCTCAATTGTAAACCGTTTTGCACATTCAAATATTTAAAAATTTATAAAATAGATAAAAATATTAGCGGAATTCACCGTTGATAGTAACGTCCCTTGTAGACCTTGTTAATCTTATAATTTTAGTAAAAATACTAACATTTACAACTCTGCAACAACAAAATGTATTAGACTAAAATATACTACGCTTTGGTTGAAAAATCCCACAAAAAGCAGTAGTAAACAAAGTGTGTGAATTTACCAGAATAAAACAGTTGAAGAAACTTTATCTGTCTCTTTCTCTCACTCAGCAAATTCATTAATTTACAATGCATAGGAAAAAGATACTCACGCTTTGAAGTATAAAATCGTATTAAATATAAAAGAGTTGTACACTTAATATAAAGGGTGAATACCGCTATTTATATTTTAGTTTTTTATATTCTTTAACGTACAAATGAATCTTTTGTACGATGTTTTGTAAGTTTTATTTAAATATGTAAAAACTCTTAGCTTTTAATAAAAATATATAAATAAACGTGTTAGTAAATTGTTATGCAAGAAGTTTTTGTTGCTAAAATAAAAACTAAAAAAGAAATTGAAAATTCTCATTTTGCATCTCTGAGCTACAAAATTCCGTTTCTTCTTGTTATATGCTGGATCAATTGCTTTAAAGAATGTATTAGATGCTGAAAAGTACAAACAATTTTTTATTTTATTAACTTCTCGTCGTATTTTGTCGTCAACTAAGTTAGCCATATTTAAATCGAAATATGTTCTTGTAAAAAATAAAAAAAAAAATTTGGAAAAAAATTATAGGCACACTTGAATCGAAAACACTATTTTCTTTTGTTGACATTAATGGCTATAATTTTACAACTATTGCTCCTGTTAACATATATTTATTAAGGCAGGGTTTGTGAGGTCTCAGTTAAACTAGGTTTAGTTAATCTGAAAAAAGATTTTTGCAGCCATTACCAATTTTGTATACAAACTGCCTGTTCAACGATTTCGAACGTTAACGTTCGCATAGGAAATTACATATAAAAGAAAAACAAAAAATTGTCTTTTGTTTTAAAAGTAATTTTCTATGCTAACGTTAACGTTCAAAATCGATGAACAGGCTGAAAATTTTGACGGAACAGCCTAGTTTTGCTTAAAATATTGGTATTTCATGAAATAAAAAAATCACATTTCGCCGGAAAAGCCCGAGTTTCAGAGTACGTTAAAATTAGTTTACACTTAATCCACATCTCAAAACCCCGGCCTAAGTAATGAAAATATTATGGTTATATCAAAAATTTTCAGTAGAAAACTTTCTTGTATATAGAAATGTAATAATATTCACATAAAATGCATTATATTTAACATAATGCTTGAAATAAATTCAGAAAGTTTAAACATGGCAGATGTTAAGAGTATTCTTATCAAATGTCAAAATGAAACAGTTGCGATAATCTTTTACATAACTAACTATATATACATTCACCCTTATCGCGGTTGGCGTAGGCGTATTTAGGCGTATGTCGCATTTGTTGTCGTATTTAAAATTGAATGGTATCGTGAAAACTTTTCGCCTACGCCTACGACTCTCTATTTTTTGTAAGAGATTCGCTTTGTAACAGATTACTCAATTTTTTTAATGAAACACCCTGTTATGAAAATGTCAACAAATCACTCATATTTTGTATTAATTTTATTTAATCCTTTATTATACCCTTTTGCCAAGTAAGGCTTTTTTTCCATTATCTCCACCAACTTGGAAAATTGTGCGGGTGTGGTAATTTTTATGCTAAAATATAAAAAAATAGAAAAAAAAACAAAAAGCTTTAAAGCTGCTTTTTATATAACTTACGATTTGGTTGACTCCATTTTTAAATAATTTTTATCAAAAAATAAACTCTGTCGTGAGCAAAAAACTTAACGACAGTTTTTAGCGCTTTTGACAGGCAAATACGCCATCTGCGATACCGTTTTTGTAGTAGAATTATATTCAGTGTCGTATTCGCTGGCGTTTTTGCCAACCGCGATGCGATTTTCTAAAAACGCCTAAAAAACGCCAAAAAACGACACAAAATTGCCAACCACGATAAGGGTGATTAAGGCATGTTCTGAAAATCACTTTTTCGTAAAGTGATTTGAAATCACTAAAAAGGTGATCTGTGCACAAAAATTTTTAATACCTCGTGATTTAAAACCGGTCAGCTTTCAGCATGACGATTTCAAATCACTTAACATTTAATTTGGCATTTTTCTTTGAAATCTTTAAAAAAAATTATTACACACTTTAAATGATTTGTTCTTTACTTGTATTTGCAATCACATTAATCATTTTACACGGAAGAACCTTAAAATTTACAAATTTAGGAAGACGCTGTATCTTTTGCAAAACCGTTCGTGATTTAAAATCACCGTTGTTTGCGTGCAAGGCGGAAAAAAGGAAATAAAAAGACAATTTAATATTTTGTTTTATTTTAAAAAGATTTTCTTTATTTACCTTAAATTTTCGGTAGTGAACGGTTTGGTAGTTATGTCAATAACTAACTTGATATACAAAAAAACTTGAAGATGGCGAAAACAATGTTTAATTAACCGTTAACGGTATTTTTACTATAAAAATTACTCTGAAAGAATAAAGTTGCTATAAAGAGTAGCAAACCTTAACCCTTAGCCGAAATACCAACTATTATTACAAGCTAATTTAAACATAGCAAGAATGCAGGTTATTGCAAAAAAAAAAAAAAATCAACGTAAACAAATTTATATAAATATATTTAAAATTGAAAAACAATAATTCAATAATTAAGCCTCGTACAAAATGCTAGCAACAATTTTGTTTTTTTTTTATCTTATTTCTTCCAAAAGTATTTCATATATTTTCCTTTCATTTTTCGAACAAAAATGTAACTAAAGTTTTTTTTTAAAAGTTTAGTCTACTTCTACTTCAGCAACAATTTGTATGAAAATGTATATGACGTTTATATTAATTTTATTTAGTTTTGAATGAAAATTTAAACAAAATGTTTTAAAAAATAATAATAAATTCTTAAAATTGTTGTGGGCATAATTTGCAAACGGTTTCTTAACTGAAAATGTGTGTGGTTACGAAAAAATTGTTGCTTTCTTATGAACACCAGCGAAAATGTTGCTGCCTATTGTTAACGAGGCTTAAATTGCCTATTCTTAGAAATAAAATTAAAAAAAAAACAATATTAATTAGTAATTAATTCATTTATTAATGATGTGCTAATAATCCCAATTTTTGAATGAAAATACTGAAATTTATTGTTGTGGGAAAGCTAGTTTCTATGCGCATTTCGCTGGTTGCTTAGGCCAGCTCGTCAGGAAACTTTTTCCAAATACTTTAGAAAAGCTAAAAATATTATACAAGTAAGACCATAAAGTGAATAAGAATTTTAAAACACTCAGCTCTTAAATGTAACAATATCAAAGCTTCAACAAAGTCACAACAATAAACCGTCAATTTTTTCTTTCTTACATTCCCCTACAATTGGCTGGGTTTTTTCCAACACGAATTGTAGTTGTAAGAGGATAGAAAGAAAAAAACAAAATTAAAAAAAAAACAAGTTGCTTAAATAAAGCAGCTTGCCATTTTAGTTTTTTTATTTGCCGGGCACATGCAAATTTTATTTAAGCAACTTGTTTTTTTTAATTTTGTTTTTTTCTTTCTATCCTCTTACAACTACAATTCGTGTTGGAAAAAACCCAGCCAATTGTAGGGGAATGTAAGAAAGAAAAAATTGACGGTTTATTGTTGTGACTTTGTTGAAGCTTTGATATTGTTACATTTAAGAGCTGAGTGTTTTAAAATTCTTATTCACTTTATGGTCTTACTTGTATAATATTTTTAGCTTTTCTAAAGTATTTGGAAAAAGTTTCCTGACGAGCTGGCCTAAGCAACCAGCGAAATGCGCATAGAAACTAGCTTTCCCACAACAATAAATTTCAGTATTTTCATTCAAAAATTGGGATTATTAGCACATCATTAATAAATGAATTAATTAATAAAATATTTCATTCCCGAAAATAATTTTTGATAATAAATTTGCTTGTGCCCGGCAAATAAAAAAACTGAAATGGCAAGCTGCTTTATTTAAGCAACTTGTTTTTTTTAATTTTGTTTTTTTCTTTCTATCCTCTTACAACTACAATTCGTGTTGGAAAAAACCCAGCCAATTGTAGGGGAATGTAAGAAAGAAAAAATTGACGGTTTATTGTTGTGACTTTGTTGAAGCTTTGATATTGTTACATTTAAGAGCTGAGTGTTTTAAAATTCTTATTCACTTTATGGTCTTACTTGTATAATATTTTTAGCTTTTCTAAAGTATTTGGAAAAAGTTTCCTGACGAGCTGGCCTAAGCAACCAGCGAAATGCGCATAGAAACTAGCTTTCCCACAACAATAAATTTCAGTATTTTCATTCAAAAATTGGGATTATTAGCACATCATTAATAAATGAATTAATTAATAAAATATTTCATTCCCGAAAATAATTTTTGATAATAAATTTGCATGTGCCCGGCAAATAAAAAAACTGAAATGGCAAGCTGCTTTATTTAAGCAACTTGTTTTTTTTAATTTTGTTTTTTTCTTTCTATCCTCTTACAACTACAATTCGTGTTGGAAAAAACCCAGCCAATTGTAGGGGAATGTAAGAAAGAAAAAATTGACGGTTTATTGTTGATATTGTTACATTTAAGAGCTGAGTGTTTTAAAATTCTTATTCACTTTATGGTCTTACTTGTATAATATTTTTAGCTTTTCTAAAGTATTTGGAAAAAGTTTCCTGACGAGCTGGCCTAAGCAACCAGCGAAATGCGCATAGAAACTAGCTTTCCCACAACAATAAATTTCAGTATTTTCATTCAAAAATTGGGATTATTAGCACATCATTAATAAATGAATTAATTAATAAAATATTTCATTCCCGAAAATAATTTTTGATAATAAATTTGCTTGTGCCCGGCAAATAAAAAAACTGAAATGGCAAGCTGCTTTATTTAAGCAACTTGTTTTTTTTAATTTTGTTTTTTTCTTTCTATCCTCTTACAACTACAATTCGTGTTGGAAAAAACCCAGCCAATTGTAGGGGAATGTAAGAAAGAAAAAATTGACGGTTTATTGTTGTGACTTTGTTGAAGCTTTGATATTGTTACATTTAAGAGCTGAGTGTTTTAAAATTCTTATTCACTTTATGGTCTTACTTGTATAATATTTTTAGCTTTTCTAAAGTATTTGGAAAAAGTTTCCTGACGAGCTGGCCTAAGCAACCAGCGAAATGCGCATAGAAACTAGCTTTCCCACAACAATAAATTTCAGTATTTTCATTCAAAAATTGGGATTATTAGCACATCATTAATAAATGAATTAATTAATAAAATATTTCATTCCCGAAAATAATTTTTGATAATAAATTTGCATGTGCCCGGCAAATAAAAAAACTGAAATGGCAAGCTGCTTTATTTAAGCAACTTGTTTTTTTTAATTTTGTTTTTTTCTTTCTATCCTCTTACAACTACAATTCGTGTTGGAAAAAACCCAGCCAATTGTAGGGGAATGTAAGAAAGAAAAAATTGACGGTTTATTGTTGTGACTTTGTTGAAGCTTTGATATTGTTACATTTAAGAGCTGAGTGTTTTAAAATTCTTATTCACTTTATGGTCTTACTTGTATAATATTTTTAGCTTTTCTAAAGTATTTGGAAAAAGTTTCCTGACGAGCTGGCCTAAGCAACCAGCGAAATGCGCATAGAAACTAGCTTTCCCACAACAATAAATTTCAGTATTTTTATTCAAAAATTGGGATTATTAGCACATCATTAATAAATGAATTAATTAATAAAATATTTCATTCCCGAAAATAATTTTTGATAATAAATTTGCATGTGCCCGGCAAATAAAAAAACTGAAATGGCAAGCTGCTTTATTTAAGCAACTTGTTTTTTTTAATTTTGTTTTTTTCTTTCTATCCTCTTACAACTATAATTCGTGTTGGAAAAAACCCAGCCAATTGTAGGGGAATGTAAGAAAGAAAAAATTGACGGTTTATTGTTGTGACTTTGTTGAAGCTTTGATATTGTTACATTTAAGAGCTGAGTGTTTTAAAATTCTTATTCACTTTATGGTCTTACTTGTATAATATTTTTAGCTTTTCTAAAGTATTTGGAAAAAGTTTCCTGACGAGCTGGCCTAAGCAACCAGCGAAATGCGCATAGAAACTAGCTTTCCCACAACAATAAATTTCAGTATTTTCATTCAAAAATTGGGATTATTAGCACATCATTAATAAATGAATTAATTAATAAAATATTTCATTGAATTATTGAATTTAATTGAGTTATTGAATTTAATTTTCATTAAATAATTTTTTTGAAGGCAGGAATTTTATAACATGAAATTAATTAAAATTTTATTGATAATGTTGTTGCTTGGCTTTTTTATTGATAATTTTTCATTCTTGACTGCGCTGAGATTTGAACCCAGGCTTTCACGGACAGGTTGCCCAGACTAGTTTCGATTGTAACCACACAATCTCTTCAGTGGGGTTTGCCTTCTTTACTCACTCGGCTATGGAAGCCGGATGACGTCAATAGTCAAACATCAATCTTTAAACCAAATGGTATTTCACCGAAATTTGCTTTTGAATGAATGATTATCTATTTAATTGATTTACATGTTCTTCCTAACTTCGGTTTTTTCGTACTTTTTGTCAAGAATTCTTCTTGAACTCCAAAGTAGATTTTTGGTTTTCATGTTTTTGTTTTTCCTTTTTCTTGTTGACCTTTTTTAGCACAACTTGAAGGACAAATGTAAACATAGCTCGTGCCTTAGCTGTTAACAATATGTTTATTGAAATATTAAAAAATAAATTTCTGAACGAAAATTTTTATTTTATTTTCGATACAAAAAATTTTTTGTATCTGTGTGTGTTTGCAAGCAAATTGAAAACACTTTTTTCGGCCAATCTCACTAAGTTCAGTTAAAATTAACTATTTGTTATGGCTGTCAAAAACCTATTGTTAACTGGAAGCTAAAGTAATATTAAGTTTTAACTGAGCTTGGTGAAATTGGCCGTTAAACACTTTTATCCTATCTATATTGTTCCTTTCTATACAAAAATACCTTTAAAACGATATACATACAATTCATTAAAATCGGTGGACGATAATATACTTAAAAATCAACTACAAAAACATTGGTTTTATTTTCCTAAAAGACGGTTTTGCATGACTTTATTTTTCAAAATGTCTAACGGTAACCCTGTCCTAATACGTTTAAGGGGTATATACACGGTCAAAATGCTTGTCATGCCGACGAATTCACACGGTGTCGCTCATACAACAACATTTTCACAAATACTACAATAGCGCTTGATGAGAAATGCTTGACCGTATACAGACCATTTATACTTGTGTTTACCCAACAAACACGGAGGTTTGATATCAAATTGAAAAAGATTTTAAATCTAACCTTTTCTCAAAGGACAAACCTTTGATAATGATTTGAAAATCATAGCATTCCCAACAAAAAGGGAAAATTGTTTTCAAATTGAGAAATGCATTTATTTTTAACTTGCTTTCAAACGTTATTCTCAAATGTTTTCCAAATACAATGAAATATATATGAAAAATATTTTTTTATTTAAATTCATTATTTATTTAAATAAACTGTGAGCTTTACATTCGGCATCATAGCTAAAAGATGAAATAGTGTTCTTTCCTTCCTCTAATTCTTGCAAAGGCAAAATACTTGGCTCCTTTTTATTTGGAGGATTGTCATGGCGTAGCACCGCGAGCGTACAACAAATTTATAATATCTTTACTTTCCCTTTTTATTTTTATTTACATTCTTACACTTTGTAATTAATTTTTTACTCACAAATATATAAGGTTTTTTAAAGGCGAATATACTTTATGTAATATCTAACTATTATTTAATTATGTAACACATTTAACTTTAATCGAAATTTTTTAATGTTTACATTTATTTTTCGATTTTTTTTGGTTTGAGAATATCATTTGATAACAATTTGATATCAAATTGATAAAACATTGTATGTTAAATGTTTACTTTCAAATCATTATTAATTTGATTTCAAATGTTAAAATCAAACAGCTAAAAAGGTTTGAAAATTGTGTTTGATGATATCAAATGATAAAGTAATTTCATATCAAAGGTTTGACTACGTGTTTGTTGGGTATATGTTTGCAACTGCAAAGCGAAAACAAAAACATTTTGGGAGAACAACATAAATTACAACCGTCGTTTATACATATGTGTACATGTGGGCGGCATGAAATAACCCCTATGCAGAAAAGCTATGCAGAAAAGCTTTAGTTAGCGAAGCCGGTGTTTGGAATACTATAGAGGAGAAAATCCTTGCGACCGGCCGAAGGCCGGCTATGCAGAAAAGCTTTAGTAAGCGAAGCCGGTGTTTGGAATACTATAGAGGAGAAAATCCTTGCGCCCGGCCGAAGGCCGGCTATGCATAAAAGCTTTAGTTAGCGAAGCCGGTGTTTGGAATACTATAGAGGAGAAAATCCTTGCGCCCGGCCGAAGGCCGGCTATTCAGAAAAGCTTTAGTTAGCGAAGCCGGTGTTTGTTATACCATAGAGGAAAAAGTCTTTGCGCCCAACAAAAACTGAACAATATGTATTATATTGGGGTCTTATTTCATTTCTGGAATTGGGGAACTATTTCATATGAAATAAGTCCCTAAATATTGGGGACTTATTACATTTTGATTTTGGGAGTTATTTCATTTCATTAGGGATTTATTTCATTTTAAGAATTGGGGATTTATTTCATATGAAATAAGTCCCTAAAAATTGGGGATTTATTTCATAATTTTTTTGGGGACTTATTTCCTGGGGAGTTATTTCATGCCGCCGTACATGTGTGTTTGCTAGCAATGCAAGAAAAAAACACATTTTGGCAGAACAACAAAACCACTACCCAGTTGGCTATGTCGTGCACGATTCATCAATGATTCGTTCAAGACAATGGTAATTCCTGCACGATACGTAAGTGTCGCGAAAATCGTGCACGACACAAAAAAAGAAAATGTCGCTCAGCCTATCGTACACGCAACGAACGACTACATAGAGGATAATATCGTATACTTTCTCGTCAACGAATGTGTGCAGGACAATGTCGCCTAACTTGTCGATGATGACCACATGGACGTCGTCCATATTGTCGTTGATGACCATATGAACAACATTGTCGTCCATATTATCTTTGATGACTATATAGACGACAATGGATTCTTCTTTGTCGTCAACGACTGCGTATAATTGCGCCTATAAACCTATATAAATAAATAAAAATAATCAACAGAACATATTTTTAAAATCATACTTTTGTCTTTGACTTTTCAGACTTGACTTACTGATTTTCTTCACTTTACTTGGTTGCTTCATATCGTTATTTTACAGTTATTTTTGTTTTTTATTCGGAACAAATTATTTTTGTTTGTTTAGAAGACATATAGGACACCTTATAAGACAATTTCGGTCATTTTGTCGTGGATGCACTTTGATAAAAGACAGCTTAGAAGACACTGTCGCTCATACTGTCGTGTATAGTTGTTGACAGAGGATACCTTACAAGAAAATGTCGTGCATAAATCGTTGATGACAATGTCGTCGACGGCAGTTTTGCCAACTGGGTATTTATACATGTATGTGCGTGTGTTTGCAAGCAAATTCATAATACATACTTAATAATCAACTACAAAAAAATTGTTCCCGTATTTATGTAAAAGATTTAGGCAACCGGTTGCTCTGTAGATTTTTTAAACAAAAAAGCGCCAAAAGATAAAAATTACTACGTTCCAAGAATAAGTTTTCTTTATTTATAAAACCAAGCTAAAAATAATAAAAAATGAAAAGTATATTTTTTTTTAATTTTCGACATTTAATTACATTTTTCTTATATTGGTTAACCAAATGGATAACATTATCGCGGGACAAAAATTTGGGCAACTAATATAATTAAATCCAAGCAATATTAAATAATGGATACATGCAAGAAAATAAGTTTTTAAGTGCAGACGGTGATTCTAGTGGATTAGAATTGCCTCTCAAGTAACTCAGAACAGATGCTACATTCACTTCTTCTTAGTCATCACCAGTTGGTACACGGTTAAGATCATGACTTTTACCATAGAAGGTCACAATGTAATGGACTGTGAAAGATGCGAACTTCGTGAGCTATTCAAACTGGCGAAGATTATCGACCGGTTTGAATGCTGGGGAGAGTATAAGAAGCGAATCTCGTGGAAGGCCTCCTGCGGCAATATTGAGGACACAAATGAAATGGCAAGACTACGGAATATGTTGGTAAGCAATCCGGTAATGCCAAGTACAGTTTGTAGCGAAGACGGAGAATGGTCGAAGAGCAGCACCGAAACGTTAGGGGTTCTTATTAATTCACAAAATCCGGGCTGCTCGGACGCACTCATTCCAGCTGGTATAAACTCTTATACAGAAAATGGGGAAAACGATATTATCTCCCATGAAAAGGTGGAATGGGCTATTGACTCGTTCTAACCATATAACTGGGCTGGTCTGGTATCTTCCCGGCGCATCTGCAACGAGGTAGGCACCAGATAGTTAAGATCTTTAGAGGATGTCTGAGACTGAACTATGAACCTCAATCTTGGAGGACATCTAGGATTGTGCTTTTACCGAAATCAAGTAAAAGCAATCATATGTACCCAAAAGATTTCAGGGCTATTATTCTCATATCATTTCTACTGAAAACTTTAGAGAGAATTTTGGACTATCATATTAGGAGAATATGGAGCCGACAATTCTCTTTAAAAATCAACACGCATATACGAAGGGTAAATCAACTGAGACGGCAGTCCATTCAGTTGTCTCAATGATTGAGCAGACCCTGAGCTGTAAAGACTTCGTAATGGGATTGTTCCTATATATCGCAAGCGCTTTCAATTATGTGTTTACGGAGGCAATTTTGGCTAGCTTGGCTTGTACGGGGGCAAACCCACATGTTAAGAACTGGATTGTAACCTACTACAGTGCAGAACGAAATCTAAGGGGTCGGTTAACACTAAGATAAAAAAGGGCACACCGGGGAACTCCCAATGGTGGGAGGGTGCTCTTCCCCCTGCTTCGGGCGCTCGTCGTTAACGGTCTTCTCAATCAGCTTCAGGACGGGGCAGCTGCTGGGTAACTCCATACGCAGATGACGTAGCGATCGTAACTGGTAAAGATTTGGGTACTACAAGTTCTGTGATAGAGGCTACACTGGGGAAAATCAACTGAGAGTAAATGCTGATAAGACGGACCTAATACTCTTCACGAATAAATACAGAATTGATCCTTGGAGAAACCCTAAACTAGGGGGTACGAGCCTAGAACTTAAACAACATACAAAGTTCCTGGGAATAATATTGGATAGAAAACTGTGGTGGGAACTAAATGTGAAAAAGGGCGAAAAAGGCAAGAAACGCGCTCTATGCGTGCAAGAAAATGCTGGGCAAAACTTGGGGCCTAACCCCTGCTCTTACACGTTGGAATTACACAGCGGCGGAGAGACCAATTTTACTCAACAGAATACTACTATGTTGGGCGGCATTGGATAAGATATCATACAGGAAAAAGCTAGAGTCAAAGACTCGCTGAGCTTATTATCACCGGAGCTTTGAGTAGCACACCGACTGCGGCACTAGATGTAACCCTGAACCAAAACCGATTCATCTAGTAGCGGAAGAGACTGCAAGGAAATCTGCGATCCGCTTAAAAGCGACGGGACAACTTGTGTTCAGAAATCAGTCTTCAGAGTTTTGGGATGATTGGTCTATAATTTACCATAGGTCCAATACAAATTACCCTCCTAAAAATCATTTTAGTTCGCGAATCATTATATTTTACTAATATAGGTCTAAACCGCAACCAATTTTAATGTTGACGTTCGTTTTTGTGAAGTTTAGTTAGTATTATATGTATATGTATTTATCATATATTTCCCACTCCTGCCGGTGGAGGGTATCAAAGATTCGGCACAACGGAATATAGCACTCTAACTTGTTTTTAGTATGTATATTCTTGAAAATCCCCGTGCAATGACTTACATCAGAAGAACATAAACAAGTATCATTTCTTGCTTAACGGGTTTGTAAGCAAGCAGAATTGTAATTTCTGGAGAGAACACAATCCTCATGAGACTTTTCCTGAAAAAATACTGTTGGGTGTGGTTTAAATCCATGTCTTTAAATCCAAAACCTGTGCCAACATTACCGTGAATGATGAACGCTACAGGCAAATGATTCGCTATTTTTTTTATTCATCATGTCTTTGCAAATCATTTAGAGGAGAAATGTCCAACAAGACGGCGCATAATGCCATACAGCGGGTGAAACCATGAATTTATTGAGCCAAACCTTTGGTGACACATGAAATGGACCTTTGACACCTTTTAGCTGGTCTCTGGTCAATGTCGACATATCAGCAACGATTAATCATTTCGAAGAATAAATTCGACGCATTATTGACGAAATAAGACCTGGTATGCTCGAAAAAGTGGAGGCCATATTCCAGAAATTTTTTTCCCCCCATCCTAAGCTAATCCCGCAAAGCTGTACGCTTGTCTGCAGGAATGAAACCAGTCTCTGGCGGGAATCAAACCAGCAACCCCGGCGTTGATAGACTAGCTCACTACCAACTAGCCTACCGGGGCATACTATGAAATTTGTGAGCTTATAAAGCCAGCATTTTGGTCATTCCATTGAATTTGTTGTGTTTCATTTAAAAAAAAAGTTCTATCTACGCCTCTAAAAAAACATCCCTTACTAAATGCAATTATTGTTTTTTATAAAAAAAAATTGATTTTTATGAAAACCCTATACAATTTTACTTGCTTATACATACATATTAATTTTCAACAGAAAACATCCAAAAACAACAAAAAGTCTCAATAACTGAAGCGGAATTCAACGTGTTGCATACATGCATTGTCTTGGATTGTTTGGGTCATTGTGCTTTGTATGTGGGAGAAAGGTTTGATGGTTATGTTTTCCAAACATTACATAAAGTTTTATTAAAACTTGGCAAGTAGTTAAAGAATGTCTGTTGTAAAATATTGAATTAATATTTGTTCTTTTTAAAGCCCACAGTAATTCAATGGTATATAAAGCAGCTAACTTTGCATTGGTATCTATTCAAAAGTCCTTAAGATTTAATAAAGCCACTCAGTTAATAGAAGGTTATATTGATTACATTACTTACCATTTGAATACCCTATTAAAGAAGGTTAGTATTTTACTTTTGTTTAATTATAATAAAATACATTTAATACATTAATGTTATTAAATTACTTACATAAGTTCTTGAATTATTTTTTTTTATAAAGACACCAGAAAGTCAATGGGCTATAGACATTCTAACGGTTGTTTTACAATTTTCCACACGCAATAATTTGCCTTATTTGGAAAAAATTTTTGAAACAATATTTAAGGAATGTTCAAAACAATATGAAACTTATAATTCACACTCATATTTAAAAGTATTTAATGCATTCTTAAAGCACATAACATCATGGCTTTTATTGTGTAATTTAGAAATTAAAGATGGACAAAAAATGCAAATTGATGATAAGACCGAAATTAATGCAACTGGCAATGAGTTATTAACATCCTGGATTGATATTTTAAATACTACTACAACTTTGAATGATTCAGAAGCAGATGTTTTTATGAAAGAATCATCAAATGGTTTCACTACAGAACAAAATCGTGCATATAATATAGGAGAGGAAGATGTAGTGGATAATGGACCACAATTACCACGACATATTATAATGATAAAATCAATATTGCAACAAGCTATAAAATTTGTATCGTCCTCTACAATTAATTTGCAAATTTTATCGTTAGAATGTTTGACATTTGGTATACCATTATTGCATGATTACGAGAATGAGTTGTTACCTTTAATCCATACAACCTGGTCACCTTTCGTGGAAAAATTTCGCCAAAAAAATGCTTTAGTTTTGAATCGTTGTTTTTCTTTGCTTGAAGTTTTGGCAGTAAACGCTAAAGATTTCATAACAAAAAGAAGTTTAGAGTAAGTTGTTCATAGTATACAACAAGTTGTTTATATACATACGTATGAAACAGATGAAGTGATTTATAATAAATTTCTTTAATTTTTACAGTGATGTTATGCCATTCCTAAAAAAATTCTTACATCAAGCTGCTTCTCATTCAGCTAGAGAAACTATTATTGTGTAAGTATTATTCAAGACTTTAAAGATTAATGGACCCGGTTGGCAAAACTGCCGTCGACGACATTGTCGTCAACTATTTGTGCGCAAAATGTCCTCTATCACTTAGGATTGCTGGAAGACAATTTTGAGGAAAATGTCGTGGACGATAAAATACTCGACATTGTCTAATGCAATGTCTTCTAAATAAGCTTATAAACGACGAAATTACTGACATTGTCTGGTAAGGTGTCTTATATCAACACCTATACACGACAGCATGAGCGACAGTGTCTTGTATGGAGTACTCTTTAAACAACTACACACGACATGAAGAGCGACAATGCCTTTCTTTGTGTCGTGCACGACATTTGTTCGAAAATGTTGTTGACGATTGGTTCTGGCTGTTCCTCACATTTCGTGCAGGAATTAACATTGTCGTGCATCCGTCTTCAAGGATGTCTTAAAGACGTGGGCAACTTGGGAACTCATGCTTAAAAATATACATACATACATGTACAATAAGGCTATTACCAAATTATGGCCCTAGTACCACACGATTGCGAATGTTGTGCTATTACGAAAAAAGAATTTTAAATTAAAAATTTTATTAATAACCTAAATGAAAATTTTTTTTAATTAAACTGTCCAACACACAAAAAAATAATGTTCTGCAAACTGTTTCTTGTAGAGGGGAATTAAAAAAATGTATACGTGTATCGGCGTTTTAAAAGTTTAAATCTGAAACTCATTTTACGGCCTATTTAAAGTTGCACCCTTGAGTACTAAAAACGTAGAAAATCGTGTGATACTTAGGATTTTGGTATATAGCGTCTTCAGAAGATTTAGGCCCGTATTATGAGTTACATTCGATAAACGATTTTCGTTGGCTATCGAACATCGACTATCGAATGTTAATTTGGTATTATGAGTTGTCAGCACTGTCGAAAATTTCGTTGTGCATCAAATTTTTCAACGAAAACAAATTGGCTTTCGACGGTGTAAATAATTTAAAAAAATATTGTTGAAAATTTTTGTTAATTTATTAGTTTTGGTGTGCAAATTCCACATTCTTAATTATTTTTGGTTATTTTATGCAGGTCTAAAGTCGTCAGTAGTAGGCAGCAGTTGGAAAAGCTTGTTTCCCTTATGGAACAAAATCCTTTGTTGGCAAAAGGAATTTTTAAAAAAGTTCAAGCTACATGTACATGCCAGTTGCAGTAAGCGTTCATCTTCATCAGATGAATCTTCGGGCCATAATTCTGTCGAAATCATGATTTATGTATATTAGTTTTATTTTTTAAATTTGATAACAAAAATTTTTTATTAAAAGTGACATATGATAGAAAATTTACTACTGTGAATAAAATAAATCACAATAGTACTTTTTTTTATCGAATGTGTGCCATAATACCAAATGAAAATTCGTTCGATCAACTTATTCGACTGCTGTCGAAAATCGAATTAAGTTCATAATAGGCCCCTTATTCAGAACATTAAAAGCAACATTTTGCTGATATACATTAACCTTTTAACTCTTCTTGAAATGTGTTTTTTTGCAATTTTTTTTGAAAAAAAAAAGAAAGAATCACCCTTAAAACAGGGATATATGTAGTTGAATTATTCTGTGAAAATATTTGTCATGAAATTCTACTATAGGTCTCTAAACACACTTAGGTCGAAAATACAACTTAAATATCAAAAATAAGCAAATACTTCAAAGGGGGTTTAATGGTTAATTATATCTATCTATTTAATTTAAGTACGGCACTATTTTGACAAACGCAGCAGGTGGAGCCAGAATGCACACCTAGCATGGGCATACCAAATTGCATTGAAGAATTTCAAACGTAGATCTACCTTGTTATGAAGTTAAATAGAACAAATATTCTTTGAATATTAAAACAAAGACATTACATTACATTTTTATTTTTTTGTTAAAGTAAAACAGCGTGGTTTCCCCTTACCGAAAATTCGAGTCAGATTGATATACTATTGATTAAAAAAAAAAATATTTGCGTTTTTTTTTTGGATAAATAAATAAAAAAATCTGATTTCCAAATTTCACCGCGTTTTGTGGGTGAACTTTTTTGACAACCGCGAAAAAAATTACGATTTTTTAAAATAATTTTCAGTGGTCTATTCGACTATACTAGGGCCATTTTGATATTTGCATTAAATGTAGAAAAGTTATTGCCCAAATGTATAATATTCTTATTATTGATATTAAATTGGACAAAAATAATTAGTGTGCGACCGAAGTCACTTTTTTATGACGATGCCGAAGTAATTATCTTTACTGTATCTATAAAGTTGCAATTTTGTAAAAGCCGGCTGAATTTTCACAGGTTGTAGTTGTGTCTGGTTGTGGTTGCTCTCTACATATGTATGTAGTATGCAGAATTCAAACGGTCGATACTTACGTTAACGTAACAAGCTTATGAAATTTTTCACAGCGCTTGATTACAGTAAACAAGCCTTCATAAGGTGGCTGCAGAGGTCGAATAACGATCTGTGCGAACGCATACTGGTGATATGGTCAAGTTGTTCCCGATGAAAGGTGTCCTTTTAACATGGTTGGATGTTTGTTGCGGTATAATACATTTTAGAGCGTAAATCATTGACAAAGTCACTTCCGGAAAACTTTTTATTAAATTTGGTATCCTCTAAAAACTCCTAAGGAACTCGAAGTATGCACCCGTAGATCAGTTCTGCTGGACAATCTTTCATGTCCTCTCGTAGCACTTTCGCAGACCTAGTAATATGAGTATCAACACGTCCACCCATTTTTCACTTTGATAGCATTTAATTGCGGATTTAATGACTGGTATCGCTCGATTAATTTTAGCGGCACGATGGTATGCAGTTGTTCTAACATGGGTAATCCACAAGAAACGGTTCAGATCTCGCAATAGGTTTGACTCGAACTGCATGCCGTGGTCCGAGGTAATTCTTTGCGGAACCCCAAAACGTGATATTCTCTGTTGGTAAAATATAAATGCTATTGTTTCGGTGGTGATGTCTTCTAAAGGGTATTCCTCAAACCAACGGGTGAAATGATCAACACATGGGAGACAGAAACTATTACCCATAGATGGCGGCAGGGGGATCACAATATCGATGTTGACATGTTAAAATTTTACTCCGGGAAGAGCATAAGTAAAAATCAGTATTTCGTTATATCGATGGATTTAGCTTAGTTGGTATGGAATACATTCTTATCTTTTCTCGCTCCTGGCAAAATGAAACCTTTTTAAATTAGTTTTATTGTTTTGACTACTCCCGGGTGACTAATGTTATTAATTAAATCAAAAATGGGTGTGCTTTACTGGTCGAAACATCACAAATATTTCCAGCTGCCTGCCAGGAATTTCGATTTTTTTAATTTCCAAATTCGAGTTGTCTTCTAAACACTTTCAAAGCTCCACTTCGTTTCTTTGACTTTTCGAAACTTTAGCGTAGTCAATATTTGATGTTGTGTGAAAAGCGTTGATTCCTGAGAGGGCATCGGCTATAATGTTTTCCTTGCCAGGTAAATAACCGATGTATGTCGTTAACTAACCCAAAAAATTGAGATAGCGGGCTTGTCGTGGTGTTGTTTTTCTAACTTCTGTTGGAAAGCATATTATAAGGACTTAAGATCGGTGTAAATACAAACATTTCTACCTTTCACCATGTGACGAAAATACTTAACAGCTTTATAGGCTACCATCAGTTTCCTATGATAGGTACTATGACTGATTTCATAAACGCAGTACTTCAAAGCATCACTAAAAACAAAAACGTTGACACGGTTTCACAAATAAAAACAATGGACAAATTTCGCACCCATTTTGAAGTCGGACAGACGCATGAAAATATATCTGCACGATATATCTCAGTTTTGATAAAAGAAAATACATCTAAATTTTGTCTATATTAATCACAAAAACCCTTTCATTTAAAAACAACAAAAAAATTCTTCCAATTTGCGTTATAAAATGTATGTACATGAAGGTAAAACTTAGAAAAAGTCACTTTTCTATCTTACATTGAAAGTCGGGCATTAGATAAAAATTCAACAATACGAGGGCGGATCAATAAGTCCGTGACTTTTCGAACTTCCCTTGTAGTTATATGAAAAAAGAAAATTTATTTTTCAACATAATCTTCTTTTAGCTCAATACACTTAGTCCAACGTTTCTCCAATTTGGAGCTAAATCTCTTTCCACCGAGTCATTTCTTTAGGTTCGGAAATAGAACATAGTCACTGGGTGCTAAATCAGGAGAATATGGCGGACGAGGTTCCAATTAGCCCAATTCATGTAATTTTGCCATTGAGACTGCACACGTGTGCACCCGTGCATTATCTTGATGAAAAAGAACTTTTTCTTGGCCATATGGGCTCGTTTTTTTTAAATCCTGGTTAAATCGGTCCAATAAATTGGCATAATATTCGAAGTGTATTGTTTTTCCCTTTTGAAGGTAATCGATGTGGATTATCCCGCGTGCATCCCAAAAAACTGTTGACATCACCTTATTCGCCGACAAACTTTCCTTGGCCTTCTTCGGAGCCGGTTCACCAGGAGAAACACATTGTTTAGACTGCTGCTTGGTCTCCGGAGTCTTGTAATGGATCCATGTTTCATCCACAGTTACAAAACGCGGCAAAAACTTATCGAATTGCGGTTACAATTACATTAATGGTCAATTGAGAGCAAACGCGGCACTCATCTTGCAGGCAGCTTTCTTAAACCCAGCTGATCATTTAAAATCGAAGCCACACTGCCATATCAAATGCCTATGGCATCAACAATCTCACGCACTTTTACTCTTCGATCGGCCTATACCATATCCTGAATTTTTTCGACATTTTCGGGTGTATTGACTTCAATTGGCCGTCCAGAACGTTCACCGTCATTTGTACTTGTGCGACCACAACGAAAGTCAGTACCTCTTTATTACCATTGAAATCGATGGTGCAGATTCCCGATAGTATTAATCAAGCTTTTCCTTGGTTTGATTGACGGTTTTTTCGCAAAAAATAATGGTTAATGAGCACTTGAAAAGTCACGGACTTATTGATCCACCCTCGTACTTAAAAGAACACAAGGTAAGTATTTTGTTGCGCCACCTTTTTGATTTCCAACAGCATGTAGACAGCTTGGCATTGATTTTTATTGATTTCAAATGATTTTTTTACAGACTAAATCCAGAATTACTTTTTGTTTTTAAAATTTACTTTCGACATCGTGAAATTGGTAGTTAGTCTGGATTCACACTAAGAAAGTTTTCTTTCAGAAAGTCTGCTCTTACGAACAAACTCAAAATTTCTGCAAGAAAACTTTCATAGGGCGAATACCGGCTTAATGCAATGGTATATTCTTAACACGTACTCTTTTCTTTTTCAGTTCTACTCAAGAATACAAATTGCAAGTGAAACTGTTACAGGAATTTCCAAATCTAATTAAATGTCTTGACTTGGATGGTAAGCATTTAAACGAAATCTCAGAAATAATTGCCATATATTTATCTGAAGAACAACCTAAAGAGTTACAAAAACAAGCTATTGAATACTTTAAAAAGTTGCAGCATTACAATGGCCCCTTAATTTATTTAGTTATAATTAAAAAATCTCACTTAAAAGCGTATGAAATCAATGTAAGAACAATTTTGGAATCTTTTGATATTACATTTTAAAAATAAATCCCAAAACAATAATTAGTATTGTGGTTAATTTATTGAACTGTTTATGGTTTTTAATCCAAATTTTCATATTTTAATCAGGCTAAAGTTCATTAAATTGAAATGAAAGGAATTTTATAAATTGAAATTAATTAAAATTCATTGACAATTTTTCATTATTGACTGACCGGCGAACTGAACCTCGTTCACGGACAGGTTGAAACTATATACGGTTTGGCCTACTTGTGTAAAATTGTATTTTTATGACTGTTATTTATTTGAAAAATTTATAAAGTTATTTATCACAGTTAATGCAAAATTATAAATACATAAAAACATTATTTAGATGCATTCCCTTTCCATTGCTTCAAAATCATCCATCATTTCGTCGTAAATGTTTTGCTGGTCGTACTGTTCAGCTTCTTTATCCAATTGGGACATATCAGGACACACGAATTCTTTGTTAGTCTCCCCTCTAGATAATTGTTCTGTGGTTGGAGTTTGTAACAATTGTTCTTGCAGCAGTTTCATTCTTTCTGCTATATTATATTTCTCTGTCATCGTCCTGTTGGGTGAATTTAATAGTTGTTGTTGTAAAATTTCTATTCTTTTAGCAATTTCAAAATCATTTTTTTTAATTTTATTAGCTTCGGTTGTTTTAATTTGTGCAGTGTTATAGAATTCACCAATTTTTGTTTGCTCCGCATTTGCAGCTTCAGCTTCTGCTATTTGAAATTCTAAGTCTTCTGCATCTGAAGTTTCAAAATCCGTGTTATAATCATTGAAATCATCAAGTGGCATTGAAATATCCTCAATATCGGGTATGCAGACATTTTCAAGAAACTGGTATGGGGGCGATGGAGGTAATACAAGGGGTTGGTATTGTGGAATATCAATAAGGTCGGGAGTTTTAACAGGACTGTAGGAATATACCGACGTAGTAGGTGTTTTAGCTGAAATTCTGGATTTGATGTCTTGTAGTCGTTCTTGTGCTGTCGGTGGAGTTTTTATTCGCTCCAATTCTATTGACTTATCGAAATCTTGCTGTTGTCTTATTTGTTTCAATTTATGCAATAATCGCTTTCTCTCTTGTTTTTGTTGGCGGTTTATCAAATGTTGTCTCCTAGTTAACTCCCTAGCAGTTGGTCCTTCTTGTTTTTTTGTCTTTGCAGCTCTTAAGGCGGCAACATTTTCCATTATAGCGGTGTAGTCAGGTAGAGGAGGTGTTATCTTACTTGGAGTTTCTGTTTTCGCTATTTGTCTTGCTACAACTTTTGGATATAAAAGGGCTGATTTCATTTTAAGCCCAGCGAGTCTACGAGCTCTAGCAACTTCTGCAAGGTAATCGTCTGGTAGTTCGGGTGGTTCTGCAGGACACTCTTTAGAAGATGGAACTTTCTTTGCGAGTATTAATTTATGCATTTGTTTGTCTTTTTTCGTAAATGGCTTAGCAGAAACTCTTCTTGATATCGGAACTCTTACTTTAGAAGTTTTTGCAGCAGCAGCTGTATCTGCAGCTTCCTTTGCCTTAAGTTTCTGAATTAATTGTGCTCTTCTTATCATAGCAACCACATCAGTTACATCTTTGGGATGGGGAGGAATTGTAATAGGTCCTTGTGGTGTTTTAACCTTCACACCTGGACAAACCCCTAAAATTGTAGGATCAGCGACATATATTCTTTCTGCTTCCATGTCTGTAATTGGCGATCTAGATTTACGGGGGCTAACTGATTTTTGTATTGGTGTTTTCACTTCTGCAGGTGGTGTTTCTTCAAAATAGTATGGCATCGTTATATTGGGAGACCTCATAGGTGTTTCTGATTTTATGGGTGATTTCGCAAATGATGGTGCACTAAGTTCAAAAAGATCTTCTTCAGGCAATTCTTCGGGAAATTCTAAAGCCTCAGGTGTTAAAGGTGGACTTTCTGGATACATAATATCGTTTTGTTGTTCATATTGGTGACGCAACCTACTTATTATTTCTGAAGATGTTGGTGGTGGCGTTTGTGGCGGCGTAAGTGGTTTATATTCATCTTCGCCTACTTGATATTGGTCAACATCTACATAGCTTGGCTGCTCGCATTCGCCTAGGTCATCTAGCTCATCTAGGTTTTCAAATGCTGCTACATCAAATTCGTATTCTTCCATCGGCTTAGCAAAATTTAGTTTGCCGTCAGCAATGCATGGACTTACAAAACGCACGGGAGAATAAGCAATATCTTCTAGGGTAGGTGTACATATTGGATCTTCTACAAATGTAGGTGACACAAATGGTCGTTCAGCCAAAATTCTGCTATACCTTGTTTTCGGAGATTCATGTTTGCCTACATCATTTATAGGTTGTTGTTCTTGTTGATCTTTTATTATACTTTTTAGGGCATCCAAATAAGCTGCAGCTGTTAGAGATGGCTGGCCGCGAGGAACGGCACCTTTTTCTTTAATTTCTTTCATTCTTGATAACACGGTAGCATAATCACTAATTGGTGATCGAGGTGGTGCATTAAAC
Source organism: Pollenia amentaria (assembly GCA_943735925.1). NCBI lineage: Eukaryota > Metazoa > Arthropoda > Insecta > Diptera > Polleniidae > Pollenia > Pollenia amentaria. The sequence goes on along the minus strand of OX031006.1, from coordinate 218,758,267 downwards.
GCCGCAAGTTTAGCAGCTTCATCATCTTTTGCCCTCCTAATAGCTTCTGCTTTTGCTGCTTCTCTTGCAGCAACTTTTGGATTTAATGCAGCTGTTCTATTTTTTAGACCGGCTAATTTTCTTGCTAATGCAATTTCTTGTGCGAAATGTTTTGGATATTCTACTTCTTCCTCTTCCGAAATTGCTGGTTTTGTTAGTGTTTTGGGTGTCAAAATACGACCAGGTTTTTTCATGACTAGTTTTTTACGTTTACCTGGAATTTTTGGTGGCGGTGCAGTCCACCTAGAAATTGGAACTCTTTCTTTTTTCTTTGGTTTTGATGCCTCTGCGTAAGCTATTGCAGCGGTCGTAGCTTTAACTTCTTTTGCGCCGTAATTTGCTGCCTCATTTTCTTCTATTAACTGTTTAATTTTCCTAGCTCTTCTACACATTGCTTTGAAATCTGTTGGATCTTTGGGATGAGGAGGAATAACAATTGGACTTTCGGGTGGTAGAATTCGATGTCTTAGAGGAGATACTGGGGGAAGGGGCGAAGTAGAAGGTGGTGGAGTAGCTATGAATAACTGAGGTATCGAGATATCAGGTGATCCAAAGGAAGATTTGGCTGGTGAATGCTCCGGAGATAAATTAGATGTTTCAAATGTCGGGCAGCTCAGATCGGAAAGTTGCTCTTCTAAAACTTCCTCTGGCAAATTCAACGTACGTGGTGGAGTTCTCAGCTCTATAAGTTGACCAGTTGGTACATCTGGTATATATCTTTCCTTTACTTGCCTCCGTACTCTGTCTATAATATCTTTTGGTCTGGGCCTTTCAATTGGTGTTAACGGCGTGGTGTCCAAGAAAATTGGTTCTTCAATATCTACCAGACTTTCTAACGTTGCTAACTCTGCTGAGCGATCTCTGGCAGATACCCGTTTGCTTTCGTTGATTTGACATGTCACGTTACCTTGGGGATCGGTTGTAGTTGTTAAGTGATTGATAAAATGTTGTAATTCTCCGTTATTCATTTCAGATGTTTCAATAACTTGTTCTTTTATAGTGTTATTGCCACTCCTTGTTATTTGAGTAGTTGACTTTTCAGCTCGTTTCTTAGGTTCTTCTTTAGAAGGACTTAAAGGTAAGGTTAATGGACTATATCGAATTTCTGGAGTTTTTATAGGACTAACAACAGGAGTTGTAGGAGTTTTTCTTTTGGCCATTAATTTCCTATAACGCTCTCTAGGATCTTTTCGTGCCGGTGTTTTAAACTGCTGCTCTTGCTCAAAATATTGACGAGACGGAGTTTCCAGAGCTTCTAAAGCTTCAAATTCTGACAATGATACATCTTCAATTTGCGGGGAACTCTTGGAATCCAACAATTGTTGTTCCAAATCAGCAATACGTTGTTGTAAAGCAACATTATCTTGAGTTGATGAAGGTGGGCAGGCTGAAGCTGCTGCATGTTGTTCTAAAGCTTCGAATTCAACCAAGTCTGGAGAATCAGTGTCAGTTAATCGCCTAGACAGTGCGCAAGGCGTAGTTGACAATTGACGAGATGTTGGAGAAGTGGAAAATGCTTTAGCACGAGGTGGTTGGGGTAATTGATGTGGTGTTGGACATTTAGTCAAAGTGGAGTGGTATTTACTTATCTGTTTTAAGGCTTCCAAATATGCAATTTGTTCCAAGGTCGGTTTAATACCTCGTCGACCGCGGGGTATTTTTCGTAAACGTTCCATACGCACTTTAATCTTTTCGATCTCAGGCAAAACATTGTAGGCGGCAACTGCTGCTTCTGCTGCAGCTTTTTTTGCTGCAATTTTTGCTGCAACTTTGGGATTAAGAGCAGCAGTTCTATTTTGAAGACCATGTATTAACCTAGCTCTAGCAACGGCATCTCTGTATTCCTGAGTTAGAAGTGGTGGTTCAGTTGGACACTCTCTTTCCTCTTTGTTCTCAGGAAACAAAGGCTTTTGAAATTCCATATCGTTTTGCTTCTTCAGGACAAATTTTTTTCTTGGCTTAGCGCTTATTTTTTTCGGCGGTGGTCCTTGCCATCTTGAATTGGTAACTCGTCCTTTCTTAGGTGGTTCTATGGGTATTGCTCTAGCTGCTCCTTCGGCTTTTTCTTTCTTTTTTAATTTATAAATAGCTTGAGCTCGTCTTACCATAGCTGCGTAGTCTTTGGAATCCTTTGGATGAGGAGGAATAATGATAGGACCATCGGGTGTTGGTATACTGTCTCTGACTTCTTGTGCTGGGCGAGGAGTTGTCTTTTTAATTGGTGTTGGAATGTAAAGCTGTTGAGCTACTGGAGTGGCTGGAGTAACTGGCCGCACCTCCCCCCAAGCCAAAGGCAGAGATACCCGAGGGGATTTGTATTTTACAGGAGGTGTTTTTGGTGTTTGCGCGAAAGATGGTGCACTTAGCTCAAATAATTCTTCATCTGGTAATTCTTCGGGTAGTTTCAACAATTGTGGAGTTATTGGAGCTGACAATTTCGCACGTTCCTTTAATTGCTGCCTAATTTTAGATCGAATTCTGCTTATTATTTCGGAAGGTGCAGGCGGCGGGCTCAAGGGTTGTTCAAAAGAAATATTTGTTAAACTTGGCTCAACTTCAAATTCTAATTCATCAAACGGCATATCTTCAAGATCCCTAAATTGTTTTACTGCAACAATTTTTTTTGGAGTTTCGTCAATATTCAATAGCAATTCATTTTCAGCTGGTGACGAATTCAATGAAATTTGTTTGTCTAGTTGACCAGGAAGTTCACATACACCACCACTAGGACTAATAAGCCTGATAGGACTCAATTCAACGGCTGGTGTAGCTTCAGTATCTTCGAATTCTCGAACACATTCCAAAGAAATTGTTCGTTTTTTCTGAGCATCCTTAAGTTTTTTAAATCTTTCTTGTATGTTCTTGGGGGGTGTTTCAGGCATAAGTTGCGATGTTTCTAAAATAACTTTTTCGGCAGGAACTCTAAAGTCCTGCATTTCGTCATAGTAAATAGAACCAGGAAGAGCATTGGCTCTAGGTGTAATAAGAGGCCGTGTTATTGGTTCACTTCTTAGAATAGATTCTTCATCAAACATTCCATGCTCCTCGAAAAACCCAGCTTGTCCTAGCATTCGCATAGAAGGCGCCAGTAAAATGTTGGATGGAGAATAGCTTTCTGACTGAGGAGTGGGGCAATCCGATTTGGATGTTACTAGATCAATAATTTCCGATGGTTGTGACGGTGTACTTGGTTTAGGTTTTGTTGGATTAGGTGACGTTAGGAATTCACGTGTTAAATTTCTTCCCCAATGACGTTCTTCTCTTTTAGGTGTGTCATAGTTATAAAACATCTGAGACTCTGCATCTAAAGCTTCAAACTCGTCCAACGACAATTCAGCCCTTAGTTCATCTTCCAGATTTTTAAATTCTTCTAATGATTGAGTTAACGGTAAGCAGCCAGATGCAAGGTCTGGTGATATATATGGTTGTAATAATGATATGTCTGGAATTTTAAATGACTCGTCTGCATCAATTTCCTGAACTGGTAGAGATACCTCTGAAGTTATAGGCATTTCTCCCATACATTGTTCCATAAATTCAAATTCATCTAAAGATGTGTCTAAAACTGGTGAAGTGCTCTCTGCACGATGGCGAGCACGCATTGGTGCTTGCGGCAAACCAATAGAAGAATATGCAGTTTTCGGTGTTTGCGGTGTCATTCTTTGTATGGAAACATGAATTTCTGATGGGCACTGATATGGAAATGGCTGTTGCAATGCATCAACTGTTTGAGGGATATTTTCTCGAATGGCTGCTAAAGTTCCTATTATTTCAGCTGATGGTTCAATGCGACGCTTTTCCACCGGAATTTCTCGCAATTTTCGCATTATGTTTTTAATCTTTTCGAGTTTAGGCAAAGCATCAAAAGCTTCTTTTGCAGCATCATCTGCTGCTTTCTGGGCAGCTAGTTTTGAAGCAACTGCGGGATTGAGTGCCGCAGTTTTATTTTTTAGGCCACGTATTAATCTCGCTCGAGCTACTGCTTTTCTATATTCTTGAGGTAATAGTGGAGGTTCAGCTGGAAATTCTCTTTCCTCATTATCTTCCTCCTTTAGTTGCTGCTTAAACCTCTTTGGAACAATCTTTGGAACTCGTTTTTTAAGTACTAATCTTTTTCTTGGTGGTATTTTTGTATCTTTTTGAGGAGGTGCAACCCACCTTGATATTGGAACTCGTCCTCCTTTCCTTAAAGGATTAATTCCCGCTTCAGTTGTCGTTGCTAAATCTTGTTTTTTAAGTTTTTGAATTGCTTGTGCACGTTTTATCATTGCTTTATAGTCTTTGGGATCTTTGGGATGAGGAGGTATTACAATTTTTTCCTCTGGTAATTTCAGTTTTGGCGTTGTGCTAATTTGCTCGAGTGGTTCTGGATGCAAAGGTGAAATTTTTGGAGTTGTAATTCGTGTTGGAGGAGTTGATGGTAGACTTTCTCCCCAAGCATACATTCGTTGATCCTTTTCAAATGGAGAGTATTCTTTTACTTCAGACGGTGATATATGAAGACTTCTGTCAAATTCAGGTATTTCAATGTCAATCAAATCCTCATCTGTTAAATCTTGCGGAAAATCAGTCAATCCTGGAATTTCTGGAAGAGGACTTTTTGGCGATATCGGAACATCAGGTAAAGCAAAATTAAGTTTTTGTTGCACTTTAGATCGAATTCTATTAATAATTTCAGCTGGAGTGGGAATAGAAGGATCATTCGGGGGTGGAATATCGGGTGTTTCCAAGAAATCTGGAGGTTCTATGTCATCTAAATCTTCTGGAACGGCTTCTTCCTCTCCCGAGAGACCTTTACCTCTTTGTATATGACATGTAACATTACCAAATTCATCAGTTTTTGTTGTTACTTGTCTGGTAGTCGTATGTACTTCTCCGTTTTCAATAGTAGAAGTTTCAATAACTTTTTCTTTTATTGTCTCTGTACCACCATTTGGTCCTATTTTCGTTATTATTTTTTCGCGCCTACTTTTCTCTGTTCTTGGACTACCTGGGCTATGTAGTCGAATTGGGCTAAATGTCGATTTTTTCGGGGTTCTCTTAATGGAGCCAGGACTTTGAGTTGGAGGAGTCTGTAACGATATGGCTGTTTGGGCTTCTTCCGCTGCTCTAATTGTATCTGCCGCCTGCTTTGCGGCTTGATCTCTTAAATATCGTAACCGCATTTGACCCTCATGAGGTTTTAAGGGCGAAAATTGAATAAAATCTTTATCTTTGTATAGTGTTTCTTCAGCAATTGGAGACATAACATCAAGCTCTCTCCAACCCTTTTTTTTTTGTGTTTGCTTTGTAGGAATTAAAACTCGACCGAAATCGTGTCTAAAAATTCTTTCTTCCGGTTTTGTACGCCAATCGGCTCTGTGTCTACCAGTTGGTCTCCATTTGGGTTTTGGAAGATTGGCGCGAATTGCCTCCAAAGTTCCTAAATTTTCAATAGAAGGTCTAGGCAATGTATCACCCATTTTTCGCATACTCGCCATTTTCTTTTTAATGCGTTCTACTGGTGGTAATGCTTCTATGACTGCCAGTTCTGCTTCCTTTTCTGCATTACGCTCTGCTAGTTTTGCCGCACGTTCTGGGTTTAAGATATCTGACATATTTTTTAAACCAGCTAATTCTCTAGCTCTTGCTACTGCACGTGCATCAGATGGTGAATATTCGCCAGGTGGATAAACTTTTGCAGGTTTTTCTACCTTCTTTTTCTTTTTTACTAAAATTTTTTTCTTTGGAGGAAGAGCACTTCTTGGAATTGTTGACTTAATCTCTTTTTTCCTCTTTGTCTGCTTAATAGGTTCTGCTAAATCTGTGGACATGGGCGTTTCTTCCGCTTTCTTCTTTTGAATTGCTTGAGCTCTTTTAACCATTGACATATAATCTTTTGGATCTTTAGGATGTGGTGGTATAATAATAGAACCTTTATGAGTTAAAGTCTTTAAGTCTTCTGTTTTTTCAGATGCAAGTTTTATAGTTGGTGTTTTCGGCTTTGGAGACGGTGTCATTTCGAACATATTAGGCAGTGATGTATCTAAATTGAGCTCATTTTCCTCCTCCTCATTTTGTACATCTTCCAATTTTGAGGGAGAGAAAATGTTTCTAAATCTGTCCACTATTGCGTTTACCATTAATGTCAAAAATCCCGGTTGTGTTGATGTTTTATCTTCCTTGCTTTTTTCAGAAATTTCATCTTCGTCTTCCGCGGTTTTCTCTAATGGATAGTCTGGTTCTAATGCTAAATCTTCTCTAGATATTGACAAATCATATAGATCGGGGGAAGTAATATCCTCTAAGCCAAGCTCATCAAATGAAATATCTTCTTCGAATGACGGCATTGTTATTTCGTCCAAAGAAACATTCCCAATTTCAAAACCAGTATCTGCCATGGCTTCAGGAGAAAAGGCAAAATCGTCGATGTCGTTTATATCAAAAACAGGTATATCTATATCCTGCAGGTTTGCATCATCGAATCTCGATGGACATATTTTGGAAGTGGCTGCAGGAGAGCGGGAACGTTTTTCGAATGGAGAAAGTCTATGTAACAATTCAGTATGTGGGCTAGATTCAACATCAAAATTGGGTTCTTTACCGACTTGACCTTTTTGCATTATACCAATTTGGGCAGCAGCGGCCGCCATAGCCTCGCGACTTTTTAACAGATCTTGATAGCGTAGAATTGCAGGTAATTCGTAAATTTGACTTTGTTTATCTGCACTAGTTTTTGGAGATTGAAACAGTTTTCGCTGTAAATGGTCAATGTGATCTTGTAAATCTGTTTCAACATCATTCCTAGCAGGACATTGATCATACATTGTTGCTCCATATAATTTTTCTAAAGTTTCGTATTCATCTAGTTCCTTTTGTAATATTTGCTCTTGTACGTTTGGTGGTGTTTGAAAAAGTTGCTGCTGCAGAGTACTTATGCGATTTTGTAAATCTTCAACCTTTTTCTCAATAGGAAAGCATTGTTCGGGCTCATTTGCGCCATAAAGTTCTTCCAAAGCTTCATATTCTTCTAATTCATCCTGCGGGGTAAGAGTTAACACATTTTTCTTTCGTCTCTCTAAATCGGATTGAGCAGCATCTGCCCTTGATCTAAAAGCTGCTACACGCTCCATAATATTTTCAACCGTTAGAGTTGTTGGTAATATTTGAGATGAAGGATGCCGTAAAGGAGATTCTGACGGTGTTCGCAACACAGTTTTAGGTTTTGGTAGCAACTTTGGATTTGTGGTCTTTAAACCAGCTAATTTTCTAGTTCGTAATATAGCAGCAGCCCACTCATCTGGTATGTAATCAGGTGGATGGTGTGGTGTTAGAAGATCTTCATTCTTTTTTGTTTTTTGCAAGGGTTTGCGAGTTGCAGCTTTTTTAAGCAATTTAGTTGTTTTTGCTTTAGCTTTGGGTTTAATTAAAGTAGGAACTTGTTTCATAGAATGTAATCTTTTAACATCTTTTGGGGGTTTTAAACCAATTTTTTTCTCTTCGAGTGTCTTAAGCCTTTCAATAGCTTGAGCTCTTCTAATAAGTGCAACCACATCTTTTGGATTTTTAGGAGGTGGTGGAACTATATAAGGATTTTCTGGTAAAGCTGGTATTTTGCATATAGGTGGTTTTTGCGAACTTTCTGCGATCATAGCAGCCATGCGCTTTCGAACATCATCTACTTTTACAACTTCACTCTGTTGCTCTTCTCTAGATGTTCCGATGTGCGCTGTCATACGCTTACGTAAATCATCAAGCTGAACAATTTCTGACATTTCGCTTCTTAAAGCATCCAATTTTTCAGCAGCTGAGGGTTGTAGAGATGGTGGAGTTGTCATTGTACACATAACCTCATCAAAAGATGAATTAGGTGGAAGATCGTAAAAGGAAGGCTGTTCAAAATCAGCCAAGAATTCTTCTGGTAAGTCTTGCACATTCAGTTCCGGCTCCATAAAGTATTCTGAATCCCCATTATTCGCATTTTGCAGATTATAGACGTCATCCACAGGAAAGCATTCAACATTTTCAATATCATTAATATCGTTAGTTTGGCATTGAGGTTTTCCCCCACCATAAGTTCTACAATGTATATCCGGTGCACTAGGAATATGCTGTGGAGCTGCATGTAAGCTTGAACTTAATTTTTCTATATTGGGTGATCTTTCAGGAACATACAGACCGCTTCGAAGAAGAGAATTTCCTTGTTGGCTACGTTGTGCACGATCTAATGATAAACATCGTTTTCGACTGTAAAAATTAATTATATGTATTATATGTTGCACAGTTTCTAAGTTATTGTGAGGTACCTCATTTTTCCAATAAACAAAGTAATTTAATTAAAAATTCATAAAGACAGCAGTTTAGACGATTAATTAAGAAAAATAACCATTAGAAATATACAAGTTGGTAAAGAAAAAAAAAGTAACAGGAAATTTTGTAAACTTAAGTGCAAATTATATTTTACGAGAAATTTTGAAATTTTTGTATATTAATTTTTGTAGTTTAAATTTAGAATAATAAATATTTTTGAAAATTTTAATGTGGATATGATTAAAATTGAACAGTTTATTATGATTAGTAATATTTTGTGTAAAAATTGCAAAGTATTTCCCATATTATAATAAACAAAGTATAATGGTTCAGGGAGAGATGTCATATCCAATTACTGAAATGCAAAAATGTATTAAAATTTTCATTTTTCGCACTTTTTGGATATTGCAAACTTGCTGCCTATTCAGTTTTTTCGAACGTTAACGTTCGCATAGAAAATTTCTATACAAAACACTTAGGCCCTAATAATATAAAACGCAGCGCAACGCCCAAAAATAACATTGAAAGCACAAACAATGTCATACATACATATTTTGTAATTCTGTTGTTGCTTCCTACAGAAATTCACATTGCGTTTTAAAATTTCAAACGCTCCATTGCTGGTGTCGTTGAAAATTTTAAAACGGTACATGCATTTCTGTAAAAAGCCACAACAAAATTACAAAATATTTATAAAATTGTTTATGCGTTCAATGTAATTCTTTGGCGTTTTGCATGATAAGGGCCTAAATTTAAAAAAAAAAAAATACAGACAGGAAAAAAGAGTAAACGTATTAGAAATTAATTTTTAAAGATACTGAAACCCATGATACAAATACAGAAGGTAGTCTCTCTTTTTGTCGCCATATTAACGTTCTGACGTTTATTGGAATTATGAAAATTTTTGTAACCATCAGTGATGCTAACTTATATTTTTTCATTACCTTACGGCCCTCTAGAAATAACCCTTTATAAGAAGAAATTACCTTACGCAAAGATTTATAATAAAAACAGTATTCATAAACTTCTTAAATTTTAAATATGTATAGGGCTCAAAATTGAACCCTGCGAAACACCCCTGTTACTTCTTAAAGTTGACGAAACGTTGCCCTTATGCTCAAGATAAGGGCAACGTAGGCAGCTGCATTAAGAAAATTAAACATTTATTTACACGCCGATGTGCCGAAATTAAATTGATTTAGTAGTTTGTTGCACAGCATAATGTAATTAATAGAGTAATGTAATAAATGGAAAAACCTTGCTAAAATCTAAGAACACTAAGACGGAATTGTTTTTTTATCAAGAAGTAATCTTTTTTAGGCACCAGCTCTGTAGTATTATAATGTTTCCTAAATCCAGATTGATACCTATTTATATAATTACCCAAGTCAATGTGTTCTTGTAACTGATCCTTAAAAAAAACCTCTAGAATTTTAGAACATGTATTTAAAACACCAATTGGCCTATAATCTGATATCGTACGGGGGTCCTAATTTTCAACGAACACCGAACAAGGATTGTCAACTCAGCAGCAATAGTTCTTCAGGTCACGCTGCTACAACAACCAGTTCAATTATAAAAGCATTCATAGTTTATAGGCCATTATTTGTAGACGTTCTTGAGAAAATCATATATTTACATTTATTTACATTGAGTTCCATTAAATTGTCAGTACAACAGAATGTCAAGTAATTATGTAATATAATTTTGTAGAAGTACTTGTTGATCTATGTTGTTAAATGTAATAAAAAAAATTTTATCATATACATACATCAGTGTGTTGGAATTTTTCACAACAGCGTAAATAAGAGCGGCTTAAGAGGACTGCCCTGTGGAACACCAAATAATACATCTGTTTAGTTAGAATTCGCATTACGGAACCTTACACGTTGCTTTCTATAATCCTCAATCCATTCTCTTAGCGAAGTGCTAAATCCTAATCGATTAAGCTTATGAATGATTAGATTATGATTACCTTGCCTTCGAGAACTTTTACAGTAAAATGCAGTAAATGAAAAATTACTGAGTAAACTGAAAACTATTGGCAGCAAGAATTTACTTACTGCCTGTTTTAAGAACGCGAGCGCAAAAGTGACTCGTTTAACTAAGAGTTTAAACAAAAACAAAATTTCAAAGTTTGCTTTTGTTTTAAATGTTAGTGAAATCACACTATTTGATACTTTTTTTGATGCCAATTTAAAGTAAAATATCTATATTTTATAATAATATAATTTGCACTTCGAAGCATTGAGATTCATAGATTTGGCGCGAACAGAAAATTCATACGTGGTAGCACTTGTTCAGAACATATGTTATTGCCAGATTGTGATCATATTTTTATTTTGTATATTGAACTGCATTTATCAATCAGCGATATATAAAAAAAGTAAGTATGTAGTTTTTAGTTCATCAGAATTATTGATTTTAAAAATCCAATCTTAACATGTTGCACCCGTAATGCAAAACGTATAAAAGTCTACTTTTTTCATAGAAATGAAATGCCAATATTTTAAAACTTTGTGAAAATAAAAAAAAGTCAAAGACAAATAGAAATCTATTAAAGTTAGAGTTTTTTTTATTCCCGCACTTTTTGGATTCCCGGGAAAGCGGGAAATAAATATCAAATTCCCGGGTTCCCGGGATTCCCGCCCAAATTTTTTTATTTATTTATTTACTTATTTCTCCAATGCAACTAATATTTCTTACTGGCTATTACGCTTAAAATAATTAAATCTAGTATCTATTATATAATAAAAACGTTAAAAATTTAAGATTAAAGTAATTTTAAGACACTTAAAAGGTTATTTTGATGCCAATAGGATCATAGAAATCAATATACGTATATACATTTGGGGGATTCACAAGGTGTCATAAAGTCATATGTCTTAAAATAATAACATGAAAAAATACGACTGTTGTGAGCAACCCCTCATAATTTAATGTGCTATTAATTACGACAGCACAATAAATATAGCAAGCAACGTTCTATTTATTAAAGACAATTTTTGTTTACAAACCAACAACAATATTTTTAAACCATTATAAAATGTTAGAACATTATGACAATAAACCATGATAGCACACCTTGTGAATACCCCAATTGTCAAATTCAGAGCTCATTTGCATAATTAGAATGAAAGTATTGAAGTCTTAGTGGAATAACATTTCTGAAAGGGCGATTAGGAACTGAAAGCACAAATTACGAAATAGGAATTCTGAAACAATTTTACCGTTTAACAAATTCAGCAGGAAGGAGAAATGTTATTTACTACATATATTTAATAACATATTTTTTACAATGTTATAACCCTTAATCAGCAGTGGTGTATGTAGGTATACTAAGTTTGTCGATTTAGTCATATGGGTGTCAAATCGTTTCTAGATCTTCTATGCTGTTTGGGGGGTGAATTCCAGTAGAATCGCTTGAGTAGGGAAAGAGTTATGCACCCAAATGTGGAACTACCTCCCCAAAAACTAACATAAATGTGTGGAGGTGCATACCTGTTGTCATTAAATTTCCACAAATTCGTTTTATAAGGCACCAAATTTCGTGAATGTCGGTCCATAATTTACCTACGGCTACATGTTTAGACCAGTTTTGTAAATCATGTAAGTATGGCTAAAAGCGTAACGAATACTGCTTTTGTGGTGCAATTTAGCATATTCTACTTTCATAAGGCTCAAAATTACTTGAAATGTCGCATTTAAATCACAATCTAGGAAAACATTTTACTACGCGCTTAGCCGCAAAGCCTTATAATATTATTAAAGGTATTCACGTCAAAAATTGTACTCTTGCGAAAAATGCATAAGTGCAAAAGCATAACAACAACCACATAGACAATTATTTAGCCCAAAAGATGACAAATTTTCAGGGTTTAAGTAAGTGCAAAATTATCAGAGCAAAAGCATAAAAATGCTGCAACTTTTTTTGGTATTGCCAAGTTGAAAAAATGTTAAAAAGTACTCATAAAATCAATTCTACACCAAACAACAACGCAGGAATTCCATTTTGACGTACGTTTTTATCTTTAAATTGAAAAATATTATAAATTGTAGTGTTTAAAGATGAACTTTGTAAAAAATATGACAATTAAAAAATAAAAAGCGTAAAAAAATTGAAGAAGCAGAAATAAAAAAAAAAATGAAATACTTATCTGAAAAAATGTTGAGGTAGACAAGTTATAAATTTGACTTGTAAATTAATAAAATCAATGATTTTGTGTGCGCTGAAAATTTAAAGTGCAACCAAAATGGGTTGTTCACGTCAAATAAGTGCAACTATTATATTTTGCACAGTTGCAAGGGTAACAAATATTGACGTGAATACGTTTATTGTAAAATTTACACTTCATTGTGCTAAGACAAGAAATAAAATTTCGTGAAAATAGGCCTATAATTATCATAGGCCCTATAAAAAGCCAATTCTTAAAAATGAGCTTAATACGCCTTAAACTGTAGTAAAGTTAAATATTGTGTTGAAATTAAGTTGGATTAAACTACTAAAGACACTAGTCCGACATAGATTTTCTAAAGTTTTAAAAAAAGATTTACTTCAAAATTTCCCGGGATTCCCGCAACTAATTCCCGGGAAAGCGGGAATTGAAAACCATTGAACGGGAAATCCCGGGAACAAACTCTAATTAAAGTGAAGTGTATATTCTGGTTAGTGTTGAAATTAACGTTAATTCAAAATGTTTGCACCCGTCATCATAATATTTGAATGACGGGTGCAACAGAAATGACTTTTAGCATTATTGTATAATGGATCATATTTCATATTTTCATTTTCATATTGATCATCGTAAAAATTGAGCTAAATATTGAGCTATTGTACAAATAGACTTTGCCGAGAATTATGGGCTCATCAGTCAAGATGAAATTCAGTCAGCACATTGGTGTCATGGACAAGTTACTCTTTTCACCTGCTGTAATTGGATGAAGGACAAACTCCATTCCGTTATTACAATAAGTGACGAATTAAAACACAGTAAATACGCTGTGCATCTCTTTCTGCAAAAAATTCTGCAGTACATAAAGTCTATCAATGAAAATATTACATCCATATACATCTTCAACGACAATTGTGCAGCTCAATTCAAGAATCATTATGTAATAGGAAGCATGAATGCACTCAAACTTGAATACGGGGTAAAATATCTTCAATGGAACTTTTTTGCTGCTTCACATGGCAAAGGGGCGGTTGATAGACTAGGTGGAAGTATAAAAAGAACAGTGTGGACCGCTGTAAAGTCCCGACAAGCCCTTGTTAACAGTGCTCAAGATTTTTTTGATGTCGCGCGCAGTCTTTGTACAAAAATCTTTTTTATATTCGTACCAAAGGAAGATATTGACGCAGTGAAGAGTGTGGTAGATGATGAATGGAAAATTTTGAAAAAGATTCGAGGACTTCAAGGAAAACACTAATTCCAATTTGAAGAGGGCAATCGAGTTTCCATGGGGCGAACTTCCAAGTCCAACATAAGAAGCACGTTGGTTTTCAAAACTCCAAACGAAGCATAAAATAGTTGGGATGAGGACGATTTTAAACCGATTTCATGCTTGATTCATCAACATGCTGATGTATCTATTGAAATAACTTAGATGCGGTGTAACCGCTATAATTTTCGTATTGAAAAGTGAATTGTTTATTTTTACCCTTTCTTTATAATTTTAAAATATTTGTTGATTATTAATTAATGACAAATGAGTTTTTTATTGTGTAATTTTATTGTTAATTAATAAATAACAATATTTTTAATAATTATAATTATAATAATTATGTTTTAAAAGATATAAAGGGTGATCCATTTCGAGGTTGCCTACTTTTTTAAAGAAAACAAAACAGAAAATTCAAATTTAATGGGGAATGTTTATTATCATTTGAAAAAACATTCTTTGGCATTTATTTTTTGAAGATAATGTCTATCAAATGTTGGCCGTTGCTACGTCGCAGATGGTCTAACCGTTGAGTCCAATTTTCGACGACTCGTTCGAGCATTTCGACTGGTAACTGGCGAATGACACGCGTGATGTTTTCCTCCAAGGCCTGAATCGAAGCGGGTTTGTTCGCATAAACTTAAGACTTTACATATCCCCACAGGAAAAAGTCTAACGGTGCAATATCACACGATCTTGATGGCCAATCGACCGGCCCAAAACGTGAAATTAGTGCTCACCGAAGTGTTCTCTAAATAAATCCATTGATTGATGCGATGTGTAGGAAGTGGCGCCGTCTTGCTTAACCAATGTCGCCGAGATCACGAGCTTCAATTTCATGCATCAAATAGTCGGTTATAATGGCACGATAATGGTCGCCATTGACGGTTACGTTCGCACCGGCATTATTTTTAAAGAAAAATGAACCGATGATTCCACCGGCCCACAAACCACACCAAACCGTTGTTTTTTCTGGATAAAGTGGCAGTTCTTGAATCTCATTAGGTTGCTCTTCGTCCCAAATGCGGAAATTTTGTTTGTTAACATACCCATTGAACCAGAAATGGGCCTCATCGCTGAACAAAATTTGCCTCGAAAACGTCGGATATTCTTGGAACTTTTCAAGAGCACATAGAGCGAAGAACTGTCGCTTGGGAAGGTCGAGCGGCTTCAATTAGGAAATGCCAAACAATACTTAACAAAAATAACATGACAGCATGACACGACTCACACGTGATCTGTCAAAAAAAGGCTATTGAAAAAAGTATATCGAAATGGATCACCCAATAGAAAGCAAATTTCCAACCCGCGAAATATAGGAAGCTCTTCAAAATGAATGTTATGAAATAAAGTCGATACACAACATTATTAATAAAGACAAAATCCCTCAACCCCTCTTCAGAGTAGAAATAAATTTCGATTCTAAAAAACTCAAGAAGAATGAAATCCACCCAATATATAACCTTCTATATCTTTTGCATTTGACCCCAAGAAGTTTATTCTCAATACAAGGATATACAATATATATAATAATCCAGATAAAAACACTTTCCAATGCCAGACTTTTGTGAAAATTATTTTCACTTAACCATATGTCTTGATCTCGTCAAATTACTCTCTTCACAGATTACCGATAACGGAAATTCAGTACACTAACTTCTTTAAATCAGTAGGTCCCCGCTTTCTGGCAGCTGGTGACTATAATGCCGAATATGCATTCTGGGGGTCACGGCTGATTTCTCCCAAATACAATCTCAAAAATGGAAATATACGTTATATCCAACAGAGAACCCACTAACTGGCCAACAGATATGCAAAAATACCGGATCTAATAGATTTTGGAATGACAAAGGCTATTTAAAGAGAATTGGCAAACGTGGAATCGTCACTAGAGATTTCGTCAGATCAAACACACACACTTCTTTTAATTCAAAAACCTCAAGAAATTGTAAGCGTATTGGTTGAAATAAAAAATGCTTATTGGTACCCATTGTTCGGAGTATATACCGCTAAAAACACCAAACGATATAAACGTTTCCATAAAAAATTTAGAATTAAAAATCAAACTGGCGGAGAACTTAGGACAAGGTTCTATCTGACATTTTTTCCAAAAGTGAGTTATATATCACATCGCTATTAATCGACTACGGTCTTTCAATTGGAGTTCTCAGTTTTTGTCTGGCAGCTTCATAGCATTATTCTGTTCTGGGGACCATGATTGGCCATGGGTCCAAAATAGGGTACATTCTCAAAATTTTTAGCATATTTTGGTGCACGGTATCATATGGGACCTTGACCGAACATTCTTTCTTACTTGTTTGTTTTCAGTTTTTGTATACATACATACATATATTAACAAAAAATATATTGCATACCTTTCATACTATAAGAGAAAAATCTATTCATTATAAAACCACCCAAAAGAAATTATTTTTTTCAATTGCGGATAATAAAGAAAAAATATGTGGTTTAATGTAAAAAATCAAAAAAAGTAAAAAATACCTACCACAATTCGCAGATTTTCGCATTTTTTACATTCACCCCAAAATCATTTCCTTTTTATGTCACGTACGATATGCACCTATATTAGTCGAAATTTTGGACAAAAAGGCTCGGAATGTGATAATTTTATATGTCTAAATGAAACA
This sequence comes from Pollenia amentaria, assembly GCA_943735925.1. Taxonomy (NCBI): domain Eukaryota; kingdom Metazoa; phylum Arthropoda; class Insecta; order Diptera; family Polleniidae; genus Pollenia; species Pollenia amentaria. The sequence continues at coordinate 218,741,852 of OX031006.1, read as the reverse complement.
TAATGATAAACATTTTTTCCAGTTAATACTATTGGACGGGTGTCAAAAGTCATCATGTAAATTTAATAAGATTTTGGTAGCCGCTTTGAAAGAAATAAAAGACATGTTTTAACAATCATCGTATAAATGCGGCCATATAAATTTGATTTAGTTTTTCTTTCGAATTGAAATACCCAATAACCGCCTGTCTAAAGTTAAAAAATAAAAAATAAACATTTTCATAAAAATCTCTTTTATTAAACAAATCGATTCATTCATACGTTTTTGTTTCTTCTTTTTTGTTACATTTAGTAATTGCTCTAAGTTTACTGGTAGTTTTTGTTTTACATAATAAAATTGTAGATTTTAATTTTTCTTACTAAAACATTTGTTTGTTGTTTTTTTTTTTATAAATGTCTTTTTTTACTTTTGTGGAATATGTAGAATTATGTATATTTTTTTGTTTGCATTTGTATTGTTTGTTCATTTAATACCTAATGGTAGTTATTTTAATGAGGCAGAATAGCATTATTTTGTATAACAGAAGAGAAAAACAAACCAGAAAAAAGAAAAACTAAACTTAAAATATATAAAATTCTTTTGCTAGATAAAATTTTTATTAGAGGAAAACAATTCTTAAAAATGTAATTATGTATAAAAATAAAAAACAAAGCAATAAAATATTTTTTTTAATTAAAAAGTTAATAAAAAATATAAAAAATAATAAACAAGATAAGACATAATTAATTTTTTAAACAATTGTTTCCTTTCACAAAAATTAAGGCATTTGTAATGCAACTTTAAAAATTTAAAAAGTGAATGAATTTTGTTAGCGTTTTCATTGTTCTCCTTTTAATATATTGTACAAAGCTTGCTTTGTGTTAAATTGTATCTGCTGTTTTGTAATTAAAGTTATTTACCTCTTTGTTTAACAAGTAGAGTAGGATGTTACATCCTTGATTTTATTTGCTTGCTGCTGTTGTTTAATTATATATATGTATATATATACATATGTATATGTTTATATACATATACATATATATATATATATAATTTTTTTTTTTGTAAAAAGAACTTAGCGTATATTTTTTGCTTAAAAAAGTGGGTTTGAAAACATTAGAGCCATAAGAAATATTAACAAAATGACTACGTCAATAAGCTCATAAGTCTATTTGCATAAGCCATAGGTTTAACATCCGGATGTGGCTATAAATGAAATAAAAGATACACATAATAATTTATTATAAAATTAAATAATTAATACAAAATAAGAATATTGCATTGTTTAAAAAAAAAAAAAAATACATAAGTTTAAATTTTCGACATGCATTTAATTTAAGTAATACAAAGTTAAATTTTATCAAGATTAAAAAAAACGACGATGATCTCTTACAGAACAAATTATCAGTAGTGAAAATTGAATCAATTATTTTTTTAGTTGAAAGAAAATTAGAAATATAATTTTGAATTAATTATCATTTTAGTTGTTTTGAAATAAATTTTTAATTAAAATATTAATTTAATATCAAAAAATCCAAGGCGAATTCATTCCAGGTAATCTCGGTAGTACAACAAGTACAACTCGTACAAAAAACACAAGCAATTTGTTTTTGTAAAATCATTGTACAATGTCAAAAACCGAAACAAATCAAAACAGAAACCAAGATAATAAACAAAATTTTGACATCCAACAATTATAAAGCTAAAGAAAAAAAGTTACCAGCAGGGCTTTTAGGATCACCTGTAATGAATTCGCCTTGAAAAAATCTTAACTAATTTTTTTGTTTAAAATAAAATAATTTAAACTTGTAGAATTGTTGTTGGGAATTGTCAAAACCTGAGCTTTATTTTATTAAACAAATTTACACATTGTTTAAAACGGCAACGTTTTTAATCATTTTTTTAATTCAAATTAAAAATATCAATTTGAAAAAAAAAAATATTCAAATTTTTAAAATTTTTAGTAATCAATATAATCATTTTGGTAATAGGTGCAAAATCAACAGCTTGTTTGCTTGATTCTATAAATTTGGTATGAATTTGGTGATTAAACAATTTTTTTTCGGTGTAACAAGTTTTTGTTCAGAAAAAGTTTTGAAATTAAAAGATTCGCAGAATGAGCCTTTCAACATAGTGAACAAAATTATGGTACAAATAAGGCTATTGAAGAAACAACCGTGTTTAATAAAAAAGGATTTTGTTACAAGCTGTACTAATAAACAAAGAAAGAGATATGTAGGTTATTTCCGAATTTAATTTTTTAGTAAATGATTTTTGCTTCAATGTATCCATGCTGTAATCTCCTTCACTTCTAACTTCAACTTTTTATTCTTGCTTAAAAAAATAAAAGTCAGAAAATACGTATTATTTTTGTTCACAAAAAAACAGTTTTTTTTATCCTCAAAAATAAAAATTCAAAAATTTAATATAATGTCTTGTCTCTGTGATTTTACTTGTATTTGCTTTATTTTCTTTAATAATTAAAAAATAACTAATGATTTCCACCAGTACCAGTACCATTGTACCCCTTGCAATTCTTGTTAAGTATTAATATTTACAACAAAAAGCTGTAGTAGTTAAGAGTAGTTAAATTTACCAGAATAAAACAACTAATCCTCTTGCACTCAAATTGAGAGCTGATTAATTAGTTTACAATACACATGAAAAAAACTCACGCTTTGTAGTATAAAATCGTAGTAAAAATAACAGTTATAAACTTAACACAAGGAGTGTAAACTGCTACTGTTATTTTTAGTCCCTAATAATATAAACCTAATACAGGCCATGCTTAAGTCTGAGACTGCACAGTTGAGACGAGCGATACATAAACCTGAACCTGTGATTACATTTCATATTTCGCTATCGAGTGATCAATTTTCGATCAATTTGGCTCGATACCGTGTGCGGTGATTAGACCTCTGTATTTCTGCACAAAGCTTCCTTTTGTTGTTCTTAACAACATCTCAAAAAACTCCGTTGATCCATGCGCCGCTTAACAGTTATGCGAGGTCAAAAGTCAAGAAAAATGGGTTTTCGATAAATTCACCCTCATGGTAACATTTATCTATAAAAAAACTAATTACCAAGTGTGAAGCTTAGGAAATTGCCTACAAAAAATAGATATGAAATTTTTAGTTCCACGAAAAAAATTACAATTATGTTTATGTAGGCAATTTCCTAAGCTACTTCTTCTTTATTTGCCAATTCGTTCTTCGAATTGTAGCGATCAATACAATTACAATTTTTTAACATATATATTCATCCTTATTCCGGTTGTCGTTGACGTATACGACTGTGCCGTTTTTTTGTAGTAGATTAAAGAACACAGGTTGTGTTTGTTAATCATCTGAAAAATGTATTTACCCTTAATATATCTCACGATATAGCAGTCGAGTTACCGCCTGTGAATGTTAGAGCTGCTATTCCCCTAATATTTGAGTTAAGAGAACTCGAAAAGTCTATTGTGATTTAAACACCCAGAAGGCATCCGGTATTGATAAGATCAGTTATAAAATGCTTTTGAAGCTACCTCGCATAGCAAAGAAAATTATTCCTTTTTATTTTTAATGCTATTTTGCGCATTGACCACTACCCTCAAGAATGGAAGATTTCCTTAGTAACTATGATACCAAAGCCAGGAAAGGATCACACAAAAGTTGAGTCATACAGGCCTATTAGCTTATTATCTAATATTTCAAAGCTATTTGAGAAACTACTAGTGTCAAAATTAACACCGATTTTAAATGAAAATAGATGTATTCCAAATCATCAATTCGGTTTTAGAAGAAAGTACAGCACCATTGAACAAACTAATCGAATAGTAAATGTCATAAGAAAAGCTTTTGAAGAAAAACAAAAATATTGTTCATCACTCTTAATCGATGTGTATCAAGCTTTTGATAGCCTAGCATGAAGGATTATTACTGAAATTGCAGCAAAACTTACAAGCAAACATACACAAGCTGTTAGAAAGCTACTTAGTCGATCGATAATTTATTATTAAAGAAGGCTATTTTTAAGTTATCCTCAGCCAGTTGACGCTGGAAACCCACAAGCCAGCATTCTTGGCCCTCCATTATACTTAATTTTGCCAACAAACAACTACACCCAAACTTAAACATTTGCGGACGATGCAGCTTTTCTAAGCGTACACGAATACTGTCATGAAGCATCCTCGTTACTCACAGGATAATATTGTATATCTGAGCTGGAAGTGGTTAAAGCAATGGAGGATAAAGATCAATGAGCAAAAATGCGCACATTTAACATTTACATTGCGTCGGGAAACATGCCTCCTATTAAAATCAATAATCAAATAATACCCCCACACTCACATGTAAAATACCTCGGTATACATCTAGATCGGCGTTTAACGTGAACATGGCATATAGAAGCTAAATTAACTCAAACGAAACTAAAAGCAATTCAAATTAATTGGCTTATTGGAAGAAATTCTGTTCTTAGTCTCGATTGCAAACTTCTACTTTACAACTCTATCTTAAAGCCAATTTGGTGCTACGGTATTCAGTTATCAGGCACAGCCTCGGCTTCCAATATCGAAAAATTCATAGGAGCCAAGATAAACTCAAATATCCCCAAGGATCTCAATGTGCCATTAGTAAAAACTATTATTACGAAATATGCAGTAAAATATTTAAAAAGTCTGCAACTGCACCCAAATCCACTAGCTCGAAATGTTTAAAATTATGGTGGCCACACTCGCTTAAGGAGAAGAGACACTGCAACACTCACCCAATCAGATGAGCGATAAAAACCTACATATGTGAACAGAAATCGTGATGACGAAATTTTTCGTCTGGCACTGGCAGGGCATAATATTAAGGTAAAATTTGATTAAATATTGGTAGTTCATATTTAATATATGAAATTCAATAAATAAATACTGAAAAAAATATTTACCCTTCCGACGGACGCATTAAATATTTCTACAGAATAAATATTAAAAAAACAAATATATATACTATACTATCAGTAAGTTGTCCGTTAACCTAAATTTTTGCTGTTTAGTGCCAGTATAGAGTTTTGATGCAATGCATTTTTCATTTCATTATGGTCTATCTCCATGTACATATATGAGAATTTTCATAAATTTATCATGTTTCACGATGTCAAAAGTTATTTCATAGTCTACAAAAAATAGTATGTATTGAGAAAAGTGCTTCTCGAGTATCCCTACTTCTTTAAACCCGAACTAGGTCCTACCATTGCCATTGCTCGATTTACAAAAACTGGAGTGATTTATTCTGTGGAAAATTTTGAGGACGTGACTCATCAGTCTTATTAGTCTATAATCGCTACAATACCATGGGTAGCTTTTTTGGGAATTGCTATAAATTGATTTCAGACAATATTGTTGATAATGGGCCGCATTATAAATGTGATTAAATAATTCAGTTAATAGTTGGATGTTGTTGTCATCTATCAGCTTTATTATTATTTCCAAGTGCATCCCATTCGGGCCCCATGCTTTCTTTTCCTTAAGTGAACTAACTGCAGACTCTACCTCTCTTTTAGTAATTGCGTTTCCTTTAAGTGGTTGCGATTGGGATACATAATTAGATCAATAGCTTTCCGTGAATACCTGTTTTATATATTCCATCCAAATAGTTTTGTTTTTCTTTATTGCCAACTATGTTGTATTAGATGTTGTTGTCGTATAAAACCTTTGAAGTGGTTTTGCTGGACATCCAGGCATTGTTTTTCAAGTGTTTCCTAAACTACATATTTGATAATTATGTAGTATTTTTTGATAACTGTAACCGTTAGCGAGATTTGACCGAAACCCCGTTTTTCTTCACGTTTGACCCCGCTTAAGTTTTTAACGGTGCATGGATCGACAGGGAATTTTGGGACGTTGTTAAGAACTACAAAAGGAAGCATCGTGCAAAAATTCATTTTTCCCTTAAGTTTTCCGAAGTTAAATATCTTTATTCACGATTTTATTATGATCACATATAATAATTCCAAATTGTTAAAAAATACAATTTGAAATTATTAATGTGCTGCTTTCTCAAAACAAGTGGTTGAACGTGTAGTAAATTTTATATGAACACCACTTCTGTTTTCAAATAAGTTTTACAATAACTTGTATTGTAAAATGTAAATGTTTTCCAATTTTTTCGAAAACCTTTTCCAATTATTTTCGAAAACCTTTGAAATAATTTTATTATCACATCGAGCCATAACCGCATTTTTACTGCATTTTACTAAATTTCGTTCGCGTACACAAAATACAGTAAATGAGAACACAAATTGAGAGCGTAAAGTGACAGTTCTTGACTGAGTACTTACAAATTTTTACTGCAGAAATGTTTGCAGTAAAATTTAGTAAAACAAAAAAACATGTTTCAAAAGGTAAACAAACAAAAGGCATACAAATTGTGAAAAAAAAATTTTAATAAAAGAAAAGTTTAAAAAAAACAAAAAGTGAATAAATAATTATTAAATACACTGGTTTGTGAAGCATTTATATGGCTAAATACCAACTTTTGAAACTTTTTGTTATGTTAATTTTTTGGAGTTGTAAAAGTGTCAAGTACTCGGGTACTTAGAACAGCCCTGGTTTTTAAAGTTATCAATAGTAAAAAAAGTATTCGTGTACTATTGATCAAATTAAGCCGGACACAAATTAGCAAATTAAAAACAAACAAATATGAAAGATTACATAAAATATTTTTTTTTGTATTTTCCAAAAATATTCGTGTTATAAAAAGTATTTAATCGAGTACCGATAAGAAAACGAGTTAAGTAGTCAAAAGTGTAAACATTTTTCAACACTTCAAGAAAATTTTTCAGTTTACTGCATTTACTGCATTTTACTGTAAAAGTACTCGAACTCACCTATTGTTTTTGCTATAAAATCGTAACGGTATCTACCATCTGTGACCATGAGATTTTAGAAGATGATGCAAGTTTTGCAAATAAATTTATTTAATAAAAAAAAAAAACGAAAATTTAAAATGTCATCGCATTTTTCGGGGTTTTGGCTCGACATAAAAAAAAACTAAAAAAATGTATCACTTAATTCTAAAATACATATATATTAACTTACCACTGATTCAAATGACTTGAAATTAGGTTCTAAATCATTGCCTTTAATTGTTATAAAAGCACCTAAATTGCCCATTGTATCACTAAAAAATAAATATAAGCCAGCAATAAAAAATTGTTTTCTATATGTTAAAAAATCTTATTCTCAAAACATACCAATAATTGGGTGCCGAAAATACCGTTATACACTTGCCATCATGCGTTACCTCATAGCCCATATCTTTAACCTCATGTGAACGTATAACATAATCTAAGTTATTATGTTTGCAGAAGTTTTCTGTTACGTCGGGTCCAAACTGTATGCCAACACCACGTTTCGAGGGGCCACGACCATAACAGGGTTGGGGATCCGACCATAATAACTCACACATGAGACCATCCTCTGGCGGTTGGCAGTTACGTTCAATACGCCTTAAATCTTCTAAAGTTACATTATCACTAGAGAAAAGTCCACCATGCATAACCAAGATCTTCTTATTGATACAGTGACACAATGGCAACCAGTTAAAAACTTGAGTAAACATATCGGCCATAGTGCTTGTGTATTTTGCTGTTACTTCTCCAGTAAAACCATACATTTGATTCATATTGATACTTTCGTGATTACCTGACAGAGGAATCAAATAAAATAGTTATACATCAGACATAAAAAAATACGAAAATATTACCTCTAGATAAATAAAAGTGATTTGGATATAATAGTTTAAAACCAAAAAGTGTGAATATGCATTCCACAGAAAATGAGCCTCTATCGACAAAATCGCCATTGAATAAATACGGATTCGTTGGAGAGGGTAAACCATTAATTTCGAATATATTCATAAGATCATAAAACTGACCATGGATGTCACCACAAATAGTAAATTTCGATTCATCGGCTACATTTATATCAACCATTGAGGATTGAGTGCGCATAAAGCTATCAATGTCGCATAAAATCTGTAAAGAAAACAATAACATTTAAGTGTGACTTTATATCAGTATAAAAAAAAATATTTACTTTATAGGCATATTTGCGGTGCAATTTCTTTTGTTGTTTATAATGTTCCATAAGTTCTAACATAAATTTCAATGTAACTTTGCCATCTTCTAAAGCAGGTCCCTTATAATCATCTTCAATGGCTATTAAATATAGAGAAGAAGTGATTAATGTCCACTTTATACCTAAGAATTGAACTGCAATCACATACCAATATTCTCTAAATCTCTAAACATTTCGGATAACGTTTTTTCCGGTTTATCCACTGCAATAGCTCTTTCAAATGCTCTCATTTTTACAATTTTATAACATTCAGTAAATTTTAGTTTAGCATCTTTGTCATTAGGACGGCATTTTGATACCTTTAAAATTTTTAAATTGTTCTTAGATTTTATTTTAACAATATTTGACTTTTTATGCACTTACATATTCATAATCTGTAAGGGCCTGTTTAAATTTTCCTAATGACATATGAGCAGCCGCTCTACGATAGTAACCTTTAATATATGCTGGATCTGCTTTAACGGCAGCAATGCCATCTTGTAAAGCAAATCCAAAGCTTTCCTGTCTCAAATGTGCCAATGAACGATTGGCGTAAAAAATTGCATTAGTTGGTAACAATTCTATAGCTTTGGTGTACATTTCAATTGCTTTAGAAAAATCTTTAGCTGAAACATAAAGGCATATACATATGTAGGTTTTTTATTAATGTCGATATTTTGTTTCTAAATTTAAGTACGGTATTAAATTATATTTATATATATTTAAAAATAAGCAACACCAACCGTTTTACATTAAATGCTGTTATGGATACCGATACCGACATAACACATATCTTAAAACTGGTATTGAAAACGATATAATACGATACCGAAATTCGTTTCGGTTACAATTATAAAGCCGATCGATATACCTATGTATACCAGCATAAAATTTTCTGTACCGGTATATCTACCGATATAATTAATATACATACCGATACAAATACATATAGTTTAATACCGATAGAAAAATAACAAATATTTTAATCGCGAAACCGAAGTTCGTTTCAGTTGTCAACCTTACAAATAAGGAAATAGAAAAGTTATGTTTCAAGTTTCTAAAGCTGTACTAATAATGAAATTTATATGATTGTCGTCGATATAAGTTTACAGCTTATGTTAAGTTTAAACTGCATTAGAATCATTTTTAAAATTTTAAATTCGAAGGCCGAAAATACTAACCCTTAAGATAATCATTTCCCTGGTTTTTAAATTTATCAGCTAAAATCACTTTTTCATCCTGAGCATTGGTATCTTTACTAGCTTCCATGTTTGGAGTGACTGTGTCAGCAGTTGCCGCAGATGCTTTTGCTGAAGTATTATTTGAACTCAATATTGATGTTGTAAAGTTGCATGCTACACGACCCTCAGCACCACATGCTTTTTGTTGGTCCTCATTATTATTTTGTTCCATTTCAACTTGAACAGCTGACATGTTAATGGATTTTAACAAAAATAATGCTTTTATTTAAAAAATCTCACTCTGTAATTGTGCAAAAATTCGTTGTTATTCCTTCTTTTAAAAAATGTTATCTTGATTGCTTTAGTATTTTTATATTGTTGTTAGAACAGTCCAGTACCACCACCACCTCTATTGAATTTTTCAAAAAGAAAACAGATAAAAAAAATTTTTTCGTTTTCTTTGCAAGTTTTTCGACGAGCTTTTTGCAGCACACTTTTTTCAATCTCTCTAAATAAAACCATAAAATAAGGAACTGTATAAATTTCTAATAAAGGAATTTACAATTAAATTTACCTTAATTGATTTATAGTTTGTACAATTTTCGGAAAAAAATTTCCGGACTTTCGTTCGGTTAAAATTTTTTTCAAAAGAAAATAGTGAAGAATAATGGTTTTGACGTTTTGACAGAAATGAGAAAAAAACACACATTGTCATTACGTCACAATATAATAAATAAATAAGTGTGTAAACAAGACAGGGTGATACCAAAAATAAAATGAATATTTTCATAACACAGTACAACATTTTTCAGGTGATTGATTCGGTACTCAATTCTGATAATTGTTTATGAAAGTAGACCCAAAAAGAAGAACTTCTGCATCAATAGTTTGTCAAGGTACATCAAATAATAATTTAAAAAATAATTTGAAGTTAGTAAGTATCGTATAGGGGAATTTGTCACGTTTTAGGCTCTTTGTCATAACTCGAGAACCACTAGTCCGAATAAGTTGAAACAAATTTAAAAAATTAAGAATTACAATTCCCTTAATCTGTTCATACAATGTTTCGCTACATAAGCAACAGTTTCGCAGTTATAAATAAATGTATGAAGAAAAAAAATATTTTTTGCCCAAAAAATTAAAATTTGTTTTTTTTAATTTCATTAAAAATCCAAAACTGTAAAAAAGTGTCGAGTCCAATTACTTTCACGTAAAGTCGCATAGCCTATGAACAAAATGAGATACAAATCATAAAAATCTATGAACGCATTTCGCTTTTATTTACAATTAAGTAAAGGTATAAATTTCAAAAATTTGCTCGAGATGTCCACAAAATTCTTTGGAAAAAACATTGATGACTTTTTTATGATTTTCAGAATTAAAAAAAAGGAATAAACAAAAGGTTATTTGATTTTTATGATTGCGGTAGCAAAGTAATAAGCGTTAATAAATGTACGTGGACAATTAAAAGGAAAGTGCACTTTTTTATTTATATGGGTTTCTCCGTTAGTTACCTGCATGATTTTTTTCCAGAAATTGCACCCACATTTATGAGTGCTCATGTTTTGGAAAGTTTCGAAAACATATGTCATAAGTACCTGCCATTAAAATATTGAAATATTTGTAGTATTTATAGGTGCTCCTTGATCGATTTTTGTCATTTAACAAGAGTCGACGAACGAGAAAAAAGTACAAGCGAATTTTTCTCCTGTTTTCAAACGCGAATAACAACAAAACATATACTATATTGAAAATGACAAGTGCGCACAATTGGATAATTTTTGTTACGTTTGTGGTCATATCGTCCCAAAAAGAGGCCAACTGGATCGAAAAAAATTGATTACTGAGGAATTCAAAACAGCGTATTGTCATTATTTTGATGAAGCAGATTTAAGTGGTGCAAATTTTACGCCGAACACAGTGTGCAAAAATTGTTATAATACCCTTATAATGTGGATACATGGAAAAGGTGGACTGTTTTCTTTTATGAAGCCAGTAATTTGGGTGGAAGTCCTAACTGGACATGATGAATCCAGGTGCTACGCATGCATAAATTCTCGTCATGGCTTAAACAAAACAATTGAAAACAAATGTATACATTGCTGCTTTTACTGCCACACTTCCAGTTAAACGCGCTGCTGGTACCGATACACCAAAACCTCCGAGTCTGGATACTGTGTCCCTGCAAGTCGAAACCGTTTTAACCAATCCGACCAATTTGAATGATGCTGATTGGATACTCGATGTTGAAAATAATGGACCACAACCGCTAACACAAATCGAAATGGATTACATTGTGGCTAAAATGGGACTATCACAACAAAACTCCGAAATGTTGACATCATTTTTTAAAAGCAGAAAACTGAAACAGCAAAATGTCAGCGCAACATCATACCGACAACTCCAAGCTGATTTTCAGAAATTTTATTGCGTTGACGAAGCAAATACGTTCACCTCCTCTCATAATATCACAGGTTTAGTGAAAAAATTGGGAATGGATTATATCGCTGGCGACTGGTGTTTATTTATCGATGGTTCAGTTTCAAGTTTGAAGGTTGTGATATTGCACAAAACGAACAAAAAACGTCCATTCCATTGGGATTTAGCACAACTATGAAGCAAACGTATGAAACATTGGGCGAAATTTTGGAGAAAATCAACTACAGTGTACACAAATGGAAGATTTGTTGCGATCTCAAGGTTGACAACATAATACAAGGCATTGTATTAAAGTGCGGTTTTCCAAAATACTTCTGCTTCCTTTGTAATAAACGATACACAGGAAATCAATATCAATGTTAAGATTGGAAAGCAAGAACTCCCGAGCTCGAGAAACAATTAAAATTACCGAATAAACCTTTGATAAAGGATCTAGATGGGAAATTCGTCGAAGTGGTAGTCCAAGATATTGATGACGCCTATGACTGTTTGAAATCCATCTTTCCAAAACTCAGTGAAGCTAAAATTAGAAAGGGTACATATCATTGTCAGTATTTTAATATTGTCATATCTAAATTTGTTCACTTCGATATACAGTTGAACCTCGATTATCCGGCTCGCACTGGACCGGCCTATGCACGGATAATCGAAAAACACGGTTAATAGATATGGGATGGAAACACAAAAAATTACATTTTTTTTTAACTTGAAATGTTCGTCTACATTTTACTAAGTTATTTAAAGTTAATACTTTCTATGTATTCGTATGTTATATAAACATGAGTATATACATAACAAAAATGGGAATCACCGAATTTGACTTATACTTACATATATGTATGTATTCCATTGAAAGATAAAACAATGTTTTGTTTGTTGCACGGATCATATAGGTAAAGACGCTGAACAGAGGTATAAAAACGAAGTACAGATAATAGGGGTAAAACCACGGACAATAGAGGTTATAAAAGAAAGCGAGCAGCATGCCGGTTAATAGATGTAACCGGTTAATAGAGGCCCGGATTACCGAGGTTCAACTGTATTCGCATTACCAATAATTTTTTCGTAAATGTTTTTTTAATATTTCAAACAGGTATTCGCAATGGACCGGATATACGAAAATTAATGAAAAGCGAATTTTTCAATGATATGCTTTCGAACCATTATAACCACCTATGTGCATGGGACGCACTGAAACAAGTCATCGAAGGCGTTTTAGGAAAGAACCGTGTACAGCGAGATGACATACAGCCACGAGTGGACAACTTGCTGTATTATTATTGTGAAACAATTAATGCATCCATGACGTTAAAATTACATTTCTTGCATTTCCACCTTGAAACCTCTCTGGCACAATTACCTCAGGAATCCGACGAACATGGAGAGAGGTTCCACCAGGTGACCATGCCAATGGAAAAGCGATTCAAAGGCAAAACATATAAATATAAATATAACTTTTTTATTTTGTTTTACATAGCGTTTACATTTGGCAGTACTGGCAAGACAGTTTGCAATACATCCAAACTTTTTCACGAATACATGTACACTTTTCCAACTGTCTTGTCTACTGTCTTGCAAATTTTGCAGACAGTAAAATGGACAGTGATTTGACATTTGCTGACAGTAATTTGAAGTTTTGTTCGCAAAAGTAAAAAAAAAAATCAACAATTAAAAGAAAATTAATAAATTATGCTTTGGTTTTGTATGTTTTACTTAAGGGTTAAACATGTTCACAAAAAATAGTTCTTAACTGCTATTTTTAATGTGTTAAGTTCATATAAAACACGTTTAGCTAGAACTTGCACTTCTTTTGCGCACCAATGTTGTTAAAACAAAATTAAGTGTATTTTTTAATTATCGTCAGGGTTGCCGTTTAAAAAAATTTTATCCGACCAAAATTGTCTACGAAACCTACCATAATCCTTTGAAACCGACCAAATTTTTAAAATATTTAAAAACATATATATCGTTATATAAAATGCAAAATGGTCTATCTTAATTTGTCAGCAGCACTTTTGTGATAGGACTCTTGACCGTGCCTCAAAAAGAAGTTTCCCCATACACCCTTTAATATAAAGTATTTTTGCATGGAAGTTTAAAAAAATAATTTTCTTTTTGTCAAACGTTGAGGTCGCCTTTTTAAATTGTTCATAATATCTTAGGCATTAACATTTCGATTTTAAAGTATGATCTATCAATGTTTGCCATTGACCTCAAGTATCACGTTTAAGTAGTTATCCATCAGATCTCTGTTTGTTCACCCTAATGTCAGAAAATTAAAGCTCGCAAGAAACTATTTGATTAAATTAGAAAATTAAATCTCGCTAAAAATCATTACAGTTTTGCTAAGGAAGTATTTCTATAATTCCCTCAGGACAGTCGGTTTCTGCTGGAGTTATCGAATAACTTCCTTAGCAAAAGCTTAATTGTTTCTTGCGAACTTTAATTTTCTGACATTAGGGTGGTACGAACAGAGATCTGGTGGGTTAATACTAGAACGAGATACTTAGGCTTCAAAGTGCAAAACATTGGTGTTCTCGAGACAAAAACATTGATATATCATATTTTATGATCGGACTGTCAATGTCAAAAAGGCAACCGCTACGTTCAGCAAAAAAAAATATTTTTTGAATCCTCCTTGCAAAAATAATTTATATTAGATGGTGTACGGTGCACTTTTTTCCTTGTAAGGTGGTACGCTCTGCTAAGCTACAAAACATTCTAATACTTTGCAGACAAATTAAAAAATGTATCAAAGAGTTTTCTTATTGTTTTCGAGTTGATAATTTTTTTGGTGCACTTTGGGACAGATAACATTGTAAAAATCTACACGGTTGAATTGTAGCGCGAGTTCCTCTGCAACTTATGTTTTAGAACTCACCCATACCTCTGCAAGCTCTGCGGCTCTTGTACCATTGACTTTATAAAAACATGATACAAAATAGAGTATTTAAGCATCTGACTGTTCTAGAATTCTTACAATATCTTCTTCCAAAGAAGTCCATCTTGTATAAGAAACACCTTTGGGGTGGTACAGAACAGTATTACTGAAATTCTTTCATTAATTATATTCTTATTACTTCGACCTTTTTCTATTAAATATTATATTTTCATATATTTTTTTTCAAGCTTTAAAAAAAAAAATTATTAAATAATTGTTTATTTTCAATATTTCGATTTCCGTTGGAAATCTCCTTCAGGAAATCTTAAAAAAAACAAGTAAGAGTGCTATATTCGGCTATGCCGAATCTTATATACCCTTCACCATGGTGCGATAAGAATAATCTACATATATAATATATCTGTGGCATTAAATAATAATGGCTTAAGTCGGAATTTGTTGTTTTGAGATATTAGGGTATTACCAAAAATAAATTGTTTGGTTTTTATATAAAATTATTAGCCACAGAAAAAAATGCGCATTTATTTAGAACAAAACTCTAAATTTTATAAAAAAAATTGTTTTTTTAAGGATATAAAAGTAAAAATAGCAAAAACTGATATATTTTTTATTTAATTAAAAATAATTTATAAATACCAAGAGAAAAAAACTAATTTGGGAACTTTAGCTCGTTTCGTTCTCCAGATATACAGAAATGTATAACGTCTTAGTATGGGAAGTGCCACACCCACTTCTCCAATCCCATTTTTTAGAGAGTTTGTGTATTGGCAAGCAACATGTTTGTACTAAATTTGAAAGCCGAAGGTCTTGCCGCTCTCGAGATATGTAGAAAAAAAGAATTTAAAAAACAACAACATGGGATTTATGGAAAAAACTAGAGGTAGTCGTGGTTTTTTGCTAATATCTCAGCCATTTATGGACCGATCTTCCTGAATTTCAATAGCAAACAATTCCGGACTATATGTGACATAAATGTATAACAACCTAGCCTTCATCATATCTGGGGTCTTCGGAAAACCCATTTTAACGGACGGACAGACGGACAGCCGCTTTGAACATCCCTTCTCATAAGAAGCCAGAATATACATATATACTTTATATGGTCTTAGACCAATATTGTAGAAATTACAAACGGAATGACAAAGTTATATATACCCTTTTACCTTCGGTGAAGGGTATAAAAAAAAACTGCGAAAAAACTTTTAATATTACCACAAAGAACCTCAATATTCTTGGCATTGCTAAGAAAGTTTTAAGCTTACCAACATCACCAGTCATGACGTTAGCGCCGTTTGTTGCCAATCCAATCAAATGTTTTAAAGGAATATTGTTTGTTGATAAAGAGTTTTGTATAAAAAATTTAAACGGTCTCTGACTTGGTGAGCTCAAATAAGGTGACAAAAACTATCCTATATAAACGAACAACGTCAAAGCAACTTGCTACTAACGTAATACATATCATTTCATTGCCACATCCATAGTTTCAACAATCCAAAACTAAACAATAAAATTGTGTTTTGCAAAAAAAATATTAGATTTGCACTTGTCTGCTTTGCGACCAGTGTTCTAAATTTGTTAAAATAAATTTAGCACATTTTCTCAAACCGACCAAAATTAGGTTTGGCCTACCATCCGACCAAAAGGAAATTAGCCGACCTAAATTGGTCGGAAAAGACCAAGTTCGGCAACCCTGATTATCGTGTTAAATCAGCCGCTGTTATATTAATTTTAAAACATGCGGCTACGAATGCACTTGTTAAAGCCAACTTGTGATGAACAAGAACAACAAAAACACAATACACAAATTCATAATCAAAACAAGAAACCGCAATAGTGTATCCAAACAGATGCTGGAAGTAACAAACTAAATAAAGTAATAAATAGTAAGTAATAGAAAAAACAATAAATTTTAATTTAAGAAGGGTTTCACTATATACAAAGACAGATTAGAAAATACAAAGTCAAACAATTGTTAAAATGTACTTTATCTTAAGTTGTTTTCTTATCCATTGTGTGTATAGTTGTTAAATCAGTTTAAAGTGGAGCTTATTGTATGAATTTATATGCGTTCACGTCTTGCCAACCCATGTAACTTGTAGTAATAAGAAAGTTTATAAAAAGCAAAACTTAAATTCACTTGGAGAGTATATTTATTTATTAGTAAAGAAGTAGAAAAACTAAGAGAATAAAACAATTCCGGCACAAACCAAATAAAAAATGGTGCATTAGAGACTACAATAAGTAATAACAAGCAAGAAAAAATCATAGTAAATATCAACGGAAAAGGTGAAAATCAAGCAATATGATGCCAACGACATTAGTTAAGTTGATGTCGTGGAGTTAAGACGCTTTAAACTTAATAAAAAGTATCCAATTTTAAAAATTGTATAATAAAAGTAAAAACATAGGTACCTTACCTTATAAATAAATACAGGAAAACTTTGTTAAAACGTAAGAAAGGTAAAAATCAAAAATAAAAGTAATAAACTGAATTTAAGTAATTACCAATGTATCTAATGCTAATTTTTTTTCTTGACAATTGAACTACAATTCTAAATCTTTTTTTTTAATATATATAACCAGTTAATGCACTACCACTCGTACCAATATACCTACATACATATTTCTACAAAACGTTTGTTATATAAGGTAGAGTGGATCACAGTAAAATTGGTCCACCTGTGAGTAAGAACTTTAAAATGTAAAAAATCAACTAAATGACTTATTTTAGTTAATATAAAATATAAATATATAAAAAAGTTATAAAATTCCATAACATTTTGCAACAAATTTGTTATTAAGCAAAGTGAAAGAAAATTTATCTCGCAATAAAAATGGTCCACGACTAAAATACAAAAAAAAAAAAAAAAAAAAACGCAACTTTTCAATATTTTATTTAGATTTTTATTTTTAATTACTTATAAAGTGACTCGTTGCAACAAACAGCAGATGCAATAGTTGTTTAATACCTATTAAATTTGAATTTTAAATTGGTCCTTATTCAACGCTTGAAATTAGAAATTTAATAATTGACCATTATACCTACAAGTGAAAAAAAATGAAGGAGAAATTACAGAAATAATCGTTATAGAAATTAGGGACGAACATTAAATTATCCAAAAACTAGCAATTTAGATATTTATAGAGCGCCAAGAGATAGCTTGTCAACCAAATCAAGATTAAACCAAGGCTGAGTGCTCCCAAACAACATTTTAATATAAGCTGTAATCCTGAAAACACCAAAAGAATTCTTCGAAACAATGCATTTAACATTGCACGTAAGAACCCGTTTGTATCTAAAAAAAAGTTAGACTGCAGTTTGTACACAGTTAAGCTGGCAAGGACTTTTCATTCTAGAAACACGTTTTTATATAACTTTATAGGGTCAGACGAAAGAATAAACGTCCGTAAAAAACCAACCAAGAAATGAATCCGAAACATTTCTTTCCGGTAGTCAAACATGGTGGTTGGCAAGTGATGGTCTGGGGTGCTTGTTCGTCTTCTGGTGTTGGTGAATTGCAGCTTATTGAAGGCATAATGAGCAAAATGCAGTATTTAAATATATTAACAACCCAATTATGAATAAAAATTCCCCGGGTGTTTTCTCCCTTCTTCCATTTTTCCTATGTAAATTCTATTGCAAAAATGGGGAAAGGGAAAAAACTCCCAGGGAATTTTTATTCATAATTGGGATGTAAAAAAAAATAATCTCAAGCAAAGTGCAAAAAAAACTTGGAATAAAGGACATTTTTCATATGTATAAAGTCAATGATCCAAAACATAATTCTGTACCCATGTTCTGTAACTTTGGTGAAAACTTCTCGCATCGAAAACATGTGAAACAAAATATTCCATCGTTTCTCGAACAGTGAGAAAAGTGTGTCTGTAACTCATGTCGAAAACTTTCAAAAGAGATAACATCGTTACGTTATAAATGTCATAATATTCCACTCGAAGCCGATATTAAATTTCAGATGTTGAGAACGCCAGTCAAACATATTGTTAACGGCGACCTAAATTGCCTGAATCGCGGCGAAATTACAGCCGTCGCCTATACCAAAAAATTTAAAGTGAGACTTTAATGTTTGTTGATTACAAAATTGCATTGAAAACATTCGTATATTTTACAAAAATGTTAAAAGCAAAATAATTAAACAATGAAAAAATCTGCCAAGAACAAAATACTTATCTCTTTCGTGTTCATATTCATTGCATTATGCATTTTTAATTTGTTTTTTAGTGTTACAATTTTTTCTCACCCCGTTTTTATGCGTGAGTTTATTTGACAGTTCAAGGCGGGAGCTTTCTCACAAAAATTTTAAACACACTTTTTTAGTATCTTGGCGAGTGCCAGCTATTACTCGCCAAACATGTTACAGACGCAGTTAAGTGAGAAAAACAGCTGTTTATTTAAATTTATGGCATTTTTGTGTCATTTCTCACATTTCAATCGAAAAGTTTCTCGACGCGGGAGTTACAAAACATGGGCACTACACCTTTTCCAATTGTAATTCTGAAAGCGTCAATTGTAATTCAGAAAGCGTCAATTGTAATTCAGATTAGTGAGTTGTAATTCAGAAAGCGTCAATTGTAATTCAGATTAATAAGTTGTAATTCAGAAAGCGCCAATTGTAAATCAGAAATTGAAATTCAGAGAACATCAATTGTAAATCAGAAATTGTCAATTGTAATTCAGAAAGCAAAAAACTTGTATTAACTATTTATTTTTATTTTATTATAACAAAGGAAAAAAATGTACACTAAAGAGCTAATATTTATGTAGTTGTATTTTTAAATGCATATATTTATGATTATCGACCGATCGCCATGTCATTCATTGATAACGCAGAAGCTTGGTGAACTGAACAGTGTTGCACAGCACGAGCGCAATCACCCCCAGTTATGGTATTTGTTGCACGATCTATAATTTCCTCCAAGTAGATCAATCTTTGTTCTATCACGCCAGTACCTGCAGCGTTTGGAACACGAATGTTGCTTTTGGCATAGGCTTTAACTTTGGACCAAATATTTTCAATGGGATTTAGCATTGGAGAATAGGGTACGAGCCGCAAAAGAGATGCTGGCGTACTATTGATTACTCTTTCAAGGTTTCTTCCAGCAGATTACCCATATCTTGCCACTTTTGCATTAGTGTAATCACCCAGTCATTTGCTAAATGTGCAGTAAATAAACCCTTTCTACGTTCCACGTGTACGATTCCTGTAGTTGAAATTGCTCCTATTAAATGTATGTTAGGACCTCTTGATGCTGGAAGGTGTTGTACTGCTCTATCCCCAGCTCTTGCACGGCCTCTCGTTCGACAGCAAAACAAATTCAAATTGGTTTCATCCATCCATGGTTCAAGGATTGAACATATTCAGCTCTTTTCCTTTTGTTTGCCTCAGAGTTCTTTGTAACAGGTTCAAAGTGTACTTGTTTTGTAGTGAACATTCTGCCTTCTAAATAATTACCTATTGTTGACACAGATAACGATTTGTTGAAATGACTTACATATGTATAACATTTTCTTTAAGCTGCATTAATAGCTGCGTTCGAGAACACAAAAGTTTTTACTATTTCTTACTGAACTTTACTGCATTTTACTAAATTGCGTTCGCGTACACAAAATACAGTAAATGAGAACACAAATTGAGAGCGTAAAGTGACATTTTTTGACTGAGTACAAGGCGAATTCAACTACAGGTGGTGACGAAACGCCATCTGCTTTTGACAGTTCGAGCTACTTTGTTTTGACTTGTTAGTGTTTTGTTAGGAATGGTTGACATTTTGGACAGTAAACACTAACAATGCAATGCAAAATACCCTGTGTTGTTTCTGTTGTTTTTGGATTGTTGTAGTATCGACACCACCTGTAGTTGAATTCGTCTTGACTGAGTACTTACAAATTTTTACTGCAGAAATTTTTGCAGTAAAATTTAGTAAAACAAAAAAAAAAAAAAAACATATGTTTCAAACGGTAAACAAACAAAAGTAGCAAACAAAAGGCATACAAGTTGTGAAAAAATTGTTTAAAAAAAGAAAAGTTGAAATAAAACTAAAATAAAAACAAAAAATGAATAAATATTAATTAATTATACTTGTTTGTGAAGAATTAATATTGCTAAATACCAACTTTTGAAACTTTGTTTTGTTATGTTAATTTTTTGGAGTTATAAAAGTGTCAAGTACTCGGGTACTTAGAACAGCCCTTGTTTTTAAAGTTATCAATAGTGAAAAAAGTATTCGTGTACTATTGATCAAATTTAGCCGGACACAAATTAGCAAATTCAAATAAAATAAAAAACAAACAAATATGAATGATTACATAAAATAATTTGTTTGTATTTTCCAAAAATATTCGTGTTATAAAAAGTACTTAATCGAGTACCGATAAGAAAACGAGTTAAGTAGTCAAAAGTGTAAACATTTTTCAACACTTCAATTATTTGCCATCAGCTGTTGCCTTTATTTTACGAATTTTTACAAATTTTGCTTTCGCGTACTTTTTTGGACAACAGCTTTTTGTGAGAGCAAATTTTTAAGTTTACTCATTTACTGCATTTTACTGTAAAAGTACTCAAACGCACCTAATGTTATGGTAGAGTCTTCTTCTACCCACGAAAGCATCAAATCAATTTCATCATTAGAAAGAATTTTTGGCTTTGTACCACCTTTTGGCAACATTTCGGCAACCCCAGATTGGATCCAATAATATGCGGTCTTATATTTAATTCCTAGTGATGTAGCCAAACCTATCCAATCTTCACCTCTGTAAGCACAATTAACTATTCTTTCACGGTCTTTTGCACAATGTTTTTTATATTTTTTTCTTTCAAATTCATCTTTTCCAGTCACTATTATCTTCAACATCCGTTATAGGCTGTGCGCACTTCTTGTGAAAGAAATGTAGGCATGGAAGCAAGCGTATAACTGAATTCCTTGTCATAAAAGATTGGCAAATTTGCACAATTATCCTTATATTCCATTTTTTTTTTATTTATGCCAATATAACGTTTTAAACTGTTTTAAATAAACTATGTACATATACATATTTAAATGGATTCAGAAATTTTATTGCAAAAAAAAAAAAAAATCACGGGCTACTATGTTTATAATTTTTCCTCACAAAACTTTTAGTGATTTTTCTTTTTTACATTTATTTTATTTTGATTTACAATTGACGCTTTCTAAATTACAATTGACAATTTCTGATTTACAATTGACGTTTTCTGAATTACAATTGACAATATCCGATTTACAATTGACGCTTCTTAATAACAATTGACTTATCTGATTTACAATTGACGCTTTCTGAATTACAATTGACTGATCTGAATTATAATTGACGCTTTCTGAATAACAATTGACTTATCTGAATTACAATTGACGCATTCTGAATTACAACTGGAAAAGGTGTAGTGTTGTTAAGGAATGCCTATTGCAACATTGTCATCGAGTACTAAAAACTCCACCCCAAAAAACTGGAAACGGAAATAAGAAAGTATTAAGGCCCAACTATAATATGCATAAGCTTGCTTAAGCTTTGGTCAAAAATTGACAAATGACAGATTCATAAAACTTAGCAAAAAGATTCCTCAAGTACAATATGGATTGACACATATGATTTACATATATTCGCACAGTTGCTTAAGCCAACTTAAGCATATTATAGTTGGGGTTTTAGACTTCAAATGTAAATAAGCTTAAAAGAGCTCTTTTGGAAGAATGGAGCAAAATTAGCTCGGAATAAACAAAAAACTTGAAGAATATATTCTAAACTGCCTCAAATCTCTTATTAAACAGAAAGGTTATCCCACAAAATATAAAAAATATGTAATTTTGTTTCACTCCTGTTTAATATACGATATTTCAAGCAAATCATTTTTATTTTATTGTGATATAAATTTTCTTATATAATATAATTTTTTTGTAAAATTACGTAATTTATAACTTTTTTTGTATGTAGGTTAGACCGTCTCAGTTTTTATACTTTTTTCGAAATTTCATCATGAACATCGATTTTCTTTATCTACTATAAAAACCAAGAAATTTGGTGTATAACACTTTAATATTGATGAATGGGAAGTGGTCTCTCAAATCGTTTTTTCATTTTTTTAGGCAAAATACCTTTTTTACAAAA
Source organism: Pollenia amentaria (assembly GCA_943735925.1). Classification (NCBI taxonomy): domain Eukaryota; kingdom Metazoa; phylum Arthropoda; class Insecta; order Diptera; family Polleniidae; genus Pollenia; species Pollenia amentaria. The sequence continues at coordinate 218,719,119 of OX031006.1, read as the reverse complement.
AATGGAAAAATCTTGATTTAGTAATTTGCCTCAAACTCAAGCAGTTCTGAATGGATTTGAACATCATTTCATGCATTAGAAAGCTTATTAAATTTCCTAAATGTTTCTTAAAGCAACATTGCCATTTTGTTCGATGGTTTTTTATTCATAGCACTACAAATTCAGATTTTCAAATACAAACTTAACATTTTTTTTAATTTTTGCTTACCTTTTCATATATAAAAATTGAACGAGGCAAAACTTTTATATTCTGTAAATGCAGTATGGTAGGAAATTTTAAAATAAAGATTTTGGTGTAAATAACAGTCGTATTCTGTTAAGAAAAACTGCAGTTTTAGTTGAAATGTTGAAAGTTGTTTATTTCTAAATATAAAAAAAAAAATAATATTTTGGTAATAACTTTTTTGTATCTGAACCGATTTTTCCGAGTTTTTCAGCAAATATGTTTTACTAAAGATTTCCGATCTTTAAATATATTAGACGTATCCATAGGTCACATAACAGCTCTAAAATTTTAGTTTTTATAAAAATGTGGATGCTTTTTAGCCCATTTTTGGAGAATTTTGCTAATAACTTAACCATTTCTTAACCAATTTGGCAGATTTATATACCCACGTCTTAAGGAAGAAATTTACCATTTACTTAGATTTAATTTTAAAATAAAGATTTTGGTGTAAATAACAGTCGTATTCTGTTAATAAAACTGCAGTTTTAGTTGAAATGTGTAAAGTTGTTTATTTCTAAATTTTCTTCTATTGCATAAATATATTATAAAGTAAGAACATATTGGTTTTTTTATTTTTTAAAATTTGGTAAAATTATGCTTTTGTTGGAGTTTGGATGCGTTTTGTGAAAATGCTCGACGACTTAAATTAAATCATTTTGGGTGTGGCACTTCCCATACAAAGACGTTATACATTTCTGTATATCTGGAGAACGAAGCGAGCTAAAGTTAGGTACAAACATATCGGTTATCAATACACAGCATCCCTCAAAATATGGGCGGGATTGGCAAAGTGGGCATGGTACCTCCCGTACAAAGATATTATTGAAAATACTCAAAATTTTAAATTTTAGGGCTCTAGTATGACATATGAACACGTTTTATATATCAAAATATCAGAAATTTTTAGCAGAATATATTTCCTGAAAACCCTGCAAGTTTTTTCCCAAAAATGGAAGAGTAATGCCCATTTTCGGAAACAAGAGATCTTTCCAAGTCCAAGCGTTATAATCTAAGTAAATGGTAAATTTCTTCCTTAAGACGTGGGTACATAAATCTGCCAAATTGGTTAAGAAATGGTTAAGTTATTAGCAAAATTCTCCAAAAATGGGCTAAAAAGCATCCACATTTTTATAAAAACTTAAATTTTTGAGCTGTTATGTGACCTATGGATACGTCTGATATATTAAAAGATCGGAAATCTTTAGTAAAACATATTTGCTGAAAAACTCGGAAAAATCGGTTCAGATACAAAAAAGTTATTACCAAAATATTATTTTTTTTTTTTATATTTAGAAATAAACAACATTTCAACTAAAACTGCAGTTTTTCTTAACAGAATACGACTGTTATTTACACCAAAATCTTTATTTTAAAATTTCCTACCATACTGCATTTACAGAATATAAAAGTTTTGCCTCGTTCAATTTTTATATATGAAAAGGTAAGCAAAAATTAAAAAAAATGTTAAGTTTGTATTTGAAAATCTGAATTTGTAGTGCTATGAATAAAAAACCATCGAACAAAATGGCAATGTTGCTTTAAGAAACATTTAGGAAATTTAATAAGCTTTCTAATGCATGAAATGATGTTCAAATCCATTCAGAACTGCTTGAGTTTGAGGCAAATTACTAAATCAAGATTTTTCCATTTTTTGAAAAAAAGGTATTTTGCCTAAAAAAATGAAAAAACGATTTGAGAGACCACTTCCCATTCATCAATATTTAAGTGTTATACACCAAATTTCTTGGTTTTTATAGTAGATAAAGAAAATCGATGTTCATGATGAAATTTCGAAAAAAAATGAAAAGTGAGACGGTCTAATGTAGGTATCTGTCATGTAATCATCAGAAGATTCTTTAAGGAGTTGTACATAATCGTCTAACAAACAGCCTATGCCAGCTGGGATTTTTTAAGACTTTTTTTACATTTCAAAGTTATTACTCACGGGTGGACCCATTTTACTGCGTGTCACTGTAGTACGTGGTTAAACATAAAACAAATGTAAATTCTTTAGTAAATTTACAGGGGTGTTCTGTAAATCGAAAACGCACAACGCAAGAATTTAAAAGTCGTTTTTTTTAATAAGATTTTTGTAGTTAAAGAAATACAATAAAATACAAATAATTCTCTTTCAAACAGAATTCTCTAAGAAAATTATAAAAAATTGGACTAAGAGTGTATTAAAAAGAACTTCAAAATTCTTGCGTTTCCGATTTCCAGAACACCCCTTTTAATAACTCATACCGTTGCTTGTAATCAAACCATCTAAAAATTACCGTTTTTAAAATTAACAGCAGTATTCATAAACAATTAATTTAAATTTGTAATGTGTTTTAAGGATAATTTGCATGGTTTGTTTTGTTTTATAATGAATTTTAAACCAAAAATATTGTATTTTTTTTTTTAAAAATTTATCAATATGGCAGTAAAATCATTTCGAATAAAATATGTACATGTGTATGGACATACATACTAAGGTCGGATTTTTGAGATGTGGATTAAGTTTAAACTTAAACATGCTCTGAAACTCGGATTTTGCTGGCGAAATGTGATCTCTTTTTATTATTTCAAACTAAGCTGTTCCGTCAACATTTTGTGTACAAACTTGGTTATGGCCACACAAATCTGTTTTGAGATTAACTAAACCTATTTTGACTGAGATCTCAAAAACCCAGCCTAAGTATTTATATGAGTTGATATGTATGCCAAAAATCCAAATTTTTTAAAATCACATTTTAATTGAAATTATCTTGTTACCTTTTAGGGCCCAAAATAAATCTAACTTTATTTTATAAACTGTATCAGTGTTGCCGTTATCTGTAGTCAATTTTACGCAGACTAAGCATCAAAATTATCCTAACTCTTATAAATTACACAACAAAACAAATATTTTGTTTGATAAAAAGTAACGTTTTTAATTTACGAATATATATAGAGAGAAGCGCAAAATTATCTTTATAGTTTTAATTGTCAATAACTCTTTTTTTTATGCGAATATTTAATTTTTTTTTTAAATTCAGTTGGCTATTTTCTACTGTGCGCATTAGGGTGGTTACAAGGTATATGGTAAATTTTTTCTAGGGGCTATCTTTTGGGGCGCCTCTATAAAATGTGCCAATAGCCTAGAAAATGCGATTGACAAAGTTTAAGCCCAATCAGAAAACGCCAACACGTGTCTCATTGAGCATAAATTAGGGGAAAACAGCGATTTTTCACTAAAATTCGTATTTCTTTGTCCTTATAACCGAAGCCATTCATTCTAGGAACCTGACTCAAGTCTTATTTTATAGGAAATTTTATTCTTATTAATTTTGATTTTAGTAATATTTTTTCTGAAACTGTTATTTTTCACACTATTTAGCATTTATCAGATCGTAGTGGATATCTCAATAATCGCAGAATAGTGTTCAAAACACTTTTAACGGATTTTTATCCTATGTTGTTAAATAAAATAAATAAAAATGTAAATGAAAATATTTTTTTTTTATTTTTGTTACTACATAAATTATATACATACAAACATGTGTATCGTAACACAAGTTTTTTTTTATAACATTATAATGGCTTGGACAAGGTAACTTTTGAAGAGTCTGGAAAAAGATGCCTACATTCAGATACAACTTGTAAAAGACACTGTCGTTGTTCTTCGTCTTTTGTCAAGACTGAATTGTAGTCTTGGATTAATTTTACCCCTCTATCAGCTGTGTCATTTACTACTTTTAGGCCTTTCACAATTTTTTTGGCTCGTAAATAATGTTGATTTTTACACCATTCATCGGGATCAGTATTTAAAAAATCGGTATTAATTTCAAATCTCTTGAAAAAATTTAGAGTCCGAGAAGAAACAAAGTAATCAATTTCTTTATCCAATATATTATCAATTTCTTGAAAACTAAGTTTTGCTTTAACATCTCTGTCTTCAGAATTCACTTCATCGTTTTCTACGTTGGACTTTAATTGTTTAACCATTCTTATTTTGATATTTTTTTTCCAAAGTATCATCGAAAAATGAAAAAGCAATTTTCTCCGAATTAAGATACCAGAGATGGTTGACTATTTTACACAATGCCTTGTCCGCAATTTCTTTATTAATACTCCAGTATTGAACTAATGATTTTACTAATTCTAGGTCTTGGTTTGGGCCCATGGTGGGGTTGTGGGCGGTAAACCATGCTTTTATATAAATATTGATTATAAATAAGCATATATCTTTAATACCCATACTCTCTGAAACAGACAACGAAAATTGTTCCTCGAAAATATATATTTTGAGACAATAAATAGCCTTTGCCATCCATCTGGCGTGGTGAATAGCTCCAGGTACTCTGAACGTAGTATTTTTCGGTGGCAGACGCCCTAAGCATATTAGGCAAAGTTGGATGAATTCTTTATAATCGTCTCTGGGCTGGTGATTTTTTAAATGTTCAAAAAGGAAATTTGAAATTTGGTCTGCATTACTAATTTTGTCTCTAAAATTTTCATCTTCTTTAGCTGTTTTGTATTTCTTTTTGTCTATTTTAGACCATTCACTCTGGAATTTACGAAAAATATCTGGTTGAGGTCCAGTGGATGTACCCATTTTGCAGTTAAAAACTTCTTTTAAAACAATTTCCAAAATATGGTGACGACAAGCTAAATAAAGATTTTTTCCCAAAAACTGCTCTAGTACAACGCAGGTTCCCTTATGGCGACCAGTATTTACTGCCGTGGTATCAAAACACATTGCCTGAATTTTTTCAGCTGCTCCCCACTGCTCAACTGCTGAGAATACTGCTTTTGCCTGAGTAATCCCCGTACTATTTTCAAGGACTGGAACTCCTATCAACTGTTCTTCATTGCCACAAGTAATTAAAATGGCTAACCTCTCTTCATTTCTTTTACTCAATATATCCGGAAGCATCTTTCCATCCTAGTGCACAACAGCACCCTCCAGATCGGAATTTCTGAATCTACTCTTAATGAGATTAGTTCTTTGTTGGCGAAATTGTTGTCTGCGGAGCCTTATGGCAGATTTGCTAACAATTAAATTCTGTGGGTTATGGCCCAATGCTTTTGCTGTAGCTGAAATAATGCGCACTGCATCTCTATCAGAAATACTACATCTATCTAACAATACAGACAATTTTTCAGTTATAAGCTCTTCTGAGCCTCGACAGTACCTCCCCTTTTTTATTTCTGGTTCTGCTTCCTCTCGGTGTGAAAAATTATATTCAGTGTTTGTATTTTCTTGCATCGGCTCCTCTTCGTCTGAAATGCTGCTTATGCTTGGTGTAGACTCCAGCTCTACATCTTTTTCACCTTCTGAAAGTTAATAACATTAATATATGTATAATAAATGAAAAGTTTATGAAAAATACGAACTCACCCATATATTTTTTTGATTTTTCAAATCTTGCCATCTCAGCTTCTTGCCTCAATTTCTTTCGTTTTTCTGTTCTAACAAATTTCATGTCGAGATCTCCCATGCATCCAGGGCGTCCTTTTTCCCTCTGTAGTAACAAAAACTCTCTGTCTTCTTCAGTTGTCTTGGCAACTGCATCTTGATGAGCAACATCAAATAGGTCGTCAAATGTCAACTTGAAATCTTCTTCTTTTTGATTTTGAGTAGCGCTTGCTGATCTCGAAAAGTTTTTTTTGAAGTTTTTTCAATTTATCATACAGTTTTTCTAGATTTGAGACACAATGTTTAATATCTTTGGTTGGTATCTTTGCTTTCTCCCAAAACACCAAAACCTCCTTTATTGTAAGTCTAGCAGCTTCTCTTTTGTTTAATTTAACTTGGCGCATATTATAAAATAAACTACGTAAGACTTGGCAATTTGATGGTAATTTACTGCCAGTTATTTGATGAGACATGTAACCAATTAAAAAAAGTTTACCTCTCTGCCTTGACATCATGCTCATTGATAAGGTGGACAAGAAAATTTAAAAAAATGTAATCGAAAAACACGGCTAAAAGCGCTTGTACCTTTATATATTTATATGACAACTCGCATTGAGACACTCGTACTGAATGAAATATGATGTATGTGATGTAGGAATTGTTAATATAAACAATGGGAATCCACGAGTCATAATTATTTGTCTGTACTTTAACGGAAAAAATAATCCACACAGTGGTGAGTATTTATTGCCGCATGTTGGTCAGCTTCAGCGTTTGTGGTAAATTTACAAAACTCCATTATAAGTGGTCCAAAACGTGTGAATAGAGGGCTTTCAGTCTTTTATTTACATTGTAATCATTTAAAACATAAATTTATGCTTTTAATATGACCAGTACGACGTCGCCTGATAAATGCTAAATATTTCTTTATCTATTGGTATAAGGAACAAAACTATCAAGATCAAAATTAATAATAAAATTTCCTATTAAACAAGACTCGACTCAGGTTCCTAGAATGAATGGTTTCGGTTTAAAGACGAAGAAATACGAATTTTAGTGAAAAATCGCTGTTTTTCCTTAGTTTATGCTCAATGAGACATGTGTTACCATTATCCGATTGGGCTGAAACTTTGCCAATCGCATTTTCTATCCTATTGGGACATATTAGGGGGTTACGCAGATGGAAAATCCAAAATCGATTTCTTGTAACCACCCTAGTGCGCATACGTGCTATTATAAACATACATATTTGCTATCACTTTTCAAATGTAATGGCAATGATTTTATTTGGAATGTTAGTTTTTAATTGGGGATGGTATGTGGCTTGTTAAGACACACTTTTTCTTTAAAATATCCCCAAAGAAAACTGTCAGGAGGTCTTAGATCCTGTGAAGGAGGAGTCCAGTTTAAAACGCTTGTGCGCATAATTATGCGTTCGTCGAATATGACACTTAAATACATAGCCGTTGATGCACTTGCAATTCGTGCTGTTAAAACCACAAGGTTAGATAGTTTTCCATAACTGACCTAACAAAACTTTCCATTTCGCAAGTATTTTTTAGAAATAATACTCTTAAGCATTGCTTGTATGACCCAAAATGTTAATAATACTTTTGTAATGAGAATCCTGTAGGGAAAATATTTCCAAAAAAAATAAAAGAACTAATTTTTGGGGATTTTCAACAGTATTTTTGGAAATTGTGGTACGGCCTTTGACATTTTAAAACAAATTTTAGTTGGTTTATATAAAGAATGGATCTAGACATTATTCAATACACGTTGATGTATAATTTTTCGTAATAAATTTTCAAGCGAAATTGGCACAATGAGATGGCAATGAAGTTTTTTGTGAAGTTGTATTTTTGTATTTCTGATAATATATAAATATGTCCGGTGATCAAGTTTTTAATTTGTTTTTCGTAGTACATATATATGGGGCAGTTTTTGTGAAGCGGGCAACCCAATAAAAAAAAAGTTTGTTGAAATTCCTTTATATTTGGCATAACTATAGTTCAAGTAGATATGAATGAGTGTGCGAAATATTTTTTTTTGTATGATGTTCAGTGTGGTCATTTTGGCATTTTTGCAGCTAAATTTAGCATTACAAATTTATATTTAGCTGCAAAATTTCCATTTAGCAGTTGGCATTTTATTAAGCATTTTTGGAAAATGTTCTTAGCTTTTTTAGCATTATTTATTTTAAAAATTTGGACGAATAGTTTTATTGATTTACTAAAAAAAAAATTATAAATTTTAATAAATTTTGACTTGAAATAGTTGTACTCAAAATAAAATTTCGTAACATCTTACATGTCTTGGTAAAAAAATACAATATTCAGGGAATATTAGAAATGCCCTTATAATGTTGATTGTAAATATTATTTGCCCTTTGATGTTACGATATAAGAGTACAAGGACATTTCACTTCGTATTTAGATAAAAATTCAATGGTGTAAATGTTTGAAAAATTTTTTTGCTCTAAACTGCTGAAAAAATATTTATTTTAAAGATCTAAAAAATTTTGTATATCATGGAAATAAATTGTTTAAATTTTGCATATATCAGAGGTTTGCAGCCCCCATAAATTTAAAATTGTATCTCAACTTCCTGTTCTACATATTTATATGTATCAGATGCTTTACCAAAATGTACCCGCTTGCTTAAATATTACGAGGGCTGATCAATAAGTCCGTGACTTTTCGAACTTCCCTCGTAGTTATATGAAAAAAAAATTTTTTTTTCAACATAATCTTCTTTTAGTTCAATACACTTAATCCAACGTTTCTCCAGTTTGTGTATCCCTTCCAAAAAATAGGATGTTTCGAGGTCCATAAAATAGTCATTTGTTTGACCAATAATTTCATCGTTGAAGCTAAATCTCTTTCTACCGAGCCATTTCTTTAGGTTCGGAAATAGGAAATAGTCACTGGGGGCTAAATCCGGAGAATATGGCGGATGAGGTACCAATTCGTAGCCCAATTCATGTACTTTTGCCATTGAGACTGAAGACGTGTGCACCCGTGCATTATCTTGATGAAAAAGAACTTTTTTCTTGGCCATATGGGGTAATTTTTTTTTAAATCCTCGTTAAATCGGTCCAATAAGTTGGCATAATATTCGCCGTTTATTGTTTTGAAAAACGCAAAAGAAAAGAACAAACTTGGTCTCAAATTGTTCGTAGTTACCCTAAGCAGTTTGGGATTGATATCCAGCAACATCGGTTCAGTAGGATCAAAACTATGAATCAAAATGTGGAACCACCACCCTAAAAAAATTGATAATTTTAATACAAAAACTACCATAAATGGTGGAATAATGCAAGGAATGATATAAAATTCACTTTATACGACTGCAAATCATACTGTTAAATTTCGTGAAGATTGGTCCATAATTGAACATAGGCCCCATATAAACCCTACTCGTGGAAAACAGCTTAGTACACCGGCTGTGGGAAAAATCGCCCAAAGAAAAATGGCCCAAAAAAAGAAATGAAAAATCGCCTAAATGAAGAATCGCCCAACAGAACATGAAAAATGACCCAAAAAGTTATATATGAAATTTTGCCCAAAAGAAACGAAAAAGGGCCAAAAAAAAAAATGAAAAATGACCCAAAAAGCAAAAACGAATTTTTTCCCGGTGGCATGTTATAACGTCCAGTGTCATAGTGTCCATGGACGTTATGACACTCCAAAAAGTGTCATAGTGTCCATGGACACTGCGCTAACTAAACCTTCTCTGCACAGCCGGCCTTCGGCCGGGCGCAAGGATTTTCTCCTCTATGGTATAACAAACACCGGCTTCGCTAACTAAACCTTCTCTGCATAGTCGGCTTTCGTTTGGTAACAAGGCAGATTTTAGAAGCTTTACTTAGCGAAGCCGGTGTTTGTTATACCATAGAGGAGAAAATCCTTGCGCCCGGCCAAAGGCCGGCTGTGCAGAGAAGCTTTAGTTAGCGAAGCCGGTATTTGTTATACCATAGAGGAGAAAATCCTTGCGCCCGGCCGAAGGCCGGCTGTGCAGAGAAGCTTTAGTAAGCGAAGCCGGTGTTTGTTATACTATAGAGGAGAAAATCAAAAAATGGGCCATTTTTCATACAAAATTTTTGGGTGATTTTTCATAATGAAAAATCACCAAATTTAAAAAACGAAAAATCACCCAACAATAACGAAAAATAGCCCAAAAATTTTAGGTCACTTTTCATATGAATTTAGGCCCAATTTTACATGGAATTTTTTTGGGCGATTTTTCATTTCTTTTTTTGGGCCATTTTTCTTTGGGCGATTTTTCCCACAGCCTAGTACACCTAAAACCGGAATAAATAACGCTATCATACTAAAATCACAGTTTTATAGGACCAGAAATCAGTCTTCAGAATTTTGGGATGATTGCTCCATAATTTACCATGGGTCCAATACAAATTACCCTGCTAAAAATTATTTTAGTTCGGCTAAATTTTTTACAATTCATGATATTTTACTCAAGCCAGTTCAAAGTTCTAACAATGGGTCAATAATTTAATTCAGGTCTAAACCGCAACCAATTTTAATGCTGACGTTCGTTTTTGTGAAGTTTAGTTAATAATATATACATATGTATACATGTGTATTTTCAATATAGAGCCCACTTCTGTCGGTGGAGGGTATCAAAGATTCGGCACAGCCGAATATAGCATTCTAACTTGTTACCATTGAAATCGATGGTGCAGAGTCCCCATAGTATTTATCAAGCTTTTCCTTGGTTTGATTGACGGTTTTTTTTCGCAAAAAATAATGTTTAATGAGCACTCGAAATTCACTTTTTTCCATTTTTATAAAATCCACAAGGTTGTACGTTTTGAACAGCTGTTAAACGCAAAGTAAATGGCGGAACTTGCTCAAAACTTGACAGTAGTCTATTAACAGGTGGTACTTGTTGGGAGCAGTGTTGCATTTAATATAACAACGAGGGAAGTTCGAAAAGTCACGGACTTATTGATCCGCTCTCGTACCATTTATTTCCATTTCGTTACAAAATTAGTCAGTGAAATGTATTTAGTTGCGAATAAAATTTCATACTCGTAATACATTTTTAACAAAAATCATTAAAAAAATTAGCATTTTTTAAAATCATTTTAAGCTTTTTTTGTCCATGTCTAATGCCAGATTTAGCTGTAAAATTTTTTCAGACCTGGCCACACTGATGATGTTTATTTGTCGAGTTATGGGATGGTAGTGTTGCTAAAATGTTTTTTCAATTAAACAAATCAAACAAAAAAATTAAGTGATTCCTATAGGAAATCGATTGATCTTTAAATGAAAAAAAGCCTGTAATGTCATTATTATATTATATTACGTGCTCTCTATTAGTTTAAAATTAATGCAAATTTATTTACATTCGTACATGTGGCTGAAAATCGTTTTTCATCGGGCAAACATTTTTCACTTTTGAACCGACCGAGATAATATTGCAATTTGCGGAATAGAAGACTTCTTGAACTTTATTGAAATTTTAATATTGTTAAAATCAGTTTAGTAGTTGTTGAGATGCTTAAGGTCAAAGTTGAACTTTTGATGTTTTTTTTAGCATTTAGTAAGAAAATGCTAATTATTGAGATTGAGAATTATGGTATTTATTTTTTTATTAAAAAAGGGGGACGTTTTAAGTCCACAGTTTTAAGAGCATTTTAATGTATATAACTGACATATTTCATTATGATATCTTTATTCATGTCAGATTTATAGAATGTCAAACCTTAAAATTATCGTTTTTTACTCATATTGAAAGCGCTTTCATTAATTTACATTATAGCAATAAAAATTTTAATGTTTGACATACCATGTATCTGACATGGATAGAGATATCACAATGAAATTTTGAAGTTATGTTTACTGGAAAGGTCCTAAAACAGTAGACTTAAAAGCATCCCCACTTTTGATTCAAAATTACTCCGAATTCCCAAATCCGGAAATGCTTTAAAAAAACACTTTTTTTCTATAAAAATGCCAATACTATCACTATTTACCACTCGATATTGATCAGAATTTGCTAGAAAATAACGGACATATTAAAAAGCATTACTGTTCTAATTGGATAAAAATCGGTGTGTTGAAATATTAGAATTTTTTACTTAAATAATTTTTTTTTGTTTGAAAAATTTAATTGGGGATAGAGCATGTGGAAGTAACAAATTTCAAATTGACTTAAAATTGCTTATGCAAGCATACTTATGTTTTCTTTCGAAAAACATAAACATTTTTATATATTTCTGAAAGAAAAATTTCTTTATCAGCGAAAGAACAAATGAGTATTCATATGTATTACGTTTATATGCATATACATTTTCCTCGTATATACCACTATACTTATAGAAAAATGCATAAGGTTTGTAATAACACCTAAGATAATTTTGTGAATAGGTTTCTACATTATCAACTCTACAACAGTTTCAACCAGAACCATTCATTTCCACTAGAATACTTTTTAGATTAAAAAAAAAATAAATATGTGTAAATTTTTAATCTTTGTTTTCTTTTTTATTTAAACTAATGTTTGCCTATTGGTCGAAATTCGATCATAAATTTTTATGTAAATATGAAGAAAACATAGCACATCTAGGTATATATGAATTTACATGTTTCGAGCATATTTTTTCTTCATCTAAATGCTTCCGCGTGAGTACGTAAATGTTTAATTAAATTTTATAAGTTCAATATAAAAAATTTCGGAATGTACCAATAGAAAAAAAAGATTCAAAAAGTCTCCTCATATAGATACTCATCCACTCAGGACATTGCATGTTTCTATGTCTAATATTGACGAAAATTTATTAAAGTACCAGATGTAGAACGAAAAAGAAGCAACAAGCTCCCCTGACAAAGTCGTATTCATTCAGGACCATGAATGTTTAATTGTATTTTTATAGGTTTAATATTAACAAAAACTCAAAAAGTACCAGATGAAGAAAACAAATGTACCATCATTTTCGTCTGAAAGGTTTTCATAAGGTTCTCATATAATATTACTAGCTGACCCGGTCCGCGTTGCTGGCCCCGAAATTTACGGCCCTTAAATAAAAATCCATGAAACCGCATTCTCTGGCAAAATTTCATGTCAAACTGCATGTAAAACATCGTTCATCCCCAGTTCTGTTTCATCATTATTATATTATAAATTAAAATGTTGTTCATATACATATGTTTGATTTACATTTGATTTAAAAATACATATGGTTGTATGTATGTATATATATGCTGTGAATCTTACGAAAAAAGTGAGCGTAAAAGTGGGCGGTGCAACATTTTCTTTCCGCAAAACCTAAGTTAGACCATGGCGATCATTTTAAAGAAAAAATCGTCCAAATCGGTCAAGCCGTTCTCCAGCTATGCGCTTAATAGAAAAAGTGGGCGTAAAAGTAGACGTGGTAAATTTTTCTTTCGATGAAAACTTAAAGTTGATTAATACGAACATTTGAAAGAAAAATTAGTCAACTCGATGGAGCCGTTTTCTGATTTTAGGTAAATCGAAAAAAAGTGGGCGTAAAAACCTAAGTTGGACCATGGCGATAATTTCAAAGAAAAAATCGTTCAAATCGGTCAAGCCGTTCTCAAGTTATGGATTTTGCCACGCCTCTCCGGCCCCAGGCCATTAATTTAAATAATAACTATCCTATCATCTAAGTTGGACCAAATTACATATATATGCCAATTTTCATGAATATCAGTTGACTCGTTTTTGAGTTTATTCGAAACATACACAGTGACACGGATTTTTTATATATTAAGATGTTTCTTAGTTCAATATTAAAGAAAATTCAAAAATAACCGCACGCAGCACGGAAAAGTAAAAGAAAGAAATTTAATTTCCCGTCTTTGATACTTTTTTCTCCACATTGAGGTTCGGTTGACAAACAAAGAAGGAAAGTGTTCTTAATTGTTTTGCCTTTGCCGATTTATATACAGCCCGATTATGAATAAAATTCCCCGGGAGTTTTTTCCATTTTTACAATAGAATTTAAATAGGAAAAATGGGAGAAGAAAACATCTCCCGGGGAATTTTTATTTATAATTGGGCTAATAGTCGAAATATTCAAAAACCGGTTTCTGAAAAATATCGAATAATCGATCTTTTTTTTATTATTTGATAGAAAAAACTTTGTGTAATTAGGAAAAAACAAATTATTATTTATGTGTTTTGTATATGGGTAAGTAGCAAATTTACACACTTATAACTCCGAAGATATTGAACCGATTTTAATAAAATATATAAGTACCTTTAAAATGGTGTTTTTTCTGTTATAATCGTTGGACAAACAAAGGAGAAAGTGTTCTTAACTGTTTTGCCTTTGCCGTTTTATATGTAAGACAACCATAAGGACAAAAAATATATTTCTTGCTTAAATAACAATAAAAGTAAATTATATCTACTATTCATTCTGTTGGAAAATTGCCTTCAAATATTCAATATTTGAAGGCAATAGTGACCGTTTTGCCAGTTTTGTAAAAAAATAAATGCATTTTCCGGGATTGGGAATTCGGGGTGATTTTTAATCAATAGTGGGGATATTTTTAAGTCCACTGTTTTACGATCTTTTCGGCTATATACTTTAAAATTTCATTGTGATATCTCTATCCATGTCAGATACATGGTATGTCAAACATTAAAATTATTATTTATATAGTGTAAATGAATGAAAGCGCTTTCAATATGATTCAAAAAATTAAAAGATTTTGTTTGTTGTGCTTAATTCACTTTTTTAATAATTGATAACAAATACTGAAATTTATTGTTGGGGGATATATCATAATGAAATTTGGCAGTTCTAAAGATAAAAAAGTTTTTAAACAGTGAAGTTAAAAACATCCAATTTTTTGTATAAAAAAATACCATAATTCTCAATTTTAATCAAAAGCATTTTCTTACTAAATGCTAAAAAAAAACATCAAAAGTTCAGATTTGATCTTAAATACCTTAACAACTGCTTAGCAGATTTTAGTAAAATTAAAACTGTTGAAAATCTCTTCCCTCCAGCAAAGAAAAAAATTGGTAAATTACCTCTATCGGTTCAAAAGTTATAGATTTTTGGCGGATGAAAAACGATTCTCAACCACTGTGTGACGCTTCATGTTGGAAATGTTACAAATAATCAATGTACCAATAGAACAAAGAATTTACTTTAAAACGGATACAGACAATGTAGCTCAAAATTACAGACATTTTATTTATAAGAATAGGAATTTAATCGTTATTATTTGTCTTTCAAGCAATTAATTTTTTTCTATTATTATGTTTTAATGCTAAAATTTAAATTTTGCAAAGTGTTATATTGATAAGAAGTCCCTTAAAAATGTTGGAAATCCAAATATGTTTGAAAAATCGCACCTATCGCGAAAAATTTTAAAAATATATACATGCCATTAAATTGATTAAAATTCGCTTAAAGTACTAGGAATGCCAAAAGCTCGGTAAAAATTTATAAATTTAAGGACTATATGTGCAAAGTATTCCGGAATATATCTGGGGTCTTCGGGAAAAACCATTTCAATGGACACACGGACAGACGGGCATCGTTAAAATTTCGCTCTTTATGAGGACCCAGAATAAATATACCTTACAGGGTCCCTACACGTTTAAAAACTTTGCGCTACAAAAATCCCTACGAGTATAAATCATTAAAATCTAAGAAAAAAACGACGGTTTTAAAAAAACTCATTTTATTAGCATATGTATAGTAAGACTTTAATAGCAAAAATAAGTAATTAGACTAAAATAAAATTTGTATGTTCATACTTTTGATAAAATTCAATGAAAAACAAGAGGTTTTTTTAAAAAAAAAATATGTATACTTCTTTTAAACTAACCTCCATATTCATAAAAAATATTTTTGATTAATAAAAAGTTTATTAAACAAATTTTCATAGAAAATTCGTTTCATGAACCTGCAATAAATTTCAAATATTTTTTATGAGTATGGGGATAAATCTTTAAAAGATAAATTTAATTTTATTCAGGTACAAAAGCAGTAGGTTATTTTTTAAATAATATGTATATTTATTTCTTTTGAAGTGTATTTTCTTAAGTGACTATTAGTGCATTCGATATTAATGCAGCCTCTTGCTCTGTTTTGCGGAAATGATATTAAAGTTTGAGGCTAAATTTGTTTCGCTTTTTGGTGGTATCTCTGCATCGGCATTTGCATTGGGCCAAGCAAACAAAAACGTACCAGATTCGATAAATTTGGAAAACAAGCTCGTCATTATAGTTTTTTTTTTATCCAAAACTGTTCCGAATCCAAGTTTCAAAACATATTAATTTGACATATTAATTACACAAGTTCAGAAAAATTAATTGTATTCGATTTCTCTCTACTCATACATGAGATCGCTGAGGCTTAAGTTAAATTGTTAAGACAATAGTTCGAATTTGTACTCATCTTTTTTTTTTGTCCAAAAACTTATTTTGGGCTTAAGAATTCCATTTCTTTCAATATTAAATTATTATTTAAAATATATTTAGCATTTATTTTGTATGTAATGCAATATTAAAAATGCCTACATATTGGTGAATATTAAAAATCAGTTCGATTTGCCCTACGTTCTTATTTTAGTATCGTTAAACCCTACATGTATGGATTTTTTCTAAATTTTGGCAATACTGGGGTCTAAGAACATAACTATTTTACAATTATATCAGAAGTAAAGTTGCCACAAGTAAATAAAAAATCCCGGCAATTCCCTCACAAATATCCCGGGATTTTTTTTTACCGACAAATGTGCGAAATCCCGGGATTTTTGTCCTGGGAAATCCCGTATGTAAAACACAACTGTATTACTAGCATTAAAAAACCAGCATTGTAAACTTTAATTTGCTTTATAACATTTTTTACATAGCGCAAACTAACTGCCCGTTCGCCGATATCGAACGTTAACGTTCGCATAGTAAATAACATTTAAAACAAAATTTCAAAAATTGTTGTTAACGTTCGATATCGGAAAACGGGCAGTAAATCATAAACAGGCACAACTCAAAATTCAAAAATGTTTAGAAGAGGCAGAAAACTGGCCTCATAAACATGGTTGCAATTTGTCAATCCAATTGAGTTCCACAAATATTAAAGAAGTAATATTAAAGAAGACAGTGATGTAAACGAAATTTTCGTTGGCGCTATAGATTTCATTTGTGATCGATTTTGATAAATTTTGAGTTGTGCCTGTTTATGATTTAGTGTGCTATTTGTACATATGTATGTATATAATTTTTCTATTTATCTAAAACTGTAGGCATTTAAAAATTAAGATTATTTTTTCTTTAAACTAAAAAAGTAAACAACGCAATCAAAACAGCAATTAAGATGTCAATGAATAATTTAACAATCGATGGTGAATTCCGTTATATTGTACAGTGGTTTAACGAATGGAGTGAATTGCAACGTGATGATTTTGTACCAATACTTGTAAAGTATATTACGGGCTCTACTCTTAACGAAAATGAAGATAACGATGCAGTTGCAACAATAACGGCACCGGTTAATATGAATGGTTTACCAAATGATCTTGAATTTAATGGCAGACCAATGTCATTATTTCAATGCAGGGTAAGACAACAGCTTTACAAAAGTGCATTGCTTGCACATACATACATATCTGCCCCTATTACGGTTTACAACTCAACTCTAGTTTAGTTGAAATATTACAATTTTTGTATTATGGTTTACAACGCTGCTGTAGTGCGGTTAACAAAAGCATTACAAAATTACAACTAATAACTAGCAGTTGTTTTAATTTCAACTCAACTGAGTTGAGTTGTAAACCGTAATAGGGGCAATCTTCACCTAAAATGCAAAACGTAACTACACGAAAATTCGATATCAAGTTTTTAATTTATTATGGTTTGTCGTATCCATCTACCTAGGCAGAAAATAACAATCGTCCCACGTTAGCAAAGCATTTCCTAAGGTGTTCGGACGCTAGCAAACATTACAAGTTCAACTTTAACAGTGTTCTGCCAATACAAAAATGATAACCTCATGCAGGGGTTTTCCGACACTTTTTTACTTCGTTGGCCACAATTTAAGAGCTTTCTCAATTTAATTTTTTTGTTAAGTATAACATATTTCCAAAACATACCTATATAGTTTTTTTTTAAATGAACATAATTAAAGGGCTTATTGCTAAAACCTCATAAGCCACCCGAATTTAAAAAATGGCTTTATGTGTGTTTTATATTTGTTATTTATAACCATCCCGACATCCCCTCGAAAGATTTAAGCTATTTTCCAATTAGTTTCTGATTTAGGCGATAACTGACTTTTATATTGAATACATTTTAATTAGGTGATTCACAAGGTGTGCTATCAAGTTATATCGTCATCATATATGTCCATATAATATTTTTAAATTGTATTTTAATCCAATTTTCGATATTCAAATCAGGCTTAAGTTTATTGAGTTTAATTTTCATTAAATTATTTTTATGAAGAAAGGAATTTTACAACATGAAATTAATTAAAATTTATTGATAATATTTCATTCTTGACTGAGCTGGGAATTGAACCCAGGTTTTCACGGACAGGTTGCCCTGACTAGTTTCGATTGTAACCACACAATCTCTTCAGAGGGGTTCGCCGTTTAGCTAGCACCGCTATTGAGGACGGATGACGTCTTTAGTCAAACATCAGTCTTTAAACCAAATGGCATTTTACCTTGGTAGATCGAAAATTGCGTTGAATGAATGATTACCTATTTTAATTGATTTACATGTTCTTCCTTACTTCTATTTTTTGTAATTTTTGTCAAGAATTGTTCTTGAAATCCAGAGAACATATTTTGTTTTTCATGTTTTTTTGGATTAAAAACCAGTAACAGTTCAATAAAATAACCACAATTCTACTTTTTAAATTGTTTAAAAATATATTGATGTGTTTCAAACAAAATAAAAAATGTTAATGCTGTGTTCATTGATTCGTCATAACTGTATAGAAGAAACCTTAACTATAAGCGGTTGCCCACAGCAGTCATATATAGTTCTTCTAATTTTTTTAATACATATGACTTTACAACTTTATGACACCTTGTGAATCACACATATATTTTTTTCAACTTTTAAGTCGATTTATCTAAATAATTTTTTTTGTGGCACTTGATGTTTTAAAAATAAGCCCATCAATTCAGAAACAGAAAAAATTATATCGCCATTGCTTTAAGCGTACAATTTTACCTTGGATAGGATATATTTAAAAATTTGAAATCGGCAGATTACCTACTAAGAAAACCTTAAAAATTAACGCGTAAAAAATTTTTACACAAACTCGTCCAAAACCTCAAGAAAAACATTTTTTTTTAAATAACTGCTATCGCCATCGTTTTAAGCGCACAATTTCACCCAGGCGATGTTATATATAAAAAAATATTATATTATACTTAAAAAGCTTAAAAAGTTGAGAAAAAGTAAAAAAATTGAAATTTGGGCGCCTCGAAAATGAATTTTTTGATATGTCGTAGTGGAACTTTTTTTTCCTCACGCCAAAAGCTATCGAAAAATCGATTGGACAATATCGATTGCTAAATATCCCCAACCAAATGTACATACAAATATGCATGCAAATTTTAAGACTCTTGCAATCGGAAATGGCGATATTTTAAAGAAATTAATTTTTTATGAATTTTGTTACTTTTTTTCGTCTTCTTTAAAATAAATAAAAGTGTAGTTACGTCCGTTTGCATTTAAGGTAACGATATTTATTTATGTACGTACATATGTATGTATGTACATGAAAAATGTGAATTCTAAATCATAATTGGAGATTGGAAATATTTTTTATAAGGATATATGTATTTGTATGTATTTTCATATGCACTATGTATATTTTATTACAGATAAAACTTTTTAATCAATGGAATCGTAGATGGCCTTCAGAATTTAAAGAAAAATTGCAACAAAAAATTACTGAAATCGATGGCAAAGTTGGCGAGAAAATCAAGCTGGACTTAGGCCCAAATAATGTAGGAAGTCTTACAAATGGTTATGCCTTAAATAAACAACATGCCTTAGATCAGTTAAAAGAAAATATTGAGCATTTTGTTCCAGTATCAGATGTGGAGGCAATGGCATTGAATGACCCCATGAAAGAAGTTTTAAACAATGAAACTTCTGTCGATGACATTGAAACAAATGAAGATGTAAACAAAAGTATTGAACAACCGTTATATAATAACACACTTCATATGGAAGAAATTTACGTCGCTGCTGATGATAAAGTTAATAATGATAATAAAGTCTGTAACAATAATACAAGACATAATCATGCAATTAATGCATGTGGAGAACCTGTCGAACAGGTTCACAATTTACAAATAAATGAAGAAAAAGCAGAAACAGAAAAAGACCATGAAGATGTAATAGCAACTGTGGAACAAATACAGCAACAACAAGCACTTCCATCCGTAACAGTTACAGTTAATCCAGTCGTTGTTACACAAACAATTGCTACAAATGCAGAAGTTCCTTTAGTTGTTTAAACGTGTTTGAATTGAATACATACGTACATATAATGAGATTCATACATACTTACACATTTTATTTTATTATTTTTCGCCTAACGCAATCAACAGCATCAACATACCAACTATTCGCACCGTTTCTTTTAATTTTTTTATGGGTACATAAATATGTATGACTCGAAAATAGATTTTTACGCACAATCAATAAACATTCCAATTAATCTTGTGTTTAAGTATCTAATTATTTGTGGCATATAAAGTAAATACTTTAGCAGAAGAAATATCAAACTAATAAAAACATTGGGTATAAAGTTTAAAATCAAATAGTTGCATCTTGTTTTATTTTCTTTTTAATTTTACAGTCACAACTTTATTATACCTAGTCCGCAGGCTTATAGTATAAAATAAGTTCGTCGTTCCGTTCTTAATTTCCACAATATTAATGTATCCGAATTCTGAAACAGCAAATTCGGTATCTGCGTATAACGAGCTTTTTAACGTTTTTCGTCTACTTTTGGTTGAAATAGGGATTCCACAGAAGCGGACTAATTCATAATTACGCACACAAAAGTGCTCCAAGGATTGCACAGAACGACCTATACCGTCATATAGAAAGATGGAAATCCTGAAGTCCACTCCACAGATAATCTTTAATTGAGGTTTAAATGGTCCTCCACCAGTAGTTAGAGTTTTTTAAATTAAGTTTTGAATTGTCCTTCGCCAGTAGTTTAAGAGTTATAAATGGTCCTCCACCAATATCTAATTAAATTAAGTCCAAAACCGTCTGCCACTTATTTCCACATGGTGTTCGCCAAGTAAAAATAAGGAGAAAACGAATGCATGTGGTCAATTTTGAAACACGAAAAACCGTAACACTTTACAGTTATGCGATGCCACACATTAACCAATGCGGTGAAACGCAAACCGCACGAAAGACGGACAAACAAGAACGACCTAATTGTCCTTAAAAAATAATGACAACGAGCGCGAGCTGCTTCTCCGACCAGAGCAGTTTTACGAATGGTAGCTTTTTTTAAGCATGAAGCTTGTTTAACTAAGTTAGTATCTAGGAAGCATAATTTTTTGCCAACATTATTACCTTTAATTTAGAAAACAAAGCAATAACAAATGTATATCTGTAACAATAGATTTTGAATAATTATTTTTGTTTACAGACTAAAAAATGATACTTCTATTAAGTTTGCACTATTTCAATGGAAACATCGTCTTTAGAACTAACCAATTAATTGCCCCTATTATGGATTACAATTCAACTCAGTTGAGTTGAAAATAAAATTGTAAAATAACTTTTGCTAAGCGCACTATAACAGAGTCGTAAACCATAATACAAAAACTGCAAAATTTTAAATGAACTAAAGTTGAGTTGTTAATCGGGGAAAAAATTGATGACTAAAATTATTTCGTTTTATTTTTTATTTTATTAATGATGATGCTATTTAGGTTTTAACGTACAGAGTAGGGATGCCAGTCGGGACCGATTTTTGAAAATCCAGGGATTCGTAATTTTGAAAATCCTGATTTTCCCCGGGATTTTTTGGTACTCGTAATCAATGTGTTTGTTTAAGATACGACTTTTTTTTAAATAAACAACACTTTTTTCAATTTATGAATTTTTAAAAGATATTAAATACATACATCCATAAACAGCCTTCCCGAAAAGTGGTTTGAAGCTAACAAAAACAATATAATTTGTACAACTTGTGTAAAAGGAGAAATTTATGCAAACTTATGCAAACCAATTTTCAAATTTTTTACGAATTTCACAGAAAAATATTAAAAATTGTCTCTAATTACCAAATTCATAGAATCAAGCAAATAATATGTTGATTGTGTACCTATTACCAAAATTATTATATTGATTACTAACAATTGCAATTTTTTTTTTTAATAAATTATATTTTTAATTTTAATTGGAAAAATGATCAAAAAACTTTGCCATTTCAAACAATGTGTTAATTGATTTAATTAAATATAGCTCAGGTTTTGACAATAAATAATGCAACCCCTTCTCGATTTGTGAATGACAGCATATTGTGGCCACACGGAAATGTGTCAAAAAAGTTGTTGCTTTTAACGGATGCCGCGGCATATATAATCATTGCTGGTAAAAATTTAAAAGTTTTTTATAAGAATCGCATACACATATCACTGATGGGACTTATGGTTCATTTGTAACAAATTTGGTACAATCGAAACTTTATTTGTACACTGGAGCAATTCATCCATTTTTGGTACAATTAAAAAAAAGTACGCTCGAAGTTTCATCATTTCTTTCAGGTGGATTAACTTACTTTCCTTTTCAATAATAAAATTTTTAATTACATATCTCTAGCACTGACCAGAACTATCAAAAATTGCATTAATATTAGTTTATGTTCGTGATGTAATACTTACATATTAAGTACATACATCGACTCGGAATCAATTTCTGAGTCGACTAAACGATGTCCCTCCGTCCTTCTGGCTGGTTTTCTGTCCATGTAACCTTGTGCGCAAAGTACAGGTTGCAATTTTAAAGGTAATTTGATGGACTTTTGTATATACCCAGCCAGCAAAATACTCCGACGTTGTCTGACTTCAGTTTTAGAGACTTTTAGCAGATTTATGTCAGACATTGGTTATACGTAATATCTGTCCGTTTTCAGATCGATTTCGCATGGATTAATCGGAGGGAATTTATTTACCCATATGTCTAATTGATTTCGGATTGAATTAATCTAGACATGTCCAAGTTGTTATGTGTGTTTTTTTTTAATTGTTACAATTCTCATTAAGTTGAAAATATTTTTATTTTAGTTATTTTATTTTTTAAAAAAGATTAAAATAATGGCACGTATGTATGTACGTATGTAAAATTTTTAATTATAAACTTTTATTTTCCAATAAATAAAAAGACTTCTTACAGAAATCTGTGCGATTATTAGATTATAATTTTTTTCCGTATTCTTTAAGCTATCTGTCAGAAAACAATAAGAATGCCGGCTAACACATCAGAATTTCCCATGCCTTTTTTACTAGATTTCTGTTGATTTCTATCAGAAATGCCGGCAAAAAATCAGAATTTCTCACGACCACTTCATACATTTTTGGGTCAGAAATCTGACAAAATTCGAATACGATTCCGACTTTTTTGCCGACGTTTCTCTCAGATATCTGGAAGACCTCGGACTATTTTGCTGGCTGGGTAGGTTTCAATTCATAAAAGCGTATTCAATAACTAGATGTTTTGTATTAATCGCTCGAATAATAATTCGAGGTAAAAATTTAACCGAATGATAATCCAACAATATGATATTATTCGGTTTATCGAATAATTTTAAATTTGTCTAGTTTTGAAGTTTAAAAATAAGACCAATATGTTTCAATCGATTTCTTCCTTTTGTTTGGATGCAGCTTGATTTAGAAAAGATGCTTTCACTTATTGCGGACGTTGGAGAGAATAAAAGTAAAGCGTTATAAAGCATATCCAACACATACAAATTGGCGAAAAATCTTTGATGATATTGTGCTAGTAGGTCCAAAATTTACCAAAGGTCCCATATAAGCCCCATCCTAAAATCACTTAAGGGCAAACAAACCTCATAGATGAAGATATCTAAATACTATTTGGTACAAAGAACTTTTTAATGATTCTTAAGATCATAACATAATTTTATTCTGGTTGGTCTATGATTGCCCATGGGTCCCAAATAGGGTACACTCTCGAAAATTTTGCCATTGAGACGGTACAATTTAAGAATTGTAAGATACCAACAGTGACACATATCTTGTTTGGCTCATGGTTTAAATTTAATAGCTGCAAAAGTAAGAACATCGTCTCCCGTCAATAACTTGTTCCTATCTTGCGTAAAAAAATGTTCATAAAATCTCCGCTAAGAGTACAACGCTAAAAGCAAATACTAAATAAGCAGTTACCACCAGAACCGATCATAACCAGATTAGGTACATGGTTGAAGGCGGCATGATTTTATGCAGATAATATGGAGGGAATACCAGAGGTTATATAATTTTTATAAACAAACAACATTTTAAATAAATGTCATAAAAATGGGGCATCGGTTAATTTAAAATTTTTTATTTAATAATAAGAATCTCTATTCCACAACTATTCCTCTGAAAAAGGTGTTCTCAATTTTTTACTGGTTTAGGCGGCGGATAATGATCTTTGATACTCTCCACTAACAGTTCGAAAATGTAAGGAGTTGGCTCTATATGATATCTATATATTATCTATATATTGTTAATTAATCTTTATAAAAACGGACGTCAGCTTTAAAATTGGTTGCGGCTAATTCCTATATAACCTAATTGACCGACAATAAGAAAGTTTTATGCTTTTCGTTTTAGGCGTACAAAACTGTTTTCCGAGAGTAGGGTTTATATGGAGCCTAGAATAAATTATGGATCGATTTTCAAGAAATTTGACAGTGTGATTTCTAGACCTATAAAACTGTAACGTACCAAAAGATATTATGAAAGCATTATTTATAACGTTTTTAGGCGTAATAATAACCTGCTTTCTGAGATTAGGGTTTATATGGGGCATATAGGAAATTATGGACCGATCTTCAGGAAATTTAACAGTATAATTTCCAGTCACAAAACAATTTTGTGCAAAATCGTATATCATTCCGTGCATTATTCAACCATTTATGTTAGTTTCTTTTTAACAAAATTATCAGTCTATTAGGGAGGTGGTTCCACATTTTGAGTATTTTGAAAACGACCATGTTTTCAACAGACGGACAGATGGCCAGACAGAGGGGCATGGCTAAGTCGACTAAAAATTACTCAAGGAGCCAGAATATACACACTTTATGGGGTCTTATATGTATAAAAAAAAAAAGTTTGACAAACGGAATGACAAACTTACTATACCCTCATGCACCACTAGTGGTGGTGGAGGGTATTAAAAGGCTCTAAATGTAAATCTGCAAATTTTGTTTCAACTTAAAATAATGGTTATTATTTAGCAAAATATAAAAATAAGGGGTAAAATATAAAAATCTAGAAATAGTCGTCATATATCAAGCAAAACATAAAAATTTTAAATAATCGTTTTGTGCAAAAAAAATTTAACTCAAAAATAAGAATTATTTGCAATAAAAAATATTACTCAAATATAATTTTTAAAATTTTTTTTTTTTAGAGTATAAATATTCAATTAAAACGACATTTTTTACAAAAAAGTTGATATATCAGAAATCCCGAAAAAATCCGTGATTCATAAAAATAAAATCATTTTAAAAAAATTCCGGGATTTCGGGATTCAGGATTTCCCGTTTCGCATCCATATTATCCATATTACAGAATTATGGGATTTTACTTAAGAGTAATACAAAAATTAAATATCTTAATAATTAAATAAAGATACTAATAATAAGTATCACAGAATTAAGGGAGGTATTCAAACAAAACCTCAAGAAATATGTTTAAAATGAATGGTTCTACAGACCAAGGATCCTCGGGGTTGAGTTTGTTAGGGTTCATCCATTTAAATAAGAGCTCGAATCAAACATTTCCTAATGTGTGACTTCCGTGAAGACTACCTTCCAGCAATTCAAAATTGAAGAGTTTAATCGAAACCAGTAATTTCATCATTGTACTTACTGTCCACATAGATTATCAATATTACATATACGAGTATGTACTATAAATCAGTAGCCCCCTGTTGATTACAGTGCTAAACTTACCTACTGGGGGGGTGTTCACTTCTTATAACACCAAAGGGTCGAGTTGTATTTAATACAATTTCCAAAATCGGACTTAATGGGGCATGTTCTAGAACTCGAAATGGGGTGTATTTAAAATCGATCAAATTTTAAAAACGAACCTGTAAAGAAAGTTAATAAAAATATCCCTCTTTATATAATTTATGCTTTGAGTACTAGTTATTTCTACAAGAACAACTCTTAAAACCAGGATAAACTACGGACATTTTGTAAAAAATTTAACTAAAAATTGGCTTCAAAAAGGTCGAATATGCTCTATAAACTTAAAAAATTCTGCAAAAATGCTCGTTTGCCTAAAATAGGCTGCAAACGGTATTATGTGCAAAAATGTGCACTAACAAAACGATTCTTCAATTCATAAAAAGCTCTAGAACGGATAAATATTTTGTCGCACAATTAAAAACATGCGATTGCGTATTTACGATTTCCCTGGTTATTATTAAGCAAAATGTAAAAACTCGGAATTAATCCTCAAATTTCAATCCAAAAATAAAAATTTTAATGTGCTGTTTTCAGGTGACAAGCAACTGATTGTGTAGTAAAATTTATATGAAAATCACTCAGTTTTTTTAATACATTTTGTATAAGTTTTACTACACAATCAATTGCCTGTTATTTAGAAACAGCATTTAAATAATCGTCATTTTTAAAACAACAAAAAATTAAGCTCAAAAATAAAAATTATTTACTGTAACAAATATCACTCAAATGCAGTTTTAACATTTTATTATATAAAGTAAACCATTCCTTCTTATTGAACACACATTTTTTGTACATTAGAGTTGACAAATTGAAAATTTCGGGATTTTACGTTTAGTTTCCCTAATTTGTAATGTGTTATACAGTGTTACCTATTATAACATTATAATTTAAAGGGCTTTTAATTAAAACTTAACGAACATTTTACTTTTATACTATAACAATCTGCACAGTAATGTTATTACTTCGGTTTAATATTCTTATTTTTTTTGCACACTTTTCTATTTGTTCTGTATTGAAAATGGACTTAATCAATTCAGGCCCGTTTTCACGGCTTACCGATAGCTAAAGAACGCATTTTATCAGCCGTATAAAAAGTTTTATATTGTTACAACGTCACTTTCACCTACCAGGTATGATGAACCTTCCTTTAACTTATCGCTTACTTAAGTCTAAAATAAATTTGTAAATATGGAACATTTTATATACGGTCGATAAAATCCTACCGTTAGCTATCGGTAAGTCGTGAAAACGGGCCTCAGTATTTTATCTAGTCCCTATATTCAAATTATATTAGTATTACTGATGAAATAAATTTAGTGTAAATACATATCATTTTTGTAAAAACAATTTTTTTTATTAATTACTTTACCGATTACATGTAGCACTTCTCGATTTTTAACTACAGTAATTGGTAAATGTCAAATTCAAAATGTAAATGAATTTGTAATTGCCAATTGCCGATAACATTACATCTAATTTGTAATGCGAAAGTAATTGGCAACGCCCAAATCCGGTTTTTAATAAGACATACATCACTTATAATGATAATAAAATTAATTGTTTTATAATATAGCTAATTATTTTTTTGTTTGTTGCTATTGATTTATTTATTATTATTTATGCTTAAGATAACCTTTTTGGAAAAAATCTATTCGTACATTGTATGTTTATATTTATCTATGTATATTATTATACATACTTATGTACATAGTAATATGATATAAAAAACATAATAATGTCCACCAAATCTTTAATGAAATGTTTGTTTATTAATTTTTTAATTTTATTTTGTTGTATGTATTTTTAGAGTATAGTATATTTTAAAAAACTTTTATATTAAGAAAATCATTATCATTTTGAACGTTAAACGTTGCGGTGCTTTATAGAGAGGACTGAGTGACGACTGGTTAATTTAAAACGCATTTCAAGAAAAAAAATTTACTCAAGTAAAATGTTTTCGGGATTAAGGGTTAAACTCTAAAAAAATATTAAACACAAATTTTACATAATTTGCTAATTTTCTTAATTAGAAATATCTTAAAAAATAAAGAAAAACGTGTTGTGGTTCTATTTACAAAATGTTCAGTTTGAAAATTGAAATAAATTTTAAAATTTGTTTCTGTTTCTTATTGGCGAATTGTGTCAGTAAAGGTAAACTAAATTATTAACTAAATATTCTCAAAACAAAAGTTGATAATAAATAAATAAACATGTAAATGAATTATTATAACATTAATAGAATATTCTCATGAATATTGAATGCGATTAGAATGTTATCAGCAGGGAAACCGGAAAAATTTATAAAAAAATGTACTATGCTCCAAAAATTAAAAAATGGCCTATTTGAAAACAAAATATTCAACAAACTAATAATTCTTGCATTAAAAAAAAACAAGGAAAAATAAAAGTTGGTAAAGCCCATTATCCACAATATTTACAATCGAATTTTCGAGATTGCACCCTATTTACAGAAAAAAGTAAACATTTTCTCTAATCACCAAATATATACCAAATTCATAATATGAAGCAAACAATTTGTTGATTTTGCAACTATTAACAAAATGATTATATTGATTACTAAAAATTGTGAATATTTTTTTTTTCAATAAATGATATTTTTAATTAAAAAAATGGTCAAAAAACTTTGCCATTTCAAACAATTTGTTAATTTATTTAATTAAATATTTCAGAAACCCTAAAATCTTAATCAAATCAAAATTAAATTTTTAATTTTCTTTTAACTAAAAAATAATTGATTCAATTATCACATTCATTAAATTTAAATACTTTTTAAACGATTTTTTTAATTGATAAAATACTTTTTTCTGTGTTTGCAGCCGATGGGCAGTCATGTGCTCATCAGAATAAAGTTATGTTGTGGTTAAGATTGACAAAGGAGTTATTTGTGCCGAATATTATTTAGATTCACTATCTATGTGACATATTTTGTCTTAAATGTATCAAAGAGACGGCTCCTTATTTATATATTAATATTACAGTTTAAAAGGAAGGCAAAGCTATTGTCGGCAGTGCTATTTGAATGGGAGCTATTGGTGAAAGTGAACCGATTCAAAAAAAATCTCTTGAAAAAGTGTTTTTGACTCGATCGGTATATTAAAAGATCGGTTAAGGTTTATATGTACATATCACACACATCAGAACAAATGTATTTAATTGCTTTTTACTTAACTTTTGCTTATGTAGAAAATTTAACAGTGTGGAGTAACATTTATGTTTAATGACAACCTGCTTTGGCTTACAATTTTAGAGTAAAAATAAAATTTTAGATGGTTATAACCGAATAGCCATCTGTTAACTAGAATTTAAAGCATTTTTTTTTGATTCGCGGAACATGTTACAAAATATGTTTCAAAAAGGTAAAATATGTGCTATAAACTGAAAAAATGTTGCAAAAAAGTTTTTTCCAGTTAAAATATGTAAAAAATGCAGTAAATGGTAAAATATGTAAAAATATGCACTCACAAATCGATACCAAAATTCATTAAAAGCTCTATAATTGATAACTATTTTGTTGCTGCCTTCATTGGTTGCACAAAAAAACATGCAACCCTATGTTTACGATTTCCCTGGTTGCCAGTTTAAAGACTGTCTTTATTTGTTTGCTATAGAGAATTTAATGTGATATGTAAATTTAATATCTATAATTGTCCAATAAGAGACTGCCGGAAAATAAATTAAATATTGTAATTTATAGAATTTACTGTTTAACGAATGAATTTCAAATATTTACATACTTCCCTATAAGTGGTTACATATAAAATTTTTAAAGCAGGAAACGAATTTCGTGGCAAAAACAAGTTTACACATTTTTTAAATAATAACAAAATTCTAAATATGCTGGGCTTTATTTATTTTACGAATTATCATTATGAAAAAATGTTATTAAGAATTTAACAAAATGGTCATAATGTCTATATAGTTGTATAACATTTTATTGAAAGCCGAACTCAAAATTATTTTAAAGCCCAGCAGGAAAACATCAGCAGGAATTGAGAATATAATTCATATGTTGTTTAATATTTGATTCTAGAATTCAAATGTCCTAGAATTATAAGAAATTATTTTAATGCATTCTGTGAATGAATTAAATAATTAATAACAGTTTTTATTAAGAAAATATGTTAAAGAAAAAACACGAATAATTTTCACAAACAAAAAAAAAATTATTCCTGGTTCTGCAAATGTGGGAATAAACGTGGTATTCATATCACGTGGTAAGCATAATTATTGAGTTAGATAAAATTACCTTCTCGATTCCATTGAATTCATTATTTCAAAAATAACACATTATTTTTTTTAGTTGTTTATGTTATTAATTCCTTATTTTTCGACTCGGAGAGATCCCAAGAGAGAGTTAGTCTCAATACAAGTTGTCAAACAAATGAAGGGCTTATTGTAATAACATCATATGCCACAAAAAAAATTATTTTGAAATAAATTACACTGTGCAAGAAATTTACACTTTTTTTCGTGACAAGCTGGGCACCTGGCGTTTTAACATAATTCGGGTACGCCTAATCCAGTGGCGCCCGCGGTTTTTTAAGATTGGCTCTGGTTTTCGAGATATACCGTTATTTCAAAAATGGAGGAGGTTGCACAACATATGTTCGCGTAACTCAAAAACGCTTCAGCTTATTGAAAAAACCGAAATTCCGAAATAAAATTTCCTTTAAGAAAAGTAAGATGAAAAAAAATTTCATCTTTTCTGAAATAATCAAAAGTTGTAGACAGACTGTAATCACTTATAGCTTATTTTGTTTGAAACATTGTTTTTTATGCGCGTAGAACCCTAGCCTTAAATTTTGCACCTGCAGCGCCTGAGATACCCCAAGACGGGCCAAATGTATGACCAGCGCAACTTTATTTTTCATTCCCATCATTTGTTTCTAAGGCCTAGGATTCACACCTAGGGGTATAAAATGTATGACTGACCTCCAATGTTTATTGTTCTTAACATTTTTTTAAAACATTGCCATATATTTCCACCCCTTAGGGGGGCTCCCATACAAATATGGGCGTTTAATGAAATTCTTAAATTTGGCTCCTGCAGCGGCTATGATGCCCCGAGATGGGTCAAATTATGACCAACCCCACTTTATTTTTCATCTCAATCATTAATTTCTAACATACCCACCCGCTATTTCCATTCCTTAAGGGGGCTTCCATACAAAATGTTCAATGCAGACTAGAAATATATTGAAGAAAAAGTCCCATAAATTCCCAGAAGTCGCCCCTAGTGGAATATAATGTATGACCGACCTCAATTAATTTTTTGTCCTTAACATTTTCTCGAGACATACTTGCCCCTTATCTCCACTTCTTAGGGGGGCTCCCATACAAATATTGCGTTTTATGAAATTCTTAAATTAATTAAAACTTGTCGACTTTTGTGAATAAAATCAAAAGATGCAAACAGATTTTAATCATTTATAGCTTGTTTTGTTTGGAATTTCGTTTTTTATACGATTTATAAATTAGAAGCATAGCTGCATTTTCCAATTTTTTATGAATTTTTAAAAAACAAAAATTTCGAAATTTTGTTAAAAAAATTATTTTTTTTTCCAAAAAAAAAAATTATGTTTCAAAAACGACTGCGGATATTAGAAAGAAGTTTTACTTTTCTTAAAGGAAATTTTATTGCGGAATTTAGGTTTTTTAAGTTTTTAGTCAATAAGCTGAAGCGTTTTTGAGTTACGCAAACATATGTTGTGCAACCTCCTCCATTTTTGAAATAACGGTATATCCCGAAAACCAGAGCCAATCTTAAAAAAACCGCGGGCACCACTGGATTCAGCGTACCCGAATTATGTTAAAACGCCATGTGCCCAGCTTGTCTGTTTTTTCAACTAGCATAGTGTTATCGATTAAAAGTAAAAAAAATTAAAAATAGGTATTTCCTTTAAAATGTCTACACAGAAAAAAGCAAAAATTAATTTCAATTAAATAACTTGTGATAATAATTAAAAAATTAATTAAATTTGTAAATTAATTAAATATTTTCTGATAAAAATTATTTTATACTTTTTTAATATGTATCTATGTATATGGCTTATGATGTTACTGCAGAAAAACATTTCAATTTTTTTCTTAACTAAAAAATTTTAATAGGCTAGTAAAATTTAATGTTCGCTTAGGTTCATAACTGACTACATATAGAGTTCATATGTGATCCATTCACGAAAATCACTTTGACCTGAAAGAATCTTTTTTACATATGGGCATTTCCTCCGAATGGTCAACCAGGATAGAAAAATAAAATGTTGATAAGCATCGTGTTTAATTGTTTATAATTTTAAAAAAGTATGTTTTTATAATAGAATGGTTTCATAGCTTATCTCAGCTGTTTTACTTGAGAAAATCGGGTTGGAAACTGGAAAATTTTATATTTTCTTTTTAAGCTACTTCTAAAGACATTTTTATATTTAATTATTTTACATGCAAAAAATATGTTATGCTTGCACTCTTTTTTCAAAATCGTTATATTACAATCAATTAAGAAGAGAAAAGTGTAAGGAGAACAGAAAAGGTCGATTAACGGTCAAAATATATAAAAAAAATCGTACGTTCGCGACCCGTACGTTCGCAACCGGTACAAAAATCAATATACATAGATATTTTAATGTGCAAATAGTGGATAGATTTTGCACTTAATTTACAAACAAAAACCTTTTTAAAATTTCCTTTGCTTATGCATATCATCACAAGAATCCAAAACCATGCACATACAAAATTAAATTTCTTTAATTTTAGTGAAAGTCTGTTTATATGCAGCTTTTTTGATTACAGGTACAAATTTTGCACCATTTTAATTGAGTGCAGATTTTATGCATTCAATCACCGTTAGTGATTGTGAAAAATTTGCAATCCCACAAAATTTTTTTAGTGATAGTGAAAAAAATTCCAATCATCACTAAAGCTGGTAAAAAATACTGCAGCCTAATTTTTCGCAGTGTTATTTAGTGAAAGTGCAATGCTGATTTAAATCAATATTTAGTGCACTACCCCCAACTATTGTAATTAGCTTAGCATATTTTTTTAAAGTGAATCGGTTCATACACATAACTCATTTTGTTGGAGCATTTCTAATAATTATTTTTAAATTTTTTACTCATAGCTGTTTTGTTTCGAAGACAGAATGTATATTATCATTAAGACTTAGCATGTTTTAAGCAATATTTGTTGTAAAATTAAAAATAATTTAATATTTTAAGGTCTTTAGGGAATAAGAACTTTCGAAAAATTTTGAAATACCTGCAAATTTCCAAATATTCAA
This sequence comes from Pollenia amentaria, assembly GCA_943735925.1. Classification (NCBI taxonomy): domain Eukaryota; kingdom Metazoa; phylum Arthropoda; class Insecta; order Diptera; family Polleniidae; genus Pollenia; species Pollenia amentaria. The sequence continues at coordinate 218,686,007 of OX031006.1, read as the reverse complement.
AAGGGTGCAATAAAAAAACTTCAAAATGTTGCACATAACCGATGTTGTCAGAGCAACGACGATATTTTAAATACATTTAAATGTAGAGGGACATAGAATCCGACGTATATTACGTCGCCTGTTTTAACTGACACGTAAGGTAACAACGGAGGAGAGGCACACAATTAATACTTTGATGACGGATATTTAATCAGCCGTTTTTGAAACAAAATTATTTAATACAAACATTTTCAATGAAATTCGATTGTATTTTAATAAATTAATATTGCTTAATAAAGCTCGGACGTGTATTAATGTAATGGATAAAGATCGAATATTTTGGGCCAGACCGCTATATCAAGACCGATACAATAAGTGTTTGCTCCATTTTATTTATTTAATTTTAGTTTATTTATTTTATATTAAATTTTTTTTTTGAATGTGCTTCTATGAGTCAAATTCCAATTTATAAGCTTTCATGCAATAGTTCTATTTCCTCAATATTTCACATACTTTTTGCTTAAGAAAAACTTTTGGTTAACATTGAAGCTATAGATATGTACATATGAAGGGTGTTTTTTTTATAGAGGTATAGAACTTTGAAATAGAACAAAACAAAGATGAATTTTTTTAATTGACATGCCATTTTCTTTATTCAAAAGATTATAATTCTCGCATTATAATTTATATCTGACTTCTGGCATATGACCGCCACGGCTGGCACGGACGTAGTCTAATCTGGAGGTAAAATTTTCTCTTACTTTTTCTAACATTTGTGGACGTATATCGGCAATTACGCGGCTAATGTTGTCCTCCAAGTGGTCAATCAAAATAGTCTAGTGACTTTAAGCCGCACGATCTTGGAGGCCAATTCACGGGTCCGAAACGTGAAACTATGCGGTTACCAAGCGATCCCTTCAATATATCAATTGTGGCACGAGCTGTGTGACATTTTGCGCCGTCTTGTTGAAACCACAGCTCCTGCACATCATGGTTGTTCAATTGATTAACGAAGCTACCTTCAAAACCTTCTGCGTTGCAAAACTATTTCGTTTGTATAATTTTGTTAGTAACTTACAACGTTCTTCCACTGGCTGAGTTTTTGTATCGCATTTTGTAGGTGTTAAGGTGCATAATTTTAGGTGATTTGATGTTTAAACAGTGTAAGAGGGTAATATTAATCTGTAAAAAAAACAGTTTGTGCAAAAAGTGACTTTTAAAATGTTATGAATAACGTTGGTTCTTTGTTCTATGGCATAGAATCTATGCTGACTCTTTCCATCAAAAATGTCCCCAGTTTTTTTTTAAAGTAAGTGCTGAAAAAACAAAACAAAAAAAAAAACGTAAACCAAAAATTTGTTCACTTATTACATCATAAAGTTCATGATGTGCCACCCTGTACTATTAAATTTTTTTTTAAATACATACATGTGTAAGTGATAAGTAAATAAATAACTATTAATTAAATAAAATCCGGTTTAAATTTAAGAAACCGAAATACCTTAAAAAAGAAACAGTTTTAATTACATATGTAGGTCAGTTCCATTATGAGCCAAACAGTTCATTCATATGTACATACATATAAACACAGGTACTTTATAGACCTTATAATTGCCGTGCCAAATGTGTTTCTAAAAACAAACTAACAGTTTAAGCCGTCAAGCACAAGGCAGAGAAAAACAATTTCATAAAAACAATAAACAAAACTAAAAAAGCAGAAAAACCCCTTTAACCATTTGTATGTGACTATGTAGCAATACAAATAAATGGTATAATGTCGTCATTGATTACCTTGATCATGAATTCGCTACTTCATAAAGCCGGTATTTAATAATAATAATGAGTCATTGTAAAAAAGTTATACTTTATTTAAAAATTTTATCAAATTACAATCATGTGGTTTGTAAATTCTATTAAACAAAAAAAGAATTTACAAAAAACTACAGTCAGTTGTGTCACAGAAATCAAATTCATATAAAAGTGAAAATGAAAACGTTTTTATCTTCTCTAGAAAACGTAAAACGCAAAAATTTTTCGATTTTTATTCGTTTCAAAATAGTGAGCAGTAATTGATAATTTGAGAGCACTAACATAAAAGAGACTTCCAAAAAAATATTTCAAATGATAGAGAATTCTCATGTTTCTTAACTTGTGTTAACTTGTTGAAAAAAAATCAAAACCAGTTTAAATAACAAATTTTATTTATTTCTTAAAGTTAACAAACATATGTAACAAGAAAAAAAGTGAAAATAAACAAAAAAAGCATTGCCATATTATTTTGTTTTCCGTTATAGCTGCAATAACACTGGGGTACAGTCATTTTTCGGCCTGGAACTTTATTTAAAATTTTTTTTACTAATTTAAGGTCGCTGTTTTCAAATCAAATCTCCATTTTTCTCTATAAGCTCGACTTTAAAATTATGTTAATTTTTAACGAAGCTATTTTCGGGTGTACTATCTATGTGTTTGTGTGGGAGCTATGGTCAAATAAAGATAGATTAAAAAAAATTTGGTATGATGATTTATGTTGCAATAAAATATTTTTGTACCAAATATAATGTATATACCAACATTATAAGATGTGTTATAGGCACAAAGATCCTATGTTGGAAAGAAGTTTGTATGGGGTCCCTGTGTAATTATGGACCGATTTTTGTTTACCAAGCTTACTGCTTGTGACAAGTTAAACCTTTGTACCAAATTTTATCAAAAAATTTCCAAGCTGGCGAACTTTACTTTCCGTATAAGGTTTACAATTCAAATCAATTCAAAAAGTTATACTGAGCCTATCGGTATAGAAAAGGGTGAGATGTTACAAACATCAGTACAAACGGCTAACACCCTCTCCACGTTTGGTGTATAGGTATAAATAAGATAAATAAAGATAGGAAATGAATTCAAAATTAATTTTTTGAGATACTTAAATGAAATTTTCGGTTTTAAATTGTTTCATTCAAGGCGAATTCATTCCAGGTAATCTCGGTAGTACAACAAGTACAACTCGTACAAAAACCACAAGCAATTTGTTTTTGTAAAATCATGGTACAATGTCAAAAACCGAAACAAATCAAAACAGAAACAAAGATAATATACAAAATATTGACATCCAACAATTATAAAGCTAAAGAAAAAAAGTTATCAGTAGGGCTTTTAGGATCACCTGTAATGAATTCGCCTTGGTTTCGTTCCTATCCAAATGTATCTGATTAAATATTTCTATTTATTATTTTTTTTCTTTCATCTCTATAGTTGCCACATTTCCAACACAAAATGTCTCTTTATGCAATTGCATTTTATTACAATCCTGTGAAGCTTTCAACACATTTATTGATAACTCATCGAACGATGAACACATAAAAACTCTCATACAAGAGGCGGTTTGTTTTTTCGATGGTTCTAGCATATTCGTTTGTTGTCCCGATAAACTGAATCACAAGCGAAATGCTAAGGAGAAACCCAAATTGGATTATTTAGATGAATTAACAGGCTTAAACTGCCCGCCATCATTTGGCAGCGAATATAGTTATGATGAATATTTAAAAAACCACGAAACGGAACCAAAATATTATGATTATCATTCACATAACACAAATTATAGTGGCTTCCAAAACAATAATCGGGATCATTCTTCTCCACCTGTAGTCTGTGATGAGATGGGTAATTGTGGACCGTTTAAATTTTCACATGGGAATGGCCATTTGCCCGAAAAATGTAATCCTTCATATCATCAACACGATCATGATCACGATCAACATATTGGTCAAAATATAAACGTTCCTTTTTTTCCTGTGGAAAAAGTTAGACCAAGGCCGGCAATGAAAAAGCCCGATAATTGTGGTATGTTGCCTACAGTTTCGAGCAGCAGTATTGAAGTTTATCCTTGGATTACTCGTTTGGCATATTTAAATACAAGTAAGTATACTAACATTATATATGATTATTGTTAATGATAATAAGGAGTTTTGTTTCAACATTTCAAAAATATGATAAAATTGTGAGAAAATCTCAAATAATATAATAAAATATATTAAATAAATTCTAAGTCATAACTATATATTTTGTTGGTTCCATGGCCCAATTAGTAGGTCTACTCGAAATGCCTGCTGATTTTGTAGAGTTGTGTTTTTAGGTCTAGGACCTATATTTTTTTGTCTTACATACATCAGCACAAACGGATAATACCCTTTACACAATTGTGGTAGAGTAACTTCGGGTATTGTGGAACACCTATTTTTGTTTTGGCAAGCTTCAAAAAAGTATAAGAAAACTCTTCATCGGACTAGTTGGAATGTGCTTCTACATCGATTACCTAACTAAATTCATCACAAAAATTATATTTAAAAAAAGTTATAAATGAAAAATCTGAGGTACTTTGAAAAAGTTGAGGGTAATGTAGAACCCTCCTGTTGGGTAATATGGAATACTATTACATATTTTCCGAAAATTATTTGTTGTTTAAAAATAAAAATCCATTACGCACAAAAAACGTCGATAACACCTGTTTTCACTTACAGATCGACAGAAAACTAACAGTGCCATTTGCAAAGCCACAGTCGTAATGTTAATATTTTTTGTGGGCAAGTTAACTTACAGGGAGCGTTTCTAAATAACATTTAGTTTGGGAAATAAAGGGGAGTCCACATTACCCGTCTATTCCACTATACCAGAAGTTACTCTATGTGTATAATGATTGGTTTTAAAAGATATATTGATTTTTAATAAAAAATTCGATAGTTTGATCACCATGCCTTATTTCACGGAATTTACAAAAATAAGAAAAGTTTTTACTATAAAATCGAAATTATGAACATATATATTTAAAAAAAATCTTAATTGTTATAGTTTTACAAAAATTCATGTACAACATTACGCAATTGGAAGGTTAGAGCTACTCCTAAGCCAAACACTAGCGTACTTCGACAAAACTCCCAGTTGGCATCTGTCATTCTAAAATTACAAGCACATTTTTTAATTTTACATGTTGCTTCATTTAATTTATCCACAATCGACGATATAGAACGGCTTGTACGTGATTTTAAAGATTCTTCTGGTTCCTTGTTGTCGGCCATTAGAGGAACAATTTTAATTGGAACTGAAAGTAATAAAAAATGGCTTAGATTACAAACTGAGATAACTTGTAAGCAAATATGAATAACACAGTACAACATTTTTCAGTTAATTGATTGCCAACTCAATTCTGTGAACTGTATGTGAAATTAGACCCAAAAAGAAGAATTTCTGCATCATTCGTTTTGTCTTCTTACCTGCGATTTGAAGTTAGTATCGATTTGAAGTTAGTACTATCGTATAGGGGAATTTATAACGTTTTAGGCCCTGTTGTTTGACATAGCTCGACAACCACTAGCCCAATTTAGTTGAAATAAATTTTAAAAAATTAAGAATTACAATTCCCTTAATCTGTTCATATATTGTTTTCCTATACAAGTAACACTTTCGAAGTTAAAAATGAATGTATGAAGGGAAAAAATTATTTTTTGCCTAAAAATTTAAATTTTTTTTTTTAAAAATACATAAAAAATCCAAAATGGAAAAAAGTTTCAAGTCTAGTTATTTTTTCGCAAAGTCACATAACCTATGAGCAAAATGAGACAAAGATCATAAAAATCGATGCACGCGTTTCGCTTTTATTCGCAATTGAGTAAAGGTATGAATTTCAAAAATCAGTTATAGCCACCACCCTTAAAATAAAAATATAAATTAAAAAATTATCATGCAAAAAAAAACTTTATTTATAAAAACTTAATGAAAATAAAATAATATGCAATTAATACGCAATTATAATATGCATAAAAACAAAATTTAGAACATTTTTTCAATTATTGGCAATATCCATCCTTGTAGAAGTTGACGCTTGTGGTTCTGATGATCTTGTTTTCTTCGTAGGTTGTTCATATTCATGGTCTGAGTCAGCTTGGCGTTGTCGGTATGATGTTGCGCTGACATTTTGCTGTGTGAGTTTTCTTCTCTTCAAAAATGATGTCAGCCATTCGGAGTCGTGTTGTGATAGTCCCAGCTTGGCCACAATGTAATCCATTTCGATTTGTGGTAGCGGTTGTGGTGCACTATTTTCAATATCGGGTATCCAATCAGCATCATCCAAATCGGTCGGATTGGTGAAAACGGTTTCGGCTAGCAGGGACACAGTATCCGCACTCGGAGGTTTAGGTGCATCGGTATCAGCAGGGCGTTGCACTGGAAGTGTGGCAGTAAATGCAGCAGTGTATACTTTTGTTTTCAATTGTTGTCTGTTTAATCCAGGACGAAAATTTATGCATGCATAGCACCTGGATTCATTATGTCCAGTTGTGTCTTCCACCCAAATTACTGGCTTCATAAAAGATAACTTTCTACTTTTTCCGTGAATCCATTTTAGAAGGGTAGTATAACAACTGTTGCACACTGTGTTCGGCGTAAAATTTGCACCACTTAAATCTGCTTCATCGAAATAATTACAATACGCGGTTTTGAATTGCTCAGTAAACAAATTTTTTCGATCTTTTTTCTGTATTTTTCGGACGATATGACCGCAAACGTAACAATATTCATCCAAATATGGGCACTTGTTGTTTTCCATATTGATATATTTTATGTTTTGTTGTTATTCACTTTTAAAAAACTGGAGAAAAATCACTTTTACTGTTCGCGTTCGTCGGCACTGGCTGAATGCCAAAAATCGATCAATGCACACCTATAAATACTACGTATTTTTGAATATTTTACTGCCAGGTACTTATAAATGGGCGCATATTTTAAGGGCGGCTGGCTATATACCTGATTCAGCACTTGTACGTTTCAAACTGTGCAAAACTTTCCAAATAATGACCACCCTTAAATGTGGGTGCAATTTCTGTAAAAAAATCATATAGGTAGCCACCGGAAAAACCCAAATAATAAAAAGGTCCACTTTCCGTTTAATTGTCCACGTACATTTATTACCGCAATCATAAAAATCAAATAACCTTTTGTTTATTCCTTTTTTTTTAATTCTCAGAATCATGAAAAAGGTGTCAATGTTTTCTCCAAATAATGTTGTGCATATCTCGAGCAAATTTTTGAAATTCATACATTTACTCAATTGCGAATAAAAGCGAAACGCGTGCATCGATTTTTATGACCTTTGTCTCATTTTGCTCATAGGTTATGTGACTTTGCGAAAAAATAACTAGACTTGAAACTTTTTTCCATTTTGGATTTTTTATGTATTTTTAAAAAAAAAAATTTAAATTTTTAGGCAAAAAATAATTTTTTCCCTTCATACATTCATTTTTAACTTCGAAAGTGTTACTTGTATAGGAAAACAATATATGAACAGATTAAGGGAATTGTAATTCTTAATTTTTTAAAATTTATTTCAACTAAATTGGGCTAGTGGTTGTCGAGCTATGTCAAACAACAGGGCCTAAAACGTTATAAATTCCCCTATACGATAGTACTAACTTCAAATCGATACTAACTTCAAATCGCAGGTAAGAAGACAAAACGAATGATGCAGAAATTCTTCTTTTTGGGTCTAATTTCACATACAGTTCACAGAATTGAGTTGGCAAATCATGTGTTGTACTGTGTAAGGAAATAAGAAAAAGATATGGATGTCAATGTGAATGTTTCTAATGATTGAACTGCGATATTAATTTTTGTTTTATTTTCTCTACTCTTTCGCAAAAAAAAAAACAAGTCAGAAAGTATAGTTGGTAAAGTCCGACCCTGTGATTTCCTATAGCATAATATAAAGAGCGTTCCCTATTTCGGATCCATGGGTAATCATGAACCCGCAAAATCAATTACGTTAAGAGGTTAAGACTTATATAAAAGTTCGATGGGTATTAAAATATCTTCATATATTTGAGATTTGTAAATTTAAATTTAAATTATTTTAGGACTGGGTTTTTATGGGACCTATGGTTAATTTTAGACCTATCAGCACAACATTTTGTTGTAAAAGTTATTGTCGCCAATTTGTATGTCAATACCAGCATTTACAAGGAAGTTATGGCATTAAAAGATATTTAGGGAGTAGGATTGGTATGTAAGTTATCGTCAGAGGGTTTAAGGGCTAGGACAAATATTTTTAGAGTACCACACAGCAACACAAACGCTTAATACCCTCTCCACTATTGTGGTGTGACTCAGTGATGCATTTTGAGTTTTTTTTTGGGTTTGGTCCAAATTGACTATTTAAAAGGGCCAATATACATTTAATAGGGCCGAAAATTTTTATTTTTTTCCTGAAAATATCTAAAAGTAATAAGTTAGAAAAGTGTAAAAGATCTTATTTAAATCAAATTTGTTTCAAGCAGTACTGCAAGCTGAACTGCCATATTTTTGACACTGAAAAAATAAAAAATATTTTTTTTCAAATTTGCAAAAAAAAAATAACTGAGATATTCGAATTTTAAAAAAAATTTTAAACAGAATTTTATAATAAAACATATTGCCCATAGTGTAAACTTATTGGTTGGTAATTCTTTGGTTTTGCGTTGCGGGCCTTAATGTCATGGATCGATTCTAATAGTATAAAAGCAATATTTTTTTCTTTGTGGCTTGTATTGCTGGGCTACTTTTGTGTGCCTTTATATTTTTAAAATCATTTTTGTTTCATTTAATTTAATCATTTATTTCGAAGAGGGCTCTGGCAAAAAAAAGAAAGTATATGCAGGAGACACAAAAAACTGAATATCTCTTAAGCCATTTGACTTTTTTGCGCAGAGTTTTTTCTCTTAAATTGTAATTCTCTGCTTATGTATTAAAAGCAAAAACAAAAAATTATGTTAGGTATTATTTCAAGTAGAAAATGGTCATTACAGTTTCCGGAGATGAGACCTTTTCGAAAAGTATTTTTGAATTTTCATGGTTTTAGTAGCAAAATGGTATCTGTAGTGTATGTTATTTATTGAAACGCACAAATATTCAAATAATCCATATTTAAATATATATTTGCTTATAAGATAAACGCCTTTGAAGATACATTTAGGAACTCCAAAATTTTAATTAAAGTAAACAACATTTTCAATATAAAGGAACAATAGATGTGTTCCACAAGATCTCGGGCAAGTTCGGACTAATGAGAGTAAAATGAAAATTACTGTCTGAATTTGCCAAAACTACCCAAAATTACTGAAACGCAAAAAAACCTTTTTGGCACTTTTTCAAATACTAATGATGCTTACTTTTCAAATTAAGATCTATTTTAATGATTTAAGACGTTTAAAAGTCATAACATAAAACCAAAACATTTGCATCATTGTAATTTTTTATATTTTGTTTTCTTTTATGTTAAAGATTAAGGGAAATATGTATGCAATAATGCATTTACCACTTTAATTTTTTCATTAAAATTTTACATTTTGCTTTCTAATATATTTTTTAATAAAAATTAAACTTTTTCTTTTGCTTGTAAATTTCCTGATTAATTTTTCAGTTTCAAATTAAATAAAACAGCTGATTGTTTATTCTTGTCCGAACTTACCCAAATAAAAAGTTCGTGCAAATTTGTACAGGAAATTAAAAAAAATACTCTATCAATTACTCTCTTAATTGCACAAAAATTGTTATGTGGAACGCTTTTGGGTAACTTTGTGGAAGTCCAGACTGTTTCGTTATGCATCTGGAACAGAGCTAATAAGAACATTTCGATAGATTTTTATCTGCTTATTAAGATGACAAATTAGAAAACACATACATTCATAGAACAAAGACGAAAATATTTCATCAAGATAAACATATGAATTAGAAATCTTATTCTTTCTATATGTGTCTGTGATTATATGTCGGTTGGCAATTGCAAGAATATCTTCATAAACATGTTAGAAATCGGCAATCTGGAAGCTGCATTAACAAGAAGCTGCATTAACACATTTTCAAAATGAAAATAAACCAAAATTGTGTTATTATTTGAATTTTTCTCCTGAAACGGTGTTCACTATTCAAATTTTTTTATTAATGGCAAAATCAAAATAATTGTTTGTAACAAACTGACCACGTAGTCAAAACTTACCTGTCACTGTAAAAAATTTTGAATACAAGTTTTTTTTAATTGCTTACTGAAACACTCATATAAAATATTCTAAATAAACATGGAGATGGGCCCTTTTCGAAATTCATTTTAAAATGCAATAAAAACCATAAATTCACACAGTATATCGGTCTATATGTTTTTTTATAAATGATTCAGTTACACAGTGCTAGTTGCAAAAACTGACAAGCTGGGCACCCAGCGTTTTAACCTTATTAGGGTACGCTAAATCCAGTGGTGCTAACCGCTTTTTAGGTTAGCTCTTATTTTTGAGATATACCGTTATTTGGAAAATGGATGAGGTTTAGTTTATTGAACAAACTAAAAAAAATCCGCAATAAAATTTCCTTTAATTAAGATTAAACTTTTTCGAAATTTTTGTTTTTTTTTAATCCTAAAATGTTAGAAAATGTAGCTATACAAAATAAGCAATAAATGATCTGTTTACAATTTTTGATTTAATTTTGACAAGACGAAAACGCAATATTTGTATGGGAGTGCAAATATGTTTTGGGAAAATGGTAAGAAAAAAACTAATGGAGCTCGGTCATAGATTTTATACCCTAAGGGGCGACTCCTTGGCTATTATGAGGCTTTTTCTTCAATATATTTCTAGTCTGAAATGAAAATGTTTTATGGTAGCCTGCTTAACACGTGTTTCATATCCATCATCTAACCGTTTTTGTGGCTTATTTGGCTATTCAACAACAAAACTACAACATTGTTTTGTATGAAAACCTGAAACGAAAATATGTATTTAGTTAAATATCTCAGTAAGTAGGTCGCAAGTGGTAAAGTTTTATATACCATTGGATGCTGCTTCAAAAACCCTTTTCGATGATAACAAATTTTATTTATGTCGTCTTGGAGCAAAGTACAAAAAAATTCGAAAAACTGAAAAAAGACCTTTTTTAAAAATAGTCCAGCTCACGGATGGTCAACGCTAGAACCAAAATATTTTGGGAATCATCATAAAACATATCAACCTTTTTTTCAGAGGGGTAACGAAATCACTTTTTTTTTTTGAGTCGCTCTAATGTACATACATATGTATAACATTTTCTGTTAATTTCAGCCAGTCGAACGATTCGTTACCGATGCATGGGTACCATTGTGAGTGATCAGCATATATTAACAGCAGCCCATTGTGTGGATCAATTGGTAGAAGATTTAAGATTGTAAGTATCCAACTGATATCATTATGAAAATACAATTTAATTTAAAGACATTTTTAGAATTTATGTACGGGTCGGTGATGATACAAATTTTGTTGATTATCAAATTTTGGAGACTATTGTGCATCCAAACTACAACGAACCTTTATTCAATAATGATGTAGCAGTTTTAAGATTAGCGATTATTTCACAAACCAAAGGTAAAGCAAAACTTAATACAAATTTAAGTTTCATCCAAATAACGCTATTTTTGTTCTAAGCAGACCATTTAATACAAATTTGCTTACCTAAAAATAGTATCAATGCTTTGACAGGAGACACGGGAGTTGTGGCCGGTTGGAGCAGTAGTAGTGGTAAGTAAAAAAAAATTGTATTGCCTTAATTAAAGATTTTTTTGTGAATTGTTTTAACATATATATGTATGTATAATAATGACTGACTTTTAATACATATGTATGCATATATTTTTTGAATTTTTTTCAAAACAGGTATTTCAGCTATTAAGTCCTCTACAATACGTTACATTAACTTACCCATTATGAACAATACAGAATGTGCCATACGTTATGCAAAATATAGCGAAAATTTTGAAATCAGTATTGTTATAACACCAACTGAATTTTGTGCTAAAGCTGAAGCCATGAATGATGTATGCGAAGGTAAATTTTACAAGATTAGCAACATTTTATAAAAAAAAAATTTACTGCCAGGCCCACAATGTCGACAAAAAGATTTTTTTCGCATATTTATATTGAACAAAAATAAAAAACTGAAATTTGTTTTTGTTTTCAATATCAATATACGAAAGAAATGTTCTTGTCGACATTGTGGGCCAGGCAGTTATATTACTGACAATTACACCAAAAAAATTACCCCCCAATTGCAATTTGTTCGGCATTTTTCAAAGTTATGGAGAGCTTGAAATCAACAGCTTGTCAAATTTATGGAGTAAAACTACTTACTAAGCGACCGCCAGTATGGCTTTCGTAGAGGTCGCTGTACTGGAGACTTACTGACCCCATTATTGGAAAAATGGTGCCGTTCCATTCACCATTTCGGCGAAAGAAAGTAATTGAATTAGAGATTTCCAAGGCGTTTGACAGCGTCTGGCATAGTGCACTCTTGTCAAATGTTGTTGCATTTTCTGTCGGCGAAAACTTCTGTCGATTTATATCGATCTTTCTCAGAGCACTATACGAGTTGTTATAGATGTGGTTTCGTCAAATGAGTTCAAGATTCGATCCGGGGTGCCGCAAGAGTCCGTTCTGTCTAGGGTTGCCAGTTTTTAAATCAGGGAAATCAGTACATAACAGAAAAAAAAATCAGTACAAAAGAAAAAAACAGTACATGCATTTTTTAAATATAAAATTACATTTTAATAACATAAAAAGCTTTAATACTTTTTAAAACAAAACTGGAATTCATTCTATAATTTGTACCGAGACAAACTTGTATTAATAAATTGAATTAATAAAACTGAATTTTCAACTCAACTCAATTCTGTATATATATTCTGTATATATTTATTAAATTGAACGAGGAAAATTTGAACCACAACAATTTGTTAAACATTTGATTCTTAATTTCGTGTTAGCTACTTGGTTTTGCATTTTACAAAGAAATATAAATTTTATCAATAGCAAAATTTGAGCTCATTATTTCTGTGGGTTGGTGCTAAAAGGGCCAATGTCGATAGTTTGCTGTTTTGAGTTAATCGTTGCATTAGTGCCTTTTCTTACTCTATTTTATTTTGCGGTTACAGCAAACGTATAATTTGACCGAGCTTCATAAGGGTTTTGCTAGGCAATTTCACTAAGAATTCTTCTATGTAAAAAAGTTATAATTTTAATTTTCTCAAAAAATAATATTTTGACATTGTCCCATTTATCACCAAGCTACAGATGTTACGGCAACAATGCTAAAAAAACAAATTAAACACTTGAAATAACGAAACTAATTATGTATTTATATTCAAAATAACTTAAATAAATTATTTAAAAGTGATTGACAACTAATTATTGTTAATAATTGTAATTATTGCATATTGCACAATAGTTTTTCAGCTGATCTTATACTATAGACTTTTATAAATATGTAATATATGAACATATGTATGGACATACATATTTAAATCTAATATACATATATACAAGTTTAAAATATTGATCACATATTTTTCTTAAATTCGTTAACGAACTACCATTTAGAAACTCTTCCCAATGTTCGTCTACTGTCCTCTCTTTTCGTATTGAATCGTGAAAACCCTTTAATGTTAATAATTCATCGAAAAGAATATTCATATTAATATAGCAAACAATTTGTCAATATGATACACTATTTTATATATTGAACAATATTAAATATAATAGCAGTACAAAAACAGCACATATATGAAACAATCAGTACATTTGCATACTGATTTGGTTGTTATGCATAAATCAGTACTTTAAACAACAACAGTACATGTACTGGTAAAAACAGTACGACTGGCAACCCTAGTTCTTCTCTAAATGACCTGCTATGTCAAACTTCCACACCTATCTTCTCATTTTCGGATGACAGAAATCTTTACCTTTCGTATTCATTTGATTATAGACCAAGCGTACCCAATGTTGGTCCTATGAGGCAGAACATGAATGATACGCTTGGCCGAGACCTTGACATAATCACTCAATGGGGTCGCGCGAATAGGGTCGATTTTAATGCCCTGAAAAAGCCAATATTGCATGCTGACTCATAAACGCGGGTCGGATAAAAGTGACTCATCAGTATATATGGGTGGTATAACTATTGAGAAATCAGAATCTCTTGATGTTCCGGACATGAATATATAATGAGATGTCCGATGGACAAAACATATAAGTGCTTCGATTTTTTAAAACGGTGTAAGATATACTTTACTACATCTGATCTCCTTACTATTTATACCACCTATATCCGACCTCGAATAGAATACAGCTCTCATGTGTGGGCTGGTGCTTCAAAATCGTTTTTGAAGCTTCTCGGCCTCGTGCAGGAGAGGGTGAAGGTTCTCATTGGTGACAGTAGGGTATTCTTTTCTATTGATTTCCTTGATCACTGTCGCAATGTGGGTTGTATATGCCTCTTTTATCGTTACTACAATAAGATGTGTTCTGATGAAATTAAGTATCTGGTTCCCGAAATCCGTACGTTTATTTGTAATACACGTTTTTCTTCAAGAGCCCATCCTTTTGTGGTCGATTGGCCGGTGCATCATACAACGCCGGACTGCTCGTATGTGGAATAACCCTTCTGCTGAAGTCTTCCCTCTCAATTTTATAATGAATAAGTACAAGTCGAAAGTTCACAAGCACGAGCCCCTCTATTCTGCTTCGCATAACCCATTTTCCTAGTTTCAGCATAATGCAATACATTAGTGGGGGTCATCTCCTGAGTGCTGGTCATTACAAAAAAAAAAAAAAAAAAAAAAAAAAAAAAATTTATGAAATATTTGCAATATGAAATGTTAATTATTCCCGATAAAAGTTTGTTAAATTTAAAAATTATTTTTATTTCAGGTGACAGTGGTGGTCCATTTATGGAACGTTTAAAATCTGGTCGTTTTACTTTATTAGGTATTGTAGCTTTTGGTCCCAAGACTAATTGTGGCCAGTCCAATTTACCTGGAGTTTATATGAGAGTGAGTTCTTATGTAGATTGGATTAATAGAAGTATTCAATAAAATTATTATAACCATAAGAAAAAGCTAAAGTGGTTTTATTTGTTTGTCTTTGTTTTACACGTAAGTTTGTATAACCAAATGTAGCGTTTACGTATTGAAATGCAAAAATCTTAGTAAACAAGTTATGGGACTTTGCATGCAAATTTATAAAATAAACAAATACAAACCACCTAATATGTATATATTGATATGATAAATATAAGCATCTTCTTATTAATAATTTGAACACCAAAATATTGGTGTGACATCATTGAAATTTGTTTCTTGTAAAATGTGTATTAACCCTTAAAAGGCATAAGAGAATTAAAATTAAATTGAACATTATTGTGCATGAGGTGTGAGTTATGCAGATAAAGTGGATCAATAAATTCGTCGGGCCAACATGAAAAAAAAACATTTTTTCAATTTTCATTGGCCATTAAAAAACATGAAAATTAATTATATACATATAAAAATTTGCACCAAAAAAAATCATCGAATAGCTGGAATACTAATCGCTTAAACTTTGGATAACAACATTTAGTAATTTGTAAAGGACTGCCTTCTAAATGTCTTCGATAACAGCTCCTGGTCTTCTTGGCATTCACTTAACAAGATTTCCCCATATAGAGAGTACAATTTTCGCCAATTCGTCCTTTATCGCATTCACGGGATCATTTCTGTAAGTAAACGCTTGTTTTTTTAAATTTTAAGTCGGTTTCTAAATGTGCCCATATCTGTTCAATTACATTCGTGTACGGAGACGGTGGCGTTTTTGTGGATGAATAGAAAAAAAGTTTCACACGAAATGGCAAACTTAATATAGCCTCATTCACCACTTGTGGTGGTGGAGGGTATAATAATCAGTTTTCATAAGCGTGATTTTTCCATTTGAAAATAAGTCAGAATATGGTAAAATTTTTTGTTCGATTTTAAACCAAACATAATGCAACGTTCGACGAGAAATCAAGTGAAAGAATAATGTCATCAAAGTTGTATTCAAATAAGGTTTTAATAAGACTTCCCAGAAAATACCCAATATCCAATATATCAAGTCAACACAGTTTTCGAAACAGGTTCATTACATGACACTGGGGAACAGTCATTTTGCGGCCTGGAACTTTATTGCAAATGTTTACTAATTTGAGATCGCTGATTTCCAATCAAATCTCCATTTTTCTCTATCAGCTCGACTTTTCGAGATATACCGTTATGTCCAAAATTAAGGCCATTTCACTACTTATATTGGATAACTTAAAATCGGTTTACCTGAACTTTTAATTTTTGGAAAAAATCCAAAAATACGATTAGTACATGCAACTGAAAAATGCGAGCTGATGGAGAAAAACGGAGACCAGTTTTGAAATCACCGACCTTATAATAGTAAAACATTCCATCAAACTTCCAATCAACACAAAAAAAAATTTGTTCCTTTGTGTTATCATTAACTTTTGCACAAATTCATTTTACTGATTGGAAATCATAATACTTAATTTTGTGAAGGTCGAAAAATAACATTTTTGAAACAAATCATGACGTTTTTGTTTAAATTAGGCAACGAATTATAATACTGTTACGTCAGGTTTTTTAAAGATTTGCTTATAATTTAAAAAATCCCTCATATTCCTGAAATACTCGACCTCTTGGGGGAGGGTATTAAAGATTCGACACAGCCGAATATAGCACTCTTACTTGATTTTATACCATTGTTTTGACAAAAAAGATAAATTTTTTATATCTAAAACGTTTATTGCAACAAAAGCGTTTCCCAACAAATCTTAATTATTTAAAGACCTATAAATATTTTGCTCCATATACATACATACATACATGCATATATGCTGTAACCCATTGTGAGAACCCATTTTCAGCTTATTTATGAAAACTTTCATATGTTAAACGGATCGACTTATTAAAGTGTACAAAAATTAACAATTTAAACTCATTTGTATAGAAATTTATATATGTATGTATAGAGATGTCGCTGAATCACGGTCATTTGAAGATTTAGGCAAATTGGAATTAACACTTCGCTGTGCACCAACCTGCCATATTTGGTTGAACTGGCTTTTTCCAGCAATAAATGCAATATTAAGTCATCGTCCAGACGTGCAATTTTTGTTGCAGCAATTACTGAGTTTATGGTTGATAGAGGTGAGAAGTTTTATGTACTCTGCTATTCTGTTTTGTTTTGTAATAAACTTCAAGTTGACTGCAGGCGCATTTGTATTTATTGATAAAATGTAAAAAAGGGTAAGATAAAAACACAAAAATGTCAACTGTAGAATTTCATATTCTGAACAATAGTACAATTTCAAAGAAGAATTTTAAAAAGTTGCAGCAACAAAAATTACAAGTCGAGACGATGACAAAGGAATAAAATTCAATACTTATAAATAATAAGTACTTTTTCATTATTAAAAAAATTGCTGTCGTACGTTGAAACACCTCTGGAAAAAACCTGATTAGTCATCGTCCAGACATGCAATTTTTGTTGCAGCAATTCTTGAGTTTATTGGTGAGAAGATTGGGAAGTGGTAAAAATGTTCATGTTCTCTGCAATTCTGTTTTATTTTGTACATTCTCACAAGTTTCAATTTGTAGTTGGATTTAGGCGTATTTGTTTTTATACAAAAAATATTCAAAGAAGAAGAGGAAAGACCTGATAAAAATACAAAAATTTAAAGACAAGAATTTAATCATCTGGGCACTTATGCAATTTCAAAGCAGAATTTTAGTTCTAGAAATACTTATCAAAAATTGAAAAGTACCAGAAGTACTTTGGTTTCTGCAAAAACTATGCGAAACACACAGAGACTATGGCCGAATCAAATAACATGTACGTTTGTGACCTAATGTTATAAACCTTCTGTAAAACAGCAATTTTGACAGACATGCACCATTACATGTGACTCGAAAAGTTGACAAGTAAGATGTAAAGTAAAGTCGTGTATTGTGACATTTAGTGAAAATATAAACAAAAATGGTGAAAACACACGCGGAATTGTTATTCATGATTGGGTTGTGTGTGATAGTTTTCATTTATTTTTTTATTTATCTGGCATCACTCAATAATCGGTATTTTTATAAAAAATAACAGTAGTTAAAAGTCTAAAACATTTCACACATATACAAAAGATCAATAGTGTAACTACAATTTAAACAAATCTGTATCACACTGATCAGTTTGTATTTTAAACTTTAACGATTCAAACGCGCAGTAGAATTGACGGAGGTTTGTTTGTTAGCTTAGTATCACAAACAAAAACAACAACTTAAATATTGCGAACGCTTATAAACGGGATATTGCTAAGAATATTAACACAAACAAATTATAATTTTCGGTTTCTATATTTTTTTGCATTTTATTAAAAAAAATTTTAATAAATTAATAATGCATAAATTAATGAACCTTAATTAAGCAAATTAATAAGAACTTTAAGTAAATATAATTCGCTTTAATTTTTATTTAAGCAGTAGACAATAAAGAGTTTTTATTTATATAATTTGCAAAAGTTTATTAATCAATAGGTGATAATATTGATTAAAATATTGAATCTATTTAATAAAATTTATTGAGTTACTAAAATCTACGGTCACAATGGCAAAAATATCATTAATCAAAGGATTTATTATGATACACATTCTACTCATTGTACAAAATGCAACTATTGCACGTAAGTTAATCAATTTTTGTTGTTTATAATTTTGCAAATTAAAAATTACTTGTAATAACTAGTCGTAGGTATTAGCTTTGATTAAATAATTTATATTTGTTAAGAAAAAAAGTTTTTTACTAATAATGTGTTTAAATAAATTATCAAGAGACTATTTTTGATTTTTTTTTTTATAAAATTGTTAAAAAAACATTTTAGAAATATTTTTTTTAAGTCTAACATATGGGCATTTCCATCGGTACCAAACATTAAATGTTATTGCAAACACTTTATTTTATATATTTTTATGGGAAAACATCAAATTAAACCAATGTAAATAATTTTCAATATGGGGGATTTCATTTTTGGGCCGCTAGTGGGTTATGTATAAAAAAAATAATTTGTAAGTCAAGACGAGGATTTTTCAATTTTTTAGCATATGACGTCTTGACTTACAAATTATTTTTTTTATACATAACCCACTAGCGGCTCAAATAGCGACCGGAACTACCTTAAAGGAAAAGACCTAAGCTTTCTTTTGAGCAAAAAAAAAAAAAAAAAAAAAAAATACCCCCTTCAAAAAAAAATACAAAAATAGTTTTAAATTTAAAAAAAAATTTAAAAAAAACAAAAAAAAATTATTAAAGGACTTATGTGATTAAGATTAAATTTTTAAGATTATTTATCTTTTTGTTTTTATTATTATTATTTTATATTAATTTAATTATTATTACAGATAAAAAAAAAAATTTTATTTGTCTATAGAAAAAGAGATTTTATTCCTGGGATTAACATATTGTGGGTATTACAGTATCGAGGAAATGAAATGCTAGTTAGGTATGTTATATACCGTCGGAAAGGTTAATTTGTCTAGTTTCTCAGCATAAGTTTTATTTTTAAGATTTTAGAAACACTTACACACAAATAGGAAAAAATTCATAATAGTGCATATGCTAAAAATTGAAAAATCCTCGTCTTGACTTAGAAATTATTTTTTTTTTATACATAATCCACTCGCGGCCCAAATAGAGCCACCAGAACTAACTTAAAGGAAAAGACCTAAGCTTTCTTTTGAGCAAAAAAAAAAAAAAAAAAAAATGTTTTAAATTTAAAAAAAAAATTTGAAAAAAACAAAAAAAAAATATTTTTCGAAAGCTTGAAGAAAAAGCTATCTAATTTGTTTAGGACAAATTTTGCTTACACCAATAGATAATAAGTTTTGTACATGGTTTGGCCAAAATGTCAAATTTTGACCCCCTCTAACTCAGAAACGTTTTGACCAATCTTGTTTAAAATTTGTGTCTAAACTACTAATCAATAGGACTAACCTTGGTGCAAATTTCATCCAAATCGGAAGACATCGATTTCAAAAGTTGGGTCACTTGACATGAAATCCCCCACATGTATATTAAGTAATATATGTGTGTTTCCACTGGTATTTAGTAATTTTTAGGAAAATACCAGGGTATTTACCTGGTATTTTTCAATTTCACCTCTTTTACCGGGGAATTTACCAATTGGGTATTTCCATTTCCCATTTCGAGATAATCGAATCAATGATGGAAAATTTAAATTTTAGACCTCTCCCAAAAAATACTTTTTGGAAAATAGAAGTATGTGTTGGACTTTTGTCTTCCTTTTTAATTATAAAAATTTTAATTTTTATAATTATCCAGAACAATTTTTTAATTATAAGCAAGATTATTTTTAAAAAATGCTTAAAAATTTTCACCCTAGCTAGTATAAAAAATTTTAAAATCGACAAACATTTTAATCATGATATAACAAACACGGTATCAATAAGAATTTGGAAAAGTTTCCAATATCTACCCAAGCAATGTCAAACAACGAAACGTTACACAGGGTCTCCACCTGAGATAAGATATAAGATTTTTATATCAGCAAACGTCAAATTCAATCGCAGAGAGTATTATCTTACGTGTGGACTCTCAAATAGTGTTAGTATTAATATTATAATAAATGTTATGAGAAATCTTATAACAACTATCTTATAAGATGAGCTGTCAAAAATACACATACATACACACATATAAAACAATAATAAGCCACCATTATTAAAATGTGTAATTTTTTAATGCAAATAGTGCTAATCTGGTGAAAAATGTTTAAAAAAACAAAATTTTAAATTAAAAAAATCAAAAAACCAAAAAAAAAAGAATGAAAAATAATAAAAACGATACAAGTTTACTGTACGAGAATCAGTCGATTATGAAATCTTATAAGATACGTGTTCCCCTTGTTTAAGATTAAGATTAACATGAAGAAATGTGCTCTCTCATTCTGCCGACTTTTTCTCACATATTATAGCGCATATTATCTTAGGTGGAGACCCTGTGTTACCTTACCGCAAGTATTTAAATTATAACACTTTTTAGATATGGCAAACTTGATTTTTTATATTAAACTTCATATCGTTCTTTTGCTGCAACAGCGTCATAAGTCAAAAATTGTAAATTTGGGCTTTATATCACTAATTTCCATAAAACATTCTTATGAAGATATTCACCATTATTCCATTAAGCGTCATCAGTTAAGTTAAAAAAATGGGAAAAAGAGCAGCAAATCTATGCTAAAATTTTAAAAATTTGAAAAAAGCGAAAATTCGCGAAAATTTTTAATATTTCAAACATGCCATAAAATTGATGTTCGTTTCTTAAAAATTTTGTGCTCTCAAAAAATTCACTCTTCTAAAAAATTCACTCTTACTAAGGCCATAAGGCATTACACTTTGCGCCCCGTATAAATCGACAAAGCTCATAGTACCCTGTAAAATACAGACTTCGGTTTATATATGGGACTATTTTTATAACGGCGACGATTGTCGATATAGCAACTAAAAGTTACGCGGAAATTGTAAATATTCGGAAAATTTGCAAAAATAGCGAAAATTCGCAAAAAAAAATTTTATGTTTCAAACAAGCCTTAAAATTGAGTAAAAGGCATTAACTGCCAGTTCATCTATTGTCGAACGAAGGCTTCGTTCGCTTAACTTACATTTAAAACAAAAACAAATTATAAAAAATTGTTTTTGTTTTACATGTAAATTAAGCGAACGAAGTCTTCATTCGAAATCGATGAACAAGCCATAAAACTGTAAGGAATGGCAAAAAGTCCATAAAATTGGCTTATTCGCGAATTTAAGCCATGTTCGCAATAGAAGAAATTTTTCTTGCAAGTTTTCTGATTCTTTACAGCTTTAACGATTTTTAATAAATGTTAAATTTTTCTATCATGCCGTTGTTAGAATATTTTTGCGAATTTCCGCTAATTTTGCCATTTTTTATCGAATTTTTGCCATTTCTTACAGTTTTAGGGCCTTTTACTCAATTTTAAGGCTTGTTTGAAACATAAAATTTTTTTTTTTGCGAATTTTCGCTATTTTTGCAAATTTTCCGAATATTTACAATTTCCGCGTAACTTTTAGTTGCTATATCGACAATCGTCGCCGTTATAAAAATAGCCCCATATATAAACCGAAGTCTGTATTTTACAGGGCACTATGAGCTTTGTCGATTTATACGGGGCGCAAAGTGTAATGCCTTATGGCCTTAGTAAGAGTGAATTTTTTAGAAGAGTGAATTTTTTGAGAGCACAACATTTTTAAGAAACGAACATCAAATTGCATTTTATTAATAAAAACTGAAAACAAAACAAACCAACTGTCTAAATTATTAGAGATGTCATTAAAAAAAAAACGATAAGCAATCGACATCATTACATTGCTGTTATAGAATACAAGTTTTGTATCGAATTGATGACGACGTCGATAAAAATTGATGTTGATATTATATTGATGACGATGACGACGAGGACGTTATTTAGAATAAGGGTGATTGTAAATATTTTTTATGAAGATAATGTAAACACTCTTGAGAGAAGAATAACATTTTCTTTTTCCATTATGATGTGTGTAAATTTAAAACTTTAAAGTCGTTTTATGTAAAACTAATTTATTTGAGTTATGACGATTTTGCAGCAAATGAGTGATATACACATATATATATATATATATATATATATATATTTGTTAACATATTGTGTATTTAAAAATGGTTTTTGTACAAAACTTTTGAATTTTTAAAAATTAAAAAAATTATTTATTTAATTGTTGACGCTTATTTTTATAATCACACATAATTTTAGATAGCCCAGCTACAAGCTGCCTTCCGGAATAGGGTCTTGGTGCCAACTATCGAACCAATTTTAATGCAAAACATCGATAGATCTATATTTCTCAAATAGGTACACTTGCAGAAAGTTGTTCTTACATACTGTGGTATAGGGTATCATATGGTCGGGCTTGACCGACTGTACTTTCTTACTTGTTTTTTCTTTTTTTGCTTGAGAACTGATATCCTAATGAAGCTACATGCTACTTATTACACCATGATTTTAAGTCCTCGTCCATAGTACAAGCATTTGCTGCAAACTGCATACGTGTGCATACAATAAAGTCCGAGTCACACAGTTTCCGTTATACATTATGCGTTGTTTTTTCAACTGACACTAATGTAACCATGGAGGAGTGTCAAACAGCGAATGCTTTGATGACGGATGTTATATACTCAAGACTGAGACAATTTTATTTATTTAATTTTACTTTATTTATTTTATTTTCCCCTTTACACAACATAAAGGGGAAAATTGGCGCAAAAAATTGTATAGATAAAAAAGGATATTATAATTTTAAAATAAATGGTTTAATTATAATTAGTATTGTGGTTATTTTATTGAACTGTTAATGGTTTTTTAATCCTAATTTAGATATTTTTAATTAGGCTTAAGTTCATTGAATTTAATTTTCATTAAGTTATTTTTATGAAGACAGGAATTTTACAACATGAAATTAATTAAAATTTTTTTTATTGATAATTTCTCATTCTCAGCGCAGTCAAGAATGATAAATGATTTATTTAATTTAAGAGTAAAAAAAAAAACTTAAAATAAAACAAAAACTTAAACAAAATAAAGATAACATTTTATAGAAAAACAATTTAATTTTCAAATGTATCTTTTTAATAATCGGGCCACACAACGGTTTTAATGAAATACTGCAACAACAAACTTTTTCTTGTTTTAGACCGTATTTAATATGCAATAATGAGTTGACTGAGCTTAAAGAAAGTCGATTTGTAAGTGCTGGTTCACACTCTGTTGCATGCAACGCTTTTTATACGTATATTTTTCAAAATCAGCCGATTTGTTCGAACGCTGTTTGTGACGCTTACAAAAGTAGAAAGTAAGCCTACTTTTCGCATTAAACATCTCAAGGCATTCTACGCTTTTGTGCATGTAACTTGCTACGTAAAACACACAGATTCTACTTGACAGCTACGTAGAGAGCGAAAAAGCGTATATAGCTTTAATATCTTGCAGTGTCCAGGTTAGGAGGTTTCCCCCGAGATTTAGGGGTTTTTATTTCATTTAGGGGAAAATTTAGGGTGTACAAATTCTTAGGGAGAAAATTTAGGGCGCATAAATTTAATTTTAGGGTGTTTTTAGGGGGTTTTACTATTTATTTGTCTGTACAAAACAATAACTATGTAGTACTTTATTTTACAGCTTGTTTTTGGTTGAGCAAAAATCGCTAGGTTCCCGTTATATTCGTCTGAAAATCCGTTGATTTCACGGGATAAATAGCTAAATTACCGTTTTTGAATAAAATAACTAAAAGTATTGTCCTTGAGGTAGATAATTTAGTATGAATATTTTAAAAATGTTTCCTACTAATTCAAGTGCCAGCTTTTCTTAGATTCGTTATATTAAAAGTAAAAATTTACAAAGTAAAACTTTTTGAAAATACATTAAATGAAAGCGTTTTAAGGGCGAAGAAATGTACTAATGGATGTGACAGACGCTTAAAGGCATAACTCCACTTTTCGAAAAACTTTCAGTTCTGTTTTATTACTATCTAATTTAAAAATTATTTTGTTCTTCTATTATAAAAAAAATTTTCCATAAAAAATATGAAAAATCGGTATAGGGATTGCATCTTATTTGATTATTTTCAAAAGCTACTAACCAGACAATAGGAAAACATACATAACAAAATTAGGCCTTTATATATTGCTGTAATATGAATATATATTGCTGTAATATGAATTACTACGTTTCGCCTATTCGCCAACTTCCTTTTTTAAGCATAATTAATCTTGGAAATCAATTTTTCAAGCATCACTAATTTATTCTACTTTTTATTTTGTGGAGTTAGGCATTTTAGCTTCGGGTACATCCATATGTTACCGTCTTTTATTGAACTCTTTTTAATTTGGTTTTTAAATATATTATTAAAAAATATTCAAGAAACTTATATATATTTGGAGTAATTTCAGTAAAATTTAAAAAAAATTTAGATTTTTGCTTTATTTAGTTAAATATATTAGTACGTAAATTTGAACTTAGTCAACTTAAATAAATTGAAATTAAACTATTATATAAACTTTTACATTTAGGGGGATTTTTTTCAGAATGCGTTAAATTTGGGGGGTTTTGAAATTTTTTACACTGATATCTTGTGCCTCGTTCTTCTTCTTCCTTCAATAACAAACTCACAAAAACTGCTTGTTCATGAAACTAAGTACACTTTTCCATACGCCTTTTCCATAGGTGTTTTCCGAGAATGCAAGGTGTACAAGGGTAAATTGTACACCGATATTCACAAAATTTCGTGGTGTTATTTCTAGTCTTGCGAAACAATGACATACAAAATTTTACTAGAATATCGTTAATAATTACGGGTTTTGGCTGGATCTATGGTAAATTATGAAACCGAATGATCTTTGCGAAATGTTATAGTACTATTTAAAGTCATATGAAACGAGTTTGTGCAAAATTTAATAATAATTGCAGCATTCCGCCACCAATTTATGTAAGTTATTGTAACAAAAATATAAAATTTTAGGATGGTTGTTCCACATTTCGATTCATAACTCTTTTACAACTGTACCGATTATGCAGTATTTCAATTTCAAACTGCTTAGGAAAACTAGAAACAATTTGACACCAAAAATTATTTTATTTTTTTGAGTCGTTCGAGTCGTGAGCGTGATTATAACAGATGGGCAGACAGACAGAGAGATCGAAATGGCAATAGACTTAGAATTTCTCAAAGAACCATAATATACTTTAAAGGGTATTACATGAATATTAAGGCCTTAATCATGTACAACGCAGCGCAACGCCACAGAACTAACGCAACGCCAAAGAATAACATTGACAGCACAAACAATGTCATAAATATTTTGTAATTTTGTTGTTGCTTTCTACTGAAATTCACATTGCGTTTTAAAATTTCAAACGCTCCATTGCTTGTGTCGTTGAAAATTTTAAAACGGTACCTGAATTTCTGTTGAAAGCAAAAACAAAATTACAAAATATTTATAACATTGTTTGTGCTTTCAATGTTATTGTTTGGCGTTGCGCTGCGTTGTACATGATTAGGGCCTAAGTTTCACACGAATTGAAAAAAACTTATGGCGTTTTCTTTTCTAAACAAAAGTGTATGTGGTCACGAGTTGAGAACCAACATGTTGGCCTACTGATCAGCAAAAATTCCAGATGTCATAGATTTTGGTGTGGTTAAAAATATCCACATATCATGGAAGCTTCAATCCTTGGAATTATCTTCTGATCACACAGCTACAATTGTTACTACATATAATGAACATAAATAGACCTAACAAATATTTGACAAAAAAAAAATGCAAAAAAGCGTGACCAGTAAATTGATCAAACTTTAGCTTTTTTTTTACAATTTCTATTGATTTAATAATCTTTATTTTTAAAAGGATAATTGTATAATGTATTTTAGAAACTGTGAAATGATGTTAAATCCAGCCAAATGTTTTGAAAAAGCAAAAAAATTACGTGTAGGACGTTAAATATTTAATAGGTGTGAACTTAGCTTAAGCGACGTCAGCCACACAAGTAAATTGGTTAAAATATAAAAAATATCTCAGTACCCATTGCAGAGAAAATATTCCGCTTAGTACACCGGAGAATGTGGAAATCTCTATTGTTATTTTGACAGTTATGTTAAACTAGCTGTTCAACATTCCAACATAACCCTCAAAAAATAATAAAATATATAATACAGATCTCGAGCGGTTCTTGACCGAAAAAGGAGAGTTCGAAGAGGGTGGCAATTGTACAGATCCCCTCAACTTTAGAATTTCTTAAAATAGTGCACAAAAAGACTAAGAAAGTTACTGAAATCTCAGAAAACGAATTCCCTGGAAAAATATCTTAAGGAACTTGATGCAACTCCACAATTAGGCTACTCATTGTGGCGTGCAGCTAGAAATCTCAATAGAACAGTTATCTCTAAGGCTCCGTTAAGGAACTTGAATGGAAGTTGGACAAGAAATGATATTGAAAAGGAAAATTTGCTTGTTAATCATTCGAAAAGTGTATTTGCCCCAATTATATCTCAATATATAGCAGTAGAGTTAACGCCTGTTTATTTTGGAGCAGCTATTCCCCTAAGAAACACCAAGAAGGCACCCGGTATTGATAAGATCAGTAACAAAATGCTTTTGGAGCTACCTCGCATAATGCTATTTTACGCCTTGAATACTACCCTCAAGAATTTAAGGTTTCCGTAGTAACCATGATGCCAAAGCCAGGAAAGAATCATGCAAAAGTTGAATTAGACAAATCTATTAGCTTATTACGTAATATTTTAAAGCTATTTGAGAAACTACTTGTGTCGAAATTAAAACCGATTTTAAATGAAGATTTATGTAATTCAAACCATCAATTCGGTTTAAGAGAAAGCACAGCACAATTGAACAAACTCATCGAATGGTAAATGTCTAAAGTATAGCTTTGAAGAAAAAAAATATTGCTCAGCACTCTTCATTGACGATTCGCAAGCTCTTGATAGTCTGGCATGAAGGTAGGGTAGCCAGAGTAAACATTCGGAAAAACAGTACATATTATTTTTGAAGAAAACTTACATATGTAACTATTTATTGAAATTATTAAATATTTTAAACTTTTGATTCAATATCCAACAACAACAATATAAAGTAAAATAATTGAAAATTAAATTAAGGATTTAAATTTTATGGCATTTCATATACGAAACACTATTTGCGTTTAAAAAGCAAACATCACAAACGAAGCATTAGTCCATTCATGTTCATGTTGCAATGAATAATGTAAAACAGTTTGGTATATACATACATATATGATAAATGTTTATATTTATTCAAGCCCTAGGTCCTTTTAATATTTATTTTTTTTATTCTATGTATATATATGTTATATGTATATATGTTAGATGTTGTTTTGTTATAAAATTTTTGCAAAAATATACGTATTTTTTTTCAAAATATAAAGATAGGAAAACAATAACAATGTTGTAAGCCATATAAGAATAACTTACATCGAAAGAGACAAGGAGAGAAAAACCTAACTTAGCCTAACAAAATTAATAAATTGATTGTGTTAGTAGGATTTTCTTTAAAAATATTCGTATATAAAGCCATTTTCACCACACATAAAGTTGCACAAATCGTATAGAATTTGGGAAATTTATTGTTTCCTAGATTAATTTTCTAATTTCAACAATTTTTAATTTATTAAGACCAATTTCACCAAGTTCAGCTATATTGAAATATGTATAACTATAAATGCCAGTTCACAATAGGTGTTATTCAAAGTTTTTGTATTGAATTGTAAAATATACGATATTATGATAATATGTATGTCTTGATAGCATACCATTTAAAACACCCGAATATGTATAACATTAACATGGGTTTTCTTAATATCTTTATTTTTTTGTAGACTGAGCAAAAAAAAATCAGTATCAAGTGTAAAAACAGTACATTTGGGTACTGTTTTCGGTGTTGTGCATAAAACAGTACAATTGAAAATAATCAGTACATGTACTGCCAAAAACCGTACGTCTGGCTTTATTACATAAATTGAAGCAAAACTTACCAGCAAGCACACACAAGCTATTAGAAAGCTACTTAGTCGGTCGGAAGTTTATTATTAAAGAAGTTCTCCTTAGTCAATTGACGCTGGAGTCCCACCAGGCAGCATCCTAGGCCCTCTATTATACTTAATTTATACTTCGGACATGCCAACAAACAACTACACCCAAACTTCAACATTTGCGGATGATACAGCTTTTCTAAGCGTACACAAAAACTGTCATGAAGTATCTCATTATTTACAGGATCATATATTTGAACTGGAAAAGTGGTTAAAACAGTGGAGGATATAGGTCAACGAGCAAAAATGCGTACATATAACATTCACATTGTGTCGGAAAATATACTCCCCTATTAAAATCAATAATTAAATAATATAATAGTATAATACAATATAATAGTCTGGTAGTGTATAAGGTCATTTCTGAAAAATTTAAGGAATAGAGCTATTACAAAAAAGCTTTATAAAATACATAACTGAAATTTAACTCATAGAATAAATTCGAAAAATGAAAAATATTAAATAATACCTCAACACTCGCATGTAAAATACCTCGGTATACATCTAGATCCGCGTTTAACGTGGAAATGGCATTTAGAAGCAAAATTAACTCAAATAAAACTAAAAGCAGTTTAAATTAATTGGCTTATTGGAAGAAATTATGTTCTTAGTCTCGATTGCAAACTTATACTTTACAACTATATCTTAAAGCCAATCTGGTGCTACGGTATTCAGTTATGGGGCACTGCCTCGGCCTCTCATATTGAAAAAAATTCAAAGGCGCAAAAATAAACTTCTTCGAATAATCACAGCCGCTCCATGGTATGTGGTATGTTAAAAACTTAAATTTCTACAAGGATCTCAATGTAAAAACTATGATTACGAAATATGCAGTTAAATATTTAAAAAG
Organism: Pollenia amentaria; assembly: GCA_943735925.1. NCBI lineage: Eukaryota > Metazoa > Arthropoda > Insecta > Diptera > Polleniidae > Pollenia > Pollenia amentaria. Next base: position 218,656,606 of record OX031006.1, on the reverse strand, counting down.
GCTTGAACTGCATTCAAATCCATTAGCTCGAAATATTTTAAATTATGGCGGCCACACTCACTTAAGGAGAAGGGACACTGCAGCACTCACCCAATTAGAAGATCTATAAATACCTACATACATACATATGTGAACAGAAACCGTTATGACGACATTTTATAAGGATACGATTTTATTAATTAATGTTAGTTCTTATTAAATATATATAAAGATTGAATAAATAAATACACACTGAGAAAAAAAATGAATGCGTGTTACATATGATTTGGCAACGTTTTTAAATGCCTACGTGATTTTAAAGAAGTGTAGTGTATTTTACGTTTAACAAAGAACACAAGTTTCGGCATAATACAATAAAATACAATTAGCGTTTAAATTTTGATGCTCTTTTATACTGCAATGTTTTAAGTAGAAAAAAATACAAAGACTATAAAGTAATACTTAGAGAGACGAACTAAAAAATCATTAAAGAAAACTATCTGCTAATCTAGTGCTGCATTCATGTTCCTTTAATTAAAACGAGTGTTAAACATGTAATTTTTTTTTAATGAACGAGTTACACTTCAAAATAACACATATTTTTCGGAAAGAACATAAAGAAATGACATGCAGAATATCGTTCACCACTAGTGATAGAGGGTATAAAACAATTTACGTTTTAAACAAAAATTTTACTGAACTACTTCAAGGTTATTTAGTTAAGTTAAATTTTATTTAAAAATAATTCCCCAAAAAAAAACTGGTTTAAAAATTCGGTTTTTTCTTAAACAATAAATAATTTTAAATAAAAAACAATAACAGTATTATAATATATATTATACACATGTTAATTTTGTTTTTAACCATTTATTACTCATAAAACTGAAGATGGGAACAAGTTTAGACTTTAGAATGTTTAAGGGGGAATTTTCTATCAGAAAACCACTTCGCGATTCAAGTAAAAATATATGGTGTATTTATAAACCGATTTGATATTAGATTTATTATACCCTCCATTTAAAACGGTGATTAAGTGTATACTAAGTTTTTCATTCCGTGTAAAGTGTTTTAAATGTCCATTTCAGATTCCATTAATAATATATATTCTGGGTCCCTAAGTAATTAATTGTAATAAAATTATACAGTGTAAACAAAAATTGTATTCTTAATCCAAAATTATAAATGATTTTTTTTAATGGAACACCGTTAAAAAATGTATTGAAGAGACTTTCTAAAATAAATCTAGTGGATATTTGTATATTTCATTTACAACGGAATTCGTTTATACACCAATACCCCGATTTGCGTCGCTAACTTGGACCAGAGAAACGCGACGCAACCCTATTTTCCATATATTTGCATTTATTTTCATTTAATTGGTTCCGAAATTTATAAATTTAGCTAAAAAGATAAATTTTGTTTTAATAGAAATCTTCATATAAAGTTAAAGCTCTATTTTGCATTACCATTTGACTTCGCTGATTTTGATGTTCAATCTAAATGCTAAGAAGTGGTTTAATTTTTTCATTAAAATACTTCTCATTTTTGTAACCTGTTTATGTAGTAATGATGTTGCGGTTTGTTTATATTATCTAAAACAACAAATGGTTTTTATTGTAGAAGAGGCTAGTCCAAGGTTTATTCCAATATTGACAGTCTTTTCTCTTGATTTAGAACGTTAAAAAATGTCCAGTTTTTTAAGCTTATTTGCTTTGTTTTTTGACTTATTGTTGCAAAATATTGAAATTTACCTTTACTTCAGCAAATGCAATTTGAAACGTCTAACGACCTTCAACTTGCAACCAGCAGACAACATCCACATACATAGATATTTGCATTAGACTTACAAACATTTTTATATTAACAACGCATATCGAGGCACTAACGACGCAACTTCGAAGCCATGCGACGCAAACTGAAACAAAAAGGACGCAACTTCGAAATCACAGAAATTTGAAAAAGGCGCAACTTCGAAACGACGCAAACCGGGGTATGGGTGTATTTGCATTGTATCTACCATGGTATAGTTAATAAGGTAAGCCAAGTTCTACAACAAGTACAAAAAGGCAAAAACAACATGTATTTTTTTGGTAAAAAAAATCTGATAGATTGTTAAAAAATATGTGTATTTCTATTTCAGCAACAATAAATTCACTAATTTGTAAACCAATTGTGACATAAAATAAGGTTCGTTAACAATATTCAGCTGGACGTCTGGGGTCACCTTAAATTGTATCATGGTAAATAAATGAAATTCGAAAATGTTTTCTTTAGAAAACCCCTGACATAATTATTATTATCTTAAATTTTTAACCCTTCGCCGAAGATAAAAGGGTATGTATGTAAGTTTGTCATTCAGTTTTAACTTTTATGAGGAGCGTAGTTGATTTAACGATGTCCGTCTGACAGTCTGTCCGTGTACCCGTAGAAGTAGGGTTTCCGAAGACCACAGATATGATGGAGACTTAGATATTTATGTCACATATAGTCCGGAATTGTTTTCTACTGCGATTCAGCCTGATCGATCCACTGAGATATGGCAAAAAACCACGACTGCCTCTAATTTTACCCAAAAATCCCTTGTTGTTGCTGTTTTTTATTTTATTTTTTGTATATCTGGAGCCAAAGTTCTCCAATTATTTACAAGCATCTTGGATCAATACACAACATCCGGCAAAATGTTGGCGAGATAAGGATTGAGAAGTGGGTGGTTCAAAAGTTAATTTATTTATATATAAAAAAAGGGTATTTATATAATTTTCTGTTAATATAGCACAATGGTGAAGGGTATATAAGATTCGACATAGCACTGAGGATGAACATGTAAGTTAATTAAAATAGATAATCATTTAAAAACAAATTTTGATCTACCAATTTGGTTTAAAGATTCATGTTTGGCGTTTGACTGGCAGCTGCATTCGTTGGTGGTGAGTATTAAGACGGCAAACCCTTTTGAGAAGATTGTGGGTTACAATTGAAACGTGTCAGGGCAACCTGTCCGTGAAAACCTGGGTTCAATTCACAGCTCAGTGAATAATGAAAAATTATCAATAAATTTTAATTCATTTCATGTTGTAAAAATTCCTTTCTTCATAAAAATAATTTAATGAAAATTAAATTTAATGAACTTTAGCCTGAATAAAATATAAAAAATTTGGATAAAAAAAATTTATTTCGATGATCATTAACCTAACTAGCGTTTTAACCTAATTGGGGTACGCTGAATCCAGTTATATGTTTAGAAAAAATTAGAAGCATAGCTGAATTTTTAAATTTTTTATGATTTTTTAAAAAACGAAAATTTTGAAATTTTGATCAAAAAAAATCATTGTTTTTGCAAAAAAAAAATTATGTTTCTAAAACGACTGCGCTTATAAAAAGTGTAACCTTAATTAAAGGAAATTTTATTGCGAAGTTTCGGTTTTTTAGTTTTTTCAATAAACTAAACCGTTTTGAGGTACGCGAATATATGGTGTACAACCTCCTCTAATCAAAACAACGGTAAATCTCGAAAACAAGAGCTAACTAAAAATACGGTTAGCACCACTGAATGCCCGGCTTGTCTGTTTTTTCAACTAGCACAGTGTTATTACTAAATCCTACCCTACCTCGTATTTCTTAATGTTATACAAGAAATCAATATTTTTTTAGGTGTTCATTAAATTACGTTAGTGTTAATAAAGATTGAAAAACATATTTTTGTTCACTCATTTCTCTTCAATTTTGGTATAAAATTGTTTTGTTTACTATTTCAGAAAGATTGAAATTAGGTAAGAAATGTCAGTTCAATGTGCTGTATCGTGCGTTCAAAAAAAAAAAAAAAAAAAAAATCGTCTGTAATTTTTTTTTCAATTACATTTAAAATTTAAATTCTACAATAAAAAAATAGCTATTCATTTTTGTACAGTGTTTAACGATTTGAGTTCTTTAAAAAATTTAACTAATAACCTTTTTAATAGTTGTCTTGTTGAAACTAGAGCAGTTCTGAAGAGATAAATTTGGCAGATGGTTATGCTCATAATCCTAAATTCAATAACCCCCACCACTCTTTGGTAAAAATTAATACAAATAGCATTTATGTTCTATAAGTAAGCAGAAGATATGTTAAAAATAGCTAGAAAGTATAGTCGGTCAAGCCCGACCATATTATACCCTACAACATCCTATTTGGGACCCATGGGCAATCATGGACCCACCACAAAAATATTATGTAAGACTCTTATAAGAGTCCGCTGTATTGAATATTATACAGATAAATATATCGCACTTGATCTACAAAAGGGTATTAACTCTTAATCAAAAAATGTTCTGTAGAATCAACACAATTTTTAATTTACTATTGAAGGCATATAAAAAAGTATTTCTAAACCAACCGTTTCATTAGCAACAAGTAGGATGGGTATATTCGGCTATATAAATACCGTTTTTTATACATAAATAAATATATTTTGCGTCACGCCCACTTCTCCAATCCCACCTACATTTTGTAGGATGTTGTGTATTGATAACCAAGATGATTGTACCTAATTTTGAAAATTTGACTTTTGTTGTTCTTCAGACATACAGGAATTTTCTGGGTTTGTATGGGAGGTGCCACGCCTACTTTGAAAAAATTTTCTCATACCGATCTTTATTTATAAAAAAAATCTATTTTGGGCCATACCCACTTATCCACTCCCGCCCACATTGCCTATTGATAATCAAAATGCTTGCAGCTAGTTCGTAAACTTTGGCTGTTGCCGCTTCTTAGATATACAGAAATCTATAATGTCCTTGCACGGGAAGTGCCCCGCCTACTTTACCAATCCCGTCCACATTTTGTCGGATGCTGTGTATTGATAACCAAGATATTTGTACATAACTTGGGAACTTTTGCTTTTTCCGTTCTTCAGATATATGAGAACTAAAAAAACAGACCGACATCATTAAATCCACTTTGCTGTACATGTACTTATGTATATATTTACGGCTTAATTCATAAAAGTTTCTTAATTAACGATTGTTATCTACAATAGTTATCATATATTTTTAATTTAATATACTTCTTATAAAAAAAACGTTTAATTCATAAAAGTTTAATAAAATTGATAATTGTGCTGCAAAAATAAAATTTTTGTAAGTTTTATCAGAATCAAATTATGATTTCTCGCAAACTACTATCAACAATGGGTTGAAATTATTTTTGTTATATTAGTGAGATAGCAATTTTTAAGAACTAGTTTATTGTATCACTGTACCATTAATACCTGATGTGGTATTAAATATTTTCCCAGGCTCTATTTATAAGTTAAATACGAATTTCACGGGATTAGAACTTGTTAGGGTCAATATGGGCCAAAGAGATTTTAATACCACCGGAAAGCTAAAAGTGTCCTCTTTAACGCCATATCTACTTTTTCAACTGTTTGGAACTACTCGTATCTGTAGAACACTTTTTTTATTTGAATGAAATTGCCCGCAACATTTTATTTGCTCTTTTTATTTTACTGAAATATAACACAGTGGCTTACGAACGCGTTGTTTTGAAAAATAATTCTGCAACTGATGCAATTCTTGAAACTGTCATAGCCGGGCTGCTTTTGAGTTGATTTAAAAGAACACGCGTCCATAGAGGGTCGGGAGAGTGACTTGCGGACCTCTAAAATTGGTAACCTCGGATATTTAAACTTTTAAAAATTCGGCAACAATATTGTATGTATTTATGGATTGCAAAATATTAAACTTAAGGTGACCTATGAAAACTATCCTTAATTGTTTAGGTTATCTCCTTTGCATTTAGAGATATTCGAATAAAACGGATTTTTTAGATTGATTTTTAAACGATTTTTCGAGTTTTTTAATCGGATGGATTATGTTAAATATCAAACTGTTATCAGTAGTCGGTTACACATTTTTTATATTGGTAAGAAAGCAAACTTTAAGCAATGGTATGCTGTATTATTAAATGCATTTTTCTATAAGTATATGGAATATGCGAATGTACACAGAAAAAAGGGTTTTATCAATTAAAAAAATGGTTTAAAAAGTACTTAAATTTAATTAATGTGATAATTGAATCAATTATTTTTTTAGTTGAAGAAAAATTAAAAATATAATTTTGCTTTAATTAATATTTGAGTTGTTTTGAAATGAATTTTTAATTAAAATATTAATTAAATATCAAAAAATATTAATTGATATTTTCTTTTAAAATAAAATAATTTAAAATTGTAGAATTGTTAATGGGAATTGTCAATATTTAATTAAATAAATTATTACATTGTTTGAAATGGCAAAGTTTTTTGATCATTTTTTTAATTAAAATTAAAAATATCATTTATTGAAAAAAAAAAATATTCACAATTTTTAAATTTTTAGTAATCAATATACTCGTTTTGGTAATAGGTGCAAAATCAACAACTTGTTTGCATGATATTATGAATTTGGTATAAATTTGGTGATTAGAGATTCTGTGTATATGCGTATAAAGGTAATACATATGAATACTCATTTCTACTATTTCACCAAAAGATGGCTAAGTTCTTTCACTTATATGTAAAAATAGAATCTGGGAATTTAAGTTCTCTTGTTGCGTTTCATTTATATTATATTTTTTTTTCAACATGTAATTTGACTTAGAATACACATTCGAATTAATATAAAAAATATATATATACATACATATCTAAAAACGTTAATATTATTCGAAAGAAACCGTTATGATTGTAGAAGCAATTTTTAGTCAATTTGACATTCTAATAATGATGAAAAACGATTATCAGCCACTGTGCGGCTGTTAGTATGTTATCTATTAATATGAATAAAATAGCTCGGAAATTTTTAAGAATTGCCTTTTAGTTAATATTATAACTTTTTAATTGGTAAAATGGGGGATTTCATGTCAAGTGACTTCTGAAATCGATGTCTTCCGATTTGGATGAAATTTGCACCAAAAGATCGGTCAAAAAGTATCTGAGTTAGAGGGGGTCAAAATGTGACATTTTGGCCAAACGCGTGTTCTTTCTCATCCATGTAACTTATTATCTATTGGTGTAAGCAAAATTTGTCCCAAACAAATTAGATAGCTATTTCTTCAATCTTTCGAAAAAATTTTTTTGTTTTTTTTTTAAATGTAAAACTTTTTTTCATTTTTTTATTTAATTTTTTTTTTTTTTGCTCAAAAGAAATCTTAGGTCTTTTCCTTTAAGGTAGTTCTGGTCGCTTTTTGGGCCGCGAGTGGGTTATGTATAAAAAGAAATAATTTTTGAGTCAAGACGAGGATTTTTCAATTTTTAGCATATGCACTATTTTGAATTTGTTCCTATTTATGTGTAAATAATTCTAAAATCTTAAAAATAAAACTTATGCTGAGAAACTAGACAAATTAACCTTTTCGACATACCTAACTAGCATTTCATACCCTCGATACTGTAATACCCACAATATGTTAATCCCAGGAATAAAATCACTTATTTTCTATAGAGATGTTGAAAAATTTAATTTTTTTTATTTATTTGTAATAATAATTAAATTAATATAAAATAATAATAATAAAAACAAAAAGGGAAATAATCTAATAGAATTTATTCTTATTCACATTAGATCCTTTTACATCATAACTATTTTAACACTTAATTTATTGTAGCTAATAAAGTGTTTAAGTTTTGCAAATTTTCAAATACCCAATCTTACCTCCTCCCTATTTATTGCCTTTGTTTTCTGTTTTTTGGCAATTCTTACTTGGCGTAACTACGTTCAGCTGTTGATTTCGTAATGCAAGGCCGACCGCTATTAATTTTCCAACACCAACATTTTTTTTAAGTCTTTTATATGTAGTTTTGAGCGCACGTAATACTAAATGTGATTTTTATTGTCAGAATACCAGGTGCCCCAGAGACAAGTTTTTAAATCAGGTGGAAATATTTTATGGACATTCTCCGAAATACCAGTTTATTTATTATTTTATGACACTTGCCTTTAAAACGTGGGTGGAGAGATAGAAGTTAACAGGTAGTTTTTAATATTATGTTTAGAAGGTAAAAATTAACAGGTGGCTTATTTTTATTATTAAGTATTAGTAATATTTGGTTAAAAAGGTACTTTATTTTTTTTTATTATGTAACATGCGGTTAACCCACACTAAGCCCTTCTTCGCCCTAATAAAAAATTAGACACAATCATTAAAATACACTCACTACCTATATAAACTTAAAAAACTAAATTCCTTACGATGTCAAAAGGTTGAAAATTTGTGGACCATGCAGAAAAAGCTCGGAAAGTTGAACGAATTGCCGGATTTGAATAGTATAAGCCTTGCTTTGAAGACAAAAGTAATTCTGAGAATGATGACAGAACTGTTGATGATGATGGTTATTCTAACTTTTCAGTGAATGAGTGTCAAAACAAATATCATAAGGATGCAGTAGAAGTTCTTGAAAAAAGAAAAGAGAAACACAAAACGTCACAGAGTAGAGCTGAAAGAGTTCAACCTTACGCTTGCTCCATCGACATGGAGTTGTGAAAAAATAATGACTGAGTTTGGAACGTCGAAACGAAAAGCAAGAATTGCTAAAAAAAATTGGTTGCTGAGCATGAGATTCTCACACTCCCAAATAAAAAGATGAAAAAAACTTTAGAGTGCGAAACTGAAGCTCTAGTAACTCAGTTTTATCAGCGAGGTGATATGAGTCGCTAGATGCCAGGGATGAAAGACTGGGTGTCTGTACGAATCGATGGCAAGAAAGTTAAAATACAAATGAGAATGGTTTTCTGCAACCTGAATGAGTTATTCGGAACATTTCAAACAGAATACGAGGATGCCAAAATTGGCGGAACTCACGCAGTATGCGTTTGCATTTACCATGAAAATGTTAAACTGATGTTAAAGGAAATCAACTTAAAGTGCTTAACAGATGATTCACCAGAAGATATACACAATGACCGTATGAGCGAGTATTTATTGAGGAGGTAAAATTTGAATCTTGGCTTCAGACAGAAAGATGCTAATTGAAAACAATCATTTAAAATGTGCATGATTTTGTGGAAGAAATGTGTAGAGAATTGCTCAATTTAAGAACCCATGACTTTTTAGTCAAATAGCAGTGGTCATTCTTCAAGGATTAAAAGATACTTTTGAAGTCTGAGGAATACGTTATTTCGGTTGATTTCGTAGAGAACTATAAATATGCTCTTTAGGATGTCATACAGTCATTCCACTGCAATAACGACCAAGCAACTATATATACAGTAGTTATTTACTACATGAAAGATGAAAAACTGGAACACAAAAGTATGGCAATCATATCCGACGATTTAAAACATGATGCCGTTGCAGTTTATTAACACCAGAAGATAATACTAAATTATCTAAATCTAAATTTACAGTAGAGAAGATATACTCCGTTTCAGACGGAGCTCGTCAACATTTTAAAAACAAAAGTAGCTTCGCAAATCTGATAGCTCATGAAAAAGATTTTGGAATGCCAGCTGAGTGGCATTTTCATCCTACTGCTCATATTCCATTGGGCAAAGAATTATTGTAAAGAAACTGAAATAGTTTTTTAGTAGCGAAGAGGAACATGAGGAAACATTGAAAACACTGAAGAACAGATTCGATGCTGCGGAAACAATTGATGGCACCGCTTAATACCATGCTTTTATACCGCTTGTTGATGGAAGACTTAAGTTAAGTCTACTCAATGCGATTTCTTTCCAAAGCCAAAAAAAAACAGCAAAAAAAAAAGCCGAAACTAAAGGCAATAAATAGGGAGGAGGTAAGACTGGGTATTTGAAAATTTGCAAAACTTAAATGCTTCATTAGCTACAATAAATTAAGTGTAAAATAGTTATGATGTAAAAGGATCTAATGTGAATAAGAATAAATTCTATTAGATTATTTCCCTTTTTGTTTTTATTATTATTATTTTATATTAATTTAATTATTATTAAAAATAAATAAAAAAAAAATTAATTTGTCAACATTTCTATAGAAAAAAAGTGATTTTATTCCAGCGATTAACATATTGTGGGTATTACAGTATCGAGGGTATGAAATGCTAGTTAGGTATGTTATATACCGTCGGAAAGGTTAATTTGTCTAGTTTCTCAGCATAACACAAAACTTACACAAAAATAGAAAACAATTCAAAATAGTGTCTAAACTACTATCCAATATGACTAACCTCATCGATTCATCGATTTCAAAAGTTGGGTCACTTGATATGAAATCAACATATATATATACGTCTTTAAACTTGTACATCAAGTACTCTTTCGTTGCCTTTATGTATGCATCACTGTTAAATTTGTTTATTTGTCAGTAAGTTTTTAAGCCTTTTAAAAGAAAAATAAAAGAAAATTTGGAAATAATTAAATTAATAAAATATGAATTAAAAACTATTTAAATATATCAACTATTGCGATAAGTATAAAACAAAGCTTTGAGAAACCTAATTAATTTTCACCTAAAATCGCTTATAAAAAAATATTTTCAAAAAAGTTTGCTCTTTATAAAAAATTTTGATAAAAGCATTAACGAAATTTTGTTAAAAATTTTTTGTTTATAGCATAGTTAAAAAAAAAGGTGTTCTTAAAAAATATTACAAATTATGTTAATGTTTTATGTAATAAATCCTCGTGTAAATTCCGACAATTAAATTTAAAAAATTCATTATATTTTCATTTTTAAAACTTTTTTGCAATGTAAGAGCCAAACACTTTTTTCAACAAAACTTGAAAATTTAAATAACTAAAGGCTTATAGTAGTGATGATATACTTTCAGCAATTTTACAAACGGTTTATAACAGCTTAATAGCTTATTAAACGTTGATGAATTTGTGCTTTTTTGTATATTTTTCTGATTAATCACCTTTAAAGGTGTTTTAAAGTGTTATGAATAAGACTGTTATTATGTGTAAAAAAAACGCAAAAAAGTAGAAATAAAATTTGAAAATCCAACTTATTCCTTGATACTAGTGGTCTGAAACTATCGATAGTGGACACAATCGAAAATATGCGATAGTTTTTTAAGAACCATCGATAACTGTCGATAACTATTTCTTGAAAAAAACAAAACATTTATAACAAAATATCCTGTTTATTTTTTATTAAATCATTAAAACTTTTAAAATAAAATAATTTTGTTTTCAGAAATTATTTTTCCAAATGAAGAAGGTGATGTTCCAAATTTTGGTCGCTGTATAACACCCAATCGGGAAAGAGCTTTGTGCATAATACTTGAAGATTGTAAATATCTTTACAACATTTTGGTTACATCGCCCTTAAGAGATTCAGATCGATTATTTTTAAGTCGCAGTCAATGTGGATATCAAAACGGCAAGGTTTTGGTGAGTTTCGAAAAAATTTATTTAAAGCTTGGAAGTATACAATACAATTTTTTTTTGTAGATTTGTTGCCCGGATCGTTATCGTCAAGCGGCCCCACCAACTTTACCCCCAACACCACCTCCAAATTATGTTAATAATCTATTGCCACAACCCGGTCAATGTGGTAATGTTTTATCAAATCGTATTTATGGTGGTAATAAAACAAAAATCGACGAATTTCCCTGGATGGCATTAATTGAATATACAAAAGGTAATAACGCTAAAGGTCACCATTGCGGAGGTTCTTTGTTAAATTCTCGCTACGTTATCACTGCCTCCCATTGTGTCAACGGTAAAGCTATACCGACTGATTGGCGTTTGACTGGTGTTCGTCTGGGAGAATGGGATACAACAACAAATCCAGATTGTGAAACAGATGTACGCGGAGAAAGAGATTGTGCCCCCGAACATATTGATGTTGGTGTCGAACGTGCCATACCTCATCCTCAATATAATCCAAGCTCCAGAAATCAAGTCCATGATATAGCTCTTCTACGTTTGGAACATAGTATTTCGTATACAGACTTTGTAAGACCCATTTGTCTACCCATTAATAATAATTTGCGCTCGGCTACATTTGATGGCATTGTAATGGATGTTGCTGGTTGGGGAAAAACGGAAAAGGAATCTGTATCTAATTTAAAGCTTAAAGCTTCAGTAGAAGGATACACAATTGAAGAATGTCGTTCCGTATATATGCGACAGAATATTATTTTGGAAGATACTCAAATTTGTGCCGGCGGCAAAGAAGGTGTTGATTCTTGTCGGGGTGACTCCGGTGGACCTTTAATTAGTTTGGACACCACTAATAGGTTTGTTTCAGTGACATATTTTTAGAATTACATTAAACATGCATTTAAATTTAAGGGTCCGTGCTTATTATTTCCTGGCCGGTGTTGTTTCGTTTGGTCCTACACCCTGTGGTTTAGAAGGTTGGCCAGGTGTTTACACTCGTGTTGGAAACTATATTGATTGGATACTACAAAATATTCAGACTTAATACATTGCGGTGCATAAAATTAAACTTTGTATTAAATTAGTGACAATTCTTATTCATAAAGGGAGTAAATTTTAAATAAATTTAGTTTATTCAATACACGTGTATGTTTTGTAATTTTTTTTAATATTTAACAAGGTGAAAAAAAAAAAAAAAAAAAAATATACTCGATATAGCGAAATTTTCTTCGTCGCAAGGGTGGAGTGGGGTTCGATTCCGGGACTCTTCTTATCTTCGAAGTTCAACCAAAATCAACTTGACAAAGTTACACACATATGTCCAACAATTCAATAAGGACATCACTGCGATCACGTTCCCAGGACTAATGATGCACCCTAATTGTTCCTTCAAAATGGACTTCCCCGGCTCAAAGCGTAGACAGATAAAGAAGACATGTTCTTCCACCACATCACAACTGGGACAAAGCGGACTACTGGTACCAGTACAGGTACGACCTAAATCAATCATGTCTACTTAATAAATGTATGTGTAAGGTAAAAGTCCATGTCACCATGCATTCGTCCAAACCATACACACATATTAGGGATAAGAGAATAAGTCCACCTTCCTTTACCGACATTTGACCACTGTACCTGCCATTTTAACAGATTCGCATCCCTTGCGTCATTACGAATGCCAACCACTCCTGCTGCAATATAACCAGTTGGGCCATACTCTGATTCTCTTGCCCGCAGGACAACAGGTATGACAAACACGGCTTCATCTGCAACAGTCCAAAAGGCACTGCACACATAAGGGTTCTGTAGATTGCTCCCGAACAATTAGATGATGAATATAACATGACGATTTTAACTACCTCACTAAAAAGTTTCCCTGCAGGTCAGGGATGTTAAAGTTGGTACAATTGTACTGTTTTTGGTACGTTTTGACCTTCTAAAGTACCGTGGTACTACCGTGACTTATTTGGTACAATTTCAAAATTTGTCATAGTTCCCCCTTTTTGATTTTTTAGTATAGCAAACAAATTATTGAGTCCTTTTCATTACATTTATTTTTTAAATTATTATTTATTTCATCAGGATTTTAAAAAATCCTTTTGAATTGCATTTTTTATTAATGCAATATGCACTTAAAATTAATAACATGGTTAATTTAGAAATGCAATCAGAAGATGCTCGAATGCAGGAATTTTTACAAAGGCTAACTTTTTTGTTCCGCCAAATAGAACGTAATTTCACGAATATTCCCTTTTGAAGATGCCATTATGTTCACACGCAGCAACCGGTTTAAACTTTTTTTGCATCAAAACAACAAGACTTTTATTTAAAGCGAACCAAAGAGAAAAATAAAAGAAAAAAATTTACATGCAGCCATTGTTCTGCATATACCTACGAATGAGAACACAAAGCGTACTGCCCGAGTACAGGCATATTCGTACCAACCCCTTTTCTTCTTGCTTCCCTCTCTTTAAACACAAGAGTTGAGCATCAAAAGATGAAACGTGTGAATGTAGACTTAGATTTTTTGACAGGCGCTCACAAAGTCTTATGGAATAGGTAAGACTTGTGTGATAGTGTAAACTAGCGTTAAGTACCAAAAGAAAGTAATCTAAATTTCATCTTTAATCCTAATCATTTAAGCCAAATTAATTGTATAAAAGATTATTTTTTAAGATCTCCTTAAACTGTTGAAATAACTAATAAAATTATCTCACAGTTTATTCTTTAATTAATACATAATACATATTATTATTTAATATTTATTAATTCATTTTTTTGTTTGCTTATTTTACCCGGCGTTTACACATGCAAGTGCAAGTTCGAAAAACTCAATACACTCACACATTTTTAGTAACACCATCACATTTTTCGTACTTGCAGCCCAACTTGCAAGAGAATTTACTTGCAAGTAAATTTTTGACACTTGCAGAAAGTAAAATGACAAATAAAGAAACAGTATTTCCGTGGATGCCATTGGTATCAATTTACTAGTACTTAGTAATATGAAAATTATGTTTATAGTTGATTTTCTGTGTTTTTAAAAATAAAAACAAAATAAAAAAACACTACTACAAAGCAGTGTTTAAATTGCTTGCTTTAAAATAGCAACAGTCGCACATTTTTGCTTTGTTTACATTTTTTGCAGCAAATTAAAAAACTGTGTGTCTAAGTGTTTACTTAACTCTTTGATAACGAGTCAGCAAAAGCAAAAAAGCAAAAGCAAAACAAAGAGAGTAAATAATTTGTTTAAACTCGCTATGTGCATGTACTCTGCTAAATCTGTCAGCAAAGAAGCCACTTAAGAAAACAAATTTTCTGTTGCTGTAAGTATTAAGTTTTTGATTGTTTTTTTTTTTGCTTTTGATGCGCTTAAAGTCAGCAAGTTAACTTCTTTGCTGTTGCTGGAACTTAATATATTATGAACGAATTTGTTTCGAATTTTTTTGGTATTTTGCATTTTTTTTTTTAATAAATAGGAACATACATACATAAATGAAACTACACGTTTTTTTAAACTTCATAATTTGTTTATTTTGTGTTATGTAATTATGTATATATTGCCTGCAACAGCAAGCAACAGCAATGAAGTCAAAAACAGCAAAGAAGTTAATACTCGCTGAATTTTAGCACATCAATTTACAGTTAAGCCAAAGCAAAAAAAAAAATAAACAAAAACTTATTACTTACAGCAACAGCAATTTTTTTTTTCAAGTGGTTGCTTGGCTGGCTTTTTAAGCTGAGAACATAAACATGGTGAGAATAAATAAATTATTTACTCTCACTTTTTCTGCGTTTGCTTTTGCTTTTTGCTTTTACTGTGTTCTTTTTCTTAAGTTAAGTTAAGCAATTACAAAAACATTAAAAATAGTCAAGCATTTTTAAACACTGCTACAAAGCAACACATCTTCATGGTATTTTAAAACATAAATTATATAAAACATAAGTATTAACCCATTTCGAGCCGCTGTTCGACTAGTCGAACAGCAAAATTGTTCTTTTTCACCTCCATTTTTTATGTGTTTAAGAGTTTTCGACACACATAAAAGTAATACCATATTAAATGAAATTTAGTTGTCTTTCAGAAAAAATATATAGCAATTATCCCCCACCCCTCTGCTCCGCTGCAGGGGGGGGTTGAAAAATACCTTGCATATAGACACTTTTTGTTTGGATAAAATGGAAAATATATATTAATTTTAATTTTTAAAAAGTGCTTTATTATTGTTCGCAAAGGTCCAAAATAGTCGATCATTAAGCTTTTCCCGAGTTTTAGAATCTCCAGGTATATTTAGAGACCCATCAAGTTCGATGTTCGACTAGTCGAACAGTGGCCGTAGGCCACAACTTTATTATTGTATTTTGTCGTTGAGTATTTTATGCAAAAAAAAAAATTCTTTGAATTTCGAATTTTTGAAAATGCATGAAATTTGTTTGTTACGCGCATCAAAGCTTGCCATGGAATTTTTTTGTTGCGTGCTGTTGTTTTTGTATTTTGAGTACACACTGAATTCATAAACCGTTATATTTCATCTTACTTCTGTATAGTTAGTTGGTAAAACATTATTTACACAAAAAGTAATTACTCATAAAATAGAAACTCAATAAGAACGACGTTTAAACAAATTATTACTAAATAAAGAAAAAACTGATATATAATAAGCTCGTTTGTTTTACTAAGCAGAGTTTATTACAATAATAAATCTAGTGAAAGTGTTGTGACAATTTTGTTGGAAAATATTTGTTGTGTTGTGATAATTTTGTTGGCAAAAACCTATTTGTTATTGTCTTTTAACAATTTATCAGTTTATAATGGATAAGTGTTTGGAATCAAATCGTATGTGTGCTTCGACAATTCGCCGGCGTAAAGCACTTTGTGTGCAGGAAATTCTTGATGAGTTGGCGATGAGTGACACTGATGATGAGTTAGAAACTATTGCAGCAATTCCACCTGAGATGTTTGATGGAATTACTGATGAGGAAGATATTGACGACAACTTGTTAACGGGCGAGGAACCGCTGGCAAAGGATATAGCCGGAACATTCGAGATTGAAACTATTAAAGACCGCAAAGGTTTGTCTGCATTTGCAGATGAAGCGCCTCCAATCAAAGATAATGTTCGAAAGTCAATTCGAAAAGCTTTTGCTGTTTACAATGATGAGGAACCTTTAACATCGTCTGAAAGTGGTCATATACAAAAAAGGAAAAAAAACATACCATCGAAAACACTTGGTGCAAAAAGACGTGCTATATTTGGGAAAAACAGTGATCGAGATAGATACTGTGAATTAAACGTTGTTGGACCGTTGCCAAAGTACAAACTGCCTTCGGCGTTTTCAGCAGCGCAATGGAAAAAAGTGACTGAGGGGTCGGAATTACCTTTTGATATTGTTAATGTTCCGGAGCCATTGAAAGATATGCAACTCGCAATACAACATAAGCTCAAAGATAAAACGGCGTCCGATATATTTTTCAGTTTGTTTGATGATGAGGTTTGCGATTTAATTGTTACCGAATCTAAACGATACGCTATGCAAAAGAATGACGAACACTTTGCTCAAACTTTTAATACAGTTCTTTTAAAAAGATTCATTGGAATTTTAATATTGTCGGGCTACAATAAGCTGCCACAAATTGGATGCTATTGGTCTACTAATCCAACACTTGGTTCTTCAATTGTGAAGCAGACAATGCCACGCTCGATGTTTAGAAAAATTAAACAGTATCTGCACTTTCACGACAATTATAACCTGGATCGAAATGACAAATATACTAAAGTTCGTGCACTTTTTGATGTTATAAACAAAAAATTTATGCAGTTCGGTGTCTTTGAAGAGCATTTGTCAATCGACGAGCAAATGTTACCATATTTTGGACGTCACAGCTGTAAGATGTACTTAAAAAACAAGCTGGATATATCTTCAACATGATGCCGTACGGTGGATCTAGTGACAAATATGATAAAAATATAGGCCTGGGCGCTTCTGTGGTCATGGATATGGCTTGTAAATTGGAACATCCTTCCCGTTATCAACTTTATTTCGATAACTTCTTTACTTCTCATTATTTGATGTGTTTATTTGCTGATAAACGTATATGCGCTACAGGGACTGTGCGAAGTAATCGCTTAGGACAGCCTGCGCCAGATTTGAAGACGGCAAAGCATTGCCTAAAGGTAATTATATTTATACATATTGGTTATGTTATTATTTTTATATATATTTTTAGGTGAAATCGATTCAAAGTTTGATAAAGTTAATAAGATTGTATGTTGTCGTTGGCAAGATAAGCGTGAGGTAACATTACTATCAAACTACACCGGAGTTTACCCACTTACATCAACCACACGGAGACAACGACAACGAGAAGGCCAGCCTGGTGAAATCATTGTGCAGCAGCCCAATATAATCCGAAACTATAAAAGTTTCATGGGCGGTGTCGATCTCATGATAATGCAGTTTCCAATTACCGTGTTTCGATTCGGTCAAAGAAGTGGTGGTGGCCACTTTGGCTGTCCGTTCTAGAGTCATCTGTTGTGAACGCTTGGAAGTTAAATTGTTTAGTAAATAAGAAGCTTGTTCGTAAATATAATTCACAGCTGACATTTCGGGTCGACCTGGCCACAAACTTGTTACTAACGCCTGACGAGAACAACGACGAAGATATTGGGAAGGATGACATTACTAAAGATAAAACATTTAAAATTCGCCCGCACCCTCGTGTGTCAGGTCATCACCAAATGATAACACAACCTGAAAAACATGCCAGGCGTTGCAATTTTTTTCATAAGCCTACACAGAGAATGTGCTCTAAGTGTCAAGTCCATTTGCACGAAAATAAATGTTTTGCTGCTTACCATAAATGGGAGCAAGAGTAATTAAAATTACTGAAAATTTAATGACAATATATATAATAAATATTTAAAAAAAAAACATTGCAATCGTGTTTTTGTTCCACATATGATTTTTTTTGCCGATACCTGAAAATTATTTTTGTATGGTAGTATATATTTTTTTTGTCGCCTACGGCCGTTGTTCGACTAGTCGAACAGTCGTTTTTGGGGAAACGGTTGGAGATACAAAATTTCTGATAACGGTTTTGTATGGTAATTGGGGCCTAATTAGACCAAAAAAGTACTTTTTAGTTTACGATTCGAACATTTTTGCACTCCGGCTCAAAATGTGTTAAAAAAGAAAATTGTTAATCAAAATATTTTCTCAGAAATTTTATGATATCGGTAACTACGGCAACACTGGATTCACATATTTTAAAAATAAACATAATTTTTTCATCAAGATGGACCAAAAATAAAGAAATAATTAAATTATTTATATTTAATATTATTAAATAAATTTCGTGATAACATTAACATGATAATTTTTTTTTAACCAAAAAATTATGCTTTTTTCATAAGATGTTTTCGCTTCGAGAACATTAAAAAAAAATAAACTTACAACTGACTGTGTAAACACTCAAGTTACTTGCAAAATTTTCGGCTATTTCTTCGACATTTTCGTTGATAATACATATACACTACTTGCAAGTAATTACTTGCATGTGTAAAGGCAGGTTTAGTTCAAGAATTGATATGTTTCTTATGTTATTGATTTTTTACTAATAAACTCCAAAAAATAAATAATTTATGCATTTTTATTTATTGAAATTACTTAATTTAAAAAAAAACTTTATTAATCGGTTAACCGATCAGTTATAAAATTATCCGATTATTAACCGATTAAGCCAAAACCTCGGTTAATTAATCGAGCAATTAACCGATTAAAGCAAAAGCCCGATTAAATGAATACCCTAGTACGTTCGTAAATGCGTCACTGAGCTGCATCAGAAAAGCAATCTTTTTTAATGCCAATAAAAAAGTAATTATATTTTTTTTATTGTGTGACTATTATTTTTGTGGAGTATCTGACAATTTTTTGGTCCACATCTACTTCATTGATATATAAACATAAACATTTGAAATCATTGATGCACCGCAGTGATGCATTTACGAACGTACCCGAAATTTTTTTCTGAATAAAAAAAAAATTAATTCTGAATGGTTCCCATCAAACATAGGAACGTTTAGTTTTGGTAATCGAACATCAGCAGACTGTATTGAGGCATTCATAGTTTGAGACAAGGACGCTTAAAACGTTGACTATGATAATTTTTTCAAAAAAGCAGTTTGGGTTTCCAGCAGCTTTTACCATGAATCATGTTGCATCATGGTTGAGTTAAGAGGATCAATCGATGAACTATCCTGCTATTGGTAACTTCATTGTATTTGCTTATCACCGAGCTCCTCTTTACAGCTTCACGTTCAGGGAAATGGTTTGGATGAGTAGATATTTCAATGTCTATTTAAGGGTACTTTACACTATCACAGAAGTCCTACGTATTTTGAAAAAATGTATCTCTGATCTAATTATTGTTTGAAAATTTTCAAAAATAACAACTTACCATGACAAGGTTAAAGTTTCCTCAAAATACTTAAGATTTGTATGATAGTGTAAGATACCCTTAACTGTTATTGATTGTATTTTTTCCCTCGTACCAACCGAGCTCGTATCTTAAAAAAAAGGTGTATCATTGTTAACTTGGCTAATGAAATTTTCTATTCTCGTGGCTGTACCCTTTATTCATATTGATTTTATAGTTTAAACAAATGTAGAAATGTACTGCAAATAAATTTTTCTTCGAATCGGTTTATTTGACCATAGCTCACATCCCTTAATAGCTTTAACTTCCTTTTAAATGTTAATATTAATATATAAATTGAGGGACCGTCCGTAAAATCCCTTTAATACAAAATATCTTATATACGTAAATACATATACATATGTATGTACCGTTGATGTCTGGTTGATTTTACTTAAAATTATATGAACATTGAAGCATAATTCAATGTGAATCCAATGTTTGCATATAAAACGTTATTTTGTACCTATTTTTAACGCCTACTTCGTCCAAAAACTTGTCGATATGAGTATTTTTCAATTTAACATCCTTTCCTTCGCTTGAAGAAGATGAAGCTTTTTTTTAATATATTCATTCGAAATAGGAATGGCTGCAGGACACAATCGGCAGGAGTAAAAAACTCATTTAATTTCTTGGAGACGTAACGTGACAAAAAGTGTACTTTTCTTTGAAAGTGCACACATTGAGCTCCAACAAAAAATGCAACAAATAAACATAAAAAACTTTTTCAATGTCATTACTTTTTTTTAACACCTAAAATCACACAAACCAGATTTAAAAAATTCTTATTTCTCAAAATTACAATATTAAAATTTTATTTTAGTATTATTTTTTAAAGGTTGCAGAAGAAAAAATCATATCTTAAAAAAGAAAAAAAAAACACCTCCTTCATAATTTCAGGATTTTTAAAGAACAGTTTGAAGAATTACATAAAAAAAGATCAGCCAAAAAAAAAAAATTAGGTTTTTGACTTAGTCCATTTTTAAAATTTAATATTTTGTAGATATTACATTTTAAAAAAAAAATTTATTTAATATATTGTTTGTAGCCCCAAGTATTATCTTTAAAATGACATACAAATCATCTTCGTATGTGGAGTAGTTTTTGAGATATTTAAAAAATAAACTCAACACATTCGGCGAAATTATGACATTTTGAATATGACGTAACTTTTGCAAAATATATGTTTTCGTTAATATATGCTCCTTATAGGATGAAAGGAACCTTCACACCAAATTTCATTCAAATCCAAGGGGGTAAGGTCCCACTCTTGGTCGATTTGACATGGAATTACCCATATGTTCATGAGCCGCAGAACAAAACGAACTGTTTTGCTCATTTAAAATTTCGCCCCCTTCAAAAACTGCATGAACCTGGAAATACTACCAAGTTTTCAATAATTCAATCAACACATTTAATGTTAAAGATGGTCGGCTATGCCGAATCTTCTAAACCCTTCACCATGATGCGATAGGAAAATATACAAATAGTAGTCTATTTTGTGCCACGCCCACTTATTGAACCCCCCACATTTTGCCGGATGATGTGTATTGATAACCAAGATGCTTGTACCTAATTTGGAAACTGTGGCTCATATATTCAAAAATCTATGTCTTTGTATGAGACATACCACGCCCACTTCTCCAATCCCGCAAACGTTTGGTCGGATGTTGTGTATTGATATCCAAGATGCTTGTTCCTTACATGGAAACTTTGGCTCTTGTCGCTCTGCAGATATCAGAAATTTTTAATGTCTATGTACGGTAGGTGACACGCCCAACCGGCCGAGGTTGTATAATCTAGCAATGTCTACCAATTTTTCTCTTGCCGTTCTTAAGATAAAACAGGGGGCTAATTCTGGCAGTCATGATCGAAACTCAAACATATGCTTTACAATACTGAAAAAATTATTTCGATTCTCTCAGTATCGACTTATAGAATTAGAAATAAAATTGCTTTCGTGTCGGAAAAGTGTTCAATCACGACTGCCAGAATTAGCCCGCGTATATATTTTGTGTCACGGCAACTTCACCAATCCCGCCCACGTTTTGTCGGATGTTGTGTATTGATAACCAGGATGCTTGGGCTTAATTTGAATATATAATATTAGCTATTAACGTTCTCCAGATATACAGAAAAACAGACAGTCAGGCGGACATCGTTAAATCAACTTCGCTGTGAATTTGTATTTAATATTATGTGTAAAAAAACGAAAACACAGGCATTCAAATAAAAAAATAAAAATCCAACTTATACAAAATATACATATGTATATGTAGATATATAGGTATATTTATATATGTATTAGAGTATCCACTCAATTAATCTTTGTTCGGTTAATAGAGGAATTTTTCCGTCATTATTTGATAGAATAATTAAAATAGCCAATTTCAAATAACGAATAACTCGAACAATTTATGCCAATTAATCGATTAAAATTAATTTTATAGAACATTCTACTTTTTTTTATGAAAAATATTTTTTAAAGATTTCTAACTGATTAAGTACCTTAAAACTTTATTGTGTTTATTGTAAATGAATTCATCAGCAGTTAAAAATGAGTAAACCATGCACTGTCAGATTATGGGTTATCTGTTTTTACACGACAGTCAATTTCAGTATTACCTGGTATCTTCTAATCGGCTGAATTTTGACATTTGAGATATCGTTAGATCTGTCTTAAAAATCTAAGTGTCGTTTTTTAAGAAAGAAGTGATGGATTTTTGGCGCGAAATAGTAAATTAAAAAAATAAATTAACCACCCCAATAGTGAAGAGTTTTAAAATAAAGAAAATTAAAAGGGGATTACAAAAATTTAGATGTATGTATAAGTTATCAGCCATGCTCTGGTACCCGAATCAAACAAATTTTAAAAACGATCTTGCTTCAAAAATTTATAAAAAATCCCTTTTATATAGTACATAGTTTTAGTTCTTATCTTTACAAGAGCTTCTCATAAAATCAGGGAAAACTACGGTGATTTAAAAAAAAATTAACTGAAAATGTCCATCGATTTCCAGGAACAATAAATTGGTTAAAAAGGGTTTTCATAAATGGCAAGTGTTTTCAAAAGTGCCGTAACTAAAATGTCAAGAATATAATAAATAAATAAAAAATAATTGCAAATTATAAACTGAAATAAGTTCAATTGATCCCGCCTAGAACTTAACCTAATGCATGTATTAAACGTTGGCTTTCAGATAATTTTATAGTCTGTTGAACCAAAGTAGTGTTTATTTTCTTTTTATATAGTTTTTTTAATTTTGTTTTCCTTAATCATGTTTCCGTCTTTTTAATGCAATAAAACATTATTTTTTGCAGCCGTTTTTTGGGTTTTTTTTTAACAGTTTTATGGCCAATTTCACCGTTTTATTTACATATGTATATGTATATCAATTTATGTTTAAAATTCGTTTTTCATGTCAAATAAAAATAAAATTATATTAAAAACTATACTTAAATGTTAATTGATTTAAATAGAATTTTTGAAATTGGCCATTATTTTTTTGTATACGTAGTACAAATAATGTTATGAATGCCACTGGGTCGTACGTCGTAAGAACGTAGGACATAACGCCGTAAATTTCTAAAAACTCGCTCTATTTACCCATAACTTTATCGTAGAGGTTGTTGTTGTTGCTGTTGCTGTTATTGTTATTGTAGCATCGAGACCTGAAGAACAGGTGTTGCTGAGTTGACAATCCTTGGTCGCTGTTCGTTGAACTCCGAGTCGTTCCGGTGCGTAGAACCGATTGTCGTGGGACGTATTATGTTTTCCTTTGAAAATAATATTAGAAAACTCCCAATTTTTTTAAATTGTTGCTTGTTTTTTCCTTTATTGTTTTGGTTTTATTGTTTAACTACAAGTTAAAAACACCGCTGCCAATGCCAACCAAATTAGTTTGGCATAATCAGTCAGCACCAAGGCGAATTCAACTACATGTGGTGTCGGAACGCTATCTGATTCTGACAGTTTGAACCAATTTTTTTTTATTTGTTAGGAATTGTTGACATTTCGAACTGTAAACACTAACAATGCAGTGCGAAAAACCCCATGTCGTTTCTGTTGTTTTTGGATTGTTGTAGTTCCGACACCACATGTACTTGAATTCGCCTGGTCAGCACTTAATAATTAACCAACAATTTAATAATTTCTTCACGCGTATCCAGTCTTATTTCAAATTACCTGCTTGCACTTAATTCTTGGGAAAACGATTTTGCTAGATCAGCGTCTCAGCATATTGGCGAATGTTGTTGTAACGTGATCAGACAAACAAAGAGCCAACAAGAATTACGGAAAAACAGTTAAGGCCTCGTTACTCTTACGTAAACATCAAGGCGAATTCAACAAAGGTGGTGTCGATACTACAGCAATCCAAAAACAACAGAAACAACAAAGGGTTTTTTGCATTGCATTGTTAGTGTTTACTGTCCAAAATGTCAACCATTCCTAACAAAACACTAACAAATCAAAACAAAGTAGCTCGAACTATCAAAACCAGATGGCATTTCGACACCACCTGTAGTTGAATTCGGCTTGGTAAACATATACGTTGCTAATCAGCTGTTCCGCTTTCCTTACCAAGTCTATGTATAAATAGGTACTCTTTCGTAAACGTAACATTGCGTTGCGCATGAAACTGATAAAATTAAAATTTCTCTCCGTTTTTACGTATCAGCTGTTAAGAATTTTATTTTTGTTTTCAAGCAGTGTTGTCAACAAAATTTATTATATTTAAAGCCGGCTGTTTACGATTTTCTTAAAACATAAATTTAAAGAATATAAACATATCGCTCATTTCGTGCAAGACCGTCACAACTCAAAATTTTAAATTTTACAGGAGAGCCTTTTTAAGATTCCAACCTATTATTATTTATTTTATTATTTATTTTATATACAGTTATAAAATCAAATGTTTCTTTTTTGCTACAAAGAAAACCACATGTACAAGAGGAATGCCAACAAAAAAACTGAAATGTGACCTTGTTGATGTTAATTGCTCAAGTTTGTTACAAGAGGTCATAGCGTCAAAAGCATCTGTATTACCGTTATTTTTTCGATAATTCTCTCCGTTCTTAGATCAATTTGTAGAGATTTAAGAGGAGAACATTTCTGCATTACTAACTCGAAAATGCCAAATTTTGAGTTGTGACGGTCTTGCACGAAATGAGCGATATGTATATGCATATGTATATTAGACAGACTCAAGTTGTATGGAGCCGAAAAAAGTGTTTTAGTTACCCCCCTGAAAATAAAGGCTGATATGTTTTATGATGATTCCCAAAATATTTTGGTTCTAGCGTTGACCATCCGTGAGCTGGACCATTTTTAAAAAAGGTCTTTTTTCAGTTTTTCGAATTTTATTGTACTTTGCTCCAAGACGACATAAATAAAATTTGTTATCATCGAAAAGGGTTTTTGAAGCAGCATCCAATGGTATATAAAACTTTACCACTTGCGACCTACTTACTGAGATATTTAACTAAATACATATGACTGTCATGAGATGATAACGTACATTTTGTGGCCCGAATTGGAAGATATGAATGTGGACGATATGCGGTTTCAACAGGAAGGGGGCGCTTGCCACACAGCTAACGAAACAATGGCTCTTTTGCGCGACAAATTCAGTGGCCGTGTTATCTCACGTGGTGGCGATGTCAATTGGCCGCCAAGATTATGTGATTTGAAACCGTTGGACTTCTTTGTTTGGGGTTATTTGAAAGAAAAGGTGTACGTCGATAAGACAGCAACAATTCCAGAGCTAAAGGATGATATAATTCGGCACATTCACGTCATAGAACCTCAATTATGCCTCAGCGTCTACATCTTAAATTCAAATTTTTATTACTTTTCGAAAAATGCCCTTTTAGTGTGCAAACGCGGTTAAACAGGGAAATTTTGGGTACATTATCAACCCCATTTAGACTGCAAAATTTTAAAGTTTATTTATTTTTGGCTTAAACTACCACCAGGGATTGGTTTGAAAAATTTTAACTTAAAGGGACAAAACAGAGTAAAAATTTATAATTTTAGTACTTTTTATAAACGCGTTTTATTTTAATATTTTTGCGATGTTTGAATTAATAAACAATTAAAAAACAAATTTTTTATAAAATTTATTCGAAGTGTTTTTTTAAAATTTTTTAAAACAAATTTTAATTTTATTGCATTTAAAACAATGCCTAAAGTGTTATTCCGTACTATCCTTGGCGCTGGTTCCTTATAATATTATAATATAAAAGTAAAAAACCAAAAGAAAAACAAGTCGCATTCACGTTTTTAAACGTTTCCGTGTTTTGTTCGTATGCGTGTTGAGGAGCTTGTTCTTTAGGCGTGGCCCTCTGGGTAAAACAGCAGTCTTTATCTCAAGCTTGTACAGCATAATATTTACTCCCTTAATAAACAGCGGTTGTCCAAAGTCTCTTCTGGAATTATGGTAACCAGTAAGTATACTAACTCCACAATACGTGGAGAGGGTATTATGGGCTTGTGCTGATATGTGTAACACATAATAATATTGTTTTTCGACCTTTATTTTATCCATATCGATCGACTTAGAATTACCTCCTGAATCGACCTAACGATGTCCGTTCATCCGGCTTTGTAAGCAAATTAAAGTTCACAATTTTAGAGATAATTTGATGAAATTTGGTACAACTTATTAAATTGGCATAAGACCGAATAGCAGGGATTGACCCATACCTTCATAAAGCCCCCAAACAAACTTCTTTCCAGAATAGTCTTCTTTCATATAAGCTATCTTATTATGCTGGTCATTAATCATTTAACCAAATTTTATTTGAATCAGACTATATTTGACCACAGCTACCATAAAAATACCGTCCCCCAATATAGCTTTTAATGCCTTAACAACCTTATAAATATTGCTATTGAAATGAAATTTGGTGACGTTAACTTCAATGTCATGACATGTAGGTCCAGAATTGACCACAGGTCCCATACAAACGCTTTTCAAAAATTTTATAGCCTATTTCCAATGTGCGAAAGAATTCTTTCGTTCGTATAACTAATAACATTGATAACAAAAACAAAGTCCAAAAATATTATCGGCACCAAGAACTTGTATAAGTACATAAATTTTAAACTAATAACATCATTTTGTTTTGGCGCGTCCATATTTAGTCCCAAATAGGGTATACTCTCGAAAATTTGTATACGGTGTAGGGTATTATGTAGTCGGGCTTTCTCACTTGTTTTTTGTAATTAGGTTAAAATCATTAAAGTGGTGAAATATTCCCTGTGAAATTAATAACAAATATTATTTGGGAATTTTATTCCTCATGTTGAGTTTTCATTTTTATTATAAATTTTTATATTAATTCGAATGTGTATTCCAAGTCAAATTACAATTAAAAAGCTTTCATATTTTAATAGTCTTATTCGAATTAATACAAAAATTTATAATAATAATGATATTTAATAAAACCCATTCTCAAATATATATTGCTACAAAATGATTAAATATCATTCAAAACTAATAGCATTTTCAAAAAGTGATAACTTTTTTAGTAGCTTTCAAAATTTAGCACGGCAGTCAGTGTACTGGCCGAATATTCATAACGACATTGACAATATTGTGTCAATCTGTGAGATTTGTTTGAGGCACCAAAACTCTAATACAAGGCCAAAGTTGATGCCACATAAAATTTTTGATGTGCGTTGGTATGAAGTGGGGTGTGATTTTTTTGAATTTCAGTGTAAAACATACCTTCTTGTAGTGGACTACTTTTCTAAGTGCGTATAGGTTGAGTTACTTAATGTCATAAGAAAGTTGAAATCAATATTCGCAAGGCATGGGATTCCATATATTTTTATGTCGGACAACGGACCACACTTTAATTCTAGTACATTTGAAAAATGTTGTCATAATTGGGGAATAGATAATTGGACGGTTAGTCCATATTTGGCGAGGTCAAATGGCTTGGTAGAACGAGCAGTACAGACAATTAAAAGATTATTTTTGAAGTTCTTGGAGGGTAATTGACCCCAGGTTTGTAAAAGTTATTTTACCTTGGATAGTTCGTTTCGTTACACATACATATTTTTAATAACATTATTTTGACCCATATATTTCCAACAATTTGGAAGTATGCTAAAATTGTTCCAATACCAAAAACCAATAACGATTATCGTCCAATACCTATTATAGCATATTTTAGTAGTTTTGACAACAGCCTGTTTACTGATCTGGTTTTAGACCAAAGCGTGGTTGCATAACAGCACTCACTGCTGTTGCAGAAGAAATTCGTGGCAATTTGGATGATAGCAGAATTTCTATATTGGTTCTATTGGACCATTCTTAGGCATTCGATAGCGTTCATCATTCCATTTTTTGCATGAAACTGATGAAATTTTTTGGGTTTTCGGTACTTGCAGCTAGTTTGATTCAGTCCTATTTATTTGATAGAAGTCAATCTGTGGTATATAATGAATTAACTTCTTGTCCGTTAACGGTAAATAAAGGGGTTCCACAGTGATCTTCCGCAGCAACTGCAATACTCTTGTGTACAAACGTATGCGGATGATATTCAGTTATACCGTAGTTGCATAAGGGACGTATAACTTACAGGGTAAATCACATAAATTTTGACTAAAATCAAATATTTTCCTGGACATCTGCTAATGGATTGAGAATCAACCCGAGTAAATCAAAATGTTTAATTATATCCAGGAAAAGTATAAGAGTTGAGACAGATTTGAATGTTGTTATTGGTGGTTCAAGAATTGAGATTGTGAATACGGCTAGAAATCTTGGAGTGACGTTTAATTATACCTTAGCACCACTTACTATAAGAGTTCTTCTGGCTAAGGCATATATACTACCAACACCATTATATGCATCGGAAGTTTTTGGTGCATGTAATTCCCTCGATGTAAGAAAACTTAACACAACTTACAATAACATTGTCCGTTATACTTATAGCCTAAGGAGGTTTGATATAATATCTTCATATTCCCGCCGTTTTACTAAAATATTTTTGAGGGGCAAAAAGAAAAACAGATGATTTTGGGCAAACAAAAATGCTCCTAATGTGACGACAAAACTTTAAATATTTTCCTCGTTTTTAGGCGAATAAATATATATTCTTACAAAAATTTTGTAAGATCAAACAGCGTCAAACAAAAAGTTTTTAAATAAAAATCAACGAATAAAATTTTAAAAATTAACAAAATCCAACCACTTTTTAATGACACGCCCGCATATTTATTTAAAATTTTTTCTGTTTTCTCTCTTTAGAAAAGAGTTGCGTGGTGAGTAGATTTCTATGTATAATATGTGACGAAGTACATTTTTCTTAAATAACTACCAATTTATTAATTAATATGGGTATAGTAGACGAACCTATGTTCCTAATTACATACATATATTCCAAGCATAGTGCGGTCTGTATTTACAGACAAATTTTCGACTGTTCTATATTTGGCACAAATAGGCAATCATTGACACGCCAAAATAAAATTATGTTGTGAGGTTAAATTCAAATAAAAGTTATTTTTGCCGAATACATGGTATCGACATCTATAAGGTTTAACGCCTTAAAATGATTATTGGGTGAAAGTCATATGGTCAATTCTGGATCTATGAAAACAAAATTTCGACATGACTTAGAACCTATTATTGAAGTTATCGTTAAGACCAATAATTATTAGGTAGACCGATTCTAATAAAATTTGGTAAGGTGATTAGGATGCAATAAAATTTTAGACCCGTACATTGCGAATAAGGACAGACGGACATCGGTAATATCATGCTCAAAGGTGGATCTAGGACCAATATTTTGATGTGTTGGGCACATCAGCAGAAACGCATAGTGCCTTTTCCACTGTCGTGGTGTGGAAGTAATTACGACTAAACCATCAACCACTTATTGTTTGGCTGAGAAAACCCCTTACATTAGATCTAACTAGTCAAAAGAAAATCTCCTTTTGTGTTGTTTATCTGTTGTTAACCCTCCAATCATACTTGTAGTAAAAGATGGTACACTAAGATTGTCAGCCTGTGTGGAACTTTTTGATATTCATCTAAGACCCTATAAAGTAAATATATTCTAGCTCTTAAAGGTATTCTAAGTTGATTTAGCCAGGATCCTCTGTCTTTATGGCACGCTGCCTTCAAAACCACTTAATCGAAAGTAAGAATTTAAGTACTTAATGGCTTTTAGTTCTCGCAAGCAATTTGTAATTTAAATCTAGCACAATCGGTTCAGTAGGAAAAAAGTTATGGACCCAAAAGTGAAACAACCTCCTGAAAAAATTGCTATTTCTGTTACAGACGCTAACCTAAATTGGTAAAAGAATGCACCGGTTGTTATTAAACTTCGCAAAAACTCTATTTATATGGCTAGAAATCATCTTCCAAATTTCGGGAAAATTGGTTAATAATTTTAATAATAAGCTCACTGTCAGAAAGCACACTATTACCACTTAAACCGTTACGAATAATGTTTTAGTTGTAACATTTGGTCTAATTTTGTTTCTTAAGACTAGAAAGTACTTCACCAAATTACGTGTTGATAGACCGATAATTAATTTTATAGGTCGATTATAAAATCCACTCCTTAAAAATTACTTTAAATCGCTTAAACCAGGAACGAACAATGTTATTTTATTTTAATTTGATCCAATTAAGTTTTATATGATTAGAAAAAAAATAATTAAACTTTGTGGTAATCGGCCCATAATTTAACATTCAAATGTACAATACTTTTGGAATTCAACTTAATGCAACTAAAACCGTGTCAAATTGGGGTTCATAATTTATCATAGTTCCCATATTAGGCTTCTTGGAATATTTTAATACTAAGCAGAGTCGAATATAGCACTCTTACATGTTAATATTAGAAAAATTAAAAAAAAAAACCATTTTTAAAACCCAAGTTACATACATATGTACATAGTACATACATACATATGTACTTGTTGGGTCTATACTGCAAAACTTCTATATTAAACCAAAAGTTTCAACAAATTCCTTATAGAGGTTTCATTCCTCATCTCTGTATTTATAATTTCGGTCTTCTTTTACTTTTAAAATAGCTGCTTTCCCTCTCCTGTAGCATCAGTTGATTTTTAGTTTTTATAAAAATCATTTTATTTATTTTTGACAATTTGTTCAAACATTTATTCTTAGGCAAATATTTTTAGAGGTCAACATAGTAAAAACAAGTTTTCACATATTTTATTTGAAGCTATGTTATATCTGTTTGAACAAACCAAAATGGGCAAATAATGCTAGGAAAACAATTGAGTCGTACGTCGTATAAGCGTAGGAGGTAACGCCGCAAATTTTATAAAACACGCCTCACTTACCCACAATTCCGTCGTAAACATATTTTGTTTTCTTATGAAAATAATATTAAAAAACTCCAAATTTATTGGAATTTTTGTTTATTTTTCTATCCTCTTATTTTGTTATCAAATATTCAATTTGAAAAGACAAAAATAATTTCATTTAATATTTTAAATTTTCTTTTTCTATGACAATACGGTCGTAACCCTCGTATGATATGGAATTAGATCTATGTCGACGTACGGCGTAGATACGCTTTAACGTTTACGCCATTGTGTGCCTTTGTATAAAATATTATACGTTTTAATTTGACAACGTATATACGTCGTACGCTACAACGTTCATAAGGTGCAATTGTGTTCATACGGTAAATGTGCGTAGTGTGACCAGAAAATAAAATTGTTATTGTTTTAAAAATATTTTAGGAAACACAGTCAAACAAAAATGGGTAAAATATTCTACATATGTGACCGTACCTTAAGCCATATAAAAATTGAGTAGGTCCTTCACCGCTAGTGTTTGTAATGCATTTTTCTGAAAATTTATAGACATTGCCTTTTTATTAAAATTGTATCCAAATATTATTATTTTACTTCTTAGTTTTTTGAACATTTAATTCTTATTTATTTGCACTTTCTAGATAATTATCAATCACAATTTAATTTGACGATATAAACACCACGATTCAGGTTTTATAAATAAATAAAAGCCTGTTTTACAAAATTACTTATTAATAATTCATAAAAATGTTTCTGTTATACTTAAGAAATATAGGTTGGAAACAGTTATCAATCATACATCTGCGCAAAATATGAGCAGAAACAACAACAAAAATAATCGCATTTAACAAACTTGCATGATTTTCTAACGATCAAGTCGTTTTTAATCTTCTAGATGCACGAAACATGATCATAAATAACGTATAAAATACTCGCATATTAAGCGCCTGGATGATCAATTTGCGATTGCAATATGATTTGTTATTGCTTTCAAAATTATTAGGTCATAAGCACCAATTATTTTTGAGTCGATTTTTAAGTGTGTCGAAAAAGACTCAAAATGATTTAAGATACATATAACAATCTTCCAAATGCTAGCTGGGTACCTATATGAACAAAATCAAAAGTTATGCACCGATTGTTACCTCGCCTGGGTAACAATCTTGTCGAGATGCGAGGGCTTAAGTGCACTCTACGATTCTGATCTACTGAGGTGATGTATCTGGATACGTCTTCGCAGGAGGTTATGAATACTGGAGGAGTGTGCGACTAAAGGTTACTCATCTTGTCCGGATAATGAGGCGGTGGTGGTGATGTAAACTGTCCGGTCCATTATCAGTACATATAGAACGTCATGCCAGCCCGCGGGTTCGCCCCTTGTAAGGTGGGGGCTTTACCAGTGGTTGGTGCAAAAAGAAACTAGTCGTTAACAGCTCCCCTCAGCGTCATGGCAAAACGATGTTGTATGTCAGCAGCCTAGTTCGCGCACGCCGTCACTGTATGGATGGTCCGACTTTACGGCCTACTCGTGAGAGCAAAATTGAAAAGAAAAAAATATAATTAAGAAGTTCGGAAGGAGGACGCGACGGACGGTGTGATCGACCAGGGAAGAGTCGAGGGTCGATCGGACGACACGGTCGGGCAGTGCTTGTGAGGGGGGCTGACCCTATCGGCTGTTCATAACAGCATTATTGGGCACGAGAGACAAGTGCTGACCGACCTACAGGCGGACAGTCTTCTGGAACTGTCGAGTGACTCCTGTGGTGATACCGGGGCTACTCAGGGGTTGAAGCGGCTGACTCTGCTCTCTGACGAGCATGATACTGAAAGTATAATTGCTCACAGTCAGACTACAGAGCCTGTCCCTTCCACCGATGAGGCCAGGGGACATCAAAGGGGACACTCGGGAGAACACTGTCCACTACTTGTTTGGCAGGGCACCGTGGAGGAGATGCCAAGTGCCTCTCCACGTGGTATTAACAACACCAGCCGAACGAAGGAGGAGAAGGCGGGGAGCGGGACATGGAATTCTCTGGTGTATCTGGACAAGATGGCGAAGAGAGATCCTTCAACGTTCACCGCGAGGGTCAGGTACCTTCTAAAATGGCACCGACAAAGCGTCGCTAAATTCGAAAGAATTTACGGCCCTTTCGGTACCGTTCTGGATTGGTCCTCTCCCTGGAAGAAGCAGGTGGATGCAGCTTCCAACCCTGACACTGCTCAGAAGAGTAAAGGGCTGGTGGATTCATCAACCTGCCGCAAGGTAGGCAACGTAGAGTGTGCTGCCCCAATGACCAATGCGCTCATGTCTTCGGCACGAGCTGCGGAGGGCAAAGGAGCGACACCCAAGGTAGTAAGGAAATCTATGAAGATATCTGGTGCATCATCGGCTGAAGCTCCTAAGGGTCGCAACAACAAGGAGACCATTAAGAGAGTCAGATCTGGAGATGATCAGCCTTCTTCATCGAACAAGAGAACGAAGAAGTCGACGAGCCTGGATAACCATCTACAGGTAGCCGTAATTGATCGGAATGATGCAGATGGGAGGATCAGCACCGATCTATGGCAGCTGGTTGAAGGTAGGCTCACCGACGAATTGGCCGTATTTAGTGGCAAAGAGGAGGATGTATCTTTCAATGGTGCAGACTGGGTTAAGGAAGTGAAGACTGTCAACTGTGGTAACAAGAATTCCTTGGAATTGGCAAGTGTAGTTACTTTAACCCATAGGCAAAGCTTGAAGTTATACAAGCCTCCGAACTGCCACTCAGGTCCATAGTGACAGTATGGATTCCACCACCCGTACGCGCGGTGGAAACCATACTGGCAGTAATGGGCAAACAGAATGGTAGGTTCCTTACCAACCAATGGAGGCTTGTGACCTCACTGGCTTGTAAGGAGAACACCGGGAAGGATTTCTAGTTCGCCGTGGATCGGGAGTCCATGAAATTATTAGAGGAGGTTGGGGGGGTTATAAAGTTCGGTCTACCTAGTGTCAGGTTCCGGTATCCGAAACATGACAGGACCAAAGAAGCTGTTAGTGGTGCAAATAAACCTACACCATTGTGAAGCAGCTTCAGCCGAACTAGCAACTTTCCTCAACAACACTCGGACGGACGTAGCCCTTATCCAAGAGCCTTGGATAAATAAGAATAAGGTTTGCGGGTTAAATGTTACGGGATACACTCTGTTTGTCCCGTCCACAGAGGACAAGGTAAGAACGTGTATACTAGCGAGGAATGAATTGAATTTTCTCATATCTCATTCTTTCAGGTGCGGTGACTTGACCGTCGCGACGCGTCGTTAATAGAGAAGCCAAAGGTAAGCGTACTCTTACACTGGCTTCGGTGTATATGCCGCACGAGGCAGTAGATCCACCTGGCGCAGAGGTGGAAGAACTGGTGGCGTATGCATGAAAGAATGGTGCCATCCTGGTTCTGGGATGTGATGCTAATGCACATCATAGCCAATGGGGGAGCGCTGATATTAACAAAAGGGGTGAGTTAATGTTTGATTTTATAACTACTAACAATCTTATTATCTGTAATATGGGTAACACTCCGACGTTCAGAAATAAGTCTAGGCAGGCAGTTATAGATCTGACATTAGTGAACCGCGACGAGCAACTTGTTGCGGATTGGAGGGTAGCAACGGACTGTACTTTCTCAGACCATAGTCGTATAAACTTCACACTGAATTTTGACCTGTCTAGGGTTAATCCGTTTAGGAACCCGAGGACGAATTGGGACTTCTTTAAAGAAAGGGTCCGCTCTGGGTTGGCACAATGGGCACTGTGCGATTTGCTGCCAACTGATGTGGAAGGTGATGTGAACAGATTCACTCATCTGCTAAGAGAGAGCTATGAGCTGTCTTGCGCGGTAACTTTTCCGGGAAGGCGTGAACAGCCCAAATGGTGGACCAGGGAGCTTCAGGTTCAAAGGTCGACGGTAAGACGGCTGTTTAACAGGACCAAGTTCACGGGAGCACCGAGTGATTGGAGCACCCATAAGGTACATTAAGGCGGATCTTAAAAGGGCAAAGCGGCTCTCATGGAGGCAGTTCTGTGAGTCCATTGATAATGTCAACGAGTTGTCTAGAATCCGACGGATTTTATCCAAGGATCCTAGGACCCTGCGGTATGTCCATAAGAATGACGGCTCATGGGCTGAGTCTAGCTCTGAGACCCTAACCTTACTCATGGAGGCGCACTTTCCTGGGTGTACGGAAGACGGAGGTATGAACGATGGTCAATGGGACGGAATGTCTGTGATATCGAGTCATGCGTCCGCCTGCGTCGAGGAAATAGTCACAAGGAAGAATCTTGAGTGGGCTGTCAATACCTTCGACCCATATAAATCACCGGGTCCAGACGGTATTTTTCCGGCCATGCTGTGCAATATCCCGGACGACGCATTATTTCTGCTGGTGAATATATTTAGGAAATGCCTCAGTGGGAGGTATCTGCCTAGGGGTGGAGAGAGGTCAGGGTACTTTTTATACCCAAGGCTGGTAGGGCAGGCCACTCGAAGCCGGGAGGTATCAGGCCTATTAGTCTGTCTTTATTTTTATTGAAGACACTCGAGAGGCTGATAGACCTCTATTTTAGGAGTAATATTGATACCCACCTCATTAGCAACGCTCTACATGCCTACCTTAAGGGTAAATCTGTTGAGAGTGCGCTACATGAGGTGGTGGGTTGCATTGAGCACGGCTTGAAGCATAAGGAATATACTCTCGCCGCGTTTCTGAACATAGAATGAGCCTTCAATAACATTAGGATTTAGGCGATCAAGGATTCCTTGGTGGAGCTGGGGGTTCAGGCCTTTCTGTTGGAGTGGATAGTCTATAAACTCAAGCCTAGGGGATCATAGTGTAAGGAGAAAGGTTACCAGGGGGACACCACAGGGGGGCCCTATCTCCTCAACTGTGGTTGCTTGCGGTCAACGGTATTCTCAGATCATTTGATTCCAAGGGTATGAAAGCCGTCGCTTATGCGGATGACATTGTTCTACTGGTCAGGGGAAAGTTTCTGTCCACGATCGGTGAAATTATGCAGGTGATGTTGGGCGAACTCTCGGCTTGGACGAAGGATAGAGGGCTGGGGGTAAAGCCGGCGAAGACTGAGCTGGTTGTATTTGCGTCCAGGTAACTCTATCTGACTGTGCTAAGTACTTGGATAACTTCCTCAACTGTAAACTGTCTTAGAGAAGAAACAATCAGGAGAGGATGAAAAGAGGACTCAATGCCTAATACACTTGCAGAAACTCCATCGGTAAGAATGAGGACAAAGACCAGATATGGTAAACTGGATTTACACATCGGTGGTTACGCCTATTCTTACTTATGGATGCACTGTTTGGTGGGATGCGTTGAGAGTGGACAGATATAGGAAGATGCTCAACAAGGCCCAGAGGAGTGCATCACTGGTGCAAGGAGACGGACATCCTACTTCATCTGTCCCCCATTGACCATTATGTGAAGAGTGTGGCTGCTAGGAACTTACTTAGACTCTACAAGTCTATGTTGATTAGACCTAGTCAGGATGACCACACAAGGATTTATTACAAAGTGGGTCTGCTTGATCGGGAAAGTATTCCGGGGGAATCTCGGATCATAGACGTATAGCCTTGGACTTCGGGGTAACACCACCAGTAGAGTTCCCGTATAGGGAAGTTTGGCGTGGATCCAACGGACTGTTTGCGGGTTGGGGAGTATATACGGACGTACGGGTCCAAGATGAAAATGTCATTTAGACTCCCGGATGAGTGCAGTGTCTTCCAGGCTGAGATCCTAGCGATCTGGAGGGCGACGGAAGTGATACTGGGTCACATCGTTGGGGGATCTGTGGTGACAATCTACGTCGATAGTCAGGCTGCTTTAAGAGCATTGTCAAATTATACGGTGCGATCGTGCCTGGTTGCACGGTGTAGAAATGCTCTGAGAGAGCTCATGTTGGCATTCACAATAAGGCTGTGTTGGGTACCAGGACACTGCAAGGTGGATGGCAACGAGGTGGCATACGAACTCGCAATAGGTGGTTCGAATCTAGACTTAGAGGTAAGGGACAGAGGGGTAAAATCCACTTATGTCACTACTATGGGGTGATACGGGAAAGATTCCGTGATGCCGTTAACCGGTCCTGGAAGGATAGAACGGATTGCATGGTATCGAGGGCCTTATGGCCCGGATTGGACGCAGGTGCAACCAGGGTTCTATTAGGACTGGATAGGAGTAGTCTCAGGACACTTATAGGGTTCCTGACGGGGCATTGTTCTGTTAGGGCTTTCATGGGTAAATAGGACATTGCGATACCGGACTTCTGCAGATTGTGCGGGGATGCCGAGGAGCTAGAGACGGTTGAGCATGTACTGTGTCACTGTCCTAGGATGCACGGCCCCAGGTAGAAATGGCTAGATTTCACGATGAACTGGGATGTATCGCTGTATGTAATCCAACCGATCTACTGGGGTTTGTCAGGGAAATAGGACGGCTGTTTGTTGGGGGGCCATAGGGGGAATTGGTACTACGTATTTACTAATAGGTACCAAACCTTAGGTCTATTTTCTACCCTTCTTCTTTACTTCTCTTTTTCTCTTATTCCTCTTTTCTCCTTTACTGAAGGGATTCACAATGGACCTCATTGGTCTCCGAGTGGATATGCGGCCTTGGGCGCATAACCCTTCTAAACCTTACCTTACCTATGCACCGATTGCAATGAAATAAAGCTCATTTCATTCAAAATCTGTTAACTTTTAGTGTTCGTACTATATGTCAAAGGAATAATTTGTCTATTTTTCATATCTCTAAACCTTCACATTATGATATAGCCCACCACTCTGAATTGCTAATTGATTTTTGGCTTGTTAGCAATAGTTCTATGGTTTGTTCCTCTAGTCAGTTTCAATACCCGTTAATTTCTCATCACGCCAGATTGTTTGCTTCCTTTAATATGAATATTATCAAAAATATAGAGTTTATAGAATACCGAAATTTTAATGCGTTGAGTTTAGACGATGTTTATCTTTCGATGTCGACTTTCGATTTTTCTCGCTTTTATATGGGTGATGTTGATGATAAGTGCCTGTGCTTATCTTCTTTTTTGATTCAATTCTTACCTTGGTTCCTGTAGTTAGAAGAAATTTCTCTATTGAGAAGTCTATGTGGGTGAATTCCCGCGAAATTTTATATGCGAAATCGCCTATTCACCTTGCTTATCGTTCTTATCGTTGTCATCGTTCAGTGACTAATTGGAAAATATTTTGTAAATACAGAAATAGAGCGAAAACTGTTATTATAAATGCAAAAAGGAGATATTTTTTTAAAATTTTTCATAATAAATATACTATATCTGTAAAGTCTTAAGATCCAGTGGTTGCCTGGATAATCAATCCAAAGTCTATGATGGCGATGTTGATACTTTGAATGCATTCTTTACTGACAATGCTGATAATGTAAATTTCCAATTATTTTAGTTTTGACACCATTGACTATCCCAACTCTTTTTCTTTTCACGGTGTTTCGGAACCGGAAGTTGCAGATGCGTTACTTAAAGTTAAATCGAATTATGTTGGTGTTGATAATATTACAATTCGTTTGATTAAGATGTTCTATCCTTTGGTATCAAACATGATTCTGGATCTTTTTAATGCTATCTCCCTTACCGAAATCTAAGGTAATTAATGAATCAGGTGATTTAAGGCCCATATTTATACTTTCAGCATTATCGAAAATTTTGGAACATATCATGAGAGACCAAATGCTGGATCTTACATCACTTCGTTTGTCAAAGGACAATTTGAATTTCGTAGCGGTTATTCGCTTAACTCCTTAGCTCTTAGCCCTTATAAGTCCAAGGGTATCATGTTTGGGCATAGGCATCATTTTTTTTCTAGTTTGGATGTTATTCTAGACAATGTGCGTATACAGTTAGTCGATAATATTAAATGTCTTGGTGTGCTTTTAGATAACCAACTTTCCTTTGACCCCCATATTAATCTCCTTAATGGTAAAATCTTTGGTATTCTTTGTAAAATGTATTAATCTTATTTGTATTTCCCAATACGCATTAGGTATAATATGGCTCATGCAATGTTGATGTCATCTGTGTTATATGGTCTCGAAGTTAACTCCGGTACATGCTTCACTCGCTTAAGCAGAGTTAAGCGTACAGTTAATAGTATTGTAAGATTTGTCCACAACATTAAGCGTCGTGAGCATAAATCTATTTCGGTCCAAAGTTTTCTTGGGTGTACCTTTGAAAATTTTGTGAAATATCGATTGGGAATTTTATTCCATGGAGTAATTCGACACGGCAGACCCATTGACCTTTATAGATCTTTTGTATTTACAAGATCTGTTAGAAATCCCCAGATTAGCATTCATAGAATTTCCTCATCTTTTTTTTATTTTTTAATAGGTCTTTTATAGTAAGGATTGCAAGGGTTTGGAATTTTTTACCATATTTCGTTTAAAATTGCTAATTCTTCGCTAATTCCACTTTTTAATGATTTTGTTTATCTTAACTAAATACATTTAACAATTTCGGAAATTGTATTTCAATTTTAGCTTATGTGGTTACTGTCTGGACCTTTTTAAGGATTTTTTTTTTTTTTTTTCTATTTGTTATTTTTTTGTTGCGGCTGGGGAGCCATTAACCATCAACTATGAAATGTTATTTTTTAATTATAATTTCATTTCTTATTATTATTATTATTATTACTGCTATTGTTATTATTATTATTACATATATATAATTTGTTGTAAAATTTCTCAGGATATATGAACATGTTATATTGTTATTTTGGACGCTAAGGCTTGATATTGCATAACACAGTACAACACATGATTTGCCAACTCAATTCTGTGAACTGTATGTGAAATTAGACCCAAAAAGAAGAATTTCTGCATCATTCGTTTTGTCTTCTTACCTGCGATTTGAAGTTAGTATCGATTTGAAGTTAGTACTATCGTATAGGGGAATTTATCACGTTTTAGGCCCTGTTGTTTGACATAGCTCGACAACCCCTAGCCCAATTTAGTTGAAATAAATTTTAAAAAATTAAGAATTACAATTCCCTTAATCTGTTCATATATTGTTTTCCTATACAAGTAACACTTTCGAAGTTAAAAATGAATGTATGAAGGGAAAAAATTATTTTTTGCCTAAAAATTAAAATTTTTTTTTTTAAAAATACATAAAAAATGCAAAATGGAAAAAAGTTTCAAGTCTAGTTATTTTTTCGCAAAGTCACATAACCTATGAGCAAAATGAGACAAAGATCATAAAAATCGATGCACGCGTTTCGCTTTTATTCGCAATTGAGTAAAGGTATGAATTTCAAAAATCAGTTATAGCCACCACCCTTAAAATAAAAATATAAATTAAAAAATTATCATGCAAAAAAAAACTTTATTTATAAAAACTTAATGAAAATAAAATAATATGCAATTAATACGCAATTATAATATGCATAAAAACAAAATTTAGAACATTTTTTCAATTATTGGCAATATCCATCCTTGTAGAAGTTGACGCTTGTGGTTCTGATGATCTTGTTTTCTTCGTAGGTTGTTCATATTCATGGTCTGAGTCTGTATCGTCATCCGAGATACACATACTATTCAAGGGCGTGTTTCTTTCACTGTGTCGTTGTCGGTATGATGTTGCGCTGACATTTTGCTGTGTGAGTTTTCTTCTCTTCAAAAATGATGTCAGCCATTCGGAGTCGTGTTGTGATAGTCCCACCTTGGCCACAATGTAATCCATTTCGATTTGTGGTAGCGGTTGTGGTGCACTATTTTCAATATCGGGTATCCAATCAGCATCATCCAAATCGGTCGGATTGGTGAAAACGGTTTCGGCTAGCAGGGACACAGTATCCGCACTCGGAGGTTTAGGTGCATCGGTATCAGCAGGGCGTTGCACTGGAAGTGTGGCAGTAAATGCAGCAGTGTATACTTTTGTTTTCAATTGTTGTCTGTTTAATCCAGGACGAAAATTTATGCATGCATAGCACCTGGATTCATCATGTCCAGTTGTGTCTTCCACCCAAATTACTGGCTTCATAAAAGATAACTTTCTACTTTTTCCGTGAATCCATTTTAGAAGGGTAGTATAACAACTGTTGCACACTGTGTTCGGCGTAAAATTTGCACCACTTAAATCTGCTTCATCGAAATAATTACAATACGCGGTTTTGAATTGCTCAGTAAACAAATTTTTTCGATCTTTTTTCTGTATTTTTCGGACGATATGACCACAAACGTAACAATATTCATCCAAATATGGGCACTTGTTATTTTTTCATATTGATATATTTTATGTTTTGTTGTTATTCACTTTTAAAAAACTGGAGAAAAATCACTTTTACTGTTCGCGTTCGTCGGCACTGGCTGAATGCCAAAAATCGATCAATGCACACCTATAAATACTACGTATTTTTGAATATTTTACTGCCAGGTACTTATAAATGGGCGCATATTTTAAGGGCGGCTGGCTACATACCTGATTCAGCACTTGTACGTTTCAAACTATGCAAAACTTTCCAAATAATGACCACCCTTAAATGTGGGTGCAATTTCTGTAAAAAAATCATATAGGTAGCCACCGGAAAAACCCGAATAATAAATAGGTCCACTTTCCGTTTAATTGTCCACGTACATTTATTACCGCAATCATAAAAATCAAATAACCTTTTGTATATTCCTTTTTTTTTAATTCTCAGAATCATGAAAAAGGTGTCAATGTTTTCTCCAAATAATAACGAAACGCGTGCATCGATTTTTATGATCTTTGTCTCATTTTGCTCATAGGTTATGTGACTTTGCGAAAAAATAACTAGACTTGAAACTTTTTTCCATTTTGCATTTTTTATGTATTTTTAAAAAAAAATTTTAAATTTTTAGGCAAAAAATAATTTTTTCCCTTCATACATTCATTTTTAACTTCGAAAGTGTTACTTGTATAGGAAAACAATATATGAACAGATTAAGGGAATTGTAATTCTTAATTTTTTAAAATTTATTTCAACTAAATTGGGCTAGTGGTTGTCGAGCTATGTCAAACAACAGGGCCTAAAACGTGATAAATTCCCCTATACGATAGTACTAACTTCAAATCACAGGTAAGAAGACAAAACGAATGATGCAGAAATTCTTCTTTTTGGGTCTAATTTCACATACAGTTCACAGAATTGAGTTGGCAATCAATTAACTGAAAAATGTTGTACTGTGTAAATAAATGGAATAAATAAATGAAATAAATGTTTTTAGACAAAAACTGTGATTTTTCTCGCATTTTTATTTTTTATGAATTTTTAAAGAATTTTTTTTTTCAAAAATTTAACGATATCTCTAAAACTACTGGGCAAATTTAAAAACAATTCGAATTTTTTAACTGAATATGGTGAATCGTTTTCAAGTTATTCCAATATATGTAGTGAAAGTGCCTTAATTTTGGACATAAAAATGAAAGTTAGATTTGAAATCAGC
Organism: Pollenia amentaria; assembly: GCA_943735925.1. Lineage (NCBI taxonomy): Eukaryota > Metazoa > Arthropoda > Insecta > Diptera > Polleniidae > Pollenia > Pollenia amentaria. The sequence continues at coordinate 218,614,031 of OX031006.1, read as the reverse complement.
GACCTCAAATTAGTTCCAGGCCGCACAAAAAAGTTCAATTTTGTTCCCTTGTGTAATCATTTTATTTCAATTAGTTGAACTTGACTCAGTTTTAATTTACATTTTACTAAAATTCCTCCAAACATATTTTTTTAATAACAGATCTTAAAAAACAATTTATAAACAGTTTCAAAGTTTGAGTGTTTCAGCAGTTTGATTAAAGTTGTGACATGTATTTTTCAATGAATACTTCACCTTTAAAACGCGTTCTTTTTTATCTTTTCAAAAACGATTTTTGCTCAACGAAAAACAAGCTGTTAAATAAATCTAGTATTACTTACAGACAAGCAAAAAGTAAGACCCCCTAAAAATTAGGGGGGTTTTATATATATATATATATCCACCAAATTTTCCCCCTAAGAAGTTGTACCCCATAAATTTGCCCCTAAATGAGATAAAACCCCCAAAATCTGGGAGGAAACCCATTAACCTGGACACTCTGACTACGTGTGAAGTTTTGCAGCTTTACTTCTGCGTTCATGTATAACATGCACTAATTAAATTAGAAAAATGACATTGTACTCACATTATTGATTTCATTCAACTGAGACTTGATTGAAGATTTGCTTTGTGCGAAATATTTAGCAGTTTTTTTTATTTTATTATTTCAACAACTTTTTAAATGATACTTTTTAAGAGTTATGCTTTCCATCAGCTACCCCGGCAGCTTTAGGTATTTCTACGCCCATTAATGGTTCTGCGGGTAACTTCCAATACTCAACAACATATGGTAATCGTTCACTAGGATCAGTGCTCCAATGATGTATGCGGCACTTAACGCAAGCCTTTTCTAAATTATTAACAGTCACCGTACAATAGAATTGTTTATTTTCCTTATTTAAATCAGGACCTTCAATAGGTTCCTTAGGAATGGTAATACATTCTTCTTTGCAAATATATCCAGCCTTGCGAAGAGAAGCTTTAATGTGCCAGGGTTCAATAACCCAAGGATGATCTTTATTCATAACTACAGCCAAGTTTAAGCGTTCCAACATGTTAACGGTCTAAGAAGAGTAATTGAAAGAATGTTTAAATTACTTTATACAAATCATTGCCACTTACTCTCTGTGCAAATGGTGAACTATGCTCTAGATCAACTTTTTCATTTTCCTTCTTTGCATACTTGGCCAAATTTTCTTCTGTTTTATAAACAGCTAATCCAGGCAAAAGCAATTTGTTGTAGGCAAAGTTTGATTTTAAAGAAATAACTTCTCCCTTGCCGCCAACTCCTTCAACGAAGGTCTTTAACACAACCTCGATATTGTCGTGTTTGGTGGTATTTGTATCTTCAACCAATTCATAAATGTGATGTCTTCCACGCAGTTTCTTGGGTTTCTGATTGGTTTTATGAAGTGGCGGATCATACTTACGTTTCAATATAAAAGTAGTCTATAAGGAAGTAAAAAAGAATAGAGCATATGTATATAAACCGCTTTGTGACAGGATTAACTCAATAATTTAACTTACTCTCACATGTTGGTGAAATGTTGCACATGTTTTAAATAGATTTTTTTGTTGTACACATAAATTTTTAAACATTTTAATTAATATTTATTGCAATATGTTTTATTATTTTATATTTGGTTTAATTACAAATTTCGGCTAAAGGAATTGGTTTTGCAAAGAGAACTAGCCTGACAGCTGTTGACATTTGTTATGCAATAAACATGCGCCAAGATAGCGTCGATAGTTATTCACGAAATCGCAAAATTGAATTGGTGCTTTTGGGGTTTGAATTGAAAATGGGAATTTAATGCTTTTGGGAATTAAAATGATAATTGGAGATCTGATTTTAGGAATTTAAAAAATTAAGGAGTTCGAATTAAAATGAGAATTTGTAATTTTAAGCAAATAATTACACAAAAATGAAATAAAATAAGTAATAAACAATAATAAAAATATATTATATACAAGGCGAATTCATTACAGGTGATCCTAAAAGCCCTGCTGGTAACTTTTTTCTTTAGCTTTATAATTGTTGGATGTCAAAATTTTGTTTATTATCTTTGTTTCTGTTTTGATTTGTTTCGGTTTTTGACATTGTACAATGATTTTACAAAAACAAATTTCTTGTGATTTTTGTGCGAGTTGTACTTGTTGTACTACCGAGATTACCTGGAATGAATTCGCCTTGATTATATATTAATATACAAAAAAAATATTAAAATAATTAAAAGAAATGCATTTATAATGAAAATAAATGTAGGTATTAGAAATTAAAAGAAATGTATTGATAATTACGAAAACATTTTTAATTATTATAAAAAAAGACTTTTGCTATCATTATATTAAAACCGAATTTGGTCTATTTTTTTTCGGGCTTTAGAGGTAACGTCCAGGAAAAAACTTAATAGATTATGAAAGCAGACGTTCCATAGAATATAAAAAGTTTGCCGTGCAAAAAATCTAAAGAGCAGTTTTCCAGAAATCTGATTTCATCCAAATTGTTCAGTAAAATCTGGGATTAATTTTTTTGGGGGTTTAGAGGTAACGTAAAGGAAAAAACTTAATATATTATGATAGTAGACGTTCCATAGAATATAAAAAAGCTTCCTGTGCAAAAATCTAAAGAGCTGTTTTCCAGAATTCTGGTTTCATCAAAATTGGCCAGTAAAATCTGGGATTCTGTTTTATTACTTCAGCTAAAAATATATGCAGTAGCCCAATTAAGTCTACACACAATATGGTATCATATCTTAATAATTAATTTATTTACATTTTTTAATAAACACAAATAATTCTTTTTTTATTACCATTAAAGTTGAATTATGCACGGAATGATATACAATTTTGTACGAATTCGTTTTATACGACTGCAAATCGTACTGTTAAATTTCGTGAAGATCGGTCCATAATTGACCATAGGCCCCATATAAATCCCATTCGCGGAAAACCGTTTAGTACGACTAAAACCGTAACAAATAAGGCTACCATACTAAGATTTGGTACGTTACAGTTTATAGGACCAGAAATCACACTGTAAAATATTTTGAAGATCGGTCCATAATTAACACTAGGTCTCATATATATACCCTTCTCCTGGAAAACAGCTTAGTACGCCTAAAACCGTAATCAATACTGCTATCATAATTAAATTCGGTACGGTACAGTTTTGTTGGACTAGAAATCACACTGCTAAATTTCGTGAAGATCGGTCCATAATTAACCCTAGATTCCATATAATCCCTACTCCCGGAAAATATTTTGGTTCGCCTAAAACCGTAATAAAAATGTTATCACACTAAAATTTGGTACGTCACAGTTTTATAGGACCAGAAATCAGACTGTAAAATTTTTTTGAAGATCGGTCCATAATTTACACTAGGCCTCATATAAACCGTACTCCCGGAAAACAGTTTCGTAAGCCTAACCCCGTAATAAATAATGCTATCATTATTAAACTCGGTACGGTATAGTTTTTTAGGACTACAAATCACACTGCTAAATTTCGTGAAGATCGGTCCATAATTAACCCTAGACCCCATATAAACCCTACTGCCGGAAAACAGTTTAGTACACCTAAAACCGTAATCAATAACGCTATCATACTAAAATTAGGTGAGTCACAGTTTTATAGGATGAAAAATCACTGCCAAATTTTGTGAAGATCAGTCCATAATTTACCCTAGGCCCCATATAAACCCTACTCTCGGAAAACAGTTTATTGCGCCTAAAACCAAATAAAGCCCAGTTTGGGAAAATAATTAAATTCGCATAAAACCATATCACATATAGATATTGCGGTAAAATTTTCTCCAACTTAGATTCGTACGGCCAGAAAAAATATCATGCAATTTTGTGAAATTCAGTTAACGATAAAACTAATTACCCTGCTGTATTGAAATTTATTCTAATTGGGAGGATTGGTCCATTATTTACCATAGATTCAATACAAATTACCCTCCTAAAATTCATTTTAGTTCGGCTAAAACTGTTACGAATCATGATATTTTACTCAAGCCAGTTCAACGTTCTAACACGAAACGCATAAAACTGTCTTATTGTCGGTCAATAATTTAATATAGGTCTAAACCGCAACCAATTTTAATGCTGAGGTTCGTTTCTGTGAAGCTTAGTTAATAATATACATATATATATGTATTTATCATACAGAGCCAATTCCTGTCGAAGGAGGGTATCAAAGATTCGGCACAGCCGAATATGGCACTCTAACTTGTTTACACTCACTTCGCTTTAGTTGCAATTTGACGCTCTGAGACTTTTTTAAACTCGTCTAATTTTGCAACTTTTTCCAACTTTGTGTTAGAAGTTGTTAGAGAGTAAATTCAATGATAAATCATACAAATAAATTTTTGAATTTACAAATCCTGATCATTTTTGCGTAGTGGGAAGCTTAAAAAATGCTTTAATTTATATAAATTGGCAGCGCATGTATGAACTCTACCGCACTGCAATGCATGTGCAGAAATTCTTTTTTACTCTTCCATGTAATTTCAGTGCTGGCTTTTGTTGCTCCAAAAGACCTAACACCATTAATAATTTGACTATTATTTTGCATTTCATGAATTATCTACAATTAAAGAAATGAATACATACATAAACTTAAAAAATACATATTCAGTAGTTTTATTTAAAAAATACAAATATTTTATAATAAATATACATACTAACTTATTAGTTTTGCGCCTTTTTTACTTTAAAAAATATTAGCAGCAACTACAAGTTTGTGGTTGCCAATATGTTAACAATATGGCAACAGAAATAAAAAGTTGTTAGTTGGCAGTCGCAATACGTAACATAAATTTGGCAACTGTCCAAATTGTGAAGTACCAGTTTTTATTACAATTGTATAATTTATTAAGATTTTAGGCGTACTAAACTGTTTTCCGTGAGTAGGGTTTATATGGGGCCTAGGGTAAATTATGGACCGATCTTCATGAAATTTAGCAGTGATTTATAGTCTTATAAAACTGCTACATACTAAAATTTATTATGATGGCATTATTACGGTTTAGGCTTACTATTTATCTTTTCATTTTGCTTCTTAACGAAATTATTAAATTCCGTAAATTGTATTGTATTAAATAAAAATATTACAATTCTTCGTCCGGACACGATCTTTGCAAAATATAAATACGTTTGCTTATGCATAAAATATACAGGTTAATTTGGCCGAAGTTTATATTGAAATTTGATTTATTTAACACATTTGAAAAATAAAATGGTTTCCTACATAGTATAAGTATCAGGTATGTTCATTAGGAAGGGTTATCATCATTTACCCATGAAATGTCAAATTAATTTATTTGATTTTTGACGCTTGTTTTTATTTAATTCCTTATTTTCTTTTGTTGGACGCTATATGGGTTTTAAAATTGAGAACAAAATTTCTAACGACTATACCATGGTGAAATTACTAATTAGTAATTTCACCATGGACTATACCTTGTACTTACTCTACCATGGGTTTCTAATCTTTTTTTTTCAATTTGAAAAAACCACTAGAATCCTGGAATTCGATTTTTTTAAAATTCCAGTCCGTATATTTGCAAACCATTATTAAAAACGCGCTATGGAATTACATACTAAGATATAAGTTTATTAATTATAAAAAAAAATATTTTTGAAAAATTTTATAACTTTTAGTTGAGTCCCTTAAGTTCAACTTCAAAAACTAATGTGCTGTTTGGTGGAATGGCTGGTGGAGATCCACGCGATCCATAGGCCATATGGGGTGGACAAGTTATGCGGCGTTTTCCACCTACTTTCATTCCTACAACACCTACATCCCAACCCTTAATAACTTCACCGCGTCCCAAATTGAATTTGAAACCAGCTCCCGATTTTAAACTATCGAACACTTTGTTGTTTGATAGTAAACGACCTTCGTAGAAAACTTGTGTTCGTTTGCCGGGCTTCGCCTCAGGACCGCTACCAATGCGTAAATCAACGACTTTAACACCTCCAGATAAGGCACGCTCACCTCCAGTTTTTTGTTGCTTTTCTTGTTGGGGCTTTTGTTGCTGCTGCCTTTCTTTTTTTAATTCCTTTTTGGATTTCTTTTCGACTTGTTTGGCTACACCATTTTGTTTTTCTGGTTTTTCTAATTTAGCTTGTTTAGCTTTAGGTTGTTGAACCTCTTCGTCTTCAGAGTCATCTTCCTCTTCCTCATCTTCATCTTCATCATCATCATTTTCATCTTCTTCACCTTCAGCTTCATCATCGTCGTCATCATCGTCGTCGTCAGAGTCGCTGTCATCTTCTTCATCTGCGACCTCTTCATCAGCAGCACCCTTTGCGGCCTTAGCAGCTGGCTTGCCCTTTTCCACATTCTTATTTTTAGCCTTTTTGGCATTCAATGCATTGCGTAAATCGACCTCCTCAGTATCGGATCCATCTTCAACATCTTCCTCTTCGTCACCATTCATGAAGTCATCGGCCAAATCTTCTATAACATAGCCGGATAAAGCTACATTGCCGCTACCTTTATATTAAATAAACACAAACAAAAATTAATAATTATTCAACAATTCCTGGAAACACTTTTCAACTTACCAATGCTTTGGAAACATATTTCATTTCCCTCGCTGAAATTTAAATCCAACATAACTTGTTCGCAAACATCTTTGCGCAAAGTGCAGATCAAAAACCGTTGGTTTTCACTGCTAATAAATATCTGTATTGGACCACCCTGGGAAGATGCAGAGTCCAAAGCTGCTTGGGATATATGGAAAGACTTCTCCGTTTTTTGTGAATATTTACGGTTAGGTTTTAAATTGAGACCTAAATAAACATTTACGAACCATTAATTTCCATCTTGTGAAATTTAATCGTGTGCTTAACACGTGCTGGGTTGGTTTAATTATCTTTTTAACAAATAAATTATTACTCACCCCAAAACATTTTATTTTTATATACACGGCAATTAATATACTTTAAGTTAAATAAATTCACTTTTTTAATTTATTTTTTTCTATCAAGTGAAAATACCGGCAAGCTTACTAAGTAATTTCACAGCTTTTGAACAGAAGTAAAGAGCAGCAAATATGTACAAAAGAATACAGAAAACGCGTGTTTGACGGCCTGGCAAAGATGGTTAACTTATAATTTTGACAGCCCGCTAAAAAGTGTGTGAAAAATATATAAAAGCAGACAGTGTTGTGTTTTAAAGTACTAAATAGGTTAAAAGCGTTTTTTAGGCCTTAAATCAAAACTGTAATGGCCGTTTTCTTAGTAGGCGATTATCTATTTTCCCAACGAAAATTTGCAGATAAAAGAAATCTGGTTTTTTCAATGCCTCATATCTATTCTTTAGCAAAGCTAACTTCATCCAAATATTAATTTGGCGAACAGAAAATTTGTTACATTTGGAAAACACCAGATTTATGTCAACAAGGTGTCACTTGAAGACATGGCTCCCAACTTTCACATATTTTTTGAGTTTTAAGCTGCGTACAGACGGTAGCAGATCTATGAACGTTGTCAGTAAAATATGCTAAAAAAAATATCTTACAACCGTGTGAACTTGCAATTTTTGTTTGAGAACGTTGTCAGAGCATTGTCAGTTCTTTGTAAGACATCAATTTTGTTAGATATTTGACAATCGTGTGAATACTCTGCGTTGCCATTGGCTTATCACTGTCAGACGTTGGAAGCTTATTTTTTATTGTCAGATGTGCAAAGTTTATGCATCTGACAATGGCATTAGAGTACATAGACCCGTTTCAGACAAGCAAAGTTTACTTTGTCCCCTTTCAGACAGGCAAAGTTTACTTTGACAAAGTCTGTTGAATTCTCTTTTAAACTTTGTTTGGTGCTCAAACACACAAAGTTTAATTTGACAAATTTTTGTTTTCTCTTGTTTGAATATAATATATAAACAGCGTTGCCAGAATGATGATTTTATCATATTTTGGATTATTTTTTTTTAACAAAAATATGATTAAAGATTTTTATCTCAAATGATGATTTTTTATTTTTAGAAATTCTGATTTTTACTTTAATTTTGCTTATAGAAAATACACGATTATTTAAACAGTCAATTTTTAAAACAATGAAGTTTTGCATCAGCTTGATATGTGTTGGTGCTGCACACTTTTGTACCCAGTATCTAGAATACACAAAATTGCATCATTATTTCTGGACATAAAAAAATTAAAAAAAGGCATATTATAACCTATTTCCAATGTGCGAAAGAATTCCTTCTTTCGAACAACTACATTTAAAACAAAAACAAATTCTAAAAACTTTGTTTTTGTTTTAAAGGTATTTTTAAAGGTACGTTCAGACTGATGAAATATTTGAAAGCAAACATCAAATATTTCATTAACGTAGTCTGAACACAAAATATTTTTGAGTATCAAATAAAATAACAGCTGATTTTGAGCAAATAAAAGTATTTGCCGGCAAACAAATATTTGTCCAATGTTCACATAGTGTGAACACAAAAAATCAAATATTTTAGTAATTTTTGAGAAAACATTTATTTGATATTACAAAAAAATTGTAAGAGCAAACAACGACAAATAATTTTAGCCATGTTCCGGATAGAAGCAATTTTTCCTGTAAGTTTCCGGATTCTTTACAATTTTAAAGATTTTTTATAATTATTAGACTTTGCTATCGTGCCGCTATTAGCAAATTTGATGCAAAACTTCATTGTTTTAAAAATTGACTGTTTCAATTAAAGTAAAAAATCAGAATTTCTAAAAATAAAAAATCATCATTTGAGATAAAAATCTTTAATCATATTTTTGTTAAAAAAAATAATCCAAAATATGATAAAATCATCATGCTGTTTATATATTATATTCAAACAAGAGAAAACAAAAATTTGTCAAATTAAACTTTGTGTGTCTGAGCACCAAACAAAGTTTAAAAGAGAATTCAACAGACTTTGTCAAAGTAAACTTTGCCTGTCTGAAAGGGGACATACTTTGCTGTACTCATAAATTCGTTTTGTTTTTCGTTCGTAGATTATACCTGAAGTTGGCTGCAACTTTATATTTATATACAGCGTTACCAGAATCTTTGGAATGAAAATTGTCATATTGCGAAAGAAATCATATTTTGAAGAGGAAATCTTAAATTTTTTTTCTTAATTTAAATTTTTTAAAACAAGAGCAAAATAGTAAGAATTATTAATTTTTTATAAAAACATACTTCTTATTATTTAAATTGAAATACATAATAACATAATCCGTCAGTATATGAAACTTTATAAAAATAAATTTTTTCTTTTCACTAATATTTTTTTTTATCAATATTCTAACTGCCTATTTCCGATGTGCCTATTTAGAATTTGATTTTGTTTTAAATGTAGTTGTTCGAAAGAAGGAATTCTTTCGCACATTGGAAATAGGTCATAATATGCCTTTTTTTAAAATTTTTTTATGTTCAGAAATAATGATGCAATTTTGTGTACTCTAGATACTGGGTACAAAAGTGTGCAGCACCAACACACATCAAGCTGATGCAAAACTTCATTGTTTTAAAAATTGACTGCTTAAATAATCGTGTATTTTGTATAACCAAAATTAAAGTAAAAATCCGAATTTCTAAAATTAAAAAATTATTATTTTAGAAAAATTTTTTTAATCATATATTTGTTTAAAAAAATAATCCAAAATAATCATCATTCTGGCAACGCTGTTTATATATTATATTCAAACAAGAGAAAACAAAAATTTGTCAAATTAAACTTTGTGTGTCTGAGCATCAAACAAAGTTTAAAAGAGAATTCAACAGACTTTATCAAAGTAAACTTTGCCTGTCTAAAAGGGGACCTTCGTACAGAAGTTGGTAGGATCTTGCAACGTGTTGACAACATACTGTCCAAGGCGAATTCATTTATCAGGTGGCGTTGAAAGCACAGCTGTGCTACATGCTTTTTCTTACATAGAGAGAGAAATGTCAAAAACTGCTTGTGTTTTTGACATATCGATCAATGAAAGCAACAAAAAAATACATTGCTGTGTTTTTGGTGTTGTCAGTTCACACGGATGTGAGATAATTGTAAGGCATGAACTGCCATATCTGTTTTAGACATGGTCAGAAAATGAAAACTGCGTGTATTTTTATAATTTGGAAAGCTGGAAAATTTGTTATTGAAGGGGAAAAGCAATAGGAAGAATTTTATTTTTTTATGTTGTTTTAAATAGGTTTCATTAAAATTAATATTTTGTTATTGAAGTTAGGACAAATGACTCTGACAATGATAACGTTGTCAGACGTACATATAAACTTCGCACATCTGACAATAAAAAATAAGCAACGTGTAAGCATACAGCCCCCCTCCCCCTTAACAAAAAACTTCGTCTGTCCGACAAGAAATTTCCATAGTGTAAATTTTGACTAATAATTTTTTAGGCAGATGAATTTATTGTCTGAAAATTTACTACCTGACCATACGTGCAATATGTTCAGCAATTATTGCCGTGGCAACTGTCAAACTCTAATTAAAAAAAAATAATATTTATGCCAACTTTTTTTATATATGAAGTTACTTTTGGCGGCATTTTTTTTTTGCCAGACCTTACATGATTGTAAGATCTGTAAGAAGCTTTATTGCCTCCTGAAAATAATGTTTTGTCGGCAATTGAGTGGGACATATAATCCCAGGACACATCTTATTTCTGAAGATTCTAGATTTTAAAAAAATGTGGCGCTTTTTACAATCACATCTTCACGAAAAAAACAACTTAGATTTGTGAAAAATCACTCCTTATAGTACGGTAGTAAAAGGGTTAAATCATATCTTTTTTCGTTTGATAGCGAGCGTAAGTTGGTAAAAAAAAGACATTAATCATATTATCATTTTTTTTCTTTTTGGACATTCCTCTTTACACTTATTTCGGTTTTTTAAATTATGTTTTACTCTTATTTCAAAGTGACATGAGCTTATTAAAATATAGAAAAATAAAAAAATTTAATTTAAAAAAATTCAAAACATATCAAAATTTTATGGAATAACGAAATTTTAAATATTTTAATACGAATAAGGAAATCAGAAAAAATCAACTCTGACTGCAAAAAAAGAAACATGGTGAAAATTTATCAAGTTTTTGGAAGTTTCTTTAAAAAAGCAATACAAAAAAGACATGTATTTTGAATCATCTTGAAAATTGGATGTTACAATATAGGTATATTAATTAATCCTGAAAAGATTTCATAATTGGCTGATTCTCGTACAGTAAACTTACGTCGTTTTTATCAAAATCAATTTCCGGGAATTTAAAATTTATTATTTATAAGATTCCTTACTTACGTAATAAATTCCCAATTTTTCTTTTTGATAAAAACACTGAACTTTATTGTTGAGTTAGTTTTTATGCGCATTTCACTGATTGCTTATTTTTATACTTTTATTATTTTTTTTTTTTTTTTGTTATATAAAATATTGTATTTTTTTTAACACTTTTCACAACATGGTATACAACTAGTAGGCCGACTCAAGAGAGCGTTCTCAATTTTTTAGTTCGCCACTTACACATATAGGTTCTGTGTGAATTCAACACACATAAAAACAGCAAAAACAAAACCACAATTTAAGATTATAATATATGCAATTTTTCACAATTTAACACTTTTTGTTTAATTTTATGACACAAACACATATGTAATTAATAATTTTTTCCAACACATGCAAAATATTTTTATTTCCACATAATACAAATTTTTAAATTTATATTTTACACTATTTTTTTCTGTTGTTAATCTTGTGGTATGAAAAAAATATTTGAAATCTTAAATTATTTAAATATTTTCCGATATTGCAGAATAAAAATTAAACAAACATTGTTTTTAAAAGTTTAAAAATGCAAACAACTTTAAATAAATTAAAAATTTTCCGAGTTAAGAAAATTTTATTTTAGAAAAATGTTTTTTGCCGCGGTTGATACGATTTTATGCAGCTATGTTTGGGGTGAAAATAGTTTAAAGCACCAATACCAAGGCTCACTTATCAGGTGGTGTTGAAAGCACAGATGTGCTACTATTTTTTCTTACTTACGCTGCATTTACACATGATAGTACTTCCATGTAATTTCTGTATGCGTTTTATCACCACAAATTTCACAAAAAAATAGTAAAATTTCATGAAAATGTTCATGAAAGTGAAATTTCATTTTCAAAATGTCGTCAAAGGGCAACTTCTATCAAAAATTTCTATTCTTCTTCTTTTATTGTTTTGCTTATTTCAATTTTCAGAGTTGCCGAGCCAATTATTCACGCCGAACATGAGGAATTCGTTCTAGAATACCACCTAAAAATAAAAAACATCAAATTTGGAAAAATCTCCCGACCATTTCCAGAGAAAAGTGTGTTCATCACAGACCAGATAATTGAAGTTAGCTATCAATTAGTACTAACAATGATAGATGGATTGTAGGCCAGGCTTTGACTGACACAAATGCTTCATCCAGCTGCATAATGTGCCTAGCCACATCAAGCAAATTAAATCAAGTCCCGGGAAAATCATTAGATAATACTAATGCATATAAATTTGCACTATCGCCGCTGTTTTAAATTTCATTAAAATCGGTTTGATAGTTTCTGAGAGGCAGAAATTGCACGCTATCTCCCCTCGTGGTCCTTTTTTTAAAATGCGTAGCTTATGTGTCCATATAAATATGGATCTATCTATGTTTTAAATTAATTAAATCGGGTTGATAACACAAGCAGTTCTTCCACGACTAATAACATTTTTACAACCAAAATTTTTGAAAAAGTTACCAAATGTGAAAAAATATAACCAAATTAGAAATGCCTTCTTTTAATTGAGAAAAACCTTCAAATTTATTTTAAGTTGCATTGTAAAACAAAGGTTATTTGCACTTAATAGGACAATATTAATTTCATATTAAGAAAACAAAACAACAAATGTAATTCTTGTACATATTAGAAAAATAAAGAGAAGCTTAAATTAAAAGTTTTTTTTCAAACGAGACCTTTTTCATAAAATATTTTTTATTTTATAAGAGTTAAGCCCATCAAAATTCCATACAAAATTTAGTATATTGAAAGTTATTTAATTGAATTTTTTGAATATGTCCTTTACAATAAGCGAAATGTGTACTTCAAAGTTATAAATAGCAAAAAAGGAAAAATTAAATTGTTTTCCGCTTTTAACTGTCAGTGACAGGTTTGTCAAATGTCGCGATTTTTGAATTGTTTCGGCTATGGAAATTTACGTTTGGCGATTCTTTTGGCGAAATTGGAAACTCTTGGCGATATGCGGAATGCATTTTTTGTGAGTGTTTTATAATTTACATAAATTTAAAATATTATAAAAATGGGTATAAATTGTTTCTCTTGTTTGTAAATTGTACTTTATATTTATAGTTGTTATTATTACTGTTTCAAAATTATTCTATTTAAAATATTTTGTGAATCATTGTATAGTATTATGACGAATATAAACAAATTCGTATTTCAGAACGTAAATTCAATGGGGAAAATGTATATGACTGACAGTCAAAGGTTTTTTTTATAAATTAAAAATATTGCCAAATCATTATCTAAAAAACATTAAATAAATATACATACCGACAGGTTATAAAAAGGAAAATTTCTAAAATTCACTACATTTTCTTACAGTAAATTCTAAAATTATAGATCATACATCAATTTATTTGGAAAGACCTTAAAAATTCCTATTTGTATAAAAATATATTAAAATATACTACTGAAAATAATGTAAATTTAGAATATTTTACTTATATTTAAGTTTATAGAAAGAACTTAAACTAACTTTGTGTACTTTTTCAGTCATCAATTCCGCGTAATATTATGCACTTCTACTTTAAGTACCACTAATCTCTTTAAGTCAGGAAAAACTACTCTCATTAAAAAAAACTAGTTGAAAATCTCCATCAATAAAACTTCATTTCATTTTAATTTTAAAACATGGCCGATTCTAATTTAAAATCATATTTGGCCATTTTTTTTCTTAGCAAAGATCTTAAAAAGATATTTAGTAGCTGTTTTGAAAGGGATTTTTTTGTTTTCAATAAAGTATTAAAAAACTTCCGTTCATTTGAAACAAATAATTAGCAAATCGTAGTGCAAAGAACAAATTATTCAAAGTCGTAGAAAATCTCCTTCGAATCGAAATACGCGATAATCCCCCCAAGTAAATAAAAACCTTAAAAATTTGAAAAACGTAAATTGCACGTGTATCAAGAAAAAAAAACATATTCATACGTATTTTATATTTTAGAATAAAAGTAACCAAAATTAAAAAAATATTCACATCTCCACATTGAGAAAAGAAATGACAAATTTTGGTTAGAAATAACAAAAAACAGCAGCTCTGAACACAAGTACACATTTATTAAAGAAGTAACCAATTTTGGTAAAGAGTAACCAAGACGGCAACGCTGAACAATAATCAAGTTTAAAGTAGGCAGAATTTAAATGAAAAGCAAAATGCTCTGTGGTATATGGATAAAAATTAATGGGAAGGCAGCATTTTTGCTGAATTCCCATTTCCCTACTACTCCCCATACAGCCCAAAAACTGAAATTAAAATAATGTTTTTTTCATACAACCTTATAATATTGAGCTAGCGATATGTTACAGAGGGTTAATGTATAAAAAGTAATATTTGTAGTTTCGGTATTTGCTCACAGGTATCTTTCCTGATAGATTTTTGCCCCAAACATAACAAAGCAACAGTTGTCCAGTAAATTGTGTCAATATTTGACATAACACTACTCACAAATTAAAGCTCTTTTTGTACCTATAAAGCTTTACTCTTTAAACACACAGAGATAATAAAAAATGACTTATAGGACATTAATTGAGTCACACGTAGATACATTTTTCTAGAGTACGGTTCACAACAATAAAATAAAAAAAAATAAATTAATAAAGCACAGTTAATAGTGTTTTATTTTATTAAAGGAATATTTTTATTTAAGTTTTATAAAAAGTGAAAATAATATGAGGAAATTTTTAAAAATTAAATAAAAATCATAACAAATGTTACGTGCAAAAAGTAAAAGTTTTAAACATCTAGAACCAGATTAGTATACAATTAAACATTTTTAAGAAAATATATTTTTAAATGTACCAAATAAATATGAAATTTAATATAGTAAATTCATAAATTATTCATATAAAATTTTTAAAAACACAATATTAATTTTTATGCTTAAATAAGGTACATAATAAATAATTACCTTAAAGAAAAGAAAAAAAAAACATATTAAATTCATTTAAAATTCCCAATGAATATGTGTGAAAAATCGATTTTGTCCTCTATTCCCTTTCCTATTCTTTTTTAACTTTCACTTTCACTTCCTCTTTTTACTTTGAATTTCTCTTATAAAAAGCTTTTTGTTACGCTATTGCTTTTTTGTTGTTTAGGTTCTCGTTTGTTTGTTTTGATTTTTTATACGCCGCTTTATTTGTGTTTTTGTTTAAAAATTTTATATCCCATTTTGTATACATTCATACTGTAACAAGTAAATAAATATGTAAAACATTTTCTATTTCTGATAATTTTAGTATTAAGCATAAGTTGTTGTTAAGTATTAGGCTGTATTTAAGATACAAATTCGGAAATGATAGTTACTTCGAATGTGGAAAATTACGCTTTAAATGGTAAGTGCAAACAATTCATTATTATTTTTTAATATTTTTTAACATATGTACCAGTGTTGCCAGGGGAAAAATAAACAAGTCTCTCTATTCTTTCAAAAAAGTTACGTTTTTCCGTCAAAATTTTTGAAAAACTTCTTGAATAAAATAGTAAATTCATGTGATTTCTAGAAAATAAATATTTTTTTCATTATTTCAAACAGAGGAAAAAAGGCCAACCTATCGGCGGAAAAATTGTCAAAAATATTCATTTAAAAAATAAAAATTTTAAAAATTTATCACTATGTTACCTGGTTCGGAAAATACGGCCTCAAAACATTTGTTGTTGTCGTATCGGAAATTTTTGTGGAACTTTTATAAAGACAAAAATTTAGAGTAATACTGTTTCAGAAATTACCTGTGGAAACTTGCGGATGCGACTTTTACATTAGTTTTTCTAACTGCACATCTTATTCCAATATTCCTACTTGTTTGTATGTACTTATAAATGATTTTGGTGCAATTTGCTTCCGAAACAACTTGGTATTAAATATATAATTGATGAATTGAAGAGACAGATGCATATATGTATGTATGTACAAACTTGTTGATTACCTAAACCAAGGTTTAGAACAACACATGATGGTAAATGCATCAATAACAGGAGTTGACAAAAACCATTTGCAAAATTCAGGAACCATTCTAAGAACTATGACTTGTGGTTATGCTGTTGATTCAGAAGCATTCAGAAAACTTACTAGTGGAACAACTCAGCTAGCTATATTTTAATTCATATACTTGATACAACATGCCTTCCAGCCTACCTAAAATCTTAATTCATGGTACTCAAAAAAAATTAAATATAAATTTGTCTATTGGAATGTTTTTAGAGAAAGCAATTGAGTCAAAAAATAAAGCCTTCAGAAATTATAGGGGTTTCACAGCAGAAAAATGTGTCACATATTAACCATAAGAGGTCTATTGAATACTTCACTCTATATTTCAGAAGCCGTTATATCAACGATATCGTCAAAGACATCTCATAACTACATTAATCACCTTTCTCAAGCCGTATAAGATATATTGTTAATATCTAGTACCCAAGAAGTTTCAGAATCCGAAACTGACTAAACGGATGACGTTGAAAAAAATATTAATTTCAATATTAAACTTGCCTAAATAAAATTAATTGTAAATTAGAAGTGCTAATTTGCGTTTATTTTACAACTTATATTGAAATAATACTGAATAGAATAAAACTGATACAGTTGTCGACAAAAAATTGGTATATCTGTATTAAAAAAAATTTTTCAGCGCAGTGATAATAACAAGACAACAAATTCATTTATTATATATAACGCAAATTTAAATTTTCTTAATTTTGTACCAATGGCTTATTCATTAATCAATTACTCTATGAAAAATATTACTTTGAAAAGTTGGCCAAAAATAACACAGTTATACATGTTACGTTTGGCCTTCACAAGTTACGAAAAATGGAACAAATGTAACTAAACGTCATCACTGATATAAGCATTGTATTTTCAATTAAAAACAAGTAAAAAAGTATAGTCGGTCCATCCCGACCATTTGATACTCTACACCACAGTATATACAGAAAAATTTTCGAGAGTGTACCAAATTTCCAAGAGTACAAAATTATGTTATGAGGCTAAGATTTATATAAGAGTTTCTTGTGCCGAATACATATTATCTAAATATCAACTTCTATATGAGTTTTGTTCGCCTTATATGGCCAACTCTGGACCTACCAGTACAATTTAATTTACAAATTATCGTTGCCAAATTTTATATCAATACCAACATTTGTAATGAAGGTTTGGTTCTTTAAGCTATTTTCGGGAGTGGTATTTGCATGGAAGCTATAGTCAAATATGGCCAATTTAAATAAGAAATTGTTTAGACAATTTATGTTGCAAAAATATTTTTGAACAAATTTTGATCTAAATACCAACATAATAAGATAGATTAAAGGCAAAACGACTATTTTGGAGAGAAGTTTGTATGGGGGCCAAATAAAAGTATAGACCGATTCTCACCATTTTTAGTAGGCTTCGTCGTATGTACCAAATTCCATCAAATTATCTTTAAAATTGCGACCTGTACTTTGCGCACAAGGTTACATGGACAGATAACCAGCCAGTTGTAAGGAAATCGTTATATCGACTAAGAAAGTGATACTAAGTCGATCGGCGTACATAAAGGTGGGTCTAAGACCAATATTTTTTTAGTGTTATATACATCAGCACAAACGCATAATACACTCTCTAAAAGGATTTGCATTTAGTGATAAATTTTATACTATTTGAGATATAGTTGGTCTAAAAACTTTACAGTATATTCAACCAAATTCACTGTTTATTTAAAACAAAAAGATTTCCATAGTTTATAAAGAAAAAAATTTATAGTGATTGACGCCTTATGAACAATTTGATTTCGATAAATATGAGCTTCAAAGGGCTTTAAAACACGAAGTTTATTGGAAAAAGAAGGTATTTATACTCAAAAACCCCTGGAGAATGAAATATTTAAAAATTAATTTCAATGAACTTAAGCCTAATTAAAAATATCTAAATTTGGATTAAAAACCATTAACAAATCAATAAAATAACCACAATACTTATTATTTTTTTTTTTTAATTTTTAGAATCGTATTTCATATAAATCACTTTAAGACGAAAACACCTCAAAAAAAGCGTTAAGAATTCTTATAGTACATATAAGTCTTATCCTCATATCATAATTTTGTTTTGATAGGTCCATAATTGTATAAGGGAACACTCTTAAAAATTTGTCTCTAAATAAATTCTAATTTGTTCTTTTTTGTAAGTTAATTTGATATCAGGTGTAATATCATTTAAATTGGGTAATTTTGCATCATCTCAAGTGCAGTTTTGAATTTTGCGGGATTAACACTGATAAATAGGAAAGATAAATATCGTATTTATGCTTGATATAATATTTAATATTAAACATACGCTAAGATGTCTGAGGAAATTTTTCTATATAATGTACAACCAAATAACGTAGGCATGTACAATAGAAAAAAGTGCGCCGTAGCACCTCTAATATAAAGTATTTTTGCAAGGCTGTTTCGAAATTTGTTTTTTGCCGAACGTAGGGGTTTCTTTTTTAAATTTTTCGTTATATCTAAGGCATTTACAGGCCGGATCTTAAAGTATGATATATCAAGGTTTTTGTATCGAGAAGACCAATGTTTTGCCCTTAGGGGCCATTGACCTGAAGTATCTCGTTCTAGTATTTATCTACCAGATCTCTGTTCGTACCACTCTAATATACCACCCTAATGCCAGAAAATTAAAGCACGCAAGAAACTATTAAACTTTTGCTAAGGAAGTAATTCGATAATACCAGCAAAACCATTTTAAAATTTTATTATTCAAAAATAATTTTAAAAAATTAAGATGAAATAAAATTTTGGAAATTTTAATCAGTTATATTTTGACGTGATTCAAGTTGTCTGTATTTTATGGCTGCTCTCTAGCTTAGAAAAAATATGAGTGGGTAATCGGTGACCGCCTTGGAAGATTTATGTACTACATGAACATAACGCTCGGTGTTTTGTGAATGGCATGGGTAAGCTGTAAAAATAATTAAGATTAGCAAAGAAGAGTATCAAATGAAGTTACTTTCCTTGGGCTAACCTGGTATTTGGATTATTTCGTTGGTACACTGAAATGTTTCCAGCTGGGGCTTGTTTTTGACGTCTGTGGCAAATCGTTAACATTTTCTTCAAATTCCTGCTCTTCACCGCTGTCTGGTACATATGCTTCGCTGTCGAAGGCGCCATATACCGAATACGATGATGCAACAGTTGACGACAATTGAACACAGTCACTTCTTATCGACATCGGATCAACCACATCATCTAAAGTCAACAATCTTGGGCCGCACTGATCGATGAAAAAATCTTCCACGTCGTCTGGGTATTTATCAGATTCGGTGCATTTGCATAGAATATTTGTCACAATGTCGCACTTACAACGCTTATCAAAAACAATCGATTCCACTCATTAGCGTTGTATTTCAATGGATATTTAACTACTTAATAGTTATTATTAATAAGTTTATCCAAACGTCTACGAGCAGTTGCTGCCGATATAATTGGAATGCAAGTGCGCTGCCACAAAAGACTAATACTTTTCCAAACTTTTAAAAGCACTCAACTTTCGACTTCGATCGGTATTTTGTCGCAGATACAAAAAGAAATTAATAACATCGCATTTCGTAATTTAGAGGTGTTTAATTCGGTAGCAGTAAAACCCATTTTCAAGGATTTTTTGGCGTCTGATAATTACAATAATTAATTGTGTTAATACAAACACAAAATATAGATGACATTCCAACAAAGTTATTTTTATATATTTGTTTTCAGTAGCACTTTATTTTTTATACTGATTTCATTCATTGAAATTCGTTCTTAAGTTCTATTTACAAAATTCATTATGAAATTGGTTTTTTATAACCCAAAACTGCATAAAAATATATCAATGTCTGTAAAAATTATTTAAAAATAAAAAATTTTCATGGACAATTGTTTATGATGCGGTTTCTCGCGTTTTGTTACCTGTAGGCAACACACACGCTTATAGACAGTAAAAGGCCATCATACATGTAGGAAAAACATTAAATGCTCAAAAGTCCGATGCACAATAATTTAACTGTCTGTTTTTGAAAATGAAAATAAAAATTTTCATTTCAGAACTTATGTATATCGAAAACTAAAACAAATTTTAGTTTTTTATTGTCGTTTCAATGTTAATTCCCAAACGGAAATTTTTATATTACTTTTGGAAGCGAACGCGTTAGAGAAGCAAGAGGGGTAGACAAAAATACACGATTTCGTTACATAATATTTAAAGATCCGACTGTAAATGCAGACTGTCCTGCAAGAATTATAGTAGTTCCTCCTTGGCAAAACTGTAATGATTTTTAGCAAGCTTTAATTTTCTAATTAAATTTAAAAATGTTTCTGCTGGAATTATCGAATTACTTCCTTAGCAAAAGTTTAATAGTTTCTTGCGAGCTTCAATTTTCTGACATTAGGGTAGTACGAACAGAGATCTGGTGGATAAATCCTGGAACGAGATACTTGAGGTCAATAGCCCCTAATGGCAGAAGCGAGACAAAAACATTGATATATAATAATATAAGATCGGACTGAAAAACCCTAAGATATAACGAAAAATGTAAAAAAGCGACCCGTAGGTTCGGCCAAAAAAAACTTTTTTTTAAACCTCCTTGCAAAAATTCTTTATATTAGAAGTGGTACTGGCAAACTTTTTTTTTTAAGGTACGGTCTTATGTACAATGTACATTGCAAATAGATTAAAGAGTTTTAGATTATAATAATTTCAAACAAATACATAAAAGTTTTAAAAAAATTTTTTTTAAATTCTAATATAATCATTTATTTAACCCTTAACCCTTTAACAAATTTTCATAGAAAATTCATTTCATAAACCTGATATAAACCTAAAACATTTTTTATGCAATCAAAACTAATTATTGCACAACGAACAATACTGTGAAATAAGTTGCTAATATTGTACAATGTTTTGTTTGCCTATAAGTTATGTTTTCCTTTTTAATTGAAAGTTGCGCTGTATTTTAATTGAAACCATTGTGTCAGTTATTGCATAATATGGGGGAAAATAAAAATAATATGGCTTTAATAACGAACTGAACCGTTTTATGACTCAAATTAAACTAATCTAAAATTAATGAGTCAGCCTGTATTTATAGTTCACAACCTTTAATAGAGGTTGCTGATCCTTCCTGTTTGGTGTCTCGCGGAACTAATTCACTAAGATGGGATTTTTGGAAACTTGAATCTCTAGAGTGTAAATTCCCTCACCTCATATCTCCTTAACTACAAGAGATGAAAAAATAATACTGCCTTTTGAGAAGTAAACGGGTAAAACATTTATTTTTTAACTTTTTTGTCTACCCGTTATATTGTTAAAGTTGTATTTTCAAAACATATGCATGCACTGCGAGCATTTTATTCCTCCGAAATTTTTTTTCGCCCGAACAACAGTTTTCTATCGCAGTGTTGCCATAACTGTTTCATAAGAATATGCCAAAATTTCAATAATAACCTGTTTAATCGTAAAATGCAGAAAATATGCTAAAAAATCTACTAAGATAAAAACCCGGAAATTTTTAATATTTTAAATTTGCTAAAGTTTTACAAAAAAAAAAATATATTAGTAATGTGGTTATTTTATAGAACTGTTAAATGGTTTTTAATCCAAATTTAGATATTTTTAATTAGGCTTAAGTTCATTGAATTTAATTTTCATTAAATTATTTTTATGAAGACAGGAACTTTACAACATGAAATCAATTAAAATTTTTATTGATATTTTTTCATTCTTGACTGCGCTGAGATTTGAACCCAGGCTTTCACGGACAGGTTGCCCAGACTAGTTTCGATTGTAACCACACAATCTCGTCGGTGGGGTTGGCCGTTTTACTCACTCGGCTATTGAAGCCGGATGACGTCAATAGTCAAACATCAATCCTTAAACCAAATGGGTTTTCACTTTGGTAGATCGAAATTTGCTTTTGAATGAATGATTATCTATTTTAATTGATTTACATGTTATTCCTAACAAAACACTCGGCTATTGAAGCCGGATGACGTCAATAGTCAAACATCAATCCTTAATCCAAATGGTATTTCACTTTGGTAGATCGAAATTTGCTTTTGAATTATTTTTTACTTTTAGTGTTAAGTTGAAATATAAAAAATTAAATAATGAATCATCAAAACGAAAATCAAATTTTTAAAACTAAAATAAAAATTTTAAGAATCGGTGCAAATTAAGACAAGGAAATATAAAAAAAATTACGAGATGCTTCAGATCCCTTGGAATTGCCGAGTGTTCAGTAAACAACTAATTTTAAAGTAAACTCGTTGTATGATTCTTTTGGGCCTTGATTTTTAAAGCAATATAAAATTAAAAAAGATGCATTTGCTTATACATATTTTGAAAATGCTTACGAATGCTAACGAATATTCCCCAGATCATTAAACTTTGTTCATGTTTCAAGTTTTTCGCTAAAGATGGTCATCAAAAAGGTGTTGGGAGAGTCTATACGATTATGGTTACTTTACCCGTATTATTGTCACCGGTAACCATATTTTGGTTAAATCTAGTCCTCCACCTAAAA
Source organism: Pollenia amentaria (assembly GCA_943735925.1). Taxonomy (NCBI): domain Eukaryota; kingdom Metazoa; phylum Arthropoda; class Insecta; order Diptera; family Polleniidae; genus Pollenia; species Pollenia amentaria. The sequence continues at coordinate 218,591,228 of OX031006.1, read as the reverse complement.
GTCACAATCATATTATGTTTGCCTTCGAACTTTTTATGGTTAGTAATTACAATAATATGTTTGAAATTATAATATCTTAAAATATGTATATTAGGGTGGGCCAAAAAAAATTTTTTCTCGTAACGACTTCAAATAGCGTAAATATGTTGTGTATTTGGCTGTATTAGACCCCTGTAAAATATTATTGGTGGCTATTCTTGAAAACGCGTCGAAGGAGTGAAAATTAACATGAAAACAAAAACAAATTTACAAAAAATTTACAAGAATTGTTTTTGTTTATCATACAAAATTTACAGTTTTTAAAAGAGACATAAACGCGTTAAATCTCTCACGTTAATTTAATTTTAAAAGAGTATAGATAACAAAAACAATTTTCGTAAATTTTGTTTTTGTTTTCATGTAAATGTTCACTCCTTCGACGCGTTTTTAAGAATAGCCACCATTAATTTATTTTTAGTGTAAGAGCCCGCGCTTTGATCTTCATTTTGTTAAATTTGTTATACTCGTATAACAGCAATATCATTGTATTGCTAAAAAGCATATTACTGTATCCTAACGATTCTTAAGTTCTCGAGGATTCAGACACAAGCAATTCATTTATTGAAAAGTATATATTCTTCCAGGAAAAAAAATTTTAGTTTGCCTATATTGTCAAAAACTTGCAACCGTTACAATGTTTCCGATAGCGCAGCGGCTGCTATTGCTTCGTCTGTATTGCAAGATATCTCTCCTAGCAGTGAACCAATTAATAAATCAAAAATAAGACGGGAAAGAAAAAAAAGTACGTAATAAACGCATTCAAGACCAGAAGCAGCTAGACCTACTAGCTTTATACTTTGACGGCCGAAAAGATAAGACGCTTAATATTATTTAAAAGGGAGCTAGGAAATATAGACAAATACTGATTGAGGAACATGTATCTGTTAAGAAGCCAGATTCAGTTTATGTTGGCTATGCAACACCAGATCGAAGTACTTCTAAAATATTGAAATGTCAATTATTGCCCTTCCTTCGTCTCAAAAAATTAATAAAGAAAATTTGATGGCAATTGGTTGTGATAGTACAGTCACTTACGCTGGGAAATTTAACGAAGTAATAAGAGTATTGACAAAAAGACTTCAGCGTCCACTGCAATGAATTATTTATATTTGAACGAATTGCCATTAAAACATCTATTTAACAAGCTATATGGTGTTACCAAGGGACGCATGCTGGTCCTATTGGCAACTTATTAGAAAACTGCGAAAAACTTGCTTCTGTCGATGTTGTTGGGTGAAACAGTGAGAGAACTGGCAGCCAGACGTGTTCATGAAGCACGAAGCTCACCTCATACCCGAAAGCAATCTCGCGTCTTTGAGGCCTCTTCTATCAATTTTGACGCAAACAACTACTTTGAAGTTATAAATTGGAAACAAAAGTTTTTCGATCCACCAATTTTTCGGAACATCACGTTTTATTTTTTTTATGTGTAATTAAAAATGTGTTCAGTTTTAATTAATAATAAATAATTTATAGTAAATAAAATATTAAAATTTAAAAAAATGGCTTTTCTTAAAAATACTTAATTCTTAGGAGCTCCGGCGCGGGCTCAAGATGTGACTTTTTTAAACTTTTTTTTAGGAATTTTTATTGTTTACCGTAAGACAACAAAATATGGCCATTAGAATATGAGAAGTTTTATTTTTTCTCATACATCAGTGGCGCACCCTAATGTATATGTTTAATCTTAAAGTTAAAATAATATGTTAAAAAGTAACAAAATTATGATTGCTTTGCTCACTACAGTAGTTAAAAGCTTTTCACATTGTTTTTCTTTTAATTATTGATTAAAAATCGACAAAAGCAATACATTAAGGACACTTTCCTCCTCTGTTTGCCCAACGACTAGAACAAAATGGCAGCATTTTAAAGGTATTTACTTACAGAAATGCACAATATATACTTTATTAAAATCTGTTCAATATTTTCGGAGATATAAGCGTTCAAATTTGCTAGTAATGCAAAACAAGTTCATAAATAAAACATTTGTTTTTTTCCAATTACACGAAGTTTTTTCTATCAAAAAATAAAAAAAAATAGGGTGATGGTTATTCGACGTTTTTCAGAAACCGGTTTTCAAATATTTCAATAATATAAATGTTTTATATAAATCGTCAAAGGCAAACCATTTAACAACACTTTCCTCCTTTGTTTGTCAACCGATTCGCAATGGGAAGAAAAAAGTATCAAAAAGGGGAAATACAGGAAATTTAATTTCTTTCTTATACTTTTCCGTGAACTTGAAAATGGGAACCAATAAGATGAAAAATGTTGGTACTTTTTTGTTCCTTATCTCAAACTTTTTTGAATTTTTGTTAATATTGGACATATAAACAAAAATTAAACATGTATGGTCCTGAATGAATAAAAATATGTTAGGGAAGCTTTTTGGTACTTTTTCGTTCTACATCTGGCACTTTGATAAATTTTCGTCAATATTAGACAAAGGAACATAAATTTAAAAATTCAATGTCCTGATAGATGAGAATCTATAAGAGAAGACTTTTTGATACTTTTTGTTTTTTCAGTTGGTATTTTCTGATAATTTTTATATTGAGTTTACAAAATTAAATTAAACATTCGCGGACTCACGAGGAATATAACATATGGACTGGAGGTTGGTCCCTCGCCAAAGCGATCCACTAAGACGGAAAAATAAATGCTCGAAACATGTAGATATTTAGATGCACTATGTTTTCTACATATTGACACAAAAATTTAAGGGCGAATTTCGAATAATTGTCAAACACTAGTTGATTTTAATACATCACATTACGTAGTAGTACAAACTAGTTAAACACAAAAAATGCTGACGAAGGTCGTCGCCGGCTGGAAACTGAAATAAAAGATAGCTTGCTTATAAAAGTGGATCATAACATGTAATAGAAATAAAAAAACAAAATAAAATTATAAGCAAATTGAAACAAGGGCTGAAAGAAATGTTAACATTAACTATACACTGAAAAGAAAAATCAATCCATCTATACTTAAATGAATATAAAGCTGTATCAATAGTACGGATTTGCTTGAATCAAGTACAGACAGACTGATTCAAGTACAGATTATTCAAGTACGAAATACTTAACCTATCCATATTTAATCCCGAATTCGTACTTGAAATAATCCGAAAACGTGATTGATTTAAGTAAAACTAAGATTAAATCATTCTCAAAATGCGCATGATTCAAGAATTAAAGAGTTGATTTAATACCGAAGTCGTACCTGAAATAATCCGAAAGTGAAATTAGATTGATTCTAACCCATGAATCTTGTATGACAAAGAAATAGAATTTGTGTATGTGCATTTGTTATTTGAAGAGGCCTGGAACTAGGTTTTTGGCAATAAAGCCTCCATAAAAAATGAGTGACGGGAACAAAATTTAGCTAAAATACTTTCTACATAATAAATTTGTGGTAAATCTTTCCAAAATAATAATTTTTGCACCATTGCGACCACTCGAGTTAAGGAAGAAATGTGACCAACATTTTGGATTATTTGTTGATTGTTGAAAAACTTTTCGAATTATTTTGTAATCTAGATAAGATAAGGAATGTATGTGCATTTTTGTTTATTATGGCTAATAACCTTCTGCAGGAATAATAAAAATATAATTTAGATCCTCATACAAATTGAAATTGTTTTTTAGCGCCCAGTCCTCGTTTTAAATATAAAACAAATATAAGTAGCGTTAATGGAAAATTCGATTGAAGAAGACATATTAACATGCCCACAAATTAATTAAAACTAAAAAACGTGTATTAATCAGTGTTTAAAAATGCTTGACTATTTTTAATGTTTTTGTAATTGCTTAACTTAACTTAAGAAAAAGAACACAGTAAAAGCAAAAAGCAAAAGCAAACGCAGAAAAAGTGAGAGTAAATAATTTATTTATTCTCACCATGTTTATGTTCTCAGCTTAAAAAGCCAGCCAAGCAACCACTTGAAAAAAAAAATTGCTGTTGCTGTAAGTAATAAGTTTTTGTTTATTTTTTTTTTGCTTTGGCTTAACTGTAAATTGATGTGCTTAAATTCAGCGAGTATTAACTTCTTTGCTGTTTTTGACTTCATTGCTGTTGCTTGCTGTTGCAGGCGTTAGTTTCATAGAATATATACATAATTACATAACACAAAATAAACAAATTAGTTTAAAAAAACGTGTAGTTTCATTTATGTATGTATGTATGTACCTATTTATTAAAAAAAAACGCAAAATACCAAAAAAATTCGAAACAAATTCGTTCATAATATATTAAGTTCCAGCAACAGCAAAGAAGTTAACTTGCTGACTTTAAGCGCATCAAAAGCAAAAAAAAAAACAATCAAAAACTTAATACTTACAGCAACAGAAAATTTGTTTTCTTAAGTGGCTTCTTTGCTGACAGATTTAGCAGACTACATGCACATAGCGAGTTTAAACAAATTATTTACTCTCTTTGTTTTGCTTTTGCTTTTTTGCTTTTGCTGACTCGTTATCAAAGAGTTAAGTAAACACTTAGACACACAGTTTTTTAATTTGCTGCAAAAAATGTAAACAAAGCAAAAATGTGCGACTGTTGCTATTTTAAAGCAAGCAATTTAAACACTGGTATTAATATTAATATATCAACAAGAACTTTCAATGTCAAATTTTGATTCCATAACAACATATGAATAAAGAAAACATGGCGCAAAAGAAAAAGAGTAAACAAAAAGACTTATTCAAGTTCATTAATAATTAAGTATAAACAATGTTACCGCTCTATACACTTACATATTACTGCAATCTGTGTTACTAATAACCATTAGCACCTGTTTGTTTGCGGATATGAGTCATAAAAATATAGTGGAAAATTGTATTATTGTTTATGTGTGTACTACCCCCGTCGTAATGTGAATAAATCTATAAAGTTAACTGAATATAATAGATACACAGAAAGGTTAATATAGGTCAAATTTTAAATATTTTATATATATTAATTTTTCCTTATCTACATATATATATAAAAATGAATCCCTTTTTCCCTTGGTCACGGCATCACGCGTGAATGGCTGGACCGATTTGGACGATTTTTTCTTTCTAATGATCGCCATGGTCCAACTTATGTTTTTAGGAAAGAAAATTTTGCCCAGCCCACTTTTACGCCCACTTTTTTCGATTTACCTAAAATCAGAAAACGGCTATATCGATTTGACTAACTTTTATTTCAAATGTTCGTATTAATCCATTTTAAGTTTTCATCGAAAGAAAAATTTACCACGCCTACTTTTACGCCCACTTTTTTTTCTATTTATCTAAAATCGGAAAACAGCTGCACCGATTTGGCTAATTTCTTTGTCAAATATTCGAAGCAATCCAATTTAAGTTTTCAGTAATTTTAAGAAAATTTTTATGATATTGAAATTTTTTTTATATTTTCATTTTTATTTTTTTAAATAAAAATCTTCTTATGAATGGCTGGACCGATTTCACTAATTCTTTTTTTGTTGTATTTGTTATTATTAGGAGAAGGTTCTTATGTAAGAAAAAATTACGAAATTTGCGCAGGAAACTAGGACATTTCACTTTTTTAATAAAATAATGTGTCACTGGCAGTAATATTCACGTAGTTGACATTAAAACAAAGAAACGCAGTTTACATGCTCTTTGCAAACTTTTTTAATAAAATAATGTGTCACTGGCAGTCGGAGTTGGTCTGTGGTCGGAGTTATAATAACAAAATACCTACATAATTCATTAGAAGCTACAATTTTGAAAGGGAAGTACAAAGGAGAAGACGTTTTAATTCCACGGATTCCTCTAATTCCGAACGACATGCCGTTCGACTTTAAACGGTTGCAATTTCCAGTGCGGCTAGCATTTGCAATGTCGATAAATAAATCACAAGGGCAGTCGCTAAGTGTTTGTGGCATTAATCTTGAAAATTCATGTTTTTCACATGGCCAGTTATATGTCGCCTGTTCCCGTGTCGGAATACCAACAACACTATTTATATACGCGCCAGAAAATAAAACTAAGAATATTGTGTACCATAAAGCATTAGAATAATAAACACTTTGTTTTTGGAATAATTTTGATTTATTAATATATCAACAGCAATACTTAATAAAGAAATTAACTTAATTCAGATAAAAAGGTAACAGATATTTCTTGATTATAGGGCGGTACGAAGTTCGCCGGGTCAGCTAGTTTTAAATATAATTTAATTAATTTTAACCAAGTATGTCACATTTGAATCCATTTAACTTTAGCAAAGGTAGCAAGGCGAATTCATGTATACGGTGGTGTCGATACCACAACAAGTAACAACACCAAAAACACACCAATGTATTTTTTTGTTGCATTCGTTGATCGATATGTCAAAAACACAAGCAACTTTTGACATTTCTCTCTTTAAGTAAGAAAAAAAAGTAGCACGGCTGTGCTTTCAACGCCACCTGATAAATGAATTCGCCTTGGGCCGTAGTTATAACCAAAATTTACCCACTGATTATACATCACACACACACAGTTAGCAAAAAGTTTATATAAAACTAATTTTTAGCTGTCAAAATAAATTTTAATATCAACTATGAAAGGTAAAATGCAAGGCGAATTCAACTACAGGTGGTGTCGAAACGCCATCTGATTTTGACAGTTCGAGCCAATTTGTTTTGATTTTTTAGTGTTTTGTTAGGAATGGTTGACATTTTGGACCGTAAACACTAACAATGCAATGCAAAACACCCTATGTTGTTTCTGTTGTTTTTGGATTGTTGTAGTTTCGACACCACCTGTAGTTGAATTCGCCTTGGTAAAATGTATAGCCAACTATTTATTTGAAAATCAACTTTGGTGTATTTGTTGACATTTCTATTAAAGTTTTTCTCCTCAAATTCACGCTTGTTTACAAAATTGCTTTGACACAAAACAGCCGTTTTTCAAACACTTAAAGCGCCCTGGAGACTATCAAATAAACACATCAATCATAATCACATCTGTCTCCTGTTGTGATTGACCAAAAATTTTATTCGCTTGGTGTTCATGAAAAAAAATATAAAATTTGGTTTTTTTAAATACAAATGTTGATTGACGTGTTTATTTGTACGTTTCCGAAAAAGCCTTAAAAAAAACGACACTTACACATATACACTGATTGATGGGAGACTATTAACTCCAGGGCCTTTAAGGCTAGCTTACACAATCATACAAGTCTTACGTATTCCATACATAATACTTTGTGAGATAGAAATCTAATGTGTTTTGTTGCGACTGTCAAACAATCTGATGTATCATTACAGTTTGTAGTCACACTATCACACATGAACATGCTTTTGTTAAAATGCAACCCTGTTCATATGAGAAGTCAATGGTGGGTTGCATATTTTCTTTCAATGCTTAAAGAGTTGCTGGTTTGTCGGCATAAGCCAATGACTTAACATAGCCCCATAAAAAGTAATCCAGAGGCGTTAAATCGCAAGAAAGAGGGGACCAGTGAAGAGGACTTCTGGAAATATAGTTGTCACCAAATTGATTTTGCAATAAAGCGCGCAAAATGCCCTACATTTTTTTTTTGGTGATTAATTTTTGGAAACAAAAATTTAGTCAATTAATTTAGCATTACAAATTTTTATTAAGCTGCCAAATTTTTACGAGTATTTAGCACTTGGTATTTTATTTATCATTTTTATAAAAAAAATTTTAGTATTTTTTAGCATTATATGAAATATTTTATTGATTTACTGCCAATTTCACGATGTCGAAATAACGCTTTCTTTCGCATAAATACATATGAAACAAAAACAACTTTTTGAGAATTTGTTTTTGTTTTACTTGTTTTTGTGCGAAAGAAAGCGTTCGTTCGCATTTAGTGAAATAGGCAGTTAACTTGGATTTTTTTATAAATTATAATGAATTTTGACTAAAAATAGTTCTACTCAAAATGAAATTTTGAATGGAAATTGATAATTCTTATCATAAGAAACATCTTTCTTGACTTCATCATATTGATTGTAAAAATTATTTGCCATTTGATATTTTCTATATAAAAGTACAAAGAAATTTCACTTTGTATTTAGATACAAATTCTATTGTGTAAATGTTCTATAGTTTAAGCTTTGTATAGCAGGCCCCCTAAATTTAAAATTTGTTCTCAACTACCTGTGCTAAATATTTATACATACATATGTACCTGGTGTTAAACGTATCAAATGGTCGTTCTTAATATTGAGCTTGATGTCATTGCCCTTAATTAATATTTAGCTTATAATTTTAATTAAAAGTTTAATTGAAGGGCTTATTGTAATTCAAATTTTAAAACAAAAAGTGTATATCTACTGAAACCTGCCCATTATTTTAGTTTTGTATGCATTTCTGCTATTTCTCAACCTTTCATTTCATTGTCTTCCATAGACCCCCTTCAGACTCGGCAAGTTAGTTGCGCAAGTTACTTGCCAAGTGCAACAAAGTCTGAACTAAGGGTCTTATCATGTAAAACGCAACGCAACGTTAAAAAATTATATTGAAAGCACAAACAATGTTATAAATATTTTGTAATTTTGTTTTTGCTTTCTACATAATAATATTTATGACATTGCTTGTGCTTTCAATATAATTTTTTGGCGTTGCGTTGAGTTTTACATGATTAGGGCCTAAATTATTTTTCCTTAACCCGACCTTACCGCTGACATCTACAAGCCAAGAGTTGAGCAAGAGACTTTCGCAAGTAACTTGCCGAATGTGAAAGGGGTCTTAAAAACTCATATTTTTATAGCTCTGTTATACATATCGGTTCCTTCCGACAATTTCGTTCGTACCATTTTGTTAGTAACTTACAACGTTCTTCCACTGACTGACTCTTTCTTTCTGCATTTTGATAGTGATCTAAGATCTAAGCCCCAACTATAATATGCATGAGCCTAAGATACTGTCAAAATTTAACAAAAAGTGTCTCAAATGCAATAAAAAAAACAAAATCAAAAAACATTTGATTCCGTAGGGAATGTGCGATCATTTTACCACCTTGCTTAAGCATAAAACTTAACAAAAAGTTTCCTTAAGTTCAATATGGCTTGACACATACGATTAAAATGTATTTTCACAGTTGCTTAAGCCAGCTTATGCATATTATAGTTGGGCCTCTATAATTTTTTGGATGATTTGATGTTTGAAAAATTTAAGAGAATAATAGTTTTGCAAAAAGTGGCGTTATTCGCGGCTCTGCTGCAATTGGAAACAAACTTAAAGCTTTTGGGCGATGTTGGGATGGTTAAAATCAATAAAAAAAACACATAAACCCAATTTTTCAATAAACGCTTCAATTAATAAATAAGTAAAAAACTAACTCAGAACTACTTTATCTAAAATTTGAACATTTCAATTTAGAAATTAAAATGTACTGAGTGAGAGCCAAAACTTTTGAAAACTATTTAACATTTTGCTTATTGTGCATTTCCAGGAACAGTTGAGATTACCACAGTACTGTCAGCTCTCTTTGGAGTGATAGCGTTAATGCTATTATTTTTTTTATATGTAAATCGTAAATGGTGCTTTCATACTCGGCGCGGACTATACTGTTGCGATGAGAAACATTTGGCTTCAAAATGTGTACAAAAGTTATGTAAGTATAAGATAGTAATATCAAGAAAACAGGACATAAAAGAAAGTTAAAAATTTAATCTAGCACGAAAGAGACGTTATGATAATACTAGCTCCGATTCAGAAGAGGATATTTTAAGAAGATTACGCCTACAGCAGGCACGCATAGCTTCAAATAATGGCAATGGGTTCTATGCAAACTATGGCATAAATCAGGTTAATCCATTATCACAAAACTTTAACTATTTAAGCAGTGATTTGCAAAGAGTCACAGTGGCGCCTCGAGATTCATCCAGAGATCCTCTAGCTATCGCGGAACGTGGAAAAGTAGGAATACCTTCGTCACATAGTGAGTGTAGCTCTAATGATTCAGTAGAGGCTTCAATTGATAGTCACACAGGTATATTAACTGGTGAAAAGAAAGGTAAAATCTGAATATGAATATGTTATGTAAGAAGTGTCTAAGGAAATAACTGATTTATTATTTCAGAACGTCACCCTTCTATTAGCAAAACTTCCGATATTTCAAATAGTGCTTCTATTAAAGAATCTCGCATAGATGTTAATTTGGATTCAAATAAAGCGAATAAATATCAAAATGTTAATAATTCGACCACTAGCAACTCACCTCCAAGACAAGATAGTTTAGAAGATGTACCCAATATTCAGTGTAATAACAACAATAATAATAACAATAATGAAGATGTAAGTTAAATTTCTTAGTAAAAACCTATTTTTATTTACTTCCTATTTCATTTTAAGGAACCCTTATTTGATACTAGCGACTTACGATCCATTAAATCCGATGATATTTCTATGCAAACACAATGTTATGGTAAATCTGGCAGTGTTGAAATCTCTCTACTTTACGATGCTCCCATGCGTAAGATGACAGTTCATGTTTTGCAAGCGCGAGGCTTGCCCACCTTGGGTAATGGCCAACAAACACATACACAAGTACGTCTTCTAATGCTACCGAATAAGAAACAAAAACACAAGACCAAAATACGTTCGGGAGAAAATCCTCAATATATGGAGAGTTTTCTGCTGCATCGTGTTACACCGGAAGAAGTTAACAATATGGGTTTACGTGTGCGACTATATGGTTGCGAACGTTTACGCAAAGAACGACTGATTGGTGAAGCTTACGTTAGCTTTGCTACCATAGATTTAGAGTTGGAAACAAATCTATGGCTGCCATTGGAGCCTAGAAATACATCATCGGTAAGTTGGATTTCTTTTTGCATACTATTGCTATTTTTGATTTGTTTTTTTTTTTAGATTTTGGGATCATCTAGTGATCTATTAAGTCTAGCCCGTTCCGATAGTGCCGGCTCGACCACTTCAATGCAACATGGAGGTGTACCCGAGCTACTTTTAGGTTTAGGTTATAATGGTACAACTGGACGCTTAACAGTTGAAATTGTTAAAGGCAGTCATTTTCGAAGTTTAAATTTGAACAAGGCACCAGATACATACGTTAAGTTATGTTTAGTTAGTAGTATAGGACAAGAGATCTCAAGAGCTAAAACATCAACGAGACGTGGTCAACCAAATCCTCTGTTTAAAGAGACATTTGTATTTCAGGTAAGCCAACAGATTAGTCGTCCGGAAATCGAAATCGAGTGAAATTGAAATTTTTAATTCTTTTTTTTTTAAATGAACGTAGTTTTTTTTCCAGATTGAAGAGTATCGTTTCTTAAATTTGATTAGTTGCACTCGAATTCGGTTTCGACTCGAATGCGATCACGCTCATTTATTCTCAATATTTATTTTTAATTCTTATCAAAAGGTGGCCTTGTTCCAACTTAACGATGTAACGTTAATGGTTTCTGTTTACGCTAAGCGTAATATGAAGAAAAATGAAATGGTCGGTTGGTTTAGTCTCGGCCTAAACTCATCCGGACCAGAAGAGGTAGCGCATTGGGTGGATATGCGTGATATGGTTAAAGGTGAACTTTTGGCACGTTGGCACGTCTTAGTGGATTCCTGATTCGAAAAGATAGGACAATCTTTTTGACGTGGCAGTGGTATAGGCCTTTTGGTGGCGTTTACTACAACAAAAGATAAGTCCAAATTGAATAAATCCAAAGATGATGACCTAGAAAAAGAATTAAATGGCACAGCAACAAACGCTGATGTAGTTGCTGTTGATATAGAGACTGGTCTTGAATTGGATTTTGTGTAAAAAAAACAGTAAAAAAAAACACAAAATTCTGGTTCAAAATATTTTTTAATACATACATAAGTAAGTAAAACTATATTTTTTGGACTACAACAACAAGATAAACAAAAACTGTTTATTTATTATAAAAAATCTTGGTAAGTGCAAATAATTTGTACAATATTGTAACTGTCATTTTTACACAAAAATAAAAAAAAAAACAAAAGAATTAGAATTTTGTTAAATTCTTAAATAAAAATATTTTTTTGTAAAATTTACAAAACAAAATTCCGTTTTGTAAAAACCAAAGTTTTTGATAAAAAGGGGTTTAACTGCATATATAAAAAATATTTTGGTAATAATTTTTTTTTAACTTAACATAATTTGCTTAATGCAAATACTACAAAGTTAAAATAGTTAAACTCATGGTATAAAAAAACAAAGTAGTACAATTTAAAAAAATCACATAGATGTACATACGATCTTCGATTGCGTTTGATGTTTAGCAGAACAATTTACTTTATATAGAAATTCGTAGAACTGCTCTGTACGGGAAACCAGCTCGCAACACAGTGTTATTTTTTTATTGGCAATCATTGACTAAGCGTCGTATAAAAGTACCGAGTTAGAGTTTTTTCGATTTTCGACATTAACACTATGCGATATGATTTTAACCTTACTTTTCAACCTCGACTTGGTGGAGTACCGTATAAAACTCAGACGAACTACTGGTGGAGACTCAAAAAAAAAGGTCAAACCAAAAAGAACCCATCGTTTAAAGCAGTGCATACACTATTCCAGCATAATAACATAAACAAGTTATGTTGAATCGTGCTCGAAACACATACTTTACAAGCACACAGGCGCAATATTCATTTCTTAAAAAGTTTTGTACGTATAAATTATTGCAACTAGTGCGGCGAGCATATTAATATTATTTTAGAAATAAAAATTAACGAATATTTGTGTGTTTTATTGAAGAGTCGTAATGAATAATGACACAGTTTATTCTGCAAATATTATTGCTATAATAAGAAAATTAGCATCAGTAAAATATCAAATTCTGATTGAAATCGTTAAGCCAAATCGTATAATCACGCAAAATACCCAAACTCGACCCAAACACTTGCACCAACAGCGTTGGTACAACACTTGATTGCGCGTACATGCTGTAACCACCCCACCCCTTTTGAATTATACGGAACGGTACCTACTGTATTTTAGAGCAATGTTCTATATTTGTACGTTATTTTATAAAATATCTTAAACACATGCGCAATTTATCTGACTTGTCTCATTACTGGAAACTTAAAAAGTTTGTAATTTATTTTTTCTAAAATTCTAAAAGATATAATAACTTTAAAATGTGTAAAAGATCTAATTATATGTCTAATCGACACTGGCGAAATAAAAAGAATTACTCCCGTTTCAACAATTTCGAACGTAAACTTTCCATTAGAAAATTTCGAATAACTTCGAAATGTTGGGTTTTAGTTTTTAAAGATTGTTGATATTCCAAATCTATATTCACAACTCTTTTTACTTCATATCGTTGTTTATTTCCTTGAAATCAAAAATTGGATTGCCAATGTCGAAAGCTTTTAATTATAAAACGGGCTTTTATTAAAAATTCAAAGTATCCATAAAAGCCCCAAGTTGCAAGTTCCCATTCCTAGTAGTTTTTTTAATTTTTTTTCTTAACAACATCATATTTTAAGGTGCATTTAACTAATGTTGAAACTCCTGTTCTGTATTAAGCTTTTGTGGTCACGCTATGGTAGGTGCCCTTTAGTTGGTTTTTTACCATTTACTTTGTATGAAGAGCAAAAAAATGTGATTGGTGGTGGAGTCTTTAACTTCAGGCAAAATATACTATGACATACATACTTCAGAATAGCGGATTATCGAAAATATTTCGATTTGGAAGAAATAATTTACGAGTTCGAACAATTTGTACTGTGTGTTACTATTTTCAAACTATTTGTTTCAAATAAAAGGAAGTTGATTATACCTTTTCAAAAACAAAAAGTCAACTTCGAAACGGCAACTCTCTATAACCATCAATAAAAATCCTTTTCGAAAGTCCAACTCTGTATTACGAAAACAAGCGAAAAGCAGTAGAAAATTGTTCGAAAGCTAACTTTTTAGTGACAAAGTGAAAAAAAACTCAAAAATGAAAATTATTTATAAATAAAACAAACAAATTAAACCTAAAACATAAAACGTAAAAAACACTACTAAAATACATATACACATTGAATAATATTTAATATTTGTAATACAGTACTTATAGTCACATCCTTTAGTTGCAGCCAAATCGTGGACTATATCGCAAATGTGACTATAAGCCTAATTCACATACATATATGCCAATATGAGGCATATAACCGAATTCGAATATAATCAAGTTATGTGAACATATAAAATAAAAAATGCTTGTAAATTACACCGACAGCAGGTTTATGGTTTAACCTAACAGAGTTGCATTTTGAAAAAAAATAGTTAAAATAATAATAAGATATTCCATAAGTGATATCAACGGTAAAAACTAATTTTTTTTTCGAGTAGTGAGTGGATGACAAAAATTAAACAATTTAATTCTTAGTTTTTAGATGGTTTTAAGCTTTGAAAACTAAAAAGAACGTGGAAAATTTTGCTAATGTGGCTATAACGCTAATAATTCGATTTAGTTTTGCCTTTACTAGCCACTTTTAGATAGAATATATAGCGTATGTGCTTTCATCGCTAAATATACTATAACATAACTCTTGTATTAAATTTGCTTATAGCGGCAGAACAAACAGATAAAATGGACTATATCGCTAATTTGACTAAAAACGGTAGTGACTATAAACGAAAATAACTGTATTTTGTTTTGGGATATTTTCGTCCATTGTGAAATTTAAATAGCAGTGCTACCAACTATTGATCAATTTTCCCATTTGTTTATAAATACAACTCGCTCATCCATTCGAACGAGATACGCAGTAAGTTTTAACTTTCGTTTTGAAAATATTTTTTGAAAACTTTTACTTTTCGAATCGAAGTACACGTTAGACCCCAGGTTTAGTGGAAATGGTCTTGCGAAAGAGCATATACAAAATATCGTAACTATCTACGAAATCTAAAAAAAATCTGTGCATTTTGATTTTAGATACATATCTTAATGTGAAATATATTTGGTTATTATTTCTACTTAATCACAGTAAATTAAAGGTAAATTTTGTTAAAATTTAGTGGGAAAAATCTTTAATATATGAATAAAAAATGGAACTACTTTTGGAAGTACCAGATTTTGGTTTTAAGCCAGAAATAAACTTAGTAGTCAAATATTTAGTAAATACGGCGACAAAAATATAGAATGGAACTACTAGTACATACTTATATACTTTGTTTTTTATACCATGGCTATATTCGTTTCATAAAAATTGAATTACATCACAATTAAATTATAGAGATAATTTCTTTAAAAATTATTACAAAACACAGAAAGGTTCTCTTGTTTTCAAATAAATAAAACTAATAAAAATATTTTCTTAGCGAATTTTAAGCTCGAAATGATTAAAAGTTTGTTCATGAATGCTCCTAACACCCTAACCACCAAAAGTGACTATGAATAAAAATTTTAAAATAGCTTGAGATTATTTTAAAATTTTTATTCATATCCATTAGTGATGAGTGATTCCGTAATTTTTAAGAAACATCGTGATTAGTGAAAGTGATTTATAAATCACACTTCCTCAAATATCATAAATTTGTTCAAAGAGAATTGAGTCTTCAACTTCAGGCAAAAATCCTAAAGCCTATAATTAAAACGTCGGCAGGAACTTTAAATTCTTTCTGATTTTATTGTTTTAAATTTTTATTTGCTTTTGTTTTTCATTTCCTGTTTACAAAATGTATGAAATAGAATGAAAGTATGGTAGCATTGTTAAGAAAATACATGTCTTTGTGTGAGAGAATATGAAAAAAATTTCTCAAAATAAAATAGATTTTATTTTTCGACGGCTTCATTGTATGTCAAATTATATGGAAAATGTGGTCTCGACGCAGTTCTGTTCGAACACTTACAAAAAAAAAAAAAAAAAAAAAAAAAACAAAGGAGAACGACTTAGTAGCTGTTACCTGACAAATTTGGTCACAACAGTGATTCGTATATTTTCAGTAACATCTACCATTAATTTGCGAAGATGTTGAAATTTTCCCATAAAAAAATACATAGAGCTAAAAATCAACATTTTTACAAGATGTTCCTATCTCATTGTATTCCATTCTACATCTTCCGAATTTTTAAGTGTCAGAAAAGTTGCAATAAACTCTATTATTATTGTGGCATCACTGACAAAATGGCATTTCTTTTGAAAGCAGCGCTACCATTTGTCAAGTTTTTTCTTTTTGCAATTCTTTTTTTTTTTGCTTAATTGTTTTTCATATTATTTAACAAAATTAGTTCCAAATACATTTTGGTGTTTTCTTTTACAATTTTGGCACTTTTGTAGAAAAAAGTATTTAAAAAAAATAAAAGTTTTTTCAGAAATGGTGACATTTTTTATTGATAGTTATTGATAGATGTTTCAAATGTGAACGCATGTTTCACTTTTTCAACATCTTCCATGCGTTCCTCCGAAATGTAAGCAAGTGTACAAAGGGTATAAGAATGATTAAATCACAGGTACAGAAATATCGCTCATCACTAATAGTCATGCAAAAGTATAAAATTATTTTTTTCACATAGTTTAAAACTATTTATTATAATCAATCTTAACAGATTTGGCGGTTAGGGGGTTAATAAGACCCTGCTATATTATTCACACCCTAATTTGTGTATGGACTTTGGCAAACAAAAAAACCACTAAACTTTAGCTTGTAATTTTGATCACTCTAATTTTAAAAAATCTACGCGCACATATTTATTAAGTATAGTTAATTAAATATTTTTGGTAACCAAAAATTAAACATACCAATATTAATACAATTAAATACTAAGCATAATTTTTTATATATGAAATTTAAAAAAAATTTAATAAAAATTAAAACTAAGACAATTATTTAGATAAACAAATTAGTCTATACTGTTTTTTATACTTCAAAATTAATCAAAAAAAAAAAAAAAAAAAAAAAACAAAAAAACATAATTACGCGATTATAACAATATTACGTTATTAAATAATAGTATTTTAAATATGGTTTAAACTAAAAGTAATGTGCCGAATTTGTATGGCAACTAAACTTCAGTTGTCTATATGTATTAGGTAAGGCAACTTTTGTCCGTTGCCATTTTGACAGATCGACAGCCGAAAAAATGTAAACAGTTAACGTAGACATATGAAAATAAGAGAATTTTAAAACCAATAAGAGAAATTTTCTTTATTTTTTGATGCCCAAGAACGAGTGAACGTGACATCTATTGGGCGACACTTATATATAAGATTTAAAAAAATTAATTAATTATACGTATGCATATGTATACAAATAAACGTACATAAATTAATTACATGAAAAAAGCTGTTACATTATAAAAAAATATTGCATACAAATTATAATAAAAGCAGACTCAATTAAAAAGTTTTGATAATAGGTGCGTTCGAGTTAACTTCCAGTAAACTGCAGTAAATGAGTAATTACTGAGTAAACTAAAAAATTATCTAAAAAAAGCTGTTGCCCAAGAAAGTACGCGACCGGAATTTTATTTAAAAAAAAATTTACTCTTTTGACTACTTAACTTGTTTTCTTATCGGTATTCGATTAAAACACTTTTAAGGTACAAACATTGTGCAAAAATACAAACAAATTATTTAATGTAATCTTTCATATAGGTATGTTTGATTTTGTTAGTTTGTGTCCGGATTAATTTTTTATTAAAGTAAATAAATAAATTGCTATTGATTTCTTAAAAACCAAGTACATTACTATGTACCCAAACTGTTTACACTTTATAAATTAAAACAACAAAAAATGCTTCACAAACAAGTTTAATTAATAATAACAGTGTTCGACAAGATCTCGGGCAAGTTCGGACTAATGAGAGTGAAATGAAAATTACTCTCTAAATTTGCCAAAGTTGCCCAAAATTGCTTGAACGCAAAAAACCATTTGTGAAATACTTATGATGCTTACTTTTTAAGTTAAGATCTATTTAAGTGATTTTCGACGCTAAAAAGTCATACAGACAAATTAAAACAAAACATTTGTGTCATTGTCATTTCTTACATAACGTTTACATTTGACAGTACTGGCAAGACAGTAAGAAAATACATATAAGTTGCCAAAAACACTACTTGTTGTCTTCGTGACGTAGGCGTCCAGACAGTAGTTAAGACAGGTCACTTTTAAAAAATGTCTTACTTGAATGTCGCAGTCCAAGTTCTAGCTAAACATGTTTTATATGAACTTAACAAATTAAAAATAGCATATAACAACTATTTTTTGTGAACATAGATAACCCTTAAGTAAAACATACAAAACCAAAGCATAATTTATTAATTTTCTTTTAATTGTTGATTTTTTTTTACTTTTGCGAACAAAACTTCAACTTACTGTCAACAAATGTCAAATCACTGTCCATTTTACTGTCTGCAAAATTTGCAAGACAGTTGGAAAAGTGTACATGTATTACTGAAAAAGTTTGCATGTATTGCAACTGTCTTGCCAGTACTGGCAAATGTAAACACCGTGTTACATATTATTTTTTTTTATAATTAAGAACAAAGGAAATATTTATGCACTAATGTATTTACCATCTTAACTTTTTCATCAAAACCTTCCATTTTGTTTTTAATATATTTTATAATAAAATCCAAGCGTGTTTACTTGGAACTTTTTTATTAATTTTTCATTTTCATATGTAAACAAAAAACATCGGATTATTTAATTCTTGTCCGAACTTGCCCAAAGAAAATGTTCGTGCAAATTTGTACAGGAAATGAAAAAAGTACTTTCTTTATTGCACAAAAATACACTCATAAAATTATTACAGTAACTGATTGTGGGTTATTAAATTCGTTCTCCGTTCTGTTAAAATTGAATAAATATATAGTTATTTTTCGAATACTTTTATATTTTAACAATTATGTTTGTTATTAAAAAAAAAACAAACTACCAATGTAGTTGGATTTTTGTCGGTTAAAATATATTTTTTAAAAGTAACAACTTTTAAATTGTACGGAATATGCTGTTAAATAAATAAAAATTCAAAAATTAATGTAAAATTCATTTATTTTAAATGAAATGTAAATGATCCGTTTTTTAAATAAATTTTTAGTTGTTTTAAATGGATTTTCTGTTGAATTTAGCTACATAATATTTTGAGTGTAGTTATCTGGGACGCTTTTGGGTAACTTTGTGCAAGTTCCGACTGTTTCGTTATGCATGTGGAACAGAGCTAATTACTTATTCACTTTTTGTTTTTGTGTCAATTTTCCACTTATTTTTTAATTTTTTCCACAAGTTGTATGCTTTTTATTTGTTTACCATTTAAATTATATGTTTTTTTTGTTTTATTAAATTTTAATGCAAAAATGTTTAAATACTGACTTTACGTTTCCAGTTTGGTTTCTCATTTACTACATTTTGGTTACGCGAACGCAATTTAGTAAAATGCAGTAAAGTTCAATAAAAAATGGTAAAAACTTTTGTTTTCTCGAACGCAAGTAAGACTAATTGTTGTACCGCAGTAACTTTATCCATATTGCTAACCAAAATAAGAAATATGTAAAAAAAATGTCAAAATCAAAATAAAAAAACGTACTTAAAATATGAACTCAAAGTATCTAAACTGCAACCAAAACTTTGCGGTTGCCTAAATACTTTTTTTATTTTTCAACCAAAAACGACATCAGCTGCCATCTACAATATATTTTCCGCTCAACTAAACTCAATAAAAGTTCAGTTGCCATACATTATCCACCCATAAACATTACACAGGGTCTCCACCTGAGATAAGATATAAGATTTTTATATCAGCAAACGTCAAATTCAATCTCAGAGAGTATTATCTTACGTGTGGACTCTAAAATAGTGTTAGTATTAATATTATAATAAATGTTATGAGACAGTTGTTATGAGAAATCTTATAACAACGCGGATTTTAGGGATTTTAGGGATACGGAACAAATTTTTTTTTGGGATTTATGAAAAAATATTTTTAATTATTCTAAAAATACATATATTATTGTCGAAATCGAAAAAAATAAATGCTTTGGCGATTTTTGACATTGAATTTGGCGAAAAAGATCAAAATCAATCTGACAACCCTGCTCTAGATGTATTTATTATACCCTATACCACAATAGATAGGATGTGTTACACACATAGAAATATGTGTAACACAAAGAAAATTTATATTATAAATATTAATTCTTACTCTCTGAATTGGTCGTACGATGTCCGTTCGAGCGCGTCTGTCTATGTAAACAATGTGTGCAAGGTGAAAAGCCCCTTCCAAAACTTCTTTTTTTTCGAAATATAAGCTTCCATCTTATAAACAATCTCATTATGTGGGTATTGAGATTAATTTCGGCTCAAAAACATTTTATTTCAACCGTAATCACCTTATCAAATTTTGTTGGAATCAGTCTATATATGATCTCTCCCCTATAAAAATACCTCCCCCCGCAAATAGTTTTCAATGCCATAATTTTATAATAGCTACTATATATATTCCCCTCAATCCTAAGGAGCATAGGTCCTCAATAATAGCTACTATGTCATGTAAAAATTTTATTATACAAGTCCATCTCCCTAAAATCACTCTAAGACGAAAATCTTAAACAGATGTTGATAAGTTCATAAAGCTCTCTTATATGAATCTAAGCTCACTACATAACTTTGTTATGGAGAGTCCAGGATTGCCCATGGGTCCCAAATAGGGCACACGCTCGAAAATATTTCTGTATGTACTGTGGTGTAGGGTATCATTCATATTTTAATTAAAATAAAATAACATAAGGCCAATTTAAAGCAACTTTTCATACTATGTCGCATATCTTATTTTATATGTATACCAACTACAGTTGTTTTACTTTTTGTGTGAACTTAAATCAACAAATAACAACTTCGGGGCCTATTCTCTGTTGCGATGCGAATGCAATTTCGATACGGAAACTAAAGACAAATGCACAAACGCATTTAAGAGTACTAATCACTCGATTTGCTACCAATTTTCTTTCGCATCGCAATAGAGAGTAGGCCTCTGTTATGGCCTAATATGAAATAAGCAAGAGACAACAGATATGAAAGTGATTTGAATTGGCCTATTAATTCATCTTGTGATATTATTTAATCAAATTTTATAATTAGTCTTTGGTATTTAAATACATAAAAATGTTGCTCCCAAATGTGTAATACCTGTTGCACATTATGCGACATGTCGCTTGGAAATATTTCATGAAACAGAAGCTTAATGACGAAGTGTGTAGATACGCATGTCGCACGAAATGTAAAATCAAGCAACAATTTGATGGTTCTGTTTTATATGCTTTTTCTTAAATGCTTAAAATATAATAATTAAATAAAAATTTGATATTTAAACGTCAAATTGTAGCTTATGGCTTGTAACAATAAACGTTACGGCTGAACCAAGGCGAATTCATTACAGGTAATCTCGGTACTACAACAAGTACAACTCGTACAAAAAACACAAGCAATTTGTGTTTGTAAAATCATTTTACAATGTCAAAAATCGAAACAAAACCGAAACAAAGATAATAAATAAAAAATTTTACATCCAACAATTAAAAAGCTAAAAAAAAGTCATCATCTGTACTTTTAAGACCACCTGTAACGAATTCGCCTTGGAACGTATGTAGACAAGTTATCGAAGGGACGACAAAAAAAAAAATGCGAATATTGTCGCAGGGTTACGTCGCATGGTGTGAAACATTTATATACATATAAATATACATAGCCAAATTTAAAACATTTGTTAAAAGTGAAATATTCAGGGATATAAATAAAAAATTTCGGAGTTAATGGGTCATTGGTATTCAAAACGCGTTTTTCGGTGTTAAGCATTAACCAATGATTTTCTTACCCAACTTTTTGCAACGTGGACCAACAAAAATTTATTTTAATAATTATAGGGAACTGACCTTGGAAGTTTCGGCTTCCTACATGAAGGTGTAGGTCGTTCGATAGCGTGTGAAGGAGGCTTATCAGGCGTAAGCCGTAACTAGTGATGGCTTTATGAATAATAAACAAACAAATACACAGAATTTCTGAAAATTTTAAAATATTATTGGTGGAACTAAATGTAATAGTTTTTTGATTCTAAAATCAAGAACGAAAACACTACAACAAAAAATAGAGGATAAAAATGTACGATTTGATTAAAGCCGATTAAAAAATAGTGATGGGCGGGTACATCAAACATACACAGTCTACCAAAACAATATAGTTTTGTTGACCTATGTATGTATGTGTGCGTGACAAAAAAATAAAAATAAAAAATACACAAACGGCTGCACAAATATATGAAAAAGTATGTATCATGTTTGTGTGAATATAAAACTTTTTTAATATACACACAAATATTTTGGTGTTGTTATTAAATAGCTTGTGTCGTTTATTTGGCCATAAACGAGGTGATTTTTACCAAGTTTATTAAAAGAATTTTAATAGCCGTTAATCCGCTATGACGTTACAAAAATGCCTGCCAAGGAGTTAAGCCCTGTCTGTTACATCTCTCCCCTGTTTAATGCTCAGTGCTACTTATACCTTGTATTTTAAGACAAACAGAATCTCCGCCTAAAAAAGCTGCACAAATCGGATAATATGTGCGACATTCGAATATAAGTTTCGTATACATATATAGACCCCAGCATTGGTGCCTATTTCTATTTTTGATTCGTCTATAAAACGGCATATCCGTCAAACATCTTGACATACCCTGAATATGAGTCTCTATTTGGAATTACTTAAGGATGTGGTTCCGTAAAAATGGTTATAGGATTCATGAAATCATTTCTAAATAACAACTACAAAAACATATGCAAGATAGTCGAGTAAACTTTCTTCTTACAACTTGCCAGGCCTGATTTAATGACACAGATTTAATAAAAAACTTTTTTAAATTTTAAGAATTAACACAACTTAACAAAATTAAATAATTGATCAAGCTCAAGTTCTGTGTTTATAATATTTTATTTTAGCTTTAATATTTCGCCTACCATCATATAGTATAACATTTAATATTGTGCAATATTTAAATTTATTGGAAAATATTAAATGTTAAACTTTAAAGTCATCTTTTTTTGATTATTGTTACTCAATGTTTTATTTCCTGATGATGCTAAACGATGGTAGGTGAAATATTGAAGATAAAATAAATAAATTATATAAAATATCATAAACACAGACCTCGAGCCTGATCATTTATTTAAAAATTAAAAGGTCGAAATAAAAACATATTTAGTTTAAAAAATTTATTTGTGCTATGAACACGACTGGGACGAATGACGAACTTTTGTCCGCTATTATTCGTCGAGAAAAATTACTATTTTTTCACTTTTTCGACAAACTTGACACGTTACATTCATATCTACCCGCTGTTCTACTTCTTCACTGATAGAAAAGGGGTCATAACGCTGATGTATTTTGACATCAGTACTATGACAAGTCTCTTTGTTTTTGACCCCAAGACACTTTCCATGATGACAGTTTGTCTATACTAATGTCAAATTACATTAGCGTTATGACGCCTTTTCTATCACTGTACACAAAATGCGGCATCGAATTGATATCACTATAGAAATAGCGTAGATGACGCATAATAATTGACAAAATTTATGGATGACGTTCATCATTGGATTGATGTCACTTTTTGCCTCATTGATGCCATTTGTAATAACATTGATGTCACAATTCTGATGTTAGGGCATCATCAATATGAAGTGATGGTAATGAAACGGTTGGTTTTAAAATTGGTTTTCATATGCATTCAATGTTAAATTAAAAATTGTTCTGCTTCTACTGAAAGTTTTTAAATTTTGAGTTCATACTATCTTGTTGATTAAGTGCGATATGTACATATATGATAATACACGAACCATGGTATCGGCTGAACTCTACAAGAGTATTTTTCAATTTTTTAATCCAGATGACCATGTTTGGCTTTAGTTTTCAAGTGTTTAAGTAAATAATATTACTTTTTACTTTAATAAATGTCTCTTATAACACTTAAAATAAATATACAAAATACGAGTAGTTAACTATAAAAATTGTTTTCAGTTCTGTTTTTGTTAATGATTTATTACAGTATATTTTTTATTATGATCACACAACTTCTCCCTCTTTGCAAAATAAGTAAACATCATTGTTAATTAAAGCAGCTGTTATTTTTCGTCTGTTTTTGTTCTTCATACGACGAATTTACACATATAGAACCATCGAAAATTTTTAAATTAAGTTTCCGATTTTTTGGGGTTTTTATCTCTTTAAGCTTCGTACAGACGGGTATTTTCAGATCTTACAATATTGGTGAGATCATTAAAATTGACTAAAAATGTCTTGCTACTGTGTGAACATTGTAAGCTCATTTATATTTGGCAGACGTGTAAAATTAATGCATCTGACAATGACACCATTGTCAGAAAAGTATTTAGCTTTAGGTCGTTCTTTTTAGAGACTAAAAATCTCTTTTGAAATTTAGAGAGAAATCTTAAAATATTTTTGGTGGAGGGTACTAAAATTGAAGTTGTTTTAATTATCATTTTTATTTTTTTATATGAACATACATACATATTTACTTTATTCTTATACTAGAAAAACTATTTATCTAACAACTTTTTGTCAGAAAACCTAAAAAATCTATTTAATAAAAAGTACATTTTTAAAGCCAAAATAAAATTAAGCTCGGGCTTATATCCAGAAAGCAACAACGACGTTACTCAAATAAAATAGTTGGAATGTTATCAATATTAATTAACAGAATATATTAGATTGTAAGTGAACTAAACTTTGTTAAAAGATTGAAATGTTTGTTTTTTGATCTTGGAAAAATTACAAGGAGTCAAAGTGTCTGAAATGTTTAAAATTCAAATTTTGAAATGTTTTAAGTCCAAACTTGACATTAACAATATCTAATAATTTGTATAACCAATGAATGAATATCTTAGGCAAAAGAACCTTGAATAAAACTTAAAATTAATAATGTTTTTGGAACGTAGTACCTATCAAAGAAATGCAACTTCTTATACGCACAATTTATATAAAAAGTACATGAAAGTAAATTTTTGAGAAACAGTTTAAATGCCATACAAAGATTTATAAAAGGTTGAAATCTTAGTCTTTTCACAAAAACAATATATTATATATTTTTATGTTAACAAAATATTTTATTAACTAAAATTTATGTATTTTATTAAAAAAGTGTCACAAATTAATATATTCTTAAAATT
Source organism: Pollenia amentaria (assembly GCA_943735925.1). NCBI lineage: Eukaryota > Metazoa > Arthropoda > Insecta > Diptera > Polleniidae > Pollenia > Pollenia amentaria. The sequence goes on along the minus strand of OX031006.1, from coordinate 218,566,077 downwards.
TTGAACCGAATTATCGGTGCAAATGAAATCGTTGTTTACTCGTATTTAATATACAATAAAAATTATTCTAATTTTAAATTACAATTTAAAACATATGTATTAACAATTTTCTAACTTTTTTAATAAAAAAAAGTTATAGAAAATTTGGGTATTTTGATTAAAATAATTAAACGCAAAAAAGTTCTGAAATTGATTTATTTTGGAAAAGAAATTTCAAAATTTGTTATTCACAAATAAGTCTGTTTTTTTGGACTTTTAGGTAGAATTTATTATAAAAAAAATTTTGACAATTATAAAAGTAGTGCTTAACCAGTATGTAACCATTCAGTATTTACATGTTCAAAAGTTGAAAAACAATATTCAAACAAAAATTAATTGAAAATTAACAAAATAATGCTTTAATATTTGGTTTGTCAAGAAAAGTCTATATAAAATATAAGAAACTATGATAATAAATGAAGTAGATAATAATGATATTAACAATTCCCTTCAATTTATCAGTATACTTGATATAATCCCTATTTCTAAAATGATTTAAAGGCGTTTGAAACAGCTTCTTAGGGGTTTTAATAAGTTTTTAAATAAAAAAAAAAAAACTTAATAACTTTGTTCAAACAAAAGTTATTTATTAATGAAGCGAAATTAAAAGCAAATAAGATTTTAAGTTCTATTATTTACAAAATGATTGGTATAAATTAAAAAATTAATGACAGCGCGGTTTTTAAAATTTGCTCGATTTTAAATCCACTTCATTTCGATTTCTAGAACATACCCTATAAAGTTATTTTGGTTTATACAAAAAATTAATAACAAAAAAAAAAAAAAACATCTTCACAAAAAAACATGTCAACGTATGATAATCGATATGATTCTTTTCAGAAAATTCTGATGTATTCCAATTCGATTTGAGTTGTTTAAAAAATCCATCATTAAATTGAATGAAATCGGTTAAAGTTAAAGAAAGTGTAAACAACAAATTATGAAATTCAAAAGCAATAGCTACATACATATGAACATAAATACATTTGGTTTGTTTTTATCAAAAAGCGCATAGAACCACCTTGTAGTACACCAAACAACTCTGAAACAATGGCTTGTCGACTGCCGTTCCAACTCTGGTTGGATGCTTATACAAATTTTACATTTTAGTTCATCAAATTTGGAACAGTTTTTTTTTTTTGCCCGTAAAGCCAAGAATGCTGAATCGACCACTGATTTAACTTACCGGTCATTTAAATGCTTATCAGAACTTAATTTTTTTATTTATACTGTTAATGTCTGTGCCCACCGTCAATCTTTGATTCGATCTAAGGGTCTCCGTCCGGCTGTCTGTCCATGTTTACCTTATTCGCAAAGTACAGTTCGCCATTTCGTAGATAATTTGGGACATAGGTTCTAATTATCACCAATAGGACCAAGCCTATTAAACCGCTCCATAATTTCACATGCCCGCCATACAAGTTTATTTCCGGAATAGAGTCTTTGTTACTATAAACCATTTTATTTTGATCGTATTTGGATGAAGAGGTTCATTTTGTAAATCCCTTTACCTTGCGTTGAGAAGTTTTTCATATAACATTTTTTGAATTTTTTAAAATTTGTATTAAAATATTTTTTAAGTGAGATGCAGTGTTTTACAAAATAAGACGTTAAATTTGTTCGAGGATTAAATTTTTGTAATCTAAATATTTGACCATACAAATACTTCTCCCGAAAATAGCTTTTAATACCATAACTTCCTTATAAATGTTGGTATTTTGGCGACAGTAACTTTTACGTTACAAAATATTGTGCGGGTAATTCCAAAATTAACCATAGGATCCAAATGAATCCCCTTTCTAAAATCACTTAAAGGCAAACAAATATATCTAAATAATATCCGTCACAAGGAAGGGTCCCAAATTGAGTACACTTTCGAAAATTGTTATTAAATACTCTGGTGTAGGGAATCATATGGTCGGACCTGACGGACTATACTTTCTTACTTGTTTTGTTGTTATTAATATAATATTTAGTCCTTAAGAAAAAAAAGCTGAAAGTATTTTTTATTTGCAATACATTGATATCGTTTGCAAATCAATTAGGAATGATTATCGTATCTTATTCATTCATTCACTTAGTGACTCATCAACGTACACGGTTACATCTTTGAGATTTTTTGAAATTTGGTCGCTAAAAGTGTAAAAACGGTTGAAATCTGTAACCTACTATCTCCAAAACTAAGACAGATGGAATCAAAATGCAAAAAGCATATAAACTCCATTCAAAAATGAGCTAACGCGTGCTTAGTACTTTTTTGATAATGGTATTTTTAAAGGGTAAAACGGGTAAATATCTAACTTTAGTACCGTTTTTTAACCTTATTTATCTCCGATTTCAGGTAAACTTTATTTTCCGTGTTTTTGATAGATTTCATAATTTTGGAATTTACGGGGTTAAAAAATAATTAGCTAGGTCTCATTCCTAGGAAAATCAGTTTTCCGCATTTATTTGAGCATAGTATACGATTCATCCCTACAACACGGAATGTTACCGTCTACAGATGCTGCTTAATGATGTTAGAGGTACAACATATTTTAAAGGCTTGAAGATTGTGAAGGGTGTACTCAGTCCGACATTTCAATAAATACAAATATAGCCTCTCGGAAGACATTAAACGGCAACTGGAGAGAGAATTGCAAGAAAGTGCGTAACGGTTAATTGATTGAGTATGCAGTGTTAGTGCAAGCAGGACAATATGGATTGCCTCGACCAACTATGACATTAATGATCTCAGAAAATGATGGTGACATCAAATGACGATTTACTGACGAATGAACGGAATTACATACATATAATAGTATATTCTTGCCAATTTGGAGGAAGGGAAGGGAAATAATATTTTTTCATTATCAATTCAGTATTAGCAAAAGTAAGGAGAAAACGTGGATTACTTTTAGCCTTCGGATAGTCAGGAATCACGGAAACACTGTAAGTGGGAGGAAAGACAGCTCACGCACCCTGCAAGCTCCCTGTAAACCTTGCTAATATCGTAACTCAGGAACATTTCAAGACAGAGTAATTCGGCAAAAGGAATGTAGATAGCAAACTTATTGTTATTTGGAATGAAAACACGATGGCAAATAAAAAGTGTTCCGAAGCGGTAAACAGAATTTTAAAAGATATCAGAGGGAATGGTGACAAAGGAGAAGTTGAGGCTTACTTTAAGGCTTAAGTTCTTTGGCCCTTAAAACTTATGAAATATAAAAGCAGGCGGTTTCAACCGAAGCCGCAAGCAAAAGCTAGTCTAAATAGGTATATAAAATTGACTGACTGATTCATCATCGAACAGCACATGTTACAACTACAGTTGTACCATCGGACAGCCTAAACGCTAGAGCTCAAAGGTTAAAATTTGGACTGGTCTCTTTTTGGATCTATTTTGTTACCCCATCTATCTTTTATATCATATTCGTAATTTATCTAAAAAATGCAAATATAAATATGGTACTTTTTCGAAAGTCGAGCCTTTAAAAGGTGATAATCGTACATATTTTGGTACTCTTTTTAAAAAAACCTTTTTCTCCATTCATTGACATATGTATACGTATTAAATTATGGGCTCCCACGACAATATTGAAATTTTTAATACTGCAATGGGGGGGAAAAAATGTATTAAAAAGGGGAGAAATACTTTAAATACGTGAAATTAGATTTCTTTCTTTTACTTTTCCGTTCTACATGTGGTAATTTTTTAATTTTTTATAATATTGAACTTGTGAATGAGAACTTGAGTGAATGAGTACCAGCGTGCCCAATTGGCACTGCCCATTTTAGCATTTTTTTTGTTGATTTAGCTGTAACATTTCCGATTTTGCAGTTAGCATTTTCTTTCGCATTCTCCATTTTTTTTTAGTATTTTTTATAAAAAGAGTTTAAAACTTTTAAATATACATAAGATGTATGCAATTTTTGGTATATAAGTAATTTTCTCGTGTAACCATTGCAATAATGTGAACGTATATCAGGCAGCCCGAGCGATAAAAGCTTTCAAACATATTTTCCGAGCTTTTAAATGCTTTCAGTTGGGCTACCAAACAATACTTGCTGCCTTAAAAATTACTAATTTTCACATCAGAATTATATTTTTTTTTTGAAGATGTAATTATTTCATAGACGGAAAAATTAAAGGGAATTGAATATTATAAAAATAATAAAGTACATTTAAATAATCAACAATATTGATATATACAAATTTTAAGAATTAGTATTACAAAGAAGAAGTTAATATTGCCTAATGTAAATAACAGGAACAAATATAATCGGACTTATCTTCCCGATATTCCCCGTTAACTTTCTCAGATTTTATTTCCTTAAATAAAACGTACTAAAATTGATTTTGTAACAATATTTGGGAGTTTTTAAAAATTTACCCGAATCTAAATAAATATTTATTTTAGCCTAAACTTGTCATTGGAAAAAGCTTTAATAAATTAAACAAAAACAATTTTAAACAAAAAAAATTAAAATATATTTCAAATGCATTAATTGATGTTTAATGTTTAATTTTATTTTATACAAAATAACAATAAAAAATTAATTAAAATTTAACAATTTAAGAAATTATTTTTCTACCTTTATAAATGTATGTGTTTTTTTTTATGTATTTTACATATTTTAAACAAAATATAATGTATTTTTTAAAGTCGTAATTTTTTAGTAAATAATAAATTTAAAGTAAACCAAACTTAGTAATCTTAATGTTTTTTGTACTCACTTGTTAAAAAAAACTAAAAATAAAAGAAATTTTTAATTATATTACATTAAAAAATGTGTTCTTAAAAAAAAGAATTATTATAGTTTTATTTATTGTAAAGCCTAATTAACTATTTAATCTAATTAAATTTTAATTAAATGAAAATATTGGTAAATTAAAAAAGTTTTTATAAAACTACATAATCATTTATTTTTCTTATTGGGCAAATAAAAATATGTAATGCGAATAAAATTAAACTTAATTATGTACATATACATACCGTATCCACCTGTGGTGAAGGGTATAAAAAATCTATATGTATATCTATTTTTTTAATTGAGACTGTCTTTAAAACTAACCTAAAAAGAAATTGGCCCTTATGTATCTAAAACTTAAAAGAAAAATGATAATTTATAAATTAAATAAAATGAAAAATGATAATAATAACATTTTAAAAAGAACAAAAGCAACAAAATTCCTTTTAAGAAGTATAGAGATAGACATTTTTTAAATTGCACAGTGCCATAGCAAGAATAACATTTATCAAATGTTTTAACGGTTAATTGAAGATTGCTCCATTTTCAATACCGATGTACTGCGTTTTCTAACCATCGTAACATTAGAAATACGAACGGAAATAACTAGACGTTTTTAAAATTTAACTTTAACCCAGTATATATCCTTTATACGTTTTTCAATGCCTATTTTGATTTTTAAGATGCGGTGTGACCACTTTTAAGTAGGGATGGGCAATAAATATCGATATATCAAAATATCGATATTTAAAAAAATTATAATCGATATATATCGCCGATATTAAAAATACTGATATATCGATACATCGATATTTATCTACGACTATCGAATTCGATATTTTTAAAATTTCTTTCTAATAAAATTCAACATTTTAACCGTTGCTCAACTGCTTACAAATCTGTTGTTTTTTAAGAATTGCATCATATGTTTTTTAACTAGTAATAAGAAAATAAAGGCGCTTTTCCATTGTACTTTTTGATAGATTACACAGTTCAGTTTTGTCTCGGTTGTTTAAGAGATGACAACAAAAAAAAGAGAAAGCTCGAAAAAAATATTCTGGAAAGGGTTCCTAGAATTATGAAAAGAATCGCCTTATTTATGACGTAGTAGCAATAAACTCATGAAAGTTGGAATGTTAATATAAAAAAAAATCTTTTTTTTTATTTGAGCATGTTCTTATATGTATATTAAAAATAAAATATTGCACAGTTTACTTGTATAGTATGTGTCCCAAGTTTCGTTTACCGGCAGTATAAAATCCGGCATTATATAATCCCAATGAATTTTTTTTTAGATTTCATATGGCAAATAAATAAAATTTTTTTGTATTCTTTACTTTTTTTGAATTTTTTTTTATTTTAATTTCAAATTTACTGTCGGTCCCTCGATTTCAAACGAAAACTTCGTTTCCATAACTTACCTTAAAAACTTAATAGTAAAATTGTTTTTTGTTTTTAATAAAAGTTAAGCGAATGAAAGTTTCGTTCGAAATCGAGGGATAGGCAGTAAATTCGAAATTAAAATAAACAATAAAAGGTAAGAATAGAATTACATGTAATATGTTTGTACCTATGTAAATATGTCTTGACATAGGTATATTAAGTTTTTAAATTTGGAAATAATTACAGCGTAATACGTTCGATTCATCGATATTTTTAATTAATAAATATCGATACTCTTAAAAATATCGATACGATATATATCGATATATTTTTTCAAGTCCTTGAAAGGCAGACAGACAAAGTTTTTTACCGAGGGATTGAAGAGGTACAGTGTGTACTAAACATTTTTCGTGTTTCTTTTCCACTGTTCGCAATATTCATGTTGTTGCTTAATATCATTTTTTACACCAATGTAATTTTAATATCAATGCCTTTAAATGTTCATCTCCGTTAACAGCGAAAAAAACGAAAAAGGAAACGAATAATATCTGTCTGCGATTGTGAAACGTTTAAACAAGTTCAAAAGAGTATAAAAAATGTCTGCTTTTCGATTTCAACATGTAAAGGCGGACTTGCTCTCATCTAATTTAATCCCATGCCAAGAGTTATTCTCCAGCCTACATAGGTTACGAAAAAAAACCTCCACTACCCCAGTTTTTTAAAATCACCAACAACACGGTATGGAATAATGCCACAACTACTACAAGTGCCACCAAGAGCCAGTGCAAGGTAAAGGCCCAATTACTCATACGTAACGGTGCTGATACCTTAAATTTGCGGTCGACTTGCCGTAAAATACGTATGTAAGCATGTTGAAATATGCTAGAACGAAAACAAAAAATTTGTCAAAATTCCGATAATTTTATAATTTGAGCTTTTTCTATTTGTGCGTTTTGAATCAAAATATAGAAAACTTCGTGTACGTCGAAAGAATGTTCACTTTAACAATTAACATAACCAAACATAAGCTTAACAGCTGATACCTTAAAAATGGAGAAAAATTTTAATTTTATCTGGATCATCCGTGACGGTACCTCACGTTTACGTAAGAGTACCTATTTATATCTAAGCTTGGTAAGGAAAATGGAACAGCTGATTCGCAAGGTATGCGTTTACGTAAGAGGAACAAGACTTTTAATCGTAACTCTTGAAGGTTATAGTACCAGAAAGAACTATGTTCAGTTGAAATATATTGTAAATCTGCCAGTTGAGGCTGAGCCGATATTTCGCACAAATCACATTAAGTAGGAGCACCATGTGGTTAGTTACCCACAAACCCTCGATTGCTATATGCTGACTAATAAAAATCATATTAAAGAAAGAAGAAGAAAACATTGGCTTATGGCGATTTCTTTTCTGAGAAAAATGTTGCATAAATGGTACATGCTCTACACAAAAGAGATAGAGCATGTACCATTTATGCAACATATTTCTCAGAAAAGAAATCGCCATTAGTGTAGTGGTGATGTTTTAACAAATATTTGTTAACCTAATTTGTTACCAATTTACATTTAGGGGTCAGAAGAACAAATTTAGTCTGCAAGTTTACTGCACTTGTCTCCAACAAATTTATTTTCCTGCACCGTGAAACTTAAGGGATTTTTGTTTTTAATAAAGCTATATCACATTTCCAACCCTACAAGCTATAGTGTAATAAAACCTTTTTATTTTACAGTACTGTGCTATTCTCAACTATCAATATTACTGCGGGAATTATTCAAACATATTAAAATCTTGCAAAACTCATTAGCATTTTAAAAATTGTTTAAATATTAAAACCGTTTCTAACAAATGGACCTAAAAACTTAAATACAATTGAAAATTTCTGACCTGATTTTAACTATAAGAAAAAAAAAATAATTAACAATTGTTACGCTTAAAATTAAATATATAAGTTGTCTTTTTATAACAAATAAAAAACAATTTCTTAATCCTTCAATTTAACAATTATTTTTTTTGTATTGTATTAAAAAAACTATAACTAAAAACAAACAAAAAACAAAAAAAAAAAAAAAAAAAAAAAAAAAGATTTTTCTACCTATAAATTTTTAAAATTAGTTTCTTCATTTACAAAATCTATTAAGTTATTTAATGAATGACTTTTTTAAAGAAGAACCAAAATCAGCAAACAACACTCACACGAATTAATTATAAAGCACTGTTTTTATGAATCAAAATTTTACTTAATAAGTTTTTGTAATTAATAATGAATTATTATATTTTTTTTAATGAAACACAACAAAAATTTTTTTTTAATAAATTTGTGTGTACCTTTATTGTGAAATTGAAAAAAAAAACAGTTTATTTAGAAAATAAAAACCAAAACAAGAGTTATCAACATTTGCCAATAATAAAATTAAAACATAAATTAAAGCAACAACAAAATATAAAATAAATAAATCTATCAAATTTTGTTAATAAAATCATGATAAAACTAAAAAAAAATGTTTTATTTTATTATAAAACAAGAGGGCGTAAAAGTAATTGTTATTTCAAAAACTTTGTCTTGTTATCAAGGCGACTTCATTACAGGTGATCCTAAAAGCCCCGCTGATAACTTTTTTTCTTTAGCTTTATAATTGTTGGATGTCAAAATTTTGTTTATTATCTTTGTTTATGATTTGATTTGTTTCGGTTTTTGACATTGTACAATGATTTTACAAAAACAAATTGCTTGTGGTTTTTGTACGAGTTGTACTACCGAGATTACCTGGAATGAATTCGCCTTGCTTGTTATGAATCTATAAAGGCTGGTTCACCCACAAGTTACTGAAACATTTTTGGTTCGCACAAAATTTTTTTTATATGTAGTTTGACGTTTCTCTCAGAGAGCGAGAAAAATTATTTTGTGCGAACGACTCTCAGACAGCGTTACCGTAGGTGCTACTAAAGTAGCAATTTGCCACTTTTTGACTGCTTGGATACTATTTTGCTACTTTTACAAAATGCAACCAAATGTGATACTTTTTGTAGTTCTTGCCACTTTTTTGGTACTTTTTCTAAATGATGATATAATTTTTGAACTTTCCGTTTTATTACAACTACCAGCGTTAATATAAACTATAATTGTTTTAATATATATGTAAGCAAGCTTATCTGAAATAATTTTTTGCCTATCGTAATAAGCTTATGCATTTATTGCAACTATATTATGTAACATGTGTACCGCTTGTTTTTGTGCGTATGCGATATATAATAATGAAATAAATACTTATACCATGGCGTATACGTATGCCTGTATAAATCAGGGTTGTCAGATTTTTTTCACCTTCGTGACCAACAAATTTAATTTTTTTAAGATTTTTGTTAAGAAAAATTCGCCAAAAATCACAATATTGTATTTTTATTTAACATTTAAATAAACATTTTCATGGCTTATGGGTTTTTTATTCGTTATATACCTAGCTTCGATAATTTATACAAATGTAAAAGTTTTGCTATTATAATTTTTTTTTTTTTTGTAAATTTTTAAAAACGTTTATTTATTTTGGATATTTTTGAAAAATTTACCAATTATTTTTTAATATCTCCGAAACTGTTAAAAAAAACCATAGGTAAGATGCCTAAAAGGGAGTTAAATTCCAAATCATTCGCTTGTAATATCATCCAATTCGGACATACCGCTCCCAATTCATGATGAAATATACATATTAGCATCATGCCCCCAACAATGAATAATACATAAAATTAACATTTGTCCTACGATCTTCATGAAATATGCCGTATTTTATTCATACTCGTGATTTTTAGATTAATGATTAAAATGCCAAATGTTTGTCCTTATAACTTTTGTATGAATTTTTTAAAGCAAAACTAGTACTAATTTTGCAAAAAATATTGCCACTAATTTCTGAATAACTTCGAAACAGTTGAAAATATAAAAAAAAGTATATGGATGACGCAAAGGCTTTTAAAAAACTAGACCTGATGGAACCAATCTTTGAACAGATTTGGATTCAGCAAGCTAGGGTCAATTAAAATCACATATAAAAGTGTTTGCTTCCATCTGATATAATCTTTTCTGGATTTTTTTTACCATTTAAAAATGTTATGGGTAATTTTAAAATAAATTAAACAAAACACACGCACACATTATTTTGTGTACATCTTCCTATTTTAAAACACGTGCCGTGCCGCCTTTTGTTTCTTAAATCTAATTTTTGGTGCCACTTTTTTTGTAAAAATCCCCTTTTTGTGGTACTTTTTGAAAATATCCAACGGTAACGCTGGGTAAACTAAAAAATGTAAGCAAAAAAGAAAAAAACATATAAAGAAAAAGAAGTATTGGCGGCAAAAATAAAAACTTGGAAAAACAATTTAAAATTGAAAAATATTTGGGGTATTCACAGGGTGTGCTATCATGGTTTATTGTCATAATGTTCTAACATTTTACAATGGTTTAAAAATGCTGTTGTTGGTTTGAAAACAAAAAGTGTCTTAAATAAATAGAACGTTGCTTGCTATCTTTATTGTGCTGTCGTAATTAATAGCACATTAAATTATGAGGGGTTGCTCACAACAGTCGTATTTGTCCATGTTATTATTTTAAGACATATGACTTTATGACACCTTGTGAATCCCCCAATTATATTAGGTAAGTTATACACATATGTATTTACGTCATTTTCAATTATATATGGCAGCACTGTTTTTACGAACCAAGTTTCTGAAATGGGTGAACCATGGTGTAGAAAACTCTCAGTAAACAATAAATTTCTCCGAACCAAAAATGTTTCAGAAACTTGTGGGTGAACCAGCCTTAACTGGTAAGCAGGCCTGCTATATTTGCCGATTTTTTGGTATTTTGCAGATTTCTTGTCTCTAACACAACGTTTACATTTGATAGTATTAGCAAGACAGTAATACTACATTTACACCTACTCAAAATCTAGAAGATTTTAGTTAAAATCTTAAAGAAATTTTTTGGCGTTACACTACTGCTTTTTGACATATTGTCGGATTTCATTTTCATAATAAAAACAGCTTATTGAAAAAGGAAAGATTTTGTATTGTAAACTTTTATTAGCCAAAAGGAAAGCCAAAAACTAATTTTATTATATTTTCAAAAAACAATACAATCGGAATTAAGATTGTAGCGTAAAAAACAGCAAATGTATTACCCGCAATAAATGATACCTGGGACAAGACGATTGATACTGAAAAAGATCAGCCAAACGACTATAACCTAAAAGGTGAACAAATAACTTAGCATTTACACATGCCACTGCCAGTTCGAAAAACTAAACACTCACGATATTTTACTAATGCACTCACATTTTTCGCAATGGCAGCTCCAGTGGCAGCAAAAATTGCATGCGAGTGGAAATTTGGCACTTCCCAATGTATCTATAAAACCCTCCCTAGTTATGGTATAAAATAGAAAACAGCACCGGAATTACAAAGTAGTGGATAATCCCCAATGTTGGGAAAAATTATTGAAATCGATACAAACTATTACAAGTTCTTTTTAATTTTTATATTTAAAACATATCAATTTTGGATTTATACAGAAGTTATTTTGTCATCAGCTCTTAAAAGAACTGGTTGCAACTTTACAAATTCATATAGAATGCTTAACAAATTTCTCAAAGTACTGAACTTAATTACAAGAAAGTAAAATGGGATATGACTTAATATAATTTAAACTAGTAGAATCATAACAAGTCAAATCTATTTTTTCCGCTTTCGACGAAGTTTTTTATTTAACACTGAGTGTTCATCGTCGGTTAAATTGGGAAAATTTTTTGAATCGATTTCTGTTGAAGTAATATGAGTATGTTGTTGTTTCGGCGCTTGTTGAGCATCCCATTCTTTACGTAGCTCACTCAACATACCAGGCGTTAAAAGACCTTGGGCTATAAGGCGATCTGTAAGGCGGCCGCGGGTAGTACTTGGAATACGTGGTTCTGTAATTATAAATTTTATTCATGCTTGTTGAAATTTTTAAGACAAATCCTTATTACCTTTAGTTTGTAAAATACGTCTAATATTGTATGTTGTATCACCATCGGCAACACCTTGACTGGCTTCGGTATTCTTGAGAAGTCTTGTGATTTGAAAAACCCCCTGCTGTATGATTTCATCAAGTTCTTTTTGAGCAGCTCTCACAGAGGATGAATCTGGGAAAAGGTCAATAAAACGGTAGCTAAGCCAGAGATACAAGTCCATGACATCGAATACAGATTCTAAGTGAACTAAATCTAAAATCGTCTTGGGTAAACTAAAAGGCCATCCACAGTTTTTAGTTATGAAATCAAATGTTAAAGGTTCACTACGGCTGTATTGGCGGGCAATCTGATAAAAAAAATAAACATACCAATTATTTTATATAAAAGCAATGTATTAAGGAGTTCCAGTACCTTCAAAAACATGGAACACACAAAGGGCATCTTACGATTAATAGGAGCACAACAGAACACATAACGTGCTCTTAATGGCAAAGGAACATGTTGTATCATTTCAGCTAAAAATTTAAAATCTTCTATATTGCACATGAAATATAATGAATCGTCTACTGTACAAAGATTAACAAAAATGTCCTTAAATAAGGATAATATTATTAAATTCTAGTCAAAAAAAAAATCTATTTTTTTACCATTAAATTACTTAATGTTGAATTAGGCAAATGATAAGCATATAATTCAATTTGGTCAGCTGTTGGATGTAAACCTGCTTGTTTAAGTGGATCAGGAGTTTCTCCAAGAATTTTCTTAAGGGTTGGTAAATCATCTGCTTTGTAAGTGGTTACATAACCATGTTCCCATTGAGTACGATAACGTCCAGCTCTGCCAGCAATTTGTAAAGCTGATGACACTGAAATAGTATCAATTTGCCGTTCTCCTTTTTCATTCATCGTTGGCTTAACCAGTGAATAGAATATTATACGTCTTATGCTCCTGTAAATATAAATAAACTTGATTTATTATTAAATAGCATTGAAAAATAGTGTTGTGATTTCGCCTTCTAACAAGTATTTTACAAAGTTTTTTTTATCGATGTTATTATTATGTATTTTTAAAATAATTTATAACAATTTTTTAATATTTCAGGGGTTGAGGAATTTTTAAAAAAAAACTTTAATTTTTCCGGTGTATATTTTTGATTTAATAATTTCATTTAAGTGTGCGCATGCAAAACATTTTAATATTTTTAACAATTTTTCTCATTTAATAAAAAAAAATAATAATAATAAAAACATTCTTGCACACATACTTTTGTGCTTAAGCCATCCTTTGGTAAATATTGAAGCTATAGATATGTACATATACTTAGGAAATTTAATTCATTGTGCACATTTGAAAAATAAAATTAACTTGTAAAAAAAAAAATTAATCCTCACATTCTATTTGTTGAAAAAAAATTACGGATTTTATTTTCTTACGTACTTTTGACTCTACTTATATCAATTATCTAAGACCTTGTATTAAACATAATAACTTTAGCAATGATTTCATTGCAATGTAAGAATTGTTTCAGATAAGTATATATAAAGAGTACATAATTATACCAAATACCTCTCAATTGGGCATGTTCAAGAAAACGAAATAAAGTGTAATACAAATCAAACGAAATTTTGATTTTTATTTCAGGCATCAGAAATTAAGAACCGAAAACTTAAAATTTAAGTTTTTCATTTGAAAAATTCAAAACTCATGCGTACAAAATAAATTTTTTTTTTCTATCAGTTAAAAAAAAAATAGGAAACACAAAAAAGATATTTATTTTTTAAGTACAATATGTGTTTTGTACATGAAAAGAAACAAAAAAACAAAAATTTGAAAAATACACAAAAACGTTTTTTTAATTTTTTTTTTTTTTTTTTTTTTTTTAAATATTTATCATTGGTGTTCAAAACATGTTTTCAACTGTACAAAAAAAAAAAAAAAAAAAATTATTTTGTGTTTTTTGTTCTTCTAAGTTCAAAATAATAAAGTTCTTAAAAAAAACGTTTTTGAGAAAAATATTTTTTTTTTTTTGTTTTTAGAAACTAACAATAAAAACTCAATTTGAAGTTAAAATTGAGAATTTTAATTAAAATTATAATATAAAATTGTGTTTAAAATTGCAAATGCAAAAAATCCTTAGAGATTCTTAATTATCAAAACTAGCTGCTGTTGCATTAGCTGTACCCGCAACACAGGTATCTGTGGAGGCAGCCTTCAGTGCTTTGCCAATTATTATGACCAAAAATAGAAGGAATTTAAGTTCTGAGCATGTAGAAAATTTATTGTTGCTCAAACTCAACATCAAGGTAATTGATAAGATTACTATTTAGTTCTAGGATAATCTTTATCATGTTATAACTACTTATTATTTATTAGCTTTATATTTTTTACTATAATTTTGTACGTATGAGTTTAAATTTTGTCAATTAAAAAAATTAAATTTTTAGTTTTCGGTTCTTTTTTTTTTCATGTACAAAATAATATTGTACTGAAAAAATAAATATCTTTTTTTTGTGTTTGCTTTTATTTTTTTAAACTGATGAAAAAAAAAATTATTTTGTACGCATGATTTTTAAATTTTTAAAAAGAAAAAATTAAGTTTTCGGTTCTTAATTTTTTGTACAAAAGAACAAAAAAAAAATATTTTTCTCAAAAACGTTTTTTTTAAGAACTTTATTATTTTGAACTTTAAGAAACAATATCAAACAAAATATTTTTATCTATTTTTGGTTATTGTACAATTTAAAATATTTTTCGAACACCAATGATAAATATTTTTTTAAAAACATAAAAAAAAAACGTTTTCCGGTCCTTGTTTTATTTACAAAATGAATAAAATAAAAATAAATAAAAATTACTGTAGCTTTTTCAAGTTTTAATGAGTTGTTCTTTTAAATATAATTTGTACTCAAAGTATGAATAAATTAAAAAAGAATATTGTGAACTTTCTTCACAGGGTCGTTTGCAGAATTTGTTTAATTTTTATCCACTTTATTTTCACTTTAAGAATATGCCCAAATACTTACAAATTTAAACCCATACCAATGGCATCAGTGGCTACCATTACTTTGCAACTATTGTCAGGATCATTAAATTTAGCTGCTTGAGCTAGTTTTGTGCCTGGAGGTAGACCACCATAAATAACTGCCACTTCCTTGCCTCTATTTTGAAAGCATAATTATTTCATAAAATAAACAATCTAATAAAACTTCGTATTATAATGTTACCTTGCTTCAATTTCCCTCGAAACAGAATAAATATCATTTTTACTAAAGCAAACAATACAATCACCAGGTTGTACGTTGTCCAAAGTAACTAATGGGGAATCTTCTACAGTTAGTTCAGTTAGACGTTTATAATTATGAACTTCAACGGTTTCATTGGTAGTTTCACAAATCTTCTGCAACAACTCTAATGAACCAGCTTCACCACAAACATGAACCTCATCGGCTATCAGACCAAGAAAGGCTCGCGTCCAAGCCCATCCTCTTTGTTGATCACGTAATTGTTGGATTTCATCAATGACCGCAACTTCATCTACAAGCAAAATGATTTTTACTTTATTAGTAAGTAAAAAATTTCAGTACAATGTTTATTTACAGGGTGTATTGACGGAAGTCATTTCAACAGTACATGCTACATGGGCAGCTGGGGTATTCTCGTTAATGCCATATTTACGTTCTTCTCCAGTTACCAAATCGCAGGGTGTTCCCTATTTTATTAAATTTCTATATAAATATATTTTTTTTAGAAAAATAGGTTATTATTGTTGTACCTTTTCATTAGCCTTGTTAAAAACCTCTGTTGCTAATAATTTTAGAGGACCGCAGTAAACACCAGATTTTGCCGAAAGAAATCTTTCCATAGCATGGTATGTTTTCCCCGAGTTCGTAGGGCCCGCATGGAAAACAATTTTTCTTGTTATGGCACGCGCACTTGGATACCAATTAGCGGGTGTTCTTAAATCTGAAATCTTTTTTAAATCGTCCATACATTCTAAATGTGGAAATATGGTCCTTGCATGACTTATAAAATAAGGGAATATATCGTCCACATGACCAGCACCATGTATAATATCACAAAATGTTATATGAAGATCGACAGGAAGATTTTCAGATTCTATGCAAAACCGTCTAAACGAGCCAAACGCTTGTTGTTGCAAATAATCTTAAAATAATGCGGTTTTAAGGTAAAATGTAAATTATTTAATCAAAATTACTTACTATCTAATCCATTTTCTGCACTCAAGGCTTTTATTTCCCTTCTTTGAGTAAATTTATTTAAAACTTTTAAAACAGCAGACTTTTCCAATTTACCCGCTAGCTCGGATCCAACATCAATTTCATCGGCGTTATGTTGTACTTGAACGGGTTTAAATAGTGTGGAAACATCGCCTGGTAGTTGTTTACGATTGCGAGCATGTTGTGTTGGTGCGACATGCAGAAATCTTCCTGTTGCACTTTTTACTCCTGCAACTACTTTAAGACGTTGTAGAGCAGTTTTTAAATTTACATTTTGTGCAGCCGTATATAGTAACGATAAACTTTTACGAGAATTTTGCATTCTATTCAACTAACAAATAATTTAACCTTAATTTTGTCGTTCTTTTCATTCACTATTTTAGTAAAAATTACAAGCAATAATTAAAAAAATCCAACATTACACAAAATTGTATTAAATGTGATGCAATGAATTTGGTAAAAACAACAAAAACGAACAAAACAGTAAAAATGTGAAACTTAACCTCAACTTTGGTAAAAGTTAAATTTCATATGGCAAAAATGTAATCAGGGTTGCATTTAATGAATTAACATTGCCAGATTTAATAAAAAGTATGAAATTGTATTATTTAGAGTTAATATATTATCAGTACATTGAAATATTTTTATATACATAGTTAGTTCTAATCACAAATTTCTGTGATTAGAACTCATATTCATATGCAATAAAACCCCAATTTTGAAAATGATATATACCTCCAACGAAATGAAATAACGCTCCAAACAGAAATGAAATAATATCCTAATTTTTGAGGCTTATATAATATGAAATAAGGCCCCAATATCTGAAATGAAATAAGACCTCAATATGTATAATACAAATAATTGAACAGTTTTGGCTTAAAGAATCGAGCGATAGATAGCTTTTTTCGGATTTCGACCGGGCGCAAGAATTTTCCCTCTCTGGTATAACAAACCCCGGGTTCTCTGACTAAAGCTTATCTGCATTGCCGGCCTTCGGCCGATAGGATTTTCTCCTGCAAGGATTTTCTCCTCTATGGTATAACTAACTAAAGCCTAGTACCCTACCGACGGCTGGCTACGCAGAAAAGCTTTAGTTAGCGAAGCCGGTGTTTGTTATACCGTAGAGAAGAAAACCCTTGCGCCCGGCCGAAAGCCTTCTATGCTGAGAAGCTTAAGTAAGCGAAGCCGGTATATTGATATACCATAGAGGTGAAAATTATTGCGCCCGGTCGAAGGCCGCATATGCAGAGAATCTTTACTCAGCGAAGCCGGGGTTTGTTATACCACAGAAGAGAATGTCCTGCTCCCCGCCGAAGGCCTTCTATGCAGAGAAGCTTAGTTAGCGAAGCCGGTGTTTGTTATACCAAAGAGGAAAAAATCCTTGCGCCCAAAAACGTTTCCGTTATAAATTTAAAAATGAAATGGTCCCTAAAAAAATAATTGGGACTTTATATCATAGTGATAGAATAATCCCCCAATTAAAAAAATTAAATAACAGCCCACACGAAATGAAATAACCCCCCAAAAATCGTTGTTGTTCTCTGCACAAGCATTTGGTAGGGGTTTTCATTATTTTTTGGGGGGTTCAAATTGTAGCAAAGTGACAATTAATTGAAATTTAGAAATGAAGTTTTTATAATAAATGTTGGTATATGGTAAAAGTAGATACAATTCTGCACCACTAGCTGTGAAAATCAATCAACTAAGTTGTTTACTTTCTTTTCAGTGAGCGGTCAAAGTTAGCAAATTATTGCTGCTTTTAAAAAAAGTGAAAAAAATTTTTACAATTTAAGCGATTGTTATTAGTGTTAAATGTATTAAAAGTAAATCTTTTATAATGAAACCTTCAACATCAGGGATCAAATTACGGCAGTCGATATCAATCGAAATTTCCATTTAAATTGTAGTGATTTCGATCGATATCGAATGCCGTAATTTGCCCCCTGGTATTAAAGTATATAGTAAAAATTTTTTTATAAAAATTATGTGTGAATATTTTTAATAATTCTTAACAAAAAGTCCAAAAATGGGATTCATAATTTCCGCATTGAGTGGGCCACAAGTATTAAGTTAGTAAGAGTTGGAATTATTTTTATGGATTTTTGAAAATTATAGGATATCAGCTTATATTAAAAAAAAGTCCAGACAATGCCAGGCCCTTTTTATTTTCATTTTTGTGTTAAAACTCCGGTTGTCATTTATTCTCTTTATTTTTGGTATTTTACTGTTTTTGTTTTCGGTGATGCATTTGGTTTTTTAAAGATGAGTGCGTGAGTGATTTCGGTCACTTAAGCTCATGTACACAAAATTGTATCACGCACAATTTACAGAAAGTAAACATATTTTTAATACTTTTAGCTAAATTCAAACGATTAAATTTAATCGCGATCACAAATGGTTTACGCACGCTCACGAACTTATTCTCACGTACTAAAATTTTCGTTATCAAAAGCTATTATCACCATATACTTTATGTTATATAAATTTTATTTAATAATAATTTAAACAAACAAGTTTTAAAAGATTAATTTGAACAATTTTCGTAAATTTGCTTACTATACAGCAAGATATTTTGTTGAAAAATATCAATGGATTTGTATGCCTCCCATTTTGCATGAATTTTTTATTCACCGGCCGAATTTTATACAGCAAGCACTTTTACCAATAGGAGAATTATCGGAAGAAGCTCAAAAAGCAAGAAACAAAGATTATAAAAATTATAGATAGCACTTGGCTCTCAAATGCGACCGGGAAAAGTCCAATGAAGATATTTTCAATAGGTTTATGCTAAGTTCTGACCCATTTATATCTAGCATGAGCAAGAAATATCAGCAGAAAAAAAATCTAGTTTATCAACTTCGGAATTAGAGTTGGTTTTGTCAAATATTTCCGATGAAAATTATTATAAAGATGATGGTAATGAAAATGGTAATAAAGATGCTGACGATAACAACGATGAAGATTATAATAATGATTATGAATATAATGAGGATAATGAAGATTATGATAATTTGGATATTTGTGATGAATTTGAAAATGCAGAATAATACAAATAATTTAATATAGTTTTTATTAAAAAGGTAAAACTAAAACAAAGGTTCTCCAAAAAGTTTTAAATTTCTAATTTTTTAGATTAATGATAACATTTACTGAATTAAGTGAGAGCAAAAACTGGATATACATTTATACTAATAGGAAAAACAAAAATTTGATTTTAATACATTTATTATTTGAATTTTTTAATAGCACATTAAGTATGCTTTAATTTCCAATTTTAGTCATTCATTTGTCGAGGTTCATTCCAAAGTAACAGCATAAATTGTGAACTTTTGTCTTTTTTTCCAAAAAACAATAATGCGCTTAACGGGTTAAACATTTTGTTTACTTTTTTTCTTCTAAAATGCTGTGCTTACATGTGCTTATAATAACTCATCAGTCCCAATTCACACGTTACAAGTCTTATTGATCGCTGCTAATCTTATAGGCGGTAGAGAGAGATGGAGCTAAACGTTTCTTTCCTCTTCGCTCTCCCCTATAAAGTAGCAATCTGATAAATAAGACTTGCAACGTGTGAATTTGGACTCAATAAAAAACATGTTTTTTTAAAAATACGGCTTCTATTAATTACTCACCACTTTGGGCACCATCGAACCCACTGTGTGCCGAAACTAATTACTGTGAAATGTGCTGGCAGCATTGTACAACTTTGTTTTGCCTTGTGCTTGTTCACACTCTTCAAGTTTTATCCGTCAAGTCTTGAGCTTTTAGGATATAAGGAGAAGAGAATGTCATTTCTTTTCCTCTCTCTCCTAAAACTCAAGGCTTGAAGAGTGTGAACCAGCATTTATAGACTATGTCTTATTTAATGAAATTTGCGCAATATTTTAATTAAAACCATTGTGACACTTATTGCATAATATAAGGCAAATTTGAAATATGACGAATAGCATGTACAATAATATATTATAATGGATGGGGCGTTTTACATTATTTATGCTTTAGGTAAGGTAACAAAAAAATAGAATAAACTTTTTTTTTGAAATATGAAAAAACCTCGGACTCACCACAACGTCTTACTTTGAATACTGCCTCCCAAAAACTCTAAATAGTTTGCTCTTTCCATAGATAATGTTGAAAAATTTTAAACTTCTTGAATATCATTTAAACTTACTACATTTGGCACAATACCACATAATTGAGAAATACTCAATTGGTTACCTTTTATTTCACTAAAATGTGCTAAAACTTTAACGTGTTTAAGAAAGTCGATTTTAAAATTGAACTTTAATTGACCATTATAAAGTTCAACATAAAACTTTCAACAATGAACTCTAAAGTCCACTTTATCATCTTCAGATAACTTATACGAATATACCCAAAAAGTATATATTTGGGATCTATAAGGTAAGTAGCGTTGAAATGTAAACACTATTAGACACTGTTGCAATAATAAAGGACAGAGAAATCATAAGGTAATTTATTTAATTGCATAAAAACATTTCTTACTTGGTGGCCACACTATCAAATGATGCTTTCAGTTCCTTTTAATTATCACTACACTCACACTCTATTACTTAGTGCTGGTTCACACTCTTCAAGTTTTTGTCGTTCATTCTTGTGCTTCTAGGAGAGAAAAGAAAATAGAATGCAATTTCTTTTCCTCTCTCTCTCCTAAAAACACAACACTTGACGACTTAAACTTGAAGACTGTGAACCACCATTTACACACTCATTTTTAAAATTAACCCCAAGATTGCTTTCAAATTGACCATTCCATTTATTTAGCAATTTTTGGTTCAGTTTTAAGAGCTGATCACAAATTTATTTTTGTGTTTTCTTTCAAAAATATATTTCTTATAAAATAAATATGCTTAATATACAAAAAATTGTGTTTTTAAATTTTTTTTGTGATTTTTTCAATATACTGCAAATTTTCAATTACATATGAATTTATAAAAAACCTGAAAAAATTTGCTTCTCAAAAACCTGCAAATAAGGAAAAAACTTGATAATTGGCAAGGCATGTGGTAACCTTATGCACATCTGGCATCTCTAAAAAAACAGATAATTTTTAGCCACTTCTGCCATGGTGGAATAAGTAGGTGGCAGCACTACGGCAACAAATACAACATTACAACAAAATGAAAAATAAGTCTCCGTATACGTCAAAAATTATATTAAACTAAAATCAAATATTGCCGCCGAACGCAATGAAATAAATTAATTTTTAGCCAATTTTTATTTCACTATGGTTACTATCTTATTTAATTTTAATTTAAATAATCAAAAACTTTAATACAATACAATAATCACAGCACAAAACGTGGACTTTTCGTAAACATAAACATGACTTTAACATAAGACTAGACAAACAATACAAGAGCAAAAAATCGTCATCTGGCGTAGTAATGCCACCTGTTTATTTCACCATGACTTCTGCGTTATGCTTCCCACTCTCTTTCTTATTCACAATTTCTTAGAATGAAAAATGTCAAAACAAACTGCATATGTAAAAAACAAATACAAATTTTGAACACTAAACATAAATGACTCATTTTTTTAAAAAAAAAATATTTAAAAATAAGAGTAATTTTTAAAAATTTTACTATAAAATAAAACGTGAAAATGGGTTTGTTCGGCCAGACAAAAACAAAAGACCCTAAAGAGCAGGTAAAGTTGATTTTTCGTTAAATAGATATTTTATTTCAAAGTAAACTAAAGTATGACGACATCATTTTAAAAAATGAAGAACCAAAACAAATAAGAAATAATAAATTACTATTTTTTGCAAAAAGGTACAAGAATGGACGCATAAGATACGCAAGGAAAGTAATCAACTTGATCGTCAGATTCGCAGTATACAAAGGGAGGAGGACAAAGTTAAAAGAGCCCTAAAACAGGCCGCAACCAAAAATGATCGTGATACTTGCATCATTTTGGCCAAAGAAATTGTGGGAGCCCGTAAAGCGATAAATCGTATTTATACTTCCAAGGCCCACTTAAACTCAGTGCAGTTGCAAATGAAAAATCAACTTGGTAAGTGGTGAATAGGTTATTTCAATTGAGCGATTTATAAAACAATCTTTTAAGCAACTTTACGCGTGGCTGGTTCCTTACAAAAATCAACGGAAGTAATGCAGGCAATGCAAAATCTCGTTCGTTATCCAGAGTTGGCTGGCATTATGCGTGACATGTCTAAAGAAATGATGAAAGCAGGTATAATAGAAGAAATGTTAGAAGAAACCATGGATTCCCTGGAGGAAACTGAGGAAATGGAGGAGGAGGCAGCTAAGGAAGTCGATAAAGTTTTATGGGAAATTACAAATGGTAAATTAGGAGAAGCTCCCTTACCTCCGGATGAATTGGCTGCCGCTGAACAACAAAAGGCACCAGCTGCTGTTGCAGTGGCCGATGATGTTGGCGATGACGATGAAGAAGAGGACTTGCAGGAAATGCAATCTCGTTTGGCTTCGTTACGTTCATAGATTACTTAATCCAAAAAAGGCTTAGCAAAATCGAATTGTGTTATTTTTAAATTTATCATATAAAATGTTAGAAAAATTTTAATTTTTGTATATTGGATGTTTCTTCTTTATATGATTAGTTTTAAAATGTGTATTTATGATTTTGCTTTAATTAATTTTGTATTCCTAAGTTTATACCTTTTATTTGTTAATTTTTTGTATTAATAATTTTTTCCGCATATTAATTATTTAATATCTTTTTCTAGTATATAAATGAATTAATAGATATTTATTAAAAAACTGTATTGTTTAATATTAATTAACTTTCTTCTGAAAATTTGTAAACTCTTTCAAAATTTTATAAAAGTAGCATTGAGAAAAGCTCAAACTATATAAGAACGTAAAGAGCCACATAAAGCACACAAACGGTTAAATAAATGTAGGAAGCATGTTTGTGTTAATGTTAAAAAATGTTACCTCCTTATGCAAAAAAGTTAAAGTTCACATTAGTTAACCTACACATTAAGCCCAGCAAAAGTGAGTGGGATCAATGTGTTGGTTAACTAATGTGAACTTTAACTTTTTTTGCATAAAGCGTTTCAATGTTCACCCAAACATCTTGTTGTTGTTGTCAAACTGCTTATGCAATTTATAAACTGCCAATTTTACGATGTCGAAAGAACGCTTTCTTTCGCACAAATACATTTGAAACAAAAACAAATCTTAAAGAATTCGTTTTTGTTTTACATGTAGTTGTACGAAAGAAGCGGAAAAGCAATTGATAGTTTAAATTGCAGCGGATTATCGGAAACTACCTCAATGTGAACAGATATTCTTTTTGAAATAAAATAACACATCAATAACGAATAGCATTTATGTTTATCCCTTGTCAGACAGAAATATGGTAACATTAACAAAGTTGTGGCCACAAGGAATAAGTGTATGTTTTCTGGTTTTTCTATTTATTAAGTTAATAAATATTAACTCTGATTTTTAAAAAGGAACCATTTTTCTATATTTTTTTAAATTAATTTTTATTGTATTTCTTAAAATTATGTATTAATATCGCACACTTAATCTTAAAGAGACACAACTCAAAATTGATCAAAATCGTTTTATTTTTCATAAACCAGTTCACAAATCAAATCTATAGCGACCAAGAAAATTTCGTTTGTGGCACTGCCTTCTTTAACTTTTCTTCTTTAAGATTCGCCCAGTTTAATTAAAAAATTGCAACCATGTTTTTGAGGCCAGTTTTCTGCCTCTCCTACACATTTAAGAATTTTGATTTGATTTAAGTCAGCTGCTTCATTTTGTTGTATGTAAAGCAATTAGAACGATTATAGTTAGCAGTAAGATCGGAACGTAAATCTGTAGAAAGTAGATTTTCTTACTTTTTTACTGTACGGTAATATTACTGTTACTGTCAGCTAACTATCGATCTGTGCCAATAAACAGTATTATAGAGCAAATCAGGATCTTTGTAGAAAATAGATATCAAGAAGTAGTGTTTACAGGTGTTGATTGTTTCTTTTTTTTATTAATTTGTTTCTATAAAACTACAGACGTTTTACTTTGCTTACATAAATAAAATCAATTTGTTATAAATTGACTGCTTTTAAGCCTCTTTTGCGTTTTCCAGCTTTACAAAGTCTATTCTTGGATAAGTTGAAAAATTGTATGGCGATGTCATCCTCGGAGCAGCTTCTTGTTCTTGATATTTTCTCAAAAATAGGATTAAGAGTAGTATATAAATACTATAAAAAATATGCAAAAATTGCAGTAAAAAAGTAATTTTTAGTAGGTACATAGATATTTCACATTACCTTGCGATTTTTAGACTGTTCCATGTTATTTTTATAAAGGATTCTAGCTCAAATTTATGTGTTTATTGAAAATTTGCATATTATATTTTTATTTTTAAAGGTGTAGTTTACCATAAGAGTGGGTCCTAAAAAGCTTGAAGACTTGTCTTCAGATATGAAGTATTTAATATGTTCGTCCTATGGAGGATATTGCTTCTCCTTCGTCTACCCCACCCATTTTTATTTTGGAATTTATAGCTTACCATAATAGTGGATTTAACCACATTTGAAGACCCTCGCTGTAATAGTTTTTCAGTGACGCGATATTAAATATATGCGTCCTATAGGGGTATTACTCGCCCTGCGCCTACCCCCTTTATTTATATTTTTAAAGGTGTAGTTTTCCATAAGAGTGACTAATACCAAGTTTGAACATTATCACTATAACAGTTCTTACGATATGCGATATTAAACATTGGCGTCCTATGGGGGGTAGCACTTCCCCTGCAGCTATCTTACTTCTCCCAACGCCTACATACGTGAAACAGAATCGAAGATAAGAGGATTATAAATTTTGAGTTGATTAGGCGTGCCACCGCCCCTTTGTCCAACCACAACTTTACATAGCCTAGGGCTCATTAATTCATAACAACAGCCTACTGTGAGAATTAGATGACGATCAGTTCAGTAGTTAATTAGATATAATCGACATAAAGGGGCGTGGCCCCTCCCGCTTTTTTCAAGCAACGTATTTCTATTCATAACAATACCATATATACCAAATATCATCATCCTACGCTAAATAGTGGCTAAGATATGAGGATTTTAAGTTTTGGGTTGTATGTGCGTGGCACCGCTCCTTTGTCCAATCTCAACTTTATATTGCCTAATGTCTCTTCCAGGGTCACAGTTATATTCTGTGAAAATTTCAAGATGATCGGTCAAGTGGTTTGGCCTCCTATAAGGGTCAATTATATATATGTATATATATATACAAACATACATTATAAAATTGGAACTATTTACAATTGTAATATTGTAATATTGAATCGAAAATTACATTTTTTGATTAAAATGAAACCAGAAATATATATGGGTTGAGAAAATTTTGTTTTTCTAAACACAGCTTATGTTATGTCATTTAGGTTATTTTTAATTGTAAAAATCTGAACCCAAATAACCTATCAGCAGTACTAATTACCCTGTCGGAAATTCAGTTAACTTTAAATTAACTGAAAGCTAACTATTTCTCAAGTAGTGGTGGTTGACACTTGCATTGCTTTTATATGAAATTAACTAACTATTTTAACATTGCGATGTCCTAGGAAGTAGTCAATTGTCCGACTCTGCACTACTTACAGTTAACTTAAAAGTTAACTTTTTGTAGCTACCCAGCAAAAACTTTATAAAAATATATAGTTACACAAAAGTCAATAAAGTAAATTTTTTTTAATTTTTTTTTTTATTATTTTTTTAATTATTTTTTTTTTTTATTTTTTCTTATTTTATTTTACTTTATTTTATTTTTTCTTATTTTATTTTTTCTTATTTTATTTTACTTTATTTTATTTTTTATTTTTTTTTCTGTCTCTGGTGGGATTCGATCCCGCAACCTCGGTGCTGATAGACTAGCTCGCTACCAGCTAGTCTACCGGGCAGTGTAGTTTTTGTATTAAAAAACTATGTTTTTTGACTATAATGACTATAATGACGTTTGTTTGTTAATCGACTTGGCTCCCTCTACTTAAAATTTTAAGTATTAATATACAGTGTTTGTATACACTTTGGTTAATGTAAATTTTGCATTGCTTAGTAGTTGGCTTTAAGTTAGTCCATACAAGCTAACTTAATGTTGGCTTTTTTTGTAGTTACCCTGCCGTCAAATGAGTAGCTAACTACAAAAAAAGCCAACATTAAGTTAGCTTGTATGGACTAACTTAAAGCCAACTACTAAGCAATGCAAAATTTACATTAACCAAAGTGTATACAAACACTGTATATTAATACTTAAAATTTTAAGTAGAGGGAGCCAAGTCGATTAACAAACAAACGTCATTATAGTCATTATAGTCAAAAAACATAGTTTTTTAATACAAAAACTACACTGCCCGGTAGACTAGCTGGTAGCGAGCTAGTCTATCAGCACCGAGGTTGCGGGATCGAATCCCACCAGAGACAGAAAAAAAAATAGAAAATAAAATAAAGTAAAATAAAATAAGAAAAAATAAAATAAAGTAAAATAAAATAAGAAAAAATAAAAAAAAAAAATAATTAAAAAAATAATAAAAAAAAAAATTAAAAAAAATTTACTTTATTGACTTTTGTGTAACTATATATTTTTATAAAGTTTTTGCTGGGTAGCTACAAAAAGTTAACTTTTAAGTTAATTGAAAGTAGTGCAGAGTCGGACAATTGACTACTTCCTAGGACATCGCAATGTTAAAATAGTTAGTTAATTTCATATAAAAGCAATGCAAGTGTCAACCACCACTACTTGAGAAATAGTTAGCTTTCAGTTAATTTAAAGTTAACTGAATTTCCGACAGGGTAGCTACTCATTTGACGGCAGGGTAGTATGAATAAATAACAATTTCTTTATCACGGTGTTTACATTTGTCAGTACTGGCAAGACAGTTGCAATACAATCAAACTATTTCACTAATACATGTACACTTTTCCAACTGCCTTGCAAATCTTGTACACAGTTAAATAGACAGTGATTTGACATTTGCCACAGAGTACCATGCTTTTTGAAGTTTTGTTCGCAAAAGTAAATAAAAAAAAAAGTACTAATTAGTATGAATAAATAACAATTTCTTTATCACGGTGTTTACATTTGCCAGTACTGGCAAGACAGTTGCAATACAATCAAACTATTTCACTAATACATGTACACTTTTCCAACTGCCTTGCAAATCTTGTACACAGTTAAATAGACAGTGATTTGAATTTGCCACAGAGTACCATGCTTTTTGAAGTTTTGTTCGCAAAAGTAAATAAAAAAATCAACAATTAAAAGAAAATTAATAAATTATGCTTTGGTTTTGTATGTTTTACTTAAGGGTTATCTATGTTCACAAAAAATAGTTGTTAAATGCTATTTTTAATTTGTTTATATAAAACACGTTTAGCTAGAACTTGCACTGCGACATTCACGTTAGACATTTTTTTTTAAGTGAACTGTCTTAACTACTGTCTGGACGCCTACGTCACAAAGAGAGCAAGTAGTGGAAACTAATATGCATTTTCTTACTGTCTTGCCAGTACTGGCAAGTGTAAACGTTACGTTGCCTTTACACATGCAAGTAGTGGCATGCCACTGTTCTATACATATTATCAACGAAAAAGTGTTCGAAATAGTCGAATCTCATGCCATTGGCTTTTCTGTTTACACATGCCACTGCCAGTTCATTTTCAAAATGTCGTCGAAGCGTCAACTTGAGATAATTTGCTTACTTCTCAAATTAAAAAAAAAAGTACCAGAAAACAAAAAGGAGTTACCGTCTTCATCACATAGTTTTAGTTTTGGGGAAATAGTTTACGTTTATTTATATTAGCATTATTTTAGCAAAATTAATGCTCTATAATTAACAAACTTGCTTTTTTTAATGGGCGTTTCAAAAAATGAATAATAATAATTCATTTAACAGTTAAAACTTTAAATAAAATTCGACAATAATCCAGTAAATTTGCATTATATGGTTAACAGGGTAACATTGCTAATCGTTTTGACATTTAGTGGCATGCAAGTGCCAATTTTCCACTCGCATGCAATTTTTGTTGCCACTGGAGCTGCCATTGCGAAAAATGTGGGTGTATTAGTAAAAACTTGTGATTGTGTTGAGTTTTTCGAACTGGCAGTGGCATGTGTAAATGCTAGCTTAGGTATACATATGAATATTATATAGATTAAATAATAACAGTTATAGTTTCTTTTACTGGTTTAAGCAAAAAAAAAAGTACTTAATGTTTGTTTAAATTACACTATGCAACAAAATTAAACTTTTATCGTGATTTTTGATGACTTATTTTTCTCTTTTTTTAGTGCGTAACGGTCGGTAATGCGATTCTAATTTCGGGACGCCTTCCAACCATTTTTTTAATTTATTTAAACGAACCTTATACTCCTTGCCTTTTTTTTGTATTTTTTGGTTTTCAGCTTGCAAGATTTTGTTATTTGCGGAATCCAAATGAGTGTTATGAAGTTCACAGGAATTAATCTAACCTCTGCCATAGTATCCGAAATTCCGAGGGTTGACAAAAACATCTTAGGCACACTTGATAGCGCATTGTTTTATTATATAAAATTTTTCTTTTTATCAACAACTTCAACACTACTGGTTACATACATTTTCTTCTGGTCCCATGACATCTGCCAAAAACGTTCAAATATTTCCTGACGTCAATTTTCGGAAAAAATAGAACAATGTATATTCGAAGTCCATTCACAACATTTTGACGTGCACCCGTGCAGGTTTAATTTCTCTTGGCTTTCTGTAAATGATTTTGCATTTTGAAAATCTTTCATATCCCTTACCGTTCATACGACTTTTCTTTCTTTCTTCTTTTTTGTTGACCTTTTTACGAACTCTCACGTTTTCCTCAAAACTATTTTCGACAATGGAACACATTTTGTTGCTTGTTAACACTTTTTTATTTTCTTTTCACTTTTAACAATAATTAAAACCTAATAAAACACAAAGAATAACAATTCAAATATAACTTCGGTTCCAAAAAAAAGTAAATTGAATAAATAGTTACTTAGGTTATTTGGTTTCAGAAAATTGTACACTTGCTGATAGGTTATTTGGTAATAATTTTGCACACATATGAGTCATGATAAATCCATAAAAAACTCAATTTTGAAATAGATAGGTTATTAGGTCTTTAAGATATGTACATATGTAATTGAAATTATTTTCAACTTAAGGACAATTGTAATTTTTTTTGCAAAAAAAAAAAAAAAAAAAAAAAAATAAGTTCCGTTAGCCACATCTATATCAATTCCGTCAGATATCTATTAGACATATCGGTACATAAATTTCCCCCGGTATGTCCATGCGAAATCGATCAGCAAGCGGCCAGACAGAACGTATGTACCTATATTCAATGTCTGAAAGAAATCTGAACGAAGTCTCAAAGAATGAAGGCCAACATTTGCAAGAAATGTCTGATTCAGACAAGGTCGGAGTATTTTGCTGGATGGGACATACATACATACATATAATTTTTTCTAGTATTCTCGCTGCAGTCAAACATATTTTTTTTATACATACATATCGTTACCTAAAACGTAAAAGGCCCTATCTAACATTTTGAAAATTTTACAGGAAAAGCAAAAAACTATATAAAATTGTAAATTGATAAATTGCTTTAAACTGTTAATAATTAATTTTTCTTCTATTTTTCTTGTAAAACCTACCAATGGCTTTGACAAGTAACAATGTTCAATATAATGCAAACTGTTAGTTTTGTCTGTTAGCGTTTATCATATACTATTTTGTAGATAGCGCTTTTTTTTTTTGCTAATAAAATGTCTAAATTTGGAAGAACGATTTCAAAATTTGTTGTGGGCATTTATGTTGATGCAATACATCAGAATCAATGAAAAAAGTCGATTTTTTATTTTTGATTAGTTAGGGCCTTTTGCGTTTTAGGTAACGATATGAACATAAATTTTTTTAAAACCAATTAAATTTTTTTTAAAATATTTTTTGCATCAAATTTCAAGAGCGATGGCCACGTCTTGACCTCGACCAATCGTGATAATTTTTTGTACACCGTATTTTTATATTATAACAAACATTGTAAGTATGTGTTAAAATCAAAACAACAATGTTTAAAAATAAGGACCATCCTAATGTAAATGAATAATACACATATCGAGCCCTTACCGCAAAAAACGCTTATGCGACAAAAACACAATTATACAGAAGGTTTTTTATCTGATAAAAGTTCAGTATTAACTAAAAGAATAAGAAACAAAATTGCTTTCGAATCGAAAAAGTATTGGACCGCGACTGCCAGAATTAGCCCCCTGGCTCAGTGAATACGTTCATAAACAAAATAACTGTATTTAGACTGATGAGCAATCCGAAGAGTACCAAGATCTACCATTACATACATTAACAACAACAGTATGTTGTGGTTACAGTTAAAGCGCGTGAGCTCGGTGAGCTTTACAGCGCGTGAAACAATGACCTTGTTGAGAAGTCATTTTGGTGAGCACTAAATTTATATTTTTCGTTTTGCCTAAGTAAATTGCCCCAAGATCGATCGATATCACACCTTCGGGCAATTTTTTCTAGGGATATGTTAAGTCTGAGTTCTTCCGGAATGTTTGATGCTTTAGTAGTGTTGTTTGAGAGATACCAATCGCTATGTGAAGTTGCCCAAAATTAGACCCTCCACTGGACGACCTCAGACGTACTCATGGCCAACATTTACACGATATTATTTTCAACCAGTAATGTTCTTTTAACCGACAATAAAAATCTCAAGCTGACTTTCAAATTTATGTGTATTATTTTACATTAGCCGTTTCCGCGGCGCTGCCTGCCCATAATGAATTTTTGACTAACTATAAAGAACTATCAGGCCTGTGTTGTTTTATTGTGTGTAGATCGATCTACATTAGTTTTAAATTTTATTAAAATCCATATTGCCCATCTGTCCCTTCATATTCCGAGCTTATATATATTTATATCTATTAAAATTTCATCAACATTGGTTAGATATTTTCGGAGTGGCAGCAATTCTCCGTATGTCCCCTCGTGGTCGCTTGCGCATTCGGTCAAGGAACGGTTGAGCGGAGAGATAGACTGGTGGCGGAATGGAGGGTGAGCAGCGTACTCATGTTAAAATTACTTTTTTTGAGTACGGTAAACTAAAAAGCTTTAATAGATCTCTTCTAAAACGATAATTTTATTATTAATTTTTTGAATATAGGAAGCTTAGCGGCCCTGAGCCCTATCCTAAGTTAGTACAAGTTAAAGAAATACGAAGTACCAAAAAGTTCCTCTTACAGATTTTCATTCACTCAGGACTTTGCATGTTTAATTTTATGTTTTAAGTCCAATACTAACGGAAATTCAAAAAGTACCAGTTAAAGATCAAAAATTGTACCAAAAAGTTCCCCATATTAAATAAAAATAACAATATTTTGTGTACGACACTGATGTCAGCGTCATACACAATTGTGTAAGCAAAACTCACATGTACGCTTACGCTCTTTTGTTTTGCGAGCGTAAAATATATTTTTTTACTGCAAAACACTCTCATTCACAGGGCTATATCACACGGCCTGTTTTGAGGCCCCTAAACAGAAATAATATATTTAATTATAAAATAATTATAAAAAAATAATTTATTTATTATCTTTGTTTATTTTTTGTTTTATTTCTGTTTTTAACATTGTACAATGATTGACAAAAAATATCTACATTGTTTTGCATTTAAGCTAACTATGTGTTTTGTTTGTGAAAAAAAATTCTTTGATGCCTGTTAAAGGGTCCCTTTTTCTTTCGTTAAAAAGACGTACCTAAATGCAGAAATTATTAAGAAAAAAATAGCCACAAGAATTTGTTGGTATTTTGTACTTGTAAAAATATTTTTTTTTCTGTACCAATCGCGTCGGTGGGTTTTTTTTCTTTGAAAACACGTTTCTTAAGTAAGTAAAAATATTTAAAAAACTTGTTAAAAAGTCTTGTTTTCCTACAATTTATGTGTAAACCTATGCACATAAAAGCAAATGTGACAGCAGGTAAAATTTTTGGGTAAGAAGATGTGTATTATTGATGTATTAATGAAACTTTATTGTTTAACGTCCACAAACCTAAAAAATGTTTTGTTGTTTCGAAACTGCAATTTAAATTTAGAAGATATTATTGGTAAATAAAAGTATATTTTTATAGGCTAGTAAAATCTTCTCTTTTTATAATGGCGGTTAATAACACTATGCTAGTTGAAAAAACAGACAAGCCGGGCACCTGGCGTTTTAACTTAGTTCGGGTACGCTGAATCCAGTGGTGCCCGCGGTTTTTTAAGATTGGCTCTGGTTTTCGAGATATACCGTTATTTCAAAAATGGAGGAGGTTGCACAACATATCGCTCATTTCGTGCAAGACCGTCACAACTCAAAATTTGGCATTTTTGAGTTAGTAATGCAGAAATGTTCTTCTCTTAAATCTCTACAAATTGATCAAAGAACGGAGAGAATTATCGAAAAAATAACGATAATACAGATGATTGTGACGCTATAGGCCATGTCAGATAAAACTTTTGCTTCGCGTTGCGTTACCGATTCGCTTTGACATCTAAGATAAAATATACATACTTATACGAAACATGTCACATAAAGTACTTTTAAAGCTGAGCGAAGCAAAAAGTTAGCCAACTCTCATCTTTTTGCGCGCTTTGACATTTGGCTAGTATAATTTTCTTTTTTTCTAAATTATTGTTGCCAAATTCAATTCCAAAAAACCGTCCAATTAAATTTTTAACTTTAATTTGTATAACAAAGAAATAAACAAACAATTCGTGAATGTTGTCAAAGTTTTCATTGTGTCATACACCTTTTGCTTTGCGTTTTTCTGCCAAAGGTAGAAACGTCACGCAAAGCGACAAAGTTGTATCTGACACTGCCTTATGACCTCTCGTAACAAACTTGAGCAATTAGCATCAACAAGGTCACATTTCAGTTTGTGTTTGTCATTCCTCTTGTACATGTGGTTTTCTTTGTAGCAAAAAAAGAAACATTTGATTTTAAAACTGTATTTTAGTGAAAAAGAAGGTGAGAAATAATTGGTTATAATTTTAAAAAGGCTCTCCTGTAAAGTTTTAAATTTTGAGTTGTGACGGTCTTGCACGAAATGAGCGATATGTTCGTGTAACTCAAAAACGCTTTAGCTTATTGAAAAAACTTAAAAAACCGAAATGCTTTAATTTTCTTTAAGAAAGATAAAACTTCTTTCTAATATCCGCAGTCGTTTTAGAAACATAATTTTTTTTTGGAAAAAAAAATAATTTTTTTAACAAAATTTCGAAATTTTTGTTTTTTAAAAATTCATAAAAAATTGGAAAATGCAGCTATGCTTCTAATTTTTTGCAGACCAGCTTGTCACGAAAAAAAGTGTCAATTTCGTGCACAGTGTAATTATAGAATATTTTTAAACTTAATGGGGTTATTTTTTGCATTGGTATGTGCAAATATTATTTTCATTGTTGGCATTCGCAAAGGTATGTTGAGCACAAAATTAAAAATATTGGAAAGAATTGTATAAGGTTGTAAAAAGACTTCATATATTGTCAAGTGCTCAATTTTTCCAAAAAATAAGCAAAGTTTCTGCGAAATGCAGGTTCCAAATTAAATTTATTTAAATAATAACTGATTGTGTCTGTCAATAACTCAACATTTTTCGATAATTGTGTTATTATTAATTGCTCTAAAGTCTTCATAGCAAAATATGTATCTTAATAAGGCCTCGTAATAGGCCTCGCAACCGCAGATTTCTCCCGCTGGGGAGACAAAATCATATTTGACACCACTGGTGTACGACAACAATATATTGTTACAAAAAAGTTTATTGTATTTATTGAATAAACATAGTGCAGTTGCCGTAACCATGTCCCACCATATTTTTTCTCTGCGTACCTACAAGCTCTAGTTATTTGTATGAGAATTTTCACCGAGTGCCATCCATACCAAGTCAACTTATATTCATAATTTTATCTAAATTAAAATAAAGGCGGTCATAGAAATGAACTTAACGGTACCTGCATATTGAAGTTAAAGAAATGTGTTTAATGGAAGTTATCACTTTGTTCTTACTTCAAATTGTTGATAAAGGATTTTGTTCGCAGTAACAAACATTTTTGATAAAGGTTTCATTTGAATACGTCAAGTGCACATAATACATCCCCACACTCATAAGATTATTACAGTAACTGTTTGTAGGTTATTAAATTCGTTTTCCGTACTGTTAAATTTGAAGAAAAATATAGTTATTTTACGAATCAATTTATTTTTTAACATTTATGTTTGTTATTCAAAAAAGAAACTACCAAAAAATACGGGTTTTCCGTACTATTATTCTGTAGTTTGTTTTTTTGGCAGTTAATTTTATATATTTTTAAAGCAATAACTGTTAAATTTCACGGAATTTACTGTTATATAAAAAAGTTAAAACTTTATGAAGAATTCATTTATTTTAAATGAAATTCAAATAATCCGTTTTTAAATAAATTTTTAGTTGCTTAAAATGAATTTTCTGTGGAATTTACCTACATAATATTTTGGGTGTACTTATTACTGGAAAAGACCAATTTAAAATATTGCAAAATATGAACAAGCAATCACTGAAAAGATTAAGACATCAACCACAAAATTTTAATATTTTTTGGACAAAAGAACCATCAAACCAAAAGAAAATGTTTTACTTAAGGACAAATATTAAAAAAAATTTAATGAAAAAAAACCAAAAAGAAATTCATAAAAATTACATAGAAAATAAGAGGGAAAAAGGTCACATTAAAAATGTTTATTAAAAAGGATGGCAAGCTGAAAGTTATAAGCAGGGCAAGTTCTTAATGCTTTTTGCTTGAAATATATGCTTATGCATAATAAGAATAAATAGTAGGGAGAGTAAAGACAAAAAAAATATTTCAAACTTTGATATTGGGAATTATTTCTTTTTATAAGCAACTTTATTATATTTAACATTTTTTATTTTCGGAATATATTCTATGAGTTAAATACATTTAATTTATAAAGTATCACTATCCAGTGTGAAACAAAGAATGCTGACGAAGGCCGTAGTGGGCCAGAAAATGCATTACATTCTGCTGGTGTCTAATAATTGAAAATTTTTCAGTACATACAATATACTTCATTGCTATCCAACGGAAAGCTAAGGTAAAATGTAACAAGAAGATACAATATTATAGTCTGGTAGTGTATAAAGTCATTCCTAAAATTTAAGGAATAGAACTATTACAAAAAAGCTTTATAAAATACATAACTGAAATTTAACTCATAGAATATATTCGAAAACTAAAAAAATGTTG
Organism: Pollenia amentaria; assembly: GCA_943735925.1. NCBI lineage: Eukaryota > Metazoa > Arthropoda > Insecta > Diptera > Polleniidae > Pollenia > Pollenia amentaria. The sequence continues at coordinate 218,530,342 of OX031006.1, read as the reverse complement.
AATAATTCAAACTTTGGAAAAATTAAATGAAAAGCTGAATTTTTGCTAGAAGCCTTCTTTTGTGGTTTTAAACAACGTCCAAAAAACCTCCGTCGATCCATGTATCGTGTCAAAACTCAAGAAGACCGTGTTTTCGTAATCCCGCTAACGGTAATACTTATCAAAAAATAAACTAATTGTCAAATGTGAACCTTAAGCTCGATTCACCCATGCGTTCCGAACAATATTTATGTCCGGACCAAATTTTTTTTTATATTGAGTTTGACGTCTTCATTTTGAGAGAAAGAGAAATTCTCAAATGAAAGTGGTACCTAATGCTAGGAACACAACTGGGGCGAACGACGAATTTTTGGCCGCGAATATTCGTCGCCACTTTTTTCATTTTAATGAAATTACTCGCAACATTTTTTTTTGCTCTTTTTATTTAAGCTGCTCATATGACTGAAATATAACACAATGGTTTACGAGCGTTTTGTTTTGAAAAATAATTTTGCTTCTTATGAACGGCTGAACATATTTGAATGAAGTTTTAAACTGTCATGGTCGGGTAGCTTTTGTGTTGAATTGGAAGAACACGGGTCCATGGAGGGTCGGGAGAGTGACTTGCGGATCCTAAGATTGGTAACCTCGGAAATTCAAACTTTTAAAAAATTCACCAAAAATATATTTATGGATTGCAAAAAAAAAATTTAACTTAAGCTGAGTTACAAAAAATATGCTTAAATGTTTAGGTTATCTCCTTTGCTTTTGGAGATATTCGGATAAAACGGATTTTTTGGCTTGATTTTTATTATGTTTTATGTCAAACTGTTATCAATAGTGGGTTCAAAATTTTTTATATTGGTAGTAAAGCAGTCTTTAAACAATGTTATGTTGTATTACTGTACCGATTATACCTGCTGTGTTATTAAATATTTTTTCAGGTTCTATATTTTAGTCAAATTGAAGATCAGAAGAATAGAATTTATGAGGTCAAAAGGGGTTAAAGAAATTTTACTAAAATGCACTTTTGTAGTCAATGGAAAGTAGAACATCGGGACTTAGATGAAGAAGCAAAAAAGCTGCTACAGGACAGACGTAATACAAAACCAAATATGGAATATTAGGAGGCAATTTTCCAACCGAATGAATAGTAGATATAATTAACTTTTATTGTTATTTAAGCAAAAAATATGTTTTTTGTCCTTATTGTTATTTAAATAAAAAAGAAAATAAACATTTAATAATTTAATAATTTACACTTATTTATTTTTTTAATCTTAAAAGTATTCCAGTGGAACTGGTTTCAGTTGAACCTGTTGTAGAGTTGATAATGTAGAAACCTATTCACAAAATGATCATAGGTATTATTACATGCCTATGCATTTTTTTTTTAAAGGTATAATGGTACATACGAGGCGAATGTATATGCATATAAAGGTAATACGAATACTCATTTGTACTTTCGCTGATAAAAAAATATTTTCTCCAGAAATAAATAAAAATGTTTATATTTTTCGAATGAAAACATTATGAGTATGCTTGTAGAAGCAATTTTTAGTCAGTTTTACATCTTTACTCCCATATGCCCTATTCCAAATCAAATTTTTCTGATCAATATCGAGTGGTAAATTGTATTGCCTTTTTTGAACAAAAAAAAAAAAAAAATTTAAAGCCGTTTTCCGGGATTGGGAATTTGGGTATTTCTTAATCAAAAATTGGGATGTTTTTCAGTCCACTGCTTTAAGAACTTTTTAATCTACATAACTGCCAAAATTCATTATTATACCTTTATTCATGTTAGATTTATAGAATGTCAAACATTAAAATTATTATTTATATAGTGTAAATGAATAAAAGGGCTTTCAACATGAGTAAAAAATAATAATTTTAAGGTTTGACATTCTTTAAATCTGACATGAACAAAGATATATTAATGAAATTTGGCAGTTATGTAGATTAAAAAGTTCTTAAAACAGTGGGCAGAAAAACATCCCACTTTTTGAATAAAAAATACCATAATTCTGAATCTCAATCATTACCATTTTCATACTAAATGCTAAAAAACATCAAAAGTTCAACTTTGACCTTAAATTTCTCAACAACTACTGAAGCGATTTTAACAAAATTAACACTGCAAAAAAGTTCAAGAAGTCTTCTCTCCTGCAAAAAAAAAGTTGCAAAATTATCTCTATCGGTTCAAAAGTTACAGATTTTTGGCCGATGAAAAACGATTTTCAGCCACTGTGCGCCGCACAGTGGCGCCATTTGAGTTTTTTCGTTGCAAAAATCATATCTTTTGAACCGAATAAGATAATTGAACAGTTTAAACAGCATATGATAGATAACTGTTCAGCCTATGAAATGAGCGTTTGGAAAGGGTGCTACGCTTTGTAGGGGCCTACTTATGGGTTATCAAAGTTAAAATTAGTAGAAAAATCAATTTTATGGTAACTAAAAAAAATTTTTTTTACATTTTTAGATTGTTTTTATTTTTTTTCTTAAGGGTTTTATGTTTTAAATTATTACCCAACAAATTAAAAAAAAAATTATTTTTTTTTTAAATTTATTTTTTCAATTTTCTGTAAAATATTCATCACAATTCGTAAGAGAAGGTATATCTAAAAGACTAACCATTTCTAAACTATAATTATTTTGTAACTCTATTCGTGACTTCACATGCCGCAGGGAAGAAATAAGTGGATCGGAAGATGCTGCCAACATGTTGAAGAGGTCCTCATTTTGCCTCACCCTTGATGCTTTGAATGTGTTCTGCAATCTATATTTTTTATAAAATTTGTTAAGAGACTCCTGTGCTTCTTCAGAAAGCTCTCCAATTGGCAAAGACTGGTACTCAATTATATCTTTACCATGCGCCAATATTTTATGGACGGTCGGGGTCAACTTCTTCTGTGGATACATTTCTGCTAAAAGAGATGCAGTTTTCGACGCATATTCTCCATATTTTGTAGAATTGACATTTTCTTTGCAGTTTAAAACATCCAAAATCGTTCCCAATCTTTTCACGATTTGATTGTCAATTCCAATGATTCTAGTTACTGCCTCATCATTTTCAAAAAATCTCCTAGAAGTGTTTCCATCGTTTGAGTTACCGTATCCGTGCTTGGGACAGTCTACTTTTAGTCCAACTTGTTTAAAAAAAGCATCCTGTATTTGCTTCTTTCTGATCTTTTCCTTATCCTTTATTGATGTATTTTCATCGAAGTTTTCTTCCTCTTGTGGTAGGGTATATGCCAGTTTTAGCAAGAATTCCATACACCTTATCCTTGCGTGCAATGGTGACATTCCATATTCGTAATTCTCCTCATTTGTAGAATCGTTTAAATTACCAAAGTTCTTCTGACAAATAATAATATAAAATCGATAAAAAAAATATAAAAATAAAACGAAAAAAGGGGTTTAAATAGGTTTTTGCTAAATTTTTACCTCCAATATAATTCTGTCTATATATATGTATATGATAACTAATTGAAATATATTATAATTAAGCAGAAAAAGATACTAATCTTAAACTCTTTACAACTAATTATATAAAATTGAGATGTAACATATTATATATGAAATAAATTGAATTGAATTGAAAAAAGTTCTTCTGACTCTTTTTGCAAATCGGGCATGACATTGTTGAGGTTGTTCCTGTCAGTTCGTTTACGACTTTTCCGTCAACCATGGTCAGGTGGAACTCGTAATTGCATTCAATATATTTTCCTTCTCCAATTTGCAGCTTTGTAGGCTTAATCTTGCTTATTTGTTCTTTAATGTCCTTCACCGTAGTCCTTATGAGTTCTGCCGATTCCCTTGCAAACTGAAACATTATTGGTCGGCAATAATGCACTGATGACGGACGTGGATTTTTCCAGTGTAGGGAATCATCCGATTTTAGCCGCAAAGGAACAACAGATGCCATAAACATATTTCCGTCCGATATTGTAGCGTCATCGGGAGATATCCTTTGCTTATAAACGCTTTGTCCGGATGATCCATCGCAGCCTCATTTGCTGATCAATGTCAACTTCTCAGAAAGAATTTTCACTTCCGTGAAAAACTTTGGTGTGGTTGACTTTCTAAACAGTTCAAATAATTTTAAATTGTTCAACGCCATGTTTTCAGTACTTAAATTGTTAAATGGTTTCAGTAATTGTTGCGCCAACTTTCAGGCGTAGACTAATCCAGGCATTATGCTTATTTTGCAATATATAGGCTTATGCTACCATGCCTAAAAATTTACCTGTTCCCTGCATACATATGGATTTATGCTGAATAATGCAATTTTGATATTATGCACGTGTCCAAATAAGATTTGTGCCTACCTGAAGGGACCATAAGTCAATATTGTTCCTGACCATTTGTACGCCAAAGTATTGTTTATGTGAGGTACGTACCTGCTAATATAATAACTATTAGATCAAACTACTGTCAGTCAAAACATATAAGGGATGGACGCCATACAATTTCTGCAACCATGTCTTTTTAAACTTTTTTACCTCTAGAAGCCAAACGGGCACGTACGGGCAGATAAAACCTTTTGAATTATGTAAAGAAATAATCAAAGAACAGGTTTTGCAAATATGGCAAATATAGAAAAATATAGTTTTTTTTTATTTTCCGTCAAAGTTGAAAAATAGTGAAAAAACGGATAGTTTTTAAATAGTGATTTACCAGGAGAAACACAAAGCAAACAGTTAATTTTTTTTTATCATTATACATTTAATAAATACATCAATCAATACAAACAAAAAATAAGGCGATTCGTTACCTATTTTTCGTGATATTACACCTGAAATCGCAACAAATTGACTAAAAATTGTGTGTTTTTTTGAAAACCGAAAGTCGGTCAACTTTGAACGGTTATATCTTCTAAACTAAAAATGTGATATTATTAAGAGTGGCATATTTGAAATCGTTGAAAAGTTTCCTATAACATGGGTTTATTCAAAACTTCGTCGGCATTCATGAAAATTTTGATTTTTGCAACCTCGCTTGCTCTACGGGCGCCACTGTGCGCCGTCGAAAATTCGCCAGACGCGGCGAACTTTAAATAGATTTAATTCTATTTCATACGCCGGCGAACGACGAACAAATCAGTACTAGGTGACTATGTTCGGTTTTAGTTGTGAAGTAGTAGTTCAGTAAATAAAGTTACTTTTTACGTTAATAATTGTTTTTTTTATTGTATAACACATAAAATAAGTATACAAAGTTTGGCTATAAAAATAGTTTTTAGTTGTGTTTTTGATTATGTTTTTATTTTTAAGCATTATTTTTTTGAATATGGTCACACTATTTCTCTCTCTTTTTGCACAAACAGTAATCAACTTTCTCAATTATAAAAGCTGCCAGCTATTCGTCGTTATTGTGCTTCATACGCAGCGTTGCCAAATGTGCAGATTTATCTGCATCTTACAGTTTTTCTAAGCATTGAGCAGTTTTTTGTTTAAAAAATAAGTTTTTTTGTAAATTGTGCAGATTTTGCAGTTTTTACATAAAATGTTTTTTACTTTAAATTTTGTTATATGATTTTTTATTTCTAAAGCAATAATATTACCGTATTTGCTTAACACATACTCGTGTAACAGTGGCGAGAGCCAAACAAACAACACAAACGGCTTGGGAAACACGCACTTTCCGTTAACAAATAAACGTCCCAAACCTAATTAATAATTTTTCGATAGATTCCAATAAAAAATTGTATCCTCTTCAATTTATTATGTTTCGTCTTTTTCTTCTTGACTCTGCTAAATTTAAACTTAACTACGTTTCGATTTTTCTAAAGGGTCATCCAGCCATAATGCACGATGTTTATTGTGGGTTACACCTTAATATCAAGTTTCTTGCCCAAATTAATTTGACGTTAAGATTGTTGAAGCCTTTTACAAAAATGGACGTTCAAATCAAATTGCACTTTGTGATTTTTTTTGTTAAGCATATTCGACCAAATGTATCCACTAGCGGACGTATTGTGCGGAAATTTCAGCAAACCGGCTCTGTAGGAAATGTGAAAACACCTATGCACGCTGATGGGCTAGCTACATCATCGGGCTAGCTATAAATGTTTCAATCGTTTGTCAAATAACCCATTTATCAACGAAAAAGTATTGTACAAACGTACAATTTTGATATATTTGCCAACCCGTTTGAGTAGTTTATTTTGCTTTTACTTTTGAAAGTTTGATTATGTCCCTGTTTACATTTTGTAATTTTTGCTGTTTTGGGTTAACATTGTAAAATTTTTGTTGCTGCAATTTTTCATGTATGTATGTATAATTCACAAATAGAAAAATCTACGCCCGAACTAAAATAAGCTTTGTATCAAATGAGGAAACAAAAAAAAAAAAATCCGAAGACTACATGTACTTGTGAACTCTTAATTCCACTCTCTTTTATCTGGCCTACAAAGTAACGATATTCTTTAATAATAAGGGTTTTCATTATATCGCAATCTGTTCAATTACACAAATTTCGTAAAACAGCCCAAATTTTGCATCGTAAACTTTCGCTGTTCAATTGTGCAATTCTACAAACAGATTTTTCTTAATGCTTACCATCGTTTTTAATGCAAAATTCGAGTGTTTATAAATCACAAAAAATAAATTCCCCGAAGTATATGAGCAAATTAGCCTTTTGGCGTTCTTTATGCATTTTTAAAAGCATTTAACATTTGAATCACAAATTTCAACTTTTATTTTATAATTTTTTTTTATAATATTTATATATTTTTATTTTTTATATTGACGTTTCTTACAAACTGACATTAATTGTTTAAATTACAATCAAATTAATAGGGTCTTAATGAAACGAGTTTTCGCATTTCTACAAATAGCAATTTTAAGCGATATCATGAAAACCATTAATATAATATTGATTTTGTTTCTAACCATATGTTAAAAAAAAAACTAAATAAACTACATATTTTTTTTGGGTATATTAATGTGCAGTTTTTTAAAGTTAAAATCAGTTTTTTTTTTCTTAAGATGAAGTTATTAAAACTATAGTTTATATATTTGCACCACATAACACCAGAATAATTGCATAAAATCGTATAGAATGTGGCAACAATTTTTTTTTTAAATAAAGTTTTCTTAGTTCAAAAAATTTTCAATTTATTTAATGCTGGCTGCATTTATAAACTTTTAAAAACAATATTTGTTAAATTTTTATTCTGCAATATCGAAAAATATTTAATTAATTTATGATTTTAAATATTATTTTCATACCACAAAATGCAACAACAGAAAAAATTTGTGTCAAAAAATTTTATATAAACATTTTTAATTTGTAAAAAATAAAAACATTTTGCAAAAGCAAATAAGCAAAATGTGTTGGAAAAAATTATTAATTATGTGTTTGTGTCACAAAATTAAATAAAATGTGTTATATTTTGAAAAATATATTTTAATTTGAAATGTTGTTTTGTTTTTGTTGTTTTTATGTGTGTCGACTCCACACAGAACCTACTCGTATATGTGTGAGAGGTGAACTAAACAATTGAGAACGCTCACTTTAGTCGGCATACTAGTTGTATACTGGCCGGCGTGACCATTTTAGCATTTTTGGAGCTAGATTTAGCATTTTTTTTTGTTGATTTAGCTGCAAAATTTCCGATTTAGCAGTTAGCATTTTCTTTAGCATTTTAAAATTATTTATTTAGCATTTCCTAGCATTTTTTAATAACGTAATTTGCACAATTTTTAAAAATATAATTTATGCAATTTTCGGTATATTGGTAATTTTCACGTGCAACCATTGCAATATTGTGACAATATATCTGGCAGTACCGTGCTATTATGTTACAAAGTTAATTTCGTACGCAAACATACAAATGACCTTAAAACAAATGAATTCAAAACATTTATATTAACGAACATTTTAATAACTATTCATAATCGGATAAAGAATATTCATTTGATGATATGTTTAATATGTAATAATTAATAATTCCCTTTTTAACATATAAATTTATATACAGTGCCAGCTCGCTAATTCGAATTCATGATTGCAGACCCTGATTCTGATTAACTAGATATTCGGATTACTGGATGTGCTGTAATTATGTATTATAATTTACTATATTCGAAAATAAAACACAAGCCAGAGTTCCAAAACAAATTTATTTTATTTTGTGATATTTAATTTAATGGTTTCTTCAAAATAAGTAACATGTGCATATCGCACTTGTTCAACAATAGTGTATTAACTCAAAATTTAAATTTTTGGAAAAAATCAAAACGTTATATTCATATCTACCCGCTGTAAAAATATCGTGCCATTTTCTCTACTTTTTGGTACTGAAACGGTTGATTTAATAACTCTTTTTCATATGCCTTTAATGTAAAATAAAAAATAGTTTTGCTTCTAAAGAACAAGTCCCCAAAACGGAAATGAAATAACTCCCCAATAAAATATATGAGAGGCAACAACAACGTTTTTTGGGGATTTATTTCATTTTTTTTGGGGACTTATTTCATTTTTAATATTGGGGATATTTTATATGAATTAAGTCCCAAAAATCTGAAATGAAATAAGTCCCTAAAAATATTTTGGGGACTTATTTAATTTTTAATTACATGTTTTAAAATTCATAATGATGGCAAATTGTGGTATGTTATATTCACTGCATACGTTTACCATACAAAACTAATATCAAAAACTATAATTTCAGAATCCTTAAAAAAATTTGGATTATTTTTAAGCCCCGAATTTCAGAAATAGGAATCTCTAAGTCCCGAACTTTATAATTTCGAATTTGAAAATCCCGAATATAAGACTCCCGAATCGCTAATTAAAGCAAGGATTTATTCTCTATGGTATTCCAAACATCGGCTTCGCTAACTAAAGCTTATCTGTTTAGCCGGCCTTTGTCCAGGTGCAAGAATTTTTTCCTCTTTAGTATAACAAACATCTTAATTTGGCCTTGTGCGCGACCGAAGACCGGCTATGCAGAAAAGCTTTAGTTAGCGAAATCGGTGTTTGTTATACTATAGAGGAGAAAATTCTTACGTCCGGTCAAAGGCCCGCTATGTAGTAAAGCTTTTGTTAGCGAAGCCGGTGTTTGTTATACCAGAGGAAAAAAATCCTTGCGCCCGGCCGAAATCTTAACCATGCTATCTATCGCGCAAATTTTAAAACCAAAACTGATCAATATGTATTATATTGGGGTCTTATTTCATTTCTGGAATTGGGGATTTATTTCTTATGAAATATGTCCCTAAATATTGGGGACTTATTTCATTTTAATTTTGGGAGTTATTTCATTTTATTAGGGATTTATTTCATTTTAACAATTGGGGACTTATTTCATAATTTTTTTGGGGACTTACTTCGTGCTATCTATCGCGCAAATTTTAAACCAACACTGAACAATATGTATTATATTGGGGTCTTATTTAATTTCTGGAATTGCGGATTTATTTCATATGAAATAAGTCCCTCAATATTGGGGACTTATTTCATTTTAATTTTGGGAGTTATTTCATTTTATTAGGGATTTATTTCATTTTAACAATTGGGGACTTATTTCATAATTTTTTTGGGGACTTATTTCTTGGGGAGTTATTTCATGCCGCCTTGTGTAATATGGTTTTGCTCGACAAGTTTTTTCTTGAATTGCTTTAATTTAAATTCTTGTTCAGAACAAAATGAACTGAGATGCCACTTCTTTTTCTATTTGTACATAAAAGTTGAATTTTTATTTACAACAGTTGCTTTTTTTTATTAGCTGAACAATTAAATAAATAATAAATATACGTAAATAAAAATAACAATATCACTATTTTTTGTCCATTTTCTTTAACACAAATTTAGTTTGCTAGTTGTTCTGCCATTTTTATAATTGTTTACATCTGTAAACCACATGGTAGCTTTGTTTTTCCGTACAAATTTTCCGAAATGGGCGAATCGTTCTGCAGAGCACTCTCAGTACAAGTTTTTTTTCTGGACAAAAATTTTAAGGTAATTACCTACAATATGCAAGTAATTTTTTCGTAAGACGGTTTTTAAGATAATTCGCTTCAAAAATTTTAACGAACAATATATGAACCAACGTAGCACAGTGGGAGATTTGGTAAAAAAACATTTAAATTATTCTTGATTTTCTAAATGATTGATCTGATTGGAATTTAATTTCTGATGGCAATTAAGGACTCGTATTCGAGTATAAGTTTTCGATTTAGGGTTTATAGACATATCAGGAGTGCCGGTAGAGGTTCCCAAATTAAAAACGATCCGGAATTCTTAATTTTCTCAAAACCCGTTAACCCAGAGAAAAAAGTTAAATACACTTATAAAATTATTACAGTAACTGATCGAGGGTTATTAAATTCATTTTTCGTACTGTTAAAATTTAATAAAAATATTCTTATTTTACGAATAACTTAATTTTTCAACATTTTTGTTTGTTATTCAAAAAACAAACTACCAAAAAATAATGTTTTTCCGTAGATATTACTATGTAGTTTAATTTTATGTCGGTTAAAATAAATTTTTTTAAATTAACAACTATTAAATTTTAGGGAATATGCTGTTAAATAAATAAAAGATTTAAAATTAATGTAAAATTCATTTATTTTGAATGAAGTGTAAATGATCCGTTTTTTAAATAAATTTTTAGTTGCTTTAAATGAATTTTGTGTTGAATTTAGCTACATGATATTTTGAGTGTATGCTTCTTGTAGGCAAATCCCCAGGCTACACATTTGATAATTAAGCCTATAGTACACGGCATGTAAAAAGACACACGCGCATGTGGTTCTGACGTAATTTTGACGTCATCACACAACACGCAATGTTTATTGTGGCTTTGCATTGACGTCAAAATTACGTCAGAACCACATGCGCATGTGTCTTTTTACATGCCGTGTACTATAGGCTTTAGAATTTTTTCGATAAATGTTACCGTAAGCGAGATCTCAAGAAAACCCGTTTTCTTGACCTTGGACCCCGCATAACTCTTTAAGCGGCACATGGATGTACGGAGATTTTCGGGACGTTGGTAAAATTCAGATTTCCTTTAATGTTTTCGAAGTTAATTGTTTTTATTCACCTTATTAACAAAAATATTTATTGAAAAATTTAACAAAATTTTTAACCGAAATGCTGAGACTCAACCAGGCTTGTGTCCGAAATTAACGAAAAACCTGTAAAATGCATTTCAACAACAAAATCAAAAACTATTTGATTTCATACGAAATGTGTGATCAGTTTCGCACATTGTTTAAGCAAATGACAGTTTCATAAAACATAACAAAAAGTTTCCATACGTTCCTTTGGTCTGCAAACGTTGACCAAGTTAAATAAAAGCAAAACCAATGAATATATTGACACAGTATCGCCATGAGAAATAATATTGTTTAAGTATCCGCTGGTTACATCGACTTGATGTTGAACTTATATTTTCAATATATTCTGCGCCTTTGTGTGAAAATCGAAGAACATTTCAGTTTCAACACTTGAAAAACACATGATTATATTTTGTAAAAAACATTTGTTTAAATAAAACTAATTAAAAAATATTAGTTTATGTTTTTTCGCGTGCATGTTATTGTGCATATTTTTAAGCTTTTTTTTTTGGTATCTTTGCATGCATGTTTTAAAAATTATTGTGCATATGTAAACTTGCCCTGGTTATGAGATTTGTAGCAACATCATGAATATACATTAATATGTACATAAATATATATTTATGTTTATATATATATATACATATATATATATATATATATTTTTTTTTTAAATCTTTGATTTTTAGAGTACAGAAGAATAAAAGCAGAACTTAAATACCCTTTTTTGGAAGTTAATTTAAAAATAACATACATAATAACATATTTGATTTAAAATACTTTTTAAATCATTCTCGTATACAAAGGCATTCAAATACTGATCCCGCAAACAGTGGTAACAACGCTTGGGACACTAAACGCGTGAATACATGTGAAAAACGGGCTAAATTTAAAACAGGTTTTAGACCATTCGCATGCCTTTTTTTTTTCAAAGCACAAAAAAGGGCAAACATATATTTTTTAAGTAACACAAAAAATTTGAAACAAAACAATTTATAAAAAAAACGTGTTGAGTTTGGAATCTATTTACATCCCATTCAATTAAGGTACTCGTCAACTGAAGCTTCATTATTGACACCGACAATCATATTGTTGTTAAATTAGTCCTCCATCAAGAAGCCACATCTTATGGCTGCTCCTAAACATGTTAGGGTTAAATATAACAATAATTTGTTTTTAAATTAACCATAGTTTTATCCTTTTTTGCAAGAGCAACATGCTATGGGTGAAAACCAAAAATGATATTATAAGTGTAAAACATATTTTAGTTATTATTAACCAAAACATGTTCGGAGGCAACCATAATATAGTTGTGCCTTCTTGATGGAGGACCAATTCAACTATAATACGGTTGTCGGTGACAATAATATTGTTAAATTAACCATAACCATTTTCTTTAAAAATAGTTTTGTTGGAGGTGGCCATATTTAAAAATTTTTTTTCTCTGGGTGTAGTCAATTCTATATAAAAAGCACTCAGTTTTTTTTTAATAATTTTTATGTAAATTTAACTACGCAATCACTTTCCTATTATTTAGAAACAGCACATTAAACACAATTTTTTACCCGAAAAATTTCACACTGTTCCGTATTTCGTGCGAAATGTTGTCGAACTCAATATAAAAAAAATTCCTGTGAAATACAAACGAAAAAATGTTGATAGAGTTGTACTCTATTTATTTTACGAGAAAAATTCGAAATTTGTCTATCAACATTTTTATTTTCCGTGCGAAACAAGTGCAGCTCATATTATTTCGCATGGAATTTTAAGCTTCTGCTTATAATTTTTTGTAATTTTTTTTTTTTGTATTTGTAAAGTGGTTTTTGTAACTAGCGTCTCACAAGTTTTAAAATTAATTTGTTTTTGTTTTTTGATTAGATAAGTTATACAAATAATATTGTCTTACTTTTTTAATGACAATAAAAAAAAACATAATTTTATTTACCTTTGCAAAACAATGTTGTATACTTGCAACTAATCAAAAGTTTTGAAAAATCGCGGGATAGATAATATTTGTCAAAATTTTCGTGTGAAATAATCAATGTGGCTCAACATTTTTCGCAAGTTCGAACAGAATACTAGGCTTTAGTTGGAAAAGTAAAACTAAATGAAAAGAAGTAAGCTCGTGTAGTCAGTCAAGCCTGCCTATATGATACCCTACACCACAAACTTAGTTAAAATTTTCGACCACGTACCCTATTTGGAATCCATGGGCAATAACAGATCAGACAGAACAAAATGATGCTAAGATTCATAGAAAGGTCCTTTGTGCGGAATATTATTTAGATATATTTATGTATATAAAATTCTATTGTAATTTGATGTCAATTTTATTTTAGGACCAACATGTATAAGGAAGTTATGAGTTATGCCAATAAAATTTGGTAATATTTTTTTTTTTTTTTTGTTAGGACCAGCACTCAGGGGATGACCCCTACTAATGCAATGCATTGTGTTGGAACTAGGAAAATAGGTTATGGGAAGGAGGAAAGAGGGAGTAGTGCTTGTGAATATTCGACTTGAACTTATTCATGTTGTAAGTGAGAGGGAAGACTTCAGCAGGAAGGTTATTCCACATACGAACTGTCCGGCCAAAAAACGAATTTTCCCTGTAATGCGTTGTACGATTCACCGGCCAATCGACCACAAAATGATGTGCTCTTGAGGAAAAACGTGTATTACGAACAAAGCTATGGGTTTCGGGAACCAAATCCATAATTTCATCAGAACACATCCCGTTGTAGTAACGATAAAATAGGCAAGTACAACCCACATTGCGACGGTGCTCAAGGGAGTCAATAGAATTGAATACCCTACTGTCGCCAATGAGAACCTTCGCCCTCTCCTGCACGCGGTCGGGAAGCTCCAAAATAGACTTTGAAGCACCGACCCACACATGAGAGTTGTATTCCATTCGCGGTCGCATATAGGTGGTATAAATAGTAAGGAGATCAGATGGAGTGAAGTATATCTTACACCGTTTCAAAAAACCGAGGCACTTGAATGCTTCTTTCGACACCTTGAATATATGTTCTGTCCATCGGGCATCACATTGTATCCTCATGCCCAGAACATCAAGAGATTCTGTTTCCTCAATATTTATACCACCCATACATACAGATGAGGCACCTTGATCCGTCGCGCGTTTATGCGTTAGTACGCAACATTGGGTCTTTCGGGCATTAAATTCGACCCTATTCGCACCACCCCATTCTGAGATTATTGGTAGGTCACGGCCAAGCGTATCATTCATGTTCTGTCTCATAGCACAAACATCGGACACGCCTGGTCTGTAACCAAATGAATATGAATGGCAAAGGTTGCTGTCATCTGCAAAAGAATAGATAGGGTTGGAAGTTTGACATAAGAGGTCATTTAGAAAAATAAGAAATAGAGTAGGAGAAAGAACGGAGCCTTGCGGTACCCCTTTATGAATCTTGAACTCGTTTGATGAAACCCCATCTATAACAACCCGTATAGTGCGATCTCTGAGAAAGCTCGATATAAATCGAGAGAAATTATCACCGACACCAAATGCAACAAGTTTAGACAAGAGAATATGACCAAAGTTGCGACCTGATCTTTGTGCCCAAGGTTTATAAGGATAGCCAGCCAGCCGGACGGACATGGTTAGATCAACTCAGATAACGATTCTTAGTCGATCGGCATACTTATTTCAATATACACTATTGTGGTGTGGGTATAACTTACTAATAGAATAATAAATACAGAATTGAGGGTTAGTTTCACTGGTCCGCTTCCGAAAATACTAATTACTAAACTCTTTTAAACTTAACTCTTCCCTGCGGGAAATTTGTGTCAACTGTTCCAAAAACAAGTGCAAAAAGAAAGAACTAATGACCAGTGAAAGGGGAACCAATCATTAAACTGGTAAATGAAGAACCAAAAAGTAGAAAAAGTAATAATTTACAGTACATTATTCACCGGTAGTGTGGCACAATGTGTCTGGGACTTTCTAAAATTTGGTTCTGAAATTTAGTTTTAGGACTTGTTTTATTGAAATAATACTTCATTGTTGTAACTAACACTAAGAGCGTTTTTTGAGAATAGATGTATGACTTGTCAAATGGTGGCTGTTAGGTGTCAATTGACCCCCTCCAAAGACAACCCCATGTAAAAGTGATAGGTCCCATTTATATAAAGTGTTAGAACTAGAACCGGTCTCTACCACCTATCACGGCACTACTTTGGTGTCAGTTCTCTTCCCTCTAGGGTTATTAGTTTTTTCCCAAGCCTCGGAAAAAATATGGTCCAAACTTGCTTTATACTTATCTTCTTCTAAGATTTTGCTTTTTGTTACAGTAACTCCAAAATGGAGATAGCTGCCTTTGTTTCTATACTCCTTAAATTTGGTTCAAATGTATAGTATCCCAGCAAAAACTTGGTAATGACTTACAATTACTGAAGAACTTACTTTTCAATGACTATTTCATACCGTCTGCATTACATAGAAGTAGTTTAGTAATGGCTGACATACAATCTGATACATAAGTATTTGTATGAGTCGATTGACGAAATTTATAACTGATTCATAATAAAATGCATCTAGGGGATATAAATTATAATATATCGATCATGTATCATAACCGATAGTATTTAAATTGTAATTTTCTTTAGAATATCGTTTTTCCATGAAAATATCATATCGTTTTTGTAATCATATCGTTCTTTGGCTTATTGGGTATGTATTTGTCCTTAACCATGGATGGTTACTGTTCGTTGAATCGACGAAGCTCATTTCCTCTTTATCATATAACTTTTTTTTATTTATATTCGAATTACGCTCTTTTTTCAACCGTTAGCTGATGACGAAAGCTTTAAAAATATTATTAATTTAAAACACAAAAAGACCTCAAATTCGTATCGAATTTTAAGAGGGAAAAGGAACTTTTATTTTTTTTGCATTCTTTTATTTTGTGTATTTAATAATTAACTAAAAAAGTTTTGGTAAATTTTTACTTTAAAAATCGTTCCGCTAGAATTTTTTTTTTAAATAGTTCGTCGATTCGTTACCTTAATATAGTAAAATAAAGAGTAACCTTTCAGAGTTAATGCAGGGTAGTCAAAATTTGCATTAGAAAGTAAATTAAATTAAAAACACAATTTGTGTGACCTTTTTGTAAGCGAACGTGGTAATGACTTATTTAACTCAATATTTGTAAGCGAGGGTGGTAAGTACTTGCCTCCAATGACATCACCGTGTTAAAAAAATGAGTTTAAATGCCAACGTATAAGAAGTGAAGAGTAGTAACATTAGCTTTTTAACTCATTACTTTTTGCTGGGATATTTTAGGAGTTAAGAAATTTATATTTTTTTTTACTTTTATCAGAATTCTTTTTCACTGTGTATTACAAAGTTGTTATTTTCTTAAGTAAAAATAGCGACACAAATGATTTTAAAATTTTGTTTATTTTCCACACGTTTGTTATAAAATCTCTTGATTATACATGGTTTTGTAATGATGTTTTAAATATTTGTGTGTGTGTAATGGGTATGCTTGCAAACCGGAAACGGAAATAATTGTAAAACAAATTGTTGTGTTTGAACTTTGTGGATATATGCTAGTAGAATTTTCTGTATTTTTCTATGGGTGTAGCACACAATTACAACGAAGACTAGTAGTTAAGAAGTTTTTAATAAATGTTTATATTTACAAAATGGTTTAATTTTATACTAAAAATATTAATGGCAAAATTCTATTGCATATGTATGTGTTATATTCATTTGTATGTATATATACATAACTATTTCTTTTTTTTTCATTTAAAGAAACATTTTTGTATTAGTGTAATTTTTACATTTTACCAAGGTATTTTTATGGTTCTTCTTTTAAAATAAAAAATCATTTTTTTTTGTTAAGATTTTTCCAATCTTTTCGATTTTATTATGCAGGTCAGGTTTCATGTTTGTGCATGATTATTTTCCTTATGTGCATAGATATTTGTTAACAAAGGTGAAATATAGAAAAAAAAAGAATAAAAGAATTTACTTCTCTCCTATCGGCAGTTTAGTTGTCAAATAAAAGTGCTTTCGATTCTTAAAATGTTTTTCTTGCTCCAAAAATATTTGTCTCGTGAGGTTTCTGTAGTTTATTATGCTTATTTTTTTTCTGTTGCGGCAACATTATATTATGTTACTTCAGTAGAGAGAATTGTTTTAGGCAACGTTGAAGATTTACATTTATTTTAAATTGAAATTTACTTTTAACAAATTTCAACAAATAAAATTTCGTAAATTTTCAGGTTTATTTGTTGGACGATTTGGGAACTATAACGATGTCCTTATTACAAATTATGAGCCACTAAAGTATTTAGGCTATTGTTTCTATATAAAGAACATAAGGTTTTTATTTAATATTTTTTAAATCAGAAGATAAGAAAGCCATAAGAAAAGTCTTTTTTAATACAGATCGGTAATTTTCCAGAATAAGAAATCAAAATGTAAAACGGCTTTGCTTTTAACAATTCCTTTATGAAATATAATGCCATATGGTGTAGAAAATAACTTGATGCTATAGGGAGATCTTAAAGATCTGGGCTGATTATGTGCAAATATGCATATATTTTCTTTTGCTATCGTCATAAATGTAACGGAACTCTAATTTTGAAGACAAATTATAGTTCTAATTCTTATTGTTTCTTTTTAGAGCTTAATTTTTTGTCCTGTTATTAAAAATGCTTGCTCTTAAATTAAAATTCCATAGAAAATATATATATATGAGCATTGATTGAGAGACATGTTTCAGGTTGTGGAAAGTTGAGACATATAATTTTTTTAAAAGTCAAATACTTACAAGTAAGTATTACTTTTAAAGCAATACTTGTTGGTAAGTAAGTATTGCTTTAAAATTTTTCTCGGCAACGTATGCAGTTAAAAATGCCACGTGGAACCGAATTAACTGACGAGGAAAGCGGTTAAATTGAGGGAATTCGGCTTGCTGGGAAAAATATTATTGAGATCGCTGTTGCAATCAACCGGCATCTTAAGGCGATCTATAATTTTCTAAAAGATCCTAAAAAATATGGCAAAAAATAAACTTAATGGGTGTATTTCCACCATTGAGGTTTAAACGGCGCATATGGTGTTTAGCAGCAGATGAAAATAGAGATGCAGCTAAATAAAAATAGAGTTTGACATTAGCGTTACCCGGCAGCGTATACAGCAAGTACTTGAAGATGATATTGGTCATAAGTACGAGAACCAAATAGCAGCAAAATATAATTTAATTTTCGCTATCTTATAATTCTATGGTTTATTGAGCAATGAAAAAGAGAAAACAAAGTAAGGAAATAAAATTTTCAATTACTCAACAATTTTGAATTTTCTTTGTCTTTAGTTGTTACTCGGATTTCCTTTAAGATGGCAAATTTCTCCTCTCAAATTCCGAAGCAATTTTTTACTCTAATTCGAATTGACCGAGTCTTTTGTAACATTATATTTATTTTTTAAGTAATTATTGAGATAGTGCTAAAATATGGTATTGCTAAGCGATTTTACAACGGGGATGCTAAATCCCCCACAAATAGTGTTTTTCATATGGAAATTCGCGGGATCCCGCACATTTTTCGGAAAAAAATCATGGGATATATTATTTCATTTTGGCAACTTTACTGCTGATACACTGTTAGAAAAGGCGTCATAAGCTGATGTATTTTTACACCAGTAATAAGACAAGTGTATTCGTTTTGACCCCATGACAATTTTCATCATTGTGATGTCAGCCTTAACATCACCAAATTGTCATCAGGGTCAAAAATTGAAATTACGTAATCAAGGTGACTACACATCGGTATCACAGAAATAACGAATCGGAGTCAGTTAAATAAAAAATATCATCAGAGCGATGACTCAGTAACATCGGAGTAAAGACTCATTAGGCTCAATTTTGGGATTGGGATCATTGGAATAAACTTAAGCCAAAGTGAGAGAATATTATTATTTACTTACCCATTGCAAATGTTTGTTTCACTTTTGTTGTATTCCACCCATTGTTTACAGAAGATCTCTTAATTATAAGACACCAGCATGACTGCTTTGGTTTCGTAATCATTTAACTTAAAAAACTTGATGTATTTAATTAAACAATTTAAAAAAAAAAAAGAATATGTAAATTTTTGGGTCTCATTTTCCCTTTTTTAACATGAAAATAATGTTAATTATACACAAAATGTGATATCAAATTGATGTCATAATAGCATAGATGACGCATAAAATATGACAAAATTTATAATGACGTTCGTCATTGGATTGATGTCACTTTTTGCCTCCTTGATGTCATTTCTAATAACATTAATGTCACAATTCTGATGTTAGGGCATCATCAATATGAAGATGCATTTTGTATGTTTGTATGAGTGTATAATTGTAAAGGCTGAATTTCTCGCAAATGTCGTCTGCCTTCTTTCCGAGAGACTTCGTAAAGATTTTTGTCAGACATCAAAAAACGTTTTGTCTGACCACTTTCTGATCGATTTCGCATGGATATATCGGGATATTTTTTGTATCGATATGTCTAATAGATTTTTGACTTAAGTCATACAGACGTGTATAAGTTGTTATAATGTGTTTTTTTAAAATACTTGTTGCGAAACATTTTCTTTTTAAAAATAATGAAAATTGTCATAAAATTCAAAATATTATTTTATTGTTGAAAGAAAAATTTAAAATAAGTTTTGCAAAATATAATAAAAAAAATGAATGAATAAGTTCATCGAATTTAATTTTCAATAAATTATTTTTCTTGAAGGAAGGAATTTACAACATGATATTAATTTTTAATGAATTTTCAATTAATTTCATGTTGTAAATTCCTTCCTTCAATAAAAATTATTTAATGAAAATTAAATTTGATGAGCTTAAGCATAATTAAAATATAAAAAAAACTTCAATTAAAAACCAACAGTTCAATTAAAAATCACAATTGTTATTAAATAGTTATGGCACAAGCTCTATATGTTTACATCTATCCTCCAAGTTGTACAAAGAAAGGTCAACTAGAAAAAGACAAAAAAAAAAAAATAAAAACATAATAAGAAATGGCCTTCAGTTTTCGAGATAAAGTCTTGACAAAAAGTACAGTAAAAACATGTAAATAAAAATTTAAAATTGATAATCAAATACAGCAAATTTCGATCTACCAAATGCCATTGGTTAAAGATTGATGTTTGACTATAGACTGGCAGGCGCTGCAGTGGCGCAAACGGTAGAACGCAAATAATTCTGATAATGACTACTCTCGAAACATGTAAATTCGACCCGAGTTCAATAAAAATAATTTAATGAAAATTAAATTTGATGAACTTAAGCCAAATTAAAATATCAAAAAAAAAAAAAAAAACAAAAATAAATAAATTAAAAATTAACAGTTGAATTAAATATCACAATTGTGTTGAATGAATAATTTTGGAAAAATTTATAAATAAAAAAATACCAAAAATAAAATAACAAAAATGAATATATCGCGTCAAGCTTTTAGAAAGCAAATAAAAAACTTTAATTGCAAATTTATTGGAGCCACATTATCCCTTGGTAAAATCTAGAAAAATAGATGATGCCGACCAAACCCAACGTAATGTGGTAATATGCTCAAATACTGCTGATGATGATATTTGTTAAAATTGTTCTAGTTTCATTGGCAAGTCCTTAATTCAAGAGTCGAGTCGTCTATCACATGAAAATGTAAATCATATCATACTGTAGGGATGATCGTGTTTTTTCTTGTTCTTCCTGTTTTAATTTACGTTGTTTTGGAATACCCTTATTATAAGGTGGTTGCTTCAATCTTTACAGATATGCAAAATTTGGTAAAAAGAGCAGCGGAGCAAAACAAGGCCGTTTTGGAGGAGAATTAAAAACTAAGAGAAGAATATAACAAAATCTTGACACACTTCACACACAAGAATTCGTTGCACTTAAGAAGACCGTGGAGAATTCCCTGATTGACTTGTTATCACAAAAGCTTCAATTATCCCTTAAACTTAAATGCTTGTAATCAAAAATTTTGATCTAGTTAAAGAAGAGGAGTAAAAATGTACGCAATTGAACATTTTATTTAAGACCCACCTTATTTTATAAAAACAAAAAACAGGTTGTTTCCAATTGCTTCAAACATTTTAATGATTTAATGATTTACAAAGCACCTGCATAAAAGACTTTTTTTGTATTAGTTTCTGAAAATGAAGTAAATACTTTTTCTGCCAGAGATGATGACAAAGTGAAAAATCAACATTTAAGGAAGTCTTGAATGCAGCAATCTGTAAAGAAAACGCTGGTTCGATTCAAAGAAAACAATTTACCTAAAAACGGAAGTACAAGTTTTTGAAGGTATCCAAAGATTATACGTACAATGTTTTTTTTAATAATCCTCCTTCTAAACATACAGGTAATTACTTGCAATTATAGTACACGTATTAACATAGAAAATGTTGAAAAAATAGTAGAATGTCATGCAAGTTGCATTAAAGCTTACAAAGCCAAGTTAAAGTTCTTTATAAATCAAAGCAACCAAGTGCGAAACAGAGCTTCATTTCTAAATAGACAGTTGGCATTAATAACACTTAGTCAATTCACAAGGTATCCTAACATGTCATATTGTCAAAATGTCCTAATATTTCACAATGGTTTAAAAATATTGTTGTTGGTTTGTTAACAAAAAGTGTCTTAAATAAATAGAACGTTGCTTGCTGTGTTTATTGTGCTGTCGTAATTAATCAGAAAAGTCCAGCGCTGAGCGGCTGAGCCGTACAACAATATTTTTAAACAATTGTGAAATATTAGGACATTTTGACAATATGACATGTTAGGATACCTTGTGAATTGACTAACTGTGTTTTTTTAGATTAGCTCTTGTTTTCGAGATATACCGTTATATCGAAAATGGAGGAGGTTGCACAACATATATTCGCGTAACTCAAAAACGGCAATAAAATTTCTTTAAATTAACGTTAACTTTTTTCTAATATGCGAAGTCGTTTTAGAAACATCATTTTTTTTAGTAAAAAAAAAAAAAAATATTTTAGAGACATTTTGAAATTTTTTTTTTATCAAAATTAATCAAAAATTGCAAAATACAGCTATACTTCTACTTTTTTCCAGACATATAAAAAAAAGTAGCAAACAAAACAAGCCATAAATGATAAAAATCTGTTTCCAACTTCTGATTTTGTTCACAAAAGACGAAAATTTTTAATTTATTTAAGAATTTTATAAGACGCAATATTTGTATGGGAACACCCCTAAGAAATGATGATAAAGGGCAAGAAGCGAGAAAATGTTAAGGACAAACAACTAATTGAGGTCGGTCATACAGTATATATCTCCTGGGCAGTAAGCGGTCTTTTTCTTCAATATATTTCTAGTCTGTATTGAAAATTTTGTATGCGAGCCCTCTTAAAGAATGGATATAGCTGGTAGTTTTGTTAGAAATAAATGATGAAGATGACAAATAATGTCGGGGTTGTTATACATTTGACCCATCTAGGAGCATCCTACGCGCTGCAGGAGCCAAATTTAAGAATTTTATTAAGCCGCCATAATTGTATGGTTGAAATTTAAAATTAAATTAAAATTAAAAAAAAAAACATTTATTAAAAAACAAATATTCACAATTACCAATTTTTAAACTTTTTAGTAATCTATATAATCATTTTGGCAATAGGTACAAAATCAACAAATTGCTTGATTCTATGTATTTGGTGATTAGAGACACACGTAGTGAAAAAATAAGATAATGCATGGTTACGGCAACTACACTATGTTTATTGCAACAATATATTGCTGTCGTACACAAAATATTGTTATTATTATTTAATATCAACAATATTACGAGGGCTTTTTTTTCCGTGACTTTTTGAATGAGACACAGTTTTTTTTACAAAAAAAAAAATTTTGTTTTCAACATAATCTCCTTTTAGCTCAATACACTTAGGGCTAATAAATCAGAGCAAGTTAAACTCTATTTCTGGTTTAAAATGTGTTTAAGCCAACAAATCTATAAATCAGAAAACATATAAACCATCTTTAAACGCATAAAATTGGGCGTTTAAACTACCAATACAAACCATATGAATTTGTCTACATTTATCGTAGTGCTGCCACATGTTACTTTTTACACTACATATAATACATGGGACACTGATTTACAACTGTTGAGTTTAAGCTACATATAAATTTAAGTTTAGTTCAACTAAACCAGCGTTCAAACACTTACTGATTTATTAGCCATTAGTCCAACGTTTCTCCAATTTGTGTATCCCTTCATTTTGGTAATAGTTGGAAGGAAATAGCTGCAATGTATAATGAGCACTCGAAATTCACTTTTTTCCATTTTTAAAAAAATCTACGAGGTTGTATGTTTTGAACAGCTGTTAAACGTAAAGTAAATTATAGAACTTGCTCAAAACTTGACAGTAGTCTATTAACAGGTGATACTTGATGGGGGCAGTGTTGCATTTCATTTAACTACGAGGAAAGTTCGAAAAGTCACGGACTTATTGATCCGCCCTCGTATAATTACTGTAAACATGTCAATGCTTATCGCAATTATAATGGTTCACTGAAAAATAATCATTTTTTATAACCACTAAAAAAAGATAACTTTGAAAACATATTATATTTCTCACAACCATTTAATGATATTTAATAGCCATAACATGATAACTTTCTAAACGTACACTCATAATATGTTTAAGATGCAAACAAAATATCTTTACTCTAATAATATTTTGTTATCGCCATTTGTAAAATAATTTTGCATCAGCTGTGTCGTTTGTTTTACATATGCCTATCGAATAATTTGTTATTCAGTGGATAAACAAATAAAAAAAAAAAATACCCATTATAAAACCAAGATAAAAAAAAAGGTGTAGGTACATTAAAAAAAATTGTAAGGGGTCACAAAATAAAATATCAATCCTAAAAAAATTTTAATATTGTATGAAAATGGTGCAAAAATATTGACCGTTTTTTTGTGTTATTTTAAAGAAAAAAGAATGAAAATTCTATAAAATAATTTATAAATAACTGCGACCTACGACAAAAATAGGTTAAAAATATTATGTTTAAAGTTGCATCATATTCTGATGTGAAATATCTGTAACAGTTTTACGTTGAGGTTGCCAGTTAGTAAATAAGCATAAATATATACAAAAAATATTTTTCGGTTTTAGATTTAATCTACATATTATTATATTAACATGGTAATAGTATGACTACATTAAATTATAATATGCGGGTGTGTTCAAGAATCCGAATTCACTCGAAAGTGGATTACTTCAGCATTTTTGGTGTTCTTCAATTCACATCCATATGTTTTTATTCGTTTTCAATTAGATTTCTAAGGGGTTGGTGAAAGTAAAACGAATTGACTTTTATTCTTATTTGATATAAACATTTTAAACAACAACTAAATTTTGTTTTTAGTTTGAAATGTTCTTTATTCAATTTAATCAAAAATTTATATATTCCTGCACAAGTATTAATAGAATTTTTTTTTAATTTATCTAAAAATTTCAAGTTGTTTTTATTAAACATCACTTATGTAAAAAAAAAAAAAATAAAAAAAATTTCTGGTATTTTTATGTAAATTTTATTTTTTAGGAATAATTTTTGATACGATCAAGAGAACAAAATATAATTTATTTGAACAGCTGATGATACACAAAAACATGCGGTTTTGAGAACACCAATTTATGAATTATGCGGATTCAAAAAATTTTGCGTTTTCAATACGAGTCCAAACCTAGAACACACCTGATGATGTAATAAAAACAAATTAGGATTAAGAGGAAAAAATTATGATGTAATATTACGAATATATTTGGTCATAATATGATTCAATAATAATCTTAATATGTTGACTACAATCATGAATCTAGTCATAATATGTTGCTCTTAGAATATGTTTACCACAACCATGTAATTTCTTTGCGCGCAGTTTTTAATTTTTTCTGTGATATAAAGACTAATGTGTTGTTTCTAAATAACAGGCAGTGATGGTTTTGTAAAAATTATATGAAAATCACTCAAAAAACTGAGTGCTTTTCATATATATTCGACTTCACAATCACTTGCCTGTCATTTGGAAACAGCACATAACATTTTCTACCAACGTTGCATTGATAAACTTATTTAATAGATCTCATGCATTTTTTTTTTGTTCAAATAAATTAAATTCAATTATATTTTGCACAGTTTTAAATTACGCAAGATTTCCCAGGAAATTAAGAAATAAATCCCACTTTCCTGGGAAATTAAAAAGTTAGTATTAAGTGTTAGTTTCTTTACATAATTCTATTTTTTTGTCAAAAAGTAATATCTTTTTTCTTCGGTTTCTCTTTTTATGCTGCGACGACGTTTTACGAATTTGCATCCAGCAGTAGTCTGCTGATAAAGATTATGGATTCTGTTATTTTCTAAAAATCTACTTATTCCTTTCAAGAAAGAATTCCATATAATTTGGAGCGATTGCGAAAGTAAAAAATGCGGGTCTCTGTGTTCAAAAATCCACTTTATTTCAAACATTACATGGGGTTGACCTGACAATTTTTTGTAATAATAAACGTCAAACTGTATATAAAAAAATTCTAATATTTTTGGCAGCGTGGCACCCATGTTAAGCGAGTAATTTCGAGTTCTTTTTTGACTGGTTAAGGTCACGACATAAATCATAATGTGTTTTTCCACTAATTAGCTTAATATGTGATTAGAATTAAAAATTTAAATATAAATCTTCTTCTCCATTATCTGATGTTACTTTAAATAATTTTGGGTACATAAAATACCTTGGGTGTCCATGGCTTATTGACAAATTTGGCTTAGTACCCAAAATTAGATTTTTAAGATTTCAAAAATTTTTGGTCAACTTTCTTCGGACACTTTTTTTATTTTAAATTTAGACACACTACAAACAAATCAAAAGGTATCCAGTGAATATTTACATGTTTAAATATTATTTTAAAATTACAATTGTTATAAAAACAATAAAAGCAAGACAGTGAGTGACTGACTTTATAAATGATTTGTTGCAATGCAAAACTGAAAGGCATAGACTTAACAGCCTTTCTCTAAACAATGCCTTGAGTTCATTAGTGCATGGTAACACTGTTGCTGAAACTTGGTGACCAAAAATGGCTGAATTTCCGGAAGACAATTGGCAAAAAAATGGCTTAAAATTGGTTAAAAAATACCTAAAAAAATGGTTATTTTATTTTTAAATAAAAGCACATTAAAATAAAATAAAAAAAACAAAAATAATTCGTTAAACATTTTTACAATGAAATTGTAAATTGAGATCAATTTGTGACTTAAACTAAAAAAAATTAAATAATTTTTTAGCATTCAAAAAATAAAATCGTCGATAAATTCGATGTCGTTATTGTTCATCTCATAGGAATCACTTGCACCTTTTAGTTTTAAATGTTTTGAAGGTTATCATAGCCATGACAACATTTACCCAACCTTTTGAGTCCAAATCACAAAAAAAAAATAAATAAAAAAATAAAAAGAGATAAAAAATATTTACCTAATTGATGCACTCGAATTAACGGTTGCTAAATGTAACCTATTTACACAATTACTTTTAACGAGTTTACATGGCTAAATACCCTCTCTACTTAGCATTAGACCTTGAGAGTGAGAGCAAATTTAACAACTTTCAACATTTGTAAAAGTTGTGATTTAAATTAAATGCACGCAGAGAAAAAAACATGTTTAAATATGGTCACCTCCAACAAAACTATTTTTAAAGAAAATTTTAAATATATTATGTTTAATTTAACCATATTATTGTCACCGACAACCATATTATTGTTAAATTAGTCCTCCATCAAAAAGCCACAATCATATTATAGTTGCCTCTAAACATGTTATGGTTAAATATGACAATAATTTGTTTTTAAATTAACAGTAGTATTTTCCTCGTTTCCAAGAGCAACATGCTATGGTTGAAAACCAACCATGCTATTATAAGTGTTAAGCATATTTTAGTTATTATTAACCAAAACATGTTCGGAGGCATCCATAATATGGTTGTTCCTTCATGATGGTTGACTAATTTAACCATAATATGGTTGTCGGGTGACCATAACACGGTTAAATTAACCATAAAATGCCTAAAATTTTCTTTAAAAATAGTTTTGTTGGAGGTGACCATATTTAAACATGTTTTTTCTCTGGGTATGCGTTTTAATTGTTAAACAAGTTTATTTTACTTTTAGGAATTTTATAAATTTTTATAAAATAATAAAAATAATTATTTTCAAAAAAGAAACCGAAAAATTTTTATGACTAAACAAGTTGCAAAATAGCTTAAAAAAATGGCTAGTGGCTAAACAGGTGAAAAATGGCTAAATGTAGCCACCAAATCGCTAAATTGGCAACACTGCATGGTAACCGTTTTCACTGCACAAATGGTTGCAAAATATGTGCATTGTCTTTATTTGTGATGCTTTGTCAACGCATTTGTTTTCAGTGATGTTTTGCAACACTGCATTAATGAAATCATCCAAACAACAAGTGAAATCATACTGTAGTGTGTTTGTCATAACAAAGATTACACACTGCAACTAGTGATCCACATATATCAAATAAATTATAAATTTGGTAATGTTAAACTAAAAGCACTTCAAAAGACTCACACAAGCACAAACAATGTGTAGGAATGCCATTTAACTAATTGACAGGAGTAAAAGCACTTTACATATTACAATCAATTATATTTCACACTTTGAAAAGTAACTAATTAGTAGAAAATAGAAAGTAAAATATTGTGTATTTTTTGAGTCATACTATGCTTTAGAAAGAGTAGAATATTGGATTTAATTAAGAATTGTAAATTAGTTGTAAAAAGTATTAATATTAGATAATTGTAAATAAAGAGACATAATACTTTTGACCTACAAACGAAAACCGCAACAATAATATACACGATCTGGCTTAAGCTACTGTCAAAAATTCACAAAAAGCCTCTCATTTGCATTAAAAAAAAAACAAAATAAAAAACAAACAGTTTCCTTAACTTCAATATGGTTTGTCACTTGATTAACATGTATTCGCATAGATGCTTAAGCCAGCTTATGCATATTAAAGTTGGGTTTAAAGTTGTTCTCTATTCTTAACGGGCACCTTAAACAGTTCCTGAAAGAAGTTAAACTGCTGGGGCTAGACATAACATTACCAACAATCTAGCAAAGCGTAGAAAACCCAATTTAAAATATATCAACCCAATCCAAAAGTATCCGAAAGATTTAATAATACTACCCTGAACTGCAGTAAACTACATTCATAAATAAATACAAAAGTAGTGTTGACTAAATAAATTGCTTATGAAAATTCAAATTCGGATGTTTTCACTAAATATCGATGCTTTTGCGTATAAAGGGCCAATATACACTTTTTTTATGAGGGCCAATGAGTAGTTGTTTACATTGAATCGACAAATCAAATGCACCCAACTGCTGGGGCCTATCGACTACGAGCTGGATTACAAGGGCCAATCTGCATAAAAAACTATTTTAAAAATTATAAAGGGTGGTCCAACCAAAACGCACGATGTTAATTGTAAATAAAACAAACAGTTTTCAGGGAATTATCTTAATATTTTTTATTATGCCAAAAGGATCTATTACAATTGTGTGCGAAACAAAATATCGGCCAAATGCTCGCCATGGCTTCGGTGGCATACCTATATCCGATGGTCTATATTTTCAATGACATAATTAAGGTTCAATGTCGGTAATGTGCCGAATTATCTCATCCTTTAGCTCTTGAATTGTTCTAATCTTATTGACGAACACGTTTTCTTTTAAATATCCTCAAAGAAAGGATATGCAAAAGAGCGTCTGTTTCGTTGGATGTGTGGCAAGTGGCGCCATCCTGTTGGAACCACATGTCGTCTAGGTTCATATTCTCAATTTCTGGCCCCAAGAAGTCCGTTATCTCGCGATAGCGAACACCATTCACGGTTACTGCTTGGCCGACCTCATTTTCGAAGAAGTTCGGCCCGATGACGCCGCCAGCCCACAAACCGCACCAACAGTAATTTTTTGTGGATGCATCGGCTTTTAAGCATTCACTCTTGGATTCTCATTTGCCCAAGTGCGGCAATTCTGATTTTTAACGAATCCACTGAGGTCGATTATGCTGACCAAAAAAATCACGAAGTGCATTCTGATTTAAAAGCCCATTTTCGTAAAAGGCTTCAACAATCTTAACGCGCTGCTCAATTGTGTACCTCCCCGTGGTTGAATTTGTCAAACACTGAAACCAAAGATTACTACACAGATATGTCACGAGACAGAATATTTTGCTTTTTTTGTCTATTTCTTAGAAAGCTGCCCTTTTTTCATTTCTCTTTGCACCCTTGTTTATGCCGAAATACAATGAACACAATTTTATTTAGTTGACATTTATTTGCAAAACTGTTGTAAAAATTAACGTTTAAATTTACCGCAACACTAGTTAATAATATTTAAGTAAGTAAATTTAAGTAAGTAAATAACATTATAAAACTAAACAATATTACTAAATAAATTTTTTTGCATAAATTAAACGTTTGTTGAACTAATGTTTTTGTTATACGTGGCTTGTATTTTGTTATTTTGATTTTGATCACGCAATTTGTGTTGATTGCATCGGCCTGTTTTTACACATTGCCACTTCAATACCAAAAAACGGTTTTTGTCTCTTTCTTTGAAAGCTGCCCTCGCAACTGACTTGGTCCTTTTTCACACGTCAATTTCTACATATCTGTGTGTAATCTGTGACTGAAACAAAGAAATGTCAAATTAAGTTGGACAAAAAACTTGACGTTAAGATGTGACTCATTATTAACATCGTGCGTTGTGGTTGGACCCCCCTTTATATTGTGGATTTTTTTGTTCAATTTATTAAGATAAATAAAATAGTGATTACACTGTGCAAGAAATTGACACTTTTTTCGTGAAAAGCTGGGCACCTAGCGTTTTAACATAATTCGGGTACGCTGAATCCAGTGGTGCCCCCGGTTTTTTAAGATTGGCTCTGGTTTTTGAGATATACCGTTATTTCGAAAATGGAGGAGGTTGCACAACATAACTCAAAAACGCTTTAGCTTATTCAAAAAACTTAAAAAACCGAAATTTCGCAATAAAAGTAAAACTTCTTTCCAATATCCTTAGTCGTTTTAGAAACATAATTTTTTTTGGAAAAAACAATAACTTTTTTAACAAAATTTCGAAATTTTTGTTTATTAAAAATTTATAAAAAATTGGAAAATGCAGCTATGCTTCTAATTTTTTGCAGACGTATAAAAACCGAAATTCCAAACAAGCCATAAATGATTAAAATCTGTTTGAAACTTTTGATTTTATTCTAAAAAGTCGACAAATTTTAATTAATTTAAGAATTTCATAAAACGCAATATTTGTATGGGAGCCCCCCTAAGGGCTGATGATAAAGGGAAAGTATAATTTGAGAAAATGTTAAGAACAAAAAACTAATGGAGGTCAGTCATACATTTTATCGCCTTAGGGGCGACTCCTGGCCATTTATGGGACATTTTCTTCAATATATTTCTACTCTGCATTGAACATTTTGAATGGAAGCCCCCTTAAGGAATGGAGATAGCGGGTGGGTATGTTAGAAATAAATGATTGAGATGAAAAATAAAGTAGGGTTGGTCATACATTTGACCCATCTAGGAGCATCCTAGGCGCTGCAGGGGCCAAATTTAAGAATTTCATTAAACGGCCATATTTGGCAACTATGTTTTAAGAAAATGTTAAGAACAAAAAACATTGGAGGTCGGTCATACATTTTATCCCCTTAGGAGTGAATCCTAGGCCTTATGATGGGAATGAAAAATAAAGTTGCGCTGGTCATACATTTGGCCCGTCTAGGGGTATCTCAGGCGCTGCAGGTGCAAAATTTAAGGCTAGGGTTCTACGCGTAAAAAAAAACAAAGTTACAAACAAAATAAGCTATAAGTGATTAAAGTCTGTCTACAATTTTTGATTTTTTCAGAAAAGATGAAATTTTTTTATTTTTATTTAGAAATTTATTCTTCTTCCTCCTGCAGATTCCAACAAATATCCCCTAATAGCGAATCAAGTTGTTTGCCGCTATACCAGTGTTCGAGCCTGGCTGTTACTTGGTGAAATCTCTCGCCATGTTCATCAGACTCGGCTGGTGATTGTTCATTAAATTTTTCGGCATGGTAATGCAAAAAGTTTATTTTCAATGACATTCTAACGTTTAAGTTTTTAAATGCGATTAGCATATTTTTGATTAAAATTCGCCAGTTTTCAGACCGATGGTTTTCCTAATACATTTTCTTTTACTGATTTCACACAATTCCAGGCCAATAGCTCGATATCATTCAATGCAACCTCAAATTGATGGTCCTTCATAAGACGACGAATGTCCGGTCCATTAAGAATTCCTGTAAAATAAAAACATTATGATATGAAATATAAATCTAATTTAATAAAGTAGTTAGAGTTCATACCTTCTTTTACTTTCATGCCGCTTAATCGTGGACAAATTCGGCGCAATTTGGTAAACACCATCTGGGCTCAATGCTTTTATAGAATTTTTTAATCGGTAACTATAGATTTTCCAAAATTCCTACCGCAAAGTGAAAGTGTGGAAATAATGCATGCATATTTCTTTAGAATATCATAAATTTGAATATTTGTTCTTTTGTTTTGTATTGTAAATGGCACAAAAACCGCATTTAAAAAATGTTACGTCAAATTGTCATTGAAAATAAATTTTCTGCATTGGCACATTCTTCATATATACATAATGTTGAATAAAGAATTTAATAATTAAAAAAAATCCTGTGAAATGCTCCATATAAATTATATTCTTCATATATATTGAAGAAAAAGTCCCATAAATTCCCAGAAGTCGCCCCTAGTGGTATATAATGTATGACCGACCTCAATTAATTTTTTGTCCTTAACATTTTCTCGAGACATACTTGCCCCTTATCTCCACTTCTTAGGGGGCTCCCAGACAAATATTGACTTTTATGAAATTCTTAAATTAATTAAAATGTGTCGACTTTTGTGAAAAATCATTTATGGCTTGTTTTGTTTGCAGCTTCGTTTTTTATATGTCTGCAAAAAATTAAAAGCCTAGCTGCATTTTTTAATTTTTTATGAATTTTAAAAAAAACAAAATTTTCGAAATTTTGATAAAAAAATTAATTAAAAAAAAAAAAAAAATTATGATTCAATAACGACTACTCATATTAGAAAAAAAGTTTTACTTTTCTTAAATAAAATTTTATTGCGGAATTTCGTTTTTTTTTTTAGTAATTTCAATAAACTAAACCGTTTTTGAGTTACGCGAATATATGTTGTGCAACCTCCTCCATTTTGGAAATAACGGTATATCTCGAAAACCAGAGCCAATCTTAAAAAACCGCGGGCACCACTGGATTCAGCGTACCCGAATTATGTTAAAACGCCATGTGCCCGGCTTGTCTGTTTTTTCAACTAGCTTAGTGTTATTAGTAAAAATGATCTGAACAAGAGGATGAAAAATATATATTATTAACGTTGGCTCACGGGAAAGGCTCGCCTTAGGACTAGCGCTGCCAGTAAAAACCGAAAAAAGTATATTTATATCTTATGTAGATGGACTTTTTTAAAATAGACCTTGATAACTGTACAATCTTCTTAATAATTCATTCCCGTTTCCTCAATTTATTTTATTGGGCTCAGGTGATGGATTTGTAGGTGTTTGCAACATGTCGTGGTCCAT
This sequence comes from Pollenia amentaria, assembly GCA_943735925.1. Taxonomy (NCBI): domain Eukaryota; kingdom Metazoa; phylum Arthropoda; class Insecta; order Diptera; family Polleniidae; genus Pollenia; species Pollenia amentaria. Next base: position 218,497,519 of record OX031006.1, on the reverse strand, counting down.
TGCTCAGCCTGCTTCTATGTTTGAAGGTATGTTAGTTTTATATAATAGTTATGTTTAAAAATATTATATTTTTCATTCATTTGTAAAACTCACAATGCAGTTTTGTATAAAAAATGTTTAACTCTGAATGTTTAAGTATTTTTCAATCACGTCTTGAATCGATTAAAATCGAATGTTTTTTTTTTAAATTAATAGAAAATTATGGGCTGGCCAAATAGATGTCCCGTTACAATTTAACCACTCTTATATGATTATTACAGATGCGCAATATTTAAATCTTGTTGATCAATTCACAACGGGAGCCATTCCTCCTCACCAGGCGCGGATTCAGGGGGGGGGGGGGTGAAAAAAGTAAATTTCCCCTCCCCAAAATTATAAAAATATGTTTTGCTTATTTCGATAATACACGAATTTCCGAATGTACAACATTTTTGGAAATCCCATCCAGTTTTTTTTGTTTTTTATTGAATCTCTAATCGAATTTTCAATAAGTATCCAAGTATCCTAATAGTTATTTATTATATATTTGCAATGAAACATCTAGTTTACTGTATTTAAATACATATTATTCTACATTCAATCCCAGCAAGTGCCATCTATATCCGAAAAATAAAGGTTTGGGTTGAAAATGTGGGCGGTTGAATTATTAATAAGCTTTAGTATATGCAATATTTTTTTCATAATTATTTATTATATACATTTGAATATAACCGTTTTTCGTATCATATTTTCTTTGAATTTGAATTTTATATGCATAGCCATTCTACCTTCCCATATATATATATATGACAATGACAAGCCTGTGTTAGATGTCAATAGTAGATTACATTGGCTGGGGCATAGCTGGTCAGTAGTACTGGTGACAATGTCACTAGTACAACACTACAGTTTTACTACTCACATTCCCTGCAAGGTACATATGAATATACATATGTATTGGTCTAGTAAAAGTTCACCAAAGAAGAATTATATAACTGTCAAATTTCAAGTGCATTAATAAGAAAAGTTCTTTGATATAAAAAAATACATAAAAATTAGTGAAACAATGGTGAGTCCGTATTTTTTTTTTTATATAATGTACCTATATAAGTATATATCATTACCTTCAGTCGTAAAGGATGTATCCAATGTATAAATTTTATAGGAGAGAGAAAAAACTTTCTAAGGTCTTTAGTTCTGAATATATTTTAAGTCTGTAAATCCAGTTTTGCTTCATTGCCGACACTTTATTGGCTTGCAAACCAACTAAAAATAATACATTTATGTTTAACATAGCTTTTTGTGACTTATCACATTTTCTATTATATATTTTATACTTTTAATGTACATTTTAGTATGTCAATTTGCAAAAAATAAAATATACTATAAAATTATTTTGTTTATTTCTGTGTTGTCTATTAACAAATATTAACAAATTTGTTTTGGAAATTTTCACATTTTAGTGGGTCCTAGCGCTTTTTCTTTAGCATTTTTGGACTTAGAACTTTTACATATCGTTGCAAAACAAGAACTAGAAAAAAATATTTTTAACAAATAGATATTGGGAATTATTTCTTTTTCATAAGCAACTTTATTATATTCAAAATTTTTTTTTTTTTTTTATTTTTCGAATTTATTCTATGAGTTAAATTTCGGTTATGTATTTTATAAAGCTTTTTGTAATAGCTCTATTCCTTAAATTTTTTTGGTAGTTTATAAAGTCATTCCTAAAAAAATTTAAGGAATAGAGCTATTACAAAAAGCTTTATAAAATACATAACTGAAATTTAACTCATAGAATAAATTCGAAAAACAAAAAAAAAAAAAATTTTAACATAATAAAAATATTTTTATTTTTTTCCGCAAACGATTTTGTTTACTCGATGTATTTTTGTTTACTGAACTGCATCAAAAACTTTTCAAAAATTAAAAATTAGCGCATTTACGACTGAAGGTATGTATGTATGTGCAGCAAAAATTATTTTTGTCTTTCCATTGTTATAAGCTTTAAGATTCCTTTTAAAAATAATTTAAATAAAAAAATTAACTGTAATCAACTTAAACCAGAATAATTATATATGTATCTTTAGATTAAAACCCAAACAGTTCGACTAAAATTCATAACTTAATTTTAAAATTAGTGAAGCATATTCCTTCTCCCAAAATTTTGTTAACAATTGCGTATGTTTTTTTTTTTGGTCGAAAAATGGTTCAAACAATTTAGTTTGATGTAGTCAAATAAATTGTTTCAAATAAAAAAAAACATTAAAAATAAATCAAATTATTTTAATAGCAAAAACGTTATTTAAAAAGATTAATGTATTTTAATTTATATTGAACTGATCTTATATTTTATTTTACCTTATTGTTGAGTTTTTTTAATACAATATCAACATATCGTTTTTAATAAACTTTTAAAAACAAAATTTTTACTTGTTTTGTATCATAAAAAATTTCCCCCCCCTAAAACTTAAGCTGGATCCGCGTCTGCTCCTCACCTACATCAAGAAAACTTGACCTTCTTCGAGATGCACTTGTAGAACCTTAAGAAGATGAAGAGAAACACGCAGAGAAGGGCGAGATACTTAGCAATTCATTAATGCACTTTTTCTAACTGTACTTTTTAATATTCTTTTTTAAGTGTATAAAAGCCATGTATAACATTAAATAGCTTTTTATTCCAATGTACTTTTTTCTAAAAAAACATTCTTTTTTGCAAGTTAGCAGCTGTTTTATTTAACTCCCATTTTTACGCAAACATTGGCCAAGCATTTTTTATATTTGGGTAAAAACATGAAAGCATATAGGGCCAAACTGCCAGATAAACACTTTTTAATTTTTAATTACTAGGACCATTGCTACATAAAAAGGGTCTTTTGGCCTGTTGGTATTTTAATAATTGTTCGTATACATTCCAACTTTTAGATGATGACGGAGCTAATAAAATAGGTACCCTCTAAATTGCTCGAAGAACCCGAACAATTCTATTGTTATATATATTACTTATTTGCCGAATGATCTTAAAAACATTATTTACAACAACAAATTGGCCAGCAGCGTCGACATGTCGCTATTTTTTAATTTTTTGTCCGATGATAACAATTTTACACATAGCTCGTTTGGAACAAAAAATTATTTATCATATAAATTTAATTTTTTCTTCGGCCTTTGTAAACTGACACTCTTTTAAGTCAACCACATTGTTTTTGATAATTTTTAATGCATCGTTCATATATGTATGTAAAACTTTTGGTAAATAAAATTTTCCAAAAAAATATTACATAAAGAAGTACAAGGCTTGGTAAGCTGTGGATTTTTTTTTTGGGTTTTTAGAGGTTAAAACGCCTTTCCACCGGGTAGTACAAAGGCTTACAAGTAAGAACTAAGAGTTTCACAACCATGTTCGGTCCCCTTTTCTATTATTACCTTTTAAGAGCGGATTTTTAACATCGAGTTTAATCTTAGCAGCAAACAATAATTAATAAATTTAATTAAGGACTAATTGGGTTTGCCGTTTTTAAGTTGTAGCTTAAACCTCGCAACATTGTCATACTGAATAACAAAAAATGGCAGCAATATATTTTAAAATGTCAACTTTTTATCAATTACACTTTGCATTTTATACGGAAGAAGAAGAAACTCCACCCTTCTTAATTCTTATAAAAAGAAATTTACTTCTTATAATTGTTTTATTTAGGTTTTCATATGTTTCGAAATCACTAAAGTCTTCATCTTCAACAGAATAATCCATTTTTCGTTTATGTATATGTATTCTTTCTTTGTATTCAACAGCTGCTTTTGCTATACATGTATATTTGTTGACATTTGTTGAATTAGTTTAAGCCACCAACATTGGCCGCTTAAACTGGCAAATAAAAGTAATTAATCCTCATCTTAAAAACTAAGAACACATATTAAAGATTAATGCGGTGTTTCCAGGTGACAGGAACAGCACATAAGTCACTCAGGTTTTTGAGTGATTTTCATATAAATTTTACTACACAATCAATTGCTTGTCACCTGGAAATAGTACATAAATCTCTGATCTCCATGTTAAAAACCAACCCTAAGTGATCCCTATTATTACAAATTTAAAACATTTCAACGTGTAGAAAGCACAGAAAAATAAAAATTTATGAAAGAGTAAAAGTTATTTTTAAAAATATCGATCAAGTCTCAAAAAATATTAAAAAAATATTGAGTTTTTTGTGTTAATATTTTTATGTGTTATTTCCAATTTCTATTTATTTAAGCTTATGGTCTAGTTTTTACTTTATAAAAAAGTTAATCTTTATTTTTCTATCGAATTTTCGTAACTCCGTTGTGTTACGTCTTCAGGATTGAAAATTTTTTAAAAACAATTACATAAAAAACAAATTAACAAAATATCTTAAAAAAAAAATATTGACAACATTTGAAAAAATTCTTATGCTAACAAAATATTTAAACATAATCTATTACAGTTTAAAAAATTTTATTTAGTTTCCATTTCTATGTTTATTAACTAAAAGTCTATAACTATGGGCTACACTTAACAAATTTGGAACCTTTATTATTTGAAGCATTTCTAACATATAACGTCTCTTGTAACTACTCTCTGTGTTTAAAATTGTTACATTCTCAAAATCAGGATAATGATTTAAACTAGTACAGTGGGTTGGTAATGCTGTTTTTTGTAATGTAATATTGTGTTTATATTTGTGATCTGATTTATGTCCAGCAATTCTCGTTTTTAGTTTATTTTTTGTTTTTCCCACATATAACTTATCACATTGTCCATTATTATTTCCCCTACAAGGTATTCTATAAACTACATTTGAACTATCTAACTTTTGTATGCTATCCTTAGTTCTTGTAAATAATATGTGGGAAAAACAAAAAATAAACTAAAAACGAGAATTGCTGGACATAAATCAGATCACAAATATAAACACAATATTACATTACAAAAAACAGCATTACCAACCCACTGTACTAGTTTAAATCATTATCCTGATTTTGAGAATGTAACAATTTTAAACACAGAGAGTAGTTACAAGAGACGTTATATGTTAGAAATGCTTCAAATAATAAAGGTTCCAAATTTGTTAAGTGTAGCCCATAGTTATAGACATTTAGTTAATAAACATAGAAATGGAAACTAAATAAAATTTTTTAAACTGTAATATATTATGTTTAAATATTTTGTTAGCATAAGAATTTTTTCAAATGTTGTCAATATTTTTTTTTTTAAGAAATTTTGTTAATTTGTTTTTTATGTAATTGTTTTTAAAAAATTTTCAATCCTGAAGACGTAACACAACGGAGTTACGAAAATTCGATAGAAAAATAGAGATTAACTTTTTATAAAGTAAAAACTAGACCATAAGCTTAAATAAATAGAAATTGGAAATAATATAATAGATGGTCGAATAATTTAAAATAATATATTTTTATGGGTTAATTAATAAAAATTTAAATAAACAAAAGCTTAAAATTTTGTTACCTATAAAAAATTGGTTTAACTTATGAAAATTAAAAGCGATACTGCGACAGGTCTTAAAATCATTAATATAATAAATATATCTGTCTAAAGGCCATTTACAATGATATATATATCTTGAATATTGGATATCAAATGGCGATGTAATGAGCATAAGGGGCATTGCTTATGGGCGTGGCAAGAATTTTTAAACGTTACTGCAACGGCCTTCAGCTACTTCATCTACGTACAAAGTTTTATTGCTTTACAAAAAGAAATAACTCCACTGTGCACTGGAGCGACTTAAATGTTAAATTTTGAAAAAAACGTAGAAAAATCAATTTTTTTAAATCTAAAGGCGTATAACTCCCCAAATTTGTATCCGATAAACACTGCAGAGATCTGGGCTGAAGAGAAAAAAAAATATGTTTGTAACAGTGTACAATATGCGTAAATTTTTGGAAATAGCCTTATCAGGTTTTGCGCGAATGTCTTGAAAACGCCTCTTAAGAAAAATAAATGAATGCCGTATACGTGTTCAGCAGCCCAAAATTAGCTTTAAAAATATATAATTTTTGAGATTCTTTTTTTTTGTGGTATAGTGCTATTAATACAATCAGGTTCAAATTAAAAAAAAAAAAAAAAAACAGCTTAGGACGGGTTTTTGAGATGTAAATCAAGTTTAAGCTTAGTTTAACGTAGTTTGAAACTCGGATTTTTTCGGAGAAATATGTTTTTTTTTTTATTATATTATTAAAAACCAACATTGTAACCGAAACTAAGCTGTTCCGTTAAAATGTTGTATACAAACTTGGTAATGGCGGCACAAATCTGTTTTCAGTTTAACTAAACCTAGTTTAACTGAGATCTTAAAGACCCAGCCTTATGGCTAATAAATCAGTGAGTGTTTAAACGCTGGTTTAGTTGAACTAAACTTAAATTTATATGTAGTTTAATCTCAACAGATGTAAATCAGTGTCCCATGTATTATATGTAGTTTAAAAAGTAACATGTGGCAGTACTACGATAAATGTTGTCAAATTCATATGGTTTGTATTGGTAGTTTAAACGCCCAATGTTATGCGTTTAAAGATGGTTTATTTTGTTTTCTGATTTACAGACTTGTTGGCTTAAACTCATTTTAAACCAAAAAGACAGTTTAACTTGCTCTGATTTATTAGCCCTTAGTATATTAACTTTAAACTATAAAATATCTTAATTTTATTTATTCTGAGTTACTGGCCAACGAGTAACTTCTATTAAAGAAAAGACAATCTTAACTTTAAATTAAATTCGGTTGCTAAATTGCCAATTTTTCTTAGGAAAAAACAATGAAAATAAGAACAAAAGAAAATGGAGGAAAAACTTTTTACTTCTACCAAAAAAAAAAAAAAAAATACCAAAACCACATAAACACACGCGCATAAAACTCAATTGAACTTTATAACATTAATAAACTATTTACAAATACTCTTACTAATGTATAAATAAGTGTGTATCTGTAAGATAGAAATACAAAAATACTCGTATGTAAGACAGTATCCTAATAAAAGACATCAACAATCTTGTGGCTTTTCTAATAAACACGGGTTGTATTTTGAGCACTGAATAAGTTGAAAATATCCAGAGTTTTCTGTTTCAAAATAACTTTTGCTAAAAAAAAAACTAATAACTAAATTTAATCTTTTCAAGTAGTAGGGTATTCTCCGAAAGAAATACTATGATGAGGTTACAATAAACTCTTGTGGTTTTGGTAGAAGAAGGAAACTTTCATCACCACATACACACCTCCACACATATCGATAAACATGAACTTTAAAGTGTTTTTCATTTCTCAAAATGAAAATATATGAAAAAAAATTGAATAAATGAAAGTACAATGGTCGGCTATGAAATACAAATAATACCCTAGCCTCTTCCGTCCTGAAGGCGTCCTCATGAAGAAAAACTCACAAAAATTTTTTTTCCTGAACTGGATGCATTCAATTTAGAAAAATTAATAAAAATTTTCTTGTCAGATTCAGGACTGTGGAGATACAGCAGGTGCAGCCAGCTGGACAGTTGGAAAATGTAACGATTAATATACTCGTACATTTTGGTCAAGTTTAGTTCATTAGCGCAGTAAAACAAAATTTATGAATTAATTCATTACAAATCAATAATAATAAAAAAAAAAAAGGATTTAAGAATGAAATTCAAAAAACATTGTCTCTCTTTGGCAATGCAGAGAAATATATTAAAAGAAGTGCACTTGAATCGCAATATATGTTGGCAGCCTTCTTTTCGGTATCTCATATATTTATTATTATCTTCGACTCCGCATACAGGAAAATGACTATTTTCAGAAATTCGGAAATCTCTTGGTAAAAATGGATTTGGCAACTTAGCCTTTTTTTGGGAGGTTTGTGCTCTTCGCTAGAACTGCTATTAGCGTCGCGTAGGGATCTAGTTACTTCTATTGTACTGGTGCAAGCAGATAAACTTTTCCCAATATAAGGCTTAAAATCTCGCAAGTCCATAAGTTCTTTTTTTGTTAGCACCACAAGCAAGCTTATCCTTTCTATACGTAATCCAACAATTCGATATACATAGCTAACTCACAACCAAGTGTCAAAACACTTTTACAGACCACTTTTTGGTATGAATCGCAATGCGATAGTATGATAAGAGCCTATCTTCAAGGTCAACACTTGCCATTGATGTATTGTACCTTTTAACAACATTTGGGCAATTCAAATCTATGTAATTATTTTGTCGTTTGTCCCATCGTCGAACTGTTTAGATTGGTTCTGATCAGGGATGCCAATCGGGACTCAGAATTTCAAAAAATCAAATTAAAATTCGGTATCCCGGGATTTTTCGCGATATCGGGATTTTTCGGGATAAATGCTTTTTATAGATATATATTAAAAAACGTCTTTAAAAGAGGTTTACAAAAATAAGTTTTATAATTCATTAAATATTACAAAGTTATTATCAATGGTAAGTAAAATTTGTAAAAATTTAAAATTGTGATTTCTTTCTTAATTAATGATTTATTTAATTAAGAATATGATAAAAAAAAACAACGTACGATTTCCAACAATGTTTTAATCGATTCAATTGAAAATTAATTAACATATATAGTTTAATCAATTACCTCAGATAGTAATTGAATAGAGCAAACTAGTAATTGATTTATTTGTAAGGTTCTAACTAAATCTTTAATAAATTAATTAAGATGAATAATTGAAATTTTAATTCGAAATTAATTAACAAAATCAATTTTTTAGGTAACCATAAAAAAACTTATTTTAAGAAAAACAAATTTTTATACCCACCACCACTAGAGGTAGGAATTATGTAGTGCATAAATTACACGGCTACACTCCTATGCCCACTCTCGGAAAATTAATAATGCAAAGCAAACTTCACACCCTCACCCAGAGACCAATATGGCCCATTGTGACGCCTTAATTAGTGAAAGAAATCTAGTGTGAAAGAGTAGAGCCCTCCTGCAATCGTCCACTAGCCTAGAGTTCACTTAACAGCGCATCAAGGCCCTAACAGCCGCCTGCTGTCCACATATGCTCCCCACACGAGTGAACTCTCAATCTCAAAATCAAGGTTTTGGTACGAGTTTTTACTAAAATTGACTTGACTCAAAATTTTGCTTTTGCCCATAACATTTTTTATGGAAAAGAACAAAAATGTTTTTTTTCTGTGCTGCCTAATAACAAACATCAAAAGATTTAAAATTTTCTTATTTTGAAGACTGAATAAAATCGTCACTTTTTAGAAAAAAATCAGCAAATCAGCACTTTGCATATTTCGGAATGAAAAATCGTCAAAATGACGATCAATCGTCAATTCTGGCAGCCCTGAACGAGAGACAAATTTTTTTTGAAAATTTCTGATAGAAAATTTTTTACCAAGCCGAAATCATGTATACGGTGGTGTTGATACTACAATAAGTAACAACACCAAAAACACATCAATGTATTTTTTTGTTGCTTTCTTTTGACATTTCTCTCTCTAAGTTAGAAAAAAAGGAGCACAGCTGTGCTTTCAACGCCACCTGAAAAATTAATTCGCCTTAATTTTTACCAGTAAGAATTAATTATTCAACCACCTGTTTCATGTTTATGTCTTATGTTAAAAGTTTTCCAATAACATAAAATATTTATTGTTATTAAATTTAGGGTCAACATTCTTGCGCAAATTTTTCAAAATAATTAAATTTATTTAGAAATGATCTTGTTTGTTAGAGATGAATAGTGTCTATATGCGTTGCTAGTTTTTGCTGGTAAAGCGTTCATTTACGTTTTTATTTTTTTTAATAATTAAATAAAAAATAAGTTTAAAACTTAAAATATGTAAAATTTTCTTCTACTTTTGCCCCAAAAAGCATCATCTTTCTTTTTCTGTGACATTTCTCTCCGAATTAAACACACATATATTTATTTTTGGTCCTTTAAAACAATGTAATATGTTTTTGGTAGTCGCCTGTGGACTTTTGTACAAATATTTAATTGTGTCATAAACATAATGACCAACTTTGCATACCTCTTAACTTTTAGCGTCGCAATTATGAAAAAAGAAGTTCAATATAAAAACGGACATTTGTTTCAGAGATAAACTTCAATACACAAAGCATGTTAAAACTTGCTTGCGGTTTCTCAACGATAAAACAAAGTTTCCATATACCATGAATTTTTTTTGTGTATTATGCTTTTCTTACACTTTATTTTCTTTCACTCACAGTTTCAACAAAATGAAGATTTCCTTTTGGAACACTTTGAAAGAAAAAGTTAAGGAAGATAAAAAGTAAACACACACACACACTCACAAAAACTTTTCTTTATAAAAGCTTTTCAATAGGAAAGATGCCATTTTTTTTATCAACAACACCAGCCAAGTTAAGAAGGATGAAAAACATGACCAGGCGGTTAAGCTGAAACAAAAGGTATCCTTGTATTTGTTTAATGAGTGGCAAGTAGCAACAGCAGTTGTAGAGATGTAGTTTTGTACAAAACGGCCAAAAGTCGAAGTACTTAAATCGCCAAGGAAAACTTAAACATGCATTTAACTTGAATTTCTCTAGAGGCCAAAATAGCAACAACAACAACTTAAGTCCCATAGCAGTGCGACATTTAAAAGGAATGAAAGTACAACAAGAAACGGAAACAAATTTCATCTTTCGAAATTTTACTTAGTCAGCAGTATTTGTAGCGGTGGCAGCGTCATCCAAGAAATTTAAGTTTTATTTCAGTCGATTTCATTTTTGTTTGTTTTTATTTCTTTGTTTTACATTGTCAATATATGACAAGATGAAGGGGTGTTTTATATGGATGATATTTGGAATGCGTTTACACATAAACGCACTTTTATCGTGTGTCATGTTGTCGTGTAATAAGAGGATAAAAATAAGGAATAGTATGTGAAATTAATTCTGAAGAGCTGTCAGTTTTACTAATTAATTGCAGTGTAAATATATATTAAAAGCATAAAATAGTGCACAGTGGAGCTGGGTGTTGGAAAGATTATAAACATTTCACAAAATTTAAGTTAAAAAAAATTCTCATTAATTTCATATGGAACAATTGAGAAAACGTCTTCTTTCATCAGCGATCGACTCAGAATCACTTTCTGAATCAAGCTAACGATGTCCGTATGTCCGGTTAGCTGGCTGTCATAAAGGCCTTGTAAGCCATTTACAGATTGCAGTTTCAGAGATTATTTGATGGAATTTTCTACATACGTTTTGATTGTCATAAGGAATGACTATGCGTGTTTAAAATGGTGAGTATCGGTCCATAAACTATCTCATTGTGTTGGCAGATTAAATTTGGTTCCGAAAATATGACTCTCGATTTTAGCTTCAAATGCAGAGGCCTTTAAAACACCGCACATGTGCAAATGATCTCACACTTATGAAGAGATCATAAGAATATAGTCTGTATTTTTATTTAACGGGAGTACATTCAGGAAATTTAGTATTTAAACGCTGTGCTGTAACCATATAGTTGAGCTTGACCGACTATACTTTCTTGCATGTTTATTAGCGCGAAAGGTATAATCTTTTGTCTAGTCTATTGTCTAGAATATTGTTAGGCTATTGTCTTGTCTAAAATTTAGTCAATTGTTTATTACCTAGTCTATTGTCTAGTCTAAAATTAAAACTATTATATATTTGTTGTCTAGAACAATGTCTAATCTATTGAATAGTGTAATCTCCAGGGTATTTCCTACTCTACTGTCTACTCTATTATAAACTTTACTTTGTATACTTTACTGTTTACTGTACATTGTGGTCTATTAGTCCAGTCTGGTCCTTAATTTTTGTCTTCAAAGCATAATCTATAATGTCAATGTTCTATATTGAGGCTAATATACAGAAAGCAAAACTCGTACTAAATTAAAGTTTTCCACTTACTTTTAGAACGAGTCGAACTTAAATTTTAAGTACAGCAAAAACTAACTAACGCAATCCAAAATATGCATGCATACGCGTGTGCTTGTAAACGTTTGTTGTAGTTACAACAACAATACTACAAAAGTAGTTTTAGAACAGGGATGTCAGCGTCATACACAATTGTGTCAGCAAAACTCACATGTACGCTTACGCTCTTTTATTTTGCGAGCGTAAAATATAATTGTTTACTGCAAAACACTCTCATTCAGCGGGAAATATCGCACGATCGCACGGCCTGCTTTGAGGCCTCTAAACAGAAATAATATATTTATTATTTATAATCTTTGTTTCTGTTTTGTTTTATTTCTGTTTTTAACATTGTACAATGATTTTAAAAAAACAAATTGCTTGTGGTTTTTGTACGAGGTGTAGTGTACTTGTTGTAGTATCAAGAATAACTGTGATGAATTCGCCTTGATGTTGTGTTTATTGAGCTTCTGTAAACTTCGAATTTGAATTTTATTAATTAGTCTTGTAGACAGCGATAACGAGCATGCAAGCGGATGAGTTTATTAAAAATTTAATCATCCAGATAGGGAAAATATTATTGAGTTCTGGAAAAATTTAGACGGGGCACTATATCCTGTATTAAAAAAAAATTCCTTCAAATGTTTGTCGCTTTTTTTCCTCAATATATCTTTGCGAACAAATATTTTCCGGTTTGAAATACATTTGCTCAAAACAACGCAATAAATTAACGTCCGCAAACCTAAAAAATGTTTTGTTGTTTCGAAACTGCAATATAAATTTAGAAGATATTATTGGTAAATAAAAGTATATTTTTATAGGCTAGTAAAATCTTCTCTTTTTATAATGGTGGTTAATAATTATAGAATATTTTTAAACTTAATGGGGTTATTATTTGCATTAGTATGTGCAAATGAATTTTCATTGTTGGCATTCGCAAAGATATGTTGAGCACCAAATTAAAAATTTTGGAAAGAATTGTATAAGGTTGTAAAAAGACTTCATATATTGTCAAATGCTCAATTTTTCCAAAAAATAAGCAAAGTTTCTGCGAAATGCAGGTTCCAAATTAAATTTATTTAAATAATAACTGATTGTGTCTGTCCATAACTCAACATTTTTTGATAATTGTATTATTATTAATGGCTCTAAAGTCTCCATAGCAAAATATGTATGTTAATTAGGCCTCGTAATAGGCCTCGCAACCGCAGATTCCTCCCGCTGGTAATGTAAGAGACAAGAGTATACGCACCAACACAATCATAATTGACACCACTGTTTTAGAACGATTTGCTTATTTTGTGTTGAAATTTTCATGTGTAGAAGACAAATAAAATGCAATAACTTCCGAATTCTATTTGTTAAAATTATTTAGTTAAATACATTAAATTTTCAAAGCAGAAAATTTACGAAAACCATATCGGGCGTATTGCTGGTTTCTTGTGAGCTCTTCTGTAAACAAAGCAAAAAAAAGGTTTTTTTTTTTACCGATATAACTTTTGCTGGTAAGCAGAACTCATTCCGACTTAGGCTGTCGCACAGTGTAATATTTTAATTCTAATGCTTATCTGCATTCAATGTTCACTGTGCACATAAATCTTACTCCTTCCCTAAAAGCAATTTTCTTTTACATTCCTTCCGTCATTTCATTCTCACTAACTGGCAACTCAAAATTAATTGATTAAATTTATTTTACTTGTCTTACTTTTAGACGGATGTGAGATGAATGTTAAAACACCCACATTTCAATTTTTGAATTGATATTGTAAGAAGTGTTGCCAGAAATCTTTATTAAAAATATACACAATCTATAAAATTGATTTTTCTTTAAAATCCGGAATTTTTTTTCCTTCATTAATTAATACAAAATCTTGTACAAATATTCTGACAGGACTTTTTGAAGACCTCTATACTCCTTTCTAAAAGATTCGATTCTAAATATAAATTTCTTTTAAAAAGACCTTTTAAAATATTTACTACACATTCGTTTCTTCCTACTTTGAGGAGAAAAATAAAAAGAATCTTATGTTTGAATTATGTTTATTGTTAAAGCGAAGATTTAACTGACGTACAAGCATGACGCGTTTTAATATTTTTATACAAAATGCGCTAGTAACACAAGCTAAAATTTATAAATTATAAAATTTTTGACAAATTTTCTTTTTTCCTATTAACGTATTTTAAAACGTTTACGTTTGCTTAGTAGCTATCACCCATTAAGGTCGACAGCAAAAATCTTTATATGCTCTTTTTAAATTCTTCATCTCAAAGCATTTTAGAATTCCTGTACGAAGCAGGGAGTGGGGAAGGGCTTGCTTTCAATGACAACCTGTGTAAAAAAGGCCTGCCACTAGGCCTCTTTACCATTTTTTTTTACCGCTGGGAAATGTTAATTTAAGAATTAAAATTTTCCAATAATGGAAAATAAAGTAAAAACAGTGATGGCATTTTTCCCACATTCATAGAAAATATTTTAGTAGAAAAAGTTTATTATTATTAATATTATTTGTAATTAAAATTTTTTATATATTTTAAAGTGGTTGTGTCAACTTAAAATACAGATTATTATATATGGGAAATTCCATGTTAAATCAACCAAGAGTGGGACCCGATATATGTTCATCCTATAAGGAACATATATCAACCATAAAAAAAAATTTTAAATTTTTTTCAAAAGTTATGTCATATTCAGAATGTCATATTTTCGCCGATTTAGCCGAATGCGTTGTTTTAATTGTTGCAATATCTTGAAAACTATTTTACATACGAAGATGATTTGTATGTCATTTTAAAGAAAATACTTGAGGTTACAACCAAGATATTTAAAAAAATTTGTTTTTAAAAATTTTATATCTGCAAAATATTAACTTTAAAAAATGGACTAAGTCAAAAACCTTATTTTTTTTTTGCTGATTTTTTTAATATAATACCTCAAACTGTTCTTTAAAAACCCTCAAACTTTAAAGGAGGTGTTTTTTTTCTCTTTTTTAAGATATGATTTTTTTCTTTCGCAACCTTTAAAAATAATCTTAAAATAAAACTTTAATATTGTAATTTTGGGCAATAAGTATTTTATAAATCTGATTTGTTTAATTTAAGGTGTTTGAAAAAATATAACGACATTAATTAAATTGTATTTGGTTATTTATTGCATTTTTCTTGACGCTGAATGTGGGCTCCTTTATAGAAAAGTACACCTTTTGTTACGTTACATCTCCATGAAATTGAATGAGTTTTATACATGCTAGCTCCAACAAAAAATGCAATCAATAAACAAAAGAAACTTTATCAATGTCGTTACTTTTTTTGAAATACCTGGAATCAAACAAATCCGATATAATCAATACCTATTGCTCAAAATTACAATATGAATTTTTTTTTTGGAGATTATTTTTTAAAGGTTGCGAAAGAAAAAAAATCATATATTAAAAAAAACATCTCCTTCAAAGTTTCAGGATTTTTAAAGAACAGTTTGAGGTATTAAATCAAAAAAATCAGCCAAATAAAAAATAGGGGTTTGACTTAGTCCATTTTTAAAATTTTGATATTTTGCAGATATTAAATTTAAAAAAAAAAAAAAATAAAAAAAAAACAAATAAAAAAATTTTTCTTTCAATATACTGTTTGTAGCGCACCCAATACTCTCTTTAAATGACATACAAATCATCTTCGTATGTAAAGTAGTTTTCGAGTTATTGAAAAAATAAAAAAACTCAACACATTCGGCAAAATTACGACATTTTGAAATTGTCTCCTTCATACATGTTCTTTATAGGGTAAAAGTAACCCTCTCACTAAATTTCATTCAAATCGAAGGCGGTAGGGTTACACTCTTGGTCGATTTGACATGGAATTACCGATATATGGTGTTTGTGAAACGGCAGCAAAGTACTCGTGGAAGTAAAATTTTGACACTGTTGAGGTGAATAAATTTCACTAGCCCTGAGGGCTAGTATACATTTTGACATTAGCGTAGAAATTTTTGAAAACTTTAATTGATCATTGAATTTCGCTACCGTTTCACACACACCCATAATATAAAATTTACCCAGCAAAAACTTTACTTACCCGGTAAGTTAGCAAGTAATATTGGAGACATATGAACACTACTTATTTTTCGGCTAAATAACTACTTATTTTTGTTCGAGTTGTCCACAGAATTTAGTAGTTACAATATACTTACTAGAAGCCAAAAAATAACTAGTTTTTATTTAATTGGCGCTAGTTAATAGACCTAATAATTAGTTTTGGGGCTAGTTACCAGTAAGTAAATATTCAGTATTGAAAACAAGGCAACTTATAAGTAGTTATTTAGCTGATTATTAGTAAGCAAATATTCATAACTGAAAATAATAGTGGTGAAAAGTATTTACTGAGGTCATTACTAGCAAGTACTTATTGAGGTTTTCAGAATAATGATAATTGTAAGGACAACTACTTACCAGGTAACGTATGAAATAACTACGACCTATTACCAAAATTCAAAAAGTTTTTTCTGGGTAATTATACACATTTCCAAGTAAATTTTACAGATACAAAATAAAGAGTTTTTTTTCTCGAAAGAGTACCAATATTATGAAAAACTTCTAGGGATGTAACGATATGCCTTTTTGCCGATATGATACCGATACTTAAAATAAAATATCGCCGATATCGATACCGATACTCATATTGAATTTGAATTCAAGTTAAAATTAATAAAACTCAAGAAGTGTAAGAGATTATTAATATTTAAAATTTAATAAAATTTAAAAACAAAGCATACCATTTGCATTCATGATAAAACTAACAAAAAATTATTTTTTTTAACAAAACTAACAGCAATTTAATTATTAATATTTTAAATTGGCATTAATAAGATTTTTGTTTAAAAAACAAAGTATTCTCAACTTTTGCGGAGAAAGACGATTTCGCAGATCTGTTTGAACCAGACCTGCAGTGGAAATTAGTCTCTCAGATGCGATAGAACTAATTTTAAAACCAAAGAATGAACCATTTTTTTAAGTTTGGGAATACCATGTCATTGCGGCCGTAAACAAGTGGATTTACGTCTCTAGATATTAGAAGATCTAAAAGTATCTTACGACTTCTTCCTTAGCAAAATCACAGAAAAGGATGCAAGGAGACTCATCCTCCTCGGATTCTCTTATACATTTTCATAAACGCTCCAAAGGCCAGTTTTTTTTTAGATTTATCAGAACTTGTACCACCTGAAGGGGTGACCGTTTAACCCTTTCGGAATGCAGAAACAGTTTAAGTAGCTCAATAAGAGGTTTTTTCGATATGATTAAAGTCTTTGAAATATTCGAGCATTGTATCGAGGGTCAAGAATTGTAGATAAACAAAAAGTTTCATTATTTTCTAAAGCCTTAAAACTTTTATTTGTATCTAATGCTAAGTCAGACCTTAAATTTTGGGACTATTCTCCATCTCCGTTGATTCATATGTTAAACGAAACAATTTCATTATTCTTGGTGTGTGTGAAACGGTAGCAAAGTTCTATACTAGCCCCAAGGGCTAGTGAAATTTTCTTCACCTTAACTGTGTTAAAATTTTGATTCCATGAGTACTTTGCTACCGTCTCACACACACCCTCTGTTTTGATTTTGTGCTCTGCACTTTAATGTGTTATTTCCCTTAGTTGCTTTGCAAAATATAAGCATATGTGCTGTTTTCACAATACAAGTGGCTAAACGTGTAGTAAATTTTAGATGTAAATCACTCAGATTTTTGATATACATATTTCTACACGTTCAATCACTTGTATTGTGGAAACCGCACAATAGAAAAATTAAATTGTTTGTTCAAAAATACTCAAAAAAAAAAAAATATATACATATAAAAAGTATCGTCGTATCGACAGCAAAGTATCGCCGATACCGATATATTGGAAAATCTGAAGTATCGCTAATATATCGGTATCAGTATCGGTAGTCATTATATCCCTAAAAACTACTTACAATTTAGAACTTTTTTCTTCTTCTGGCAACACTGATTGCACGTTGAGAGTACTACGCACAGTGCTTTGTCCCCATATAGCGATAGGACAAAAATAGAAGGAGTTGTCGTAGACTTTTGATATAAAATATCTTAGTTAAGAAATATTAAATTTTTTGAAAAAATCGGACCAAGGACTCGCCTACCTCCCATATATGCCAAAAATATAATTTTTAATATTGGCTACATAATCGATCTAAAAATCATGAAAATCCGTATTTGTTATAAGTACTTAGCTCTCAATCTTTTTGTTAATTTTAGTAGTTATTACAGCAAGGACTCTAGGTCCTGCCATATATCTTATATTATCTGATTGTAATGAAACTTGGGCATATTTATTTGTATTTACTAAGTATTTTTTTGAGTGAAATAAGCTTTGTCCGCCCGTCAGTCTTTCCGTCTCCATCTATTTGTCCGTCCGTCTGTCCATGAAAACATTTTATTCAAAGTACAGGTCGCAACTTTTAACATGATATTTGGTGCACAGCACTCTTTGGGCCCAAGGGCAAACCCTTCTAACTTTGGTTATAATCGGTTCATGGTTTCACCTAGCCGCCGCACAAATGTCTTCCCGGAGTTGGACTTTAACGAATATAACTGACTAATAATTAATCGCATTTTAATAAATTTGAACAGCCCCAATTCATTTCGCTCCCATAAAGGAATGCGAAAAAAATCAAAAAAAAAAAAATTCTAAAATTAAAAATTGTATGCGTTTTCCCGTGAAGCTGTAAATTGTAAAATAAGAAAACATATATGAATGCCATTATTTGGCTTTAATTATAAACATGTTATCGTCAATAAGTTGTGGATTTTTCTTTTGATAAAAGTAAATAAAACCAAATAATACTCAAATAATGTGAAAAATGCGATATTTTAAATTTTAGTTACACAATAACTGAGGTAATAAATAGTTAATTTAGATCTTACACATGTTATATATCATCATAACTACTAGAGTCTTTTTTCACGTTCTCATCTCTAATTTGAAATATAAATTAACGGCATTTTAATATGAAAAAGAAGCGAAGCAAAATATAACCCAAATCAGGGTGAAATTACTTTACAGGTGACGTTAACAGCACAGCTGATCTATTTTTCTGGGCTTAGCTGACAAATTCACTAGTGTTTGTTGTTGAAAATACTGCAACAAATGCAAGAGCAACAAAACAAGAAAATATTGATTTCAACAGACATTTGAATGCCAGAAGTGGCTAATTGAATTTTTACTTTATTTGAATTTTTAATATAAAAAGATAAAAAGGTTGCTCATAAATCACGTAGAACATTTATGCAAAAAATTTTTATTTTTTTTTCTTAATAATAAACTAATTTATTTATAAATACTAAGTTTAAATTGTAATCAAAAAATAAATATTTGTAATTTTTTACAATTTTTTTTGTTTATAAGCTTAAAAACTTATTGAGATTGATATACCACAGAAACTCATCCTGCTTAAAATGACATAATTTTAGCGCACTCGGGTTAAGGGGGATGGTGCACTATTTGACTTAAATATAATACCTTTTTAGTATTTCTTTAATCAAATTTAGGATTTTTATGCTTTTCACATAGCTTGTGACTTTACTTAAACATTATAGCTCTATAATAAAAAAAATATAAAAAAAAAATTGTGAAATTAGACCTATTTAAAAATGCATTTTTTGTTAAGTTGCGGCAACAACCCGGCACTAATCTTTTCACGGCTCTTTTTAGAACACTATTTGCTAAGAAAAATCGAAATAAAAAAATGTCTGATTTTATATGATTTTTTTTTAAAGTTCAAACAAACTTTTGTAATTTTTGGGATTTTTTTTGAATTATGTATATTTTTTGAGCGATAAAAACTAACTTTAGGTAATATTTTTAATAAAAATGTTATTATTGCCAAATTTTGAACATACCAAAGAACTCAAAAAACAAAACTTTCAACTCTTTTTTAAAAAAAAGATTTTTTGAGAATTCTTTTCTTGAAGCAATTTAATTTATTTTTTTATTCATTAATTCTTTCCGAAATTTGACTGACTTTAGCTACCGCTGGTGGAGTCTAGGAGAGTCACACGAAATTAATTCCAAAAAATTAATATGAGTTGTGTTGTAATCTATCGATCCATATATCTTTTATTACATTTTGAGACTAACATTTTTTTTTGATTTTTGTCTATGGGACAAATCACCGTGCGACGTGGCGTACAAACAATTGATTGTTGATTTCATTCTTCTCTTTTAATATTCATCTGCCATAAACCAATATTCTTAATCATGTTTTTGATTATTTTAATTTCAATAGAAGTTGTTTCTGTTGGTGCCTCGTATATTTTATTTCTATAGATTTTCCATTGTACTTTGCTAAATAGTTTTCTATGTTGGGAATATAAAAAAAAAATGAAGAAATTTTCTTGACAAATAATAAATGCAAGCGCAGAGGCCAGCGCATGTTACTTTGTACATATGTATACATATAAAATTGATTAGAAAAAAGTTAACACAATAAAAAAGGGCTGCCTACAGAAGTAATTATGCTTAAATAGTTTGTGGTAAGTTTAGAGATAACGGGGGACTTAAATGGTTAAGGACGTATTAATAGTAAGGATCTCAATCTGGAAAAAAAACAAAATTTCTGAATCGAAGGTCAATTCCTAAACATATTAAAATATATTTGGGAAATTTCCTTTTAAAAAGTAAATCAAGAAGTCAGTTAAGATATTCATTACTGTTTTAAATTTATAAACTTATTTTGCATATGTCATACACTTTTTCTTTTTTAACAGAAATATGACTTTGAAAATTGTTTAAGTTAAATACGTTACTTAAGTTGCCATTATGTGTATTTTATGCTGTGGCAAATAAATATTGTCATACATTACAAACAGAATTTCAAATCCATGTTTATTAACTTTTCCACTCATAAACTGTATTTCTAAGAATTCCTATTGCAAATTTTATGAAGTCGTAACTTCTTATCGGCAATAAAGTACTATGAACACATTTTCCACCTCTTTTTGTGTGTAAATAATGATTTTGGAAATAATTCATATAATGTTATGCGGTCCCTTATAAACGAGTATATACACACGTAAATGTTAAAGGATATGGGTCATTCCACTAAAAATAAGTAAGTGTTAAAAGAAAACTGAACTAAGGAAAAAGTCAACTCCTGTAAAAGTTAATCTCGTGGTTAAGTAGACCGATATATAAATTCTATGTGTCGCTCTAAAAAGTTTAATCTCAGTCAACTTTTGTGAACGTATAATGTTAACAAATAGATTAAGACAGGGCGGCATAAAATCAACCCCAAAAATTTCAACAAAATTTGCACTTTTTAGATATTGGAAACTAATTGTTTCATATAAAATTATATTTAATTCAATATATTTAGCAATATATCAAAAAAAAGTGTTATCCCATTTAAAAGATATTTATTAATATTGTGGTTATTTTATTGAAATGTTAATGGTTTTTAATCCAAATTTAGATATTTTTTTAATTATGCTTAATAAGTTCATTGAATTTAATTTTCATTAAGTTATTTTCTTTATGAAGACAGGAATTTTACAACATGAAATTAATTAAATTTTTTTTTTTTTTTTATATTTATACCAATTACTATTCATTGGAGGATTCAGGCAATGCAAGTATTTATAAACCGCTGTCTGAGAAGAATACTTCGGGTGTATTGGCCACAAGCGATATCCAATGAGAGGCTGTGGTTCGAAACGCAGCAATCTCCTCTAACCGCTGAAGTATATAGACGAAAATGGAACTGGATAGGTCATACGATAAGAAAAACACACCCAGACATTGCTAAAACCGCCTTAGAGTGGAATCCACAAGGTAGTCGTAGAAGAGGCCATCCGGCCCATACATGGAGAAGACAAGTCATAGCTGAAGCAACAACTTATAACACCAGTTGTAACGAAGTGAAAAGAATTGCGATGAACAGATCA
Source organism: Pollenia amentaria (assembly GCA_943735925.1). Taxonomy (NCBI): domain Eukaryota; kingdom Metazoa; phylum Arthropoda; class Insecta; order Diptera; family Polleniidae; genus Pollenia; species Pollenia amentaria. Next base: position 218,475,713 of record OX031006.1, on the reverse strand, counting down.
AAGTGGAAAGATTTTGTTGGGGCCCTATGCTCCTTATAGGATCTTCGGGAACATATATATATATATATATATATATATATATACGTATATTGTGGGAAACATTCGGCTACCTCAAATGAACATTAGGGTCGCCCTCATTTATCCATTGTATGAAATATAGGATGATATTTGCGACTTTAGATTTTCAACTGAATTCGAATTAGACGCCGTTTTTTTTTAATAATTAAAAAACAATTTTTTTTAATTTTTGAATACTTGGTAAGAATAGTAATCTTTCGCTTAAGATAAAAAAAAGTTCATCAGTACACTGAAAGAATTTTGTGAAAATGGAAATTTTGTGAAAATGGCAATCCTAACTTTATATTTCATATGGCACAAAAATGACTAAAGGGTTTAATGCGAAACAAACTGGTTCAGGGTTGGAACTTTAATATTTAAAATTGCTCCGTGCTGCTTGACGACAGAATGTTTTGTTCGGACACAAATTGAAAAAAATCTAAAAAGAACCGAACAAAATACAAAATTCTTATTTTTTTTGACATTTCTCTATGTATATCTCAGAAACTAAGCATTGCATTATTAAAGGCTAGTTTACACTATCACACATTTCATACGTATTCCATAATACTTTGTGAGATGGAAATCTAATGAGTTTTGTTGTGACTGTCAAAAAATCTAATGTAACATTACAGTTTGTAGTCACACTATCACATATGAACATGCTTTTGTTAAAATGCAATCAGATCAAATGAAAAGTATTAGCGTTTAGAAATTTTTCAAAAAACGATTAAGTCGTATAGGATGTCAAACTTTTTTCGTAATACTTGTGACACATTGAATTCACACTATCACACTTTGTCATATTACTTGAGTTTTTGACATGTATTAATACAAAGTATAATAGTGTAATCTAGCCTTAAGCGGCACGGAGATATTGAAGTTCTTGACCATTGTTTCGACGAAAATTATTCAGCAGTTTTTGTACCATTTAAAAAACAAGCGAGCAAACTTCAGACATTTTTTGCTTTTCCAATGAAATGTATGAAATAATGACAAAAGGAAATGCTTTTAATAATGAAATAACCCATTATCGGATTGAAAAAGTTTTTACATAATTTCAGTTATTTTCCTGTATTATGGAAAGACTCGTATATAAAACCCTTATTTAAATCTGTTAATAGAGCGGATATAACAAACCAAGAGAGGATTGCCAAATTAAGTGCTATTCATAAACTATTTGAAAAACTAAATGCTGGCAACATGCCAGCATGGTTTTCGGATAGGCTGTTCAACTACAACCAATGTACTTCATTTAACAACTTTGATCAACTTTGCATTTACACAAAGGAAACAAACTGATCCTGTTTATACTGACTTCAGTTAAGCATTTGATAACCATAAACTTCTTCTTACTAAATTGGATTTATTAGGTTTATCCCGTAGAACTTTATTCTGGTTAAGTTCTTATTTAAAGAAAGCAAAAAGTACAATTCAATAATTGTATATCCAAGTACATATATGTTTCGTCCGGTGCTCCCCAATGCTGTCATCTTGGCCCACTTTTATTTACGCTGTTTATTAATGATCTGCCCAATGTTATCAACTTCGCCAACATATATGATGTATGCTGATGATGTAAAAATTTTCCGTTCTTTTAATTGCTTTGTTGACCATTTTTATCTTCAATCGGATCTCAATAACTTTTTTTTTATGGTGTAATCATATGTTGGAGTTGAATCTATTTAAATGCAAATGCATGCGTTTTTTCAATTGGTGTTGGTTGATGCATTTCTTGGAGTCCTATTGGATTATAAAGTTAACTGTAAATAAAGCTTGAGGTATTGTTGGCTTTATAAAACGCTGTGCTAAAGAGTGTACTGAACCATACATAACGAAGCAACTTTACGTGTCACTCGTTCGACCTATCTTAGAATATGGGTCAATGATTTGGGATCCATATTACAACATTCATAATTCTCATATTGAATCTGTCCAAAAACAATTTTTGTTGTTCTGTTTACGTGGTCTACAATGGCTTTACTCGACAAACTTTCCTTCCTATTCGAGTAGACTGGCTTTAATAAAACTACCATCGCTCAAAAGTCGCCTTACAATGTTAAATATATCTTTTATGGTTAATATTATTAATGGTAATTATTGTTGTGAATTTCTGTTAAATTCTGTTAAATTTACTATACCTTGACGCAATACTCGTCATTATAATCTGCTTTTTGTAAAGTTTTGTAGAGTAAATTACGCTATTGCTGATCCTTTTTCAAGGTTATGTCGACAATTTAATTATTTGTCACAATTTGTTGATTTTTCTTTAAATTTAAATGTTATAAAGCATAAAATAATTGTTTATCTTAACTAGTAATTTTTTATGTACATTTGAAAATCCATCATGTTATTCATTAATTTTAAGTCAATCTTGTAATTAGTCAGTATGGATAATGTCCATTGATTTAATAAATAAAATGTGTACTTATGTAGATGCTGGTCTATATATTACAAATGTAACACATCACATATATATCAGATACCGCTAAATTAATGTTTTCCGCTGTATACTTCCTTTTCAGCCGTCATCCAGAGTCAAAAGCTGATTTTTTTTCTTCCGTTTATTTAAAATTTGACTTCCTTAAGCTAATGTTATCACACAATTTACAGAGTTTTAGTTATTTAATAACTTTTCTACTAAAAAATTATTATACATATATTTAAATTCAAAGTATAGATTTTAATTCCAAAAAATAATTTTTCAAAGGAAAATTAATAACAAAAACCTCTGATATATTTAATTACAAGTATTACTCTACTATAAATTCTTCTTTACATACGTAAGTATATTTTATAGAGTATGGATAAATAATAAAGCGCTTACTAAAGTAAAAAAAATACAAGTAAATAAATAATAAAAAATAAAAAAAAATTAATTAGATAGACTTGAAATTAGTGGGTTATTGGATTGTTCACATAATAGTCTAAAACGTTCTGTCATGATGCGTATTTTATCGCGAATCATGTTAATATTGTTTTCGTTATGGAGATCGTTAGTGGAAAAATGCCAGGGTAAATTCAACATCATTTTAAGTAATTTGTTTTGACAAATTTGCAATTTTTTAATGTGGGATTTTGCACATACCCCCCAAACAGGACAAGCATACAGAATAATGGATTGGAAAACTACTTTAGCTAATATTATTTTATTCTCGCGACTTAAAAAAGATTTTCGCCCTATTAGCGCATATAACATATTCTTTGCTAAGTTAAATTTTTCTATTTGCTTTTGAATATGCAAGTCAAAAATTAATTTTCTGTCTAAGAAAACTCCTAAATATTTTACATTGTTGCTCCACTGCACTGAAGAGCCATTGATTATCAATTGGTTTGTGGGATAAAAATGAGAATTTCTTCTACGACTAAAGAAAACTGCTTGCGTTTTACTTTCGTTAATTTTGATTTTCCATGTATGCAAATAATCAGCAAGTCGGTATAACGCAGGTTGTAAATTATCTACAATATTTTGGCCAAATTTATGTGATGAAAATAGACATGTGTCGTCAGCATAGGCTGCACATTCAACTGCATTGAATTGTGGCATATCAGAGCAATATAAGTTATAAAGTAATGGTCCCAAAACTGAGCCTTGGGGGACTCCTGCCGGTATTTCAGTAATATCAGAATATGTATCATTTAGATTTACACAAAAATATCTATTTTTTAAAAACGATTCTATGGTTGTTATAAGATAAAATGGAATGTTGTATTGAATCATTTTGTATAACAGACCATTATGCCAAACGGTATCGAAGGCTTTTTCGATATCAAGTGTGACTACAACTGTAGATAATCCATTTTCAAACCCTGTACTTATATGTTTGTATATACGTTTAATCTGGTGAACAGTACTGTGAAATGGTATAAATCCAAACTGTGTAAGTGGTAAAATATTATTTTGTTCAATAAACATAAAAAGTCTTGTTTTAAGGACTTTTTCCAAAATTTTGCTAAGGCTACTTAGTAGACTAATCGGACGATAGCTTTTTAGGGAGTTAGGAAGTTTGTTTGGTTTTAAAATTGGCACTACTTTAGCCATTTTCCAGGCTTTTGGAAAATATTGTAGTTTTAAACAACAGTTTATAATAAAGCAGATATAGACAATGGCTGAATTTGGTAATTGCTTAAGCATTATATTTTTGATCCCGTCTAACCCGGAGGCTTTCCTAGGGTTTAATTCTTTTATAATTGTTGTAATTTCATTAACGTCCGCGTATTCGCTTGGTTCAAGGCTTACATCAAGTGAGGAAAAACGCTGGTTTATAGTATCAACTAATGAAATATGTGATGGATTGCCTAAATTGCTTGAAACTAAATGATTTTGAAAAAAGGTTGTAGCCAGTTGGTTGGCTTTTTCTTCATCGGTATAAAATGTTGTCGAGTTTTCCCTAAGAGGTGGCATAAACAACTTCCTTTTCCTTAAGCACTTTGCTATATTCCAAAAAGGTTTAGATGCCTTATCTAAATTTTTTATCTTAGTATTCCACATTCTATTTCGAAGCCTAGTAATTTCACTATGTATTATCCTGTTATAACTTTCCATTATTTTGAGATCAGTTATATTTCGATATCTCATCCACTGCCTACGAAAATAATTTCTATGGTTTAGTAATTGACTAATAAATTGTGGTAGACTATTTCTATTAAAATCAATGTTTATTTTCGGCGTTGCAGTGGCTGTGGCATCTATAACGCATTTTGTTAAATAATCTACATTTACATCTACAGTTTCTCTAGTTACATTACTTATATCACGAGGTAAGTGGGAAATCGAATTGTTTACTAACGATCTAAAAAGATTCCAGTTGGCATTTTTGTAGTTTAATATGTATTGAGACGTTCTTAATATATTGATGTTAAGTTTGAAAGATACCGGTAGGTGATCTGAGTTAAATTCATTTATTGTTGTAGGGTGGGTTATGCAATGTGGAATATTAGAAATTACTAGGTCAATAACTGATGGTGTTCTGTTCCTAGCATTAGGAATATAAGTTGGTGAACCTGAATGTAGAATTGTGTACGGGAGAATTGATATACAATCAAAGAGAATAGTACCCCACACATTCGCGCGGTTACAGTTCCAGTTTCTATGCTTGCTGTTTAGATCGCCACAAATTATGACGTTTTTATCAATTTGAAGAAGTTTGCGAATATCATTTCTGAATATGGCCTTACTGTCTGCATTTGCAATATTGCCAGGAAAGTATACTGCAAACATAGTAATTTCTTTGGAATGGCTGGTTGTGATGCTTATCCCAACATTCTCAATTAAATTAGTTTTCACATATACAGTCTTAAATTTACCTAAGTTTTTTTTAATTAAAACTGCAACTCCTCCACCAACACGATCTACCCGATCACTGCGAACACAATAATATCCCATTTGTGGTATATTAACTGAATTTGATAGCCATGTTTCTGATAAGAAACATAGATCAATATTATTAGTATTTAAATAATCATATAATTCTAAGTATTTATTTCTTATACTTCTACAATTCCAAAAAATAACATTTAATTGATTTGCCATTGTTACAATTTATTTATTATATAAATATTTAGTTGCTAATTGTGTGATAACGTGAAATTGTTCTTCCTTAGATTTACAATTTTTCAATCTATTTAATAAATCTAAAGTCAGTTGACTTATTTCTTCTGCGGTAAAGAGTTCATTTGAGTAATGATTGTTATTTTTAATGTAACTATTTTGAGGACTTAGCCAGACATTTGGTGTTCTTTCAGGTCTTTGGTTTGTTTTCGGCAGGTGAGGAAAAGCGTTGTCATTAAATACTGTAGTTGTAATATTATTATTAATTCTTCTTTCGCTATATCTACTATTATTGTTTGTATGACGATTGTTTTTGCGTTGAATATTTTCTCTTAGATGTAGAAAAGATTCTCTTACTGGACATAACATATCAGTTGCTGTGTGAGAGTTATTACAGTTTGCACATTTAATTTTATCTCTGTTAGTGCATTCTGTGGTTTTATGTCTACCAGCACAAAGAGCACATTTTGTTTTAATAGAACAACCTCTTTCACCATGACCAAACATTTGGCAATTATAACATTGCACGGGTTTATCTTTAATTTTCCTTTGGTAGTCCCATTTAACAACCATATGAAAGAGAGTTTTAACAGTCTGTCTGAGATCATGTAGTTTAACTGATCCGTTTTCAAAGTAAACGATATAAATAGTATCAACGTACTCATTATATTTTTTTTCAACTTTTTTAACATTTATGCACTTATATTTTTTTAATATCATTTCTTCTTTTACTTCTTCGGCTGTTTTGCCTTCCAAACCAAATAAGACAAATTTGAAGGGTTTATCATGCTTTGATTCATGAGTAAAAAATTGGCAATTATGTTCTTTTAAAATTGTTATAATAATTTTGAAGGTTTCTTTAGTTTCACAAATTATTTTGATTCCAATTGAAATTTTTTTAATGCAGTATTTAGTCATACCGGAATTTTTAAACATTTTATGAAATTGTTCACAATTGTGTGACAGTACTTTAATGGGAGAAACATATTCCTTAATTTCTGAATTTTGCACTATAGTGTCTGTATTTTGAGCATTATCGTCATTGTCTAATGCTTGTAAAGGAGTCCAATAATTAGATCGACTCATTTTAGAGTTTGACGAATAAACCAAGGACTTTAAGTCCTCTGGTTGACTATTTGCACGCCGCTTATAAATGATTGTTTTGTTTTTTTTTTTTATCAATTTATTTACAGAGTAGAAAAAGACACGTCTTACACAGTTGATAGTTACAAAAGCTGATTTAATTAAAATGAGTTATACCATATTTGAATAGCCGCTACTACTACTTACGCGTCTAGTAGTGGATAATTGGCTTTGATCAGATAAAAGATGCCTAATTTATCAAAGCTAATATCTTATGAATATTTGACGTTTTTCACCAATTATTGTCATTTCGGAAGATGTTTTGTGTCACAATTAATAATAAAATCCATAGTTTTTTAATTTTATAATATAATTATTCACCAAAATCGGGTAAAAGCCAAAATTCTTATAATAAAAAAAACGAAATTATCTCTCTTTCAAATTCTTTTAATGTAATCATACACGCAAGTAAATAAAAATGCTACACAGAAAAAAAAACAGTAGTAATGGCAAATGATTTTAACCTTACCCCAAATTGAATTTACATTCGGATAGTTCCCAATAGCAGTTGCTATTTGTTGCGAATACAAAAGAGCTGTTACCACAAATACAATTCGCAAATGCAGAAACCGTTTTACCAAACGCCAATTGTCTTTGCCTCAAATAAAATTCGGTAAATGCAAAAAATGTCTTAACAAATACAATTGTCTTTGTCCCAAATACAATTCGGCTAATGCAAGAATATTTTTACCAAATGCAATAAATAGTCTTTGTCCCAAATACAGTTCGGTAAATGCAAAAATCTTTTTTTTTTTCAATTTTTAGACTTAATTTGTAAATATTTGCCTATTATTCAATGAGAAAAATAAAATTAATAGTTTTTCAGGAATACAATAAATTGGTAACTTAATTTAAACTATATTTAAAATATAAATATAATACATAGTTGGGCGATTGTAAGCAGTGTGATATAGTCCTATTTTTCAAATTTAATATTATTTAAAATTTTAAAACAAAAAATTCATAAATTCTTACATATTAATGATACTGTTTAAATTATCAAGTACTATTTAAATACAAAATGCTGGATAGAACAATAGCAAAATTGAATTTCCCAAATAATTATAATAACATATCACACATATTTGCAGCAAATACAAATTGCCGAACTGCAAAAAGTATTTGTTATTACTACATATTTTTCTGCATGTACATATAATTGTTGTTGTTGTGTCCATTTTTTTATGTTAAAGAATTAAATTTTTTACATATGTATAAACACACTCACTAAATAACTTACCTCATTTTCCATGCCCACTTATTGAGTTTGTACAGAAAAAGAATTTTTCCGCCAATTAGGCCTCTTTCGTCGCAAACTTCATTGATGTCACTTAGTTCTATCATTTTTATTTTTTCGTATGTGTCTACACCATATTCTGCTAAACTCAATACCGTTTCGTCACTTACACCCCATGCGTTTTCTAAATCAAATATTTCTAGTTCCACGACATTTTCTTGAAAAACTTCCACTGCACTGGGGGTCTTTCATTTTTTTCCGCACTCACGTGGTTTTATTATAGTAAACTGGATCAAATATACCCTAGACAACGCTCAAACAACACAACAAAATTAACTGCGGATTGCATTTGAAAAGAACAGCCTATTGTTTACACAACAACGAACCGCATTTGGCGTTAATAATTTCTTCATGTAATCTTAAATAAAAATCTTTTGATTTTAATAAATTGCTGTTGACATTCGTTTTCAAATGCAATTCCATTTAATTTAATAAAAATCGAGAAAAATAAAATTTCATTTGAATCAACTAATTAATTTGCGGCAAATAAAAATCGCTAAAGTGCAAAAAGTATTTGTCGAAACAACATAATTTTTTCCTGTGTAGTGTTTAAGATTTTTTACCATGGGATATTTACGTTTAATTTATATACTTTTTGCCTCTAGTTGCCAAATTTTTTACCCGATTTTCATAAGTAAAACCTTTCTGGAGGGCTTGTAAAATTATCTTGTTAACTGCTTTATCAGTCATCTTAAAACGCCACCACAAAATGGCTTTTATCCTGTATTTGCTAAAAAACGATACCAATTTGCCATTATTTGAAAATTTTCGAGGTTGGTATGTTTACAAAAAATATAGAAACAACCGTTTATAACAAAATTGTAGAACATTGTTAAGACATATTTTGCGGTTTGGGGGGTTAAATTGGCGATTTTCTTCAACAACAGAAACATAACGGTACATTTTCGGATAGGCCAAATATGAAAAAGCTGTAGAACAACTATTGTTTTCGAGGCCCCACGGAACCATTTTCCACAATAAAAAAGTTATTTTTCGCGAAAAGTTGATTTTGATATATTGCTAAGTCTGCGTTCATACGGCTCATGTTTTATTGACATGATTGCTACTTTATAGGTGAGAGAGACGAGGGGAAAAGAAACGAGTACACACATGAATGTACTGTCAGTACGCTTTGCTTTCTCATTCGCTTTTTTTCTTCTTTCTTATTCGTGTTTAAAAACTACACAAAAAAAAAAAACATGTCGTCAACATGACATGAATCATTTGAACACCAATTCATGTTCAAAGAAGAAAAAGGAAAAATCATGTCAATAAGACATGAGCCGTATGAACGCAGACTAAATATATTGTCTAAGTGCCCATTTAGACAGGGAAACATTTGGAAGGGAAACATTTTGTTTGGTAGCAAATTACGGGTGGGGAAGAAAGAATGGTTTTTATGTTCTGTACTCGGCGCCAGGCTTTGTTCTCATTTTCTTTGTTGACATTTGCTTTTTTTTTGTCAAAAAGCAACAATATTAATAGAATGTTGCCGGCAACATGTTCGCCTGTGTGACCGAGAATGAAAAACAAAAGAGAATTAAAGATGTTTTCCTTCCAAATGTTTCCCTGTCTAAATGGGCACTATTTGAAATACATTTTTTTTTAAAATATGGTATCATAAAATATATATGTATATAAGAAGAAATTAAAAAAATAAAATTCAATTATTTGATTTTGACGCTTGTTGTTATTTTTTTCGTTATTTTCTTTTGTTTGACATTACATGGGTTTTAAGATTGAGAACAACCTTTGTAATGACTATACTTTGTACTTATTCTACCATGTAACGGACTATATTATGGACTGAGAGTCTTAACTAAATACCCGCCTGAATTTAAGCTCATTATATAGTCCATTAAACCGAAGTAGTGTTTACTTTTTTCATAGAACATACAAATTTTGTTACCTCAATCTTTTTTTTTGGTCTTTTTAGTGCAATAAAAATGGTCTTTTTTACAGTCGGGTTTTTGATTTTTTAAATAATGGGTGGTTAAATTTTAATTGCCGATGTTGATTTTGACTAAAACGCAAATTATGATAATATTGGTAATAATATGTATGGAACAAAATATCGGCCAAATGGCTGCGGCAACCTCGGCGGCACACCTCCATCCGATGGTCCAAATTTTCGATGACGCTGAGGCATAATTGAGGTTCTATGGCGTTAATGTGACGAAATATCTCATCCTCGAACTATCGTATTATCTCATCGCCACCACGTGAGATAATACGGCCATTAAATTTGTCGCGCAAAAGAGCCATTGTTTCGTTAGCTGTATGGCAAGTGGCACCGTTCTGTTGAAACCACATATCGTACACATCCATATCTTCCAATTCGGGCCATAAAATTTTCGTTATCATATCACGATAGCGAACACCATTCACAGTAACTGCCTGACCGGCCTCATTTTGGAAATAAATACGGCCTGATAATGCCGCCAGCCCATAAACTGCACCAAACACTCACTCTTGGATTATCATTCGCCCAAATGTGGCAATTCTGCTTATTGACGAATCCACTGAGGTGAAAATGTGCCTCATCACTGATGATTTTCTTCGAAAATTGACGATAAGCATTTTGATTTGAACGCCCATTTTCATAATAAGCCTGAATAACTTTAACGAGTTGCTCGATTGTGTATATTTCCATGGTTCAAACTGAGTAAGTCTGAAATTGAGAAATGTCAAATGAAATGAAGAAAAAAAAACTTGACGTTTAGGTGTGGTTCACATTCAACATCGGCCCACCCGTTTTTTATTTTATTTCTCTATTTATTTAATTTTTTGGTTCACTGTAAACGCATATTTACGAAGGCATTGCGGACTTGAAATTTCTTCTTTCAACTAATCTTCTTGGAAATCTCCATATATTCATTCTCGTCTCTATAACTTATGTCCTACTTTAATGAAGCCGATTTTATTGATGACTTTGCTCAACCATTCAACTGTTATGCATGCACACATAAACCAAATAAATGTGATGTATGTGTGTGTATTAATGTTGCTGTTGCTGACTGTATTTCAATGGAAAAAAAGAATACAAAAAGTAAACTTGTACTTCATTCTTGTACTTGTGCTTATCTAAATGAAACTAATATTGTATAGTATAGTACTATATATTGCCTGTTATAGACATACAAGTTGATTGAGTTTCTAGTCAATTGGCTAGAAAAAATAAATAAATTGCGAAAACATTCGATTCACACTTGAGCACATCAAGTATTATAGACATAAACAACAGCGACAGCGACAGCGACAGCGTATAAAAATATTTCGAACCTAGTTCTCACTTAAATCCCGCTACTCAATCTTATAGTTATTTTATACTCTGACTTTTTAACTAACAAGTGTTCAAATAGCATGCTAACTTTTTTTTTGCTTTTTCTTGTTGTTGTTATTGCCACTGAATTATAGAGTTAAGTACATGATGTACCATTAAATAAGTGAACTACATACTACCGAACTTCTTATACACACACTTTTTATATTGCCTACAATAGTAAAAGTCTATGAAGGGTAGATGCATGTGGCAAGCAATATGTGTATAAAGCAAAGTGTATTGAATACAAGAACCACAATATATTTATTTTTCCCTGGGTTTAATTTTAACTTGGCTTATTTGCCATTAGAAACATTAATTTAACATGACATTTTATTGCTGATTTTATTTATAAATGATTTTCAAGAACATTTATTTTGAATTTGAACTGATTGAAAAAGCCTGTCATTTACTATTTTTCTTGCCGTCTTGGTTATTAGCTCTTAAGCGAGAGTGGTTAAGAGAAGATAACAAGACAATTTATTAAATTTGATACAAATTTGAAATTTATATACATATATATTTTTGTCAGCGTTTAAAATTTAACTAATACCTAAAAGTTATATAAACGATAACTTTAATTGATATACCCAGTTTAACTAGACTTAAGTTAACTAAGTCAAAGCAGATTTTTAAACCTGAAAGCTTATTTTTGTTTTTGTTTTAAATGTAAGCTAAACGAGTCACTTTCGCCCTCGCGTTCTACAAACAGGCAGTTACTCTTAACCTTAGTACATCAATGCCTAATAAATCTTGAGCAAGTTAAACTCTATTTTTGGTTTAGAATGTGTTTAAACGAGCAAATCTTTAAGTAAGCATATAAACCACTTTTAAACGCATAAAATTAGGCATTTAAACTACCAATGCAGACCATATGAATTTGACAACATTTATTGTAGTGCTGCCACATGTTACTTTTTAAGTTACATATAATACATGGGACACTGATTTACAACTGTTGAGTTAAAACTACATACACATTTAAGTATAGTTCAACTAAACCAGCGTTTAAACATTCACTGATTTATTAGAGCTATAAGTTTACTGTTCGTCGAATCGACGAATTTTTTTAAACAAAGTTTTAGCGGAACGATTTTTAAAGTAAAAAATTAACAAACATTTCTTTAGTTAAGCATTTTATTAAAAATAAAATAAAATAAAGCATAAGAAATAAAAGTTCTTCTTCTCACTCAAAATTTTATATTAAAATTTATTATTTTTTTTTTAAAGATTTTGTCATCAGCTAACGTTGTTGAGAAAAGAGTGTAATTTGAATACCCTTACAAAGTTATATGATAAAGTGTAAATTAGCTTCGTCGATTCGACGAAGAGTAGCCATCCAGGGTTAAAAAACAAGTCATAATAATAATTTTATTAAATAATTGGCTGTGCCAAAATTTGAATACTCTCTATAAGAAATTAAAGTTTTTCGTGATCTGTGATAAAATATGAACTTATCTTTATAAAATCTTACATAATACAAACAAGGAAGTAAGTATATTCGATCTATTCCGACCATATTAAGCCCTACCCCATAGTATTAACAGAAAAATTTTCGAGAATATATCTATTTAATAGCCATGGGCTATGAGGTTAATAAATATTTTAGAGATTTTTTTCGTCTTAAACCTGTAAGTTCGAAAAACTCTTGCACTTGTTTAATTATCTGGACTTTTATATTCTGAATCAGTTTTACTTTAAATTCATAATAGTAAGGAAATTGGGCTAATTCGCCCAACTATGGTCAAAAAGTTAGTTTTTCCCAAAAACCGTAAATTTTAAATCGCAGGTATTGAAAAACTATGGGAGGTATTGACATAACTTTTTCATATTTTTGTTCCCTATTATATCCTTAATATAACCCAATTTAATGATCAACAAATTCTGAAATTTGTTTAAAAAATTTTAAAATGGAGTTTTGAAACTGACGATAAAAAAATTATTTTTTTTTGGCAATACCTGCGCATAGGTTAGCGGTAACCTTTGATGACAAAAATCCACATACAAGTAAATACGGGTTAATTTTAAGCTCTTATGCAAATATCTCTTTAAATATGTTAATGTTGTTCTTAAATTTCTTGTTATAGTGGCCTGAGGCACGTTAATGGCAAAGGAAATCTTAATAACTTCAGCCTTTTTTAACCTAATTTTGTTTTTTTAAACCACATTAGAAAGATAATTACGTACACAATTTGATTCGTTGACATTAAATTACACATTGTAAATGCACCTTCAAACTTTAGAATCGTTATCCTTTTATTCTAATATTTTACACAACGTGTATCTATATTATAAAGACCAATTCTGCCTTGACAATTTCTTTCTTACTTAATAAAGGGCTGCATGAATAACTTCATTCATGAACATACTGAAATGTTTATTCAATGAAGTTCGTACTCAAACAAACTTCAGACCACTGAACAAATTGTTGTTTTATTCATGCTACTAGCAAACACATTTCGTTTCATATGGCAAACACAAAGACTTTGTTCAATGAAACGACTTTTGTTTTACAGTTTTTACTCTCTCTCATTTTTTTTATATAAATACCAGTGATGGAAAATTCAGTACTATGGTACTATTTTCAGTACTTTTTCCTTTTAAAAATACCACGGTACCCCCACGTCCGTTTAAGTACTCTTTTTCTTGTTATGCTTCTTTGTTTAGAAATTTAGCTTTGAAATTTTTTTCAACATTGACAACTAGGGCTGAAATTCAAACTCCGACACCGAATTTCACTGTTAAATTTCTCACTGCTAATTTTCCACTTAGCTTCTCTTCTTTATGAGCTGACACAATATCTGCAATTAAGAACTCTGCTAAATGTATATGAGATTGGACCTTATTTGACTTTAAACTCTTTTTTATGCAGTACCTTTTAAATTATATAGCAAGAAAATGATTCTGTAAAAATTTAGAATCAATATTTTATATATTGCATCGCCAATATAGAAGTATTTTTATTTGGGAAAATATTAGAACATTTTTCCAAATATTTTATGCCGAAAAGTTTTGGAGTCGGAGTCGCGAGAGTTTGTGGGTACTTCGACTCCGGTACAAACACCTCCACCCCGACTCTACAACTCTGATTCCACAGCCCTGTTGACAACATTGCCTACACAAAATGTATTGTTCTTTTTTCGTACATGTTTTTATACCCTTCACCGAAGGTAAAATGGTATATATAAAGTTGTCTTTCCGTTTGTAATTTCTATAATATTGATCGTTTACCCTAAAAAGTATATATATATATAATGGATCCTTATGAGAACAGAAGTTCAAATCCGGTTGACCGTTTGCCCGTATGTCTGGTGAAATGGGGTTTCCGAAGACCCCAGATATTACGGGGACTTGGTTGCAGTATTCCCATTTCAGCATATTTTCTGCTATATTTAGCAGAATTGAGTTGAGAAATTGCATATTTTGTTTTTTTTTAATAATATGCTAATAAAAAAAAAAAAAAATTTTTAAAAATTATGTACTTTAGTTTTTTATTTTTAAGTTTATTTTCCAAAAAAAAGAAAATATGTTTGAAAAAGTACCAAAATGTTGAAAAAGTACTCTTTTGCTTGGTGGTCAGTACCATAAAATTTTTTAATTTTCCATCATTGATAAATACTCAATAGCAATATTACCACTTAGGAAATTTATGTAATTTTTTTCTTTGTTACCTTTACAATAATATATGTAATTTGTAAAGTATTTTGTAAATTAAATTTAAATTTTTTTCCCAACAACTGTTTTATGTACTTCCAAGCAAAACACATTGCTGAAAAATGTTTTTGAAAATCAAATGAAATTTTTTTGAAATTTAAACATTTACATTAAAAACAACGAATTTACATGGAAAACAAAGTCAAATTTGTATTATTTTTATTATTTTAATATTAATGTACTTCCTTATCTTGTTGCTTTTACTTTTCATGGTTATTGTTTTTTTTTTATTTTTCCTAATGTTTTTCATTTCTTTCAACTGGCAAATTATAAAAATAAATGTATTTTTCCATGAACTTATTCTTCATTTATTCAGTGGTTGTTTTGTTTCAGAGTTGTTGGTATTCATATTCTCTTGCTTAAGTAAACAAAAACACTGCATTTTATTCGTCTTTTTAATTTCGTGCGTTTGTTGCTCTCATTTCGTAGTTATTCATTTTATTGAATACAAACGAAGCAAATACAAAATTATAATGAAAGTTTCATGAACATCATTATTAAGTTTCATGCAGATGTTTATTACTTATAAGCTAATTCAGATAACTATTGGCTAACTACTATCTTATTAGCGATAAGCTAACTGCTAACTAGCCAACTTTAAGTTAGTTGAAAGGTCATGCAGAGTCGGGCAACTGAAAACTTTCTATGACATGACAATGTTAAAAAAGTCAGTTGGCCCCATTGAAAATAACCCAGACATCAACCACAACCAGCTAAGAAAAAGTTTACTTGAAGTTAACTCAGTTGCTTGCAGGGAAGATAATAGAACGTTGACCAGAAGGTTGTTAGTATAATTTATAATCAAATTTCATGGGCGGATCAATAAATTTCTCTACTGAAATTATAATTTATCGCTAGCATACATTATAAAAAAAGTTAATAATGTTGGTTGTAAATATTTTAAAAACATACTCAAACTCTTTTTCTACAAAAGCCAATTTTCCTACAAAAGCGCAAGGTGTTCGGATTTTTCAACAGACAGACGGACTACTGCGAATTAACTAAGAATTATTTAAGGACCCACAATATATGCGTGTTAACCTTAGGGGGTCTAATATAATAAGTTTTTGGCGATACATACGAAATAACAGACCTTTTCACCATTCGTGGTAGGAGTGGTTGTTAAAATGTTTATTCAATTAAATAAATTTATTACAAATACGACAATTTTATTTTATACAACAAGCGTTTTACCAGTTTTTCAAAACCGTTCTAAAAAAACTGAAATCTCTGCTTCCGAAGTTGAAACGTTTTAACTTTTCATTAAAAATTAAGAAGTAAAAGTGCTTTATTTGGCTGTACCGACTTTTTGATACCCTTCCCGAGAGTAAATATTTAAGAAGTCAATTATAAACCAATCTTAACAAAATTTAATTGTGTGATTTCTAGTTAAACGAAACTATGACTGACCAAGTTTTACGACAATGGCATTATTCGTTACAGTCTTATTCGTACTTAAGTGTTCTCCGAAAGTGGGCTTTATATGGGGCATATGGTAAATTATGGACCGATATGCACGAAAGTTGACAGTGTGATTTCATGTCTTATGAAACTATGACAGACCAAATGTTATTTTAATAGCGTGTTATTCGTTGCAGTTTTAGGCACACTAAAGTTTTTTCCGAGAGTGGGCTTTATATGCGGCCTATTGTAAATTATATACCAATCTTCATGAAATCTGGTAGAACCATTTCTAGTCTTTTAAAATTATGACAGACCAACATTTTACTATAAAAGCATTTTTCTTTACAGCTTAAGGCGTACTATAATGTTTTTAGAGTGGGCTGTATAGGTTTTCATGGGTCTGTGGTAAGTTATGGACCTATCATCACGGAACTTAGCAGTATGATTTCAAGCCATATTAAAGAATAAAAGAATTTTTCTGTTGGATGTACGGATGCCAATCCCGATTCCAGGATTTTCGGAATTCAGCGAAATAGAAGTGATCACAGATTTTAATTATTTAAGCTCTAGTTATTATAGTTTTCTAGAAAAACACATTTAAAATCTTTCATACAAAAATCATAAGAAAATCCATTTCTGGTGGAAAATAGAAGTGATCCCAGATTTTCATTATTTAAACTCTAGCTATTATAGTTTGCCAGAAAAACGCATTTAAAAATTTTCATACAAAAATCATAAGAAAATCAATTTTTAGTGGAAAATAGAAGTGATCACAGATTTTCATTATTTAAGCTCTAGCTATTATAGTTTTCCAGAAAAACGCATTTAAAGTTTTTCATACAAAAATCAAAAGGAAATACATTTCTATTTGAAAATAGAAGTGATCACAGATTTTCATTATTTAAGCTCTAGCTATTATAGTTTGCCAGAAAAACGCATTTAAAAATTTTCATACAAAAATCATAAGAAAATCAATTTGTAGTGGAAAATAATGGGTGATTCAAGTAGATATACTTTTTTAATAGCCTTTTTTTTGACAGATCACGTGTGAGTCGTGTCATGCTGTCATATTATTTTTGTTAAGTATTGTTTGGCATTCTATAAGGTTAAGTCTTACATCTGAACAACGTTTACAAATCGTACAACTTTATTACGAAAATTCACGTTCTGTGAGAAATGTGTTTCGTGCACTTCGCTCAACTTATGGTCAACATAATCGGCCTACTGAGCGTACTATTCGCAACACCATCACCCAGCATTCATTATTGGATAATATTCGACCGAATAGACCACGTCCAGCCCGCTGTGAAGAAAATTTAGCGGCCGTAGCTGAGAGTGTACACGATTCGGCGCCGTTCGCAACAACTCGGACCGTTATCGTGCCAAGGTAACCGACTATCTGATGCCTGAAATTGAAGCGCGTGATCTCGGCGACATTTGGTTTCGGCAAGACGGCGCCACTTCCCACACATCGCATCAATCAATGGATTTATTGAGAGAACACTGCGGTGAACACATAATTTCACGTTTTTGCCGGTCTATTGGCCACCAAGATCGTGTGATATCACATCGTTTCCTGTGGGGATACGTAAAGTCTAAAGTTTATGCGGACAAACCCGCTTCGATTCAGGCCTTGGAGGAAAACATCCCGCGTGTCATTCGCCAGTTACTTGTCGAAATGCTCGAACGAGTCATCGAAAATTGGACTCAACGGATGGACCATCTGCGAAGTAGTAACGGCCAACATTTGGTAGACATAATCTTAATGCCAAAGAATGTTCTTTCAAATGATAATAAACATTCCCCATTAAATTTGAATTTTCTGTGTTGTTTCTTTAAAAAAGTAGAGAACCTCGAAATGGGTCATTAAGTTGTGTTATTTAAACACTACATAATTCCAACCAACAGTGGTGGTGGGTATAAAAATGTGTTTTTATTAAAATAAGATTTTTATGGTTAACTAAAAAATTGATTTTGTTAATTTCAAATTCTAATTTAAATTATTCATCTAAATTAATTTAATAAAAATTTCAATGGAATCTTACAAATAAATCAATTACTAGTTTTCTCTATTAAATAACTATATTAGTTATTTTTTATTTAGTTTGAATCAACTGAGGTAAAGAAATAAGATATAGAATTTATCCCAGCAAAAACTTTACTTACCTGGTAAGTTAGCAAGTAACATTGGAGACATATGAACACTACTTATTTTTCGGCTGAATAACTACTTATTTTTGTTCGAGTTGTCCACAGAATTCAGTAGTTACAACACACTTACTTGAAGTCACAAAATATCTAGTTATTATTTAACTACCAGTAAGTTGAATTTTAAGTACTTACAATATACTTACTAGAAGCCAAAAAATAACTAGTTTTTATTTAATTGGCGCTAGTTAACAGACCTAATAAGTAGTTATGGAGCTAGATAACAATAAGAAAATATTTAGTACTGAAAACAAGACAATTAATAAGTTATTATATACCTGATGATTAGTAAGCAAATATTCATAACTGAAAATAATAGTAGTGAAAAGTACTTACTGAGGTCATTACTAGCAAGTAAATATTAAGGTTTTCAGAATAATAACAATTGTAATGACAACTACTTACCAGGTAACGTATGAAATTACCTATTACCAAAATTCAAAAAGTTTTTCCTGGGATGTTAATAATGTTTTAATTGAATCAAATAACAATTAATTTATTATCAATTAATTACAATTTATTAATTATCAATTAAGGTTTTTTTTAACATATTTTAAGTTAAATGAATAATTAAATAAGAAAATAATCACAATTTTCAATTTTTACAATTTTTAGTAATACAAAAATAATAAAAATATTGTTTGTAAACCTCTTTTAAAGACGTTTTTTTTTAAATAAATATCTATAAAAAGCATTTCACTTTCAAAAACCCCGAATCCCGAAAAGTCCCGATATCCCGAAAAATCCCGATATCCCGGGATTTGATATTTTAAAATCCCGAATCCCGGTGCTTGCGAAAACCAGACCCGATTGGCATCCCTAGCAACTTTAACTATTTTCTTACCCCCATATTCATAAAATATATTTTTGATTAATAATAGGTTTATTAAACAAATTTTCATACCTAAAATATTTTTTATGAATATGGGGGTTAGTTTTTAATGTATTTCTTTAGTAACGAATACAAAAATAATGTATTTAACTTTATCAAAATACAAAACATTTTTTTTTGTTTTATGATTTTAATTATACTCACCCTACAATATTGAATAGCGTTTCCGCTGGTGTGTGTAATACATAAATATATTGGTTATTGACCCATATTTTAGTATACCGATCATCCGAGTCCATTCGGCCGTTTATGCGTCCATATTAACTTTTTGTGTGCAAGGTACAGGTCACAATTTCAGAGATATTATTATGGAATTTGTTATTTAGAAAATCGTTCCATAATTTTACATATCCCCCATACAAATTATATCCGGAATAAAGTCTTTGAGCCTATTAACCATTTTATTTTGTTAGTATTTAGTTTAAAGTTGGTCTACAATATTTTCTTGTACGAAATTTTATTTAAACCGGTTAATATTTGACTATAGCTGCTATACAAAAACCACTCCCACAAATTGCTTTTAATGCTATAGCTTCCTAGTAAATGTTAATATTGATATAAAATATGGACACGATAACTTTCGTGAGAACTTCTATGCCATCGCCTTTCGATGAAATATTCCGATAAAGATATTCAGCACAAGGAATTCATATATAAATCTTAATTTTATAACATGATTTTGTTTTGGGGATTGCCGAAAAATTTGTCTGCATATACTTTACTTGTAAGCAGCTATTTGCATGTGTAAATGCAGGGTCATACTTTACGAGTATTAAAAAATTTAATTTTTCTTAATTAAAAATCAAACACTAAAATAAATATTAAATTTGGAAGAAATATTATTCTGGTTGGAATTGCATTTATTTGCGTACTTATTTACGTTAAAAAATAATGCAAAAAAAAAAAAAATTATTGAACAAATTTGTATTCTTAAATAATAAAAAAAAAAGAAAAAATCTTAAAAGTAAGTGGTGTTCTGTCAGCAACTCTAGACTACAACCAGAAAAGAAGGCAAGAAAAAATATAAATTTTAATAGAAATTATTAAATAACACATTTCTACACTGAATAACATTTTAAGTCATTATTAATAGTATTTATTTTTTTTATGTTTATCTGTAGATGGCTCCAGTCTTACGTTGAGGGTAGTCATCGTCCAAACTTGCAATTTTTGTTGCAGCAACTATGAGAAGACTGTGAAGGGGCTCTCAGCTTAATTTTCTCTGAAATTCTGTTTTATTTGAAGTTGGCAAAAAGTAATTTAAATTTATATATAAATCATAAAAAGGAGAAGAGGACATACATGATAAAATTACAAAATTGCAAAACTAGAATTACATAATTTCGACACTAATGCAATTTCGAAACAGAATTTAAAAAAAATTCAGCAACAAAAATTGCAAGTGTGGATGATGACTTACCTGTGAATTACACATACTAGTACCTTCTTGCAAGTAGAGTATACGTGTGTTCTCAACGAAAAATCAAAGAAAGAGCCGATTGGCTGAAACTGCAAAAATTATGTGTATGTAAGCGGAAAAGTATGAGTGTAGTACGACTTTCATGTGTAAATGCTAGGTTAGATGTGCATAGGGCTGTGGTGAATATTCGGTTTCGCATTCGCATTTGCGAACTGTTCACTTATTTCTTGCAATACGCATAAGAGTGATAGAGCGTCAATACTTTTGTTTATAAAATATAACTTGGCGCAATTTATCTTTCAGTACCCGTAACCATTGCTGTCAGATACAATTAGTCGAAAATCGCAAAATTTCAAGGAGAAATCGTCAAAATCATCAAACTAACTAATCTTAATCGTTATAAAAATCGTCATTATAAAAAACCATTAACTTTTAATAAGTTTTGAAAATTAATTGTTATTTTTAGTTTCCGTTGCTAATAAAATTTAGATATATTCTGCCTGTTTTTGAAATTAAAATAAAAATTTTCGTTTAGAAACCTTTTATTGAAGTAACACAACCAAAAATTTTTCCAAAGTATTGGCATTCATAAGAAAAGTAAGAAACAAAACTAAGACCAAGAAATATCAATCACCTATTTAACATGTCGAAAATCTTTCTAAAGAACTTAAGTCTGGTAAACACTAGGGAAGCCAACCGGAACTGGTTTTCGCCAATCAAAAATCAAATCCCGGGATATCGGGATTCGTGATTTTTGAAAGTCAAAAGATAAATTCTTTTTATAGTTATTTATTAAAATAAAAGCGTATGTTTAAGAGGTTTACAAACAAAAGTTTTATAATTTATTTAATATTACAAAGTTGTTTAATTATTATATTGATTACTAAGATTTATAAAAATTTAAAATTGTTATTTTTTTCTTAAATAAAAATTTAATTTAAAATATGTCAAAAAAAAAAAAAAAAAAAAAAACCAAGTACGATTTCCAACAATGTGTTAATTGATTCAATTAACATAATAATAATTAACATAAAGTCTATATTTTTCTCAATTACCTTAGTTGTTTCAAACTTAATAAAAACATAATTATCGTAGTAATTTAATGGAACAAGCTAGTAATTGATTTATTTGTAAGATTCTATTAAAATTTTAATTAAATGCATTAAGATAAATAACTGAAATTTTAATTCGAAATTAATTAACAAAATCAATTTTTTAGTTAACCATAAAAATCTCATTTTAACAAAAACACATTTTTATACCCCCACTGGTGGTAGGAATTATGTAGTGTATAAATTACAATACTTAATTTTGTGAAATCGCTCCATAAATTACCTTAGGTCCCATGCCCACTCTAGGAAAACCGTTTAATAAACCTAAGCCTGTAAAGAGTAAAGTTTAAATTTTCCATTTGGTGCAACGGTGGAGTCAATTAGATAATAAAACCACCCGGAACTTTTGGTTTTTCATTTTGTTTTGTGTATTTCAAAATACATTTATTTCTTTAATCAATTTTCTTCTTTTATTATTTTTAGCACTTTTAACATTAAATTTTTTTTATAATTGTTGGACACGCTTAAAAAGAATAACAAAGTTTAACTTTTTTCTATCGTTTCAATGACAGTACCCAGTAAAACAAATTTGTGTTTTTTGAAGCACTTAAGAGAAAAAGCGCATAATCGAGCACTTCAATAAGAGGGCACAGTAAATAATAACGAATGAAATATTCAAAAAGCTGCTATTTTAGTGCTGACAATGAAGAAGGTTTTAAAGCGCCAAAAAAAAAAAATATTTTATGGTTTACGAAAATGCTTGAAAAAAGGCATTTAAACCAGTAAAATCAAAACATTAATGAACATGTTAATATAGTTTGCCCTTAAGAAAGCACTTTAGGAGTGCTTTATTTGCATGTTTTATTACCCAGGAACACCCCAGGTTTGAAGCGATTTGAGGTATGAATTCATACATAAAACCTGATCCTTTTGGCGCACATTTTTTACTGGAGCCAATCAAATATGTATTAAAGATCAGTATTGTGTTCCCTATGCTCTCCATGGAGAATGCCATTATAAATTTCATTTTAAATCAAAAAATTAAGTCAACGATTTCGGGATTGACTATATCCCGAAAATCCCGGGACTAAAAAATAAAAAGCCCGTTATTCGGGATTCGCTGGATTTCGGGATTGGCATCTCCAGTAAACACCAATAAACTCAGACTTTCTGAAAGAAAAGTATCATAGCGTAAACATAGTCTAAAAAGAGTGGTTGTTAAATGGCTGCAAAACAGTTTTAACTGATCAAATAGAACTCGATGCATATTGTGCTAAAAAAATTCGTATTTTATACGATGAGCAGCTGAGAAAAGAAAATGATTGCCAATCAAATAAATCAAATTATCTAAGAAGATATATTAAAAACATTAGAAAATTTGAAAAAAGATTGTCATATGAAAAATCGTCAAATTTAGGGCATAAATCGTCCAATCTTCCATAGACCATTTTTATACCTAAAAATTTTCAAAATGACGATAAATCGTCAAATCTGGCAGCTATGCCTGTAACACTTTTAATAACTATAGTTAGTGCAATTTTTAATTATTTTGCCCTGTATTTCATAAATTTTAAATTATTTCTAGGCTTAAGTTTATTTTTTAAGCTATTACTGTTCTATTTTAAATTACATCTTTGACAAGAATTCGCTTCGTTATCGGGAAAATTTAAAAAGAGACCAATTAGCAAATTCAAGGCTGTAACGACCAGAATATGATACCAGACACAACAAAACTTATTTCAGTATTTTTGTATATCCTAAAAAAAAAGTATTTGGAAAATATTGAAAAGAAAGATTTTCTTCACCTGTCTAAAGCCAAGAACATGCTCATTCTGAACTTCAATAATTTCAATTGACTAATTTAATTGACTCTTCACTCTTATTTCATTATTTTTTTAATTTTGATTATAATTATTACAAAAAGATATCTGGTCTCGTCTTCGTACCTAACTGTTATCTTTACCTTTTTCAACGTCTATTTGGACAACGTGTTTTTACCTTATGTTTTCTTCTAAAACTGGCAGTATTTACGCCATAGATTTCTATACACAGCTGGATTTCTATTGGTAAAATGTTAACCTTCATTGAAAATGCGAATATGGTTGACTATGAAAATAATTTGTTTATAAAAATTTTTGCTCCAACCATTTTATACATTTTACTTACTACTAAGCTTTGATTGCTTAAACTTTCGACTTATTATTTTTTGAATTCCTGATTTAAATCAGGGATGTGAAGTCGGCAAACACTGAATTTAATTTTGACTCCAACACCTCAATTTTTTAAGTCCGACTCCGACTCCAAGTCCTACTCTAACCTTGACACTAAATGTACATTAGACTGGTCCTTATTTGACTCAAACATTTTTTTTTTGATGCAGTACCTTTTAAATGGCTAAATAAAGCAAGAACATGATTTGGTAAAATGTCAAATCGATATTTTAATTCTACCACGAGCCGTATTGAGTTTTAATATAGATATTTCCATATGTAAAGAAGAAAAATTTTGGAGTCTGGGTTTCGAGTTTTTGTGGGTACTTCGACTCCGATTCCTGTACACAAATCTCAACTCCGACTCTACAACTTCGACTTAGACTCCACAGTCCTGATTTAAATATATGAAATTTACAAAGTTGCACTTACTACACAGAAAAAAGTGTTTTATCAATTTAAAAAATGATAATCATTTTGGTAATAGGTGCAAAAATCAACAACTTGTTTGCTTGATATTATGAATTTAGAGCAAATTTGGTAATAGGAGAAATTTAATAATTTTTTCTGTGTAGGAAAACCAAAAGAATGCCGATAATAAAGATGGATGTAGGCTAGAAAATTTAGTTTACTGTCAATCAAAAGGTACTTTGCGGCCCTATTCTCCTTAAAGGAATTACAGGAAACAATTTATACAGTAGAGCTTAAAACATTTGCAATCATTGCCCATGGTAAGGTTTAATTTCTTTGCAAATTTAGCAAACTAACTTATTTTTTTTTTAGAAATGAACGGCTTTTAAGTATAGAAAGAAATATAGAATGAAATTCTACAAAAAAAAATTATTTCACAAATAAAGAAAAGGCTTTTATAACGCGCTTTGTGTAACTTGCCATTTTTCATGTTCTTAAGTTTTAAACGCACGATACTCGTCAACGAATTAACGCGTGTTATGTACTTCTACCTTAATAAGTTTCAGCACAAGTCGATCAACAATTCAAGCGACCGATAACGTAACAGTTTTCATACAAATTTGCGGTCCACTAGGAAATATTATGCGACCACAAATGCCATAATCAGCCACTTGTGTTGTAGTTGTCGTCAGTGGCATTTTGATAAAATATTTAACCAAATTTTTCTTTACACACAAACACTAGATATTTTTTATTATTATTATGTTGTTTTTAACCACCCCTTATAAAATTATAATATTTTTCATAAAATTCTATTATATATTTTTTGTTAACTCTTTTGTTTTCTACAGGGCTGTGTCAATAAATAGTTCTAACTCCGACTCCAACCGCTTAAAATTTTTCACTCCGACTCCAACTCTGACTCCAAGCGCTGAAAAGTTTAAAGTCCGACCCCAACTCCGACTCCCACTCCAACTCCGACTCCTACTCTTACATTGCTGCTAAATGTATATGAGTCTAGTCCTTATATTACTTTAAACTCTTTTTTTTAATGCAGTACCTTTTAAATGGTTAAATACCCTGCGGGAAATTTGTGTCAATTGCTCTTAAAGCACTTATCCCGTGACCAGTGAACAAAATCTTATAATTAAAAGGAACGAATTTTGATGGGTGAAAACAAGACCTATCACTTAACTGGTGATAATGTGTTTTGAGTGTAGTTGGTCCAGAGGAAAGGTAATTGGCACAAAACTATTCATGTGACTGGATTTGGTGCGGGTAGTTGCTGATTCTCTCCAGTTCTATTACTTTATATGAAGGGTATCTATCATATTGACATGGTTCATTTATGACAATATCTGCGACATGCATTATTTTCACCGAAATTGGATGTGTCCATTAAGGTTATTTCAGTGACCTGTTACGAAGTATCAAAAAGGTGGCAATGAACCCCTCGTAGGACATCGCCATGTTAAAGTGACTTGTCACGCGACAAGTTTAGTTATAGTTCCCTTTCCCCTAGGGTATAGCAAGAAAATTATTCTGTATAAATTTCGAATCGATATTTACAATATTGCAGGGCTCCACAGCCCTGGTTCTCTATTGTGCTTTGTTAGTAGCACAGAGTTCTATTGTTATGGCTTCATTTATATGTTTTGTCGATTTTTATTTCTAAACTAGAGTTTTATTTTTGGTATTGCTGATTTACCACACCTACAGTCATTTGACAAAAAAAATAAATGAATTACATTAAAAACGTAAAACCTGGCGACCGACAAGTCGATAGTAAGTGGGCCGCTTAAGAGAACGATAACGAGTGACTGGTTGGCGCCCGCTTAAGTTGTCGATCGTCATCGGAGGCGAGGCTGTTTTTTTCGATCTTTTTTTTCTACTGAACTGGAGTTAAGTTGTAATTGGGGCATAAACTGTTTTCCAAACAAAACGAAAATTAATACCATATAAGAAGAGAAGTTGAACAGTAGGGAGATCGATTATTCGACTTTTTTCAATAACCGGTTTTCGAATATTACGAATAGTTGCTAATTTAAAAAAACCGGTTTTCGGTTAAACATTTGTAAGCTTACTGGTTAATATGACTTAAGGTATGGTCAGACCTAACAAATATTTGACGATAAAATCCAAAAAAAACCAGACCAGTAAAATGATCAAACTTTAACCGCATTTTTAACAATTTCTATTTATTTATTAATCTGTTTTTGTAAAACGATAATTGTATAATAAAATTTAAAAACTATAGTTTTCAAATAATAGCTATTAAATGATGTTTTATCTAGCCAAACGTTTTGCCAAATAAAAAAAAAATATTATAGCAAATTTAATAAATTTTTATTCGATACACGATTAGTAAGATGAAAATGCTTTTTGTTTAAAATATTTGTCAATTCGTCGACCACAATTTGAAACCTTCCATGACATTGTTTGATTTATCAATTTTGTTTTTTTAGTTCTTGGTGTTTTAATAAATAAAACTGATGAATTATTTCCATATCGTTGATTCCGCCGGAATGTTGTAGTTTTAAGCATAAATAAATGCTGGAACTATTTAAGA
The DNA here is from genome assembly GCA_943735925.1 of Pollenia amentaria. NCBI lineage: Eukaryota > Metazoa > Arthropoda > Insecta > Diptera > Polleniidae > Pollenia > Pollenia amentaria. Next base: position 218,448,463 of record OX031006.1, on the reverse strand, counting down.
GTTTTTGTATGGACTAATTAAAGGTGATTAATAAATCGAGACGTGGAAACCCCTTCGCCACTTATCACTTTAGGACACTTCAAGAGCCTAACTTTGTCTGTTTAATCCCGTTCGAAATATCTCTTGCGATAATATCTATATAAAAATATTTTTAATATTTAGAAAACGGTTGCACAAATTAAATACTCTTTACTTTTTAACTGCACACGTTTTTGTAGTATTTTGAAAAGTTTTTGGTTTTTTTACAAGAACACACGCATTCATACGTGGTTTTTATTTACAGTGTTCAAATGTTTTTTTTTACTTTAGTTACATTTTGTTTTGACATTGTTCAAAAAAAGTTTAAATTTGCCTAGAGAGTAAGAAAAATGTATATAAATTACACATTATTAAAATAACCGGTTTATTATACCAAAATAATCGGTTTATTCGATATTCGAAAAATGGACATTTTCAAATAACCTACGAGCAAAGCTAAAATAACCGGTTAAAACCGGTCGAATAATAACCGTTCGATCTCCCTATTGAACAGGTTAAGACAAGTGTATTTATTTTTGTAAAGATAACAACAAATTATTTTAATCTATAATTGTTTTTAGTATAACTTAGATGGCTGACTTATCAATGAATAAATCGCTCATTTGTTTCAACATCGTTATAACTCACAACTTTAAATTTAACAGAAAACGACTTTAAATTTTAAAAATAACACACAACATAATGGAAAAAGTAAATTTTAATCTTTTCTCAAGAGTTTAGTTAACAATATCTTCATATGGAATAATAACCACTTCACAAAACACGTGATTTACTATGTGATATTGAACAAAATTTTGGATTTTTAACTTATGACGTTGTTGCAGCCAATTATAGCTCGTTCAATTATGAATTATGAAACCCGTATTTTTTAGTATTGGCACGATTTATTATATGGCATTGGTAGTTGCAGATGTTTTCACCACTACTGTATATGTTGTAAAGGATAGTTTATATTAAAGCTACATAAAAATACAACTTGACTCAAAGAGCGCATTTGAATAATTTCTAAAATCAATTTACCATAATATTGTTAATTTTTACCAATGCATTATGGAAAATACTGACCATAATATTGTTAATTTTGACCAAATTATGCGTAATTTTAAACTTATTACCCAAAGGCCTCTGTGTCGATCCAATTTTACAATGCTGTGAAATCCGCTTTACGTCGTTTTGATTTCGTATTGCTTTGTTATGGTTCAATAAAAAATCGTAAACAATATGTAACAAGAAAATCTATGCTCAAAAGAAATCTTTAAGGCCTTATGACACTACATTTTTAATGCATTGTTCTAGTTTTGGTGAACAGTGCAAATATAATGTAATAGAAAAATTTACCAAGTGCAAAGAGTTCAGCTGTATTAAGATAAATAGCAAACTGTCAAAAATTTTACTAAAGTTATCGATAAAAAATGAAGTTATGTCAAAAACAATGTAAAATTGTTCAACTTAAAATTGACATTTCAAGCTTGAAATATTAAAAGTGTTGCTGAATCAGCGGTTAATGTGGAAATTCAGCGATTAACCGCTTTTTGTTTGGTTTGTTTTTATGTTTCCTATAAACGAAAAGTTGACAACATTTAATAAAATGAATAAAATCAAAACAAAAGAAAAACTAAAAAAAAATTTCTGTTTACATTTTTTATAGTTTGCTCTTTCCAACATTTACTGTTTCTTTCCATCAATTCTATATCAATTCAATGAATAAAAAATGTAGTGTCATAAGGGCTTTAGCAATCTTAGATAAATTTGTTATGAAATCGGGAAGGCTACTTATCAAATGGATACAAGTATGGTTGATTTAAATTCATCAGATGAATTTAAAATAAGATTTTTTTTCCTTAATGTTTATGTGAATGTTATGTTTTGATATAAATTTATAAAAATTATTTTGTTGGTAAATATTAAGAGCCCTTATTGAAATTAATACGAAAAAACTATTCCATATAACAAATAGAATCTGGGAATTATTTCTTTTTCATAAGCTACTTTTTTATATTCAACATTTTGTATTTTTCGAATTTATTCTATGAGCTAAATTTCAGTTACATATGTATTTTACAAAGCTTTTTGTAATAGTTCTATTCATTAAATTTTTTGGAATGATTTTTTACACTACCAGACTATTTTCTTGTATCTTCTTGTTGCATTTTACCTTAGCTATCCTTTGGATAGCAATGAAGTATATTGTATGTACAGAGATATTTAATTCCATATAACTTTTTTTTTAAAAATTAGATTTTTTCTTTACTAAATACTTAAATTTTAAACACAATCAATAAAAAATCAAAGCATTTACATAGAAAAAAGTGATTCGCTTTATATCGTTTAGACTTGTTTCGCATTTTCCCGGTCCCTTTTATCGAACTTAATTAGGGGTTTGGTCTATTAATAATTCTGAGTATACAAACATACATATGTCTGAATGTATTATGGTTGAGTTCTTCTGATACTTCCCTTCATTTCTAATTATTTTCTTCTATACTTTATCACGAAAAAGAAAACTTTTGTTGCATTGGAAAAATAATGTAAGCTGTGTAAAAATGAGCAAAATAAATAGAAATATAAAATCACTTAAAAATGTCAATAGTATGTATAAAGAACAAGAAAAAGACGATGTTATTGAAAGTTCTCGATTTGCATTTTCTTTTTAAGCATTCCAGCATACAAATTCAAATGATGGAAATTTTATGTGGGTGTGTGTAAGTAGTGACAAAATGGATTGAATAGAAAGCACTACAAAACTACAGTACAAAACATGACTGAGTTTAAGCTGTGGACGACATTGGTGCTATTTATAAATATTCAACCGGTATTGCCAACTCTTTACGACCAAAAATGACTACATTTGAAGGTAAAAAGCTAATAAACAAATGATTCAATTACAAAAATTCCTTATTGTTAATAATAAAGAGGCAAAACTTACATTTAACAATGATGTTGAATTTAGAGATGAATTTTTCATATTATACATTATTTTTTATAACAATTAAATACAGATTAATAGAAAAAATATTTTTCAATATGGTCACCTTCAACAAATTTATTTTTAACGCACAATTAAATTTTCACTAGTAAACCAATGAATAGTATTAATTAAATATTTTTTTTAATCAACAATATTTTCTGCAGTAAAGTTGTTGATTTAAGTAAACATTTAATTGACTTAATCAAATTTTTAGCTAGAACTGATTTAATAAAAATTTACCGAGAATTTTTCTGTGCATTCAATGGTGATAAAGAAGATAAAGAAGGGTGTCGTATTTTTCTTTTTGTTTCTCTTATTTATATAAAATCTTGCCAACTATAAGAAAACTGTGTTCTAAACGATACAGATTTTAAGAAATATTTGAATTTAAATCTATACGATTTCGTTTCAAAGCACTATAGGCAAAATTAATGTATAACGAAAATTTCAAATCAATTGTTAGAATTAAATGTTTCTTTTTTAAGTAGGACTGGTTTAAATATGCACAAAAATTATTAAAATATGAATGAAAATATTCCTTAAAACAACTAAGGGGGTTATTTTCTAAATCACTTCACCTTGCGTTGAGAAATTTTTCATATACATTGTTTTTGAATTTTTAAAAATTTGTATGAAAATGAGATGAAGTGTTTTAGAAACTTACCCCCTTAAAATTATGCATACAATTATTAACGCCAAAAAACATAAACTTATAATTTTTTACTACACTGATAGAAAAGGCGTCATAACGCTGATGTATTTGACATCAGTGCTATGACAAGTGTTTTCGTTTTGGACCCCATGACACTTTACATCACTGTGATGTCAGCCTTAACATTATTTGACCTAATTGTCATCAGGGTCAAAAACTTAAATTATGTCCTCAATGGGATGACACATTGGCATCACAGAGTTGGAGTAGGTCTTATTTAGCATGTCATCAGTGCGATGACAAAATGTCATCAAATTGTGTCAATGTAATTCACCTTAAGCCAGATTGAGAGAATATCATTATTTACTTACCCGTTAAACATGTTTTTTCAGGTTTGTTGTATTTCGCCCCTTGTTAACCGAAAAACTCTCAATTGTAAGGCATTAGCAGCATGCCCCATAGGATTTTCGTAATATTTCTGCTTTAAAAATGTTATGTATTTAATTAACCCTTTCAGACCGTGATGCATCGATTGTGCTAATGGGGTTCGGTCTCATTATCTTCGCTTATATTTGATCAATGTCAAAAATATGGGCATGCATCGATTGTGCTGATTGTTCTTTGTTTGTTTTTCACCTTATTCTCGCTTCACATTTCAATTTTGTCAAAATGAGCAGCAGAAGTAAGATGTATTTTCAATTACAAAAGTAGTAAACGTTTAACAATAGTGATGTGGGCATAATTTAACTGAACAAAATGGTAAATTTTAATATTGCAAACCAATTGAAGTCATTTGATGGCAATAAAAATGCTTTTTGGCTAAAAACCAGATGCATCAATTGTGATTGTCATTAAAAATGGTAAAACCTAAACATTGATTATATATTCATACGATATACAGACCATATATTCCAAAAATATGACAAAATTCCCAGTAGTTTAGCGTCAGGTCTGAAAGGGTTAAATAATTAAAACAATCAAATATGGAAATTTACGCTTCTAATTTTACTTTTTAAACATGAAAATAATGTTTATAATATATTATGATATATTATGTCATAGCACTGATGACAGTTGGTCATCGCACTGATGACACGATATATTATGTCATCGCACTGATGACAGTTTATCATCGCACTTATGGCATGATATATTATGTCATCGCACTGATGAAAGTTTGTCATCGCACTGATAAGATGATATGTTATGTCATCGCAATTATGGCAGTTTGTCATCACACTGATGACAGTTTGTCATCGCACTGATGATATGATATATTACGTCATCCCACTGATTACAGCTTGTCATCACAATAATGACAGTTTGTCATAACACTGATGACATGATAAATTACGTCATCCCACTTTTGTCGTCGCACTACATAACATGATATATTACATCATCGCACTGATGACAGTTTTTCATCGCACTGATGACATTTCGTCTTTACTGATGTCAAAATGCATCAGCGTTATGACGCCTTTTCTATGAGTGCACAAAAAATATGGCATCGAATTGATATCACTGTAGTCATAGCATATATGATGCATAAAATATGACAAAATTTTATAATGACGTTCGTCATTGGATTGATGTCACTTTTTGGCTTATTGATGCCATTTTCAACATTGATGTCATAATTATGATGTTAGGGCATCATCGATATGAAGACGTATTTTTCTATGAGTGTAGATTTTTAATTAAAATAAAATTTTTAATTAATAATTAATCATATGTTTTCTAAAGTTTTCAAATTGAAATGATCTTCGATTGTCGCACAAAACCATAGAATATATTGAAAATAAACGTTCAACATCAAGTTGAACGTTGCTAACGCACACTTATATAATATTGTTTATCATCGAGGTAAATTTAATGTAAATTTATTCATCGGTTTCATGTTTATTAAATATATCTTGCTTTTTTAACGTGTTTTAAAGGCCATCATTTTGACTAAAAACTTTTTTAAGTTTTTCAATAAATACTTTATTCTAAATATTTTGAACTTTTTCTTTTACGTCTTCCTCTGACGGATAAACTCTTCTGTAAAGCACACAAAACTTCAAAAATTCCTGGGTTATCTCTCACCATATGAGAAATAAAGCTTTTTTTTAGTTTTTTTGACCTTTTTAAGTAAATCACTATTCAAAACAAAACCTTCTAGATTATTGGGTAATCGTTTATGTTTGAACAACTTACCCGATATAATTTCTTTTAGTTCTTGTTAAAAATTTCGATATAAGAAAATTCATATGAAAAAAGGACCCATATTTTTTTTGTTATTGCAACAAATTGACTCTTTTGTAAAAAGTGACAGCCAACCTGCGTACTATGATAATTTGTGAAAAAATTTATCAAAATTTTTTTTTTGGGAAAAACGTAAAATATATGCAAAAGCATATTTTTCATGCAAATATCATGAAAAACATGCCCTGATTCTAGTAGTATTTTGTCTATATTAATTAAGAATAATTCTACATGAAGTGATCAATATAAATCCATCTTTTCCCATTTTTTTTATTAAAAGGTTTAAAAACATTAAAAATATTTTCCTAATTAAAAATGTTTAACAAAATTCAAGGACCATATTCAATTTTCCATGAATGAATCGAAAAAATATGGCTTAATGTAGCCACTAAGAAGCAAAATTGGCAACACTGTATTTAACTAATACTGTTAGTTTTGTAGAGAGAAATATAAAAAGCAGATTTAACTAGTGCTTAAAAAGAAAAGCACGAATAATATTTAATAAAAACAACAAAAAAAACTTTAAGTAAAACGTTTTTATAAGATTTGTTAATAATTGAATTTGCAATTTAATTTGCATAAAATTTTATTATTTTTCCTATTTCCTTAAGCAGAAGAGATTGCGTATGATTAATATTTATTTATTTGAAGTAAGAAAATAATAATCATACGCAATAAGGTTCAATACATTTTAAATGTGAATGCATATTCAGCGTTTTTGTGCAATTTAAAAATATTAATTTTATACATTAATTTAATTTAACGAATGAACGAATTTTTTACTTAATACAACTTCAAGTAAAATTTTTTTCGTTCGCTCATTTGTCAGGCTTGAGTTAGTAATGTGTATGTTTTTTATACGTACATATTACGTACTTATCGAAGAATTTCTGATAGATATTATTAATTTCCCATCATTCAAAAGTCATTGAATAAATTCTCAACAGCTGCAAAACAAAAACATGAACGTCATATCATTTTAGTAAGGTGTAAACTAATATGGTTCGGTCCCCATACAAAAAAAAAAAAAAAAAAAAAAAAATCGAGGCAAGATTAGTTGAAAAAAATCCATAATTTGCCACGCGACTGCGTCGTAAATTGGAGTGCAATCAGAAAATCTATCGTTATTATCATGGCTTATAGTTATTCATGGCTGCTCTATCTCTCCATCCTTCCCCCCTTATGGCCAACTTTTTCAAAGTGGCAAGAAATCCCTACTTAGCTTTTAATATGGTCATCCTTATGCAACGCCCGAAAAGTACGCACCATTTTACGTTTACACTCACGCAGATAAAAAACATGTTTAAAAATGGTCTCCTCCAACAAAACTATTTTTAAAGAAAAATTTTAAACATATTATGTTTAATTTAACCATATTATTGTCACCGGCAACCATATTATTGTTAAATTGGTCCTCCATCAAGAAGCCACAACCGTATTATGGTTGTATTTAAACATGTTTTAGTCAAATATGACAATAATTTGTTTCTAAATTAACAATAGTATTTTCCTCTTTTCCAAGAGCAACATGCTATGGTTGAGATCCAACTATACTACTATAAGTGTTAAGCATATTTTAGATATTATTAACTAAAACATGTTTGAAGGCAACCATAATATGGTTGTCGCTTCTTGATGAAAGACAAATTTAACCATAATATGTTTGTCGGAGACAAAAGTATGATTAAATTAAACATAATATGTTTAAAATTTTTCTTTTAAAATAGTTTTGTTAGAGGTTACCATATATAAACATGTTTTTTCTTTGGGTGCTTAGATCAACATACAAAACAAAGAAAATTTGATCATTCTGAATGAATTTTACATCAAAATGCAGCACTTTTTCCGCATCGCATATCGTTGTTTATGGCTTGACTGTTACTTAATTCTTGCTTGTGCTCAAATTTCGGACGAAACTGAGGCCTTAAATTCACCGTAAGATTAAAATTTTAAGTTCCGAAGTTATATCAACCCTTATACGGCCTTTGAGTGAAATGTCACCCAATTTATGTTTCAAAATCTAAATCTCTTTTTCACATTTTTTGAATTGAAATTTTGAATTAATAACAGTAAGTTTTCTTTGCATATCTAAACGTTACAAATACATATATTTGAAGAATTACAAAAAACTTCATCGGTGGAAATTTCACCCATTAAGAAAAACTTGTAAGTATTACATCCTCATCCGATTGAATTTTATGGATGATTTTAGTGTAGTGCTTATTATTTTCTTATTAAATATTATTTTGCCTAAAAAATAAAATAAAAACATCTTCAATAAGGGCAAAGCCCTTGTATTTTTCATAAAATACAAGGGCTTCTCTATGGGTGTTTTTTCACCCGAAGAACTTTCTTTAAGTTATTTTGAGGAACGTATGAAGGTTAAATTTGCTTAGTTTTTTTTATTTATAAATTATTTATGGGGATCACCTGATACCCCATTCGAGCAGCTGTGCTTTTTTTTCCCTGCGAAGAATTAAGGGTTAAGACAAATTAATTAAGATTGTTATACCGTTCAAGACTTCTTATTTTAGCAATATATAGCCCAGGCGTCGCAGTAGCAAAAAATTAAAAACATTTTTCTGGTTTTTTTTAACTTAGCTTCAATCCTAAGTGGTGACCAGTTCAACATTTTTTTTTCGAACCACCTAAGTGCCCATCCAAACTGTATTCAAGAGCTTTGTTCTGCGTAATATTTTTATTTGCTTTTTTAAATAAAACAATCTAAAATCGTTTATATTTAATTTTCTGTTTTTCTACTAATTGTCCTCGTCTACATTATAAAACATTTGCTGCGAAATTTGGAGTTTCATCGCGAAAGGGGAAAGACGAATGGAACACTGTACTTTTTTGTTTCGTGTACCAGCAATTTTTCGCTAGTTATTGAATGGAAAAATAAGAATGAAAGAAGTCATACAAAATACTTAAAAGGTTTAGTTGTGTGAATACAAATGCAGAGTTTCAGAAGAAAATTGAAGAAAGTTTTTACAGAAAACGAGTACTATTTGATAGAATTTTTTGTTTTGTTTTAATTTACCTAGTTTTTCTTATTGCTGGAAACGTATGCATGTAATTTTTCATGACTTTTTTTAAATTCTTCAGAAAAACTGAAGTTAAAAAAGAGAAAGCGTTCAAGAAACCTTTTTTTAACACTTACGAAAATTGTAATTTATTTGAAAATTTACAAAAAATCTAGAGGTTTTCGTTTTTAAAAACGTTACAAACTCTAATTCGATACTAATGATACCCATTGAGAGTTAAAGATCTTTTTAAATTTAAAGGCGGGGATTATTTTTAGACATCTGGACGCAAAATCATTATACCGCCACCACAACAGTAGAGAGGGCATTAGGCGTTTATGCTGATGTGTGTATCACATAAAAATATCGGTTCTAGATTTCTAATATAACGATCAACTCAGAATGACTTTCTTGTCTATCTGTCTATCTGTCCACCTGGCTGGTTGTCTGTCTGCAGTTTTGAAGATAATTTTAGGAAATTTTGTATATACGTTTCTATTGTCATAAGGACGAACCCTGTTGGAAATGGTGAGAATCGGTCCATAGCTTCCATTGATGCCAATCCTAAAATCACGATCCCTAAAATCCCGGGATTTTCGGAATTCAGCAAGTCCCGAAATTGCTTACTAAATTTATTTGTGTTATCTGTTTTGTAAAAACCAATTCATCCTGACTTTGCTCCATGAGAAGAGAGAGAGAGCACAATGTTGATCTTTTATATATATTTGATTAACCCTGGTTATACTGTCATTGAAAATATTAAACTTTGTTATTCTTATTAAGCCCGTCCAACTATTGTAAAGTAATTTTAATGTGAAAAGTGCTGAAAAATTTAAAGAAGAAAACTAATTAAAGAAAAAAATGTCTTTCCGTCTTCCGTGTGGTTTTTAAATAAAAATCGAGCAAATTTTGCTTAAAATCTGAATTTAAATTGTCTGATTTTTTTGACGAGTTTTTAAACAGAAAAAGACGATTTTTTTATTTTTTCTCAGGAAATTGACGATTTTTTCACAATTTTAACTGTCAGCCCTGAGTTCAATATTTTTTGTACTTGGTTTAAGAATTTTATACTTACTTTAAAAAATTCGGGGATTGATTTTCGAAAGTTAACCCATTTAGGATTGTTTTAAGTACGTTTTAGTGTTATTCGTACTTAAATTTTTGAGTACGACTCGTTCTTAAAGTTAGTATAAAAAGCCTAATTTATCCCGAGTGTTTTTCTTTCTGTCTAGTAACTAACACTAAAGACATTTATTGCGAATATATGTGTGACTGGTCAAACGGTGGTTGTTAGGTGACAATTAACCCCCTCCAATAACAACCCCATGTAAAAGTGATAGGTCCCATTCATATAAAGTGTTATAACTAGGACCGGTCTCTGCAACCAAAGAACATATAAGAGGACTACTTTAGTATCAGTTCGCTTCCCTCTAGGGTCTTTTCAACAAAATTTATTATTATTATCCTGAAAAAACTAATTAAAAACTCCATTTACACTTGTTCGTATTTCAATGCATTCTTAGGGCTGGTTTTTGACTTGGTATTTAAATATTATTCAATTTTAAGTTCTATCTAAACACGATATTGAGTTTTTTAAATGATTTTTAGATCTGGCATTTTAAAACTTTAATAGCCAACGTAGTTTATTTAAAGTTAATTAAAGTTTTCATCGTGTATTGACTTGATAAGGTGGCCGCAACATACAACATACAAACTATACAAGAGCAATAGGCAAAGCAAAAAACAATCAACTGTTTCTTTGAGCCCATCTAATAAACAAACAAGATTAACAAACTTCTTTTTATTTAACAGCTGTTTTATGATATTGAGTAGTGCTTCCATACTTTTCTCTTAATTAAATAAGACTAATCAAGTAGAACTTAACCTTAGTTTAAACTGGTTTAAAATACAACATTAATTTAAATAACAATTAGTTAAGAACGTATTAAAATACGAAGTAAAGAACTGGCCATTATAATCTCTGTGTAAATAAGCAACATTCATAACTAATTTTTACCTTTAACTTTGCAAATGGAGTATGTAGATTGAGTGGTTCTTAAAATAATATACAAGGAAAAACAATTTTCTAATTGAAATTTGTAATCAATCAAAATGTAACTTTTGTTGCCCAGCTTCTACAAAAACAAAGACTGTCAGAAGTTATTCATATATGTGTGTATATGCTAGATAAGGATGTGAATACTTTTTCGTTTCATATGAATACATATGTAATATATATGTGTTTATGTATATATATAAAAATTAGTGCATGTTTGTATGTTTATTGGCTTGTTTTTAGCTTATTGCCGCCTAAGCCGTCGAAACGATTTTTTATTAAACTTTAACAGATATGGTCTGGAAAGAGGTATATGCTATATGATTTAAATTTTAAGTAGGCATGGCACCTCCCATACAAAGACAATATAGATTTCTGTATATCTATAGAACGGCAAGAGCAAAATATACCAAATGAGGTACAGGGATCTTGGATTTCACTACACAGCATTTGACAAAACGTGGGTGCGATTGGAGAAGTTGGCGTAGCACAAAATAGATTTATTTATATCTTAGGAACGGTAGAAGAAAACTTGTCCAAATAGCTGGGCTATCTGTACACAACCTCCTTAAAAATTGGACGGGATTTGAGAAGTAGGCGTGGTACCTCCCATACAAAGACGTAATAGGTTTCTGTATATCTAGAAAACGTCAAGAGTCAAAGATTCCATATTTGGTACAAGCATATTAATTATCAAAACATAGCATCCAACAAAATGTGGGCGGGAGTGGAGAAGTGGGAGTGGCACCTGTCATACGAATATAAAATAGATTTTTCTTTATCTGGAGATTCGTATCAGTAAAAGTTTCCAAATTTGGTGCAAATAGCTTCGATGTCAATGCATGATATTGGCAGTATTGGAGAAGTGGGCGTGGCACAAAATAGATTTCTTTATAACTGGAGAACGGCAGGAGAAGCATTGTCAAAATTTGGTGCACATAGCTGGGTTATCAATACATAAATTTCAGCAAAAAGTAGGTGTTATTGGACAAGTGGGCGTGGGCCCTCTCATACAAAGACATCAGAAGTTTTCGCACATCTGGAGAGCGGCAAAAGCTACAGTTTACAAATTTGATACATATATTTTGGTTATAAATGCTTAACATCTGCCAAAAAGTGGGTAGAATTGTATATGTGGGCGTGGTACCTTCCAAACAAAGACAATTACCATGACTTGACCAAGACTTTCGTTAATGACATTGCCATTTACTGTGGAAATCTTTCGAGATCGGCAATCAAAAACCAATTGAAAATTGTTTACATGTCGCTCAGTTTTGTCCCAAAAAGCTATACATTTCGAAAGTTCGATAAAGAATTAGAAACGAAGATTTAGGAATAACAATTGAGGTTAGTAAAATACTTTGCAAATGGTTCGATAGTGGTATCGAAAGAGGGTTGCCAAATCATCTTATTTAATATTATAAAATGTTTAAGAAATATAACTTTGACGATATCGAGAAACCTTATCTGGAATATTGTTACCAGTGAAATATCGATATCGCGAAGTATTCGTCAATACTATCGTTTATATTAGGGTATTAATTCGAATAACTGTTAATCGGTTAACCGATTAATTACTACCCGATTAACTAATCGGTTAATTTAAAATTGGCTATTTTCGATTAACTATTAAACCGGTTAATTTCAGTCGATTAACCGATTAACCGATTAGCCGACGTAACATAATTTTTAATTTTTTGTGTAATATAACATATTTTTTTGAGTTTTTAATTATTTGTTTCTTTTCATATACAAAAGGTATGTGTTTTTATTTTATTTATTTTATTTATTTATTTAATTGAACTGCTCCATACACAAGACTTACGAGTCTTATTTTGCAGTATGGAACTGAGAATGTGTATAATTATAAATCATTAATTAATTAACAACTTAATAACTAATTACAGTTAAATATATATAAAGCAAAATCAATTAAAATCAAACAATATTTCAATAATTTAATCATATGTACTTAAATCTCAAATAATTATGTTTCAAATTGTTATGTTGAAAACAGTTTAAAAATATTTTCTTTAAATTTTCGTGCGTTACTTAAAAGTTGAAAACTATGGGGTATAGAATTCCAGAGAGAAATTGAGAATATGTAGAAATGCCACTCCGAAATTAAACTTTTGTATCTAAACGATCTAATTCTTTTTCCCCTGCTTATATCTGAAATACAAAGTTTGCCGTACAGATGATCAGGTTTGTGGGTATATATTATCTTATGTAAAAAAATTAAAACTCTCATGTTCAGTATATTATCTAAAGAAAGGCCATATAACCGAGATGAAAACAAAGATATACTAGAACGCCTATTAAGTCCATACACGTAACGGACTATGTTATTAAATGCAACTTTTAATTTTGCTTTACTAGTTGTATCACATTTAGCAAATAGCTCACAACCATATAATAAAATGGGCATCAGATAAGTTTTGGCAAGCAGTATTCTTATTTTTAGAGGTGTACAATGCTGGGTCCGCCAAAGAGTTCTAATCATAGAAAAGGTGCGACCACAAGCATAATTAATGTGGTTCGACCACGTAAGAGTGTCATTAAAAAATATTCCGAGATTCTTAGCAGATTTGACTATTTCAATTTGTTGGTTATTTATAAATATATTTGGAATAATATTCTGTTTGTTAAGTCGCCTTTGAATAACTATGCATTTAGATTTTTTAGGATTTATTTCCAAACCATTTGCCGTTGCCCACGTATAAATACGTTGAAGTTGCTGATTAATAGTGATAATAGTGTTTAGAAAACATTTTTCCATACAACCAAAGAAGTTGTTCAGTGATCTTCATTTTCAATAAGTGTTTGCTGTTAACAGCCTTTTGTTTCACGTACTTTTTATATGTATGCGTTTAGTTATTTGTTACTTCTCATATCTTCGCATATCAATCTTTTAACAGCATTAAACGAAATAATGCGAAGTATGAAAATTTTAATAAAATTAAAACAGGACTCTAATGGAATAATGGAGGAAATTATAGGTTTTGAGAAATCCAGGAAAAGGACTGAGAAATTGGATATTCTGTATTATGTCAATGCCTTCGATTTCTCCAACATCTACGTAAGTGAAAGAATTTTTTAGTCAAGTGTTATCAAAACTAAAGAAATCGCTTAAATCATAAACATTTAAACCAAATTTTTTTTCTAAAAGATTATTTTAAAAGATGTCCTTAAACTATTGAAATGACTTATAAAATGAGCTCACAGTTTTTTTTTTAATTACAGTTGAATTTCCCTATAATGAGTATGCATGGGACCATAAAATTCACTTCATTGTATGGAAACTTCATTTGAAGAAATTATATTTTTTCCATTTTTATTTAAAATAATCAGGTGTTTAAGTTTGAATTAGACTCTTTAACGTGCGTCGGTTATCAATTTTAACATTGCCTCTCAAAATCCTTAAAAAGGTAGCATTGGATCCTTATGTGTTAAGTGCTTAACAGCTTGTCCTCTACATTTGTAGAATAACTGATTTTTTTTTTTGATAAAGTGCTGGAAGGAACTGCTTGGCTCTATTTTGTTTTTGTTTTTCATTCTTCAACTTTATTAAATACTACCAACTTTTTTCAAGAGATATGCTACTTTGGTGCGAAACTTTAGTTCACTAAGCACAGCGGATTGCGGTCAAAATTGTTTGAACTAATTCATTATATTGGGACAAAAATGCATTAAAGTCAAGTTTATATTTGAAAAAATTTTTCACTGTAAAGAAAAATGTATTGTATGAAAATTCATTATAAAGGGATCAAATTACACTAAAATTTAAATGAAAAAGCTGTGTTTTTAAAATCATTTCATAAAAGGGCGAGCTTTATTGTATAGAAAAGTTCGACTGTAATGCATTAGTATATTAATTAAAAAATATATATTTTATATTTAAAAATTATTTTTTTGTTTGCTCGTTTTAATCAAGAATTGCTGTTATTGTTTTTTTTTTTTTACTTATAAACTCCAAATAAATTATGAATTATTTATTGAAATTGCTTAATTTATAAAAAAAAAATTGTTAGCCGGTTAACCGATCAATAACAAAATTACCCGATTATTAACCGATTTAACCAAAACCTCAGTTAATTAATCGAGCGATTGACCGATCAAAGTAAAAGCCCGATTTTAATTACCTGGTAAGCTAGCATGTAATATTGGAGACATATGAACACTACTTATTTTTCGGCTGAATAACTACTATTTTTGTTCGAGTTGTCCACAGAACTCAGTACTTACAACACACTTACTAGATGCCAAAAAATATATAGTTATTATGTAACTACCAGTAAGTTGATTTGTAAGTACTTACAAGAAGCCAAAACATGACTAGTTTTTAATTAATTGGTGCTAGTTAATAGACCTTATAAGAAGTTATTGAGTTCATTACCAGTAAGTTAATAATCAGTACTGAACAGCACAACTAATAAGTAGTTATTGAGCTAATTATTAGTAAGCACATATTTAGTAGTGACAATAATAGAAGTAAAAAGTAGTTACTGATGTCATTACTAGTAAGTACCTATTGAGGTTTTCAGAATAATGGCAATTGTAATGATAAGTACTTACCAGGTAACGTATGAAATAACTACTACCTATTACCAAAATTCAAAAAGTTTTTCATGGGTAGTAATATTATTTCGATATCGAATGATTATTATAATGTTTCAATTTCATTTTGGTTCAAGCCAAACATTTTTTTTCGTTTAAATATTAAATAAATTTATTTAAAATCAATGTTTTATTATTATGACTTGTTGAAATTAATAAATTAAATAGATTAATAAATTAAATTAAACATTTTTTTGCTTCCACGGAAAATTTTTTAATTTCGTTAATTAAGTACGAAAAAATTAAAATTATTTGTTAGCTAAGAGGTCGTCACCTTTCCACCAAGTAAATGCATTTTTAACTGGGACATAGATATTTCGGCAGCCTGTCAAGAGCATATTTGATATGCTTTTGAGATATTTTGTCGAAGACATCTTCACAAAAGGCCAAATTTATTTTTGAAAGAATCTAGGTACATGAATAGAAAGAAAGAGTTAAAATATACAAGTACATATACATAACAATTTCCTTTTAAAACTTTCTTACTTTGAATAGCTAGTGTTAATCTGCATCCGCTTATTCATTTTTTCATTCACTTGTTCCCCTTCATAAAAAATTTTCCGCTAGGGTGTCAGCTAATATTCGTTTTTAACATGCTCTTATCAACTTCTTGAACGCTTTTTCACCGCACTGGCACAGTTCTTTTGTCTGGATGGAAATTGAAAAAATGTTTTTACATATATATCGCATATTTACTGAACCAACGTCATAACTCAAAAAATAGCATTGCGGAAAATTAGTTTAAGGTTAACGTGAAACAGAATTATTAAACAACAATTTCAACATTTTCATTACCCCCTATGCAATCAGGAGCGGGAGATTTCTTTTTAGAATATAACACTGAGCTATTAAATGTCTACATTCACAAATATATTTTTTTTATTATCAATTTAAATCACCTTTTTAATTAAATTAAATTCCGAATTTTCACTTAATTTTTTTTTATCAAACTTCTTTTTTTTCCGTAAACACGCTTTTGTGTATTAGTTTTATATAGTCTAATTTGCTATTTTCACAACCCAAGTGATTCAACCTGTAGTAAAATTTATATGAAAAGCACTCAGTTTTTTGATTGTTGTAGTAAAATTTATATAAAAAACAATCAAAAAACTGAGTGCTTTTCATATAAATTTTACTACACGTTCAATCATTTGTGTTGTGAAAACAACACATAAATCACACAATTGAAATATTTTAATGTTTCAAAATAAAAAAAAAAAAAATCCGTTTCGCTAAAAACTCGATTAAAGTAGTTTTATCGAATTTTTGGTGGTTATTTGAAAAGTAAAAAAGAATAAAAAAATACTTTAACGGGGAACCAAAATGTTCGAGGATTTGTCTAGAATAAAAACATCTAGCGCTCATTTTTTTTTTTAGATTTAATCAAAAAAGCCAAAAACTCAAGTGTTTTAGTTAACCCTCCGATGAGTGAGAAGGTCCCTAGGGACCTTTTAGCCTTTTCAAACTGATATTACTCCTACTTCGGCCACTACAACCCCACCCAAAGTTATTCTGTATTCCAAGAGTATTTTGTTGCGCATCTTTTGCATCAAGCCGATCGGATCATTACTTTAGGAGTTATTGAGGTTTTAGTGAGAATAGTACGCGGACGTGTGAATAGGTCCGTATGGACCTTGTACTGAATTTCACTAATAAATGCATGTTTTTGGGCATCATTATAATTTTTTTATTGTTTCAACACATAATTTACTTGTTATGAACACAAAGACCTAAACTCAAAGACATTAGGGATGATGATAAAAACAAAAAATTCTAAGAAAAAATTCTAAGAACAAAAATACTAAGAACAAAAAATTCTAAGAACTGGTTTATTGCTAGTAGTATAAAATTAGAATATTGTGCCTTTCCTTGAAAGCAATAAAGTTTATGTCTTTGAATTTTTCTTAGAATTTTTTGTTTTTATCATCATCCCTAATGTCTTTGAGTTTAGGTCTTTGTGTTCAGAATAAGTAAATTATGTGTTGAAACAATAAAAAAAATTTTAATGATGATGAAGTAAGTAATCCCTAAATGTCTTTGAGTTCAGGTAGACGTACGAAAGAGTATAAAAGAAGTTGTAGTTTCGTAAACCAAATCAGTCAAAGTTTAGACAGCGAAGAGTAAAATCGTGTGTCATAGAAACAAAAATATAAATATGGCATATGCAAGTAATTTGGACGTTGCTGAAATTGTTGTACGCCGTAGTACACGTTACCAGCAAATGACTGCGGATGATAGGCGTGAAGCTGATAGTATATTTGCTGATTTTATGGACGAAGAAATTGATATTGCTGCAATTGATAATTATGAAGTTGAGGATGATGAAGATCGTAGATACCAACCTGCTGAAGAGTCAGATGCCGAAACTGAAGGATACGTCGAGCTAAATGAAGATACTGATGACTACGATGATGAAGAGGAAGAAAATGATGGACAGGAAACGAATGAAAGTTACTATATTGGTTAAGATGGCACCCAATGGAGTAAAAAAGCACCACCAACATCACGCACTCGTAATCATAACGTGGTCGACTTCACAAGAAAGAAACCAGGACCAACAGGAAATATACACGACCCCTATACAATAATGCGTTCAATCATGACAGAGGAAATAATACACTTAGTGCTACGTGAAACAAATCGTAAAGGCAGGGAGGTTACAGCTGCATGGAATTTGGCGAATCCCACGAAGAAAAAGGAGTGGAAGCCAGTGACAGTGAAAGAGTTTGACGCCTTTGTAGCTATTCTTTTGTATGCTGGACTCACAAGATCAAACCATGAACCAGCTATGGAATTATGGGGCGCGACGCGTTGCCCAATATACAAAGCTGCGTTGTCGTACGATCGCTTCATGTGTATAAAGCAATTTATTCGATTCGACAATGGAAATACTCGACAACAGCGACTCATCAACAGCAAAACTGCGGCTATTGACGATATTTGGCAAATGTTGCAACATAACTTGGCAGCAGCTTACACTCCTCATGAAGCACTAACAGTTGATGAGCAGTTGTTCCCTTACAGAGGCCGCACCCGCTTCACACAATATATTCCGTCAAAGCCAGCTAAGTATGGTTTGAAAGTGTGGTAGTTATGCGACTCACAGAGTTATTATCCTGTGAAGGGAATGATATATTCTGGAAAACTGCCAAGCCAACAACGGGAGACAAACCAAGGGCAGAACGTAGTGCTGGATCTTGTGGAAAAATATTTAGATGTTGGCCGTACTATATACGCGGATAATTTCTTTACCACTCTTGACTTGGCGCGTATTTTGTTGAGGAGGAAGACCGCATATGTTGGTACAGTGCGCTACAACAAAACATTCATTCCACAGGAGTTCAAGAAGAACCCGAAGCGCACCATCAATAGTACATTATTTGGGTTCAACGAAGGGGATATAGCGTTATGCTCATACGTGCCGAAAAAAAATAAAGTGGTGAACGTGCTCTCCACAATGCACTACACCTGCCTCGTTGACGAGCAAACCGAGAAGCGGAAGCCCTATGCCATATTAGATTACAACGCCAACAAATGCGGCATTGATACCATGGATCAAATGCTAGACACTTACAGCTGCAAAAGAGCAACACAAAGATGGCCATTGGCCATGTTTTATAATATGCTGGACGTCGCTGCATTGGCTGCTTTTACGATTTACAACGAAATGAAGCCTATAAAAAGGAGTGACAGACGGCGGTCGTTACTGCTAACAATTGGCCACACCAAATATCGAAGAACGTGCCCTGAACAACCATATAACCTCATATCCAAGGATACGCAATGCGATGGAAGCATTCGATGTCAGGGTAAGAAAAACATCTTCAAATTCAAGAATAGAACATATATTTATTTGTTTTTTATTTTTCTTTTTATTTCAGGTATTACCAAGACCGATGGAAGGCAATGCACCGTCGTTTGCGGCTAGGTCAAGTAGACCGTCATGTCGCCTTTGCCGTTTTGAGTACGGGCGGCAGCGGAAAACGCGGGCATACTGCTTCGTCTGCGGCAACGCTGTTTGCGTTAGCGTTAGCACACACAGCACACTTTTACATCGCTGCAACACTTGCGCACAGGGCGGGGGACAAGAAGTACACGCTCAACAGCAATAACTTTTAAACTTTTTTATAATAGTCTTAAGAAAATTCAAGCAAAAAAAAAATTAAAAAAATTGAAAAAATTATTTTTGTATGTAGAATTTAGTTATAAACAATAAAAACAAAAAAAAAAAAATAAAAAAAAAAAATTTTATATGAAAAAACAGGATTTACAAAAATGGTCCGTAGGGACCTTTTCACACGGCCGTGAAGTTCAGAACTGTCACTCATCGGAGGGTTAAAGAAATATAATACATTTTTGAATGTTGATTGTCGAAAAAAACTCGAGAGTTCTTCAAATAATTGAACATTCGCTATATAAAATATTATTGAATATTTGTGTGCCTAAAATTCTTCGCCTTAGTGACCTTCCGATTTTTTCGAATCTCAGGTCAGGTGGGTATTTATTTATCTGGAGAACGACTACAGTAAAAGTTTTTAAATTTGCAACAAATAGTTTGGTTTCGTATACAAAATATCTGTCAAAAAGCAAATTGGTAAAGTTGCCACGGCACTTTAAAATTAATTACAATTTAGGTTTCTTCATTTCGGGAGAATGGTAACAGTAAAAGTATTAAAGTATATTTAGTACAAATTTCTTCGTTATCAATACAAGAGGTTTGTTTGAAATTTTTTTTTTACTAATTTTATTTCAACGGGGGTAGCGAAGCGCATCGGGTTAGGCTAGTGTTCTTATTTAGTATATTTGTATAAAAGTTCCTGTGAGTTGCTAAGTTGTAGTATACGTTTGTTTGTTTTTCTTATTTGTATTGTTTATAACAAAATATTTCATCTTCAATTTATTTAGTAAATGCTTACTGCATAAAAATATATTTATCTTAAGTCAACTAAGAGTATTTTCATTTTAATCTTTTTATAGAAAAAAATCTATCATGAATTCTAAAAAGATTTGCACTTTGCAAACAAAATATGAAATTATTACATCTAAGACATAAGTCAATAAATACTTTATAGTAAACACAAAAAAAAAAAAGATTTTGTTTCATACTTTAAATAAAGTAAAAAAAATATTTCTTTTTTAATTTTTGCACTTTTTTTATATAAATAAAATATAATCCATATGGGCTCTACTTTGCGAAGCTTTTTACTTTAAGTTGATACTTTAATAAATAACCTTTTTAAATATCTTGCAATATCGAATACCATAGTTACAAAATTTATATTTTCCAGCTTTTCGTTGCGAAACCTATTTAAAAACACCCTTGTTCTGGGTGCCAAAGTGGTTGAGGTTATGTAAAAGAACAAACAGAGAAAACATATTTTTCTAAATGGTCTCCTCTAACGAAACTATTTTAAACCAAAATTTTTATTGTCCCCGGCAGCCATATTATAGTTGAATTAGTAATCCATCAAGAAGTCACATTAAATTTACAATTGAAAAGGAGTCTAATTCAAGACTGTCATATTTAGACATCTTGGTAATTAGAAGAGGTAATAGGGTAACAATAGATTGGTATCAAAAACCAACGTCTTCTCGTAGGATAATTAATTATTTCTCGAAACATCCGAGGAGAATAATCATTAATACAGCTAAACATTTTATAGAAAGAGTTCTAAAAATTAGTGATTCAAAATTTCATAGAGATAACAAAAGGAGGATTTCAAAAATATTAACTGATAATAGCTTTCCTAAACAATTAATAAGGGATTTATTAATACAATATGATAATTGTGGAGTAAATAACCGAAATAATATTCCAGAACAGAGAATCTATAAATCGGTAACATATTTACCAACATTTTTGGACAGATTGGAATAATCAAATATATATAATAGCAAAATATACAATTGGGGGATTCACAAGGTGTCATAAAGTCATATGTCTTAAAATAATAACATGAAAAATACGACTGTTGTGAGCAACCCCTCATAATTTAATGTGCTATTAATTACGACAGCACAATAAACATAGCAAGCAACGTTCTATTTATTTAAGACACTTTTTGTTTACAAACCAACAACAATATTTTTAAACCATTGTAAAATGTTAAAACATTATGACAATAAACCATGATAGCGCACCTTGTGAATACCCCAAATATAGTTCATAAATCTTTTAACACAGTTAATAAACTATTTACTAAAATGAAAGATAAGGTAAATAGGATGGAAATGTCAAATATTGTTTATGAAATACCTTGTAAGGGTAATGATAGTGGACAGTGTAATAAAGTATATGTAGGTACAAAAAAAAATAAGCTAAAAACTAGTATAACAGGACATAAGTCAGACCAAAAATATAGAAATATTTCATTACAAAAAACAGCTTTGTCAACTCATTGTGCTATCTAAACCATTGTCCAGATTTTGAGAATACATTAGTATTAAACACAGAAAATAATTATACAAGTAGATTTATGTTAGATATGTTACAAATTATAAAAGTACCAACAATGTCGAGAATTAATTTTAAGTCGGGCACTGAAAATGTAGCACAAAATTATAGACATTTAATTAAAAAAAATAAAAACGGAAGTTAAAAATTTATTTATATTGTAATAGATCAAGTTTGTATTGAAAAATATTTTTTTTTATATTCAATTACAAAAAATTTTTAATTTTGTCATTTTAATTGTTATATTGATAAATTTGTTAAAAATTTGTGAAATTTATAAAAGAAAGAAAAAACACTGAAGAAGGTACTCAACGAAGTGCCGAAATATTGGATGTAATAAACATTAAAAGTTTTTTATATAAAAAGAAAGCTCAATAATTTAATTATATTACATATTATGATAAGTATTCGTATTATATTATAAGCCGAAAGAACCATATTATGATTACAGTAGTCATATAATCGTAGGTTATCATGATATCATTGTTATGATTAAACATACTAGAGTTTGCCAAGTGGTCGAAACTCGACTTTTTTATGGAAATATGAAGAAAACATACACATAAGTATATATGAATTTAAATGTATAGAGAATTCGTTTTTTTCGCCTCAGTGGATCGATTTGGCTAGGTACCAACCTCCGAACCAAATTTTCTCTTCTACTCAAGTCCGTGAATGTTTAATTTAGTTTTTTAAGTTGAATTATATGAAAAAAGTCAGAAAGTACCAATTGAAAAAGTACAAAAATATCGCCTCTTAACTATTGTTTCTCAATCACTCAGGACTCTGCATGCTGAATTTTATGTTCAGAATTATTAAAAATTCAAAATTACCAGTTAAAGAACGAAAAGTACCAAAAAGCTCTTCCTTACAGATTCTTATTCACTCAGAGCCATGCATGTTTAATTTTATGTTTCTAGGTCCAATACTAACGGAAATGCAAAAAGGACCATTTGAAGACCAACAAAGTTCCCTCTTATAGATTCTCACCCATTCGGGACATTTCAGGTTTAGTTTTATCTTTCTAGGTCCAATATTAAAGGAAATTAAAAAAGTACCAGTTGTAGAACCTCTCCCTTACAGATTCTTATTCCCTCAGAACAATGCATGCTTAATTTTATGTTTCTAGGTCCAATATTAACTAAAATTCAAAAAGTACTAGTTGAAGAACAAAAAAGTGCCAACATATTTCATCTTATAGGTTCTCATTCACTTCTAAGTTCAATATTACAAAAAATTTTAAAATTACCACACGCAGCACGGAAAAGTAAAAGAAAGTAATTAAATTTCCCGTATTTCCTATTTCTAAAAACTATTTCGCTCCGTTAAAGTATCAAAAATTTCAGTGTTGTAGATGGAGAAGATAATTTATTGCGTTATATGTCAATATACAGAGAAAAATGTTTAAAAAAAAAAACGTAGCAATGGGTACGATTTTAATCCATAAAAGGTTCGAATTTCGAAAAGGTACCAAATTAATATTTGTATTTTTTAGATAAGATACGGATTTGGTATAGGCTTTATTCCTATACTTATTGGTTTAAAAGCTAAACGGGGAACCCAAAAGTTCCAAACTAGAGGTTACACCATTTGACTCTCTGTCCACTTATTTTTTTAATGAACAACGATAAGTATAAAATTTTTTTTTTGGGTTTCTAGTAGTTTTGGAGATATGAAGTCACCGAATTTTTACCCTTTCTACACTCTTAATAAAATATACATTGTGCACTTCTGTAGGTAAATTCCTTTGAAATGGTGTATTTTTTGTTTAAATTGGTTGACAAACAGAAACTGAAAGTGTTCTTAACCGTTTTGGCTTTGCCGATTTATTAACTATATTATGGCTTTAAATTTATTATAACATTATTGCATTCCACAGTACACATTGTTGTTACACACTGTTAACTCTTTGTCGTAGATCGCAATTATTTATATATTACACTGTACAGCAAAATTATTTTTTTTCAAAGTGACAATGTTTTACTAAGTCTACATTCACACGTTTCATCTTTTGATTTAATGAGAGGGAAGCAAGAAGAAAAGGGGTTGGTACGGAGATGCCTGTACTTGGGCAGTACGCTTTATGTTCTCATTCGTAGGTTATGCTCAACAATGGCTGCATGTAAATTTTTTTCTTTTTTTTCTCTTTGGTTCGCTTTGAATAAAAGTGTTGTTGTTTTGAAGCGTTGTGAATGTAATGGCATCTTCAAAAGGGAATTTAAAAGAAGTTGAGCATCAAAATCGTGTATCGGACTTTTAAAAGGTTACATCTGGAACTCATGTTACGGCCTATTTCAAGTTGCACCCTTGTGTAGTAAAAAACCGTAGAAAATCGTGTGATACTTAGGTTTCTTTTGTATATAGTATCTTTAAAAGATTTATTCAGAAGATCATAGGCAACACTTAGTTGGTATACATTAACCCTCTAACTCTTCTGAAAGTGCGTCTTGTTGGAATTTTTTTTTTATTGAAAAAAAGTAAAAATCACCTTTTAAACAGGGATATATGTGGTTGAAAGATTCTGCGAAAATATTTGCCATGAAATTCTACTATAGGTCTCCGAACACTCCGAAAATTCAAGTTTACCAGAAATACGCAAAAACTCAAAAGGTGGCTTAAGGGTAAACTATATTTATTTAATTTTAGTGCGGTACTATTTTGACAAACGCAGCAGGTGGAGTCATGCTTAACAGGGTCTAGCCACCGCATGGTAATACCAAAGTGCATTAAATTTCGTTCCCTAAAGCAGAAATTCAAAAGCACATCTACCGTATTTAGAAGTGCATTAGAACAAACACTAAAGTACATTTAAACCAAAGCATAAAGCCATTTTAACAATTTCGACAACAATGCTTATGCATCCACAGTTCATCGGAAAAAACTTCCAAGTCAAAATAAATTTTATAGATGTCTTTCACTTTGCTGTTGAAAAAATTTACTCAATCTTCAGGTAAAATAGGTTTGTCGCAGGTGTAACAAAACAGGTCGTATTTTTCGGAACAATTAGACATTTTCTAAATCCTTATAAATTTTCTATGATTTTTTTTCACTTTGAAAGTATAACGGTAGAGCTTAGAGCAGAATATTGTTTACTTTTGTTTTTAATTTTAAAACCAAAACAAGCACCAGGAAATTGACATCTACATATAATGTCATTCTGAGATACGTCTACAACTAAGGACGCTTCTCCCACGTTACACCCTATAAAACTAAACTTTATGGTGTGTGTGTTTCCAATATTTCAGATATTCGATGTCTATTTTTTTTGCATAAAGTGATTTATACTGGCGAGCCGACGTATCTATTTAAACGTGTTTCTTTTACTCAGTAAATAAGAAATAACAACCTGATCCCGATAAGATTCAAGAAGTTGGTATCTGAATGCCAGTTTTCCATTCGCAGTATTCGTCTTTTGGAACACACTTCAGCATCTTTTTAATTTACTAGTAATGCAAATCAGTTAAGGAAATGTGTTTTAGTTTTTATTCCCGTACTGGCAAATGTGTAATCTCTTGTATTTAAAAAGCCTTTTATTATCTTAATGTTTAATATCGTATGAACAATGCCCCTTAAAAATTGTATTTATTTATTTAATTCTTTTATTTTTATGTTTAATGTAAAAGTCTTTTATTGTGTGATGCATATGAAATTGCTACGAATTGTTTATCCTGTACTATGATTATAAGACTTTAAGTCCTGTTGTATAGGAATATCAATAAATATAATAACTAAATAATTGAAATAAATAAATAAATTTGCTTCTCTTAGTTTTGGTTTTGTTTTAACATAATTTTTCTGCGATATTTTTTCGTCATGTTGTCATAAGTTTATAATTAACCCTAAGCCACCTTTAAAGTTTTTGCTTATTTCTGGTACTGAAGTTGAATTTTCGACTTAAGTGTGTTGGGAGACCTATAACAGAAGTTCAGTGTTTAAAAAACTGCAATAACCTTTATTTTTTTAATTTTACTTCTGCTTGTGCTTTTGAAAGTAAAAACAGTTTCATTAAATGCAAAATCATAAAACGAATAACAAACAGTTGAGCGAAGCTTTTACCAGCAGTTGTTTTCAAAATTTTGATTTTGATTTTCATTTCTTATGAACAGTATCGCAAGTAAAAGTGCAACCTGTTTCTTTGCTTTTGCAAGTTCCAAACAGTCGGAGACGAAAAACTTTTTGTGATTGCAAATTATAATTAATAAACAACTGCAATCATTTGATTTTACTTCTCGTGCGCTGCTTCTGGCAACGCAGTTCTAAAGAAGAAACTCATCATTTGGCAAAAAAAAAAATAAAATAATTTTAAAGAGAAAAATCCTCAAAACTTTTTTTTATTAATTCAAATCTTTTAATAAAGACAAACCAGTAATAACAATTAATTTTATAAAAAAAAAAACAGATTTCTCATTATGAAGACTACATATCTAAATTTAAATACATGCAAGCACACATAACTGCCGCATTTTAACAAAATTAAATAGGCTTAAATTGTGTCTTAAATTAAATTTTCCATTCAAATGTTTCATCAAATACATTTTATGTTTGTTCAAATACAAGCAACATTTTATTTATGTTAAAGTTCGAGCTATTGAAGCATGATCTACCTTTTCCAACTGTGCAACATTTAACAAAAATTTGTGTTTACTCTGTTCTTCTTCGTCATTTAAGATCCCAACAATTACGTTGACCACGCAACGTCTTTCAATGCCCATTGTTTCGTCAATGGACACCCACAAATTATGTGGCTTATTTCTTTCAACAATGTCACATAGTTGTATAGTGTACAACTTGTCGAGATAAGTTTTTCTAAGGGCTGTTTCCGAAGGAATGGTTTCATTGGTATATTTGTTTAAAAAATTTCTAAAATGTTGGTTGTTTAGCTTGTATATAGGTATATCTGCAGACACCAGAGCATTACACAATTCTAAACAAAATTTACTAGTTTTATCCCCAAAAACTGAGTTTTTTGAAATTAAAGATTGCGAAACCTTTTCAGCAGCCCGCTTTGAAGGTGCTGATTTACTTGAAGATTTCTCTCAAATGTAACACTTTTATTGCAAACTTTGCAAAAAAGTACCTTTCCATTTGTTTTGAGGACATCTTTGTACTCAAAACCATAGTTATTTAAAAGATTATTTTTTGATATTTTTTCTTTTGGCATTTTTTTCCTTAAAAACAAATTGTTTAATTAATACTGTCAAAGTTAGCAGATTATCCCATACTCAAACAGCTATAACCAGCTGACCCACTGAATACACCTTGTACAGAAAGATATTTCTAAACAAAAAGCTATGAAAAGAGCAATTTTTTTTTATAAATATTACAAAATATGACGCAAAATGTGAATTTATAACAAAATATCCCAAAATATTTTACAAAATATGACGAAAAATATGCATTTATAACAAAATATCCAAAAACATGCATTTAAGGCAAAATATGCAAAAATATGCACTAACAAATTGATGCCATTTTACTGGAAATATTTTGATTCGCAAAGATATTAACTTTAGGTGGGTCTCAGAGTAAGCACAACAAACATGCATTTGCATGAAGTCCCTTGCCCTGCTTATTATATATTATAATAATTTTGATGGCATTATAACGATGATATTTTGACAAAGTTATATTGCAAAAATATGGATTTTTCCTAATAAGTTCCAAATGAGTTAAATATTAACATGATTTCTGTCCACCTTTTAAAAGATATTCTTAAGCACCTTTAAATTATATGTGCATACTTTGTTTAAATAAGACCATAATCATGGTAATATTTTTATTTTCAAACTTGCAAATTAAAAGCATCTTGAGTTCCATTAGTTTTGCCATTTAGTACTAAATACTTGACCTTTTTTGTATATGTTTTTTTCGCAAATAAATTTTTGTTTTCTAGGATGTTTTTTTTTTTTAATAAATATAACAAGAAGCTGATACAAAACTTTATTGTTTTAAAAATTTACTGGTTAATAAAAATTGTGTTTTTTCTAAAGGGTGGTAAAATTTTTAGGGCCGATGTTGATTTTGAATAAAACACAAACTATTTAGGAAATTATTGTCATTTCTTTTTATTATAATAATATTGGTACGGTTCAATTATGTATGGAACAAAATATCGGCCAAATCGGCGGCACACCTCCATCCTATGGTCCAAAGTTTCGATGACGCTGAGGCATAATTGAGGTTCTATGCCGTTAATGTGCCGAATTATCTAATCCTTTAGCTCTTGAATTGTTGCTGGCTTATCGAAGTACACCTTGTCTTTCAAATAACCCCAAAGAAAGAAGTCTAACGGTGTCAAATCACATGAAATTGGCGGCCAATTGACATCGCCACCACGTGAGAAAACACGGCCATTGAATTTGTCGCGCAAAAGAGCCATTGTTTCGTTAGCTGTGTGGCAAGTGGCACCGTCCTGTTGAAATCACATGTCGTCCACATCCATATCTTCCAATTCGGGCCATAAAAAGTTCGTTATCATCTCACAATAGCGAACACCATTCACAGTAACTGCCTGACCGGCCTCATTTTGGAAAAAATATGGCCCGATGATGCCGCCAGCCCATTAAGCGCAGTCACTCTTTGTGGGTACATTGGTTTATCAACAAGCACTCTTGGATTATCATTTATTCGCCCAAATGCGGTAATTCTGCTTATTGACGAATCCACTGAGGTGAAAATGTGCCTCATCACTGAAAATTATTTTCTTGACGATATGCATTGACAATAATAAGCCTCAATATGTTTAACGCGTTGCTCGATTTTATATCTTTCCATGGTTCAAATTAAGTTAGTCTGAAATTGAGAAATGTCAAATGCAATGCAGAAAAAAACTTGACGTTTAGGTGTGGTTCACATGCAACATCGGCCCTTAAAATACGTTACGAACATACTTAAAGTAAAAATAGGGATCGGAAATAACAGTTATTATCAAAATTTCAGTTCAAAAAGTCTGACAGAAAGAATTTGTCCATACGTAATTTGAGTATAGCAATGTGATGGTTAATAGCCCAGGAATAAAATCCTCAAAATACTTTTATTTTGTTACTTTTTTCAAAAAAGTAAAAAAAACTGTTATTTTTTTCCTTATATTTTTTTAGTCAAAAATAAAATTTAAACTTGACTTATATTTTTTAGTCAAAAATACATGTTAAAATTTGGCCGATATTTTTTCAATCAAAAAGAGAAATTTGATAATTATACTTTTTATTAAATAATATATTTTTAATAAGTATTAAAAAATAAGTAAGAGTGCTATATTCGGCTATATCGAATCTTATATACCCTTCATCATGGTGGATATTGTGTATTGATACACATGATGTTTGTGCCTTATTTGGAAACTTTTGCTCTTCACAGTTATTTTTTTACCAAAAAAAAAAAAAAAAAAAAAAAAAAAATACTGGTCAACATATAATAGTTATTTTTTACTTTTATGAAAAAAGTAATAACAGTTACGGTCCCTGGTAAAAAATCATAATTTCCAGAAATCAAAATACTAATTGGAGAAAAAAATCATAAATAAATGTGCTAATAACATCGCTGTTTCTTGAACTTTTTTTTTCGTTTTCGATATAATAGTAATAAACATGTGTATTATATATATATAACTATATATATATATTGTATATATATATATTGTATATATATATATATATACATGTATAAATGTAAATGTACAGAAGAGAAAAAAGAATATTTTTCTGCTAAAAATGTACAAAACTAAAAGCGAAATGCGCATAGAAACTAGCTTTTCCACAACAATAACAGCCAGGCCCCCGATGTCGATCGACAACCCAAGCGAGCGACAACAAGTCACTCATTATCGTTTTTTAAGCGGCCCACTAACTATCGACTTGTAACTATCGAAAATTTCGACTAAGTAAATTCCAAGGTCGAATTTCGGCCACCAGGCGAAACTAGTATTGTTAAATATTTTAACAAAATGTCTATGTCGCCAACTACAACACAAGTGACTGATTATGACATTTGTGGTCGCATAATATTTTTTAGTGGGCAGAAAATTTGTATGAAAACTATTAAGTAGTCGGTCGCTTGCATTTTCGATCGACTTGTCGTGCTGAAAACTGTTAGTGGGCCGCAAATCAGCTGTTTGCCGTTAAAAATGCAAGCGAACGATAGCGGTCAACATCGGGGGCCAGGTTGTAAATTTCGCGTGTTTTTATCAAAAATAAAAATTGGGAATATAGCACGTCATTAAAAAATAAATTAATAATAATTTTTGTATTCCCGCGAATAACTTTTGATAATAAATTTGCATGTGCCAGGCAGATAAAAAGCTGAAATGGCAAGTTGCTTTATTAAGCAATTTGTTTTTTTAATATTGTTTTTTCTTTTTACCCTTTTACAACTACTATTCGAGTTGGAAAAAACCAGCCAATTGTAGGGGAATGTAAGAAAAGATAAACTCACTGTTTATTTTTGTAGCTTTGTTGAAGCTTTGATATTGTTATTTAAAATTTCTATTCACTTTATGGACTTATTTGTATAATAATGTTAGCTTTTCTTAAGTCTTTGGAAAAAGTTTCCTGACGAGCTTGCCTAAGAAACCAGCGAAATGCGTATAGAAACTAGCTTTCCTTCAACAGTAAGTTTCAGTGTTTTTATCAAAAATAAAAATTGGGAATTTAGCACGACTTTTATCAAAAGTTATACAAAATGTTGCTTGTACTGTTTTGAATAAATTTTCTGCAGACACTATATACCAAAAACCTAAGTATCACACGACTTTTTTAACTGCACAAGGGTGAAACTTTAAATAGGTCGTAAAATGAGTTTTAGATGTAAACTTTTAAAACGCCGATACACGTGTATCTTTTTTTGTCCCGTCTTCAAGAACCACTGGACGGAAAATTGTTATTTATGTGTGTGCTGTACAGTGTTATAAATCTTTATCTATAGTATAAGATTTATATTTTGCACTAATACTTCTTCCTATACAAATTTTCTTTAAAGAATATATTTAATCAAAATAAAGTAAATTTTACTTAACTCAACTTATTTGTAATCGCTTATATTTTGCTAACATAATTATTTTTTTTTATATATATTCATAAAAATAGTTTTTGACGCAAATATACATACAACACATACGTTATTACGATATAAAGACGATATTATTTCACATGTATACTTTGCATAATTTTCTCATAAAATTTCAGATTGTAATAACGATGGGAATAAGAATGATGATGATGTATATTGATGCCAACTAACACATAAATAATGGGCTTAAGTTAGAAAATTTACTTCCGGGCAAGATTTATTAAATGCACCCCTACCAAAGTGTATGTATAAATACACACGCAACTTTTACCCAGCAATCATTTTAGTTGAAATGTTTTTATTTTATAAGCAAACATACTAGCTTAGCGTGGTGCGCATCGCTTCTCCCATTTAAATAAATAAGTAACATTTTTTAATTTTTAACAAATTAAGATACTCTAACTGATACTGTTGTCCAGATATATAGAAATTTATATTGCCTTTAAAAGGCAGTACCACGTCCACTTGTCTTATCCAGCTTCCTTTGTTACAAATGTTGTAAGTAACTGTAACTGTTATTCTGATATACAGAAATGTATACCGTTTTTGTACTTCTACTTCTCTAAACCAGTCTGCATTTTGACCGATATTTTGTGTTAAAACCCAAACTATTTGTTCAAAATTTGAAAATTTTTTACTTTATCCTTTCACAAAAAAAAATTTTCCCATATTAAAGCATTAATCAAAAATAATTTCAGTTTTAATTAAAAATTTATTCAATTGAACTAAATTATTAATTAAAACCGATTTGATAAAATTTTTAATTAAAACTGATTTCATTTTTAACTAAAGCCTTAATTGATAAAATTAGATAAAATTACCCCCCCCCCCACACCCCCACTCCTACTTCTTTAATCCAGTCCACTTTTCGACAGACGTTTCTTTTTAATAAACAAACTATTTGTTCCAAATTTTGAAACTTTTACTGTACCAGTTCTGCAGATATACTGTAATTTATATTGTCTTCGTATGGGACGCCCCACACCCACTTTTCAAATTAAGCCCTTTTTTTTTTTGGCAGATTTTGTGTACCAAATTATTTGTTTCAAATTTGAAACCGTTCTCCAGACGTAAAGTAATTCATATTGCTCTTTTATGGGAGTGCAATGACCATTTGGAACTTTACAAATGTTTAAAACCTATGCTAAGCGCGGGCTAATGAAAAATTTTGCGAAAATGTCAGGGAAATCAGTTACTTAGCTTAGGAACAAACATCCGAATAAACGCATTTTCATTTATATAAAGGGTATTTTTTATAGAGGTAAAGAACTTTAAGTTGGCAACAAATTTTTAACTGGCGGCCATTTTGTCAGCTATCAAGTGATTTATGTTTAGTTTGGTTTGCCATTTCAACATGAATAGACTGACGCCTGAACAACGCTTCCAAATTGTGCAAATTGGTCACAAAACAAAGTTGCAGCTTATCCCGATTCTCATAAGCGAATTTTACTTAACGATGAAGCTCACTTTTGTTTGAATGGATACGTCAATAAACAAAACTACCGAATTTGGACTGTTTGGTGCGCTTTATGGGCTGGTGGAATTATTGGTCCGCACTTCTTTAAGAACGATGCTGGTCAGAAAGCAACAATCAATGGTAACCGCTATAGAACCATGAATACTGACTTTTTCGTTCATCAATTTAACAACCATGATGTGCAGACGCTGTGGATTCAACAAGACGGCGCATTATGTCACACAGCTCGTGCCACAATTGATTTATTGAAGGAAACGTTTGGTAACCGCGTAGTTTCACTTTTCGGACCCATAAATTGGCCTCCACGATCGTGCGATTTAACGCAGTTAGACTTTTTTCTATGGGGACTTGTGAAGTTGCTAGTCTCAGCCGATAAGCCGGAAACGATTTACCACTGGGAGAACAACATTCGCAGAGTTATTACCGATAAACGGCCACTAATGCTAGCAAAAGGCATCGAAATTTGGGCCTCCATATTAGACTACCTCCGAACCAGCCATGGCCATATGCCAGAAGTCATATTAAATTAGAATACCTAAAAATATTCTTTTAAATAAAGTGAACTTCATGTCAATTAAAAAAAATTCCGGTTTATTTTATTCCGTTTCAAACAATAAGATTAAGAGATTGCTAAAAAGCCCCACTGTATTTTTCTCAGAATTATGTGATCTTAGTGAAACGTCCCAGCGAAAACATCTGTTGCGTAGAAACGTATTTTGTATGCTGAAATAAAATGTTTCTACAAATTGTGAGTAATTTAATCTTAACAAAACAAAAACTTCACCAATTAAATATTTTTGTATGTTGAGAAGAAGCCAAAACACTTTTAAATTGTTGTCTTGGAACGTCAGTATTCATAAAAATATTTTAATTTTGAAAAAGGGCTTGCAAAAGAAATGTTGTATGAAAATGTTAGTTAACAAACGTTTGTTAAACTTTATAATCATTTTTGAATTCCTTCTATGATTATTATGTCTTACAAATATTGGGGAATAGTTCATTATCTAGACACTTATTTTCGACAATTCTGATTGAATACTTTTTAATCACTTCTCAAAGACAATTAACACAGAAAAAATTCGTTCCAATTTTTTTTTTCAATTTAACCATTAGTCAAAAATTAAACAGTTTTGATTAAAAAGTAAATCAAGGGAATTAAATATTTACATATATCAACAACATAACTGCAGCAAATGTTGGTAATATCCAAAAATATTTAATTGCAACTCTTACTTTGTTAATAAATATCACAAATTTTTTAATTGAAATAAATTTTTATTTTTTCTCTGTGTAAACGAACTGTTTGAAACGGTCGTTTAAGTATCGTCAAAAAGATTGTTTGTTCTTCCAGTCCAAGAGATAATTCTTTTCTACGTAACCAAGCCGTCCCCACGGAAGATTACAGTTATGTTGGTTAGATGATAAGACGATCATTTAAATGGAGTAGCCATTTTTTGGAACTTCTGTGATAACAAATGCTTGCTGGATAGTTTCATGCAAATACACACAAAATTCATTTAGATTGAAAAGGGTATTTTATGGCAAATTTTAAAATAAGCCCATTGTAAGTTAAATTTTCTTCATATTAAATGAGAGAATAAACATAGACTTAGTAAAATAAATTATAACAAGTAACAGTGCTATATTCGGCTATGCCAAATCTTATTTACCCTTCAGCATATTGTGCAATAAGAACACAAAGTTATAAAAAAATATAAAAAAATGAATTAATTAATAAAATATTTCATTCCCAAAAATAATTTTTGGTTATTTAAATACTGTTCTTTAGACATTAAGAAATCTATTTGGGCCACGCCTACTTCTTCAATCACACTAATTTTGTCGGGTGTAACATTTTGACAACCAAAATGCGAGTACCTTAGTTAGATACTTTGGCTGTTGGCGTTCCCTAGATATACAGGAAAAACCACAACAAGAGATTTGTGGGTAAAATTAGAGGCAGACGTGGTTTTTTGTTCATATAACAACCATTTGTAGACCGATCTGGCTAAAATTCAATAGCAATTTTACAGGGACTATATGTGATGTAAATCTATGTCAACCCCATCATATCAAGGGTCGTTGGAAACCCCATTTCAACGGACAGACGAACATCGTGAAATCAAGTTCACTTCTCATTAGGACACTTAATATATACATGTTATACTGTCTAACATCAATATTGCAGAAATTACAAACATAATTACAAATTTAGTTTTACCCTTTCCAACTGTGGTGAAGGGTATAAATACATCCTTTTCCACTTATGGTAAAGAGTATAAATACACCATTTTCACTTTGGTGAAGGGTATAATAAAGTGACGAGAAGGAAGTTTTAAAATTTCTAAATTATATTGCATGTCAACAAACAACAATTAATAAACTCTAGCAAAAGGCAAATGGGTCAATATTGCTTGTGGGTTGTGTTTGAGAAAAGGAAAATGAAAAACTTGGAAATGATTTTAGTTTAAAGGAATAATTATGTATGCATTTGATTAAATATATTCAAGTATAAAGAACAATTAAAAAAGTTGTAATTAAGGGATGATTAAAACTAAATTAAGCCAAATTTTGCAGGTTTTATAAACGAATAAACACATTTAATCAAATTTAATCAAATTAACATTTAAAAAAAAAGTATAGTTTTTGATAACAACAAACAAACAACCCAGTATCTTCATTCCTTAAGGGATACATACAAAGTTTTCAATACAGACTAGAAATATATTAAGGAAACAGCCCCATAACTGTCAAGGGGGATAACATGTATGACGGTCATCCATTAGTTTTTTTTTGTCCTTAATTAACATTTTCCAAAAACACAATTGACATATATCACCACTGCTTACGGGGGCACCCGTACAATGGATTTCTCAAATTTAATTAAAATTCGTCTTTTGTGAATAAAATCAAAAGTTGTAAAGAGATTGTTTTCATTTATGGTTTGTTTTGTTTGCAACTTCGTTTTTAATATGCCTAAAAAAATGTAAAGTAATTTTTTCGAGTTTTTAAAAAACAAAAATGTCAACATTTTTTCTAAAAATTATTTTTTTTGCAAAAAAAAAAAAAGAAAAAATATGTTTCTTAAAATGTATTCATGTGAAACAAGTACTTTTGGAAAAAGAAAAAGAAAATAAAAAAATTGTTAAATTAAAGAAATGTTCTAAGAGCATTCGAAAAATAAATTGAAAGTAAAAGCCTTTTTAAAAAAAAAGCTTTTTTTGAATGCGCTAAAAAGAAAAAAATAAGCTTTTACTATCAACTTATAAACTCATTACATAATTTATATGATATTAAAGCTTGTCGCGAGATTTAAGTACTCGTTTTTACTTAGTTTGAAAATTTTAATAGTTAAAATCAATCACATCACTATTCTTTAAAATCGTATACAAATTCCTTATTTACCTGGACTTTCTATACCTGAATATTAAAGATAAATGACAAAATTTTTGGCATATTAACATTATTTTCATATAAAAAATT
The DNA here is from genome assembly GCA_943735925.1 of Pollenia amentaria. Classification (NCBI taxonomy): domain Eukaryota; kingdom Metazoa; phylum Arthropoda; class Insecta; order Diptera; family Polleniidae; genus Pollenia; species Pollenia amentaria. Next base: position 218,412,387 of record OX031006.1, on the reverse strand, counting down.
TAAGTAAGCTGCACTTTTACTTAACTGCCCAAAATACATATTTTCTGTAAATATTCTTTAAAATCATTGTTTACGTGCATTTTATATACCTGCATATTTGTCATATTTTTTGGCAGCTTTAAAATATTTGCATATAAAACCAAAGTTAGCTGCACACATGACATAAATATGGAGTCCACTTTTTACATAAATATACAATTTAAGCTGTTTATAAGAATAAAAATGGAAAACAAGCCAAGTTGGCATCATTATAATTCATATATTTTGATTGAATATACCTCTACACACATATAAACATATGGCTTGTGGTTACAGCAACATTGCCACGATTATATGAAAGGAATAGCAAATCTTATTGTTACCAATTTAGCTATCTCTAATGCTCTAATTAAAATTTTTTTAAATATGTAAATATGCATAGCAAATGATAATAAGATATTCAAAGCAAATTTCGATCTACCAGGGTAAAATACCATTTAGTTTTAGTATTGATGTTTGACTATTGACATCATCTGTCGTCAATGGCGGTGAGTGTTAAACGGCAAACTCCTCTGAATATATTGTATGGTTACAATTGAAACTAGTCAGGGCAACCTGTCCGTGAAAGCCTGGATTCCATTCCCAGCTCAGTCAAGAATAAAAAATTATCAATAAATTTGAATTCATTTCATGTTGTAAAATTCCTTTCTTTATGAAAATGATTTAATGAAAATTAAATTCAATGAACTAAAGCCTGATTAATATATCGAAAACTGGATTAAAAACCATTAACAGTTCAATAAAATAACCACAATACTAATTAAATGATAATAAGTTTAATAAAATATCAATTGGGTGATTCACAAGGTGTGCTATCAGTTATATCGTCATATGTCCTAAATAATATTTCACAATTGTTTAAAATAAATATTTAGTCAATTCACAAGGTATCCTAACATGTCATATTGTCAAAATGTCCTAATATTTCACAATGGTTTAAAAATATTGTTGTTGGTTTGTTAACAAAAAGTGTCTTAAATAAATAGAACGTTGCTTGCTGTGTTTCTTGTGCTGTCGTAATTAATCAGAAAAGTCCAGCGCTGAGCCGTACAACAATATTTTTAAACCATTGTGAAATATTAGGACATTTTGACAATATGACATGTTAGGATACCTTGTGAATTGACTAATTGTTGTGTTGCAAACAAAATAAGAATTTTAGTGCTGTGTTCATTGATTCGTCATAACCCTACAGTAGAAATTTAAATTATAAGCGGTTGCCCACAGCAGTCGTATATAGTTCTTGCTATTATTCTAGGACATATGACTTTAAATCTTTATGACTACCTTGTGAATCACCCAAATATGTTAATAACAACTTTTTTGTTATGCTTTTGAACATTTTACATTAGCTGCACTTTTATGCAGGAAACCACAATTATGTACCTGTACATTAAGGCAGATAATTTCGTTTAATATAGCAGCATTTTTGATTTATCTGCACCAAAAATCGTGCGAAGGGGATTGTGCAGCTAAGTCAAAATTACTGTTAATTATATAAATTATGTAATGACGTTAAAAGTTGATAGTAAAAGTTTTAAAGTAAAAGTTTATTTTTTTTTTCTGTAAGCGTATTTAAATAAAAGCTTGTTTTTTAAAAGGGTTTTTTACTTTTAGTTTATTTCTATCAGTTTCGCACTTTGCTTAAACAAATGACAATTTCATAAAAATTAGCAAAACGTTTCCTTAAGTTAAATATGGTTTGACTCATATGATTTACATGTATTCGCACATTTGCTGAAGCGAACTTAAGCACATTTTGGTTGTGCCTTAACTCCTTTCATTTGATACCTCTATTGTCCGCCATATTGAATTTATAGTGACGTCACTTTATTTTTTGAGTTATTCTTAGCAAGCCCTCTCATTTGATACATATATTGTAGGAGTGCATCAAATATAGTTAGACCGCCATCTTGGATGTGTCGCCATGTTGGACTTAGAATTACGTCACACATTTTAGCATTTATTGTCATCCAAAGTGATCGTGTTGTGCAAAATTTCAGCTCAATCGGTTGAAGATATCCGAGTCAAAATTGGGTTGCAAGATTTTACCTTAACAATCAGCTACTCAGTTATTTTAAAAACGACAGCAACATATTAAGCAGCTGATGCTGAAACGAAAAAACAATTGAAACCAAGTAAGACAATAAAATCGGTGAAGTCGAGCCATTTGATACCCTACACCACAGTATATACAGCAGCATTTTCGAGAGTGCACCCTATCTGGGACGCATGTTATATGAATCTTATTAGGTAAAGATTCAAATAACAAGTCTTTTGAGTTTAATATTCATATTACAGTTCTTTGTTTCTAACATTTACTATAGTTCATATCTATGGATATCAACATCTATCAAATTTAATCTAAATACTTACATAATCAGATGGCTTATAGTCACCAAAGACTTAATTCCGGAAGGCTGTATTGAAGATTTAAATAATATTTTAAATAATTTTGCTACAAGTTTCAATGCAAACGTAAAGAAAAATACACACACATGTAATATAAAAACATTAAACTATATCGATACTTCAATCCGAAACTCTATATACTTCGAAAAAACAAATGAAGAAGAAATCTTTAACATATTAAAATCGTTAAACGTTAGAAAAGGAGCCGGTGCAGATAGCATACGCGCAAAAGATCTTAAAATAAATGCGAGCTTTTTAACGCCAGTATTAACAAAACTTATCAATTCAAGCTTAGAATGTGGAATTGTGCCGAATATGCTTAAAATGTCAATAGTGCGACCGGTATATAAGAGTGGAAACAGGACAGATATTAACAACTATAGACCAATAGCTATCTTATGTGTAATAGATAAAATTTTAGAGGAAGTTATAGTTAAAAGACTCACTGATTTTCTTCAAAAATACAAAATTATCAACCCAAATCAATACGGGTTTCAAAAGAAAAAAATATTAACCAACTCTTAGGAAACTTCTCGTCGTATATAAATACATGCTTAAGTAATCACATGCACGTCTTAGCACTATTCATCGACTTTAGCAAGGCTTTTGACACTCTTTCTCACACCAAAATGATATAAACAATTGAGAGAATTGGAATAAGAGGAACAATTCTGAACTGGTTTAAGAATTACCTGGAATGTAGATCGTATTGTGTAAAAATCAATAACAAATTAAGTAACAAAATTTCGTATGACTGTGGAGTCCCCCAAGGGTCAAAACTTGGTCCAATTTTGTATATAATATACGCGAATGATATGCGAAATTGCCTAAGTAATAGCTCAACTTTTGCATATGCCGACGATACGGCGATAATAGTTGCTAACAAAAATTTACAGTGTGCAGTAGATAAAATGCAGCAACAATTAGACAATGCAACAAAATGGTGTCACGACAATGGTCTCATAATAAATGCAAACAAAACAAAAGTGATGCACATTAAACCTCCTCACCTTGCAAAATCACGGATTTTTTTAAAATTTCACGACATGAAATGCCTCCACAATCAATCTTCAAATATAAACAACTAAAATGACTCTTGCTCAACCGTCATTGAAACAGTTGAATTTTATAAATATTTAGGTGTATATGTAGATAGCAGCTGCAAATGGAAAAAACATATAGAGGATCTCCAAAAGAAATTACGTAAATCATCATATATGCTATATCATTTAATTAACTGTGCTACATATAATGTATTACGCCAAGCATACTTTTCATTGGTTGAAACATATATCCGACATGGAATAACAGCATGGGGAAATGTTAAATATACTGCTACTTTACAAAAAACACAGGATCAGATATTGAAAATGTTATGGAAAAAGTACCAATTTACAAGAAGAAACAATTTTACCCAACAAGACAACCAATCAAACTCTATTATTGAGCTAAATAATACCATCACTGCAACAAACATAGCTCAGCAATCAAACCCTACCAACTCCAACAACGAATCAAATAGTACTCGTATTATTGAAACACCCATAAACGTTAACAACAATTACTTTTAAAACAACAACACATCCTCAAGTAACACACGTATTAGACACAATAGCAACAACACACATGGTCATAATAATGGCATAACTGCAACAATCCTAACTCAACAAACAAACACTGATCTTACTCATATTATGGAAACATCTTTAAACGTTGACAACAATTACCTTGAAAACAACAATGCATCCTTAATTAACACGCGTATTATACACAATAATAACACACAAGGTCATTACAATATTGTACCATCGTTAAACAACAACCCTGGATTGGTAACTAACTTTGCCAAAGACATATATGTGTTAAATATCAAGAATATATATTACTCAACAATATCAAGAGAATTTTATAAAGATTCAAGATATTTACAACTTATTGATCACGTTCAAAACACCAGAAGACGTATACAAGGAAGATATAAAGTACAAAGGTTTAGAAATGAATATGGAAGAAACACCCTCTCAGTATCTTTACCAACTATATTAAATAAAATGCCTACTAATATCATTAATTTAAAAAACAAACATAAAAGAAATAAACTTATAAAAAATTTTTTAATAAGTTTGCAATGAACTAATTTTTAAAGTTAAAAATTTTTTCAAATTATTATTATTATTATTATTTATACTTATTATTATCAATGAATTTTTTGTTATGTATCAATACCAGCAGTCAAGCTAAAAAGCTTTGCGGGTCTAAGTAAGAAAACTTATACACGAATATTAAATTCAATAAATTCAATAAATAAAAAAAAAAAAAAAAAAAATTATAGACCAATTGTTTAATTTGCAATAGGCTTAGTCCCTATGACAAATAAAATATATTTACCAAATTTCATAAAATTTTCTTGAAAATTGCGACATGTACTTGGCATACCAGTTTGACATGGACTGCCTGTAGGACGGACGGATATGTTAAGTCGACTTAAAAAGTGATTCTGAAGCGATAAGTCTAAGACTAAGGCTTAGTCAAGAAAGCAAAATTTAAACTTTTTCCCCAATGTTTTAAACAGAGAATAACAACAACGACTATACTTTTTCATTTTGTGATGGGGAATTGTTTTATATGAAGTGAGACCCCAAATCTTGTAAATTAAATACGGACCCATTAATATTTTGTAGGACTTTTTTCATATACATATCATTCAAATTGCCTTTTACGTTTCAAATAGTGATATATGTAAAATTTTAACTTAAAATCGCGAATTCAGAAACCCGATTTCCAACATTATGAATTTTAAAGCCTTGCAGCGCTAACTAAGCCTCTCTGCATAGCAGGTCTTCGGCCGGACGCAAGCATATTCTACCCTACGATGTCACAAACACCGGTTTCGCTAAGTAAAGCTTCTATATTCGGGATTTGATATCTGGATTGGAGACTTATATCATTGAGAAATAAGTTTCAATTTATGGGGTCTTAGTTCATTTTGGATTTGGGGGTTATTTTATATTTTTGGGGACTTGTTTCATTTTCATTCATAATTAACTTATTCCCTAATTTTAAGGACTAATTTTATTTTTGTTTTTGGAGTTGAGTTCATTAGGAGCTTAGTTCGCAGCGCCGATATTTATACCAATTTTTTTGAGTTACACCCTTTTGCCATTCTTATGTACCCGCCAAAGAAGCGAAATCGGAAGGCCTACCCAGCACTGACAAGATGTGTAAAAGATATGAGTATGGAATGGAGCAAGCAGGCCTTATACATCTTTCTAGAAGGCCTCCGTACTCCTTCTTTTTCCCGCAGGGCCCCTCTCCACTATTCTGGCGTGGGTATAAAAACAGCTGTTTCTTGTTGAAATGTATTTACAGATATTTTGGTGTTGCCACTTAGACTTTTTTTTACTTTTGTAAAATAAAGCAACAAGCATACATTTAAAAAATAAATATAATTTATAAAATTTATCTATATAATGCAAAAATATAAGAGATAAGTTATTTAAAACATTTGAATTATGGGATGTTGTTGGAACTCATCAAGAATATCAACTCAAGAACGGGCTTAGGAGTTCTTTTATGGGTACTTAATAATTATATAAGTATAAATTTTATGTTCATCCGAGTTATTTAACTTGATTAAGAAGAAAATGTACTAATTTGTTTAACATTTTTTATTATGTTGGCAACACTAACACTTTTTGGTAGCGTCTAAAAATGGCGGTGCGCAATATGACCCCAGGAAATATGGAGCAAAAAGGGAATGAAAAATGGCCCTTAAAATTTACATGAAACAAAAACCCTTTTTTCCGGTTGCTGGGGTTTTTTTATTGTTTCGTGGGCGGTGTTTTTGCATTTTAAGTGAAATGAAAAATGACCCCAATATCAAGAAATGCATTTTTCATTTATCAATTTTTACTTTGGGACTGTTTTTTCATTTACTAACAGATATTTATATTTTTAATGCAAATTTCAAGAAATGACCCCAAAAATTCAATGTAAAAATTCGTAGTGATTTTTCATTTTAACAAATTTGTAATATTTTATCAAAATCCATGGTCAATATAGTAGTAAATTATGTTGTACTTTAGCAGAAGCATCAAGATCAACTAAAATATTAAATAATATTTCTAAAGTACAGCTGTTTTTATTATCTAGTTAAAATGTTAACTACTGTTTGAAAAAAGGCTTATTATTTTTTTTTCAAATCTTGTAAAACACTTCTCCTCACCTTAAAAATATTTTAATTTGGAATTTTACAACAACTTAAAAAATGTTATATATAAATTTTCTAGTATTAGTATCAATATCCCGAATTATTATACCTTAGAGGAAAACACTCTTGAGCCCGGCCGAAGGACGGCTATGCTGACAAGCTTTACATCATTATTATACTATAGAGAAGAAAGCCCTTTTGACCGGTCGAAGGCCCAACCATGCTTTCTGTTGTGCGATTTTTAAAACTTATTTGTGATATTAAGACTCAGGATTTAAAAATTTAGGATTGCTGAACTCGGGATTTGAATTAGAAATTTTAAGTTTTTTTTTCTTATCCGAATCCTGCAGAGCTCTACGCTTATCTACAGGAGACCAAAGTCTCTGCCAGGAATTCAAACCGCAACCCCCGCACTGATAGACTAACTCACTACCAACTAGCCAACCAGGGCACCCAAAAATTTCGAGAATATGAGCCCAAAAAAAATTCATTAAAAAATTGATTGTAAATTATAATAAATAATTACCCCAATTAAGGGTTATATTTCTTTCTATTTTTAGGGACATTTTTAATTTTTTTTGAGTGAAATTTCATTAAAAAATAAGGTCATTTCATTATGGAAAATAGTCCAAAATTTCGAGTAAATTTACATTTTGTTTTTGAGGCCATATATCCTGGGGAGATATTTCGAAATGTCGTTAAAAATATAGATTAGCCAAAGTCTGGTACAGCGGCTAGAATAGTCGTTAGCCGTGTAGCTGTTGAAAGATTGAATTCGGTAGCTTGCTGACAAAAATGTATTATATTTACAAGCAGAGATGCCAACTTAGCCCCTTTTTGGGTAGATTTAGCCCTATTTAACAACTGAAACTGTTGTTCAGGCAACGAAATACCCGAAGATTTATGTTTAAAAATTAATTCCCACGAAACATTAAATAAGTCAAAATATTAAATAGTGATGATGACCATTGCATTATGAAAAAAATACCTAAATTTCGAGTTAATTTGCATTTTCTTTTGTGATTGTGTCAAAATAATCGTCTTGTTATAGACGTGTGCATTTTGTTTTTGACAAATTAAAGTCGATAGCCTGTTCTCACGCAAATTTATAATATTTACAAGCAGAGATGCCAACTTAGTCCTGTTCTGGCTTAATTTAGCTCTTGTTAACCACCTTAAACGCGATAAAAAATTAAGCTCTACGCTTAGCGAGATAATTGTTGTTATTCAGGCAACGAAATACCTGATACGTCATGTTAAAAAATTAATTCCAACGAAACATGAAATAAGTCAAATAATCAGATAGTGATTAATGGAGTAAGGGCGAAAATTACAAAGAACTTTAAATTTTTTAACAATGACCCCAATTTTTCTTAAATCTACTGTGGTATCTGAATTCAAATAAATGTAAAATGCTCTCATGCTCAATAATATTTTTAAGTAAAATGTTTGGCTTAAAATTTTGGGTACTTTAAAAAAAAAAATTTTAGTATTTCAAAAAATGGCGTGCTTTTAAAAATTTAGCCCTTCTATACCGTTTTTCATATGAGTGCTCGCGTTAAGTGTCCCAATAGTTGGCATCCCTGTTAACAAGCGTTAAATCAGTATGTGTGTTTTTGCCGGTGCTGTTGTAGATAGCGGTAACTTTAAGTTTAAAGAAATCTGAGTGTTCCTTTTTCTTTTAAATGAATTAAATAAAATGCCTTTCCACTAAATTAAGCTTTTACCTGATTAAAATAAACACGCACTACAATAGTTGAGAGGGTATTATTCGCTTGTGCTGATGCTTGTAGCAGCTTAAAATATGGGCTCTATACCCATATTTTAGTATACCGATCGACTCAGAATCACTTTTCGTCGATCTAACGATGTCCATGTAAACCTTGTGTGAAAGTACAGATCGCAACTTTATAGATAACACTGTGCTACACTCGAAAAGCACTTCTGAAATGACCTAGTGTGCGCTAAAGGTGTTGGTGAGCATGTTACGAATCCGGGCTTAAAAGTTTCAATATACCTCCAAATTCCCGAGTTATGGACCAAAGAAATTTTTTTGAGGCTGCTACTTTTAAACATTTATAACTTTTTTATTTATTAACCGATTTTTGAAATTCAAACGGTTTTGGAAAGCAAAATAATTGTTATTTTTAAATATATATACTTCTCATACAATATTAACACAAATATGAATAGATTTTTTCAATTATATGGAAAATTTTAAATTCTTTTTAAACCTTTAATATGGTTGTAGCTTCGTTTTGGAGAATAATTTAACCAGAATATGGTTGACGATGACAAAAACATGGTTAAATAAACCATGATATGCTTAAAAATAGTTATGTTGAAGGTGACCACATTGAAACATGTTTTTTCTCTGCGTGTACGGATTTCCTTAAATCAAGTACAGAATGCTTGATTGAACTACGGATTAATCATATGGCCCGAACTAAAAATAATCCGAAAACGGGATTGAATTAAGTAAAAGTGAGATAAAAATTAATCTTAAACTGTGCTTGGTTCAAAAATTTAAGAATGTTGGGTTTGATACCAAATTCGTACTCGAATTAATCCGAAAGTAGGATTTCGATTCTAACTTAACCAGTTACCCCAGATAACCAGAGAGATAGAGAGCGAAAGAGAATATTAGTTTATTTACTTACCCCCATTTACGCATATGTTTGCTTCACATTTGTTGTATTACCCCCTTTGTTAACAGAAGAGTTCACAATTATAAGACACTAGCAGAATGACCTATCTGGTTTTCGCAATCATTCTGTTGTTGTTGTTGTTTCCACACCAAACAAGTAATTAGCTTTTACCTAGTTTTGTATTGTTGTTGTTTTCTCTATAACAAACTTTTACAAACAGAAGCATATGCCACCATATAGACTGCAATTGTTTTCGAAAGTAATCACTTTTTGGATTGTTTTAAATAATTTTTGGAGTTTTTCACATTTAACTGTTTATGTACGTCTGGTATTAAAAGCAAGTCGAAAAAGTGACATTTAGTACGAGCTTTTTTTCTGTGTAGTGAGACAAAATTTGGCAATAGGATCCATACAAATCCCCGTTCTTCAATCAATTGAAGGAAAACAAATTTTATATAGATGAAGATATCTAAATAATAATGGGCACAAAGGTCTTTTATATAAATCGTATCCTTAAAATATAATTTTGTTCTGGCTGGTCCATGATTTCTCATGGGTCCCAAATAGGGTGCACTCGCGAACATTTGTATTTAAATATTGCGTTGTAGGGTATCATATAGTCGGGCTTGGCCGACTCTTCTTTTTTACTGGTTTTTAGCTCGTTTTGTATTTAGCAAATGTTAACATCGCTAGAAAGCGAGAATTTTATATTTGTAAAGTGTTGAAATGTCACTCGATATCAAATCAATTGTTGAAATCAACATAAAAAGTTTTTTAATTAAAAATAAATAGAACAAACAAATTTATGCAGAACAAAAAAAAAAAAAAAAAAAAAATTGAAACAAATTAAAAAGTTTTTCCTCTGTGTTATATTACAGAATGCGAGCTATAAGAAAATATATGTACATAAATTAAATTCCATGTTAAAAACAAAAATAAAAAAAAAAACAACTAAAACAATGTTTGAAATAAATTCTAGCCAAGATATTTTTGTTGTTTGGATGGTACTGGTTTAAAAGGTATCGTCATTACATGAACTGCGAATATAAAACTTTTATTTCATTTTTGGTTTTTGCTTTCTTCTCGATATCAAGTGGCAAGAAACACGGAAAAGGAAATGTGAATTATTATATAGATTACAGCACTAGAACAAACACCATAGCATAATGAAACAAATGCGTTAAATAAACAATAATTACAATAAACACGTTGAAATAGAGCAAACTGTAGGATGGATGTGTGAAGCCAATACACCTTGTACACCTCATCTCTCATTACCAGAAGCAGGAAATCAATAGCTGCTATCATCCAGCTAGGTATGTACGTTATATGGAAACAGGAGTTTTGTGTCACTTTCAAACGACAAAACACTTGACAAAAACAATATTGTTCCTAAAGCTGTTGTTGTTCTTTTTGTCACTGCTCCTGCCCCCTTGAACTTTTTATTTAAGCTCCATTAACAACATGAAGTTAAAGTACTTCTTAATTTTTTTTTGTGTTGTTGGTCTTATTTCATCTATTTTTTTGTCGATTGCTTTTGAGCGGAAATTTTATACCCTTCAGAGGGGTGGTAAATGTCATTACAGCCATTAAATTAAAGCTGCATAAATATTCGTCTTTTGGATGGTCGGATAGATGGTCGGTTGGTTGGTGGTTTTGTTTGTGGCATAAAATGTCCACATTTTAGTTCGTGTGTTTGACGGTAAATAATGTTCTCATAAAATAATGATGTTCATTTCCTTCCTTAAAAAAATTTTTTTTTTTTGTAAATGTATTGGCAACTATGTTTATCTCAAACCTCACTTTGGAGTTTTTTTTAAAGAAGCAAAACGTCAACTTTATGCTTGTTTGAGGACGAATATTTGTATATCAGAAATATCAAAAAGAGTTTGGTATTTAGATATAATTCAGTGCAACTAACTCTCATCTAAACAAATAACTCTTATCAAAATAAAAATGTGTTGTATAAGGAGGTCCCCAATAGGGGCCAGTCAGTCAGTGGTGTAGAGCAATATATTGTTGGACTTTTACACGTTCTTCCTTATTTTATGCTGTGATTAATGAATTTTTTAAACAACTAAACATTTTTTTGCTGAGTTTTTTGTTTCTTGGTCCAAATCTGCCATCGTGTGTTTATTAGGGAAAACGATTATTCGAAAATTTTTTTAAAACCCGGTTGTCGGTTATTCCGAATAGTTTCTATATAAAAGAAGCCGGTTTTCGGTTAAGCGTTTAAAAAATAGCCGGTTAACCGGTCTTATTCAAATAATTGAATGAAATTGAATGAAACAACAAATGCGTTAAAGAACTAGGGGGCATTTACACGGTGTCTTTCCAGACATGTCTGTTTTATTCATCCTCTTTTGTACATGCTTCTAAAAATATATTGTCTTTTCACGATGTCTTTCCAAACATGTATGCTTTTAATGTCTAATTGTCTAATATCCATATACATATGTAGATACAAATTCAAAAACATGGAACTTCATAAGAACAAACATGAAAACTCGTTTCGTGTCTGTTTGACTACCCCTCTTTCTTCTCTATCCCGAATGCCTACAAACAAAACTAACGTGTTTATTAGACATGTCTGAAAAGACACCGTGTAAACTCTCTCCTAGAAATACAATATAGAAACAAACCAAACAATGTAAACAAAATAAATAATATTGCCCACGTTTTGTTTTCGCAAAAACTCGTTAAAAAAATCTAAAAATCTCAAAAAAAGTTAAAAAACGATACATTCCAACACTAACTTATAAAACTGACAACAGAACTAGCATTTGTTCTGGAAATGTTAATTTTAAGTTTAACATTTTTAAGTTTTCTTTGACAGTGTTTGTTTGACATTTCAAGTTTTTTTGTGATATTGTCAGTTTTCCTATGCAAATATACTTGCACTTTTCTTTAAAATATAATAAATAAAAAAAAAAAAAAAAAAAAAATAGCAAGTGTCATAACACCCCAGCAAAAACTTGCTAATGACTTGCAATTACTGAACAACTTACTTTGCAATGACTGTTTCATACCATCTGCATACATAGAAGTAGTTTAGTAATGCCTGACATATAATCTGATATATAAACACTTGTTTGTGAGTTGATAAACGAAATTTATAATAAATTCATAATTAAATGCATTTAAGGTTTTATTTATTTAAATTAATTTTAAATACAATTTGTTCTTACACTTTGTTTGTTTTCTATTTTTTATTTCTTATAATTGGAGAACAATTTGTAATAGATTTGAATGTGAAAAATTAAATTTAATTGAGTTTGATATGTATTTTATAATAAACAAGTTAGAGTGCTATATTCGGCTGTGCCGAATCTTTGATACCCTCCACCGACAGGAGTGGGCTCTATATGATAAATACATATATATTATTAATTAAGCTTCACAAAAACGAACGTCAGCATAAAAATTGGTTGCGGTTTAGACCTGAATTAAATTATTGACCGACAATAAGAAAATGTTATTCGTTTCTTGTAAGAACTTTGAACTGGCTTGAGTAAAATATCATTATTCGTAACAGTTTTAGCCGGACTAAAACGATTTTTAGGAGCGTTATTTGTATTCGACGTGTGGTAAATTCTGAATACTGATTTCTGGTATTACAAAAAATAAATTGGAATAAATTTCAATACAGCAGTGTAATTAGATTTAGCGTTAACAGTAAATTTCACAAACTTGCATGATAGTTTTTATTGCCATATGAATTTAAGTAAAAAATGTCACCACAATATCTATAAATCCCAAAGTGGGCTTTATTTGGTTTTAGGCGCAATAAACTATTTTCCGAGAGTAGGGTTTATATGGGGCCTATGGTGAATTATGCACAAATCTTCACGAAATTCGGCAGTGTGATTTCTCGTCCTATAAAACTGTGACGCACCGAACTTCAATTTGATAGCATTATTTATTACGGTTTTAGGCGTACTAAACGGTTTTCCGGGAGTAGGGTTTATATGGGGCCTAGTGTAAATTGTGGAACGATTTTCAAAAAACCTTACAGTGTGATTTCTGGTCCTATAAAACTGTGACGTACCAAATTTAAGTATGCTAACGTTATTTATTGCGGTTTTAGGCGTACTAAACTTTTTTCCGCGAGAAGGGTTTATATGGGGCCTAGTGTAAATTATGGACCGATCTCCAAAAAATTTTACAGTTTGATTTGTGGTCGTATAAAACTGTGATGTACCAAATTTTAGTATGCTAGCATTATTTATTGCGGTTTTAGGCGTACTAAACTGTTTTCTGGGAGTAGGGTTTATATGGGGCCTATTGTAAATTGTGGACCGATCTTCAAAAAATTTTACAGTGTGATTTCTGGTCCTATAAAACTGTGACGTACCAAATTTTAATATGATAGCGTTATTTTTTACGGTTTTAGGCGTACTAAACTGTTTCCGGGAGTAGGGTTTATATGGGACCTAGTGTAAATTATGGACCGATCTTCAAAAAATTTTACAGTGTGATTTGACGTATTATAAAACTGTGACGTACCAAATTTAAGTATGCTAGCGTTATTTATTGCGGTTTTAGGCGTACTAAACTGTTTTCCGCGAGAAGGGTTTATATGGGGCCTATGGTAAATTATGGACCGATCTTCACGAAATTTAACAGTATGATTAACAGTCGTATAAAGCGAATTCGTGCAAAATTTTATGTCATTCCGTGCATTATTCCACCATTTATGTTAGTTTTTGTATCAAAATTATCAATTTTTTTTGGGTAGTGGTTCCACATTTTGATTCATAGTTCTGATCCTACTAAACCGATGTTGCTGGATTTCAATTCCAAACTGCTTAGGATAACTACAAGCAATTTGAGACCAAGTTTGTTCTTTTCTTTTGCGTTTTTCGAAAGTGAGCGTGTTTTCAACAGACGGACAGACGGACAGACAGACGGACATCGACTAAGAATTACTGAACGACCCAGAATATATATACTTTATGGGGTCTTAGATGTATAATAAAAAAGTTTCACACGGAATGACAAACTTAGTATACCCTCATTCACCACAGTGGTGGTGGAGGGTATAAAAATTTGAATTAAACCTTCACTTCCCAATCAACCAAACAATATTATAACGATATCGTCTAGGTTATAAAAATTAAAATATATGATATCGATCTTGTATCCCGATAGTATTTAAATTGTACCTTTCCTAAAATCGTTTTTCCATGAAAATATCATATCGTTTTTGCAATCATATCGTTCTCTGGATCATTGGGTATGAATATGTCCTTAATAGGGAGTCAAATTTTGCAAATATGTCAAATTAAATTTTGTTGATACTAGTGTGAAGTACCTTTTTTTAAGCGAACGTGGAATTGCCTTATTTAACTCCCTATTTGTAAGCGTGGGTGGTAAGTACTTGCCTCCAATGACATCAACGTCTTAAAATAATGAATTAAAATGTCTAAAGTAATTTGTTTTTAATAAATTATAGGAACTTAATAAATTTATTAGTTGAGATATGCGTCCAATTTTTTTTTAAACGTTTTAATTTTTTGGTGAATAAGCCTCTGAAATACGTTTGCATTTTCCTTTATCTAATGGGGTTTTTGGCATTCCCAAGAGTTGCTCGTTACCTTCATATGTGACTATAATAGGAAGTCTATCAACTTTTCTCCGGCCGTCTTGCAGGTCCAATCAATATTTTTCCATCTTATTGCAATTTTCATAAAAAACTGTATGAAAATGGGTAGTTTTTATGGGAGCGCCCTTAAAAGATGGAGATAGCGGGGAGGTATGTTAGAAACCAATGTTGGAGATAACAATGTGGTGGGGTTATTGATTTGTTTAGAATATTCTAAATCGGGAGTATTAAGGTCATGTATTTATGCAAATAAAAGATTATTTCATAAATTTTTTCCGACGTTTCGTTGGAGATTCCCAACATCATCAGGGATATTTTATTAGATCTGGCAACATCGAAATAAATACACAATTGAAAATTAATAGTTTAATAGCAACAACGATAACTTAGTTCTACAGGAATAATATTACTCACATATAATCTTTCGTCAATAGTTTTGCATTTTGAATATTGAACACACATTCTGTTTTACATAAACACAACATAAAATATAAATTTAATTAAACAAAACAAATGCAAAAATATAAATAAAAATAAAAAATATCACAGTAAAAATAAATTGTTTTAAACTAAGTATCACAGAAGCAGAAGCAGGGTTGTTCATACATTTAATTCGCATAGAGGCATCCTAGAAGCTGTGGGACCACATTTCATCCTTCTAGGGATGACTTCGCGGCAGTTATGGGATATTTTGTTGTTTTTTTACCTTTGCCTTTAACTTTGAATTCGATTAGTTGCAATTTGCATTTGTCACCTAATGCCTTCTTACCAGATCTCATAAAAATGAGATTGAAGCATTTCAAAATCTAAATTTCAATCGAAATGTCATGTCAATAGACAACAAACAAATGAAAGATTGGTAGTTTAGTTTTTTTTTCTTTTTGATAAATTTGGTATCCAGATTGCATATGGTCGAGATTGAAATATAGGGCACATTTTAAGGGATAGAATTGATACTTTTTAAGGGGGAAAAATGTGAAGAAATTGGTATTATTTCTTTTTTTTGACAAATTTGATATACATACAGATTATAACCTTCATTTGAATAGAGTTTACTTTCTAAGGTACTAAAATGAGAAAAACACTTGGTACTCTTTTACCTTTGGTACTTTGTGTCTTTTCAAAAATTTTGGTATAGAGATAGCTCCTGGCCCAGATTCAAATATAGGGCACGTTTTATGATGTAAAAAAGGAAAAAATTGGTACTCTTTCTCTCTTTGATAATTCTTGTTTGCAGATTGCATATGGTCCAGTGGCCAGAATATACATATTTATACACCCCTTGCTTTTCAAATGGACAGTTAAATGCCGGTTGCTCAAGATTTTCGAGTGCTTAAAACTTATGTGTATGTGTAAGCGAGAACTACTTATTCGTATAATGTTGTTAATAGGAAGATTTAACGTAAAATTCATACATAAGTATAGATGTAGAAAATACATAACATTTTTGTAAATTGTTTTATAGGATAAAACTGCTCGTGAACAAAATCATGGGCAAAAGCATGTAAATAATAATAATATCAGTTTTTTTTTTTTTTTTTTTATTTATTTATTAAGTTTATTTTCAATTTAATTCATAACAATAGGTGGCCTCAGCGCCCAGTGGCATTTTTGAGGCAAGTTGGCAAAGTTAATTTACAATTAATTTTAATATACATACATACATATATCAAAAGAAAAAAAAAAAAAAAAAGAAAAAAGTGATATATTTAATAAGAAATGAATAAATTTTACCCTAGAAGCTCATCTACATGTTCCAAAATGTGTTTTTTCAGTAATTTTTTAAATATTGAAATTCTATTTGCGTTTTTTATCTCTTGTGGCAAATAATTATACTCACGGCTACCCATGAACTCAACACGCTGCTTAGTTGTTTCCAATCTGCATCGGGCTATTCTTAAATTTTGACTATTTCTAGTAATAATTACATTTTGATTTGGTAAAAATTTAATGGTGTGATGTCCAATGTTATTCAAGCATTTGAATACGTATAACAAAAGTTGCATTTTGTAAATACCAAATATTGGCAATATAGTTTGACATATTTCCGTAAACAGTGAAGAAGTAGAATATAATATTGGTAAATTATAGACTACCTTTAAAGCTCTATTCTGCATGCGTTGTAACGATTTTAAGTGGTAAGTTTTTTTATATCCATACAAAATGGCCAAATAATTAAAATGACTGTGGATTAAAGCATAATATATGATAAGTTTCGAATCTTCATGAAATTTGTTTCTGAATTTGTACAAAATTCCAACGGCTTGCGCGGCTTTTATTCTAAGCGATTGTATGTGTTTGTCCCAAACAAGATTGTTTTGAATATTTATTCCTAAGTACTTAACAGACTTAACTTCCATAATTTCTCTTCCATCAACAATTATCGAAAAATTTATATTATTAGAAGTTGGCTTAAATCTTATCAGCTGAGTTTTATTAGCATTTAAGATAAGCTTATTTATTCTAGCAAACTCACATATTAAGGCTGCATCACGTTCCATGTAAGCTTTGACAACAGTTTCATGCTTATAAGGGTAAAATAAGCAAACATAATCTGCATACATAAATATTTTACCACTAAGACCAAGATTATGCAAATCATTAATAAAAATGCTGAATAGTAATGGACCAAGTACACTACCCTGTGGCACTCCATTTTGAACACATCGTGTACTACTTTTGTTAACACCTATTTGAACGAACTGTTGACGATTTGTTAGATAGCTTTTTAATAACAAAATATCTCTTTCCATAACACCATAAAACTTTAATTTTTGTAGCAAAATATCATGATCTATAAGATCAAATGCTTTACTAAAATCGTAAAAAATTCCAGCCACACCACCCTGCCCTTCATCTAAGCCCTTACAGATGAAGTTAATAACATTAATGACTGCTTCTTCCGTTCCACATCCTTTTCTAAACCCATATTGAAAATCACTGAGTAAATTGTCATACATATACAATGACATTTGGTTGTATAAAATTTTTTCAAAGATATTGTTAATTACTGACAATACGGCAACAGGTCTGTACTTATCAACTGCGGATGCATTATTTTCCTTAGAAATTGGAATTATTTTATGAGTTTTTAAAATATTTGGGTATGTTTGGGTAGTTATTGTGTTGTTAAAAACGTTTACTAAAAAAGGAGTTACTTCATTAACACATTTTAAAAGTATTTTAGTTGAAACATTGTCGTGACCACAACTTTTATTTAATTTTAACTTTAATATAATATTCTTCATCTCATCTTGCGTAGTATAATTAAAAGTAAATCTTGTACTGGTTCTGTTTAAAGTTAACAATGAATTAAAATAATCCGTTTCTGAATATATAATTTGCGATTTTAAATTAGATATTGAATCAATAAAATAGTTGTTTAACAATTCAGCTTTTCCCAAGTCATCAGAAATTTCGTCCCCATTAACGTCTTTAATACAAATGCTTCTTCTTGTAGTTCTTCCGAGAGACTCATTTATAAATTTCCAGCTCTTTTTAGGATCATGTTTAATTGTTTCTAAATTGTTTTTAAAAAAATTATTCATACACTCTCTAAGTGCTTTTTTGATTACATTGCTAATTCTTTTCAATCTTTCCTTGATATCTGTATTATCTGGTTTTTTTTTCCTTAGCCGTAAAAGTTTATTTTTATAAATAATTAATTTTTGCAAATTGCCATTAATCCACGGAGTAACTTTTTGTTTGTTATTAATTTTTAGCATTTTAAAACTTGACGAGTTTTTAACAGCATTATCCAAACAAGCAATTAAAGCAGCTGTATCAGTAGATGGGTCACCTGATTCTCGTATTTGAGGTAATTCAGCTTGAATATATCTTTTTGCTCGATCAAAATCGCAATATAAACGTTTTTCTTCTTGAAAATTTTGATTGAGTGATTTAAAGTCAATTTTAATAGAAATCATATTGTGATCCGATAATTTGCATTCTATTGATTCTACCAGAATATTTTTACATACATTGCTATAAACGTGATCTATGCATGTTCCACTTCTAGGTCGTGAGATCATATTGTTGCAATTTTTTATATCATAACTAACAAGTAAATTCTTTAGTTCCTCAGAATGTTGTGGGTCCAAAATATTAATATTGGAATCACCAACAAAAACACTTAAACTACGACCATAACAACGAAGCATATGCTCTAAGAATGTTAAAAATATATTATAGCAACATTTAGGTGATCTGTAAAAATTTATAATTTTTATAACTTTTCCATTAATTTTTATATCATCTAGTGATAGGGCAATAACATCAATAAAATTTCTACTTTCACATACTTCAATTTTATACTTTAGTTTATTAAATACATAAACAGATGCGCCTCCATATCCGTCAGCTCTGCAACTATGAATAGCATTATAACCAGGAATATTGTATAACTGAAGTAAATCATTATTTAACCAAGTTTCTTGGACTGCTATTATGCTAGGTAGCCGTGGTAATTGTACAATTAGGTTTTTAAATTTGTTAAATTTATCAATAGATGAAATGCTACGCACATTTATAGAAATAATATTAAAAAAATGAGCTAGAAAATTGGTTCAAATTATTTTTATATGAGCAAAAATTAGAAAAATATTGGTTTTCAAACATATAAATAAAAAGTAATTAAATATATTTCAAAAATTGTAAACATTTAAAGAAATAGTTTTATGGTGATAAATAAACTTCATCATCAGCATCTGCTACAACATTATGCCACCTTCGATTTCTGGGTTGATTAGTTGTTGCTTCGAACAAAATTACGTCAACGTCTTCCTTGTTTCGAAGGATTTTTGCTTTAGACAATTCACCTCTTTTGCAGAAAACTCTCCCCCCAGCAGCATAAACCGCACGATATCCAACATTTTTTAGAGCTTTAGCATAATTTAATAAACTTAGCGTTTCCCTGCTTAAAAAATCATTAATAAAAACTGAAGACTCCTCCTTATTCAATTTAGGTTTAATCGACATTAACATATCTTTCGACTTTTTTGAATTAAATTTAACCACCAAAGTTTTCTTTCCTGAAATATTATTACTACTTGTGGACTCATTTTTCCTTTTAATAAAATATGCATCTTCAATACAGTTTGGTTGCATAGCTAGACCAACACCTTTTGTAAGGTTCAAAACAGTATCACATGCTGATTGATCATTTGATACTACTACTCCACTTATTATGCAGTCATTTTTCACCCTCTGATCATTTAGAAATTTAATAGATTCTTTTAAAGTCAGAACTTCTGTTTTTAAAGTTTTGTTTTCTTTTTGAACATCTTCTAATTTTTTTTTGTTCTCAGCAACACCTTTCATTATTTCATCAAACTGTGCTGACATAAATTTAAGCGACTCTGTTAAAACAGACAGCTGATCGAGTTTTTTTAGCTCAACTCAAGGTACATATACACAAGGTAGACTCGTTGGCCCAGATGTTTGTCAGCTGTTTACCCCAATTTGAACCTTTAAGTCAAAAGTTGTTTATGTTTTTTTACATATTCAGTTGAACTAAAAAAATTGTTAAAAACATTTGATTTTTGAAAAATTGTAATTAAATTGAAAATTATTGTGATTTTTAATCAAATTTGGGAAAAATTTAATTTTCAAGTGATTGAAGTGATACTAAAATATAAAAACTATTTTTAAAATGCCAAGCAGTGCAGTGTGCAAAAAAAAATTTTATAAGGGAAGTGTAACTTTGTTCCGTGCTCCCAGGGATGAAATAAATAGAAATAAGTGGAGCAAAATTTGCGGTACCGTACCATTTGTACCGACCACTTTTTGTCTTCCAGCATTGTTAATGTTGGAAACAGAATTACACTTTTGCCAAATGCTGAACCTTTTGTGGATCAACGTCAACAGTGAGTAAATTTCTTAATAAATGCATATGATATTCCTATGTATTTATGTAATTTTCCTATACATACCTAGATTCTAAATATACAAAGAAATTTACATGCATACCAATTTGTCTTAGGATGGGATGGGTAAAGGGGTAGTGAAGTGTAACGATTATAGCCTATCCTACCCAATGGCAACCTCACCTGCACGTGGCGCATCCTGCCGATAACAAACGAGGCTCTGCCGACTACTTCTACAGTATTAAACAAATAACACAAAAAGGAGAGTATTTTAGAACACGTATTATGTATTTAAGACTTATATAATTTATTTTTCTTTACTTTCAGCTTTGTATGTCGCAGTGAAATGAAGAAACAAAAAAGGGTTTTTGATTTATTAGAATTTACATACATACATGTATCTACTAAATTTTATGCATCTGCTTACCTTTAACAAGAGTTTTAATGTGAATTTTGTGATATCAAATAAAAAATAAAAACAAATAAAGAAAAAATTTTTAAAACATTATCATTTTTTATTTTAATGGAACTGATTAACTGTTGTTGATTAAGTGTAATATGTATTCTATATAAAACTCCTGTACTATCCTGTAATAAAAATATTAATAACATTTAATGTAGAAATAAACTCTAATAATGCTGCTCCAACGCATTCAACCAAATCAAACCAATCCGTACCGGTTACTTTAGCATTGACATAACAGCGCATTGCGGCTTCATTGTTACCAATAGCTGAAAATAATAAACAATATACATACATGTTGGATAAGAAATATGAAAAACAAAAAATTAAAAACGGTTTTGAACTTAAAGCTGTTAAGAAACATTATTGAAATTCAAAATTTGTAAGAAACTTACCTATTTCAAGACCTCCCACAATTATATTCGATTTTAGATTAGATGATTTTACCAACTATTTATTTTTTGTTAAAAAATTTTATATATTTATCTTTTACATCCTCTGTCTTACTAGAAAAATGTTCGGTAGATTGACTTTGCAGTGGAGTCAATTTTGCGACATCTCTCCAAGAACTTTTCATCAATATACCTTTTACCAAGTCTTCTTTATCCAAAATTTCATCCCATAAATGTTTTTGAGTTCTCCTTCTCAAAAAATTGTGCAAGTAACATGTTAAAACAATAGTTTTCTCTTTCTCAGGAGCCAAACAAATTGGTAATTGAAACACTCCAAATTGAGAGGACAAAATACCAAACGTACATATTTTCTACAATTTGATGAACTGTTTTTAAATTATAATGAAATACTTTTTGTTCTCTTGTAAGGTGTTTTAGAGGGATTGGTTTTAAGAATTTGTCGGTTAATTGAAAAGTATTTCTTCCTACAAATAGAAATGGTTATCCGTTTCCATATATTTTCCCACCCAATGAAGTGTGACGAAAATTTTCGTACTGATTGACATTGTACTAGCAGCTTGCATACTACCAAAATTACACCCCAGCAACAAATCGTAAAGTTGTTGATAAACGCAGACCAACTGGTACAGCATCATGCATTTTAGTGTCCTTTTTTGTAATAATTGCTCCTATCATATTCAAGAGGTCTTCATAAATGGCAGCATCGGAGTCACTCAAAGTTCCTCCAATAAACTTTGATAGGTAAATTCTCTTCTTGTTGCGGTCTTTCATTCATAATCTTTTTTTACGCTTTTTTCTTTTAATTTCCTTTAAGCAGATGGCTAAAATGGGCACTAATGGATCATCATCCAACATTTTTTAACAATTAATTAATTTAAATAAAAAATGTATTACCTTCAGTGAAATGCCTAGCAGCTAAAAACAGAGCTGTTCGCCCATTATTATCCACATCTTCAATATCTTGTCCTTTATCAATTAAGGTTTGTATTATATTTTTATTCCCATACAAAGCAGCAAAGTGAAGAGGAGTATACCCTTCGGTACTTTCTCTTTCATTAATCAATGCACCATGGCTAGCTAGTAATTCTATAAATTATGGCGTATTTGCAAAGACTGAAAAGTGCATTGTTGTTAGATTATCTTTACCGTGGTTTTGAGTTTTTGCATTAACGTTAGCTCCATTTTTTATCAGCAATTTTGCTATTTCTAATTGTTTGCGTCCGATGGCAACATGCAGTGGCGTACGATTGCGTTCATAATGATCATTGACGTTTGTGCCACACTTTATTAGTAGTTCTGCAGCTTCAATATTACCTTCCTGAATTGCAACGTATAAGGAACCATATCCATCTTTTATTTCCTCTGTCATACGAAATTGCGAACATGTTAGTTCATATAAATATTATTAAGGATTATTATTAAGTTTTTATTAATACAATTTTTTTTCCAACTGCACGTGTTGTTTTTTTTTCAATTTGTGTTTTTATTTTGAAGGCACAGTGTTGCTTTTTTTTTGATGGCTTGGTTCAAATACAAAAACAATTTTGCATGTTGTTTTTGTCTTGTTGTACTTGTTGTAGCAACGAGTTTACCTTGTGTAGTTGTACCATGGCTCAACTTTAATTTCGTTAAGTTCTCTCTTAATGGTACCACTATTGTTGTTGTTATTACATATGTGACACTCATATTCTTCACTTTCATGCTTTAACAAGTATTCATACCTTGGTTTGTCTAATTGTGTACAAACTATATGGAAGTTTTTTTTACACTTGTCGCACTGAATAAACTCTTCCTCTTCTTCTATCTCCAAATTACATTGGCTGCAAATTTTTTTGTTTATTTTTATACTACGGCGACCTTTTCCAGCCATATTTCATAAGTTTCAAAGATAAAATATGCTTTTTAAAACGATTTATATCAATATACCTTTGTAACGTTTTCGATAAATAAAAAATTAATTAAATTAAAAAGTGATATCTTAAGAAATGCAAAAAATGACGTTTTTACTGTAGGGTTGCCAACTCTACTCCAGTTCTAACTAGCAGAATAGAGCTATTTTTATTATTTTGTAATAATATGCTTTACTAAAAAAATTTGTGTTGATTTTTTACTTTAAAAATAGTCTCGCTAGATTTTTTTTAAAAAAAGTTTGACGAAGAGTAACTTTAATGTACTACAATCAAGAATAACCTTTCAGGGCTAAGAAATAACTAGATTGAGCAAAACTAAAAAAAAAAACGGCTAAGACTATTTTACCGGTCTCAATCTCTCTCGTGTTTATTAACCAAAGACAGACGAATACAGATAGTTGGTTTAAAAATTATACAAGAAGTAAATATTTCGGACTAAAAATAAAAAATCTTTATTTTTTTTACAAGACTGCATACAAAACCCAGTATACGATTAATATATTTTAAAATCTCTTTGCCATAGCGAATTTAGTTCAAAGCCAAACCAATCCGATTGGTTTACACAGAAAAAAAGTGTTTTATCAATTAAAAAAAAGGTTTAAGAAGTATTTAAATTTAATTAATGTGATATTTGAATCATTTTTTTTTTTTAATTAACATTTCAATTGTTTTGAAATAAATTTTCAATTAAAATTTTAATTAAATAACAAACTTTTACTTTTTTCGTTCAAAATAAAATAACTTAAACAATTGAAAATTAAAAAAAGTATCAAAAAGTCTCCTCTTATGGTTTCTCACTCTCTCTGTACTCTGCATGTTGAATTTTATATTTATAGGTTCAGTATTAATAACATTTTCAAAAGTTATAGTTAAAGAACAAAAAAGTACCAAGAAGTCCCCTTCTATAGATTCTGACCTCAGGACATTGCATGTCTAATTTAGTTTTTTAGGTCCAATATTAGCGAAAATAAAAAAGTAACAGTTGTAGAACAAAAGTGTACCAAAGCTTCCCCTTACATATTCCTATTTACTCAGAACCATACATGTTAAATTTAATGCGTGTAGTCCCTAAATTAACGAAAATTCAAAAAGTACCAATTGAAGAACAAAAACGTACCAACAGTTTTCTTCTTATAGGTTCTCATTTACTCAGGACACTGCATGTATAATGTTATGTTTCTCTAAAACTACCACATGCAGTACCACAGAAAAAAAAGAAAAAATTTAATTTCCCATATTTCCCCATTTTTATACTTTTTATCTTCGCATTGAAGCATCAAAAATTTCATTAAATTTGTGTTTATTAAAGTATGTCAATACACGCAGAAAATTTTTTTAAAAAATACCAAAAATATGTACGATTTTCGACCCTTAAACGTTCGAGTTTTGAAAATGACCAAATTTATGTTTGTTACACATATACATATATATGTCACGAATTCGGTAGATAGGGTGACAAAGAAGTCCGAAAAGAGCCGAATTTCAAAAAAGCACCTGACAGCTGCCTACTTATTTTTCTAATAAGCAACGATAAGTATTAAAAAAAATTTTTTTTATCTCATTCAGTTTTGGAGATTTGGGGCTACCGAATTTACCCTTTTTTACCCCCTCAGATTTCAATAAAATATATATTGTGCACTTCCGTAAGTAAATACCATTAAAATGGCGTATTTTTTGTTTAAGGTAACCAAACAGAGGAGGAAAGTATTCTTAACTGTTTTGCCTTTGCCGATTTATATATAGATATAGAGGCTAGAGAAATTGGAATTAAAAATGATCACTTCCGCTTTAGAAGTGCTTTGCACCTGTAAAGAAATTTGGATAACTTTTAAACTTATGGATAACCATTCTCCAACTTTTACAGTATAATAAGGGTACCTTAGGCAAATTTTGGTAAAAAAATGTTACCAAGCTCGAACAATTTTAATTTAAATTGGCTATTTCCGGGCTTGCAGATGAAAAATTTGCTAAAAGAATCACTTAGTGTTCAAACAGAATTGAGTCTTCAACTTCCGGCAAAAATTCTAAAGCCCATAATTAAAACGTCGGCAGGAACTTCAAATTCTCTCTAATTTTATTGTTATAATTTTTTATTTGCTTTTGTTTTGCATTTTCTGTTTACAAAATGTATGAAATTGAATGAAAGTATGGTATCATTTTTAAGAGAATAAATGTCTTTATGTAAGAGAATATGAAAAAACGTTTTCAAAATAAAATAGATTTTATTTTACGACAGCTTTCTACGACAAATTTGTATGTCAAATTGTATGGAAAATGCGGACTCGACGCAGTTCTGTTTGAACACTTATTAAAATTTTTTTTCTAATTCAACGTTTCGAACTATTAAAAAAAATTAAAAAAATTAAAAAAAAGATTTTTCAAAAACGGCAACACTTTAGCACCTCATAACTTGACAAATAAACATGATTAAAAAAAAACATTTGGCACACACGTTCATATGAAGAAATTTGGATGAAAAATGTCCGCTTCACAAATAATGCCTCATATCTAAAATTCTTTTTTTTTCTTTAGTTTTCTTTTTCGTTATTCATATCAATTTATTTTTTTTTTGCACAAACAGCTGATTCCGTACGAAATGTGAAACTTAAAACTTAAAGTTTTTATTCGAAATGTAATTGAACACTAAAAAATATAAGATTAAAGATATTTCGCTTTAGCTTCCTAAAAAATCGTACAAAATAATTGAAACTTCACCCATGTGTACGTTTAAGCGTTAACATCTCAAAGGAGTTATTAACTACAATTAAGCTTAAATAAACTTAAGCATTTTTGCCTTTTTGCCACAAATTTATTGTGGAATTCTTCTGGAAAATTCTCATATAATCCCCTACAATTTTACAATTTATTTTTTTTTTTAACAACATAAATTGTTTTTTGTTCATAATATTGTTTTCCAGATGGCTGTTTGATTGTATGCTTAGTTGAATTATTTATATTTCGACTGCTTCCCACTTTTGCTTCCATTGTATTGATACTGCTCCAAACCTTTAAATAGTCGTGTTGTTCACTTGTTTATTTCTTTATGTTTTTGTCATTGACATCATTGTCATTTACTTTAAGTGTAAATTACATTGTATGTGCCTAGTGTTTGTAGGAGTGTGGGTAAGTGTATATTTTGTATATTGTAGTTTGAAGTATGTCTGAACGGAGTATAAGTGCTCATTGAATACCATCTTATCAATGTCGATGGAGTCTTTTGTACAGGCAATAAATAAGCTACGGAACAACTCTATGACTTTTATTTTTGCCATAATCGAGGAAAGTATGCCAAGTATTTGTGGGGTATGTACGTATGTATGTTTGTAGGTGTATGCAATAGAAGACATACTTATTTACTTGAATTACACATGATATTCATGCTTCCATTTAAACGCGTATTTATATGTAAAGTTGTATATTAGTAACATCCAGGCGCGGATCCAGGAGTGGGGGAAAATAAATCCCCCTTAAATGATAAAAATAGGTTTTCTTTTTTTCTTTTATTGTCCTTATTCTTTTTTAATTTTAGGCTATATTACTGAAGGAGGTCGTGCATAAAGTAAGCGAATAATATTCATTTAATTCATAGGATAATTTTTTTAAACAATTGGTGTGGTATAATAGTACTCTAATGGCTAATAAATCAGTGAGTGCTTAAACGCTGGTTTAGTTGAACTAAACTTAAATTTATATGTAGCTTAAACTCAACAGTTGTAAATCAGTGTCCCATGTATTATATGTAGTTTAAAAAGTAACATGTGGCAGCACTATGATAAATGTTATCACATTCATATGGTCTGTATAGGTAGTTTAAACGCCCAATTTTATGCGTTTAAAGATGGTTTATATGGTTACTTATTTATAGATTTCTTGGTTTAAACACATTTTAAACCAAAAACAGAGTTTAACTTGCTCTGATTGATTAGCCCTAATGGTTAAAAAATCATAGTTAATTTGATTTATCTGCGAGCTAGTTTTAAAATTATTAGTAAGACAAATTTGGAATTGTTTCGTTTTGATTTGATTCATAGTAAATATATTTTGATACGAACCCAATGGAAATGTTAAGTTTTAGAATTAATTTCGTTCATAATTATGACTTTTTCATTTCAATAATTTGTTATTTCACCTTTTTGTTTTGAATTTACTAAGTCTTATATACTACATAATACATAATTATTAAAACTAAAAAATTATTTTCAATATTTTTTATTTTTCGAATTTATTCTATGAGCTATATTTCAGTTATTGATTTTATAAAGCTTTATTGTAATAGATCCATTCCTTACATTTTTCGAAAAAAAAAAAAAAAAAAAAAAAAAAAAAAAAAAAAATGTTTAATCAGCCATGTCACAGAGTACAATTCCGTTTGGAATGATTCCGTTCGGAATTGAAGAAAACATATTTGTTTATTGAAAGAAAGTATATTTTGATAGTTTTTTGGTCTTTGAGATACAGAAAACTCCAATACCGTTCATGAAAACAAAAATGGTTTCATTCCGCAAAGGTTTTTCGTAATTTTCTGAAGCACCAAAATACGGAATGAATTCCGTTTCCGAACGGAATTGTACTCTGTGACATGGCTGAATATAATAAGGTAACTTATGAAAAGAAATAATTCCCAGATTCTATTTATTAAAATAGTGGAGTTAAATACATTCAGTTTATAAATTATCACTATCCAGTGTGACACAAAGAATGCTGACGAAGGCCGTAGCGGGCCAGAAAATGCATTACATTCTGCTGGTGTCTAATAATTGAAAATTTTTCTGTACATACAATATACTTTATTGCTATCCAAAGGATAGCTTAGGTAAAATGTAACAGGAAAATACAAGATAATAGTCTGGTAGTGTATAAAGCCATTCCTAAAAATGTAAGAATGAAACTATTACAAAAACTTTATAAAATACATAACTGAAATTTAGCTCATAGAATAAATACGAAAAATAAAAAAAATATTAAATATAATAATGTAACTTATGAAAAGAAATAATTCCCAGATTCTATTTCTAAAAAATTATTTTTCAAAATATTCTGCAAAAGGTATGTTAATACATATTTAAATAAAATAAATGTGTTAATTATTAATCTCTTTCCTTTCAAGTTATTCAAGATATTGCTCAACCCTCATAGTGGATGCAATTTAAAAGGAGTTGAATGTTTAAAAAATATGATATGATATAACATAGAACCGAGATAAAAGAATATCTCTCCCTGTCCCCTGATTCAGTATGAGGAAAATTGTGGATAATTTTGTAAATATCATATATATTATTTCTAAAGCACTTTTTTTTGTCGGTTGCAAATATCTCCCATACCACCGCATCAAATTTAATGAATGATATCTCATTTTAAAGCTTATTTCTAACACTAATGACGAAAAATAATTAGAAATTAAAAAATTAATATTTTCATTGATAAAAATTATATTTTATATAGAACTGCATGATAATACTGTTGTCATTATGACTATATGTTTTTGTGCAAGTGTGGTAATACAGGGTCGCTTAATAGTAATGCAGTTCTACATAATATAGTATGTATTAAATTCCATTCTGGCAATACCGCTATTTACTATAATGCCGTTTATTACTAAGTCAGTTATATATAATTGCGTACGTTTAAAGATATTTTTGTTTGTATTAAGGATTCGTACGGGCAAAAAGTTAACGATGATCATGTCATTTCCTCTAACATTGAATTCAAAGAAGTATTTATTTAAACATATGTATGTATGTATGTAAATATGTATGATATATATTATGATTTCTAATATTTTTATACTTTTAACAAAATGTATTGAAGTTACTAAAATTTCTATTTATTATTTTCATTTTATGTTACAAAAATGACAACTAACGGTGCGAAATATTCACACGGGTCATCTAGTACTACATATTGATGTTTAAGTTGTTAATATAATGGCAATTAAAAAAATTATACACATAGAAAAGACATGGCTTCCTTTGTAAGAGCTTTCTTCAAAAGAGTCGTTATAGATGATTTGGCAACAAAGCGTGGACTGGAAACGAAAAGCCTGCAGTTGAAAATAGCATAATCATCAAAACAATTAGAGGTAATATTCTTATGAATTGTTTTAAATAATAAGCACAATTTTTAAATTGTTGTATAATTTATTGAATTTATTAATAAATTTATCAAAATAAAAATTAATAAAAAAATCTTCTTTTTATCTGCCTAATGACATTTTGGCGATATCTTCCTATTTTTTTTATAAGTGATTATCTGGCGTTTATCATCTAGCAGAATAGTTTTCGTATTGCTTAGGAGTATTACCATCGAAAAACATTTCTTCCCGAAGGAAGTATCTTCCGCAATACGAAATCGATTATTGCCGCAATAATATTTGTCATGTTCTGTAACTTTGGTGAGAACTTCTCGCATCGAAAAGATGTGAAACAAAATATTCCATCGTTTCTCGAAAAGCGAAAAAAACGTGTATGTAACTCATATCGAAAACTATCAAAAGAGAGTTAGTCGTTACGTTATAAATGTCATAATATTCCAATTTAAGCCCATGTGAAATTGCAGACGTTGAGAACGTCAAACACACATATCGTTGAAGGCGATCAAAATTTACTCCAATTTAAAAATTTTCAGCGACAGCGGTGAAATATAATCGTCGGCTATACCAAATAATGTAAAGTGTGACTGAAATGTTGTTTACAAAATTTCTTTGAAAGCATTCGTTTATTTTTCATAAATTTTAAAAGCAAAATAATAAAACAATGAAAAATCTGCCAAGAAGAAAATACTTATCTCTTCCGTGTTAATATTCATGGCATTTTTATTTATTATTTTTTTTTGGTGTAAAAAATATTTCTCACCCCGTTTATATTCGTGAGCTTACTTGACAGTTCAAAGCGAGAACTTTTTCACTAATATTTTACAGACACACTTTTTCTTTAAATTGGCGAGTAATTTCCTTACGTGAGAGCTTTTACTCGCCAAAAATGTAATAAACGCTGTTCAGTGAGAAAAACCGATGATTGTTTCAATTTATGGCATTTTTGTTAAATTTCTCACATTTCAATCGAAAAGTTTCTCGACGCGGGAGTTACAGAACATGGGCACAGGTAATACGTTTGGCAATGCATATGGTATATTTCTGTATTTGCTATGAAGTGGTATTGAAATCGAACGAGGTTTTGATTCAAATTATTTACAAAATTACTGCATTTTTTTTTTAAAGTTGTTCTCTTAAAGATAATTGGTACTCAAAATATGAATTATTAAATTATTATATTAATATTCATATGAACTTTTTTTGCAAAATCGTTTTCAAAATTTATTCGATTTTAAAACCATTTCTTTTCCATATTTATAGAAAATGCACAGATATTATTGATACTGTTTTAAATTTTTAATCTTTAAGCCATATTTAAATAAGTTGCTGAAAGAAAATGACATTATATTGTTTGAATTAATTCCTTAGAAGCTCTACCTCCACAAACGGTACGGCTTGATCCGCGACTGGTAACATCATAACTTCAGCTACCACAATATACTAAGAATTAATATTGTTGTAGAGCTGTTGTTTATATAGATTTTTACTTAACCGTAGGTACAGATTAATTTATTAAAATTACAGTGTCAAAAATAGTTCTGTTAGTGCTGTTTTTAGCATACGAAATACTAACTTACCTAGATAAGGGCGTCAAGAGATTTTCTAAGCATGACCTAATCAGTCAAATTAGATTTTCCAGCCGGGTGGTGTTACATTCGCTAAACAAGAGCTTGCTGCTCTTGTTTAGGTAGCTCAGTTAGATTCCTTGGAATTTATTTAAACGTTCGAAAAATATATTTTCCTTTAGGCCTTAGACATTCGCTTTTGTGAAGCGTTTGACTATTTTAAATAGGAATTGTTGCGATATTTACCCCTATTATGTAAGTCGTTGTCGATTTTGACAAACATTTTAAGTTGTTGTCACATAAAGTCGCCGACTACATCATTTTGACGTTTATTTGGTATTTTATAAGAATGTTCTGTTGAGGTCGACTAGTCATCGAAAATCTTACAAAAAATAACATCTCTAATTATTTTTGATCATCATAATTTTAGTTGATTTTTAACGCTTTTTATGCTATTTTCCGACATTTTGTAATTTTAACCGATTAAGCGATTTCAAATAAATTTTTGAGTTTGTTTCAAATTTAGCAATTTTTTTCGAATTATTGCCATGTTCCCGTTAAAAGCGATTGTTTAGTGTAAGTTTTCTGGTTCTTTGTTGCTTTAACGATTATTAGTATATATTAGACTCTGCTTTCATGGCGTTGTTAGCAAGTTTTATCGAATTTTCGCTATATAAGCAAATTTGTTCGAATAATTGATATTTTTGCGTAGCTTTGTTACTCTTTGAGGCAATCGTCGCAAATTGAAAATGTTCGCTATTTTAGTCAACTTTTCTCAATTTTTGCAATTTTCTCGTAGCTTTTTTCCTCTTTCAGGCAACCGTCCCAAATTTAAAATGTTTGCTATTTTAGCAAATTTTTTTGAATTTTTACAATTTTCGCGTTTAATTTACCAATAAAATTTGTGCGCACGACTTCTGCTAATTTTGCATTACTTTATCTTTAACGTATTTAATTAATATTTTTACATACGGCTTAAATTTTATATTACTTTCATTTGTCTCGTCGTAAAATTTCCTGTCGACTAATGCCCGTTATTTCTACAAAGAGATATCTGGTCGTGTTCGTACCTAAAAGTTAAATTTACCTATCCGGTAAAACTATTTTGGTAATTTGAACGTTAGTTTTGCCTACGTTGTTTTTCCTTAAGGTTTTTTTTTTTTTAATATGACAACATTTGCATTTTTATCAATTTTTGGAATTAACTGTCAAAAATTGATGGTGTAAAATACCCAACAGTTTAACCACTACGTAAGACATTTGTGTTAAAATTATGAAAAATTCGTTACACCATAGATCTCTATACACAGTTAGATATCTAAACAGAGACAATTCTACTCGACGTCGGCTTAAAAGCGCCTTAGGAAATATCAAGTGACCTTCAATAGTAATCGATTTTTGTCAATAACGACTACAAAAAACAATTACTGTTCCGATGCCGTCGACTTGTGCCGCGTAGTCTTTCATAATAGAGAGGTGCATAACTAGTTTAAAATTTCTGTGGTTTTCATGGGCAACCGCGTAAATTTTTTCGAGTTTGAGATGTTTATGCCATATTGCTTAATTTTAAACGCTCTTTTCATGATTCTTAAAATATTTGAATAAATATGGACCAATTCCGATTTTTTACACAATGAATAATTTCAAAAAGTTCGCCCATAGTTTGATCTGGAATGTTTATTCGGCTGTCCTTAAAAATTGGATTTTAATAAATACGCGGTTACCTATGAAAACCACAGATTTATTGATATACTTAAAATATCGCACTTGATCAGCAAGAGGGTATTAACTCAAAATTTTTTTTTTTACTTTTTCAGTTTTATTCATATCTAACCGCTGTAAAAATATCGTGCTATTTTGCCTACTTTTTTGGTAATAGAACGGTTGTTTTAAAAATAATTTTTCAAATGCCTTTAATGTACAATTAAATATTGTTTTTCTTCTACTGAAAATTTTGAAATTTTGAGTTAATACCCTCTTGCTGATATAGTTTCAATAAGTAAAATATGATATTTATACAAAATTTTTTTATAAACATTTACCACCTTTCGTCTTTTAAAATTCAAAATCATGAACGATTTCTTAAGGAAAAACATCGCAATAACAATCCAGTTCTAGCACAATATTTTGGTTACTAAAATAAATAATTTTAATTAGTATTGTGGTTATTTTATTGAACTGCTAATGGTTTTTAATCCAAATTTCGATATTTTAATCAGGCTTAAGTTCATTATATTTAATTTTCATTAAATTATTTTTATGAAGAAAGGAATTTTACAACATGAAATGAATAAAACCTATTGATAATTTTGCATTCTTGACTGAGCTGGGAATTGAACCCAGGTTTTCACCGGCAGGTTGCTCTGACTAGTTTCGATTTTAACCACACAATCTCTTCAGAGATTTGACGTCAATTGTCAAACATCAATCTTTAAACTAAATGGTATTTTACCTTGGTCGATCGAAATTTGCTTTAAATGAATGATTACCTATTTTAATTCATTTACATGTTCTTCCTCACTAATTTTGTATACATATATTTATAAATTTTTCGTTAATTAGATTCCCACTTATTTTGAAAAACTTTGATACTATTGAAATTTCAGTTAGATGTAAAAAACATTTTTTTTCTTTAGCTTAAATAGATTTTAAACCCATAAGGAAGTTAATGTAATTTATTTTCTTATTTTTCAACTCAACTGCTTGAAATAGATTTTATATATCGCAGACTACATTATTTTTGTAAGTGTACGTTCAATAATCCATATCCATTTCGGCAAAACCCCGGCCACAATTTTGTTGTACAACAACATAGCTCTATGATTATGACTATGATTGTGGTTGTTTCGTAACGATCTATTCGTAACTACTTTGTATTTGACTGGCTTTCGTTGGAATTTGTATGGTAATTCCTATGTACGAGTATATAAATAGATGATGGATTTTGTATGTTCCAAAGTAAAAGGTACTTACTAAAAGGGGCCCTTATGAAAATCTAGCCGTAACATATAAAATTCTCTTAAGCCGTTACTTAAATACATTTATAAGGCGACTTTTGTAAAGGCTGCGTTTTTTTTTTAGATTACTTGAATTTAATGCTAAATGTGCCTAAAGTCTGCAAGTCTCCTACATCTAAAAAAGCAACCAGTATCAGACTAGTCAGTCTTTTCAGGGATAAATGTAATACAATTTAAATGGAAATTGCGATTGATATCAAAATAATGTAATTTGCTTGCAAAGTTATGATTTTTCTTTTATTCTTAGTGAAAAAAATAGCTCCGACCTCGACAATATGGTTTGACGTTCAGAAGACAGATTAAGGCCCTAATGTGTAAAACAACGCAAAAAATTACACATAAAGCAAAAACAAAGTCAAAAATATTTTATAATATTGTTGTTGGTTTTTACAGAAATTTATATTGCGTTTTAAAATTTTCAACGCCACAAGATATGCAGCGGTTAAGATTTATAAATTCAATATGAATTTCTGTAGAAAGCAAAAACAAACTAATAAAATATTTTTGACTTTGTTTTTGCTTTCAATGTTATTTTTGCCTTTGCGTTGTGTTTTACACAGTTAGGGCCTAAATTTCTATCAGTTCGCAAGAATTATTCAAAAGTATCTAAACTCTCTACTGCTTGAGCTGAAGACGATTTTGCATATCTAAAATTTGGCTGAAATGTTTTAAAAAAATTCAATTTCGCATACAATTTTTACTAATAATGAAAATTACATCTATTACGACAACCCGAAGCGCAAAAAATGTTAAACCTTACCAACCTTCCGAATCACTGTATTTGATGGGACCTGAAGGGCTGCATATAATATGAGCTGGTAGAATTGGAACTGATAATCTCTCTGACGACCTGTTTCGGACAAAATTGATTCGTTAAAAGCATAAGCCGAAAATGCATAGAATATTAGACAAGACAAAAATCCGTTATATTTCATTATGATGACGCTGGAAACATATTGCAAGACCAGTGAAAAACTATTTAAGCGTCAGAGGTTGAAAAGTATTTATGAATGCCAAATGCTTTCACTGAAATACGCTTCACTTCAAAACAGGGTGATTTCTTATTGTCAATAAAAAAATTTGCAGTACCTTTGGGGCGGAATCCATATACATTGGAACTAAGATAGGATAAGTTAATTTGAATAAATTTTGAATTTTACGAGCATTTTAAAATAAAAACTTAAAATTGGGCAATTTGGTAATGCAATGTCATTTTGCCACAAAGCGTAAAAAGCGGAATATTTTAAGCTCTTATAAACCAGACCATGCCCTCACGACATACATTTCTTTTGAATCATTTAACACAACCTTACACAGTAAATAAAGGAGCTCCAAACGGAACAGGTTTCATGTATGAATTCATACCTCAAATCGCTTCAAACCTGCTGATGGGATGCCTGATTTTTGTTTGGGGTGTTTCCGGTTTGGAGGACTATTTTCTGCTGACAATAAGCATAATAAAACATGCAAACAAAGCACTCCTTAAGTGCTTTTTCAAGGGCTTACTATATAAACATATTCATTATTTTTTTGCTTTTACTTGTTTAAATGCCTTTTTCCAATAATTTTTTAAACCATAATGCGTTTTTATTTTTTTTTCGCTTTAAAAACTTCTTCGTTGTCAGCACTAAAATAGCAGCTTTATTGTATATTTAATTCGTTATCGCTTACTGCTGTATAAGAGCTCTCTCTTATTGAAGCGCTCGATTATGCGCTTTTTCTCTTAAGTGCTTCAAAAACACAAATTTTTTTACTGGGTACAGAAATGCGTTCGACTTTAGTAAATTTGATTAACATTGAGTTAATTCCTTTCTTGCTTTAAATAATGAACAGTACTTTTCTAAAAAAATCATTCTATTTTTGGACCAATAACATAAAATCGAAGATAACGAAGGCAAGTTCTGAACAAATAAAGTTCTTGAAAAAAAAATCCTTAAAAATCTAGAAATCTTATAATTTTGTTAATGCATGTGAGTAAATGTTTTTTCGTCCTTTCTGAAGGCCTTTTTATTCCTGCACTTCACTTCTAAGAGTTCTTGTTTATTTACTTGCATATATGTATGTATGTATGTATGTGTATTTGTATTCATGAATGTTACCGTCGATTATTCAATTTACTGCATTTGGTATTGGCAGCATTAATTCTTGGTATTTTTGTTACCGGAATGTATGCCATTCGGAAATTTCATAAAATATTGGTATTGAGTTTTATCATTATCAACCACTACCGTTTGTACTGCTGCTACCAGAGCCGCAACAACAATAACTCAAAACAACAGCAGCAACAACCAACCACCTTTACCACCAACACTTTTCCCACTATCCAGGATGAGCATTATTACCGACCTTTTGCCATTTGCTTTGAGTTGGGATTCATGTTCACATGTTCTTCATGTTGGTCCCAATAACTGAGTAAAAATTCTATTGGATGATCCTTGTGAACAGAATGAGTGTTACTGTGTGAATGTTTGTGTTTGTATCTGTGTAGTCGTAGTATTGCTAGAACCATTGGTAGAAAATATTTCATGTTAGGCATTTTTATGTTTAAATGTGATAACGAAATATTTTTATTATTTTATTGTTTTTTTTTTGTTTGCGCCCATTGTTTTTTTTTTATTTATTTATTTATTGTTTTTGTAAACAATATAAGGAAATTTAATAAAAAAAACAATGTATGTGTGTGTGTGTATGGGGTGAAATTATTTGCATGCGAATATTTTAATATATTGAATATTGTAAACTCACATTGAAAACAAATAGCTTAAAATACTCAATGTTCTTTACAAGGTTGTAGTTGATTTTTTTTTTTTGTTATTTATATGTACATAAATTTAATTTAAATATTTTGGGATTTAAGTTATTTCACAAATACAAATTCTATTTTAATTAAATAACTTTCAAAATGCACGATTTAATATTATCGCTTAGTAATGGGTGATTCAAGTAGAGATACTTTTTTCAATAGCCTTTTTTTGACAGATTACGTGTGAATCGTGTGAGTCGTGTCATGCTGTCATGTTATTTTTGTAAAGTATTGTTATGCATTCTATAAGGGAGAGTCTTACACCTGAACAACGTTTACAAATCGTTCAACTTTATGACGAAAATTCACGTTCTGTGAGGAATGTGTTTCGTGCACTTCGCATAACTTATGGTCAACATAATCGTCCTACTGAGCGTACTATTCGTAACACCATCACCCAGCATTCATTATTGGATAATATTCGACCGAATAGACCACGTCCAGCACGCTGTGAAGAAAATGTACGGGCGTAGCTGAGAGTGTACACGTAGACCGTGGAGAGTCAATTCGGCGCCGTTCACAGCAACTCGGACCGTTATCGTGCCATGGTAACCGACTATTTGATGCCTGAAACTGTAGCTCGTGATCTCGGCGACATTTGGTTTCAGCAAGACTGCGCCAATTCCCACACATCGCATCAATCAATGGATTTATTGAGAGAACACTTCGGTGACCACATAATTTCACATTTTGGGCCGAGCGATTAGCCACCAAGATCGTGTGATATCACATCTTTAGACTTTTTCCTGTGGGATACGTAAAGTCTGAAGTTTATGCGGACACACCCTCTCGATTCAGGCCTTGGAGGAAAACATCCCGCGTGTCATTCGCCAGTTACCAGTCGAAATGCTCGAACGAGTCATCGAAAATTGGACTCAACGGATGGACCATCTGCGACGTAGCAACGGCCAACATTTGATAGACATAATCTTAATGCCAAAGAATGTTCTTTCAAATGATAATAAACATTCCCCATTAAATTTGAATTTTCTGTGTTATTTCTTTAAAAAAGTATAGAACCTCGAAATGGATCACGCTTTATTTTTGATTATACAGTAAAAGGCAAAACTTTTTAATTATATACTTATATACTTTAGAGGGTCTATGATCAAAATTAAAAGATCTCTCGAGAAAGCGACTGACCAGAGATCCTTATCAGGTACCAACACAAAAAAAAAATTGTCTCTAATCACCAAATTCATAAAATCAAGCAACAAGTTGTTGATTTTGCATCTATTACCAAAATGATTATATAGATTACTAAAAATTACACAAATTGCAAATTGTGAATATTTTTTTTCAATAAATGATATTTTTATTTAAATTATTTTAATTTAAACGAAAAAATTAATTAGGATTTTTGTTATTTAATTAATATTTTAAATAAAAATTTATTTCAAAACAACTAAAATGTTAATTAAATCAAAATTATATATTTAACTAGCGGGCCCGTTGCCTGCTTCGCACGGCAAAACAAAATAAGAAAAGAAACACACTTGTTTTTAATAAAGTTGGTTTTGTTCCCTATTATTCAACTTTTAATTCTAGTTTCTTACAATCTTAGACTATGTATCACTTAAACTATCTTAGAGCTCTTTCGTAGACAACATTTTTGGTTTTGCCATCAGTTGTTGTGTAGATAAAGAGAACTGAAGGCTTGCCAACACGTGAGCACGAAACATATAACTGGCCGTGTGAAAAGCAAGGATATTCTAAATTAATTCTGCACAATTCCAACGATTGCCCTTGCGCTTTATTTATTGTAATAGCAAATGCAAGACGTATTGGAAACTATAGTCTTTTGAATTCAAAAGATAAATCTGATGGAATCATTGGAATTCGTGGAATCAATACATCTTCACCTTTAAACTTCCCCTTTAAAATTGTTGCTTCGATCAAATTGTTCATGACCTTTTTAACCGCTAATCTTGTCCCATTGCATAATCGTGGTTGTTTATCTCATTAATCATTGTTTTTTTTTTAATTTTTTTTAACAAAATATTCAAATTAAAACGATGATTAGAACGAAAATTAATTTATTTTTATCAAAATACTCACCAAAAAATGCGAAGAAATTAATATTTTCAAAAATCGATTATGATAAGATCAATCACCAATGACGTCCAAAGAGAAAAGAGAAATGATAACAAATTGCTATTTGCATCACTCCGTGCAATGCTCTCCAATACACAAACGACCAAAATGTATTCAATACTAATGAATGCTGTATGCGGTACAAAAAATGCCTGCGGCAAAAACACACTCACTTCACATACGCACCGCACACACATGCGTTATCGGATTTCTACCAAACTTCATATAAACCATATATGGGCCACTGCCTACGTAGTGTATAAGTTTGGTTGAAATCGCACGACGCGTTTATGATAAGTTCGGCGACGTACATATACGGACTTATTTTTATATATATAGATTTTCTTTCAACTGAAAAAATAATTTATTCAATTATCACTCTCATTAAATTGAAATACTTTTTAAACAATTTTTTTTAATTGATAAAAAACTATAATTATTCTTACTTTGTAGGCAGTCAGTAGCACCTAGAATCTCTGTTCCAGTCTGGCTAATGGTTAAACCTCCTTAGCGGATCACGTTGTGGTTGTAGTTTCAAAGATGCAGAAAGGGGGATTTTAAAAGGTTGGCTGATTTTCCATCTTCTGGGGAAGTTTGTCTTCTGAAGGATCAACCCAGCTGCTGTTTGCATTCTATAAATTCTACTTGCCCTCTGCAGCGGGGTTAGATATTTCCAGGTCATGAGCATCAGCCAGTGTATAATTCTGCCGAATTATATACTCAGATTACCACCAGTGTGTGTTGGATGTCCTCACACGTGGGGACGGTTGGTAAGTGGATTGTCTTATACTCGGTGCTAGGA
This sequence comes from Pollenia amentaria, assembly GCA_943735925.1. Taxonomy (NCBI): domain Eukaryota; kingdom Metazoa; phylum Arthropoda; class Insecta; order Diptera; family Polleniidae; genus Pollenia; species Pollenia amentaria. Next base: position 218,372,451 of record OX031006.1, on the reverse strand, counting down.
CCGTCGTGGAGTTAGGCCAACACATCAGGTATCCAAGTAAATCATAAGTGAATTATTTGAATCATTATTTGAACTAAATAGAGAATTTTATGAAAATTTGCATATTCTAGATTGTTCGTATGCTATTCAGTAGCAGGAAAACCGAAAATATGTTCTAAAAAAGTTTTTTATGCGCATTACATTTGTAGTAAAAACATGAAAATATGCCCTAAAAACTTTAAAAAATATGCCCTAAAAGAATTGCTTATTTTAAACCAAAACACTTTTAATAATATTTGTCTATAATAAGCTAGTAAAAGGAGTTTAGTTGGTCAAGTCCGATCATATCTCATGGGTCCCTATTTGAGATCAATGGTCAGTAATGGACCCAACATAAAAATATTATATTATGAGATTAATGGTGTTTTCTTTTCTACAAAAAAGGTGACATTTTATTTAAAAAATGCAATTTGGTGTTTGTTTCTTAAAAATGTTTTGCTCTCTTAAAGAGTGGCATGTTTTATTCTAAAAAAAATCACACTTAATAATGGAGTAAGGCAGTGCACTTTACGTCCCGTATAATTCGACAGTGTTGATAATGCCCTGTAAAACAGGTCACTTCTTTTTATATATAGAACTACCAGACGAAGTTGGGAGAAAATCGCTTAGAATTAGAGCAGTAAAAAGTTAAGCTTTAAAAATTAATTTTTCTAATTTTTTTATAGAAAAAAATATGAAAGTATGTATTACATTGTTAGTGGAAGGTTGTCAGTTAAATAAAATCTAAGTGGATTCGGTGTCATTAAAAAGTCTTCAAATAAAAAAAAAAAATCTCTTAAACTTGGTGACGATAAATCGGCAATCTGTCAACGGTATTTCATGTTGACATATTTGAATCACAATATGTAAATCAATTATTGGAGTAATACTCGTTATCTGTGAGGATAAAATGATAATTATATTTAAATTTTTACGTTAGCGTCCACTAGTTTTGCCAATGTTATTTTAAGCCTAATTTTAACTTACATTGAACTGTCTTCGAGCAAACTGGAATTTCGTCGTTCATTTTGTTGTTGATGCAATAAACAAATTTCAAATTATTTGCTTTTTTTTTAATTTTGAAGAACAAACTTTCTGTCAGCTGTTAAAAACAGGGCATTACACTTTTTGATATTATTATTTATGTAGAAAAGAAAATACCATAAGATTCATGGAAGAGTTTTTTGTGCTAGATATAAACATCTACTAATATGAGATTTGGTTCCTCTTCCAGTGAGTTAAGGGAGACGGGATGTATATGTCAATTCCGGACCTACGAATTCAAAATTGTTTACATCAGAAAGCAGTTGTTATAAAAATTATTGCAACCAAGTATATCAAAAATAGAGTATCCTATTATTTCATCTTTGGTTTTGCTCGAGTAAGGAATTAATACATTTTGGGGTTTTTATATTCTTCAAATAATCGAGTAAGTGTGCTTAATTATTCGAATAACTCGCATTATTCAAATAATTTTATGCAATGGAAAAAATATATATGGATTTTAAATTTGAATCTTTTATAAGAGTAATTCACGTCACATGTTTTATTCTTGCAAAAATGGGAAAATGCTAAATTTTGCGCTTGTTGACGTGATCATCCATTCTAGCAACAAGAAAATGTATAACAATGCAAAATAACAGATTTAATTTTTTTATTAAAGGTAGCTGTTCGAATTTGTAAATTTAACTCAAAAAGCACTACAAAAGAAAATACGCTCAAAATAATTTTTTGTTTAAAAACATCCAAATTTAAAGTGTTAAATCTATTTTGATTAGTACTATAATCAAATCATCATTAGTTTTTTATATTTCTTTGATTATTATATTTAATTTTCTGCAGCATTTTGTCTTCTTCCCAGCGCATCAATATACTGTCGAGCGTTGTGTGCCAGAGATTAAAAACTAAAGTCGGCGGCATATTAGTATGGTTTTACACCTGGCAAATCCACCATAGGCCAAATGTTCCCACTTTGCCAAATCCTGATAAGGACCCAAGAAAAACCGATCGACATCTTTCATCTATTTGTCGACTACAAGGCCACTTTCGACAGCCTCATACGTTCAACGGTGTTTAAAGACATGGCTGAACTTGGTATCCCTACTTAAGCTAATACGGATTTGCAGGATGACCTTAATTGATACGAGATACGCGGTTGAAAGAGAAAAGAAGCTCTCCGAGCTATTCAGTGTCAAGCGAGGTTTCAGATAAGGAGGCAGTATCTCGTGTTACCTTTTTATCATCCACCTGGAAAAGTTTATGTGAGACATAGATGTGAATAGGACTGGCACACTATACACAAAACAACACTTATGCCGACGATATCGAAATCATAGGTAGAATGGTAACTGTAACCTTTGAGAAAGCGGAAAAGGAATCTACCAAAATGACACTGGCAGTAAACGGAAGTTGACGGTACCTACCACCAGGATTTCAAGCAGACTTGGTCGAACAGTGAAAGTTGAAAACAAGAACTTTGAGAAAGTCAATTATTATCTACCACAGCACCACCTTAAGCAACATAAACATAATCAGTTTTCAGATAAAACAAGAAATAACCTTGACGTAAAGATGCTACTTCGGACTAAGCAAGCAGTTTAAGAAGAAAGCCATTTCCCGACAGACAAAAATCCCCCTCTACTAAACACTGATACTACCCGTACTGTTATATGGTTCGGCAGCATGGGTACTTGCGAAAGCAGACGAGGCAGTACTTGGAGTATTCGGGAGAACAATTCTTCGTAAAATCTATGGACTAATTTGCAGTGACGGATATCGGTGTCGTATGAAACACGAGCTGTACGAAATATATGTATGCCGACATTAACGTAGTTAAGCGTATTAAGTTACAGCGATTACATTGACTAGGTCATGTTGTGAGAATGAATGAAGATGCTCCAACTAAAAGGCAATTTGAACGCGAACCCGCTGATGGTAAATTGGTGTCACAAATTGGAAAAGAAAAGCAGAAGATCGAACGAAATCTATTCTACGTTCGGCTATAGGAACCAATGTTCTGTAGCAGCCGATTGACTGAGTAAAAATATTGTATATCAATTTCAATAGTCAAACTCAAAAAATACATCGAACATGCCAAAGTAGAGAAAAGTAAAAAAAAAATATTTTTGCAATATTTTTATTGGTTAAAAAGGCAAGAAGATTTAAATGTATTGTCATGTGAACAATTAATAAATGCGCAGAGGAGCAGTAACAAATTTAATTTAAAGAAGAAACTTAATTTTCAAACGAATTTGAAATGTATTTTTATCCAATCCGCCTACCAAGTACGAGTCATATCAATACACTAAGACATAAATTAAAATAAAAATAAAGTATTTTTTTGAATAGAGCAGACATTTTCGAAATTTAAATAAACGAATGAATAAATGCTTTATTTGAAAAAAGGCGAAAGAGATGAGTTAGAAAAAAATAAATAAAAAAATAAAATAAAAACGACATGACATAAAACAGCATTAAATGCGGAAACCCCATTGCAATTATAGATAATTGTTAAAAACAGCTGCTGCTTCTACTTGATACTGGCTGACTGGTTTTACTAAATAACAAAAAAAAAAACAAAGAAAAAAACAAAAAAAAAAATTTGATTTGAATTATTAAAATGAATAAAATTCTTAAAATAGCAGCTGAGTCCTAAGAACAGTTTTAATGAAATGAAGTTTTTCACATTAAATGAAAGAAAAAATGATAAAAAGGAAATAATATTGCCAACCTCATACAACTGCTAACAGTTTGATGAGCAAAAAGATAAAGCAGTATAAATAGAATTTTAGCCAATTTTATAACCATGACAATATAAATTTTTATACGTCGAATCAAGTAAAAAGTAAAACTAAACCTTCTTTATAAACTCACACAAAACATTACTAAATAAAATATTATTTTTTGTTTTTTTTTTTTGCAAAACTTTTTTGTTAGTGCCAAAGGGACGAACAAACAACTGATAACATTTTTTAAATCTTTTAAGCAAATTGTGGCTTAAAAAAATAATTTTTAATAACTTTTATTCTAAGCAGAATAAGTTGCCAAAGTAGCAAAAACAAAATGGAAAGTAGAATTTATTTTTTTTTAATAATATTTAACTAAATGAAAATTGTATTAAACATCAACTGTCCTTCTTTCTGATGTTACGTTTCTTAGACTAGATTTTCATTACTGCTTCTTTGCTTTAGGAAAGTGTCAACCTTCCAAATTTTAAGTCATGCGTGTCACCCCAAGGAAAGAAGTCATTATAGAAATCCAGTCTAACCCACATATCAAAATGATTAATTATACTCTCCACCAACACGTGTAATGAATAGGGGTACATTAAGTTTTTGTCATTTCGTGCGTAACCCCAAAAAAGATTTATCCAACGCTCATTAAGAGTGTTCTGGATGCTTTAATAGATTTCCATTTGTTCGACTGTTAAATGAAGGCATTGTAAAGAAAATTGTTCTTTATGACTTCATACTTTGCCATAGATCTGATAGAAAATCCCACTCTGAAAAAACCTTTCAATCTGCCTAAAATCATAATGCATATCGATCTAGTATTGAAAGCCGGTCCAAAACAGTTTTACATGATACCTGATTTTATAAAAATTGGTAAATTATTTATAACGGATATCGAAAGATTCATATTCTTACATAGTTCGAGATGTTCACGAACAACTTCTATAGCACAACTTATGACATTAAAACGACATCGAGGTGTTGCCAATGTTCCGAAAATATCTATTGTAAAATTTTTAACAAAACGTTATGAAATTGAAACCAAAGATGTTATTGTTGTTTAATAGAAAACGCCTGGTTGTCGTTATTAATACCATAAATAATTATGTTGGCAACAAGTTTAAGAAATAAAATTGTTGGGTTGCTATATTCGGCAGTACAGAATCTTTGCAACCCTCCATCGACAGTTAGAATATTTCGGCAGTGGGCTTTATATGAGACCTTTGTCAAATTATGGGCCGATCTTTACGAAATTGGTCGAAGTGATTTATAGCTTTACAAAACAATGACCGACCATATTTTATTATAATAGCATTATTAGTTACGGTTTTAGTTATGCTAAAGTGTTTTTAAAAAGGGCTTTATGTGGAGCTTTTGGTAAAATATGGACCTATCTTCACAAAATTTTGTGTCATGATATCGCGCCATATAAAATATACTATTTATAAATTAACAATTATTAGACACCAGCAGATTGTAATGCATTTTCTGGCCCCCTACGGCCTTCGTCAGCATTCTTTGTGTCACACTGTATAGTGATACTTTATAAATTGAATGTATTTAACTCCACTATTTTAACAAATAGATATTGGGAATTATTTCTTTTTATAAGTAACTTTTTATTATATTCAACATTTTTTATTTTTCGAAATTATTCTATGAGTTGAATTTCAGTTATGTATTTTATAAAGCTTTGTTGTCATTCCTAAAAAAAATTTAAGGAATAGAACTATTACAAAAAAGCTTTAAAAAATTCATAGCTGAAATTTAACTCGTAGAATAATTTCGAAAAATAAAAAATGTTGAATATAATAAAAAGTTACTTATAAAAAGAAATAATTCCCAATATCAAAATTATAAATTTTTAAAGGTGGTTTTTCCACATATTAATCTATAACTCTTTCTTTACTGGACCGATTTTGCTGGATTTCATTCCCAACCTGCTTGGTAGAACTAAAACCAATTAGACACAAATATTGTTCTTCTCTTTTGAGTCTTTTGAAAGTGTGCGTGATTTTAACAGACTGATGGACGTACAGACAGACGGACTTAGCTAAATCGACTTAGAATTACTCAAGGTCCCAGAATATATATACTTTATGGGGTCATAGATGAATATTAAAAAAGTTTCACATGAAATGACGAACTTATCATACCCTCTTCCCAACTAGTTGTGGTGGAGGGTATAACAAGGTTGCAAATTACACAGGCCAGCGAAATTATAGTTTTTTCATTTTAATCAAACGAACATTTCATTCTTAATGATGCCTAAAAAATAAATATACACCCAAAAACACATATGTACCGTTATCTGGCATATGTGACGTGGTACATTAAAACGAAGTTTTTATTTGTTTTTTGTAGACTAAAATCACCTGTTTTATATGGAACTTTTTATTTTACAAATTAGTGAGTACATAAATAAAGCTTAAAACACGAAAAGAAAAAAAATATAAATTTTAATGTGATGAAAAATTTTGATATATATCTACAATTCAACAAAGATTTAAAATTTTATGAAAATTTAAACGTCGCGTCGCGAGTCGTCGCACGGTGCTCTGCCCCATACAGTGAATCGGCAATACTGGAGTTTTTATCGCAGAATAACAAAATTAAGTATATTCGTACTTAATGTCTAAGTTAAGAAACATTTAAAGTTGGAGAAAAATCGATGCAAGGATATGCCTACCTTTGGACTTTTAGCCACAATCTATATAAGAATGTAGCAACAAGAAATATCTGTCTGTAAAATTTCACATTCTAGCTCCGTTGCAAATTTTGTTAAATTCGTTAAAACGACATGCCTATATCCCGTATATCCTTTTTTTAAACTATGTTTGTGCTGCATTTATGATTAGAATGCACTTAAAAATGATTCTTAAATAATGCGTAATAGATCTGTTGTAAATTTCGATTCATTCGGTGCATACGTTTCTATAAAAGTGCTACAAAACATCTTCCGAAGTGATAATAATTGGTGATAAACAATAACATTTTCATAAGATTTTAGCTTTAGTCCACTATAACTCATGTATTTTCTATTCAATTAGCCACGATTCGTCGCGTAATTTTGCATGCTTTGAAACAAAGTATAATTAATTGTAATTGAACCAGCATCTGATGCTGGATGTCGGTTGAAAGAGAAGTATAAATCGAAAAACACAAATGTACCGTCATATGATATATCGATGCCTTACTTTCTCAACCTCGTATCTTAAAAAAATACGGTTTGGACTTTTTCATATAAAACGATTTTTTTTTGTGTTCTGTTACTGCAAAAACTTGTTATTTCAATAATTTATTAATATTTACAGAATTGAGACAAAGTATTGACCTAATAAGTTGTTGCAGTAATAGAACACAAAAATATCAATCGTTTGACATGAAAAAGTCAAAACCGTATTTTTGAAGATACGAGGTTGAGAAAGTAAGGCATCGATATGTGACGTGGTATATTTAAACGAAATTTATATTTGCAACACATAGACCAATATCTACTTATTTTATTAGAAATTATGCAAACAACTTTTTCATCGCAGTCCTGTATAATTAATCTGTTTTCTGAGAGTGTAAAAAATACACAATTTTTAATTTTTTTCTTAATGGTCGATGATTACATGATTAGGGCCTAACATTGGCCCTAATTATGTAAAACGCAACGCAACGCCAAAGAATTACATTGAATGCACAGACAATTTCATAAATATTTTGTAATTTTGTTGTTGCTTTCTACAGAAATTCACATTGCGTTTTAAAATTTCAAACGCTGCATAGCTTGTGGTGTTGAAAATTTTAAAACGGTACATGAATTTCTGTAGAAAGCCACAACTAAAATACAAAATATTTATGACATTGTTTGTGCTTTCACTTTAATTCTTTGGCGTTGCGTTTTACAAGATTAGGAGCATTGTATCTAAATCAAAAATAAATTACCACTCATTTTTTATTTTTATATAATACGATAATTAACGTCAAAGATTGAAAAATATTTGGATGGATCCAAAAAAAATATTAATTACCTTAAATTTTTTTCATATTGTTACTTGTTAAAAAAAAAAACTGAGTACATAAAATTTAAGTTAATTTTTTTTAGTAAAGAAAAGAAGAGATTTCTAACTTTATATTTTCCAATTTTGTCTGTACCATAAACTTAACTCTTTGTAATTTTATTGGTAACTTTGAAAATATGACTCAAGAAATGAAGGCAGTTTCTATATTTCCGGCAGATAATTCTAAAATTTCTTTGCAGATTCTATTAAAACACTCCAAAAAGTACTAAAATCTTAAATAAAAATTAAGGTACTCTGAAGAATTAGTTAATTATACTCTACCAAACTTTTCGGGGAGTTCCAATAAAAAGTCTCAAAGCTTACGATAATATAAAAATTTTTCTACTTAATATTGTTTACCAACAATAATTCCACCTTTTTGTAAGTTTGAAAAGAATTTATTAAGAAATTAATTTTTGTCAATTTTTTTAGTAAAACAGGTAAAAGTCGTTTGTTTTCATTTAACAGTTTAGCTCAAAAATTTTTTGACTTTGGTGCGCTCCACTGCAAATAAAAAGTGAAAATAATAAATTCTTCTTACAAGTATATTTAAGGTACTGTGTTAGCTTTACAAAAATATATATAACCTAAATATTTTTTTTAATAAGTAGGCTAAATTTTAATATTTGTCATATAAATTCAATTTTTTATTCGGTATGTAAAACTGAAACTCTTTTTAAATCAACCACATTATTTTCTATAATTTTTAATCTTTAGTTTTACCTATCAGACAGCAGTGTGCACCGGCGAATACTGAACTTAATCAATACTTATTCTACCTTTTGGTTCTTCATATACCAGTTAATGATTGGTTCTCCTTTCACTGGACAGGAGTTCTTTCTTTTTGTACTTGTTCTTCTTTCACAAATCCCAGTACCAGTCTGTGGGAACAATTGACACAAATTTCTCGCAGGGATGTAACATAACGGGTAGTATCAGTATTTTGTAGTTGGTACTTTTTGTGAGATGTCTTTCTTCTTAAACTACTTGATAAGTCCGAAGTAGTATCTATTAGTCGGTATTATTCTTTGTTTTATCTAAAAACTAATGTTGCTAGTTTTATTTATGATGGTGCCGAGGTAGATAAAATCATTGTCTATCCAAAAGTTGTAGTTTTCAACTTCCACTGTACACCCGAGTCTGCTGGAAATCTTCTTGGTAGATACCATCAACTTGGCTTTAACTGCGTTTATTTCCAGACCTAATTTGGTAGATTCCTTTTAAACTTTCTCAAAAGTTGCAGTTACTGCTTGAAATGTTCGACCTTTGATGTTAATATCGTCGGCAAAAGTGTTGTCTTGTTTATAGCGAGCCAATCCTATTCACATCTGCGTCTTCAACAGGATGTAAAAAATGTCACACGAGAGACACACGAAACTTTGCTTGGTATTAAATGGCTCGGAGAATTTCCTTCCTACTTTTACTGAGAATCTCGTGACAGTTTAGATCATCCAGCAAATCCGTATTAGCTTTGCAGGACTATCAAACTCAGACATATAATTTATAGAGTCTCTAAACTTGATGACAAGAACAATAAACTTTACATATTGATAAAATTTTTGGTATCGTTGCGTAAAGATTTCATACTTTTTAAGTTAAAAAAATGTGTTGGATAAAAATAAATAATCTGAAATATAAATTTTCCTTTAACAGAATTATCGATAGTTACTAAAGAGTAATATTCTTAATCCTTTCATTTCATTGTTACATGAATTAAAAAATCCGCTGGCTTTCTCTTTAATTTCCATAAAATTTGTTTCTGGCCTCGAACTGATAGAAAATTTTCTTTGAATTTCCTCTTTGTGGTCACACTGAAAATTAAAACCATTTTAATATGAAAAGTTATTTTATATACCATTTAAACTTTGTAGCACCAAACCCCACTTAGTGTAAATTGTGTTCCCAAATATATTTGGAGTATATAAAAACACAATGTCAATTATTTTTTGTCCAACAAAAAGATATTTTTTATGATAATTTAATTATCTTCTTTCTGCCTTAAGAAAACATATCATACGCATTTCAGTCTCCTTTTTAAAAACAACTACAGCCATTAACAGATTTTGGAGTAACTAATAACAAAAAATTAAATACAACAAAAAGCTACAAAACTGACGCTCCATCTACTTTGGGTTCCCACTCGTGGGGAAAAAAATTTGTGGAAATAATATTATTTTTTAAATTCCTGGGAATTTTGGGACGGGAATGTTTTTTTTGATCTAGTTTAAGTTATTTAACAAAAAATACCACAACTGAAAGTTGATCAGTGTTGAATAAAAATTTTTTGGCCGGATTAAATGATTGCGCATATTGACACAATTAAAAGAAATAAACTTTGTACTCGTGTGGTAAAACAGAATGTATTTTTAAAGATTATTTAACAAATCCCCTCTTTCCTAGAGTCAATCTACTACACGCAGAGAAAAAATATGTTTAAATATGGTCACCTCCAACAAAACTATTTTTAGACAAAATTTTAAACATATTATGTTTAAATTTAACCAAATTATTGTCACCGAGAACCATATTATTGTTTAATTAGTCCTCCATCAAGAAGCCACAACCATATTATGGTTGCCTCTTAACATGTTATGGTTAAATGTGACAATAATTTGTTTTTAAATTAACAATAGTATTTTCCCCTTTTCCAAGAGCAACATTCTATGGTTGAAAATTAACCATGCTATTATATATGTTAAACATATTTTAGTTATTATTAACCAAAACATGTTCGGAGGCAACCATAATATGGTTGTGCCTTCTTGATGGAGGACTAATTTAACCATAATATGGTTGTCGGTGACAATAATTTGGTTAAATTTAAACATAATATGTTTAAAATATTGTCTAAAAATAGTTTTGTTGGAGGTGACCATATTTAAACATATTTTTTCTCTGCGTGTAGGGAGATCGATTATCCGACTTTTTTTAATAACCGGTTTTCGAATATTACGAATAGTTGCTAATTTAAAAAAACCCGGTTTTCGGTTAAGCAATTTTTAAATAACCGGTTAACCGGTTTTAATTCGAATACTTAATAACTAAAATAAGTTTTTAAAATAAAAAGTTAATTTGAATAACAACAAAACAATTTGCAAAGGTAGGGAACCAACAAAATACATAGATATGACTTAGATCAGACCCAACAAAAATTTTACGATAAAATCCAAGAAAAATGGGACCAGTAAATTGATCAAACTTTAGCTAAATTTTCAAGAATTTTTTATTGATTTATTAAACTTTATTTGTAAGAAGATATTTGTATAATGTAATTTAGAAACTGTTGAATGATATTTGATCTAGACAAACGTTTTGCAAAAGCAAATAAATTATAGGAATTTTATAATGTTATTATTTGAAATATTCTCTCAAATTTATTTTGAATGAGTTTTAATTTGTTGGTGGTTAAGGTATCTATATAAATCAACCATATTTTTCAAAAGTTGCAAGCAAAACCTCTTAGCCAGGATTATCTATTTCAAATTATTTTGTTTCAGCATTTTAGAAACGAATAGTGAACTGAACATTCTTTATGTGTGAAATATTTGTCAATTCGTCGACTACAATTTAAACCATTCCATGACATTGTTTGATTTCTTTAATTTTGTTTTTTAGTTCTCGGTGTTTTAATAAAAAAAACTGGTAGAAATTTTTCCCATATCGTTGATTCCGCCGGAATGTTGTAGTTTTCAGCATGAAGAGATGCTAGAACTACTTAAGAGTTTTTAGTGCCTTAACGGGCATTTCGTCCTCGGCAACACAACGGGCTAATATTTCACCCAATGATTAATTTTTTTGCAGCGTATTATTTGTCGTCTCCTTAGAACTACTTCGAACGGAGTTAAGTTTCATTTGGATCACATTAATGTCAAGCATGTATACTAATTAAAGGTGATTAATAAGTCGTGATATGGAAGAACCTTTGTAACTTATCATTTTAGGCCACTTCAAGCACCTTACTTTGTCTTTTTAATCGCATTCGAAAAATATCTAGAGATAACCTTTATATAAAAATATATTTAATATTTAGAATACTCCTGCACAAATAACTATTTACTTTTTAACTGCGCACGTTTTTGTAGGATTTTGAATAGTTTTTGGGTTTTTTTCTACAAGAACACACCCTTTCATAAGCGATTTGTATTAACAGTGTTCATAATGTTTTTTGGCCTTTGTTACATTTTGTTTTGACATTTTTCATAAAAAGTTTTAGTTTGGCCAATATTCAATTAGAAAATACTTAAATTACGGGTACATCTACAACAAGAGTAAGGAAAATGTATATAAATTACACATTACTAAAATAACCGGTTTATTATACCAAAATAACCGGTTTATTCGATATTCGAAAAATGGGCATTTTAAAATAACCGACTTGGGCAAAGCTAAAATAACCGGTAAAAACCGGTCGAATAATAACCGTTAGATCTCTCTACCAGCTACGTAATATATCTAATCAAGCTGTTCCTTCGATAACAAAAACCTCTAGTCAGAAGAAAAAACCGTGGGTTTCCTCCAACATTTTTTATAGAAATTTATTATATTCTATTATATAACTATTGAATGAATATCGTATTGCAAGAAAAGGGACCTACAGTATGATTAAGAAGGCTAAGTCCGATTTTTACGCCAATAAGTTCTCGTGTGCTCTGGGGTCTAAACAGACATGGCAAGCTATTCTTGAAATTGGTATCGGTAAAGCAATAACTCAGGAATCGTGAACAATTGATGCTGATATTATAAATAAAACTTTTCTGAATATCCCCATGATTAAAGCTGACCGCAGCTTCTACTTTATAATAATAATTCTGATAACGTTTCTGAGAACAATAAATTCTTTTTCACATGTGTAGATCAATGTGACGTATTGTAAAGTTGTTTATCCATAAAATCTATTGCTGTAGGAATTTATGGAATCCATGCAAAATTTATTAAAATTCCCCTCCCACAATTACTACCATTCATTACGTTTTTTTAACTAAATCATCACTACAAGTCATTTTCCTACTAAATGGAAAAACTCAAAAATTGTACCAGTACCCAAATCAAGTTCTGAGTACAGACCAATAGCTATTTTACCGTTCATTTCTGAAATTTTTGAACGGCTAGTTCATAACCAAACCACTCGTTACTTAAATAATAACAATTTGTTAACTGCTCTGGTAGACGTTGATGAAGAGATAAGGAAAGAGGTTGATAAGGGTAATGTAACGTTTTTATTTTTGCTGGATCTTTCTAAGGCGTTTGATACTGTTGACCATGGCATATTGTTCCTTAAATTGTAAAAAATGTTCAATTTTTCGTCACACACAATTTGGTTTTGTCAAAATATCTTAGTAATATATATCAGTATGTCCAAACCACGTCCAAGGCATCGGAATCACTACCTGTTACAAGAGGTGTTCCACAGGTATCAATTTTAGGCCCACTTTTGCTTGAAATGTACTCAAACGACCTCCCTAATGTTATCACGCACTGTGGGATAAGAAGGTATGCATATGACGTTTAACTCTAGATCAGTTGTAATGAAGCATCGCTGGATCAGTGTGTCATTACTTTGAATAAAGAACTACATTGAATTTATTTGTGGACAATGGCAAACGGTCTTGGAATCAACGCCCAAAAATCCAAATGTATTATTATCCGTAAACGTCTGGTAAAATTAAACTTTATGCCTAATATTTCCATTAATAGTCAACGTATAGAAATTGTTAATATAGACAAAAAAAACCTTTGAATTATTTTTAATAACAAGCTAACATGGTCTGACCATATAAAATATGCATGTGTTCGAACGTTTTCAACGAATGCTACTCGATAAAACGTATCTAATACCAATTTTATTGTATGGATGTGAACTTTTTGCAATCTGTGACACAATAAGTGAAAACAAACTAAGCGTAACATTTAATACTATTATTCGTTATGTCTTTGGATTAAAACGTGCATGGATTAAAATTGGCAATCAAATTATATGGCATTTGTTTTAAAAATCTTCTAAAAATGCGTATCTTAATTTTTCTGCACAAAATCATCAACATGAAACAGCCTAAACATCTATCTCGAATTACGAAAGTAGAGGAAAAAGTCCAATACCATATAGACACTATATCCTCATATCATTGCGGCAATTCTTCATTCACGCCATTCACCTCTGGAACGCAATTCCATATACTTCTCAATTTTATGTAACGCACTAGAGTTCAAAAAGTCAATAATGAACTTGTTTTCCACATTTAATTGATTAATAATTACACTGTGCTACACTCGAAAAGCACTTCTGAAATGAGCTAGTGTTCGTTAAAGGTGTTGGTGAGCATGTTACGAATCCGGGCTTAAAAGTTTCAATATACCTCCAAATTCCCGAGTTATGGACCAAAGAAATTTTTTTGAGGCTGCTACTTTTAAGCATTTATAACTTTTTTTATTTATTAACCGATTAAACTTTTAAAATTTCTACGAGACTTTTTTCCGAATTTAGTTTAAAGACAACAAATATATTAAAGACCGTATTTTTCTGAGTAAAACGAGACGTCATTTGTTGAAATCGGTTGAGAAAGGAGGAAGTTATAGTACTTTTTGCGAACAAAAGAGTGGAAACCTGTTCCGATTCACCTAACGAATTTTATATTTGCATCACCAATTTATACATGAGAATACTGTACTTAATATATTTGTTGTCTTTAATCTAAATTCGGAAAAAAGTCTCGTAGAAATTTTAAAAGTTTAAAAAAAATTAAAAATTTTAAATATAATTGAAAAAATCTATTCATATTTGTGCTTATATTGTATGAGAAGTATATATATTTAAAAATAACAATTATTTTGCTTTCCAAAACCGTTTGAATTTCAAAAATCGGTTAATAAATAAAAAAGTTATAATTGTTTAAAAGTAGCAGCCTCAAAAAAATTTCATTGGTCCATAACTCGGGAATTTGGAGGTATATTGAAACTTTTAAAACCGGTTATGTAATACACTCATCTAGACCTATAACATACACTAGGTCACTTTGAAAGTGCTTGCAAAAAAGGAAATTTTGTGCACCGTGTTATTATTATTTGATTTTGATAAAATTAATACTTTTTATTATTAATGTTTTTAATCTATTTCTTTTTTAAAATTTATTATATATAACTATTTTAATATTTAACATTACAACAATTTGCTAATTCTTAGTTTTGTACTGCAACATGAGACCCTTGGTCTTGAGTATGGAACGACAAATAAATAAATAAAATAAAAAAAAATTAAATTTTAAAACATTTTATAAAAATTAGGATTAGGACAATACCGAAATGCTAAAAGAAAGTTTTGCAGCTAAATAAAAATAAAAAAAAAAAAAAATTATATAAAATAAATTAGGAACCCTAATCGACTTGCAAGTCTAATCGCTGGAGACGCGCACTATCATCACCTTCACTAAATATTCAGCCGACCTGCCACCCACAGCCAGTAACATTATATACAGCCATCATGATTATTATCAGTATGTGGTGCTACAAATGCAAACGCTGAATTGGGAAAACTTTTGTAAGTGTTGGTAAACATTCTTTTGTAGACATTTTGTGTGTTTTTCAATTTAAGAGATTCTTAAACAAGTATTTTTGTCCCTGGAGAGGTTTGTTTAAATGTACGAGTATTTTAATTTCCTTTTAAGGTTAGAAATTAAATTTAAATTTGTTAAAAAAAAAAATTATAATTTCAATGGTGAATTTGGACTTAATGTATAAAGAATATTTAAGTCAAACTGCAAGAAGAGAAAAAAAAAACATTTTTCAATATGGTCACCTGCAGCAAATCTATTTTTAACGAAAACGTTTCAGCAAATTAGAGTTAGTTTAACCATATCATTGTCACCGGCAACCATGTTATGGTTATATAAGTCCTCCATCTAAATTTCCTATGGTTAAATATGACAATAATTCGTTTTAGATTAGCAATAGTATTTTCACCTTTTCTTAGAGCAAAAAAGGTATAGTTGAAAAACAACTATGGTATTTTAATGTTTCGAACCAATCATAATATGGTTGTGGCTTTTTGATGGAAGACTAATTTAACCATAATATGGTTGCAGGTGTCAATAATAAAAACTTAATATGTTTAAAAATTTTCGTTAAAAATAGTTTTGTTGGAGGTGACCATATCGAAAGTGTTTTTTCTCTGGGTGTGCACATACAAAATTATATTATTTAAATAAAATTTATTTTCCAATTCCGCTTTTGTGTCAAAACTTACTTGCGATAAAAGATTTGTCAAGGATCCAGGTGGAAAAAGGATTGATTGCCAAAACATTTTGGGGAGCTGGGTGAAATAATGTGATACGTTTGGGTCATTTAAAATATCAAACTGTACAGTCGTCTAAAAATGCTACTGTCAAGTTTTTCACTTTGGGTCTGTATCGTGTCAACGACGAGAACATAAACAAAGTTTGGTCGCCTTTGGATTTCTCGGTAACTAAGAATATGTTGGTGGTGTAAATATGTTTTGGTTTTTTTTTTTTTTTTTTTGGCAAAAGAAATATGGCTTTATTTAAAATAGACTTTTTTTAATACAACAGAATCATTAAAGGCATTTCTAGCCGTTAATTATGACTCCTTTTATAGCTGCCTTACACTATGACACAGGCCATACGTATTTTGAAAATAATATAATCTTGTCGTGATCAGTTTTTATTGTTTTTTTTTTTAAATTAACGTAAGACTTTTGTAATGATGTAAATCGGCCGTTACCAACATTCTCCTAAAAAGAATTTCTAAACTAATTTTTTATGTCGGGAATAATTTTAAGAAAATTTTCGAAAAAGTATTATAATACATTTTGTATTTTTTTAGAGGTCCAAAACTTTGATTCGAAACAATATTACATCTACAGAAAATTACTATTCGGTACGCTTTATGGGCTGGCGGAGTCATTCGTTCATATGTTTTCAAAACAATGATGGTCAGAATGTTACTGTCAATGGTTAACGCTATAGGAACATGATCATAAATATTTTTGTACCTCAATAAGCTGGCATTATTCTTGCTGCCATGTGGTTCTAACAGGGCGGATAGAAATGCCACACAGTACGCGCTATACACAGAAAAATTCAAAATTGTTTATAATCACCAAATTAATAAAATCAAGCAAACATTTTGTTGATTTTGAAACTACTACCAATATGATTATATTGATTTCTAAAAATTGTGAAAATGGAAAATTGCGATTTTTTTTTTCAATAAAACCTTTGCCATTTCAAACAGCTCAAGTTTTAACAATTCCCAACAACAATTCTACAAGTTTAAGTTATTTTATTTTAAGCGAAAAATCAGTTAAGAATTTTTGTTATTTAATTAATATTTAAATAAAGAATTTATTTCAAAACAACCAAAATGTTAATTTAATCAAAATTATATTTGTAATTTTTTTTCAACTTAAAAAATAATTGAATCAATTATCACATTAATTAAATTTAAATACTTTTTAAGCAATTTTTTTAATTGATATAAAACTACTGATAGCTTTTTCTGTGTACATAATATTTATAGAAATATTTTATAGGATTAACCCTTTTCTTCAAGTCTTGCTCTAATTTTCACGTGGTAGAAGTCACATGTACAAATTAGGTTTTTATATACCAAACTTAATTGTTTTTTTATATTATGGTATATACAAATGAGATTTATAATACCTTTTTGTGGTATCCTTTATAAACATAAAAAAATCATTAGAAATAAAAATATATCTGTTGTGCAATTGGGTTCAAAAAATGTACATTTTTTTAATTGCAGTTACAAGGCGCAAGAAAAAATTTTTAAGTTCTCAATGCCATCCCTCTAGTAAAACAATACCACCATTGAAGAATTCTAGATTTTGTTTACGGAAAAATAATAAAGTCAGTGTTGCCTGTTGTACTCGCAGAGAAAAAATATGTTTAAATATGGTCACCTCCGACAAAACTATTTTTAAAGAAAATTTTAAACATATGATGTTTAATTTAACCATATAATTATCATTGACAACCATATTATTGTTAATTTAGTCCTCCATCAAGAATCCACAACCATATTATGGTTGCCTCTAAACATGTTATGGTTAAATATGACAATAATTTGGTTGAAAATCAACCATGATATTATAAGTGTTAAACATATTTTAGTTATTATTAACTAAAACATGTTCAGAGGCAACCAAAATATGGTTGTGCCTTCTTGATGGACGACTAATTTAACCATAATATGGTTGTCGATGACAATAATATGGTTAAAATAACCATAGTATGTTTACAATTTTATTTAAAAATAGTTTTGTTGGAGGTGACCATATTTAAGCATATGTTTTCTCTGGGTGTAGGAAAAGACAAACATTTGAGCAAGATAAAAAAAATTATAACGATGAAGTGTAAATGCAATAAGATTAGGAGTATTATTAATAATTATATTTTATATTTTTGTTAATTTTTGTTATGAATAATATTAAAATAACATAAAAAAATTGTTTTTGTTTCCAATGTAAATGAATCGTTTTCAATGTAAATTTTTAGTAATATTAAACTTATTTAATTTTATTTTCAAACCTTTTCCTTACTTCAAAAATATTTTTCAGCAATATTTTTTGCTTGGAAGTCATAAAAAAGTAGTGAACAAAAAAATTCAGAATGCTCTACATATTACATATATTATTATTATCAAGAGAAAATAAAAGAGCAAATAACATGAATTTGCTAAACTGGCAACATTGCTGTTGAGTATTAATAACAAAATATGAGATGAAAGCGATAACTCTGAAACTTAAGAGGTTTTCATTGAACAACCTCTTTGTGTTAACGATATGAAACAAACTCTGTTCTCTAATAGCATGAATAAAACAACAGTTTGTTCAGTAATCTCAATTTTATTCGAACATGATCTATAGAGAGTGAAGCTGCCAGTACTTATACGTGAAGTTGTTCATGCAGCCCTTTAATGTCCATGTATTCACATTTAATTATTTTAAGCACACTAAGTATAAAATGTTCAATGTTCACAAACTGACCTTTGCTGCCAGTTTTTTTGTATCAAAATAAATTATGATATCTTTAACGATATATGAATAACAAATAATGAGATATTATTTATCGCTGCTTTTTAAGAGGTACGAGTATTAAAATCTATTAATAAATTTTTTTTATCAGTTTAACTTAAATATTATACCAGTTAACTCTTCCGTTTCTTTATCGCGCCTCAGGTTGTACATTTAGTCGGCTAAGCGACAGTTATTATTTATATAAAATCTCTTTTAGTTTCTTGTCACTGTTTTGTTAGTTTTGTATCTGTATATTTTGTATTATTTGAAAAAAATAATAGAAATAAAAACAAAGTAACTAAAGTTAAAATGAGATACAAAAATTATAGTGAACTACCAGCTGTAGTGTTAGAAATAACTGTAAGTGAATTTTATGTAAAGGCCACGGAAGTGCACTGTTAACAACGGATGTAAGAGCAGAAATGGGATTCAAGGCAAAAAATTTATAGAAAAAACAAACAATTAAAAAAAAACGCTGTATAATTTAGCAACTTTTGCTTTTTTATTTAATATTTATTTTTCCTGCCATTGTTTGAAAATTTAATTTTTTATAAACTTTTAGTAAAAAAAAGAAAAAAAAAAAAATTCTGCACATTTTTAATTTAGTAAAGTACAATGTAAAAGAAATATTTAAAAGAAAAGCTAGATAAACACACACAAAAGAAAGTTAAAAATTGTGTTCTAATATCCTTCACCTTATGCCTCCAGGCGGAAGTTAAAGAAAAAACTTTTGTTTATAATTATACGACCTCAATATTTTGTTAAGGATGAATTAGAGTAAAATATGGTTTTGAAATTGTGTTTTTTAGTTGGTTTAAATTTGGTGTGTATTTTATGATCCGAAATTAGCGATGCCAATAGTAGGGAATTTTCCCTTATTGTAGGGATTTTTTCGGAAAATTTCAATAGAAGGGAAAATAGGACAGATATTTTATTTTAAAGCAAATGAAGGGAATTTTCAAAAAATTATCTCATTTTCAATATACTGTGTAAAAGTACGTATGTATGTTCGTATTATTCTTATTTAAAAATTCAGTCTTTTCATATACAATACCATTAATTACAGATGTAGCATTTTTTATCGTAACCCCTATTCTATGAGTCCTAACCACCTGGCAATATTCAACAAGGTCCAAAACCATGTACGTATATATTAAGAGGGCAAGGAATTTTCGGGTTCATTCGCACTAGCATTCGCTTAAATGAATGCGAATATTAAAAAACGAATATCGAAAGCTTTCTTTCAGAAAGTCTGAGTATATTGGTGAGAGGGGAAGAGAACTGGCTATTTCGCTCTCCACTCTCACCCATAAACTCAGACTTTCTGAAAGAAAAGTTCCATATTGTGAATCCATACTAATGAATGAAATTTTTACATAGAAATTCATTTTGTTCCGAGAAAAAAACAATTACACCTTCTAAACTAAGATAAATAAGTTTTAAAAAAATTGTAGTGAAAACTTTTAAAAGTATATTTTAAAAAGGTATGTTTTTATATTTTTGTTCCCCTAGCTCGAAATATCTTAAATGATGGCGGCCACACTCGCTTAAGGAGAAGAGACACTGCAGCACTCACCTAAACAGAAGAGCAATAAACACCTAAATATGTGAACAGAAACCGTGATAAGAAGCATTTTTGTCGGGCACTGGTAGGACATGTATTAATGTATTAGGATAAGATTTGATTACTTATTGTTAGTTCATGCTGTCCTCGCTTAAGGACAGCATGGGGACGATAGGACTTATCCCTATTAATACAACAGTGCCCAGTTAACCACAAAATGTGGCACTCTGAATGATCTCATTTTCATGGGCCCACTGTTATACCTTATATATACCTCAGACATGCCAACAAACAACCACACCCTTACTTCAACATTTGCTGATGATACAGCTTTTTTAAGCGTACACGAAAACTGTCATGAAGCATCCCGTTACTTGCAGGATCATATATTTGAACTGGAAAAGTGGTTAAAACAATGGAGGATAAAGGTCAATGAGCAAAAATGCGTACATATAACATTCACCTTGCGTCGGGAGTCATGTCCCCCTATTAAAATCAATAATCAATTAGTGCCCCAGCAATCGCATGTAAAATATCTCGGTATTCATCTAGATCGGCGTTTGACATGGAAATGCCATATAGAAGCAAAACTAACACAAATGAAACTAAAATCAATTCAAATTTATTGGCTTATTGAAAGAAATTCTTTTCTTAGCCTCGACTGCAAACTTCTACTTTACAACTCTATATTAAAGCCAATCTGGTGCTACGGTATTCAGTTATGGGGCACTGCCTCGGCCTCAAATATCGAAAAAATTCAAAGGCGCCAAAATAAACTTCTTCGAATAATCACAGTCGCTCCCTGGTATGTTAAAAACTCTAATATTCACAAGGATCTCAATGTGCCATTAGTAAAAACTATTATTACGAAGTATGCAGTAAAATATTTAAAAAGGCTTAAGTCGCACCCAAATACACTAGCTCGAAATATTTTAAATGACAGTGGACACTCTAGATTAAGGAGAAGAGATACTGCAGGACTCATCCGACGAGAAGACCGCTAAACATCTACATATGTGAACAGAAACCTTGAGGAGAAAAATTTTTGTCTAGCATTGGCAGGACAAAAATAAAGTATTAGTATAAGATTTGATTAATAATTGTTAGTTCATATTTAATATATGAAGATTCAATAAATAAATAATGAAAAAAAAAAAAAAAATTAATATATCGTGGGTTGATAATTTAAATGTCGTATGTGGATTTTTTGCGGTTAAGTTAAGATCGATTCCTTAGGTTTTCCGACCTGATCTTTCATTTGGCGTAATCAGTTTTTCCATACCTCATACGTCTTTCGAGATTTGGAGTGTTGAGTTTGTCGTATGTGGTATTTGCTGAAGCAATTTTCAAATTAAATGTGTTCTAACTCGATTTACTCAAAACTATCGGAATCCACATACGACAACTAAATTATCAGCCGGCGATATGGAGATTCAATAAAGAAACTCTGGAAAAAAAAATATTTTTGTTTAGGGGAACTGATGTAAATATTTTTTGCAAATTCCACAGACCCATCCCTTTTGTTTGGTATCGAGTTTGCTAAAAAAGATTATGTATGTCTATTAAAAAAATAAATTATTTAAAATAAGTATTCTTGAAAAATTTTACGTCCTTTAAAAAGGAAAAGGAAAATGAGAAAATGAAAAATTAGGTATACAATTTGACTACGTGTTGACTCTAGGTTAAAGGATATATAGAGGCGTTTCTACTAAAAAAATTTTTTTTTCACACAGTGTCATTTTTGAAATGGAGAATCGTTGATCAATCTTCAGCAAATATTTATTTTCTTTTCATTGATTCAATGCACTGTGGGTAAGTTATCCAATGTTTTTGCACAAAATTAATAACAACTGAAATGGAATGTTATATCCATTGCAAAATACTTTTTTGGAGTAATAATGCCCTTAGCAAAAGATTTAGATCTTAATATATTAACACTTACGCTTCTAGTGTTCCAAGCCTAACCAACCTGGTACTTGAACTTTTTCTTTTATTAACTTTAAAACTGAGAACTTGTAAAAGCAGTTATATGTATATAGTAAAAAAATTTACATTTATTATATTAATTCCTTTTTTTTTCTCAAAATAAAATATGACATTTTTATAAACGGATACAGAATGGAGCAAAATTTTTGAAAATTATTTTTTGCTACTCAGTTGTATGGTATTCATTTTATAGACGTTGTCTACAAAAAATGAAATATCTCAAAAAAGCAACAAATTGCACCATATGAAATTGATTAAGTTAACTCAAAACTAAACACTAAACAAGACTTTATTAATTTAAGTTTTCAAAAATATTAAACTTTTTTTTAAAGCATATCCGAAGTTGCATAAGAACTTTTATAGTTTTAAAATTTAGGTTAGAAAAGAAAAATGAAGTTTTTCACCAATAAACAATTTTGTTTTACAAATTATTATTCATTTATTTTTTTAGCACTTACTATCAACATTGTTTCCCATATTTAACTTTATTTTTAAATCCTTTTTTATTAAGAAATATTGTCCGGTTTGAATTGTTGTTTGAATCAGGGATGGCATTGAGAATTTTATAATTGTACCAACAACCTTAAGATATTTTAATTTTATGACCATAATTGTATTGTAAAAAATATCTCAAATATGTTGTAAAATAAAAAACTAAGTTTAAATAGCAAACTAGAATGTCGCTTTAAAATTCTGAGAGCGAACTTTTTATTAATTCATTTATTTCCCTTTTATTTTAATTCTTATATTAAATTAGTTTTAAATAATTCTTTTCAAATATTTAGAATACCGTTTAATTAGGTTTTGCAATACCAGGCTACAAAACGTGATTTCAAAAAACCATGTATCCAATAAATCATTTACATATAGAACCATATATATTTTTGCAGTGTTAGAAATTTTAGTGTGTCTTCATATAAATGATTTCAATAAATTTTTTGATAGATTAACATAT
Organism: Pollenia amentaria; assembly: GCA_943735925.1. Classification (NCBI taxonomy): domain Eukaryota; kingdom Metazoa; phylum Arthropoda; class Insecta; order Diptera; family Polleniidae; genus Pollenia; species Pollenia amentaria. Next base: position 218,349,104 of record OX031006.1, on the reverse strand, counting down.
GCTCATTTGGTGTATATTTTTAACTGCCATAAGAATTTAAATTTTGTCGGTAACATATGTATTATAAATCTTTTTTGTATATATGGTGTGTGTAAAACGGTAGAAAAGTTCTATGGTGAATGAAAATTGTCAAAAAGTGCCACGCTAATGTCAAAATTTATACTAGCCCCCAAGGCTAGTGAAAAGTTATTTACCTCAACATCGTCAAACACACCTATGCTACCGTTTCACACACACCCATACTATAAAAAACAATTCAGTTTGGTATATAAACTATTAGCTTTTACCCGTGACTTCGATCACGTGAAAATTAGAGCAAGACTTATAACATTTTATGAAGATTTTTTACATCTATACTTATTTTATGTTAAAAATTTCAATAAACAACATTATAGCAATTATTATTTTACGCCCACACATGCATACAAGTTTTGAGCACTCGATACTCTTGAGCAACCGGCATTGAACTGTCCATATCAATACCTAAATATGTTTATTCCGGCCACTATATACCAAATTAATCAAAACGAGATAAATTACCAAAAGTACCAGTTTTTTTTCTTGTTTTCGTAATAAAAAGTACACTATATTATTATACAAAATTTTTTGAAGGAGAAAAAGTACCAAAGGTAGAAGAGTATCAGCGTTCTCTGTGTGTTAATGTAGCCTATAATCTGTATGTATATCTATGCATTGAAAAAGTACCAATTTTAACTCTTAAAAAGTACCCTATATATTTATCTGGACCATACTAAATTTATCAAAAAGAGAAAATATACCAAAGTACCAGCTTTTTACCGATTTAACTCTTAAAATGTACCCTATATTTGAATCTGCGCCATATGCTATCCGTCTATTAAATTTCATCCAATGGTTGAGTCACAAACTAACAAACATCTAAACATCCAAATATCCAAACATACACCCAGAGAAACAAACATGTTTAAATATGGTCACTTCCAACAAAACTATTGTGTTTAATTTAACCATATTATTGTCATCGACAACCATATTATGGTTAAATTAGTCCTTCATCAAGAAGGCACAACCATATTATGGTTGCCTCCGAACATGTTTTGGTTAATAATAACTAAAATATGCTTAACAATTTTTATACCAAGGTTGATTTTCAACCATAGAATTTTGCTCTTGGAAAAGAGGAAAATACTATTAATAATTTAAAAATGTTTAGAGGCAACCATAATATGGTTGTGGCTTATTGATGGAGGACTAATTTAACAATAATATGGTTGTCGGTGACAATAATATGGTTAAATTAAACATAATATTTGTAAAATTTTCTTTAAAAATAGTTTTGTTGGAGGTGATCATATTTAAACATATTTTTTCTCTGCGTGTACAAACTTTCAAATTTATAATTTTAGTAGGAGTCATTAAGGTAAAGAATGTAGCACTGGTTTTCAATTAGTTTTCTTTTTTGGTATATTTACATCATAACAATTGCAATATTGTTACTTCAATTGGTCCCTTGTTTGGAGTAAGCCGCAAAGGTCTGCGGTTTTAAGTCTGTTTTTTTCTCTTTGGTTTTGATAAAATTTTGGTAAGAAAATAATTGATAATATTTATCTGACTGTTTCGACATTTGTGGAAACATTAACTATTTGCCTAATTTTTTATTTCCGAAACTGTTTCCCAGATATCATTGATACTCAAATCTTTGTTATATTAAGTATGTTAATGTCAGCAAGATCTCTAAATTGCGAATTTACGTGTGTTATCAAAATGTTGGTATACTTTTGGAAAAAATTTTTCTTATAGTGGTTCTATACTATTAGTTTTTCCATATAATAAAAAATATAATTTTTATTTTATTAACATTTTAGTTGTTTTGAAATAAATTTTTAATTAAAATTATAATTAAATATCAAAAAGCATTAATTGATTTTTTTCGTTTAAAATAAAATTATTTGAACTTGTAGATTCTTTGAAATGGCAAAATTTTTTGATCACCTTTTTAATTAAAATTAAAAATTGCATTTAATGAAAAAAAAATTTCAAAATATTAAAATTTTTAGTAATCAATATACTCATTTTGGTAATAGGTGCAAAATCAACAAATTGTTTGCTTGATTCTATGAATTTGGAATGAATTTAGTGATTAGAGAAAATTTAAAATTTTTTCTGTGTATTTGTTATTTAAAAAACAAACTTTAATTCTATTTGCTTCGAAATCTTTACTATCATACTAAAACAAAAAAATCGATTTTCTAGAGTGCATAATCGCGCTTCTTCTTCAAATTCAGGATAGCCACTGTCTACAATCTTATTTATTTCCGTTTGAATTTCAGCAAAACCGACAACCTCGTTCAATAGATTTGGATCTAAGTTTTAGGCTACCACTGATTGTCCTTTTATCTGCACATCCATCAACTAAATCAGCAGAAAGTATGTTTACTTAACACTATTCACTTCTGCTGATATGTGAAATATTCATCTTTTCTTTAAAAAATTTGATTATAAAATGTAAAAAAAAATATCATAAAGAAGAGTATTTTTCATAAGTGATGCGTGTCAAATGTAATAAAAAGTACAAGAAAATGTCATTTAAGTATAATCGCCAGTCAGAATCTATAGCATAAGCGGCAGCGTTCGAAATTTCGAATAAACAAGTTTACACAATATGATCTCATGCATGTGTATTCAGTTAACAAGTTTTGAAAAAATATGGAAGGCATATGTAAGAAATTATGGCTGGGGTGCACTTATCTGCAATGTCTTGCAACTGTGAGATTCAATGCTAAAATCATCGTTTACTAGGCAAGTAGTTCCAGCCTGAAACCTTAACTGACTGGACAAATGAAGAATTCGTATAGGAATTGCCAGTTTTGCTTCAAATAACTAATCAAGCCTTAGTTTTATTTAAAATTTAACAAATGTGGTTTTTTTAAAAGAATACAAATAAGTAATTTTCTTTTATCACGATTCAACCATTCAACACAAATTTTATTATTCTTACCAACTACATGCACTCAACGCCGATAGCTTCTGGTCAATTAAAGTAAAAAAAACCAAACACACACAAAATATCTGCATCATTTTACAACTGAGATTAATATGCGTATAAGTAGATACTCGTATTGTATGGTTGATTGCTCAAACAAAAAGGACATTAAAAAGAACAACAGAACAAAAATTTAAGCTTCTATACATACACAAGTACACACGGACACGTATGTGTAAAGTGCATACTTTCGCTTGTATGCTATTCAAAATAAAATGAACAACTTCCGGCAATAATTTGCAAAAACATTTTTACAAATACATACATACAGTCTAATATTAACACACACACACATATATTCAAAAGTGTAACGAAGAGGAAATATTTTATGTTTTTAATTTACAACATCGCCTTGGAGTGCAAATGTGTGTGTGGTTATATCAACTTGTATTTATTTAACAAATGCCCAACAACTTTTTATGTTCATACATATCACAAATGAAAAAATTAATGTTAATTTTAGTTAAAATTCATGGACATATATACATACATATGCAGACATTCCTCCAATATATTTCAAACTTGAATACAAATTTAATGGAGGTAATTTTTTTTTGTTTCCTCTCAACTAGAGTTAAACCTCGTTGATAAAATAAACTAAAAATTAAATTTATTCTCAAAAAAAAAAAAAAATATAATAGATAAATGAATAGAATTTTTATTTATCTTTACATTATCTTTTTTATATCAATTAATTTTATTCAAATCAACTAAAATTATTTTATTAAAAATCCATACCCAGAAATTATTAAAAATTGTCTCTAATCACCAAATTCATTTAATCAAACAAACAATTTGTTGATTTTGCACCTATTACCAAAATAATTATATATATTAGTAAAAATTGTAAAACTTTAAAATTGCTAATATTTTATTTTCAATAAATGATATATTTAATTTAAATTAAAAAATGTATCAAAAAACTTTGCCGTTTCAAATAATGTGTTAATTGCTTTAATTAAATAAAGCTTAGGTTTTGACAATTCCCAATAACAATTCTACAAGTTTAAATTTTGTCTTAAGCGAAAAAATCAATTAAGATTTTTTGTTATTTATTTAATATATTAATTTAAAATTTATTTCAAAACAACTAAAATGTTAATTAATTCAAAATTTTACTTTAAATTTTCTTTCAACTAAAAAAATAATTCATTCAATTATCACATTAATAATATTGAAATACTTTTTAACCAATTTTTTTAATTGCTAAAAAACTACTGATAATTTTTCTATGTATAAGAAATTTTTAGATAAATTATGTAAATAATCTGGCTCGAGGTCTGTGTTTAAAATATTTTATTTATTTATTTTATTTATGAAAATACTAAAATTTTGTTTAAAGGAAAACCGTTATTTTAAATACAAGGACAAGATTTATATACAATGAAGCGGACTGCCGATGGGGTCACCAGCCTCTCCAATTGTGTCCGACATCGTAATGGAAGAATTATTAAGCAAAAGCGTCGAAAAACTGGACAGAAAACCGTGATTATTAACAAAGTACGTTGACGACCTGTTTGGGATAGTAAGAGAAAATGACATTATGGAAACACTTAAACAATTTAATAAACTTCACCACCGAATTAAATTTAGAATTGAGGAAGAGAAGCACGGACATTTACCGTATTTGACCACTATGGTAATCAGGAGAGGGAATCAGATTAAAGTTGACTGGTATCAAAAACCAACTTCGTCGGGAAGAATTATTAATTATTTTTCCTGCCATCCAAGGACAATAATCACGAATGCTGCAAGTAATTTTATAAATAGAGTGTTGACAATCAGTGATACAAAATAAAATATCTCTATTGGGTTTTGTTTAATTGTCTTAAGTACCGGTCGGGAACGTACGGGTTGCGAACGTTCGATTTTTCCATATGTTTTAACCGTTAATCGAACTTCTTTTGTTCTCCTTACACTTTTCTCTTCTTAATTGTTTTTAATAGAGAGATTTTAAATAAGGAGTGCAAATGTAACCAATTTTTTTGCACGTAAAATAATTAAATACATAAATGTCTTTAGGAGTAGCTTAAAAAGAATATATTAAATTTTCCAGTATCCAGCTCAATTTCCTCAAGTAAAACAGCTGAGATATCACAGCATGTCATATATACCATTCTATTATGAAAACATAGACATTTTTTATAATTACGAGGGCGGATCAATAATTCCGTCGAACTTTCCTCGTAGTTATATGAAATGCAACACTGCTTCCATCAAATACGACCTGTTAATAGTCTTATGTCAAGTTTTGAGCAAGTTCCGTCATTTACTTTGCGTTTAACAGCTGTTTAAAACATGCAACCTCGTGGATTATTTTAAAAATGTAAAAAAGTGAATTTCGAGTGCTTAATGTGCATTATTTTTTGCGAAAAAAAACCGTCAATCAAACCAAGGAAAAGCTTGATAAGCACTATGGGGACTCTGCACCATCGATTTCAATGGTAAAAAGTGGTTTACTGACATTCGTTGTGGTCGCAAAAACTTAAGTCGAAGTCAATACACCCGAAAATGTCGAAAAAATTCACGATATGGTTTTGGCCGATCGAAGAGTAAAAGTGCGTGAGATTGTTGATGCCATAGGCATTTCATATGGCAGCGTTGTTTCGATTTTAAATGAGCAGCTAGGTTTAAGAAAGCTGTCTGCAAGATGAGTGCCGCGTTTGCTCTCAATTGACCATAAACGTAGTCGTGTGACAACTTCAAAGGATTGTTTGGAGTTGTTTAACCGCAATTTGAATGAGTTTTTGCGGCGTTTTGTAACTGTGGATGAAACATGTATCCGTTACAACACTCCGGAGACCAAACAGCAGTCTAAACAATGGGTTTATCCAGGTGAACCGGCTCCGAAAAAGGCCAAGGTAAGTTTGTCGGCCAATAAGGTGATGGCAACAGTTTTTGGGATAATCCACATCGATTACCTTCAAAAGGGAAAAACCATAAACAGCGAATATTATGCCAACTTATTGGACCGATTTAACGAGGATTTAAAAAAACGACCCCATATGGCTAAGAAAAAAGTTTTTTTTCATCAAGATAATGCACGGGTACACAATGGCAAAATTACATGAATTGGGCTACGAATTGGTACCTCATCAAATTGGAGATATGTTGGACTAAGTGTATTGAGCTACAAGTCACGGACTTATTGATCTGCCCTCGTATAAATAATAAAACACGATGATTATCAACATTTTATTTTTCCATCCTGGTTGACCATTCGGAGAAAATGCCCATATTTCATCGCCAATTTCAAAGAATTTTTATTTGGAAAATTTTAGAAAATTTTTTTTATATATTTTATACCCAAAAATTGTGGAGTCGTAGTCCGACTCCACAGTCCTGCTTTGATAATTTTTTTTTTTTAAATATTTGAAAAATTAAATTAACATCAAATTAATAAAATTAGAGAACTTTCACCTATAGCGCAAACATTTTTGTTTTTGGAATATCAGTCTTATTACAAAATTTTCAGATCTCGGTCTTGTCGTACTTTAACAAATGCAACTTTTAATTTAAATTATTTACATTTTTTTTAAATAGTGCCTTAATTTTTTACTCTTATTGAGCATACCATTTGTATTTTTCTTTCGATTAATTCCTTTATTTCGCCTTCTTATTCAAGTTTTTTATTTTGGTTTCTTTTCCAATTGTACGGTTTATTATTGACGCAAAACTCAAACTTATTGCCAACATCACTTAAACTTAAGAATCAGCATATTTTCAGTTTGTTGTACACATCAGCTTTTTGCAAATAACAATTTCAAGTTGTTTTATTTTTGTACATTTCGATTCTCTCTTATCTGTGTGTGTGTGTATGTGTGTACATTTTGCTTTAGCTGTTTTCTTTGTCCATTTGTCTTGCATGTTTTTATAGTTTTTTTTGTTGCAGCCAAGTGAGTTAAAAGCCCTTCAAATGAATTCAGTTCTTTTCGCTTTCTCATTTTTCTACAATGATTGTTTTTTTTAAGTTTATTTATTCTTTTACCCACATTTCATTCGTTTTTATTTACCGTCTAAAGTGGTTGTATACATTTTTTTTATTTGAAGTCTTTTTATTTATTTTTTTTTTAGCATATTAGATGCTTTAAAATATTTGGGAATGGTCAATAGCAAAAATCTAATTTTTTTAAATGTTCAAAATATTGTAAGAGTTTTAAATTTCAACTGATTTTCTCTCAATTCTAATACCGTTCAATGCCGACTAAACATCACTGTGCACTGACACGGATTTCAAGTTTCTCAGCAGTTCATATAAAACATTAATCATCTCTTAAATATCTTTAGATTAATATTTGGTATTAATTATTTTTATGCAAAACCAGCTTTACAGACCAACCTAAATCTACGCGAGGCGGAAGATTTTCTAAAGCAAAGCTTTAACGCTGGAATGACAAACTTAAATAAAGCTTTAGGTCGACACCAAGCGTTTTCACTTTCACGCATTGCATGATTTTGATAGCTTACTTGCGTTCTACGTCTCAAGTTACGTCCAACCCTTTTAATGCGGCATTACTACAATTAAAAATAAAATTAAATTTCGTCAGCTCATTATTGGCTTGCCACAAATGCCAAAAATTCGTAATGGGGAAAAACGATAATGTAGATTTACATGAAGTTTTCTTTTGTATTTTTACCACTGATTCTGGCATATGTTTTGAAGAAAATGTGAATTTTTATGAACGTTCATGAACGAACTTAGAAGTTAAAAGTATTTTATTGAAAGTGGCCGCATACGCCACATTTCAAAATTTATTTTTAAAAAGTAGTTTTTTCTGCTGCATGCGTAACTTGCTGCTGTGTATTGAGTTGTTGACATTTTATTTAGCTTTTACTACTTTTTTTTCTTACGGCAATGAAGCGAAGAAAGAGTAAAATTTATTTTCTTTTGGCCATTTTATTTTGCTTTTGCTTTAACTACTTGTTTTTCTTACGCCAATGAAGCAAAGCAAGAGTGTTTTGTACGTTTTTGTATGAAGAATTTGCAGCATTCGCCAAACAGTGTCTTGTAGAGCAAAGCAATACTTAATAATTTTGCAAATACGTGATATGGAGCAAAACTAACTAAGCCATAAGCAATTTCGTAAAACAGGTTTTTGATTCAGAAGGGGGTATTCAAATTATTACACCCTATACCTAAATCAATTTTTTTTAAATGGTAGGTAGATCAAACCAATAATGAGCTGACGTATTGTCAAATAAGCGATTTGTTGGAACGCTGCTTGTTATTCTTACAAAAGTAGAAAGTAAGCGAACTTTTCGCATTCAACGCCTTAATGCATTTTACGCTCTTGTGCATGTAACTTGCTACGTGTTGCAAAACAGATACCACTTTTTTGACAGCTGGGTAAGTATGCAGCGATAAAGTGTTCAATGCATGGTGTGGTCCTCCAGCTTAGGAGCGTCAACGATGTGTCATAAAAAGTAACGTAAGCTTTTCTTGTTTAATAAAACCCACAAAATAGAAATACAAATTGAGATAAATCCCCTAAATCGGCCATAAAATTGTTAAATCGCTTTGCTTTTAAATAATAGCAGTCAACGTTACTACTTCGGATATTCCAATTGCAAAGCGTTGATACCGTGGTATTCGGGTCAACTTCATACAGTTTGTATGAAATCGCTTTACGCACTGATTAAGGTTGGGCTGTTACCTTTTTCTTATTGCATTTTGAACTGGAAACTACAAATTCCATCGTTAATTTCAGTCACAATGCGATCGTAAAACAAGAGTTTTATGTGTCCCGTCCCGGCTTAAGTTTATAGTTTTGCCTTTGAATGAATTCATGTGTGGATGCTTTTACATGCTTGAAATGCAACTTATCTTGTCTTTTCGAGCGTTCTCTGTCTCAAAATCACTATCATTGAAATATGGGAAAAATGCAGATAGAGCATATTCGGCAAAAGAAAATGTAAATTTTATACATTATTTTTTTATTGAAGTTTTAAAATAAAAAATATACAAAAAAAAAAAAAAACATTTCGCTATATTCTGAATAATTTTTCTTATTGTCAAAACTTTCAAAAGAAAATTTCGAGCTTGTGAAAGGTAAATTTTTCACAAGGTAGCAGCGCTATGAATCTAGCTGTCCCTTTTGTTGAATATCCCCATGATTGAAGCTGATCGCAACTTCTACTTTATAATAATAATTCTGATAACGTTTCTGAGAACAATAAATTCTTTTTCACATGTGTAGATCAATGTGACGTATTTTTAAGTTGTTTATCGATAACATCTAATGCTGTAGGAATTTATGGAATCCATCCAAAATTTATTAAAATTCTGCTCCCACAATTACTCCCATTTATCACGTTTTTTTAACCAAATCATCACTACAAGTCATTTTCCTACTAAATGGAAAAACTCAAAAATTGTACCAGTTCCCAAATCAAGTTCTGAGTACAGACCAATAGCTATTTTACCGTTCATTTCTAAAATTTTTGAACGGCTAGTTCATAACCAAACCACTCGTTACTTAAATAATAACAATTTGTTAATTGCTCTGGTAGACGTTGACGAGGAGATAAGGAAAGAGGTTGATAAGGGTAATGTAAAGTTTTTAGTTTTGCTGGATCTTTCTAAGGCGTTTGATACTGTTACTCGTGGCATATTGTGCCTTAAATTGGGAAAAATTTTTAACTTTTCGCCACCCGCAATTTGCCTTTTGTCAAAATATAGATATGAGTATGTCCAAACCACGTCCAAGGAATCACTCCAAGGAATCACTACCTGTAACAAGAGGTGTTCCACAGGGATCAATTTTAGGCCAACTTTTGTTTGCAATGTATGCATATGACGTTCAACTCTACATAATTTATAATGAAGCACTGCTGTATCACTGTGTCATTACTTTGAATAAAGAACTACATAGACTTTATTTGTGGACAATGGCAAACGGTCTTGGAATCAACGCCCAAAAATCCAAATGTATTATTATCCGTAAACGTCTGGTAAAATTTAACATTATGCCTAATATTTCCATTAATAGTCAACGTATAGAAACTGTTAATATAGACAAAAAAACCTTTGAATTATTTTTAATAACAAGCTAACATGGTCTGACCATATAAAATATGCATGTGTTCGAACGTTTTCAACGAATGCTACTCGATAAAACGTATCTAATACCAATTTTATTGTATGGATGTGAACTTTTTGCAAGCTGTGATACAATAAGTGACAACAAACTAAGCGTAACATTTAATAATATTATTCGTTATGTCTTTGGATTAAAACGTGCATGGATTAAAATTGGCAATCAAATTATATGGCATTTGTTTTAAAGATCTTCTAAAAATGCGTATCTTAATTTTTCTGCACAAAATCATCAACATGAAACAGCCTGAACATCTATATGAAAAACTTAATTTCTCGAATTACGAATATAGAGGAAAAGACTAATACAATATAGACACTATATCTTCATATCATTGTGGCAATTCTTCATCCATGCCATTCACCTCTGGAACGCAATTCTATATAGTTCTCAACTTTTATGTAATGCACTAGAATTCAAAAAGTCAATAATGAACACTGTTTTCCACACTTAATTGATTAATAATAATTATTATTTGATTTTGATAAAATTAATACTTTTATGATTAATGTTTTCAATCTATTTCTTTTGTAAAATTTATTTCTTTATTACATATAAATTTTTAATTTTTGTAACTAGTTTTAGGATTTAACATTACAACAATTTGCTAATTCTTAGTTCTGTACTGCAATAGGAGACCCTTGGTCTTGTGTGTGAAACGACAAATAAATAAATTAACTTAAATTAAATTTTACCGACTATACTTTCTAACTTGTTTTTAACTTAATCTTTGTTTTTAAATTAAATCTAAATCTTATACTGATAGGCATTATGGAACGACCTAAATTTTTACATTTATATCAAATTATCGGAAAAACCATTAACTAAGAAATTTGTATACATACCCTAGAGGGAAGCCAACCGACACCAAAATACTCCCGTGGTAGGTCCGATTCTAGTTCTAACACTTTATATGAATGGGACTAACACTTTTGTATGGGGTTGTCATTGGATAGGGTCAATTGATACCTAACAGCCGCCATTTGACAAGTCACACAACTATTCTCAAGGAACGTGTTTAGTGTTAGCTACTACAATGGAGTATTATTTCAATAAAACAAGTCCTAGAACTAAATTTGAGAACCAAATTTTAGAAAGTCACAAAAAATGCGTCACACCACCGGTGAATGCTGCACTGTAATTTATTAATTTTTCTATTGGTTATCCTTTCACTGGCCATGAGCTCTTTCTTTTTTTAATTCTTCTATTATTTTCACAAATCCCAGGACCAGTCTGTGGGAACAATTGACAGAAATTTCCCGCAGGAGACCTACTGACGGACGCAAAATTATTTAGACTGTAGTTTTATTTTTTTTTTTAATTTGTAAATTAATCTAAATTTATCTAGAAAATAAGGACAAAAAGTGACTGTTTTATTTAATTTTAATTAAAAATTAATATTAAAACAATTAAAAAAATCTTTGTATGTTCAAGATTTATTTTAATCGTTTTGGTTTTGTTTTAAACTGCCACCAAAAAAAAGCCATTATTGTTGTTTAGAAATGGCCCACCCAGCACAAAGCAATTTAAAGTGGTCGCTATTATTTCCCATCACGTATGTGCATTTCCTTGCGTACATACGTACATATCGGTTCATAGAACGCAAAAGGCCCTTACTAACAAAAATTATAGATCGACTTTTTCAATGATTCTGAGGTATTGCACACAATACAAATGTTCACAATAAATTTTGGAATCTTTCGATTAAAATTAGCGTTTGTTTTTTAACGAAAAACAAACGTTCTTGTCACAAAAGCGATTATATGATAACAAACCGTTTGCATAATAATATTATAATTTGTAATATATACAACATTGTAACTTGTTTAAACAGCTGGTAGGTTTTACTGTCAAATAATTTATATATTGAAGAAAAAAAAAAAATTATAAACCATTTAAGGCAATTTATCGCATAAAATATAAATATTTTATTTCAAGAAAAGAAGAGTCAGAAAAAGAATTGTCTAAGCTGATAATGGATTGTAATGCAGAAGCCAATTTTTAAAACTTTACTTTGTCAAGTATTGTTCTCTGCTCAAATTTAAATTTGTGAAAAATGCATATCGCCATTAATTATTTCATACGAAAAATTTGACATGTATCACGGTTATCTATCTCGCTAGTTTGCACAGTTTAGCGTTTTTATTCCTTCAATGTATCTGACATTGGTTTGCGTATGTACCCACATGTTTTTTTTTTAACGAAAAGTATTTTATTTAATAAAAAATTAAATAAAAGATTACTTTCTCTTTTAAACATAAATGAAAAACTGTTACCGGTTTTGCTATTTTTCCTTTCTCATTTAATAACATTACGTGACAGTTTTTCGACCAAATATATCGGACACCTAATTTTTATGTAAAAATGTCCGCTGAATCCAAATATGAAGTCAGAAGTAGAACACGAGATATTTACGAGATATTCCAAAATAGCCGTTATTTGTGTTTTTAAAAACGATGATGTGACTTTAATGTCACGAAAACTGTTCTACTTTGGACCATTCTGACTTCACATTCAGAGTCAGATTCATTTGGTCACGACTTTGCTAAAAATTTGTGACACAGTGTAATTAATTAAAATTTTTTCAATTGTTTTGAATTCCGCGCGAAATACGTGCAGCTTTTATTGTTCCGTAGTTGTAAAAAATGTTGCCAGAACATTTCCTAACATTTTCACAAAATGGACAGAGTAAAACTCTATCAACATTATTTCATAAATCTGTGGTTTTCATGGGTAACCGCGTATGTCCATTTTTTAGATTGTGAGATGTTAATGCCATATTACTTAATTTTAAGCGCTCTTTACATAGTTCGAAAAATTTCTGAAAAAATATAGACCAATTCAAATTTTAACGAAATAACCAAGCTCAGAAAGTTCAATACCGATCCCATAGTTTGATCTAGAAAGGTTTTTCGGCGCTCCTGAAAAGTTTTATTTAAGGACATACGCGGTTGCCCATTAAATTACAGAATTATTCCGCTCAAGTTTTTTTATATGAATTTTTATATGAAATGCTGTCAACATTTCACGTGAAATGTTGTTAACAAATTAAAAAAAAAAAATATTACGTTTGAAGAGCCAATACATTCCCCTACTACGAAGCAAATTTGTAAATTTGTTTGTAAAACTAATTGTTACATTCAAAGCGCTGAATAAAGCGCTTTCTGTGTCAAAAATGTATTGCTTCAAACTGAGAAGTCGCCATATAAAATGTATGTCTTCCGTAAGCAAGATGGTAATCGAGACTTTTACCTTTCTCCCTTACAAACCTGCTACGTTGGAAGTTCCATTTTTTTTATAGGGCAGTCACTCCAATTAATTTCATCAATCTATTGCACTTAGTTTTATAACAGAAATACTCCTTGTAAATTAAAATATATTTATAAAGCCCATTCTCCTTTATATCTATTTTTGATATTAATTTTTAAATGAATTAATTTTTCATTAGTTTTTGTGAATTTATTTTATACTTTTCTATTCTTTTTATTTTGACCATACCATATTAAAATAAATTGACAAATAATAGAGCTTGAAAAAAAACATCTACAGGGTATCCGCCGGGAAGGTAAACTACTTTGTTTTGCCACATTTTTGGTAAACATTAGTCCTGACAGTTCATATTTGGCAGTCGTGAAGTAGACACCTGGCAAATTTATTGTGAAAAAATATTCGATAAACCAACGTGTTTTAATCGTTAAAATATTTTATCAAAATCAATCATCGGTTACTGTGACGATAAGAAAGTTACGTGAAATTTTTGGGAGAAACAACGTGCCAACAAAACGCACTATTTATCGTGTAGTGAATGATTTCGAAGAAAGAGGGTCTGTAGGTGATAGGCCCAAGCATGGACCGCAACGTACTACAAGATCGGCTGAAAACATTACTGCTGCTCAAGAAAGTGTACAAAACGATGCATCGACCTCAATGCGACGCCGTGCTCAGGAGCTTGGTCTTCAAAGAACAACTTTGGCCACAATTTTGCACAAGGATTTGCAGTTGTTTCCATTTAAGATTCAGTTGACTCAAGAGCTTCTTTCACAAGACCATTTACGCCACCGTACATATGCCAATAGGATGTTACAACTCGCCCATGACAACCCCAATTTTCATGAAAAAATAATAATGGGTGACGAGGCACATTTTCATTTGAATGGATATGTGAACAGTAGAGTCGGTGAACAGTAGAGTCGGTTCTGGGCAATGGAAAACCCTCAAATTATTCATCAGTCAACTTTGCATCCATTAAAAGTGACAGTCTGGTGTGCAATTTGGTCAGGAGGAATCATTGGACCTTACTTCTTTGAAAATGAAAACGGCTTAACGGTAACGGAGTGGGGAGCGATATCGTGATATAATTGAAAACTTTTTAACGGCACAACTGCATGAATTGCACTTGATTAACATGTGGTATCAACAAGACGGTGCCACATCGCATACAGCCAGGATTACAATGGAATTACTACGAGACCTCTTTCCACAACAAGTTATTTCAAGAAATGGTGATGTTGATTGGTATCCACGGTCGCCTGATTTGACTGCTCCGGACTTTTTTTTGTGGGGATATCTGAAAAGCGAGGTTTATGCAAACAAACCAGAAACGCTTAAGCAACTCAAACAAAATATTCGTGATGAAATTAATGAAATACCGCGTTAAATGTGTGAGAATATAATGAAAAATTTGCTCAAAAGGCCTCGCATTTGTGAGGCTAACCGAGGCGGACATTTATCTGATATTGTATTCCATACATAATTGCCGATATTAAATAATACATTATAAATACAGGGTGGCTGATGAAAGCTGCTACCAAAAAAAAACGTAATAACTTTTTTTCTGTGTAACTTACCTGTTTTCCATTTTTATTTTATTTTATAGATTGATTTTTAGATTTAACGAAAATGGAGAATTGGGACAGTGAAACAAGAATTTGGATAGTCCGCCGCTTTCACGCTTTAGAGTCCGTAGTTTACGTCCAACGAGAATATAGGCGCACGTTTGGCGGCACTCCTTCTAGCAGATGGACTATAATGAGGCTAGTGAATAATTTTGCCGAGCGTGGCACAGTCGCAAGAATGCCTTATCATCGATATCCCTCAGTTCGGACGCAGGAAACTATCGCTGCTGTAGCTTCTGCCATATAATCCAACCCCAGAGTTTCGACAAGAAGCTTATCTGCACAAATGGGTGTCAGCAGACAGTCACTGCAGACAATTTTCCATAAAGATTTAAACGTATTTCCATATAAGATTCAATTAACAAGCAAACTGAACACAGCAGACTTTCCATTTCGCTTGGAATTTTGCTAGAAGATGATTCAAATGGCGCCAGAGGATGAAAACATCTTGAACTGCATTTTTATTACTGATGAGGCACATTTTGATCTAAACGGCAATGTTAACAAGCAAAATTGTCGAATATGGAGTAATTCTTACCCACAGCTACTCCATGAGATGCAATTGCATCCACTTCGCGTCTTAATGTGGTGTGCAGTTTCATCAAGGTTCATTGTCGGGCCTTACTTTTTCGAAGAAAATGGTCTTACTGTTACGGTCAATGGAGACCGTTACTTAAAGATGTTGAAAGAGTTTTTCTTTCCAGAACTACGCCGAAAGAGAATCCCTTTTAACTCCGTGTGGTTTCAACAAGATGGGGCAACTTGTCACATAGCCGCGCCTGTTATGACAGAATTGCGGAGAAAATTCCCCAATAAGCTGATTTCAAGGAACTCCACATTCCGTTGGCCTCCTCGGTCTCCTGACCTTACTGCACCCGATTTTTTTTTGTGGGGTTATTGCAAACAGGAGGTTTACAAAAGAAACCCAACAAATTTGGATGATTTAAAGCAATCCATTCGAACGGTAATAAAGGCAATTCCCGCTGCAACCCTCCAAGCAGTAATGAATAACTTTTTGCTAAGATGTCGTAGATGTGTCACCGACGGTGGAGGCCATTTGAATTCAACTATTTTCAAAAATTAATGAATTACTTTAATAAAAATGTATTATTTTTCAAATGAATTAATAAAAAATAAATTACATAAATTTTACAAAAAGTTATTTGAGTTTCTTAATGTAGCAAAATTCATCAGCCACCCTGTATAAGATCCATTCTCTTTCATTTAATCAAAAATTATAAACAAGCAAAGTAGTATACCTTCACGGCGGACACTCTGTATAATAATATTGATGTTTATTATTAAAACAAAAATCGTTGTATAACAAAATTATTAACCAGAGTTTTCTTAAAAACGATTTAAAAAAATGAAATAATATATTTTGTAATAAAACTGTTTAATAGTAGTCTGTCGTTGGGGCCTTGGGTTTCAGAAAACTACAATACAAGGACTTAACTAATATTATAACATTTAATTTTATTTTAACAGAAATGAATTTGTCAGTGTTTTTTTTAGATAATATTGATAAAAATTGATTAAAACTTTACTTTTAATAGGGACGCTTGCGTTTTAGGTAACGATATATAAAAATGTATAAGTAAACAATATTGTGTGCAGGGTTGGGAAGTATTTAATATACTTGTACTTAAGATTCGTATAAGAAATACAAAAACGTATTTTTTATTTGTATATTAAATGCTGTCCCAATATGTGTTTTGTATTTTAAAAACCTGCCGCTTAAGTATTTTGTTTATGTATTTCAATTACTTTTGGTCTCAAACTACTTTTTCACAAACTACATTTTTTATTTACCTAATAAGCATTCAAGTTTCAAAAATTCAAGTGCTTTTATTATTGCCGGATTTTGGTTTGAATTTATGCCCTATTTTCAAATAAAATTCCGCTTCATAAAAAAATGTTTGAAAATTTTTTTTTTTACTTTTGTATTGCTTTAGCTATTAAAAAAAATATAAGAAAAATATATTTTTTAATATTTATGTGTTCAGCACACAAGGGAGGAGAAAGATTTTAGACTTTTCGAAAAATATTATATCATTAATTGCCTTAAGGCCGCACCATAATATGCATAAGTTAGCTTAAGGTACTGTCAAAAACTGACGAAAAGTCTGTCAAATGCATAAGAAAATTAAGGAAGACTTTTATTTAGCCATAATGTATGTACTAACAGTGGGTAAAAGCCAAACCCGTACACCTAACTTTTTTTTAATATCAAAAGGCATCTTATTTAAAAATGATACATGAAATCAATGTATGGAGGGTTTATTGAGTAAATTGCCCTCTATCAAATGGGTATTTAAACAAAGCAATTATGTTAGAAGAAAAGACATTAAGGGCGGTTTAATTAAATATTGTATTAAAAAACATAAAAGCCCAACTCGTACAGGTAACCTTATTCAGGAAAAAAAATATCTTAGCTTTGGTCCTTTGGAGGTGAAGTCAATCAAAAGTTGAATAAAATCAAATATTTTTATTAAACTATAAAGTTTTTTCCAAAAAATATCAAATGGGAAGACAAAAGGGACAAACAACCGAAAATTTGGGAAGAATGATGTAAAGCTTGCTGAGGATGTTCAACTTGTGAAATTTTCAAAATTTTGGGAAGGAGTCATTCTACGATCCAATACATTTTAAAACGATACAGGACTTCAAAACAATTTAAAAAAAAAATGAGACCAAATAGCACACAACAAAATACTCAATGAAGCTGGAGAGCAGAATATTGTCAGAGCGTGTAAAAAGGACCACTTTGCTTGCTCCTTAAAACTTACGTCTATTGCGGAAGCCACTACGGGAAAAAACGTCTGCCCAAAACCATCCGAAATATTTTCCATAGATCGAATTTGAATGGTAGTACGGCTAGAAAAACGCCATTGGTCAGCAAGAAAAATAAAAAGGACTGCTCAAACTTCGCTAAGCTACACAAATGAAAGGATTTTTCTATTTGGAAGGATGTGTTGTTTACAGACGAGATCAAATTTAACAAATTTGGCTCTGTAGGAAAACCATATGCTTGGCGAAGGGCTAATGAGGAGCTCTAATAAAAACATGTTTTTTCTACTGTAAAGCATAATGGTGGAGCGGTGATAATTTTTCGGCAGCTGGTCCAGGTTTTCTTTATTTCATCGAAGGCATAATAGACTTATAAAAGTTTTTCCTTTGACATTATCAAAGGAAAAACTAAGTCTATCAAACAATTAATTCTTCTACCGGGATAATGCCCCTAAGCACAAAGCTTACAATGTCATGTCGTGGTTAGTGTGCAATTGTGCTCATGTAATGTAGACACCTGTCCAGAGCCCTGACATCAACCCAAGTTATCATGCCCATGTTCCAAATGATGATGATCTCTTTTGATAAGTGGGGTAAGAAAATCATTTTTTTTTGTCTATAGAACTCAGATATTAAGAGAAATTTATATAATTGTCTGGAGTAATTTCTACATCTTTTGATGACACTCAGGCCAATAATTATTGTTATGAAAAGTTTCTGCATTCTGTACCTTATTAGATCGGCCTCAGGTTAACAATTTGAGGTTTCAAGTGTGTGTTATACAATAATTATAAAAGATCTTTGAAAAAATATTCGACAGGTTGTCTAAATTCTCACCTGAAATAAATATGACAATTTTTTCGTTACAACAGATAAGAGGCAAATAATTTAAAATCTAAAACTAAATGCTTTAGGGGAATATTACATGAAACGTGAACTAATGCCTGATAGCAGTAGAAACGGCAGTACTAGTAAAGATGATAAAGCAAATTTCGATCTACCAAAGTGAAATACCATTCGGTTTAAGGATTGATGTTTGACTATTGACGTCGCCCGGCCTCAATAGCCGAGTGAGTAAAACGGCAAACCCCACCGACGAGATTGTGTGGTTACAATTGAAACTAGTCTGGGCAACCTGTCCGTGAACGCCTGGGTTCAAATCTCAGCGCAGTCAAGAATGAAAAATTATCAATAAAAAAAAAAAAATTTTAATTAATTTCATGTTGTAAAATTCCTGTCTTCATAAAAATAATTTAATGAAAATTAAATTCAATGAACTTAAGCCTAATTAAAAATATCTAAATTTGGATTAAAAACCATTAACAGTTCAATAAAATAACCACAATACTAATTATTGTTAACAGCTAAGGCACGAGCTATGTTTACATTTGTCCTTCAAGTTGTGCTGAAAAAGGTCAACAAGAAAAAAGAAAGACAAAAAGATTTTGTTTGTTGTGCTTAATTCCCTTTTTAAATAATTGATAAAAAGTACTGAAATTTATTGTTGGAGGATAAGCTGTTCCTATGCGCATTTCACTGGTTGCTTAGGCCAGATCATCAGGAAACGTTCTCCTAAATAATTTTAGAAAAGCCAAAGCTATCAGCAAACAAAACTACAGAGGGAATGAGAATTACCTACAGACACTCAAAAAGTCTTGTTTGCAACGATATCAAAGCTTAAACAAAATACCAAACAATAAATCAGTGTTGAGTTTTTATCTTTTTTACATTTCCCGCTACAATTAGTTAGAATTCTCCCAACATTAATTGTAGTTGTAAATGGGTAAAGAAAAAACATATTAAAAACAAAAACAAAGTGCTTTTATTGTTTTCGCAAGAAATCAAAATAAAAACAATTTGCCAGTTCAGTTTTTTATGCACGTGCACTTGCTAAAATTTATTATCAAAGTTGTTTGTGGGAATACTATTATTTATTAAAAGATTTTGTTTGTTGTGCTTAATTCCCTTTTTAAACAATTGATAAAAAGTACTGAAATTTATTGTTGGAGGATAAGCTGTTCCTATGCGCATTTCACTGGTTGCTTAGGCCAGATCATCAGGAAACGTTCTCCTAAATAATTTTAGAAAAGCCAAAGCTATCAGCAAACAAAACTACAGAGGGAATGAGAATTACCTACAGACACTCAAAAAGTCTTGTTTGCAACGATATCAAAGCTTAAACAAAATACCAAACAATAAATCAGTGTTGAGTTTTTATCTTTTTTACATTTCCCGCTACAATTAGTTAGAATTCTCCCAACATTAATTGTAGTTGTAAATGGGTAAAGAAAAAACATATTAAAAACAAAAACAAAGTGCTTTTATTGTTTTCGCAAGAAATCAAAATAAAAACAATTTGCCAGTTCAGTTTTTTATGCACGTGCACTTGCTAAAATTTATTATCAAAGTTGTTTGTGGAAATACTATTATTTATTAAAAGATTTTGTTTGTTGTGCTTAATTCCCTTTTTAAATAATTGATAAAAAGTACTGAAATTTATTGTTGGAGGATAAGCTGTTCCTATGCGCATTTCACTGGTTGCTTAGGCCAGATCATCAGGAAACGTTCTCCTAAATAATTCTAACTAATTGTAGCGGGAAATGTAAAAAAGATAAAAACTCAACACTGATTTATTGTTTGGTATTTTGTTTAAGCTTTGATATCGTTGCAAACAAGACTTTATGAGTGTATGTAGGTAATTCTCATTCCCTTTGTAGTCTTGTTTGCTGATAGCTTTGACTTTTCTAAAATTATTTAGGAGAACGTTTCCTGATGATCTGGCCTAAGCAACCAGTGAAATGCGCATAGGAACAGCTTATCCTCCAACAATAAATTTCAGTACTTTTTATCAATTATTTAAAAAGGGAATTAAGCACAACAAACAAAATCTTTTAATAAATAATTGTATTCCGAAAAACAACTTTGATAATAATATTTAAAAATTTAAATTTAGCTCACAGCATCCAGGGTTTGAAAACGGGTTATTATAATTGAAAAATCAAAAAATGTTATACCCATATTGTCTATATATGAAAAAAATATAAAATATATCGCGGTTTTCACGTTTTATGTGAATAATTAAAAAAATAAAAAAAATAAATTAACATTATTCTAAAACAGATTCAATTTGAAAAGCAGAACATTACTTCCACAAACGTAGAATTTCTATGATAACCCGAAACGAAAATATGTATTTAGCTTAATATCTTAATTAGTTGGTCGCAAGTGGTCAAGTTTTATATACCATTGGATTCAGCTTCAAAAACTCTTTTCGATGATACCAAATTTTATTTATGCCGTCTCGGAGCAAAGTACAACAAAATTCGAAAAACTGAAAAAGACTTATTTTAAAAATGGTCCAGCTCACGGATGGTCAACGCTAGAACCTAATTTTTTGGGAATAATCATAAAACATACCAAGCTTTATTTTCAGAGGTAAGAAAAAAAACACTTTTTTCAGCTCCATACAAGGTGAGTCGGTCTTATATACATACATACATATTGCACTGCTTCCTCTAAACAGGGTAAACTCAAAATTTTTCAATTTTCACTTTTTGCAAGAAATCGATGCACAGTGGCTATATGTACCCACTGTACACATCTTACATTATTTTCTCTAGTATTTCGTCAAATAAAATGCAATTGTATCCCCCTTTGTGATATAAGAGCAGATATAAAAAGAAAACAGTTTCTTGTCTCTACTGAAAATATCTAAATTTTAAGTTGACGCTCTTTTGAGGAAGCAGTGCGATATGTATATAAATGTATATATTATTAAATTTTTTAAATAATAAAGAAAGAATTAAACCCTGAAGAAGGAACACAAAGCAGTGCCAAAATTTTGGATAAAAAAAAAATTAAAAATTTTTATATAAAAAATAAGTCCTCAAGCACGAAAATTTTATTATGCAATCAAAAGAATAAGTGTCAAATAATTACATATGTATGTATTATATTTAGAACACATTTAAGTTTTTATATCATTTTGAAGGTTAATAAATTAGCTAAACAGGCTGCCTGGGAGGAAGTTTTGAAACGTCATCGGGCAACCGCACAGTGTTTTGAAATAAAACGTCTATATTAACGTCGACAACTCTATGAATGGTTCTGCAAACTGTTGATTTTGCAACACCATGCATAGCTGCAACTCCATGGTACTGGCAACATTTTCTGAGCCAATGCAAGCACAGGAGCAGTTGGTTTTGAGCCGAAAAAGTATTACGGCGCTGTGTATTGTACTCGAATTTTTCCCCAATTTTATTAAAAATTAAATCAACTTGGATTTCATTTAAACGGAAGCACTGTTTAAAATTTAACTTTTGTAGTCCCAAAAAATTAATTCGGTCTCTATAACTTCTTTTTATAACTGCGGCTTCACTATCGTCGAACAAAAACTCACTTCTTAACATTTTGAAAGCGCCACTAGTTATAACAATATGAATTTGAAAAGCAATCGTTTACCTTGCAAATTTTTGACAAACTAATCAAAATTTGCTTTACAAAAACAGAATTTACAATTTTTGTGGAACGAAACAGCATTATTATTTGCAAAGTTTTTGCAAATTACACTTTTCAATATTAACTTTGCACTTTGCACAAAGGAACGTACGTGGAGCAGAAATTGCAAAGAGAGTATAAAAATTGCGAAGACTTTGCAAAGTACACTTATCAATTTCAACTTATCACTTGTCAAATTGTATAGTTCTGAGGAACAGAAAGTTTTGTAAATTGACAAAAAATTTGGTAAGTGCAAAGTTGATAAGTTGTTTTGTGGTTATCAGGAGCAGATGGAATATTTTTTATAGCCGTTTTCATTCGTTCTTCAAGAGAAGGCTGCTTGTCTGATGCTTAAGGTTGAACCACACGAAACGGTGCATTTTTCTGGATATAATAGAGTCTGTAAGTTCTGTTGTGAATAAGTGTCCATAAGTGGCAATTTTGTTTATTAATTAACATGAGAGCGAATGGATGACTGATTTTCAAACTAAAATTGTATAACTTGGTAACCGTTTTCCAGCTTGAATCTATTCATGATGGTTTTCAAAGTATTTGGAACACAAATGTCAAAAATGAGCACAGTAGGAGTGTTCTTTTGACTGCTTACACTTGTTTAACTTCTTTCTGGCTTTTAAAAGTCATCCTTTACATAAAAAAATTTAGTGTTCATGCAAGGAAATACTAGTTTTGCGTTGGGGCCTGCTACTAAAGTGAATATTATACATACTTATGTACATCATTTCATATATTGTAATTCATATTTTAAATACGCTAAGGCAATTCACAAAGCGTATATGCTATAATTTTATGAATTTAACATTCACAAAATAATAGCAAATACAACCAATATGACACAATAAAACACTTTCTTAATTGCCTAACTATGTAAATAATTTTTTAAATGTATTTTGTATTTTAAATACACGACTTAAATGTATTTTTTATGTCAAATACACCAAAGCATGTCTTTTTTCCAACCCTGACTGTGTGTATGAATTTCGTTACTTTCACACATGTGAAATATAAATTTTTTCTCACACACCAACCCGTAAATCTTAATGTTTTTTGTTCATATTGTTTATTTTTAAAAATAAATGTTTGTTTTCATCACTTCAGTTGTTTCAGTTGCTTAAAAAGGATACATATATAAAATAGTGCACAATACCGATTTAACATTGTTTTTATTGAAGAACCTATAAAGAGTAATTTATTGTATGTTTTATTTCGTTTTATATTTTGTGTACTATATGCTTCTTTCGCCTGCTATCGTCATCATGGACACAAAATCGCCACCACTTTTCACTTTTACAGTTGAACACACATCATTGCCAAAAGCCATTTTAGTGGTTAATAGTTCTTTTGTTAAAAGTCACTGAATATTTTATACAGTTTTTTCCGATTTCCTGAACTTTATCCATGAAGTAATACACTTAAGGAACTTTGTGTGAATGAGTGTGTTTTTTTTAATAATTTTGGGTTTATTTCTTTGGTCCTGGTGTGGTTTATAAAAAAATGTCATTAACAAAAGAGGCATCTTTTGACTCCATCATGAAATTAATGTTTATTGCCTTCAGTTAATTTGAAAGTAGTGGCACTTTAAACGGGCACTTGTGAAGATGATGTGAGTAAAGAACTTGAGTTTCTTATTTACTTTTAATTTTAATCCTGGGTCAAGAAATAACATCTACTTGAGTGTTTGATTTTATTTGAGAAAAATGAATTTAGCACATTGTTATTTTGAATTGTGTAATTTTATTGCTTCCTTCGAATTAATGGAATAAAAGTTAATGGAAATAAAACTTTAGGTCTAAGGTAATAAAAATGGCAAGAAAACATAAAAAGCTATCTACTAGGGATGGGCAAATTGAAAAAGTATATCGATACGATAATCGTATCGATATTTTTTAAGAGTATCGATATTTATTAAGAGTATCGATATTTATTAATTAAAAATATCGATAAATCGATGTATCGAACGTATTAAGCTGAAATTATTACCAAATTTAAAAAACTTAATATACCTATATAAACACATATTTACATATGTACAAACATTTTACATGTTATTCCCATCTAACTGCCTGTTTGTAGAACGCGAGCGCAAAGTGACTCGCTAACTTACATTTAAAACAAAAACAAATTCTGAAATTTTGTTTTTATTTTAAATGTAAGTTAAGCGAGTCCCTTTTGCGCTCGCGTTCTACAAACAGGCAGTAACTTTTTATTTCAAATTTACTGAATGTCCCTTGATTTCGAACGAATCTTTCATTCGCTTAACTTCCTTTTTAAAAAAACCCAATTTTAAAATTTAGATTTTAGTTTGAGTTATGCGAACGAAATTTTCGTTCGAAATTCTACAATAAAAAAATTCAATAAAATTAAAAAAAATTAATTTATTCCCAAGACCACATTATTTAATTCGCCATAAGAAATCTAAAAAAAAAAAAATACGAAAAATTAAAATGGGATTATATAATGCCGGCAAACGAAACTTGTGCCACATACTATACAGGTAAACTGTGCGATATTTTATTTTTAATATATAAGCGAAGAACATGTTAAAATAACAAAAAGACAAATTTTTGCTTTCGTTTTTATTAACATTCCAACTTTCATTAGTCTTTTGCTGCTTTTAATACGGCGATTCTTTGCATAATTCTAGGAAGCTTGTCCGGATTATTTTTTCCCGATTAATATTTTGTTGTCATCTCTGAAAAACTATGAATATGTACAATGGAAAAGCGCCGTTTTCTTTCCTAATATTAGTCAAAAAAATCTTAAAAAAACAACAGTATTGTAAGCAGTTGAACGGTTGAAATGTTGAATTTTTTAATAAAGAGTTTTTAAAAATATCGAATTCGATAGTAGTAAATAAATATCGATGTATCGATACATGGGTATTTTAATTATCGGCAATATATATCGATTATTATTTTTTAAATATCGATATTTTGATATATCGATATATATTGTACATCCCTTCTATCTTCGTATTTTTAAACAGTAAAAATCATTTTGAATTCAATAGGATTTCAGTGTATTGAATCTATAAAGTGAAAATTTTTTGTAACTACTAATTAAAGTGGCGGACTAGTTATTGTAAGGTAAGATTCAATGGGCAGCCGATACGAGGATGGGTCATTTGGGTCCTTATACCAGTCCCTTTGTGATACCTTAGCTAGTGACAAGAGTCGGCCAGTATCCGACAGACTTATCCCCATACATTACTGCAGCCTCGAAACACCCCGAATCCCTGTAAAACAGAGAGATCGATTTCAGTCCCACACTGGACATATCGTGCAAACATGGCACTTCCGGTCTCCCAAAATACCTTATCCTAATGTCGTCCCCGGCACCAACGCCAGCGTTATCTTGGAATTTTCCGCAATCTCATTTTGAGACATCCGGCATTCCACAGTTACCATAGATGTTCTGGAGACACCAGTCAAAGTTGCAAAAGCAGACTTGCCATCAGTAAATATATGAGTGATTGATTATTCGAATTGTTTCAAACCCCGGTTTTCAAATATTCCGAATAGTTGCTATTTTAAGAAAACTGGTTTTCGGTTAGGTATTTTAATACTAAGCGGTTAACCAGTTTTAATTCAAATACATAAAAACAAAAAATTAAATTGATTTTTTTGTGAGCATAGCTTTAGGATTTTTGAAGAACTTTGGTTTTACAAAATTATAGAAATTTAATAAATTAATTATATTACATATTCTTCCAAATTTATTTTAAATGAATTTGAATTTCTTGGTGGTGTCTATGTGAATCAGCAGACTTCAACCTTTTTTTTTTAAAAAAGCTACAAACAAACCCTCTTAGAGCCAGGCTGTATATATTTCAAATCATTTTGTTTAAGCAGTTTAGAAGCGAATAGTAATATGAACGTGCTTTTTGTATGAAATATTTGTCAATTCGTCGATCACAACTTAAAACCTTCCATGACATTGTTTGATTTCTTCAATTTTGTTTTTTAGTTCTTCGTGTTTTAATACGAGTAAATAAAACTTATGAATTTTTTCTATACCGTTGATTCCGGCGGAATGTTTAAGTTTTAAGCATGAAGATATAATATGACTACTTTTTAGACTTTTTAGAGCCTTAACGGACATTCCGTCCTTGGCAACCTTTGCCTTTTAAATCCCGTTCGAAATATTTCCAAAGATGACATCTATATAAGAAAATATTTAATATTTAGAATACTCTCACACAAATTGCTAACTACATTTTTTTTGTGGTATTTTGAATAAGCGATTTGTATTTACATTGTTCATAATTGGGAATGTGATGGAATTTAATTTTGAAAGCGAAACCGTTTAAAATCAATAATATCGCTTTCAGTATCTTTTAACATTGATTTCTAATACATTTTCCTCTTATGGTCTTTATAATTTCTTTTTAAAATTTTTTATTATGTATGCCAATTGTCCTTAATTCAGAAATTGATTTAAAGATCGCTTGAAATTCATAGCACCTTTCAAAAATGATCGATTTGAAATTGACCGATTTTCATAACACACCTGTATATTTTTAGACATGTTTTTCATTTTGCTTTGAAATTTTTCAAAAAAGTTTAAATTAGCCAAATATTCAATTAGAAAAACAATTAAATCGCTGGTACATTAACAACAAGAGTAAGGAAAACGTATATAAATTACACATGATTAAAATAACTGGTTTATTATACCAAAATAACCGGTTTATTCGATAAAAGGGAATTTTAAAGTAACCGGCTTGGGCAAAACTAAAAAAAAACTGGTTAAAAGCGGTCGAATCAAAACCGTGTGATCTCCCTAATAAATATGCATATGTCTCTCGATATACGATAGTACTTCACCCAGTTTACTGTCATCTGGCAGCCTAAAAGGAATCTCCATGCCCAATTCCTCAATATATAAACCTCCACCTACCCTGTTGCCCATCTTAGAACCTTCGATGTAGACACCCAGGGTCGATTTCAGAGTACGCGTATTATCGCACAGCTCATCATCCCTCTGCCATGGTGAACTGTGAACAAAGCACCGAAAAAGGGTTCCGGAGTGCAATAGTCCAGTCCCACCAGGTCACATGACTCGCGCACGCTGGCATGACCATAGTCCTGTGTAGACCAAAGGCTCACCGCCGCCAGCTAAATCACAGAAGTAAGAGCCAACTGTTCGGCCATGATGTCAACTGCTAACCAGTTCAGCATAAACAGCGCCTTCGTTGGCGTCGACCAAAGTGATCCCGTAATCATCAACTCAACCAATCTATATACTTTTTCAAGCATACTACAGTATCTCCGCCTAACCCCATAGAAAAGATTCGGTTTTACCACAGCCTCAAAGATCCATTCAATGCCACTGGGGCTAAAGCCCCAATTCCTGCCCACATATCTCTTACGGTGTATATGGCCACAATAGCCCTATCAACCCTCAAACGGAGGTAGAGTTTCCAAGATAGTCTTAAATCGAGAATCAGTCCAGGTAATTTGCACTTTTCGAGATTACCAGTTGCGTTCCATTAAGCCAAGGGAGCCTAAGGTCATCAACCTTGTACTTCCTGCGGAAAAGTGCCAACTCAGTTTTCAGTAGATTGACACCAAGTCCACAGGAGATACTCCAGGAGCTTAGAATCTGCAGTGCATAGTCCATGCGACGGGACAATGTATCCAGGTGTTTACATGTGACCGCCACCGCCACGTCATTCGCATAGGCGACGGTTTTTATTTCTTATCTGTCAAACTGACGCAACAGAGTGCTTATCGTTTATGGTTATCGGTCAATGTTAAACTTGTGCGTAGACTACAGCTCGCAGTTTTCAAGAAACATAGTTTACCCGATTATTGCCCAGCCTGTAGTTTTACTTACCAGCACTTCAGTCAAGTATACAACCTATCATTTATAAAATAGATTTAAGAGTTGTTTGGTTTGTACTTTAACTGTAGGTCTTTAAATAAAATTATTTGATGGATATTTATTTTTTGTTATCATTTCGCGTTTGGGAAGGACTTTCGCTAAGCTCCAAAACCATCTATTAAAACTATATAAAAAATACAATTTGTTATAATCTTACTGTTTTGTAACACTCCAATGTGCCCTGGGGAATATTTAAATAAAATGTTGGTGTTACTCCAATTATAAAGCTGATTTTGTTTTTAGACGATGGAAGAACAAGAATGAGCTAAAAAAGAAAAAATGTATTAGGCGCTTTTTTTGGCTTATTTTTTTTAGACTTTAGATTATTTTTTTTGACCTCAGTATTTTTATTACAAGGTGCAAACAAAGAATCGTTCTTAGGAATTGCTCCAACCAAATCTTCCCCGTTAAGTTAGTGCCACATGCATTGCTTTTGTGCTATTATACTATTAAGAGAATTATTCGTTTTTATTTTGTTAAGCTTGGTTACACACGTTTTAGCAATAATATGTGTATACAACTTTTAGCAATTTAAAATGGTATTTCACTGCTGCTGTTATTGTTATTCATATTTTTCATTTAAAATATAAAAAACGTATACGTTTTACAGCCCAAGGCCTAACGACTTGGCTATAAAGCACAAACATATTCGTTTAGATATACAAAAGGATTTGTTTTTAACAAAATGTCGAATTTAGTAAACACACCTACCTGACGAATATCCAGTTGTACTACACAATATGCGTTTATTCGAAAAAAGAATGGCCTGTGCATGGGGTTAACGCTTTATGCATACACATTTAAAAAAAAAACAATATTCTAAAAAATCCTGTAATAACTTTTTGTTTACCACTTCGTTTTTATTTTTGTATTTGTTTTAGCTGCTACAGTATTGTTTAGTTACAATGTGGGCCACAGGTTCTACGTTTTTTCTATTTTTTTGTCTTAATTTTAACAAATACGTTTTTATATTTAACCTTTAGACCGTAAGCTTTCATTTCAACGCCTGAAATATACGCATACATTTGTAATATAAAATATATTGCATTAAAAGCCTTAACTTTTGTATAAATTTTCATTTGTTTGCCATCAACCAAAAAACACACATGCTAACTTACATATCTGTGGCTTGGTGCTAAAAGGACCAATGTCTATATTTTGCTGTTTTAAGTTAATCGTTGCATAAGGTGGCCTTTTTCACACTCTTCATTTTGCTGTAAAAGCCAATGTCTAAGTTAACGCAAATCCGATTCATAAAGGTTTTGCTAGCCAATTTTACTAAGAAATGATTTATTAATCAAATTACACATGAGTCTGTAAAAGATTACACAGTTAAAACAAAATTGCACGCACAAAAGGGAAAAAAATGCACCGATGGAATCAAAGAAAAAATTTAAAATGGTCCCTAATCACCAAATTTATTCCAAATTCATAGAATCAAGTAAACAAATGATTTAGTTTGTATTTATTACCAAAATGATTTATATTGATTACTAAAAAATGTCAATGCCTTTGACAATTCCCGACAACAATTCTACAAGTTAAAATTATTTTATTTTAAACGAAAGAAGTCAATTAAGATTTCTTGTTATTTAATTAATATTATAATTAAAGCCTTTTTTCAAAACAATTAAAATGTTTATTAAATCAAAATTAAATTTTTGACTTTCTTTCAACTAAAAAAATGAATGATTTACTTATCACATTAATTAAATTGATTTACTTTTTAAATAATTTTTTAATTGATAAAAAACTACTGATACTTTTTTTTGTGAATAAATTCGTCCTGTATCACCTTTTTGTTATTCCTTGTTTACAATTAAAGGCAAATCATACCGATTCCTGAAGTATAAGAGAAATGGATGCACATGTTTAACTTCATGTCTCAAACATGAGCAATAACGGAGGCAGAAGAACCGTACAAAAATTTGTATGTCCAATCTTAAGAATTATCAATTCTTAAAATTTACTGTTGATTTCTTAACTTATGGATATCCTGTTTTGATTACTCGATAGTTTAAAAACAAATTTCACAAATATTTATTTTTTTATGAGGCACTAGGAACTTTACTCTTAAATTCTAAGATCTGTAAAAACATTTATAGCGACAATAGCAAATGTCAAGGAAATAACAATCACATTTGACAGTTTATATTTAATATTAGGTGCGTTCATTTACTTTACTAGCAGAAACTTACAACGAGAGAGAAAATTTAAAATTTACAAATCTTACAAAATTTTTCTCCCAATTACTCAAAAAAAAAAGTAAAGGAATATCGATACTATTGAGCTTTAAGCTACGAGATTATTTTCCCTGAATTTAATTGCTTTAAACTATTAGCGCAAGAATATTGTTCTTAAATTTTAGACTAATAAATATTTTATATTATTGAAAAACTTTTAACTTAAAAATCGTGAAAATTACACAGTACAACACATGATTTCGGGACTTAATTTTGATAATTGTTTATGAAAGTAGACCCAAAAAGAAGAACTTCTGCATCATTAGTTTGGTCGAGGTACATCAACTAATAATTTAAAAATTAATTTGAAGTTAGTAAGTATCGTATAGGGGAATTTGTCACGTTTCTTTGTCATAACTCGAGAACCGAATAAGCTGAAACAAATTTAAAAAAATTAAGAATTACAATTCATTTAATATGTTCATACAACGTTTCGCTACATAAGCAACAGTTTCGCAGTTATAAACAAATATATGAAAAAAAAAAAATATTTTCTGCCCAAAAAATTGAAATTTTTGAGTTTTTATTCATAAAAAATCCAAAACGGTAAAAAACTGTCAAGTCCTATTACTTTCACGTAAAGTCGCATAACCTATGAACAAAATGAGACATGCACCATAAAACTCGATGAACGCGTTTCGCTTTTATTCACAATTAAGTAAAGGTATGAATTTCAAAAATTTGCTCGAGTTATCCACAAAATTCTTTGGAAAAAACATTGATTACTTTTTTCATGATTCTCAGAATTAAAAAAAAAGGAATAAACAAAAGGTTATTTGATTTTTATGATTGCGGTAGCAAAGTAATAAGCGATAATAAATGTAAGTGTACAATTAAAAGGAAAACCGAAAATTTCACTTTTTTAATTATTTGGGTTTTTCCGTTAGTTACCTGCATGATTTTTTTTTACAGAAATTGCACTCACACTTATGAGTGCTCATGTTTGGGAACGTTTCGAAAACATATTTCATAAGTACCTGCCAGTAAAATATTGAAATATTTGTAGTATTTATAGTTGCTCTTTGATCGATTTTTGTCATTTAACAAGAGTCGACGAACGCGAGAAGTACAAGTGAATTTTTCTCCGGTTTTTAAAAGTGAATAACAACAAAACATATAATATATTTAAAATAACAAGTGCCCACAATTGGATAGTTTTTGTTACGTTTGTGGTCATATCGTCCCAAAAAGAGGCCAACTAGATCGAAAAAAATTGATTACTGAGGAATTCAAAACAGCGTATTGTCATTATTTTGATGAAGCAGATTTAAGTGGTGTAAATTTTACGCCGAACACAGTGTGCAAAAATTGTTATAATACCCTAATAATGTGGATACATGGAAAAGGTGGACAGGTTTCTTTTATGAAGCCAGTAATTTGGGTGGAAGGCCTAACTGGACATGATGAATCCAGGTGCTACGCATGCATAAATTCTCGTAATGGATGAAACAGAAAACAATTGAAAACAAAAGTATACATTGCTGCTTTTACTGTCACACTTCCAGTTAAACGCACTGCTGGTACCGATACACCTTAACCTCCTAGTCTGGATACTGTGTCCCTGCAAGCCGAAACCATTTTCACCAATCCGACCAATTTGAATGATGCTGATTGGACACCCTATATTGAAAATAATGGACCACAACCGCTAACACAAATCGAAATGGATTACATTTTGGCTAAAATGGGACTATCACAACAAAACTCCGAAATATTGACATCATTTTTGAAAAGCAGAAAACTGACACAGCAAAATGCCAGCGCAACATCATACCGACAACGCCAAGCTGATTTTCAGAAGTTTTATTCTGTTGACGAAGCAAATACGTTTACCTACTCCCATGATATCCCAGGCTTAGTGAAAAAGTTGGGAATGGATTATATCGCTGGCGACTGGCTAACACATCAATGGTTCAGTTTCAAGTTTGAAGGCTGTGCTATTGCACAAAACGAACAAAAAATTCTGAGAATCATAAAAAAAGTAATCAATGTTTTTTCCAAAGAATTTTGTGGATATCTCGAACAAATTTTTGAAATTCATACCTTTACTTACTTTACTTTACGATTTTTCACTTAAAAAGTCTGGCAAGATTCAACAAATGTAGACAAATGATGATTGATGTAAAAAAAGGTCAAAACATCAATTATTTCTTTCAATTGTAATCGTGATAAAACTTTTTGATTTATTCGGACATGTTCTGAAAATCGAAATCAAGTGAAATTGAAATCGATGAAGATTTGCAAATATATATTTTTTTAAATGGACGTTGATCTTAAAAGTAGTTCTGATAAAGATTAGTGGTGTTAAAAGTAAAAGGTACATACATAAAAGGATAATTAATTTAAAAAGTTGAGCTTATTATCGTTTTAAAAGTTTACCCTTTTTATTTTACCCGAATTCAATTTCTAGAACATGGCTGATTATTCATGTTTTTTTATGAGCCCCATTCATATCTATTATGTTACAAAAAACATTCGATGTATAGAAAACATCGGTATATTTTGCGAAATATTGATATAAAATCGATGCCTGTATGCGATGCATTGCATCGAAAAACTTCGATGTCCATCACTACAAAGCTATGAAAGAAATACGCGATTTACCACAATAGTGGAAGTTTTTTAAACGTTGATTCTTTTTGGTTCACTTCACAATTAGAAACAAGTGATGGGGATGAAAAATAAAAAAGGGCTGGTCATACTTTTGACCCGTCTAGTAACATTCTATGTGCTGCAGATCGCTAAACTTAAGAATTTCATTAAACCTCCATATTTTAATGGAAGACCCCCAAAAGGATAAGTATGTTTTGAGAAAATGTTAAGGACAAAAACCTATTTATATTTTATATTTTATCCGCCAATGGTCGACTCCTAGCCAGTTATGGGACTTTTTCTTCAATATATATGAAGAATATTTTTTATATGTGATTTTTCATGGGATTTTTTCATCAATTTCATCAACATATGCACTCAATTTAAAACTCCCATACCTGGTGCCAAATTACGGCATTCGATATTGATCGAAATTCCCATTTAAATTGTATTTTTATTTCGATCGATATTGAATGCCATAATTTTGTTCCTGGTTTAATTTCATGGTATCGAACAATAAGAATGGCAATTTTTATTAAAGATGAAGGAATAAATACTAAACTTAAATTAATGAATTTAATTTGTTTTTTTTTATTTTTCATATTTTTTTATTATTTGGTGAAAAGAATCTTCTGTTAATCTCCTTTCCTCAAAGTCAATTGACTAATCTACATTGAATTGACATTCTCTATTTTTGACATTTAGCAATACTACAAACGATAAGCCATACAACAAATCTTGTGAATTTGAAAATTATTTCTTTATTTTACTACTACTATTTAGTCTTTATATCATATAAATTTGGTAAACTTTGTAAAAACATTCTTAACAACTGAAAAATAATGATGTTTTGTTTGTTATTGTTCTTGTTATGGCGACCAACGTTATAAATGCAAACATAAAATAAAATCATAAATTAATGCAACAAGGGCCACTGTATTCTTTTTTCTTCTCTTAAATTCTTAATTATTCACAATATTTATATTACTATAGTATTATCTTCAAACATATTTTATGTCAAAGCCAAAGTTGATAACTGAACCTTGAAATTATTCTCAGCTGTAAGTCAACAATTTTTCTTGTATTAATTTTTCTGTAAAAATTTCGACATAAGCCCTTTTAGCACCCAGCCACAGATATATGCAAACTCATACAAATATACACAAATAGCAATCATATGATGGCGATAACAGTGTTGGTGGGCTAAAATATTAAGTGAGTAGGACTTATTGTTTCGATTTATATTCAAGCTTCGACTATTACTATATTTAGAATTGTATGCAAAAAAAAAAAAAAAAAAAAAATTAATAAATATTTTGAATTTTTATATGTACAAATTTTAAAAACCATAAATTTTTGTAGGGAAACAGAAAAATTGGTTAATAGACGAGAGCAGTCATACATGCGTACATACTCGTATTATGATAAATTTGTTGAAAATTTTATATTTTTACATTATTTATTATTATAAACTTTTATTAAGTTTAACAAAAACTGCAGATTTTTCTGAAAATTCTTGTAGATACCCAGTATTTAAAAATTTGCTGTTAAAAGAAAATTTGTGCAAATTTTTCTTATATATAAAATTTTTACAAAATTTCTTAATAAAAGAAAATTTCTGAAAATAAATAGAACATTTTTGCAAAATTCATATATGAGAATATACTCGTACATACAAAATGTCATACCAAAAACAAAATGATTTAAAACTGAACAGAAATTTTTAGAAAAATTACCTTAATATAAAAATAAATAAGCACCCCTATTATGTAAGTCATTGTCGACGTCGACATTAATTTTAAAGTGTTATCACATCAAGTCGACGGCCACATCACTTCGACGTTAAGTTGGTATTTTATAAGAATATTGTGTTGACGTCGACTAGTTATTATTCTTTATTATTTTTATTTGTATTATTTTATTTTTTTCTATTACTTTATATATAGCTCATAAATATAGCCCTTTTTCAAAAGCTATTTATGCTACTTTTCGACATATTGTTTTTTAACCGATTTAGCGATTCCAAATTAATTTTAGAGATTGTTTCCGATTTTGCATTTTTTTAAAATTTAAGCCACGTTCGCGATAGAAACGATTTTTTCCTGCCAGTTTTCTGGTTCTTAACAGCTTTTACGATTTTTAATAAATATTAGGCTGTGGTATCATGCCGCTGTTTTTGTGAATATCGCTTATATAGCAATTTTAACCGAATTTTTGCCATTCCTTATATTAATTTTATTTTATATTATATTAAAATCAATTTTATGGGTTATGCACAATATTAAAAATTTTCCCAAATAAATGTATCACAAAATTATTGATATTTACCCCCATATTCCTAAAAAATATTACGGTTTATAGCAGGTTTATGAAACGAATTATCTATAAACATTTGTTTAATAAACGTTTTATTGATCAAGAAAATCAGGAAAGAAATTAACATTTTTTAGAATGTAATAGATTGTTTGTATAATTTTTTTTTAATTGCAAATTGTTTTTATCTCTATGTGACAATTTTTATTGTTTTTTAATTATTTAAAAAAAAACCTTAATTTGAATTGTTTAAATTTTACTCTGATGATGATACAAATTGCTGTATTGAAATATTGGCATAATAAAATAAATGTTAAATGGTTTATATAAAAAAAGAAAACCCCAAGCTCAATAAATTACACAAAAATTAAATACTCCCCAATTTTCGCTAGTTTAGAAAACGTTTCTGAATTTTTGTAATTTTCGCGTAGCTTTGTTGAACTTTCGTTGCAAATTAAAAATTTTCGCTATTTTTGCAATTTTCGCGTTTAATTTCCTAATAAAATTTGTGCCCATAACATCTTTTAAGCTTGAATTTTTTAGTTTTTAACGTATTTCATAAATATGTTTACATTCTATTTAACTCTTTTTTAACTTTTATTTGAGTCATCCTGTCGACTAAAACAGAGACAATTCTACTCGACACTGAATTAAAAGCGCCTTAGCAAATAACAAGTGACTGTCAATAGTAATCGGTAATTGCCAATAACGGCAATAAAAATGTAAATTCTGTTCCGGTCTTTCGACTTGCGTTGACGTCGAGGATCATAATAAAATTTTTTAAAAAAATTCTTATAAATATCACATTCCTATAAATAGCGAACTTTTTGATGTTATTTTTAGCAAATTATTATCCCATAAAATCCAACTTCTTATATTTTCCTATAAATAGCAACTTTTATTTTCGAAAATATCTAACAATTCGCAACTTTTAAGGAGATATCCTATAAATAGCAAATTTTGAAAAGACTTTCTATAATTATGGAGTTAAAAAAAAAATCTATATATACTAGTGTGACCCAAAAAAAAATTTTTTTATGCCCCACCTTTTTTTGAAAGCTTATAGTGTGAAGTATTTTTGTGATTTTTTTCGGAAGAGGTTTAGAGGTCGCTAAAATACAAACAAATCATTTAATGAAGCAAAGAACAAAGTTGAGCAATTGCACGTGGTAAATGATGTCGCAGAACGCGGCGTGGCCTTAGCTAATACTTACATTATTATAACAACCTCTGCAACAGACTTTCAGAATTTATTGCAGGGCATAGAGCTTCATCGTAAAAGCTCTAATAAATAATTGAAAGCTAAAAAAATAGTTTTTTAATTTTTTTTTTTTGGGTATGAGAAGTAAGCTGCCTAGAAGTTTTTGGACTCGCATTGCTGAAGTCTGTGCAACAGAACAAAAAAACACCCATATTTAATATTTTAAAACAGTACCTAATATCTAAATATCTAACATTAAAACAAATCCGAGGCATAACTGGCAAACACATTACAATATTTTTAATTTCACAAAATGGGTACAAAACTTAAAAAGGGTATAACTTTGGAACAGTAAGAGCAAATTCAATTACTTTTTTTGCAATGACTCAGAATTTATCCACCTTTTAAACTGAATCATTAGTTTTTTTAACTTCAATATAAATATTTAAAGTTACAAAGCATTATTTTTCAAATTTATGCTAAATTTACAAAAAAAATGTGATTAAGGGGACCCAAAGGAGCAAACAAATAACCGAAACTTTTAATATCTGCACAGAGAAGTAAAGTTTGAGAAGTTTTCTTTAAAAAATTGACTTAGAAACAAAGAAAATCGTGCTAATGGGCCGAGTAATCAGCAAAATATAAGAAAGTCGAGAAAACCCAATTTTCGGGTTAAATTCGATTATAGCGACCTCTAAACCTCTTCCGAAAAATCTGTAAAAAATCACAAAAATACTTTACCCTATAAGCTCTCAAAAAAAAAATTTTTTTTTGGGACACACTAATATATACTGCGCGCCACTTAAATATCACAACTAAATTCGTTATATGTTTCGTGCAGAAGTAGGAGGTGAACTAAGTTTTTGTTTTTATCTTATTTCAATGTAATTACTAGGGCTAAAATTCTCGTGCACTAAAAATTCGAAAATATGCGCTTAAAAATAAAAAATATGCACTAAAAACATAAAAATTTCCATACAAAATCGTTTTTAAATTTTGTTAAACTAAATATATATATATATATATATATATATGTATATATATATATATAAATTTCAGTCCATTGTTATTCAATTATGTACATCTCTTTTGGAAACTTAAAAACTAATTTAAATTTTTGTTTTTTTATACAAACAAGTTTTATATTATCAAAAGTAAAACTTTGTCTGTTCGGACGCAAAAAACATTTGTACATAGAAATGGATCTCTTAACGTCAACCGAAGTTATAGGAAAATACGTGGAAGATGTCAATAATGCATTTGTAGAATATTCATTTTCAGATTCCACTTTGATTCCATATCAGATAAAATCTATTTGAAATTTATTTTATTTTTTTAAGTCCTTAATTTTTTAGCAAAAAGTTTTGGTTTTTTTTTTAATTATTCGGGCTATTCTTCCTTCCACATTGTTAATTTTGCTTTCTGCAATATCAATTATTTTGACTTGAGTATAAGGTGAACTCAAGTTCGGGCTTTTGAGTTGTGCATAAAGTCTTAACTTAGCTTAACGTACTCTGAAACTCTGATTTTT
Source organism: Pollenia amentaria (assembly GCA_943735925.1). Taxonomy (NCBI): domain Eukaryota; kingdom Metazoa; phylum Arthropoda; class Insecta; order Diptera; family Polleniidae; genus Pollenia; species Pollenia amentaria. The sequence continues at coordinate 218,311,019 of OX031006.1, read as the reverse complement.
CCGGAAAAATATTATTATTATTTATTATCTCATTAAATACCAACGTTTTAAGCAAAACTAAGCTGCTCCGTCAAAATTCTGTATACAAACATGGTAATGGCGGCACAAATCTGTTTTCAGATTAACTAATCCTAGTTTAACTGAGATCTCAAAAAGGCCGCATTGACTTGACCAATATATTTGTAGTTGGAAAAAACAAATGCTAATTAATTTCTGATCTTATTTAAATTTAATATTTCTTTTGCTGTTTTAATTGCATAATCATCGGTATCAACCAGCTCTTCAATAACATTTCTTAATTGCTCAAAGTTTTATGAATATAATTCTGAAGTATTTAGCCAGGTTCCCCATCTTGGTACAACTGGCTGCGGTGGAGGGGGAACCATGGAACCATTAAAAATTGCCATGTTATTGATTGGCTTCTAATTTCCTCTGCAACGTGTTGTTAGCCATGTGCCACGCAAGTAACTTGCAACAGTTTTAGATAAAATATTTTAAGCCCATTGGCAGCCTTAACCATGTAAAGTGCTACATCGTTTAAAATAGAAAGATATTCTGTCGAAATCTTGAAAATCTTGTATTTTAAGCAGCGCTCTAAAAGAATTTATTGATTTAAAAATTTTTTTTTATGTTTGGAAATTTTTTGAAGAACTTTTTTTTGTAAATTTGAAAAAAAATTAAAAAAAACTATAAAAATGTCAAAATATGCAAAAATTAAATAAACTCTCAAAACTGCCAAAATATGCAAAAAAAAAAATCCATCTAAAACCAAAATATGCCAAAAAGAAAACATTTTCCCTAAGATATGCAGCAATATGCAAAAACAAATCCATACCATTTTATCGCAAATTTGTTAATCCGAGAAGATAATTGGTCGAAATTGTACCTAGACTATCGACTAGGGTATTCATTCAAATAACCGTAAATCGTTTAACCGATTAATTATTACACGATTTAGGCTATTTTCGAGTAACGATTAAGCCGGTCGATTAACCGATTAACTAAATTTTTAATTCTTTATAGTTTTATAACATATTTTTTTGTGTTTTTAATTATTTGTTTCATCTCATATACAAGAGGTATGTGTTTAAAAAATATTTTTTCACACAAAGAAGGTGTTCAGTGATCTTGATTTAAAATAAGTATTTGTTGTCAACCGCTTTTTGTATCACGTACTTTTTATATGTACCGATGTATTTAGTTATTTTTTCTTCTCATATCTTCTCATATCAATCGTTTAACATAATTAACCGAACCAATTAGAAGTGTTAAAAACTTCTAAACTGGACTCATGATATAATGGAAGATTTAATATGTTTAGAGAAATCCAGGAAAAGGACTGAGAAATTAGATATTCTGTATAATGTGTTACTTTCAATTTCTGCAACATCTACGATAAGTGAAAGAATTTTTTCCAAGTCAAGTTTTATCAAAACTAAAGAAAAGAATCGCTTCAATCCTAAACATTTTATCCAAATTATTTTTCTAAAAGATTATTTAATAAGTTCTCTTTAAACTATTAAAATAACTAATAACATGATCTTACAGTTTATATTTTAATTAATACAGAATGTTTATTAATTAAAAAAAATGTATTCTATATTTATTAGGGAGATCGAACGGTTATTATTCGACCGGTTTTAACCGGTTATTTTAGCTTTGCCCAAGTCGGTTATTTTAAAATGCCCATTTTTCGAATATCGAATAAACCGGTTATTTTGGTATAATAAACCGGTTATTTAAGTAATGTGTAATTTATATACATTTTCCTTACTCTTGTTGTAGATGCACCCGTAATTAAAGTTTTTTCTAATTAAATAATGGCCAAACTAAAACTTTTAATAAAGAAGGTCAAAACAAAGTGTAACATAGGTGAAAAAACATTATGAACACTGTATATACAAATCTCTTATAAAAACATGTGTTCTTGTAAAAAAAACCAAAAACTATTCAAAATGCTACAAAAACGTGTACAGTTAAAAAGTAAATAGCAATTTGTGCAAGAGCATTCTAATTATTAAACATATTTTTTTATATAGGTTATCTCTAGATATTTTTCGAACGCGATTTAAAAGATAAAGATAGTTGCCTGAAGTGCCCTAAAATGATAAGTTGCAAAGGTTCTTCTATGTCACGACTTATTAATCACCTTTAATTAGTATACATGCTTGACATTAATGTGATCCAAATGAAATTTAACTCCGTTCGAAGTAGTTCTAAGGAGACGACAAATAATACTTTACTAAAATACGCTGCAAAAAATGAATCATTGAGTGAAATATTAGCCCGTTGTGTTGCCGAGGACAAAATGCCCGTTAAGGCACTAAAAACTCTTAAGTAGTTCTAATATTTTTCTGCTGAAAAATACAACATTACGGCGGAATCAACGATATGGGAAAAATTTCTACCAGTTTTCTATAGTGCTGAAACAAATTAATTTGAAAAAGATAATCCTGGCGTTTGCAACTTTTGAAAAATATGGTTGATTTATATAGATACCTTAACCACCAACAAATTAAAAGCCATTTAAAATAAATTTGAGAGAATATTTCAAATAATAACTTTATAAAATTCCTATAATTTATTTGCTTTTGCAAAACGTTTGTCTAGATTAAATATCATTCAACAGTTTCTAAATTACATTATTCAAATATCTTCTTACAAATTAAGTTTAGTAAATCAATAAAATTTTTTTGAAAATTTAGCAAAAGTTTGATCAATTTACTGGTCCCACTTTTCTTGGATTTTATCGTAAAATATTTGTTAGGTCTGATTTAAGTCATATCATGTATTTTGTTGGTCCCTAACCTTTGCAAATTGTTTTGTTTTTTGTGGTTTTAAGTATTCGAATTATAACCGGTTAACCGGTTATTTAAAAATTGCTTAACCGAAAACCGGATTTTTTAAATTAGCAACTATTCGTAATATTCGAAAACCGGTTATTGAAAAAAGTCGAATAATCGATCTCCCTAATATTTATGAATTATTGTTTTGTTTGCTCGTTTTAGTTCAAGATTATTATAGTTGTTATTTATTTTACTAATAATAAATAATTTATTAATTTTTATTTATTGAAATTACTTAACTTAACGATTAATTACCGATTAAACCAAAACCTTGGTTATTTAATAGTGCGATTAACCGATTAAAGCAAAAGTTCGATTAAATGAAAACCCTACTATCGACAAAAAGCATGCATTTACATGGAAATCGCAGCCCAAGTAATAACTGACTGCAGTCAGTTAATCTGCAATGGTTAATTGTATTTGATAGACAACTAAAAGTGTATATAAAATAAATTGCGCCATTTCAATAGAACACCTTCAAAAATACGAAAATTTCTGTTATTAAAGAAGTTTTATTTAATTTATTTTTAGAATTTTATCTTATGTAATCGAGTTGAATTGAGTTTCGCGCAACTTTTATGGCTTTAATAAGCTCTGGAACGGTCGAGTACTGTTTCGCACCCTCATAAACCATTCTGGGTAACCATCTCCATACATTTTCGATTATGTTTAAATCAAGGGATACGGAGGCCAATTGAAAAATTCACAGTTTTGATTACCTTTATAGCTTTTTACAACCTGGGCAGTGTTAATAGGAGCATTATCTTGCTCAAATATCCAAGAAAGGGGTATGAAGAGATTTTTGAAAGTCGGGAAAGACGGTGTAATAACTCCAATAGAGGCTGTAGCATATTCATCGTCGTATTTTAAAAAATTAAGGTCACACGTGCCGAGATATAAAATAGCTCTCCACAAAATAACAGTGAAAGCGTTGCAGGCCGGAAATATCGCCGAAAATATCGAACACAGGGTTTAAAAAACTGCAGTCGAAACCAAACCATGGGTGCTCCGGTAGGCTAGCTGTTAGTGAGCTAGTCTATCAGCGCCGTGGTTGCGGGTTTGATTCCCGTCAGAGACTCTGCTCTCCTGCAGACAAGCGTATAGCTTCGCGGGATTAGCATAAGTAATATTTAAAAAAAAACTGTCGAACAAAAAACAAAAATTTGTGTACAACTTTTCGCTTTTTGAGTTGGTTTGATAGCGACTGTTTACATTTAATGAACCAGAAGTAAAAGCAACAGTTTTTTTTTTGGGCCAATGACAAATGAAGAAGTGGAAGAAATGGCAGCTTTCAACTTTGACTGCAGTTTTTTAAGCGCTGATCGAACATTTCAGAAAAACCGTTACCGTTAATTTAGACCGCTCTGGCTGTATGATAACCGATTTTGTTTGCCTGCAATTAAAGATTTGTGACTGCAGAAAGACAGTGCCATAAGCACTACAATACGACCGATTTTGCCTTTATTGTATAAGAAGTTTCCAGAAGGCGCAATTTCACGATTTGGGTACGCCAATTGGCCACCAAGACCATGCTATTTGACATCATTAGGCTTTGGTTATAATCCCCTAACGTTGGATTATTTGAAAACAAACATTTGTCAATTTATTGCTGAGACACCGCCCGTTATGTATGAAAAAGTGGTCAAAAGCTACCGCAAAAGGAGCGACTACTGAAACCTAGAGAGGCAGCCATTTAAATGACATTGTATTTCAATTGCAAGTTCCAAGCACTATAATAAAAATTAAAGTTTTATCCAAATTATACTTGTTTTATGAGTGTTTTATTTAACTTTAGACTTGAAGCCGATTTTTTTTGATATATATTTTCTATAAACCAACATTTTTGTGGAAAATTGTCTAAAAATGTTGCAACACATTTTTGGTGTCATTCTCTTGTTGAAACCAAATTTTGTCCATTATTTCCTATATGTTCATCAATAGTTTCTTCCCCTCCTTTATAACTTTTGTCTATTTACTTGTTGGCAAATTGGATTAACACTGTGGCTACGAGTGCATTTCCTTTTCGTTTATGTACCACGTATTGTGTGAAAATTTTTTATATGTTATGTTTTTATTTTCTATTCTCGATTTTTATTAATTTTTTATTTTTATTTCTGAAATTCCCTTAGTTACATTCCACTGCCTTTTTAAATATATATACATATATTTTTAGATGGTTTATAAAACTGCTGCATGTTTTAGTCTGAATGTACTCAGCCATTTGCTTGTATTTTTTTATTCCATTTTTTGTTAACATACAGGATTTTTTTTTAATTTTAGATTATAAAATGGCTTTTGTAAATTTGTATACGAGGACAGGTCAATAAGTCCGTGACTTTAAAATTTTTCGCCCCAAAATGAGAGGCTAGCACTGCTGCCATAATCAAGCGCCTGTAAAGCCTATAGTACACGGCATGTAAAAAGACACATGCGCAGGTGGTTCTGACGTAATTTTGACGTCAATGCAAAGCTACAATAAACATTGTGGGTTGTGTGATGACGTCAAAATTACGCCAGAACCACATGCGCATGTGTCTTTTTACATGCCGTGTACTATAGGCTTTAGTAAAATCCTGCCAAAGTTTTATAAACTGCGTCATTTAGTTTATGTTTGATAGCCATTAACAGCAGATTACCTCGTGATTTGGGGATAAAATCGAAAAAAGTGAATTTCGGTGATCAATAACCATTCGATGACCAAAATCCATTTACTTGGCTAAGGCCCGTTTTCACGACTTACCGATAGCTAAAGGTAGGATTTTATCGGCCGTATAACAAGTTTTCCATTATTCCAATTTGACTTTAACCTAAAGTGAGCGATTAGTTAAAGGAAGTTTCATACTGCCTGATAGGCTAAAGTAAAGGTTTAATAAGGGAACACTTTTTATACTGCGATAAAATCCTACCTTTAGCTATCGGTAAGTCGTGAAAACGGGGGTAAGAATTGTTTCCTCATGCGCCCGAAACTTAAGGTTTAGCCTCGAATGACTTTTTCTTGAATCAAAATCTGAAGAAATGTCCTGGCGGAAAGCGATTTGACTTCAACGGTCAAATCATCGCACGAACAAATATCAATTTTTATAATCTTAATTTTTGGAAGGGTTCAAAATTGGAGAAACGTTGGACAAAGGATATGAGTTCAAAGAAGACTACTATCGAAAATAAAGACTAGTTTGAGAAGTACAATAATTTTTTTTATCCAATAACATGTGTTTCACAAAAAAGTCACAAACTAATTGACCCGCACTCGTATATACACATTTACTATTGTTCTATTGTATTTTAGATGAAATGTGAAAATGAAATATTTCCACAGTTTTTTTTATACAGAGTGGCGCATAAGTAACCTTATGACTTACTTAATGCATAACTCTTTCCTTTCGGAATTTATTTAACGCTGGAATTTATTAAAATATAGATTATAGTTTGGAAATACGTCCGCATTATATTTTGAAATATAACTTTCAAATGGTGCGCATTTTTTGGTTCCACTTTACTTCTTAGAACTTCAGGTTCTTGCTCCATTACTTCTAATCGGACATTCGTTTTAAGATTTTTGATGGTTTTTGGCTCATTGGCAAAGTTCAAAATCCCGGTGCCAGTTAAAATCGGAAAACGCGATATTATTCAATCGCCAAAAACATCGAGCAGGAGAGCTCGTCGTTTTTCGTCGTTTTCGAAAAAATATTGTGAACAAATGTGCACGCACTGAAAAAACATTTTTCAATATGGTCACCTTAGGCGAAACTATTTTTAAAGAAAATTGTACGCACATTACGTTAAATTTAACCATATTATTGTCAACGACAACCATATAATGATTTAATTAGTTCTCCATTAAGAAGCTACAACCATATTATGGTTGCCCCTGAACTTGTTATGACTAACTGTGAAAATAGTTTGTTTTTAAATTAACCATTATATTTTTCTCTTTTCTAAGGGCGACATGTTATGGCTAGAAAACAACCATGCTATTATAAGTGTAAAACGTATTTTAGTTGTTATTAACCAAAGTATGTTCAGAGGCAACCATAATATGGTTGTGTCTTCTTAATGGAGGACTAATTTAACCATAATATGGTTGTCGGTGACAATAATATGGTTAAATTAAACATAATAGGCGTACAGTTTTTTTTAATTAGTTTTGTTGGAGGTGACCACAATGAAACATGTTTTTCTCAGGGTGTGTGCATCTAAGTAGGTGCATTTGATGTTCAATAATTATTCTTGGATTTTGGGTGTCCCAATTCTGCGCATTTTTTTGTTCACGCGACATTTGAGGTAATGGCCCTCATCGCTCATTATTCGATATGATATTTGTGTTTGAATAATCGAATGCTGACTTTCAAAATAAAATTGAACATAATGTTACTTATGCATGACCCTGTATTAATTTTATTCATCTATGTTTATTTTTATATTTCTCCTCAATTGTTTTTTTTCTTGATATTCGGTTCAATTAAACTCATATCTAATTTCAACAAATGCCAATATTTTATTTGCATAGGAAAATGTTATAATTTAATATGTTTGGAATGCTGGGCAGTAAATTTAAAAAAAGGGAGAAAGTTTATATTTCTTCTAGTTACCTTTAAAGTGTAAAAAATGGATAGAATGATGAATGCTGCTGCGTTTTTGATGCTTTCTAAAGTAAAAATAAATTAAGTGATATTAGAAAAATACTTTGTGTTATTTTGTGTAGTTAGATATTACTGAGCACCTCAGCTGATTCTACCGACCATCAAAATGCCCGTTTGAGAGAAATGAAACGAAACGTTTTGAGTTTAAATTCATTCTGATTATATACAATATATATATATATACCGATTTGTAGACCGTTATATTTATCAATAATGCTAAGTGGCCTATTTTTGACAAGAATTTGTTAGTTTTAAATCTTAATTGCACAGAAAAAATTTTTAGTAGTATTTAATCAATTAAAAAAATTATTAAAAAGTAGTTGAATTTAATTAATGTGATAATTGAATCAATTTTTTTTTAGTTAAAAGAAAATTAAAAATATAATTTGATATAATTTAGATTTAAATTTTTAATTAACATTTTCTTAATTATCACAATGAATTTTGAATTTTGGTTATTATATTTTTTTTTTTATATTTTTTCTTTCGTTTGAAATATTTTTCTTGTTTTATATATATTTTTCTTGTTTAAGTGCAACAAATGAAATGTAAAACATTATTTTGTAAAACGGGCTTCGCGGCAACATATAAGAAAAAATAAAAACCACTTTTGGATCAGCACTCAATTGGTAAGCATCTCTTGATTTTATTTAAATCTATTTGCTCTCTCGCCTTTTTGTTTCCCACACTAATTCCCCCAATTTAATTTTATTCCCTTCCCAACAAACATTTTCTGCTGGACATACAATTTCTCATCTCCGGAGAAATTATAAGTCTTAAAGGATACTGTTTGGCCTTAATTAAATTACAACAAAAATATTACTTAAATAACAAAAAATCTTAATTGATTTTTTCGTTTAAAATAAAATAATTAAAACTTGTAAAATTTTTGTTGGAATTGTCAAAACCAGAGCTATATTTGTTTGGAACGGTAAAGTTTTTTTTTTGTAATTAAAATTACAAATATCATTAATAAAAAAAATATTCACAATAATAAATTTTTAAAATTTCGAGTAATCAATATAATCATTTTGGTAATAGTTGCAAAATCAACAAATTGTTTGCTTGATTCTACGAATTTGTTATGAATTTGGTGATTACAGAAAATGTTTGATTTTTTCTGTTATACTTTTTCCTATTTTAAGCGTTGGTCTCCATACACTTTATTTTGAAATCATATATTTTTATATTGTTCGTTTTAAGTTTCAAACGAAGGACTATATAGTAATTGTTTTTAACTTAGCCGGCATCTCTCGTATAAATACAGCACAAGAAATCACCAAATATACCACACTGTATGCTGAGAAATGGGGAAAGCGGAGCGCACCGGGCTAAGCTAGTATTATCTATTTAACGAGTTTCCCTTTAGAACTATGCACGCAGAAAAAAAATCAATATAAAATCGTCGAAAAGAAAGTTGATTTTACATTTTTCGGTAGTGATTTTGCTTCATAGATTTTTCGTGTTACTTTAACATGGTTTAACAATAACTTGGCAAAAAATTTTTTTTTTTTAAATAACTATAATTCATGCTAATTTAACACTTTAGTGTTAAAGTAAGAGTAAAATTAAACTGATATTGAAATAACACTTCGACTCACGTTTAATTAAAGTTACTTCAAGTTGAAACGACATGAATTTGAATTTGATTCAACATGAAATCAAATTGGCTTAAGTATGAAATAACAGTGAGAAGAAGCTACAGAGACAAAATTTATATTTATTTACGAATAGTTCTAAACACTTACCCGCGGAACCAGAGAGAGAAAGAATTTTATTTATTTAGCGAAATCCTGCTCAATAAGAATTGTGCAATAAATTATTAATACTATTTATAACAACATAATACATAATAAGAGCACAGTCAAAAAAAAAAAAAAAAAAAAAAAAAAAACGGTGGTAAACAACAACAACTCTCTGTATGAGTAAAAACAATGAAACAACAACAAAAATAAATGAGATTCATGATAATGAAAGCAATACAGAAATAAATATAACAACAGAAAACAAGAGTAACTACATAACGGCAAAACTAACACCTGAAAGTGTTACCACTGAGCATACATTGGCATACTGCATTACTTTTTTACTGCAGCAAGCGTTTCAGTAATCAGTAAATGCTTACTGGTAATGAAATATAATTTTCATTACCAGTAAATTTTACTGATTACTGGAAAAAAATTTCAGTATTCAGTAAATTTTACTGATTACTGAAAAAAAAAATTCAGTAATCAGTAAAGTTTACTGAATACTGAAAAAATGACAGTAATCAGTAAATTTTACTGAATACTGAAACAAATTTGAATCACGATTACGTATTTTTTTTTTTTTTTTTTGACAAGCTCAAAGCTGTGCGGGTTTAGCACAAGAAATATTTGTAAATTGGAAAATTTGTTGAATAAAGATAAAAGATTTTATATATTATTGGCTTTTCTTAATACAAGCATTTCAAAATTTGTATCACTGGGTTTTTGTCTTCTGGAACGATTTACAATCCCTGCGAAAGAAAACAATCTTTCTACAGGAGCAGACGAAGGCAAAGGAGTATTGTACTTCAAAAACACGTTTTTAATAGCACTGTGATTATGCAGATAATTTATGCTAGTGTCTTGTTCGGCCAGGTACAAAATTATTTCCTGGAGATAGTTTGCCAAGTCACCTGAATTAATAGTTATGCCTGCATCTGCTTAAGAAAATAAGATAAGCATGTGAATAATAAATACAAAAATTTAATGGAAAATAAGATGCAAAAAATAAATTTTTATTTCTATTTTGCTATCGAGTAAAAACTTGATAACTAAAACTTTTTATTTCGACCGACTGAGCGGGGATTCGAACATGTGGCCTCAGGGATGAGGGTCCAGAGTGTCAACCACTAGGCTAAGAGGACCTTGTAAATATTTTGCACAATTGTTAATTTAATGTTAGTTAAAGTTAATTCAACTTAACATTTGTGCAAAATATTTACATGGTTAAGTTAAATTATATGTATGTTATTTACCTTCTCAACAACTTTAAAAAATTCCTCGCTAAAAAGAATTTCATTGACTCCCCTTAGTTCTTCGTCTTTTAATAAATCATGGGTGTCAGTTGAAGTTTCACTTAAAAAATTTGAAGAACTAGGTGTATTTTCTTCGCACACATAATCCGGATCATTTACCGAATCATCACTATTAAAATCAGAAATTTCACTCATTTTTTTCAGTATTTAATAAATTTAAATACAAAATTCCAAATATTTGTGGAAAGAATTTCTAACCTCTATAACACACAACTTGTTTAGCAACAACTTTTACAATTAATCATGTAATTAACACTGTTAATTTAACAGCACAGGTTGATTCACATACTTATATTAACTGATAAATATTGTATAGTCCATAATTTTTTTAATTACAAAGGAATGTACATTAGGTCCGTTCATCTGTTCTTTTGTTTTATATGCATATTGGAATTTCGTTTTATTAACGTTTATTTCGTACGAAAATTCTTACAGTTTTAAAATTCTGGTTTTTTTTTTTTTTTTTTGTATGTATAGGTAGTAAAAACCTCCCGATACTGAATTTTTATCAGTAATCAGTAAAATTTAATGATTACTGGTTTTTTTTTTAGTATTCAGTAAAATTTACTGATTACTGTCATTTTTTTCAGTATTCAGTAAACTTTACTGATTACTGAATTTTTTTTCAGTAATCAGTAAAATTTACTGAATACTGAAATTTTTTTTCAGTAATCAGTAAAATTTACTGAATACTGTTTGTTTTCCAGTAATCAGTAAAATTTACTGAGTACTAATTTTTTTTTTCAGTAATCAGTAAAAATATACTAGTAATGAAAATTCAAGTGCAGTACCAGTAAAAAAAAAAAATACTGAAGAAGTACTGGTACTGCAAAGTGCCATTCTATGCCACTGAGGCAAAGACAATCTCAGGAAATTATACCATGAACTCAAACGCAGACGCAATGGAAAACACAAAAGTAAAAAAGTTGTCTACAACAACAAGTAGAAGTTGGTATGGACAGGTTTATAACACTGCTTAAACGGTGTTGCAGCCCTACTTCTTCAGCTGTTGCTTCGGCCTCGAAAGTTCCATCTTTTGATAGAATAGATTCACAAAATCGCTCTGCAATTCTGGAGCATGAATCCTCTGAAGCACCTAACGTCATAAAATTGTCGAAACCACCCCCGATATGTCTTAGGGAGCAAAACTCAAGTGAGCTGATAAAATGATTAATCTCGGTGATAGGTAAAAATTCGTTTTACGTTGCTGCAATGAAGCGAGGTTATATAAACGAGACAAAAATACAGGTTATTCATGAGAATGATTTTCGTAAAATAATTAATAAATTTGAAGCACTTAAAAGAAGCTTCTATTCATACCAATTGAAAAGCAGTAAAGGTCTTCAGGTTTTGATTAAGGCAATTGACTTATGCGTGGACCCAAACGAAATAAAAACATTTTTAGAAGAAAAGGGCTTCAAAATAAAAAACAAATATTAAAAATAGAGAAAAAAATCCCCAAACCCATATTTCGAGCCCAGCGACTTTAAGCTAAAAAAATTAAACGCATCCCATTTACAGTTTGAAATACATCCTGTACAGAAAAATCACGATAGAAGAGCCGCACAAAAGAAATGGGCCCGTTCAGTGTCTAAACTGCCAAGAATTTGGTCATACTAGGGCATACTGCTATTTCCCCCCTGTTTGCGTCATATGTGGAGAATTGCATGGTACCGTCCTTAGCAATAAGTCAAAAAATTATACCAATGTAAAAATGTAGCAACTGTGCTGGTATATTCGATTGTCAAGCGTTTTGTTGGACAGAAACTTAATCCCCCTCAAACGCAGGCAGCTAATCAAGAAAACACTAACGGGTTCAGATACTGCAGCCGCATAATAACAGAACCTCTTATGCTAATGTCTTAAAATCTAATCAAATGCCACCGCAAGGTGATTTACCAAATAATGACGAAATTCCCATTTCTAATTTAACTCGGCTAGAAAAAAACATTAACACAGTGGTTAATATGATACAAGAAATGCTTAGAATGCACTCGATGTTATTGCAAGCTGTACTAAACAAGCCATGGATTTAAATGTGGTCGCGAACGGACAACCAACTTATTGGCCTACAGATTAGCAAAAAATTCTAGATGCCATCGATTTTGGCGTGGTTATGCTTTAAACACATTCGAAACAGCAGACTACCGACTTCAATATGTCAACAATAGAATACATGTGTGTATATGGAAATGATTATTTTAATGACGCACAGTGGCGCCATTTGAGTTTTTTCGTTGCAAAAATCATATCTTTTGAACCGAATAAGATAATTGAACAGTTTAAACAGCATATGATAGATAACTGTTCAGCCTATGAAATGAGCGTTTGGAAAGGGTGCTACGCTTTGTAGGGGCCTACTTATGGGTTATCAAAGTTAAAATTAGTAGAAAAATCAATTTTATGGTAACTAAAAAAAATTATTTTTACATTTTTAGATTGTTTTTATTTTTTTTCTTAAGGGTTTTATGTTTTAAATTATTACCCAACAAATTAAAAAAAAAATTTTTTTTTTTTTTAAATTTATTTTTTCAATTTTCTGTAAAATATTCATCACAATTCGTTAGAGAAGGTATATCTAAAAGACTAACCATTTCTAAACTATAATTATTTTGTAACACTATTCGTGACTTCACATGCCGTAGGGAAGAAATAAGTGGATCGGAAGATGCTGGCAACATGTTGAAGAGGTCCTTATTTTGCCTTACCCTTGATGCTTTGAATGTGTTCTGCAATCTATATTTTTTATAAAATTTGTTAAGAGACTCCTGTGCTTCTTCAGAAAGCTCTCCAATTGGCAAAGACTGGTACTCAATTATATCTTTGCCATGCGCCAATATTTTATGGACGGTCGGGGTCAACTTCTTCTGTGGATCCATTTCTGCTAAAAGAGATGCTGTTTTCGACGCATATTCTCCATATTTTGTAGAATTGACATTTTCTTTGCAGTTTAAAACATCCAAGATCGTTCCCAATCTTTTCACGATTTGATTGTCAATTCCAATGACTCAAGTTACTGCCTCATCATTTTCAAAAAATCTCCTAGAAGTTTTTCCATCGTTTGAGTTACCGTATCCGTGCTTGGGACAGTCTACTTTAAGTCCAACTTGTTTAAAAAAAGCATCCTGTATTTGCTTCTTTCTGATCTTTTCCTTATCCTTTATTGATGTATTTTCATCGAAGTTTTCCTCCTCTTGTGGTAGGGTATATGCCAGTTTTAGCAAGAATTCCATACACCTTATCCTTGCGTGCAATGGTGACATTCCATATTCGTAATTCTCCTCATTTGTAGAATCGTTTAAATTACCAAAGTTCTTCTGACAAATAATAATAAAAAATCGATAAAAAAAAATATAAAAATAAAACGAAAAAAGGGGTTTAAATAGGTTTTTGCTAAATTTTTACCTCCAATATAATTCTGTCTATATATATGTATATGACAACTAATTATATAAAATTGAGATGTAACATATTATATATGAAATAAATTGAATTGAATTGAAAATGACTCTTTTTGCAAATCGGGCATGACATTGTTGAGGTTGTTCCTGTCAGTTCGTTTACGACTTTTCCGTCAACCATGGTCAGGTGGAACTCGTAATTGCATTCAATATATTTTCCTTCTCCAATTTGCAGCTTTGTAGGCTTAATCTTGCTTATTTGTTCTTCAATGTCCTTCACCGTAGTCCTTATGAGTTCTGCCGATTCCCTTGCAAACTGAAACATTATTGGTCGGCAATAATGCACTGATGACGGACGTGGATTTTTCCAGTGTAGGGAATCATCCGATTTTAGCCGCAAAGGAACAACAGATGCCATAAACATATTTCCGTCCGATATTGTTTGCTTATAAACGCTTTGTCTGGATGATCCATCGAAGCCCCATTTGCTGATCAATGTCAACTTCTCAGGAAGAATTTTCACTTCCGTGAAAAACTTTGGTGTGGTTGACTTCCTAAACAGTTCAAATAATTTTAAATTGTTCAACGCCATGTTTTCAGTACTTAAATTGTTTAATGGTTTCAGTAATTGTTGCGCCAACTTTCAGGCGTAGACTAATCCAGGCATTATGCTTATTTTGCAATATATAGGCTTATGCTACCATGCCTAAAAATTTACCTGTTCCCTGCATACATATGGATTTAGGCTGAATAATGCAATTTTGATATTATGCACGTGTCCAAATAAGATTTGTGCCTACCTGTAGGGACCATAAGTCAATATTGTTCTTGACCATTTTTTGTACGCCAAAGTATTGTTTAAGTGAGGTACGTACCTGCTAATTTCAATGAGTAGTTTTTTTCAAACTATTAGATCAAACTACTGTCAGTCAAAACATATAAGGGATGGACGCCATACAATTTCTGCAACCATGTCTTTTTAAAATTTTTTACCTCTAGAAGCCAAACGGGCACGTACGGGCAGATAAAACCTTTTGAATTATGTAAAGAAATAATCAAAGAACAGGTTTTGCAAATATGGCAAATATAGAAAAATATAGTTTTTTTTTATTTTCCGTCAAAGTTGAAAAATAGTGAAAAAACGGATAGTTTTTAAATAGTGATTTACCAGGAGAATCACAAAGCAAATAGTTAATTTTTTTTATCATTATACATTTAATAAATACATCAATCAATACAAACAAAAAATAAGGCGATTCGTTACCTATTTTTCGTGATATTACACCTGAAATCGCAACAAATTGACTAAAAATTTTGTGTTTTTTTGAAAACCGAAAGTCGGTCAACTTTGAACGGTTATATCTTCTAAACTAAAAATGTGATATTATTAAGAGTGGCATATTTGAAATCGTTGAAAAGTTTCCTATAACATGGGTTTATTCAAAACTTCGTCGGCACTCATGAAAAATTTGATTTTTGCAACCTCGCTTGCTCTACGGGCGCCACTGTGCGACGACACGGCTAAATGGCTGCAGGTTGTTGTCTATGCTAATTTTGTCGTTGTAGTCAAATTAAACTAATTTTTATTTTTGTACGCTACAAAACAGAAAAAGTGCTGCTAATATAATCAAAAATTAGAAGAATTAGTGCTTATAATATATAATAATAATTTTTTGGTTAAACAGCAAAGAACCGGATTGAAACAAGAATATTAGCGCGGCTCACCACCAAATCTATATTATTATTACTTTTTAGTATCCTCAAAAGAAGTTATATAGGAAGATGTTTGTCAGGCCCACGCTCTTAGTTTAAGAGTTATAGGTCATAAAAGGTATAAACTGATTCTTTGCAGTATGGGTATAATTGAAAAATTGAAAGTGCTTTTCACATGGAGTTTAAAGCACACCGATTTATTAACCCACTAGGAGCCAATTTCAAGTGCTCATACTTCTTGACTGACTTTTTCTACAAAATGGGCTTAATCTTTAAGTTATGTCGATATAACAATAATTATTTAACAATAATATACACATGTTACCAAAGTTAATAGGGCTTCGATTAATTAAGTTCTTCTGTATTGCGGGTTTTCGGCCTTCCGGAACACTTTTCAAATATTTACATATTACTATATTTAAATATGTAACAAGTGCATAAACTGTTACTACTATATATTTTAACTTAAACTTTTAAATATATTGTGTAGTGTTCCAAAATAAAATTTTTTTAACCCTTATAACTTTAAAATTTTATATGATGGTGTTTCTAAAAATATAGCATACAAAAACTTGAAGTGTTCTTTGTAACATATTATATTTGAGGAAATATTATTAAACATATCAACAATATTTTAAAATAAATGCTCATAAGGGGTTAATTAATCGGTATATTTAATACATCATATGAAATTTGTTTCGAAAGACTTTATTATGATACCAATACTTTAAAGATTCAGATAAAATTTTTTTTCTTCCTATACTATTGATAAAGTGCTCTGAAACTTTTACGACCTATAATTCATAAGCTAAGTGCGTTGAACCAAAAAATTACAATAGAATCGCGATAAAGTTAATCTTGCGGTCAAGTTAACCAACTTTTTAGCGCCTCTGTGCCGCTTTAAAACGTTAACTCTAAAAAGGTACTAATTTGTACAAACGGTAATAAATCAGATTAAATTTTAAGCCGAAAGTTGAGAATTTAAACAAAATTGAGAAATACGTTAAAGAAAAACTATCGGCGTTGTATTATTGTATATCAAAAGTAGCAATTTCAAAAATAAAAACGAAACGTCACAAAATTCTCGAGGCTTTGAAGAATACATAGGAAAAAGCACACATGAAAACCTTACATAGACCGAAATATGGCGATCTTGAAGCAACGAAAACGTAATTACGCAATGACTGTTCTAATTTCAATATCAATAACGTCAGTAATGGATGGCTGGTAAAGGTTTAGAAAATACACAGAATTCGCTATCTAAAAATTTTTTAAGAACTAATTTTCTGACAAATATCATATGTAGCACATAATACATGACTGATTGTATTGTATAATTGTGAACTTGAAACCAGGCGGAACCTTTAGGACATTTCGGTTTACTTTTTCGCGATTCTACTGTATATTAGGATATTTTTATTCAACCTGCCATGAAGATGATATTCTTTATGAGTTCCAAAAACAATAATATTAAAATATTTTAAATATTTTTTAATAAATTCATTTGTTTTTACGTTAAAAAATTTATCATAAATAAGTATTTATATTTTTGTAGGCTTAAATTAAGTTTGTGTACGAGTCTGCAATTATGCATGTTGTTAAATTTATAAAAATTAAAAATGATATTGGCACCACTGAAATGTAAATACATAATAAAAAACACAGCTGTTTATATTTTTTCAATTGTAGCTGTCGTCTTCAAAATAAATCAGTAGCTGATTACGCGACTACAATTACAGCCTGCAGCATTTATAGTCGTGTGTTTGTGTTGCCTGCTGTCTCGAATGTGTTTAATGCATTAAAAACATCCCCACAGAAACGATTCATGTTGAAGCTTCCTAAGAATTACCTTCCGATCACACACCTACAATTATTACTTTAATGAACCCAAATATAATTGTATCCCCGTCTGGTTACTTAGCGACGTCAGCCACACAATAAAATTGGCTATAACATAAAAAATATCTCAGTGCCCACTGCACTGAAAATATTCCGCATAGTATACCGGAGAATGTGGATCTTTTTATTGTAAATTTTGACAGTTATCTAAAACTAGCTGTTCAACATTCCAGCATAACCCTCAAAAAAATCAAAAATAGTAAAATATATTCTACAGTTGTCGAGCGTCTCTTGACTGAAAAAAGGAGAGCTCGAAGATAGTGGCAATTGCACAGATCCCGTCCACTTAAGAATTTACTAAAAGAGTGCACACAAAGGCTAAGAAAGCTACTGGAGTCTCAGAAAACAGCATCATTTGAAAAATATCTGAAGGAACTTGATGCAACTGCTCAATCAGACTACTCATCATGGCGTGCAGCTAGAAATCTTAAAAGACCAGTAATCACTACCACCACCATTACGAAACTTTAATGGAAGTTAAGCATGAAATGATATAGAAAAAAGGAAATCTTTTTGTTAATCATTTGAAAAACGTATTTACCCCGCATACATCTCCCGATATTGCGGTCGAGTTACCACCTGTTGCTGTTAGAGCAGCTGTTCCACTAAGATTTGAGAAAAGAGAAATCGAAAAGGATATTCATGATTTACACCCCAAGCAAGTCCCTGGTTTTGATAAGATCAGTAACGAAATGTTGTTGGAGCTACCCAGCATAGCAAAGAAAATTATTCTCTTAATTTGTAATGCTATTTTTCGCCTTGAATACTACCCTCAAAAATGGAAAGTGTCCTTAGTTACCACGATAACTAAACCAGGAAAGGATCCAACAATAGTTGAGTCATATAGACCTATAAGATTATTGTCTAATATACCAATGCTGTTTTACATATTACATAAATTGAAGCTAGGCTTACCAGTAAACACACACAATCTGTTAGAAAGCTACTAAGTCAATCGAAAGTTTATTATTAAAGAAGGTGCTTTTTTAAGTTCTCCTCAGCTAATTGACGCTGGAGTTCCTCAGTGAAGCATGCTGGGCCCAACAAACACCTACACCCTTACTTTTCTAAGCATACATGAAAATAGTCAAGAAGAATTTCGATACCTACAGAATCATTTATTTCAACTATAACTGTGGTTAAAACAATGGAGGATAAAGGTCAATGAGCAAAAATTCGTACATATAACATTCACCTTACGTCGCGAGTCATGTCCCCCTATTGTAAACTTCTACTTTTCAACTCTATATTAAAGACAATCTGGTGCTACGGTATTCAGTTATGGGGCACTGCCTCTGCTTCTAACATCGAACAAATTCAAAGGCGCCAAAATAAACATATTCGAGTAACAACGGTCGCTCCCTGGTATGTTAAAAACTCAAATATTCACAAGGATCGCAATGTGCCATTAGTAAAAACTATTATTACGAAGTATGCAGTAAAATATTTAAAAAGGCTTAAGTCGCACCCAAATCCACTAGCTCGAAATATCTAAAATGACTCCGGCCACTCTATATTAAGGAGAAGAGATACCACAGCACTCATCCGAAGAGAAGAGCCCTAAACATCTACATATGTGAACAGAAGACGTGAGGAGAAAAATTTTCGTCTGGCATTGGCAGGACAAAAGTAAAGTTTAAATTTAAGATTTGATTAATTATTGTTAGTTGATATTTAATATATGAAGATTCAATAAATAAGTAATGAAAAAAAAAATAAATGAAAAAATTGTTGTATGATAGGAGGAATTGAATTCCAAAAATTGCCATTCCGATATGAGGCAACGATGCGCAGGTATTATCCACATTTTGCCTCTCAAGGATCTTATGAAATGAATCATATTAAATAAACAAGCTGGTACTTTACTGTTAATGATTTTATGCAGAAACATGAGCAATTTTATATTGATTAAGTCTTCAAATGATACACCATAAAAGCATTTTGAGAATGATGATACTCTTTCATGCCTTTGCAATCTATAAACGTATCTTAAAATGTTATTGTAAAGTGCATTAAGTTTTCTCTTACTAGTAGAGTCACACTTTCTGAATAGTTCACAGCCACACAAAAGTCCTGGAATTAAATACGATTAAGTCAGGAGCTGCCTTACGTTGAGCGGTGTACAATATTGTGTAGCCCAAAGCGATCTTAACTTTTGGTATATCTGTGCCAATAATGTATTGATATCACTTGACCAAGTCATGCTGTTATTAAAAACTATCCCTAAGTTTTTCACTTTTTAAACAATCTTAATAGTCTAATTGTTAATCAATACATTAATGCCGGTGATATGTTGGGATCTCCTATGTAAAATTATACATTTTGATTTTTGAGGATTAAGACACAAACCGTTTCTGTCTGCCCAGCGGTAAATTCTATTCAATTCAGGAACTCCTCTTGAGAATGTTATTGGCGTGAAAAAAGTATTATTGACACATACAGACTAAATGCGGTTAGTGAGGTAAGAATATTAAATTGATGAAGCCGTTGTTAAAAAGATTCTTCAGTTTCATATAAAGTATTTGATGATTAACCGTGCCAAACGCCATAGAATGATCAAGAAGTACTATAAAGTTCACTTTTCTATTATCGAGATCTCGTCTTATGTTCTCAGTCACTTCAGTTAAAGCTGTTACGCAACTAAGTTGATATCGAAAACCAGACTGCTTGCAGGTCATTAAGTGATTTTCATTCATATATGTGGTCATTTGGGCAAATAATAATTTTTCAAATGCTTTGGAAAGGAAACTCAATATTGAGATTGGTCTATATTCAGTGGTTGGCTTAGGTATTAGTATTATCTTTGTATATTTCCATTTTTCAGGAAACGTGCTTGTTGTTATAATGGTGTTTAAAAGACGTGTAATAAAGGGCATAATCAATGGAAGTATAATTCTGATGTATTTCGGATACTATTAGCGAAGCCAACTGCATTTGAATAGATAGAAACGAAGCTGGCAGTCACAACTTTTTGATCGGCGCATGAGAACTTAAATGGAGTTTGAGTTTAAATGGAGTTTATTTAATGAATCTTCATATATTAAATATGAACTAACAATAATTAATCAAATCTTATACTAATACTGTATTTTTGTCCTGCCAATGCTAGACGAAAATTTTTCTCCTCACGGTTTCTGTTCACATATGTAGATGTTTAGCGCTCTTCTTGTCGGATGAGTCCTGCAGTATCTCTTCTCCTTAATCTAGAGGGCCGCAGTCATTTAAAATATTTCGAGCTAGTGGATTTGGGTGCGACTCAAGCCTTTTTAAATATTTTGCTGCGTACTTCGTAATAATAGTTTTTACTAATGGCACATTGAGATCCTTGTGAATATTAGAGTTTTTAACATACCAGGGAGCGACAGTGATTATTCGAAGAAGTTTATTTTGGCGCCTTTGAATTTTTTCGGTATTTGTGCCCCATAACTGAATACCGTAGCACCAGATTGGCTTCAATATAGAGTTGTAAAGTAGAAGTTTGCAGTCGAGGCTAAGAACAGAATTTCTTCCAATAAGCCAATGAATTTGAATTGATTTTAGTTTCATTTGTGTTAGTTTTGCTTCTATATGGCATTTCCATGTTAAACGCCGATCTAGATGAATACCGAGATATTTTACATGCGATTGCTGGGGCACTAATTGATTATTGATTTTAATAGGGGGACATGACTCCCGACGCAAGGTGAATGTTATATGTACGCATTTTTGCTCATTGAACTTTGTCCTCCATTGTTTTAACCACTTTCCCAGTTCAAATATATAATCCTGCAAGTAACGGGATGCTTCATGACAGTTTTCGTGTACGCTTAAAAAAGCTGTATCATCAGCAAATGTTGAAGTAAGGGTGTGGTTGTTTGTTGGCATGTCTGAGGCATATATAAGGTATAACAGTGGGCCCATGAAAATGAGATCAATCAGAGTGCCACATTTTGTGGTTAAATGCGTGGGCACTGTTGTATTAATAGGGATAAGTCCTATCGTCCCCATGCTGTCCTTAAGCGAGGACTCTCTTAGCGAATTTGCATTGAAGTCACAAGTGTACATTAGGTTGTCCTAAAAAAAATAAAAATTTGGATTTTCTCGGAAGATCTTTCCTAATTTGGATACTCATAAGGTAAAGTATTTTTGAGAATTTTATCAGATTTTCCGGAAGTGCTTTAGAGGTCGCGCAAACTGATTTTGTACCAAAAATCTAGCGTTTTTGACTTTTATTGAATTATTATTGAAAATTGCTAAAAAATCGGTATTTTTTCGGCTTCTGAGTAAATATTCTTAAAGAAAATTTTCCGATCTTTAATTTTATGTGCATAAATAATAATTTTCGTCAGGGATTTTCCACATTTTGATACATTATATATCAGTTTTTCGTAAATTTTCAGCAAATATGAAAAAATGCTTTATAACTTTTAATATTTGTATTAAGACTAAAAAAACTAATGATGCAGTTTAAAAGATTATGAAGTTCTAAATAAATTAGCAAAAAAAAATGAATTTTCTCTCACCGTTCTTGAGTTATACCCTTTTAAAGCTTTGTACACATTGTATGAAATGTATAATACTATAAGGTGTGAACTAGGTTTGCATTGCTTTAAACTTTAAATAATTGGATTTAGAAAATGTTTTACAAATAAAATAATAGTGACTTACCAGTCATACATAATATTTTAATTAAAATATTTTGTTAATCTGAAGTTTTTTTTTTTTTTAATTTCGAGTTTGGTTTTTCTAGACTTACCCTTACATAACTTTGCCCACTTCGAGTGCAATATTATTATTTTGCGAGAAATATTGCATAGTTCCTGATTTGGATTCTACAAATCTCTCAAACTCTTTGCTATTATTCTGGCGCTTTTGGAAATAGTGCACTTTTCCACTAAATGCAATTTAAAAAATCTTTGCAGTCATTGGTTTTTTGTCGGCGGTTTGGCAGTATCAAGGTCATTAATCATTTTGCCCATACACCATACATTCCTTGTATTCGACAAAGGCATATCTATTTTAAAAAAATATTACCCAATATTTCTTGGACTACTTTATGATAATTTCAACTTACCGGAGCAATAAAACTAATTTATTTAAAACTTCATAATCTTTTAAACTGCATCATTAGTTTTTTTAGTCTTAATACAAATTTTAAAAGTTATAAAGCATTTTTTTCATATTTGCTGAAAATTTACGAAAAACTGTTATATAATGTATCAAAATGTGGAAAATCCCTGACGAAACTTATTATTTATGCACATAAAATTAAAGATCGGAAAATTTTCTTTAAGAATATTGACTCAGAAGCTGAAGAAATATCTATTTTTTTACCAATTTTCAACCGAAATTAAAAAAAACCCAAACAGGTCGATTTTTGGTACAAAATCAATTTGCGCGACCTCTAAACCACCTCCGAAAAATCGGAAAAAAATCTCAAAAATTCTTAGCCTTATGAGTATTCAAATTAAGAATGATCCCCAAAATTTTTTTTTTAATGGGACACACTAGTGTACATACATTATTGTAGCGCATAGTTAATATCTCCAGTTTGCTAAAGAAATACAAACGAATCCTACAAGCATTTTTCCACTTTCTATTGAAATTTTCACGAGAACATATTCTATGTTTTCACATTCTCCAGTTTTACATTGAAGTTTACTTGTAATAGAGTTATTTTATTATTTATTTTCCTGTAACACATTCACTATTTTTGTATTCCCTTTTGTTTGCATTTTCACTCACAATTAAAAGCGACCAGCAGAATGGCTCAATATGGTTTTCGTCATCATTCTACTTTGAAAATGTTATGTATATAACTTATTAATTTTAACGAACAGTGTTGAGGAGCCCTCTGAGGAAATGCTTTTAGATCAGGAGGACGACTTTCTTGATCTGGACATCGAGCCCCTGCTGTAGGTTGCTGTTTTTTTTTATCGTTGTAAAGGTTTTACCAATTAGTATGAATTGTTACATTTGTTTTGTTTTTTTGTTAATAATATATTAAAATACTTGTAGTTAATAATGTTTTTTTACTCAAGTACCAATTTTTTTTAAAATTATCAAAAAAAAAATTTCTTAATTTATAAAATTTATGGATTTTGAATTAATCGATTAATTTTAAAATTTTATTCGTTTTATCGAATAAGTCAATAATGCCAAATATCGATTAATCGTTTAATCGAACAAAAAACAAGCCGATTAATTGAACACCCTAGTTGAAACTGCTAAATGATTACACTACCCCATCTACGGCCATAAGTTACTTACAAATGTTGGTATGGATAAAAACAACGATAACATTTATAGTTGCTACTATGTCATGGCAAAATTTTGTACTGTACTTGTAGGTCCCATATAAATCACCTTCCCAAAATCTTTTTAATAAAGGTGTGGTGGATTTTTATATAATATTCGACACAAGGAACTCTAAAATGAATCTTAATCTCATGTGCCCTACATGCGGTGCATTCTCGAAAAATTGTGTATGTGGTGTTGGGTATAGGGTATCAAACGGATATCAGCTCCATGTTTTTCTAAACATGATCTGATATTTCTAACTTATAACTTTCAAGTACATTAAATTAAACGGTGTTACAGTTATCGTGACTTTAAAAACTTAGATTTCAATAATTTGTGTGAATACTCATCATCAATTGCCTGGAGTGATATCTATTTTATGTCCTCTGTGGACGTGCAATCTTCATTTTTGGAGCACAATATTCACCTTCTTTTTGACTTAACTATTCTACTGAAAGGTAAGAAAACAGCACGTAAGCAAAAGCCCTGGCTTTCGGCTACTGTTAAAAATTCAATATACCAGATGGATTTGGCATACATCAGGTGGAAACGATTTAAGACTTCTAAGCTTAAAATACAATTTTCCATTGCCAGAAAAAATGTTAATAAACATATCAGATATGCAAAAACTGAATATTACTCCAAACGGTTTAGTACTGCCATTAATTTCCAACAAAATTGGAATACTATCCGTGAAATAGGAATTGGTAATGCTCACAACAATATTGACTATCAAGTGGATGCAAATATGCTTAACAGAATATTTACTAACGCTCCTGTTATCCAAGCAAATTCCACTTTTTTTTAATTTTTCCACAGACGCTTTAAATACATAATATGTATATTATAATGGGATAGTTGGGGAACACTTCCAATTTTCTTGCGTTACTCAATATGAGGTTTTTAATGTGCTCTTTAATAAAATCAAATGCAGTGAGAAGTGATAACTTACATCCAAAATTGATAAGATTACTAATGCCATTATTTTACCGTATGCTACTCATTTGTTTAATACTGTCATAATGTCATGTATTTACCCGTTAAACTGGAAACATGCCAAAATTGTGCTATTACCTAATTCGAATGGAGAATACAGACCTATAGCCATCTTGTGTTTACTGTCGAAAGTATTGAAAAAACTTTTGTATAAACAAATGATTACGTTTATTAATAATCATAATTTGCTTTCCAGCACACAATCTGGTTTTCGTCAGAGTCATAGCTGCGTAACGGCTCTTGTGGAAGTTAGTGAAAATATACGGCAAGGATTGGAAAATGGAAATATTAACTTTTTGGTGCTTCTTGACCATTCCAAGGCTTTCGACACGGTTGACCATGATATACTCATCAGAAAACTTAAACACTTTTTTAGATTTACGAACACGTCAACCAAACATATAATGTCTTATCTTTCAGAACGCACACAATCGGTGTTTGTAAACGATGCATGGTCAGATAGCTTATCACTGACTAGGGGAGCGCCTCAGGGTTCTATTCTAGGTCCACTTTTATTTTCTTTATATGTAAATGATTTGCCACAACAGCTCACTGCACAGAAAAAATTATTTAATTTCTCCAATCATCAAATTTATACCAAATTCATAATATCTCAGCAAAAACTTTACTTACCTGGTAAGTTAGCAAGTAATGTTGGAGAAATATTAACACTACTTATTTTTCGGCTGAATAACTACTTATTTTTGTTCGAGTTGTCCACAGAATTCAGTAGTTACAATATACTTACTAGAAGCCAAAAATTAACAAGTTTTTATTTAATTGGCGCTAGTTAATAGACCTAATAAATAGTTATGGAGATAGTTTGCAGTAAGTAAATATTCAGTATTGAAAACAAGGCAACTTATAAGTAGTTATTTAGCTGATTATTAGTAAGCAAATATTCATAACTGAAAATAATAGTAGTGTACTTACTGAGGTTTTCAGAATAATGACAATTGTGATAACAACTACTTACCAGGTAACGTATGAAATAACTACGACCTATTACCAAAATTCAAAAAGTTTTTCCTGTGAGCAAGCAAACAATTTTTTGATTTTCAACTATTACCAAAATGATTATATTGATTACTAAAAATTGTAAAATTTTAAATATTTTTTTTCAATAAATTATATTTTTAATTTTAATTAAAAAAATTATCAAAAAACTTTGCAATTTCAAACAATGTGTTAATTTATTTAAATAAATATTGACAATTCTCAACAACAATTATACATGTTTAAATTATTTTATTTTACACGAAAAAGGTCAATTAATATTTTTTGATGTTTAATTAATATTTTAATTAAACATTTATTTCAAAACAACTAAAATGATAATTAAATCAAAATAAAATTTTTAATTTCCTTTCAACTAAAAAAATATAATTGATTCAATTATCACATTAATTAAATTTAAATAATTTTTAAACCATTTTTTTAACTGATAAAACACTTTTTTCTGTGTAAATGTAAAATCCATTTATACGCCGATGACGTGCTGCTCACTTTACGTAGCCCAGTTCGAAATATTGCGTCGGGTATATCCAACCTAAATGTCGAATTAAACAGAGTCTCCCTTTAGGCTAGTGCAACCGGTCTCTGTATGAATCCGCAAAATCTAAATGCACTGTAATATGTAAGAAAAGCTTAATTCCCTCCATATCTGAGAATATTGTTTTAAATGGCGTGAAAATTGATATTGTTAACAAAACGAAGAATCTTGGCATACTTTTCAATAGCAATTTGACTTGGAGTGATCATGTAAAATTACTGGCTGGCCAAACTTATGTCTTAGCTACAAGCTGTCTGGTCCACACAATATTTCACCCCATTAAGAATAAGAGCCTTACTTGCCAAATCGTACTTGATTCCTTCCCTGATCTATGGGTGCGAATTATTTGGAAGCTGTGACTCAGTTAGTAAGGGAAAATTTAATGACTTGTTGAATAACATAATAAGATATGTGTATGGACTTAGACGATTTGATCGTGTTTCTTCTGTTGCCAATAATCTTTATGGAGTATCTTTGAAAGTCTGCTAAAAATTCGCACTCTTACTTTTTTACATAAAATAATAAACAGTCCTACACCTAAATATATATTCGACAAAATACGTTTTTTCCAATCACCCCGAAATCGAAATATTGTTATACCTCGACATCATTGCCTAGTATCTGAATGGCAGTTTTATGTACATTGCGCTCGTTTTTGGAACCATCTTCCATAAAGTCAACAACTAAACAGCAATGCTAATAGTTTCAAAACATTTTTATTACATTTTTTTAAATAATGTTTTATTATCAAAGTTGTTTTTGGGAACACTATTATTTATTAAAAGATTTTGTTTGTTGTGCTTAATTCCCTTTTTTAATAATTGATAAAAAAATACTGAAATGTAAGAAAATAAAAACTCATCACTGATTTATTGTTTGGCATTTTGTTTAAGCTTTGATATCGTTGCAAAGAAGACTTTTTGAGTGTTTGTAGGTAATTCTCATTCCCTCTGTAGTTTTGTTTGCTGATAGCTTTGGCTTTTCTAAAATTATTTAGGAGAACGTTTCCTGATGATCTGACCTAAGCAACCAGTGAAATGCGCATAGGAACAGCTTATCCTCCAACAATAAATTTCAGTATTTTTTTTTATCAATTATTAAAAAAGGGAATTAAGCACAACAAACAAAATCTTTTAATAATGTTTTATTTTTATTTTTAATTTACAATTTTTTTTTATATTTTTTTTTCTATTTTTTGATATTTATTTTTAATTTCTTTTTATATATCAATATTGTTATATTTATTTGTATCAAGTTTGTTTGTGTAATACGTTTCTGTACTATAAATATAAGACCCACATTTGTAGTACAGGAAATAGAATAAATAAATATCGGGACGTAATACTAATGTTTCTTCTTCTGAAGCCAAGGGGAAAGAAACATTGTGTACAACAAGACGTATGGTGTTCGAAAATTATATATCAAAAAAAATGTGTCCCAAGGCCAGCCGTTCTTCACTAATTCAGCAAAATTATTTGCTTTGAAATTTTTATTAATTTCAGTAAATTTTTTTGTTTGATTCAGCTAAATTATTTGTTTGAAAATTTTTTCATATCAAACACAAATTTAACCAATAATAACAACCATTTGTTTGAGAAAATCCGAGTTTTTTTTTTCAATAAACGAAATGCAAAATAAATTGTTTGAATATGCAAAATCGTTTGTAGGTCCTGTTTTAAGCAAAAAAGGTTTTGATTCAAAAATTTTTTTGTTTGAAATGGAAAAATAATTTTTTCTGTGTACCTACTGTATGTTATTTAAAAACATATTTTCCTCTTTATTAGTTTTATTAGAAATCCATTTTTTTAAGATCATAAAATATTCGATATGCCCATACTCGTTGCATGACATTTTTTATATTATTTATTCAACCTTATATTGATGCCCACTGTCAATACATGTTTTATGGCTAAGCAGGTTAAAAAAAGACACAAATGTAAATTTTTTATTTAAAACATTTTATCAGAGATATAAATTCCAATCAAAATGATATAACCGAAAGATAAATTCAAAAACTAAAATTTAAACGAAAACTAAAACTGATAACCAATAAAATCATGAGACCATGACAATAAATCCAATATTAAACAAAATGTTGGTGTTGGTTTGGGAGTGTGGATTTAAAATAATAAATGAGTATGTGTATAGTGTGTATTATACACAAATACATTTGCGTGTTTGTGTTTTAACATGTAAAACCAAATTGAAAAAATGATGTGATGGTACATCATATTAAAATGTCATTTGATGAATTTTAATGAGAAATGTTTGCCAATACGAACTTTCAGTTTTTTCTATACATTTGTGTTCTTTTTTTGTGATCCTTTTTTTTTGTGTTCTTTTTGTACATATAATTGTTTTTATAAAAGATTGTATTTCAGAAATCATTGATATATACATATTTGTATATGAGGGTGATTTGATGACAATTTGCTATGAGGGTTGCAAAGAAAATTATTATAAAACGTTTAAATGAAAAATATTTAACAGACACAGAAAACTTTGATAACTGGATGTTATTAAGAGAAAATTCCTTCGCAAAATTTCTGTGTTAACAAATCGGGCCGTGAACTGTAAGCAGGTGAAGTGTAAGTAGCTAAGTGCATCAAAATTAGGGACGTAACAAATACCGATACCGATATATCGGCGATACTTCACGCTACTTCGGAATCGGCGATATTTTACTGTCGATACGCCGATACGTTTTTATAGTTCTTTTGAACAAACTATCTAATTTTCAATGCTTATATTTGGCATAACAACTAAGAGCAAAAATCAAACGAAATAATTAATTGTTTGTTTTAATTCTTAAGCGGGAGGTCGGTCCACACCACCCGTTTTTTATTTTTTTTCGAGACGCATACTAAAGTAGAAAGTAATCGTACTTGATGCTTTCCATACGTATATGCATGTTATGCATTTGCTATGTACGTTGTCAATATAGTTTCACACTACGACTTTTTGGACTAATGCATAAACGCATTCAGTGCTTGGTGTGGACCTGCAGCATTAGCCGTTTTGCTTCGCACTATAATGGTTAACACAGAAAAAAGTGTCTAATCAATTAAAAAAATGGTTCAAAAAGTATTTAAATATAATTAATGTGATAATTGAATCAATTATTTTTTAGTTGAAAGAAAATAAAAAATTTTATTTTGATTTAATTAACATTTTAGTTGTTTTGAAATAAATTTTCAATTAAAATTTTAATTAAATAACAAAAAGTCTTAATTGACTTTTTTTCGTTTAAAACAAAATAATTTAAACATGTAGAATTGTTGTTGGGAATTGTCAACATTTATTTAAATAAATTAAATGGCTAAGTTTTTTGATTACTTTTTTAATTAAAATTAAAAATATCATTTATTGAAAATATATTTTCAAAATGTTAAAATTTTTAATAATCAATATAATCATTTTGGTAATTGGTGTAAAATCAACAACTTGTTTGCTTGATATTATGAATTTGGAATAAATTTGGTGATTGGAGAAATTTAATAATTTTTTCTGTGAAACGTTCTCCCATTGATAAATCTTGTATTTAATTGTAAGTTTTAAGAATTTTTGGCAAATTTTTTATGTTTTTTTGTGAATATAAAAATCATATCGCTACAAATTTTGATTACTTTAAAGAGACACATAATCCGTAAGCAAAGCCACTGCTATATTTTCTGACGCTATTTCGATAGTCAGCAGTATTTGAACATGATTAGAAAAAAAGATAAAAGCATAAACTGAGATGCCG
The DNA here is from genome assembly GCA_943735925.1 of Pollenia amentaria. Lineage (NCBI taxonomy): Eukaryota > Metazoa > Arthropoda > Insecta > Diptera > Polleniidae > Pollenia > Pollenia amentaria. The sequence continues at coordinate 218,280,887 of OX031006.1, read as the reverse complement.
AATAATTTAGATTCCCAAAAATTGGCGATCTACGTAGGTAGCATTAGCTCTGAATGAAAGATTTGAGTGTTTAGAGAATAATGAATTCTATTGTTTATCTACAATTCTCTACGTTCGATACAAAGCCAGAAAATTTCAAACACAATAGATAAAAAAAACGTCTACACTTAGTAAAAGTTCTGATAAGTCTACAAGAACTGATCTTTGGAGCGTTTTTAAAAATCATCCTCCGCTATGGTTTTGCTAAATAAGAAGTCTAGATATATCTTAGATCTCCTTATCTTTTTAGAGACGCAGATCCGTTTGTTTACTGGCGCTATTAAATATTACACTCAAAATTTAAGAGCATGGCGCAGAAATACTTAAGTTGTTAAATGAGTTCTGTCATATCTGGGAGATGATTTTTTACTGCAGGACTGCTTCAAACGGATTTGCGAAATTATCTCCGCAAAAGTTGAGAATAATTTGTTTTGTTTTTTAAAATAAAATCCTATTAATATTAATTTTAAATATTAATAATCTCTTACACGGTTGTTTTTGTTTTAAAAAATAAATTAATTTTACCATAAATTCAAAATAATTTTGTTGTTTTTAAAATCTTATTAAAATTAATTTTAAATATTAATAATCTCTTACACTGTAATTTTGTATTATAAAGAAATTACTCTACTTGAGACTTGTTAATTTGATATTAAATTTAAATTTCATATTCGTATCGGTATCGGTGTCGGCGATATATCTTTTTGAGTATCGGTAAAAAGGCCTGACATCCCACACTAAAATACGGCGATTGCACTAGCTGGGTCATTGTAGTCGAATGAATTCAAGCGCTCGCAGTAATTGGAAGACAATTACCACGAAAATGGCAGACAGCGAAGGCCGAAGTTCCAGCGGAAGAACCAAGTGGAGGAAGACAGGCAAGCAGAGAGAGCACATGACCAAAATGCTTGGAAAGAATGTTATTTTCTAAAGTAATCAATTTCGTTTCTCAAACCAAGAAAAACCAATAACTTCTTGATTTTAACTTATTTTGTTCGTATTTAGTAAAAATTTCTTATATAAACCAAAATTTTGCCTAAAACAAACTAAACATATATTTAGGAGAAGTAATTTTGTAGCTTGCACGAGAATTATGCAAAATTGTCTTGGTTCAAGCCATATTATTGAGTCATCTTAAGTTAGTAGGTTAACTGAAATTTTTATTAAAGTTGTTATTGTAATTCCAAATTAAAATCGATAAATGCAATAATCGGAACGGTTTTTTTTACGTAATCGTGCTTATGAAAAATTGCAAATTATAGCAAACTCTACTTTGGAGTCCACCAGAATTGCAATTTTTTTTTTATCTTACTTTTGTATCACTTTGTTTTATTTAACACTGAACGTGAAATTTTTTGGCTAAAAAAAATGTATTTGGCAGCAACTTTTCATTAAACTTGCAGTGAACACAGAGTTAGTTTCAGCGTCTTTACATGTGGTCTGTGTTACACATACAAGTAACTGATGGAAGCCCCACCTTTGAGTATGTCGATCGACTTAGAACTACTTTTTGAATCGATCTAACGCTGTCCATCCGTCCGGCCAACCGGCTGGCTGGTTGTATGTCCATGTAAATATTGCGCGCAATGAACATGTATCAATTCGGTACGTATGTGTTTTTCATATGACTTTGCTCACACCCCGGTGTTTGTTTATTTAAAAAATATATTATAAATATATAACAAATATGAGTAGGTGATTTCATTCAAATTTTGAGAAAATGTAAAAAACTTATAGCGCCCAATTAGATAAACCAAATTAGTTGCATTTTGTTGGTTCTGAAGTGTTATGCCATTCTTGATTAAAAACTCAACAGTTGAAAAATGTAAACTTAATATAGGAAAATAATAGACTTAATTTTGAAACGAACGAGCTTTGCTACGAAAGCAACGAGTTTTGCTTCAATCCTTATGGGATCGATCTAGTTTTGCAGCACACTATAGCGCACCAGGAACATTTATCATTGAACTTTAGTATATTTTGAAGTTTATTATAAATATGTAAACAGTGCTTAAAAATTTAACAATATATCTGTAGGTGGAAGATTAACTACAGCAATTCACATCTTTTCTAAATACGTTTTGTATATACTGTTGGTAGCAGAATTGTTGCCTCTATCGATTACGGAATACCAATAATTACTTTCATATGTAGTTTTCGAGATAGAAAAGTTGAAAACAACATTAAGTCCAACTTGCTTAGAGGTATAGGGTATCAAGTGTATTTTCCATGAATGTCATCCATTGGATTTGAAGCCAATAAACAGATTCACCAGCGGTATTTTTTACTCTTCCTATTGTTGAATATTCTGATGATTTCGTTGAATTAAAAATCTGCTGCGACATTCGTTGTAGAAAAAAATGTGTTTGTATATAATTATTTTCCTGCACTATATCATTATTTCATAACAATACTCAGTGTTGTATAAGACATATTTTTTTTTTTTTTTTTTTTAATTTATAACAACCCAAAATCACGGTTATTTGGTAGAAAGGAATGACCAGATAACAAAAACTTATGATCATTAATTTCAATAATATTTTGTGACGATTTTGCTATTCTCTTTCATGTTAGTGTCACTTAACTGTTGCGAGTTTGGGCTGAGCAAACATCACTGTAAGCTATTAAGTGTTTTCGAGTGGTTTCATCCTTCATGTGCATTAAAATGAATGAACTACTTCCTGTGTACCCCTTGAAGCTAAAGTTTTATCCCACACATATTTCGTTTATACGCACGGCTTATTTGCAAATAATTATATTGCAAGAAGAGAAAATTTGCGCATAAACAGTGAATTAAATTTTTGTTTGCGAATAGCTAACTAACGAAAACATTTCCTGATTAAAGACACTTTTTGCAAATAAGATTTAAGCATTGCCACACTTTTAAACGTTTAAAGTTTTTATTTCGATGTGGCTCATCCATTTGCAAACAAAAATAAAATTAACTAAAAATTGTGCAACTAAAATATACAAATACACAATAATGTTTGATTTTTTTTAATTTTTGATTAAAAAAAATTTAAAGGGTTATATACATACAGTGAATGAATAAATTTTCCATCTGGCATCACATAAAAATTAGAATTTTCTGTAAGAAAATTTACATATAAACAGTAATTTTGTTAATAGCAAATAATTTTTATTTGCGAATAGGCTACGTATAAACGTAGTAACATACACACATCAAGTAAACCCTGCAAACAGATGGAAGATATCCCCTAAGCAATATCCCCAAATTATCATCTAGAAGAAAATAATCAAAGTAATAGCTTATTGTCTAGTTAAATAAAAAATATTATAAAATATAGACAGAAAAAAATCTATATAAATTATTAATAAACATCCATATGTACAAAAAATACATAAAAAGGCGTTAGCTCCACGTTAATGGATTTTAAAGCTTTTAAAGGGGCAAAATTTATGGACGAAATTTTTACCGAAAACGAAAAAAGGTTTAACTTAATTTAAAGTGTCGTACATGTGGTCAATAAAGATTATGTTTGTTCGTTTTTGTAACGAAGTAATACTTTCTTGTTCTCTAGTATTTTTGATTCCTTGCAATTTATATTATTTTACTTTATTTTAATTACAAATTATATTTGTCGTATTCACAAAACCTCTTGTATCGTTGTATCAATTGTATGTTGTATTAAAATACATAGTTCACTATTGGTTTTTTATACAACATACAATCGATAAAACGATACAAGGGGTTTTGTGAATACGGCAAATATTTGTAACTATATATTATATGACTTTTATAAACAATTTATTTTAAAATAAAAATCTGTGGTTATATGTATGTAAATTAATATTTTTCAAAATGCAAAATTTTTTCTATCATCCTATTGATATCTTGGCGATATCTGCCTATATTCCTTTAAAGGGCATAATAAACCACAGAAATTGCTTGGCAAACATTTACTTTGTTTTTGCTTCTGTTTGCCAATAAACAACACAATCATATTTCGTACAAACATCAATTTTTCATTTTTGTTTCATTTTCAATGAATGCAGATGACGATTGTGCTGCGGCAATTTGGCTCGCTGTTTGATTAAAACGGAGAAAAAATGTAAATGAAAAAAAAAAATAATTTTGGAGTAGAGTACTCTAACAACGAGCTGTTTTGGGGCAAACAATGCTATTAAAAAATTACAATATACGCTAAAAATGATTTTATGCTTCTTCTTCTACGTCTTTACTCTGCAAAGTTTTCGCTGAAATGATTACTTTTAGCACTAGACTCAACAAAAAGTTTGACAAATATCCAACATGTCTGCCAAATATTAAAAATTTTTAATATTTCTACAAACATTGCTTCAAATGTTTGTCCAAACAGCAAACACCCCAATTAACAACACAAAATATTTGTACAAACGTAAAATTGTGACATGTTTGCCAAGCTATTTGTGTGGTTTATTATGCCCTTAAGTGGTTATCTGGCGATATTGCGAGTTTATCATCTAGCAGAATCGCTTTCGTATTGCTTATGAGTATTGCCATCGAGACACGTTTCTTCCAGCAGGATTCGATACGTTTGGCAATTCATATGGTGTATTTCTGTGTTTGCTGGGAGTAAAATATGGAAACCCAAGTTGTATGTATATGTATGCACGCAGAGAAAAAACATGGTTAATGAATGGTCACTACGACCATTTTTATTCATATTTGCCTAATATGTTTACCCTAATAAACTTATTATAATCCTTATTTAACTTGAAAAAATAATTTTTCTCCTAAACCTTTTTTAATTCACTATAATATTATTATATAGTGTTTTACACCTAAAAAGTTACCATGAAATAGCTAAACATATTAAATTATGTGAAATATTTGCTACCATAGGGTATATTTTTTCAACTATACAAATCATAATATTAGCTGTACACAAAAGGTATCTTTGATACCATCATTTTTGTTCGCTTTAAAACACATTCTCTAAATGAGCAAATATTTTGGTCAAAACAAACACTGTGTGTTTTTAAAGCAAATAAAATCTTCTTCCACGTCATTTTCCTACTGCGAGAGTCAGTTAATCGGGAAACATGAATGACTACAAAATAATTAAAAGTTTTTCGTGAGAAAAAGGCCATGCACGGTTGCAAAATTTAAGAAATAAATTATGTTTATTAAAACAGGTAACTTATATATATATTTATAAATGTATGTATTTAATTTTACTTATTAATATATCCTAAGCTGTATATGATGTATGTTGCAAAGTATATTTACATATGTATTTTTACTAAAACGTGAACTTTTTGAAATAAATATTTTTATTGGTTTTATTGTTCAAATAGACATTTTGCATGGTATTGGGAAAAATAGAAACAGGGTTAGGAAGATCATTTGTGTTTTTCTTATAAACATAAAAATTTTTGAAACAATAATAAGCTATAAACATGTCTGAACATATATTGTTACTAAAGACGTGTTTTACACACTCATAACCACAAACATTAATGATAGCTTGCGATTGTGATTGTATAAACCATGTTTTTTCTTTGCGTGTGTACAATCAGCCAGTGAAACAGAAAATTTTAATAACCTATAAACTCAGTTTTTATAAATATTTGACCTAGACCATTTTCGTGATTAACACTTAACAAATTCCATTTAACGTTGAAAAAACGACCATTCACAAATGGTGTACTTTTGAAAATACCATGAAAATCACATTGAACTTATTTTATTCAAAGTTATGTGGTATGTAGGAACTGATAAACGAATTTTTTTTTATTTTGACTTATACCACTTTCATAATTAAGGGCATATATGTAAGAACATATATAAAAACTTAAAAAAAGTTAAATTTTGATTCTGAAAAAACTAACATAAACATACAATGCATAAACTTTATCTCTTATTAAAACTATTTACGTAAAGCTAAGAGTATTACAAAAGGATTTTCAGTTTATGTACCAAAACAAAAAAAAAAAAAAAAAAAAAAAAAAAAAAAATTAAACTTCCCCAAATAAAAAAACAGATTTTATTTTTTTACCAAATGAACTTTGTGTTTTTGTTAATAAATTAAATGATTGTGTGTGCTTTCATTTTTCTGATAAAAGTAGTCCGAAAAAACCAAATAAGCCCCTCATAACCTTGACAATTAAATATATGTATATGTGTGTGTGTGAGTTTGCGGCTTTATTTGGTTTTAAGGTTTGCTGGTGTATATGTGACCACCATAACCATAGGAAACCGGAAACCATATTTGAATTTAAAAAAATAATTTTGAAAGGTCTTTGGTGGATGTGAGATTTTTTATGTTGTTGTTAGAAATACAAATTTTTTATAAACTTCTAACTACGCAATTATTAAAGATAATTTGATTACACACCTACGCATAATTACATACATTTATATGTTTATGTGTATTTATTCGGTCGTTTTTTTTTTGTGAAAGAATTCTGAAAATAAGTTTTGTCTGTATTTGACTTGAATTTTTAATTAATTTTATGCACCAGAGGACATTTCTATTTAAATTTTTTAAAGCTTTTGTAACGAACGTATAAATAGTTCCAGTATGGAAGTTTTGGGGTGATATGTGTATGTTTACAAGTAGCATGGCTCTGGAATTGGGATTTGAAACTCTTAAAGATTAATCCCCATATACATAAAAAATATTTTAGGCTTATAGCAGGCTTATGAAAGGAATTTTCTTAATAAGAATTTTTATTAATCAAAAATATTTTTTATGAATATGGTGGTAAAATTATGACTTTATTTTAAATTTCTTTAAACGTTCAAGGGTCATATAATTATATATTTAAATATTCCTAAACTAGTAATAATTTCATCAAGATTAATAAGTGTGTTTATGTGCAAGTATTCATAAGGAATAAAAAGGATAAACTAAAGCCTTATAAAATCTATTTTCTCTAGATTAGTTCTATTCTTTGCCTTATTAAAACTTAAATTCTAAACACCATGATAAATAAACAAAAAAAAAAAAAATTACTAAATTTAACAAAACAATAACAAATTCATTAAATCTGAGAATTTCTCAGCTGTTACAATGTCCTTGCTACAAATCCTTAAGAAAAGTCTTGGAGTATGTGGCCCCTTTTTGACCTCATTTCAACCCTTAAGCCTGTTACAAATTGCCATGGTCATAGCAACATTTCAATGTTTAAAATATTTTTAAAACAATTTCAATTCCACCATATTGCGTTTGTGTGTGTGTCAATACGCTTTTCTGTTGGCCAATTTTAGTTGATTCTGGTTTTTATACATCTCCATTTACATCTGTAGATGACACTATCACTTTCAAAACTATTAAAATTTTTATTTTATCTGTGGGTTTTCTACAAAAGAACTGGACAAATATATATTTTTTTTAAAGTTTTGGTTACAAAAAAGGACCAACAAAAAACTACAAACGAAATCGAATAAAAGAAACCCCAAATGAAAAAAGATAAAAAATAAATATTTCTGAAAACACGAAGTTTTAAAGGAAACAAACATGAAAAAGTGGAAAATGAAGGGAAATAAAAAAGAAATATTTATCTTTTTATATTTTTCTACTTTGTTTTTTCGTAACGCACGAATGATTTTTTTTTTGGCAATTTTTGATGTTGTTGTAAAAGCAGCAATGTTTTCCATTAAGTTTTTTTTTTTTGCATACTGGTATCGGCATGTGAGCCCTACATTAGTGCACAACTACATAAGCAGAATATTCGGTGCAGTGGGAAGAGAGTTATGGAACAACCTCCCTTAATAAAATTGATTTTTCTGTTAAAAAAAAACTAACCTAAGGAGACGCAATGCACAAGTACCTTTCACATGACCTGAAATTGTATTATTTTAATTCGGTCAATAATTCACCATAGGCATAGTATAAAGACCAGTCTCGGAAAACACTTTAATACATCTTAAACCGTAATGAATAACGCCATTGTTGAAAAATTAAGTATTTCATAGTGCCATATAACAAGAAACTATAGCATCAAACCTCAGAAGAATCGGTCCATAATTTACTATAGGTCCCATAAATAGTCGACTCTCGAAAAAATCTTTAGAACGCCTAAAAACTAAACGAATTTTATTGTAGTAAAATTGGGTATTTTAGAAAAGAAAAGAAATCATACCACCAAATTCATGACGATCGGCCGATATTTTTTTTTGATCAGAAGAGTACTAAGGGGATGACCCCTACTAACGCATTGCATTGCACTGGAAAGGAGGATATATGGAGTGGTGTTTGCGAAAATTCGACTTGAATCTATTTATGTTAAAGGTGAGAAGGAAGATCTCTGCAGAATGGTCATTGCACATACGAACAGTCCGGCCAAAGCACGAATTCTCACTGTAGTGCGTTGTACGATGCAACGGCCATTCGACAACAAAAGGATGGGCTCTTGAGGAAAACCATGTATTAAGAACAAACATAATGGCTTAGGGAACCAGATCCTTATTTTCATTAGAACACATTATTGTAAGGATAAAACAGGCAAATGGAACCACATTGCGACGGTGCTCCAGGTTGGCAATAGAATTACTGTCACCACTGAGAATCTGCGCCCTTTCCTGCATGCGTTCAAGAAGCTACAAAATAGACTTTGAAGCACCGGCCCACACATGAGAGTTGTATTCCAATCGTTGTCGGATAAAGGTGGTATACATAGTAAGGAAATCAGATGGAGTGAAGTATATCTTACACCGTTTTAACAAGCCGAGGCACTTCAATGCTTCTTTCTACACCTTAAATATATAATTCGTTCACTGGCCATCACATTGTATCTTCATACCCAGAACATTAACAGATTCAATCAGAATCTTCAATCGTAAAATTCAATCTCAATCTTCACTAATTATACCACCCATATATACAGATGATGCACCTTGAGCCGTCACGAGTTAATGAGGCAGCATGCAACATTGGGTCTTTTGGGCATTAAAAACTCGACTATTTTCACACGACCCAATTCCGAGATTATGTCAGGGTCTAGGTCAAGCGTATCATTCATGTTCTGCCTCAGAGCACCAACATCGGAACCGCTTGGTCTATAATCAAATAAATACGAATGCAAAGGTTTCTGTCATCTTCAAAACAGTAGATAAGGTTGGAAATTTGACATAAGAGGTCATTTAGCAAAATAAGAAATAGAGTAGGAGAAAGGACGTGCACTTGCGGCACCCTTTAACGAATCTCGAACTCGTTTGACAAAACCCCATCTCTAAAAACTCGTATAGTTCGATCTCCGAGAAAGCTCGATATAAATCGAGAGAAATTATCGTTGATACCGAATGCAAAAGGTTTTGAGAAAAGTGCAAATACATTGAAAATATTTTAAGAAATTACCTTACTTTCGCCAAAATGGTGAGTGGGACGGCACCATTTATCTGATGATAGGGCCAGTAAGGCTCCAGTAGAGCGAGCTCTATGGAAGCCATACTGGCGGTCGCTTAGTATGTAGTTTGACTTAGAGTTTGCTTAAAACCTTAAAAATGTAAAACTGCGGTTTAGGTTTTAAAATGATTAAAATCGGTCGGTTTCGGTTCGAATTTCGGTTTTTCTTACAAATCTTGCATATTGTTGTGTTTGACTGCTGCTCTAATAATTTGAAAAGTTTCCAAACTCCAGATTTTAGATAAGAAATTTCTGAAATATCGAATAAAAAATAAGTAAAACAGGTTTAATATGCTGTCAAATTTTATTGGTAATTAATATGGCTGCAATTTCCATGCAAATTCATGTTTTTTGTCGATAGTCTAAGAACGCTGTCGACCAATTTTCTTTCCGAATTATTAAATTTAAAAAATGGCATCGATTTGTTTTTGCATATTGTTGCATATTTTGGTGCAAATGTATAGTTTGGTTTTCAATGCATATTTTGATATTTTTGAATGATTTTTTTACTTTCCTTATAATAAAAAAAAGTTCTTCAAAATATTTGTAAGTACACAAAAGAATCTTCCAAAATTAAAAAAAAATGTTAAATCTTTAAATTAATTCCTTGGAGCTTTGTTTGAAATACAAAATTTTACAAGATTTCGACAACATAGCCTTCTATTTTTAACCGATGCAGCACCTTCTCAGTACTCTTTTTGTAATTTTAGTAATTTTTGAAATACTTTGCCATTGTTGCCGGCGTTTATGTATTTGTAATTTGCCATTTCTTTAAACATAAATATATTTTTAAAGTAAAAGCTAGAAACCGACGTTTGTTGTCGGTTTTCGGTTTCGGGTTTAAGGCATTAAAAACCGGTGTTTCGATTTCGGTTAAAGCCGAAGAGCAGTTTGACTACATTACTTTGAAAAGTGCGGAATAAATTGCAATTGGCTCGTTATTTTCAGGGTTATAAGCCACTCCTTTAATTTTAGGAATTGTCGTTACTTTAGCAACTTTTCAGCCGACGGGAAATGATATAAAGTGCTGAAAAGATTTGCTTAGGGATGAGCTAGGGTCAAAGAGCACTGCTTCAAGACCAGTGACGATCGGTCTATAAATTCTCATATGTATCATATAAAGCCAATACTAGAAAGCGTACTTTAATAATACGCCTTCAACTGCAAAGAATTATATTACTATGATGTCGATTTTTGTTTAGATTTGTTTATAATTTTTCCTGAAATAGTCTTACTCTCAATGGACGATATAAAAAATTCACTTTCGATAGTTTAGTATTAGAAATCGCTCTACCAGCTGTGGTAAACTATGGAACTATGCGTGGGTTCAACATAAAGCCCTCTCCTAAAAATCACTTTCATACGACTAAAATCGAATTATATTATTTAATAAATTTAGATTGAATTATATTTTATTGCTTAGTTTTATTGGCAGATTACTTATCATAGGTCAAAAGCTTACTCCGGAAATATTATTTTACGCAGTGGAGGGGATCACAGATTCAGTACAGCCGTATATAGCACTTTTACTTGTTTAAAATACAATCTTTTGGTTTCTCATCTGAAATATTCTAGTTTTACAATTTTTTTTACATGTGCGATTTTTTTTTTTACTATCTGGTATAAATTCGGTATGAAAATGTAATTTTTTGTTTGCTTTTCTATGAGTTTTGTTTTCTTTTGTAAAAGGTACGAGATATTGCATGAATTAAGTTTGGTTTATTAACACAAACACACACACAGATACATTAACATGTATAACTACACGTTAACATACTTTGAAACATTCTTACATGAATATGCAGTATACGCTTGTAATATTAAATAATAAGAATATTTTATATCCTACACATTGTCCTTTTGTGTTCGTGTTTCAAAATGTATGTGTGCATTTGTGTATGTGAGCCAGTACCTCCATGTGTTTATAATCTCGACGTGATGTAATTCGCTGTAGATTATAAATAAGGATTGTTGGTCTGGTTCTCGAGTGTTTTAGTATTTGTTTTTCTTTTTGGTAATAAAATGTTGCCAAATGTTGAAATATGTTGAAATTTTATTTAAATGTAAATTATTTTTTATACTAACAAACATTTTCTTTTCTTAACTTCCACAAAAAATATTTTTAATATACCAAAACAAAGAAAAACGTAGTTAAACTTGCATAAAAACGAAAAATATTTTTCTACGTATTTGTCTCTGTCATTGTAGTAGTGTAAACGTTTGTGTGTCTGTTTGTTTGTATGTGGCAAGCCTCAGTATTGTGTTACCGCATTATAAATTACTTGCTAAACTTTAATATTTTGTTTTCTTAGTGCTATTATTTTTTAGAATATTTTTTGTTATAATTTTCTATTTACCAATTGTTTATAACAAAAAACTTTAATGAATATTTTTCTATAATGTTGATTTGGTTTTGGATTTAAGAATAAAAAAACAAAAAAATATTTAATTTTCATTCGTTGCCTGTAAACACATTCTGTTTGTTTTTGTGGAAAACTTATAACCAAACCAATTCAAAGTCTATATGAAATTCTATGGTTGCTGCAATATGCATATTAATTATTTTTACTTACTTTTTTCCCTCTAAATTTTGAAATAAATATAATTTACTGAATAGTAAGTCAAACAAAAAGCTAAGTCATAAAAAAACAGAATTCAACCGTGCCAAACTTTTTATCTACTTCATCATTAAAGAAACATGTGTAGTTTTAAAACACCGAAATCCATTGGTATGTGAATCTAATACTTCTAAGTAAGCCTAATAAAACACAAGTAAGAAACTATTGTCTGTCAAGCCGATTATATGATACCCTACACCACAATATTTAAAAACAAATTTTCGAGAGTGTATCCTATTTCGGACCCATGGGCAATCATGGCCTCGGCCAGAAAAAAATTATGTAATGAAGTTTAGATTCACCTAAAAGTTCTTTGGACCAAATATTATTTAGATGTCATCATTTTGTTCTAAGATTTGAAAAGGGATTTATTTATTTATTTAATTATTTCATCGTAATACAAAAAGCTTTATAAAATACATAACTGAAATTTAACTCATAGAATAAATTCGAAAAATAAAAAATGTTGAATATTTTTGTTGTTGCCTAAAAAAATTTATACGAACTCTAAAAAAGAAAATTTTAATTGTAGGAAATGGAGAAACGTCCGTTATTAGAGCGAATGAACTGTTGTATGTCTGGACTTTCGAGGTTGTTTTATTTCTTTGGTGTAAAAAAGAGTGTTAGTGATCCTTTAGTGTTCCTTTAAATTAATTGGGGAGATTTTTTAAAAATTTTAAAGTTATTATTTTTTATTATTTTTCCACATAAAAAATAATAAATAAAAGTCAGAACAATTGCGAATGTATTGCTAAGCAGGTAATAGGCAGTAGTTATTTCATACGTTACCTGGTAAGTTGTTGGCATTACAATTTTCTTTATTCTGAAAACCACAAGAAGTACTTACTAGTAATGACCTTAGTAACTACATTTCGTCGGCTGATAATTTAATTGTCGTATGTGGATTCCGATAGTTTTGAGTAAATTGAGTTTGAAGTTTGAACTCTTATAAAATCCATAAACGACATTTAAATATTAAATGAATTTTTTGGTCGTTGTATATGGAAATTTGTCGTATGTGGCAGTTACATACGATATTTAATTTGAAAATTGCTTCAGCAAATACCACATACGACAAACTCAACACTCCATATCTCGAAACCCGTATGAGCTATCGAAAAACGGATTACACCAAATGAAAGTTCAGGACGGAAAACCTAAGGAATAGATCTTAGCTCAAAACCGCGAAAAATTCACATACGACATTTAAATTATCAACCGACGATTTAACTTCTATTATTTCAACTACTAAATATTTGCTTACTAATAATCAGCTGAATAACTACTGATTAGCCCAATTACTATTTATTAGGTATATTAACTAGCGCCAATATCAAATATCAAAAATATTCGAAGAATTTATTTTAAGCAATTAAGGTATTGAAAAAATATAAGAATTAAATCTGTTACTATATCAATGGATCTGTTTGACTCTTCGCCTTACTTCTGACTTACTGGAAGCTAAATAATAACTAGTTATTTTTGGCTTCAAGTAAGTGTATTGATTTCTGAGGATAACTAGAACAAAAATAAATAGTTATTCAGCCGAAAATTCAGTGCTTATATATCTCTAGCATTACTTGCTAACTTGCCAGGTAAGTAAAGTTTTTGCTGGGTTTAAGTTTCTTTTATTAAATACAGTACAAGTACAGAATAATTAAAGGTTTTTGACCATAAAATAATTTAGACAGAACAAAGCGCTAAAATACAGTACTGATCTGTATAATAAAAAATGGATGGTCACCGTAATTATGGACAATCTTCAGATATACACGATCCCCAATAAAATTCGCTTTAGGATTTCGTTTATATAAAATTTAGTTAAAAATTGTATATTCATTCTTAAAAGAGGGTATTAAGTGAATATTATTGTATAATTTTGATTGCTAGATTGTATATAATTCATATCAAAATCAACGTAAAACTTAAATAGAAAACAAAGTTTTCGTCTCAAGATTGACATTTTATGGCCCGAAAATATCGTAAAAATAGGCCCATACCCACATGAGTAATGTTGAAGGTATAAAATCCATTTTGAACACACATTTTTGTTTAAACTTAGAATCGCTAGATCCCTAAGTTTTAATTTTTTTTTATTAATTTTGGACCTTATCTAAGGTTTCGTACGTTAAAAAATGGAGATACATGATGTGATCATAATGAAGTTTTGCAAAATTTTTAATTTAAAAAAGTGCAGTAGAAAAAACCGTCATGTTTTTCTTTTGTTCTGTGCCGTTTATCGAGGCTATCTGTTTTCTATGGGTATACCATCATCCAAAATTATCTCTTAAGTAAACATGAAAGATGGTATCTCACCGACTTCTTTAGAAATTTTAATAATACCTATTCTTAATAACCTGTTACAAATCGAATAATGACTGTTCCTTCTTATCTGGATACTTGAAAAGTAAAATCAAAGCTATATAAAGGGTGTTTTTTTAAGCCCGATAGAACTTGAAATTGTAAAAAATAACACAAAAAATTAAATTGTAATCAAAATTTTTTTTTTATTCGAAAGATCAATACGTGACATTACCATTTGAAAATGATTTCGGGCATATGGGCACCGCGGCTGTTCTTGACGAAGCGCATTCTGGACGTCCAATTTTGGGCCACTTTTTCGAGCACTGCTGGCCGTATGTCACGAATAACACGAACAATGCTGGCCTCCAAGGCGTCAATTGTTGCTGGTTTATCAGCATAAACCAGTGACTTCACGTAGCCCCACAGGAAATAATCGAGAGGTGTCAAATCGCACGACCTTGGAGGCCAATTGACAGGTCCATTTCTCGAAATCAACTTATCGCCAAATTTTGATTTCAATAAGTCGATGGTTGCGTTCGCCGTATGGCACGTAGCGCCATCCTGTTGAAACCACATCTCCTCCGGATCAATGTCATCCATATTTTCAAACAAAAAATCATTGATCATGGTGCGGTAACGATCTCCATTGACCGTAATGCGAGCTCCGGCCTCATTTTTGAAGAAATAAGGTCCGATGATGCCACCAGCGTGAAAACCGCACCAAACGGTGCATTTTTCTGGATGTAATGGAGTCTGTAGGGTCTCTTGTGGATTGGTCTCGCTCCATATGCGGCAAATTTTGCTTATTAGCAAACCCGTTAAGCCAAAAATGCGCCTCATCGCTGAACACAATTTTGCGATAAAACAACGGGTCAGTTGCCAACTGCTCAAGAGCCCAATCGGCGAAAGAACGACGCATATAATGGTCTCTTGGCTTCAATTCCTGCACCAGCTGGATCTTATACGGGTGTAGGCCGAGATCTTTGCGCAAAATTTTCCACGTAGTGGACGGACAGAGCCCCAATTCCTGCGACCGACGACGAATCGATACATTTGGATCTTCTTCCACACTTTCGTTTACAGCGGCGATATTCTCTTCAGTACGCACATTCCTTCGACGTGTTGGTGTTATTGCATCCTCTAGAGAGTATGTGGTACGAAATCTATCCACAGTTCGACGAATGGCTTGTTCAGATGGACGATTATGTACGCCATAAAAATGACGAAGTCGTCTATAAGTTGCGCGAATCGACGACTGATTTTCAAAGTAAATTTGGATAATTTCGTAGCGTTGTTCAAGCGTGAGTCTATTCATGATGATTTGTCAGAGTATACTGAAACGATAAAAAAAAATATTTCATCAAAATTTAATTTTTTGTGTTACTTTTTACAATTTAAAGTTCTATCTAGCTTAAAAAAACACCCTTTACATTAGGGTTATAATTTTTTGCAATTATTGCGGAAATCAAATTCTTCATCGCATAGCCGTATAGACCATTAAAAAATATTAAGAAATTATGTATTACTTTTTCGCGATCGTTAAAAAAGTTTCCGCACCATACGCGATGAAGTTTTTAATTTAAATTTGTTTCCTAAGTATATAAAATTAACATTTTATAACAACATTTTAAGTATTTTCTAATAATTTCATGACTATAACAATTTCTTTCTATTTGTACGGCAGAAGTATCGCAAAAAATCGCGATATTATTACTCTATTTCGCGGTTTTTTTTTTAAACTTAATTTTATTGTCAAATGATAGATGTTGTGATAGATGAGTTGTTTGGCGGATATTAAAAAAAAAAAAAAAAAAAAAAAACCTTTGCAGGTAAAAGTTTTATTTAATTCTATTTTGGAGTTTTCGGACTAATTTTATTTTTTACTTATGGTACGCACCAATTTGTTTTCTTTTATTTGGCGCGTTATTTCAAATGAAATTTAAAAAAAGTCCAACAGCTATTAAAAAAAACATTTTTTTTGTGGAACTTTAGAAATTGCATTTGGTGCGGAAACTTTTTTGGCCAAAATGTCCAAAAAAAAAATTATTTTTATTATCAACACTAAATTGCCCATCGCGTGGTGGGCTGAAGAAATTTTGTCCAAAAAAAGTTATAACCCTAATATACATGAATCCGTTGTAAAAGAACCCAAGAAACATAAGAAGTCTATGCGACCCCATGCCCATAATTAAAGGGTGAGTTTTGCACTAAATGTTAAATTTTCATGTATATTTTTATGCTTTCCGAGTCCAATCTAGTAGTTGTTTTTACTACATATATCTCATCTCTTTAGAGTTTTCGTTTTTGAAGATCGACAAGAGTAATATTTTATTTAAATTTGGCCATCATACCTGTAAGACAGAACGTACTTTTTCCGTATGTGGAATAAATAATTTAATATATGGCAAAATTCCACATACGCCACATATAACTAATAGTTTTGTGGCAAACGGACCCATATAAGTATGCTACATTATTATTAGCAGCAAAACAGTAAATAAATAACCAAACGGTACGTATAAGTAATTTAGAAACAGTTTTTAATAGTTCACGTCAGCGTTACCGTTAAACATTTTTAAAAAGGGGCACAAAAAGAGGATTTAAAAAATTAAGTGGCACATAAAAGGGGAATTCCTAGAAAAAAGGGGCAACTTGAAAAACAAGAATATTTTCAAAAAATTAAAATATTTATTAAGTTCTTTGCACTGAAAACATAAACATTAAAGAAAATAAAATTCTTAAACACAGAAAAAATATCAATGTTAAATTAACATGGCGCAATGTTAATTTAAATTACAGTAAATTTCTACAAAAGCATGGGCTTTATCTAAAATTGCCACTGTTTCATATTAAATTTAAATGAAAGATGTTTAAAGAACATTGCTTAGCTACAAAACTTTATGAGTTACTGCTCTAACTTTAACTGATCAAATTTTCTTGAAATGAATGCCGCTACATTTTCTTTCACTGCGTAAGATCGACTGCTGTCAACATTTTTATCACAGAACCTTTTTCTTTTATTCCTATTTTCATCCTTGGGTATCGCCAAGGATGAAATTTATTATATTGAGACAAAAATGTTTGAAAGTCAAATTTATATTTAAAAAATTGGATCATTCTAAAAAAAACTTCCCGGTATGAAAATTTTATTATAAGGAATTTAAAAAAATAATACGCTCAGCGAATGCACTACTATGAGGTTTAGTAAAAACATACGAAGATATAAAATTTGGCAGGTACATCTGCGTTCATTGACTGCCAATATAAAAAAAAATAATTCAAAAAGAGGCAAAAGGGATACAAAAAATACAAAATGATACTAATGGGGATTTGAAACAAAAGGGGCAAAGAAAGTGGCAAGGCAGTCAAAAAAGGGGCAAAATGCGACTTTAGTCGCATAACGGTAACGCTGGCTCAGGGTTTAAATGTCCTAAAATGTAAAATAGTTATATGTGAGGAAAAAAATTTAAAAAAATTTATGAAAATAAAAAATATTCAAAACTAATTCATTTTAATCTTATAAAAACTTGTATGTTATATTAGAAGGTTCTCTTGGAGTAAATCGTTTGTATTGTTCTGTTAAGTTATAAATGTATTTGTTTTAAAGAATTTTACCATAATTAGTATTGTGGTTATTTTATTGAACTGTTAAGCGTTTTTGATATAATTTTGATATTTTAACCAGGCTAAAGTTCATTGAATTTAAATTATTAAAATAATTCCTTTCTTCATAAGAATAATTTAATGAAAATTAAATTAAATGAACTTTAGCTTGATTAAAATATCAAAATTTGAATTTTACTATATTTAGATTATATAAATATTTTTTATAATCAAATAAGATAAACTATTGATATCGCAATCTTAATATACATTGTAATCGAAGATTAATTGGTTTATAATTCATATTTATGTATGTATAGATGGGATTATACCCATGGGATTATACTGTCTAATACTAGATGCAAATATTTTGCATTTTAAATGCAGCATATGACATATTGGGAAATCGATGGGAAAATGAAGCGAAAATAATTTTGTTATTAGAATATATAGCCAAACCTTTCGAAATGTAAACCTCCCCCACTGTCCACCGACTTGGTATCTCCTCTCAAGCTGACGATAATCTGATGACCGACTGAGGGCTTAATAACCCTATTACATACACGGATTAAAATACTGCATAACACTGCATGCCTAGTGGGGATGGTGCCAGCTCCAACACCATGATCGGACGCGATGGCCCACAAAGTCATGCACCTTTAACCGAAAGTATTATTTAACCCGATAAGGCCGTATGTTATGTAAAAGGATGAAATATGTCTATTAGTGATGTTACGAATATCAGTTTTTATTATTCGCGTATACGAATGCAAATACGAATATCCAATACGAATATCTCCCTTTTTTGTCCATAACAATAAATTAGAAAAAAAACTGGCACACTGCTAAATGTATTTAACATTATTATGACATTCCGATGACTGAATTTGAAATTATGAAGTTCGCACCTGAAGTTTCATAAATTTCTAACTTTAGCTGCACTTGCAAATCTCTTTAAAAAGCGTATTTTTTTAGGCCACTTAAGTGCGCCGAATTCCGAGGTTTTTGATTAATGGAGAGTAAAACGTAGCGAAGCTGACAAAAGGGCAGCTGTTTATGACAATTTTATATCTTTCTTCTTAATATATAAAAAATCCGTGTCACTGTGTGTGTATGTTTCGAATAAAGTCAAAAACGAGTCAACTGATATTCATGAAAATTGGCATATATATGTAAGTTGGTCCAACTTAGATGGTAGGATAGTTATTATTTAAATTAATGGCCTGGGGCGGAGGGGCGTGGCAAAATCCATAACTTGAGAACGGCTTGACCGATTTGAACGATTTTTTCTTTAAAATGATCGCCATGGTCCAACTTAGGTTTTTACGGAAAGAAAATTTTGCCCCGCCCACTTTTACGCCCACTTTTTTCGATTTACCTAAAATCAGAAAACGGCTCCATCAAGTTGACTAATTTTTCTTTCAAATGTTCGTATTAATCAACTTTAAGTTTTCATCGAAAGAAAAATTTACCACGCCTACTTTTACGCCCACTTTTTCTATTAAGCGCATAACTGGAGAACGGCTTGACCGATTTGGACGAGTTTTTCTTTAAAATGATCGCCATGGTCTAACTTAGGTTTTGCGGTAAGAAAATGTTGACCCGCCCACTTTTACGCTCACTTTTTTCGTAAGATTCACAGCATATATATACATACATACAACCATATGTATTTTCAAATCAAATGTAAATTAAACATATGTATATGAACAACATTTTAATTTATAATATTATAATGATGAAACAGAACTGGGGATGAACGATGTTTTACATGCAGTTTGACATGAAATTTTGCCAGAGAATGCGGTCGTGAAATAAAATCAATTTTATTTTGAGGACGTTTTTTCTAATGCTCTCACATATAGACACTTATCCTCTTAACAATGTGCCATACTTTCATTCAAAAAACTTTATGATAGGTATTTCATGGATTTTTATTTAAAGGCCGTAAATTTCGTTTAAAGATCAATTTAAATCGTCTGGTAATACAACACTAATGTTTGCTTAGGGCCAGCAACGCGGACCGGGTCAGCTAGTATATTTATATTATTAGAAACAGGTATTCCGAATATTGTAAGCAACATTTGTAAGAGTTGTCTCGAGTATTTTGTTTAAATCTCAGTTATAAATGGAGTTAGAGTCGTCAAAAACTGCCAACAGGAAGACGAACAATATTTTAAGAAAAAAGATGAAGAAATTAAGAATTATGTTTTTTTAAATTTATGCAATTAGACTTTGTTGATAACAAAAGCTTCATTTATGTGGGGATATAATGACTCAATAAATAAATAATGAAAAAAAAAAAAAAAAATTATGTGGGGAAAAAAAGTAATGACTGTAATAAAAGTGTTTTAAAACTTTCGCACGTGAGCGCGTTAACCAATTTTTTTTCAAGAATGAGCAAGCGTGTATGATAATATAAAAATTTTTTTCCGTGAAAGCGCGTAAGCACGCGTGACCAACTTTTTGCCTGCGACAGTGCATGACAAAAAAATTTATGGGCCTTAAGAGGCAGGGAGAGTTCCAAAGATCGAATCCAAAAAATCATGTAATTTGTTCCAGCCGTTTAGCTAAAAATTAGTTTTGGCCAAAAAATGGAATAATTTCCTGTAGTGCGATGTTTGAAAATCAGTCGATATTTCATTATTCAAATAAAAGGTATTGCTAATTTAAAGATGCCTAATTTTACAAATGTATGTATGTATGTACCTTACATAAAAATATTTTAGTTAGCTGTTTTTGTTTTAAAAATAAAAATATAAGCTTGTCTAAGAAAAAACGTAAACGCTCTAGATTTTGAGGAAGATTTAAAATAAAATCAAATATATTTTATTATAATATAAACGGGCAATTAAGTTTCCAATTATGGTGAAACATGAAATTGACAAAAAAAAAAAATGTAGTGAACTGACAACAGTTTCAACCTGTCGAAACCTGTCCAACCATCAAACTCGTGCAACCAGTGACTGATGAACATACCGAAAACCGTTTTGAAAACATGCTCAAGTTTTTCTATTATAAAACTTCGCCGCGCAATATGCCCGTTTGCTAAATGTTCTACAATAAAAAAGTTTATACCCGACTTTTGGGTAAATACCAACCTTTTAACCCACTTTTACGTGATTTACCAATTTCACCGGGTATTTACGAATTTTCCCATACAGTCATAAATGTGCGTATATGCTTTATTAGAAATTTTTTAAATTTAATCATAAAACCTTAATAAAAATGAAATTGTTTTCCACTTTGACACAGAATAAGTTTCACTAGAATTAATTTATTAAAAATGATATTTCGATTTTGCTTAAAATTGCTTTAGGGTTTTCTAAGAATTATTTTAACTTTACGAATTGACATTTTGCATTCGAATTTAGAAATTGAAATCAAAGTAACAACCACATTGTGTATTCAAATCATATAATATTCTATTAATTTTAATTTCTCAAATGGCTGAATTTACCAAACTTGTTTTAAAGCATTAAATTTTTTTCAACTAATATGGAAAAATAAATATGGGTTGATAAATGTTCGTTTCTTGTTTGTAAAAACTCCTACACGTCCATAGATTTGTTCAATTATAAATTCCCTAACTGACCAAGGTAATTTCAATTAAATTTTTGTGTAACTTTCAATGTACATATGTGTAAATATTTGTATGGGTGTGTGTAAGTGTGTGAGTTGTACTAAATAGTATTTGGAAATTTGCAGATGTCTAATGTACTGATACATAGAATAAGCTCTAAATCAAATCAATGTAAAGGGTGTAGCAAAAAGAGAATTCATAAATTGAAATGGACATACCTTTAGATTAGAAAATAAACGACAGTGCTAAAAGTATTATCTATGAATCTGTGCAGTTTTTAAATTCTGCTTTATGGAACATGTAGTCTTAGAAAAGAGGGGAAAAAAGGTAATCCATTTACACCGAAACTCGAAATCTTTATTAAAGAGAAAGCAGACTTAACTGTTTAGTATCCCTAAAATAAAATACACATTTTTAAGTATCGAACAAAAAGGTTAGATTTTATAAGGAAATCACTATTTCTAATACATAAAATTTTAGAATAAGAACTTTGAAATTTGGATTTTATAAAATATTTGCTATCTTTTTCTAAATTTTTATAGTTCAAAATAACATCAAATTTTAGTTTCACAGTACACATATTAGTATGGGTATGATGATGGTTTACTTAAACTAATGTATGCAATAATAAATTACTAACTAACCTGTACAATTTATTTTGTATCAAACACATTCATTCATTCATTTATATTCTTCCTTCCAAATTTTATTCAGTCACATAAAATCCGAAATACATTCACAAACGCTTATCCACAGCAGAAGAGCTGGTGGTAGTGATGAAGAGGGTACTTAATCCGCACCCAACAAAATTATACACATTCTTTGTCCTGCCAATAACAACAACAACACCAGCACCAAGAGCAGCGGACACATGTACTGAATAAACGAGGAGTATTAATACATTGCAAATACACACATACACTCCAATGATAATGGATTTGTAGTAGAAGTTACTACAGTTTCTATTGAAATAGAATGTATGTCCAAAGCATACGTTGAAAGATTAATTGGTAATGAAATTAAAATTTTCTGGCCAAAAACGAAATGTAGGTGTTCCATAGAGATTTTTAACATTATGTGATTTATATATGAATGTCTGCACGTGCATTTGTGAAGGTATGCGTGTTGGTGTTTTTAATTTTGGTAAAACGTATGCACTTGAATATTTTATGATATAAGTAGGTTATGCTATATCAATCACACATATTTTAATTTGATAATACTTTTACTATTTTCTGTTGTCACAACCACTAGAACTTAATCATATTCTAATTTATATAAGGGGCTTATAGCACAAGGGGCTTAAGTGCATTTCTTAAATTCAGATTACATATGGAATTAGTAGGTAAAGTTCAGAGAAGTTCGGAACATAAGAGATGAATGTGAAATTATCATCTTGTAGCGAGAAATGGCGATCAATTCTAGCGGTTGTCATTTAAATACCTGTTCAACTTGGAGCAGACGGGGTATATGAGTACTTAATGTCAATTTTTAAAAAAAGCCAATTAAACAACCCCTTGTGTTTTAAGCCCCTCATGTGAAATTAAATTGTTAAAAATTCTTAGAACCAAGGAAACAATTTTTTGTTTTTAAATGATAAAGGGTCAGCCAAATAACTTTTTTTTTTTTTGAAAATGCTATTAAAAAAAAAACTACTGAATATTTTCTCAAATTTCTTTTTTTATTTGAAAGTACAATCCTTCCGGTTAATAATGGAGAACAATTTCATTCAAATGGCTGCCTCGGCTGGCCATGCAGTAGCCTATACGATCGGTCCAATTTTTAAGCACATTATCGATTGTGTGCAGCTGTATTTCACCAATGGCTTCACGAATATTGTCCTTTAAAGCGTCAATTGTCTCTGGCTTGTCGGCGTAACACTTATCTTTGACGGCACCCCACAAATAATAGTCCAACGGTGTCAAATCGCAGCTACGAGGGGGCCAAACGACATCAGCTCTGCGGCTGATAATGCGATCTTCAAAAACAGGGCGCAAAACATCGAGTGTAGCTTTGGCTGTGTGGCACGTAGCGCCGTCCTAATGAAACCATATGTTGCCAATATCCTCCTCTTCAATTTTTGTGAACAAAAATTCGTTCAACATGGCCGATAACGATCGCCATTGACTGTAACGGCCACTCCTTGCTCATTTTCGAAGAAAAATGGCCCAATTATGCCTCTGAACCAAAATCCGCACCAAACAGTGACTCGTTTTAGGTGTATCGGCTTTTCAATGTATGCGTGCGGGTGTTCTGTGCCCCAAATGCGACAATTTTGCTTGTTTACATACCCGCCAAGATCAAAATGAGCTTCATCTGAAAAGATGATTTTTTGGCAAAATCAGCATCTTCTGTAAGTCGATCGCAGGCCCACTTAGAGAAGCGAAAACGCGTTGTTCAAGCGTATACACAACCATATTCGTTCAGTGGAAGGATAAAACTAATTATCTGTCAAATCAGACATGAGCTAATTGTTACCATTCACGAAATACGCACTAGTTGAAAAAAACGTTAGATGGCGGACCCTTTACTTTCAATTTTGACTAAAAACATGATTTAGAAGCTGTGCCATTTCAATGTCATTTGATTAAATTAAAAAATTATTCAACCAAAAATCTATATTTTACTCAATTACCTCAGTTGATTGAAAATAAATAACAAAATAAATAAATTAGTAATTGATTTGAGCAAACTAATAATCGAATTAATTTAATTTGTTATTCAATAAATTAATATGAATAATTTTAATTTGAATTTAAAAGTTATTATTCATTTATTTACTTATTAAATTTCAGTAACCTATCTTATGACCCATAATCGGCTTACAAATTTCTACTTAATAAATAAATTTTTATAAATTATCTTAAAATTACTTCTATAACAAAAACACGTATACCCTCGACCACGAGGATATATATGTATATACCAGTATATATGTATATACCAGATCCTAAGTCGATTTCACCATGCCAATGTCTGTCTGTTAGTCTGTTGATATCACGCTCACTTCTGAAAACTTCAAACAATGCTTGATACACTCGAATGTTTGATACACCATGCAATGTTAATTATCTGTCCAGAATTTTCCACAGTTCCCATAAAAAGTCGCCTTTTGAAAAACACTTATGTAAAACAAAAATAAATCATGAGACTTTAGTTGAGAATTTTGTCGAAAATATGTATATTATATATGTTTGTACGTAGAAAAAATTTCGGTAGTTTTTTATCGATTAAAAAATTTTTTTAAAAGTATTTTAATTTGATTCATGTGGTAGTTGAGTCAATTATTTGTTAAGTTAAAAAAAATTAAAATTATAAATAATATTGATTTTATTTACATTTTAGTTATTTTGAAATAAATTTTTAATTAAATAAGAAAAAATCTAAATTGATTTTTTCGCTTAAAATATAATAATTTGAATTTGTAGAATTGTTGGTGCGAATTGTCAAAACCTGAGCTATACTTAATTAAATTGTGATTGTGTGAATTTGGTGATTAGAAAAAATTTTCAATTTTTTTCTACGTATAATCAAATCCAATTATTATCGTTCTAAAAATTCCTTTTTTGATCTGGAAAATTTTAACTTTTAAACCATAGATGGTATATTCTAATGTACGAGTTTTACCGAAATAAAAATTATTTTTGATACATGTGGCTAAGGTTAGACAATTCCCAATATAAATAATAACGAATTATACAACCATAAATTATATTGTTAAATTAGAACAAATATATTAATATTTTGATTAATATAATTAATATATTATTTTTAATATAGTCAAAATGTTAACTGAATTAAATATATATATGTATTTAGTTTTTGTTCAATGGAAAAAATGGATACGATTACCGCATTAATTAAATTTCAATACTTTTCAAAAAACTAATGAAGATTTTTTCTATGTGGGCTTACTATTTTGAAAAAATTTTAGGTACATAGAAAAAGTCAATAGTACAAATCGTGTTAATTGATTTTAAACTCATAATATTTGTAAATTATTTCTTCAATAGCAAGATGTTTTTTTCTATGTTATAAATTTATAATGCTACAAAAAAAAATTTAAATTATAATATTATTATTATAAATTTTTATTTATATAATTGTATAAACCCTTTAATTGAAATTTCCTTAGAATTTTTTTGGACATTAAGACAAAATGAAAGGTTAAATTAATTTATAATTGCAGGATCTGATTTTGTAGTTACCTAAGCACTGAAATACCAAAAAATTATGTTTCATGTGCAAAAAACAAATAACGGGTGGTTTAATTTTAAGCGCCGGTGTTGAATGTGAACCACACCTAAACGTCAAGTTTTATTCTGCATTTCATCTGACATTTCTCAATTTCAGACTAACTCAATTTGATCCATGGAAAGATACAAAATCGAGCAACGCGTTAAAGTTATTGAGGTTTATTATGAAAAAGGGCGTTCAAATCAAAATGCATATCGTCTTCAGTGATGAGGCACATTTTCAACTCCGTGGATTCGTCAATAAGCAGAATTGCCTAATTTGGGCGAATGATAATCCAAGAGTGATTGTCGAAAAAACAAAGCACCCACAAAGAGTGACTGGTTGGTGTGGTTTATGGGCTGGCGTCATCGTCGGGCCATATTTTTTCCAAAATGAGGCCGTTACTGTGAATGGTGTTCGCTATCGTGAGATGAAAACGAACTATTTATGGCCCGAATTGAAAGATATGAATGCGGAAGAAATGTAGTTTCAACAGGACGGTTGTAACGCAGTTTATTTTTCCAGCTGAGGTATGACTCAGTCTATCCAGGGTCAATTCGAAGGTCTGCTTCCTTTGAAATGAAACACAGGTTGTTTTCGTGTATGTTCGCTTACAATAATTTTAACAAAGCTTTATTTACGAAATCTTAATCTACGTTAAATACTTAGAACTAACGACGGTCCTCGATGAGTTGCTGACGGGAAGGGCTACGGGGCTGAGAGGCGGCGTCCGGGGGTGCGCTGGAATCGGGCTGCTGGGCGAGCTGGTAAAGAGACTAGTAACGGCTTCGGTTATTATGGGTTATGAAAAACGGTGGTTTGATTTACTCGGACACCTACGGAATGCGAGAGCGAGGTGTTTGGGTAAAACGACTAACTACTGGTTAAACTACACGGACACCAACGGAATTCGAGAGCGAGGTGTTCGGGTAAAATACGACAAAATACTGGTTCGGTTTACTCGGGCACCAACGGAATGCGAGAGCGAGGTGTTCGGGTAAAACGACTAACTACTGGTTAAACTACTCGGACACCAACGGAATTCGAGAGCGAGGTGTTCGGGTAAATTACGACTAAATACTGGTTCGGTTTACTCGGGCACCAACGGAATGCGAGAGCGAGGTGTTCGGGTAAAACGACTAACTACTGGTTAAACTACTCGGACACCAACGGAATTCGAGAGCGAGGTGTTCGGGTAAATTACGACTAAATACTGGTTCGGTTTACTCGGGCACCAACGGAATGCGAGAGCGAGGTGTTCGGGTAAAACGACTAACTACTGGTTAAACTACTCGGACACCAACGGAATTCGAGAGCGAGGTGTTCGGGTAAAATACGACAAAATACTGGTTCGGTTTACTCGGGCACCAACGGAATGCGAGAGCGAGGTGTTCGGGTAAAACGACTAACTACTGGTTAAACTACTCGGACACCAACGGAATTCGAGAGCGAGGTGTTCGGGTAAAATACGACTAAATACTGGTTCGGTTTACTCGGGCACCAACGGAATGCGAGAGCGAGGTGTTCTGGTAAAACGACTAACTACTGGTTAAACTACTCGGACACCAACGGAATTCGAGAGCGAGGTGTTCGGGTAAAATACGACTAAACTACGAAGAGTAAATACTGGGGTTAGTATCAATATCTACTCTGTTTGTTCTGAGGCAAACCTTGTCTATTTATTCAAAAATAACATGAACTAAATGAGAATTATACGGTGAAAAGGTTATGTAGGTAAATAGTAAGGGTATTCATAGTAGTAAGTAAAATAATAAGGGTGTTCAAGGTGTTGGGTTACTTATACTTTATGATGTTAGTATTAAATGTAGATGTAGGGCTAGTTTGTAACGTCACGTTACACGGTGCTACTTGCCACACAGCTAACGATTTAAAATCAACATCGGCCCTTAAAATTTAACTACCCTTATATGTCTTATACATCAATACAGCCTTAATAGCTTCATAATTAAAATATTTGTAATATAATATTTATTATTATATAAAGGGTGATTCATCGTGAGGTTTGATTTTCAATTTACTTTTTTACAGATCATGCGTGATTCATATCAAACTGATGTGTTATTGTTGTTCAGCATCGTTTGGCAAGTCAAGAATTGAAGCCAGGCGACTTAAATTTGCGTCTTATATTCAGTGAATGAGCTCTGATAAAACTCGATAAAAGTGGGGTTTTTAATGTGAAATTTAGTTCAGTGATGAATCATATATCTGGCTAAATGGATTAGCTAATAAACCAAATTGTCTTATTTAGACTGATGGCCAACCCGAAGAGTAACGAAGCTACCAATAGATCCATTAAAAACAACGGTATGGTGTGGTTTATGGGCTGGTCGAGTTATTGGTCCATATTTCTTGTAAAATTAGAAAATCAGAATGCGGGCTATGTGCTTCCTGAAATTTAAGCGCATGTTGTAGGTGAGCTCTGGTTTAAGCAAGACGGCCCTACGAGCCATAGAGAGCGTGAAACAATGACCTTGTTGAGAAATCATTTTGGTGAGTGCGATAGCATACTTCTGGACCATTTGCTATTGGGATGTGTAAAGTCTGAGGTCTTCAGGAATAAGCCAGCTACGAATGACGCTTTGCAAGCCAACATTACTCGTGTTATTCGCCAGATACCAGTCGCTATGCTCGAACGAGTCGCCCGAGGACCTTCTGAATAAGCCACCTCAGATATAGTCACCCTACGGCAAAGGCAACTAACACTAAACTTGTCACGTAACAAGTCACTTTAACATGGCGATGTCCTACGAGGTGTAAATTGGCACCTTTTTGACACTTTGTAACAAGGCACTGAAATAACCTTAATGGACACATCCAATTTCGGTGAAAATAATGCCTGTCGTAGATATTGTCACAAATCAAACATGTCAATATGATAGATCCTTATAGCCTTCATATAAAGTAATATAACTAGAGAGAGTCAGCCACTACCCGCACCAAATCCAGTCACATGAATAGTTTTGTGCCAATTACTTTCCTCTGGACTTACTACACTCTAAACACATTATCACCAGTTAAGTGATAGGTCTTGTTTTCACCTATCACAATTCCTTCCTTTCAATTATAAAATTTTGTTCACTGGTCACGGGATAAGTGCTTTAAGAGCAATTGATACAAATTTCCCGCAGGGCATGGCCAACAATTATATGATATAATTTCCAAACAGTAAATGCCATACATTGTCCTGATAACCGATAATAAAAATTTTAAGTTTCAATTCAAATAAATCAAACCTCATGATGAATCACCCATTTGTATATATTTATTTTAATATAATAAATATTTATTTAAAAGTTCATTTTGTTTAGGAGTTTTTTCCGTTTTTTTGTAAGCTAGCTTGAATAAAATCTTTATACCCACATCACAATAGTGGAGAGGGTACTTTTTTCATGCTGTTGTGTGTAACATCAGCCTTAGGTGCACCCTTAAGTAAAACGATCGGCTCAGAATCACTTTTTGAACGATGTCCGTCTGTATAGTACCCATACAAACATATCTTCCATAAAAATACATCTCCCGGAAATACCTTTTAATGCCACAACGTAAATATTGATATTGACATTACATTGTATGTCAATAACTTTTCTAATAACTACTTCATCGTAGCAAAATGATGTACTGGTAGGCCCGGAATTAACCAAAGTTCCCATATAAGCCCCCTCTTTAATATCGGGGTTTTAAACAGGTACTTGACTACTTTGAATTTAATTTGTAAAAGCACTATTTCACTGATCGATCATCTTACTGTTACTTTACTTTTTTCAGTAAACTCAGCATTTTCATCATGGGCTCTGGAGAAGATGCGCCAAGATGATGAATTTCATCACAAAATCATCTTCAGTGACAAAGCTTATTTTTGGCTCAATGGGTTCTTCAATAAGCAAAATGTGCGTTATTGGGTTGGTGAAAATCCACATGTGCTTCATGATTCACCACTTCATACACAAAAAATAACTGTTTGGTACGGTTTGCATGCCGGCGGCGTCATTGGGCCATACTGTGAATGGTGATCTTTATCGCGCCATGATTACCGACTATTTTTGGCCCAAATTAGAAAACATGGACTTGGACGACATTTGGTTTCAACAGGACGGTGCCACAAGCCACACAGCACACGTTACAATCTATTTATTGAAGAGTAAGTTTGGTGAGCGTGTTATCTCAAGAAATGGACCATTCAATTTTCCGCCTCGTACGTGCGATTTAACGCCTCTAGACTTTTTTCTTTGGGGCTACGTCAAATCATTGGTATATGACAATAAGCCGACGACGTTGGAAGAACTAAGAGCCAACATTGAACGCGAAATAGTGGCCGTTACGGCCGAAATCTGTGACCGAGTCATCGAAAATTGAGTCCAATGAATCGACCGCTGCCGACGTGCCCGCGGTGGCCATATGAACGAAGTTGAGTCCACTCATAAATGTTTTGATTGCATTTCAAGTCGATCATAAAGTTTTGAAAATATCTCAAATGGTTAGCGTTTTCTTAAAACAAAAATTGTCAAGTCCTTATTTGAAAACAATATATAACTTAAATACGAAAAATTTCTCCTATGTAAAATAATATTCAGTATAACGAACTCTTCTATGCATCTTAGCCGCATAACATAATTCTAGCTGATCCATAATAGCTCAAGGGTCCCAAAAAGGGCAAACTCTCAAAACTTGTTCGGGCTTAGGCGACTAAAATTTTATAGTTGTTTTTTTTTTATAAATATTTGAAAGTAGTTATGGACCCAGTTGAAACAGCCTAAAGGAATATATAAATATGATTGTCAATTAAAATTAAAGTACAGGGTGGCGTATAAGTAACATTATGATTTAATAGAAAAAGCTTTGAAAAACTTGGACAATTTATGAGATTATGGAGAGACTTAGCACAGAACAAAGAACCGAAGTTGTTCAACATTATTTCGAAAGTCAGACACAATGGTCATATCCCATAGTGAGCGATGAGACCCATTTTCTCCTCAATGGTCGCGTAAACAAATAAATTTGCAGAATATGAGGAAAGCAGAATCAAAAAAATTTTTTGAAAATTAAATGCATCCAGTTAGGTTCACTTATTTTTTTTTAACTAGTTTTTTGGAAAACGAGCGCGGTTAATGTGAATAACATTCACTGGGCAATGATTAAACATTTTTTAAAACCCGAGTTAGAGAACAATCCAGAGTTGTGGTTCCCACAGCTTATACGGATCTTTCAACTGTGTCTCTCCTACGCGAAGCTTTTGATGATATGGTCACTGCATTCGCCAGATTTAATGGCACCTAATTTTTTTTTTTGGTGACTTAGAGGGTAAGGTGTATGTTAATAAGCCAAAAATCATCCAACAGTTTAAGGTAAATGTTCGAGAAGAATTGAGGGCGCTGGGACCTGAAATTCTAAGAAGAGTTATGGAAACTGTTCTGAAGCAAGCGGGTCAGGTCGAAGCAAACATTATTATTATTGTCATTATTTATGAAAAACGAATACATTAAAATTTTCACCGCATTGCATCTGTCACGATTCAATACGCCATTATTTATTGAATTTTCAAGACGTAAACATACAAGTCCGCCAAAGTAGCAGAAATTTTGCATTCGATGTGTGCAGCTCTTCTAAAATTTTTGGCTTTGCTGGCATAAATCAACTATTAAACAAAACCTGAATAAAAGCCTTAAGGGATAAACTTGCACATACGAGACAGTCAATCGCGTGCACCGTTGGCAAAATTGATTTTTTTTTGGCGTAATTTGAAATAATACAGAGAAAAAAGTGTTTTATCAATTAAAAAAATGGTTTAAAAATATTAAAATTTAATAAATGTGATAACTGAATTAATTATTTTTTTAGTTGAAAGAAAATTAAAAATTTAATTTTGATTTTATAAACATTTTAGTTGTTTTAAAATAAATTTTCATTTAAATATTTTTTAAATTAAATAACAACAAATCTTAATTGACTTTTTTCGTTTAAAATAAAATAATTTAAACAAGTAGAAATGTTGTTGGGAATTGTTAATATTTATTTAAATAAATTAACACATAGTTTGAAAAGGAAAATTTTTTGATCACTTTTTTAATTAAAATTAAATATACCATTTATTGAAAATTTTTTTCAAAATTTTAACATTTTTTAGTAATCAATATAATAATTTTGGTAATTGGTGCAAAATCAACAACTTGTTTGCTTGATATTATAAATTTGGAAAAAATTTGATGATTGGAGAAATTAAATAATTTGTTCTGTGTATTTCATTCATCTTTAAGTTTAATATATTTAAAATTCTTGCTTTTGGCTTAAACTTAAAAAAAAAAAAATAAATAAAAAAAATAATAAACAATACCAACATAAATTTTATATGTCCATCAAGTCGCGAGCACCGTTGCGTGAGATGATTAGCTCGCCGATATTGATATTTTTTTTGGCTCTATTTAAAATAATATTTTATTCGTCTTCTAGCTGAATATTTAAAGTCCTCTATTTTGCCATTTTAATTTATAAAATTTAAAAAAAAAAAATAAACAACACCAACATAAATTTTAAATGGCCGTCGAACACTTATTATGGAAAATGTGGTAATCCAATAAATGACAATTGAAAAATACAATTAAGAGAATTACGAAATAACAAATAAATCCGTTTTAAAATGGGATTTAAACTAAACGTCCATGAGTGCTAAATAGTATTTATAAAATAACAAACATAATTATTTGATAAAATCTGTTTTTCTACATGCAACACCACAAATATTTGCTATTGTTAAAGATTCCATTAAACTAATTGCAAACCATTTAAAAATTTTGAAATAATACATATTTAAACAAACATTTTACTAGAAGCATCACATAGAAATAACATTAACCGTATTTATATTATGCAATTAAAGCAATAATTTTTGAGTTATGATGACGTTGCAGCAAAAGAGCGATATAATTATTTTTATAGTATTAAAATTTTAAGCAAATACTTTAACTTTGAAATCCAAAGTACATTTTGTGTTTTTCATGATTTTGTCTTTCTTTTTTCTTGTTGACATTTTTCAGCACAACTTGAAAGACAAATATAAACATATAGCTCGTGCCTTAGCTGTTAACAATAATTAGTATTGTGGTTATTTTATTGAACTGTTAATGGCTTTTAATTTAATTTTAATGGTTTTAAATTAAAGCTAAGGCACGAGCTATATGTTTACATTTGTCCTTCAAGTTGTGCTGAAAATGTCAACGAGAAAAAAGAAAGACAAAACCATGAATAACAACAAATTTACTTTGGATTTCAAGAAGAATTCTTGACAAAAAGTACAAAAAACAAAAAGTAAAGAAGAAAATGTAGATCAATTTCAATAGGTAATCATTCATTCATTTTTTTTTTTCATTTTCATTTCATTTAATTTATTGTATTACTATCACAACAAGAATAAATCTTATAAATTACAGTGATAGCAAGTAACATTTGTAATATAAACATGAAGTCAATTAAACTTATGAGATTATTAATAAAACATTTTATCATAAAAATTAACATAATAATGAACATAATACAATTGACATTTAACATAGATTGAAAAATTTGAAAAGTTCCTTTTTGAAAAGTAATGAGTTGCTTTGTACTTGGATATATGATGGTAAGTCGTTCCAAAGACACGTTGTGTAATTGAAAAATTGTCTTGTAGATATTAGATATTTGTATTTTTGTGATCTCAAGTTTCTTCCACGAGGTGATTGCGCAAAAATAATTTTGTTAAAAAGATATTCTGGATTCTTCTGATATATAATCTTATGCATCATCAAAAGGCTTTTATATTTCAATAAATCTTTAAAACTTATATTATATAACTGGTATGAATATGATGATATGCTATCTCGTCTACTTTTATTGAAAACATATCTAGCTATATTATTATATGTGACCTCGAGGCGTTTAAAGTCAATAGTGTCGCAATTGGCAAATATTTCACACCCGTACAGTAAAACTGGTATTAAATAGGTTTTTGCCAAAAGCATTCTTATTTCAAATGGCGTTGAGGTTTGCACAGCCCACAAGTTTCTCAGCATCCCGTGAGTTTTACCAGCTGATATATTTATATGGTTGGTCCAAGAAAGTTCGGCATTAAATATGATACCCAAATTTGACGATGATTGAACAAAGTTGATTTTTGTGCTGTTAATATGTAAAAAAATATTATCATTCAGTCTTTTTTTATTATTTCTTGATATAAAAATACATTTTGATTTGTCAGGGTTTATACACAAGCCATTAGTACATGCCCATTTATGTATTTTATCCAAATCACTGTTAATGAAGTCAGTACAGTTTTGAACATTTTCCAATCGGCTGCTTAAGTACAACTGTACGTCATCAGCATACATTTGAACACCACAGTAATTCAGAGTCTCAGGCAAATCGTTAATGTACATAGAGAAAAGCAGTGGGCCAAGAATTGACCCCTGTGGCACCCCTCTTTCAACATCCACAGCTTTAGAAGTCACACCATTCAAAGTAACCACTTGTTTACGATTAATAAGGTAAGAGGAAATAAGTTTGTTAGCCGAATTAGAAAAATTAAAAAATTTTTGGAGTTTAGCGAGTAGAATCGAGTGATCAACAGTATCGAAAGCCTTACTGTGATCTAGAAGCACAAGAAAAGAAACAATATTATTGTCCAATTTAGATCTAATTTCTTCTACTACATCGATCAGAACCGTAATGCAGCTTCTGCCCTGTCTAAAGCCAGACTGTCTATCCGAAAGAAGATGTTGATCCTTTAAATACTCATTCATTTGCCCGTACATTAGATTTTCCATAACCTTGGATAAAAACGGTAGTATCGCAATTGGTCGGAAGTCACTGCTGTTCTTTGGAATGGGAATTATTTTTGCTTTTTTCCACATATCAGGAAAAATTGATTTTGTAAATATTGTATTAACTAAATGCGTAAAAAATGGCAGAAGTTTAGGAACGACAATTTTTAAAAATCGTGGATTTATTTCATCTAAGCCCACAGCATTTGATTTAATTGATGTTATACTTTTAAGAACTTCAGATTGATCCACACATCGAAAATAAAAACAGTTTTTAATAGGCACGGTATGAATTTTTTCATACTCATTTTCAGTTGGCCTTTTAACTTGGATTTCGACAAATTGGTTGTTTAATTTATCTACGTCAACATCAGAACTAATAGTGCAAGGATTTCTTTTCCCAATACCTATTTCACGGATCTCCAAGCAAATTTCGATCAACAAAGGTAAAACACCATTTGGTTTAAATATTTATGTTTGACTAACGACATCATCCGTCGTCAATGGCGGTGAGAGCTAAACGGCAAACCTCACTGAAGTGATTGCGTGGTTACAATCGAAACTAGTCTCGGCAACCTGCCCGTGAAAACCTGGGTTCAATTCCCAGCTCAGTCAAGAATGAAAAATGATCAATAAATTTTAATTCATTTCATGTTGTAAAATTCCTTTCTTCATAAAAATAATTTAATGAAAATTAAATTCAAATGCACTTAAGCCTAATTAAAAATATCTAAATTTGGATTAAAAACCATTAACAGTTCAATAAAATAACCACAATACTAATTAAAATT
Organism: Pollenia amentaria; assembly: GCA_943735925.1. Lineage (NCBI taxonomy): Eukaryota > Metazoa > Arthropoda > Insecta > Diptera > Polleniidae > Pollenia > Pollenia amentaria. The sequence goes on along the minus strand of OX031006.1, from coordinate 218,245,553 downwards.
ATTTTATTTTAAACGAAAAAATCAATTAAGATTTTTTGATAGTTAAATAATATTTTAATTAAAAATTTATTTCAAAACAATTAAAATGTTAATTATATCAAAATTATATTTTTTATTTTATTACAACTAAAAAAGGAATTGATTCAATTATCACATTAATTAAATTGAAATACTTTTTAAAAAATTTTTTTAATTGATAAAAAAGTACACAATTTTGGTTTGGTTTTACCTCTTGATTATAAAATTTAAAAAGTCGAACTCTGCCTTAGTGGACGTCTAAACATAGAAGCTCTCTAGAAAGTTATTAGAAATATTCGTAGAAAATCTGTTTTTAAATGTTTATTATATTAAAAATATGTTTAAGAGTACATACAATAGATTTCAAAATGCTTTAAATAACTCGTAGTTATAATTCAAATCCTTTCAGCAAAACAGTGTTCGTAAAACATTGAAATGAAATGCCTATCTATGCTTCGTCGTGCTACTTTTTAAACCCTGTTGTCTGCCCTACAATTCTTATAAACAAATCAAATGTTGCATGCAATAGTTGCGGCGTTAATTGCATAATGTAAATACGGTCATTATTGCTAAAATTAAATTTGTTAAAAAAAAAAAAAATGTATTCGTAGGAACACAATTCCATAGTATGTGTTAAATGAACTGGATTATTAGTGGAGCTCAAACCAAACACATAAATCTGGTCTGACACTAATTTGTTTTGTTTTGTGTTCTCTTCAAGCACTTGGAACTTGAAGAGTGATGGGTCAATGAAAATGCAAACAATTGATTGTATTTGATCTTAATGACAAATTTTTAAAGTTTTATTATGCTATTTATACTAACTTACAAACTAAAATATGTTGATTTGACAAAATGTTAAATTGCTGTATTTGTTATATTAATTTTATATTTCTACAAAATAATAAACCTAAAGCAGTGAACTGGAGGTAAAAATGTTAAGTCAGCAAAATAATACCAATTAACAAAAATAAGACACAATTACTTAAAAGGCAATGAACTTGAGGTACAATTACAAATAATAAAATAACTTTAAATCAATGAACTTGAAATAATAAAATAACAAAATAATTCAAGTTAATGGTATTGTGATTAGTATGGGTATTCACTGTCTGTAAGTCTTAACAGTATGCACGTACGTACGTTGTCAAACTAAGTGTTTAAACAGAACTGCGGTGAAACCACATTTTCCATACAACCTGACATAAAAATTTGCCATAAGAATTATCAAGTCGTAAATTAGAATCTATAGTATGCGCGTTTTTTCAGTTATGCCATTAGAATACGAAATATACATTTTTCGTATCTTTTGATGACTTCAGGTAACATGTATAATCCTGACATTTTTCTTATCTTTTGAATCTGTACACAAAATGTACAGAAATAAAATATTAAACTTTCCGTCTTTAACAAAGTTTTTTAAAGTTATAATTTCGTTTGAATACAAAAAAAAAAAAAACAGTGACAACTAAGTGCTGGTTCACCGGCACTTCTCTTTTCCCTTCTTTCCTAAAAGATCAAGACTTGGCGACTAAGACTTGAACAGTGTGAACTAGCACTTAATACAAAATAACCTGTGTTTTGTTGTTAGGTTTTCTTAGTTCTTCTGTCGTCTGCTTATTCTTGTGTATGTGTGTTAAAATTTAATTTTAGAGGAAAAATTTATATGAACTTTTTGATATAATCGCCTTAGTATAAACGCATTAACTCGTATATTGACTTTTACAAAAATGAATTTGTTTTGATAACATCCAAAGATGGTAACAAATAATTAATTTTAAAGTTTGCTTACTGTATTTTTAAAAATAACATACCTAATATTTATGACTTAAATAAATATAAAAATGATTTTATATGATATCGTTTTCTTTAAAATATTCATTGAATATGAAATAAAAATGTTATGTTAATAAATATTAAACGTTAGTAATGGATTTTCAAATTCTTTTCAATATGTATCTTTTTGGGAAAAAGTGTATCTTTTTGGAAACTAAAATATATCTTTCTCGAAATTTCACTGGCAGCACTGGTTTTTATGCTCTCACGTATATACACTCATGCTATGAACAATCCAACTTACTTTCATTAAATTTTATAAACTTTGATTTAAAAATTAAGAACAAAAAAAAAAAAAAAAAGTGAACACAACAAAATGAGAGAGAATTTGAAGTTACTGTCGATGATTTCATCATGGGCTTGTAAGTTTTGGCCTGAAGTTAAAGTCCCAGTTCTGTTTAAACACTTAAACACGCTCCAGTTACCCCCCCCCCCCCCCCATTCCGTCTTTATTTTTCTTTTTTTTTTTGGACAATACGATCGCAACCGGCTTAAAAAATAAATTTAAATATAAGGCAATGTACGACGTAAATACGCAGTTACGTTTGCGGCCTCTATTGTGCGCCTTTGTACAAAATATTATGCGTTTTAATTCGACAACGTATTTAAGTCGGGCGCTACTACGTTCATACGGTGCGGTTGTGTACCTACGTTAATTTTAAAATTTTTTTAATAATATTTTCAAGAGATCATTGACTCCGTTTTCTTGAAAAAATATAGCATTATTACGACGTCCGACCCAATTGTGTTACTAGCATAATAAATAATAAAAAAAAAACTATTTCGAATTTAGCATCATTATCAAATCAACACATTTGAACAAGAAAACACATGCAAATAAATCATTTATTCAGTCGTTGAATCGATAATACAAACATTTATTCATTCATTCACTATCATATTCATTCATTTGTATGCTCAAACAAACACTTTTCATATTTGATGCATTAATAAGGTTAAATGCTTATAAAAACACAAACAAATCGACTTTATTATTAAATTTGGTCCGAAATCAATCAAATTAGCAGATTAGTTTTTTTTTTACTTATAAAGGGTGTTTTTTAAGCCCGATAGAACTCGAAATTGTAAAAAATAACACAAAAAATTAAATTGTAATCAAAATTTTTTTTTTATTCGAAAGATCAATACGTGACATTAACATTTGAAAATGATTTCGGGCATATGGGCACCGCGGCTGTTCTTGACGAAGCGCATTCTGGACGTCCAATTTTGGGCCACTTTTTCGAGCACTGCTGGCCGTATGTCACGAATAACACGAACAATGCTGGCCTCCAAGGCGTCAATTGTTGCTGGTTTATCAGCATAAACCAGTGACTTCACGTAGCCCCACAGGAAATAATCGAGAGGTGTCAAATCGCACGACCTTGGAGGCCAATTGACAGGTCCATTTCTCGAAATCAACTTATCGCCAAATTTTGATTTCAATAAGTCGATGGTTGCGTTCGCCGTATGGCACGTAGCGCCATCCTGTTGAAACCACATCTCCTCCGGATCAATGTCATCCATATTTTCAAACAAAAAATCATTGATCATGGTGCGGTAACGATCTCCATTGACCGTAACGCGAGCTCTGGCCTCATTTTTGAAGAAATAAGGTCCGATGATGCCACCAGCGTGAAAACCGCACCAAACGGTGCATTTTTCTCGATGTAATGGAGTCTGTAGGGTCTCTTGTGGATTGGTCTCGCTCCATATGCAGCAATTTTGCTTATTAACAAACCCGTTAAGCCAAAAATGCGCCTCATCGCTGAACACAATTTTGCGAACATAAGTTGCGCGAATCGACGACTGATTTTCAAAGTAAATTTGGATAATTTCGTAGCGTTGTTCAAGCGTGAGTCTATTCATGATGATTTGTCAGAGTATACTGAAACGATAAAAAAAAATATTTCATCAAAATTTAATTTTTTGTGTTACTTTTTACAATTTAAAGTTCTATCTAGCTTAAAAAAACACCCTTTAGTTTGTGGAGAATTCCTCTCTTTTTTCCATTTTATATTCCGTTTACAATTGCAGTGTTTGCATTGAATAACTCACAAACTTAATTCAATATTGTTGACAGTTTGCTAGTGACTTTTTATTTCCAATTTTTGATGTTGTTTTTTCTTCTTTTTTTATTCACTTACTAGAGTTTCGTTGTGGTAGTGAAATTTATGTCAAACACTGATATCTTACTGTGAAATAGTAGACAAAGAAGTTTTTTTGTAACAAACAATATGAAAAATTCGTTTTGAAATTTTATATGAAAAACAAATATAAACAGATGATTATACTCTAGGAAATCGGTCCATATTTGTTTATAGCTTACATACAAGTACAACTCCTTCACTATGTTTTATTGCTATAAATACCCTTAAATGTTGGTGCGGAGACACAATTTAGTAAAAATATATTTTACTATAACCAAGGAAACCAGATATATGCTCTAAAAACGCGTTTTAACCGCATTAAAAATGCATTAATAACTCGAAAATATCTCCTGAAAATTGTTAAAAAATCAAAAACTGCTCATTCGAAAACAAAATATTCAACAATTTAAAAAAAAAAAACAATCATAAAATTTTAATCGGTAAATCCCAAATATCATAGTATTTACAGACGTATTACCCTGTTTGAAAACGATGGGCAGTCATGGGCTCACATAAACAAAGTTATATTATGAGGTTAACCCATTAATGCCTGACCCACGAAAATTTACACAGACGGTATATAGGCTATTTGTATTGACATAGACTTATAATTATTTCTTTACCTGTGGTAAAGGCACCTGTGGCATCTGGGTATTTTTCTACTCACTTCGGCGTTAATGAGTTCAAAACATACTTTTATTTTTCAGTAACACAACCTGGAAAAATTATCAGTAAACGCATTTTTTATGTGCAGTGAATACTATTCGCGTGGAAAGTATAATTGTCTCGATTCCAGTGATAAGTTTGCAAAAGTTTAAAATTTGGACAATTTGAATAATGTTTTGAACAAAAGATGTATTCAATTTGGAGTATTTGATTACATCCTTTTGATAGATGAACAGATGTCTAAAAATTTTGTTAACGGCAAACCAGAACATACATATTTATGTACATATATATTCACATACATATTATTGATTTTTGGATTTCCCATGTATTTCACATCGAAATTATTTTAATGGAATATTCAAATAATTTTTTAAAATCATGTAATAATAGCTTATTTAAATGATTATATTAAAGTATTCTTTTGTTTTAATGAGAAAGTTATTATTTAATATATAACTAATAATACAAAAAGTGGCGAATACAGCTACAAAGTAATGAATTCAGGAAGTCATTAAGAGCAGTGATGCCAATACAAATTTCAAGAAAATCTCCACGTGTCTTTAAAAAATTCCCTCTTTTCCCTACAACCAAAAGAATTATCCCTACACTATTCCGTACGTAAAAATTGTATTGGTTTATCTTCAGGCAAACAAATACATATTCTGTTAACATTTTGTAAATATTATAATTAAAGCATTTATTAACATTTATTATATAAGTATTTGTTAAGAATAAGAAAAAAACCAAAATAAATATGTACAATGCTATGCTCAAACATATAAAAATTCAATTAAAAAAAAAAAAACACTGTGTGACAAGTTTAATTTTTTTTTTTTGACGGAAACGTCACTATATATCCTTCAAAAGGCAAAACTAAGTCAAACTACGTGTTTGATTTTCAGTTCAAGAATACTTATTTTTAATAATTTTTTAATATAAGCATCTAATATTTTTTATAAAACTCGGTACCAAATAAAAGGGAAAGAGCTGTATAATTTAAAAAAAATTAACTTCAGTTCCCCTAAACAGGAATATAAAAAATATATCCTTCCGCATCCTTAAACGTTTTTATTAAATTTTTTTTAAAAATTTCAAATTGTATGATTTTAATTCTCTTAGTTTACTTTTTTCTCTGAACAAAATTATTTTCTATGTAAAAATTTCATTCACTAAATATTTCCTTTTTATAATCTCACACATTGAAGCGAATGTGAGAACGAATGCAAATAGCAAAATCAAGCGAATGGTTCGCAAATGCGAGCCCGAATATTCGACGCCCCAAAATGTATACGTACATGTTTTTGGCACTTGTTGAAGATTGCCAGGCTGTTAGGGCTCATAGTATAGGGCTTCTGTTGAAAAATACTACATTTGTACTTAAATGCTGTTGCATATGAAAAATTTAAATTTTTAAATGAAAATAATACGAATATTTAAGTTTTTTTTTCCACAATATATTTTAAATGAGATAATATTTTGAAAATTCCCTACATTTGCCTTAAAATAAAAATTCTGTCCTTTTTCCCCTACGCTTTAAATTTTCCGGAAAAATCCCTACAAAAAGGAAAAATTCCCTACTATTGGCATCACTGATTAAGAGTAGCATTGTAAGTTAAGTTTTTGCTGGGATTATGATGCGAAATATCTGTAACAGTTTTACGTTAAGGTTGCCAGTAAGTAAAAAGGCATAAATATACATTCAATATATTTTTCGGTTTTAGATTTTATCTACATATTATTATGATTAACATGATAACATTAAATTAAAATATGATGTAATAAAAACAAATAAGGATTAAGGAAAACATATTATGATTTAAAATTTCGAATATATTTGGTTATAATATGGTTCAATAATAATCGTAATATGTTAACTACAATCATGAATCTTATCATAATATTTGCTCTTAGAATATGTTTACCACAATTATGTTTTTTCATTGCATGTGCAATTGCATATTTATGGTTTTCCTGATTATAACTAAAATGACATGAAAAAATGTTCTTTATTGTAGATCCAAAATTTATCTTACAAATATCACACGGAAACGAATAATTTTATTCAGATTTCGGTACATATATAAAATTCGGCAGAAATAACTCTTATATAAGAAAATTCTATGCCCGAAGATACATAATTATACTTAGTTTCCAAATGAAGACCAGTAAGTGGTTGAGCTCTCCCAGCTAATGGCGATTTCTTTTCTGAGAAATATGTTGCATAAATGGTACATGGTCTATCTCTTTTGTGTAGAGCATGTACCATTTATGCAACATTTTTCTCAGAAAAGAAATTGCCATTACTCACGTAATTGATTCTCATTGTGGCTTTTTTTTACACATTTTTTACACGAACAATGCCTTTATTTTCTACTATCAAATTTCTTCAACACGCAAAAATATAACAATGTTCTGCCAACTGATTCTTGTATAGGGGACTAAAAAAGATATACGTGTATCGGCGTTTTAAAAGTTTACATCTGAAACTCATTTTTTGGCCTATTTAAAGTTGCACCCTTTTATAGTAAAACAACGTAGAAAACATTTTTGACTATGCGTTAAATATTTTTAGACTTTTTTATGCAAAGTTTTAGCATTTTTGGCCACAATATTTTTCTTTGTATACTCTTCACCACCGCAGGTTAAAGGCTTTACATATTAAGGTTTGTCATTCCATTTGTAATTTCTATAATATTGATTTTTGAGCCTATAGTTGATTTAACGATCGATGCCAGATATGATGGGGACTTGGTCGGTACATAACGAAGCAACTTTACGTGTCACTCGTTCGACCTATCTTAGAATATGGGTCAATCATTTGGGATCCATATTACAACATTCATAATTCTCATATTTAATCTGTCCAAAAACAATTTTTGTTGTTCTGTTTACGTGGTCTTCAATGTATTCACTCGACAAGCTTTCCTTCCTAGTAGACAGGCTTTAATAAAACTACCATCGCTCAAAAGTCGTCGTACAATGTTAAATGTATCTTTTATGGTTAATATTATTAATGGTAATTATTGTTGTGAATTTCTGTTAAATTAATAATCTGCTTTTTGTAAAGTTTTGTAGAGTAAATTACGTTATTGATGATCCTTTTTCAAGGTTATGGCGACAATTTAATTCTTCGTCTCAATTTGTTGATTTTTCTTTAAATTTAAATGTTATAAAGCATAAAATAATTGTTTATCTTAACTAGTAATTTTTTATGTACATTTTTAAATCCATCATGTAAATCATTAATTTTAAGTCAATCTTGTTAATAGTCAGTAAGGATAATGTCCATTGATTAAATATATATAAATTAATAAAAAAAAATAAATAAATATACATTTCTGTCACATCTGCTCTATTAAATTTTGCTATTACAATTCCAGATCGGCCCATAAATGGCTCTGATATGGACAAAAAACCACAACTGGCAGTAATTTTTTTTCGTTAAATCCCATGTTGTTGTTTTTTTTATACCCATCACCGAAAGGAACAAAGTATAAATTGTATAAGTTGGTTTTTGCTTTATGTAATTTTTAATTTTATTTTAATGACTTTTTTTGCGATTTTTACACATAACAAACATCGTCAGTTTTGGTTTACAATAAAAATAAATAAAACACATAAAGTCAGCATAAAATTTTTATTTTCGGTTAACAGAACAGTTTATGGCATTTATTTGGCTTTGACTACGCCTGAGGTGGTCCATTCTAGCATATCGACTGGTATCTCGCGAATGACACGAGTAATGCTGGTTTCCAAAGCGTGAACTGTAGCTGGATTGTTCCTGAAGACCTCAGACTTAACATATTCCCAGAAAAAAAAGTCCAAAGAGAAAATAGTCGCACGATCAAGGTGGCCAATTTTTCCATAGCAAAACTCGAAAAAAGTGCTTACCAAAATGATTTCTCAACAAGGTCATTGTTTCACACGATGTATGGCTCATATCGCCGTCTTATTGAAACCAGAGCTCACCGAGACCATGCGCTTGAATTTCCGGAAGCACATAGTCCATTAACATGGTGCAATAATGGTTTCCATTGAAGGTAATATTTTGATCTACCATATTTTTGAAGAAATATGGACCAAAGATTCCACTAGCCCATAAACCACACAATGCCGTTGATTTTAATGGATGTAATGGTAGCTCTTACTACTCTTCGGGTCACTCGTCAGCCCAAATACGACAAATTTGTTTATGAACGTATCCATTGAGCAATAAATGTGCTTCATCACTGAACAAAATTTCACGGTAAAACACCGGAAAGAGAGTTCATTTTCGTAATACAGCTGAACAATTTGGAAACGCTATTGTGGTGTGAGTCTTTCCATGATGACTTCCAACAGATACTGAACAAAAATGACAAAGCAGTTTAATATGAGTCACGATGCATTCACGTGATCGGTTTTATAATTGATGCTTTGTGACATTTAACATTTCATTTGCAAACACTACATGTTTATTTTTAATACTATCCATTGCATCACTTACATTTCAAAACGTTTAAATAAACAAAACACATAGTTGCATTGTTTCGGCACTTTGTACATGTACATGGTTAAAATACAGCAGTCAAATTGTATACAAACTTTGTATTAGTACGTTTTGGAAGTCAGGCTACATATGCCTTGTAGGGTCTTCGACGCTCATTCCGATGTATAAGAAATATAAAGAAAAAATTAATTAACACTTATTTTTTGGTAATTGGCAATAAAACGAACTTTTCATTGCAGTAACAGCTTTCATAAACGAACCGCTTTCGTCGACGAAGGTTTATTCCATGATGTGAAGCGTTTAAAGATCAAGAAACTCTAGAAAAGAAATTTATAAGAAATGTGAAACGTAGGATAAGCCAGTTAACCTTCTTAGGTAGGCATATTCTACCATTTTTAATAAAATAACCAATATTCGAAATAATTCAACAACTATTTAATTCCAAATACATTTGAGATGTCCATTGACTCCTTGGTTTTACTCTGAATATACCTGCATATAAACAAAACTATAACATTTGTATTACTGTATTCATTGCTCTAACTATCTAATTAAAGATAAATAAACAAGTTCATTAGTTTGTATAAAACACGTCTTATCTGCACGGCTCCAAGCACACACATAAACGATTTTAAGATAAATGCATGTTTATTTTTAGTACGTGATTTCCAATATAAATACAAAAGTAAGTCGTTATTGAACATTAATGAAAAATATAATAATAACAATGATAATGATAATCAAAATCATCTTTGCATTATTTTCAATGTATTTACATTAATATATATCTACGTGTCTGTATGTGTTGTGTTTATGAGTAAAATTTTATATATTACTTAAGTACGACAACGCATTAAAATAATATCTAGATAGAATCTCAAATTGCTAAAATATGTTTTATGCCAAAAATTATTTTTGTTGTATAAGTTTATCTTTGCTGCAGAAATTGCTAAAGTACACTCAGAGAAAAACAACTTAAAATCAATGAAAACCATATTGAATTAATAAAAATTCATAAGCGAAAATCTAGTAATGCTGGAATTTTAATTTCGATATGGAACAATATTAATTTAAAATTGCTGTATTTCGATAATAATAATATGGAAACAATATAATATTAATAGCGGCTTTCACTCTTGGTAGTAAAGAACCCTTGTAGACCTTGCTAATCTTATTAATGTAGTTACCGTACTAACATATACAAAACCGTTACAACATAATTTATCTAAGTTTTATTTACTATGCTGTGGTTGAATAATCACACTAAAATCTGTAGTAAATACGTATATTAAATCTACTAAAACAAAAGAGTTGACGAAACTCTATCTCTCTCTTTCTCTCACTCAGCGGATTCATTAATTTACAGTACATTCGTAAAAGACACTCACGCTTTAAAGTACGAGTATAAATCGTATGTAATAAAATAGAGTTGTACAATTAATACAAAGAGTGAAAACTGCTAATATTTTTTGGCATTTAATAAATAATGAATTCTTAAAGAACAATACTGTGGTCTTATTGGAAAATGTGGAAACGTATTTAAAATTTATTTTTTATTTTAGCAATAATATTAAAACAATATTGAATGGAGAATGAAACAATTTGAAAATAAAGTTATTTAGCTTTCATTTAATATTGAAGCATTATAAAATTTAAAATATTGATACCAAATTAAAAATATTTCGCATTGATGCAAGTATTTATTCAGATTTTTGAGCCATTTGAATATGATACTTCCACTACAGAGGATATCGTTGAAGATGTAAAATTAAAACTGCTGTCTTGCACCCATCTTCTTAAGTGGGTCTCAAACTACAAATAATTAAAAACAAAAAAGCAATTATTTTCAGGGACCATAAATAACAGTTATTCAGAAAATTTTACCTCAAAAACTCTCCATATTAGAGTCAACGGAGACCTCTACTTTCATATACCCATATATTTGTATTGAAATGCTCCCTCAGAATCTCTTGTGATCTTGGAAAACGATCTCAATTCCACAGTTAAGACTTATTGTTCAAAAAAAAATTAAAGTTCGGATGAACTCCTAAAAAGAGAGTTTTATTTCGCTGTCATAAATTGAAACTCTTTTGACAAGTTTTATTTCTCCATTTAAAATAAAACTTTTTTAAGGAATTTAAGTTTTGCCGTCATAATAAAAAATTCACTTCGCCGTCAACATATCGTCATTTAAAAAGCAAAAGGGCGTAACAACACTTTTACAGGAGAAGCAATAAACTTTATAAAATTATTAACAGCAAGGTGTACTTGGCATTTGAATATCTTTAATAAGGTCGCCATTTTTAATTGCAGGGATCTAAAATTTTTGAATTTTTTTTGTTGTTACGCCCTTTTACATTTTAGGTGACAATAAGTAAATATAAAACTCTTTTAAAAAGTATTATTTTTTTTTTCCTTAATGACGATTGATTTAATTGAAATTCAAGCTGATTAGATTACACTGCTTTACAAATTGAAATGATCTGAGCAGCGGCAAGCTTTGGGTGTCAATTTACATAAATTTTGTTTATAAAATGATGGTTAAAAATAAAAAAATCAAATAAATTTTAGTTTTTGACGGCTAAATAAAACTCTCTCTTCAAAAGTTTTATTCGATCTTTTATTCCTGAACTGAGTTTTATTTTATGGCAGGAAAAAAATTTTCCCAAATGAGTTTTATTTTATGACGACTAAATAAAACTCTCGTTTTAAGAGTTTAATTTGAACGTTGAAAAATAACTGTTTAAGATCGACTTTTTTGTTTTTAGTTTACAAATTTAATGTTGTAAAAGAAATTTTTTTATATTACTTATAACTATTACGGTCCCACATTATTTTACTTTAAAATTGATTTGGTAGACTTTTTCCTATATCGATGCAAAGAGATTGCTGCGGAAATTTGAGCGGACTGCTATGACCGCAATAGCCTCCATTATATCTTCTCTGTCTAAATATTGCAGGCTATCAAATGTAGAGTTGACATCTATGATCTATGACTTGATAGCCAAAAAGAAACTTTCCTTTTAAGTAAGGGAAACCATTGGAAAATCCAGCTTCTTACAACCATTCGATTAATTTCTTGATATCTTCTTCATATTCATCTGCTGACGGGTGACTCAATGATTTGAAATAAATTGCTTCACTTGCTGTTGTCTCAGGGTTTGTTTTATAACGTGTACATATTTGGCTTCTTGGATATCAGCAGATGCATTCTTCAAGATTCTTACAACTTCCTGGCTTTCAGAGAAGCCCATGTTACCCGAAATCGATGATAATCTGACAAGTTCAGAGGTTTATTGATGGTTCTGCTATTAATATTAGTTATTTATATGAAACAATTAAATGGTGTTAATGTGGATTGTGAGTCGATTTCATCTGTAATGTGTACCCTGTTATATATATATGTAAGTTAGTGTATGTATGTGTGAATGTTTGTGTATTTTAGTATTTCGATTTATAATTTAAAACATTTTAAACAAATTTGGTGACTACAAAAAAAAAAAAAAAATAACAATAGTATTTGACTATAAATTATCAAAATTGATTAATGGTTAAATTAATTAGTTAGATTTGGGTTAAATTAATCTTCAATTTAAGTTGTGTTAATTATGTTAAAGTATAAATTAAATTATTGATAAGTTAAAAAATGTAAATAAAATTTATGTTAAATAATTTTATGTTAAGTTATATATTTTTTTATTTTTTAAGTTATAATTTAGTTATGTAAAATAAATTTATGTTATGTTAAATTAAATAATGTTAAGGTAAGTTTAAATATGGAGTGGTAAGATTTATGATAGTAATATTAAAATTATGTCAGTTTTCGACTAATTTTTTTCTTTATTCGATTAAAAGTTGCACCTCTTTTGTAGGTTCTTTATTGAATCGTCAGGAAATTTGCCAGTAAAGCTATCGTATATTTTGGCTGAATAACAAAGCAATATTTTGCGGCTTGATTTCCGTTCTAAAAACTGGTTTATTTAACGCTTTAGATATCACCATAACCAAAAGTGGGTTAATACTCAGAAACTGTCAATATACAGATAAACTATCAAAGCCCATATAAATATTATTTTGAACACTAATCACAAAAATAAACTTAATTTAAATACCTTTTCTACTTTTAAAATCTCCTTCAGAATCTCAATTGATACCACTTTTCTCCCTTGGCCTTTTCTCTTTATATTTAGCTTTCATATTAACATTTTTCACAAAAATTAAAAATTTATTTTCCCCACAACTTTTCTTAATGACAATAAATGAAATTTCCTCAAAATTTTTAATTAAATTTAAAAGCTATGTATGAATGAAATTTTTTTTCTCTTTAATAATTTAAAAATTACAGTTCAACAAAATAATAAAGAACCATGTCCTCACAATGTTAATATATGTGTCAAACCATATTGAACTTAAGGAAACTTTTTGTTGAGTTTTATGACTCTGTCATTTGCTTAAGCAAAGTGCGAAACTGATCGCACTTTTGGTACGTCATCAAATGTTTCTTGAGTTTCTTTTTTGTTTTTTGAAATGTATTTGAGAGTCTTTTTGTTAATTTTTGACAGGAGCTTAAACAAGCTTATGTAAACTATAGTTGGACCTTTAGCTTAAAGCATAAGGTTTGTTCCCTTACTCAAAATTGGGTTCCCGCGGGATTCAATTGTTATTCTACAGCGGTTGCTTAATCGAAAATTGATTATGTGGGAGCGAGTCTGAGAGAATTGGTTTCTTCTTCTTCTAGCAAAAAACAATTCAAGCCTTTTCTTCAGCAAGGCCTATTCTTAAGGTATATTCTGCCTTTCAATATTTTTTATACAAATCTATAATTTTGATATTTTAGTTTGTCTAAATATATATAAAAACAATCAACTGGTCGAATGAGTATGCATGTTTAGTGTGCACTGTTTTTCGGTTAGATTAAGTACACAGAAAAATTAAAAATAAATGTCAATTAAATACTTCATGATATTAATTTAAAAAAAAAATTTAAATTTGCACCAGTAGATAAATTTATGGTAGCAATAACATATTTTTTGATATTAACAACATTTTCTGCAATAATGTTGTTGATATAAGTAGACGTTTAATTCACTTCGTTAAATTTTGAATTAAAACTGATTTTATTTCTGATTAACGGTTTAATTGAAAAAAATTGGCGATCATTTCTTCTGTGTAAATTGTCAGGCAATCAAAATGTGGCAAGCTATTGATTCGATTCTACACAGAAATATAAAATAAAATTTGAGTTTTTTTTGTGTTTAAAATGTTGGTTTTAGTCGTTTCCGTACTTTTGTAACTCCTACAACTCAGTGGGTAAAAATGTACGGAACTTTATCAGAAAAGTAAAGAAACAAACCTATTATTTTTCTTATTTTAAATACTTTATTAGCTCGCTAGACCTGAATGTCAGATTGCCAATTTTTTTTTTCAGAATTTGTGTAAGAAATCTAGACAAAGAACTGAAGTCAAGTGAAACGATATTTACCGCATTAACATTTTTTTTTTTGTTATACCACTTAACTTTTTTTTTGAAAGTATATCGGATTTGGTCATAAAAAACGTGAACACTGTTTCAATATGGGCGATTTCTTGTTTCAACCGTATATCAATTTGTTCATCTGTGCAAAAATTTGGCAAAATTCCTGCAGGATGTTATAAAATCATTTAAGAAATCCTAGTGTATAAAGCTGTTTTAAACGCAAAACATTTAATTTTACTTGGTTCACTGTTGTTTTAAAATTAAATCGAAAAATCTTTACGCACAGACCATCAATGTGTGGTAAAGTGCTGATAAAACATGCTAGCCCATCTATTTTAACAATAACAAACACATCAATAAAAGCAACAACAGACTCAAATCCAATTTATATAAAACATATTTGTTATGCCCATATTTACCAACATATAATCACAAGCTTTAGAACATTTACTTTGCACGTATGTATGTATGTTTATACTTCAACACTTGCAGACACCTCTATACAAGAACAAATAACAATTTTGTAAACTCACTCACTCGCTCAAAATACAGTCACATATACATACTTACTTCTTTTCTCGTACATGTGCATACATATATGCATTTTATACATACATATGTTTGTTTAAAAGGTTTATGGAAGAGAATTAGCACGTAGTCGAATTGAAAATGTGGCCAAATCTTAAATTTTTTCCAAAATATGCAAAAGACTCAAAAACGTCTGATATATCGAATTAAGTAGCTAACAAAATTGCAAAATTTTTAAGACAGGAATATCCTTAACAAGTTTTTGCTTGTAGGAATATTTATAGGTTGTAGAAAGGCCTACAAAATTCAGAGTCGTGCCTGATTTCTAAGATTACAGTATCTTTTAGGGTAGCAAAATTTAGGATATACCGAACAAATTAAGGTAGAGACGCTTGCGGGGTACGCAATGTCGGACGAAATGTAAACTCAGGTAACAATTTGATGTTTCGCTTTAATATAATTCGTAAAAATTTTTAAAATTGACTATTTAAATTTCAAATTAAGACTTAAACGTCAATATGAGGCTTGTCGCTTGTCACAAAAAAATTTTACGTTGAAACGCATACGAGCATGGTACAACTACCAGTTAACTCGTTGCTACAACAAGTACAAGACAAAAACAACAGGCAATTTGTTTTTGTATTTTCTACCGAGACTTCAAAAAAAGAGCAACACTGTCCCTTCAGAAACACAAAATAAAAACACAAATTTAAAAAAAAAAAAACAACACGTGAAGGAAAATAATAAAAGTGTTCTTAACTAAAAACAAGTTTTTCTATTGAATTTGGGGTTGTTGGAAAAGAAAAAAAGGCTATCGCAAAAGAGCGCGAGATGCTGAACGCAAACCTAAAACTTTACAACTTTTACACAAAAGAGCACAAAATAAACATCGTAATGAATTTCATTATGATTGACAACATCATGACGAAGCAGAAAAAGATGAACATAATAAGGACCAACTCGCTTTAATGGAAACACAGCACCTTAAGTATGCATCCATGCAACATTCTATGGAAGCAAAGAAAATAAAGCGTCTACAGACCCAGTTGCATATGATAGATCTTGCTAACACCGTTCAAAATAAACATTATAATTTAGTCCATCTTCAACTGTGATACTAGCATTAAGAAAGTTTAAACTGTGATATTTTTTATTAATTTTACATTTATATTTTTGTTTTATGTGTGTGTTTAATTGTACTGTGTGTATTGTTTAAAACCACATTTAAATTAAAAATGGAAATGTAAATACTAATTCAAGATTTTATATTTCAATAAAAATAATCCCTGAAGAGGTAGGAAAACAGCCTACGAAACGTCGGAGGAAAATATGAAATAAATCTTTTATTTACATATAGTTAATAATTAGACCTTGAAAGCCTGTTTGGAAATCCCAAAAAAACATTAATATAGTAGAAAAAGGTCGATAAATATAAATAAAACAATAAACATTTGTTTTTCGATGACCAAAACGGGGATGAAAGTGATGATGGTGTGGTTAAGGGTAAAGAGCTGAACGACAAAGTATTGGCAGAACGTTTTGAAATTCATCCCAGCATGTTGGAAAGAAAAGCTTATAGACCAAGGTTGAAAGATTTAGAAAAATTAAATATTCCTCTATTGAGTCCTAATGAAATTAAAAAGGCAAACTTGTTAAAACAACTTACCTATCAAGAACCAGGTTTAAATATTTTTGTTGTGAAACAAGAAATTTTAACAGGTTTTCTTACTGTAGATTGCGGTGTGGTGTAGTGGTTAAACTGCTGGCCAAAAATACCAAACACCCCAGGTTCGATCCCTGGCAGATGACGAAAAAACTTTCAACATGGGGTTTGATCAAAAGTTATTGAGCTTTAAGTTTGAGTTTTAAAATTAAATGGCTTCAACCCCCTCCAAACAATCCATTCAAGAAGCGCCCTGATCTCCTCACGCCCTGGAAAAAAAAACATAACAGCACAACATATGTCAGGTAGCCTCTATCCCCTGGGAAAATTATAAGAATAAAAAATTAGCATCCAATACACGAAGGCGTTATTTTTGGGCAACAACATATTGCCGAAAAGAACTTAGACCAATAATGTACAATGTACTTAACTACGATTAACGAAACCAAAACAACACTGAATGGAACGATGCTTCAAGAGCTAAGACGGTGAAATTTTATATGGGAAGACGCGAAAGATGATTTGTGGAAATATACGCTCCTAAAGGGGGCTAATGGGGAAAAACAAGTACAATAGAATAATTTATGTGAGTTGTTATTTTATAACAGAGATGGCCAACCATCAATATAGTTAAAGCTTTCGCTAAGAGAGCCAACATGTAAATAAAATATCGAAAACATCATTCAAGCATATACATACATACATTAAAATTTTGTAACATCCCAGTTGGCAAAACTGCCATCGACGACATTGTCGTCAACTATTTATGCACGACAATTGGAAGACAATTTTGAGGAAAATGTCGTGGACGACAAAATATTTGACATTGTCTACACGCAGAGCAAAACCATTTTACTATGATTACCGAAAATTGTTAAACATATTACGGTTAATTTACACATATTATATTCACCGGCAACCATATTATGGTTAAATTAGTCATCTATAACGGTTAATTATAATAAAAATATGTTTAACACTTATAATAGCATGGTTTTTTTTCAACCATAGTATGTTGCTCTTAGAAAAGAGGAAATTACAATTGTTAATTTAAAAACCAATTATTGTCATATTTAACCATAACATGTTTAAGGCAACCATAATATGGTTGTGGTTTCGTGATGGACGACTAATTTCACCATAACATGGTTGCAGGTGAATATAATATGGTTAAATTAACCATAATATGTTTAAATATTTTCGGTAATCATAGTCTTGTTTGAGGTGATCATATTGAAAAAGGTTTTTCTCTGCGTGTAGTGCACTGTCTTCTAAAGAAGTTTATTAACGACGACATGACCGACATTGTCTTCCAAGTTGTCTTTTATACAAGCCTATGCACGAAAACATGACCGACATTGTATTGTAAGGTGTCTTATATCAACACCTATACACGACAGAATGAGCGACAGTGTCTACTAAGGAGTCCTCTATGAACAACTATAAACGACATGAATAGCGATAATGTCTTTCTTTGTGTCGTGCACGATTCTCGCGATACTTGTTCAAAGATGTCGTGGACGATTTTATCTTGCTGTTCCTCACAAGTCGCGCAGGAATCGACATTGTCGTGCATCCTTCTTAAAGGATGTCTTAAAGACGTGGCCAACAGGAATGACTGCTATTGTTTGCTGGTAAATGGCATGTGTGTATGTAACTTTGCCCTTAATTATCTGAAATCGGGTCTCATAGTTCGTTAGCGCGGGATGAATTAATTCCGTTAAATGCTCATTTGTTAGTTGAAAGCGGCACTTAGATTTTATATACGCTATTGTTGAAAAAAATGTCTCAAAATAATATGTTGTGCCAAATATCAATAGTGATCTGTAAGCAGCTTTTCTTAAATTGGGGTACTTTGATTGTGGCACAAGATTTGAAAACTCATTTGCTGTTTGTGCTAATTTATGATTCATTTTAAGACTGTGATTCACATGAAGTTCTAATAATTTCATTTTTCTTGTGGCATTTTTATTGAAAATATAATGCGAAATTGATTTCCAATCGGTAATAACATCAATCTCGAATGGATTTACAGGAAAATTTACCGAAATTTATAAATTAATCGAATCATCAAATCGCAAGGTTCCATGGGCAGCAATCGAGAGACAGCTCACTTGGGTCCTGCAGTGGTCCCTTTGTGATACCCATCGCCAATGCCCATCCTATAGAGCAGTTACTCCGATAGCATCACTGCAGAATTTAACCAATTCGTCTTCCTAATGAAGAGAAAAAGCGACCTAAGTTCTATCCTAGATAGATCCTCCAAGCAGGCAAATACGGGTTCTCCCAAGTTTTTTTTCCCTGATACCCCGTATTCCAGGATATTGACAAAGGAAGTGAAGCACAGTTTCCTCCTGCTCCTCATCATGACAACCTCTATAGTTGTCACTGAATATCGGACCCTTTCTCCTAGCATAAGTCTCTACAGGCCAGTGCCCAGTAACAACTGATACCACTGTTATAATTTGGTCCCTATTAAACCTTAGTAGAGAGTAAGTTCTCCTTTCATCATCGCCAGGTCAAAGTGCTCTGGATATGGAGCAGGTGGACTTACAGGTCCAACCCATATGCGCAATTCTTTAAGATTCGCGTCTGATAAGTAATTCACGTCAGCCATTGAAATGCCAACGAATTGATCAATAGATGTATAATCCGTGCGACCACCTCGTTTAGCCAGCTCATATGCTATCTAGTTACCCGGGCAGTCAGAGTGCCATGGTATCAAATCGCAAACGAAAGTATAAAAATAGTTCTTTTAATTTACTGTCGTATTCACTCCATTTTTTCTCATAAATTTTAGAGAGTCTATTCTTCAGACAAGGAAAGTGATTGAACATTTTTTTAGTTAGATCGTATTTAAAAGGCTCAATTTTTTTTAATAAAACTAAGAATAGTTTGAATGAGATCAGTAATAACCTTATCATTTCCTTGTGATGTGAGAGATTGCAGATGATCCATTCTATTCTTAAATTGCGCATAATGTTTTTCTTTTTCTTTGAGAAATTTGCTGAAACCCATTTTATCAACAAAATTTTTTCATTTTTCTTTTCGAAGGCCGTATTCATTTTTCCAATGAGCCGGAATTTTTTAATTTTAAAATCCAAAAAAAAAAAAAAAGTTTATGGAAGGCTTAGAAGTTGTTGGTTGGATAGAAGCTTAAAACACATTTCAAGATACACGATTTAAAATTTCAAGGCCAAAAATCTTAAGCAAAAAAACTTGCAATTTTTTTTTATATATTATTTTTCTGTAAAAAACATCAAAAAACGAATATTTCACAAAACAAAATGCAATTTCGATCATTATGAGGAAAGTTATGAACAATAATCAAAAAGAAAAGAGTTTTTTGATGGAGTAATCAAACAAATTTCTAAATTTACCAGGAAGGCTCAGTTGAAGTGTACTAAAAAATAGCACACGATTGGGGAAATCAAAAATAATTATTTTAACCATCTGATTTGGCGTGGAATGCCCTATATAAGACATATAAAATTGTAACGTTATTGACTGACTGCTTCATTATAGCACAGCCTAAACGCCTGAAGCTAAAAACTTAAAATTTGGACGGGAGGTTGATCTCTCGCCAAATTGAACCACTAAGGGCCATTATTACAACTTACAAATAGTTATTTTTAAGATGATATCTGACAGAGAAATGGTTTTTGGTTATAACAAGTTAACATTAACCTTAAAAGTGACTGACAAGCTAACAGCACGTTTATCCTCATGGCAACATTACAAGTGAACTTTAAGAATTTGATGCTGTCATATTTTCTGCTGAAGATATGGTTATTTCAATGACAGTCTGCAATTATTCAACTTTTTCAAAAAAAAAAAAAAAACCCAACACAAAAAGCAAGACAATTTACCATTTAAAAACAAAAATAAAGCACAAAACATTTACTGCTGCTTTCAATTAAAGAAATAAACAAAAGTAAGTCGTTGGCACTACGTTGTTTCAACTGCCAAAAGTAGTTGGAATCTACTACAATCTTGCCACAGAATATAAATTACATTTTTCATTTTATCAGATAGTTGTTACAATGGAAAAAACTTAATGGTCACCTCATCGTTCACGATAGCTTTTGTTCAGGAACTTTATCAGTAGGTTGTAAAAATGTCCATAAGGCGGGATTTTTGGAAATTCGATTGTTTAGGGCGTAAAAAAAGGTAAAGACTTTGAAATTCGCTAACATCATATCTCCAAAGCTAAAGAAGTTATAAAAAATTTAATACTATGTTTTATGGTTGTTCAATAAAAAAATAAGCGGACAGGAGTTTAGAACTTTTATTGAAACTCGGCCTTTTTTGGGAGTAACGGGAAAAACCTTATTTTTTTCATTTTCTGTGTACCCCATCTATCGGTCAAAACAATTAACATAGAAATAAATATTATATACCAATCGTAACTTATAAAAAAATACATATATGTATGAGGAGCCGCAGAACAAAACGTACTTTTTCACACATTAAAAATTTTTGGGAAATTAAGGATTATTTATTTCGACCCCTTAAAAAACTGCATGAACCTGGAAATGGAAACAAGTTTTTTGCTTACCAAAAGATGAATCAAACTGCCGTAAGTCAACACATTAAATGTCAAGGATGTTTAATACCAAACCAATTTTATATCGAAAAAAGTACGTTTTGTTAAAAAAAGGAAAAAAGTACGTTTTGTTCAAAAATATAGAAAAAGGAACGTTTTGGTGTGCGTTTTTTTAGACGATAATATTTTGACTGAATATTTTTAAACCTGAACCATTAAGGTAAAAAATAAATAAAAAATAAATAAAATGAAAACTTTATTATTTTATTTCAAATTAAATAGAAAACTAAACAATTCTTTTTTATAATTTAATACAGATTTTAAAGTTATTAAGTATTACTTTTTAAATAGTTATACTTTTTTCCCAACGTCGTTTTCAAAATGTTGAAATAAAACTCCCAATATTTACTTTTTTTTAGCATTTTTAAATTTTTGCTTTTTACGTATTCCCACATTTAAATTTTCTACAGATTCTTGTAATTCTTCCATGTTTTAATTATACTATTGTATTAATTATTTTTTTCATAACACTCATTCACCAAACAATAGTTAAATTATTGCAATTATTGGTGGATATTCTTGAAAACGCTTCGAAGAAATACAAATTTACATTAAAACAAAAGCAAAGTTTAAAAAATAGTTTTTGTTTGTCAAACATTTCTAAATTAAATATACATACATGAGAATTTTGACGCGTTTCTCTCTCTTTAAAAACGGTAAATTGTATGATAAACACAAATAAATTTCTTAAACTTTCAGCCATGTCACAGAGCTTAATTCCGTTGAGAAGTGGAATTGATTCCGTATTTTGCTTCTATGGAAAATGTAAAACGAAAATTTTTTTCGGAATGATACCACTTTAATTTTTCAAAGTGGAATTCATATTTTAAGCATTTTTCAGGTGTACAAACTATTCAAAATACATTGTTATCAGTAAAGCACGCTGTCTTTTTTCTTCCTTATCGAAAATAAATATAATTTTATGTGAATTAAATAAAAAAATTTTAATTATTCTAAATGCTTTCCAAAAAAAAGAAATATAAACGGAATTTGTCTCAAATCACAAATTTTTTACTTTGATAGAAAAACTTAAATTTGGCTGGTTTTCAGGATCAGCTGTTTTCTCGTTTAATTTGTTTTCTACATTCGTTGCAGTGTTGCCATATTTAATACACAAAAAGTGGTTTCATATTTTTTTGAGGTACCCATTTTCTTGGTAAAAAAAAATTAAATTATGCTAACTAGATTTTTTCTTAAAGATTTCAGCCCAAATATTATAAAAATATCAAAAAACCAATTTGTCAAAAAATGCGAAAAAGTACGTTTTGTTCTGCGGCTCCTCGTATTTTGTCCTTTTTCGAAATTCGAACGTTTGAAGGGCGAAAATCGCATCTACTTTTTTACAAAACATATTTTTTATATTCATTTACACATCGAGCCATTACCTCAAAAAAGCTTAAGCGACAATAACAAAATTTTACAGGAGAAAGTTTTTTTTTATTATATTTCTGTATGAATGTTGGTACTAACGCTAAAACTATTTTTGCTATAAAATCGTAATGGTACCTTGTGTGACCATGACATTTTAGGAGATGATGCAAGTGTTGCTAATTAATTTATTAAAAAAAACGAAAATTGAAAATTATGTCACTTAAGCTATTTTTGCGGTAAAGGCAATGTATAGGTATTCAGTTATGGGCTCCTACTATAATATTATAATTTTTGATTCTTCAATCGGGAGAAAAAAAGTATGAAAAAGGGGAAATACGGGAAATTAAGTTATTTTCTTTTACTTTTCTTTTGTTTTTGAATTTTCTTTAATATTGAACTTAAAAACATGAAGTAAAAGGTGCAGAGTCTTGAGTGAATTAGAACCTTACAGATGAAAAAGGTTGGTACTTTTTTGTAAAAACTTCGAAACATAAAATGTGGCTAATAAATATATCCACCAAAGAAAGGAAGGCTCTAACGAAGTAGAGGGTTAAATGCTACTCTTTTTATAAATTTTTTATCTGTTTGCCTGTAATTAAAAAAAAAATTAGTCTTGAGTCTTATATTTGTAAAATACTATTCGAAGGTAATTAAATAACTTATCAATTCTATCTATTGTTTTAAGTAACAGTAACTGGTAATCTAATGCAACCAATAAATGGTGGTATATTTAACCTTTAAGTATAAACATGAGCAAGTTAAACAAGTGACACAATACCCAGATAACCAGTAATAGTGTAATAAGTATAAAAATAAATGGAAGGGGGGACAAAGCATTGAAAAATAGCTCGTAAATTGTGAATGGGAAAAAATTGTGGTTACTTAATAATAAAACTCTTCCATACATACAGTCGCTTATCAAACACATATTCAGGCTCACTAACATATCGACAAACATGTTTGTATACTTAAAAAAAATAAAAAATTATCCATTGTGTTGTAGATAAGAGTGTGCAACATTATTTGACCCACTTAACAAATTAAGTGTAAAAACCTCTTAAATATACACAAACAAACACATACACACCCAAACACACTTATACGCACGAATATTTACAAACATAAAGTGCGGTTAATAAAAAGGAGATACTGGGCTGGTCTATAAGAGTGGAAAACAGGAAATTTGAAGATAAAGTATGGAGCTAAAATAAGATGCATTCAACTGAGATGAACAATCCACTTGAACAAAGGAAAAACTGCGATACAAGGAAATTGGTCTACTTTTCCTTGACTTTTGCAAGTAGTTTAAGTGCAGTTGATAAAGTGTGCTGGTTAAAATAAAGGACATTATTGGGGTTGGTATTAGGGATAGATACTATTTTTGTTAAGCGAATATTAGGCAAATAGGAAGTAGTAAGAGTTTCCGGTTAGGCCGCTTTTTTACTACAGTTTCAAAATTTCTGTATTCATTATTTTACTTGGTAGTTTAAGTCTTTATACTTAAAAGGATTGAAGAAGCCTAATGTGAGCAAGTGATGTGATATTATCATTTTAAAAGGATTTAATGCATATACCAACCTCAACTCTTCTTGACGAAGCGCCTTCTGTTGGTTAAATTTGGAAAAAATAAGGTACATTTATCTGGATGTAATAGAGTCTTATATCTTTTGTTCGTATTAGTTCTAAGGGGATGGCCTTTACTACAGCATTGAAGTGTGTTGGAAGTAGGAAAATAGCTCATGGGAAGCGGGATAGAGGGCGATTAGTGCTTGTAGATATTCGACTTGAACATATTAATTTTGAAAGTGAGGTGTGAGACTTCAAAAGTAAGATCATACCACATACAAATTTTCCATCCAAAGAACGAGTTTCCCCTGAAATGCGTTATAATCGAATACAAAAGGATGGAATCTTGAAGAAAAACGTGTATTGCGAAAAAGTACTTTCAAGTACCAAATCCCTAATTTTGTCAGAAAACATTTCATTTTAGTAAAAAAACGATGGTGCTCCAGGATTTAAATAACATAAATACCCTTCTGCACGTGGTCGTGGGCGCCAAAAAAGACCTTAAAGAGCCAGCCCACATATAAGAGATGTATTCCATTCTCGCCCGGAATAAAGGTTGTATAAATAGTAAGCAGATTAGATGGAGGGAAATATCTCTTGCACGATTCTTTCGACACCTTGAATATATAGTTTGTCCATCGGACATGCCGAAAACATCAATTGATTCTAAGTCTACAATAATTATACCACCTATATAAATAGATGAGGCAGCTTGATCTGTCGAGCATTTAGGCGTTAGATTGCAACACTGGGTCTTTTAAGCATAACAAAATCTAGCATATTCATACGACCCCACTCCGATATTATAACAAGTTCTCGATTAAGCGTTTCATTCATGTGTTGTCTCATGGCACCAACTATGAATTTTTTGAGAAATTCGGTTAAGAAAATAATTTGAAATTATTAAAGAGAAAGTTTAAAGTTAATTACTAAAACATGCGCATTATGTAATTTTGACGCCATCACACAATACACAACTGCCATAATGGCTTTGCAATGACGTTAAAATTAAGTCAGAACCACATAAGCATATGGCTTTTCACATTCCGCGTACTTTAGGATTAAGTGGTGAATATGCCTTAAAAATTGCAGAGTCGTCTAAAAGTCGCTCGATTTTTCTGAATAGTAAATTTCAAAAAGAGAGCGGAGTATCACAGCTCGTTAAAGATGTGTGTGCTGTTTCTAAATAACAGGCAAGTGCAGTAAAGTTTATATGAAAAGCTCCTGTCATTTGCAAATAGCACAATTAAAAACGGATGTTATTACTGAATTTGTTCCTTTCGCCACAAAAAAATTGGAAAGAAATTTACGTTCATGAAAAATCAGATTAAGTCTCCGATTATAACACTGGTCTGCAGCAAAAACTTTCATAAATAAAAATGTATGGAATATAAAGGTTTTAAAGTGCTTAATTAAAATCCGCTTTTACGTCTAGGTTAATTTAAGGGCTAGACTAATATTTCGGCCGAAATTAGGCGGTTGTGCTTATACATTTCACAATAACTTGAGAACGATTTTTCCGATTTCCAGTTGCAAATTATAAGAATTAATTGCTAATAAATCAGTGACTGTTTAAACGCTAGTTTAGTTAAACTAAACTTATTGATTAATTCATTTATTAATAATGTGCTAATATCCAAATCTTTATTTATGATCAAAACACTGGAATTTATTGTTGTGGGAAAGCTAGTTTCTATGCGCATTTCGCTGGTTGCTTAGGCCCGCTCATCAGGAAACTTTTTCCAAATACCTTAGAAAAGCTAAAAATATTATACAAGTAAGACCACGTACATTTATATGTAGTTGAAACTCGACAGTTGTAAAACAGTATTATATGTAGTTTAAAAAGTAACATGTGACAGTAGTACGATAAATTTTGCCAAATTCATATGATCTTTTTTGGTAGTTTAAACGCCCAATTTTATGCGTTTAAAGATGGTTTATATGTTTACTGATATATAGATTTGTTGATTTAAACACATTTTAAACCAAAACGAGAGTTTAACTTGCTCTGATTTATAAGCCCTAAGTCATCATAAATAAGATATTCAGAAATTAATGGGGGTAAAAATTTTTTCATGCTATCCTTCGGATAGCAATCAAGTGCATTGTATGAACAGAAAAATTTATAATTATTAGACACCAGCAGAATGTACATACTATATACTTTATTGCTATTCAAAGGATATCTAAGGTAAAATGTAACAGGAAGATACAAGATAATAGTGCGGTAGCGTATAAAGTCATTCCTAAAAATTTAAGGAATAGAACTATTTCGAAAAGCTTTATAAAATACATAACTGAAATTTAGCTAATAGAATAAATTCGAAAAATAAAAAATGTTGAATATAATGAAGTAGCTTATGAAAAGAAATTATTCCCAGATTCTATTTGATAAAATAGTTGAGTTAAATCTATTCAAATTTTAAAGTATCACTATCCAGTGTGACACAAAGAATGCCGACGAAACCCGTAGCGGGCCAGAAAATGCATTACATTCTGCTGGTGTCTAATAATTGTAAATTTTTCTGTACATACAATATACTTCATTGCTATCCAACGGAAAGCTAAGGTAAAATGTAGCAAGAAGATACAAGATAATAGTCTGGTAGTGTATAAAGTCATTCCTAAAAAAAAAAATTTTTAAGGAATAGAACTATTACAAAAAAGCTTTATAACATACATAACTTAAATTTAACTCATGGAATAAATTCGAAAAATAAAAAATGTTGGAAAACTATTATATTATAAATTATATAAATTATTTTAAGCAATATTTGAAAGAGAAAAAAGTTATTCCAGTTTCCGAAGATGAGTCATTTTGAAAAATTACTTTTTAATTTTCGTGGTTTTAGTAGCAAAATGGTAACTTAAGTGTATGCAATTTATTGAAACACACAAATATCCAAATAATCTATAAAGTTTATATATATAATTTGCCTTTGAAGATTCATTTAAGAACGCTAAAATTTTTATAAAAGAAACAAAATTTTCAACGAAAGCTTTTTATCATTAAGAAACAATAAGAACATTTCGGTACATTTTAATCTGTTTATTAAGATTACAAATTCGAAAACACATACATTGATAGAACAGAAATGAAAATATTTTATGAAGATAAAGATATGAATTAAAAATCTTGTTGTTTCTATATGTGTCTCTGATTACATGTCGGTTGTGCATTGCAGATATGGATATCACTATCCTCTAAACACCTGCATTCACACATTTTCAAAATGAAGATAAACAAAAATAGTGTTATTATTTTAATATTTCTCCTGAATCGATTTTCAAACCCCTCTGAAGAGATAGTGTGGCTACAATCGAAACTAGTCAGGGCAACCTGCCCGTGAAAACCTGGGTTTCATTTCCAGCTGAGTCAAGAAAGAAAAATTATCAATAAATTTTTGATTCATTTCATGTTGCAATATTCCTTTTTTCATAAAAATAATTTAATGAAAATTAAATTCAATGAATTTAAGCCTGATTAAAATATCGAAATTTGGATTAAAAACCATTAACAATTCAAAAAAAATAACCAGAATACTAATTATTGTTTTCACATTTTTTTTTTATAATGGCAAAATCAAAAATAATTTTTTATACCAAATTGACCACATAGTCAAAACTAACCTCTCATTGTAAAAATTTGGAATGCAAGTTTTTTTCAATTGCTTTCTAAAATACACATATTCTAAATAAATATGGAGTTGAGCCCGTTTTGAAATTTAAAATAAAAAGCCACCTGTTTTTCACTGTTATGGAAGGGGTATATAACCTTTCATTCTCGCAGTATATCGGTCTATATGTGTACCTCCAAAAACAGCAAAAAAAAAACTCAAATTCCAAAAATTTTTATCTGATTCCTTTTCGAAATAAATGATTCAATAATATTTAATTGTTCTAAAATTTAGTTAACATTTTTTATTTTGTATCTAAACATTAAATGATTTCACTACTTCCATGAATCAGTAGAAAAAGTAATCTTAAAAAAACAGCGATTGGCTTTAAGAATTTAGCGCCACATTTACAAATTGTAGGATTATATGCCTTATCTTACAGTAGTAGAGTAAAGGCACAATGGCCATTCTATATGTTTTGACGAGGTCAAAACGTCAGAACCACATGCGCATATGGATATTCACATTCCGTGTACTGTATAGTCTTATTTTTAGAAGCAAAAATTAAGCGGTTGGGATGCAGTACAGAGAAAAAAAATTTTCACTCCAATTTTTTCAATTAAACCATTAATCAAAAATCAGTTTAAATCAAAAATCTAATCAATTGAATATAATAATATTTCTGCAGAAAATGTTGTTTATATAAAAAAAAATTTTACCATTAATTTGTTTACTGGTGCAAATTTAATTAATTTTTTAATAAATATTACTAATTTTTTAACCTTCCTATACCCGCGCGTTGGTCTGAGAGACCGACGAAATACTTTTCTATGCATATTTATTTTTCCAGAAACGCTAGAAAGTTGATTTTTATTTTAACCTTTGATTTATATATTGAACATCAAGTATTTTTAGGATTACAAAAGATGATTTTTGTTTTTTTGAGAAAAAAAAAGTTTTAGTTTTTTTGTAGTATCAAAAAAAAAAAAAAAAAAAAAAACAAACCATCGTTTTTGATGACTATTTTAAGAAAATTAATTTTATGGATTGTTTAGTTATACCTTGAAGTAAAAAAAAATTTTTTTTTTTATTTGTTAAGGGCTTGTTAAAATTTTCGGTCTATAATTATACCGCGCGGGCATATGTGTTACAAAAATTAGAGCGGGTGTAGGAAGGTTAATTGAAATCAATTTTTATTTTTTTTCTGCGTATACGTATGTATTGCTTCAAAATCTTAAAATTTTGAAGGAAAGTTCTTATGAACGCTGGAATTACAATTGAATTCTCAAAGAAATTTTTTTCAATAATAATATCAAGGAATTCTCCAGAAATTGAGCTGATATGGACTAATTGGAATATGATCATCTCAAAAAAAGAATTTGTTTGAGTTAACCACAGACAATTGGATTTTTAAAAGATTATAATTAGCGTAAAATTTCTGAGATAGAGGCACAATTATGAATGCCGAAATATTATTATGAATATCACTAAAATAATCGAAAATTTGCAAGATTGCAAGCTAAAATTTTCCACTTAAAAATCAAATGCCCACAATAATAAATAGACGCGGAATTTCCATTCAAAACAAGTGGTGTTTTTACCCTTTTATGAAAAAAGTAACAGTTCACAGTAGTTAGTTAACCAACACATTAAGCCCAGCAAAAGTGTTTGGCCTTAAACTGTTATATGAACTTAAATTTATTATTTTTTTGCATAATGGGCAAAAATTTTAACTCCGCTTTATGCGACACTTACATGGACAGCAAATTTTCTAGTTTGTCAACCAATCAGTAAAGTTTTTTTAGGCCATCACATTTTATAAAGTGAAAATTTTAACTCAATTAGATTCATAAGGCATTTGCATGAGAGAAAGTTATACTGGCTGTCATTTGTGTTGCATAAAGTCTGACATTCAGAATTCATATTTAAAAAAAGAATAATTAATAAAAAATCCATAAAAAGAATTTATAGACATCATAAATAACACTCTCTGATGCATATAGCTTATGAATATGCGTTTTCACCAAATTAGACTTTAATTTTTCTCATATTCTCCATACAAAATTTTTTTATCCTTTCTATGACTTAATGGTCTTTGACATTCACTCCTCTGAAAACTTTATAAAGTACCAAATAACAGTTTTAAACATATGCTTATTTAACATTATACAAGACTTATGACGCCATTTCTCCATTCATTAATTGTATGGACTGACTGTTTTTATAGTGACACTATTTTGAACTTTTGTCTTGTCTTTTTTTGATTTTATTCTTGCATCCTTAAACAAAACTTAACAAACATACAAGATTTTCATGTTGTAATTTAAGTTGTGGTGGCACCATCTACTAAAACACTTACATACACAAATATGTGATATATAAATATGTATTTCTATCTTTAATTTTTTATAAAATTGTATGTATATATACTCGCAGCACAATTGTTTATATAACATCGTAATCGTATTGAAGCGCCGAACTGTCTTTCGAAATTTTCATTTGCTTTTGGTCTTAAATTTTCTTTACCATTCTTCGTTTTTTGTTTGGAACAAGTATGTATGTGTAGTTTGAGTCTTATAAAGTTTCTTTTGTGGCTAAATTAAAGACATATAAAATTGGCAGAAGAGTGTGTAGTGAAGCAGAGGAAAGTTTTTTTGCCATCTAGTTTTCGTTACAAAAAACCTAAAACCAGAAAAAGTTAGAAAAATATGTCATGCAGAACGATGGAATACGAAACACTATTTTACATTTTCTTTTGAAAATTACTTTTAGAAATGGTTAATGTTAATCGGTTTTATTTTATGGTTTAATTGAAACTATTTTCGTTTAAATACATACACACTCGTACGTTAAAATTACAAACAGTTTTTAGTAAATTTTGTAAATAAAGTTTTTATAAAATATTTTTGGAATAAAATACAAGGCGGATTATCAGGTTATATGGTTATGTAGTTTAGGGCGGGTCGATTTAATAATCGTCCATGGCTCAGTGAAAATCGTATTCTAGGGATCAAAATAAGAAACTTTGCCGAAGGAACCATACCTCTAAAACGATGTCTACTACCCCCAAAATCACCATTTTTGGCACTTTATTTTATTATTTTTTATTTATTTTTATTATTTTATTTATTTTTTCTCATTAGAAATTTATTTACGGCCTAAGTTATAAAAAATAAAGCATGTCAATAAAGGGCTTATGAAACGGATTTTCAAACAAAACTTTATAAGATTTTCATACAAAATCCGTTTCATAAACCCTTTATTGACATGCTTTATTTTTTATAACTTAGGCCGTTAGTCAGAACATATGTAAATGAAAAAATTAATTTAACTTAGTAATAGAAAAGAAATTAAAAAAATTACTGTTTGAAGTCTTTTTTGCTTTCAAGTCTGGGCAATTTCGCACGGCTCTCTAATGTCGTCGCCATAACAGCCTCTACATTTTCCGGTATAACTCGTTTGGTAACGCTAGCTAGCAATTAAATTGTAGTTATTGTAGTTATATTGTAGTTATATAAACAGCAACAAAATAAATTTAAAAGAATTTTAATAAATGGATTTTGTTGTTGTGAATATAACTAAATAACCATACAAACTAATAACCAGACTTCCGTGAACAACCGAAATTGCTTATTTTTATTTCTTTCACCACAGATTGACAAGCACATTTCTCGATTCCGTCAACAGAACTCTTAATAACGTAAATTTTTTAAACATATGATGGTTACTTTAATCAAATTGTTGTCACTGGAAAACATGTTATGGTTGAATTAGTCGTACATCAAGAAGTCACAACCATATTGGGATTGCCGCCTAACATGTCATAGATAATAATAACAGTAATATGTTTATAAAATAGTTTATTTGTTTTTTTTTTAACCACAACATGTTGCTTTTGGAAAACCAAACAATTATTCTTATTAAGCAGAATATTGTTATTATTAACGGAGGAAATCATAATATGTTAACAAGCGTTAACATAATATGTTAAAAATATTGGTTTTTGGAGGTGAACATGTAGAAAAATATGCTTTCTCTTTATGATTTGACAGAAATATATACTCGAGCCTTGTTTTGAAGTAGGAATTATCTAACAATTGCTGATGTAAAGCAAGAAGCATCTGTAGGTTAGTAACAGCACCCAGAAAGGTCCCCCAGGTGAAAAACTAGCTTTTAAAAACCAGCTTTTAAGATCTCTATTCCCCCGACTTTGGGTTTTAACAACAACTACAATGAGATTCCCAAAGAAGCCTCACCAACAGTTATGCTGAAAGTAAAGTTCCTGGGACTCCTGACTACGGTCTTGCAACATATGATCTTTGTTCAGCCGCAATCTAAGCTCTGAACTCTGTTTTAATTTTCAGAGGATATAATATTAAACGATGAAATAACCTTAGGATGTCTGTTGAAATGGGGGTTTCGATGTCCCCATATATGATGGGGACTAGGTTATTATATTTATAGTATGGTGACAATCCCTTCTGTATTATACCCCTAGAGGGAAGCGAATTAACACGAAAGTAGTCCCGTGAGAGGTTCTTTTGTAGCAGATACCGGTTCTAGTTCTAACTCTTGATATCATTGAAGGGGGGTAAATTCACACCTAATAGCCACCTTTTAACTATTCACACATCTACTCTTAATGAACGTGTTAAGTGTAAAGTTACTGCAATGCTAGTCCTTGGTAATTGTCCAATAAAAAAGACCTAGAATTAATTTTAAGAACAAATGTTAAAATAGTCCTAAAAAGGAGAGCAATAAAATGTTTTTAACAGTTAGGATTATTTATTTTCTAATTTTTTATTTTAAATTATCAAAAATAATGATAATAAAAAAAAATTTTTGTGCATAATATCACGAAATTTTAATTTTAAATTACATGCAAATTTACAGTTGTTAATTTTTTTAGTGGAAAAACGTTTCATACACAGAAAAAAATTATCAGCAGTTTTTTTATCAATTAAAAAATTGTTCAAGAAATAATTCAATTAAATTAATGTGATAATTGAACCAATAATTTTTTTACTTGAAAGAAAATTAAAAATTGAATTTTTATTTAGTTAACATTTTAGTTGTTTTGAAATACATTTTTAATTAAAATATTAATAATATAACAAAAAATCTTAATTGGCTTTTTTCATTTAAAATAAAATAATTAAAACTTGTAGAATTGTTGTTGGTAATTGAAAAAACCTGAGCTATATTTAATGAAATTAATTAATACATTGTGTTTGAAACGGCAAAGTTTTTTGATTATTTTTTTAATTAAAATTAAAAATATGATTTATTGAAAAATAAAAATTTCAAAATTTTAAATTTTTAGTAATTATTATAATCATTTTGGTTATAGCTGCAAAATCTTCAAATTGTTTGCTTGATTCTATGACTTTGGTTGGAATTTGGTGATTAGAGATAATTTTTTTTTTTTCTATGTATCCACAATCGCGACGACAATTAAACGTTTTTCCACTAAGCAAGTGGCTTTTAAAACGTTATTTCACGTTCCAAAACCAGTTCGTTTGTAATCTGCAAAAAAACAGGTTTTGCAAAAAGTGGCTTTTGCAACGTTATACGCGGCTTTGATTCAAATAAATAAGAAATAATTTATATAAAATCTACGGTTTTGTTCTTACTTAATATATCAGTTAAGTGATTAGTTCTCCTTTCACATGTCATTAGTTATTTCTTTTTGTACTTATTATATTTTCACAAATCAAATCCCTGGAAAAGTTCTGGTGGAACAACTTACACAAATTTCCCCAGGGACAGAACAGTTCTGTATTTTAGAGCTTTGTTTTGTGTGTGTATGTAAGGAAATAACCTTTAATTGTACTGTATTTAAAATGTTCTGTAATTCTACTGTATTTATTTAATAAAATAAATGGAAAAATATATTTCCAATTTATTTCACTTTTCTCATTAATAAAAAATCAATTTTTGTTTTATTTTAAAAATTTTAATTTTGAATAGTATAAAAAAAATCTTACTTTATGCCTCATTTATTCTAAGGAGCACTTCATGTGCATAAATGCTAGGGTACTCGATTAACTGATCGGTTAATTTAAAATTGGCTATTTTCGATTAACGTTTAAACCGGTTACTTTCAGTCGATTAACCGATTTACCGATTTTTAATTTTTTGTAGTATTACAACATATTTTATTGTGTTTTTAATTATTTGTTTTGTCTTAAATACAAAAGGTATGTGTTTAGAAAATATATTTTTATACAAGCAGAGAAGGTGTTTAGTGATCTTCTTTTTAAATAAGTGTTTGCTATCAACAGCTTTTTGTTTCACGTACTTTTTATATGTATGCGCTTAGTTATTTGTTTCTTCTCTTATCTTCTCATATCAATCTTTTAACAGAATTAACCAAAACAATTAGTGTTATATATATATAAAAAAAAAAAATAAAACAGGACTCTAATGGCATAACGGAAAATTTTATACGTTAAGAGAAATCCAGGAAAAGGACTAAGAAATCAGATATTCTGTATTATGGGTTGCTTCCGATTTCTCCAACATCAACGATAAGTGAAAAAATTTTTTCCAAGTCAAGTTTTTTCAAAACTAAAGAAAATAATCGTTTTAATCCTAAACATTTAAGCCAAATTATTTGTTTAAAAGATTATTTTATAAGATCCCCTTAAACTATTAAAATAACTAATAAAATGATCTTACAGTTTATTTTTTAATTAAATACATAATATGAATTATTTCATTTAGTGAAATTACATAATTTTTAAAGAGAACTTTTTTATTCGGTTAACCGATCAATAACAAAATGAACCGATTAATAACCGATTAAGCTAAAACCTCGGTTAATTAATTGAGCGATTGACCGATTAAAGCAAAAGTCCGATTAAATGAATACCGTAATAAACACTCTTTTCGACACCCACGAAATAAAAATAATTTAGTATTAATACTTTAATTTAAGCTTGAGGTCTCTTTTATTTTTTTTATATGCAATATTAAATTTATTAAATCCAATATTTCTGCACTCCGTTGTGTGCCTTCTTCAGGAATTTTTTTCTTGAACATTTGACAAAATTAACAATTTTTAACAAATTTAACAAAATGTCATATTTTTTTAAATACAAAAATAGGAACCTTTTTTTAGCCTATTTTTTCGCACATTGGGAATAGGCTACTAATCTATTACAGTTTAAATTAATTTTTAATTTCCATTTCCTTTTTTTTTAAATTTAATGTCAATAATTTTGTGATATCAATTCTGGACATTAACCACAATATAATTTGCAACATTTCTAACATAAATCTACGTTTATAATTATATTCCGTGTTTAAAACTGTTATATTTTCAAAATGAGGATAATGGTTTAGATTTGCACAACGAGTTTACAAAGCTGTTTTTTGTGATGAAATATTTCTATATTTTTGATCTGACTTATGTCCTGCTATCCTAGTTTTTAGCTTATTTTTTGTTGTACTAACATACACTTTACTACATTGTCCATTAACATTTCACTTACAGGGTATTTTATAAACGACATTTAACGTTTCAAACTTATTTTTTTTATCCTTCATATTAGTGAATAATTTACCTATTGTGTTAAATGATTTATATGCAATATTATATGCATATTTTCGTGTCATAAATATTTGATTTTTCCAACCTTTCTGAAAATCCTGGTACATAAGTTAGTGATTTATAATTTTTCGGTCCTGTGTTACTATTGAAGTTGTTTATTCTATGGTTATTATATTGTTATAATATATTAGATATAATTTCCTTAGGGAAAACATTTTCCTTTAATGCTCTAAAATTGTTTTCCTTATTATTCCTTAGGAAACATGTATCACTTGTTGTTAATACCCTTTCTATACAATTTTTAGCGGTGTTAATTATGACCCTTTTTGGATGATTTGAAAAATAGTTAATTATAGTTAATTTTGGTTTTTGATACCAATCAATTAATAAACTTTTTTCTTTTCTTATTATCAAAGTATCGAAATAAGACAATCTTGATTTAAACTCCTTTTTCATTGTAAACTTGATATCTGCATGAAAATAATTAAATGTATTTAAAATTTTTGCTATTTCTGTTTCCTTAATTACACAAAACAAATCATCTACATATTTTGTTATAATTTAAGGTTTAATAGTCAACTGTTCTATACATTTATCTATTAATTTCTCCATAACAATATCTGCTACAATAGGCGATGCAACTCATCAAAATTAAAGCAACAATAACTTTCTTAATTCGGTGTTGTGATGTAGGTATCATTCCTAAATTTATAAAAAATTCTACTAATAACATTTTGAATATTTTTTATGAGAATGAACGTTTACTATCATGTCGTCAAACTATATCGAATTATCCACAAGATCTACAAATCTAGGCCATTATCCTGATTTTGAAAATATAACAGTTTTAAACACGGAAAATAATTAAAAACGTAAATTTATGTTAGAAATGTTGCAAATTATAAAGGTACCAACAATATCCAGAATTAATTTTAAGTCAGTTAATAAAAATGTAGCACACAATTATAGTCATTTAATTTATAAAAATAGAAGCGGAAATTAAAAATTAATTTAAACTGTAATAGATTTGTAATAGGTTTGAATTGGAAAACCCTTTTGTATTTAATTGAAAATATGACATTTTCTTAAATATGTTAAAAATTGTTAATTTTTTCTAATATTCAAGAAAAAATCCCTGAAGAAGGCACACAACGTAGTGCCGAAATATTGAGACCCCAGAGACTCTGGTTTCTTTCCTGCTGACAAGCGTTGAGCTCCGTGGAAAAAAGCTTAATAAAAAGGATTAATACAAAATTTTAAAGGTTGAATATGAGTCAAGTTATATTTAAAATTTATAAGGACTGTCTTTTATTCGACCTTTATGACTTAAATCTATATTAATTTTCTCAAGCTTGTGTAATTTCTTCATGGTATTTTTAAAGGCACATAAG
Organism: Pollenia amentaria; assembly: GCA_943735925.1. Taxonomy (NCBI): domain Eukaryota; kingdom Metazoa; phylum Arthropoda; class Insecta; order Diptera; family Polleniidae; genus Pollenia; species Pollenia amentaria. Next base: position 218,208,615 of record OX031006.1, on the reverse strand, counting down.
CTCTCTTTTCGACACCAATGAAATTTTATATAATTTAATATTTAATATTTGTTTAAATAAAAATATTAATATTATTTTCACCAATTTATCATTACGCCTTTGTGTCACTTCTTCAGGGTAATATTAAAATAAAGAAAAAGAATATGAACTGAGATTTTTTTCAACATAATTTTGAAAAAAAAATTCCTAAGCCATTCACAAATTAAATGTAAAACGACCACGAAAATTTGGTTTTCATTTTTTTTTGAATAAAAAATTGCCATCATGTTATTGTGTTCCGTATTTTTGTCTTATAAATTGTTACATATTTGTATAACATATTCACAGGCATAGTTTTCTATTGAAATTTAGGATGTGCGGTCCGCCAATGGCTAATATAAGTTACGGAATTAAAGCTTGAAATTATTTTTTTGTTTTCAGGCACTTTATTTATTTCACAATTAGTTCAGTTATAAAAAATTTGTCTTACAATGGGCTTACTTAGCTAACTTAGCTGGCTTAATATAGAGACTTGCCAAGACTAACTTATTCTCTATTTGCCATGCTAAGCGAGAAAGCACGACTGCCTCTAATTTTTACTAAAAAATCTCAAATTTTTACAAAAACAAAAATAAATAAATAAATAAGTCCCAGGTTGAATACAGGTAGTGAAAATAATAGCCTTGGCACAATAGTATGGGTGCTATATGAACTACACAGAAAAATTTTTCAAAATTTTAAAATTGTTAGTAATCAATATAATCATTTTGGTAATAGGTGCAAAATCAACAAATTGTTTGATATTATGAATTTGGTATAGATTTGGTGATTGGAGAAAATTAATAATTTTTTCTGTGTAGGAGGGCCAAATTTGGCTTAAATATTATCTAAACTTAAAGACCATTAAGTAATGAAAATCCATTGTTTCACCTCAAACAGGTGTCCTCCCACATTAAGGGTGGCCTTACAAAACAAGCTAGTTTGATAAATCGACCTATTATTTTACCTAGCGCCAATGCAAATATGCTCCCGAAATAATAATTTTGACCCGATAGAGCCCATATCATATGAGCTGGGGAACAATTGGCCTTTAAAAATATAGTACAGTGTAAATTGGATCTTGTTTATTATACAAATGCCATTCATATAAGATCGCTTAAATATAATGTTTATAGATAAGTATTACGTATACGTATACGGCTAAAAATATAATTAATAAACATACGCCATCATACAAACAATTTTATATGTTTACAAATATTTAAATTAGCTTGACTTAACGGTATTATTCATAAAAAATACTTGCAGTTTATGAAACGTTATAAAATACATTTTCTACACAAGTTTGTTCAATAAACGTTTTATGAAATTTAAATTTTTTTTCATTAATAAAATTTTGTTTGTTGTGTAATATTCCTGATTTTCATTCTTGATGAATACACTTAAATATATTGTTGGAGCATAAGCTGTTTCTATGCGCATTTCACTGGTTGCGTTTACCAAACACTTAGCACAAGCTAATAATATTATGCAAATAAAACTGCAGAGTGGATAAGAATTACAAGCACTTAAACAGTCTTATTTAAAACGACATTAAAGCTTAAACAAAATACCAACAATAAACAGTGGAACTAGATAGGACTAGCCATCCTCCAACAATAAATGCCAATGAATTTATCAATAATCAAAATTGAAAATTTAGCACAACAAACAAAATCTTTATAATGAAAAATTTTGTATGCCCAAGAGTAACTTTGATAACTTAAATATTTTTTATAAATGAGAACGAATAAATTTAAGCAAAATCTCAAGAAATTAAAAAGTTAATTATATGGCTCGAAATGAATTAATTGCATTTTGTAATTCAATTTCCAAAATAAAATTATATTAAATTTATATTATACTACCTTAAGCATAATAATTAAATAACAAATTAAATATATTCATATTCCTGAAAGCGACTAGTTGCGTTCGCACTAAATTAGTATTTGTTATCGTGAATGTATTTCAAACTATTTTTATTTGTTTAAGATTGTAAATTGTAGAAACGACCGTTTGATTTTAATGTTTGGTTTAAAAACATTATTCACATTTTTAAAATATCACAAAAAATTCCAATTTCGAATATATTAAAATTTTTCCAACTACCGACAAATCTTTACTCGTTATATTTATAATTTTTTAATTTAGAGAGAATAAAATGAATTTTATGTTTTGGGGATATAACCATAGATAAAACAACTAGATATTAAATTCCGATTTGCTTGAAAACAAAAAAATAAAAAATTATTTAAAAAGAAATAAATGACAGAGTACATTTGTTGTAAAAGTTTAAATAAATTTTTTTCATATATATTTTGTAAACGATAAATACATAATTAAAAAACTATTTTTTTTAATTGTGTGTTTGTTTTAGGAATGCCAATCCTAGAAACTCGGTCCCAAAAATACCGGGATTTTCGGAATTCTGCGAATCCCGAATCCTGGGATTTAAATTTTTTAACCTCGGGATTTTTGTGATTTAGCCAAGTGCAATTTATACACTACATAATTCCTACCTCTCGTGGTTGTTGGTTTAAAAATGTGTTTTTCTTACAAAAAGATTTTTAGGGTTACCTTAAAATCTATTCATCTTAATTCATTTTATAAAAATTTAATTAGAAAAACAAATTGTTGGAAATCATACCTTGTTTTTTTTTAACATATTCTTACTTAAATTAATCATTAACTTAGATAGGAATCACAATTTTAAATTTTTAAAAATTTTTGTAATCAATATAATCATTGAACGACTTTGGAATATTAAATAAATTGTAAATCTTTTGTTTGTAAACCTCTTTCAAAGACGTTTTTTTAAATAAATATCAATAAGAAGTATTTATCTTTTGACTTTCAAAAATTCCGATATCCTCTAGCTAGTTTATAATATATTTTAAAAGACATTTAAGTTTTAAGATTGCATTTTAAGACGATGCCTTAAGTCTTATTCCTTACTGTCCTTGCCGCTGGTTCCTTATTCCTTATCCGACTCCAAATTTTTCTACTTTACATATGTATGTATGTATGCAAATAACTGTATAAAAGCTCAATGCGGTACGTGTTAGAAATAAAATATCGATTTCAGATTTTTACAGAATAATTTTCTTGCTATATTAAACTTTTTAAATGGTACTGCACTAAAAAAAAAGAGTTTAAAGTCAAATAAGGACCAGTCCTTACGATCAAGGTTAGAGTAGGAGTCGAAGTTGTTGTCAGAGTCGGAGTCGGACTTAAGCAATTTCAATCGTTGGAGTCGGAGTCGGAGTAAAAACTATTTTTTGAAGACTCCGCAGCTCTGCTTATATTGCATAAGATTGGCACACATTTAATAAATAGGGATTGACATAATTTTCATCTGGTTTCATGGTAACCAGTAAGGGCTTATTATACTAACTCCACCATACGTGGAGCGTGTATTATGGTATTTTGCTGATATGTATGTGTAACACATAAAAATTTTGTTTCTCGGCCTTCCTTTAAGCATACCATTCGACTTAGAACTATATCCTGAATCGATATAACGATGTCCGTCTATCCAGATTGCGGCATAAACTTTCTACGCAAAATTCAGCTTACAATCTCAGTGACAAATTGCTGAAATTTGGTGCAAATCTCTAAATTTTCATAAGGACGAATGGTAAGAATTGGACCATACTTCACATAGCCTTCATACAAACTTCTTGCCGGAATAGAGATTTTTTTGCATATCAACCATCGTAATATGCAGGTTTTTCGATTGAACTTGGCCCAACACTATTTTTTCCAACCAAATTGTATTTGAATCCATCCATAATTGACCTCAGCTTCCATAAAATAAGCATCACCGAATAAAGCTCCTAAGGCCATAACAACCTTATAAACATTGGTATTGATATGAAATTTGGTCACGATTCTATGTCCTGTCATGTACACAGAAAAAAGTGTTTTATCAATTAAAAAAGTTGATACAAAAATATTTAAATTTAATTAATGTGATAATTGAATCAATTATTTTTTTTAGTTGAAAGAAAATTAAAAATTTAATTTTGATTTAATTAATATTTTAGTTGTTTTGAAATAAATTTTCAATAAAAATTTTAATTAAATAACAAAAAATCTTAATTGACTTTTTTCGTTTAAAATAAAATAATTAAAACATGTAGAATTGTTGTTGGGAATGGTCAATATTTATTTAAATAAATTAACACATTGTTTGAAATGGCAAAGTTTTTTGATCACTTTTTTAATTAAAATTAAAAATATAATTTTTTGAAAATATTTTTTCAAAATTCTAAAATTTTTAGTAATCAATATAATCATTTTGGTAATAGATGCAAAATCAACAAATTGTTTGCTTGATATTATGAATTTAGAACAAATTTGGTGATTGGAGAAATCTAATAATTTTTTCTGTGTAGGTCTGGAATTGTCCATAGGTTTCATTTAAAAAATCTTATACAGGTATAGATATCTAGACAATACTTGCGCAAATAACTCTTATAAGTACATGAATCTTAGCCTCATAAAACAATTTTGTTTTTGCGAGTCTATGATTGCTTATAAGTCCCAAAAAGGGTAGACTTTTGAAACTTTTTCTACATGATACCCTACAACACGGTATTTGGTGATGGGCGATGGAGAAATTTTAAGTAAGCAGTACCTTTGAAACAGCTTAAACACATATGAGATAAGCTAAGTACATGGTCCATTAAATATTCCTTAAGCAATAATGCTAGGATATACTATAATGCTAATATAATGCTATAATTAAATAATGCTAGGATTGCTGGATATACTAAGAAGTATGCACGCTCCACTACAAGAGACATGAACAAGTTTGTCCTATATTGTGTAAAGTGGTAACTCAAGAAAATGTTTTAATGGTTGGTGTTTTCGAAGGCTACTCGAAACCAGAATGTGCGAACGAGTTTTAGCACCCTTAGTATTTATATGTCCATAATAAGCAATTTAAGATTCAATTAAAATCTGTCCTTATATGTCTAATGTGCTTATATGTCTTATCTTCTTTTAATCATCCTAATGATATATTGGCGATATGTTACTATATTCTCATAATTCTGCCGACATTGATGACATTTCTACTAGCACATTCTCATCACTTAACTGTTTTTTTTTTTACAACCGAGTTTCATATCTAGTTGGTTATCTATATATAAAACTACTAATTTCTTAACCTGTTTAATCAAATATCATTTTAAAAAAATATCTTAAAATGTATTTTATTTATTTTCAAAAAAAAAAAAAAAAACAATTTATTTAAAAGAAATCAATAATAGGTTGTTTACATTGAACCGAAATTCTGTAGATTTGTCTTAAAATCTAGTGCGGAGACATTAAAATTTTTTGCATTAGCAAAATTTTGTTTTCATAACCAAAACTCATATACGTTCATATAAAGAAAAAGGCATGTAATAATTTGCATTACCTTCTGTTTATAATTAACTTCATTTATTTTCATCAATAATATATATCTGTTCCATTTTATAACTATTTTTTTTAACAGTTTTAATAAAAAATCTTAATGTTTTTCTTGTATAGCGAAGTAGCTTTTATTAGATTTTGATTACATTTGATTACAGTCACGAAGTAGATCTTGTTTTCTATGGGATATTTATTAAAAATCAACTAGAGTTTGTTCGAAATCTTGGAAGAACTAGACTTCGGTGCTGTGTAATCGGGGTATAAAACACAATTGCTCAAAACTTGCTAATTTAAATAATAAGAGTATTCATGAAATCGCTTAAAAGTCTTAATCTGTACATTTTTACGCCTTCGCAAATGAACTGTCAAAAATTGTATGAGAATTCATTTCTACAAACTTGCTTAAATTGCAAAACATATAAACAATTGCGCTGTTCAATTGAGCAATTATTAAAACAGATGTGTTTACCATAATTTAAAAAAAAAAAAAATTTAAGTGTCAACACATCACAAATAACAAATTCTTGGTATAATCTGAGTACTTTAGTCTTGAGGCTTTCTTTAATTATTATTCAAAACAAATTTCACTTTTTAGACACAAATTTTATCTCTTCGTCCTTGATTTTATCTAATTTATTTTTGTTTTAACGTGTCTTAAAAATTGACATTAATTGTTCAACAAGTAAAAGAGATATATTTGGCTATGCGGAATCCTTGATACCCTATACCGCGAGTTTGAATATTTGAGGAGTGTAATTAAATAAATGGGATCTTGAAATTATAAGCCAATCTCTTTGTAAAAACTGAAATCACAGCATTATAATTCTCTGAATTCTAAGGCGTACTGAAGTCTATTCCAAAAAGTCATATAAAACTTAATTTGACCTAATTTAAATAAAATATCATGACTTTCTCAGTTTATCGTATAGCATACAAATACTTAAATAAAAGCAAATTTTAATATAGTTAACCCATTTTTTTTTAGCATTTTGTGCCTATTTAACTTCTTTTTAGAGAGCTGCTTTATATGGGACAAGATAAATTAAGGAGTGACTATTTGCCAGAGTGATTTCTAATCTTATGAAACTGTGATGGCGACAATTTTACTATAATAGCATTATTTATTAAAGTATTTTTTGCAGAGTGCGGCCTATGGTAAATTATCGAACGATATTTCACAAGATTTAGTATAATGATTTGCAGTTATATAAAACGATTTGATGAGACTCGGTGTATTCTTTCATTAATTTATGTTAAAAAATGTTCACGCAGGTAGTTCCACATTTGTGTTCATTATTTTTTCGCACTGAACCGAATGTGCTGGATTTCAATCACAAACTGCCTTGGAGAACTATAAAAAGTATTGGATCACAAAATTGTTTTTTCTGCGGAGTCTTTTGGAGTTTTTAACAGACGGACGGACATACAGATGGACATGTCTGAATCGAATTGGAATAACTCAAGCATAGGCCCTTAGGTGAATATTAAAAAAGTTTCAAAAAGGTTTGAAAAGGGGCTTAATGAAATAAGTTTGCTCATTTGTAAAAATGGTAATTTGAAGGGATTTAATGAAGACAATTAATTTATTTATATTAAATATTTGTGGGTACACAAATCTTTTTTTAATACCCATCAAATTTATTTAGATACATAACACTTAAAAGCTTAAACTTATTTTCGATATTGTAAAATATAGTTACAAAAGCTTTATATATAAGTCACCTTAAATAACTTTCTAATTAACTGACTACAACTCGTTTCTGTTAAGGAGAGCCAAACAATTTAATGCCCAAAAACCAAACTTTGTTAGTTGTATTGTATATAGGATTCCAGTTTGTGTGTATGCTCTTTTAGTTTTCATTGAATATAAGCATGTATATCTTTGATGTTAAATGCTCAAACTAAAATCTTAATCTTATTTTTCTTTTTGCACTACCTTTGATGAATTGTTTTAAAGACGACATAAATTGTATAAAATACATTCATATGTGTGTGGTCATATTGACCACAAATGTGTTTTTCTATGGGCTTTTAATAAATTTTTCTTGCTGAACATACTAACACGTATGAACTAAACATGTGTATGTATTTTAATGTTTAACTTTTCACTATCTACGTTAGAGGCCGTCTGTTTATTTAAACTATTAGTATCTGAGGCCATTTAGACTTATCTTTATTTGCTGTCTTTCTGTTCTGATGTCCATGTCTTTTTTTTTTTTTTTTTTGTTTTGTTACATTTCATCGTTCCACATATGTTGTCTTTACGAAAGCTTCGTTTGCATTCTGGAGGATTAGGAAATAAAAATGGAATGGAATAAAATAAACATTGAAGTAGAAGGAAAACGAATTAAATAAACACTTCACCGATATTTGATTATGATCAGATATTTACGGCGAATAAAGATATTTAACTTCGGAAAAATTAATGCAAAGCTGAATTTTTGCACGAAGCTTCCCTTTGTTGTTCTTAACAACATCTTGAAAATCCCCATCGATCCATGCGCCGCTAAAAAATAATGCGGGGTCAAAGGTCAAGAAAACGAGTTATCGTAAAAATTTCGCTAACGGTAACATTGATCAAAAAGGTGCTTATAATTAAATGTGTATCTTAAGAAATTGCCCACAGAAAAAAAATTTGTAATCTTTTTCGTACGGATAAGAGGTTTTCAGAAAATTCGCTTAAACAAAATTTTTACTTATAGTATACGAATAGTTTACGAAATACTTTTAGATTTTCTACACGCTTAGTCGGATTGGAATAAAATTTAACACTGTAATTAAGAACTTGCATTCGAGCTTAAATTTTAAATTTGGGTCCTTTATACAAATAGCAGTGGCCGTCATAGGTTCTCAAACTAGGGCACCTCGGGTATTACAAAAAATAAAATCAATTTGGAATGCTATGATTTAAATTAAACAACTAAACGCTTTGAAATACTAAATTAAATAATGGACCGATTTAACTTATTTTCACTGCCAAATATTTCTCGTATACAGAAGGTATTTTGGACAAATTAGGTTATTTTTAGCTCATTGTTTAAGGGGCGACAATAGTCCTTTTTTCGAAAGGGCGCTTACATATATGGGGGCATAATGAGAAAGTAGACTAAATTAATTAAATTTTTCTATTGTACACTCTTTTTATAATAAGTATGTGAGCAGAATTTTTTAATTTTCTTGCAGAATTTTTTAATTTTCTTGCTTTTTTATGCTAGTCCCGCAAAGGTTGTTTTAGTTTGGCTATTAAACATAGAATAATAGGATTGATGGTTTCCTTTTGGCTGGACGATAATTGTAGTGTCCTTCAGGCTGATTTAAATGATACGCCGGATATCTTTAAACGAGATTGGTTAGCATTCCAAAGTAACGCTAATATCGATCTCGGGGCATACAGACTGCGGGGTTAACCATGAGCTTGCTAAGAGTGGTGGTCATGTGGATGACAGATCTGTAAATCAATTTGTTGACTTTTCACTGAGTCACTTGTTTTGCGCCGGTCTTAAAGACTCAGACAAAGTATGGGTACACTCGTGAATCCACCTGCCCTTAACATGGACTTTATGGTATGGCTATGAAGAACGGCAATATACTCTATACTGGAATTAAAACAGGAACAAATCAAGGAATTGATCTCGGTAATAACTGGGCACTGGCCTCTCTCATGTGAGTTAAATGGGTCTGGAATTGAAGGATTACTAGAGGAGTTGTCATGACGTGCAGCAAGACAAAACTTGGTTTAATTTTCCATACCAATATCCTGGAATTCAGGACATTAAAGGTGGTCTCTGGGGGAATCAGTGATTGTTTGTTGCTTCTTCTTTTCGTGAGGAAAACAAATTGGTTCAAATCTGCAGTGACGTCATTTGAAAAAATGCAATGTATAATGGGCATTAGCGCTGAGTATAATAAATCGGCTACCTACAAATGGGCCCGAGGACAATAACATTAGATCATCCTTAATGGACGTTTTTATGTCAAAACTATTATTTTAGGCGGATATTTGTATGGGGGATACAAGAAGTAACAGACCAAATCGGTTCTAAATAAAACTTTTCTCTTATTATACAGCTATTTAGATCAAATTTTGTAGTTTCAGCTTATTATGCAGGACCCGCATTATATAAAAAATACATTTTAGTTTGTACATGAGATATGTAAAATAAAGCAGCCGTGTAAATTAAAAGAGCCTTAGTGCAAAACTTGGTTGCTTAAGCTCATCGCGTATGGTCGTTATCAAGCACAAATGTTTTTCTCGGGAGACATTTTTTCGGTTACAAGATCAAATAGAATCGAAGCAGTTTTGCGTTTTTATACCAACTGAACCTGCGCTTGAAAAGTTTTTAGTCCAAATTTAATCTTCGAACTTTTCTATTGCTAGATCAATTGTGATTTTAATTGACAGGCGGACAGACAAACATAGCTCTATATTCCGATTATGATTTCGATGTGTCACAATTGGAATTACAAAATCAGTATACCCTCATCTTTCTGTTAGTGGGTATAAAAAAAAAACGTTTGAGTGCATGGAATTCTAATACATTTACAAACCAACTTTGGTATTAAATTACGCTTACATTTATACTATTTTATATGTACGTAAATGTGTACTCTTTACCAGTAACAGAATTGAGTAGCATTTATACTTTTTATATTTTTTTTCTATTCAGATCTTTTTTTTTTGTTTGTTGAATTTAACACACTGTTAAGTAGAATTTTATTGCATGACAACATCAGTGTGAACCCAACACTCATATTGTTTTTCTACACCCTCAATATCCTTCAGTTATACAATAACCAACCCCCAGTATGTGTTGTAATCACATATGGATGGTTTTACAATGTGTTGTTCTTTTTTTTTTACTTGTCAACTTTACTCCCTATCTGTTTTTATTACGTTGATTTAACTTTTTTTTGTATTTTGTTAGTTAAATTTGTAGATAAATCACAAAAAACACATTAATATTAACACCATTTAGTTGTAGGGCTGTTAGAAAGCCAACACATACAAATTGGAAAAAGGTGGGAAAAGGGTGGGCGAAGTCTAAGGAGTCTGCTTAAGTTTCTGCACTTTACAGTTTTTAGTAAGTTAAATGCTTATTTGTTATTTTAAGTGCATATGTGTGTGTGACTGAGTGTGAGAAAGGATACAGATATTAATTTCTCACATACCAAGTCACAGCATCTGTTGGCAAATGTGGTGTTAGTGTTTAGTGTTGCAGGAGTTGGTGTTTCATAATTGTGGTAATGATATTTTGATGTTGCTATTGTTCTTGTCACTTAATATTTTAATTTATTTTTGTTTTTATAAATGGCATGTATTTGTACGGTTTTTGTTTGTCAAATTTTAGTTTTTTTCTTCTACTATTGTATTTTGGCAAATGTGCTTGTATTATTGTACTCTACAGTATGTACACATTTGAGACATATTTAAAATTTAGATTTTTTCAATCGATTTTCTAAATCCAAGTTAACTGTTGAATACAGCTCTTACTTTTATGCACACCAACTAATTAAAACTTTACACCGGCCTAGAGATTTTCTTATAAGTTTAATAAATTTAAATTGTCACATATGATTTGACTGACTTAAATGAGGGCTCCTGAATGCGTATTTACGTCATTATTTTAATTAGTTTATTTCGATTGAAATCAGTTAATTTAAGTGAGATCCGAAAATATTAATTTAATTTTTTTATAGGTTAATAATAATATTTAGTTTGCGGATGAGTCCCCCTACATACTGTGATATCGGTTTACGTGAAAACCTGACTTGCGACTTTACATCACTGTGGATCTCAACTACTTGGTTTGCTAATATTAAGCACTAACCAAATGCCCCCGTTTGAGTGAAGGATCATTTGCACACAAAAGTGGCAATTTGAGTTTATAATTCACCAACAATTATACACCCACCCCTTCCTTGTGAGCTCTCTAACCTCCACTGGTTCTGTTGAATAACAACAGCATCTAGGTCCACCCATAGGCCAAACTTTCTTATAAGGATAAAAAACTCAGCCTTCCGTATGAATGTAACCCTACCCGCGACTTTGGGCTTAAGCCACAGCCACCACGTGAGCCCCGATAGTTTATCGTCGTCAAATTGCTGATTTTCGTTGAACCCTTTTGTGAGTTCGTGCCTTGAAAAGGTACTCCTCGGCCAGTGAACCAATTACTGAAAACCAACCTCGTATCAGAAAAGCAAAGACAATCATACTGAAAGAAATATAGCTTATCTCACAAGAAGCATAGTAACGGAGACCTCACCAATAGTGCTTCCACTCACCGGGGCTACTGACTCCCACAGTACCTCCGTTAAGTACTGATGTATAATTTCGAACACCTGAATCTATTGCACCCCAAGGAGTTCTGTCATTTGAATTTTCGGGGCATTCAATGTTTTTTTCACCTGTTTTAAAACTGTATGAGATTCCGAAGAATCCCAGTGCATTTAAGCGCTAAGGTTAACTAAACAAACAAAGCAAAATACATTTGCCCCAGAGGATGTAACTCCAAGAGAAAGGAATCCGCAACCTGCTTTAACACTCCCCCTAAGAGGCACAGCACATCCCTTGGGATGTGCCCCCTTTACTATTGCTATTACAAATGATCCTTTTTAAAGGTTCTATCCTAAAGTCTTACTCTTTAATAAATTGCATTATCAAATATATTTGTTACTACGCCCTTAAGAGGCACAGCACATCCCCTGGGGTGTGCCCCCCTTACTATTGCTATTAAAAATGATCCTTTTTAATGTTTCTATCCTAAAGTCTTACTCTTTAATAAATTGCATTATCAAAAATATTTGTTTCGCTGATCAGAAAAAGAAAAAAATAAATTTTGTTGTAAGGAATTTATAATTAATAAATAATAATAAAGAAAATTAGAAGCTTCACAGAAAAAATTATCAGTAGTTTATTACACTGCGGAACAAAATTTAACTTTTTTTGTGCGGCCGGGAACTATTTTTTTACTAATTTGAGGTCGCTGATTCCAAATATAACCTTAATTTTTCTCTATCAGCTCCTGTTTTAGAGATATACCGTTATGTCCAAAATTAAGGTACTTTCAGCACATATATTGAAATAACATGAAAATGGTGCATCATATTCCCTTAAGAAAAAAAACCGAAATTCGCTAACAATATTATCTTTAAGACGTACTAACATTGTTTTAAATTTGGCCAGTAATTTCAGAGATATCGTTGAAGTTTTAAAAAAAACAAATAAAAATTTAAGAAAAAAAAAAATTTTTTTGTTCTTTAAAAATTCATAAAAATTAAATGTGCAACAAAAATCACAGTTTGGGTCTAAAATTGAGTAGCATTTATACAGAATACAATCAAAACTTGTGCACCGATTGCAATGAAATAAAGCTCATTTCATTCGAAATATGTTGTACTAAATGATTTTAGACCCAAACTGTGATTTTTGTTGCACATTTATTTTTTATGAATTTTTAAAGAACAAAAAAAATTTTTTTTTTCTTAAATTTTTATTTGTTTTTTTAAAAACTTCAACGATTTCTCTGAAATTACTGGCCAAATTTAAAACAATGTTAGTACGTCTTAAAGATAATATTGTTAGCGAATTTCGGTTTTTTTCTTAAGGGAATATGATGCACCATTTTCATGTTATTTCAATATATGTGCTGAAAGTGCCTTAATTTTGGACATAACGGTATATCTCTAAAACTGGAGCTGATAGAGAAAAATGAAGGTTAGATTTGGAATCAGCGATCTCAAATTAGTAAAAAAATTACACAAAGTTCCAAGCCGCAAAATGACTGTTCCGCAGTGTTATCAATTAAAAAAATTTTTTAAAAGTATTTTAATTTGATTAATGTAATAATTGAATCAATTATTTTTTATTTGAAAGAAAATAAAAATAAAATCTTGATTTAATTAACATTTTAGTTGTTTTGAAAACAATTTTTAATTAAAATATTAATTAAATAACAAAAAATCTTAATTGATGTTTTTGTTTAAAATTAAATTATTTAAGCTTGTAAAGTTGTTGTTTGGAATTTTAAAAAACTGAGCTTTATTTAATTAAATCAATTGACACGGCAAAGTTTTCTGATTATTTTTTTAATTAAAATTAAAAATATTATATATTAAAAGAAAAATATTCACAATTTTCAATTGTTACAAATTTTGAGTTATCAATATAATAATTTTTTTAATGGGTGCAAAATCAACAAATTGTTTATTTGATTGTATGAATTTGGTAATAAGAGACAATTTTTTTCTGTGAATGTGGAATGAAAATAATTACGAATCATTTCTCATTCTCATTCAGCATTCGCCATTAATGGTAATGTTGGCACTGGCTTCGAATTTAAAGACAAATTAAGCGATGAATCCTTCGGCATTTAAACCGCACCAAACATGGTTTTTTCGCAATGAACTGCAGTCGCATGAGGATTGTGCTCTCTTCAAAAACGAAAGTTCTGCTTGTTTAAATACACGCAGAAAAAAAATATGTTTAAAAATGGTCACCTCCAACAAAACTATTTTTAAAGAAAATTTTTAAACATATTATGTTTAATTTAACCATATTATTGTCACCGACAACCGTATGTTTGTTAAATTGGTCCTCCATCAAGAAGCCACAACCATATTATGGTTGTCTTTAAACATGTTTTGGTTAAATATGACAATAATTTGTTTTTAAATTAACAATAGTATTTTCCTCTTTTCCAAGAGCAACATGCTATGGTTGAAAACCAACAATGCTCTTATAAGTGTTAAACATGTTTTAGTTATTATTAACCAAAACGTGTTTGGAGGCAACCTTAATATGGTTGCGCCTTCTTGATGGAGGGCCCATTTAACTATAATATGGTTGTCGGTGACATTAATATGGTTAAATTAAACATAATATGTTTAAAATTTTTCTTTTAAAATAGTTTTGTTGGAGGTGACCATTTTTAAACATATTTTTTCTTTGGGTGTATAAGCCATAAATAAGCCTCTTTGCTAAAGATGATTTGACGATAAAAGTCTTGTTTAACTTCCAGTTGATTCTTAGCCTTTTGAGCGAACACACGACGCAATTGCTTTAATTGTTGCACTTTAAAATTTCAACAAGTGGACGGACAGATACCGAGTTGCTGAGAAAGATGTCGGATCGATAAATTCGATGAATATTATCCTAAAGAGAAAATGTTGTCAAAAATCCATCAACAGTATTGCGTGTGAGCTGCTCAGATGGACGATTAGGCGCACCATAAACTTGACGAAGGGCTCTATAAGTTTGGCGAACAGAGCGCGAACTTTAGAAAAACAAAATTCCACGATTTGTTAACATTGTGGTGGTGTAAGTCTTTGCATGGTGGTTTGCCATCGGGCGCACTTTGTCTCGTAGTATGACAACTAATTTTACAGTTATCCCTATTGGAAGCTTAATACTTCTAAAAAATACTGTTTATATGATATTGAAGAGCGTATCGTGGACTTTGTTTTAAAAAGAACTCATTAAGTCCCAAAATACAATATCCCAAATAAGATAAAGTAATGTCTCATAATCTATGAAAATTGCTTTTTTCAGCTTAAACGTTGTATTCACAGAAAATAGTGTTTTATCAATTAAAAAAATGGCTTCAAATGTATTTAAATTTAATTAATGTGATAATTGAATCAATTTTTTTTTTGTTGAAAGAAAATTAAAAATTTAATTTTGATTTAATCAACATTTTAGTTGTTTTGAAATAAATTTTCAATTAAAAATTTAATTAAATAACAAAAAATCTTAATTGACTTTTTTCGTTTAAAATAAAATAATTTAAACATGTAGAATTGTTGTTGGAAATTGTCAATATTTATTTAAATAAATTAACACATTGTTTGAAATGGCAAAGTTTTTTGATCACTTTTTTAATTAAAATTAAAAATATCATTTATTGAAAATATTTTTCCAAAATTTTAAAATTTTTAGTGATCAATATAATCATTTTGGTAATAGGTGCAAAATCAACAAATTGTTTGCTTGATATTATGAATTTGGAATAAAGTTGGTAATTGGAGAAATTTAATAATTTTTTCTTTGTTATGAACTTTTTTTTAATAATAAAATTTAATTCTAACTTAATTTATTAAGTGATTGTAAAGTCTTAATAAAATCGACCAGAGTCTCTTGCGGGAATCGAACCCACAATCTTCTCACTAACAGCTGGCTCATTGGGGCGCCAATATTTAAAAGTAAATATTCAAAATATCGTCACTTATTATATTGAAATACATTTTAATAGTCTGTAAATAATAAACCATGGATTCCATTTTATTTTAGGTCAAATTCGTCCAAAACACTAGTTTGTCAGAATATATTGGACAGCAATTGCAAAAGCAAAATTCAGACTCTTGCCTAGCTGGAATGGGGTCTTTCATAGAGTTGCCCTTGTAGGGAAATGACCAGAAGCGATTTCTTTGTTCGGAATTTTCCAATTAGCTTACCACTTACAGTTAACATCAGACATCCGTCTTACTGCAGCCAAAGTGATAAGGCGAACAGCTTAGCATGGCAGGCCAATGCATCTCAGGCAATTAGGTGAGTTAAAACAAGGTTAGTTACAACAATCACTGAAACCACTGTTCTTTTGCCTCGTTTTACAGCTAACTTACGTATAGGCTATGTGCTACCCCAATGCGATGATCGGACAAGATGACCTAATAAAAGCCGCTTTAGCTTAAGCACTTGTTATTACTGAAACCACATCCACGTCCCTTTGTTCGTTTAAGGCACTATATGATTATAATTTGTAAATAAATATAAGTTTACACTCAAGCCAGATTTAGTGTACAAATCTTTCGGTTTGAAAAATTCGAAGAAAAACTTATTTTTGTTATTTTGCGTAAAATTTTTTATATATGGGAGATTCATCGTGAGGTTTGATTTATAATGTTAAATGAAACACATAAATTTGAAAGAGAACTTAAAATTTGTATTATCGGTTAAAAGAACAATTTATGGCATTTTCGTTCTGAAAATGATATCATATAAATGTTGGCCATGACTTCATCTGATGTGGTCCATTCGGAAGGTGCAATTTTGGACGACTCTTTCAGCATAGCGGTATCTTATCATAGTGGTATATCGCAACAAAGACGAGTAAGGTTGGTTTCTAAAGCGTCAATCTTAGATGGCTTATTCCTGAAGACTTAATATATCCCCAGAGAAAATAGTCCAGAGGTGTGATATCGCACGATCTAAGCGAATTTACCGTAGCAAAAAGCGAAATTAAGTCCTCACCAAAATCATTTCTCAACAGGGTCATTGTTTCACATGACTTGTAACTCGTCTTGTTGAAACTAGAGCTCACCGAAACTATAAGGTTGAATTTTAGGAAACACATAGCCCGTAAACATGGTACGATAACGGTTTGCATTGACAGTATTATTCTGATTTTTTTGAAGAAATATGGACCAATGATTGCACCAGTCCATAAATTTTACCATAGCGTTGTTTTTAATGGATGTAGCTTCGGTACTCTTCGGGCTGCTCAACAGCCCAAATACGACAATTTTGTTTATTAACGTATCCATTGAGCCAGAAATGTGCTTCATTACTGAACAAAATTTCATGATAAAAAGAACGCTGATTTTGTTGTGGGGTTAGTCTTTCCATGATGGCTAGCCAATCGATACTGCACAAAAATGACAAGGCAGTTTAATATGAATCGCGCGCGATCTGCGAAATAGCGTATTGAAAATCAAACCTCACGACTAATCACCCTATACAAATAGTTCTCTAAATTTTATACTATATACACAAATAGAAAAAGAAACTGTATATTTGTGAATTTGGTTTTAGGTATTCTACTTCTACTACTCTTCAAATTATATTTGCACTTTATATATTTTGTTTGTGTGTACTTAAACTTAGTCAGGAGAAAAACTATGCATTTAATAGGCCCCATTAAGAGCCCTTAAAAAAATAACTCCAAAGTCTGTTTCCAAATACATATAATCTGCAAATCGTTAAAAAATTATATAAAAAGCTTTCCCAGTTCTTCGTAGTAATCCAATATTAAAATTACGGATTATAATTTGGGTTTTCCAAAATCAATAGTAAAATTTATTTCGTAAAGGCCTTGCATTTTGCCACACTGAGTATTTTGGGTAGGTTTTTGTGTATGTTAGCATATTTGTATTAGTTTTGCGTATGTATGTCTAAACATCTATGATGAGCAAATGTGAGTGGATTCTTTAATTTCCGTTTTCGTTTGAAAGCACTTATTTAATTAAAGAGTATTAAATTTGTTAGAATATGTTCGTTTATTTGGTTGGGTGAGTGTTTGTTTTCAAAAGAGTTTGTGCAAAATATATTAAAGGATTTAGTTTTCATACAAGTGTAATTAAAGAAAATAAATAAATTTATATAAAATTAGAGTATTTTTGGTTTATATGTGTTAATAGAAGATGGAAAATTAAATTTAAGTGAATAAACATGAAGTTATAAATGATTGATATTTAAATAAGTGAAACATATTTTACGAACATATTTAAAATTTTGCTAGTTTCCGCAAAATTAAAGAAAAAGTAGATTTACAAAACTAATTGAAATCACCCTAAGAAATTGTAACAATTATATTTTTTTTTTTTAAATAAGAAAACTTTTTTTAACTTAATATGTTTTTCTTTCAACCTTTTAACTTTTAAATAAATTATGTAAATAATCAGGCTCAAGTTCTGTGTTTAAAATATTTTATTTTATTTTATCTACATCGGTTAGCATTATCATATATTGCACTATATGATCTAATTATTTTTATTTATTATGTGCGTATAACTCTTTGAATAATCTTCTATATCGGTCCGGTAGTTCATTCTATTTACTTGTCACATTTTTAATGTTAATATTCATTTATAATTTCCTCTCGTTGCACAATTTTTACGTTGACAAAATCACAATTGCAGAATGGCACGCCAGTGATGTTTTTTGTGTTGATGATTTAGCTCTTCATCTTTCATCTGATCTGTGTCCTGCTAATCTAGTTTTAAACTTGTTTTTCGTAGTCCCAACAAATACTTTATTGCATATGTTAGTGTTATCCCCCATGCATTTTATTTTGTAGATAAGATTTGATTTCTCCATGTCGTCAATCTTACTTTTTGTATTTGAAAAAAGTTATATGAGAGTGCTATTTGTTTTTGGAGCAACTTTATATTTTTTTTGTTATAAATACCAGATGACCATATAGGATTTATTTATATATTATATTAGAGTCATCTGGTATTGGTAGGGATATTTTGATATATCGATATTTAAACAAATTATAATCGATACATATCGCAGATATTAAAAATACCCATAAATCGATACATCGATTTTTATTTACGACTATCGAATTCGATATTTTTAAGATCTCTTTAAAATAAAATTCAGCATTTTAACCGTTGCTCAACTGCTTACAATACTGTTGTTTTTAAGAATTGTATCATATGTTTTTTAACTAATATTAAGAAAATAACGGCGCTTTTCCATTATACATTTTCATAGTTTACATAGTGCAGTTTTGTCTCGGATGACAACAAAAAAATAAGAGCGGAAAAAATATTCTGGAAAGGGTTCCTAGAATTACGCAAAGAATCGCATTTATTATGGCGTATTCGCAGCAATAGACTCATGAAAGTTGGAATGTTAATAAAAAAAAAAATTTCGTTTATTTTTTATTTGAGCATGACCTTTATATTAAAAATAAAATATTGCACAGTTTACTTGCATAGTATGTGTCACAAGTTTCGTTTAAAGTGAGTATAAAATCCGACATTATATAATCCCAATTAATTTTTTGTTTTAGATTTCATATGGCGAATAGCTAAAATTTTTTTGTATTCTTTACTTTTTTTATTGTATAATTAACTGCCGGTACCTCGATTTCAAACGAAAACTTCGTTCGCATAACTTGTCTTAAAAACTAAATTTTGAAATTTTAATTTAAATTAAAGTTAAGCGAATGGAAGTTTCGTTCGAAATCGAGGGACAGGCAATAAATTTGAAATTAAAAAAACAATACAAAGTTAAAATGGAATTACTTGTAATATGTTTGTACATATGTAAATATGTATTGACATAGGTATATTAAGTTCTTAAATTTGGTAATAATTTCAGCTTAATACGTTCGATACATCGATGTATCGAAATTTTTAATTAATAAATATCGATACTCTTACAAAATATTGAAACGATATATATCGATATATTTTTTCCCTAGGTATTGGTATTTGTTTTCTGTTTTTATATCTGTAAACTAGATTTTTTAATAATATGGTTTGAAAAAGAGTTTTTCTTAGCATTTCATTTATTTTACCTAAATTTACTTTTTGGAATTGTTTATTACTTAATAAAATTACTTGCAGTATTCATGATTATACTGGTACCAGTCAACTTTAATCTGATTTCCTCTCCTGATGTCTCGATTGTAAATTTAATTCGGTGGTGAAATTTATTAAATTGTTTAACTGTTTCTACAATGTTATTTTCCCCTATCCCAAACAGGTCGTCAATCTCAGTTTTCTGTACAGTTTTACAACGCTCCATTAAGATGTCGGCCACAGTTGGCGAGGCTGGTGATCCCATCGGTAATTCCGCTGCATTGTGTATAAATCTTGTCTTTACATTTAAAATAAAGGTTTTCCTTTACACAGGCTTCGAGTTTTTGTTAAAATAAATCCTTAGGCATATTTGTGTGAGTTACGATACCATCTCATTTATTATTAATAACTTATATTGCGTAGTCTACCGGAATACTTGGGTATAAAGACACTACGTCAAAATATATACGCTTTTCGTCATCACATATTATAATAAAATAATTTAAACATATAGAATTGTTTTTGGGAATTGTCAATATTTATTTAAGTAAATTAACACATTGTTTGAAATGGCAAAGTTTTTTGATCACTTTTTTAATTAAAATTCATCATTATATATATCATTTACTGAAAATATTTTTTCAAAATTCTAAAATTTTTAGTAATCAATATAATCATTTTGGTAATAGGTGCAAAATCAACAACTTGTTTGCTTGATTTTATGAATTTAGAACAAATTTGGTGATTGGAGAAATTTTATAATTTTTTCTGTGTATAAAGTAGATAGAAAAAAAATTTGAAATGCTTTACTACAAATATTATTATAAAGAGAACATAAACGAGGAAATTACACGAATCGACTAAAGGAGCAACAATGCTATTAAGCATTAATAACAAATAATGAGATGAGAGAGAACTGTAAAACAAAATACGTTTCTATGAAGTACCTCTTTGTGTTAACGATATTAAACAAAATGTGTTTACTAAACGTACTCGTATTCGAATTCGCCAAATACAAGCGCATATTTTGCAAAGTGTAGTTAAAAAATAAAGAAAAAATCTCAATTAAAACACAAAAATTAACTAGAATATTTCCTTAAAAATAAACAAATTGATGTTATGATGGTTTCTGAAACTCATCTAACCTCAAGAAATACGTTTAAAATTAATGGTTATATACTATATGATACCATGGACCCTCGGGACAGAGCTTGTGGCGGTTCTGCCATATTGATAAAGAACCGAGTAAAACACTACTTAATGAGTGATCATCGTGAAGATTATCTCCAAGCAACGAACATTTGCGTTGAGGAATTAAATCGAAACATAGTAATTTCATCATTATATTTTCTATATCAGAAAGCCAATATAACAAATATTTCAAATCACCCTGTTTCCTGGCTGCTGGCGATTATAACGCTAAACACACTTTCTGGGGGTCACGACTTATTACACCTAAGGGTAGTGTTTTGTTTAACACAATTTGTAAAATGGATCTAAATGTGGTCGCGAGCGGACAACCAACATATTGGCCTACTGATCAGCAAAAAGTTCCAGATGTCATCGATTTTGGAGTGGTTAAAACCATCCCCGCAGAAACGATTTATGTTGAAGCTTCCTTAGAATTATCTTCTTATCACACACCTACAATTCTTACTATAACAAATCCTTATAGAATTGTATCTCCGTCTGATAACTTAGTGACGTCAGCCACTCAAATAAATCGGTTAAAATATAAAAAATATCTCAGTACCAACTGCACTGAAAATATTCCGCTTAGTACACCGGAGAATGTGGATATTTCTATTGTAAATTTTGACAGTTATCTGAAACTAGCTGTTCAACATTCTAGTATAACCCTTAAAAAACCAAAAATAGTAAAATATATTCTGTAGATTTTGAGCGTCTCTTGAAGGAGAGCTCGAAGAGAATGGCAATTGCATAGATCCGCTCAACTTCAGAATTTACTAAAAGAGTGCACAAAAAGACTAAGAAAGGTACTGCAGTCTCAGAAAACGGCTTCCCGGGAAAAATATCTTAAGGAACTTGATGCATCTTCTCAATCAGACTACTCATTATGGCGTGCAGCTAGAAATCTTAATAGACCAGTTATCACTAAACCACCATTAAGAAACTTAAATGGAAGTTGGGCACGAAATGATGAAGAAAAAGGAAATCTTTTTGTTAATCATTTGAAAAACGTATTTACTCCGCATACATCTCCCGATATTGCAGTCGAGTTGCCACCTGTTGCTGTTAGAGCTGCAGTTCCACTTAGATTTGAAATAAAAGAAATCGAAAAGTATATTCATAATTTAAACCCCAAGAAAGCCCCTGGTTTTGATAAGATCAGCAACAAAATGCTTTTAGAGCTACCCAGCGTAGCAAAGAAAATTATTCTCTTGATTTTTAATGCTATTTTACGCCTTGAATACTACACACAAGAATGGAAAGTATCCTTAGTTACAATGATACCTAGGCCAGGGAAGGATCCTACAAAAGTTGAGTCATATAGACCTATAAGCTTATTGTCTAATATATCAAAGCTGTTTGAGAATCTGTTAGTGTCAAAATTAGCCCCAATTTTAAATGTAAATAGATGTATTCCTAACCATCAATTCGGCTTTAGAAGAGAACATAGCACAATTGAACAAACCCATCGTATAGTAAACGCCATAAGAAAAGCCTTTGAAGAAAACAAATATTGTTCCGCTCTCTTCATCGATGTTTCTCAGGCTTTTGATAAAGTCTGGCATGAAGGGTTATTACATAAATTGAAGTTAAACTTACCAGTAAACACACACAAGCTGTTAGAAAGCTAATTAGTCGGTCGAAGGTTTATTATTAAAGAATGTGATTTGATAAGTTCTCCTCAGCCAATTGACGCTGGTGTACCTCAGGGAAGCATCATGGGCCCACTGTTATACCTTATATATACCTCACACATGCCAACAAACAACCACACCCTTACTTCAACATTTGCTGATGATACAGCTTTTTAAGCGTACACGAAAACTGTCATGAAGCATATTTGAACTGGAAAAGTGGTTAAAACAATGGAGGATAAAGGTCAATGAGCAAAAAATGCGTACATATAACATTCACCTTGCGTCGGGAGTCATGTCCCCCCTTTAAAATCAATAATCAATTAGTGCCCCAGCAATCGCATGTAAAATATCTCGGTATTCATCTAGATCGGCGTTTGACATGGAAATGCCATATAGAAGCAAAACTAACACAAATGAAACTAAAAGCAATTCAAATTAATTGGCTTATTGGAAGAAATTCTGTTCTTAGTCTCGATTGCAAACTTCTACTTTACAACTCTATATTAAAGCCAATCTTGTTCTACGGTATTCAGCTATGGGGCACTGCCTCGGCCTCAAATATCGAAAAAATTCAAAATACATATGTGAACAGAAACCGTGAGGAGAAAAATTTTCGTCTGACATTGGCAGGACAAAAATAAAGTATTAGTATAAGATTTGATTAATTATTGTTAGTTCATATTTATTATATGAAGATTCAATAAATAAATAATGGATGAAAAAAAAAAAAAAAATTAAATATGTGAAAAACCAACGATATAGGTGGCTGTAGCATCCGCGAAATTTTTTTCTCCCAAAGAACACTAAGTTAAAGTATATGTTGGTATAAGTATGCAAGCAGAATGAAGTTCCTTGGAGTTATTTCAATGACTTCATGTGAAAAATCTCTAGCTGTGTAGTATAATTGACTTTATTTGTAGCCATAATCTTCTTCAGTAAACACTGGGGCTGCACAGAATATCCCTTTCATCGCCGTGCTAATGGCCTTGACATAATAATAATAATGTAAGAATAAAAATGTAACCCTTCTGCATTCCTTCTAAGCTTTTCACATCTATGATCTTTTTGGGTCAATTTGACCAAACTTTTACTAAGATGAAAACACCGGATTAATTTAATTTTACTACACTAACATTACTTCCAAGCAAACTCTTACATTGCAAAGTAATGAGTTAAAAAGCTAATATAACTACTCTTCACTACTAATACATTAGCATTTTAGCTAATTTTTTTAACACGGTGATGTCATTGGATGCAAGTACTTACCACCCCCGCTTACAAATAGGGAGTTAAATAAGTCATTACCAAGTTTGCTTACAAATATACATTTCTCATTGTTATCAACAAAACTGAATTTGCCAAACAAATTATGTCTTTAATTTAATTTGCTTTTTAATGCAAAATTTTACTACTCTGCAACAAGGACATATTCATACCCCATAAACCAGCAAACGATATGATTTCAAAAACAATATGTTATTTTCATGGAAAAACTATATTATAAGGAAATGTACAATTTAAATACTATAATTTATGATACAAGTTCGATATCATATTTTATTATTTATATTACCTAGACGATATCGTTATAATATCGTTTGGTTGATTGATTAGTGTAGTTTTTATTCAAAATTTTAATTTTAAAATACATATCAAAATCAATAAAGTATTTAAATTTTTCATATTCAACTTCTTATGCATTTATAACAAATAAAAAAAAAACAACTTGTAAGAATAAATAGGAATTCCAAATCAATTTGTTTTAGATTTGAATAAATAAAACCTTAAATGTATTTTATTATGAATCAATTATAAATTTCGTTAATCAAGTCATAAACAAGTGCTTATGTATCAGATTGTATGACAACCATTATTTAACTACTTCTATGAAATGGAGATTGTATGAAGTAGTCATTGAAAAGTAAGTTGTTCAGTAATTTTAAGTCATTACTTAGCTTATGCTGGCTTCTCTTCTTAAAACCATTTCATAGAATATAAAAACACATTTGCAAGAAGCTCCCAAGACTATTACTCTCACTTTGACCTGACAATACTACTAATGTAAAACTTGTATTTTTATGTGATTAATTTTATTATTTTCAATTTTTATTTAATAAAACTAATGGTATATTTTTTATTTTATAAAAAATAAATATTTATTTTAATTTCGAATTTTCGTAACCTCTTTGTGTTACGCCTTCAGGATTGACAAAAAAATAATATAATGGATGGTCGAATAATTTATAATAATCTCTACAATTTATTTCATTTAGCTGCTATAAAATTATATTTATTTATGTTTAGGATAAAATAAAATATTTGGTCGATACTGCATCATCAACTTGAAACAAAGTGATTTCAAATTTTTTTGAATTTTTTGATAACAACATTTTCTGAGGTAATCTTGTTGGCTGAAGTAGAGGTAAAATTCACTTGATTAAAATTTTTAATTAAAACGATTTTATTTTTAATTAATGGTTTAATTGAAAAAAATAAAATAGCGTGAATTTTTTCTGTGTAGAAAAATGCGCTTGATATCAAAATTATATGGAACTCGATATCAATACAATTTTTTGAAATATTTATTGATTTGCGATTAGTTAACTCATCTTGTATTTAAGAATGTTGGAAAGATTATATTTTAAATTTATAGATAAATTATTTAATTCTTCAAGTAGATTTGTTGCTATCCATTGAGATTTTTTTTTTGTTCAACAAACTGACCAGTCGTCACAAGTATTTTACGTCATGGGAGTTATTTTACTATAAAACAGTTTTTCAAAATTAAACGAAGTTTTTTATTTTTGCAACTTAACAATCTTCTGCTTCAACTAAGAAACGGATATGCGGATTTTCTCTTTTTTCTTACACATGTCATTCTGTATAGCAAATCTCTTTAAGGAAAAAAGTGTCGACACTAAACATCTGCTGCAGCTTTTACTGGTCCTTGTATTACCCTACAACATACTGTTAGAACCATTGTGGCATACAGCCTGTGTTTTGCCTTTGCATTATTTAAGCCACATATACACAAACAAATGTGCTTGTATATGCTAAGTAGATGTATAAGTTTGTATCCGGTTTTATATATGTGCGTGAGTCTGTGGTTGTGTGAATGGAATAAAGTATTTTATTTATGCGTTTCTAGTTGATTTGCAATTCAATAAGCTTTTGGCCCAAGTAAACATACATAATCGTCTGCATACATTAGCTTACAGCACATATAAGTGTGTTTAACGCACACACACACACAAAGAAAGTTAGTAGTGGAGAGCAAAATTGGATAGTAATGTAGACTAAATATCCGAGAAGTGATGGTAAAGAATTTTAGAGATATAAATTACCTTAAAATGGTGAAGTGTCTTAAAATAATCGAAAATCGTACAAACTTAAAAACGATCGTGCAGATTTTACAGTACTCCAAGGCATTTAAAAACACTTATATTTGTATTTATCTTTAAGTAAAGGGTGTTTTAATTAAACTTAAAATTTTAAAATATAACCATAATAAAATTATTTTAATAAAAATAATTTCTTCATACGAAAGATCAATAACTTTTGAAAATGATTTCAATCATGTGGGCAACGCGGTTGTTCTGGAGCTAATTGCGTTCTGGATATAACATTTTGGGCCACTTTTTTAAACAGTGCTGGCCGTATGTCACGAAGCGTGCAAACTGTACCAAGAGGGCCTACGGGAGATGTAGGGATCATCTTTTGGCTATTTCACTTCTTAGTGTTACAGTGTTACATAATTCTGCGCAAATCATATGCACGAATACCTGGGATCCAACAAAGATCCAATATGACAAGGCTGTTGAAGGCTTCTTTATGTGTAAGACCGAAGTTTCTTCCGAGTTTTTTCTAATTCTGGTGCCACGGGAGTCCGTAACCCCTGTTAGTATGCTTCTAATACTTCCTGTATTATTGCCTTTGCGGAAGCTTCACTTTTTTGATAGAAGGTTACTATTCGAAGTTGTTCTTCGTCCGATGGGGGAGTGTCTTTCTCAAGGCATGAGCTCACAAAAGGGGTTCAACGAAAGGCAACTTTTTTGACGAAGAGATACTTTCGGGGATTTCGTGGTAGCTGCGGTTAATACTCAGAGTAATTTAAAAATAAACAGAGTATCTTGAAATATTTGTATATCTTACGATACCAAAGTATATTTAAGATACTAGAGTATCATAAAATTACCAGAGTACCTAAATATAACCGGAGTATCTTTTAAATGCCGAGGTTTTTTAAAAGTGACTGAGTATTTTAAAAATGTTCTTGTATCTTAAGATTACAAAAAAATCTAAAAAAAAATGAAATATTTGATAGGGTTTCTTAGCATATAAAAGTATCTTACAGATATCAGATTAATTAAAATGTCTTATTAAAAACATAAGACCTTCTTAAGTATGCTGGAGTATAAAAAAAATATAAAGTATCTTAAAGATACTAAAGGTTCTAATTGATATTAAACTATATTATGGTGCTAAGGTATCTAGAGTTAATAAAAAATTGTTCCCTAATTCATGCAGTATCGCAGCTTTTTAATAATTTTCCGCATTTTTAGAGCTCACTGTTAAAATCCTTTCAAACTTTCACACACATGAATATAGAGAGAAACTATTCCACACAGGACGTACAATTACGTGCTACCACTAACACAAGCTAACGCCTCAACAACAACCAGCACACATTTGTTCTCATGCATAAATACATGCGGAAGATGAATAAAGCTAGAAGTGTATTAAGAGTATAGTTTTACAAAATATCAAAGCAAAACCAGTCATGGTTTTATTTTTTCCTTTTTCTGCATTTTTATTTTTTTTTCAATTTCTATATTTTTTCTTTGCTTCTATTCTTTTTTTTTTTTTTTTTGTTTTTAATACTATTTGTATTATGATTAGAGATTTTAAGAGTTTATGTATATTTGGTTGATTTTTTTTTCTAACATATCAAATTGGATTCTGTTGTGTTTTCTTAGTAGCTGTACTTTATTTAATAAATTGTTAGCAAATTTACAATTTCTTTTTATCCCTATTTCGTACTTGGACGTCTGTTTGATTATAAGTAGTAGTAGTATTATATATATATGGTAAACAGCGTTTGTGTATTTGTAAAAGTATGTGTTAGCAAAAAATAAACATATTTTTTCTTCTTATCTGTATATGTAAAAGGTTTATGTGTGTTTTTATGTATGTTTGTATACATTTTACTACTATTTTATTGTTAAGTTTTATTTGTTTGCAAATCTTTGTGTATGTTTATGTACGTGTTTCCCAGTATAACAATACGTGTGCTAATGTAGAAGGTTCTGTCTGTGTGTGTGTGTGCGAGTGTGCATGTATGTTTGCTCATGGTATTATTATTGACTTTGTGTCAACACCATTTAGTACTTGTAATACCAACTTCTTAATAGACGCAACGTAAAATTTGCATTTTGTGTTTGCATTAAAAATCTGATTTGAAGAATATGGAACTGGTAACGTTCGTACTTGTGTCAATAATACGAGAACTAATGCGTATCGATAGTTAACATAATCATTTGTAGGTTTGAGTATACATAAGAACATACTCAATATATAAGGGAACAGTTTGAAAGAATTTTTTTTTTTAATAATGTGGAGAAAGAACTAATCACTTCAAATTTAGCAAAGTGGATTAGGATTAGCATAATTTGTAGTTTGTATCGCATCAAATTATATATGAGGGCTTAAAAGAAAATCTCGGTGCCAGTTGGGTACTGAAGTTAATGATTAAAAGTAGATGTTATAACAGTTTCTAGAATATCAAAAATAAATTGAAGTATTTTTCAAATCGAAAAATCAGCTTTAAAAATGTCATAACTTAACAAACATGTAAAGAACTGAATAAAAACCACAATAAAACGTCAAAATAAATAAGAAAATCGCTCATATAAAAAAGTGGCAAAAATAACCATCGAATCTCTAAAATTGGAAATGGGAAAAATTGGTAATAGATATACATCTTTCTTAAACTTTTATAAAAGTACAAGAACAACAAAATCTATTTTAAATCCCGAGAAAAAGCATCACTAAAATAAAACGCTAAAATTGGGCAGAAAGGCAAAAGTGCTTCAGAATATTTTTGTGTAGTAGAAAGTGCTGCCACGACTAGTAAAATTTTTGCAATCAAAATTTTTGAAAAATTTTTACAACCAAATGTAAAATAATATAACCAAATTAGAAATGCCTTTTGTTAATTGAAAAAACATTAAAATAATTAGGAAAATATTAATTACAAATAAAGAAAACAAAACAAGAAATGTAATTCTTGTAGATATTAAAAAAATAGCGAGAAACTTAAATTAAAAGTTTTATTTATTTGAGACCTTTTTCATAAAAAATATTTATATTTTACAAAATTCGGTATATTAAAAGTTAATATGTTGATTTTTTTGAATATGTCCTTTACAATAAACGAAATTGGCACTTCACAGTTCACAAAAAAGGAAAAATTAAATTGTTTTCGCCTTTGTAACGGTCAGTGGCAGGACTGTTATATGTTGCGAGTTTTTAATCCTCTTGTTGGTGGAAATTTACGTTTGCCGATTGTTGTCAAAGGTTTTTTTCTTTTATATAAATTAAAACTTCTGCAAAAAAAAAAAAAAAACATTAAATAACTATTCATACCGACAGGTTTAAAAAGAAAAATTTAAAATTTCTTAAATTCACGTCATTTTCTTACAGTAAATTCTAAAATTATAGATTTTATATCAATTTATTTTTGAAAAATCTTTAAAATTCCTACATATTTATATATATTTCAATATACTTAATTTTCATTAAATTAAGGAAAGGAATTTTACAACATGGGAAATTAATTAAAATTGTTATTGATAATTTTCATTCTTGACTGACCTGGGATTCGAAGCCAGGCTGGCTGGCGTGTGATTCGAACCCAGGCGGCTGGTTACCCTGACATGTTTCGACCTCAACCACTAGGTCTCCTCAGAGGGATTTGCCGTCTTACACTCGCAGCCATCGATGACTGCTGACGTCAGTAGTCAAACATCAATCCTTAAACCAAATTGTATTTTAACCTTTGGTAGATCGAAATTTGCTTTTTGAATGATTATCCATTTTTAATTGATCTCACATGTTTTCCTTACTTCTGTTTTTTCGTACTTTTGTCAAGAATTCTTCTTGAAGTCCAAAGTACATTTTTTGGTTATCATGTTTTTGTCTTTCTTTTTTCTTGTTGACATTTTTTAGCACAACTTGAAGGACAAATGAACACATAGAGCTTGTGCCTTAGCTTTAACAATAATTAGTATTGTGGTTATTTTGTTGAACTATTCATGGTTTTTAATCCAAATTTTTACTATTTTTATTAGGCTTAAGTTCATTAAATTTAATTTTCATTAAATTATTTTTATGAAGAAAGGAATTTTACAACATGGGAAATTAATTAAAATTGTTTTTGATAATTTTCATTCTTGACTGACCTGGGATTCGAAGCCAGGCTGGCTGGCGTGTGATTCGAACCCAGGCGGCTGGTTACCCTGACATGTTTCGACCTCAACCACTAGGTCTCCTCAGAGGGATTTGCCGTCTTACACTCGCAGCCATCGATGACTGCTGACGTCAGTAGTCAAACATCAATCCTTAAACCAAATTGTATTTTAACCTTTGGTAGATCGAAATTTGCTTTTTGAATGATTATACATTTTTAATTGATCTCACATGTTTTCCTTACCTCTGTTTTTTCGTACTTTTGTCAAGAATTCTTCTTGAAGTCCAAAGTACATTTTTTGGTTATCATGTTTTTGTCTTTCTTTTTTCTTGTTGACATTTTTTAGCACAACTTGAAGGACAAATGAACACATAGAGCTTGTGCCTTAGCTTTAACAATAATTAGTATTGTGGTTATTTTGTTGAACTATTCATGGTTTTTAATCCAAATTTTTACTATTTTTAATTAGGCTTAAGTTCATTAAATTTAATTTTCATTAAATTATTTTTATGAAGAAAGGAATTTTACAACATGGGAAATTAATTAAAAATAGTGAAAATTTGGATTAAAAACCATGAATAGTTCAACAAAATAACCACAATACTAATTATTTCAATATACTTATTAGTATTGTGATTATTTTATTGAACTGTTAATGGTTTTTAATCCAAATTTATATATTTTAATTAGGCTTAAGTTCATTGAATTTAATTTTCATTAAATTATTTTTATGAAGACAGGAACTTTACAACATGAAATTAATTAAAATTCTATTGATAATTTTTCATTCTTGACTGCGCTGAGATTTGAACCCAGGCTTTCACGGACAGGTTGCCCAGACTAGTTTCGATTGTAACCACAAAATATCTTCGGTGGGGTTTGCCGTTTTACTCACTCTGCTATTGCAGCCGGATGACGTCAATAGTCAAACATCATAAAAATAATTTAATGAAAATTAAATTCAATGAACTTAAGCCTAATTAAAATATGTAAATTTGGATAAAAACCATTAACAGTTCAATAAAATAACCACAATACTAATATTGTTAATAGGTAATGCTCGAGCTATGTTTACTTTTGTCCTTCAAGTTGAGCTGGAAAAGGTCAACAAGAAAAAGGAAAGACAAAAAACATGAGAAACAAAAAATGTTCTTTGGATTTCAAGAAGAATTCTTGACAAAAAGTACAAAAAAACAGAAGTTAGGAAGAACATGTAAATTAAATTAAAATAGATAATCATTCATTCAAAAGCAAATTTCGATCTACCAAAGTGAAACACCATTTGGTTTAAGGGTTGACGTCATCCGGCTTCAATAGCCGAGTGAGTAAAACGGCAAACCCCACCGACGATATTGTGTGGTTACAATCGAAACTAGTCTGGGCAACCTGACCGTGAAAGCCTGGGTTCAAATCTCAGCGCAGTCAAGAATGAAAAATTACACTGCGGAACAGCCATTTTGCGGCCTGGAACTTTGTGTAATTTTTTTTTACTAATTTGAGGTCGCTGATTACAAATCTAACCTTAATTTTTCTCTATCAGCTCCAGTTTTAGAGATATACCGTTATGTCGAAAATTAAGGCACTTTCAGCACATATATTAAAATAACATGAAAATGGTGCATCATATTCCCTTAAGAAAAAAAAACCGAAATTCGCTAACAATATTATCTTTAAGACGTACTAACATTGTTTTAAATTTGGCCAGTAATTTCAGAGATATCGTTGAAGTTTTTAAAAAAACAAATTAAAATTTAAGAAAAAAAATCGGTGCACAACTTTTGATTGTGTTCACAATTTACCGAATTGATAAAAATTGCGATTTCCATAAAAAAACGTATTTTAATGTGTATGTGTGAACAAAAAAAAAAAAAAATATACATTAAAATATGTTTTTTAATGGATAAATTGTGAATACAATCAAAAGTTATGCACCGATTGCAATGAAACAAAGCTCATTTCATTCGAAATATGTTGAACTAAATGCTTTTAGACCCAAACTGTGATTTTTGTTGCACATTTATTTTTTATGAATTTTTAAAAAACAAAAAAATTTTTTTTTCTTAAATTTTTATTTGTTTTTTTAAAAACTTCAACGATATCTCTGAAATTACTGGCCAAATTTAAAACAATGTTAGTACGTCTTAAAGATAATATTGTTAGCGAATTTCGGTTTTTTTTCTTAAGGGAATATGATGCACCATTTTCATGTTATTTCAATATATGTGCTGAAAGTACCTTAATTTTCGACATAACGGTATATCTCTAAAACTGGAGCTGATAGAGAAAAATGAAGGTTAGATTTGGAATCAGCGACTTCAAATTAGTAAAAAAAATTACACAAAGTTCCCGGCCGCACAAAAAAAGTTTAATTTTGTTCCGCAGTGTTATCAATAAAATTTTAATTAATTTCATGTTGTAAAATTCCTGTCTTCATAAAAATAATTTAATGAAAATTAAATTCAATGAACTTAAGCCTTATTAAAATATCTAAATTTGAATTAAAAATATATTTCAATATATTAAAAAGTACTACTGGAAATAATGAAAATTTAGAACATTTTACTTTTATTCAAGTTATAAATGACTGAACAAGTATGTTTGTGCACTTTTTCAGTCATTCTCTGAAATCGATTTCGCGTGATATTATGCACTTTCTCCTTTAAGTACCACTTATCTTTACTAGTCTTAAAATAAAGAAAAACTACGCTCGCCTAAAAAAAAAATTTATCGCTTTTCTCCATCGATTAAAACGTCATTTGATATCAATTTCAGAACATGGCCGTTTCTAACATAAATATCATATTCTGTAATTGTTTTTTTTTAAGAAAAACCTTAAAAAATCCAGCAAAATCACAGTTTTTGTCTAAAAACATTTTGTTAAACAGATTTCGAATAAAATGAGTTTTATTTCAATACAAAATAAAGTTCCAGTCAGCACAAAAAAGCTCAATTTTGTTCGAACACGATTTTTTTTTTAAATTTAAAAAAAACTTAACCCGATGTTGTTTCCTCTAGTACTGGTTAAAATTTGGATTTAAGAAAAGGACAAATGTATTTTTATTTTCTAATTGCAACAGATTTACCCATAAGCAATTCTTTTGTTAAAAACCACTACCAATGTGCTTTATATGTTAATTTTAGCAAGTATAATTTTTTTTTTAAAACTTGCCCTGTTTATAACTATGCTCGTTAAATTAAAACTCTAGTTGTATTTTAGTATTCCTTAAATAATATATTTGTAACAACATGACATTAAATTTTATTTAATTATTTTTTTAATAAGTATCAACTTGTACGTTTAACTACACTCGTTTGTTTCAAAAAAAATCACCCTAAATGTTCTAAGACATGCAATTAATTTGATTATATTTTACAGCTCTTGGAACGACAATAATATATTAAAAAACAGAGCAGGGTTGTTGTTTTGTAGCATTTCGCAAAATAATAAAGAAGAATCACAAAATATTTAATTATTTTCTACTAAACTGTTGACAGTGATAGTAAGAGAAAATAAACAAGATAGAAAAATAACAAGAGTTTGTAAAAAAGTTTGTTGGTTGTCTGTCAGTGATAAACGAACTAATGAATACTTAATTCAGTTTCAAAGTAAAATTAGATTTTACATTAAAAAAGAGTTTTTGTTTATCCATGTTAGTGCCTTTTTTGTAACTCTATAATATCAATTTGGAGTTTTGGGTACTTTAAAAGGATATTTAGGATTAAGTGGAACTGGCTTAAAAGTAATACGGTGATACAAAAGTGAATAAAAAAAATATGTTTGGGTTCTCATATGCCATTTCTGTTTTGCTAAAGTTTATAGATTACAAAACTACTTAAATGTTTTCGTTTGATTACTTTGTTTTTGTAAAATAACGGTGATCCTTGAATTATAAACTCAAAAAATCTAAATTTGTAAAAAGTGAAAAAAGCACAACCCTTCGAAATCTTACAACACAGTATAAATAGACAATTTTTTGAGAGTGTAGGAACGTAAAACACAAAATTATTTTATGAGTTTAAGATTCATATAAAAGTTCTTTGTGGCTGTTATTATCTACATCTACATCCAAAGGATATTTTTTCGCCTTAAAGAAATTTTAGAGAGTAGTTTAAGCGGGACCTGAGATATATTTTATACCCTAAAGTACAAAGTAGCCATTATAAAAGTTATCGCCCAATGTTTATTAGGATGCTTAGATATTTAAAGCCATTTTCGGTAATTGCTTTTATTAAGGACCAAAATTTAACTCAAATACCAATATAATAAGATAGTTAATATTCACTAATAGGCACAAAAACTCTATTTCGAAAATAAGTCTGTATGGGGGCAATTTTTTTTTAAACTTTGTCCGTATGACAATAAAACCGTATGTATTCTTTATCAACTTATCTTCAAAATAGTGACCTAAGCTCTGTTTTTCAAAACTACAAGTTACAAATCAATAAAATTTATTGATTTGAAACAAAAACAAAAATCGTTGTAGTTATGAGAAACAGGGCCCTGTACCTTGAGCACAAAGTGCACATGGACAAGCAACAAGCCGGATGGACATCTCTAGAACGACGCGGAAATTGATTCTTAGTCGTTGGATACCGTAATACCGTTTTATAAACTGATTCCTTCTCGATCTGTATACTGTATACTAAACTCTGTCTTAAACGTAGAACAGCTTTGTGTGGAAAATTCTTTGCACTTAATTAACACCATAAAATAAATTTTTTGCGTTCAAACAATCAAACCTGTCCAGCCACATACATTCGCTGTTGGTTTTAAATCACTAAAATAATGCGCAACTCGTTTTCTCTCTTTGTTTATAATCATCGTTTAGCTTCTTGCGTCGATTTGGATGCCTGTTCGACAATGATGGCTTTGGAGAAGAATAAATACAAAAAGGCACAAAATTAATGCTAATGATTCAGAGTTCGTATTTGCTCATGAGTGTGCAGCACATGCGCTTAAATTTGTGCTCATGCGCATGTGCATTAGACCGTCTCAGTTTTTATACTTTTTTCGAAATTTCTTCATGAACATCGATTTTCTTTATCTACTATAAAAACCAAGAATTGGTGTATAACACTTAAATATTAATGAATGGGAAGTGGTCTCTCAAATCGATTTTTCATTTTTTAGGCAAAATCCCTTTTTTCCAAAAAATTAAAAAATCTTGATTTAGTAATTTGCCTCAAACTCAAGCAGTTCTGAATGGATTTGAACATTATTACATGGATTAGAAAGCTTATTAAATTTCCTAAATGTTTCTTAAAGCAACGTTGCCATTTTGACCGATGGTTTTTTATTTATAGCACTACAAATTCAAATTTTGAAATACAAAATTAACATTTTTTTTAATTTTTGCTTACCTTAACATATCGCTCATTTCGTGCAAGACCGTCACAACTCAAAATTTGAAACTTTACAGGAGAACCTTTTTAAGATTCCAACCTATTATTATTTATTTTATTATTTATTTTATATACAGTTATAAAATCAAATGTTTCTTTTTTGCTACAAAGAAAACCACATGTACAAGAGGAATGCCAACAAAAAAACTGAAATGTGACCTTGTTGATGTTAATTGCTCAAGTTTGTTACAAGAGGTCATAGCGTCAAAAGCATCTGTATTACCGTTATTTTTTCGATAATTCTCTCCGTTCTTAGATCAATTTGTAGAGATTTAAGAGAAGAACATTTCTGCATTACTAACTCGAAAATGCCAAATTTTGAGTTGTGACGGTCTTGCACGAAATGAGCGATATATAAAATTTGAACGAGGCAAAACTTTTATATTCTCTAAATGGTAGGAAATTTTAAAATAAAGATTTTGGTGTAAATAACAGTCGCATTCTGTTAAGAAAAACGGCAGTTTTAGTTGAAATGAGTAAAGTTGTTTATTTCTAAATATAAAAAAAAAAATTATATTTTGGTAATAACTTTTTTTGTACCTTAACCGATTTTTCCGAGTTTTTCAGCAAATATGTTCTACTATGGATTTGAACATTATTACATGGATTAGAAAGCTTATTAAATTTCCTAAATGTTTCTTAAAGCAACGTTGCCATTTTGACCGATGGTTTTTTATTTATAGCACTACAAATTCAGATTTTTAAATACAAAATTAATATTTTTTTTAATTTTTGCTTACCTTAACATATATAAGATTTGAACGAGGCAAAACTTTTATATTCTGTAAATGGAGTATGGTAGGAAATTTTAAAATAAAGATTTTGGTATAAATAAGAGTCGCATTCTGTTAAGAAAAACGGCAGTTTTAGTTGAAATGAGTAAAGTTGTTTATTTCTAAATATAAAAAAAAAAATTATATTTTGGTAATAACTTTTTTTGTACCTTAACCGATTTTTCCGAGTTTTTCAGCAAATATGTTCTACTGAAAATTTCCGATCTTTTGATATATTAGACATATCCATAGGTCATATAACAGCTCTAAAATTTTAGTTTTTATAAAAATTTTGATGCTTTTTAGCCCATTTTTGGAGTATTTTGCTAATTACTTAACCATTTCTTAACCGATTTGGCAGATTTATATACCTACGTCTTTAGGAAGAAATTTACCATTATTTTAGATTATAATACTTGGACTCGGGAAGATCTATTGTTTCCGAAAATGGGTATGTTTAAAACAAAAATTTTATTTTGGGCATTACTCTTCCATTTTTGGGAAAAAACTTTCAGGGTTTTCGGAAAATATATTCTGCTAAAAATGTCTGATATTTTGATATATAAAACGTGTTCATATGTCATACTAGAGCCCTAAAATTTAAAATTTTGAGTATTTTCAATTTATCTTTGTACGGGAGGTACCATGCCCACTTTTCCAATCCCGCCCATATTTTGTGGGATGATGTATATTGATAACCGAAATGTTTTTACCTAATTTGGGAACTTTAGATCGTGTCGTTCTCCAGATATACAGAAAAGTATAACGTCTTTGTATGGGAAGTGCCACACCCAAAATAATTTAATTTAAGTCATCGAGCATTTTCACAAAACGCATCCAAACTCCAACAAAAGCACAATTTTAGCAAATTTGAAAATGAAAAAACCAATATCTTCTTACTTTATAATGTATTTATGCAATAGAAGCAAATTTAGAAATAAACAACTTTACTCAATTCAACTAAAACTGCAGTTTTTCTTAACAGAATGCTACTGTTATTTACACCAAAATCTTTATTTTAAAATTTCCTACCATACTGCATTTACAGAATATAAAAGTTTTGCCTCATTCAATTTTTATATATAAATAGGTAAGCAAAAATTAAAAAAAATGTTAAGTGTGTATTTGAAAATCTGAATTTGTAGTGCTATGAATAAAAAACCATCGAACAAAATGGCAATGTTGCGTTAAGAAACATTTAGGAAATTTAATAAGCTTTCTAATGCATGAAATTATGTGCATATCCATTCAGAACTGCTTGAGTTTGAGGCAAATTACTAAATCAAGATTTTTTCATTTTTTGAAAAAAAGGGATTTTGCCTAAAAAATGAAAAATCGATTTGAGAGACCACTTCCCATTCATCACTATTTAAGCGTTATACACTAAAATTCTTGGTTTTTATAGTAGATAAAGAAAATCGATGTTCATGAAGAAATTTCGAAAAAAAATGAAAAGTGAGACGGTCTAATGTGCATGTGCAACATTTTCTTATATCAATGCGCATGCTCAAGCGCATGAGCATTGATCGATGGAACTCATGTGCATATGCGCATGTGCATAAAATAATAGCGCACGCATGCACACTCATTAGAAGCCATGTTGGTTTTTATCTTCATTTCAAACAATGTTGCCAGAAATGCAGTTCATCGTGTAAAATATTATTATGAAATAATTGTTAGTCAAAAATGAAGGTATTTGGTTATATTGGTAATTCCTACATAAATTTATTAAAATAAATAATTTTATGTTACATTTGTCTTCTATTTATGAAATTTTAATTTATGACGTACAAAATATGAAAGTAATATACATACCAATTTGAATAATAAATATTTTCAATAGTAGGCATGAAAAAACTGGAATTGATATGTAACTTGTATAATCAGTTGTTGCTTATACGGAAATTATTTAACCATTATTGTAAAAAACACATGCAATAACTGTGTAAAAAGGTAACGGAATTTTTTGGCTTTATGATTTTGTAAACATTTTATTAGAACACTTAAATCAGGTAGACTATTTTGTCTAAAAATACATTACAATTTTAACATACAAAAACAAAAATATACATGAATTTTGTTGTTAGCATTCATTATTTGAAGGAAATTACAAAAAAAAACTTAACCTTCAAATAATTTTTTATGATCAGTAAAAATTTTGGGATACATAATTTTGTTGTTGCATCAGATTATGTCTGTGCATTAGTCAAAAATTTATGCAAACTCCTACAACTGTGCAAATAGTGAAGGAAATACGTTTTTAAAACAGTTGCTTTAGAAGCAGAGTGAAGAGCAATTTTTTTGAAGTTTTGGCATATTTTCATCAAAAAGTTATGGCAGCACTGTTTTTAAGAATATAAAAAAAATCCTAACAAGTATTTAAATTTTAAAACATCGTTTAGGAATTTTTGTCACATCAAAAATTTAATTTGGCAACGCTGATAATAACATCAATAAATTGTATGCCTGTGTGCATGCACATGGGCATTGATGTGTTGCTCATTCCATGCGCCACTCACGAAATGTGCAATAACAAAATGCACATACACATGAGTGCGTAAAAGACAAATATAAAATATCGCTCTAACGCATGTGCATGTGCTAGTTTTTATGTGAGTGTCTTTTTGGCTCATGCGCAAGAGTGCGCAATGTGTGCGCAAATGAGAACTCTGTAATGATTAACCCCCATATTCATAACAAATATTTTTGATTAAGTAAAGATTTATTAAACAAATTTTCATTGAAAATTCGTTTTATAAAACTGCTATAAACCTAAAATATTTTTAATGAATATGGGGGTTATGCTGAGTTTATTCGTATGCTTGATTCAAAAAAATTTAAATGCAAACATACATAAATACAAAAAGTATTCCCATAGAACGAGACGACTACGCTACAACAACAACTGTGTGCTTTGAACAAATTCAACACAAAAACTGATTAATTCTAACCTGTGCTTAAAACATGTTCGTACGACTTACACTCATACGAACGTATAGACTACGGATGCCAATCAGGACTGGTTTGCGCAAATCCCGGGATTCGGGATTTCAAAAAAGCAAATACCGGGATTCCGGGATTGTACGGGATCTCGGTATATTTCGGGATATCGGGATTTTTTGGGATTCGAGATTTTTGAAAGTCAAAAGATGTTTTTTATAGATATTTATTAAAAAACGCCTTTAAAATAGGTTTACAAACAAAAGTTTTATAATTCATTTAATATTACAAGGTTGTTTAATGATTATATTGATTACTTAAATTTGTAAACATTTAAAATTGTGATTTTTTTCTAAATTAATGTTTAATTTAATTAAAAAAAGATAAAAAAAAAACAACGTACGATTTGCAACAATGTGTTAATTGATTCAATCAAAAAATAATTAACATAAAATCTATATTTTACTCAATTACCTCAGTTGTTTCAACCGTAATAAAAAAATAATTAATATAGTTATTGAATAGAGCAAACTAGTTATTGATTTATTTGTAAAATTTTTATTATATGAATTAATGTGAATAATTGAAATTAAAATTCGAAATTAATTATAACAAAATAAATTTTTTTTTAGTTAACCATAAAACTTATTTTAACAAAAAACACATTTGTATACCCACCACCACAGGCGGTAGGAATTATGAAGTTTATAAATACCACTAGTTAATATCGTGAAATCGCTCCATGATATACCTTAGGTCCCATGCTTACTCTTGGAAAACACTTCAATAAGCCAAAACCTGTAAGGAGTAAAGTGTAAATTTTGCATTTGGTACACCAGTGGAATCAATAAAATAGAAATAGATAACAAAACCACACGGAACTTTTGGTTTTTCTTTTTGTATTTGTTTTGTGCATTTCAACAGATATTTCATTTTTTAATTTATTTGGAAACGTTGAAAAAGAATAACAAAGTTTTACTTTTTTCTTTGGTTTTTAATGACAGTATTAACGGAGTTAATCAAAAAAATATAAGAGATCAATATTGTGTTCCTTATCCTCTCAAGGAAGAATGTTTTTTTTTTTATAAAAAGGGAAAACAAAAGAATTAAGTTAACGTTTACGGGATTGACTAAATTTCGTAAGTCCCGGGATTGAAAGATTCAGATTCGCTGAATCCCCAATATAGGCTTTTACGATTACGCATTAACCGCTGTAGTTGCCTTATGCCTAAGGCATTCAATATTAAAATTATCACGACTTACCATCTGTGTTCTAGAAATATATGTTCTATGTCTTCCTGTTTATCATCGACACTTAATTTGGACTTCCGAATTGAAATTTCGCATGGCTGTATAAGTAGTGCTTTGGGAAACAGCACAATTACCAAAAAAAAAAAAAAAAAATAATGTTCATAAAAAAATATTACAAAAATTTAAATAAAAAGTGGCTATGAAGAAAAATAGCCAATTTTTCTAATAAAATAAAATCTACGCTTGATAAAAAAAAACACCTCCAGATCTAGCCGGAAAATGGCTAAATTGGCAACCTTGACAATAATACATACATATTAACCCCAATATTCACTAAAAATACTTTGGATTAATTTCTATGAAAATTTGTTTAATAAACCTGCTTTAAACCTAAAATATTTTTTTTTAATACGTGGAAATAATTATTACTCATACGCTCCGAGCCACAGTATTGCCTTAATACGCAGAAAAGTATGCTACAATTGCTTCGCGAAATAAATAACTCATTAAGCCTCGTACATAGTGTGACCAGATCTTAACAAATTTTACAGCTAAATCTAACAATAGACATGGCCATAAAATGCTAAAAATGATTTTAAAAAAAGCTAAAAATAATGCTAAAATGGTTTAGAGATTTTGGTTAAAAATTTATTACCAATATGAAGTTTTATTCGAAAATAAAAACATTTTAGTGACTTATTTTTTTTAAACGAAATTTAAATAAATGGTTATGTGTAACCACAGGTAGTTGAGATTAAATTTAGGGGGCCGACAAACACCTGAGACATGCAAAATTTATACGATTTTATTTTTATACAATTTTTTTTAAGATAATTTTATTTCTTGTTGATGTTTTAAAATTATTATTTTTTTCTTACACTATAGAATTTTTTTCTTAATACAAAGTAAAATTCCTCTGTACTTTAATATCATAATATTAAGGGTCATAATATTTACAATCAACATTTATAATTTTCCCTGAATATTCTATTTTTTTTTAACAAGACAGGTAAGATGTTTCTTAACATAAGAATTATCCATTTTCAAACAAAATTTTATTTTACGTAAAACTATTTTTAGTCAAAATGGATTATAATTTATAAAAAAATGTAATTATAATCAATAAAACTATTCGTCCAAATCTTTTAAACAATGCTAAAAAAAAACTAAAAAAGTTTTCTAAAAATGCTTAATAAAATGCCAAGTGATAAATGAAAATTTTGCAGCTAAATAAAAATTGTTAATGCTTAATTTAGCTGCAAAAATGCTAAAAAGGCCACACTGCTCGTACACAATGGTAGCATTATTTTCGCCGGTGATCACAGTAAAGCAAGGATTTTTTCACAACCAGACATAATATTACGTTTTTATTATTATTTTTTAAAACATTTTGTTGAAATTTTCATTAAAAACTTAATAAAATTATTATAAGCGTCATATACATTTTCATACAAATTGTTGCTGAAGTGGAAGTAAACTCAACTTTTTAAAAAAACTTTAGTTGCATTTTTGTTCGAAAAATTAAAAGAAAATATATGAAAAACTTTGGGAAGAAATAAGAAACAACGAAGTTGTTGAA
The DNA here is from genome assembly GCA_943735925.1 of Pollenia amentaria. Classification (NCBI taxonomy): domain Eukaryota; kingdom Metazoa; phylum Arthropoda; class Insecta; order Diptera; family Polleniidae; genus Pollenia; species Pollenia amentaria. Next base: position 218,166,624 of record OX031006.1, on the reverse strand, counting down.
CAAGGCTTTAGCCTTTAATTTTTTTGATTTGAAATTAAATAAAAGTTGGGCTTTTATTTACACGTAATTTTTCTATAAGCGCTACTACAATAAAAAAACTCACCTCACTCATTTTGCATTTATTATGGCAATTGCTTTTGAAATACAATTCAATAACATTTTTTTTTTATTTTGCAAGCTTTAATTGTACATGTAAAGCGCACATCTATACGAAACGCAATAATATAAGGGCGTGGCATTATGTTACTACGATGCAGGTCTTTCAGAGAGAATATTAAAGAATATCTTTAAAACCAAAAAATTTGGTGTGTAAAGCTCATCGTTACACTCACTAGTTATATCCACACCGCAATATTGGAGGGGGTATTACGTATTTCTGGTGATGTATGTAGCACTGAAAAATATTGGTGCTATACATTAAGTACACCGATGGACTCAGAATCACTTTTTGTGTTGATCTAACGATCTATCCGATCGGCTGGCTAGCTGGCTGTATATTTAACCTTTTGTGCAAAGTACAGTTCGCAATTTTGAAGGGAATTTGAGGAAATTCGGTACATGCGTTTCAACTGTCATACGGATAAAAGCTGTTACAAATGGTGAGAATTGGTCTATATTTTCATACAGCCCACATACAAACGTCTCTCCGGAATGTAATCTTTGTGCCCATAATCTATTTTATTATGTTTGTATTTTAACCCTTTGCGACTAACGTGACTTTATAATAACAATTCCAATGACGTGGTAGTGCATTAGACAGGATTTTTATGGCTTAAAGTTTCAAAGTTCTGTTTTGTAAACCTTCTGAAATTATTTTTTATTTTAGAAAATTTTTAAAATTTGCTATTTGCTTTCATTTATTTTTGAGAACAAAACGACAATTCATTTTAAAATATATTTGATGGCATGGCAGAAAATGGCCCTAAAGAACTTACATCTACACAAAAACAAAAAAATTAATAATTTTCTATTTGCCCTTTACAAGTTTTACACTAGGTTAAGTTCACATCTGAGTTAACCAGTACCCATGTTCTGTAACTTTGGTGAGAACTTCTCGCATCGAAAGCATGTGAAACCAAATATTCCATCGTTTCTCGAAAAGTGAGAAAAAAGTGTGTCTGTAACTCATATCGAAAACTATCAAAACAGATCACGTCATTACGTTATAAACGTCATAATATTCCACTCTAAGCTGATGTTAAATTGCAGATGTTGAGAACGATAGTCAAACATATCGTTTACGGTGACTTAAATTGGGTAAAATTTAAAAATTTTCAACGACAGCGGCGAAAATACAGTCGTCGGCTATACCAAAAAATGTTAAGTGCGACCTTAATATTTGTTGATTACTAAATTGCTTTGAAAACATTCGTATATTTTTCAAAAATCTTAAAACCAAAATAATTAAAAAAAAAGAAAAAACCGCCAAGAACAAAATATGTATCTCTTCCGTGTTCATATTCATTGTATTTTGCATTTTTAATTTATTTTTTAAAGTTAAAATTTATGTTTACCCCATTTTTATGCGTGAGTTAATTTGACAGTTCAAAGCGAAAACTTTCTCTCAAAAATTTTACAGACACACTTTTTCAGTATATTGGCGAGTAATTTCCTTACGTGACATCTATTACTCGCCAAGAATGTTACAGACGCAGTTAAGTGAGCTGTTTGTTTAAATTTATGGCATTTTTGTTTCTTTTTTCACATTTCAGTTGAAAAGTTTCTCGACGCGGGAGTTACAGAACATGGGCACTGTAGATCATTTTAATGGTTTAATAAAAAGATACAACTTAATTTATCTAGTGCATGGAACCAGACATTCTAACATTGATACGTCAAATTATTTTATCCAAGGCTCAGAATCTGCTTTCGCGAGTTTTAAAAATTCCAAATGATGTTCTCTTAGAACAGTGAAGAATTTGCTTTGTATTAGAGCGACCCATCCAAAAAAAAAAAAAAAAAAAAAAAAAAAAAAAAAAAAAAATAAGAGATATAAAATATCGAAACAATTTTATTGACGTTTTGTTTAGTAGAAACTACAAAAATATAACAAAAAATTACAATAATATTGAGATGATTGTTTCAGATACCTACTTTAATAATGACGGAGTGTCTTGAACACACTTCTCTGCTCAGCGCGACGCGTGCGCTCTCTTTCATTGCGTTAGTCACACCAACGTACACATGAAAACGTAGTAGGAAGGTACTGAATGCATGAGAGCCGATGTTTCAAAAGGAACGGAGAATATCCCATTTTTCTTTCATTGGTGTCTGTTAGACAACCACACCAGTCGTAGACGGTTAAATAAATTTTGCTCTAAAATATTTTATTGCAACATAAGCCGTCTTACAAAATTTTTTAAAATCGTTTCATATATGAGCATAGCTGCCATACAAATAACACTCCTGCAAATAGTTTAAAATACCATAACTTCCTTATAAATGTTGGTATTTGGCAACGATGACTATTATAGTAGCAGCTATGGCAGCTCAAAAATTTGTACTGGTTAGTCTAGAATTGACCATAGGTTCCATACAAACCCCTCTCCAAAATCGCTTTAAGATGAACAAAGCTCATATAGACGTTGATATTTAGATAATATTCGGCACAAAGAACACAAAGAAATTATCGCTGGGATAATGTGGCTAAAACACTTGTTTTTCAATGTTATTGTCTGTTGTTAACTTAAATAACATTTTGTAATACTAAGCGTACCTAAATTGAATTTATCAATCATTAATCTTTATTATATATCAGGTAAAAAATACAAAAAAAAAAAAAATAATTGTAAGAAATTTGTTATTAACATCTACCTGATCAGAAACATTACACGATTAACATTAAGGCTTTTCATTAATTAATTGTACAAAACTTCCAGAAGTAATTAATTTTTATGTCAAGTCGGAATAATGTAATCAATTATACATTTTAATCATTTTAGCTAAAATTGTATTGTATTAATATTCCTAAATAAATATGTCAGCTTATAACACAATTAATTGCACTTATATAAATTAATTTCTCTATTTCATTGTTCATACATTATTTAATATGTACGGAGTGTTAGTTAATATAATTTATTACGATTAAAAATAGTCTGGTGTTAATAAATTATATTAAAGTCGTAAGTAAATGAAAGTATTTTAACAAATTAATATCAAACTAGTAAAGATTGCAAAAAAATATTTTTTTTCGCAATCCTTTAATTTAATGAAAATTAAATTTACTGAACTTAAGCCAACAATACTGTTAACAACTAAGGCACGAGCTATATGTTAACATTTGTCCTTCAAGTTGTGCTGAAAAAGTCCAACAAGAAAAAGAAAGACAAAAACATGGAAACAAAAAATGTGCTTTGGACTCAACAAGATTTCTTGACAATATGTATGAAAAACAGAAGAAAGGAAAAACATGTAAATCAATTAAAATAGGTAATCATTCATTCAAAGCTAATTTCGATCTACCAAGGTAAAATACCATTTGGTTTAAAGCTGATGTTTGACTATTGACGTCCTCCGTCGTCCATGGCGGTAAGTGTAAAAACGGCAAACCCCTCTGAAGAGATTGTGTGGTTACAATCGAAACTAGTCAGGGCAACTTGTCCGTGTAAACCTGTTCAATTCCCAGCTCAGTCAAGAATGAAAAATTATCAATAAATTTTAATTCATTTCATGTTGTAAAATTTTTTTCTTCATAAAAATAATTTAATGAAAAAAAAAAAAAATTCAATGAACCTGATTGAAATATCGAAATTTGGATTAAAAACCATTAACAATTTAATTAAATAACCACAATACAATTTTTTTTTTATTAAATGAAAATTTTTGCTACCAATTGAATTTAAAAATACTGACTTGGAAATTGTGGAAGAATTCAAGAATAGTTTTGAAAAGGCAGAAATAAAATTTAGGGAATCTTTTTTGCTACCTACTTATATGATTTGTTCCGAGCTACACACTTCAGAATGTATCGATTGCTCTCTTTGATGCCTCATGCTGACATTTATAATTCAGTTAAGTAATGCATGAACTATTCAGAAAACAGAGTTAAGCGAAAGTTAATGAATATCACTTCTTTTGGTGATTTGCGTTCAAAACTGTTCCGCACCAAACGTGATTTATATAAAAAACCGCATACGATAGCGAGCAAAATTTATCAAAATTTTTTAGTTTGATATCATGACTCTCGATATCGAATGAAATGTATCGTAATTGGAGATGATAGCATCAGATATCGAGTACCCAATGACATAACATCCCTCGAGTTCTCATACGATACGCCAGTGTCTATCGTATGCAGAAAAAAAAATTATTTTTAAGTGTTTTATATTAAGAATAAGGAAAACCAGGATATATAGAAGAAACCTGTGATATGATTTATAGGTACAACGAAGAGAGCACTATCAACAAGAATTGGTGAAGATAAAATGGATACTACGCGGGGGAAAGAAGCAACGATTATCACAACATTTAATTACAAACAGACATACAGCTGACTTCAAGAATGTTAAAATCTTGGACTTTGAAAAGTTAGAAAGAAAAAGGTATATAAAAGAAGGCTTGCGAATTCAAAAAAACATCACGAAAACAATGAACGTAAAGGAAGACACCAATAACATTTATGCCAGCTACATAGTTGCCTTAAATTAAAGAGAAACTGTGATATAGTAGTAGTGTTTAAAAATTTCAATTTTACGTTTTGTGTATAAATTTTTCATGTTTTATGTTATACATTAAATATTAATATATAGACGTAAAATATTCCAAGTTATACATGTTATGGAAAATGGTTTTTGTCTAAAAAATTTTTGTTTTTAATATATAGACGATCCCTAAAGATGTCGGCATATACCGACGAAACGTTGGGAAAATTGTAATACATTTTTTATTTACTAACAAGGTAACTCTAGGCCTTATTAGCTTAAAAAGAACAAAATCTGGAACATCAATTCACTTGGCCAAACGGAAAATTAAACATTTATTATTTGTATTGTATTAAACAAATGCAATCAAAATAAATAGAAAGCACAAAGAAATTAATAAACTTTGGGCAACGTTTTGTTTTCATTTCCTCTATTATATGGCTAAAAATGTTGGACACTGTGCTTTGTCCCAACACAAGCGTATAGTCATTCCACACAATGGGCTGGAAATTTCCACTGGCCAAAAGGGAAAGTGTGGTTGCTAATTGCAGCTTTGGCAGCACTGCTGTAGACAAGTATTAAATAAAGTTAAGCTGACAAACAAAAAACGCAATTGAAAGCATATTCTTTGTAAATTTAATGTGAGTTCTCTTTATATACATTTAACTACATAATCAATCGCATATACTGTGGAAATCGCACATAAATCTTTTTGAAGTCAAAAAAAAAAAATATACACTAAGAGAGATAATAGATTTTTTTATCTTTCGCGCCTGCCAACAAATTTTTTAATTTTGTTAATATAAAACGTATGTTATAAATCTTTTACATTACGATTCGATACATATCGCATGCGAGGATTTGCTTACTCGCACTCGATATCGAATGCGGTGATAAGACCCCAGAGTTTTTTTCACATATTTTTATTTGGAAACACAAATGTCTCCAATTGTTATATGAATAAACTTTTAGACTTAGAGTATGTGAAGAATTGCAAATAGCAAAAGTTAAATTGCACGTTCTGCACAGATGTTGCTTCGCTGAACTTCTTGAATAGCTGATGGGTTGTTGACCCAATATGTGAAAAAACGTTTATTTTCTTTTGTAAACCCGGACGATGATTTTTGTTATGTGCCAAAATTATTTATGTCGAAAGTATGGCCAAAACTAAATTTCGCTACAAGCATTACATACAAATTTACAAATAAAATATCATTGCAATTGATATTCCGGAATAAGTATTAAAGCCAAAAGTTGCGGAATAGCTCTGGATCTCCAGCGAGTATATTGCTCTAAATTTATTATAGGGAAAATATTTATTTTTTAAAAGTATTTAAAACCTCTGACCAGTTTATACAAGTATTGCATGGCACACATACATCACCTTTTTTAACTTTTTTACACAAATAATATTTATTCATATTTCTCAATTTAATGATAAAGAGCAATTCCATATGAAAACGATCAAAATTGGCAAATTTTTGGACGACCCCTCTCCGATTTTAAAATAAATAGTCTCAATCGATTGCCCAGCAAAAAATAATGTACCTACATATTTTTTTTTTTTTTATAGTGACTGGTTTAGTGGTGGTGTACACCACTGTCATGTGACAAAATTGAAGAATTAATTTGATGTTTTGATGAAACATGCAAACGCAGACTGAATGCGTTCCGTGCCTGTCTAATGCCAGCACGCATTCTTTTGGTCGTAGGATGGCAAACTTAGAAAATCTCACTTTTTCTGCTGGGTATTTCTCATTGAACTGATGGTATGCTTCGGATAGATTACATAATAATAATCTGCGCTGCTTGTGTACTTTTTCTCCATCTTCACGTGTGATAACATAGTCACGTGTACCTGGGCAGGAGCGGCTGTTGTCATCATTGCAGTAAAAATCTTGAATCAATTTCACCGTTGCTTCGCTGAGGGTCCTTGAGCCAAATTTCTTGGTGGGAGTCGCCAATATGCTCTTCTGTCGAACTAATTCTTTGCTTCTTCTCGCGATGTAAAAAGATGTTTGAAACTGTTCAGAAATCTTGCGTATAGACCATGATTGAGGCAGCACAGATAAAATGAGATATTTCTCCGGAAAAGTGGTCGCTAAATTGAATTTTCTTTTCAACTGCTCAATCATTTGTTTGCCGTCATCAACGTCATCTGCTTGACTGCATTCGTTATCAGAGCCTTCATCAAATATTGTCGCGATTGCACTCATAACCTTGCCTTTTTTCTCTTTCCTGTATGTTTCACTTCGCAACTTTCTTTTTCTAATAGGCGTTTCACCTAAAGTGGTAATAGCCTCATTCAAAGGACTCAAAGACATATTGACCATCGGAATGTCTGCCTCACTATCAGATGAAACATTTTGTTCTCTTGTCATTTCACTCTCGGATTGTGGCTGCATTTGTTTCAATGCATTTGCTTGTTGAGACAAATCGATTTTACACTTGGGGCAAATGAATTCTGCTTCTTCACCGTATTGTGTATTTAATTCATTCATGTATCGCTTCGAAACACCAGTTAATTTTAATACTTTTATCTTTTTCGAACGATGTCCACTCTTGTTAAACGGATTGCAGCAAAATTTATTCATTTTACTTTAAATTGTCTTTACAGCTTCACTCTTTACTTTACAAAAAAAAAACACTTTAACATTTTCACGTTTAGTATTCAACTGAAATTTGACTCAGAGTGTGTGAAATATTTATATTTATTTTTTGGTAAAAAATAGGTAAAAAAAACAAGCGATATTTGCTTTTCTTTAATAGCCTCAGTCGGGTTTGGTGTGCCATTACATGCCACTGCTGCTATTATCCATGGATTTATGGCCGATCTTGTGAAAGCAGGCAGACCATATTCACTACAAACTCAACTTGGGGCTCTTAAAAAAAATTGATTTTTTCTTCATAAATGTATTTTTAACTGTAAAATAATTTTTAAAATGTATTTTTAACAACGTGGTCTCTTCAATGCTCTTCTCCTGTCCAAACAAGGAGTCGGGGCCCATTTTTTTATTGCTGATTCTTAAAGCAAAAATTATGAGGAATCCAAAAAAAAAAATTAGCCGGAAAATTTAGGAGCTTCTGTGGAAAATCGGAAAATTTAAAGGTAAATTTCTAAGAAAAATTAGGAAAATTTTAATTTTCAATTAAAGCCTGATTTAATACCTTTCCAACCTTTCAAATACCTTTTAAAACAACTTTCAATGAGGTCCCTTATGAAGAATTCTTCAATTTTGTCACATGACAGTGGTGTACACCACCACTAAACCAGTCACTATAAAAAAAAAAAATATGTAGGTACATTATTTTTGCTGGGCAATCGATTGAGACTATTTATTTTAAAATCGGAGAGGGGTCGTCCAAAAGGTGATCGCTTTCATATGGAATTGCTCTTAAGCAAATGGGTATATGAAGCTTCTTTGTTAGAATGTAAGGAATACCGATACCGATATATCGGTGATATTTCAGATTTGCCGATATATCTGTATCGGCGATATTTACCATTTAATTTAATTACAACAACACATTTAAAAGCAGCACATCAAATCACAACAGAATAATACATTTTTTTTTAATGCATTAGCTGGATGTCCCCCACACGCGTTCTTTGCGTTTGATACCTGTTTGACCTTTTTTCAAGACGCATGCAAATGTGGAATGTAATTCCGCTTAAAGCGTTTGCTGTATAACTTGTCAATACAATTTTACACTGATTCTACTATTTTGGCTGATGCTTAAACACATCAATGAATTGAACGAGTAATGTGGACCTCCCGCTTTAGCCGTTTTTCTTTGCACTATAGTAGTGAAATGTTCCCTCCCTGCTAAATTCGTTATGTATTTGTAGTACAAAAAACGTAAAAATTTTGCAATTTTTTAGATTTTTATGCTTATTTTTGATGAGATGTTTGGGAGAATAAAAATAATTTTGCTGAAAATTTTGGGTTACTTCGAAGAGGCTACAAAATCCATAAGCTAGACAACTGCTTCATTGTCTGACGTTATTCCGCTAGTTAACCGTCTTTAATCATTACTAGAAAATATAATAAATGAATAAACTAAAATAGAGAATAGTTTAGAGACCCAGAAATTTGCGACTTATTTAGCATTTGTTCTGAGTGAAAGATTTGAGGGTTAAGAGAATAATAAACCCTCTTGTTTATCTAAAATTCTTCCAATATTTTAAAGACAATCAGTTTCAATCGCATCGGAATAACGTCTTACTGAGCTACTATGACTATGCATTCTTAACTTGTGGAAGACACGGTCACCCTTTTACTTAGTAAAAGTTCTGATAAGTCTAAAAATGGCCTTTGGAACTTTTGTGAACAAATTATAAGAAAATCTAAAGAGGATGAACCTTTGTCCATCCCTAGTTGTGGCTCTGCTAAAGAAGAAGTCGAGCTTTACCTTAGATCTCCTAATATTTCTAGAGACGTAGATCCAGTTGGTGCAGAAATACTTAAGTTTTCAAATGAGTTCTTTAGCACTGGAAGGTTTGGTTTAAAAGAATTAGCGATCTCCGGAAAAGTTGAGAATACCTTGTATTTTTAACATAAATGTTGTTTAGTTCAATTTTAAATATTTAAAATCCCTTACACCGTTCTTTATTCATTTTTTGTAAACCGGAATGTATAGTTTAAGTAAAATTACAATTAAAAAAGATTTTATACTCCTATAGTCTTATTCCTGCAATATTTTCCAGGAAAATTTTCTATGCACTATCGTTGTTTTTTAAATAATATAAATATCAATTTTAAATTGTTTAGTCCAAATTCACACATTATATTTAAGTAGGAAAATTTGTAAGTCCCAATGCACACGTTGCAGGTCTTATTGATCAGCTTGCTGCTCTATAGGCGAGAGCGACGAGGAAAGAAACGTTTCGCTCTCTCTCTACCGCCTATAAAATTAGCAAGCTGATCAAAAAGACTTGCAACGTGTGCATTGGGACTTACAAATTTTCCTACTTCAGTTTTGTTAAATATAACTTGAATTCAAGCTTCATATTCGTATCGGTATCGGTGTCGCCGATATTTCCATTTGAGTATCGGTATCGTATCGGCAAAAAGGCGTATCGTTACATCCCTACTTTTATGCGATTTCAAAAAAATATTATGGGTCTTCGTACTTTTTTATACTCTATTCGACTATGGTTTTCCCTTTTTTCTATTTGCAAAAAGTTATATGCTTAATGTACATGTTATAAGTACTTAAATTTAACAGCATAGTTTCGGTGTTAATTTGGAAAAAAGCTTTAAGGTACGTTCAGACTGATGAAATATTTGAAAGCAAACATCAAATATTTCATTAACGTAGTCTGAACACAAAATATTTTTGAGTATCAAATAAAATAGCAGATGATTTTGAGCAAATAAATGTATTTGCCGGCAAACAAATATTTGTCCAATGTGAACAAAGTGTGAACACAAAAAATCAAATATTTTAGTAATTTTTGAGCAAACATTTATTTGATATTACAAAAAAATTGAAAGAGCAAACAACGACAAATAATTTTAGCCATGTTCCGGATAGAAGCAATTTTTCCTGTTTTCGGATTCTTTACAACTTTAATGATTTTTTATAATTATTAGACTTTGCTATCGTGCCGCTATTAGCAAATTTTTGCGAATTACCGCTAATTTAGCAATTTTTATAGAATTTTTTCAATTCCTTATAGTTTTAGGCACTTTTACTACATTTTATGGCTTGTTTGAAATATTAAAATGGTTGGCCAATTTTCGCTATTTTTGCAACACTTTTTTTTGTTTTTCCCCTACATTTTGTTTTTTAACCGATTTCGCAATTTCAAATATATTTTAGGGTTTGTTTCCAAGTTTACAATTTTTCGCGAATTTACACCATGCTCGCGAAGAAGCGATTTTTCACTGTGAATCTTTAGACCTTTAACGATTTTTAATAATTATTAGGCTTTGCTATCATACCGTTATTAGCAACTTTTTGCGAATTTCCGCTAATTTAGCAATTTTAATCGAATTTTTGCCATTGCTTATAGTGTTAATCACTTTTAATAAATCTTATGGCTTGTTTGAAATATCTAAATTTTTCGCGAATTTTCGCTATTTTTCAAAAAAAATTTTTTCCCGACATTTTGTTTTTTAACTGATTTAGCGACTTCAAATATATTTAAGGGTTTGTATCCAAGTTTGCAATTTTTCGCAAATTTTATCCATGTTCCCGTTACCCATTGTCTTCCAGATTTTTTTATCTTTTACATTCTCCTGTTCTAATACTATAAAAGATGCTGCTCCACAGAATAAAAAAAATAAATTAGCTTTTGCGCTCATTTTTATTTTTTGTGAAATATTTATTATTTTTGAACACTTTCATTAAATAATTATTTGATGCAAATATTTTTTTAGTCTGAACGCATGGCAAACATGATTTAATTTATTTTATTTGAAACTATTTGCCAACTGTTTCAACAAACAAAAATTGTCAAATATTTGAGCTTAGTTTGAACATTAAACAAAATATTTTTTTGTTTCACACAGTTTGAAGCTAAATATCAGAACAAATATTTTCGTCAAATATTTCATTAGTCTGAACGTACCTTTAGTTAAACTACGAAAATTGTGGATTTTAGACAATTTGAGAAATATTTATTTTTTTAAAAAATGTCTTTACTTTTATTGAAATTTAAGTAGGCACATCACATAACAATAAGAATAAGTACAAGGTAAAATCATTATAAATTGTGCTCGAAATTTTAAAACCCATATAAAAAGTCAAACAAAAAAAAAAAAAAAAAAAAAAAAAAAAAAAAAAAAAAAATACGCGTCAAAAATCAAATAAATTTATTTGACATTAGATGGGTAAATACTGACAACTCTTATTATACAGGGCTTTCCAACAAGGACTTGACAATATTTATTTTAATAAAGCGCAAACCATTTCAGATATTTTAAAAACTTTATGATCGACTTGATATACCATCAAAACATTTATGAATGGAACTCGACTTCGTTCCACCGCGGGTACGACGGCAGCGGTCGATTCGTTGGAGCTAATTTTCGATGACTCGGTCATAGATTTCGGCCTTAACGCCCACTATTTTGCGTTCAATGTTGGCTCTGAGTTCTTCTAACGTCGTCGGCTTGTTGGCATAGACCAATGATTTGACGTAGCCCCAAAGAAAAAAGTCTAGAAGAGTCAAATCGCACGTACGAGGCGGTCGGAGGACTGGTCCATTTCTTGAGATAACACGCTCACCAAACTTACTCTTCAATAAATCGATTGTGACGTGTGCTGTGTGGCTTGTGGCACCGTCCTGTTTAAACCATATGTCGTCCAAGTCCATGTTTTCCAATTAGGGCCAAAAATAATCGGTAATCATGATGCGATAACGATCTTCATTCACAGTAACGTGACGATCGTTATTGTCGACGAAAAAAAAATGGTCCAATGAAGCCGCCGGTATTAAAACTATACAAAACAGGCTTTATTTGTGGATGAATTGGTGAATCATGAATCACATGTGGATTTTCACCATACCAATAACTTATTGACAAACCCATTGAGCCCAAAATGAGCTTCGTCACTGAAGATGATTTTGCGATGAAATTCATCATGTTGGCACATCTTCTCCAGAGCCCATGATGAAAATGTTGAGTTTACTGACAAAAGGAGAGTAAAAGTTTTCAAGTACCCCTTAACATGGGCAAAACTAGTCTTTTCTTTAATAGTTAACGCAAATGTCTTTTACGATAGTAAAATAATTTTTAGTGATATTATAAATTTTTCGTTCTTCAAAGATTTTTCTTATGTTAAATTTAAAATTTTACTATAGATATATCAATATTATATATAATATAATATGCTATTCAAGTGCAATAAATATATTTAGAATTTTTTTTTATTAATGCGTTTTTATACCCTCCACAACTAGTTGTGAAGTGGGTATACTAAGTTTGCTATTTCGTGTGAAACTTTTTAAGTATTCATTAAAAACTTTCTAAAGCTCACACCTATTAAATATTTGTTTTCTACACGTAACTACTAGTTTTATAAAAACATTATTTGCGTTTGCAAAACGTTCAGCTAGATCAAACATCATTTGATAGTTTCTAAATTACATTATACAATAATTAGTATCTTCTTACAAACAAGTTTTGTAAATTTATAGAAATTGTTTAAAATAAAATTAAAGTTTGATTACGTCAAATATTTGTTAGATCTAAAAATACCTTCAGACTCCATAAAGTATATAAAGTAACAGGTCCTTAAGTAATTTTGAGTCAATTTAGCCTCTGTCTGTTTATCCGTCCTTTAAAATCACGCTCACTTTCGAACGACATTTCGAACGAATAGAGTTATGACTTAAAATGTGGACCAACCACCCTAAAAAATTTATATTTCAGTAAGAAGAACTAATACCAATTGGTGGCGGATGCACCGACTTTTATTTAATTTTTCAAAAGCTTGTTCTAAATGACTAGAAATTATATTCTAAACTTCCCAATGATCGGTCTGTAATTTTCAAAAGGCCCCATATGAAGCTTATTCTTGGACAACACTTTAGTACGCCTAAAACTGTAACGAAAAACGCATAAGAGTAAAATTTGTTCCGTTAGAGTTTTATAAGACTAAAAATTATACTGCCAAATTTCGTACAGATTGGTTCATAATTTACCATAGGTCCCATATACATTAATCCCATATTATAAATACAGTTCAGTTCGCCAAGACTGAAACAAATAATGCGATTATAGTAAATGTTGGTCCCACTCCTTATATAATCTATCTCTCCGTTGAGGGTATCTAGGATTCGGTACAGCTGAATATAGCCCTCTTACTTGTTTGCTATAATATTTGTTGTAATACAATTTTGTTTCTAGCCATTTGATAATATTTATTCAGCCATTTTTTGTGATGAAGACTTGGTAACGCTGGTCGATCATGCCGTAACCGAAGTCGATAAGATTCAGTAGGGGGCTGATTGAACATCAACAGCCACTGAAAGAATAGTCATAAAAATAAACAATCTTTCCTTTTGTTTTGCATCGGAGTAATTTAAATGAAGACAAAAATTACAGAAAAATTAAAAAAAGTTTTAAAAATTGCTAAAAGTGAATTGATTTTCTTAATGGCGAGACTCCAAGCAATCAAGAAAATATATTAAAAAAACAGTTGTCAACACTGCCAGTCTGCTAGGCTTTCAAAGTTGCAAATTTAAGCTCGTGTTCTTATATAAGTGTTAAAACAGCGTTACAATTGTATAACGAGCAAACCTTAAAAACTAAAGTTATAAAGTATTTCAAAAATGAAAAATGGAGCCCTGGAGTACTTGTGGAGTCCTTGTCGTAATTCTTGATATTATGATTGTGAAGTTTTGTAGTCTCAACATGACCTATAAGTTCCGTATGTGGGCACGAACCTGCTTAGGAATTTAAATGTGGAAGTGTTCGTCAAAGTGTGTATGTGAAATGCTTTCGATTTGGAAAGCAAATGGGTGCAAAGATTATGTACTAATAGAGTGGATTCTTCAAATAATCAATAAGAATCGGTTAAAAAAACACCATGTTTATAATTGTCGTTCACACATAAAAACAAGTTTTCCGAAGTGCAATTACAAATTAGAACGCTTTCCACAAGCACTTTCTATGAGGGTCTCGACAAATATGGTTATTCAATTTTTTTTTCATTATTTATTTATATGCCACGGCCATTAAATGTGCAGAAATTAAAAAGCTCGGACATGATTGAACAGGACAAATATCAACGAGGCCTTGTCGGCAATTATGGTTTTTTCGCAAGCACACAAATTACTTAATAATTAAGTAAAAGCAAATGGCATGTTTTAAAAAAAACCTCTTACTGTCAGCAGAAAGAAATCGGCAATGTGCTACAAATGAAGGGAGAAAATTAATAAACCCTCATCTTTATTGTAGAGGTTAGAGTTTTTAAAAATTTAATAACAAATTTATTTTTAGGAAATACCAAATCATATTTCCACAACCCTTTAATATCATGCCTACTTCTGAAGAAATTATGTTAGCCTATTCTATTAAATATATTTTCTAATTGCTTTTAGTATTATAAGCAAAAATTTTACAATAAAAGCTTTTCATTAGAAATATTAGGAACCACAAAATATGTATTTACACAAAAACACATTTAAATTCTTATTGCCAAATTGCATAATAACAAATAGTTTAGGCCATAAAGGTAAATACTTTCTTCCTAAAATGCTCTGAAAATTGTTCTTACATACAAAGTTTGGTTCATGTGGTGTAAATTCATTACATAATTGTACGTATTTACTACAAGTTGCAACTTGTATTTGCTTGCAGTCATCCATAATATTTGGACAAAATAAGGTATTCATTACACATACTCCTGTTCAAAAGTCGTTCTACGAGTGGAGTGGCTGGTTTATTTGAAATGCATTCGAGAAATTATTTAATTAATTTTGGTTATTAATTTTAATATATTCCTAAGTTAAGTCATATCAAATGCAAATCAATAATGTGGTAGTTATATTTTAATGTTAAATCTTATGAAAATATTATGGACGAGTAAATGGAAATGTTTGTAACGAAATTCTCTTCGTATTTTATAGAAACAACATTTTATGTCCAATAGCAAATTTGGTTTTTGGATATGCGGTGAATTTTGGCATGTTAGGAGATGCTCTTAATATATGCTGTTGATTTATAGTGAATGCAAAGGCATGTGCATGGTCATTAGTAGGCGCATTGTGTCCACTCGTTGTTCAGACTACAGAGATGTCATGAAAAAGGCAAGTACTTGTTCAAGAATAGACTAACACAAACAAATAAAAACCATTTGTATGTTCGCATGTGGAACAGCCTTCCTGCTGAAGTCTTTCCTCTCACTTTCAACATGAATAAGTTCAAGTCACTATTCCCTCTATTCTCCTTCCCATTACCTTTTTTCCTAGTTTCAACACAAGGTATTGTATTTGTAGGGGTCATGCCCTGAGTGCTGGTCCTAAAAAAAAACCATTCTTCGATTAAAAACTAAATAACACAGCACAAAAAAAAATGGAGCATTTTAAAATTTTCTGAAATAAAAATATCTGATCCTTATGTATTTTTATCTGCTGATGACGATGGCAAAAATACAAAAAAGTGCATGAAAAAATAAAATTGGCAACTTTGTTAAAACTAAATATCAAATTAACATGAATTTCTATGGTTTTTGTATATCTTTTAACTTTTTATTCTTATAATGGTATCATGACTGACATGTTTAAAGTAAATAAAAAAAAACAACAAATTGTGCCGGAAATTCATTCGATTTTAAAAATCCGTAAAGATTGAAATATTTTTAAAGTTCTTAATTTTATTAAAATTGTTGTAGTGCTATTAAGCAACCGGCATGATACCATAATTATGATACCATAATTTCCGACGTTTTTACTTTATGGCTCTCGTCTTTAAAAAATACCTCAAAGATAGAATAGTGGATTTTATTTCTACAAATTTCTGCAGGAATTCAGCAACAACCATACAATTTGCTAAAAATTAGGATTTTTGCTTCAAACCTTGTAAATAATTCTGAAATTTAATAATATATAAAAATGGTCAAAAATCCAAAATTCGGCTAAGAACTTTTTCATTTCTTAAAGTAAATAGCTAAAATTTGTTATCCAACCTAAGAATAGCACATTTGATCCATGTCAAATTTAAAACGCGGACATTGATCTTTTGATTATATTAGTGGATTGTGAAATATCTATGCATGCTCTTCTCACGTCCCCTTATTTTTGAATACCTCATTAGAAAAAAAAATAGATATTCATATATGGTAATGATCATATATATACAGCCATGTCACGAGTACAATTCCGTTCGGAAACGGAATTCATTCCGTATTTTGGTGCTTCAGAAAATTACGAAAAACCTTTGCGAAATGAAACCATTTTTGTTTTCATGAACGGTATGGGAGTTTTCTGTATCTCAAAGACCAAAAAACTATCAAAATATACTTTCTATCAATAAACAAATATGTTTTCTTCAATTCCGAACGGAATTGTACTTTGTGACGGCTGATAATATATAAACATATATGGTGAAAAGCAAACACCTAAGTGTATATATTAGGGCGATCGAACGGTTATTATTCGACCGGTTTTAACCGGTTATTTTAGCTTTGCCCAAGTCGGTTATTTTAAAATGCCCATTTTTCGAATATCGAATAAACCGGTTATTTTGGTAAAATAAACCGGTTATTTGAGTAATGTGTAATTTATATACATTTTCCTTACTCTTGTTGTAGATGTACCCGTAGTTTAAGTATTTTCTAATTGAATATTGGCCAAACTTAAACTTTTTATGAAAAATGTCATAACAAAATGTAACAAAGGTCAAAAAACATTATGAACACTGTTAATAGAAATCGCTTATAAAAGCGTGTGTTTTTGTAGGAAAAAAACCAAAAACTATTCAAAATACTATAAAAACGTGTGCAGTTAAAAAGTTAGAATATGTGCGAGAGTATTCTAAATATTAAATATATTTTTATATAGAGGTTATCTCTAGAGATTTTTCGAACTCGATTTAAAAGACAAAGTTGGGTTCTTGAAGTGCCCTCAAATGATAAGTTACAAAGGTTCTTCCATGTCACGACTTATTAATCACCTTTAATTAGTATACATGCTTGACATTAATGTGATCCAAATGAAACTTAACACGAAGTAGTTCTAAGCAGACGACAAATAATACTTTGCCAAAATACGCTGCCAAAAATGAATCATTGGGTGAAATATTAACCAGCTGTGTTGCCGAGGACGAAATGCCCGTTAAGGCACCCAAAACTGTTAAGTAGTTCTAGCATCTCTTCATGCTGAAAACTACAACATTACGGCGGAATCAACCATATGGGAAAAATTTCTACCAGTTTTATTTATTAAAATGCCAATAACTAAAAAACAAAAATTAAGAAATCAAGCAATGTCATGGAATGTTTTAAATTGTAGTGGACGAATTGACAAATATTTTACACAAAAAGAATGTTCAGTTCACTATTCGTTTCTATAGAAATATATATAAATATATATAAAAATATATATATAATGCTGAAACAAAATAATTTTAAATAGATAATCCTGGCTTAGAGGTTTTGTTTGCAACTTCTGAAAAATATGATTGATTTATATAGATAGCTTAACCACCATCAAATTAATACTCATTCAAAATAAATTTGAGAGAATATTTCAAATAATAACTTTATAAAATTCCTATAATTTATTTGCTTTTGCAAAACGTTTGTCTAGATCAAATATCATTCAACAGGTTCTAAATAACATTATACAAATATCTTCTTACAAATAAATTTAAGTAAATCAATAAAAAATTGTTGAAAATTTAGCTAAAGTTTCATCAATTTACTGGTCCCACTTTTCTTGGATTTTATCGTAAAATATTTGTTAGGTCTAATCTAAGTCATATCTATGTATTTTGTTGGTTCCTTACCTTTGCAAATTGTTTTGTTGTTATTAAAATTAACGTTTTATTTTAAAAACTTTTTTGATTTTTGTGTTTTTAGATATTCGAATTAAAACTGGCTAACCGGTTATTTAAAATTGCTTAGCCGAAAACCGAGTTTTTTAAAATAGCAACTATTCGTTATATTAGAAAACCGGTTATTGAAAAAAGTCGAATAATCGATCTCCCTAGTATATATCTATGCATAACTCATGCGCGGGTCCACCGTCAGCTTTCGGGGTTGTACAAATATTAAACTGAAACATCCTATTTTGCAAAATTTCTTTTATAAAGTCCATAGAAATGGTGTACATTTTCTTGGTTTGGGGATGGGAGTGAAAGTGGGTCAACAACTGCATCACTATTTATCGAGGCTTTGCTGCAATATAATCATAACGCAGTATAAACAACTTGTTGATATTACCAAAATGATAACATATACATATTACTAAAAATTTAAAAAAATTAAAACTTTGAATATTTATTTTTTCTATAATGATATGTTTAATTTCAATTAAAAAAATGATCAAAAAACTTTGCGGATTCAAACAATGTGTTAACTGATTTAATTTTGACAATTCCCAACAACAATTCTACTAGTTTAAATTATTTTAATTAGTATTGTGGTTATTTTATTGAACTGTTAATGGTTTTTAATGAAGTACTGCACAATTCAACATTTTATGTAAAAATGTCGTTCTCCATATTTTCATGCATTGACATGTTATGTTAACTCAGACAAGGTGTTATGCCATGTTATGTCTACATTAACATACTGTCTTTGCAATTAAGTTAAACTGTTGTAGGCTGTTATTTCAATAACATGTATTTTTAAATGTTTAACCTGCAGCATGTTTTTAATACTGTTTGAACCTGCCTGCCCTGTATTAAAAATATTCGTTATTCCTTAAGTAAAGATTCTAAATTAAATAGCAATTGTTGAAATAGAAAAAAAATTTTATTTTAAATTTTATATTAAATATTGTTTTTAGAATACATTTTTTATTTCAAATAAGCTCAAAAACAATTTAATAAGTAAAAAACGGGTTTTGATGTACATTTCTATTTGAATATTTAAAGTTAAACTTTAAATCCATATAGGTATATTGGGTAGTTGCAAAATTAACATTTTTTCTCGATAAAACGTTT
The DNA here is from genome assembly GCA_943735925.1 of Pollenia amentaria. Lineage (NCBI taxonomy): Eukaryota > Metazoa > Arthropoda > Insecta > Diptera > Polleniidae > Pollenia > Pollenia amentaria. Next base: position 218,147,357 of record OX031006.1, on the reverse strand, counting down.
AACGTTAAAATCCTATTTTACTAATCATACATTTTCAATTTATTTAATGTTGGCTGCATTTCTAAACTTTTAAAAACAATCCTTGTAAAATTTTTATTCTGCAATATCAGAAAATATTAAAATAATTTATGATTTCAAATATTAATTTCATACCATCAAATGCTACTCTGCTGGCTATAATAATATTAACAACAGAAAAAAATTAGTGTCAAATAAATTTATTTAAAAGTTTTTAGTTTGTGAAAAATAAAAACATTTTGCAAAAGCAAATGAGCAAAATGTATTGGAAAAAATTATTATTTATGTGCTTGTGTCATAAAATTAAACAAAAAGTGTTATATTGTGAAAAATTATAAATTGAAAAATTTTAAATTTTGTTTTGTTTTTGTTGTTTTTATGTGTGTTGAATTTACACAGAACCTATATGTGTGAGGGGTGAACTAAAAAATTGAGAACGTTCTCTCGAGTTGGCATACTAGTTATATATGTACTATGCGCCGTTATTCTAATAACAATTTATTCCACAACTGACAAATATTTAAATTTACATAAAACCAAAAGTACAAATGCAATGAAAATATGTTTAATAAAATATTTATACAACAAGTAAAATTAAAAAATAGGGTAATAATTTTTTAAAAAATGTATGAAAGAATTCTTTTATCTACTTAAAAAGGTTTATTTTAATCAGGTATGTGATGGAAAACAATTTTGAAAACAATACGATTTGAAAACGATAATATCGTTTTCAGTATCTTTAAAAATTGATTTCTAATCATTTTCCTCTGTCTTCCTGTTCCTATATATTCTTTTAAATTCTTATTATATATGTAAAGTGAAATGTATTTTGAACAAAAAGTTAAGACTCTATTGTAGAAATGGATTTTAAAATCGGTCGAAATTCATCACACCTGCTAAAAACGATAATTTTTAAAACGTTTTTCGTCACACACTTTAATATTTTTTTTTCTAAAATCTTCAAGCAAAATCCTTGAAATTAATAACAATCATAATTAATAAGTTTTCCTATTTTATTTTTAGGTATATTGTTTATAATAAGCCATTCAAATGATGAATTGTTATTATTAACAACGTATGCTGCATATGTCGCAAGTTAAAGTTAATGTTGACATGTTAATTTTCCAGGTTGATGTCTGTAAAGTCACTGTTAAAACTATGCATTGTTTTGTTTTCATTTAATTCGACAGTATCTTATTATGTTATTGTTAAACATGTATGAGTGGCATAACATGAATTGGCAATAACATTATGTGGCGATGTTAATATTTTTTTAATAATTTATTATGTTTATGTTAATATAAATTTTAATAATTTATAGTTCAACATTTGGAGGTCTTTAGTTTTTAATCCAAATTTCGATATTTCAATCAGGCTTAAGTTCATTGAATTTAATTTTCATTAAACTTTTTTTATGAAGAAAGGAATTTTACAACATGAAATGAATTAAAATTTATTGATATTTTTCGTTCTTGACTGAGCTGGGAATTAAATTATTTTATTTTAAACGAAAAAATCTATTATCAAAGTTGTTTGTGGGAATACTACTATTTATTAAAAGATTTTGTTTGTTGTGCTTAATTCCCTTTTTAAATAATTGATAAAAAGTACTGAAATTTATTGTTGGAGGATAAGCTGTTCCTATGCGCATTTCACTGGTTGCTTAGGCCAGATCATCAGGAAACGTTCTCCTAAATAATTTTAGAAAAGCCAAAGCTATCAGCAAACAAAACTACAGAGGGAATGAGAATTACCTACAAACACTCAAAAAGTCTTGTTTGCAACGATATCAAAGCTTAAACAAAATACCAAACAATAAATCAGTGTTGAGTTTTTATCTTTTTTACATTTCCCGCTACAATTAGTTAGAATTCTCCCAACATTAATTGTAGTTGTAAATGGGTAAAGAAAAAACATATTAAAAACAAAAACAAAGTGCTTTTATTGTTTTCGCAAGAAATCAAAATAAAAACAATTTGCCAGTTCAGTTTTTTATGCACGTGCACTTGCTAAAATTTATTATCAAAGTTGTTTGTGGGAATACTACTATTTATTAAAAGATTTTGTTTGTTGTGCTTAATTCCCTTTTTAAATAATTGATAAAAAGTACTGAAATTTATTGTTGGAGGATAAGCTGTTCCTATGCGCATTTCACTGGTTGCTTAGGCCAGATCATCAGGAAACGTTCTCCTAAATAATTTTAGAAAAGCCAAAGCTATCAGCAAACAAAACTACAGAGGGAATGAGAATTACCTACAAACACTCAAAAAGTCTTGTTTGCAACGATATCAAAGCTTAAACAAAATACCAAACAATAAATCAGTGTTGAGTTTTTATCTTTTTTACATTTCCCGCTACAATTAGTTAGAATTCTCCCAACATTAATTGTAGTTGTAAATGGGTAAAGAAAAAACATATTAAAAACAAAAACAAAGTGCTTTTATTGTTTTCGCAAGAAATCAAAATAAAAACAATTTGCCAGTTCAGTTTTTTATGCACGTGCACTTGCTAAAATTTATTATCAAAGTTGTTTGTGGGAATACTACTATTTATTAAAAGATTTTGTTTGTTGTGCTTTAATGTTGGGAGAATTCTAACTAATTGTAGCGGGAAATGTAAAAAAGATAAAAACTCAACACTGATTTATTGTTTGGTATTTTGTTTAAGCTTTGATATCGTTGCAAACAAGACTTTTTGAGTGTTTGTAGGTAATTCTCATTCCCTCTGTAGTTTTGTTTGCTGATAGCTTTGGCTTTTCTAAAATTATTTAGGAGAACGTTTCCTGATGATCTGGCCTAAGCAACCAGTGAAATGCGCATAGGAACAGCTTATCCTCCAACAATAAATTTCAGTACTTTTTATCAATTATTTAAAAAGGGAATTAAGCACAACAAACAAAATCTTTTAATAAATAGTAGTATTCCCACAAACAACTTTGATAATAAATTTTAGCAAGTGCACGTGCATAAAAAACTGAACTGGCAAATTGTTTTTATTTTGATTTCTTGCGAAAACAATAAAAGCACTTTGTTTTTGTTTTTAATATGTTTTTTCTTTACCCATTTACAACTACAATTAATGTTGGGAGAATTCTAACTAATTGTAGCGGGAAATGTAAAAAAGATAAAAACTCAACACTGATTTATTGTTTGGTATTTTGTTTAAGCTTTGATATCGTTGCAAACAAGACTTTTTGAGTGTTTGTAGGTAATTCTCATTCCCTCTGTAGTTTTGTTTGCTGATAGCTTTGGCTTTTCTAAAATTATTTAGGAGAACGTTTCCTGATGATCTGGCCTAAGCAACCAGTGAAATGCGCATAGGAACAGCTTATCCTCCAACAATAAATTTCAGTACTTTTTATCAATTATTTAAAAAGGGAATTAAGCACAACAAACAAAATCTTTTAATAAATAGTAGTATTCCCACAAACAACTTTGATAATAAATTTTAGCAAGTGCACGTGCATAAAAAACTGAACTGGCAAATTGTTTTTATTTTGATTTCTTGCGAAAACAATAAAAGCACTTTGTTTTTGTTTTTAATATGTTTTTTCTTTACCCATTTACAACTACAATTAATGTTGGGAGAATTCTAACTAATTGTAGCGGGAAATGTAAAAAAGATAAAAACTCAACACTGATTTATTGTTTGGTATTTTGTTTAAGCTTTGATATCGTTGCAAACAAGACTTTTTGAGTGTTTGTAGGTAATTCTCATTCCCTCTGTAGTTTTGTTTGCTGATAGCTTTGGCTTTTCTAAAATTATTTAGGAGAACGTTTCCTGATGATCTGGCCTAAGCAACCAGTGAAATGCGCATAGGAACAGCTTATCCTCCAACAATAAATTTCAGTACTTTTTATCAATTATTTAAAAAGGGAATTAAGCACAACAAACAAAATCTTTTAACGAAAAAATCAATTAAAATTTTTTTGTTATTTTAATAATATTATAATATAATTAAAAATTTTTTTCAAAACAACTACAATGTAAATTAAATCAAAATTATATTTTTAATTTTCTTTCAACTAAAGAAATAATTGATTAAATAATTTTTTTAATTAAATTTAAATACTTTTTTAAAAAAACTTTTTAATTGTTAAAAAATAACCGATAATTTTTTTCTGTGTATTAAAAACCCTGATTTTTGAGCTAATGTAATTAATTCTTTGATTATCAGTGGAACATAGAGCCGCTTACTATCTAATAGTCGAGCTAATCGCCATATCGTTTCTTCATTTTGTGTTAAAATTTCATACAAATATCTTATATACCAAGGATATGTCAATTTAATTTTTGATTGAAAAACTGTGTTTTTAAATTTAACGATATAAGGTGATAATAATTTTTGGTGGAATTGACCAGTGTGCACTGCAGCAGAGAGATGTGACTTTGCGTATGACTGAGAGTTGTCATCATAAAATTGAAAAATTGTACACCATTGAAGTGGGTGTGGTTGTGGAATGTTTCAAGAGCTGATGAGCACTAATTTCATTATATTTATATCAAATATTACACATTTTCTAAAGTTTAGTAAAAAAATCATATTTTATAAGCTTGCACTTTATTGTAGGTATTACGCGCACAAAAATAATTTTATTCAAACTCAGCCCTATTAGAGATTTATTATTGAAATGCTTATAGTTACATGTTTGAATAAATCAGGATATCTCTAACTGTTATTGCGAGAATGTTAAAATTCTGGTGTTTGTCCTTAAAACGTTTTTTACATAAGTTTTCTGAAATCAAAAACACTGATCCTAATTATTAATTTGCTATAACCACTTCATTTAAGGATATTGTGCCTTATTTATAAAAACATTACTTTAAATTTTTCTTTTTTAATTTTATCTAAAATATTTGGTTTTTATATCAAATTTCTCTTCAATAATACAATACATACAAAGAAACGTCGTTGTACAAATAATGTAGATAGTTTTTGTGGTGATTATATCCTTGATAATCTTGTACGTACTCACATTGACTTTGTGAAATAAATTTTTTTTATATTTTTTTTTTACACTAGATAAAAGTTTAAGTTGTTTCCTTAATAGTTCAGGATCCTTTTAATGGATTCAAAATTTTTTTACTAAAAATATTTCGTTGATATGTCTGTTTGGGAAAAAATTGGATTTTCAAAGTTTTAAGGAATAACCTTAATAATTTTGCAATACAAGTTAGACAGCGTGATATAATCACCAATATGACTACTCAAATAAAAGACATTTTTTGTAGATTAATAATCCACAAAATATTTCAAGATTTCTAGGGTCGTTCGTGAAATGTTAAGCGAATAATACAAAAAATGGTACAATTATCAAATATATCACTTTATTTTTGCTAGAAAAAAAAAAAAAAACTAATGATGCCATCGTAATCAGCACTCTCAACATAACCAAAAACCACTGTCAAGAAGACTGAAAAAAATTTCATGTGTTGCCCTGTGTAATTTGACATCGTACTGTACAAAAATTATACTAAATGAAGATACTTGCCATATTTTTAATACATGGCAGATCTTTATTAATTATTACTATAATCGCAACTTATTTTTGCCGCCTTTATATTAACTAATTTAAACATACATACTAGAGACTTCTAAGTTTTATTAAAATGTCTATCAGTTTGTTATTTTAAATATTTTGTGTTGTTTATGTATTATTTGTATGCGTTTATGTACAATACCCTGCAGACAAAGTAACTAGTATTTAACGAAAAATTTAATAGTTGGTATGCACTTTGATCTAGTTGCACTTTTAAATATCTTCAGATATAAATAAAAAAAATAACGTTGCGTTGCCATAGGAGCCCAACTAGTTCATTTGTATGCAGTTTTATAATAGTTTAAAACTAATTGTTTTATTTCAAGTAAAAGTATAAAAAGAAAATTTAATTTTTGCTAATCCCCTCGATATTTTTTTAAACGTTTTGCTTAATATGCCAAAGCAGAATACAGCAGCACTAAGAAGGAAGTTCAGGTATCATATCTATTCATTTTAAAATAATTCAAGGCACTTACCACTCCCTGAGGAAAGACAATATCTTTATTTATTTTTCTGTTACACATGCTTAATGTTTGTTGGATTGCCCAGAAATCAGCAGAATGGCACGATATGGTTTTCTCATCTTGCTACTTTGAAAGTTTGATGTATATAATTAGATACTTTTTACAAATAGAAATCGGGAATTTTTCCTTCTTTTTAAAATAATTTTATTTGTTTTAATATGAGAAAAAAAAATTTAAGTTTTTTTCTGCAGTATTTCTATTGTTTTTACAACAAACAAGTGAATCGTTTTTTACCTATTTTTGTAGTGTTGTAGCTGTACAGGTAAAATTTCATCATCTTTCTCATTGTTGTCCTCGTACAAACTAGTAAACAGCTGGTCCAAAACCTTACTAGTTACGAATTTAGCTGTGTAGTCGATATTTGATCCTCTTTCCTATTTTTTATATTGTCTTGTAACGACTAGTAATAAACTGGTCAAAGAACTTACTAGTTATGAAGTTAGCTGCAGGGTATACACAAACAAAGTACGTGCGTTCAAGCCCTCATAAAACAATACCAAGCAAATATAATCCACACAAACAAAGCAAATTGTGTATATGTATGTAGTTAATACACCATATCTTTAGTCGAAGACACTGGCAAAATGTCAACACTTCTTTTGTTATACTTAAATATACATTGTACTGAAACAGAAAGGAAGAATTTAAAACATGTTACCTATATTAAAAAATGAAATATATTGATATTGACATATTTTTATGTTCTTTGATAAAATATGTTTTTTATATACATAAACTGCTTAAGATCTTGTGGTGGCCTACACATTTTAATTCCAAAGATACAGACTCTTTGATAATGTTGGAATGTTACTCTCGAAGATGCAGCGTTTATAAAAATATGTCAAAGGTTGAGTTTGTTCTTTTAAGTTAAATATAAATTGCCCAGGAAGAAGGGCTTTCGCGACAACAGAATGATGGACATTTTAAACGAATGCATTCGATTTTCCAAAATATTTACATAACGACACAAACAGTTATACTTACACTTTTGCAAATTTAGGGACAAAAATAACGGTAAACCCAGGCGATATATTTTAAAAATTTCCGGTAATGTCAAAACAGGAAATTTCGAAAACTTTTTTCACAAGGGATGACAAATTCGAAATGCCTTATTTCGACAAAATATTTTGAAATTATATAAACGATTCTTTGTCGATGACTTTAAGCAAATACAGGAAAATATTAAACGCTCTTGATTTAATCTTGTTTTCTGAAATCTTTTGTGATGCACTGAGGCTTTTTGGAACAAAAGATGAGCCGAGAGACTTTTATTGCACTCTTATTTCGTTAAGCGATCATAAGCAATACAAGAAATTTTGGTTTTTTTCTTACTAACCTTTAAATATTGTAATTTTTAAATTTATTTAATTTAAAATTTTTTCTGTGTAACGAGAACATTTACTAACGATAGCTGATTACATTTTGCATAATTTTTCACATTCATATTTACATATGGGTAAATTCTAGTCAATTCGACCAAGAGTGAGACCCAACCCCTTTCGATTTGAATGAAATTTGGTGAGACGACTCCTGGCATCCTCTAAGGAACATACATCAACGAAAAAAAAAATATATAATTTTTTTTTTTAAAAGTTATGTCATACTCAAAATGTCATAATTTCGCCGAATTAGCTGAATGTGTTAAGTTAACTTTTTCAATATCTCAAAAACTACTTCACATACGAAGATAATTTGTATTTCATTTTAAAGAGAATACTTGGCGTTACAAGCAATATAAAAAAATGGACTAAAGGTACGTTCAGACTAATGAAATATTTGTTCTGATATTTGCTTCAAACTGTATGAAACGAAAAAATATTTTGTTTAATGTTCAAACTAAGCTTAAATATTTGACAATTTTTGTTTGTTGAAACAGTTGGCAAATAGTTTCAAATAAAATAAATTAAATCATGTTTGCCATGCGTTCAGACTAAAAAAATATTTGCATCAAATAATTATTAAATGAAAGTGTTCAAAAATAAAAATACATTTCGCAAATAGTAAAAATGAGCGCAAAAGCTAATTTATTTGTTTTATTCTGTGGATAAGTATCTTTTATAGTGTTAGAACAGGAGAATGTAAAAAAAAAACTTGAAGACAATGGGTAACGGGAACATGGATAAAATTTGCGGAAAAATTGCAAATTTGGAAACGAACCCTTAAATATATTTGAAGTCCCGAAATCGGTTAAAATTTTAATATTTCAAACAAGCCAAAAAATTCTATTAGAATTGCTAAATTAGCGGAAATTCGCAAAAGTTTGCTAATAGCGGCATGATAGCAAATTCTAATAATTATTAAAAATCTTTAAAATTGTATAAAATCCGAAAACTTAGAGGAAAAATTGGGAACATGACTAGAATTATTTGTCGTTGTTTGCTCTTACAATTTTTTTGTAATATCAAATAAATGTTTGGTCAAAAGTTATTAAATATTTGATTTTTTGTGTTCACACTATGTTCGCATTGGACAAATATTTGTTTGCCGGCAAATATTTTATATGCTGTTATTTTATTTTACACTCAAATATATTTTGTGTTCAGACTACGTCAATGAAATATTTGATGTTTGCTACCAAATACTTCATCAGTTTGAACGTACCTTAAGTCAAAAACCTAATATTTTTGGCTGATTTTTTTTTTATATATTAATACTTCAAGCTGTTCTTTAAAAATCCTGAAACTTTGAAGGAGGTTTTTTTTTATTTTTTAAGATGTGATTTTTTTCTTTCGCCACCTGTAAAAAATAATCCTAAAATAAAATTTTGATATTGTAATTTTGAGCAATAAGTATTTATTAAATCTTGGTTGTGTGATTTTTGGTGTTAAAACAAAGTAACGACATTGATAAAATTTCTATTGTTTATTTGTTGCACTTGTTGTTGGAGCTCAATGTGGGCACCTTCAAAGAAAAGTACACTCTTTGTCACGTTACGTCTCCAAGAAATTAAATAAGTTTTATACATTATTTTAACGAAGTTGATTTTTTTGGCCCTTTTTTACCGTTCGTGTCATGCAGCCATTCCTATTTAGAATGAATATATTAAAATAAAACCTTCATCTTCTTCTAGCGAAGGAGAGAATGTTAAATTGATATATACACATATCGACAAGTTTCTGAACGAAGAAGGCGTTAAAAATAGGCAAAAAAAATAACACTTTAAATGCAAATATTGGATCAACATTGAGTTATACTTCAATGTTCATATAATTATAAGTAAAAGCAGCCAGTAATCAACGGTAGAAAAAGAGTAAAAAAAAAACTACTTCGCTAAAATCAATATACATACATATATATAAAAATTAAACGGCCCATGTATGTAATCGCGTCACGTGAGAACGGCTGGAGCGATTTCCCTGATCGGAGATGTAAAGAAAGAATAATTTTGGTTAAACTCAGAAAATTTAAGTTTTAATTTATTGCCTACTATTTACTTCTCAGTTTTTTAAGCATAAGCTAATTTAAGGGGAGAAGTTAAAAATATAAGTTATTAATATTTTACTAAGTATGAAATTTTTTTAGGAGAAACCCGAAGAACGCAATACACTGCCTCCTTTTAATTTTGCATTAGTAAATTGTTTCCAAGCGAAGCCAAATAATATATAAAACTTATTTAATTTCTTAGAGACGTAATGTGACAAATGTGGTCTTTTCTTTGAAAGTGCCCACATTTTGCTCCAACAAAAAATGCAACAAATAAACATAAAAAACTTTGTCAATGTCAGTACTTTTTTTTGCACCTAAAATCACACAAATCAGATTTAATAAATACTTATTGCTCAAAATTACAATATGTATTAACATTTTATTTTAGGATTATTTTTTACAGGTTGCGAAAGGAAAAAATCACATTTAAATAAAGAAAAAAAACAGCCCCTTCAAAGTTTCAGGATTTTTAAAGAAGAGCGTGAAGTATTATATAAAAAAATCTGCCAAATAAAAAATAAAGTTTTGACTTAGTCCATTTAATATTTTGCAAATATTACATTAAAAAAAAAAAAATAAAAAAAAAATATTTTATAAATTGTTTGTATCCCCAAGTATTCTCTTTAAAATGACATACAAATCATCTTAGTATGTGAAGTAGTATTTGAGAAATTGAAAAATAAATTCAACACATTCGGCTAATTCGTTAGAATTATGAAATTTTGAATATGACGTAACTGTTGAAAAAAAATAAAAAAAATTTAATTTTTTTTTTCGTTGATATATATAGCACTTGTTCCTCTTAACAGCGTCAACTCAAAATTTTTAAAACTTTTTGCACGAAAACGATAAACAATGGCCATATCTACCCACTGTAAGAATCTTATATCTATTTCTCTAGAATTTTGCCTTAAAAATGCAGTTTTATCCCCATTTGTAATATAAGAATACATATAAAAACAAAGTTTTTGTCTCTACTGAAAATTTATAAATTTTGAATCGACTCTGTTTCGAGAAGCAAGTGCGATATGTTCCTTATATGATGAAAGGCATTTTATCACCAAATTTCATTCAAATCGAAAGGAGTCGGGTCCCACTCTTGGTCGATTTAAAATGGAATTACCCATATATTATGATTCTTTATAAATAATATAGAAGAAAAGGATGCCTTCTGAAATGCATATTGTTGACGGTGCTTATGCAAAGTTTAAAATGAGAATGTTTTTGCTTTGCAGTGTTTTAAAGTACATATATTTGCTTGATTAAAATACTGCTTTGATAATGCATACAGACGTTTAGGAATATAAAGTCTGAGAAATTTAAAACCCCTTCCTTTGCGTTTCTTATGCATTCACATACATCTATCACGGCAGTTGCCTTGATTTTTGTACATCTAAAACGAGCAAAGTTTGTTTCAGTGTCACCATAAACCACTAAATAAACAGTTAGAGAGCTAACATCTACTATATTTTTATGAAAATATATATGTGTTAGTGTTAATAAACTATATGGGTATGGTCACTGTTGCCACAAATTTTTTCTCATAAATCGCCAAAATAGGGCTAAAATATCTGGAAAACTGGAAAAATATTTTAAAAATCTGCAAAAAAGTTTAAAAATGAAAATACTTTATTTTGGGTTTGATTTTGTTTTTATTTTCAAATTCATACAACTAAAGCTGGTATTAAACAATTTTTGGTACATTTAAATCAAAAGTTTATAGATAAAAAAGGAGAAAAGTGGTTTAATTTTTACATAAAATCTAAAAATGTATTTCCAAATACATTATACATATATAGAATCATATCGTCGTATTTAAAATAATTTTACACATTTATTTATTGTTCATTTCAGCGTAAAAATTTTTTTGTATTTTTGTAACAAAATTCCTTCAAGCGATTCTTTCTCTGAACGATTTCTTTGATTTGCTTTATTTATATTTACTTGGCTAATTGTTCGTTCCACATGAGCTGATGAATGTGGCAAAATAAATATTTTTTGAATAAAAAGTCACAGTTTTGGAAAGAATATTCTTGAGTTAAAACTCGTTATTATATTATATAATAAAATTGTTGTTTTTACTTATCAAATTTTGGAAATCAAGAAGCTTAAGCTCTCTAAACCCATAGTCAAATGTTTGCAAATCTTCTTCGAATATTAAATTTGGAAACTGTTTAACATTTTCAAGTATTGAGTTCAACTCACCATTTACTAAAATGTTTGGATTTATTCCATTTAAACATTCAAATTGATCTCCGAAATCAAATCTTTTAAAAAATTGGTCACCAAGTTAAATATCGAAAATTGTTTACAATATCTTCAATTTCAAAAAATTTGCAATTTGACAACCAAACTCTGCAAATATCACCTTGTCATTTTTGCAACGAAAAATCTGCAAAATGCAGAAAAATCTGCACTTCTGGTAACAGTGGGTTGATGAAGAATATTCTCTTAATATTTATTTAAACTTTAAACTTTAATAACATAAAACTCATATATTGTCGCCTAAAATAAAACAATTTAGATAAAAATATTGTTAATAATATTTATGTATATAGTACTTTCCAAATTCGGTCTCTAAAAACAGTTTAGCGGTAATAACTTTTAGGTGATTTAGATGAACTGTAATTACACTGTGCTACACTCGAAAAGCACTTCTGAAATGACCTAGTGTGCGTTAAAGGTGTTGGTGAGCATGTAACGAATCCGGGCTTAAAAGTTTCAATATACCTCCAAATTCCCGAATTATGGACCAAAGAAATTTTTTTGAGGCTGCTACTTTAAACATTTATAATTTTTTTATTTATTAACCGATTTTTGAAGTTAAAACGGTTTTGGAAAGCAAAATAATTGTTATTTTTAAATATATATACTTCTCATACAGTATTAGCACAAATATGAATAGATTTTTTCAATTATATGGAACATTTTTAAATTTTTTTAAACTTTTAAAATTTCTACCAGACTTTTTTTGCGAATTAAGTTTAAATACAACAAATATATTAAAGACAGTATATTTTCTGAGTAAAATGAGACGTCATTTGTTGAAATCAGTTGAGAAATGAGGTAGTTATAGTACTTTTTATGAGGAGCTATTATAACAAAAAAAACAATTAAAATTCCTTAAAAAAGACTATTTTTTTTTCTTTTGTTAATACAATACAAATCACTTATTTTAAACAAGTAAATTTGAATATATAGGTACAAAAAAACTAAAATAATAAGAACTCGAATTTTTGCTTATGACAAACGAAATTTAAGAGAATCAAGTCAATTGTACTTGTAAAAAGCTCAATTTTTGTTCTTTTTTATATGAGTGTAGTATCCCAGCGGTCAAAAAGTTATTACAAATTGAAACACATCCGATTGTTTACAATAATGTCAATATGAAAAATAAAAAACAAGTTCGTTAATCGCATACAACTAGCATCCAAATCAGATTAGTCTTATTGATATCCCGTTGTTAAATAAAATGTAAATAAGAATCAAAAACAAAACAAACGCGAATAAAATGTAGCCATCGCACTTGCATCTGATTTGGATGGCTTAGTAATGTATCATATTTTTTTGTACATTTTCAATTGTGTATTTTGCTTGTTTTCTTCTACTTTTTGTTCCGTTATTTTTTCAATTTGTTCTTTGAAAATTTTAAAGTAAAAGTTCAAAGTGTAAAGTGCGTTCAAAAGTGCAAGTGAATAAACCGTGTAATTGTTATTAAAAAAATAAATAAAAATTTGTTGAAAAATATAAATACCTATTTTAAGTATTAAAAATATAAAAAATTAATTAATTTCATACATATGTATATTATTTTTAAGTTAATTAACCAACACAAATATAAATATAAAATCGTTTAAAAAAACATGGGTTTCTACTTTATTCAAATAGATTAAACCCATCCGATGATTTATCTTATTCGGACCCATCTAAAACTTACACAATGTCTGCTACAAAGGACTGATTACATCGAGACAAATCGTAGTACCCTCTGAATCACCACAATCATTGGACCCATCCAACCTTCACTTACAATGTATGTAGTGTCGGATCAATCTGATAGCCTAGGCCATCTCTGTGTAATTGTAAGTAGGAATTGAATACAGACTTTGGATGGGTCGCACTTACATTGTCGTTAGTCTCAGACCGAAGATGTATGTGATAAAAAGTCCACTGGGATGCTGAGTGTAGGAGTCCACTAAAGTATAGAGAGTATGAGAGAAAGAGCATGAAAGTGTAAGAAAGCAACAAAAAAGATCGTTGAATCAGAGATGAGTACGTGAGCCGATTTTGCGTGATTCACTTGATAAACACTGACGCAGAGTGTTTACACATTATTCACGTGAATCACGCGATATTTTGAGTTTAATCACGAGATTGTGAATGTGTATAGAACTAAAATGAGCCACGATGTCAGTGCGTGATTGGAAAATTATTCTCTTGTATGAGTGAGTGTGAGTCAATATCCCCTGACGGACCCATCACTAAAATAAACATTATTGAAAGTACTTTTTAAAAATACTGTTATTTTTTTTGATAATTGCAAAACTTCTGTTTTTTAGTTAGTGTTTTTAAAGTCGAATTAGAAAAAAATTGTTTTTTTAAATTAAAGTATTTTTTTACAATAATATTGTGCTTAAGTGAAGTGTATTTTTTATATTTTATTACAATCTAATACGAAGTTTGCCCTGCCCACCTTTACAATGTGTAATAAGCGTAATCTTTGTTGACAAAAAACATCGCATCGAATTGGTAAAAAATAAATCTGTGGTAGAAGCTTATAATCTATATTTTGATCGGTCGTACGTAAGGAGTGCTTGGAATGAACCCCAATAAGTTTGTTCAAAATGCTAATGTATAAATTGGCGATACAAATATGAAATTCGTTAAGTTTTGTTAGACTAAAGTTATTTTATTAAATCATGCTAATCTAATCGAAACAGGTTTCCACTCTTTTGTTCGCAAAAAGTATTATAACTTCCTCATTTCTCAACCGATTTCAACAAATGATGTCTGATTTTACTCAGAAAAATACTGTCTTTAATATATTTGTTGTCTTTAAACTAAATTCGGAAAAAAGTCTCGTAGAAATTTTAAAAGTTTAAAAAAAATTAAAAATGTTCCATATAATTGAAAAAATCTATTCATATTTGTGCTAATACTGTATGAGAAGTATATATATTTAAAAATAACAATTATTTTGCTTTTCAAAACCGTTTGAATTTTTTATAATACACTCATCTAGACCTATAACATACACTAGGTCACTTTGAAAGTGCTTGCAAAAAAGGAAATTTTGTAGCACCGTGTTATTATCTATCCAAAAAAAAGACATTTTTTAAACTAATGAAATTATTAAATGAAATTAGAGGCGTTGCTGTACATTAGATTCCTGACTTAATAATAAATGGAAATTGTTGAATTGTTGCCTATGTAACTGATTTTAGTGAGATGGTTATAGATGACGTAAACGTAAAAACGTATCTACGTCGTACATTGACATAGAATTAATTCTATTTTATACGCCAGTTGCGATAGTATTGTTACAGAAATAGAAAAAATAAAATTAATTATAAAAAATAAAATGATTTTTGTGTTTTCAAAATGAATATTTGAAAAAGGAAATAAAAGGGGAACAATAAACAACAATTGAAATAATTTTGATATTTATTTTCTAGAATAATAGAAAACAAACTATGAACGCATGTATGTACGTTTACGACGGAATTGCGGGTAATAAGCGTTTTTTTGAGATGGGCAAATTGAAAAAATATATCGATATATATAGTATCGATATTTTTTTAAAAGTATCGATAATTATTAATTAAAAATATCGATGTATAGAACGTACTATGCTGAAATTATTACCTTAATATACCTATGTCAATACATATTTACATATGTACAAACTAATTACATGTAATTCCATTCTAACTTTTTATTGTGTCTTTTAATTTTAAATTTACTGCCTGTCCCTTGATTTTAAACGAAACTTTCATTCGCTCAACTTTCAAAAATATGATAGTGATACTGAATGAAATTTA
Source organism: Pollenia amentaria (assembly GCA_943735925.1). Taxonomy (NCBI): domain Eukaryota; kingdom Metazoa; phylum Arthropoda; class Insecta; order Diptera; family Polleniidae; genus Pollenia; species Pollenia amentaria. The sequence goes on along the minus strand of OX031006.1, from coordinate 218,131,808 downwards.
AGTTAAATGCTGTTGCTTTTGTTCCTTTATTATACAATTTTTAGCTTTTATCCGATTTGAGTTCAATATGTTCAAAAAGACTACACAATATAATTATAAAACTAAATAAAATTTCTCAATAAAAATAAAAATTAAGTACTGGAGAATTTTGGTAATAACTTGACTCAGCCCTTTCTATCGGGTCAACATTTTATCAGGAAACTTATTATTGTTTAATAAATATATTTTGTGAATTTCAGCCAAATCGTACCATAAATAAAAAAAATTTTAATATCATGACAAAAGTGCCACTTATCGGGATTAACTTAAGAGAAACCTAGCTCCCGACTAAGAAAATTTATTGTCCAAGTTTGGTGCCAATCCATCCGGCACAAACGTTTATATATATATATATATAGATGGATTTTGCTATTTACTGTGATACAAAACATCTTCCGAAATGCCAATAATTGGTGATAAACAATTAATTTCATAAGAACTTAGCTTTGATCCAATATAACTCAGCTATTTTCTATCCAATTACAACAAGATACAATTAATTTTATTTGAACAAGCATTTGACGCTGGCACTCTATAGAAATAGTTAATTGTACTCTACGAAACTTTCGGAAATTTCGGGGGGTTGCAATAAAAAAATCTCAAAACTTACGATGGTACAAAAATTTTTCTCTGTAATATTGTTTACCAACAATAATTTCCCCTTCAGATAAAACTAGTTTTTTATTTAACAGTTTAGCTCAAAAATTGCTTGACTTTGGTGCCCTCCACTGTAAATAAAAAGTGATAATAATGAATTCTACTTACAAATATATTTTAGGTACTTTGTTAGCTTTACGAATATATACATATATATAACATAAATATGCTAAGCACTTTATTAAACTTTAGTTTTGGCTATAAGACAGAGCACTGTGCGTCATCGGGCCGTACTTCTTCGAATATGAGATCGGACAAGGAGATACCTAGAAAAACATGGTTGATACAATCACAATCGGAAACTATCATTAATATTTGTGGTTATCATTGTGTCAAACACGTCTTCAGTAACAATATATGTTCAGACACGTTTGAAGCGTATAATTGTCTCAAAAATATTATTATGTTTAGAAGAAAAACACAAATAATCTTCCTAACCATGTTTCTAATTTTACTAATACCATGCAGAATGTTTATTTGAACATATCATATGGTTCTCACAATAAAACCAATAAAAACATGTATTTCAAAAATTTTATGTTATATTAAAAATACATACATATACTTTGCAACATACATACATATACAGTTTAGCATATAATAACAAATAAAATTAAATACATACATTTATATATATGGGGGATTTCATGTCAAGTGACCCAACTTTTGAAATCGATGTCTTCCGATTCGGATGAAATTTGCCCCAAGGTAAGACTTATTGGATAGTAGTTTAGACACCAATTTTCAACAAGATCGGTCAAAAAGTTTCTGAGTTAGAGGGGGTCAAAATTTGACATTTCGGCCAAACCGGTGTTCTTTCTCATCCATGTAACTTATTATCTATTGGTGTTAGCAAAATTTGTCCCAAACAAATTAGATAGCTATTTCTTCTTTTATGTACTTCAATGAAGAATATATTATTTTATTTATTTGCAATGAAAATTTAAAAAAAACATTACAATTTTTTTTTTAAAAGTTGATTTAAGTTTGTCAAAAGAATAAAAAGAAAATAATATAACAATTATAGATTTAGCCACCAAAATTTTTTTCTGTTTAGTCTTCGAGTAATACGAGATACGTTATTACTTATACTTGTACTATATCTAAAATCGTTTGTTGTTGAATTACAACAAACTCGTTTCACGTTAGCCCGTCTAAAGTTATGATAAAATATCGGGACTAAGTTTTAATTTTGTATGATATTAATTTTATCTAAATACAAAAAGGCTTTTGGAGGTACAAACCCCTTTTCCAATGTGTCAACTCTTCATTTGTATAATATGGATCCATTATTAGATTATTACTTGATTATTGCTTTATAAAAACACACACTGTTTGCTTTGGCAATAAATGTTTGCTCATTTATTTAGAGAAAGTGTTTTAAAGCGAACAAAAATTATGGTATCAAACATAACTTTTGTGTACAGCTAACATTATGATTTGTATAGTTGAAAAATATATGTTAAAGTAGCAAATATTTTACATAATTTAATATGTTTAGCTAGATCATGGTAACTTTTTAGGTGTAAAACAACATATAACATTATTATAATGAATTATAAAATGTTAAGGAGAAAAAATATTTTTTTCAATTTATATAAGGATTATAATAAATTTATTAGGCAAATATGAATAAAAATGGTCGTAGTGACCATTCATTAATCATGTTTTTTCTCTGCGTGAAAGAGCTAAAGGATGAGATAATTCGGCAAATTAACGAAATTGAACCCAAATTATGTCTTAGAATGATTGAAAATATGGACCATCCGATAGTGGTATGCCACCGAAGCCGTGGCGAGCATTTGGCCTATATTTTGTTTCACACATAATTGTCATAGATCCTTCTATCACAACAAAAATATTTAGATAATTCTTTGAAAACTATTTGTTACAATTAACATCGGGTGTTTTAGATGAACCACCCATTATAAAATTTTATCAAACTGTCTAACGATTGTGATCTTCACTGTATTCAAAATGTTGACATGCATATAAAGCCAACCAGCTGACCAACAAAAATGATTAACAGGAGGTAATTGCTTGATCGAATTATTTTCAGTACCAGAGAAACTCTATGCAAGAAAAATATTTTGCTGAAATTTTTACTTTTCATATCATGTATGGTTTTTCTTTTGTGCTGTATTCTTTGTATTGCATTTGTAACCCTCGAACGTCATACTTCGTCGAACCGACGACGCACGTTTTGATTTCGTATTTCTTTCTCTGTATTTATACTCTTTTTAAAATGATTTTTCACATAGCGGCAGCCGTTGATATGCGCACATGTATAGCTGCCTACAACAAATTTGTTTCTAAAACAAATTGGTTTCTCCTTTCATATGCATCGTCGAAGGGACGAAGTATGAAGTTCATGTAACTTTTACTGTAAATTTCCGGTGTATATTTTTTCCAGCTATTATTTTAGTCGTTGTGTTTTTTGTGTAATAGCAAGAGTAGGTTTGATCGATAAAGAAATTACAGATATGCGTGTAATTTGTCCTCCGTTTTAAAACTGAGTGTGGTTTAAATGCAAAAAAGGCTTTATGCGGAGCACAAAATAGAACTTTGAGCCTCTTGCACAAATTAAAGGCTAAACCTACTGAAAACCTTATTCCTTTTTTATTTAATAAGTCCATTCTACGATGCAAACAAATTAAATGGGTTATGTATTTTAAAGTTAACTATTTACATAAATGGTTTTTGTTATGTTTTGAAAAACATGCCAAACAAAGTAGTTTTTTTTAAATACTATTAAAATAAGGGTTTTTAGTTATTTCATTTTATTAAAAGCAATACAAATTTATAGAACAAGCGAAATTTCAATTTTAATTTGTACGTATTTCGTCCTTTTTGCTCTAGTAAATATCGCCGTTGTCGGTACGACGAAGTATGACGTTTACGTCATACAAATAGCTATGACATTCTAGGGTTAAAAGAAACATTTAAAACGATACTGTTCAGATGCATTTACTTTAAATATTTTAAATGAAAACATTTTGTTGCTATGCTAATTTTTTGCTAATATGGAATAATATTTTACAAAATGCATGTAAATTTAAAGAGTTAATCTTTCATTATCTCTTGCAATATTTAGTTTCATTTATGCAAGCAAATGCCAGGTATACATTTCTCATATACAAAATTATGTTTAGGAATTAAAATCTAAGCTTCAACTTTTTATAGCAGCAAAATAAATATTTTAGTTCATAGTTAATGGATAAGCCTGTAGAATATTGTTTGAATAATTTCCGCACATTCTACCCACAGAAACTTAGCAGATACGTGTAACTACACGTACACGCTCATACATACCCTGCAAGCATTTATAAATTTTTTGGAATGATAAAAATATCGGTGCGTCACTTCTTTTATACTTATTTAGGAATGAATGATGATTTTACAAAAACAATATACATTGAAATCGTATTTTCAACATCTGATTTAGTTTTTTTCGTTACTTCGATCGATAAAAAGAGGAAATCAGAAATTTGAAAAACAAAACGTTGCATATAAAAATATATCGTAGCTGATTTGTCAAATCCAACAACAACAAAAAGCAGAGTTTCCGTAAGATTCCATAAAAAATGTTTTGTATTCGCTATTTCGCAAGCAGTGTTGCCAATTTAGCCAATAAGTGGCTGGATTTAGCAATTTTTCATTTCGTTTAGCCATGAAAAAAATCAATTAAGTCATTAATAAGATTTCTTAATGACGAGCTCAATTCCAAATTTTTATTTTAGACAAACACACTGAAATTTTTTGTTCAGGGAAAGCCCTTTTAAAGCCATTTTCATTTTGCAAATTTTCTTCAAGTTTTTAAAATGTTATAAATACTACATTACCTGAATTGCAACTTTAAATTTTACTTTACAAGTTTACGCAAAAGACTTTTACGAAGAAAAAACAATATATCTTATTGATAAATTGATTTTAAAGAATTTCACTGTTTGTTTTATTATTACAGAAAATGAATTAATACAAACAAAACAATTTCTTATGTGCATTTTCAGTGTAGTAAATAAATTTTGTAATTTTTATTTAAGTTGATGCGTGTTTTGTAATAAAATCTTGTTAAGCACTGAACGCTGAATGATTGTATGAGCGGAACAAGCATTACATTATTTCTATTGTATTTATTTTGACAAAATATAAACAAGAACGAAAATAATTTAAAATGGTTATATAACATTCAGTGTATCCACCAGCAAAATTTGATATTACACTTGAGATGAAGCCAAATTACGCGCTTTCAATGAATTTACACCTGGGGGCAATTATAATACAATTTAAATGGAAATTTCGATTGATATAATGTTACGTTTTTTTTATTATATATTTTTTAAGTATAACTAAGAATAACTTTTTTTAGTGAAAACATTCCTGCAATGGTTTCTGGCGTTTCTCAAACCAGTTTTACAAATGTTAAGGGTGCTGCATATTCCTCAACTAAAGCATTTAAAAATTGCAAATTAAATCATAAAACACTATTTGTTTTTTGTTATAAGATAAATATATAATTCCACCTGGTTATTTTTTAGTTTGAAAACATTTCTCCAATAAACTCCAGGTTATAAATAACTACGAAGACCGTTATCCGTTTTTTAGTATAACTGTCCTCATATGCCGAAATACCAAAATAAAAAGAAAGAATTATAAGTTAAACCTGATCTACACCTTAAAAAATTACCCCTACTTTACCCATTATAGTAAAAATTAAATCTAATTTGGGTAATTACCAACGAAGTGGAAACACTGATAATAGTACTTTTTTCGAGCAGAATCAGTCGCGACTAGTCAACCTAGAATATATTAATTAAAATATAATCTTTTTATACGAATAATGCCCGAAATCTAGCTGTGTATAGAAATCTATAGTGTAAATGCTGCCAATTTTGAAAAAATTCTTGAGACGTTGAAAAAGGTAAAGATAACTGTCAGGTACGAAGACAAGACCAGATATATTTTTATAGAAATTACAGGCATAAATAGTTTACATATATCATTCTTAAAGAGTTTATCTTTGACATATTCTGATTTAAAGGGTGATTCATCGTGAGGTTTGATTTACAATATGCTTTTTACAGATCACTCGTGGCTCATATAAAACTGCTTTTATATTTTTGTTCAGCATCGTTTGGTAAGACATCATGGAAAGACTCACACCATAATAACACCTTTAAATTGGTGTAAATGGGCTCTGGAGAAACTCAATGAAACTCCGGTGTGTTATCGTGCAATTTTGTTCAGTAATTAAGCACATTTCTGGCTCAATGGATACGTTAATAAACAAAAGTGCCGCATTTGCGCTGATGAGCAACCCGAAGAGTACATCCATTAAATACAACGGTATGGTGGGGCTTATGGGCTGTCGAATCATTGGTCCATATTTATTCGAAAATATGAAAATCAGAATGTTACCGTCAATGGTAACCGTTATTGCGCCATGTTAAGGGACAATGTGCTTCCTTAAATTCAAGCGCGAGACCATGAGCTTTGGTTTCAACAGGCCATACAGCGCGTGACAAAATGACGTTGAAAAATAATTTTGGCGAGTACCTAATTTCACGCTTTGCTACGGTAAATTGGCCACCTAGATCGTGCGGTATCACACCTTTGGACTATTTTCTCTGGGGATATGTAAAGTCTGAGGTCTTCAGTAACAAGGCAGCTAACAGCACTCGTATTATTCGCGATATACCAGTAGTTATACTCGAACGAGTTGCCTAAAATTGGACCCTCCGAATGATATTTACATGATATAATTTTTAAACAGTAAATGCCATTAATTGTTCTTTTAACCGATATTATAAATTTTAATTTCACTTTCAAATTGAAGTGTTTTCTTTTACATGATAAATCAAACCTCGCGATGAATTATCCGATACTACAATTAGTCACTTCCTGAAAAACTAAGTCGAGTCTTAAATAAGTGTCTTCATATTTATTCCAAGTACAATATATATATTGGTTGTAAGTTCTTTTTTTAAACATTTGCGGTAATAAATGTTTGCAGGGTTAAGGTGGAGCACAAAATGGTGTATACATAAACAATTTGAACCGCTTTCACTCGTAGGTGTATACATAAACAATTTGAACCGCTTTCACTCGTAAAAACCTTTTAAGTATTCAAGGTAAGTTCTTGTGATTTTTTTTATCCAGTTCTGCTGCCGTTGTTAATCTAGCAAGTCAAATATTAATTAGTTGCGTATTTTTCTTAATGCTGAAGTTATTTATCACAAATTTCTTTAATTTTATTAAAAGAAATACTAAGCAGGTATAAACAACTGTATGAGTACAATAATATTTAAAGGATGAGTAAAATTCAGAAAACTACTAACGTTATAAAATAATAGATAAAAAAATAATGTGACTTCAAACAGAATTGAATCGATTATTTCAGAAACTCGTCAACTGACATTTTTTTAAAAATTTTATTATTATAGATTATGAATGGCCTACTTAAGTCACATCGTCTTATGCAGGAAAGCGTCAACTGTTTGGTCTTTTAAAGGATTGTATATTGTTTTGCAATTTTCGTTTAGTGCAGAATACGTTTATTGATTAACAAATTTGGAAGATTATTTAAGTTGCCCGATGATTTAAAAAAGCGCACTTGACGGGTTTCTGAAATAAACGATTCAATTCCGGCCGTATTCATAGAAAATATCTTAAATTTTTAAAGGCTTAGAATGGATTTAATCTGAACATTTGTTTAGTAAATAATAAATAGAACTGAAATGTTTCTTATGAATAACGGGGTGAACCCATTAAAAGCCAACAGTCTTTAAAATGAAAAATCAATGATTTTGTGTATTTAGTATAAGTGAAAGGAGCATAATGAACTTAAAAAATATGAAAAAATGAAAATAAAGTGTATTTTGTAGGTTTTTGAGGCTGTATCCAAACAGGTACAAGGGCTCAATGCATGTTTTAAAATATGCTTATTTTTGTGTATGAAAATTTTGAAAAGCACTCCTTTTCTACGGCCATAGCTACGCCACATAGTTTACAAGTACATCTTATTCGGTTGTGTCATTGAAGATAGTGTAAAGGTTTTTCAATTCTTTTCGGAAAATGGTTTCCAGCATTAGGTGCTACACTGGGAACAACTGATCGTTTAGATATTGATTGTTGCAATGGTGTCGTTGGAATTGCGGGACGACGACACGATGAAACTTCAGTTAGTCCATTTTTTGAGTTGTTGGCTGTACTCATCATTGATGAGAAAAGAGGTCACCACCAATTATTTCCACGAAATGTTGTCATGTAATTATTTAGTGTTTGATCAGGAAGGTCAACGCCACCCATTTCTGAACTTTTATCTGCAATAAATTTTGGCTGTTGGAATTCACGAAATTCATCGGTTGATCCGATGGTTACAGTGTTGCTATCAGCCTATTTCACAAAAATAAATAAGTGAATGAAACATTCTCTTTATGACCATTTGGGAGAAGTTTGACTTGGTGTTGAGTGCTGGATGCTCCTACGCAGCCCTTGAAGGGCGTCTTCGCTATCGCTGTTGAAAAAACCTCTATATTACTTAGAATATCTGGCGATATGATGTTAGCGATAATATCCTCAGCATCTCCGTTCTCCTTATCTGTATTGATATTTACATCTGGTGGAATATATATAAAATCTAAAAAATTATGATTTGAAGCCCTTTCCACATAATCCAAAGCGCTGTCTAGATTATTAAATCTTCTACCATAAAATATGGATGGACTGATGCTTTCAAACGCCATGTCTATTCGAAAAATACAATATAAAAAATGTAATCAAAGTATATAAGTTAACAGCCACTGAACCCAAGCGAGTACACTGTTTTTAAAACTTCGCTTTCGCTTTGAAAATCATTTTTTATGAAAAAAAAACTTTCAAATTAGAAAAAAGCCATTTTAATTGTTATGTTATAAACTTTTGGCAGAGTCAAACAATCACTGACCTACCCGAAATGAGAAAATCTGGAAAAGGGTAGAAAAAACAAAGCAAAATTCGAAATACTTTTATTTGCTGCCGCTGCTTTTTCAATTTGTTTTTGTTAAGCAGAGTACACTTAACATAAAATCAAAACATTCACTGAAATAACTCATTTCTTACTGGATTTATGGCAATTCAAATATGAGAGTTTTTCTATACCTATACAATGGCCAGTAATGGGTTAATGCTTTATGAATAGTCTAATATCAATCGATTTGGGGACTTAATTGGCATCCAATTTACCTCCAGTACTAAATGAAATAGATAAAGTTCGTTTTTTATTCCTGTTACTTATAAAGTGCATAATCCAAATAGCCAGTTGTGGGTTACTTTGTGGCGATGTACAGAGGGAGAAACAGACATTATAGCGGCGGAACAACAACAATAACAAAATAAAAATAAAAATAAAAAAAATTATTAAAAACAGCATCTAAGCGGACAAATGAGAGTTTTTTAAAAATAGAATTTATTTATCACTTAGTTACCTTCTTTCTGCAAAATATGGCATTTTGAACATTGAGAAACATTGAGATTTTTATATCAAACTAGCTTAACACAGTACTCTTCGCTGCATTCATTAAAATAAAATACGCATTTTTTAATTAAATACAGATCTCGTGCATTTTTTATGAAGCCATTTGAGCCGAGTTGGAATACTCTTCCTGTTACCATTCTCAAGTTATACGGAAAGGCTAACATTTTGAGAGATACGCGTTTATTACGAGGCTGTGTTGTACCAAATTTTGAAAATTGTAGCACTTCCCGTTCTCTAGATATACAGAATTCTCGTTTGCGCCACGCTCACTTCTCTTATCCAGCACATTTTTTACATATATGATGAATATATGATGAATACTGATAACCAGTGAAAACATAAATATGCAAATGCATGTTTTACTTGTGCGACCAATGATGACTGAAACAATATATTTATCAGTCTTAGAGTGTTTTTTATGAATATTTGCATCGTTAGTGCATATTTTTGTATATTTTACCCTATACAGCATCTTTTTGCAAAATTTAGTTAAAAGAGCATTTATGCAGCATTTTTTAAGTTTATAACGAATATTTTGCTTTTTTAAGGCATATTTTGATACATGTTAAATTTTGTAGATGCTTGCAAGAGCTTGTGCAGCAGATAAAATATTTTTTTTTCAAAGTTTTTCTGTATTAAATACTCGTATATATCTGTATAAAAGACGTGATGCTTTAAATTCGTCATTTACATTTAATTTTTACTCTAAAATTGTAAGTCAAAGCAGGTTATCATTTAAGATAAATGATATTTTAAACTTTCAAATTGCATCTCCATATAAGCAAAAATTAAGGAAAGGGCAATTATATACGTTTTTAGCGATGTAATACATGGTAAACCCAACGACTCAGAATCACTTTTTAAAGTGATCTAACGTTGTACATATATCCGTTTGGCTGGTTGTCTGTCCATGTTAACTTTGTGCGCAAGGTACATTACAATAGTGTAGATAATTATATTAAATTTGGCATTAATTTTACTAAGGACGAAGTCTACTTATGTAAATGGTGAGAATCGGTCTATAATTTCATATATAAGCCATAAAAACTTCTTTCCAAATTAGACTTTTATGTCCATAAACCATATAATTATGTTGGTATTTAGATTAAATTCGACTGCAAATTTAAGTCTTTTCGAATCGGATCACTTTTGCCCAAAGCTCCCATCTATAAATTACTTTAAATCCCTACTAGACAAAAGATCTCATATGGATGGTAGTATCTAGATAAAATCCGCCACAAATAACTTTCATATGCATTTTAACCTCATAACATAACTTTGTGAGCTCATCATTTCCAAATAGGGGAAATTCTCGGAAATTCTGGCTTTTGTGCTTTATTACCAATTATAATTTTAGGATTGTTTTTTTTAAATTGTTGAATATTTTGTTTTCAGTAGGCTTTTTTGATTTTTTTGGGGCACATTTTTAAAAATTTTCAGGGTATATTTACGATTTTTACTGCATATTTAATGGGCTTAAAACGCGTTTTGGACCATATTTCTAATTTCCCTTGTGAGATCCATTCAAGTTATACCAAATTTGGACAGTTATGCATTTACCGATTTTCAGATCGCGTTCACTTTTTGACAGATGTTTCTAGCTATTTGTAGCAAATTTGGAGACTCTATCTGCTACCGTTCTCTAGATGTAAAGAAATCTCTCTTGCCCTTATATTTGAGATGCCACGCCCACGTATCCACTGCCACCCACTTTTTGGTAGATGTTGTGTATTGATAACCCAGCTATGTGTACCAAATTTGAACAATTTTTCTTTTACTGTTCTTCATATATAAATAAATCTATTTAATACTACGCCCACTCTTCCTATCCCAACCAGATATGATTGTACCAAATTTGGAAACTTTTGCTTGCATTCTCTTGATATGCAGAAATCTATAACGTCTTTGTATAGGAGGTGCCATTCCCACTTCTACCATACCTTCAATTTTTTTAAAAATGGTTTTGTATTATAACCCAGCTATGTGTACCTAAATTGGATACTTCTATGCTTAAATAAATCTATTTTGTGCTACGTCCACTTCTCTCCCATTTTGTTGGATGGTGTGTATATGTCTTTGTATGATTAGTGCCAATACCACTTCTGCAATCACATAATTTTTTTTAGATATAACTCAGTTATGAATTGCAAACTTAGACAATTTTTCTCCTACTGATCTCCAGATATAAATAAATCAATTTTGTGCCACGCCTTATTCTCCTATAGCTCCCTCCAGACCGATATACCAAAATCAGCGCCTGGAACCACTTACGATGGCAGTACCGCCAGGTATTTCACGTCATCATCTTGCTGCATCAGTAACAGAAGTTGAAGAAAATCTTCTGCAACAGTTGATAATCATTTAAAAATATGGCTTGTTGTTTTGCTGTTGATACAGCAGCATTCGGAAAGCTTGTTTGTAAAACAATTCAGCCATATTTTAATTTATATCCTTGGTACAATGAAAAGCATCAGCCTACATTAAGTCGAAGCTCATGCTGCTAAAATAATAAAATCTGTATATGTATTTGCTCATAGAAATATTTTAAGAGGAAATAAAAGAGAGTTACACACAAGAAAATGTCTCGCGAATTAACCATGAGGGATCGATTAAATCTCTATACTTCAGACCCTGTTATATCGTCGAAGGCATAATAAATTGATCGTCTTCGTCAAGACGTACAACATTTTTTGTCAAAATATAGTATCCAAAAAGATTCTTAATCCGAAATTGACTAAACGGGTCACATTGCAAAAAAAAATTTTCTTTTAATTAACATTGTGCACAGAAGCGCGTTTATCAGCTTATGTTTTTAAAAACTTAAAATAGTCTCTGTTCACCGTGAACACCGTTTTTCGTTGGTTATCTGCCTATTTTTCAGATAAACTTATTAAAAAAAAAAAATTCATAAGGACAATTTTCCCTTAAGACCTATTTGTTCGTCCATAAATTCACCTTCACATAATCTATGTAAATATATTACGAATATACTTAAGCAGATAACGGAGAGTTCTAAGTATAATGTTATTAATTCTGTACAATTTAAACATAAGTTGGAAAATGTAACAATTCAGAATAATGAAAAACTAATATCACTTGATGTTGTTTCATTATTTCCTAGTATTCCGGTTGATTTGGCAATTAGAATAATAGAAGAAAATTGGGATAAAATTTCAGGGTTAACAAATATTAATAAAGATTTATTTTTGAGAATTATAAAGTTTTGTATAGTAGATAATAGATATTTTCAATTTGATAGGAAAATATATTCACAAGAAAAGGGACTACCTATGGGTTCTCCAGCATCTCCAATCGTTGCTGATATTGTGATGGAGAAATTATTAGATACATGTTTAGAAAAATTGATAATTAAACCGAAAATAATAACGAAATATGTGGATGATTTATTTCTTATAGTTGATGAGAATGAGATAGATACCTTGCTATCAACATTTAATTCATTTGATCAGAATATTAAGTTCACTATTGAAAAGGAATTGAACTATTCAATTCCATATTTGGATACGTTGGTGATAAGGAAAGGAAATAGATTATTGATAGATTGGTATCAAAAACCAACCTCATCAGGTAGAATTTTAAATTATTACTCGAAACACCCGAAGAGAATTATTATTAATACAGCTAGGAATCTAATATATAGGATATTAACAATTAGTGATAATAGATTTCATAGGAAAAATAAGGTGATTATTGGAAATATTTTGAGGAATAATAGTTTTCCTAACAAACTTATTTGCAAATTAATAAGACAATATAATATAAGAAGATCTCGTCATATGGATGAAATTTTGGAACCAAAAATTTATAAAACATTTACTTATGTACCTGGGTTTTCGGAAAGATTAGAAAACTCAAATATATATGACAGAGGGAAATACAGAATGGCACATAACGTGAATAATAATGTTGGGAGATTATTCACGAAAACTAAGGGTAGATTACAAAAGTCGGATATGTCTAATTTAGTTTATAAAATTCATTGTGGTGGGAATGAAAATGAACAATGTAGGAAAATATATGTAGGAACAACTGGGACAAAATTGAAAACTAGATTAGCAGGACATAAACATGACCAAAAATATAGAAATTATAATTCAGCCCATGGAACGGCATTGTCAAAACATTGCAGGGATTTTAATCATTATCCTGATTTTGAAAACACATCTATTTTGAACATAGAAAATTTTAAGAAACGTAGATATATGCTAGAAATGTTACAGATTAATAATGTTCCATTTGAGAAAAGGATTAATTTTAAGAAAGATACTGAGGGATTAGCTCAGATTTATAGACATTTATTGAATTAAAATAAATAGGTTGATGGAAGGGAAAATTATAAATAGGTATTTGTCTTTGATTATTTATAAAATTTAGTTCAGATGGCACAGACTAAAAATATATATTAGATAAAAATAAATATATTGACAGAAAGGAAATTAAAAAAGGTTTTAGGTTTTAAAGATTTTTAAAAAAATTTTGTTTGGTTTCCTCTTTTTATTTTAAATTTGTAAATGAAATTTTAAATTTATTTTTCCATTTGTTATTTTTCCATTTATTGTCAAAAATAATTTTTTAATTTTATATTATTTTAAAAAATTTCCTGAAGAAGATTTCCAACGGAAATCGAAATATCGAAAAATAAATAATATTTAAATTGTTTTTTATAAAAGAATGACCTAAAGCTTAATAAAAATATATTGAAATATAATATAAAAATATCAGTTATGTATTTTATAAAGCTTTTTGTAATAGCTCTATTCCTTAAATTTTTTTTTAGAAATGACTATACACTACCAGACTATTATATAGTATTTTCTTGTTACACTTTACCCTAGCTTTCTGTTGGATAGCAATGACGTATATTTATGTACAGAAAAATTTACAATTATTAGACACCAGCAGAATGTAACGCATTTTCATTGCTATCCAACGGAAAGCTAGGGTAAAGTGTAAGAGGGAGTTTACACGGTGTCTATTCAGACATGTCTGACAAACACGTCTGTTTTGCTTGTAGGCGATCGGGGTAGAGAAGAAAGAGGGGTTGCCAAACAAACACGAAACGAGTTTTCATGTTTGTTTTTATGAATTTTCATGTATTTTGATTTGTATGTATATGTATATTAGACAATTAGACATGAAAACAGACATGTTTGGATAGACATCGTGAAAAGACAAAAGGTTTTTGGTAGCATGTTCAAAAGAAAATGTCAAAAAAAGACATGTCTGAAAAGACTCCGTGTAAACTATGCCTAACAAGAAAATACTATATAATAGTCTGGTAGTGTATAAAGTCATTTCTAAAAAAAAAAAAAAAAATTAAGGAATAGAGCTATTACAAAAAGCTTTATAAAATACATAACTGAAATTTAACTCATAGAATAAATTCGAAAAATAAAAAATGTTGAATAAAATAAAAATAAATATATAAATATATCAATCGTTAATTTAAATTGTTTGTAAAATCCGTAAGAAAAACTAAAATGCAAATTATGGAGTTTCAAATAATTTCAACTATTCTGGTATTTGAGTTTCCTGAAGGTGTGTGTGTATGTGGTCTTTAATTTAAAACTTGCGAACACTAAAGCCTTTTAGTTTATAGACACAGACCAGTGTCAGGCTTCCATTGTTAAAAAATGGATGATCTATTTGAGGATATTACTGTAATAATGATTACATATATGTATGAATTTCAAACTGCCTGTGGACTTGCAACTCGCAATCTTCTTGCTCATGTAAAGATATATAGTCGCTGCTTTAACTAACTGACCTAACTAACATTTAACAAATTTTGCAGGATCGCAGTTTTAATGTTTTTTGCCCTAAATGTAGGCGTTTCCTAGCAAAAATACGAATGAAATTGGGTTTATGCATTATTTGCTATGTAGTATAACATCTTTTGTTATGTTTTAAATAAAGAAAAAGGCAAATATTTTTATTTTTTGTACTCTACTTAATTTTCCAAAAAACTTCAGCTTGGTCAGTTATTAAAAATAGCGACGATATGAGCAGTCGCAGAACAAAACTTACCTTTTTTCGAAAAAGGGTTTTTGATGTCTTTGCATTATTTCGGTTAAGTTCTTTTGAAAAATTCTTATTTGCATAATTTTTGTCCTCTTCGGATAGAAAAATTTGATCTTAAACAAACTCAGGTAGAACAAAATGTGCTTATTAGGTGTAGGACCAATAGTTTAAGGTGCTACAAACATAAGCACAAACACATAATACTCTCTCCACTATTTTGGGGTATGTATAATGTAAAAAAGAACATTGTGGTATGCATACCAAAACGTTTTATGCTTACCAAATCGTTCATTTTTATATTCTTTTTAACAAAACGTGCTTTTTACTTCTATTTTAACATCACATGCCTTTTTCACATTAAAACTCCTTTCATTTTATATATCCTTAACAGTTTATGATAAGGAAGAAACTTGATATATTTTCTGGGTTCATGCTATAAATCAATCGGCAGAAAAAAATAATCTTGGTTTTCCCAACATTTTGAAATAATCCAAAAGGCAAGTTTTGTTCTGCGATTCCTCATATGTTAAGAAAACAACAAAAAAAAAAAATTTAAGCATTTTTTTTACTTCATTTGTTTTATTTTATAAACAAAATCCAGCTGTATTTGTCAGAGTTTCCTACATAAATTGAATTATTTAGGATCCATTTGTTTAATTAGCTATTTTTATGTGCTGCCAGTTAAATAAGTTTTAAATATTTTTTGAACAACCTTTTTATTTAATTTGTTTAAATAAAATAAATTTTACAAATAATTAAGCAAGGTCTAATATGTTTTTCATATACAACTTATATTGACACAATACTGAATGTAGGGTACTTTTCAAAGCACTCACATATTTTGCAATCGCAATAAAAAGATAATTAAATAAATTAAACTTAAAACTGATACAGTTTTCGACTAAAGAACTTTATTGTTAAAAGAGTTCTTATTTAACAACATAAATCACCCGCTGTGCTTACAATATCTGCCCAGTTTTTAACGAGCTTATAGAGTACCGCAATCACTATTATTTTTCTATACATTTATTGTGAATCAGAATATAAGATGGGCCTTTTTCCCCAGTGCGCGTTGTTAAGACAACAGTAGAATGAGGTTCTCATCTGTATATAATTCGCTTCACTTAAGTCAGATGTATAAAACACACAAAGTAAGTTATTATGTACTAGGGCGGGATGATTTGTAGGGACGCAAAAAAGTCCCTCTATTCTACAACAATCCAAGCATTTTAGATAAAAGTTTTATTTTTTCGCTTATTGCTTTTTTAAAAGTTTGATTTATTAGTTGTACTACATGGCGTATGCATGTTACTAAATTGGAATTAAATAATACTCATACGTAACCAAGTAACTTGACAGATGTTTTCCATACAGATTTTTCTTAAAAAAAAATAGATAACATATATGTACACTAGGGCGGGTCGATTTAAAAATCGCCCAGGTAACAAGGATGGGTCGGCCCTCCAAAGTAAGTGGGGGTCGGTCATACATTTAGACTCGATTGGGGCACTTTAAATTGGTCAAAGTGGGAATTTTCAAAATTTGACCTTTGGGTCAAAATAGGGAACATCACAATTAATTTTAAAGGTATGGTTCCTTGGGCAAAGTTTCTTATTTTGATCTCTAGAATACGATTTCCCTTGTCACTGGGGCGATTTT
Source organism: Pollenia amentaria (assembly GCA_943735925.1). NCBI lineage: Eukaryota > Metazoa > Arthropoda > Insecta > Diptera > Polleniidae > Pollenia > Pollenia amentaria. Next base: position 218,114,896 of record OX031006.1, on the reverse strand, counting down.
TAAATCGACCCGCCCTAATGCGTACAGTATTTTTGAAGTGGTTTAGGATATCAGATAACCAAACTTGACAGAAACTAACATGTTTTATTACAAAAATTAATTGGGCTTATTATAAACGACCGTTGTCTAAAACACATCATAAAAGCTCTAATTAACTTATATCATTTCCTCCTTAAAGCGCATTTGCACTTTAATATTAAGTATTAATTTTTCCTCAATCTGTTAAAGCAAAAATCTATCTTAAACTTCATTAAAATGTTTCTCTCTGAATGTATCACACTTTAAGACTATTATATAGATTCCCTCGTTAATAGTTTGCCCTATTAAAAGCCTAAACAAAAAAAGGAATAGTGTAGTTTACACACACAATAAATCTAAGCTGCAAAATTGTCATAATCCCCCAAAGGTCCTTAATAACATTAACAAACATATACATACATTTCCACAGTTAGTGAAAAACAAATACACATATACTCATATTCTTAAACTCACACTGCGTATGTATGAATGTGTTGGTTTTTGAACATACACATGAGTGAATGCATTTATACATGACTGATAAAGTGACCTTTACCTGTAAGCAGGGATATATTACATATGGGCCACTAACACACTCTTTTTCCTCCACACATGCATAAATGTCAAAAAAGTAACATGAGAATGATTAAGAATATGACACAGACTCTGTGGCTATGAGACCAATCCTTTCACATAAAAACCCATTTAGAGCCAACAGGCAAAAACAAGGTAGAAAAACTCTTGCGGTTTTAATAAAGTTTGTTCACCAGGTTGCTGTTGTTGTTGCTTCTGCATTGGTGAGTATGAGCTTAATGTCTATTTGTTATATAAGTAGTAATACTGTTAAGTCAAAAAGTTGTAAAATTGTATTGCGCTTAAATTATCAAGTCTTTGTATGCAATGTACTCTTACTACCAAATGTATGCACCAAAAAACAGAAAGTGGTTTTGGAAAGTAGCAAAACTTAGACTCAAAAGTTATTTTCGGGAATAAAAAATTTATTATAAATTTATTTCTTAATAACGTGCTAAATTCCCATTTTTTATGTTTGATAAAAGCACTGAAATTTATTGCTGAGGAAAAGCTAGTTTCTATGCGCATTTCGCTGGTAGCTTAGGCCAGCTCGTCAGGATACTTTTTACAAAGAATTTAGAGAAGCTTAAAATATTATACAAATAAGACCATAAAGTGAATTCCATTAATAAGATTTTGTTTGTTGTACCAAATTCCCAATTTTTTTTCTAACAAACTAAATATTATTAATGAGAAAATATGTATTCCCAAGAAAAACTTTGATAAATTCTTTACATTCCTTTCACGTAACTTTTTAATGCACATTTTTGGTAATGTGGATATTACGAAATCTTATTTCAATAAAACGATATCCACGAAATGATCACTAAATTCAGAACTCATATCACACTTGATCAAAAACTCGAATTAACTAAAAATTTTTATATCTTGACTACTTTTTTGTAATTAAACTATTGGTTTAAAAATTATTTTTTCTATGGCGTTTATAAAACACTTCACATCTCTTAAAAAATAATTTCACACAAATTTTTGAAAATTTTAAAAATTTCATATGAAAAATTTCTTAACGCAAGGTGAGAAGGGATTGACAAAACAACCCCCTTATTGATATTTAATTAAAAATTATTTTGCTTTTACTGAAAATGTTTGTATTTTGAGTTGATACTAGGGAGATCGAACGGTTATTATTCGACCGGTTATTTTAGCTTTGCCCAAGTCGGTTATTTGAAAATGCCCATTTTTTGAATATCAAATAAATCGGTTATTTTGGTGTAATAAATCGGCTATTTTAGTAATATGTAATTTATATACATTTTCCTTACTTTTGTTGTAGATGTACCCGTAATTTAAGTATTTTCTAATTGAATATTGGCCAAACTTAAACTTTTTATGAAGAATGTCAAAACAAAATGTAAAAAAGGCCAAAAAACATTATGGACACTGTTAATACAAATCGCTTTTAAAAGAATGCGTTCTTGTAGAAAAAAAACCAAAAACTATTCAAAATACTACAAAAACTAGTGCAGTTAAAACGTAAATAGTAATTTGTGCAAGAGTATTCTAAAAATTAAATATATTTTTATATAAATGTTATCTCTAGATATTTTTCGAACGCGAATAAAAAGACAAAGTTAGGTGCTTGAAGTGCCCTAAAATGATAAGTTACAAAGGTTCTTCCATGTCACGACTTATTAATCACCTTTAATTATTATACATGCTTGACATTAATGTGATCCAAATGAAATTTAACTCCGTTCGAAGTAGTTCTAAGGAGACGATAAATAATATTTTGCTAAAATACGCTGCAAAAAATGAATCATTGGGTGAAATATTAGCCCGTTGTGTTGCCGAGGACGAAATGCCCGTTAAGGCACTAAAAACTCTTATGCTAGGAACACAACTGGGACGAACGACGAATTTCGCCCAACACGACGAATTTTTCCGTAAAAATTCGCTGAGTAAATTCGTCGTATGAAGCACAATAAGGACGAATAGCTGGCAGCTTTTATAATTGAGAAAGTTGATCACTGTTTTTGCAAAGACAGAGAAATAGTGTGACCATTTTAAAAAAAATAATGCTTAAAAATTAAAACATAATCACAGTTCTGCTTCTGTGATACTAAGTTTAATACAATTTAATTATACTGTGATATTTTTATTTTTATTTATATTTTTGCATTTGTTTTGTTTAATTAAATTTATGTTTTATGTTGTGTTTATGTAAAACGAAATGTGAGTTAAATATTCAAAATGCAAAATTATTGACGAAAGATTATATATCTAATAAAATATCCCTGATGATGTTGGGAATCTCCAACGAAACGTCGGAAAAAATTATGAAATAATCTTTTATTTGCATAGAATACATGACCTTAATAAGCCCGATTTAGAATTTTCTAAACAAATCAATAACAACTAAAAACTATTTTCATAGCAAACTACTTTGTATACTTATTTTATGTGTTGGCGCCCTGATTGTGTGCATTTTCATATACACAAACGTCTTTTATTTTTGGCGACGAATATTCGCGGTCAAAAATTCTTTGTTCGCCCCAGTTGTGTTCCTAGCATTAAGTAGTTCTAGCATCTCTTCATGCTGAAAACTACAACATTCCGGCGGAATCAACGATATGGGAAAAATTTCTACCAGTTTTATTTATTAAAACACCAAGAACTAAAAAACAAAATTGAAGAAATCAAACAATGTCATGGAATGTTTTAAAATGTAGTCGACGAATTTACAAATATTTTACACAAAAAGAATGTTAACTTAACTATTCGTTTCTATAATGCTAAAACAAAATAATTTTAAATAGATAATCCTGGCTTAGAGGTTTTGTTTGCAACTTCTGAAAAATATGGTTGATTTATATAGACATGCTTAACCACCAACAAATTAAAACTGATTCAAAATAAATTTGAGAGAATATTTCAAATAATAACTTAATAAAATTCCTATAATTTATTTGCTTTTGCAAAACGTTTGTCTAGATCAAATATCATTCAACAGGTTATAAATAGCATTATACAAATATCTTCTAACAAATAAAGTTTAGTAAATCAATAAAAAAAATTTGAAAATTTAGCTAAAGTTTCATCAATTTACTGGTCCCACTTTTCTTCGATTTTATCGCAAAATATTTGTTAGGTCTAATCTAAGTCATATCTATGTATTTTGTTGGTTCCCTACCTTTGCAAATTGTTTTGTTTTTATTCAAATTAACTTTTTATTTTAAAAACTTATTTGAGTTATTAAGTATTCGAATTAAAACCGGTTAACCGGTTATATAAAAATTGCTTAGCCGAAAACCGGGGTTTTTTAAAATAGCAACTACATATTCGTATTTTTTGAAAAAAGTCGGTTATTGAAAAAAGTAGAATAATCGATCTCCCTAGTTGATACCCTCTTATTGATCACGTCAGTACTGCCATTTCGAAAAAACCAAAAACATATGAAACCTTAAAGGACTATAGTCGGATTAAATGCAAAGATACATTTATGCAGAAATGTCACTGAAAATGTCACCAAAAGTATGTTAACTTGTAGGCATGCATTCGGGGAAAGATATTTTGACAACAGACAGCACTACTAGTAATTGCTGCTTATGCTTACAGAGTATTTTTTCATTGCAATGTCAAGATATTTTCCAAGAACTTTCAAAATTATTATTATTACAATAACGCATTTTTGAAATTGTTCGCCTAATTATTATTAATTGGGAAATTTAACTTAATAAATAAAAATATTGACGGAAATCACCACTCGCATGTAGAAGCTAATGTTAAGGATGTTTAATTTGAAATCTCCGCCAGATAGTGGTCTAACGCTTTACATATAATGGCATAGAGCTCCGAAAAGAACGTGCATTTTGTTAAATTACACAGGTCGGCAAAAAATTGTTTTAAATAAAAAAAATATATGGAATATAAATGTTGTTACGAAATTAGATTTGTCTAAGAATTATTTATGGTTTAAGTTATAAGTTATCTCGTAAATTATAGTTTTATGTCATATTAGTTACTATTTTTATGAACGACACTGTACTAAATTTTCTAGCAATTGTAATTGTAGATTTTAGTTATTTTAAAATATTTCGAACACAACATTCTAGAAAATACTAGACGGTTCTTGAATCAACTAGGAATAGTTTTGAACTATAAATACAGGCTTACTCATAAAAGTTTAGTTTAGTTTGATTGGAGACTAGAGTAAACACTCAATTAATCGTTGTTCGATTAATCGAAGAAATTTTTCGTCATTATTTGATTGAATAATTAAAATAGTCAATTTCAAATAACGAATAACTCGAACAATTTATGTCAATTAATCGATAAAAATTCTTTTCTTAGAAAATTCTACTTTCTTCATACAAAAATATTTTTTTTAGATTTCTTACTTATAAAATACATAACAACTAATAACATGTTTTTATATTCTGTATCAATTCTGAAAAATATTTTAAAAATGTAGGTGTGTGTGAGACAAATTATGTAATAAACGATTAACTACTTATTCCATATGTGTGAATTTTCGTACCAAAAAAAGCGCTGTTTCATAATGAGTTTGACGTTCATTGTAAAAAATTCATCAGCATTTATAAATATGTAAACTATGCACTGTCAGATTATGGGTTACCTGTTTTTTCCCGACCTTTAATTTCTAAACGGCTGAACGAAGTTTGACAATTGAGGTATTGTTAGATTTGTCTTAAAAACCGAAGTCTCATTAGAAAGGTAAACAGAATCACGAATTGTTGGCGCAAAACAGAAATACTTTAAACAACCAAATTACCCAAACCTATAGATTAGAGCTTTAAAATGAAGAAAAATAAAGTTATCAGCCATGTTCGCTACATCGAATACATATGAGTAAAATTGAAATCGATCAAACTTTGAAAACGGTACAGTTTAAAAAGTTTCTTCATACTTTGAGTTCTTATCTTAAAAAAAAATTCTCTTAAAGTCAGAAAAAACAGGGTGATTTAAAAAGAAAGTAACTTAGAATCTCAATTGATTTTAATTTTACTTGATTTTCGGGAATAATATATTAGTGAAATTGAATTACGAATAAAATATTTGTTTAAGTAAATAGACTGGACCTCTCATAAAAATCCCGCAACAAAAACGTCTAAAATAAAATAAATAATTAAAAAATAGTTTATGAAAATATGAGATGAAAGACTATGTTGAATTCCAGACAGTATTAAGTTAAGCAGGCAGGACATAATTCCAAATTATACACTGAAATAAAATTAAAGGACCCCGATTGCTGCTGAGCATTATGCGTGTATTAAATTATGGCTTTCAGATCATTTTATAGTCTGTTCAACCGAAGTAGTGTTTACTTTGGTTATAGTTTATTTATATTTTATTTCCTCAATCTTGATTCGGGCTCTTTAGCGCATCAAAAATTGTATGTTTTGCAGCAGGGTTTTTGATTTTTTTATTATTTATTTTATTTAAAATTTTTAAAACTGTATACGTGGTATAAATGAATTGTTATTTTATTGTTTATTGTTAAACTATATTTTTGTTTTATTATTTTTTTTTTCTGTTTATTAATATAATATAAGAATCAAATCAAATAGACATGAAAGTTTTTCCCATTGGATAAAATTATTTGAATTATTCGAGTTATTCGAGTTATTCGAACTTATTAAAACTCTTATTTAATTAATCGAGCAAAATTAAAATTTAAAAATCGATTAATTCCTTACTCGAACAAAACTAAAAGTCAAATAATTGTATACTCTATTGGAGACATTAGACGGTTCAGATCGTTACTTACAATAGTGGTTAAAATTTTGTGAATTTCAATAAAGTTTGTTAAGTTGAAATCGTGTGTATTTATTTTAATTTGCAGTTAAAAGAACTCAAAGGTTTATTATAAAGGGAATAAGTCTTAACGCGTTTTATAAAGTAAAAACGTAACAATATTATAAGGCGATATATAAAAATCTATTTTCAGTTTTTTTTTCTAAGGCGTCAAGTTATTTTTACGGGCGAGACTAATATTTCGTCCGAAATCAGGCGGTTATGCTTATTCTTTTTATCATAGGTATAGAACGATTTGTTGAATTATGATCAAAATACCAACAAATGATTTGGTCTAAAAATTCATTTAGCATTTATCGCCCCTAATTTCCGATTATCTCCGCAACTATGTAAAATATAAAATCCAATTGTTCAGATCGCTTCAAGGAAACTTTATCGTAAATGGTTTTTGCTGGTAATCGTATATCGGAAGCCCAAAATAATGAATTAAATTAACCTTTCTCTTCCGATTTTCATGATGAATGGTTTCGGAAAAATTATATTTCCGAATTTTACATATATATATATATGTTCCTTTAACTCCCACTGGAGCAAAGGGCGCCAACAATAGTCGTTCTCCACCATACTTTGTTCGAAGACTAATGTTGTTGTTTTGCCATATTGGTGCTAGAATTCCAAATGCTGCTCTAGCTCTACCGATTTTTGCCTCCACGTCAATCTCAGTACCTCCATCAGCGGTAATCATGCTACCCAAATAACAAAATTCGTTGACAATGGCATAGTTGTTATCACCTACATTAATAGATGCCGGAGAGTTATCTTGTATGGACAGACCTTTTGTTTTTGTTGTGTTTATTTTTAGACCTGTACCATCCAACTTTGACTGGAGGTCAGCCATCGACATCTCCAGGTCACGAACTCTATGCGAAAGAAATGGGACATATATGTATATAAATTAGGGCAGTGGTTGCAACATAATTCTTAGCAAATTGTATCTATTTTCAGAAATAAGAAAACATTTATAAAACTACAAGATTCAGTGAGGCCTTTTTTGAAACTGAAAAAAATTTTAAACCCTCCATGCGAGAGGTGAATGAGGTCATATAAGCTTTTTCATTTCATTTATCTTAGATCCCATAGAGTATATATATTCAGGGCTACTGAGTTATGCTAACTTGATTCAGCTATCTCCATTATCTCCGGTTATCTGTGCCAAATTGGTTTGCCTTTTTTTTTTAGCTGTTTGTGATATATTGTGATAGAGCACAATCAGTTCAGTAGATATATGGATCTAATGTAAACTAATTTCTAAACAAAAAATTCTTTCAATAAAATTAAAAAAAATGAAAATTAAATTTGATGAACTTAAGCCTAATTAAAATATCAAAAACTACAATGAAAAACCAACAGTTCAATTAAACGGTACAATTATTACAAAATAGCTATGACACAAGCTCCTATATGTTTACATTTGTCCTTCAAGTTGCACAAAGAAAGGTCAACTAGAAAAAAAAAGACAAAAATAAAAATATAAAAACAAATGTACTTAAGTTTTCAAGACAAAGTCTGGACAAAAAGTACGAAAAACTGGAAGAAAGGAAAAAAACATGTAAATAAAAATTGATAATCAATTATAGAAAATTTCGATCTACCAATACCATTGGTTAAATATTGATGTTTGACTATAGACTGGCAGGCGCCGCAGTGGCGAGAACGGTAGAACGCAAAGAATTCTGATGATGGGAATGTGGTTATTTTCGAAACATGTAAATTCTACCTGATTTCAATCCCGTGTTCAGTCAAACATTATCAAATAAATTTTAAATTTATTTCATGTTGTAAATTCCTTCCTTCAATAAAAATAATTAAATGAAAATTAAATTTGATGAACTTAAGCCTAAGAAAAACACTATTTATCAATAAGCATCATTTTCTTAAAATACCCAACGTATTCAACGCATGGTCAATTACTTCATTCGATCAATAGCTGCTATGGTTCACCCAATATCCACAAACGCTATTTCCAGTATTTACTGTCTTTTTCACAAGCCCATTTACCACAATCAACATCACCAACCTAAGCTCTTAACTGTTCATACTAAATGACTCTGTGTTATACCCCTCACTCCTATACTTCGCCTTCACTATCTATTTCACCAGTCCATCGACACAACCATCATACCACTTCACACCACACCAATTCACTGTCTTTATCTTCTCCGGTACAGCCCGAACAATTTTTATCTAGCCCCTGCGGCCATTTAATTTACTAACCAACTAAGATTTACACCGTGCATCATCACCCATTTCACTACCACACACAATGTATTTATTACAGAACTAAGCTCAAAGCCAAACACACCTTCTCCCAAAAAAATACTCCCCCTTAAAGCAATCCTTTCATGGCGAAAACATTCCTATACAAAAAAATATGCTCTTGGAGGCCTCAACCAAAAGTCAGTATAGTATCGAAGCAATAGGTGCTGACTCCCGTGGTAGGAGATAGATTCTTTGACCAGCCACGATATCGAGAAATCGTATGAATTTCAGACATCTGTCAATTTTAAACTACTGCCGAGTCCCAGGTATTAACGGTACCTGTTTTCCCCAGATAATGTATCATCAAAAAGCGGGTATCCTCGCGATGCTTCCCTACAACCTTCGGGAGGGCCTATAAAGATCAACGGGCCACATGTAGATTTTATAATCGTTGGTGATATGGTAGTCCCGTGGTAGGTGCTTTGGTAGCAGAGACCGGTCCTAGTTCTAACAATTTATATAAATGGGACCTTACACTTTTACATGGGGTTATCAGTGGAGGGACTTTAAATAACAGCCGCGATGTGACTAGTCACACATCCATTCTCAATAAACGTGTAAAGTGTTAATTAATACAATGCTAGTCCTTGGTGTTCCTTCAATAAAAAGGCCCTAGAATTAATTTGTGGAGCAAATTTTTAAATAGTCCCGAATGCATCACACAACCGGTGAATACTGAACCTATTACAAAAACTGTGCTAATAAATAAATAAAAAATCAGTTATTTAAAAAAATTAAAAAATCTACATATTTATTCTTACTTAATATATCAGTTAAGTAATTAGTCCTCCTTTCACATGTCATTAGTTATTGTTTTTTGCTCTTATTCTATTTTAACAAATCCCAGGACCAGTTCTATTGCAATTATTGACACAAATTTCCCGCGGGGATACTATTAATATTTTAAATGTACAGCCTGGCGAACGTTGTCGATCGACAGCTAGAGCGATCGACAACAAGTCACTCATTATCCTTCTTTTAAATTAAGCCAATAAAATACAACAAAGTAGTACACAACAAAAAATATAGAATAGAATTTTTGTGAATGATGGGACTCCACATCCGGTACGATTTTTTGGGCTTCCAAAAGCCCCTGAGCAGGCAGCTGCATAGCCGCAATGGTGTTGACATGCCATTTAGGTTACTCAGCAAAGCGATCGCCCTCTCACTCTAGCTGCGTCAGGTTGAGCAATAATACCAGGGAATATTTGACGAATAGCCGGAAGTTATGAGCTACTTGGAAAACTAAGTAAATGAATTACTTCTGGCCATTCAAAAGTGAACAGCAATCAGAGAGCTTTCCACCAGTACAAAAGACCCCATCCCACACTTAAATACGCTAAGACCCATAACTGAAAATCAAAGTTTAGTGAAGTTCGGTTTAATTTAGTTTTCAAATTGCATTTATGTTTGGACTATGTAGGTAATTGTTTTTTTCTTTTCGCCTTGATTTCAGACATGTGAACTTAAAAGATCATATAGTGGATTATTTTTATTATATATAGTTTCTTCCAAATTTTTGTTAATCTATTGTATAAAGCAGGGCTGTGGTGTCGTCAGAAAGTACTTACTTCGACTCCAAACGCTGATTTTTTTTTAAGTGCGACTCCGACTACTGTCCTTATTTGACTTAAACTCCTCTTTTTATACCCCTCACCACTATTGTTGAATGAGGATATAGTAAGTTTGTCATTCCATGTAACTTTTTAAGTATGCATCTAAGACCCCATAGAGTATATATATTCTGGCACCTTGGGTCTAATTCTAAGTCGATTGAGCCATGTCCGTCAGTCTGTCCGTCTGTTGAAATCACGCTCACATTCGAAAAACTCAAAAAGTAAGGAGAATTTTGATTTCAAATTGCTTCTTATTATCCTAAGCAGTTTGGGATTAAAATGCCGCAAAATCCAATCAGTAGGATCAAAGTTATGAATCAAAATGTAGAACCACCACCCAAAAAATTGACAATTTTGCTAAAAAAACCAACATAAAAGGTGGCATAATGCATGGCATGATATAAGATTTTGCACAAACGCGTTCTTTATGACTAGAAATCATACTGTACGTCTTAAACCGTAATAACTAGAAATCTAGAAATCATAATGTAAAATTTCGTAAAGATCGGTCCCATATAAAGTCTACTCCCGAAAAACAGTTTAGTACGCATAAAGCCGTAACAAATAATGCTATCATAATACAATTTGATAGTTCATAGTTCACTGTTGTATTGGAATTCGTTCTATCTCGATTTTTAATAACAGAAATCACTCCACAGGATTTCGTCATGATTAGTCCATAATGGGTTTTATATAAATTCCCCTCCTGTAAATCAATTTAGTTCGGCATAAACTGTTATGAATCATGATATTTTATTCAAGTTTGTTCAAATTGCTACAATTAAAGCATAATACTATCTGATTATCTTCCAATTGGTATAACCCAGAACCAATTTTTATACTGACGTTCGTTTTTATAAAGATTAATTAATAATTTATAGCTCTAAAAGCTCAAATATTCGGAACAGCCGAATATAGCACTCTTACTTGTTGTTAATGAAGTACCTTTTAAATAGTTAAATATAGCAAGAAAATGATTCTGCAAAAATTTAAAATCGATATGTTAAATATTGCATCGCCAATTTCGAAGAATTTATATTTTAGAAAATTGTTTATGCCGATAAATTTTGGAGTCGGAGTCGGAGTCGCGAATTTTGTGGGTGGTACGACTCTGACTCTGACTCCGGTACAAAAACCTCAACTCCTACCCTTCAACGCCGACTCTGACACCATAGCTCTGGTATAAAGGACTAGCTTAACCCAGTGGGCTTCGCTATCTCCGTTGAAATTATATTAGTGAATTTTTTTAAACAGATCCTGTGTATTGATAATGAAGCAATTTATAATAATTTTAGATAAATTTACTGTTTCCGTTCTCCAGATATACAGAAACTTGCCATGGATACTTCTTAAATCCAACCTACTTTTTGACCGATGTTTTGCATAGAAAATCAAACTATTTTTCCTAATTTTTAAACTTTAAATATAACGGTTTTACAGATATACGGAAATCTATTTCGAATTAATATGAGAGGTGCATTGCGCACTTGCCAAATCCAGTCTACTCTTTGATAGAAGTTGTGTATTGATAGCAAAGCCATCTTTACAAAATTTTTAAATTTTAGCTATTGCTGTTCTCCAGATATGCAGAATTCTATGTTGTACAACGCCCACTAATCCCGCCCATTTTTTACTTCACACTATCACACAAGTCTTACCTTAAATTTTCAAACAATAATTAGACCAGACTTGTATTTTTCTCCGCGTTTTCTCTTTTCTCTTTTATTCTCTTTTATTACGTACGTGTGCACACACATTGCAGAGAGTTAAAAAACATTAACAACAACATATGTAAAATGTATACAACGCATACAATCGCAAAATGTAATAGTATAGGTTGTCGATCGCAGTTCTAACCCTGCAGTGCGCTGGACCGGTCCCAAATTGGTACTTTCACCTATCACTAAGGGACACTGTTAGTCTTTTTTACCGGTAAAACGACCGGAGATTTTAACATGTGGTAGTCGTAGAAACAGTCAATTGATCCCCCTATAGATAACTATGAGACAGTCTTTTTTCCTGTGCCACAGTATCAATCCAGGGGTTGATGCCGTCGTACCAGTTAATTAACTGCTTAATTCGGTCTGGTAAAATAAATAGTTCCAAAGTACTTTACATCTAATTTTCCCTGATAAGCCAGTGATTACTTATTAACATGTAAGAATAACACACAATATAACCAGGTTTTAATTTTAACATTGTTATTAATATATTTATATATAAAAGGAAATCAAATAAATAAATCAAATCAAAAAAGAAAGTATTTAATTAGAACAAAAAGGGAATTCATTACAATAAATTAAATAAAAGTTAAATTAATTAATTAGGTAAAATTAAATTAAATTCAAATTATTTCAATATTAGTAATTATATACAAGTTCAATACTTCAAAAAACATTTTTTAATACTTTTTGTTTTAAAAACCTTTTTTTTTAAAGAAATATGTCCTGGCGTAGTTGGTGTTCTGCTGAACCCGATTCAGTTGATAAATCAATTGCGTCTGAAAGTGGAAATTATTGTAAAGATTTTACTCAGGTAAATAATTACTATACTATTAATTTGTTACCTAACAGTACATGGAATATCTTGTCCACTCGCTTCAAACCCTTCTTTCCGTGGTTACCATTGACATTGTATTGGTCCACTAGTTCCAAGCTTAACACGTATTTCAGATTTTTGTTTAAAAAATTGGTATTAAATTTGTCACACTTTAACTTTTCACTTTTCCCCTTTATTTGATGTGTCTTGTCAAACGCCAGAACAATAACTGAAGCATATATTATGTGCACAACTCACCAAATAAATGAATAACGGATTATTTTTTTCAATACACATTTACCTCACATAGCAACAAAATTCAACTTTCATTGACAACGCTTCTGAGTACAGGCATAACTTCAAATTAACACCTCTTCGAGAACAAAGGGACAGAAAATTGTTAATGAACACCTCTTTGATAACAATGGGACAGAAAATTGTGAATTGATACTTATTCGATTACAAAGGGACAGAAAAGTGTGAATTGACACCGCGAAAGACAACGTTGAGTCAGAAAAACAACCGAAAAATGGGTCAATTGACAAAATAAAACTGCAGGGAAGTTATGAATCTCTTTTGTATTATCTGCAGCCCTCGACAACATGTCAACAAAATTTCAACACACTTTGCAAGACAGAATTGTTTGCAGTTGAATTGCCAAATTATACAAGCAAAACCTTAATTGGGTACAAACTCAAACAGTAACATTGGTAATGAAATTAAAACCAGCTCATTTTGAATCTCTTTGCCTAATTTTATTTTTTTTTTTTCATTTAGTAGAAAAGAAGCAGTAATAAGAATTTTAAACTGCTTCGTTTGCTCCACATATAATCCCCAACCAAAAAACATTTTCAATTAGAAGCATTTCAAAAACAATCTGTAAAAGAGATAAATTTTTTTTCAATGAAAATTTTTAATTTTCTACAAATTCTTAAGGGAAATTAAAGTTCTTTTATTCAGGTAACTTTTTTGAGGTCAAAAATAAAAAAAGGATTTATAAATTCCATATGTCTGAGCAGATGCCGGCAATGCTAAAAGTTCATAATTTTTTTATCACCATTTTATAAGTTTATTTGTGTGGCTGTCCATGTTAAAGTTTTCCTGAAGTACAGTTCGCAATTTTAATGACAGTTCTTCAGATGTTTGCACATAACCTCCTTATGATCTTAAATGAAGCTTGTTCAAATTGATAAGACTGCACCCAGAGAAAAAAATATGCTTAAAATTGGTCACCTCCAACAAAACTATTTTAAAAGAAAAATTTTAAACATATTATGTTTAATTTAATCTTACTTTTTTTACCGACAAACATATTATGGTTAAATTTGTCCTCCATCAAGAAGCCTAACCATATTATGGTTGCCTCCAAACATATTTTGGTTAATAATAACTAAAGTATGCTTAACACTTATAATAGCATGGTTGATTTTCAACCATAGCATGTTGCTCTTGGAAAAGAGGAAAATACTATTGTTAATTTAAAAACGAATTATTGTCATATTTAACCAAAACATGTTTAAAACAACCATAATATGGTTGTGGCTTCTTGATGGAGGGCCAATTTAACAATAATATGGGTATCGGTGACAATAATATGGTTAAATTAAACATATTATATTGAAAAATTTTCTTTAAAAATAGTTTTGTTGGAGGTGACCATATTTAAACATATTTTTTCTCTGCGTGTGGGTCCTTGTTTCATCTATAAAAAAATTATCGTGCATATTTTGAAGTCTCTGTAATGTCTTTTGTTTTTGGGCTAAACAATACCGATATGCTGCGTAGCCGTAGAAAATTTTCGATAAGGGGCACAAGAAGTGGATTTTCCAAAAAAGACCACAAAAAAGATATTCCAAATTTAAAAGGGTCCGGGTTTTTTAAACAGTACCGACCAATGAAGGGAACGTAAAAAGGGAATTTTAAGGAAACATATTAGATCAATTATTTGCAAACAAAACAGACTTATTTCAGTTTTAGTAAAAAAACCTGGAATATTATCAGTTATTGGTTGATGGTCATGTCCAGTAGTGCTCAAAAACTAAAGCTTATTTATTTTTTTCTCTCTTAGGATATTCGGTTAACAAAAATTATAGATAAAGAGAAAAACAATTTATATGAGGTATGTTATTAAGGAAATTGTACTTTTAATTTGTAAGTAACTATCGTAAAATCAATTAAGATGTCACTACTTACTACTTTTTAGGAATGTTCATTCTATATTTTACTATTAAGTCTTCGAACATTTTAAGAGATGCAAGCATGGAATCGCAAGTTTCTGCTTTGAGCATCGAAATCAAGTCCGTGACTTTTGAATGAAACACAGTTTTTTTTACAAATTTATTTTTCAACATAATCTCCTTTTAGCTCAATACACTTAGTCCAACGTTTCTCCAATTTGTGTATCCCTTCCAAAAAGAAAAAGGATTTTTCGAGGTCCATAAAATAGACATTTGTTTAACCAATAATTTCCTCGTTGTTCGGAAATAGGAAATAGTCACTGGGGGCTAAATCCGGAGAATATGGCGGATGAGGTACCAATTCGTAGCCCAATTCATGTAATTTTGCCGTTGAGACTGCACACGTGTGCACCCGTGCATTATCTCCGGAGTGATGTAATGGATCCATGTTACATCCACAGTTACAAAACTCCACAAAAACTCATTCGAATTGCAGTTAAACAACTCCAAACAATCCTTTGAAGTTGTCACACGATTACGTTTATGGTCAATTGAGAGCAAACGCGGCACCCAGCTTTCTTAAACCCAGCTGATCATTTAATACCGAAACCACACTGCCATATGAAATGCCTATGGCATCAACAATCTCACGCACTTTTACTCTTCGATCGGCCAACACCATATCGTGAATTTTTTCGACATTTTCGGTTGTATTGACATCAATTGACCGTCCAGAACGTTCAGCGTCATTTGTACTTGTGTGACCACAACGAAAGTCAGTAAACCACTTTTTTACCATTGAAATCGATGGTGCAGAGTCCCCATAGTATTTATCAATCTTTCCTTGGTTTGATTGACGGTGGTTTTTTTTTTGCAAAAAATAATGTTTAATGAACACTTGAAATTCACTTTTTTCCATTTTTAAGAAAATCGACAAGGTTGTTTATTTAGAACAGCTGTTAAACGCAAAGTAAATGACTGAACTTGCTCAAAACTTTACAGTAGTCTATTTACAAATGGTACTTGATGGGAGCAGTGTTGCATTTCATACAACAACGGGGGAAGTACGAAAAGTCACGGACTTATGGATCCGCCCTTGTAATTACAAAAGTGGTCAAAAAGTAGCATAAATTGATTTAAAATCATAAAAA
Source organism: Pollenia amentaria (assembly GCA_943735925.1). NCBI lineage: Eukaryota > Metazoa > Arthropoda > Insecta > Diptera > Polleniidae > Pollenia > Pollenia amentaria. The sequence goes on along the minus strand of OX031006.1, from coordinate 218,098,768 downwards.
ACGGTACTTTAAAAGAAGGGGCAAAAAGAAGGAAGGGTCTAAAAACGGTAAAATTTTCCACTCTAGTGGCATAACGACAATGTTGCCGATAAGACAGATTTATTTTTCTCAGTAAAAGGTGTGTTTCTAGGATTGATCTTTGCTATAAGATGGATAAGGTTCAACTTAGTTTAAATAGTTTCTTTGCTTTTAGACGAATCACAATTCTTTTTCTTAAAAAAATAGAAATTTCACAGTTGTGTTATTCTACAAGTTGTGTTACTCTTAAAGTTACACAACTTGTATAACAATGTCATTCATTAAGTTATGACAATAATTCTACATTCCTTAACTTTTTTATCCGTTCGTATGTTTTTTACTTTTTCATATAAAAATCTGCATATTTGAAATATTCAATTAAATCTTTGAAAGTGGCTTTAGCCTTAAACTTCCACAGGAATGTACTAGTTTTCTTTTTTGAAAATAATAAGGAAAAAAAATCGTTTATGTTTAATGAAAAAAGTACACATCGTTTGCTCCAATGCAAAAAAGGCGTAATTAACAAAAAATTCTAAATTGAGTTTTTGATTGATTATTATCAGGGAAACCAGAAATATGCTAAAAAAAAACGTTTTAGGCGCATTAAATATGCAGTAATATCTCGAAAATATACTCTGAAAATTGTTAAAAATATGCACCAAAAAAATCAAAAATTTTTCATTTGAAAACAAAATATTCAACAGCTTAAAAACATTTCGATTTCAGAAAGAAAAGAAAAACAATTCTTAAATTATAATCGACAAGACCCAAACAGCATAGTATTTACAGACGAATTTTCCAGATTTTAGCCTGTTTAAAAACGATGCACAGTCACTGGCTCACAATGTTCTAAGGTTAAAATTCCTTTAAGAGTTATTTGTAATTTATATTATTAAGATATTTTCATTCATATGGGATATTATGTCTTAAAGGGATTTAAGGGACGATCGCAAAATTGTTTATTAATGTTAACACTTAAAAAGAAATTAATGCTATTTATAGATAGGAGCTTTGGGAAAATAATTTGCAGTAAAATATTTTTGGCGAATTTAATCTAAGTACCAACATAAATAATTAGATTGTTTTCGTTCACAAAAAGTCTAACTCTATAATTAAGAAATTATCGACCGATTTGTTGGAATTTTCTTCCTATTCGAGTCCTTATATGTTACAGCCAAAATAAAAGTACACAAAATCTGGCTTTAAGATTTTATATAAAAATGGTTCTTTATTATACAAATAATTTTCACAGAATGACAGAAATTTCATACTCACAAAAAATATAAAACAAAAACTACATTGATTAAAATAAATATTTCTAAAAACAATAAACAAAGTATTTTATATTGCAAAGTACAATTTCAAAATAAATCAACATTTCCCCTCAATACAAAATACTAAAATTAATAATATTATTTTAATCCCATTAATTCAGTAAATTTGCAATGTTTAACTTTTCCTAAATTCTTAGTTAGAATATCGGCTATCATTTCATTAGTTGGCACATACTTTAAAATTATTTCATTGTCTTTATATATATTCCTAACATAATGATATTTAATATCAATATGTTTACTTCGCGCATGATACACTGGATTTTTTATGAGTTGCTGCGCGCTTAAATTATCACCATGTATAACAATTGGATCTTGAGCATTCCCTATTCCAAGTTCGAGGCATAATTTCTTTAAATAAACGGCTTCCTTAGCTGCGGCACAATATGCAATATACTCAGCTTCAGTACTGCTGAGAGCTACTGTTGCTTGTTTCTTGGACTCCCATGAGAATATGCATCCAGCATAGAAAAATACATATCCTGTATATGACTTACGTTCTATCTGATCACCGCCCCAGTCTGCATCTACGAAGCTTTCGATCGGCTTACCAGTTTTGTGGTAATGTAACTTTAAATCTTGAGTTTTCGCTAAATAACGAAGAATGTGTTTTGCCGCTGCTTCATGTTCAGTATGAGGATTCTTATTTCTTTGTGAAACCTTACTAACTGAGTGTAGTATATCTGCTCTTGTTGTAAGGGCCAAATACATTAATGTCCCCATTAATGATTGATAATTGGTTTCATTTACCTTACCGCAGTCATCACTAGAACATTTTAACTGAAAACCTTCATTTAAAGGAGTGGACATTGGCTTAGAATCGTTCATCCTGTATTCGTTTAAAGTCTCTTTAATATAGTTCTTTTGACATATGGTAATCGAACCAGTTTCGCCATCCCTTTCGATTTCCATTCCTAAAAAGTAACTAAGGGGACCTTTATCAACGATTTTTAACTTACTTGATACTTGTTTCTTGATTTCATTTAATTCTCCTTTATCTGAAGACGCTACAATAATGTCATCAACATAAACTGCTATATAATTACGTTTCTGATTGTGATGTTTTGTATATAAACACGGCTCACTTGGACAAGCGACAAATCCAATTTCCATTAAAACATTGTCTAGCTTGAAATTCCATTCACGTCCGGACTGTTTAAGTCCATATATAGATTTGTTTAATTTTAGGACTGAGTTAGGAGAACTTTCGGTTTTAAAACATTCCGGTATTTTTATAAAAACGTCATCATGGAGTTCACCGTTAAGGTACGCAGTTGTGACATCCATTTGATGCACATAAAGTTCATATTCTACTGCTATTGCGAATAACAATCTGAGATTTGCATAACGAATTACTGGCGAAAAAGTTTCTTCATAATTTACACCAAACTTTTGACTACATCCCTTTGCTACAAGCCTAGCCTTAAACCTCTCTATCTTATCATTTATATCTTTTTTCAAAGAAAAAATCCACTTGCATCCAATAGCCTTTTTGTTCACTGGCAGTTTAACGGCGGACCAAGTATTATTTTCAGTTAAAGAATTATACTCCTCTTCCATGGCTTCTATCCATTTAGGCGCATAACGTCCGTTTACTGCTTCTTCGACAGTTTGAGGAATGATTATATCTTTTTCCGTCATCATATTTAAAGATGTTTTGTACTCTATTTTAGGTCTCCCACGTTTACCTGTTCTGATTATCTTAGGTCTACCCCTACGAGTTTTATAATCAGTTGATCTATCAATTTCTTCAATTTCAGAATCATCCTGGGAATTTTGATCAACGTTTGCATCTATTGCTCGCGAAGTTGATGGAGTTTCGTCTAAATTTTCAACAGTTTCTGCCACTTTTGTATTTATTTCAACTAAAATATTTTCACAATTGTTGTGGTCTTCTTTTCTTGGAAATTCCTTTTCGATAAACATTACGTCTCTTTTTACAACTACTTCCTTATTTGCAACATCATATAACCGATAGGCTTTCGATTCCTCAGAATATCCTACCATTATATAATCCTTGCCCTTTGGACGAAATTTTTTCCTTACTGTTTTATCTAGAGCTATTGCCGTTGAACCAAAAACCTTAAAATGTGCTACTGTAGGCTTTTTGCCACACCAAATCTCTTCTGGGGTCTTATCCTGAAGTATTTTTGTTAATGCTCTATTACGAATATAAACTGCAGTAGATATTGCTTCCGCCCAAAAATACTCTTCTAAATTTGCATTTATAATCATACTTCTAGCCATTTCAATCAAAGTTCGATTGGCTCTCTCAGCAACGCCATTTTGCTGAGGTGTATGAGGTACAGTTAGTTGTCTTTTTTTCCTTTAAAAAGTTATTAAACTCGTTACTCGTATATTCTCCACCATTGTCAGTACGCAGTACTTTTATCTTCTTATCTATTTCATTTTCTACCATGGCCTTGAACTTTTTAAACGTTTGAAATACTTCACTTTTTTCCTTCAAAAAATATACATACATTTTTCTTGACATATCATCTATAAATGTCATGAAGTACCTCGAACCACCAATAGATTTAACATTCATTGGCCCACATACATCGCTATGTACAATATCTAATAAATTTTCTGATCGAGTTTCAGATTTAGGAAATGGTTTAGAACAAATTTATCTTTTAACGCAAGTTTTACAAACTATATCTGGGTGAATATTTTTTATCTTAATACCATATACCAATTTTTTTCTCTGATATATCTTTTAATGTTTGAAAGTTTACATGGCCATATCTTTGATGCCATATTTCCATAGATTCCTTCTCAGAATTTGAATAAAAATTTGAATTTTCCCCAACTTCCACAATAAATGGATCATTTTCCTTTCAAAATTACTGTACCATCTTCTTCAATAAAGAGAACTTTCTCTGAATAAAAAACAACTTTTATTCCATTCTGTGCAGCAGATACCACAGAAATAAAATTTCCTTGCATACCAGGAACATACATACAGTTCTTCAGATTTAAGGTATAATGACCACTTTTAAAGGATACCTGACCTCTACCTTTTGACTCTATGGTATGATCACCAACTAATCTTATAGTTTCATTAAATTCTTTAAACGATGTGAATAACCTACGGTCACAACACATATGCGATGTTGCACCACTATCAATGCACCAATTATTTTGAATTCTTGAATTTATTTCTTCTTTGATGCAGAAAAAGCCTGTTGATCTAAACGTTTACCTTCCAACGAATGTCTTTCACCCTCCCCTAGAACTTTTACTTTCAGCATGCTCAAAGTTGGCAAAATATCACGCGTTTCCACAGCTACAACAAACGATTCGAACGATTTTGGAAGACTTGTCAGAAGAATAATTACAACTAATTCTTCAACAATTGTCACATTTATTTCAGCTAGCCTTTCAACTATTCCAAAAAATTTATCTAGAAAATGTTGCACATTATCATCTTCTTCCATTTTAAGTTGCATTAATTGTTTAAAAAGTGTTACTTTCCTTGCGGGACCACTGGGAAGAAAAATTTCTTTCAACTTACTCCATGCTTGAAATGATGTTTTGCAATTCTTGATGTGATTTATCTGCGATGGTTTGATACACAGCACAATAGTTGCCAACGCCTTTTCATCCCTTAATGTCCATTTTTCCAACTCATTAGCAACTTGCGGCTTCATACACTCGCCACTTGCAATCTTCCACAATTCGGAATGAACCAATAAACTCTTCATCTGCAGACACCAGGATTCATAATTGTTTGAATCCAATTTTTCAATTTGAAATCACTATAACCAAGACTCATAGGCCCATAACCTGTTGGAATTTTCTTCCTATTCGAGTCCTTATATGTTACAGCCAAAATAAAAGTACACAAAATCTGGCTTTAAGATTTTATATAAAAATGGTTCTTTATTATACAAATAATTTTCACAGAATGACAGAAATTTCATACTCACAAAAAATATAAAACAAAAACTACATTGATTAAAATAAATATTTCTAAAAACAATAAACAAAGTATTTTATATTGCAAAGTACAATTTCAAAATAAATCAACACGATTCTCACCATTTACACAGACCTCGTCCTAAGTACAAAATCAATGTATTTGCCAAATTTGATAAAATTATCTACAAAATTGCAACTTGTACTTTGAGCACAAAGTTAAATAGGACAGACAACCAGCCAGACGGCCGGATGGACATCGTTAGATCACTCTTAACAGTTATTCTGAGTCGGTTGGTATACTAAAAGATTAGTCCAGCTTTCTATGTATTACATCGCCAAAAACGTTTATCCTTATTTTTTGCTTATAGAAATATATAGAACTATTACAAAAAGCTTTATAAAATACATAGCTGAAATTTAACTCATAGAATAAATTCGAAAAATAAAAGATGTTGAATATAATAAAGTAGCTTAAGAAAATAAACAATTCCCAGATTATATTTTTTTTTAACAAAATATTACGAAATGGTTTTCTTTGAAAATGGTTTGAAAAATTCCGCCGATAACTTATCAATGCATATTTTTCTGACATGTTTATAGATTTAATTTTACAATGTTTTTGATTTCGATGCATTACTTTCTCAACCTCGTATCTTAAAAAAATACGGTTTTGACTTTTTCATATAAAACGATTGTTTTTTTTTTGTGTTCTATTACTGCAACAACTTATTATTTCAATACTTTGTCTCCATTCTGTAATTATTAATAAATTATTGAAATAATAATAATTTGCAGTAATAGAACACAAAAATAGCAATCGTTTGAAATGAAAAAGTCAAAACCATATTTTTTTAAGATACGAGGTTGAGAAAGTAAGGCATCGATTTTCCTGTTAAATATTTATGTTGGTTACGCCTTTTTCCATTTTAGCTCACGATATGTAAGTTTTTCTAAAAAGCGGGCCCTAAAGCAGCATATCTGCACATTAAACTGGCTCATCAATATTACATTTTCGTGATGTTTGGAGAAAATTTATATATGTTCGTTTGATTTTCATAGAATTTTGTAGCCTGTTTAACGAAGCTGCGTGTTCTTATTTCATATTTCATTTAAGAATATTTAGTTTAGAAACGTATGAAGAAATTTATTTTAGTTTCGAATTTATTAAAAGAAATTAAAAATCAATTTGTTAAATAATAACATACTTTGTGACAAAAAAGTCATATGTACGTCTTTTTCACAACATCATTGTCTGACTGTGCCAACGTACCATCCGCAAGTATACGTATGAGCTCAGCCAGTCGTATACCTGCTCATATTAAGTTATTCTAAATGTCAAAACTCCATGCAAAAAATATTAAAAGTTAGCATATCTCTCTCTAATACATATACGTTATGAATGTGCCATAGACTCCCTGCAGGAAATGTCAGAAGCGAATCTGTACTGATTCCCTATTGACGCAGTCACCGGTAGTAGTGACCTATTATACCCAAGACAATGTAATTTACTACAGATATTTAACATGTGCGGGAACCAGAGAATCACTAGTACATTTTAATAAATCTAGTCTGCATTTTTGATATGAATACGAATTCCTTCTAGCCTTTTTTAACTTCTCAGCTTTTGTTGATAACCATTTTTTTCGTACTAAAGGGAAATTTCGAGGGGTAGACACTTTGACAATGTCACCAAAATAGTTGACAAAACTGGCGACTTGGAGCCACTTGCATCCACATTTTCTTCAGGGCTGTGCTAGGAAAATCAAAATACTACAAAGACATACACAAATTTTGATGAAGCTTGATCTGTGGCCACGTTTTTTGATGTATGAGATATATGTTATTGCCACATGTCTAAACTTTCCGACAAATAAAATATTCATGACATTTTAAGATATATATATATAATACTATCTTAACCAAGTTCGCTTCGCTACCTTCAAAATGAGTAACATATCTCGAGTATTATAACAAAGTCATTTGTTGAAAATTAAGATGCTTTTGTTACACTTTTCCCGATATATAGAAATCTATATTGTTCATGTCGACTTCTCTAGTCCAGCGCACTTTTTGACAATCGTTGTGAAATCAAGATATTTTTACAAATTTAACGTCCTCTAGATAAGCAGAATTTTATATTGACTCTATTTGGGTGGTGCCGCGCCATCTCCTCCAGTTCAGTTTACTTTTTGCCAGATTTTGTGTATTGATAATCAAGCGTTTTGCTCCAAATGTATACAGAAATATATATTTTTCTTAAGTGGAAGCGGCCACGCCCATTTCTCCAATCCAACCCATTTATACACTCACAATATTCTGTACGTAAAATGAACTGAAATTGTAATATAAAATAAATAAATATTCAGTTAAAAACCGGTCTACTTATTTTTAATTTATTTTTAAAGAAAAGTTCATTAAATGTTTACAGTCAAAAATGCAACTGCGAATTCCGTAAAAACAAATGAATTTTCAGTTATTTTATTAAAATTAACTATCAAAAAATAACTGACAAATTCCGTAAAAACAAATGAATTTTTAGTTATTTTATGTAATTCAGTAATTTTATATAATACAGGTTTCGCTCGAATTTCTAAAAAATACCAGACACCTGTCTGCTTGTTTTCCTAATGAGAGAGGTGGAATATTTATTTTTATTCACTTACCCCGTTATACATGTTGGTTTTACTTTTGTTGTACTGACCACTTTGTTTACAGAAGAACTCTCAATTATAAAACACCAGCAGCATGCCCGATATGGTATACGCAATTATTTTACTCTAACAATTTGATGTATTTAACTAAATAATTTGAACAAATAGAATATGGGAATTTTCTATACAAAACAAGCAAATCGTTTTTTACTTTTAGTTTTTGCCACAGATCTATAAATAGATAACTATAAATTAATTTTTTGGTAGTAAATTATATAAAAAAACTGAAAATTCATTTGTTTTTACGAAATTTGTCGGTTATTATTTTGACTGTAAAAATGAAATGAACTTTTCATTAAAAATAAATGAAAAATAAGTATATCGGGTTTTAAGTAAATTTACAGTTGTTTTAAATTTCATTTTCATTTAATTTTACATACAGAATACTTTTACTTAATACAACCGAAAATCCGTATTAATGTGCACTTCGTTTTTTGAATAAAAATGAATTTGCTTGGGATTTTAAATGTTTATTTATTTAAAAATTACTGAACGGAATACTTCTTGAATAACCTACAGTCCGTTACTGTAATAATATGATAATAATATGTGAGTGTAGGCATTTATTTTAAATTGAAAACTAAGACTGATAGACCAAAATTAATATTTTTATTGCTAACATTCTCCAGATATACATAAATCTATATAATCTTCCTATCAGAGATTCCACGCCCACATATCCAATCCAGCTCACTTTTTATAACCAAGCTGTTTTTTCCAGTTTTTTTTTTTTAGCTAAACATATACGGTAACTTAAAATGCCTTTGTATAGGTCCAATTAGACGTGCCATAAGAATAATGCCATACATTGTTACAAATACAGTGTTGCCCATAAGGTTCGTTCAAACATCTGTTTTATATGGACTTCTAATTTGAGCTTATGGGATATGACTCGCCTGAAAATTTGAGGAAATCGGAACAGTAGCTCAGGAGTATATAAAACAAACAAACACACAAACAAATATTCAAACAAATAAACAAACCCATTTTCATATTTATAAATGGGGATCATTTGCTAAAATAAGAATTTACATTTCTAAAATTGATTTTTTTATACCCTGGGGCTAATTCTGGCAGTCGTGATCGAATACTTTTTCGATTCGAAAGCAATTTTATATTTTATTCTGTAATTCGAAACTGAACGAACCGAAATTATTTTTTCATTGGTGTATTTATTTGAGTTTTCACAACACTGAAAAAACACTTTTGATTCGTAAATATCGAATGAAAGAATAAGAAATAAGATTGCATTCGAATCGAGCAAGTATTCGATCACGACTGCCAGAATTAGCCCCCTGATTATTTTTGGACTGAATAAAAACGTAGATTTTCCCAGATGTCCGTAAGGTAATAAGTGCTTTATTATCATGGCTTGGTATCTTTTTAATTATTTGTTTTCTAAATTATTTATTTTTTTCCTCATTCAAATAATAATATTATAATTATTTGTGTATAGTTACTCGTAAGTGTGCGAGAGTTATCAGTCTTTATTTTATCATTTTCACATCCTTTTAAAAGACACTTTTAGTTTGGTCCCTAAAAAAATTCAATTTAGCTTAAATAAAAATCGAGAACACATTGTCCACTTTGCTAAAAATAAATGACCTTTAGACTCTTATACATATCTACACCTCTAAAAGTGTGTACATTAAAAAAAACTTCCCATCCCCCTTCTTCCCTTTTAATTTTTTTTTTAAACTGTCAGTCTCAGCACAGGTTCAAATTCGTCTAGTTTTAACCATTTGTCTTAAGCATAAAGCACAAACTTTAAAGAAATTTATTTGGTATTTTTAAAAATACAAACGAATAAGAAAAAGTGTTATCACTGTTTGAACAGAGGTTTAAAAAGATATTTAATTTGTGTCTCGATTTCCCTTCTTTTGGTTGTTAATACAAATTAAGATTCTGTAGGTTTATTAAATAAATATTAATACTGTTATTTTTTTAATGAATTTATCTTACAGAGAGTATAAATTAAAGGCAGTCCTCTTTCCTTTTAAGTTTGCCTTACCAAATGCGAAAAAATACATTCATGAATCCAATTGCACTTTCAGAAACGTCTGCAGTTATTCCATTGAAATCAACTCTCAATATGTCCACAAAAAAAATTGGCTACAAATATAATCAATTTTTCATTCGATTTTATATAAATTTTGTTGCATTATATTTTTTCTATTTTTAAGATAATTAACATAATTTCAATTGACATGTCGGATGTTTTTTTCATTTGAAATTTGTTTGTTTTTAAGGAGAATTTGTTGCGCACAGTGTGGCAAATTTAAAAATAGCGTCTCTTACTTTTGACACAGAAGGAATTTTTGAATACGTTTTTTTTTTTTTTGGTTGAAAGGTGAGTTTTTTGCCCTTATTTTGGTATATTAGTTTGCATAGTTAGTATGATGTCTAGAAAAATTATAGTTATTTTCTTAAGAATAATTATCCTTAATTTAAGTAAGATTGTATAACATAAAAGCCTTTCTGCGGCCATCGTTTTGTTAAATAATTTAAAAAAATTTAAATAAAATATTTTATTTTCTTAGAAATGTTTATTTCTAAACATATGGGCATTTCCTGGGGTCACGAACGTACGTTCGTACGCTTTTGATGTACAAATAATAAAGAAAACAACACTTTTCCTAGCATTTTTTTTGCTATTCGATACCATTTATTTGGTGCAAAATATGGATTTCGTCCAGTTTAAGTTTTCATAATGATAGTTACAAAACATGTGGTCACGAACGTACGCAAAATAGAAGTCAACTTTGGGTGACAGTAGTGAAATGTAAAAATCTGCGAAATGGAACGGAAAATTCAAACGTGATTAATTAATTTTAAAAGTGTATGAATTTAGACCTCTATCCAGTACTTACAAAATAAAATATCTCTATTGGTTTTTGTTTATTTGGCTTAAGTACCGGTCGCGAACGTACGATTTTTCCATATATTTTAACCGTTAATTAACCGTTAATCGACCTATTTTTGTTTGCCTTATACTTTTCTCTTCTTAATTGATTGTTATAGAGATATTTTAAAGAAAGAGTGCAAACATAACAATTTTTTTTTGCATGTAAAATACTTATATATAAAAATGTCTTAAGAAGTAGCTTAAAAAGAATATATAAAATTTTATAATTTCCTGCCCAATTTCCTCAAGTAAAACAGCTGAGATATCGTAGCATAGCATATATACCATTCTATTATAAAAACATAGACTTTTTTTATAATTATAAACAATAAAACACGAAGATTATCAACATTTTATTTTTCCAGCCTGGTTGACAATTCGGTGGAAATGCCCATATTTTATTTTCCATTAAAGTTTAATAAATAATGATAATTGTAGGAAAGAGATATAATAATAATAGTAATAAATAATAATAATAGTAATAAATAAAAATAGAAATAATTACAACACATAATATATTTTTTTTATTCAAAGTGAAAATATAGTAAAAATATTCTTGATTTTCATCTTCAAGAAGTTTCATAGGTTTATTTAAAGTGACTTTTCCGGTTTTAAAAAATAACCATTTTGTGCAATAACCGCAATATATAGTAAAAAACTAAGTACCTGTAGCAGAGATTTTTTACTCATATGTACCTATGCAAGATGCGCGCAACGTTTTTTTCAGTCTAATGGCCATTTGCTCAATGTATCGACAAACTACCTGTTATTTAATGTGGACATAAATTTATTAAACCGATAAAAAAAACATTTTTTTCAGTTAGCAACACTTCTCAAAATACATGTGAAAAGTTGGGAGTCAGCCAATTGAACGGTACGGCAAACAAATAATTGACAGATGAGTGCCGGTAAGACAGAAGAGAAGCAACCCTGCAGATATCGAGACTAGTCCATACATGCGTCTAAAGAGTAGTCCATAAAGGAGTAGGAGTACTCCAATTATATGGTAAAAAGGTGGTCTATTTAACATTATGATGTCCTAGGAGTGGACCATATAACCCACCGAAGTAGTCCCTAAACTACTCCATAGAGTACTCAAGTGGGTTAGTTTCAAAAGTACTCCATGTTACTACTTTTTCACTTATCGCCTTTTATGGCGTGCAGTGTAATCCATTATTGCTATTATTATATATATTTACTTGGTATTTTTAATATTTTTAATTTTTTTTTCACAAATCTTAAAAAATTTTCCTGTTTCACTTTTAAATAAACAATTAATAATGGACAACATCAGGGCCACCAATGTGGAATACTGTAAACTATAGTATAGTATACCTATACATCATGCAGTTGTTGGCAGCACTGCATGTAAATTTGTCTAATATGGTCCATACTACAGTACATTGGATCATGTTGTAAGTAGTCCATTTAAGCCACAATGGACCACGTAGTCCAATATTATCTGCAGGGAAATGACACACTGGGAAATCAAATTGCTTTAATGTGCAGTCTTTCGTTGGGAAAGATTTGCAATTTTACCGCGATGTATAACATATTTAGTATCGTGACTACTTTCACTTTTAAAAATATTTTATTTATTTTTTGTTTACAAAAAAATTGCTTTTTCATTTCGAACGAATTTTTTTATAACAAAAATTTAAATTTTTCTAAAAATTACTATACGTAGCTGTTAATATAGTATTTCACAAAAAAGAGAAAAAAAATTAATGTAAAACCTTTATTCGTTTAGCCCCAAAAAATACATTGTAAACCTCGTAAAACCGCATGCAATTTACACAACTTTCCTGATTTTAGCAGTATCCCAAAACGACAAATCTCAAGTAAACGACTGGGAAATTCACTATACGATGCAGAATTGTTACCTGTCGAACTGCGTACTTAAATTTTTACATTTCTTTAATTTTATTTTTTGCCTAATGTCCAGCTAGATTGGCAATAAAATCCCCTATGTGCGCTTTATCTGTATGGGAGTTATAGAAGAGTACGGTCTAATATTGACCGATTGTAGTAAAATTTAGTGTAATATTTGATGTTAATACAACAGTTCCTCTGGCTTAAGTTGATCGTTATATCTATTTTGCTGGACATTTATTAGCGTTAAATTGGTTTCCGAAAGGTCATTTGTATGGGAGATACCCGAAAACGTGGACCAATTTAAATCCAAGCCCACAAGGTTCGTTCTTGCTAAAGAAAATTACAGTATACAAAATTTCATAGAATTCCGTTGAAAATTGCGACCTGTACTTTGTTAACCAGAATACATTTAAAATATACAACATTTAGGGTGGTATAGAAAATAGTGATCAGACATGAATCAGAAAAATTGATCAAGCTTCAAACGAGCAAAAAAAAAAAAAAGCAAAACGAAATGGGTATGTAAATAAAGGAGAGAGTACGTTATTTAAAATGGTTACGAAATATTAGGAACTCCCTAAGATTCTAGTCCATCAAACCTTAATTCTATGTAAAAATCAAAAAAATTCCTTTTGAAAATAAAAATTTCTAAGCGATCCCTTTTGAAAATAAAAATTTATAAGCGATGGAATTTGCAAAATGTATTAAAAAATCATACTTTTCAGTCAGATATATTGAATCACCCTGTTTATAGGGATAATGAGTATTTAAAATGAAAAAGCGGCGGCAAAATAAAAAACAGACTTTTGGCCGCTATTTCAAAAAGGCTATTTCAACACTGTGGGGCGGTGAGGTTATTCAGGGCCTTGCTCCGAATTGATATAATTTTTAAATGAACACTGAGATTGTTATTACTGATTCATGATTTTCACGATGATTTTTTCCCCTATTTTAAAATCATGTCTTTTTATGTTTGATAGCGAGCGGGGTAGAGAAGTAAGCAGGGTATAAAAAAAGACATGAATCGTATCTTCTTTGTTTCTTTTTTGACATTCCTCTTTGCACTTATTTGTGTTTTTTAATTTATGTTTTATTCTTATTCCAAAGTGACATATGCTTATAAAAATATATATAAAAAAAAATTTTATTCAACAAAATTCAAAACATATCAATGTGGAATTCCGGAATTTTAAATTTTTTTTAAGAATAAGGAACTAAGGAAATCGGAAAAAATCAATTCTGACTTAAAAAAAAGAAACAATGTGAATATTCAACAAGTTTTTGGAAGTTTCTTTAAAAAATAAATAATAAGTTTCTTTAAAAAAGACATGTCATTTAAATCATCGTGAAAATTGGGTGTTACTGTTTTTCTATATTTTATGACATTCTTCAATTTCAGTATATATGGGAAGGACGCGAGAATCATTTCTCTGAAATTTTAAAAGTTTTATGTTTGGACATATTTTGTCCATTTAAAATATTAACTCTTATAACCACTTATGGCTGTTCGTTATATGAAACACGACACTATTGGCGTACCGATGTGGCTTTTATTGCGACCCAGTGACTTGAAAAATAATCTCATGAATTTTTAAATACAATTTTTCTCTTTCATATAAATAACTGTGACCTCTGACCATTATTACGTTCATTTTCTATTAAGTAAACGTATTTTACATTTAGATAACATTTTCCCTTTTAAACTTATTCAATAAAATTCAAATTAAGCAAGTATTAAAGTAATGTCGTAACCATACGATACCCTTCACCACAAGTTAAATATATTGAACATATTATCAGTTTTGGGCTTATTAACAAAAAACTCTGCTAACATTTAAGCTTTTAAAAAATAAACTTTTACACTAATACTTAAAAGCAAGTTTTTGCTTTAAAAGATATTTTTAGAAGTGGGCCTTGTTTTGGGCCTACGGTTAACAAGGCATACAATTTCTATATACTATTTGTTTTTAATTTGATACCAAAACCAGGGTTTTTTCAGCAAAACTGATAATAAGATTTTTTAGGAAGCTCTAAAAGAATCGATCTTTACATAATCTTATAACGCGATTATTGTTTACATTAAAATTATTGAAGTAACATTTTAATGAATATTAACATATATTAGTTTAGTGTAGCGATTCTCCATTCCAAGAAGACATTTGTAGTGTAAAATATTATTGTTACGTTACTGCCTTTTCAATAAAGTTTTTGGTTTATTTTCCTTTATAATAAACCTCTTGAGTTCTTTTCTTGCAACCGCAGAAAAAACTTTTTTAATTTTGGTAATAGGTCGTAGTTATTTCATACGTTACCTGATAAGTAGTTGTTATTACAATTGTCATTATTCTCAGTAAGTACTTTTCACTACTATTATTTTCAGTTATGAATATTTGCTTACTAATAATCAGCTAAATAACTACTTATAAGTTGTCTTGTTTTCAGTACTGAATATTTACTTGCTGGTAACTAGCTCTATATCTACTTATTAGGTCTATTAACTAGCGCCAATTAAATACAAACTAGTTATTTTTTGGCTTCTTGTAAGTATATTGTAAGTACTTACAATTCAACTTACTGGTAGTTAAGTAATAACTAGATATTTTGTGACTTCTAGTAAGTGTATTGTAACTACTGAATTCTGTGGACAACTCGAACAAAAATAAGTAGTTATTCAGCCGAAAAATAAGTAGTGCTTATATTTCTCCAAAATAACTTGCTAACTTACCAGGTAAGCAAAGTTTTTGCTGGGACTTTAATAAAATAAACAAAACAAAGCCCTTTTAACATTTTTTACGATTAACAACTTTTCATTAGAACTTAATCACTTCCACAATCTTTATTTACAGCATTTAGAAACTAATTGCGACCTCTGTGATCTGCACACTTAAACGTTTGTACTCAAAACTCCCTCACGATACCAACTGAATGTGGTTTTTATACTCTGTCCCAAGTTTCGAACTGTTTCCGGAATATTCGAGATTATTATTATATTTAACAGCTAATGACATTATGCATTAACACTATGGCTGAATTATAGTTACAATTTTCTAAATCGAAAATTCGAGGAATACAGTGGGGTTGAATTACAATTATGCATAACAATTCTAACATTACGTTTATACTTGAAAATTCTGTACAGTGATTTTAACACTAGAAATATGCATAACTAACACATTGAAAATTTGAACTAATAAAATAACTAACAAATACAAAATAACTTATAAATAAAACTAATTCTTAATTAAAGGTACTTTCGTAACAATAATCTGGTACCTAAAAGTTTTGTTCTTTTTACCCTTCACCACCGGTGGAAAGGATATTATTAGTTTGCCCTTCGTTTGTAATTTTTACAATATTGATCTTAGACTATGCAAAGGATATATATTCTGGGTCTTTGTACATAGCCAAGTTTATTAAACGATATCTGCCTATCCGTTGAAATGGGTTTTCCGAAGACCCCAGATATGTCGGGCACCGAGTTATTATCACATATAGTACGGAATTTGTTACTATTGTGATTCAGACAGATCGGTCCACAAATGACTGAGATATGAGCCAAAAACGACTGCCTCAAATTTAGCAAATAAAATCCACTGTTGTTATTGTTTTTTTTGTTGCTTTTTTTGCCTTTTTAAAAGATAACAAATAGAACATCATTTACGTCTTAATTAGATAAATGTGTTTTAAGCGCGAAAATGGATAACCTTGCTTTTTTAATGCTGTTTGATAATATGCGTGCACAGCCAAATATAGCACTTTTACTTGTTTTACAATTAAGAGTCTATTGCGACAAGTTTATGGACCAACAACCAGACAGCCGGACCTACAGATATGCTGAGATCAGTTTGCTGGAATCAATATTTGTTCGTGTTACAAACATAAGCACAAACGCGAATTATTCTTTCAATCTATAGTGGCTTAGGGTATAAAATTGTCTAAATAAATACAGCTCGCTCTTTCACCACTCTATCAAGGAAAAGTACTACAAAAAAGGTCTGAGGGTCATTTTTGCAATTAAGTGCAAAATTATTTTTTGCAAATCGGTTTTATATAATTCCATTATTTAGTTTTTATGTGTAGTAAAACAAAAAATGTTGTTTTCTTTTTTTCTGGTCAAAAGACCTTAAGGTATCAAAAAAAAAAAAAAAAAAAGGAAAAAAGAAAATAACTAGAGAACATAAAATGTTATTAGTTCTTCTTTGAATGGAAAACAAATTGTGTACATTGTTTTTACTGTAATTACTTACAGCTGCTCAAAAGACCACACAGACAGACTCATGAACCGCCCCCTCTCACTACATATTCTATTAGAGTAGAAGGGTCATTTGATATTTATTCCTATTATTTTTTGAAACTTTTTCATATGTATCGTTAGTTTTCCTTTATGGCCAATTATACCGAAAATTGCCAATTTTCTAAGAATGTGTATTTGGGTTGTTCATAACAAAGTGGATAACTGATTAAAATGTTAGCGATTTAACAGAAAAGAAAAATGTTGTTTATAATTTCCTTAAAGAATATTTTAGAATTATTAGTTACTCGCATCTAAGTTTATATTTTTTTTTTTTAATTTTATTTCGAAAACTTCAGTTTATTCCGTTTGGATCTCATCTATTTTTTTTTCTAAAGTTTCAAAAATTTATTCATTTTTGTTTTTGTTCTTATTTTACGGCATTTTCTTCTAAACACACCATTTTATTTAATTGTCTTAGGTAAAATTCATTTATATAAAGCAACTTTAACATTAACGAATTTAATCTTAAATTGGGAGTTTTATGTAAAAATAAATTTTATATTATTTCTTCAATAAGACAATTAACTAAGCAATACAGAGGTGTACTGGAAATTGAAAACGCAAATCGCAAGAATTTAAGTCAATTTTTTAATAAGACTTTTTTTTATTAAAATAAATACAAATACACTACAATACAAATATTTCTCTATAAAACATAATTCTATAAGAAAATTATAAAAAATTTTCAGAGTGTATTAAAAGAAACTTCAAAATTCTTGCATTTTGCATTTTCGAATTGCAGAACACCCCTGATAGTAACGTAAACATTTAGCCCGGTGTAGAGAAACATACCAGAGTTTTTGGCGGGAATCAAGCCCGTACAACCTTGCACGGATATACTAACAAACTTTTGCTTCAAAACAACTGCTCATCCTTTAAATCCAATTATGTTAAGTAGGTGTATACTGCGCAAAATATTTTGAAAGTTATGTGTTCTAAAATCATAAAAAATCAAAATCAAATAATACCTCAACATAAGAATTAAAAACATATCGCTTTACATCTTGATCGTCGTTAAACTTAGAATTGCCATACAGCGTAAATTGGCTCATTGGAAGAAATGTTTCCCATATTCTGGATTGTAACCTTTTACTTTAGAACTCTATCTTAAAGCCAATCTTGTGCTATGGTATCCAATTAAGGGCACTGCCGCGGCCTTCAATTTAGAAAAAATCCAAAAGTGCCGAAACAAAATTCTGGTATGTAAAAAAAATCGAATATTCCCAAAGATTCTTATTTTCCATCAGTAGAGGCCATGATCACAAAGTATTCAATAAAATATTTCAAACGGCTTGAATTGAATGCAAATGTTGTTGTTTTTTTTTAATTTTATCTCAAGGTAAAATTTTAGATTTGATTAAGATCTAAAAATTTGCCGAAGAGAGATAAGCAATATTTCGAATAGTTTACGAGATATAGACTTAAGAATCAGTACATGTTTTTTGAAAATTGTACTAAAATCCACCCTCTGTCGAAAACTTCAAAAATGAATTTAAAAAAAACCTTAGCTAATAATTCAAAACCCAGCTAGGGTTTTTCATCTACCATCATAAGCTTTCAGATTTTGTTGGTCTCAATTGGTTCAAGATTTTGAAGTTGAATAATGTGCTACTGTGTTCTCAAAGATAAATTGTTATGACGCAGCGCAAATATTATCAATATTTTAACTTAATTGAAAAGTTGTTTCGAGTTCCTTAAGATATTTTTCAAATTCTTAAGTTGAGGGGATCTATGCAATTTCCACTCTCTTCGAGCTCTCCTTTTTCAGTCAAGAGACGCTGTCAAAATTAACAATACAAAGATTCCCATTCTCCGGTGTACTAAGTTTTAACTTAATTAATTTTTAATAAAATATTGTAAAGATGCTTAATAGCTCTTATCCTTTTATACGCAGTATGTTGTCTTGTGTTAATCCGATTTCTTCTACAAGCCATGTTCATACAAGTAATACTGGTCCTGCAGGTATTTGCTTACTTATACATATAAATGTTTTGTGCTGTACATACTTAATATTACGGTGTATTGTTTCTTGCTTTTTTATACCCTTCACTGAAGGTAAAAGGGCATATATAAGTTCGTCATTGCGTTTGTAATTTCTTCAATATTGATCTAAGACCCTATAAAGTATATCTGTGGCATTTTGACACAACATGTTAAGTCGAGATAACTGCTATCTTATCTTCTATCCTCGGAAATCCCGGTGAATAACAAAATTTTATTAAATATAAAAATAAGCTAAAATAAAAGAAAAATGTCTATTAGAATGCAAAATTTTAAAAGCGTTAACAAAAACGTTTTTTTAATGAAAATTCGTATGATCAACAACAATTTTTTCAACTTATTAAATTCGACTTAAGATGTTTTGACAAAATGCCACATATATATATTCTGGGGCCTTATGAGGAGCGTAGTTGATTTAACGATGTCCGTCTGTCCGTTAAAATGGGGCTTGCAAAGACCCCAGATATTATGGGATCTTGGTAGTTAAACTGTGGTAGGAAATTGTTTGCTATTGAAATTCAGCCTGATCGGTCCACAAATGGCTGAGATATGAGCAAAAAATTACGACTATCTCTTATTTTATATCTAAAGAACGGCAGGAGCCAAAGTTCTCAAATTAGGTTCAAGACTTGTGGTTATCAAAATACAAAATGCGACAAAATGTATGCGGGATTACACAAGTGGGTGTGTCACTTTCCATACACAGACATTTAAGATTTATGTATATCTGGATAACGACAAGAGCCAAAGTTTTCAAATTAGGTACATGCATCTTGGTTATCAATACACAACATCCGACAAAATGTGGACGGGATTGGGATTGGGAAGTTTTCGGGGTAGAAAGTTAATTTATTTATATCTAAATTATATAATTATATAACTTTATATATGTATATACAGCCTGCAAATGGAATTCGAGTATAATTAAAATCGAGCAAGTTTTCAATACGAATCTGTTTTAAAGGTTCATAAAAATATTCCGTTTTATATACGTCATAATTTAAGTACCACTTATATTAATTAGTATTACTCCAAAAATCATAAAAAACTACGGTATAAATTTCAGTATTTTTTTTTATATCAAAAAAAAAAAAAAAAAAAGGGAATTAAGCACAACAAACAAAATCTTTTAATAAATAATAATATTCCCAAAAACAACTCTGATAATAAAAATTACGGTAATTTTGAAAAAAATTTAATAGAATATTTGATTACAATTTTACCCGATTTCGATTTCCAGAACATGGGCGACAATTTATATGACCATTATCGCACCATGGTGAAACGTATAAAAGATTCGGCATAGCCGAATATAACATTCTTACTTGTTTTTGTGAACAGTTTGTTTCTAAACCCTACACCACATCGAGTATATAATGGGGATTGACCCAAGTCTCCGAAAAGTATAAATATTCTGGGCCCTTGAGTAATTTTAAATGAGTGGTCCATGCCCGTCTGTCTGCTTGTCAGTGTATCTGCATAAAACACTTTTGATGCCAATTGCGTGAATAGAAGTAAATGGGTGTGATATTAAGAAGTTTCCAATATAGTTTTCGACCGAAATACAGTGTTTTAATGAATTTTGCCATTAATTCGTTTTTGATAATTGACAAATTATATTGCTAACTATATCATTGGTCGAATAGAAAGACTCCCCCAACCCTTCTACCCACTACTCTTGATTTGATTTTATTTAGTGTCAAAGAACTAGAAATTATACTACTTAATTTTTCAACAATCGGTCCGCAATTAAAGAACATTGGTTCCATATAAAGCTCAGACTCAAGAAATACTATTATTGGCCAAAAATTCTTACGAGTTCTGGCATTTTGGTAAAATCTGGTGCAATTTAGTTTCATATGTGTGACCAAAATTAACAAATTCAAGGGCTGTGCTAAGAAATAATAATACATATATAAAGACTGGTGCAAAAAGACCCCTCTCAATAAATTCTGCTCTTTGGTGGAGGGAATCAAGGATTTGGCACATCCAATTATAATTCTTTACTTGTTTATTTTCTACTACTAACTGCAATTTCTGATAAAATCTAAGCTTCTTAGCATTATTTTATTGTAATTTTTCTCTGCTCTGGACTTTTCAGCAATCCTTGTTAAGCAAGCGCGCTTTAAGCATTTACTTGTTTGTTGAGTGGAATGGTATGTATAACATCTTGTTAAGAACACTTAAACTGAACTGTATGGTACATAATAAATTTAGTATGTTATTGAATTAAAATTTACATACATCTATAGAATGCTGTTGCAAGAGATTTTTGCGGATTATATTAATTTTGTTTCAATAAACTAAGGAAATAAGTACAGGTTACTTTAAGCTATAAAATCTGTTTCAACAATATTTCATTGGTTTGAGAAATATGTTTGTAAACATGTTAAGTTTTATTTAGATAGTTTTTCAAAGTGTATAAAATTCGTTATGAAGTCTTTATTTTACAAAATAGTGAATAGTCTTGATTACACTATGCAACAAATTGGAACAGATTTTTTTTTTCACCTAACTGAAAAATCATCATTATTTCCAAATCTTCAGTAATGTTATTTTTTTAAATTCTTTTTCTTAAATTCGAGATTTTTGAAGAGGCTGCTCCATACTTCTTGTCTTAACTTCACAAAGACGTACTCGACTAGTTATGCAATCAAGTAAATTTTTTTTTTCTTTTGTTTAATTATTATATATTTGAACTAAAAATTTTTTAGTACTTTATCGTAAAGCTGCATCTTTTAGAAATAAAATAAATATTATTTCATAAAAATCCATGGATAAATTCCTGTTTTATTCCCGATAAACTGAAACCACCTAATTTTGACAAGTTTGTGTAGAGCTAAAGATGTTGTGATTTTTTAACCGTGTTACCTTTTGTGATAAAAAATGTCAAAACTGGTACTTTCACTTTGTCGGGAATAAAACACGAACTTATCCATGAATTTTCATGAAATAAAATTTATTTTACTTTTATAATATGCAGCTTTATGAAATAATAATTAAAGTAAAGGATAAAAAAAGAAATTTTGTAATAAAAAGGTCAAATTTTGCAATTTTAAGCAATTTGCTATAAAAAAAATGTGAAAATTAGGTGCTTTCTCTTTACCGGGAATAAGACAGGAATTAAGCCATCGATTTTTATGAAATAAGATTTATTTTTCTTCTTTTATATGCAGCTGTATGAAATAATAAATAAAGTAAAGGATTAAAAAAAATTGTTAAATAAAAAGGTCAAATTTTGCGATTTTAAGCAATTTGCTATAAAAAATTTCAAAATAAGTTGCTTTCAGTTCATCGGGAATAAAACAGGAATTAATCCATAGATTTTTATGAAATAAGGTTTATTTTATTTCTAAAAGAGGCAGCTTTACGATAAAGTACCACAATTGGGAAGTATTTGTTGATTTAAATTTTTTGAGTTAAAAAAATTTTATAATTAAACATAAAAAAAATTAATTTTTTTCCCACTTGTGCCTAAATAGCTCCAAAACTAATGCCTAAATTAAAAAAAATGGTATTAGAAACACTTCAATCTGGCGGAGTTTAAAAATTTTCTATGACAATATATATGGAGCAGCCTCTTCAAAAATCTCAAATTTTAGAAAAAATTTAAAAAAAAGTGAGGTGACAAAAAAAAAATATAGTGTTTATTCTGGAAATTTTTGATTGTTCCATATGGTTATTAGCGCCCGCAATATTTCCCCAAAAATATTTTCACATCTAAACAAAGATGCGTTTGGAAGAATAACAAATTTTGAAAGACGTCAAACTACGAATTTAACTACTGCCGAGATGGTGTGAACTCCACTATCGTTTTCTTAATTTTTTTTTTTAAACATAGCAAGCCAAAAAAAAGTTGCAAGATATAATTTCTTCAACCAACCGTTTTGTGCAAATTTTAATCAATTTCGTTTAAAATAAATATCAATATAATATTTATTTTCTTTTATGGCTTAGTACTTCTTAATGTCACGTAGCAACCACCTGATATTTTACGTGAAAATATGCTGAGTTTGCACTCCAATGCACATATTGTTTTTCTTAAGTTTTCATCCTTTTTGTACTTATTGAAGAAAGGTGGGTGGATATTGATTTTGCTTTTCCATATGTAACAGAAGAAATAAAATCTGCAGAGTTTCTGTAAGTTAAATGGAAAGTCTAAGACTATTTCGCTTTTCTAAACCTTGTATAACCACAAGGGGTAAATAAGAAGATTTTAAGTTTTCATTTCGACTGTTGCCACAATAAATATATTCTGGTAGTTTCAATGTTGTTAAACAATTTCGAAAAACTCGGCAGAAAAAATATTTATAATGAACAAGCGGTTTAATAGAAAAATAGTTATGGACCCCAAGTTTAACCTACATTCATAGAGGGCTATAGGCGTGTCAGAATCTCTGTTACACCTTACCATCATTTTGAATTTAATAACGAGATTTATATTCGAGTATATTCTTAATAATTTTAACTCTACGCCCATTTATTCTATACTAGCCAATTTTATTATAATTCATAGTTTAGGTTAGGTACAAGGGCTGGTGCGAAGAAAAATCCAACCCCCACCCACAGACTAATATGGTCCATTGTGACGCCTTAATTAGTGATAGAATTCTAGTTAGAAAATAATAAGAGAATTTAAGAGTGAAACCAGAGAGAAAGTAGTGGAAGATAAAAAAAAATCAGACAACATAAGCAACAACAACGCTACTAAACAGAAATGCCATACATGTACCCAGTCCCCAGATTCTTGCAAGATCATTCCCACTGCGTATACCGTCAGATTCTCGAGCCCGCAATCCGAGACATCTACTTTGCGCAGGAATCTAGTACCTAGCCATTTCAGCCTGCTGTTCTGTAGCCTGGGAGAGTGGCACAGAAAGAGCTCAACTGTCTCCAACTTCTCTGGTCTATCGCACATCCTACATATATCCGACAAGTTAGATCCCATCCTCATCGCCATCCTGCTATCATATAGTGGCCCGTGATAATACCTATTATGGTCCTTACGCAGACCCTACATTCATAAGTTTTTAATATTTCTATTCTGTTTGTACATAATTTACTTTTAAAGTATCTTAATCCAAAAAATGCTAAATTAAAAATAATGCACTATTAATATTTACACTACTCTAGTGACGATGCAATAGTAATGCACTATTTATGAATTCTTTTAATAATAATGCAAAAGTAGTGCATTAATTGGCACACAATTGAATGGTATTTAAACAATAATGCACTACTTTGATGAGAGAATAATGTTATGAAAATAAGTGCACTAAAATGGTTAAAGTTAATAGTAATGCAGTTATTTTGCACTAAAATATTTTATGATCAATTAAATGGCAATGCAAAAGTAGTGCAAATCGCCCAGGTCTGGTCGCAAATAGAACCCACTACCGAATGTCTCTTCAATATGCCTAAAGCAAAAACAAATACTGATATCATAATGAAATAAGGTCCAAATAAGTTTTATACAAATTAAATTAAAGCACACTGATAGACTTTATAATGTTGAATCCACAATTTACCATGGGTCCCCTATGAAGCCCACTCAATTAAGACATTTAAATGATGAAATTATAATAAAATTTGCCAGTATAAAGTAAATCATTAAGAATATACTCGATTATAATCTCTCGTCATTAAATTCAAAATGATGGTAAGGTGTAACAGAGGTTCTGATACTCCTAAGGCCCTCTCAGTGGATCCTCTGCCTCCTTCATGGCATGCAATGTATTGTCTATTTCTTTGAGTATTAAGTAAGGAAGCGATTAAATCAAAAGTAAGACTAACGCGTAATAGCAGACGCGTTTTCCACTTATATTAAATAGGAGGATTGCTGTATGCAAAAGTGGTAAAAAAATATCTAAAGAAATAACATTAACTTATTCAATAAGAAAAAGAAAAGAAAAAAATACGGAAACAATAGAACAAAATAACTTCATTAGACAAATTTCTTTGCCACTACAATAGAGCAAAAAAAAAGCAAAGAATGCGATTTAGAATGAAAAACAAACAACAAAAAAAAAATTATAAAAATATATAAGACAAAAAATAAAGAGTCTCTTAGCTCTATATCTTAATATTTATTCTAAAGGATTCGTATGATTGTATAAATATTTATTAATGGAGTGCAGAAGGAAGAAGTGCTCGGTATGTTTAAGTTTGTGTGTGAGTATAAACGCGTTTAAGTTGGAGGATCTGCTTGTTTAGCTTTGTTTGTGCTCACGCTCGCGTTTTTGTGGTAAACCTAAGAAAGCAAAATTGAATAACATAATACACACACAGACACTCGCTCACATGCTCACACAAATGTCTTAATGTTAAAAAATTGCGTACAGAAAACTTTAAACACAAAATGTAAACGTAGCAATATTATGCAATAAGAAAAAAACTTATACTTTAGCACTAGTGTTTATTGGCACTGTGGTTGGTTAATGGCATAAATGTGTTAGGCCGAAAATTATTATTTCTTTTTAAATAATTGGGGCTTAAAAAGCTTTAACGATTTATGAGAATATGAAAGAAAAAAAAAAAAAAAAAAAAAAAAAAAATGGATACTCTTGATATTCTCTAAAATAATAAATTCTTATGAATGAGAATATGAAAGCAAAATAAATAAAAAAAAATATTTAAAGTGGATACTCTTGATATTCCCTTAAATATTAAATTCTTATGAATATTGTTTTATTTGGTGTCTAGACACAACAGAATATCTTTGATCCCATCTTAAAGCCTAAACATTTGTATATTTAGTACAAATACTTTAAGCGTTTGTTCTGAATCCTTAATATTCACCACTTTGAACTATAATTTAATAGCAGTCGACTTTGTATGGTATATGTGAAAAATTATAAACTTATCTTCATTAAATCCGGCATCATAATATACAAATTAAGCCAATGCTTATCGCAATATTAATATTTATTACGGTTTTACAAAAGTGGGCTCCGTATGGGATTAATGTTAAATTATGCTCCAATCGTAATAAAAAATTATGGACCAATCGTAATGTTAAACATTTTTACTGAAATAATACCGAAATACATTAAAAAAGTAAAAAGTGTAGGGTTTTTAAGAGAAAATATTAATTCATTATATTAAACTTTTTTTTGAGTGTGCTTCTGTGAGTGAAATTACAATTTATAAAGCTTTCTTCCAATATTCCTACTCCCTAAATATTTCGCATACATTTTGCTTAAGCCAACACGTGATTAACATTGAAGCTATATATTTGTACATATACTTACGAATGATTCTATATACTACCAGAATCATTCCTAAGTATATATTCATATCTATTGCTTTAATGTTAACCAAAAGTTGACTATTTAGGGAATATGACAATTACAAGAAAGATTTATAAATAAAATTTCACTCGTAGAAGCACATTCAAAAAAATGTTTAATATACAAGTAATGGAATTGTTTATGAAAAATTAAATATTTTCCACAATCTCGTTTACTTATTTATTTATTTACTTAATTCTGCTTATTTTATTTCGATTTAATGTCTTATGTAAAATTATGGAAATTTTTTTTTGGTGATTGCTTAATGTAATTTTGCATTGCGTCATCCTACAGCCGTACACGTCCCTCTCAAACATCGTTTAAATAGTAATACAAATCTGAACCCAATTCTTATAGATTTATTTTTTAAAAGCATATAGACCAAAAAGAATTTAAATGTGCACATAGAAATTACGCCGAAAAAATCTGTATTTTTGTTCAAATACAGAAAGCCATATCAAAAATAATTTTTTTTATAGCGTTAATCGAATTAAATTTGGCAATGAATGTCTTCAAAAAATAATTTTTATAGGAGAGTTCAGCATATATTAAAATTTTCTCGCTGTAAAGCCTAAAGATAAATAATTGTAAAATTGGAGTTAGTCTTTCATATTGAGAAAGGAATTTGGATCAAAAAAATTAACATGAATGTGTTAATGGATCAACTATGCAAGTTGTCTAATTCGATTTTTTCAACCATTGAAAGTAATTGAAATACATTCATTAGAATCGGGTTAAGCTTATAACCTCTGGGTTATAGTTATTCTTAAGTTAATAAATATTCAAGAAGAACAAGTCGTGCTATAAGCTAATTTTTCCTGGCTCTTTTAGCTGTCTGTAACTTTTGTACTTCCAACAACAAAAAAAAAAAAAACGTATGTACGTTAAATCATTTTCGTCATTTTAATTTATTTTGGCCTAATATGACTATTTTTGGCTACAACATATTAAATTTGATAATGTCTACAATGGATTACACGGATTTATCCACGAAACGCAACTCATGGAAAGAACATTTAAGATAATGTTAACTGGGCTGCATTTTAACTACCTAAAGCCTGTTACTCTGTTCAAATTTGTGGAAAATGTTAAGCCACATTTATTATTCCATACGAAAAATTTTATATATATCAATGTTACCTCTCTTGCGCTTTTGTAAATTTGATGGTTTTTTTCTTTCGAAGTATGCGAAATTGTTCTGCTTATGTATACAAAAGCCATATATTTTCTATGTTATAGCTTAGGAAAAGGTTTGTATTTTTTTAATAAAAAATGCAATTAAAAATAATGTGAAATATAAATGAAAAACAGTTACCGGTTGTGCAAATTAAATTAATTTTTTCTTATTCAATATTCAATTTTTCCTTTTTTTTAAATTTTATTACAAAGTAAATTTAAACTAACGGGTGGTTAAATTTTAAGGACCGATGTTGAATGTGAACCACACCTAAACGTCAGGTTTTTTTCTGCATTTTATTTGACATTTCTCAATTTCAGACTTACTCAGTTTGAACCATGGAAAGATACGCAATCGCGCAACGCGTTAAAGCTATTCAGGCTTATTATGAAAATGGGCGTTCAAATGCATATCGTCAATTTTCGAAAAAAATCATCTTCAGTGATGAGGCACATTTTCACCTCAGCGGATTTGTCAATAAGCAGAATTGCCGCATTTGGGCGAATGATAATCCAAGAGTGATTGTCGAAAAACCAATGCACCCACAAAGAGTGACTGTTTGGTAAGGTTTATGGGCAGGCGGCATCATCGGGCCGTATTTTTTCCAAAATGAGACCGGTCAGGCAGTTACTGTGAATGGTGTTCGCTATCGTGAGATGATAACGAACTTTTTATGGCCCGAATTGGAAGATATGGATGTGGACGATATGTGGTTTCAACAGGACGGTACCACTTGGCACACAGCTAATGAAACAATGGCTGTTTTGCGCGACAAATTCAATGGCTGTGTTATCTCACGTGGTGGCGATGTCAATTGACCGGCAAAATCATGTGATTTGACACCGTTGGACTTCGTTCTTTGGGGTTATTTGAAAGAAAAGATGTATGTCGATAAGCCAGCAACAATTCAAAAGTTAAAGGATGCGATAATTCGGCACATTAACAGCATAGAACTTCAATTATGCCTCAGCGTCATCGAAAATTTTGGACCATCGGATGGAGGTGTGCCAAGATTATTTCTGGACGAGATTAGAATATATTAATAATAATGTTTTACCATCTTACGAATATGTTACGAAATACTATGATTGGAAAAGGGAGCAACTAAAAATAACAAGGAATACTACCCAAAGAAACATCGTTTTTAGATATTGCAAAACTTGTAACTCAAAGGATAGAATTCGTTTGGAGAAAATCGTCTCTTCCTACAGTGTCAAATACAATAGTCATAAAAGTATTAAACGGTCATATAAATTACAAAAATCTCATAAAGTCGCTGAAAAAAATGTCCGTTTATTAGAAAGAAAATTTTCTCCGACGTAGCAGAGTTTTGTTTCATATTTGTTCCTGTAGATGTAAACAAATTGAGCTTTCTTTGATGTCCAAGGCAATATAACGTACCCAAAGAAGAACAGGAGTTTTTAAGTGAGATGCGAGGGCCAGAAAGATGCGTATTCGAGATCTTCCAACTAAATTGCAAAAAATAGCAGCGCAAGTACCAAATATAGAAAAACACGTAAATAAAAGTCACGACAAAATTAACTTAAAACAAGAGTTATCTGTAAATAATTCCAGTGCTTCTTGTGACGACTATTTTAATTTTCCTTCCACGTCAAAGGCAGAAAGAAAAAAAATTTCGTTTGCCTGTATTGTCAAAAACTTGTAACCGCTACAGTGTTTTCGATAGCGCAGCAGCTGCTATTGATTCGTCTGTATTGCAAGATATCTCTCCTAGCAGTGAACGAATTGATAAATCAAAAATAAGACGGGAAAGAAAAAAAGTACGTTATGAATGTATTCAAGACCAGAAGCAGCTAGACCTACTAGCTTTATACTTTGACGGCCGAAAAGATAAGACGCTTAATATTGTTTAAAAGGGAGCTAGGAAATATAGACAAATACTGATTGAGGAACATGTATCTGTTAAGGAGCCAGATTCAGGTTACGTTGGCTATGCAACACCAGATCGAAATGCTTCTAAAAATATTGAAATGCCAATTATTGCCCTTCCTTCGTCTCAAAAAATGAATAAAGAAAATTTGATGGCAATTGGTTTGATAGTACAGTCACTAACACTGGGGAATTTAACGGAGTAATAAAAGTATTGGCAAAAAGACTTCAGCGCCCACTGCAATGGATTATTTACATTTGAACGAATTGCCATTAAAACATCTATTTAACAAGCTATATGGTGTTACCAAGGGACCATATTCGCATGCTGGTCCTATTGGCAACTTATTAGAAAACTGCGAAAAACTTCCTTCTGTCGATGTTGTTGGGAGAAACAGTGAGAGAACTGGCAGCCAGACGTGTTCATGAAGCACGAAGCTCATTTCATACCCGAAAGCAACCTCGCGTCTTTGAGGCCCCTTCTATAAATTTTGACGCAAGTAACTACTTTGAAGTTATAAATTGGAATCAAAAGTTTTTGGATCCACCAATTCTTCGGAACATCACTACTGAAGAAATAAATGCGGCAGTTGAGTGTCAAGAAGGGACAATCTAATTTTGGGAAATGCCCAGATTAAACAGTATACAAGCTTTTGTGACCAAAAAATAACTAATAAAATTTCGGGTTTTTATTGTTTTATGTTGTATAGGAACCAAAGTTTTATTTTGTTTATGTGTAATTAAAAATGTGTTCAGTTTTAATTAATAATAAATAATCTATAGTAAATAATATATTAAAATTTAAAAAACGAATTTTTTTTTAAATACTTAATTCTTAGGAGCTCCGGCGCGGGCTCAAGATGTGACTTTTTTAAACTTTTTTTTAGCATTTTTCATTTGTATAAACGTAAGACAACAAAATGTTGCTATTAAAATATGATTCGAGAAGTTTTTGTTTTTCATACATCAGTGACCCACGCTAATATATATGTATGTATATAATATGCAATACTATTTTATTTTTAATAAAAGTATAGGTTCACAACAATAAAAGTATAAGTTTTATGGATTTCCTTAGCAAGTAAAATATGTAAAATCAATTTCAGAATATGGCTGACAATCTGCACACTTTATACAAAAAAAAAAAAAATGTTTTGAATATATGCATATTCGGTTTTCATTATTGAAGAGAACCAACTCGTTTGACCAATTTCAAGCATCGTTCCTTTTCAAATGACTGCAAAAGTCCATCTTTTTGCAGATAGTTTTTTTTTTTGTAAAATGTAGTTGACTATGCATTGATTTGCATTGTGAAGCTCGATTGTTTCAGGTTTGATCGCCACGCCTTCAAAGTATTTTAAGTAATGGACAGATGAAAGTAAATTGACACATTTATTCTTATTTCGGCACACATACTACTGCAAAGCAAGAAAAATATTAATGGAATTCAAACAATGATGATAATAGGAATATGAAGTTTGGTACCGTCTTACCAACCCTATGAAAATATAACTGAAACAATTGGGCGTTCGCTATGACTTTGAGAGTTGAGAGCTGAAGCACAACATTTTCGCCTTGAATAATTTTCATTCAAAAATTCTATATGAAATTTTAATGCAGCTTTATCATCAGGAAGTCGACGTTCGCGTGTTCTTTCCGCGTCAAGGTAAAGCGGAGATAAGACATACCACCTGCCAGCAAAATTTCGATTAATGCATCTAACTTACTCGAGGTCAAGTCTTAACTTTTGAGTTCGTATCAACATCAGCGGTTTTGGTTTTACTTTTTTCTAACAAATTTGTCTTGGTGATGATTATGAATGCAATATTTGCTGTGCAAAATATCTTGAACACCTCAATTTGATTATACTCTTGTACCATTGGCCCAACTTCAAAACTCATATTATTTTGACGCAGCATATACCAACATCAGCGTACTGTTTATCCGATTTTGTTACATCTTTATAATATAAATCATCATCGACACAGTTTTGTTGACTATTTTATGCACGTAGTTCTTCTTCGCCATACTGGGAATCACTCGATTCATTTGGTTTTAGGACCAAATTATTTTAAGTATCGGATAAATCTGTTCAGTTGCGAACGGTTAAATTTCAAACCCAGCTTCTGCACATTTCTCATGTTATAAGCCTCCGCTATTCGCATGTAAAAATTAGCATCTTGAGAACAAGATGGAGTGCCTAGTTTGTGTGTTCAATAGATTTAAATAAACAATAGTGGATATTTTAACAAACAATAATGAAAAACAGCAAGAAAATATGTTAAAAATACACCATCTTCAATACAAAATATATATGGGTCTGGCAAGACCATTGGTGCGATTCACTAACTTTAAACGATCCGACAATCACCATTTTTGTCGACATATAAAGCGTGATCCATTTCGAGGTTCCCTACTTTTTTAAAGAAAAAAAGCACAGAAAATTCAAATTTAATGGGGAATGTTTATTATCACTTGAAAGCACATTCTTTGGCATTTATTTTTTGAAGATTATGTCTACCACTGTTGGCCGTTGCTACGTCGCAGATGGTACATCCGTTGAGTCCATTTTTCGATGACTCGTTCGAGCATTTCGACTGGTAACTGGCGAATGACACGCGTGATGTTTTCCTCCAAGGCCTGAATCGAAGCAGGAAAAAGTCTAACGGTGTGATATCACACGATCTTGGTGGCCAATCGACCGGCCCAAAACGTGAAATTATGTGCTCATCGAAGTGTTCTCTCAATAAATCCATTGATTAATGCGATGTGTGGGAAGTGGCGCCGTCTTGCTGAAACCAAATGTCACCGAGATCACGAGCTTCAATTTCAGGCATCAAATAGTCGGTTATCATGGCACGGTAACGGTTGCCATTGACGGTTACGTTCGCACCGGTATCATTTTTAAAGAAATATGGACCGATGATTCCACCGGCTCACAAACCACACCAAATCGTTGTTTTTTTTGGATGAAGTGGCAGTTATTGAATCTCTTCAGGTTGCTCTACGTCCCAAATGTGGCAATTTTGTTTGTTTTCATACCCATTGAACTAAAAATGGGCCTCATCGCTGAAAAAAATTTGCCTCGAAAACGTCGGATCTTCTTGGAACTTTTCAAGAGCCCATAGAGCGAAGCGATGTCGCTTGGAAAGCGTAAGTCTTTCCAGTATGAAATGCCGAAAAATACTAAACAAAAATAA
Source organism: Pollenia amentaria (assembly GCA_943735925.1). Lineage (NCBI taxonomy): Eukaryota > Metazoa > Arthropoda > Insecta > Diptera > Polleniidae > Pollenia > Pollenia amentaria. Next base: position 218,066,150 of record OX031006.1, on the reverse strand, counting down.
CATGACTGCATGACACGACTCATACGTGATCTGTCAAAATACGGCTATTGAAAAAAGTATATCTAATTGAATCACCCTAATATATAACGATAGTGTGATTATTTAATTTATTTCAAACGACTGTAAACAGCTGTAGTTTTTGTAACATCTCTGTCTACAAAATGTTAAAATTAACGAAAAGCACAAAATGAAATTCTGCTTAATTTACTGTTTTTATATTTTATTTTGTAAATTTTACATTTAGAATTTTGTTTTTATTCATAATTTGCTTTCTTTTGTACATTTTGAATTAAGAATTTTGTTTTTGTTCATACATATACATACATGTCAGGTCTGAACCACTTTAAACATAAAATACACTTTATCGATTAAATAAACACAACGTAAATTATTGTCTTTAAAATAACGAAAAAAAAACTACTTAGAGTAACAGCTGACTTTAATCGACAGTGAATATCGTTAAAAATTTAACTGAATAGCAAATTCGATAAATTTTCGTTATATTTATTTTAACGATACGATTATCGTAAAAAAATTAGTGAATTGCACTACATATGTGTTACAAATGTGACGTGTGCAGTAAAATATGCGACTAAATTTCTATCTATGTCCTTTCCAGGATATATTTTTTGAATGTTTATAGCCAACTAAATTATAGAAGGGTATCTTAAATTACAAGTCTCTACCGGAGTGTTAACTATCTTACAATAACATTTCAAATTGAAAAAGGTCTGGCCAGACTCATGTGTAAGACGAAGAATTAAGGGGCTTATAAATAACTTTCCTTCTATTTTTGTTGCTAAAACCTACCAGTTGTTTTGACAATTGGCATCGTTGCATATAATGCAAACTGTTAGTTAAGTGTTTTAGCATTTTTTATATCACTTATTTACTTCAACAAAGTCCTAACTCAAAATATTACATTTTGGCGTTAGTGATGCAAAAATTTTCGCTACGTTTTTCTTTATATTGGGCATAAAATTCATCGTTATACCTTTTATACATTCTCCGTTTGAATGGAATGTGTTGGTTTTTTTTTCCTAAGTGGTTAGAGCAAATTAAAAACTTTGACGGCGCTTGTCTAGAAAAGGATGTTTTTGAGTTATGAAGTTGTTGAAGTAAATGAGCGATATGATTATTTTGTAGAAAGGGTTGTTTGTTTATTTTTAACAAAAAGCTCATTTTGGTCGATAAATTTTATTTTTGGATATTTCTGTTGATTCAATACATCCGAATCAATTGATAAACAGATTTTTAATGTTTGGTTAGTTAGGGCCTTTTGCATTTTAGGTAAGGATATTTTAAGCTAAAACTTTTGTTACTTAGTCTATATAATACAATTGAGCTCTTTAAATATGTTGCTCCTTTATTTGCTTCAGAATTGCACATAAATTTTAAGTGGCACTGGATACGATAAGAAGTGTTAAGTATATAATTTCATATGGTCACCTTAAACTAAATAATACTCTCTTCTTAAATTCTTTATAATTCTTTAATATTAACCGTTATTTTTCATATATGTACAAAATAGTTATAAGAAGATCTTGAAATAAATAACAGGTTAGTTATAAACTGAAGTATGTAGAAACCACAAGTGTTTAATTATTTCTTATGTAATACATTGCAAGAAATGGTGCTTGGTCATTTCAGATCCTTAAGCGATCGGTTAATTTTAGGCTCCAGACAAGCTTTTGATGCAACGCAAGGGTAAATATCCTGCATTAAGACTGGCAGGATGGTTTTGGTAAAATTTACATTATTTAAAATGGAGTTAAATTATCTAAGCAAATATCAGTTAAGGACCTATGCTTATATAGACCCCGACCTCATCAGAAACGTTTTCTTGGCTTAAACACGTCTATAAATAAAATACTACACTTAATCATTCGAAGTTTAACGCATACCACTGTTTCTTCATCTTAGAAATATTCAACATTTTGTCTGCACATGAAACCAGATTCTTGTCAAGCGTATATGAAACATTTTCCCTTGATACAACTCAATCGTATTAATGCATATTAAATACGCAAAAAGAAACCAAATAAAAAAATCGCGAAATTTTTGATATTATTCTTTATTTACCATTTGGCACAAAAGATAATAATACTGCACCAGCATTAAGGAAAAATAGTTATAAAGATACATGTATTGCGCTTTCAATGACGGAATATTAACATACACTTCACACGTACATTCACACAAAAACCCTAACAAATACACAGTTGTTTCTCGTACAACTTTATTTTCTTAAAAACTAAATACTTGAACGGGTACGCGTGTGACTTTAAGTGTTACTGTACGTGCTTAAACGAAAAAAGTCGAGAGCGTTATTTTGTAGCGGAATTTAATTAAACGCATACAAAATCTGTATTAAATTTTATAAGCATTTAGAAGTAAAATAAATTTAAAAAACTATTCTAACTGATAAATTAAAAATAATAGTTATTAGAGTAAAAGGCCAATATGCAATTGAGGCAGCCAGCTTCACTTCTTAGTCTAAATATACTTTATGACTTTTTTTGGTTTTCGCAAATAGACATGACTTTTAATTTTTGTTCATTTGTACACTTAGGGTGTAAAAAGGCATAAGAGATAAGCCTACAAAATTTCAATTCATATTTGTTCGCAAAGCAAAAATATAACAAGGAAAATTTACTCTATGAACTTAACTTAACATTTTGAAATTACACTGGTTTACAAATTTTTAACTTTTTTCCATAACCTTAAAAATGATATATTTGTTAAGCTGAATTGGGGCTGCTAAACACGAATATGGATATTCGCGAAAACCTTTTTTTTTGCAGTTAATAAAGCTATTTCCAAAAATTTTAAGAACTGATTTTTTGACTTATGCAATTTTACACTTTTACAGAGATATCTCTTCGCACTGGAAGCCCATATCCATGCTGTATTTATCGGATAAAAATTCACTAAGCACAACTTAGAAAAAAATTTGTTTGGAGGTAACCATATTCTAAGAGCAACATACTATGGTTGGATTTTAACAATGTTAATGTTTGCAGGTTACGATATTATGGTTAAATTTGACCATAATATGATTAAAATAAACAATAATGATCCCGAAATCAACCATAATATGGTCAACAGTAACCATTATTTGCTCTAAGATCAAGCTTCATGTTCATGTTCAAACAAAATCTTGGGGGTATAAGAGGGGGATAAGCGTACCCCCATTCAAAAATAGTTTTTTCTTATATTTAAAGAACTACACACCCAGAAAAAAACTATGTTTAAATATGGTCACCTCCAACAAAGCTATTTTTAAAGAAAATTGTAAACATATTATGGTTAAATTTAACCATATTATTATCACCGACAACCATATTATTTCCATCCATCAAGAGGGCACAGCCAAATTATGGTTGTCTCCGAACATGTTTTGGTCAATAATAACTAAAATATGTTTAACACTTATAATAGCATGGTTGGTTTTCAACCATAGCATGTTGCTCTTGGAGAAGAGGAAAATACTATTGTTAATTTAAAAACAAATTATTGCCATATTTAACCATAGCATGTTTAGAGGCAACCATAATATGGTTGTGGCTTCATGATGGAGGACACATTTAACCATAATATGGTTGTCGGTGATAATAATATGGTTAAATTTAAATATAATATGTTTAAAATTTTATGTAAAAATAGTTTTGTTGGAGGCGACCATATTTAAACATATTTTTTTTCTACGTGCAATAGTGAAAAATACTAAATTTGATGTGCGTAACTCTTAGCACAAACTTAATTTTTCAACAAAATCCTTAGGTATAAGAGGGGGGATACTGGTACCCCATACAAAAAAAATTAGTTTTTTTCTTATATCTGAAGAATTACAATAGTGAAGCATACTAAATTTGATGTGCGTTCCTAATTTGATTTGTGCAGCATATACTAAAACTTGTAACTCTGTTGTGTCCCTTAAAACTTTTGTTTTTTTTAAAATTTACATGAGTCGCTAGAATCACTAAAAGAAGTTTCTTTTCGACCACGCTTTGGGATCTTAGCACACGGAAATGCAATTGATGATTGCAATCTATTCTTTTTAAACTTTTAAACGTATTATTGAAAACTTGAGAGTTGCCCTCCGAATAACCAGTGCGTTTCTTTTGTTCTTCTTTTAAAAAGGTAATTTTCTCATCTATTGTTTTACAATTAAAATTTTTCAAAATATCATAAAAGCTTTGGCGGCTAAAAAAAATAACGCTGGAGCTTGTTCCTGCAAAATGTAAACATATTGCATTGAAATATACAAAACAACATTTAAAATATATAAATTATGATATATAATATATAAATTTAATCACGGTCACTAGTGACTCATGTGTGACTCATACGTAAGAAATAACGACATTTGCACATCTCTAACAAAAATTATAGCAGAAGTCGTGAAGCGCTTTTTGTTGGTAACACAACGCGTGTTGCTACCAATTCGTACATAACTTTTAAGGCGCACCGATGCGCACCCTAATTTTTTCTAAAACGACTCTGATTTATTTAACCTTTAAAATAAAGTTAAAATCTCTATTTAAGTAAGCCTCATTAATAACTTTATGCCCATTTAAATTGAGAAAATTAATTTTTTTTTGCATTTCTCATATAAACTTAAAAAAATAAAAGCACTTCCACAAATAATTTTTTTACAAATTTAAGCTACACATTTGAATAAATACCTGAGCTTGATTTTTGCATGGTTATTTTAATTACTTTTTGAATAAACTTTCGGTAAATCGGATTTATTTACGAAAAAAAATATAGCTTTTATACCAATTGTTTTTTTAAATAGTTTGTTACAATGTTTAATTTCAACGCGTCAGTACAAAAGCACAGTAACATATTTGACATTTATTTTTTTGGCTGCTGATGCAGAATTTTTGTGCACTTTAACCGAGTACTTTTAGTTTTCACGGTACTTGAACTTTTTTTTTTGAACTAATCCGTGAAATCACTGCCTTTTTCCCTGTGTGCATCGGATGGAGGTGTGCCGCCGAGGTTGCGGCGGCTATTTGGCCGATATTTTGTTCCATACATAATTGAATCATACCAATATTATCATAACAAAAAGAAATGACAATTATTTCCTAAATAATTTAAGTTTTATTCAAAATCAACATCGGCCCTTGAAATTTAACCACCATTTATCTTAATCAATAATAAAAATTAAATGAATGATAATTTTTAGCAAACCAAGCAAGTATTTAATTGAAAAGCATTCAACTATTGTAGAGCGCAAAAACAAAATTTTTTTGATGCTTTTAAACATATGATTATTATTCAATATGTGTGTTGTTCGACCTTCTAATGTAATTTTAATGTGAAAAATTAGTTAAGCTCAAGGTCAGTTTTTTTAAATGTAAAACCGTGTGTGACGTGTTTTTTATTATTGTTACTCTTTACCCCGAAGATGAGATCCAGTGGATTTCGAAATATTGGAAACATTTTTTAAATAAATAAAAAAAAAAAAAATTAAAAAAACTGACCTTGAGCTTAACTAATTTTTCACATTAATATTATTATTAATTTAAAATTTAACAATACTTTTTTAAAATATTATAATTTCAAACATATTACATATTGTTATTATTAACCATAACATGTTTGCAGACAACTATAATATGGTAATGTCTTTTGGATGGATGAATTTAACCATAATATGGCTGCCGGTGACAATAAAATTTTGTGTACGACAACAATATATTGTTACAATAAATATAGTGTAGTTGCCGTAACCATGCCCAACTATATTTTTTCTCTGCGTGTATTTAACAATATTAACCCAAACAAAATTACTAATAATTTTTTTCCGTTAAACTTATTGCAAAATGTCAGTACAATTCTTTTAATAATTAATAAACATTTATTTCAAGATTGTATACTATCAGCCGTATTCATAAAAATTTATTGATGATTAATTAACCGTTAATAAGCAAAAAGTGCTAAAGTTGTGTTCATAAATGAAAAATAGTCTATTAAACCTTTAATAAACCATTCATAAAGTATGAAAATTTATTGTGGGATTTACCCTTTTTAAACCAAAAATAAAATGATATTCTGATAATTGTTTGCATTTAATGATATTATTTTTCGGCAATATGTTTTAAAATAATGGAAAAATGTCTTATTTATTAAAATAGACATGTTAAATGCATTTTACTAAATTTATTTTAATTAAGACAACGAATTTAAAGTTATATTGTTAAATATTTAAATCAATATGCAGATATTCTTTTTTATTATTGATTAAATTATTGCAATTAGGTTTTAAACAACGAATTATTGTTCAAAAAAAAAATAAGAAAAAATAAAATAAACTAATCATAATAAAAGTGATGCTAATAAAAAGTAAACAAGCTTTTTATTCGAATACTTTCTTATCGTATATACAAAAAAAGTTAACAAGCTTTTTATTCGAATACTTTCTTATCGTATATACAAAAAAAGTTTCAAACAATCATTTTTTAATACCTTTCGGCAAAATCTTGTTTAGAAAATAAAATAATATGTATTTTTATTTTATAAGAATAATTTTTAAAGTCTTTAATTATAACAAAATATATTAATTATAGAATATCATGTCAACAGAATAGAAGTTTCATGCATCACTAGCAATAAAAAGCCAACAAAACGTTAATAAAGTTGCCATACTTTAACACAGAATCGCTGCAAACAGATAATAGCTAAGAAGCTGTTAATGTACGTTTATGAATACAAATTTTTATAAAAGGCTTAAACGACAAAAATCGTTTGATAGTTATTATATACTCTAAGATTTAAATAAGAACTTTTTATGAATATGGCCATATAAATATAAGTTTTTGCATTAAAAGACTTCAGTCTAATTGACGGCTCAATAAAAAGTGTAATAAAAAAAAAAACTAACTAATGGTTATTTTTCTTCAGTGTTTAACAGAAGGTAAAATCATTACTGTGTTTTTTTTTGTGTGATTTGCAGTAAATCGTAATTTCTCAACCCGTTAAATTAATATTTGAATCACCAGTAGATATAGGACTCAGATTTAAATCTTCTTCATTATCTGATGTTACTTTAAATGCTGGAGATTTTCGTTTTAAGTACACAAAAAAATAAGGAACAATTGATTTTATATCGGGATAAATAACTTCTTAATTTTTTCGCCTTGCACTTGGGTCATGCTGATATAGCAATTAGTCATATGATTAATTGAATTTCCCATTCAACGAGATTATCGAATAACAAATACTCCTTCATGCCCTAGCAAAATTGAGCTAATTTCACAAAATACTTTTGGAGTCCATTGCGCATTGATAAATCTGTCTTGGCAGCCAAAATGAAATTTTTTTTTAATTTAATTTTAATTTATTTATTTGACTTCCAATACAACAAGATTTAAAATCTTATAGTTATAGTAAAGGATTTTTAAAATGTATATGAACATGACGTATAATATATAGTATTAATTTTTTATTCATACAGTTAGTGGCAAAAATGAAAAATTTGTTACATTAAATAGAAATACAGTAAATATTCTTTTTAAATACAAAAAAAAAAAAAAAAATTCAACAGTAGTATTTTAGTATTGACGAAGTGAATCATTTATAATGCTTTAGTAATTCTTTTTGAAAGTGCAGTGCGTTGCGTATAAACTGTGTGGCCGGTGTTAACGAGTTCCAAAGACGGATTGCGGAAATTTATAAGATTCCAAAAATTTTTTTATCAACATTCCTCGAGAGACTATTTTTTTTTTAAATATAATCACACCACAAACAAAGCTAAAGGTATTCAGTAAAAATTTAAATAGTTTTAAAAAATCACAAATGTTATTAAAATAACAAAGGTGGTACAGTGGCTTACCTCATAATCACAGTGTGGCAATGCAACACTTAAAGGTAACGAATTCATAGACTTGGCAAATCTTCTATATGTAATGCCTTGAGTTCCTTACTGTACCGTAACCGTATTCACACTGTACAACGATTGCGAAATTTATGCATTGTTCTTATTTGTGATGATTTGTCAACGCACTTATTTTCAGTGATAATGAAATCATCCAGTATTTGGAAATACACTGATAAGATTTTTGAGGTTCGTTTGAGGAGAAATTCAAGGGCATATTTCCGTCAAGGCGGGAATGGAGTAGGGGAATCCTGGCTGATGAATACCGCACTAGGATTTACAGTGATGGGTCAAAGGTGACCTGTGGTGTTGGATCTGGGATTTTCTCGGAGAAACTGCAAGTGAATCTCTCTTTCCGTCTGCCGGATGAGGCAAGAGTATTTCAGACTCAAATACTGGCGATAAGATAGGCATGTACAACACTGCAAAGTAAAAACATTAGCGGCAAAATTGGCATCTTCGTCGATAGCCAGGCGGCTCTGATGTCACTACAGTCACATAAAACAACGTCCATTCTCGTTTACCAGTGTAAGAAAGAACTATCCAAACAGGGCAGCATATCTGACATTTCCTTAATTTGGATCCCTGCGCATAGGGACCATTATGGCAATGAACAAGCAGATTGGATGGCCAAGACTAGAGCTGCTCTTGTTATTTCACAAGGAAACTACCAGAAGCGAAATCTTCAAACATTATCTGAATATGGCTAACGACAAATGGAAGAAACTGGATGGCTGCAGAGCTTCCAAGGTTACGTGGCCCACATACGACTTCGGTCGCTCTGAGCGACTTCTCAACTTTAGTCGCAGGGATATGTCGAGACTGGTGTACGTACTTACTAGTCACTGGACGATCGGTAAGCACGCTATGAGACTCGGCCTGGCTTTCAATGAATGCTGTCGCAGCTGCAGGGAACCTGAAACCTGGATTTGGGAATTACCTTCTTCAAAGACTCTTTGATATATCTCGGTTTAATCTTGACAATTTGATGAAATATCTCAACGCAATAGGCTGGCTTTAGGACCTCAGTATTGCCTTGGGTCAAGCTTGATTCGGGGTTCCTATTCTTGACAAGTTGCGTGGTGTCAAAATGGAGACATTGTCGACTCTACTTGCATCACGTCTAGTTTTGGGCGTGATACCACGTAAACCAACAAACCAAGGTTCGTTTATTTTGTGGCATAGTATTATTGACAGCTATTTAGTTTATTTATTTACAAAAATTTTAAATCATGTTTCTACCCCAATTTGAGAAGACATAATGTCGATTTTTATTAGCAAGTTTAACAGAACTATTTCTGGATATTCAAACAATTGCGTACAGGAACAAAAAAAAAAACATATAAATCTTTATCTTCCCTTTTATGATTTAAAAGAAATCTTTTCAATTTGATATCATCATTTAGTCGGTCGTGCTCGATGAGAAAAGACGTGTTTCTTTTAACTCCGCATACGGTTCTTTTTTTTTTAACATAAATTAGTTAATTTAACAAGCGAATTTGGACACTCAATATAAAAGTGAACAATAAAAAAATAAAAAAAAAAAAAAAATTAAGAAAAAAAAATACAAGTAAAAAAATATACCTACATATGTATGTATGCACGCACATACATACTTGCAAATAATCTGTGCAAAAAAAATATTTATTCTTTTTTCTTTTATTATCTCGGTGTAACAACATTATACATAATAAAAAGAGCACAGTTAACAAAAATTAAAAATAAAAAAAACGGTGAAAAAAACAAAAACAACTCTATATGAGTAATAACAATGAAACAACAACAAAAATAAATGAAACTCATGCTAGTGTAAGCAATGTGGAAATAAATACAACAGAAAACAATACAAGCGTTACCATTGACAACATAAACTCGAACAAAGACGTAATGGAAAACAAACAAGAAAAAATTTGTCAAAAACCACAAGTGCAAGTTGGTATGGACAGGTATGTAACAGTGCTTAAACGTGGTAGCAGCCCTGCCTCATCAGCTGTAGCCTCTGCCTCGAAAGTTCCATCTTTTGATAGAATAAACTCGCAAAATCGTTTTGCAATTCTGGAGGATGAATCTTCTGAAGCACCTAACGTCATAAAAACGTCAAAGCCACCCCCGATATATCTTAGAGAGCAAAACTCAAGTGAGCTTATAAAAAGTTTAATCTCGGTGATAGGTGAAAATTCGTTTTACGTAGCTGCAATCAAGCGTGGTAATATAAACGAAACAAAAATACAGGTTAATCACGAGAATGATTTTCGCAAAATAATTAATAAGTTTGAAGCACTTAAAAAAAGCTTCTATACATACCAACTGAAAAGCAGCAAAGGTCTTCAGGTTGTGATAAAGGGCATTGACTCCTGCGTGGACCCAGACGAAATAAAAACATTTTTAGAAGAAAAGGGCTTCAAAATAAAAAATGTTACAAATATTAAAAATAGGGAAAAAAATCCCCAACCACTATTTCGAGTGGAGTAAGAGCCCGGCGATGTTAAGCTAAAAAAAAATGAAACGCATCCCATTTACAGTTTAAAATACATTCTGTACAGAAAAATCACGATAGAGGAGCCGCACAAAAGAAATGGGCCCGTTCAGTGTTTAAACTGCCAGGAATTTGGTCATACTAGGGCATACTGCCATTTACCCCCTGTTTGCGTCGTATGTGGAGAATTACATGGTACCGTCCGGTGCGATAAGTCCAAAAATGACCCTAACGTAAAAAAATGTAGCAACTGTGGTGGTAACCACACTGCCAACTATAGAGGATGCCCGGTATATTCGATTGTCAAGCGTTCTGTTGGACAGAAACTTAATCCCCCTCAAACGCAGGCAACTAATCAAGGAAACACGTACGGCGTCCAGATGCCTCAGCCAAATAATAACAGAACCTCGTACGCTAATGTATTAAAATCTAATCCTATGCAACTGCAAGGTGATGTACCAAATAACGACGAAATTCCCATTTCTAATTTAACTCGGCTAGAAAAAACTATGGAAACATTAGTGCAAACAGTTAACAATTTTACTAACACAATGGGTAACATGATGCAAGAAATGTTAAGAATGCAATCGATGTTATTGCAAGCTGTACTAAACAAGCCATGAACTGTTTAAAAATTTGCTTTTGGAACGCAAACGGCATCCGCCAACATAAAAATGAACTAGAATACTTCCTTAAAAATAAACAAATTGATGTTATGATGGTTTCTGAAACTCATCTGACCTCAAGAAATACGTTTAAAATCAATGGTTATATATTATATGATACCAAGGACCCTCGAGACAGAGCTTGTGGCGGTTCTGCCATTTTGATAAAGAACCGAGTAAAACACTACTTAATGAGTGATCATCGTGAAGACTATCTCCAAGCAACGAACATTTGCGTTGAGGAATTAAATCGAAACATAGTAATTTCATCATTATACTCCCCACCTAGATTTTCTATATCAGAAAGCCAATATAATAAATATTTCAAATCATTAGGACCTTGCTTCCTGGCTGCTGGCGATTATAACGCTAAACACACTTTCTGGGGTTCACGACTTATTACACCTAAGGGTCGTGTTTTGTTTAACACAATTTGTAAAATGGATCTAAATGTGGTCGCGAGCGGACAACCAACATATTGGCCTACTGATCAGCAAAAAGTTCCAGATGTCATAGATTTTGGCGTGGTTCATAACATCCCCATAGAAACGATTCTTGTGGAAGCGTCCCTAGAATTATCTTCTGATCACACACCTACAATTGTTACTATAATGAATCCTAATAGAATTGTATCTCCGTCTGATAACTTAGTGACGTCAGCCACTCAAATAAATTGGTTAAAATATAAAAAATATCTCAGTACCCACTGCACTGAAAATATTCCGCTTAGTACACCGGAGAATGTGGATATTTCTATTGTAAATTTTGACAGTTATCTGAAACTAGCTGTTCAACATTCTAGTATAACCCTCAAAAAAACCAAAAATAGTAAAATATATTCTGCAGATGTTGAGCGTCTCTTGACTGAAAAAAGGAGAGCTCGAAGAGAATGGCAATTGCATAGATCCCCTCAACTTAAGAATTTACTAAAAGAGTGCACAAAAAGGCTAAGAAAGTTACTGCAGTCTCAGAAAACGGCTTCCCTGGAAAAATATCTTAAGGAACTTGATGCAACTTCTCAATCAGACTACTCATTATGGCGTGCAGCTAGAAATCTTAATAGACCAGTTATCACTAAACCACCATTAAGAAACTTAAATGGAAGTTGGGCACGAAATGATGAAGAAAAAGGAAATCTTTTTGTTAATCATTTGAAAAACGTATTTACCCCGCATACATCTCCCGATATTGTAGTCGAGTTGCCACCAGTTGCTGTTAGAGCTGCTGTTCCCCTTAGATTTGAGATAAAAAGAAATCGATAAGGCTATTCATAATTTAAACCCCAAGAAAGCCCCTGGTTTTGATAAGATCAGCAACAAAATGCTTTTAGAGCTACCCAGCATAGCAAAGAAAATTATTCTTTTAATTTTTAATGCTATTATACGCCTTGAATACTACCCACAAGAATGGAAAGTATCCTTAGTTACAATGATACTTAAGCCAGGAAAGGATCCTACAAAAGTTGAGTCATATAGACCTATAAGCTTATTGTCTAATATATCAAAGCTGTTTGAGAAGCTGTTAGTGTCAAAATTAGCCCCAATTATAAATGTAAATAGATGTATTCCTAACCATCAATTCGGCTTTAGAAGAGAACATAGCACAATAGAACAAACCCATCGTATAGTAAACGCCATAAGAAAAGCCTTTGAAGAAAAAAAATATTGTTCCGCCCTCTTCATCGATGTTTCCCAAGCTTTTGATAAAGTCTGGCATGAAGGGTTATTACATAAATTGAAGCTAAACTTACCAGTAAACACACACAAGCTGTTAGAAAGCTACTTAGTCGGCCGAAAGTTTATTATTAAAGAATGTGATTTTATAAGTTCTCCTCAGCCAATTGACGCTGGAGTCCCTCAGGGAAGCATCATGGGCCCACTCTTATACCTTATATATACCTCAGACATGCCAACAAACAACCACACCCTTACTTCAACATTTGCTGATGATACAGCTTTTCTAAGCGTACACGAAAACTGTCAAGAAGCATCCCGTTACTTGCAGGATCATATATTTGAACTGGAAAAGTGGTTAAAACAATGGAGGATAAAGGTCAATGAGCAAAAATGCGTACATATAACATTCACCTTGCGTCGGGAGTCATGTCCCCCTATTAAAATCAATAATCAATTAGTGCCCCAGCAATCGCATGTAAAATATCTCGGTATTCATCTAGATCGGCGTTTGACATGGAAATGCCATATAGAAGCAAAACTAACACAAATGAAACTAAAAGCAATTCAAATATATTGGCTTATTGGAAGAAATTCTGTTCTTAGCCTCGACTGCAAACTTCTACTTTATAACTCTATATTGAAGCCAATCTGGTGCTACGGTATTCAGCTATGGGGCACTGCCTCGGCCTCAAATATCGAAAAAATTCAAAGGCGCCAAAATAAACTTCTTCGAATAATCACAGCCGCTCCCTGGTATGTTAAAAACTCTAATATTCACAAGGATCTCAATGTGCCATTAGTAAAAACTATTATTACGAAGTACGCAGCAAAATATTTAAAAAGGCTTGAGTCGCACCCAAATCCACTTGCTCGAAATATTTTAAATGACAGTGGACACACTAGATTAAGGAGAAGAGATACCGCAGGACTCATCCGAAGGGAAAACCGCTGAACATCTACATATGTGAACAGAAACCGTGAGGAGAAAAATTTTCGTCTAGCATTGGCAGGACAAAAATAAAGTATTAGTATAAGATTTGATTAATTATTGTTAGTTCATATTTAATATATGAAGATTCAATAAATAAATAATGAGAGAAAAAAAAAAAATTTGATATGATTTTTTAAAAACATTTTGGTGGGGCTTGCGAACTATATGTATTATATGTATGTATTTAAGTTTAAGCAACTTACACTTACCAACATATATATGCATGTGAATGTCCATGAATTAATTTTCTTGTTTAAGTGTTGTCTTAATATACGTTTAAAACTGTAATATATATAAACATAAATTTAAACTCATTTATGAACAATATTATTAAAGTTTTAATTTCATATTAATTTTTGTAAAAATGTCAAGATAATTTGCTTTTTAAGGCCAAACTAAGTATATTATGCATAAGCTTTTTTAAGCTTATGTAAAAAATTTAAAAAAAGTCTCTCAAATGCATTAAAAAACAAAAAAAAAAGGAAAATAATAACATTTGATACCGTACTCAAAGTGCGATCAGCTTCGCACTTTGCTTAATTCATAAAATTAAGTTCATAAAACTAACACAAAAAGTTTCCTTAAGTCCAATATGGTTTGACACATACGATTTACACGTTTTCACACTTGCGCTTAAGCCAACTTAAGCATACTGTAGTTGGGCCTTTAAGGAAGAATTATATAAGAGCCCAGAAAAAAATACTGCTTGCCTGGAAGCAGCTTTGTATGGTAGTATTTGATAGGATAGCGCTTCCGTATTCAATGAAATATTACATGATTTTTGTATAAAATTCCTCGCGAAGATGGTCTGCCCGAGGAATCCGATTTGTGCTTCTTTCACATTCTTAATATGACCTTAATTCAGACATGAAACCTCACTTTTGTTTCAGCACAAATAACTGCTAATATTATGTATTCTTGAAGTCATATTTTAAGCGCATTTTATATGACTCCATATAATTTAAGAAATCATGTATTTTAAGAAATTTAATATAAATTCCTTCATTAATATTGAATAATAATGGCCTCTCAAATGTAAATGGCATCCAAAATGCATTAAAATCATACTTACATTTTTTTGTTAAAAAGGAATTTAAGAGATTTTATAGCATTATTTTTTAAATACATACATATTTTATTAAATAAAAAAATTTCTTCGAATAGACAAAAAAGAAAAAGATAAATAAAACATTTTAATTCAATATTTATAAAACTAGGAACATTTAAATTATAAAACTACGAACATAAATCTTTTAAAACTTAAGTATTTTAATTTGGGAACTATTTATTTGTTTAAGTTTTCATTTTAATTTTAGTAATAATAGTATAATACTAATTTAGTACTTTTAAGGAACTTATAGGTATATAATTTTTTTTAATATATGGACGATTATATCATATACAAAAAAATTTTTGTTTTGTTATAATCACGAAATAATTTATGATATAATTAAATTTTGTATCAAAAATAAATACAATTCAATAAAAGTTAATGTTGTTTCCTTTGAATTGGAATATGTAGTTCTATTTTCAACATAACTGAAGGAATTACTATGGTCATCTGTAAGAAAAGAATGTTGTGCCTTTTTTCTTAAACATGCATCTTTATAATGCCTTTTTTTTGCTTAAGCGTATGGCTTTTCTAATTTCGGCTAAAAAGTATTTTTTTGTTTACATTTCTTTCTTATAAACGGATTCCGTAAACAATAACAAAAAAGTTAACATGATACAATTAAAATTTTGAAAATACTTACTATATATAGCATTCATTATTTTTGGATAATCGAGAAGACAAAAATCGATGTTAGTTTTTTCTTAATACCATCCCTTCCAACAATTTTTTTTAGTGGTGCTAGCATCCACTCGATTAATCGCCATTAGTTGATCGAACAACTAAAATATCCAATTTCATATAACGAATAACTCGAACAATTCGGCTTCGCGGAATCCAGGGGTGCTTACCGTTTCTTTTTTTTTTAAGTAAGATCTTGTTTTCGAGATATATCGTTATTTCGAAAATGAAGCAGGTTGCACAACATATTTCGTCGTTTTAGATACATAATTTTTTTTTTTTTGGCAAAAATCGATTCAGAATGTGATAAGCACAAATAAACTTTTTTTTATTTTTTCTCATTTGATTTAAGAAAAAAGTATAAAAATAGACATAATTACTTAAAGAAATTTTATTAAAACTTTTATTTTATTAAAATTTTTAAGAAAAACATTTTTCTTTTCTTACTTTTTCTATGGCCTTCCCTTATTTAATATGTTGAGTATATGAATTTTAAATAGATAATGAGTTCCTAAAGTACCTGCATACTTATTCATAACCTGCAGCATTTTTACCTCTTAATTTAACTTAATTTAATATGTCTTTTTGAATTTCTTTTCAAATAAATTAAATAATTGCTAAGGACGAAGGCCAAGGCATATACAGGGTTGACCAAATTTAACCACGGGGTTTAAAAATTGAAAGACCTTTTTGTTTATTAATTTTTTATGATTTTTTCAGATTATTAAATGTATGGTCTGCGCAATTATGTGCTCGGCTTAGAGCATTTTTTGATAAAATCTTTAAAAATTTTGAGACTGTAACACTCCAATTTTTGCAACAATGTTGGCCTTGAATACAAGGATATTCTCGAGCTTGCGATACTTGCTTTTTAAAGTAACTCAAATGAAAATATTCTGACGAATGCGCTGTCCAATTAATTTTGTGGAAATTATTCGCCTTTTAAAAATCTTAAATTCAAAATCCAAAAATCTAAAACGAATCCATAATTGTAAAGCCGAACACGGATGTCATTATTTTCCATCCTAAGTAGAAATAATTTTCCATTTTATATACTTCTGTGGCCGTATGGAAAAACTAGGTAACTCCATTTTATGAAAACACGAGAAAAACACACTTAAAGTGTTAAACATATTGCACTTATTATTTAATTTGAATTTATGTTATTATGCGCATTAAACAAAACATAATCTTAAATAATGTTGAAGATTTTTGGTTTCATTAACCTTCCTATACCTGCTCTATATTTTGTAACATATATACCCGCCTGCGGTCTCACAGACTTTTAAAACAAAACCTTAAGAAAAAATTTTTTAAACTTGAAGATATAATAAAACAACTAAACTATGCATTAAATTAATTTTCCTTACCTTTATTGATTTGCAATCTTTTACAAAATAGTCATCAAAATCGATGGTTTTTTTTTTTTTTTTTTTTTTGATACTACAAAAACCAAACTAAAACATATTTTTCCTCAAAAAAACAAAAATTTACTTTTGCAATCCTAAAAACACTTGATATTTAATAAATAAAACACAGGTTGAATTAGCAGTCAGCCTTAAAATATAATTCACGTCATACAGAAACCGACCTGCGTCGGTCTCACAGACCGAATGTTACTGAATAGACCAGCACGGGCGCCTCATACAAACACGTGGAGTGCACTTAAATAAAACTTGCCATAAATCCAGCAGCTAACAGCAAACTCAACTTTATAGCGTTTCTGGAAAAATAAATATGCACAGAAAAGTATTTCGTCAGTCTCTCAGACCACCTCGCCGGTATAGGAAGGTTAAACTAATTTTTGGACATTAGAACTTTGACAAATAAAACGAAAATCAATGTCAGTAACCTTGTTTAGAGGGATTGCTTTGTAGCGTTTTCGAGAAATGGGTATAGGTTCCTAAAAATTTTGAAAATGAATAACTTAAAAACTTTTACACTGAAGCCCCGATTTTCGTCGTTAATTGGGACCGGGGAAATGCGTAGCAGACCGAAACGACAAATCGAATCACTTTTTGCTGCATAAATGCACTGATTTTTTATTCAAAAATTAAAATATTTAGAAAAGAATTATATATTTTAATATAAAAAAAGTCATATGGTTACGTTTTATTTTATTTATTTCAGCATGTAAGTTTAATTTTTATAAAGAAAGAAATAAATATATATTAATGTATTTGAAAATAAATATATATTAGAACATAAAAAATACGTAAGAAAAAATATATTTTCATAAAAACATTAAAATATTTTATTTATTGTGCTTAATTTCCTTTTTTATAATTGATAGAAATACTGAAATTTATTGTTGAAGGATAATCTGTTCCTTTGCGCATTTCAATGGTTGGCCAGATCATCAGGAAACGTTCTCCTTAATAATTTTAGAAAAGCCAAAACTATCATCAAACAAGACTACAGAGGGAATGAGAATTACCAACACTCAAAACGTCTTATTTGCAACGATATCAAGGCTTAAACAAAATACCAACAATAAAACAGTGAGTTTAACTTTTCTTACATTCCCCACTACAATTAAGCCTATAGTACACGGCATGTAAAAAGACACATGCGCATGTGGTTCTGACGTAATTTAGCTTTTTTTTGGACAATGACAACTGAAGAATTGGAAGAAATGGCAGTTTTCCAACTTTGACTTCAGATTTTTAAACAGCTTTTTCACCCAACTTGACTTACCTGATGGAAGAAAATGTGAATTCCCCTTTTTACACGCAACAATGTTGGCAGTGAAAAAAACAGCCAATCGTATGTAGCGACGCAATTTGGAATCAAAACAACGCAAAGCGGATAAAACCAAATTTTAAAATTCGATGCAAAACGGGGTCTAGTGTACTCGGAAAGATTTCGTGTATTTGGCAGTCGTATTCTATGAATCAAAAACTTGAGAAAAGATATAATATACATATATATAATGCGTATAATATATGAGTAGATGATTTGCAAAACTCGTTCGTTACAAAATTAAAAATAACAGATGGCAAATGATTCTCACAGTTCTTTTGGCGTATTATAATAAAAAATTTACTGATTATATGAATGCGTGTCTCTGAAAAAAATGGAAGAGGACATGCATTGCTACAATTAGTATATTTCTTCTCATAAAGCGCCCAACGGAACCGTGAGAATTAATTTTCATCTAGTTTCTTTTAATTTTGTAAGTAACGAGTTTGGCAAATCATCTACTCATATCTTATATGCATTCTTTATATGCAGTTTTTAATTCTCGGGAGTTGCCATTTTTAGGCACAACATTTTGACCCAAAGAGCTTGTGACCCGAAATTGTTTTATTTCGCTCTTTCTCTCTTAGTTTTCGAAACAACATCGTTTTAAACCTCTAATTTGTCTGTTTTTTAAGAAACTATGGATTTACCCTGTTATATCAAAAAATGCATGGAGTTACCTATTTTTCTGATCTTGTTTTGCAAGCAACTTTTAAATGACAAACTATATCAAAATTACGATCTGACAGAGTGATAGTAAATGAAAAATACTTCCTATTTCTGGTGTTATCTTATTTTTTGTAAAAAGTGGAGTTAACTAGTTGTCCATACGGCCACAGACTTTATAATCTGAAAAATAAAATTAAAAAATATATATAAACGAAAAAGTTATAAAATTTTTAAACCCCATGGTGACTCTTTGCCCACCCTGTATATGTACAAATATATTTTAGATGGAAATAAATAAAACTAAAATAAATAAATAAAAAATGCTTCAGCTAAGTGTGTATGTATGTAAATATAATGGGTGGTAAATTCGGTGAAACTTTAAAGAAAACACTGCTCATATTCAATTAACTTCAAAAGAACCCAGCTTAACATTAAAAAAATCAAGAATTTTAGTTGTTAACATTTTAGTACCGCCAAAAAAAGTTTTTTTATTAAAATATTTGGTGTCTTACCAATAATTAATTAAGGGCTCCAATTTCCTGTTGTACCAGAAAGGACTCTGGCAAGCTGTTTTTTTAGAAATCAGTAAACGCAGACAAGCATAAGATACGATAGGAAAAGGCCAAAAGGCACATTGGTACTTCTAAGGAAGCATACGCACACAACCCCAGATTAAACACTGTAGGATTTTGGAATAGTGGGAAAACCAATCTACAGCTTCTAGACGGATAGTTCCACTTAGATAACATTTTACATTTCTAGAGAAAAAGTCTATTAAATTTGAATCGGTTTTGTGCTCTACCTAAAATTTTAAACGTTTTCAGTTATATATTTTTGATGAAATTCAAACGACTTACAAAGATTAAAAATAAGGACGTTTAAAACTCTGCAGTTTATTGCTGATAGTTTAATTTTCATTTGATATTGAAAATTGAAAAGTTTGTTTCTTTTCTTATTTTTTCTTAAACTACCTTAGCCTGATAACAAGTTTAAAGGTCTTCAGATAAAATCATTATTAAAAATTATGAAAAGGGTAAAAGTTATAAGCAGTTGATGTCAATATTAAATATGTTTCTAATAACTAACAACATGTTAAAAACCCTTTTTAAGTTTTTAGTGTTGTTATGCAGAAAAACCACATTTACACTGCTATAAACCAAAAGTCAGACGGTTTTTACAGGATAAAAATTAAAATTCTCTTTTGCTTTAATTAAATTTGTGGCCGTTTTCTAAAAAAAGAATATAAATTAAATAGATAAAGGACAGAAAGGACGAATCCAGTCTACTTCGGCAGAAAAAAACTATTATTATTTTTAACTAAAATTGTGTAAATTTTATTTAAGGAAATAACAAAAAAATAAAAAAATAGTGTTTGCTGTCAGGGTTGGGCAGTATTTCAAATACTGTATTAGAAATACAAATATATATTATGAATTTGTATTTTAAATATATTTCCCTTAATGTATTTTGTATTTTAATTACCTGTCACTCTAATATTTTGTCAAATACTTAAGTTAAATTAGACGTGGCATAACCATAACCATACAAAACAGCTGTTTCAACAAGCCTTATGGGCAACTCTGTATTTGATTATATGTGACTTACCATAACGACATAACCATGAGCATACAAAACAATTGAATTTTGGTTTTTATGATCATCGTTATGGTTTTCGCATAATGTTTTTGTCACGTCTAATTGGAACTTTATGGTCTCAAAATATATTTGCAAATAATAAATAGAAAAATAAAGTTAATTGCCCATTACGGACATGAAGAATTTCATAAAAAAATCATTGTATTAGAAAGATTCACTATTTATAATTTGCCAAGTGTTCTTTATTTTTATGTCCATGGGGTCAATTCTCGTTTTGGGGCTAATTGAAGTGAAAACAAATTTTTCATTTTAGTTTTCGAAAGTACTTTTCACTTTATTTTTTCAATACTTGTAATTTTCTGATCCTCGTTTTAGTATGAAAAAGGGTTAAAGTTCATGCGATGCTATAAAAATTTTTATCAAATGTCAAACCAGAAAAAAGAATGACCAAAATATGTCAGGATAAATAATTTTTTTTTTTTTTAAATTTCAAAAGAAGTCGAGATGAACAAAGGTAATAATATGCTATTGACAACTTTTTGTTGTAGTAAATATAATTTTATAAGCCATATTCTGAAAATTGAATTCGAGTAAAATTGAAATCGCACAAATTTTGAAAACGATTTGAAAAGCTTATAAAAATAATCCTTTTTATTTACTTCATACGCTGACTTCAATCTATCTTTACCGGAACTATTTTTAAAATCGGGAAAAACTGCGGTAATTTAAAAAAAAAATCGAACTGAAAATTTGTGTCGATTTAAATTTCACTCGATATTGATTTCCAGAACATGGCCGAATATTTTTTAAAAATATTTTTAAAATTAAAAAAAACCAAGCACAGCCAACGTGAATGGGATTAATGTATTGATTAACTAATGTGAACCTTAACGGTAAAATCTTATACATAACGTTTGTAGCGTCAACATTTTCCTCTGAAGAATTTATCAAAAATTATTTCTGATTTTCACTGACGCACTTTTGCTACTTTCCCCATGTTTTTCACCAATAAATAATTTATGTAAAAAATCTTTTCAAACGAAAGATTTTGACAGTTAAATGCTGTGAAACGACAAAAAAATGTTGTTTCATTCCCCTTTTTTCCACATAAAAATATTTTGACAATTTAATTTTTTCGCTGAAAATCACTCAAAAGTATTATAAAAATCTATTCATGGAACTCTTTTTATGATTCTTTACTGCAGCTTTTAAAACATATTAATGTATGTCAATGCAAACTAAATGAATTATTTGATAATTTGATTAAGAACATCAATTTCTCAGCTATCAAACTGGAACATTAAAGGCCTCATTAGTTGTTAATTTGCGTTGCCGTTCTGTTTCGCTCCTTTCTGTAGCAAATATTTTGTAATTACTTTTTCTGTAAAAGGAGTCATCATCCTTTTTAAAAGAAAAGCATTGAAATTGTAAAAAAACTTTTCGTAAAAAATAAAAAACTAATATTTTGTGTCAAAAATACCAATTTTTTATTTTCTAGCTTTAAATAAAAAATTCCAGATTTTTCATATCACAACAAACTAATACATACAAACTTTGGCCGTAACTTAATGTTGAATTCTATTTTCAACAGAATTCCATTGTCCGCAACAGAACAGAACGAGAAAATAAAAACAAATCACACATACAGACTTTCAATTGAACAGAAACAAAACAGCTGATTCGTAACAGAACATAACGTTACAAACTAGTTCTGCCTTGAAATAGATTCGTATTATTATTGTAACCAATTGCTACATCTTTCGATTACATTCAGGGCAACAATTATTATTATTTCTCATTTCATGTATTCTCCAAATAATAGACCTTAAAATTGTTAAAAAAAAAGGTAGGCATATTGGCATGGCTGCTGTTATCTAAAAGAGCATTATAGCAGTCAGATTTTCTTTATTTTTCAAGAAATAGTGTCCAATAAACCAATCAGCGTGTAAGTCGTAACAAACGTTAATTTTTTGGATGTAATGGGGTCTGTCCATCCATAAATTATCTTTTATTAGTCTCACTTAAAACATTGCTTAAGCCAAATATGGCCGTAAGTCATAAAGATTACAACGATGCGCAAATCGATGACTTATGTTTTACCCTCGTCTTGCACATGTTTTGATTTTCCATTCAAAACGCATTGAAAAAGGTATGGCCAGACTAAAGGCTGAGTTAGGCGAACGTTGCTGTTCCCGTAATTTACTGTAACGGACTGCTTGCACGCTGGTGCACTTATAGAACATCTAAAAACGTGTCATATGTTTTTCACATACATAAACAAAAAAGCAATAGTATACATAAAACAACACACTCGTTGATGGGAAATCAAAAGGTTTAAATGTTGACCGTTGTGCAGAAAAAGTACCAAGTGATTAAAATGGTATTAAAACAGTATTTAGTGTAAGTAAAGAAACATTAATAATTTAATATCTGATATTTATATTATATATTTACAATAAACAAATATGTATTTTAGAATATACATACACATTTACATATATTATTTTGTAAATGTGCATAGACAAAACAATATTTTGTAACCATTTAAAGCCTTTTATATATTTTTCATTTCTATTGTATGTGCATATGCATTTGTTTATTTTGTACATCTAAGCATATGTATATTAATATATGGAAATATGTTGTATTGTAAGTCGTTTTGTCGAAAGTCCATAGATATACTGGAAAAAATATACCAGCAGGCCATCACTGCTTTACAACAGTCACGTAACGACGGCAAGAAATTCTAATTTATACAGATTGAGACGTTCCGTTACGTGATATTTAAATTCGGTAAGCATTTACATTGTAAGCAAATAACAAAACGGACCAGACGTTTCGTTAGGGTACGTGGACGTTCGGCTAACTCTACCTTAATGAGTAAAATAAATGGTTAAAGTTAATTTGTATAATTTGGTTGCATTGTTTTTTTTTTTGCTGTTTGAGAACTTAAAAAGATAATACAAGACAGAAGTATTGTTGGAATGAATTTTTTCTGGTAGAGAATTAATCTGGTAGAGAAATTCATGGACGGCGTATGTCCGTCGCGTCTTCGAGTTACATGGTCCATTTCATCAGTCCAATTTTTTACTATTTTTTCCAATAAATCTGGCCGTATGGCGTCTATGATGACTTGAATATTGGCTTCCAATGCTTCAAGAGCTGCTGGTTTCTTGGCATAAACCAATGACTGAACAAAGCCCCATTTTAATTAACCCAGATGCCTTAATTAGCACTAACGAGTTTGGCAAGTGCTCAGGACGACTTCTGGAAATTAAGTTGCCACCAAATTGATTTTGCAATAAATCGATTGTTAAGAGCGCTGTATGATAATTTGCGCTGTCTTGCTGGAGCCAAATGTTGTTGATGTTTAGCTGATTAATTTTAAGATAAAAAAATTCAGTTCGCATGGCTCGATAGTTCTCACCGTTTGCCGTAACGGCAGCTCCTTGCTCATTTCGGTACAGCGTGTTAACCGCACTTAAGAGTAAATTTTAATGGATGTATTCACATAAAGAAAAACACTTGAGATAAATTAAGCTTTTTTATACTTACTTTAAGTACGAATCGTACTCAAAAATTCAAGTACGAATACCATTAAAACGAAGTCAATACAATCATAAATGGTATAACTTTCGAAAATCAATCCTGGAATTTCTTAAAATAAGTATAATATTATTAAACCAAGTACAAAAACAATTGAAGTTTTCGTTGATAGTGCCACTCTGAGAGTAAAATTACACAATGGGCGTTTTTATCTCATATAACTTAACAAAATTTGTTGTAGCCACTACAACAACACCACACAAGTAGCCAGTGCTGCCACGACTTATACAATTTGTAAAACCAACATTTTTAAAAAAATTACCAAGTGTGAAAGAATATAACCAAATTAGAAGAGCCTTTTGTTAATTGAGAAAAACATTAAAATTTATTTTAAGTTGCATTGTAATTGCACTTAATAGGAAAATATTTATTACAAATTAAGAAAACAAAACAAGAAATATAATTCTTGTACATATTAAAAAATTAACGAAAAACTTATATTAAAAGTTTTTATTTATTTGAGACCTTTTTCATAAAATATATTTTTATTTTTTAAAGATTAAACCCGTCAAATTTGGATACAAAATTCAGTATATTAAAAGTTAATAAATTGAATTTTTTACAAGATGTACTTTACAATAAACGAAATTTTGACTTCATGGTTGTAAATAACAAAAAAAGAAAATATAAAAGTATTTCCGCTTTTTAACTGTCAGTGGCAGGGTTGTGAACTGTGGTGATTTTTAAATTCTTTTGCGATGAACATTTACCTTTGGCAATATAACGATTGTTTTGGCGAAGTTGGAAAGCGTTGGCTATATGGGAAATGCATTTTTTAAATATATTCCAATTTACATATACCTAAACTATAAATTAAATGGGTATAACTTGTTACTCTTGTTAGTAAGTTGTATTTTAAAATTATAATTGTTATTATTACTGTTTCAAAATTGTTTTATTTGTAATATTTTGTTTAGCATTGTTTTATATTATGACGAATATAAATAAATTCGTATTTCAGAACGTCAAAGGTTGTTTTGTAAATTAAAAATATTGCCAAATCATTATCTAAAAAACATTAAATAAATATGAATATCGCCAGGTTATAATAAGTAAAATTTTAAATTTCTTAAATTCACTCCATTTTCTTACAGTAAATTTCATAATTTCTAAAATTATAGATTATATATAAATTTGTTATACAAATCATTAAAATTCCTATGTGTATTTTAATATATTAATATATACTAATGGAAATAATGTAAATTTTGAACCTTTAACTTATGTTCAAGTTCTTAGAAACACTAAAACTACTTTTGTGTACTTTTTCAGTCATGTTTTGAATTTAAAAAAAAAAGTAAATTGAAAGTGTTTCAAGAAAAACATATTCATACGTATTTTAATTTTTAGACGATAAGAAACCAAAATGAAAAAATATTCACACCTCCACACTCAAAAAAAAAATAACCAATTTTGGTTAGAAATAACCAAAAACGGCAGCTCTAAAAAACGATCGCTTGTTGTGTGTAGAAACAACAAAAACAACAGAACAAGAAGACAACACATTATTTTCATGTCTAAATTTTAATCAATTTTACTTTTTAAGCTTTAAAAAGTAAAATTTAAAGCAAGAGTTCTCATTAAGTTTATATTTTTAGTTAAATATGTACATTAGGTTTTTAAAGAAAACATCATATCATGATGCTGGCTTAGAACTCTGTAAGGGCTGAAACGGGTAAGTAAATCAATCATAAGAATATTCTTCTTCTAGTTTCACTTTTGGTTTATTTCAAGTACGACTTTGGGATTAAATCAACTTTATAACACTTGAAACAAGCACATTTTAAAATTGATTCTTAAATCAATCTCATTTTCGGATTATTAAAAGTACGAATTCGGGATTGAATATGGATAAGTTGAGTATTCCGCGATTGAATAATCCGTACTTGATTCAAGAAAATCCATACTCACTGTACTATTGATACCGCTTCGGATTGATTTAAGTACGGATGGATTGATTTTTTTTTTGAGTGTTGGTGATTCGTTAATGTCTTAAGGATTGTCTTCGCTCCAATTATGGCGATTTTGCTTATTGACATAGCCATTTTAACAGAAATGAGCTTCGTAAAATGGAAAAAGTGCTCTAAGAACTTCGGGAAAAGATTTTTTATGTTTAAGTAAATTTTCACAACTTGGATGCGTTGTCCTGTCGTTTAACGATAATGACTTACCAAATCTTAGTAAATAGAAATGTCAACTCAATTCAACATCTCATCGATATCGAAAGTTGTCATGCAGTTAAAAAAAATAACACTTAGGCGTAAATATATTCATT
This sequence comes from Pollenia amentaria, assembly GCA_943735925.1. Taxonomy (NCBI): domain Eukaryota; kingdom Metazoa; phylum Arthropoda; class Insecta; order Diptera; family Polleniidae; genus Pollenia; species Pollenia amentaria. Next base: position 218,039,774 of record OX031006.1, on the reverse strand, counting down.
ATGATTTGTAGGAGTACACTGATCACAAATATTACAAAGAGAGAGCTGTTTAACAGTTCGTTTGACAGCTTACCCTTTCGTTAGTTCTATTAGGCTAAAAAACACACACGTTTTACATTTAAAAATCTAGTGTTCGTGTACAGGAAATACGAGTTTTGCGCTGAGGATGTTACGTAACGGAATTTTATATATGCTTGCTTATATTGTACATTGACTTAAAAATAAAGTATTTATATATTAAACACAATAAATTTAGTATAGTATATTTTAAACATTCCTAGGCATTCATCTTACCCAACCCTGTTTGTAATATGAACTAACACAACGTAAAAATAAAATAAAAAGATATTCCATTGAAAGAGTCGTTTGGAAATCCTTAATTTAAACTAAAAAATAAATAAATTTTTGTTTTGTTTAACTCGAAACTTACTTAACAAACTTACCTACTTAGGAATCCTTCCCCTTTGCACTTAAAAAAACTTGTTCATTTTATTTCCGTTCTTTATAATTTTTTTTTCTGTTAGTAAATGACACTTGAGCTTGGGTTGTTACCTAATTCCAAAAATTGTGTACTCGTTTACGTGCAAAATGCAAAATGCTTCAGTATTTATCTCTAGATGTTTTGTTTTCTGTCGCTAGTGTATACGATGACGTTGTCTACAATGATGATGGTGACGACGATGATAACGCTGCTAATGCTGATGAACACAAAGAACCAGAAGTGTAAGATGAAGGAGTGCCCATGCAGGAAAAAAACAAGTCTCTAAGTACGATAGTAATAATTTCCAATTATCGTGTTGTACCAGTTTGCTTAAAAGCTTTTTAACAACATGGTTAATTGAATTTCGGAGGCCAGTAAGTCAAAGATGAACGCATTTATGACTTTTATATTTTTGCTTACGTTGGGAAACAATTCTGAGAACAATTTTAAGGGAACGCTTTAATTCGATAAAGAAGAAAGAAGTTTAAATGGAATACATCAATTTTACATTTAAGGTATTACTAGCATTTATTAAGAGAAAATTTGGAATTGGTACTTTTTTAATTCTGTTATAAAGTTTCAAAAATATACGCCATGGCGCATCATATCAATTCCTTGATAAAGTTTTCTCGAAGCTGTATGTAGTCAAATTGAAAGGTGTATTTTAAAGTCCGACAGATCATACGAAAAAGGTTGATGTCAAATGAACTGTCATACTTCCTTCACTGTTTAACATTTATGATCAGTATGCTCTAAGAAATAATCATGAATAGAATATCGCTACCAAAATATCCCAATTTACATTGAGAATCAGTGACTTATAGACGCAAATTTGTGTTTAGCAATGACAATCATGTTTGGCCTATCGGGTTTTTTAATAAACAAAATTGGAGCATATGAAGCGAGAGTAATTCACAACAGACTTTTCACACTCCATTAAGTCCAGAAAAATGTATCGTTTGGTTCGGTTTAGACTCCACAGGTATTAAAGTTAACAACCTCGAGTTATGTTAACTTTGCCAAGCTTGTAACTTGAACAAAATATTGACAGATTTTAATAAATGAAATTATGTATTTAGCTAATAGGAATATAAAAAAATTCCAGATTATTGCACTAAGCTATTTCTTAGTTTGTTTAAAAAATATTTCAGTCAGAATTTTATCGGTTTTTACCTTGACTTTATTTTGTTTTTCGCAAAAAATATATTCGGTAGTGAATGTCCAATCAGCTTTCTAAAAACTTTCGCCTATTTGTATTTATTAAAAATTCAGAAATGACATGCAAAAATGTTTTTTTGCAAAACTCAATCCGCCTATTCGTGAAGAAATATCAGAGTATGAATTAGGAAATGAGTTTTAAAAACGGCTTAATTTTCACAAAAATGTCGCATATTTATTTTTAATATTACTCAAAAATTTCTGAAAAAATTTTAATTTTTTTTTAATAGTTAAGAAGAACTGGATTCGAAAATGCCTCTAACTGCATGTTTTCAAAATAAAATACAAATTTTCGCTTAGGAATTTATATTGAAAAAAACTGACATACGTAAGCTAATGCGAATGAAAGTGAGTGCCGATGAGAAATCCAATTGATTCGAATTCGAGCGAGCTGCTTTCATTCGATTGAGCTTACTTTCTGAAATCAGAAATATACTATACTTATGTAACACGCAACGCAACACCAACCATTTCATTAAAAGCAAAAACTAATTCAAAAATTTTTTAAAGTTTCGTTGTTGGTTTCTAGAGAAGCTCATATAATATCTCATATCAAACTCATAGCTGTTAATCAAGAAGAGGGTATTAACTCAAAATTTAGCAATTTTCAGCAGAAGCAAAACAATTTTTAATTTAACAGTGAAGGAATATGAAAAACTATTTTAAAACGAACTATTTTATTATCAAAAATTGAAAGAATAAAATTTTTTAATTAGTCCCCTTTTGCTGATTAAGTGCGATATTGTTTTTTAATAATTTAATAATTTTCAACGCCATATGAAGTGTTTGAAATTTAAAAATTCAATATGAATTACTGTAGAAAGCAACAACAAAATTATAAAATATTTTTTAGTTTGTTTTTGCTTTCAATAAAATTTTAGGCGTAGCGTTGCGTTTGCTAAATTTGGCCCTAATTTTTTATATTATTTCTTAAGCGTAATGGTAATTTTCATTTGTTATTTTTTAAAATTGATGATAACTATTATGGTCATCAGATAAAATTATTCCTCAAGCATAACTATTACTAACCGATGGATACATTTAATAATATTTATGAGTAAGAAATGTTATAACTTATTTTATAGAATTAAGTTTTTTAACCTAATTGTTTTATAAAGAAAGTGTTTTTGTAGGCAGGAAAAACAAATTTTAACATAGAAAAATTAATTTTTGAATCCATTGTTTTATTTAGAAAGATATAACACTTGTTCAGTCTAAATTGTGAATCAAGTTTGACTTTGTTTAAGATTTTATAGCCAATTTTATATATTTAGTCCTAAAAATATTACCGTTAAGGTAGATTTAAATAGATTGCTATTTTGTCCAGTCGTTAATACCAAGTACTGCCACCACCGAAGAATTATTACAACCAAAATCTTGCAAAACGTTACCAAATGTAAACCAAATTTAAAATGCTTTTTTTAATTAAAGGAAATATTAAAATTTATTTTAAGTTGCAAAGGTTATGTGCACTCTATAGTTAGATAATAATCACAAATCAAGAAAACAAAACAAGAAATGTATTTCTTTTACATGTTGAAAAATGTTTACCAATAAATGAAAAAATAACTGGAAACTTAAATTAAAATAAAAGGTTTTATTCATTTGAGACCTTATTTATAAAAAAAATATCTTTGTTTTGAAAGAGCTAACACTGCTAAGTTGCCATACAAAATTCAGTCTGTTGAAAGTTTATAAATGGAAAATTTTTAGACACTAATTGTGTAAAACGCAACGCAATGCCAAAACTACATTGAAAGCAAAAACAAACTACGAAATATTTCATAATTTTGTAAAACTTTCAACGCCGCGTTTGAAATTTTAAAATGCAATATGAATTTCTGTAGAAAGCAACAACAAAATTATAAAAAAAAATTTTGACTTTGTTTTTGCTTTCAATATAATTGTTGTTATTGCGTTGCGTTTTACACAAGTAGGGCCTTAATATGGTTTTTAAAATTAATGAAATTTGTACATCACAGTTATAAAAAGAAACAAAAAAATAATTAAATTGTTTTCCGCTTATTCAATGCCAGTGGCAGGGCTTTCAAATGTGGCGAATTGGAAATGTTTTGGAGATACATAAAATGAGCTTTTTTTAATATTTCATAATTAACATATACATATCTCAAATAGTTATTATAAAAAAGGGTATATTTTTTTTTGCTTGTAAAATTTATTTTAAATTAATAATTGTTATTATTACTGTTTCAAAATTGTTCTATTTCAAATACTTTGTGAACCATTGTATAACATTATGGCGAACATAAATAATTTCGCATTCTTTAAGATTCCTAATAATATATTTCTATTATAATATATATATATATATATATATATATATATTTCTTTTTAACTCGTACAAGCAGCATTACAAGATTATTCCAATATAAATGGTCGGATTCACTATGTTTTCTTTCAATGACGATGAATATGTGCTGTTTCTATTTCGACTTGTCGTTTACAGGCACGTTACGTTCTTATATTCGTCGACTTCCTTGCAGATTCCAGTGTATTATATTAGTATTAAATTGTTTCTAGTTATCCTATGTACCAAATAACGACGAAATTCCCATTTCTAATTTAACTCGGCTAGAAAAAACTATGGAAACATTAGTGCAAACAGTTAACAATTTTACTAACACAATGGGTAACATGATGCAAGAAATGTTAAGAATGCAATCGATGTTATTGCAAGCTGTACTAAATAAGCCATGAACTGTTTAAAAATTTGCTTTTGGAACGCAAACGGCATCCGCCAACATAAAAATGAACTAGAATACTTCCTTAAAACTAAACAAATTGATGTTATGATGGTTTCTGAAACTCATCTGACCTCAAGAAATACGTTTAAAATCAATGGTTATATATTATATGATACCAAGGACCCTCGAGACAGAGCTTGTGGCGGTTCTGCCATTTTGATAAAGAACCGAGTAAAACACTACTTAATGAGTGATCATCGTGAAGACCATCTCCAAGCAACGAACATTTGCGTTGAGGAATTAAATCGAAACATAGTAATTTCATCATTATACTCCCCACCTAGATTTTCTATATCAGAAAGCCAATATAATAAATATTTCAAATCATTAGGACCTTGCTTCCTGGCTGCTGGCGATTATAACCAGGGCTGTGGAGTCGGAGTCGGAGTCGGAGTTGAAGAGTCGGAGTTGAGGTTTTTGTACCGGAGTCGAAGTCGGAGTCGCAGTATCCAAGAAAACGTGCGACTCCGAATCCAAAATTTTTCGGCATAAAAAATTAAAAAAAAATTCTAATATTTTCCAATATAAAAATTCTTCGAAATTGGAGATGCAATATTTTGCAGATCAATATGAATAAGTAGATTTTAATTTATTTTATGAGAAATAGTTGATTCAAGTACTTTACTATTTAAGTATATTTAGGTATATTTTTTATACGTGCGGGAAAAAGTCTAAATTACATTAGCAAAACTTATACTCAGTTATTGATCTAGTTGAAAAAGATGTGTGATTTTTTTAAATAATTTACTCATGCTAAAAAATGTTAATGACAGGAATTGACAATAATTTTAATATCTGAATTTTTTAACCATCAACGCTGAAATATTTTCAACATTGTACAGAATAAGTGTTGCTATAGCGCATAAATACTAGTATGTATTAGAAAAATTGTGACGTAAAATTATTTCTCTTTGGTGTAGAAACATCTTTATCGGCCTGCCTTTAATTCCTACCATAACACTCATGTTTTTCTTATGCACATTACGCAGGGATTCCCATAATTCGTTTAATAAAGATGTTTCTACACAAAAGTGAAATAATTTTACGTCTCATTCATTTCGCATCACGGTTAGAGTAGGAGTCGGAGTCGTGAGTCGCACTTAAAAAATTTCAGCGTTTGGAGTCGGAGTCGGAGTTAGTACTTTTTTCGGACGACTCCACAGCCCTGATTATAACGCTAAACACACTTTCTGGGGTTCACGACTTATTACACCTAAGGGTCGTGTTTTGTTTAACACAATTTGTAAAATGGATCTAAATGTGGTCGCGAGCGGACAACCAACATATTGGCCTACTGATCAGCAAAAAGTTCCAGATGTCATAGATTTTGGCGTGGTTCATAACATCCCCATAGAAACGATTCTTGTGGAAGCGTCCCTAGAATTATCTTCTGATCACACACCTACAATTGTTACTATAATGAATCCTAATAGAATTGTATCTCCGTCTGATAACTTAGTGACGTCAGCCACTCAAATAAATTGGTTAAAATATAAAAAATATCTCAGTACCCACTGCACTGAAAATATTCCGCTTAGTACACCGGAAAATGTGGATATTTCTATTGTAAATTTTGACAGTTATCTGAAACTAGCTGTTCAACATTCTAGTATAACCCTCAAAAAAACCAAAAATAGTAAAATATATTCTGCAGATGTTGAGCGTCTCTTGACTGAAAAAAGGAGAGCTCGAAGAGAATGGCAATTGCATAGATCCCCTCAACTTAAGAATTTACTAAAAGAGTGCACAAAAAGGCTAAGAAAGTTACTGCAGTCTCAGAAAACGGCTTCCCTGGAAAAATATCTTAAGGAACTTGATGCAACTTCTCAATCAGACTACTCATTATGGCGTGCAGCTAGAAATCTTAATAGACCAGTTATCACTAAACCACCATTAAGAAACTTAAATGGAAGTTGGGCACGAAATGATGAAGAAAAAGGAAATCTTTTTGTTAATCATTTGAAAAACGTATTTACCCCGCATACATCTCCCGATATTGTAGTCGAGTTGCCACCAGTTGCTGTTAGAGCTGCTGTTCCCCTTAGATTTGAGATAAAAGAAATCGAAAAGGCTATTCATAATTTAAACCCCAAGAAAGCCCCTGGTTTTGATAAGATCAGCAACAAAATGCTATTAGAGCTACCCAGCATAGCAAAGAAAATTATTCTTTTAATTTTTAATGCTATTATACGCCTTGAATACTACCCACAAGAATGGAAAGTATCCTTAGTTACAATGATACCTAAGCCAGGAAAGGATCCTACAAAAGTTGAGTCATATAGACCTATAAGCTTATTGTCTAATATATCAAAGCTGTTTGAGAAGCTGTTAGTGTCAAAATTAGCCCAAATTATAAATGTAAATAGATGTATTCCTAACCATCAATTCGGCTTTAGAAGAGAACATAGCACAATCGAACAAACCCATCATATAGTAAACGCCATAAGAAAAGCCTTTGAAGAAAAAAAATATTGTTCCGCCCTCTTCATCGATGTTTCCCAAGCTTTTGATAAAGTCTGGCATGAAGGGTTATTACATAAATTGAAGCTAAACTTACCAGTAAACACACACAAGCTGTTAGAAAGCTACTTAGTCGGCCGAAAGTTTATTATTAAAGAATGTGATTTTATAAGTTCTCCTCAGCCAATTGACGCTGGAGTCCCTCAGGGAAGCATCATGGGCCCACTCTTATACCTTATATATACCTCAGACATGCCAACAAACAACCACACCCTTACTTCAACATTTGCTGATGATACAGCTTTTCTAAGCGTACACGAAAACTGTCATGAAGCATCCCGTTACTTGCAGGATCATATATTTGAACTGGAAAAGTGGTTAAAACAATGGAGGATAAAGGTCAATGAGCATAAATGCGTACATATAACATTCACCTTGCGTCGGGAGTCATGTCCCCCTATTAAAATCAATAATCAATTAGTGCCCCAGCAATCGCATGTAAAATATCTCGGTATTCATCTAGATCGGCGTTTGACATGGAAATGCCATATAGAAGCAAAACTAACACAAATGAAACTAAAAGCAATTCAAATATATTGGCTTATTGGAAGAAATTCTGTTCTTAGCCTCGACTGCAAACTTCTACTTTATAACTCTATATTGAAGCCAATCTGGTGCTACGGTATTCAGCTATGGGGCACTGCCTCGGCCTCAAATATCGAAAAAAATCAAAGGCGCCAAAATAAATTTCTTCGAATAATCACAGCCGCTCCCTGGTATGTTAAAAACTCTAATATTCACAAGGATCTCAATGTGCCATTAGTAAAAACTATTATTACGAAGTACGCACCCAAATCCACTTGCTCGAAATATTTTAAATGACAGTGGACACTCTAGATTAAAGAGAAGAGATACCGCAGGACTCATCCGAAGGGAAAACCGCTGAACATCTACATATGTGAACAGAAACCGTGAGGAGAAAAATTTTCGTCTGGCATTGGCAGGACAAAAATAAAGTATTAGTATAAGATTTGATTAATTATTGTTAGTTCATATTTAATATATGAAGATTCAATAAATAAATAATGAGAAAAAAAAAAAAAAAAAAAAGTTATCCTAAACAGTTTGGGATTGAAAATCGGTTCAGTATGATAAGATTAATGAATCCCAATGTGGAACCACCACCGGTAAAAAAATTAATAATTTTGTTGCAAAAACCTTAACATATATAGCGGGGTGCACATATTTATATATTTTTTTGCACAAATTTGTCCTATATGACTAGAAATCATGCCACAAAATTTCGTGAAGATCAATCCATAAGCTACCATTGGCCCCACTCTCGGAAAACACTTTAGTATGCGTAAAACCATAGCGAATAACGCTATTATAATAAATGTTCGTCTGTCGCAGTTTTATATGACTATACAGAAAAAAATTACGACAAATCAATTGTCATATTGAATACCGAATTCGTCAATAAAATTAATTATTTAATTGAAAAGGCACATACAGCCGAATTTGTAAATATAAAAAATACTTTTGTTAATTAAAATTTTTAAAACTCAACAAATGTTTTAAACAATGTCTTTGTTATATTAAATAAACTATTTATTAACAATTTAATATTTTTATTACAAATTTGTCATAGTAACAAAATGTTTTGTTGCTCATTAATGCACAAAATGTATTCTTGAAACAATCATCAACTATAATTTCAAAACTTGTAGAAATAAAACCTCGTTAAAATTTCGAAAATAAAAGTTTTAGATAATGGCTTTACTGACCACTAAGATGAATGCAGTTTCCACTAACACCTTTACTCCCATGTCGGATTTTTATTAGCTAGCTCAACATTTAGTTGACTTTTAGCTAACTTATTTACAACTGACTTGTAAACTAACTCATAATTGGTGCAGATTTGAGTCAGTTGTGTTTTGTGCGACTGACTTCTTCTCGATAAGTATTGAACTAGCGTTTGGCTAACTCAAAGCTGATGCAGTGGACTTTGGTAAAAAAAACGTTTTGCTTGTTTTGTGTACTTTTTCAAAGTTAAATAATAAGCAAAAGTTACCATATTCTCTTTGTTAATGTCATTTAGTTAAAAACATCTCATTTTCAAAGTATAATTATTATGAAAACCATATCGGGCATGCTGCTGGTGTCTTATAATTTAGAGTTTTTCTGTAGACAAAGGGGCAATACAACAAAAGTAAAAGAAAACAAATGTGTAATAGTCTCTGTCTCTCTTTAAAAAATAAATAAAGCAAAAATACGTAATTTTTTTCTTCTCTTATTAAAGTCAACATATTGTATGCACCACAAGCTAACTCATAATGAGCTAACTTATAGTTATCTTAAAGTTATGAAGTGTGAGTGAGTACTGACTCGTACTGCGGACATTGCGTGTAAAAACAGAATAGCTTTAACCATGTAAATGAGTTAGCTTGTGAGTCACCTCTGACTAACTTCTGATTAACCATGAGTTAACTTTAAGCTTACTCATTTTCCGACAGGATTCTTACCAGATAAAAGCCTAAAAAAATTCAATTTTTTAATTTGATATTACAAATTATTGATAGAATAATTATTTTTTCAACTTAAAAAAATTGTTAATACGACTATTAACAAGCACTTTAATTAAGAAATTTGTTAAAAATATTAGAAAAGTTAAAAAAAAATTTCATTTATTACCAAGTTACTTTGGACAAAGACTTTTGTATGCGTAAAACGGTAACGAATTATGCTATAATATACAAATAAAAATATTTGTATCTTACAGTTTTATATGATTAAAATCACACTGTCAAATTTTGTGAGGATCGCTGCACAATTCATCATAGATCCCATGCAAGGCCCACTCCTAAAATATACCGTCGGTGGAGGTTTTGCACTGCAGAATATAGTACTTTTTAATAAAACGGAGCTGATTATTGAGTAGTTCGGCGATGTTTTAACAGTGTTGTGCAACAAACGTACTATAATTAGGTAAATATCAATGTTGAAAATGTAAATAACATGATTTGACAGTTTATGAAAGAAAAATACAAAAAAAATGTTTTCATACGTATTAGCATTTAAGGAAAAATTTAACCAAAATTAAAATATAATATTCGAATCTCCACATTGAAAAACAAATTATCAATTTTGGTTAGAAATAAACATAAACGACAGCTCTGTTAGTGACTCACTCTCAAATAAATAAATAATATTTTACATTTTTTGCCGCACCCTACTGTGCAGTTTTTTTCTTTAAAAGCTCTTTTTGTTTGCTAATAGTATAGAAAAGGTTGTTTTGTTAAAATACTCTTTCAAGAGATATACAAATTTGGAAACTGGCTCTTCACATTTTAGTAAATTGGTACGTGCAAAAGGTAAGTATAAAAGATATTTCGAAGTATCTTTCGATAATACTTATACTGCCAAGATCTACCCCTTTATTTATAAAAAATAAAATAGGTTTATAAAAGGTTTATTTAACATATTTTATAGAAAATCCGTTTCAGGCCGCTAGTTTTTACATAAAGAGATAATGATAATGTATTCTGAAACTTTTACGAGTTATAATTCCCAAACAACGTGCGTTTGTTTAAATTTATATATATTCGAATTTTTTATCTTGAAAGCAGTTTTCATTGTTCAATTTTTTAAAAGTAAAAAATAAATAAAAATGAATAGTGTCTTCCCTGAAATAAGAGTATAAATATATAATAAACATTTACAGCTGTTCAGATTTTTCATTTGTTTCTGAATTTTCAAAATAATTAATTAGCTGACTGCATGATTACATCACTACAACTTAAGCCAGCAGCACGTTAAGTCATGCAGCCTGTTCTCACCTACATATGTGTCTAATGCGTTTATTTCACTTCTAACTATTCTCACTCTCGGTGAAGGGTATCAAACATTCGGCACACCTGAATATAGCACTTTTACTTATTTTATTTAAATTGCTATAATGCTCTTTTCTTTTGTAATGATTTTTAAATACACGCAAAAGTTTTTTTTAACTTAAAATCCTCTTGTCATTTTAGCGTTTTACAAATGTAAAAGAAGGTAAAGGAAAAATCATTAAAACTTTAAAGCAGGAATCTTATGAAAAATATTTGAAGTGTGCAGGCATTCACATTTGGTTAAATTTTCCTTAAGTTTGTTGAAGCATATAATTGCAATTTATTTAAGCAAGATTTTATTTAAGAATTTCTGTTTAACATATTTTCGGCTAATTAAAATAAGGAAAGAAAAATATAATGTAACTGGAATTCTTTATAAAGTATTAAAATGCAGGGTGCTTTTTAGAAAAGGGAAACGATAGGGAAAGTGTTTTTTTTTTAATTTGTTCGTTTATGGTTTTGCTTTAGTTCAGCCCAAGGACAATACATGTTTCATATGCGATGACTTTTAGTTAATTATTTTTCATTTAAGCCAGTTCATAGAGCTGGGGTATTTTTTATTTATAAAACAACAAAATTTTTATTGAAATCAAGTGGGGTTCTTTTAATTTACTTTTTATAAAAATCGTGTTTGGGGGAGTTTCTTTCCGAATTATTTTATATAAAATTATTTAGGGAGAGAATTTAAAAAAAAACTTATTTTTAGCTCAATTCAACTTTTTTTTTGCAAATCATTACCTTTCGGGGTGAGATTCAGATAAACACTGACTTTTAAAAATTAAATGTTACTGATCTTAATGAAAAGCTTATTCCAATTTGCGAAGCTCTTCTCAAATAAAGTAAAGGAAGAGTGAGAGAGTTTTATTTAAAACCAACAAGTGGTGTAAAGACTTATACGGAGAAATACATAAAGGCACTAAAACTAGAATTGTTATTGATAACATAATGTCCCTTACGCTCGTTCATATACAAATCGTTTTTAAAAAAATATAATTTTAAAGTTTTTTTTTAGGTATGTGTATTCTGTTATATTTGGTTTTTTTTTGGATTCTAAGAAAAGTGTTATTAAATTTATAAAATATAATTTCACTGCTTAATAAATTTTATTAGAATCAACTTAATTCTCTGAAATATATCTTCATCTAAAAATAATTTGTTGGTTTGAATCAAATTTGTTCATCAAATATACACAACTTACAAAAGTTTACATACCCCCAAATATCTTTTAATAAAAATTTAAACAAAGAATTCTTTTATATTATTTTTTGTTATAACAAATGTTGAGCAGACAAAAAGGAAATAAAAAATATTTTTACATCAATAAATTATGTTCGATAACTTAAAATTTTTAGTTTTTTCGTCTTATGTACATTTTCAAAAGTTTACTACATGTTAAAAAAACTAATTTAACATTTTGTATGGCCTCCTTTGGCTTAAATTACATCAGATAAACGAGACGGTATATATTATGCCAATTTTTTAATAACTCCCCTATTAGTGCTTTCGTCAAAACTGAAATTGATTTAACATGGCATTTTTCAGATTTCTTTTTAAAATATCCCATAAATGCATTTATATCTGGGGATTGTGTGAGATGTTCCAGTTCTTGTTTCACAGCAAAAATTATTAATTTTCTCCAATCACCAAATTTATACCAAATTCATAATATCATGCAAACCATTTGTTGATTTTGCATCTATTACCAAAATGATTATATTGATTATTAAAAATTGTAAAATTGCGAATATTTTTTTTCAATAAATAATATTTTTAATTTTAATGAAAAAGGTGATCAAAAAACTTTGCCATTTCAAACAACGTGTTAATTTATTTAGCTAAATAATGGCAATTCCCAACAACAATTCTACATGTTTAAATTGTTTTATTTTAAACGAAAAAAGTCAATTAAGATTTTTAGTTATTTAATTAAATTTTAATTAAAAATTTATTTCAAAACAACTAAAATGTTAATTAAATCAAAATATAATTTTTAATTTTCTTTCAACTAAAAAAATAATTGATTCAATTATCACATTTATTAAATTTAAATACTTTTTAAACCACATTTTTAATTGATAAAACACTTTTTTCTGTGTTCACATTATTAAGAAAACATTCCTTCACTGCTTTCGACGATCGGTGACGATCTTTACCCTGAAGAAAAATATAATTTTCCCCCAAACTCAAACCGTCAATACTAGAGAGATAGCTGTCCTTTTAAATGTTGAAAGGCATTGCCTTTTTCCGCAATATATCCCCATGCGGCGACAGACCGGCCTCCACTTTTCACTCTTGGGCTTACATTTTGTGATGGTAAGGCAGTATTAGACTTTCTTCGAACTCCATGGAAATTCATAAATTTACAGTCATCTGTATACATTTATTACTCGGTCCAATACGTTGGATCATTAATGTTAACGTGTTGATACTTTAGCGCTCATTATAAGTGTTTTGTACTGTTTACTGTTCTACCATTATTTTGATAGATTTGCAAACAGTCTGATCAGAAACACTTACTCCCAGGTCAGTTTTTAATTTGAGATTTATTTCTACTGCACTTGGCTTATGGTATCCTTTGACTAATAAAAATAACCGTCCCATCTGCTCTATCTTCGAAAATTCGAGCACGACCCGAACGGTGCTTTCTTTCATAACTTTCATTAACGTTCAAATTTTGTATAGTATTTGAACATTTTATTAAGAGAACTGCCGTCATTCCGCAATTTTATTACGATTCTCCAAATTGGTTCAGCAATTTAGTTGCCTCGACCGATTGTGTTTTAGAACTATTCTCACTTTATGTGAAATGTTAAGCTCTACTAATTAACGCAAAGATCAAAAACACCGGTACAAAAACGGTTAAGAAATTAAAAAAAAATTAAATTAATCTATTTGATTTTTTACGCTTGATTTAATTTTTTTTTCGTTATATTATTTTTTCTGCATTACATGGGTATCAAAACTGAGAACAAACTTTCTAATGACTATACCTTGTACCAGTGATGCCAATAGAAATTAAAAAACAATTCCTTTTCATCCCTACAACTAAAAAAAAATTTTCCTACACTTTTCCCTACGTTAAAAATTTATTATTTATAGAAACAGGCAAACATATCTCGTACTTATTTTGTTAACATTTTGTAAATATTACAATTAAACCATTTATTAATAATAAGAAAAAAAACCAAAATAAATATGTATGTATATGCTATACACACATATATAAAAAGTCAATTTCCAATATAACACTGTGTGACAAATTTAAATGTTTTCTTTTTGGCAGAAATGCCACTATATATCCTTTATTTCCTTTCCTTAACATTTTTTTTAGAAAACTTATTTAAAAAAGATTTTTTTTTAACAAACTCGAACTCGGTACCAAATAAAAGCGAAGCCTCAACGAATATATAAAAATATTTCTTTTAAAAATATATCCGTCCATATCCTCAAAAGTTTTCATTAAAAATTTTTTTACAAATTCAAAATTGTATTATTTTATTTCTGTTAGTTAAGAAGGTGTAATGGTTTATTTTCTCGGTACAAAATTAATGCTTATGTAGAAGTTTCGTTCATTAGATATTCGCTTTTAACATTCGCATAAATTTTAGCGAATGTGAGTAAAATGCAAATAGCAAAAATAAGTGAATGGTTAGCAAATGTGAACCCGAATATTCGTCGCCACCCTAATATATACGTACATGGTTTGGTACTTGTTGAAGAATGCCAGACTGTAGGTACTCATAGTACAGGGCTTCTGCTAAAAATTCTAAATTTGTACTTAAATTTCATTGTATATGAGACATTTTAATTTTTAAATAAAAATAAAACGAATATTTACGTATTTTTACACAATATATTGAAAATTAGATAATATTTTAAAAATTCTCTACATTTGCTTTAAAATAAAAAAATTTTCCTACGCTTGAAATTTTACGAATAAATCCCTATAAAAAGAGATAATTCCCTACTGTTTGCATTACTGATACATACATATATATCTATTTGTATAATAATAGAATATATAGTTTTAAAAAAGTGGCGAATGCCACTGGTTTTTTATTTGTTTATGGAAGAATTTTCAATTAATAACTAATGTATAGAAAATGCCTGGTTGACATTTGATGGAAAAAATTCTTGGGGAAAAAATTTTATGTAAATTTGAAAAGAGTTTCGAAGCAAGTTGAAAATATAAAAGTGAAAAACTCGGCGTTAATTGCATAATGTAAATGCGGTATATCTTAATTTGAATGTTCTTATTTAGACATATAATTAATAAATTTTTTTTTTCAAATTCTTTATAAAAAATATATAATTACTAAATTTTGCAACAGTTCAATTACATTGTTTCAAGTAAAACTCTTTTTTTTTTTGCATTAATATTTATTATAAAATTAAATTAAAAATTTTGTTGGCTTTGTCAGTTGCGGCCATGATGATGCACAAAGATGGACATGTTGACAATAGTGTGTATTTTATTGGCAGAAATATCCTTTTGCTTCACATGTTGCATTATCTGTATCGTATTGTTTCGGCTGCCATTGAGTTGATGAAATAATCCCTTTAGATTCGCTGAAAATAAATTGAATAAGAGAAATAACATATACAATAAGTGTGGAAAATTAAATTTTGGTTTTATGTTTTTTTTTTTTTAGTTTTTTATCAATCTTTTTTTAAAGATTATTCTATAAAATTTTGAAATACATATGATATATTTTATTAACAAATAAAATTGTAAATTTCTTGTAAAAACATTAAAAAACACTGTAATTAAGAAAGTACGCACAGTATTTAAGGGCACCTTTTTGAGCATGGACCTGTTAACACAAAATTATGTTGAAAGGTTAAATTTTATATAAAAGTTCTTTGCCAGATATTATCTACACTTATATGAAATTTTAATTTCGTCTTAATGCAATTTTAGGGAGCGGATTTTTGTTGGACCTAAGAGAATTCTAAACCAACCAGGTCAAAATTGCTATCAAATAGTAGCTTTTATGAAAGTTATTGTCGTTAAATATTAAATCAATAACAGAATTTTTAAGAAAATAATAGTGCGTAAAGGTATATTCGGGAGTGGTATTTGCATTGGAGCTATGAGCAAAAAAAAATTCTAAGGTACTATTTGGAAATATACTTCAGGATACAATTCAATATTTTGGCCCTAATTTAATCTAAATAGCAACATAATAAGATGGTTCGTGGGTACAAAAACTCTTTTCCGAAAAAGTTTGAATTGGGCCTACATGAAATTATGAACGATTCTCACCATTTTCAATAGCATTCGTTCAAATGGTTACACAAATATATGTCCCAAATTTCATACAATTATCTTCAGAATTGCGACCTGTACTTTGCGCAGCCAGCCAGCGGATGGATATCGTTAGATTGAATCAATAATTATTCTGGGTCGATCACTATAATAAAGGTTGCTACGCACTTCAGCGCAAAGGCTTAAATAAGTTAAGAGAAAAATTTAAATATCTATATATATAAAAATGTTTGTGCCGGGTACGTGTTCTTAAAACTCTAGAACCGCTGCTCCGATTGACACCAAACTTGGACAATAAATTTGTTTAGTCTGCACTGATAGAAAAAGCCTCGTAAGACTGATGTATTATGACATCGGTACTATGCCAAGTGTCTTCGTTTTTATCACATAGCACTTTTCATCATTGTGATGTCAGCCTCAAAATCACTTGGCAAAATTGTCATCAGGGTCATAGGTTTGAATTATGTCATCAATGGCATCATCCCTTGGCATCACTGAAATAAAGAATCGGAGTCGGTTTAATAGAACATGATATCAGTGCGATGACTAATTAACATGGGAGAAAGGACTCATAAGGCTCATTTTAATGACAAACTGTCTTAAATTTTATCCCAATAGGTGGCGCTGTTGTCGTGATCTTTACATTTATTTACATTAAAAGATTTTATTTATTGTGCTTAATTCCCTGTTTTTAATTGATAAAAATACTAAAATGTATTGTTGGAGGATAAGCTGTTCCTACGCGGATTTCCCTGGTTGCTTACGCCAGATCATCAGGAAACGTTCTCCTTAATAATTTTAAAAAACCCAAAGCTATGAGCAAACCAGACTAATATCTTGTTTGCAACGATATTAAAGCTTAAAAAATACCAACATTAAAACAGTGTGTTTATCTTTTCTTACATTCCTCACTACAATTAGTTGGAATTCTCCCAATATTAATTGTAGTTGTAAGTGGGTAAAGAAAAAACAGATTAGAAACAAAAACAAAATGCTTATATTGCTTTCGCAAGAAATTAAAATAAAAAAAATTTGCCAGTTCAGTTTTTTCTGCACGTGCAAAAATTTATTATCTGTAGTCTTGTTTGCTGATAGCTTGGGCTTTTTTAAAATTATTAAGTGAAATCCGCAAATGTATTCCCAAAAACAACTTTTTTGATAATAAATGTACATATTAATTTTTTTAATTAATGGTACATTTTGGCTGAAATTCAAAAAAAAAAAAAATGTTTATAAAACAAAAGAAAGTTTTCTGATAAAATTTTGAAATGTTAGATAGTGCTGGGGTCAAGTTATTAACAAAATTCTTTATTTAAGTCTAATATGGCGGCACTTCAGAAGGTATATTTTTTTTGTGTATGTATGAATGGAGCCGATATGAAGAGCCATGGTGATACCATTTAGATATGTGCGGAGACATTTTACTTAAACCCAGAATGTGTGTGTTTTTCCTCATAAGAACTTGTTTTACGGACATTCGAAACAAATAAATTGTCAAAATTTTAAATATAACTGAAGTTGTTATTTTATTTTATTAAAAATTTTCTTACAACAAATGTTGAAAGCATTTAAGTTTCCATGCACAGAAAAAAGTGTTTTATCAATGAAAAAAATGGTTTAAAAAGTATTTAAATTAATGCGATAATTGAATCAATTATTTTTTTTTTGTTGAAAGAAAATTAAAAATTTAATTTTGATTTAATTAACATTTATGTTGTTTTGAAATAAATTTTCAATTAAAATTTTAATTAAATAACAAAAAATCTTAATTGATTTTTTTCGTTTAAAATAAAATAATTTAAACATGTAGAATTGTTGTTGGGAATTGTCAATATTTATTTAAATAAATTAACACATTGCTTGAAATGGCAAAGTTTTTTGATTACTTTTTTAATTAAAATTAAAAATATCGTTTATTGAAAATATTTATTCAAAATTTTAAAATTTTTAGTAATCAATATAATCATTTTGGTAATAGGAGCAAAATCAACAAATTTTTTGCTTGATATTATGAATTTAGAACAAACTTGGTGATTGGAGAAATTGAATAATTTTTTCTGTGTGAAAAAAAATATAATTTTAAATTCCGGAAAATTAAATTTCGTTGGAAACTATGCCGAAACCATCTATATGTCTATCGGTATACTAAAATCACAATATTCTCTCTAACTATTATGGTGTTTGTATAAAAAACATTTGAGGGTAAGGCTACGTTGGCCGGGCTCAGCTAGTTTTTATACAAAATACAAAAGCTACATTAAAATGAGGGAAGTAACGAATACCGATAACGATAAATCAGCAATACTTCACGTTTGCCGATAATATGGTATCTTCGATATTTTACTGTCGATACGCCGATTAATTTTTCTTTTATAGCTTTTGAGCAAACAATTTTCAATGCTTATTTTTTGCATAACAACTAATAGCAAAAAATCAAACAGAATAATAAATTTTTCCTTTCAGTTCTTCAGCTGGAGGTCGGTCCACACCACGCGTCTTTCCTTTTTTCAAGATGTATGCTAAAGTAGAAAGCAATACTACTTCATGCTTTCGATACGTATATGCATTTTACGCGTTTGTTTTGCAACTTTTAAATACAATTTTACACTACGACTTTTTGGACTGATGGATAAACGCATTGAACAGTTGGTGTGGACCTGCAGCATCAGCCGTTTGGTTTTTCACCATAATGGTTAAACGTTCTCTAATTGGTAAATCATGTATGCATTTTTGCTTTTTAAGAATTATGTGCTAATTTTTAATGATTTTTGTAAAAATAAAAAGTCATTTCGCTACAATATTGGATTACTTCAAAGAGACCACAAAATCCATAAGCAAAGCCTACATTTTCTGAAGCTATTTCGCAAGTTAACGGTCTTCGAACATTATTAGAAAATACGCTTAATGAGAAAACTAAGATGCAGAATAGTTCAGATTTCCAAAAATTGGCGATTTTTGTAGCATTAGCTCTGAATGAATAATTTGAGTTTTAAGAGAATAATGAAATCTATGAATTATCTACAATTCTCTAACTTCGACACAAAACTAGAAAATTTCAAAGACAGTTGAGCAAAAAAAAAAATGTTATATTGAGCTGCTCAACACACAGAAAAAATTATTAAATTTCTCTAATTACCAAATTTGTTCCAAATTCATAATATCAAGCAAACTATTTGTTGACTTTGCACCTATTACCAAAATGATTATATTGATTACTAAAAATTTGAAAAAATATTTTCAAAAAAATAATATTTTTAATTTTAATTTTTAAAAAAGTGATCAAAAAACTTTGCCATTTCAAACAATGTGTGACAATTCCCAACAACAATTCTACATAATTAAATTATTTTATTTTAAACGAAAAAAGTCAATTAAAATTTTTTGTTATTTAATTAAAATTTTAATTGAAAATTTATTTCAAAACAACTAAAATGTTAATTAAATCAAAATTTAATTTTTAATTTTTATTCAACTAAAAAAATAATTGATTTAATTATCACATTAATTAAATTTAAGTACTTTTTAAACCATTTCTTTAATTGATAAAACACTTTTTTCTGTGCATAAATATACATCCCGGTAGAGTTGAAGACATGGTCACCCCTACACCTAGTAAAAGTTCTGATTAGTCTACAATAACTGACCTTTGGAGCGTTGGTGAAAATCTTAAAAAAAACTTTGGAGAAGTCTGTCCTACGCTGTGGTTCAACTAAATAAGAAGTCTTGATATACTCTAGATCTTCTCAGTTTTCTAGAGACACAGATGCGTTTGTTTACTGGCGTTATTAAATTTTATACTCAAAATTTAATACCATGGCGTAGAAATACTTAAGTTGTCAAATGAGTTCAGTCACATGCGAGAGACGATTTTTTACTGCAGGTCTGCTTCAAGTTGCGAAGTTATATCCGCAAAAGTGGAGAATACTTTGTTTTTTAAACAAATATTATATTAATAATAATTTGGAATATTTATAATCTCTTACACTTTTTTCGTTTAAAAATAAATTAATTTTACCATGAATTTAAATTCATTTCTTTGTTTTTAAAATCTTATTAAAATTAATTTTAAATATTAATAATTACACTGTAATTTTGAATAATAAAGAAATTACTCTCTTGAGTTTTGTTAATTTTACCTTGAATTTAAATTTAATATTCGTATCGGTATCGGCGATATTTCTTTTTGAGTATCGGTATCGTATCGGCATAAAGGCGTATCGTTACATCCCTAATTAAAATAAACATTTAGTACTATGCGTATGAGTAACAAACGATTTTCTTCATAACTATGAATTATAATTATAATTAGAAAAAAATATTACTCATACGTTGCACAGCGTAAAAATCTTCTGCTAAATTTGGCTTATTCTTTCAAAAAACAAAAATTCTTTTTTCATAAATTAATAACTCATCAAACGTGAAATTCATTTCTCAAAACTACATTTTAACTTAAGTAAAGTTTTTGCTGTTGTTGTTTTCTTTATTGCATTTGCTTTAGTTTTACGGTTTTAGTGCTGAGTTATAAAATTACAATGAAATGATTGTAACAACTTTTAGTCAATGTTTTCAAGTTAACGAAGCATGTAACTAGTTACAGAACATACTGACAACAATGGAAATGCTGCAATTTATTTTACAAAACATCAACAATTTTAAAGAGCATGTAGACAATGAAATAGTTATGTTTGAAATAACTACAATTTAATGGCAATGAAGGGAGTTGCATGATGAATAAATGGATATTAATTTAAGGTTTTTGTTGTTATTAAATTTAAAGGTTGGATTGTTTTATAACTATGTACATTCAATATCAAAAATTTTAAAGGATCTTCGAAAAAAAAATTTTTTAAAAATTTTTGATGTGACAACTCAATAAATTTTGTGTTGGCACAAATTCCTTTTTGATTCGCTAAAATTTATGTTATTTAACTGTTTCTCGTATCAAGCGAAGAAAACTGCATTTTTAAAGATAGTTTTGAGTTTTTACCGAAAAAAATATTGTGCTGTTATTTTTAGGTAACCAAATTATATTTAAAAACGACCATAATATAGTTAAAATTAACAAAGTATATGTTACATGTTATGTACCACTTCTATAAACTATACTTTAATTCAATGGTTCAGCGGACCCCTGACAGCCCGTAGCAACCATCCAAAGAGTTCGCATGAAGAAAAGAAACAGCATTTTAAAAATAATTTAAGTTTTTATTTTCATTCAACATACATTCTTTTATGTTTTATTTAAGTTATATTGCCATTTCATTTAGTTTGCATGAATGTGAAGTGATGCTTTAACATGTTAAACAAAAGACAATAGGTGTGTTCATGTACTTTACAAGCAGAAACTTGCAGCGAGAGTGTATATAAAAAATTTACAAAATGTTTCTCCCAGTTATTCAAAAAAAAAATAAATTAACGCTTTACCACCAAGTAAGGCACATAGACCAGGGACTAGAAATAATTATTATTATTTTTATATTTTTTTTTAATTGCTGTACTTTCAATTGGGATTTTTTTAACCATTATCGCTACATACATTTTATTTTGGTTATCGTAAGCAATATTTTTTTCCAATACCATTTTTTAACCAAAAAAAAAAAATTTTTTGTTACAAATAATTAATTTTTTTTGGTTACAAATATCCATTACAAACAAATAAGAGAGTATAGTCAGCCAAGCCCATGTGATCCCCCATACCATAATATTAAGAGACAACTTTTCAAGATTGTGCCTTATTTGAAACCCATTGTTAGTCACGAACCTGGCAAAACAAAACTATATTATAAAGTTAAGGTTCATGATGAAGATCGCACCATTTTCAATATCCTTGATCCTTATGAAAATTAGAATCTATGCGCCAAATCCAAATTTATTCCAAATTCATAATATCAAGCAAACAAGTTGTTGATTTTGCACCTATTACCAAAATGATTATATTGATTACTAAAAATTTTAAAATTTTAAAAAAATATTTTCAATAAATTATATTTTTAATTTTAATTAAAAAAAGTGATGAAAGAACTTTCCCATTTCAACCAATGTGTTTATTTATTTAAATAAATATTGACAATTCCCAACAACAATTCTACATGTTTAAATTATTTTATTTGAAACGAAAAAAGTCAATTAAGATTTTTTGTTATTTAATTAAAATTTTAATTGAATATTTATTTCAAAACAACTAAAATGTTAATTAAATCAAAATTAAATTATCAATTTTCTTTCAACTAATAAATACTTGATTCAATTAACACAATAATTAAACTTAAATACTTTTTAATCCATTTTTTAATTTATAAAACACCTTTTTCTGTGTATAGTAGTTATTTAAAACCAAAATAATATGTTTGTTTGATACAATGGTTAATTAAAACAAATGATTTTTGTTTTAACTAATGGCTATTTATAACAAAAAATTATTTTCTTAGTTTAATTAGTTACTATAACTAAAATAAAATATATTTAATTATAATTCTTGCCTTAAACCTTTATCTTAAACTCAATAATATTATTGGTTAAAAAAGATCATTTTATTGTATATCTTATAACTGTTTGGGTCCCTAATGGCTAGTTTACAATATCACACAAGTCGTATTTTGAGAAAAATACATCGCTGTCATGATAAGTTGTTATTGTTTTTTAAAAAAGTTCAAACAATAATTCAATCAGCGACGCATTTTCGTCAAAATACGAAAGACTTGTGTGATAGTGGAAACTAGCCATAACATAGACTGTGTCCAGTTGTAAGGAACAAGAATCTGTCTTCCTTAATATAATTGTTTAAAGCTATTTTCCTAAGTTGTTCCTAAATGAAACAATGGTTATTGAACAGTTTTAAATTTAAAAATCACCCATATTCAGAAAAAATATTTTTGATTAATAAAAGGTTTATTGAAAAATAAACCTTAAATATTTTTTATGAATATGGGGGTAAGAATATAATTATGAATAATGTGTAGCAGTTTCAAAAATTTGTTTTGTAAACAAAAACCTGAAACAGCTGTTGAACAAATTCCTGCAAGTAAAGGTACAAACATTTTTGGTTGTCAATACACAACATCCGCCAAAGTGTAGGCGGGATTGGACAAGGGAGCTTAGCACAAAGTTGATTTATTTATATCTAAAGAGCGGCATGTATATAATTTTCTATTACTATCGCATTTTATTCTGTTCTGTAGTATTTTCGATGTCCAAATTTACGTTGCATCTGCTAATTAACTAAAGATTTTTTTCTAGATATATAGAAATATATAATGTCTTTATTCGGGAGGTTCCACGCATACATCGCCAATCCCGCCCACATTTTGTCGAATATTGTGTGTTGATAAATAAGATTCTTTTGCTCCTTCTGTTCTTCAGATAAACACAAAAATAGACGGACAGACGGACATCGATATACCTTGTTACTTTTGGTAACAAGAACAAAATAAGAACATGGGACCCTCGAGATAGAGCTTGTGGAGGTTCTGATATTTTGATAAAAGCCCGAATCAACACTACTTAATGTGTGATCATCGTGAAGATTATCTGCAAGCAACGAACATTTGTGTTGAAGAGTTAAATCGAAACTTAGTACTTTAATCTTTATACTCTCCACCTAGATTTTCAATATCAGAAAGCCAATATTATAAATATTTTAAATCATTAGGACCCTGTTTCCTAGCCGCTGGCGATTACAACGCTAAACATACCTTCTGGGGGTCACGGCTCATTACACCAAAGGGTCGTGTTTTGTATAATACAATGTCTAAAATGGATTTAAATGTGGTCGCGAGTGGACAACCAACTTATTGGCCTACTGATCAGCAAAAAATTCCAGATGTCATCGATTTTGGCGTGGTTAAAAACATCCCCACAGAAACGATTCATGTTGAAGCTTCTTTAGAATTATCTTCTGATCACACACCTACAATTCTTACCATATCAAACAATAATAGAATTGTATCTCCGTCTGGTTACTTAGTGACGTCAGCTACACAAATAAATTGGTTAAAATATAAAAAATATATCAGTACCCACTGCACTGAAAATATTCCGCTTAGAACACCGGAGAATGTGAATCTTTCTATTGTAAATTTTGACAATTATCTCAAACTAGCTGTTCAACATTCTAGCATAGCCCGCAAAAATAGTAAAATATATTCTACAGATGTCGAGCGTCTCTTGACGGAAAAAAGGAGAGTTCGAAGAGAGTGGCAATTGCACAGATCCCCTTAACTTAAAAATTTACTAAAAGAGTGCACAAAAAGGCTAAGAAACTTACTGCAGTCTTAAAAAACGGCTTCTCTGGAAAAATATCTTAAGGAACTTGATGCAACTCCTCAATCTGACTACTCATTATGGCGTGCAGCTAGAAATCTTAAAAGACCAGTTATCACTAAACCGCCATTAAGAAACTTAAATGGAAGTTGGGCACGAAATGACATAGAAAAAGGAAATATTTTTGTTAATCATTTGAAAACCGTATTTACCCCTCATACATCATTTGATTCTGCGGTCGAGTTACCACCTGTTGCTATTGGATCAGCGGTTCCACTAAGATTTGAGATAAGATAAATCGAGAAGGCTTTTCCTGATTTAAGCCCCAAGAAAGCCCCTGGTTTTGATAAGAACAGTAAAGGACTTGCCTACAAACAGCTACACCCATACCTCAACATTTGCGGACGATACAGCTTTTCTAAGCGTACACGCAAACTGTCAAGAAGCATCTCGTTACTTACAGGATCACATATTTGAACTGGAAAGGTGGTTAAAAAAATGGAGGATAAAGATCAATGAGCAAAAATGCTCACGTATAACATTCACATTGCGTCGGGAAACATGCCCCCCTATAAAAATCAATAATCAAATAATACCCCAACACTCGCATGTAATATACCTCGGTATACATCTAGATCGGCGTTTAACGTGGAAATGGCACATAGAAGCAAAATTAACTCAAATGAAACTAAAAGCAATCGTAATTAATTGGCTTATTGGAAGAAATTCTGTTCTTAGTCTCGATTGCAAACTTCTACTCTACAACTCTATTTTAAAGCCAATTTGGTGCTACGGTATTCAGTTATGGGGCACTGCATCGGCTTCTAACATCGAACAAATTTAAAGGCGCCAAAATAAACTTCTTCGAATAATCACAGCCGCCCCCTGGTAAGTCAAAAACTCAAATATCCACAAGGATCTCAAGGTGCCATTGGTAAAAACTATGATAACGAAATATGCAGTAAAATAATTAAAAAGGCTGGAACTGCACCCAAATCCATTAGCTAGAAATATTTTAAATTATGGTGGCCACACTCGCTTAAGAAGAAGAGACACAGCAGCACTCACCCAATCAGATGAGCGATAAACACCTACATATGTGAACAGAAACCGTGATGACTAAATCGTTTTTGTCTAGCACAGGCAGGACATAAAGTAAATATTAGCATAATATTTGATTAATTATTGTTAGTTCATATTTAATATATGAAGATTCAATAAACAAATACTGAAAAAAAAATAAATGGGACTTTATGAATAAAATTGGAGGCAGTCGTAGTTTTTTGCTCATATCTCAGCCATTTAAGAACCGATCAGGCTGAGTTTCAATAACAATATCTAAAGGAGCAGATTTGACAAAAATATATAAAATCCATTTATTAAAAGATTTTGTTTGTTGTGCTTAATTCCCTTTTTAAATAATTGATAAAAAAATACTGAAATTTATTGTTGGAGGATAAGCTGTTCCTATGCGCATTTCACTGGTTGCTTAGGCCAGATCATCAGGAAACGTTCTCCTAAATAATTTTAGAAAAGCCAAAGCTATCAGCAAACAAAACTACAGAGGGAATGAGAATTACCTACAAACACTCAAAAAGTCTTGTTTGCAACGATATCAAAGCTTTAACAAAATACCAAACAATAAATCAGTGATGAGTTTTATCTTTTCTTACATTTCCCGCTACAATTATTTGGAATTCTCCCAACATTAATTGTAGTTGTAAGTGGGTAAGGAAATAAAATAAAGATAAAGAAGTTAATAAAAATTGTTAAAATATAGCTTAATCAATTTGCTGGTCATGCTTTTTATGGATTTTTTCGTCAACTGTTTGTTAGAACTGACCATGTCTTATTAGTTTTAATTCTTTAACTATTTTTAATAAAACTTAAAAGTATATACATTTTTAAATATTTTTAAACTTAATTATTGATTTAATAATTATTTAACAAAATATTTATTTCTTAATATAACTCATTTTAATATTGGTAACACTAATTATACCCTTTACCGCAGGTGAAAAGGTTTTGTTATTCTATTTTTAATTTCTGCAATATTAATTTCAGGCCCTGAATTAACAATGAAATGTGTTTTCCAGAGACCCCAACAATTATGGGAATTAGTTTGCTATAGAAATTCAGCCACATCGGTCCATAAATGACTGAGATATGAGCAAAAATCCACGATTTCCTCTAATTTTTGTCATACAATTCCCTGTTGCTGTTTTTTTTTTAGACTTTTTGTCTTCTTTACATATAACAAATACATACATACATGATTTAAACATGCAAGCTTTAAACTAAAACATGTACTTTCTCAACATATATAAATATTTTTTAAGTCTGTTTAAAAATATGTTTTAGTTGGTGAGTGGTCCAAGACGCTGCATTACGTTAGTTGAAAGATTCGGCAAGCCGAATATAGCGCTCTAATATGTCTTATTTAATTTTGTCAAAAACTATAGCATACCTTCTTGGATAAAACTTTTAAGCAAAATGTACAGGGCGTATGCGCGATATAGAATTACCATAGTGTGTCACTAAAAAAGTATAGCATACTTTTTAGTTTTGTTGGGCGTATGAGCAATATTTATTTATATATACATAGTTATATACTTATACGCAATGATTGTGTGTTACACATTTACAAGGTTAAAAAAAATTATAAAATACAGTAAAACTTCGATACAACAATTCTGAAAGGGATCGAAAATTACTTCGTTATAGCTATTGATTCGTTGTACATACCATCAGTGAAACCTCGATACAACAATCCGAATTTTACAATTCTTCTTAAAATTCGATTTTGTTTTATTCTCACTTCATTGTATAGAGGAATATGAATAAAAACTTCGCTATATAGAGGCTTAATAGCTTCTTCATTAAAGCAATGGAGTATTTTTCTATGAAAAATTTTGCAATAAAGAGCTATTTTCAGGGGACTTAGCGAATAATTCGTTATATTGAGTGTTAGATAAGTAATAGAAAAGTTTGTTATATCAAGGATTATCTGTTAATAAAATTTAATTTAAATAAAACGAATTCTGTTTATAACATATGTGCTGAAGTTTGTATCGCATAAAAATATTGGTTAGAATCGATCGATTCAAATATACATACATATTGGGGGGATTCACAAGGTGTGCTATCAAGTCAAATCGTCATAATGTCCTAAATAATATTTTACAAAAGTTTAAAAAAAAAATATTGTTCTGTTTCAAACAACATAAAAAAATATTTTATTTTTAAACAATTGTAAAATATTATTTAGGACATTATGACGATATGACTTGATAGCACACCTTGTGAATCCCCCCATTATGTATATTAAAGATTCTTGGTTTTATTATTTTTTCAAAACTAACAATTTATTGTAGCAATTTATTACCGAATTCGTACATTATTTAAATCTGGGTAAACTATATAAAAGGATTTACCCAGTACGTTAAAATGAAGCCCAAATCACGTTAACACAATCGGTCTGTATTTCACTATAGACTCTATGCAAGTTCCATATAGACTTTAATTCGATAATCTCTTTAAAATGGCTAAATTTTTTTACTAGTACTATGACAATTTTTGACGGGTATATTTTCGTATGGTTCTCCAATACGATGGCTACTTAAGAACTAACTATAGTTGTAAAAAATTTACGTAATTTTCCCACTTCTATTACATTGCAATTACAATTTTCATAGAAAAAAATGGAAAACAATTAATGGAAACATGCTTAAAATGCTGCCCTCATATTCAGAAATAAACGTCTCTTAATTGTTTTCTGAAATAAAAATGATTCAGCCTTCAAAAAAAAAAAAAAAAATATGTAATGTAATATTTTCATACTAAAACAATAGATTCTTTATGTTGAAGTTCTAGAATTAATAAGCAAACACCACAAGAGATTCACTTAGTTTTGTACAGTAATGCGCAAATAATTCAGCTCAGCCTGCACAATAAATCCCATTAAAAATGTTGCAACAAAAAAATGCCAAACAAATACAAAATTTTTGTTTACAACAATGAAAGTTGTGGTTTTTATTTCCAAAGAACAGACAATGTAAATGCTAAAATTCCAATTTAAGTATGAATTTCTCTGCCTTTTTCTTTCTATCTCACAGAAATTTTACTTGTCCGCAAAACAATGGAAAAATATTACTAAAGTGTTAGTTCATGTGCGAGTGTGTTTGTGTGTGTGTTGAATAAATGAGATAGAATTTTGAAATTTACTTAAAAACTTGTATGTGCATACGCACAGAATGTATATAAAATCCCACATATTGTTGTTAAAGAGGATATGGATACCTACAACATTTTTGTTTTTCAATTTTTTCAACTTTTCTGCTTAAAACACACTTGAAAAATTAGTGTACAATTCAACTTATCCAAGGTTTTTTTCTTCTCTCATCTATTTACAGTTTTAACTAACAAATGTATGCTTCTATGGTTTTGAATTTTCAAACATAAATACAGTAGTGAGTAAAAGTATTCACTGGTAAATCTAAAACAATTTTTTTTTAAGCTTAACAACATGTTTTGTTAGAATTGACGAATTTTTAAAAACATATTTGTAAGAAAAACTTAAAGATTTCAATATGTATTTTCTTTTTTAGTTTTGCTCTCTACAAAAACATATTGCTTTTACATTTCCGTGTCTCTGTTTAGGGAATGATTGTATTCATGTATCTTGTTGCAAGTCATTTTAAAATATTTATATGAATTTTTCTCTAATTCAGTTTTTTATAATTTTTTTCATAGCAATTACTTAACATTTTAAACAGCTTCTCTTTTAGGTATTTTAAACAGACTACCGTACCATCCATTAGTAATAAATTTAATATAAAACCATTTTCACATTATAATCAGGCTAAAGTTCATTTAATTTAATTTTCATTAAATTGTTTTTATGAACAAAGGATATTTGCAATCTAAAATTAATTAAAATTTTATCTCATTCATGACTGACCGAGGAATTAAACCCACGTTCAAGGACAGGTTGATTTGACAGGTTTTAATTAATTTTGTGTTGTAATATTCTTTTCTTCATAAAAATAATTTAATAAAAATTAAATTTAACGAACTTTAGCCTGATTAAATTAAGAAAATTTGATTTAAAAGTCATAAAACAGTTCAATAAATTAACCACAATGCTAAAAATAAAAAATTTTGATTATTATATGTCCTTCCACGAGCCCCATACAAATGTTTTGCAAAAAGTTATAAGCCTACTATTCAGATTTAAACGTTACCTTTATAAAAATACCACTTTCGAAAATATTATTTACATATTCTTAAGCTGATAAAATGTTGAGTTGTAGTGGGAGGACCAAAACTAACCATTTATTAGCCTTAAAAATTAAAATTTATAAAAATTAATAAAAAAAATAATTTGTGAGTCAAGCCGTCATATGCTAAAAAATTTAAAAATCCTCGTCTTGACTTAAAATTATTTTTTTTTTATACATAACCCACTCGCATCCCAAATAGCGACCATAACTAACTTAAAGGAAAACCCCTAAGATTTCTTTTGAGAAAAAATACCCTTTTCAAAAAAAAAAATACAAAAATAGTCTTAAATTTAAAAAAAAAAAATTTTAGAAAATTTATTAAAGGACTTATGTTATTAAGATTAAATTTTTTAGATTATTTATCTTTTTGTTTTTATTATTATTATTTTATATTAATTTAAGTTTTATTACAAATAATAAAAAAATTTCATTTGTCAACATCTCTATAGAAAAAAAAGGATTTTATTCCTGGGATTAACATATTGTGGGTATTACAGTATCGAGGGAATGAAATGCTAGTTAGGTATGTTATATGAAAGGTTAATTTGTCTAGTTTCTCAGCATAAGTTTTATGTTTAAGATTTTAGAAACACTTACACACAAATAGGAAAAAATTCAAAATAGTGCATATGTTTAAAATTGAAAAATCCTCGTCTTGACTTAGAAATTAATTTTTTTTTATACATAACCCACTCGCATCCCAAATAGCGACCATAACTAACTTAAAGGAAAAGACCTAAGCTTACTTTTGAGCAAAAAAAAAAAAAATACCCTTTTCAAAAAAAAATAAAAAATAAGTTTTAAATTTAAAAAAATTTAAAAAAAAATATTTTTCGAAAGCTTGAGGAAATAGCTATCTAATTTGTTTTGGACAAATTTTGCTAACACCAATAGATTATAAGTTACATGGATGAGAAAGAACACCGGTTTGGCCAAAATGTCAACTTTTGACCCCCTCTAACTCAGAAACTTTTTGACCGATCTTGTTGAAAATTTGTGTCTAAACTACTATCCAATAAGTCTTACCTTGGGGCAAATTTCATCCGAATCGGAAGACATCGATTTCAAAAGTTGGTTCACTTGACATGAAATCCCCCCTATATATTTATTAAAGTGAATGTATGTTTGTATATATATATATTTGTGCCTTATAGGAAGCCAAACCACTTGACCGATGATATTGAAATTTTCACAGAATATAACTGTGACCCTGGAAGAGATATTAGGCAATATAAAGTTGAGATTGGACAGAGGGGCGATGCCACGCCCATGCAACCCAAAATTTAAAATCGTTATATCTTAGGCATTTTTTGTACATATGGTGTTAGTATGAAGAGAAATAAGCTCCATGAAAAAAGAGGGCGGAACCGCGCCCCTTTATAGAAAAAGTAAAAACCACCATATCTAATAAACTAATGAACCGATCGTCATCAAATTCTCACAGTAGGCTGTTGCTATGAATTAATGAGCCCTAGGATATTTAAAGTTGTGGTTGGACAAAGGGGCGGAAAATTTTGTTTATATATAAATATTTTTTGTTTTATTTTATAACGATTGGGGTAGCGAACATAAATATCTACTCGCCCTTTGATAATCTTAAGGTTATTGTTAATTTGTTTCAAATACAGGGGTCTAATCATCGCATACGATATCGCGAAAAATTGGTCTCAATATTTTATTTTGGTATAATGACACTCGATAACGAATGAATCTTATTAGCGTTATTTAACCCATTTTATCCCAGCGCCTCATTTAAGGTGCTATTTAAGTTCAACCTTTTTTAATTTTGTTCGTTAATTCAAAGTTCCCACAGTTAAATATAAATAATTTTACATTACTTACTACGTCTGGTTTTTTATTGGTTATTTTTTTATATACTGTGCAGTTTAGTGAATTTTCACTAGAATGAGTTCAAGAAAAGGGTAAGTAAATACGAAAATTAAGTTTTATTTGAATTTTATTATTTTTATTTAGCTAAGTATATAAACTGTAGTTTTACACTTTAAAAAAATTAAGTTATATTGCTTATATTCGTAAAATGTAGTTTTTATATAACGCCCCATTTAAGGTGCGTTGGGAATACGAGGCACCATGAAGATTGACTTCAAGGTATAAATAATTTTGTATGTAACACCTTAAACGAGTTTGAACGATATTTTTCGTAGGTTTAACGTACAGCAAATTATATCGGCTTTGGAAGATGATATCCCCATTATATCGGCTGATATATTTATCACACCACCTGATACAAATGACGATAGTGATGAAGACAGCGGGGGTGAAGGGTCTGGGAACATCAGCAACTTTGCTCGTGGGCAATTGTTAGCAGAAGCGGAAGTGCGATGCCATCAACTGAAGGAGATTTGGCGACAATAGAATGGATTCTGTTTATAATAGATAAACCATTGAACCAGCAGTCGCCCAGTTCTATAGAGGATTCACTTGGCAAGAAAGCTAAAATTGTCGTCAGTAGGAAGTGGAGTCAAATGGACATATCTGCAAAGCCTGTGCCAAATTATGTATTAGATGAGGATAATCGTCTCAAAGTTTTTTGCGATGTTTTTCGACAATGAAGTTTATGAATTGTTGCGCTCCCCAGCAAAAACTTAAATTACAGTGCTACTTTTAATGACTTCCTGAATGCATTACTTTGTAGCTTTATTCGTCATTTTTTGCATTATTAGTTATATATAAAATAATAACTTTATTATTATATCTTAAATAAGTCATAATTATACATTACAAAAAAATACTTTGGTGTAATGACTTAAAAATGCATTTAAATATATACATAAATATGTTCCAAAATTACCAACAAAAATTATTTTCGTTATTAGACTACTAGTAGTGATATCAATCTAATGTTAACGACGTTTTTTTGAAGAACATAATCAGGTCCGTCACAGTAATTGTTCGGAATTGTTTTGAATCCGTATTTTCATTTCAATCGATTTTCGTAATTCTGACAAATTTGAATTTTGTTATTTTTAAGTTAAACGTGGCAATATTGTGCAAACCAAAACAAAAACCTTTTTCGATCGAAAAATTAAAAGTGATTTCATTCCTAGAAAATTTATCGGTTTTCGTTTTCTGAAGAAGTTTCTCGGAATTAAAAATACTTTCGATCGAAATTTATTTCTGAGACAGGCCCATTTATTTACATTTATTAATAAACACATTGCTATTACAGTGTTAGAGCTATAACAGATTTTGTACAAGCACTCTTTATTAAATACGTTCTTACATTTCGAAAAATGTATAATTGTGTACATTTTTCAACATAAATTTCATAAGATTTCAGAGCAATTTTAATAAGTGTGTTTTTACCTTTTTGAAAGTTAATTTGAAAGTACTTATTTCTTGTCACTTTTGGTAACTAGATATTTTTATAAAACTTTTAAGTATAAAAGAAAGGTATTATTTTTTAGGTTGTAATTGGCCAAATTATAAAGGATTACTTATGGGACATCGCGAACAAAAATAAGTACTTTTTCTAGTAGAAAAATAACTACCTTTCCTCAAGTTCTCATTATTTTTCTGCTTATTTTGTAAGCAACGTTTTTGCTGGGTCTTGAACAGAAATTAATGCCAAAGCAAAAGGACAAGGTAATTTCCGAGCAACAACTGAAGAACTTTGAAGGCATTTTACTTTTGTCTGGCTACAACAGTATTGTGACCAAAGTATTGATACTTATCACCCAGGAGTCGAAGAGATTCTTCGGTATTTTTCTGCATCTGATAAGAACCGTCTTTTGCCTGATGACAAATTCTCCGAAGTAAGATCGATCTGGGATAAGATGAACGAAATGTGGCTAAAGTATTTTCCCGGGGATAAATATCTGTCCATGAACATGGTACGATGGAACCATATTTCGGAAAGCATGGGCCTAAACAACACATCCATGGAAAAGCAATACGGGTTGGTTATTAATTTTGGTCACTCTGTAATCGCTTGGGTTATCTTATCTATGGTGAGCCATATCAAGGAGCTAAAACAGGAAACACAAACCCACACTTAGGCGTAGGTGGCTGATGGAGAACAATACAGTTTTTTTATGGATAACTTTTTTACGTCTTTACGTCTGCTCGACGAAGTAAAGAAAGTGGGTTATGACGCCACCGGAACCCTTCGAGCTAATAGACTTGAAGGTGCACCAATAATTGGCGTTAAAGAGATGAAAAAACTGCAAGGGGTTATTACCATCAAGTCACTGATATAAATTCCAACACAACCTTAGTCCGTTACAATTATAACGATATTGTAACAATAGCATCAACTGAAAGCGGTGTTCAGCAACTTGGAAAAGTAAAAAGATGGTGTAATAATAAACAGATGGACATCGATCGTCCACATTGCTATCAATTGTATAACAAGTTCATGGGTGGCGTAATAGGAATAAAGGCTGAAGAGATGGTTTGGCAAATGGTGATGTTCCCAATAAATGTGTGTGTTAATAGCGCATATCAGTTATACCATCTTTCACCAGCCGGACAAGCTAACGACGCTTGTAATTTTTTTTATCTTTTAAAAGATATATAGCTCAAACCTATCTGAAGCATCATCTTCCGTTCCAAAGTGAAATGAAACTAAGCTGCCAATGCCAATAAAAAGAAAGCTACCCGATTCAATAAGACTAGATAAAAAGGGGCATTATATTGTAAGAAATGAAACTCAAATTAGATGCCGTCAGTTCCATTAAGAAACGAAGTTTAGATGTAGCAAGTGTGGTGTTGGCTTGCACAAACACTGTTCTCAAACTTTTCACACCTCTAAAAAGATATTAACCTTTTTTACGTTTTAATATTTTTATCACTTTTGAATACTACTATCTTTATAAATAAAATAAGCTATAAACGAAATAAGATTTTGTTATTTCTCCATACAAATCCCGTAGGCATATTATCCCAACGCCCAATTTAAGGCGCAGTTCTACAATGCAGTCATAAAAAAACAAAAAAAAATAAATAAATATTTTTGCTCCTTTGGCTAAAAAAATTTTGGATTTTTTCAATTTTAATACCTTGAGAAAATATGGGTTAAGATGATATCATTCTATATCGAAAAACCAAAGACATAACATCTCTCGACTTTTCATTCGATACGTCAGTGTCTATCGTATACGATAGTATACTCGCTACAATAGGTAACTCGATATCGATTGGAGTCGTTAGACCCCAGAACTTTCATTTAGAAGTCCCACTTCGAAATAATATTAAAGTTTTAAAAAATTCGAAAAATTCAAAAATATTTTAACTACGAATCGTTTAGTTTTTTAAACGGCGCGTTAGTTATGCAAAGTTTTTTTCTAACTTGGTTTTTTCAACATAGGTGAACGTAACGTTTTATGATATCCGAAAAGAATTTTACTGAATTTTGCATTAAGTTTTTCTAAACCGGAGTTCAGTAAAGAATTATTTTTTTGATTCTAAAAAGCTGAACAATACGTTCAGTTTCTTATTAGAAACCTTTTTTTTACAAAGTTTTGTTCAGTCAATCGATGCCGAAATACGCGTTCAGAGATTAGAATTCTGAATGCAGCTTTAAAGGAACGTAGTAGATATCAGTTCATTTTTTCTGAATGTTGCGTTCAGCTGATTTAATTTTTTATGTGCGGAATTTGTTAAGGATGCAATACGCCGGCTTCGCATTAAATAACCTGTTATTACTATCTCCCGATTTTGCTTTAATGTACCATGGGTAGAAAAGCTTACTAGATCTTCGATTGGTTGATCTGCAAGCCGAAAATTAATGGTTTTTCATGAGTTTGTGCGTTTCTGAAGTAAATATAATTAGTGTAAATTTTTGGCGCTAAAAATAGTTCTGTCAGTTGTGACCATCGGGGGAAAATTATGGCATCTATTCGTGCACGGGTATATCAGGATCGGAAATAATAAACTGACAACAATATTTTTGAATTTTCTGCATCTGTACTGTCTGAGTTGCACTTACCATGTCCATGAAAATATTTTATTCTGGGTGTAGAAAATATTTCATACTAAGTTCATTTGAAAGTTGTGGCTTAAAGTGTTTAATTGAAAAATTAATCCATATAAGAAAATTGATAATAAAATCTACCCAGTATAAATATTAAGTAGCATTGTTACTTTAAGTTAATCACTTCTTCCTAAATAAATATTTTGCTTATCTCCAAATAAAAAATGGAGCTTCCAACGAAGCAGGTTTGTAATGGAGAAACGTAAAAGTTTCGCTTAGCATATCGCTAACGGAAGACATGAATTTTTAATGGCGAATTCCCACCTTGAAGCAATAAATTTTTGACAGAGAAATCACTTTATTCAGCGCATATAAAAATTGTTGAATGTTACGATCAGCTTTGCACACTGAAGTTTTGGTTACCGTTATTTTTTGCCGTTATTTATATGCTCCCTTACAAACCTGCTTCGTAGTAAGGGAATGTCGTGGCTCTTAAAATTGTATACATATATTTTTTAATTTATTACTGCATCTGTGTATGTCTTATTGCGTAGCGTATAAATGTGTGCTTACTTTTTAAAATGTACCATTAGGAAAAGGAAAATGTTTTATCGGGTCTATAAATAAATCGGCAAAGGCAAAACAGTTAAGAAAACTTCTCCTCTGTTTATCAACCGATTTGAAAATATATGATTTAAAAGGAATTTAGAAGTGATCAATATATATATCAAAAAAATCTGAGGAAATAAAAAAGGGTAAATTCGGTAACAAATTTTTATTAGAAAAATAAGCAGACGGGTGTCTAGTACTATTTCGAAATTCGGCCATTTTGGGCAGTAAAAGGGAATAGCTTGTATTTTGAGACTTCTTTGTCACCCTATTTAATTTTTAAGCCAACCCAGTACACAATGTGCTCTAAAAGGAGCAGGTTTTATGTATGAATTCATACCTCAAATTCGTTATCATTTAAAGAGATGAAAGAGAACATATGGACTGGAGGTTAGTCCCTCGCCAAATCGACTCACTAAGACTATTAAAAAACAAATTCTCGAAACATGTAATTTAATTTTTTACTTATATGTATGTTTTATTCATATTTGCATAAAAACTATTGGGCAAACTTCAACCAGTGGGCAAACACTAGTATAAAAACATATTTTTCAGGTATTAAAAAAAAATTATTAAATATTTTTACTTAAAATTTTAGCAAAAAAAAACTATACATTTTAAAAATCATTTAGCTTAAGAGTGTTTTTAAAGGGAAACTAATTTTGTTGTAAGCCCTCGTACACAATGCTAGCAACAACTTTGTTTTTTCTTCTATCTTGTTTCCTCCCAAAGTATTTCATATATTTTCCTTTAATTTTTCGAACAAAAATTTAACTAAATTATTTTCAAAAGTTAAGTCTGCTTTAACTGCAGCAACAATTTGTATGAAAATATATACGACGTTTGTAATAATTTTATTTAGTTTTGAATGAAAATTTCAACAAAATGTTTTAAAAAATAATAATAAATAAATGTATATCGCTACAGTACCTTATCAATCGAAAAAAATAGTAACCGTAATAAACCGTGGTTTAATAAAGAAATAAAACAACTGATAGCAGCTCGAGACAATGCGTTCTCCAGGTGGAAGCGCTTTAAAACATCTGATCTGCATAAAACATTTCGTGGAGCTAGAAAATCTCTAACAAAAGCAATTAGAATGGCAAAATCTACTAATTATGCTGAGAAATTCACAAATTCAGTATCTACAAGGACAACTTGGGGTGCAAATTAAAGCTCTGGAATAATCTTCCCCAAACGATAAAACAAACCAGCAGCGCCTTACATTTCAAACAACAGCTTTTTAGATTTTATTCATAAAAAGCTAACTTTTTTTATTTAAATATGTATGTTACTAATCTTTTTTTTACGTTTGTTATATTTTATTATACCATATTAATTGTTATAATAATATAAATTTTTATGTTATTTTTATGCTATTATTATATTTTTATGTTATTGATAAATATTTTTGATTATAACGTCATTAGATTTATACTCACTAAAACCTATGTTTTGTTGTAGAAGCTCCAAATAAAGTAACTAAATTCACACAAAAAAAAAATACGTAATTTTGTTCTAGAAAGAATTTGCAAACGGTTTCTTAACTAAAACTGCGTGTGGTAACGAAAAAAAATGTTGCTCTATTATGAACACCAGTGAAAATGTTGCTGCCTATTGTGTACGAGGCTTAAGAGTTTATATTGCTCTCTTGTCAAAAACGATTGAAATTCTTTCAGAAAATAGAATTGACTCGAAATATTGCCTTGAAAACTTTAAGTATTTCGGATATTAAAATTCAGGATTTTAAAATTCTGGATTTTTAACTTGGGATTTTGAAATTCGGGATTTATACTCTTTTGGTGTAAAAATTCATTAAAAATTTCGGGATCATTTTTCATAATAGAGAGTTACCCCAAATTAAGGGTCATATTTCCTTTTATTTTTGGGGCTATTTTGAATTTTTTTTTGGTAATTTATCATTAAAAAATCGGTATATTGCATTATGAAAAATAGACCCAAATGTGGGGTCAATTTTAATTTTCTTTGTCGCCATATTTCGCAGCGCCATGAAAAACTTTACAAAATTTGGTTTCTATAGGTTCGTGACTGGTAATAGCTTTTATATTGCCATGCTTTAGAAAAAGGCAGTAAAATTCATTTACTCATTAATTGTAAAACAAGTCATTAAAAATTTTTTTTAAAAAAGGTGTGTTCATTTACAGAAAATGATTGCTAATTGTTACTAGTTAGTGTTCACGTAATCGAAAAACTTGAGAGAGTGAAAAAAGAGCGTTCAAATTTAAGAAACCAAATATTTTTTTGAAAATTTCTGATAGTAAAATATTTACTGGCAAGAAATATTCAACCTCCTGTTTCATGTTTTTGTATACAAAACAAAAATAATATTCATAATTTTTCAATTAAAAGTTTTTCAATAACATAAAATATTTATTCTTCTAAAATTTAAGAATAATATTCTTGCACAACCAGTTCAAAATAATTGAATTTTTAAAAAATAATCTAGAATATTTCAGCTAAATAGTGGCGATATGCCCAACTTCATAGTTTTTGCTGGTAAAGCGTTCATTTACTTATTTATTTGTTTGAGTAATTGGGAGAAAAAATTTCTAAACTTTAAATTTACTTTTTCGTTGTAAGTTTCTGCTAGTAAAGAAAACGGACACACCTAAAGTAAGTGAATTTATAAATTGTGTCAATTATTTAAAATTAATAATAAAATACAATAATACAGAATTTAGATTTCAGGTTTCTCTGATCATTCTTTTTACACTGCACTACGGCAGTGTATTTCTATGGCTTATTTTGGAAATTCAATTAAAGCCGAAAGGTGTATTAAGAACCAATTGACATTGTGGAACCACTCAAAACACTTAATTTTGATTAGAACTAAAGTTTAAAATAAATTTATGCCAGCTTTAATCTCTTTGGGCTCTCTCTAGCAAGACAAAAGTAGACGGAAAAACTGGAATCAGAATGAGAAACTCAGTATACCACCAATATTTTGATGGTGAATACAAATATCATTTACATGAATGTATAAATAAGCTAAATATTAATTTATATTCTGCAACAAGTTAAATGCTCTACCATCCCCCCATTATGACAACACCAGATAAGTAACAAATCATTTCAAGTTATTATAATTGAAGGACATATACAGATAAACAATTTCCACAATCACTGAACTGATTATAACACGACATGCCATTATCATTTTATGTGGCAAACACAACTCAAATTGAAATTTCAAACTCTCTAACAAAACCAACAAAAACCATTGCAAACAAAGTATGAAATAAGCAGCCAACACAAACACAAAGATGTTGTAAATAGAAAAACACAACTACAAAAGCAAAGAGAATAATTGCAGCAACAACGCCAACACCGGAAAGCATACACCAGCATATCATTACATATTCATGTACCGTGATGACAACTACGAGTACCAGTATTTATATTTGTTTGGAGAATAAATGCAAAAACAAAAAAAAAAACGTAATGCATTTTTCCATTATAATTATGTTGTATGTTCTTTTCTCCTTTTTTTAATTTTTCTTACTTTTTTTCAAGGAATATTTACACAAAAAGAGGTATAAATAATACTGTAATACAAACAAAGAGTATGATGCAAATTTATATTAAAAAACAAGTTAGAGTGCTATATTCGGCTCAGCCGAATCTTTGATACCCTCCACCGACAGGAGTGAGCTCTATATGAAAAAAAATATATATTATTAACTAAGCTTCACAGAAACGAACGTCAGCATTAAAATTAATGGCGGTTTAAAACTAACTATTGACAGACAATAAGAAAGTTTTATGCGTTTCTTGTTAGAATTTTGAACTGGCTTGAGTAAAATATCATGATTCGTAACAGTTTTAACCGAACTAAAATAATTTTTAGGAGGGTAATTTGTATTGGACCTATGGTAAATTATGGACCAATCATCCCAAAATTCTGAAGACTGATTTCTGGTATTACAAAAAATAAATTAGAAACAATTTCAATACAGCAGTATAATTAGTTTTAGAGTTAACAGTGAATTTCACAAAGTTGCATGATATTTTTTCTGGCCATATGAATCTAAGTTGGAAGAAATTTTACCGCAATATCTATTTCTGTTATGGTTTTCGGCGAATTTGATTATTTTCCCAAAGTGGGCCTTATTTGGTTTTAGGCGAACTAAACTGTTTTCCGGGAGTAGGGTTTATATGCGGCCTAGGGTAAATTATACACCGATCTTCACGAAGCTTGGCAGTGTGATTTCTCGTCCTATAAAACTGTGGCGTACTGAATTTCATTATGATAGCATATTATTTATTACGGTTTTTGGAATACTAAACGGTTTTTCGAGAGTAGTAGGTCCATAGTGTAAATCAAATAACGATCTTCAAAAAATGTTACAGTGTTATTTCTAGTCCTATAAAACTGCGACGTTTAAGTACGCTGGCATTATGGATTACGGTTTTAGGCGTACAAAGCTGTTTTCCGGGAGTAGCGTTTATATGAGGTCTAGGGTTAATTATGGACCGATCTTCAAGAAATTTAACAGAGTGATTTATAGTGCTGCAAACCTGTACCGTTCCAAATTTAATTATGATAGCATTATTTATTACGGTTTTAGGCGTACTAAACTCTTTTCCGGGAGTAGGGTTTATATGGGACCTAGTGTAAATTATGTACCGATATTCCAAAAATTTTACATTGTGGTTTCCACTGTGACGTACCAAATTTTAGTATCATTGGGAAATTTTACAGTATGATTTGCAGTCTTATGAAGCAAATTCGTGCAAAAGTTTATATAATTCCGTTCGTTATTCCACCATTTATGTTAGTTTTTGTATCAAAATTATCAATTTTGCCACATTTTGCCTCATAGTACTAGTCCTACTAAATCGGTGTTGCTGGATTTCAATCCGAAACTTCTTAGGATAACTACAAGCAATTTGAGACCAAGTTTGTGCTTTTCTTTTGCGTTTTTCGAAAGCGAGTGTGTTTTCAACAGACGGACAGACGGATAGATGGGCAGACAGAAGGACATGGCTAAATCGTCTTAGAATTACTCAAGGAGCCAGAATATATATTCTTTATGATGTCTTAGATGTATAACAAAAAAGTTTCACACGGAATGACAAGCTTAGTATACCCTCATTCACCACTAGTGGTGGTGGAGGGTATAAAAACTACAACGAAAATTATAAAAAACCTAAATGTAAGGGAAGAAAAACAATATCATAAAGTAGATGGAAGAAGAAAAATATGAAAATACAGGACATTATAATCATTTAACATATGGAATATGAATGAAGAAAGGAGCATAAAGCAATGTAAAGGCATCAACTTTATGTGTGCTTATATTAAGTTAACTTACAGATATTTTTCAAAATTATTTAAGAAATTAAATTTTTATGCGACTTCGAATTTAATAGCAGGAAAAAATACAAAATTAAAAGAAATATATGTTTGTGATTTAGAATAATATCTTTTAAAAGCATTTGTAAAGATTATTTAAAATTTTCTTATTACTCATTTTTTTTAACATCATTCATTTAAATATCTGCTTTGTGTATTTTAATGTGACGTTTGTGAAATATTTTATGAAGCATTGTAGATTAAAATATGAAATATAACGAAACGATGATTATTTTTATACTTTTGTGTTAGTCGGTATAAAAAAATAAGTATGGATGTTAACTAAAGTTTGATGCAAGTAAATTTATATTCCAGAATGAAATAGGAAGCCTCTAAAAAACAACTCTCCTTTATTTAGTTGATAATCATAAATTCCAAGATCGAGCTATTTTTCAAAATAGGTTTAATGCAAAAATATACTTGGTATTTCTATAAAAAATCTTAAAAATATGCACGTGAAAAACACAAACTAATAATTTTTAATTAGTTTTATTTAAACCAATGTGTATTACAAAATTTAATCATACACTCAAAAAAAAAAAAAAAAAAAAAAAAAAACAATCCATCCGTGCTGAAATCAAGCCGAAGCGGTGCGGTACGGTAAGCACGGATTTCCTTAAATCAATTACAGAATGCTTGATGCTTATTCAAGTATGGCGTTCTTTAAATAACCTGAAAATGGGATTGACTTAAGCAAAGGTGATATTTAACGCTTATGTCCGCAGCATAAAAAACACCTGTTAATGCGCGACAAGGTAAGTTTAGTTATGTAAAATATGAATGGACTTGGCAACATACACTTAATTACTTACTTAGATGGCAGATTAACATTTTGTTGGTCTCGACCTGCTTAAAACATGTTCTCCAAGCGCTTCGATATTTTGCACGTTGTCTCCAGTTCGATGCAGCAGGGATTATTAGGTCTTCCCCGTTTCCGATTTCTAGAAAATATATTCTCGAATGTCTTTAATTTTCGGATCATTCTTCCAGCTTAATCGGTCTATCGTTAAACGTCTTACTATGTTCACAGAGGTGTTACTCTCACACAGTTAATGATTCATTTGCCACATATACTCTTCATCAATGCATATGAGCCTATACATTTTACGAATTAATTTTTCTCTCAAAAATGCCTTACACGTCTTTATTGATTTTTGAAAGTAGACATGTTTCGGCACGGCTATCATAAGCGGCCATCTGCATAATCTGGGAGCATATGACTTTTGTCTTCAGCGTTGTCCTTTTATACCAAAATTTTTTTTATTAACTCTTAAGTAGACACCTAATCCCTTTTTTAAAAGGATAAAAAATCCCTTATGATGCCTTGAATTTCATACCGAATCACAAAGACGCAATGCGATGTTGAACTTTTTAATTTTAATATTTTGAAAAATACCCGTTTGTACCCGTTTGGGTACAGCTCTTAAAATACATTCCTAATTTATATGTTCCTTTTCTGTATTTTAGTTGAAATAAATAAATGAATAAGAAAAATTAAATTTTTAACGGTCTTGGTTTTAAATGGGTTAAATAATATTATTTCACACGGTAATGCATTCATCGGTTTCGCTTCAATATAATTATATATTGTTTTACACGGCCACCAACAAAATCTCCCAAAGTAATATATTAAAAACCGCCGAAAAATTTTACGTCAAACTTAGGTGATTTTGCATAGAAAATAACAACAAATTTTTTTGTGCGACTTTTTAAACATAGTTGAGAAACATATTTTTCATTTTCTTATTTTAACCTAATTCGAAGTCCCAAATTCGAAAATGCCAAATTTGAATGTCCCAAACGTTCTCCTCTATGGTATAACAAACACCGCCTTCGCTAACTAAACCTTTTCTGCATAGCCGGCCTTCGGCTGGGCGCAAGGATTTCCTTCTCTTTTTTAAATACGCCTTTGCGCTCGGCTGAAAGTTTAAAGATCAATAAGTACTTAACTAGGACCGTTGGCACGAACAAAAATATCTTCCGATAAAACTGTTTTAAGGATACTTAAAAGAAATAGAGATATCAATATGGTGTTTAGCCAAGTTTATATTCGTGATTTAAGCTGAAGTTCTTTTTTTTTTTTTTTGTTTTATAAAATAACATTTCTTTAAATCACAAATTTGTTTTAGATTTTTATTATATTGCCAACACTGTTTCTGTTTTGCAGCTGATAAAAAACGAAATAAACCTTAATCGGCTTCGGCGGCAAAAGTACCCAGCAGGAAAAGAAGGAGTACGGATGCTTTCTAAAAGGCCTCTGTATTACAACTTTTAAATATACAAGGCCTGTTCGTTCCATTCCATACTTATATCTTTTTTACACATGTTGTCATTGCGGGGTAGAGCATCTGTCCTCGCATTTTTTGGCAGAGATTCTGAAAGCCATTCAGATGAATGGCCTTTAGAACGCTTTCCAGAAATGGCGCTGTAATGAACGGACCTGAATTCATTGGTTTTTGCTTGGCAAAAACACAAAATCGTATTCCTACTCTTCTCTCTTCTCATAGACGGGAACGTAGAATGTGTATCTTGTCTTTTATACGTAAGAGCCGATGCTTTCTATGAGGCATTCTAAAGCAGTTAAATCGGAATGGTAATTGAAAAAATGAAGAAGGTCTTCTGAGGCTTTCCACTGCGTAGTCGTGTAGCTGTGTAGTTGTGTTGGCGTCAAAACAAATCGTCTTCATAAATAAGTTATTCTGACGGACTGTAGTGGGTAGTCTGCGGTCGTCTATGTGTTTAATGCAGCGACTCCCAATTCTCATATTCGCGAGTATAAGAGAAAAATTCTGCTCCAGGGATGTCGACATACGTGCACTATATTATTATAAGTGTGATTGCCGTTGGTACACATTCGGCTGTTGTTTTGTATACCTTTTATGGCAATATTTAAATATGTGATTTAGCTAGTTTTTGATACATTGACAATTGATATTAATCGAATCATGCTTCCAATTGTTTAAGCTTTTGTGGCCTTTACTTACGGTCTTGGACTTTAACGTTGAAATTTTTGTTTTGGATTTCGAAAAGTGCATGCCTGCCATATACGAATGCGAGAACTTTTAGCTGTATATTTCTTTACAGATAAATGGCAAATAAAAATATTTTTATAATCTCCACCACACTAGGAGTGAATG
Organism: Pollenia amentaria; assembly: GCA_943735925.1. Classification (NCBI taxonomy): domain Eukaryota; kingdom Metazoa; phylum Arthropoda; class Insecta; order Diptera; family Polleniidae; genus Pollenia; species Pollenia amentaria. The sequence continues at coordinate 217,995,089 of OX031006.1, read as the reverse complement.
TGGGTATACTAAGTTTTTCATTCCGTGTTCCACTTTCTTATTATTCATCTCAGACCCAAAAAAGTAATATGCTCTGGCTTTTTGAGTAATTCTAAGTCGATTTAGCCATGCCCGTCTGTCCGTCTGTTAAAAACACGCTCACTTTCGAAAGACTCAGAAGAATGATAACAATGTTGGTGTCAAATTCTTCTAGTAGTCCTAAGCAGTTAGGGATCAAAATCCAGCAAAATTGGTTCAGTAGGCTGAGAGTTATGATTACTAATGTGAAACCACCGCCGTAAAAAAATTTATAGTTTTGTTACAAAAACTGATGTAAATGGTCTTATAATGCACAGATTAAGGTTTTAAACTAATTTGTTCATATTGTTAAATTTGGTAAAGATCGGTCCATAATTTACCATAGGCCCCATATAAAGCTTTCGCAAAATAGTTTAATACGCCTATAACCCTAACAAATGATGCTATAGAAATAAAATTAGTTATGTCACTGTTTTATGGAACAAGAAATCACACTGTCAAATTTCGTAAGCATCGGTCTTTAATTTACCATAGGCCCCATAAAAAGCCTACTCTCGGTAAACAGAGAGTAAACTGCAAGGCATAATGTTTTTGTAGCAGAATTTGGTCTTTCGCAGTTTCATAAGGCTTCAAATTACAATATAAAATGTCGTGCAAATCGATCAATAATTTACCATTTTCCTCATATAATGCCCACTCTGGGAAATTTTTTAAAAGCGCCTAAAAACTAAGCAGATATGAATTTTGTGGTAAAATTAAGTTTGCAATAAACGATACCATGCAATTTTGTAATAATCGATCCATAATTAACTTTAAGCCTTAAATTAAGCAGCCTTCTGACAACCACTTTTAAACTATAAATAGCTATATCAAATTTCACTACTATATCGAAATTTGTTGTAATTTAGGTTTGTTAATGCTCGAAGAAACTCTACAGAATTTTGTGATGATTGGTCCATAATTTACCATGAAACCAATATAAATTCCCCTTTTCAAAAAAAAAAAAAAAACAATGAGCGGCAAGTGGCTTATTACGAACTGAGAAGCAAGCCGATTAAAAATTTACGGAGGCGGATGAAGACAAACAATATTCGGCGGCGGCGGCTGAGGTGCTTTGCGTCGAGTTTTTTGACGACTAAAATAAATATTCAGCTGAGCCGAACTTATGTAAAGAAAACACATAAACAAACATGTTAAACAAAACAAAGAGACAAATAATGATTTATTCATTTGAAAACTTAAAATTTTATAAAAGATAAATCAAATTTTTAAAAACAAAAATACTATTTACAGCACTATTGTTAGTTTTACTACGGTTAGTAACTGAGTAAATTGAGATCATTAAGATTTTCTTAAAATTTGGAAATATCAGGCATTTTAATATAGTAAATTAATTAATTTTTGAAATTTGTTTTTATTTATAAAGGTCAATTATTTTTTATAACTACTTTTGTTTCATTTTATCAAATTATTCGTCACGCCATTTTGAGACTTGTTCAGGGAAAATTAACATTTTAAAATTTCTTAAATAATTATGGAAAACAAATTTCAAGCTGGCATACGAATTTTTAAATAAAAAGCAAATTTTCAAACCAAACAACAATTTTTAATAGTTACATAAAACAAAACTTAATCTTTTACAGTATATAATATTTTTAACTTCCGTTCATGTTCAGAGTAATTATTTATCGCAACATCATTTCCGTCATTCGATTTGTCGAAATCGCTATCTAAGATTTCTCCGCACCCCTCAGTACAGACTGGTTCTGTACTGGTCCTTCTATGTAGTATTATTACGATAGGTTCCCTACTAAGTCTTGTAGAACTATTGTTGCTTGACATAAAACAGTTTTTTATTTTTCGACTCATTCATTACTTTTATTATATTTTTTAAACTTTTCAAACAAATGAAAACAATTTTAACAAAAAAAAAAAAAAAAAAAAAAATTTATAATAGGTAACCAATCTGTTTAAATAATCAGTATTCAAAATTATATTTAATATAACAAGTAATAAGGTGTTGCCAGGCTTTATTTTAAAAATATTAGAATTAATTTTCACAACAACTTATTCCGAGTAGAAAGCACTTTTAAAAAATTATTTTAAGATTAATATTTAGATTTTTAGTCGAACTTTATTAATTATTTCGGATTTTTTTAGTATTTTACATATTTTATTGCAAACAATTATAATATTAAATTGTTCAGGCTCAAGATCATTTAATTATTTTCCTTATAAACACAATTCTATTAACTAAATTTTCATAATTTCTAAGAATACGGAAAAAGTTAATTGTCTACACAAGTGGCAGAACGGAATAGATGTGAATGAAATGAACTTATATATAAATAACTTACAAATGTAGTTGTTTGCAAAAAAATATTTAAAATTCTTAAAACATCGGTTTTTGATTTCGTTCAAAATTTTTTTTCTGGTCGAAAACATAGAAAGCAAACCTTATCTTTAAAAATAAGATAAATATTTGTATATGGTAACACTGGCACTAATTTAATTAAATACCAATTTAGTATTTAAAATTTAGTATTCAAAAATAAACAAAAATAATTGAATAACCAATTTTGGATAACTATTAAAAAAAATAGAAAAAATAAGAATCGACTTGAATTTCACCCGCCGATCAGCCGAGTATTTCGGCGGCGGCGCGGCTTGTTGAAAACAATCGGCTGAGCGGCTAGCCGTGAGCCGCGCTATTACGGCTTGCTTCTCTGATTACGAATCATGAAATTTTACTCCAATTTATTAAAATTAAGTTGTATATTTTTTTTCCAGTATTTATTTATTGAATCTTGATATATTAAATATGAACTAACAATAATTAATCAAATCTTATCCTAATATTTGCTTTATGTCCTGTCAGTGCCAGACAAAAAAGATTTCGTCATCACGGTTTGTGTTCACATATGTAGGTGTTTAGCGCTCTTCTTGTCTGATGAGTCCTGCTGTATCTCTTCTCCATAATCTAGAGTGTCCACTGTAATTTAAAATATTTCGAGCTAATGGATTTGGGTGCAGTTCCAGCCTTTTTAAATATTTTACTGCATATTTCGTTATCATAGTTTTTACCAATGGCACATTGAGATCCTTGTGGATATTTGAGTTTTTGACATACCCGGGAGCGGCTGCGATTATTCCAAGAAGTTTATTTTGGCGCCTTTGAATTTTTTTGATATTAGAAGCAGAGGCAGTGCCCCATAACTGAATACCGTAGCACCAAATTGGCTTTAAGATAGAGTTATAAAGTAGAAGTTTGCAATAGAGACTAAGAACAGAATTTCTTCCAATAAGCCAATTAATTTGAATTGCTTTTAGTTTCATATGAGTTAATCTTGCTTCTATGTGCCATTTCCACGTTAAACGCCGATCTAGATGTATACCGAGATATTTTACATGCGAGTGTTGGGGTATTATTTGATTATTGATTTTAATAGGGGGGCATGTTTCCCGACGCAATGTGAATGTTATATGTGCGCATTTTTGCTCATTGATCTTTATCCTCCATTGTTTTAACCACCTTTCCAGTTCAAATATGTGATCCTGTAAGTAGCGAGATGCCTCTTGACAGTTTTCATTTACGCTTAGGAAAGCTGTGTCATCCGCAAATGTTGAGGTTTGTGTGTATCTGTTTGTTGGCATGTCCGAAGTATAAATTAAGTATAATAGAGGCCCCAGGATGCTGCCTTGTGGGACTCCAACGTTAACTGGCTAAAGAGATCTTAAAAAATCGCCTTCTTTTATAATAAATTGACGACTGACTAAGTAGCTTTCTAACAGCTTGCGTATGTTTGCTGGTAAGTTTTGCTGCAATTTCAGTAGTAAACCTTCATGCCAGACTTTATCAAAAGCTTGAGACACATCGATGAAGAGTGCTGAGCAATATTTTTTTTCTTCAAAGGCTTTTCTTATGACATTTATAATTCGATGAGTTTGTTCAATTGTGCTGTGTTTTCTTCTAAAACCGAATTGATGATTGGGAATACATCTGTTATCATTTAAAATCGGCGTTAATTTAGACACTAGAAGTTTCTCAAAAAGCTTTGATATATTAGACAGTAAGCTAATAGGCCTGTATGACTCAACTTTTGTGTGATCCTTTCCTGGCTTTGGTATCACGGATACTAAGGAAACCTTCCATTCCTGAGGGTAGTATTGAAAACGTAAAATAGCATAGAAAATAAGAAGAATAATTTTTTTCGCTATACTTGGTAGCTCCAAAAGCATTTTATTACTGATCTTATCAATACCGGGTGCCTTCTTGGTGTTTAAATCCCGAATAGCCTTTTCGATTTCTTTAAACTCGAATCTTAGGGCAATAGCTGCTCTAACATTTACAGGCGGTAACTCGACTGCTATATCGTGAAATATATTATGGGTAAATACATTTTTCAGATGATTAGCAAACAGATTTCCTTTTTCAATATCATTTCTTGCCCAGCTTCCATTCAGTAGTTTCAGATAACTGTCAAAATTAACAATAGCGAGATCCACGTTCTCCGGTGTGCTAAGCGGAATATTTTCTGTGCAATGGGCACTAAGATATTTTTTATATTTTAACCAATTTATTTGTGAGGCTAATGTCGATAAGTAACCAGACGGAGATACGATTCTATTTGGATTCAGTATAGTAACAATTGTAGGTGTGTGATCGTGTCTATGGGGATGTCATTACCACGCCAAAATCTATGACATCTGGAACTTTTTTCTGATCAGTAGGCCAATATGTTGGTTGTCCGCTAACGACCACATTTAGATCCATTTTACAAATTGTGTTAAGCAAAACACGACCCTTAGGTGTACTAAGTTGTGACCCCCAGAAAGTGTGTTTAGCGTTATAATGGCCAGCAGCCAGGAAGCAAGGTCCTAATGATTTAAAATATTTATTATATTGGCTTTCTGATATTGAAAATGTAGGTGGGGAGTATAATGATGAAATTACTAGGTTTCGAGATAATTCCTCAATGCAAATGCTCGTTGCTTGGAGATAATCTTCACGATGATCACACATTATGTAGTGTTTTACTCGGTTTTTTATCAAAATAGCAGAACCTCCACAAGCTCTACCTCGAGGGTCCTTGGTATCATATAATATATAACCATTGATTTTAAACGTGTTTCTTGAGGTCAGATGAGTTTCAGAAACCATCATTACATCAATTTGTTTATTTTTAAGGAAGTATCCTATCTAGTTCATTTTTATGTTGGCGGATGCCGTTTGCGTTCCAAAAGCAAATTTTTAAACAGTTCATGGCTTGTTTAGAACAGCTTGCAATAACATCGATTGCATTCTTAACATTTCCTGCATCATATTACCCATTGTGTTTGTAAAGTTATTTACTGTTTGTACTTATGTTTCCATGATTTTCTCTAGACGACTTAAATTATAAACTGGAGTTTCATCATTATTTGGCAACTCACCTTGCATTGGCATATGGTTTGATTTAAGGACGTTAGCGTAGGATGTTCTGTTATTACTAGGCTGCGGTACCTGAACGTCATTAATGTTAACTTGATTTGTTGCCTGCATTTGAGGGGGATTAGGATTCGGTCCAACCAAGCGCTTGACGATAGAGTATACAGGGCATCCTCTGTAGTTGGCAGTGTGATTGCCACCACAGTTGCTACATTTTTTTACATTGGGGTCGTTTTTAGACTTATCGCAGAGAGCTGTACCATGTTATTCTCCACAAACGGGGGTTAGATGACAGTATACCTTAGTGTGACCAAATTCTTTGCAGTTTAAACATTGCACACGACCATTCCTTTTGTGCGGCTCCTCTATTGTAATTTTTCTATACACGATATATTTCAGATTGTAAATGGGGTGCGTTTGTTGTATATGACCAGAAATAAAAGCATAAAACTTTCTAATTGTCGGTCAATAGTTTTGCATATGTAGGTCTAAACCGCGCGGAACTTTAATACTGACGTCAGTTTTTATAAAGGTTAATTAATAATTTATAGACACCAGACTGTCGGTGAAGAGTATCAAAGATTCGGCACAGCCGAATATAGCTATCTTATTTGTTTTCTTGCTTCGAAATTAGATGTGGCGAAAAAACTTTACAGTGAAAAAACGATTGGTATTAAAAAAAACTTATATGAGAAGTGTTCTCATTTGATAACAAACAGCAGATACTTATTTCTAATGATTTTTTTATCGCTTTAGCCGCTTTATTTATAAATACCGCACATATAGAGTAAGTAAATATTGGTTTTTATTTTGATAGTTTTTAAATTAGGCTTAAGTTCATCAAATTTAATTATCATTCAATCATTTAAATGAAGGAAGGAACTTTACAACATGAAATGAATTAAAATTTTTGATAATTTTTATTCTTGGCGGAGCGGGGGATTGGACTCGGATCGAATTGACATGTTTAGAGAATAACCATATTTCCATCATCAGAATTCTTTGCAGCTCTACCGCCTACGACACTGCGGCGGTTGCCAGTCTATAGTCAAACAGCCATATTTTAGCCGGTGATATTGGTGGATCGAAATTTGCTGTTATTGACTATCTCTATTTTTCGGTTTATTTAGATGTTTCTTCCTTAATTCCATTTTCCGCAATTTTCGTCTAGACTTTATCTTAAAAACCTAAGTACATTTGTGTGTTATGTTTTTCCTCTTTGTCTTTATTTTCGCTGACCTTTGTTTGTATAACTTGAAGGAGTAATGTAAGCATATGGAGCCTGTGCTATAGCTATTTTTTATAACAATTGTGATTTTATTGAACTATTGGTTTGTAACTGAGATTTTGGATATTTTTTATATTAGGAATAAGTTCATCAAATTAAATTTTCCTTAAATTATTTATTCGAAGGAAGGAATTTTACAACATCAAATTAATTAAAATTTTTGATAATAGAAAATTTAATTATTATTTTTTGCTATACTTAATAAAATATTTCCTTAAAATATTTAGTGTAGAGTTTGAATCAAATTGTTGTCGTTTAGATAATAACTAGAACCATAACTCACACTCTTATATGTTCTTCTGCTGCACATTTAGCATTTAGAAGAAACATTTGTAACAAATCATTTATGGAAGTCTCTAGTGAGTATTTTTGATCATTAATATCTAAGTATTCACCATACGCGTTTGAAAACTTACTCGAAAATGATTCGTGCTTATAACAACTAATATCGACATCAAAGCCCGGTGCAAATAAAATGAATTATATCTTGTTTCAAAGGCAACCAAATAATGCGTCGAATCGTTCTAAAAAAACAAAAATATCACTTTTTCAAATTCTTTATATAAAATCAGGTTCACACTTGAATAGAAATGTAACCATGGCATACATGCTAGTAAATTTAAATATTAGTGTTTTCGTTTTTTATAGGATTTTTATCCGATTTAAAATTTTTGTACTCAAAGGCATTGATCCACTATAACTCAGGCATTTTTTATCCGATCAAAGCCAATTGGCCAGCCTTTGACTCTGGATGGCGGCTGAAAGAGAAGTAAATAACGAAAAATATAAATGTACCGTTATCAGGTAAATGTGATATGCCATGAATACTATCAATATCATTTCTCATTTTTTTACGACAAAAGCCACAAATAATAATAGTTTGAGAAAGAAACTTGTAAAAAAATCATTTGTCAAAATGATTGCAAATTTCGATCATATATAACTTGTACTAGATGCGGGGTCCATCTTTGTTTGAACAAAAACAGAAATTGCTTTGCTTTATTCCACGCATAAGTAGATCGACCGGTACATTGCCATATATGGCAATACATTTTTAGGGTGATACAGATTGGAGTGCATATGAAGCCATATATTGCAGCTTTTCTGGAAAAATTTTGTTTGCATATCTTAATTATGCCATTTAAAAAAATAGTTTAAAAATAAAAAAATTAATTTGTAGCTGGATCATAATGCATGCAGTAGAGGGTTAAGTCAAAGTTTATGATTTTTGACTTATTACGTTGTTGCAGAAAATGAGCGATATGAGGGCAGGGGTCATATAGGCGAAATTAAATTCCTTTAAGACGCCCCAGAATTCGGAAAGTACACATTACTACGTACCAATTAGGGCGAGCGATTATTTGACTTTTTTCAAAACCCGGTTTTCGATTATTCCGAATAGTTGGTTTTCGGTTTAGCATTTAAGAAATAGCCGGTTAACATATTTTAGTTCAAATAAATAAAAACAAAAATCTCAAATAACTTTTTAATATAAAAAGTTAATTTGAATAAAAACAAAACGAACCAACAAAATACATACACCCAGAGAAAAAATATGTTTAAATATGGTCACCTCCAACAAAACAATTTTTAAATAAAATTTTAAACATACTATAGTTATTTCAATCATTTTATTGTCATCGACAAACATATTATGGTTAAATAAGTCCTCCATCAAGAAGGCACAACCATATTATGGTTGCCTCCGAACATGTTTTGGTTAACAATAACTAAAATATGTTTAACATTTATAATAGCATGGTGGATTTTCAACCATAGAATGTTGCTCTTGGAAAAGAGGAAAATACTATTGTTAACTTAAAAACAAATTATTGTCATAACATTCTTAGAGGCAACCGTAATATGGTTGTGTCATCTTGATGGTGGACTAATTTAACAATAATATGGTTGTCGGTGACAATAATATGGTCAAGTTAAACATAATATGTTTAAAATTTTCTTTAAAAATTGTTTTGTGGGAGGTGACCATATTTGAACATATTTTTTCTCTGCGTGTAGTTATGACTTAACGAACTTGGTTTTAAAAATTTATAGGAATTGTATTAATTTATTATATGAGATATTCTCCCAATTTTATTTTAAATAATTTTTAATTTGTTGGTGGTTCAACCATATTTTTGAAAAGTTGCAAAATATATAATTCAAATGATTTTGTTTCAGCATAATAGAAACGAATAGTATTATGAACATGTTGTTTGTTAAAAATATCTGTCCATTATTCGACCACAATTTAAAACCTTCCATGACATTGTTTGATATCTTTAATTTTGTTTTTTAGTTCTTGGTGTTTTTATAAATAGAACTGCAGAATTTGTTTCATATTGTTTATTCCGCCGGAATGAAGTAGTCTTAAGCATGAAGATAAGTTAGAACTACTTAAGAGTTTTTAATGCCTAAACGGGCATTCTGTCCTCGGCCACACTACGGGCTACTTTTTTACCCAATGATACATTTTTGGCAGCTTATTTTAGAAATGTATTATTTGCCGTTTATAAAGAATTACTTGCAACGGAGTAAAGTTTTATTTGTCACACATTTATGTCAAGCTTGTCGACTAATTAAACGGGAATAATAAGCTGTGACGTCGTAGAACCTTTGCAACTTATAATTTTAGGGCTCAGATCTTTTAAAATAATCTTTTAAAAATAAAATATTGTTCAAATGTTTTGCTTAACTTGGAAGTCAAACAATAAAGTTTTGCCTTTTCTTTTAATTTGCTATACCCTCTCACTTTTTTTTTACCGCACTCACACTTTTTAAATTGACCACGAGATTACTTTCAATTTTACCTTTCCATTTGTTTGCCAATTTTACTTTCAATTTAACAACTCTCCACAAATTAACTTCGGCGCTTTGTTTATAAAAAGTATATTTCTTAAAAAATAAATGTGCTTTGTTAAAAAAAATTGTGTTCCAAAAAATTCTTGGGCTTTTTTAAAAAATACTTTGAGTCATGCTACTATTTTGAGTTGTTTCTTTATCGGGCGCATTTTTAAAATGAAATTAATTATAAAATTGAGTGCAGCCTGTGACACAGCTGTCAATCGAAACAAGTTTGGACAAGCAGTTTTTGCGAACAACATGAAAATGATTTGTTAAACGTGTGGCTCCAGGGTTAAAAATATTTTTTTTTTTGCATTTGTTTCAATAATAAGTAAAAATTAGCGGATTACTGCATTATTTTTTCAGTAAACAGTACGCCCATGTATGTGAATAACTCACTAAACATAACTTTTTTTTTTAATTGCAATGGATACATACATTTGATTTCTTTATTTGACTTAAAACTTTAAAAAATTATACATTTGACAGAAAAACCATATATGCATTTTTATTCGATTAATCGGCATAAATTCTTTGATTAATCCTTTAATCGAAATCAGTAATTTTAAATTAATCGAACAATTAACCGTCTAAAATTGTTCGATTAATCGGCTGAACACCCTAATACTAATCGACTACATTATATAATCGACTACTTTATAACTATAACTGTTGTCGATTTGCTCCACACTATTCAATAAGTTGAGTAGCATAAAAAAATATATGTATGGTACAATTTTAAACTCATTTTATTAATTATTTAATAAAGCAATAGGAACTTACTTACTTAGGAACTTCTTAACTTCTAAGATCATTAGAATGTTCACACTTTTTTTTATTAAGTAGCGCAAAAAAATATCAAAAAAATTAAAATCAAATTTGACAGTTTATGCTGAACATGCTGATCTTCTCTCCCTCGGACTTTCTAAAAGAAAACTTTCGTAGTCTAAACCCAGACTGTGACAGTAGAATATTGCTCGTGGATATAGAAAGTGAAAAAAGTCAGGGTGTAAAAAACAATTTTGACTGTGAGGGAAACTGAAAAAAATTACAAAAACTCAATGATCGAAAAGAAAATCTTGACGGTCAAAAATTAATGAAAAACACGCGATTGGCAATACTGATTTGAATTTTAAGGGAGGTAAATATTTTAATGTTAAATAGAAACAACATTTTTAATTCTGGGCAATAGAAGTATATAAAACAACAACAGTTTGTTTTTGGTCATTGCGGGGACAATAGAGTAACTTCGGGTATTATGGAACGCCTATTTTCGTTTTGGCAATCTTTAAAAAAGTATAAGAAAGCTCTTCATCGGACTAGTTGGAATGTGTTTCTTAGCATATAATTTTTTATTTTACTTAATTTAAAATATAAGACTTCCTTCTTCAAAACTTGTTGTTTAAAAATAAATATCCATTAAAGATTATTCCTCAGCCTTCATGGCTTTTGGTGGAACAGGGGTCCACAATACCAACCTTAAGTTTTTGCACATAAGCCGATATACAATTTTTTAAAACAAATCTTATAAATATTAAAAAACATATTAAATGGCCACACTTACCAATTAAAAGTATTATTTAGGTAACAATTTGTGAACTTTGTAAAAAACCTCAAATAAAAGATAAATAAGTAAATGGAGCATAATAACGGTTTGAATATGCGCTCAAAAAAGGTCGACAACACCTGATTTCGCTTACAGATCGACAGAAAACTAACAGTGCATAGCCAAAGCCGTAATGTTAATATTTTTCTGTAAGCTATGTTAACTTACTGGGAGCGTTTCTAAATAACATTTATTTTGGGAAGTTACTCTAATATGCGGTTTTTTAAACAATACTTGAACCATGTTTTTTTTGCGTGACGCAAAAGTGAGTTTAAGCTGACTAGAGAAAAGCTTTATAAATGACTTTTGATCGTACGAATCACACCATTTTCTCCCCCCACAAAAATATTTTTTATGATCAGAAAATTAGTTCATTTATGTCAATTTTAAAAACGAAGAAGAGTCAAAAATAACTAATATATGATCATTAATTTGAAAAAATGCTGACTGGGTTGTCACATGTAAACACATATTAAACACATCCATATACAAGTGTATGTATATGGTCATTTATTAAACAAATTCGCTAAGTGGGTGCCAATTTTTTTCTTTCTTGTTTGTGTTACCTAAACTATTTATATATATATATATATGTATATAAATATACATATATATTTTTTTATTTTCCTAGAGTCTAGAAGTTTCTGCTGATAAAGCATTTTAAATGTTCCGTTCGATATTATGCAGGTAGCAGATACCGGCTCTTCTATTTTGAACTAAGCATATGTGTGAGTACATGAGTATGATGTTTACTATGTTACGGTTGAGTTTGTATGTTTTTAAAACTTATATAGTTAGTGTTTTTTCTTAACATATTCTAAAACCATGAAAGTAAAATACAACGGTAACAAAAAAAAAAAAAAAAAAAGAACAACGACAAGCTGCAAAAAAAAAAACAAAAGTAAATTAAAAGGGTATCCTTCCGAGTCGTTAAGCATGCATACCTTATTTTACTGCCTCACTAGATGATGACAATGAAGCTGTTGGTTTGTTTAGTTCGTTTGTTGGTTGCTCGGCTCAATGGCTGATGGTTGGATGGCTGGCTGTTTAAATGGCTCACTGGTTGACTGCCATCCAGTGTTATTGCAGCATTTAGTTACATGGTTTTACATAATTTTAATTTTGCAGGTTTTTTTTCCTCTGCCCGTATTCTGTGTCCAACGCTTTTATTGCCCTTTTGTTTATTTTCTATTTTCATGTATTCAATGTTCGCTTAGTTAGTGGCATGTACATGTGCGAGTTGATGATTCTGGGCAAACTTATTGTAGCGAATTGTTGTTTTACAGGAAGTTGCAACAACACATTTGGGGCCAATAGATATGTCTGTTGTGTGTGTGCGTGTATGTTTTGGTTTGTTGAAGGAAGTAGTAGTAGGATATGTTGTTATCGCCATTGTCATCATCATCATCACTTGCACTGGCACTAGCACCAACGGCAGCAGCACGAGCACCATCATCATAATCATTGTCATCGCTACTGTTCCTTTTAATGTTGTTTGTGGGCTCTGGAGTACATAATGTCATTGAAGAGTTTGTATACAAGGCAGTAGGATAAACAAATCTTATTTTGCAACAGAAAATTAAATTTTGCATAACTTGTTTTAAATGGAATTAAATTAAAAAAAAAAAAAAATAAAAAGCTGTAGAGTTATAAAATTGTTAACAAAAATTTAACTTAACTAAATTATAACTCACAAACAGTTTGTAATTAAAATTTTTACGCAAGTTGTAAGAAAAATAATTAAAAATTATTTTGAAGATAAACCTCTTTCAAAATAATGACAATATCAGATAAGCAATAATGTATTATTTGAAATAAGATTATTTTCAATAATGTATAAATTATTTTTAAATTTTTTTATTTCTACATTTGCAGCAGCATCAAAAAATATCAAAACAAGTAAGAAAGCAAATTCGGTCGTTCAAGACATACGATAAACTCGCTACAGTATTTAAAATAAATTGTCGAGATTGTACCCTATTTGGCTACCAGGGGCATTCATGGACCCGATAGAACCAAAATATGGTATGAGGTTAAGATATCTTCATCTATACGAGATTTGTTTGCCTTTTAGTAATTTTTTGATGGGACCTGTGGTTAATATGTCAAACAAAATCTACTACTAGATTTTGACGAAATCGGTTATAATACTAGTATTACTAAGTGATTCAACTATAATTTTTTCCATATAGGCCTTAAAATACTTCCATGCACAAGAAAAAAATTACATGTATAAAGAAGAAGAAAACCACAAATAAAAAAAAAAAAATGCTAGTCGCCATAAAGACTGCTAAAACAATTTAAAAATTTTGAGAAATAGTAAAAATTGGAAAAGACAAAATATATTGATAAAATAAATGAAGATGATTACAAATAAAAGGTACCCAGTAAAAACTTCGCTTCTTTCACTCATTATTTAGTAGCTTGCTTCTAACTTTTGAATGCGTTCATTTTGAGACATCCCTGGTCATTGGTTCTTTCAGTAGAATTTCAAGTAGTCTTTTTAGGTTTTCCTGATTACTCAACACATTATTTTGTAGGCGAAGTTTTTACTAAGTACTTTCATTTTAAATGCCAATTTATTAAAACTTTAATAGATGTGTCATCACCTCAGTGTGGTTTATTCCCAATCAGGCATCAGAAATTAAGAACCGAAAATTTAAAATTTAAGTTTTTCATTTGAAAAATTCAAAACTCATGCGTACAAAATAATTTTTTTTTCTATCAGTAAATAAAAAAATGGGAAACACAAAAAAAGATATTTATTTTTAAAGTACAATATGTGTTTTGTACATGAAAAGAAACAAAAAAACCAAAATTTTAAAAATACACAAAAACGTTTTTTTTATTATTATTATTTTTTTTTTTTTTTTTGAAAAATATTATCATTGGTGTTCAAAACATGTTTTCAACTGTACAAAAAAAAAAAAAACTATTTTGTTTTATTTGTTCTTCAAAGTTCAAAATAATAAAGTTTTTGAGAAAAATATTTTTGTTTGTTTTTAGAAACTAACAATAAAAACTCAATTTTAAGTTAAAATTGTGAATTTTAATTAAAGTTATAATATAAAATTGTGTTTATAATTGCAATTGCAAAAAATCTTTAGAGATTCTTAATTATCAAAACTAGTTGCTGTTGCATTAGCTGTACCCGCAACACAGGTATCTGTGGAGACAGCCTTCAGTTCTTTGCCAATTATTATGAGCAAAAATAGAAGGAATTTAAGTTCTGAGCATGTAGAAAATTTATTGTTGATCAAACTCAACATCAAGCTAATTGATAAGATTACTATTAAGTTCTAGGATAATCTTTATCATGTTATAACTACTTATTATTAATTAGCTTTATATTTTGTACTATAATTTTGTACGTACGAGTTTAAATTTTGTCAATTAAAAAAATTTAATTTTAAGTTTTCTTGAGCCTGATTAAAACATCGAAATTTGGATTGAAAAGAAAAAACGATATAAAAGATTTTCTTATATACCGCCTAATGTAATGAACCAACCGTAATATATTTGATAAAAATCAAAATACTTTTGATTTTCCTAAAAATTTTATTTGTATTTTTATACACTCCACCGCCTCTAGGGGTGAATGTGGGTACACTCAGTTTGTCATGTCGTGTGAAACATTTTTATTATACATCTAAGACCCAAAGAAGTATACATGTCTACTCTGGCACCTTGAGTAATTCTAAGTCGATTTTACCATGTCCGTCTGTCTGCCCGTCTGTTGAAAACACGCTTTCTTTCGATTGAAATCCAGCAAAATCGGTTCAGTAGGGTCAGAGCTATAAATCAAAATATGGAACCACCACCCAAAAAAATTGTTAATTTTGTTACAAAAACTAACATAAATGGTGGATAACGCACGGAATAATAAAAAGTTTTCATCTTAAATAACTGGAAATTAAAGTATTAGTATGGCACAGTTCTATAGGCCAAGAAATCACACTGTCAAATTTCATAAAGATCGGTTCATAATTTACCCTAGGCCCCATATAAATCCTGCTTCTGGAAAACAGTTTAGTACACCGAAAACCGTAAAAAATAATGCTATCATAATAAAATTTTGTACGTCACAGTTTTATAAGACTAGAAATCACACTTTTAAATTTCGTGAAGATTGGCCCATAATTTACCCTAGGCCCTATACAAACCCTTGTCTCGGAAAACATTTTAGTACGCCTAAAATCGTAATAAATAATACAATTGTTATACAATTTTGTACTTCACAATTTCGTTGAACTAGAAATCACACTGTTAAAATTCTTGCAGATGAGTCAATAATTTACTATAGGCCGCATATAAGCCCTTCTCTCGGAAAAGAGTTTAGTGCGCCTAACAAATAATGCTATCGCAATAAAATTTAGTACGTCACAGTATTATAGCACAATAAATCAAACAGCCAAATTTCGTGAAGATCGGGCCAGTAATTACCATTGGCCTTATATAAACCCTACTTGAGGGGAACAGCTTTTTACGCCTAAAACAGTAATAGATGATGCTATCATAATAACATTAAGTACGTCAAAGTTTAATAAAACTAAAAATCACATTAATAAATGGCGTGATGATCGGTCCATAATTTACAATAGGTTCCATATAAATCATACTCTCGGAAAACAGTTTAGTACGCCAACAACTTAAAATAAAAACTGGTACGTCAGAGTTTTATAGGACTCGAAATCAAACTGTGATCGGTCCATAATTCACCATATTCCCCACAAAAAGCTTACTCTGAAAAATTAATCAAATGCGCCTAAAACCGTAGCAGATATAGATATTGCGGTTATTTATTTTATTTATTATATTTATTCCAACTTACATTCATATGGTCAGAAAAAATGTCATGCAATTTTGTGATATACGATCCACAATTTACCTTAGATTCCATATTAAGCAGCCTTCTGAAATTCACTGTAAACACTTAAACTAATTTGACTGCTGTATTGAAATTGATTCTACTTAATTTTTTTTAATACCAGAAATTACTCTACAGAATTTTGGAATGATTGATCCATAATTTACCATGGGTCCAATATAAATTCCCCTCCTGAAAATCATTTTAGTTCGGCTTAAACCGTTACGAATCATTATATTTTACTGAAGCTAGTTAAAATTTCTAAAAAGAAAAGCATAAATAATTTAATATAACTCTAAACCGCAACCCATTTTCATGCTGACGTCCGTTTTTATAAAGATTAAATAATAATAGAATCTGGGAATTATTTCTTTTCATAAGCTACTTTATTATAATCAACATTTTTTCATTTTTCGAATTTAATCTATGAGCAAAATTTATAAAGCTTTTTGTAATAGTTATAGTTCTATTCTATTCCATAGAATAAATTCGAAAAATAAAAAAATGTTGAATTAAATAATAATACTAGATATCATATAGAGCCCAATCCTGAAATATTCGAATTGTTGGTGGAGGGTATTAAAGATTCGGCACAGCCGCATACATGTCTCTAACTTGTTTGTTACTTTAAGTTTCTTAAATTAAAATTTGACAAAAAATAAAACATTTTGCTTGAAGTTTGTTGCTATAAATTTGATTTGTGGCCGTGCAAAAAAAAGCTCAAATATAACTAACAAATACGAAACTTGATGAAGCAGTTTGGTTTATGGTCACGGCGCTTAATACAATAATATATATTTCGATTTTTTCACAGCTGAGTTAGTTTTTTTCCTCTCTTTAATTTCTTGCCGTTTTCTACGGTTTTTATGGCATTTGCTTAAAATCATTTTGATTTTAAACACTCTATAATACATAAAATATTATGATTTTAGTTTAAATTAGTGCCTTCATTCTGAACAACCAGATATACCCCAATATATTAAAAATTAATTTAGAAAAAGTTCTTTAAAAAAAAAACAAACTAAACAGTTCAAAACCAAGAAGTATTAAGAAAACCCAACAGGAATTGACATAATACTTAATAAGTCCATTCAATTAAGGGGAATTTATGTACACTGAACAATGAGCTAGAAAGAAATTCGTTTCTAGGCAACGCAACGAAACACAACGACCCAGACAACTTCAATAGCACTGGCAGCAACACAATACAACTCCAAGTGACAGCGAATTAAGGATAGAACGAAACGGAAACATAAGCTTCTATCGGTAAAAGGCGCTTAAAAAATACTGTCAGCGAAATAAAAACGTTAAAATATAAAAAAAATATTTTTTATATCTAAAAACAATCCTTGAAAATTTTCTTTTTCTATTATTGCTTACTGCAAGTGACTTAACAATGCATGAGAGTATGATAACCAAGCTAACATTTGGATGATGAGTAAATTTGACAATTTAAGAATCTATATGGTTCTTTAGATTAATTTAGGACATCTTCTTTAAAGTAAAAATTCTAATTAAGTTACAAATTCTAAATACTGCACATTGTTGAAGTAGGCCAATCTGGCTGGAAAAAAATCATAAGTTTGCTTCGAAGCGAACTAGAAGCATAAAATTATATTTGTATTGCTAATAAAACGCATTTTTTGTGCCAAAAATTGGTGTTATGGGTAAAGTGGGCGTTACAATTCTCATAGAAGCGTTTTGAAAATTATTTTTCATTTTGAAATTTTCAACGGATTTATACATTAAGAGGTTCCCTTAACCCATTTCGATAATTTTGATGAGTGATGTATGTACGTGTGCATGAACGAAATCGGACAAGGGCTTTGAGTACCATTTTTCAAAGTTTGAAGAAAAACATAAAACTTTTCAATATCTCTGAATAAATTTTATTTAGATTGAGGAAGGTAATCCTTTAATGGAACAAAGGAGATCTAATACCGCTAAAACGCGTCCTTTATCATTAAAATAGGTGTTAATAACACAGGCTAATAAATTTTTAACCCATAAACCAGAGTAGGTAAACTTTTCTAAAAGTTTGACTTGCGTTGAATCTGCACTCAGGTTTTCGCGATATCTTCGCTTCAGGATTAAAAATCCCTATTTCCGCCATATTCGAGACTTTATAACTACGCAAGTAACCCCTTAATTATAAAACCTGATATGTCTTCTGAAAGTGCTTACAATTACTTCTAAAATTAATATATTACCCTTGTGATATCTTCTTCCTTTTCTGAAATATGTTTACCTGCAATATCAAAAAATTAATTTTTTTCGATATATTCGTGGTATTTGATTTGCCTTTTTATGCCAAAAAACTTTTTCTTTTAAAGGGTGCATAAGTACATCAGCATTTCAAAAACAGCTTCTCCAAATGACTCCATCTTCATATAAGTAAATTTAAAATGCCAAACATTGTGTAGTTTATTGTTCAAAGTATAGCGTAATACGGAATTTCAAAACAACTATCAGAGATACCAAAAGCACTTCCCAAAACTTTTCATTTAGAAATGAAATCGAGTGCTACAACAACAACAAAATAATAAAAATAAATTGAGTGACTTCAAAAAATTTAATTTGTCTTCTTTTCTTTGAATGTTATTTCAATAAATACTACTTTTTCTGAGTTTTATAGTAAACCTCAATCAAATGCATTCCTTTTTGCAAAAATGCGACCTTGATTTACGTGAGCACCTGCCATATGGCATTTTCTCATGGTGGATCTGAACCGCTGATATTGATTAATATATGCACTAATCATATTCCCCTGTGTGAGTTATTTTCAAACACTTGTAGCAATTCGTGCGTATAATCCGACAAACACCCACCCCTTATTTAGGAGCCGAATCTGTCGAACCTCAATAGTAAAAGTTAAGTTGTTGCTATTCAACAGCAGGTAGGGATCTCCATAGGCCGAACTTTCTCACAACGGTGAAAAATCAGCATATAATATGAATAATCTTAGCCCCATAAGTATTCCTACAAAGATGGACAAGACAGGAAGCTTTTCTTGGAAGCCCATACTAATGGGGGCCTTAACGATAGGTCCTTGTCACCGGCTGCCATTGGCTCACGTAGCACCAGATAACAATGGGGTGCTCTGGTGTGCTTCAAGATCCCTGCCATTTTGGATATTTGCGGCATCCTTTTTTTAACTTATTTATTTGACGGCATGAAATAACCCACCAAGAATTAGCTTCCGAAAAAAATTAAATAACCCCCAAAGCGTGGGGCCTTATTTATAATGAAATAAGGCCCCAGTTTTGGAAATGAAACAAACCCCAATAAAATGCAATACCACCCAGAATAAAAATTAAATAATGCCCTAATTTTTGGGTCTTGCGTCTTATGAAATAAGACCTTAATTTCTGAAATTAAATAAATCCCCAATATGTGCAATACATATAACTGTATAGGTTTAATTTAAGAATCACGCGATAGCATGGCTGGAACTTTGACCGGGCGCAAGGATTTTCTACTTTATGGTGCAACAAAAACCGGCTTCGCTAACTAAAACTTCTCTGCATAAATGGACTTTAGCCGGCCGCAAGGATTTTCTGCTCTATGGTATAACAAATGCCGGCTTCGCTTACTAAAGATCTATGCATAGCCGGCCTTCGGCCGGGCGCAATGCTTTTCTCGTTAATGGTATAGCAAATACCGGCTTATCTTACTAAAGAGGCTTTATTTCATAATGATGTCTTGGGAGTAATAAGATATGAATTAATCCCCCAACAATAAAAGAAATGAAATAGCACCCCAACAATAATTGTTGTTGCTTTCTGTACAAATTGTTGGTGGGTTAATTAAATTTTTTGGGGGAGTTAATTCTTGGAGGGTGGTTATTTCATGCCGCCTATTTATTTACTAATTTCTCCAATGAATCTAATACTTCTGGCTCGCTAGTTTGCTTAAAAAAATAAAACTTTGTATCTTTATAAAACGAAAAAAAATGTATGACTAAAGTTATTATAAGGCACTAAAGATGTTATTTTTGATACTAATAGGATCATAGAAATCAATATACGTATAAATATTGTCAAATTCAGAGCCCATTTCCATAATTAGAATGAAAGTATTAAAGTCTTAGGGGAATGTAATTTCTGGAAGGGCAAATGGGAGCTGAAGGCTCAACATTACAAAAGAGGAATTCTGAAACATGTTCAGCATTTTACAAATTCAGCATAGAGGAGAAATTAAATTTATCATATATAATAAAATATTTTTTACAATTGTACACCTTTAATAAGCAGTGGTGTATGAAGGTTGACTTTGTTTGGTAGGTATACATTCCATCTGAATGGTTTTTTTATATTTGTCTTAGATCCCATAAAGTATGTTTATTCTGGGCATTCGATAATTCTAAGCCGATTTAGCCATTTGGTTTTCAAATTGTTTCAGTTCTTCAAGGATGTTTGGGATGAATTCCAGCAGAATCTCTTCTTTTGTCACAATATAGAATAATTCCAATAATTAGTATTGTTACAGTTTTCTGGTTTTGAATCCAAATTTTCATATATTTAATAAACGTTCAAAAAACAGATTTCGATCTACCAATTTGCTTTAAAAATTGATGTTTGGCTATTGACTGCCAGCCGGTGGTGATGGTGGTGAGGGCAAAACGGCAAAGACCTCTAAAGAGATAATGTGGTTACTATCGAAACGAGTCAGATCAATCTATCCGTGAACATGAATTCGAGCCCGGCGGCAGTCAAGAATTAAAAATTATCAATAAATTTTAATTAAATTCATGTTGTAAAATTCCTTCCTTGTTAAAAATAATTTAATGAAAATTAAATTTAATAAAATTTAGCCTAATTAAAAATGGAAGGCTTTCTATAAATAACTTACGTTTTAAACAGATCTATTTGATTATCATAATTGAAAAAATACTATTTTCAGTAAAGCCTTAAAAGTTGTATTTCTAACACAAAATATATTCTTTATTTTATAAAGAGCATAACGGCACATTCTTATCACCAGCGGTTAATTTACGATGAATCAGAAAGATTTTTTTTACTCGCACATTTATATTTCTGTGTACTTAGCAAAAAAAAAATGTTTTTTGAGTTCAGACACTATTGGAGAAAATAAGCGATATAAATATATCGCAATTGATCAACAAGATGGTACGAACTTTAAATTTAAAAATTTTGAGTAGAAGCAAAACAATTTTCAATTTAATATTAAAGGCTTATAAAAATATATATTAATAACGGTTGGTATTATATTCATTATCAAAGAAAAAAAAAAAAAAATATGTGAATATGTTTACAGCTGATTTTTTACCCTCCACCACCACTAGTGGTGAATGAGTTTGTCATTCCTTGTGAAACTTTTTTGTTATACATCTAAGACCCCTAAAGTATATACATTCAGGCTCCTTGAGTTATTGTAAGTCGATTTAGCCATGTCCGTCTGTCTGTGCGTCTGACCGTCTGTTGAAAACACGCTCAATTTCAAAAAGCGCAAAAGAAAAGAACAAACTTGTCTCAAATTGATTGCAGTTACCCTAAGCAGTTTGGGATTGAAATCCAGCAACATCGGCTCAGTAGGATCAGAACTATGAATCAAACTGTGGAACCACCACCCTAAAAAAATGGATAATTTTGATACAAAAACTAACATAAATGGTGGAATAAGGCACGGAATGATGAATTTTGCACGAATTCGCTTTATACGACAGCAACTCATACTGTTAAATTTCGTAAAGATCGGAATTTACCCTAGGCCCCATATAAACCCTACTCCCGGAAAAAAGTTTAGTACGCCTCAAACCGTAATAAATAATGCTATCATAATAAAATTCGCTAAGTCACAGTTTTATAGGATGAGAAATTACACTGGCAAATTTGGTGAAGATCGGTCTATAATTTACCCTAGGCCCCATATAAACCCTACTCTCGGAAAACAGTTTATTGCGCCTAAAACCAAATAAAGCCCACTTTGAGAAAATAATTAAATTCGCCTAAATCCATCACAGATATTGCGGTAAAATTTCTTGCTTAAATTCATATGGCCAGAAAAAATATTATGCAACTTTGTGAAATTCACTGATAACGCTAAAAGTAATTGCACTGCTGTATTGAAATTTATTCTAATTTATTTTATGTAATACCAGAAATCAATCTTCAGAATTTTGGGATGATTGGTCCATAATTTACCATAGGTCTAATACAAATTACCCTTTATTAATTTTCACTGTTCTTTTTTTATGATCACGCGAATTACGTTTTTAGTGCCTTATTCTTCAGAATAAATAACACTATTAAATTACGTTTTTAGTGCCTTATTCTTCAGAATAAATAACACTATTACTTTCAAAAATAAAAAAAACCACAGCGTAATATTTTGGGGTTTTTTTTCTCTTTATTTGTTGGATTGGATCTTAAGACTAGTTTTTGTGGTGATCTTACTTTAGTATTTATAAGAAATTCTTAATTCTACTTATGAATGGATATTTGGGTCATGAGTGTTTACAATCTGGGTTATTCTAGTGGGTTTACAATTTGGGTTATCTTAGTTAGCAATTTGCTTATGCTAATTGGTTTACATATGGGTTTACTTTAAGTTGTTAAATGTATTTATGGTTTATTGCTTAGGTCTACAAAAATAATGACAGTGTAAGTGACACCGTTGGTATTTTTGTGGATTTGTTTATTTTTTCGTTAATGAGGTTTTTGGGTGGTTTGTTTTTTAAATTGTGAAATTGATTCTGCTTATTTGACAAAAGCGGCACAACAATCAATGAGGTATTGTTGGGGCGCTTTTATGAGTACTAGAATTTAAATAAGTGTGTTATTGGATGTAGTTTATTGTGTCATGTATTTTTGTACTATAATATTAATGTCGTTGTTGTCGGCAATGATATCTAGTTCGGGTTGCATGGAGGGCAAGTACGTAACTCCTCCCCCTGTTGATATGGGATTCTCCTGAATTCTGTTGATTTTTACATAGCCGTATATTATTATTATGCTTAGAATTAGAACTATGGCTATTAGACTTGTGTCTGAGATTATGTTTCTTATTTTAAGTTCTCGTATTTCTTTAATATTCTCTACTTCTTTTATGATTATTTCTTTGAATGATGGTTTGTTTGTGAAATTGTAATTTACATTTGTTTTGTCTTCTTCGAATTTTTGTATATATATATCTTGTTTATTTGAATATTGTTTATCTTGGATTAAGATTGTACAGTTTATGAATTCCAGGAGTGTATTATTAAGTATTGTGTGTATTGTTTCTGTTTCGTTGTATTTTGATGTGATTAGTAGTTCTCCTGGGTTTTGTATAAGCAATGTGCCGTCATTTATTACTTCTATTTTTGTATCGAGATCTTTAATTAGTTTACAATTGTTTTTAACTACGCAATTGCTGCTTAGTTTAAGCTCGTTGAGCATTTTATTTTCTACAAAGGAGAATGTGTTATTTTGTATTTTTACAATCTTTTCTGATATTTCATCTATTTTTTGATGGTTTTCGTTTGTGATGGGTACAATTGTGTATTGTGTAGTTTTTATGCTGTTAGTCGGTAACTTAATTGCTAGTATTATTGAGTCGTTATAAATCATGACTCCTATCCTACTTAGTTTAATTTTTAGAAAGTCAATCTCATATTTATTGATTTCCTCTGCCGTTAGTATGGATGGGTGTAAGGTGTTGTATTTCGCTGAGGCTATATTGTCTAATATTTCGTCAACTTTGTTCTCTAGGTATTGCAGTTTCAGTAATTGATCGTGGTACGTTAGTCTACTGTAAATATCGTTAGTATGTGTTTGTATATTATTTATGTAACTTAGTATTTTGTCTCTGTCGTCAAGTATTGTTTCTTTTAGTATTGAGATTGAGTTATTAAAGTTCGTATTTATCTCGATTTGTCTGTTTATAGTATTTATTGTTTGTAGGTTGTTAATTCTGTTGTTATTGAGACGTTGTTCGATTTGTTGTCTATCGTCGTCGTTCATAGTTCCAAAGAGCCATTTTTGGGCGTCTCCCACTATATTCAGGATGCCTCGTTTTTGTCTCCTGTAATTGGGTGTTATAGACCTAATTTTTGCTTCTATTGTTTTTATTTGAGTTAGTAGGTGTTGTTTTAAATCTACTGATAGGGTTTTTATATTTTCTTGTATGTTATACAGTATGTTGCTTAATTCATGTGGTTGTATTATGTGTAATATTAGACTCGTTTCGTTGACTATTTCCACGGTTTCTGTTGGTAACATGCAGTATCCGTTAGTTGCGGTTATTGGTGTTAGCGTTATCGATGCTGCAGTTAGGGGAATTGTCATCGTTAGCATTAGTAAGATTAATACCTGCAAATTTGGATGATCGTTTTATATTGGAAGTATGAATATTTTGTAGATTTGCTTTTCTGTATTTCGGCTGTTCTTTGTGTCTGACAATTTTATAATTTTTTATAAATCCGATGTCCCTGTTTTCATTGTATGTTTCCCTATTTGCATTAGCTTTTTCTAATCTTGTTTGCTTTGCTTTTGTTAGTCTTTGGAAAATAGTGTTATGATCTACTTTAAAATTCTGTACTTCGAGTGGTGAGCATTTTATAGTGCTATGGAAGTTACTATTGTAAAGTGTGACTGCTTTGTTAATTTGTGTTGTTATTGGTAATTTCTCCTCGAGGTTTAGTGTTCTAATCTTTTCTGTTAATGTATTATTGAGTCTTTCTATATCACTATTACCCGTGTGACTGTTCGGTTTTGTTGCATGATATTGAATACCTTGTTGTTGTAGAAACTCCCTTATTGTTGTAATGTTAAATTCGTTATCGAATACGAATTTGTTAGGTTTTCCTTTTAGCGCTATGAACTCTTGAATATTGTTTTCGAGTGTTTTTTGGTTCCTATCTGATAGATACAAACAAGTAGCGTGTTTCGAAAACTTGTCTATGAAAACGATAAATGAATGTTTGCTATTTACGTATGTATCTACGTGAATTATTTCATTTATCGTTTTGGGTGTTTCTGTTAAATAAAATTTGTTTTTAATTGGGTTTCTATCGTATTTTCCTCCGCTGCATATATCGCAATTATTTATGATCTTATAAATTTGCGTTTTGAGGTCTGGGTTGTATATTAGCGATTTTAGCTTTTCGTATGTTGCTGTTATACCGCAATGGCCGCTTTCATGTTTATGAAAATGTGCGATTTGTGTTTTTAGTTCGTCCTCAGATTCAATATTTTTTGCTATATTAGAGCATTTTATGAATTTGATGTGGGGATTTCCGGAATATTCCTTTTCTATAGTTTTATGGAGTTGGTAATATTCGTGGTCGTTGAGGTAGGATTATATCCCTACCCTTCCTTTCGTTAATTCTCTGCGTAGGATATCGAGTGTATATCCTTTATCCATATCGTTCTTTTCTATGAAAATGACTTTGTTTCCAAAAATGGTTTTTATTGTTTCGGTTTTCTCTTTTACGAGAATTATCTGTGTTTTAAACCTATTGACGATCGTCTCTAGAATAGGTACATTGTAACCTAAGTCCTCTTCTTGGGAATGGACAGTCTGTACTTCTAACGAGGCGTTGTCGTCTTCTTGCTCTTCCTGAATTTTCGGGGTTTCCTCAAGATATATTTCATCTTCCCAGTGATGTTTTTCATCGTTTCTAATCCTGCTTAGGAAATCGGCTATATTGTTGGTTTTTCCCTTTATATATTCGAGAGAGAAGTTATATTCTCCTAGGCTTATGAGCCATCTTTGGAGTCTTGGATTTATATCCTTTCCTGAGTATTTCGTCATTAACCATTTGAGTGGTTGGTGGTCACTTTCTAGGTCAAATTCTCTACCGAATAGGTATGGCCTAAAATATTTAACTGCCCACACAATCGCTAATTGCTCTTTTTCTATTGTTGCATAGTTGCACTCGTGTTTATTTAGGGTACGAGATGCATATGCGATAGGGTGTCCCTCTTGTGAGAGTACTGCTCCTATTGCGAAATTGCTTGCGTCAGTTGTGACTTTGAATTTTTTGTTAAAATTTGGGTACCTTAATATTGGTGAGTTTGTCACTAAATCTTTCAGTTTCTCAAATGCTACTAAATATGCAGGGTCGTTAATGTTGATTTTTTGATCCTTTTTTAAGCATTTCGACATTGGATACGCGATTTTCGCGTAATCTTTTATAAATTTCCGATAAAAGCCAGTCATCCCCAAGAGAGATTTTATCTGCTTTCCCGTAGTCGGTATTTTAAGTTTTTGAATAATTGAAACTTTGTTGGGGTTTGGTCGAATACCTTGGGTCGTAAGGACGTGACCTAAGAATTGCGTTTCTTTCTTCAGAAAGTCGCATTTATCAACTTGAATTTTTAATTTTGCCTTCCTTAGGAGTTGAAATATTTCCCCCAGGGTGGTTATGTGTTCTTGTAGGGATGTGCTGAACACAAGGATGTCATCCATATAGACGACACATGTCTTGTTTATGTGGTCTCCAAGGACCTCGTTCATTAGCCTTTGAAATGTAGAGGGGGCATTTTTCAGCCCAAATGGCATTCGAATGAACTCGTAATGTCCCGATGGTGTTGAGAAGGCGTTTTTCTTCCTGTCTTCCTCCCTGACCATTATCTGGTGAAAGCCTTTAGCTAAGTCGAGAGTAGTAAAGTATTGTGATCTTCCCAGCTTATCTAATAATGAGTTTAAGTTGGGGATGGGATATTTATCGTCTACCGTAAATTGATTGAGTTTACGATAATCGATGACGAGTCTATATTTTTTTATGCCCGAATTATCCAATTTCTTTTCAACTATCCACAATGGGCTATTGTAGGGTGAGTTGCTTTTCCTTATTATGTTTTGTTCTAACATTTCTTTAATTTGTCGATTTATTTCCTCCTCGTGTATTTGTGGATACCTATATATTTTTGAGTAAAGTGGTTTATCGACGGTTGTGGTTATTTCGTGGTGGATCTCATTCGTTGCCGAGAGAGTATCACCTTCTCTAAAGAAAAGATCTTTGAATTTTGCAAGTAACCTTTTTGTCGCTTCACTTTCTTCAAAATTGAGGTGGTCGAGGTTGAAATTTCTACTGTTTTCTTGTAATAGTTCTAATGTGGAAACATTCTCGATTTCCGCTGGGTAATTGTATTCTTCGAAGTACAATTCTGTTCCCAACATATTAATAAATTTATTTTCGCAATCAATTGTTGCCTTTAATTTCGTAAGGAAATTTTGCCCTATTATGCCTGAAAAATTGGGGTTGGAAAAGTCTATTAATTTCCATTTTAAGGTCCCTAGGCATCTGAATTCTTTTGGGAATGGTGTGATGATAGTGTATTTTACTTCATTTAATCCGTTAATAGTTCTACAAAATTGGGGTTTTTCTAATTCTATTTTCGGGTATTGCTCCATTAGTATATTAGTTTTTAATATGCTAGTTGTGGAGCCCGTATCGATTAGGCATCTTATTTTCTGTTTGCCTATTGTAAGAATTATTATTGGGAGTTTTGATTTAGAGGCCGCATTTACGCTCTCTGTGTCAGATTCAACTTCTTGCATTGTATCCACCTCCATATATGTGGGGTGATTTGTCACGTTCGGTTGTTGCGCATCGACGCTCATATGTGACGTTTTTGTTTGTGCTGAATTATTTGTTTTATAATTCTGATAATTTTTTTTGTGGTATTCGGATTGATTTTTATTATTTTGTTGAGTCTGTTTATTATCGTTATATTGTGTTGGTTTGTTAGTGTTGTATTGTTGTGATTTATTACTATTGTATTGTGTTTGTTGTTTGTTTTGTGTTTGTTCTATTTTATTGTTACTGTATTGTGTCTGTTGGTTTTTCTTCCTATGACGGTAGTGTATCGTCCTAGGGTCATCCAAAGCCCTAATTCTAGTGTAATTTGTTATAATTTCGTTTAGTGTACTATTTTGGTCGCTGTGTGATCGTAATGGTATATCGATCTTTTCAATTAAAATGTTAACTAGGTCTTTATCGACTCGATTTGGCTCATATATTTCTGGCCTTGTGTCGTCGTACATATATATCTTATTTAGCTCAGATTTGCTCTTTTCAAAATATGTAAATAATTCCCTAAGGTTACTCACTTTTACGTTTCTGCATCTGCTGAATATGTCTGAGTATGTTGTTCTTGGTCGGTGGTGATCTATCAATTTCGCCTTTATCTGGTCCCATGTTGCATCCGTTCCTAGTCCTCTAATGTAGTCGCCTGCATCGCCGCTAATTTTCTCGTTCATGATTATGGCGGTTGCCAAATTTATCAGTTGCTGGTTTTCTCTAGGGCATAGTGCTAAGACTGCTTCTACCGATGCTATGAAGGCTGTTGCATCGTGGTCCTTATCTAGGCTTCTCAATTGCCGGAATTGTGTTAACAGATCTTTTGGTGTTAACCATAGACCTTGTTGTGGTTGTGCTTGTGGTTGTTGCTGCTGCTGGAGTTGTTGAATTTGCTGAAGTTGCTGTTGTACTTGCTGTTGCTGGAGTTGTTCTTGCAATTGGTGAATTGCAGCTTCCTGTCTTCTTATGACTTCATTGAGTTCATCTTCATGGTTGATGTTACGGTTTTCGTTAAATCGGTCTTGTAGCGACATTTTCCTTTTTCTTTTAATAACTTCGCTTTGTTTGGCAAATTGTTTCGCACTTTTATTTTGTTTTTACCTCTTACGTATTTTCGTTTCACCGAAAAATATTCTATCGGGGGGTCCTTCGGGATTTACAGTGTTAAATTTTCTTTAAATTCTTCAGAATTTAAAGGCAGTTGTGTAGGTTTTTCTTTGAAATTAAATTCTTTAGAATTTAATTTCCGCGACTGCGCCAATTACG
Organism: Pollenia amentaria; assembly: GCA_943735925.1. Taxonomy (NCBI): domain Eukaryota; kingdom Metazoa; phylum Arthropoda; class Insecta; order Diptera; family Polleniidae; genus Pollenia; species Pollenia amentaria. Next base: position 217,966,242 of record OX031006.1, on the reverse strand, counting down.
TTTTTAGTGCCTTATTCTTCAGAATAAATAACACTATTAAATTACGTTTTTAGTGCCTTATTCTTCAGAATAAATAACACTATTACTTCCAAAAATAAAAAAAACCACAGCGTAATATTTTGGGGTTTTTTTTCTCTTTATTTGTTGGATTGGATCTTAAGACTAGTTTTTGTGGTGATCTTACTTTAGTATTTATAAGAAATTCTTAATTCTACTTATGAATGGATATTTGGGTCATGAGTGTTTACAATCTGGGTTATTCTAGTGGGTTTACAATTTGGGTTATCTTAGTTAGCAATTTGCTTATGCTAATTGGTTTACATATGGGTTTACTTTAAGTTGTTAAATGTATTTATGGTTTATTGCTTAGGTCTACAAAAATAATGACAGTGTAAGTGACACCGTTGGTATTTTTGTGGATTTGTTTATTTTTTCGTTAATGAGGTTTTTGGGTGGTTTGTTTTTTAAATTGTGAAATTGATTCTGCTTATTTGACAAAAGCGGCACAACAATCAATGAGGTATTGTTGGGGCGCTTTTATGAGTACTAGAATTTAAATAAGTGTGTTATTGGATGTAGTTTATTGTGTCATGTATTTTTGTACTATAATATTAATATCGTTGTTGTCGGCAATGATATCTAGTTCGGGTTGCATGGAGGGCAAGTACGTAACTCGCGTGACTCATATAAAACTGCTTTATAGTTTATGTTCAGTAACGTTTGGCAAGTCATCATGGAAAGACTCACACCACAACAGCGTCTCCAAATTATTCAGCTGTATTCCAAATATCAGCGTTCTGTAAGAAAAGTTTTTCGTGCGATTCGAGGAACTTACGGTGGCCTACTGTGGCAATTAATTGCTGAATTCTCGGAAAATTTTGAAGAAAAACTTTTGTTTAATCTTGAGTAAATCTATGTGGGATTCGCGTCTTTAGTTTTTTATCCAACTAAATTTCACCACAATATTAAAATTTGCTGCAGTTTAAAGCGTTTAAGCCGATTTTTGAGAATGGGGTTTTTTAGGGCCTATGGTAAACTATAGACGTATCTTCAATGGTAAGCCGTTTTGCCAAAACTTAATTAAGGAAAAATGCTATTTTTGCGAAAAAAATGGTTAAAAAATGCAAATAAAAATGCTTCAAAAAGTGCCAAAAATATTATATAAAATGATAGTTAATTATGACTGAACTTGGTGAAATTTGCCGTTTGTATTTTATAATCTTTTGCCATTAAATTGGGAAATAAAATATAAAAGAAGTAAGACTACTATATTCGGCTATGCCGAACCTTTAATACGCTTCACCGAGAATTCGAATAATTCAGGAGTGGGCGTTATATGGGATCTACAAATTATATTCGTTGCCTAATTGAAATAAAATATTCTGATTTGTTTCATTTGATTTAATTACGGTTCAAAACTCAACACAGTTGAGTTGTAAAAAATTACAACTTATCATAACCAGTTGTTTTAATAGGGGCCTAAGTTACTTTCAGGAGCAGATTTTATGTTGTACCGATCGTAAATTATAAATCGCTTATCCAAAATATGACTTTAGAAAAGAAGCTTTTGGCCTATGGTAAATTATGGACCCATCTTCATAAAATTTAAATGCGATTTCCAGTCATATAAAAGGAATTTGTCCAATATTTAATGAAAATCGGTACATTCTGTCACAATTTAATTTTTATAACATAAATATAAATTTTTTTAGAAAGGTTATTCCACATTTGGGTTCATAACTTTTTTCTACTAAGCCAATTTCAAATATATTTCAATCCCAAACTGTGTAGGGGAACAACAATGTGTTTATCGTCAATATTGTTCTTTTCTCTAGAGTCCTTCGAGAGTAAAAGTGCTTCAAACAGACGGACAGCCAGCCGGACATGACTAAATAGACTAAGATTTACACAATAATCAAGGGTCTTAGATTATTATTAAAAAAGTTTCACAGGGAATGACAAACTAAGAATACCCTCATACATTACTAGCAGTAGAGGGTATAAAAATCACATCATTTTTTAACATTAAAAATAAAACAAAATACTCGTAGATGCAAAAATTCTTCAGCCTTAAAAAATTATATTAAATCACATTTTAAAAATTAACTTCGTTAAAACAATTAAATACCATTACTTTTACAATTTATTTTTAAATTTTAAAAATAATATTATCATTTTACATCTGAAAACAAAAAAACAGTATTAATATGTATGTACTTGTTTTCACATCTAGTAAAAAAGCTTTAAATTAATGGAAAAATAAAAATTTATCACTTAAACTAAAAAGTGCTAAATAATTTAGGAAAAATGCCGGAAAAAGGTGCTAAATGCTAGAAGCTTTTTTTCATGATAAATAAGTTTAAAAAATGCTAGATCTATCAATAAAAATTATAAATTGGCAACAGTGATGGTAAGCGTTATCGCACCATGTTAACGGACTATGTGCTTCCTGAAATTTAAGCGCATAGTCTCGGTATGTTCTGGTTTCAAGCAGACGGCGCTACTTGATATAAAGTGCGTGAAACTATGACCTTGTTGATAAAACATTTTAGTGAGCAGTTAATTTCACGTTTTTCTACGGTGAATTGGCCACCTAGATCGTGCGGTATCACACGTTTGGGCGATTTTCTCTAGGTATATGTAAAGTCGGAAGTCTTCAGGAAGAAGCCAGCTACGATTGCCGCTTTGGAAGCAAACATTACTTGTGTTATGCGCGAGATACCAGTCACTATGCTCGAGCGAGTCACCAAAAGGTGGACCTTCCGAATGGACCACCTCAGACGTAGTTATGGTCAAGAATTATATGATATAATTTTCAAATAGTAAATGACATAAATTGTTATTTTTACCGATAATAAAAATTTTAAGTTCACTTGCTAAGATTTTGCAATTCGTTAAAAGTTTATTAACACAATTTATTTTTTTAAAGATTCAAAGAAATTTTTAGTATGTATCTCATTTTGAACAATATTTAAATAAATGGTAATATTTCAACAAGTAGTCAGATTATGGTAAAACATCAGATACAAATATGCTACATAGGTAGGTGAGTTTAAATTTAAAAACCTTTGATTCAAGCAAAGTACAAAAGATTTTATTTCTATGCTTAACTCTGATTGTAAAGATCTCAAAAATATAATGTTAACAAGTTTAATTGTTATTGTTTAAGTTGGAGTTTTAAAATTATTATTAGTTTAAAACTATCTTTCTTCAGAAATTTTCTTAGATTTTGTGATCAATAAATTTATTTTTTTTTAAAACTATTTGCAGTCGAATTGGTTAACGCTAAATTTTGCTGCTAAAATGCTAAAATGGTCACACTAGTCATCACATATAAAGATGAGACTTATAACCCAGCTGTAAGTAAGGTCTGTTATTAAACAAAGGCCTTAACCGCGACTAATAATACTTACGTCCAATTTTATAAAAATTATTTAAAAATTTATAAATCCCATACAGATCCAACTGCTGAATTATTCTAACTGTCGGTGGAGGGTATTAAACATTCGGCACTACCGAACATAGGACTCCGACTTGTTTCTGTTTTTATTCATTATTTTAATAAAAATAATGATCAGATTTCTTTCAATATGAAAAATTTTTTCTACACATATATTTTTTTGTTACCAAAGATTTTTTTCTATTTTTTTCTATTTTTCCGTCTGAATTCTATAAAACTATTTTTTATGCAATCAAAACTGAATGAACGTCAGCAGCATGCATTAATAAATTAAAAAATTTTATGTTACTATAACTGTAGCAAATGTTAAAATTTTCATATACAGTGGTGTACGAAAAAGAAACGAAATAACTCCGAATAAAAGCTGTATCTTTTTAAATTTTTTCTAAGGCATAGGTGTTGGAAAAGAAAAAATATATTTCATCTTTCCGAACAATAAAAGTTTACGAAAAAATTTCACCTCGAAAGTACGTTCCATTGCCTGTTAAAGAGTAATATAGAAGTAGTTCCCAAAAAGTTTTCCGAAATTTGCTAAAAAAAAATTATGATTTTTTGTTTTCAGAAAATAAAATTACAGAAACGTGTTTTTAATTTCTTTAAAATTATTATTCTGGTAGTTTATGGTCGTCAAAGCGTTTATGAAAATTTAGAATCAGTTTTGTATCACTGCACTTCATTTAAAATTCTATAATAAAAATAAAAAAATCTTAAAATGTTCAAACTTTTATCATTCATTATGTTGCCCTTTTCACTGTTTATATGAATTTTTAAAGAACAACTAAGTTTAACTGAACTCAGTATTTTTTTTATCACTACAATTCTCTATTCTTGGGCACACAAACACAGCACAAAATGAATATAACGGCAACAACTATAAGAACAAGTTCAAAAAATAAATTAAGGACAACTTTTAAAGTGAATCTTAATTCAATTGTATAATGTCATGATGATGGAAGAGCAGCTATACAGGACCCTAACAACCTAAACGTAATCATCACCACCATCTTTAACATCGTCCTCATCATTTCCATCCATGTTCTGTATTGTCATCATCATTGTCACTATTCAAAAAACTATTGAAAGTATTAGTAGGAAAATGAGTAAAGATGTTGTTCAAACAATCAACTAAACGAAAAATCTCTTAAATTGTATAAAAGTTCTTTAATTACTGTCGAAAACTTGTAGATGACTTTTACAAACGACATACAATTACATACACGAAATGTTTCCGTGTGTGTATCTTAATTAATGAATGATTGTATTTTTGTTCAATATGTATGAGTTAAAAAAAAAATATGTTCTTAATATTTCTACCATTTGAAATCTGTTTCTACATTTCTATCATTTTATATATGTGTCTATAGACTAGTAAAATTGTTAAATGTTTGTATTTCAAAATTGAATTTTTATTTATTCTTTCTTAAAGAATTTGTGATTTGAATACATGATCATAAGCATACTGTTCGGAAGTTCATGTATCAAATTAGCACTTTTACTGAAAAATTTTAAGTATTTTCCAACATTTTATAAACTTTTTTTTTCCGAGAAAGCAGGGAGTTTTCCTCTCATCAGAGATGGTACTACGATCAATTTAGGTCTATTATACCCACTCCCTTGTATTTGCCCAAAAGACCATCTACTTTCGATAGGAACTTAATTAGGTGTTTTTCCGGTGTTGCACTGGCTAGGGACGTACTAATAGTGCCGTGCCCCAAATGTCTACGCCTGGCCCATGTCAGCGCCGGGGTGTCACACAGCAGAGGCCCAGTGGACTCGTTACATGAAGACATAATCTGCATTTCTGGTCTTCTGCCTGGCCCATCCGAAAAGCGTGGTACTTAACTGTGTGATGACCTGTTAGATAGGCCGCTAACAATCGTAGTTCCTGTCTATTGAGACCTTTCGTCCCTTATGTAATTCCGGAAAAGATCAGTTCCTTTGCCTGATACATTCCCGAAAGCGATGGCCAGAGATACTGGTCTCTCTGAGAGCCCATTCCTTGAAAAACGACTGAGTAGGGGCCCAGCTTAGCCCATAAAAGGGCTTTGGCACACCATTTGGGTGTTCGAATTAGCTCTGGCTAGTTCATCAGGCCTATCATTACCCGGGACCCCTGAGTATCCCGGCACCCAACAAAGTGTCACTGTATTCCATGCGCCAAGCTCAGCCTTTCCCGGCATTTCGCCACAAGACTCGAGGACAGTTTCCAGGAAGAGAGGGCTTTAATGCCCACTTGGCTGTCAGTGAATAATACAATGCTGTTGCCAACTATTTCTTTTTCGAGAATGTTAGTGCAACACACATCAATGGCGCGAATCTCGGCCTAGAATACGCTAGACGATTTACCCATGGCTATTGAGATACGCGTATTAGGTCCATATACCCCAGCACCTACTCCATGCTCTGATTTCAAACTATCAGCATGCCAGTGTATACCTTGATTCCCGTGGCAGGGATTACCCTTTTTACCCTTCTTTTACTCTCCACTTTACACTGTTTATAAAATTAAATAAATAAAAACGACAAACGCATTTTTAAAAACTATAAAGTCGTGTATATCCTACACCACAGAAGACTCTCAGCCACTGAGTTTTGAAAATAATTTTACTCTGTGATTGTGTAAGTAAGAAATGAGTTTATTTTGTTGTTATATTTTCACACATAAAAAATTTTTAGTACATTTTTTTTATTATTATAGTAATCATCGTTTCCATATACCACAAAACATAGGCAGGGTACCTTTTGTGCGTAAATTTCTAATGCATTGCAATATTATTATTAGATGTACGTGGAAGTTTACTAATCGACTCAGTATAACTTTCTGAGGCGATTAAAGCATGTCCTTCTGACCGTCTGGTTGTCTGGTCATCTCATATATTGGGTAAGACAGTTAAATCGGCATGAAAAACATCTAGAGCCGTAAAATGCATATAACAACATCAAAACAAAGTAAGCAACAATATTTTCCACAGCTAAAAATAGTTCTTAAACCATCTTTTAGCACACTAATCAATTTACTGTAATTTTCTAACTCGATTATTCACAGAAAAAAATTACGATTGTCATATTGAATACCATATTCGTCATTTTAATTAATTTTTTAATTAAATTTGTAAATATTTAAATACATTCCATATATATTTTTTATAAATTCTTTCACTTTCCGGGATGTGTGGATCCTGGGGTGGGGAAACAGATCGAATGTGGTAACCCCTTCTCTGGGTCAGGCTCGGGCGGTGCGGAGAGAGAGACGGTGGGGGACATGATCACCTTGGATAAAGTAACATGGGCGGTTAATACCTTTGGGTCTTACAAATGGGCAGGACCAGACGGTATCTTTTAGGCGATGTTACAGAATATCGGGAGATCATCACTCCTGCTGTTGGTGGAACTGTTTAGGGTCTGTGTGCTGAACGGGCACATTCCTAAAGGGTGGAGGGAGGTCAGGGTGGTTTTCATACCCAAGGCGGGAAGAACCGGTCTCTCTAAACCCATGGATTTTAGACCAATCAGCTTATCGTCTTTTCTTTTGAAGACGTTGGAAAGACTGATTGATCTACATCTGAGGACGAAGATTGACGCCGGCATCATCAGCGACGCTCAACACGCCTATATTAAGGGTAGATCTGTTGAGAGTGCGCTTCATGATGTGGTGGTTTATGTAGAGATTGCAAAACAAGGAGTACACCTTGGCGGCATTCCTGGATATAGAGGGCGCCTTTAACAATTTGAAGATAGAGGCTATTAGGCAGGCATTGGTGGATCTAGGCGTTCCCCTGTTCCTGGTCGAATGGATAACTCTGATGCTCAGCAGCAGAGTTATTCACCTGGACTGGGGAAACGAGCGCTTAAAGAAACTGGTGACTAGGAGAACCCCACAGGGAGAGTTCTTTCTCCCTTATTATGGCTCTTAGCTGTCAATGTCGTTTTGGGACTTTTTGACAGAATGGGTCGGAAAGTTGTGGCCTACGCGGATGAATGTAGTGATATTGGTATCGGGCAAGTTTCTGCCGACAATAAGCGAAGTCATGCAAGGACCGCTGGGCGAACTGTCAGCATGGGCGAGTGATAAGGGATTGGGAGTTAATCCGGAGAAGACCGAGTTGGTTCTTTTTACTAGGAGGTACAGGGTAGAGAATTTTAGGCTGCCGGTACTAGGAGGAGTAAAGCTTAGACTATCTGATAGCGCTAAGTATCTAGGAGTTTTTCTGGACAGCAAGCTGTCGTGGGTAAGGAATACTCAGGAGAGACTTAAGAGAGGCCTCAATGCCTGCTATGTTTGCAGATCATCGATAAGTAGGAGTTGGGGACTCCGGCCGTTAGTAGTGGGATGGCTGTACACTCCGGTGGTTAGACCCATTCTTACGTATGAATGCTGTGTTTGGTGGGAGTCATTGAGAGTGGCTAGTCGAAGGAACCTTCTGTCTAAGGCTCAGAGGTGTGCCGGCATGACAGGTGCCATGAGAAGTACTCCTCAAGCGGCACTGGATGTCATTCTACATCTTCTGCCCATTGAGCAGTATGTTATGGGAATGGCAGCCAGAAGCATTCTTAAACTGAGGAAACTAGGATTGATTAGGAATTTCACGCAGGGTCACTCACGGATCTTGGGTGAGATCGAAGCTGGAGGTTACTGCCTGGGATCACCCGGCTCCACGGATTTCGTGGGCATCAGGGTGGATTTCGGACGGTTGCCGGAGGTGGTAACGCCTTCTAGAGAGAGTTGGTCAGGTAGGAGCAGATTATTTAGAGGATTTGCTATTTTCACTGACGGCTCGAAGATGCACGGGTGCGAAGAGGCACGGGTGCGGGGGTCTACATTGAGGATCTGGACATCAGAATGTCATATAGGCTTCCTGACGACTGCAGTGTTTTTCAGGCGGAGGTTCTGGGGGTCTTGAGGGCCGTGGAACTGATGGGGGACAACATTGATAGGGGCTTGGAGGTCACTTTATACGTCGACATCCAGGCGGCCCTTATGGCCGTAAGGGGCTGTTACGTGAACTCCAAGCTAGTTGACGGTTGCAGGAGGGCTCTGGAGGGAGCCTTAGGAGAGTATATGTTGAGATTGTGCTGGGTGCCTGGTCACTGCAACATAAACGGCAACGAGATTGCTGATGAGTTGGCGAGACAGGGCTCAGGATGGAGGATCCTAATCATATGGAGGCGGTTAGGCCTACAATAGTCTTCTTTTTTGGAAAGATTAGGGAATGGAAAATAGTCATTTTTATAACAACTAAATAATGATAACTTTGAAAACATATTATTTTCCTCACAACCATTAAAAGATATTTAATAGCCATAACAAGATAACTTTCTATACGTATACTCATAATATGTTTAAATGCAAACAAAATATCTTTACTCTAATAATATTTTGCTATCGCCATTTGCAAAATAATTTTGCATCAGTTGCTTCGTTTGTTTTACATATGGCTATGGAATTATTTGTTATTCAGTGGTTGAACAATTTAAAAAAATACCCATTAAAAAAACAAGTATAAAGAAATTAAAAAATAAAGAAATTGTAGGTACATTAAAAAAAATTTTAAAGTGTCACAAAGGGGCGAATTTATATTGGGCGCATAGTAAAATATGCCCCAATCATCCCAAAATTCTGTAGAGTGATTTCTGGTATTAAAAAACATTTATTAGAATAAATTTCTATACAGTAGGGAAATTAGCTTAAGCGTTTACACTGAATTTCAGCAGGCTGCCTAATATGGTATCTTAGGTAAATTATGGCCCTTTTTTCACAAAATTGCATGACAATTTTTTTGGCCATATAAAGCCAAAGTTGGAACAAATTTTACAGCAATATCTATATCTGCTACGGTTTCAGGCGTTTTTAGTTAATTTTCTAGAGTGGGCTTTATATGGGTATGATTAGTATGATTTCTAGTCCCATAAAACTGTGATATATAACATTTTATTATGATAGCGTTATTTATTATGGTTTTGGGTGACTAAAATGTTTTCAGGGAGCAGGGTTTATATGGGGCCTAGGTTAAATTATAGTCCGATCTTCACGAAATTTGACAGTGTGTTTTCTCGTCCTATAAAACTTTGACGCACCGACATTCATTATGATAGCATTATTTTTTACGGTTTTAGACGTACTCAACTGTTTTCCGAGAGAAGGTTTTATATGGGGCGTAGAGAAAATTATGGACCGATCTTCAGGAAATTTACCATTACCAGTGTAATTTGTAGTCCTATTAAACCGCGACGTACTTACTTTCATTATGATAGCATTATTTTTTACGGTTTTAGATGTACTTAACTGTTTTCCGAGAGAAGGTTTTATATGGGGCGTAGAGAAAATTATGGACCGATCTTCAGGAAATTTACCATTACCAGTGTGATTTGTAGTCCTATTAAGCCGCGACGTACTTACTTTTATTATGATAGCATTATTTATTATGGTTTTAGGCGTACTGAACTGTTGTCTGGGAGCAGGGCTTATACGGATCCTAGGGTAAATTATGGACCGATCTTCATGAAATTTGACGGTGTGATTTCTAGTCCTAAAAAACTATGAATTATTAAGTTTTATTATGAAAGTGTTAATTATTACGGTTTTAGGCGTACTTAACTATTTTCCGATAGTGGACTTTATATGGGGCCTATGATAATTTATAGAGCGATCTTCAAGAAATTTTGCAGCTTGATTTATTGTCCTTAAGACTAAATTTTATTGCGACAGCATTATTTTTTCGATTATAGGCATTGTTAACTGTTTTTCGAGAGAGGGGTTTATATGGTAAATTACGGACCTATCTTCATGAAATTTAACACCATAATTTCCAGTCATATAAAACGAATTTGCAAAATTTTAAAGAATTCCGTGCATTATTCTACTATTTATACAAGTTTTTGTAACAAAATGATCAATTTTTAAGGGTGACCAAGTTAGTTTTTTTTTTTTTGAGTTGTTCGAAAGTGATCGTGTTTGCAACAGACGGTCAGATGGACATACAGACAGACAGACGGGCAAGGCTAAATCGACTTAGAATTACTCAAGGTGCCATACATATATACTTTATGGAGTTTTAGATTCATGAAAACAAAGTTTCACACGGAATGAGAAACTTAGTATACCCTCATTCACCACTAGTGGTGGAAAAATTATGTAATATAATATTTTGCGACCAAAACAGTCATACGAACTTTTCTAACAACAACTGGCAAATGAAGTTTTATGATATAAATTTGATGTGTGGCTGTACTTAAACAATAAAAATATTATCAACAAACACAAAATATATAAATATCTTTAATGTTCGTATTTTTTTTTTTTTAACTTAAAATTGGAAGCATAAAATAAAAAAATATATTACATTTATCTGCATGAATGTGTCCCTTTAGATGTCGGATCCCTAAATTGATAACAAATTATAATTTTTTATGTTACACAATGATTGCTCGCTCGTTTGCTTAAGCTTTTAAGAAAATACATCAAGACTATGAATTGTTGCTCTTAATCCGTGTACTTAAAATGATTGAAAAAGCATTTAGCACATGTCCTTAAAAGTTGTCATGTTAACTCCAGTTAATGTAACTGATTATGTTTTGAGTGGTGTTGCTGCTGCTGCTGATGATGACGATGACGATGGTTGTGGTGTTGCTACTGCTTTAAATGTAGTTATGTTTAACACACAATATCTACAATTGCAGCTCAAGCGTAATATTAGAAAATAATTTCTCAATTTAAATCTAAAGAGATACACATACGAACATAATACAATGTTTACCCATACATAAGCTAACTACACCAATGTAATGCCATATGATGAGCAAGTTATCTAGTGTCTTCTCAGCACTTTACCAACAAACGAACACCCTTAAAGCAAAACCAACAACGAACAAACGCATTTAGTTATCAGCTGAAGACATGTATTAAATTTATTTGCATAATATGAGTTGTAATCGTATAGACCGTGTACAATGTGAAACCCGTGATTATCACAAAACTCATCTTGATACATTTGCAAGGTTTCACATGTATCTTATGTGTGCTTTTCATATTTTTCGTTGAAGAGTTTTTGTTACTGAAGGTTAAACATACTGGATGCTTAATTCGTTCGCTACAATTCAAAGATTATGAAAGTCCTTGGCGATTGGTTAGATTAAAGTTTTAATATACAGTTGCAAAATTAGTTTGAGCGTTTTTAAATATTTTTTTTTTTCAGTATTTATTTATTGAATCTTCATATATTAAATATGAACTAACAATAATTAGTCAAATCTTATCCTGAAATTCTGTAACTCTTAATTGAACGGAAACCCAAACACAAATCCTGATAACGTAATGCATATCTTTTTATTATTTATATTTTCCTTTACAGTGATTGATTTGTTTTGCTAAGGTGTTATTGTAAGAGAACAATTCGACTGAAATTCTGTAACCCTTAATTAAACGGATAACCAAATACAAATCCTGATAAATTAATGCATATCTTTTTATTATTTATTACTTATCCTAATATTTACTTTATGTCCTGCCAGTGCCAGACAAAAAAGATTTCGTCATCACGGTTTCTGTTCACATATGTAGGTGTTTATCGCTCATCTGATTGGGTGAGTGCTGCAGTGTCTCTTCTCTTCTCAGCCTATTAAAATATTTTACTGCATATTTCGTTATCATAGTTTGTATAAATGGCATATTGAGATTCTTGTGGATATTTCAATTTTTGACGTACCAGGAAGCGGCTGTGATTATTCGAAGAAGTTGATTTTGGCGCCTTTGAATTTTTTCGATGTTAAAAGCCGAGGCAGTGCGCCATAACTGAATACTATAGCACCAAATTGTCTTCAAGATAGAGTTGTAAAGAAGAAGTTTGTAAGTTTTTAAATATGAGGAGAAAGAAACAAAGGCTGACATCTTTACTTTTTAGTTTCAGTAATTAATAACAAAAACCTGTAAACCATTGCTACTATGATGTCTTGCTATTTCCATGTTCATATACCTTTCAAGTTAAGCAAAAAGGTATTAAGCCAGAAACTGTAGTTTTTCGAAATGCTAAATTGGAAATCATTTACTTGCCTAAATTAATTTATATGTTGCCTAACGATCAAATTGTTCCGATTGGAAGCAATTGTGCTAGACTTCAGTAATTGATACCAAGCAAAAGAGAAAATAGACTTAATACTTTTTTGCCCAATGTCAAGGAAATAAAACCTGATAGAAAATTGGAGATTGCTTTGAGTGTTTTAATGAAAAATATATCACTAGTATACATTTGAGATAATCGAATAGTGAAAGAATTTGGATGCTTTCTGGAATGAATTTAAGCCACTTTACAAACACTCTGCTTCTTAATTTATAATACAACCCACCCATCCACTTATTTTTCTAAGCAACTACGATAAGTATTACATTTTTTTGCATATCTTAGTTTTGGAGATATAAGTTTTCTGAATTTACCCGTTTTTGCTCTTTTTAATAGCCTGACCATTTGAATTTTCAAAAATTAAGTCTTAGTGGGGAGAGACAAACATCTCGTCCAAATTTCGAGTTTGTACCATCAGGCGTTTAAGCTGTGCGATGGTACAATTTTATATACGAGGGCGGATCAATAAGCCCGTGACTTTTTAAATGAAACACAGTTTTTTTTTCAAAAAAAAAAAATTATTTTTCAACATAATCTCCTTTTAGCTCAATACACCTAGTCCAACGTTTCACCAATTTGTGTATCCCTTCCAAAAAATAGGATTTTTCGAGGTCCATAAAATAGGCATTTGTCGAGGGAAGTTCGAAAAGTCACGGACTTATTGGTCAGCCTGCGTATATAAAATTGTACCATCGCACAGCTTAAACGCCTGATGGTACAAACTCGAAATTTGGACGAGATGTTTGTCTCTCCCCACTAAGACTGAATTTTTGAAAATTCAAATGGTCAGGCTATTAAAAAGAGCAAAAGCGGGTAAATTTAGAAAACTTATATCTCCAAAATTAAGAGACAAATTTAATACTAATCGTGTTCTTTAAAAAAATAAGTGGATGGGTGGGTTGTATTTTAAATTAAGCAAATCCTAAGAACACTGAAATAATTTTCAGTAGCTTTAAGTCAATTCAATATATTCTTTAAAAAGCATTAAAATGAAAGTGTAAATTGAATCAATTTTATTATTTGAACAAAAACTAAAAATTAATATTTGATTCAATTAATATTTTTGTTGTTTTAAAAATGACATGTAATTATATTTATCAAAAATAATTATTAATTAAATAATAAACTTCCACCTTGGCCTCCAATATAGAAAAGAAATTCAAGTGATTCAAATAATATTTTTCGAATTATCACATCCGCTCCCTTTACTGAAATTCTGTAACGATCTAATGACTACAATTTGTTATATGGGACTTTTGGTAAATTCTGCGTCGATCGTCTCATAGGCCTTTTAGTGTAATTTCAAGTCTCACGAAACTTAATTGGATCACAGTTTACCACAACATCCTTATTTTTCGATTAATTGTTCATTTACTTTTAATTACCTGGGGTAATTGAGTGAACTATAGATTTTTTATTTATTATTTTTTAATTGAAACAATTAACACATTCTTTGAAATTCCGCAGGTTTTTGTTCAAATGTATTATTAAAATTGAAAATATTATTTATTGAAAGGAACAAAATGCACAGTTTTCGATTTTAACAATTTTTAAATTCAATACAATCATTTTGCTGCTGATAACAAAATAAAATTGTTTGCTTAATTCTATGAATTTTGTGTTTAAAACCCACTTATAGTTTATTCTGTGTAAGAAATACTAATATATTAAATATTATTTTCAAATGTTAAATTAACCATTTTAATATATTTTTCGAAACAAAAATATAAAATTAAAAAGTGAAAATTTCGGAAAATGCGAGAAAAATTATATTTTTTAGTATGGGAGCATATCATAAGCTGTAGTTATGCCATGGACATTACTGTCTTTGTTTAAATACATAATTCTTTTCGATATAAATTGAATAAAATTTTGTTTTGGCATTTCGAAATCATGAAGTTATACAGGATGGAACGTGGGCAAATTTATAAAATATTTAACGAATTACTTTTCTCTTTCCGATTTAATTTATCGTTAGCATTTATTAAAATTTAAATTATAGTTTAGCAATATGTTCAAATTATGTTAAGAAGGCAACAATATCTTTCAAATGCTGCCCTTTGTTTACTTCGACCTGACGCACAGTGCCCCGTCCCCATATAGTGAATCGGCAAAACTAGAGTTCTTATCGCAGTACGACCAAATTAAGTACACTGACACTTAATGGGTAAGTTATGAAAAATTTTAAGTTTGAGAAAAATGGCTGCAAAGATATGCCTACATCCTGGATTAATAATTTTGATTTTTAGCCACAATTTATATCAGAATGTAGCAAAATCTGGTATCTGTCTGTTAAATTTCACGTTTTAGCGTTCTAGCAAATGTTGTTGAGTTGGGTGCAAGGACATGCCTACCTCCCATATATCCTTTAAGAAACTACGTTTTAGCTGCATTTATGATTAGAATGCACTAAAAATATACTGAGTGACTCTAAAATAATGCGATGTAGAGCTGTTGTAAATTTGGCTTCATTCGGTGCATTGATAGTGTTACTAGAGTGGTACTAAGTAAAGTTTCAGTTAAATGCTATTGCCTTTGTTTTCTTATTATATAATTTTTAGCTTTTATCCGATTTCAGTCCAATATGGCTTAAAATTTTTGCAATCAAATGGGGTGTACAAAAAAATAAAAAACCATGGATTTTGCTATTTACTGTGGTACAAAACATCTTGCGATGTGACAATAATTGGTGATAAACCATAAAATGTTCATAAGATCTTAGCTTTGATCCACTATAACTAAGATATTTTCTATTCAATTAGCGGTAATTTAGCATCCTTTAAAGTAAAATATAATTAATTTTAAA
The DNA here is from genome assembly GCA_943735925.1 of Pollenia amentaria. NCBI lineage: Eukaryota > Metazoa > Arthropoda > Insecta > Diptera > Polleniidae > Pollenia > Pollenia amentaria. Next base: position 217,950,863 of record OX031006.1, on the reverse strand, counting down.
AGAACCAGCAATTGATGCTGAATGGCGGCTGAAATAGAAGGATAAATCTAAAAACACAAATGAACCATAATTTGATATATGTGTCGTAATATACTGACACGAAGTTTATATTTGCAACATCTACACCAACATCTACACATTTTATAAGAAATTATGTAAAAAACTTTTTCATTGCACTCCTGTTCAAATAATCTGTTTTCTGAGAGTGTAAAAATAATACAAAATTACCATTTTCCGGCAGAAAATATTAAATTTTTTATAAACGGTCGATATACCTCCTAATATTGTGTCTAAATCAATAATAAAAAACCTTTAATTTTATATATACATATATATTTTTTTTTAGTATCGTCAAACCTTGTAAAGTATTAAGGTGGACCCAAAAATAAAAAATAAAAAAATATTGGTAACCTTAAATTTTTTTCATATATTTCTTTTTTTTAAAAAACTTAGTACAAAAAAATTTAGTTAATTTTTTATAGTAAAGAAGAAAAGAGAGTTTTCTAACTTTATATTTTCCAACTAGCTGACCCGGTCCGCGTTGCTGGCCCTAAGCAAACATTAGTGTTGTATTACCAGACGATTTAAATTGATCTTTAAACGAAATTTACGGCCTTTAAATAAAAATCCATGAAGTTTTTTTACAGAATAACTTACATATGGTGTAGATATGGGTTCAATGAAAAAAGAAACACATGTATTTAAGGCAAATTGGAATATTATAGTAATATTATAAATTAAAATGTTGTTCATATACATATGTGTCATTTCCATTTGATTTGAAAATACATATGGTTGTATGTATGCATATATATTCTGTGAATCTTACGAAAAAAATGAGCGTAAAAGTGGGCGGGGCAACATTTTCTTTCCGCAAAACCTAAGTTAGACCATGGCGATCATTTTAAAGAAAAAATCGTCCAAATCGGTCAAGCCGTTCTCCAGTTATGCGCTTAATAGAAAAAGTGGGCGTAAAAGAAGGCGTGGTAAATTTTTCTTTCGGTAAAAACTTAAAGTTGATTAATACGAACATTTGAAAGAAAAATTAGTCAACTCGATGGAGCCGTTTTCTGATTTTAGGTAAATCAAAAAAAGTGGGCGTAAAAGTGGGCGGGACACAATTTTCTTTCCGTAAAAACCTAAGTTGGACCATGGCGATAATTTTAAAGAAAAAATCGTTCAAATCGGTCAAGCCGTTCTCAAGTTATGGATTTTGCCACGCCCCTCCGCCCCCAGACCGAAAATCAGAAATCAGACTTCACAGTGTCACCCGCCTGAATATTCTAAAGATTCCCTAAAAATTTCATCAAAATCGGCCCAGCCGTTTTGGAGTCCATACGTTACATACATACATACATACATACATACATACATACATCCTATTTTATATATATAGATAGATTTTGGCTGTACCATAAACTTACTTCTTTGTAATTTTTTTTGTATCTAACTGGGCATTTATACATGAAAGTAGTTTCTTGCAAGAATGATATAAAAAGAGATTACGCCATGCGCATGATTTCCCGTTAGATGACGTAGCTTAACCCAAGCTAGGGTTACCTATTCGTGTATGTTTCGTGACGTCATTTGACCCACCTTCGCAGAAAATTCAATTTTTGAGTTCGTGTTGTCGTAATCTTTCTTCTATCATTCTTGGTTTCTTGAAAGTCGCAATACACTCACACTTTTTCACTAACACATTTGCATTTTTCTACTTTCAGTCCAACTTTCAGCTAGCTTTCTTTGAAAATTTCAAGAGACAGATTTCATGAAAGTAAATGACAATAACTTAGCAGTGTTTCCAATTGAAGTTTTTTTTTCGTATATATAAAGAATTTTAATATATTTTTTCAACTAAATATTTAGAACACTATGATTCTAATTAAAATTTATTAATATCATGAAAACTAATAAAAAATAAATATTATTTTTTAATCCAAATTTAGATATTTTTAATTAGGCTTAAGTTCATAGAATTTAATTTTCATTAAATTATTTTTATGAAGACAGGAATTTTACAACATGAAATTAATTAAAATTTTATTGATAATTTTTCATTCTTGACTGCGCTGAGATTTGAACCCAGGCTTTCACGGTCAGGTTGCCCAGACTAGTTTCGATTGTAACCACACAATATCGTCGGTGGGTTTTGCAGTTGGTTTGGTAGTGGGTTTAGCCGAGTGAGTAAGGCTATTGAAGCCGGATGACGTCAATAGTCAAACATCAATCTTTAAACCAAATGGTATTTCACCTTGGTAGATCGAAATTTGCCTTTGAATGAATGATTATCTATTTTAATTGATTTACATGTTCTTCCTGACTTCTGTTTTTTAGTACTTTTTGTCAAGAATTCTTCTTGAAATCCAAAGTACATTTTTGTTTTTCATGTTTTTGTCTTTCTTTTTTCTTGTTGACCTTTTTCAGCACAACTTGAAGGACAAATGTAAACATAGCTCGTGCCTTAGCTGTTAACAATAACAATTTGCTAGTTGAAAAAACCGACAAGCCGGGCACATGGCGTTTTAACATAATTCGGGTACGCTGAATCCAGTGGTGCCCGCGGTATTTTAAGATTGGCTCTGGTTTTCGAGATATACCGTTATTTCGAAAATGGAGGAGGTTGCACAACATATATTCGCGTAACTCAAAAACGGTTTAGTTTATTGCAATTACCGAAATTCCGCAATAAAATTTCATTTCAGAAAAGCAAAACTTTTTTGCTAATATGAGTAGACGTTATTGAATCATAATTTTTTTTTTTTTTGAAAGAAAAATTAATTTTCTTATCAAAATTTCGAAAATGCAGCTAGGCTTCTAATTTTTTGCAGACATATAAAAAACGAAGCTGCAAACAAAACAAGCTATAAATGATTAAAATCTGTTAGCAACTTTTGATTTTATTCACAAAAGTCGACAAATTTTAATTAATTTAAGAATTTCATAAAACGCAATATTTGTATGGGAGCCCCCCTAAGAAGTGGTGATAAGGGGCAAGTATGTCTCGAGAAAATGTTAAGGACAAAAATATAATTGAGGTCGGTCGTACATTATATACCACTAGGGGCGACTTCTGGGAATTTATGGGACTTTTTCTTCAATATATATGAAGAATATAATTTATATGGAGCATTTCATAGGATTTTTTTTAATTACATATTAAATTCTTTATTCAACATTATGTACATATATATGTGAAGCGCAAAATAAAAAAGGGACCTAAGGGTAAAAACCATTTTAAAGATTTAAATACGTGTATCTTTGGTGTACCATCACTGAGCATGCTGGTATTGGTCTCATTTAAAAGCGGCACATCTCATGACGTCAGGAACGTGTTGGTCAACCTTGAAAACGCGCTCAGATGTTGTCCACATAAAAAAAGTGAAAATTGATTTTTTTACCCTTAGCTCCCTTTCTCTATGCGCTGTCACATATGAAGAATGTGCCAATGCAGAAAATTTATTTTCAATGACATTTTGACGTAAAATTTCTTAAATGCGGTTTTTGTGCCATTTACAATACAAAACAAAAGAACAAATATTCAAATTTATGCTACTCCAAAGAAATATGCATGCATTATTACCACACTTTCAATTTGCGGTAGGAATTTTGGAAAATCCACAGCTACTGATTAAAAAATTCTATAAAAGCATTGAGCCCAGATGGTGTTTACCGAATTGCGCCGATTAAGCGGCATGAAAGTAAAAGAAGGTATGAACTCTAACTACTTTATTAAATTAGATTTATATTTCATATCATAATGTTTTTATTTTACTGGAATTCTTAATGGACCGGACATTCGTCGTCTTATGAAGGGCCATCAATTTGAGGTTGCATTGAATGATATCGAGCTATTGGCCTGGAATTGTGTGAAATCAGTAAAAGAAAATGTATTAGGAAATCATCGGTCTGAAAACTGGCGAATTTTAATCAAAAATATGCTAACCGCATTTAAAAACTTAAACGTTAGAATGACATTGAAAATAAATTTGTTGCATTACCATGCCGAAAAATTTAATGAACAATCACCAGCCGAGTCTGATGAACACGGCGGAAGATTTCTCCAAGTAACAGCCAGGCTCGAACACTGGTATAGCGACAAACAACTTGATTCGCTATTAGGGGATATTTGTTGGAATCTGCAGGAGGAAGAAGAATAAATTTCTAAATAAAAATAAAAAAATTTCATCTTTTCTGAAAAAATCAAAAATTGTAGACAGACTTTAATCACTTATAGCTTATTTGGTTTGGAACTTTGTTTTTTATACGCGTAGAACTCTAGCCTTTAATTTTGCACCTGCAGCGCCTGAGATACCCCTAGACGGGCCAAATGAATGACCAGCGCAACTTTATTTTTCATTCCGATCATTTATTTCTAAGGCCTAGGATTCACTCCTAGGGGGATAAAATGTATGACCGACCTCCAATGTTTTTTGTTCTTAACATTTTCTTGAAACATAGTTGCCATATATCTCCACCCCTTAGGGGGGCTCCCATACAAATATGACCGTTTAATGAAATTCTTAAATTTGGCCCCTGCAGCGCCTAGGATGCCCCTAGATGGGTCAAATGTATGACCAACCCCACTTTATTTTTCATCTCAATCATTTATTTCTAACATACCCACCCGTTATCTTCATTCCTTAAGGGGGCTTCCATACAAAATGTTCAATGCAGACTAGAAATATATTGAAGAAAAAGTCCCATAATTGCCCAGGATTCGCCCCTAGGGGGATAAAATGTATGACTGACCTCCATTAGTTTTTTTTTTCTTAACATTTTCTAAAATTATACTTTCCCTTTATCACCATCGCTTAGGGGGGCTCCCATACAAATATTGCGTTCTTTGAAATTCTTAAATTAATTAAAATTTGTCGACTTTTGTGAATAAAATAAAAAGTTGCAAACAGATTTTAAACATTTATGGCTTATTTTGTTTGGAACTTTTTATACGTCTGCAAAAAATTAGAAGCATAGCTGCATTTTCCAATTTTTTATGAATTTTTAAAAAACAAATATTTCGAAATTTTGTTAAAAAAAATATTTTTTTTCCAAACAAAAAAAATTATGTTTCTAAAATGACTGCGGATATTAGAAAGAAGTTTTACTTTTCTTAAAGGAAATTTTATTGCGAAATTTCGGTTCTTTAAGTTTTTTCAATAAGCTAAAGCGTTTTTGAGTTACGCGAACATATGTTGTGCAACCTCCTCCATTTTCGAAATAACGGTATATCTCGAAAACTAGAGCACCACTGGATTCAGCGTACCCGAATTATGTTAAAACGCCAGGTGCCCAGCTTGTCACGAAAAAAGAGTGTCAATTTCTTGCACAGTGTAATTAGTATTGTGGTTATTTTATTGAACTGTTAATGGTTTTTAAATCCAAATTTAGATATTTTTAATAAGGCTTACAGGAACAGGAATTTTACAACATGAAATTAATTAAAATTTTATTGATAATTTTTCATTCTTCATTCAAATCTCAGCGCAGTCAAGAATGAAAAATTATCAATAAAATTTTAATTAATTTCATGTTGTAAAATTTCTGTCTTCATAAAAATAATTTAATGAAAATTAAGTGCAATGAACTTAAGCCTAATTAAAAATATCTAAAACCATTAACAGTTCAATAAAATAACCACAATACTAATTATAAATATTATTTTGAATGAATGCCTAAAGTTCGGCGTGAGTAAATGGCTCGGCAACTCTGAAACATGAAATAACCAAAACAATAAAAGAAAAAGAAGAGAAATTGTTGATAGAAGTTTGCCCTTTGACGACATTTTGAAAATGAAATTTCACTTTCATGTAAATTTTCATGAAATTTTATTAGTTTTTTGTTAAATTTGTGGTGATAATACGTATACAGAATTTTCATTAAATACTTTCAAGTGTAAATGCAGCGTAAGCAATTTTAACATTTCCGGCAGAAAAATTCTAGGACTTCGTTGAAGATTCTGTTAAACCACTCTAGAAAAGTACTAAAATCTTAAATCAAAATGTAGATACTCTGAAGAAATGGTTAATTATATTCTACCAATTTTTAGCAATTTCGTGGAGTTCCAACAAAAATATCTCAAAATTTACGACATTACAAAAATTTTTCTCAGTAATATAGTTTACCTACAATAATTTTTTTTTTTTGTGCATTTAGTGGAAAGCAAAAATACAAAGTTTGAAAAGAATATATTAAGAAATGAATTTTTGGCATTTTTTTTTAGGAAAACAGGTAAAAGTCGTTTTCTTATTTAACAGTTTAGCTCAAAAATTGTTTGAATTTGGTGCCCTCCACTGTAAACAAAAAGTGAAAATAATGAATTCTTCTTACAAATATATTTAAGGTACTTTGCTAGCTTTACAAAAATATATATAACATAATTGTTCTAAGCATTTGATTAATCTTTAGTTTTGCCATTCCAATAACTTTTCTTAGCATTTCAGAGCTCTAAATTCTCTTCGGACATTCGGTTTTAGCTCTTGGATGGTTCTTAGTTTATTAAAATACACCTTACCCTTTACGTAACGCTAAAGAAAAAAATCGGCAGCTGTTGAATCGGGCGAACGTAACTAAATCGGGTAGCTAAAATAAAAAAACGCAATAATATTCGATCGCCAAAAAAGCCATCGTTTGACGAGCTTTGTGAGTTGTACTCCATTTTATTGGAACCACAATTCAGGGTTCTTCTTTACCTCGGACCTTAAGAAAGTTTCACTCGTTGCCCGGTATTCAATGCCATTAACATTAAAAAACATGGTCCAATTTTATTTTCTGAAGTTGTTCCACATCATACTGTGTATCTAAGTGGGTGCATTTAATGTTCAACAATTATACTTGGATCTTGGGTGTATATCGATCATTATTCGATTATGTTAATCATAAAGATCATTATTCGATATGATCTTTTTCGATAACATCTTTTCTTTCACTATGCTTTTGTATTACCTCTTCTTAATCCTTATAAATAAAACACATCGTTGTATTTTTTTCTCTCTTGATCTATATATTTCGAACTAACAGTTCATCTTCAGGATCTATATTAAATACAATGATAATTCTTATTATATACATAAATTTATAAAAATTAAACAAACTTAAAAATCTTACCTAATTTATATGATTGAAAAAATGTTTATTACATTAATAAAATAAAATAAATATTTCACGCCAAATGTAAAACTTGCTATGAAGCCATAAATAAAAGATTATAATAAAAAAAATTTTAAAAAATCTAAAATATAAACTTAAAACTGGACAAAAATCTGATGTGGTATATAATATAAACTGTTAGAATTTTAATGTGATACAAAAGATTATATTAATACATATTGTAATTTAATAACTCTTTCAAAAAAGTAAATTATATACATATATAGTAGTATAGAAGGTTGTATTTGATTTAAATGTAATTATTGAACATTTGATGAAGTTTTAGATTTTATTTTATTAATGTAATAAACATTTTTTCAATCATATAAATTAGGTAAGATTTTTAAGTTTGTTTAATTTTTATAAATTTATGTATATAATAAGAATTATCATTGTATTTAATATAGATCCTGAAGATGAACTGTTAGTTCGAAATATATAGATCAAGAGAGAAAAAAATACAATGATGTGTTTTATTTATAAGGATTAAGAAGAGACAATACAAAAGCATAATGAAATAATATAATTGATCCAGCAATACAGTAATAAAAAAGTTTTAAAGATAATTAACATCTTTTGTTCTGTGCTGAGTCTTTCCATCATTACTTTTTTCAAAATGAATTCTAATAAAAAAATTGGGAAAAAGCGTTAGCAAAGAATTGATTCATTAATAAAAGCATAACCTTACTTATGCGCCACTCTGTATCTCCCTTGCAAACCCTACGTACCTTAGCTTTGGAATTTTGCCACGATAGTGGCAATATAAAACAACCTAGTGTAAAGAAAATTGGCGCAAATACTTCTATAGATAGAAATCTTATTTAGTACTGCAAATGGGCTAAATCAGTCAATTATATTACAAATGTCCTTTCTATGTTGCAGATAAATTAAATAAGCTCTAGTTACAAAAAATTTTAAGACGACAGTTTCACTTGATTTTAAAATTTTTCGTAGTTTTATTTTAGCTTATGGTGGTTGGTATCATTAGATTCTGCATGACCGGCTTCGGCTTCCCTAATTTTTTTTTTATATGTTAACTATAATCTGTGGTCTTAAAGTACAACTTTCTTTTGGCTTAAAGTGATATGCACTAACATTTGTAAGCACTTTGTAGACCTAAAACTTTACCCGATTTCAAAGGAACTAAAGTTTATCTTTATATCCGCTTTAAAGAATACTTCCTGTACTTAAAATAGACTCTTGTTTGATAAGTGCGTGAATTTGTCATAAAATTTATGCATATACAGTGAAAACTACACCAACGATTACACCGAACCACACACTTTGTATGTATTTATGTGCATGTACAAACACTTTTACATAAATACAAAGAAAATATTAATTGTATAACATTTTAGCACGCATCAATGCACGAATATTGTGCGTATCATAGAATCCTTGGTAGCATTAACAAAGAAGTATTTTATTACTAAAGCTAAGTATTCTTATTGTATTGTCACCTCCATCCCCCAACCTTAAAAATACCATATTTACCATGTCAAATTGTTGTTAATGTATGCACGTACCCTCGCGCACTCACATGAATCTGAAACATTTAAATCACTATTTTTAAATATTCAACGTAAATAATAGTCAGTCCATCTCTAGTGGTAATACTTTTTAAGGTGCAGTGGTAGTGGCAGTGACAGCAGCATCAGTAGTGAGGAGTGGTTTCAATTTCCTTGAGGAAGAATATTTTGCCTGAGCTGTTTTTCCGTTCTCAAAGAGTATTTATATGTGTGAACGTTGAGTATGTGTTTTTATTGGTGTTATGGTTTGAGGCTTGTTAGAAGTTATCTGTTTATGCGTAACTATGTGTGTTCTCTTAAATTTTTCATTTCAGATGATGATGTTTTTTTTTTTAAAGGAAATACGTTTGCCTTTATATTTTCTTGTGTATTTTTCCTAAAGAAGACACATGTTTTATTACTTCGCCATAAAAATTGCATTCCCTCGTTTTACATGTGTTATTGTGTATATTTTGTAGCTTTTTCAAATAACGTACTTAAGCATTACCATCACGAAAGTCAGATATTCCCCCGTTTAAACGAATGTTAAAATTTAGAAAAATTTTTGTTTTAAGGTTTTTTAAATAACATATTTCAAAGATTTAAGTTTGTTGTTAAAGAAAAAGGTTTGGTGAATTAGCGTTAACAAAAATGGAATAATGCTGTATTATAACTGTAGATATACTATTACTTTATGTTCTTTAGAAACATTTATTACAGCCATGATTAATTTCTACATACCGCAGATAATGTTAAACTTAACGATTTATTTAGAACACCAAAAACGATACGCACTAGACGCCCTGGTTTGTCAGTCTTATCTTTTCAGAAATTTAAGAGTTTTTAAGCACGTTTTAATACTCATCATGTTTTCACGGTACAAATGACAGGCAATATACGGCAGTGTATCACCCGTTTTATGTACCTTAAGGATAATATGCAGTGTTACCAGGAGATGGAAAAAATAAGCTTTATTGGCTATTAAAAAAGCCAGCTTAAATATTATAAATTAAGAAAAAAATAAGGTACTATGTTGATAAAGTTCATGAAATGTATGCGATGAAAATCCATCGATTTCTAAAAGATCGTTTTTAAAAGGGGTGTTACATTTGAAAAGATTTTAAAAGCCAGTTCTAAAGTCTAACTGCCGTATTCATAAAAAACTAAATTGGATATGAAATCTATTTTAAGGAAAATTTGTATGGAAATTTGGTTTTAAAATACGTATGAAATCTATTTTATTTTTTATGAATACGGCAGTAAATTCACAAAAAAAATGAAAAATTGTCTCCAATCACCAAATTTATACCAAATTCATAATATCAAGCAAACAATTTGTTGGTTTTGCACCTATTACCAATTTGATTATATTGATTACTAAAAATTTTGATTTTTTTTTTCTTCCATAAATGATATTTTTAATTTAAATTAAAACAATGATCAAAAAACTTTGTCATTTCAAGCAATGTGTTAATTTATTTGATTAAATACTGACGATTCCCAACAACAATTCTACAAATTTAAATTATTTTATTTTAAACGAAAAAGTGAATTAATATTTTTGGATATTTAATTAATATTTTAATTAAAAATTTATTTCAAAATAACTAAAATGTTAATTAAATCAAAATTTATTTTCATTCAACTAAAAAAAATAATTGATTCAAATTTCACATTAATTAAATTAAAATACTTTTTAAACCATTTTTTTAATTGAAAAAAAAAAAAACTTTTTCTGTGTTCTTTGTTACAAATACAGTACAATTAACTTACCAAATGTCAATAATAATGTTCTTGTTCAATAACAAATATAATGGTTCAAATAAAAATGAAACATTGCCACATCTATGCAATACACTACTTCAGAAAACTAGTGAAAAAAATTTTTTAAAAATTAGAAATCAATTTTTAAAGATCAATTTCTATCACTACCGGATTTTCTGAATTGTTTTTTTTAGAGGATATGAAACTGTTACACTATTTTTACGGAATCTATAAAATTTTTGAAAATCGTGCACTCGTACATTCAAATATTTTGCTCTTCTTCTTAATAAAATCGGAGCAAAATCATTCTTAGCATAAAGCGCATTTTTAAAGTATATAGTTCTACCTTGCGCACATTTTAAGGACATATCCCAAATTTATACGTTATGCATATACAAATTTTTGTTGCCCATGGTTTTCATTATTGACAATGTAGTTTACCTCTTCTTGTGACAGTGATGCTTACAGCTTTGTTTCGTGCAAGCGAGAACGGCAGCAGCTAAAGTTTTCAAATTTGGTACAAATATTTGGCTATCAATACACAACATCTGATAATATTTGTGCGGGATTGGAGAAGAGGGCGTGGAACCAAATAATTTTATTTATATCTCAACAACGTTTAGAGGAAAATTGTCCAAATTTGGCGAATAACATATACAATAATATTGTATAATGGATGGAACGCTAGAGATTTTTAAAACTGAAATATAAGTTACAAGCAAGCGGGCTTAATTTTTTATATATAGGTTACAAGGTACATTTATCGTACGATATGAAGGAATAGGTATACTTAGCATAAGTGTATGCTGAATCTCTGTCCTGTGAGCTGCATAGGAGAGTGCTTTACTTTTCTTACGGGTAATTCCATGTCAAAAAAACCACGAGTGGGACCCGACCCCCTTCGGTTTGAATGAAATTTGGTGTGAAGGTTCTCTTCATCCTATAAGGAACATATATTAACAAAAAAAAATTTTAAAATTTTTTTGCATAAGTTACGTCATATTCAAAATGTCATAATTTCGCCGAATTAGCCGAATGTGTTGAGTTTATTTTTTCAATATCTCAAAAACTACTGCACATACGAAGATGATTTGTATGTCATTTTAAAGAGAATACTTGTGGCTACAAACAATATATTATTTTTTTTTTTTTTAAATGTAATATCTACAAAATATGAAATTTTAAAAATTGACTAAGTCAAAAACCAAATTTTTTTTTTTGGGTTATTTTTTTTATGTAATTACTCAAACTGTTCTTTAAAAACCCTGCAGATTTGAAGGAGGTGTTTTTTTTTTCATTTTTAAGATATGATTTTATTTCTTCTGCAACCTGTAAAAAATAATACTAAAACAAAATTTTAATATATTAATTTTGAGAAATAAGTATTTTTTAATTTGATTTGATTGATTTAAGGTTTTAAAAAAAAGTATCGACATTGAAAAAGTTTTTATGTTTATTTGTTGCATTTTTTTGTTGGAGCTCAATGTGGGCACCTTCAAAGAAAAGTACACTTTTTGTCACGTTACGTCACCAAGAAATTAAATGAGTTTTATTAATTTATTTTAATTTAGCCCCAATTAATTTCTTTAAAATGACATACAAACCATCTTCGTATGTGCAGTAGTTTTTGAGATATAAACTCTGCACATTCGGCTAATTCCGCGAAATTATGACATTTTGAATATGACGAAACTTTTGCAAAAAAAATTTTTAAATTTTTTTTCATTAATATATGTTCCTTATAGGTTGAAAGGAACCTTCACACCAAATATCATTCAAATCGAAGGGGGTCGGGTCCCACTCTTGGTCGATTTGACATGGAATTACCCATACGTTTTAAATGATGTGTAATATATAGCCATTTTTTAGAACATACATAATCTTTTTATATATATGCTCTTTTCTTAAAATTGTATCCATGTAACGGTGTTACTTAACTAATATCATTAAATAGGGAATAATTTAAGCTTCTATGTGGTATAAACTCAGGCACTGTAGCCTATCAAATGGAAAAGTTTTTAAGTTTAGAAGATATACTTTTTGAAAATTGTGTGTCAAGGTTTGTATAAAAATATATACATAAGTATATAAGTTAAAATAAATGTAAACAAGATAATAGTGTTAAAAAAAATAAATTTATTTCATACTTTCTAATTAGACCCATAGTGTTGAGACTAAGCTTATAATAAATGACACATAACTTCTTAACCCATTTTTCGCACACCGGTAATTATAATCACCAGTACTCATACTCTTTTTTTTTTTTTTTTGTTGCAATGTTTTTTTTCTGTCAAACGAAATCGAAACGAAAATTAAAGTGCAATTAATTAATATTTTTATATAAAGGAGCCTAATTGTAATACTTTATATAGCAGCCATAGATTACATAAATAACAATATGTGTACGACAACAATTTATTGTTACAATAAGCATACTGTTGTTCCCATAACCATGATCAACCATATTTTTCTCTCTTCGCGTAGTGTACAAAGGTTATATGATCCTAAGTCATTTTACAAATTCGTAAATTCTAAACGGAAATCTACGGGATATCCATCTATCATGAAGTATTTAAATCATGAATCCAGTTATGATTTAATAATAAGTAACCTGTTTGCTGACTTTTTGGAAACTACATATTCTGATGCCCAATACAACAACTATAACAATTACCCTTACGTGATTGATGAACACCAAGCAATATCATTTTCTCCCATTACAACCTCCCAAATAGTTGCCAGTTTGAAAAGCGTAAAATCATCCTTTTACAGTGGACCTGATGGTGTTCCAAGCTGTATTCTAACCAACTGCGCTAATGCTTTTGCAACACCCTTATCAATAATATTGAACTTATCAATTTGATATGGCTACTTTCCAACATTTTGGAAAGAATCTTATATAATTCCGCTATTTAAGGCTGGAAATAAATCAAATATAGCAAATTATAGAGGTATAGCCAAACTAAGTGCTATTACTAAACTCTTTGAAAAGTGCATGACTGATAGCCTCTTTCATCAAGCATCGTCATTACTATCTCCTTTACAACATGGCTTTAGAAAAGGACGCTCAGCAATGATAAATCTCCTACAACTCACCACTATTGTTAATAATGGGCAACTAACGGTCGTTATATACACAGACTTTAGTAAAGCTTTTGATAAAGTCAACCATAGTCTTCTTCTAAGTAAACTTTCCTTAATGGGCTTCACTAATAACAGTCTTCGGTGGCTTGAGTCATATCTTATTTCTAGGAAACAAAGTGTTCGCTTTAATAATACAACATCAAAGAGCATCATCGTCAATTCTGAAGTACCGCAAGGTAGCCACCTTAGTCCAATTTTATTCTCACTTTTTATAAATGATCTGCCGAGTGCAATAAACAATTGTGATGTATTAATTTATGCCGACGATGTAAAAATCTTTTTAAGCTACAAAAAAACTTCTGAAATGCTCAACCTTCAACATGATTTGGATAATTTTTATAAGTGGTGTAACATCAACCTCATGAATCTTAATTTAACAAAATGCAAACATATGCGTTTTTGTAGAAAATGGAATTCTTTGGGTAACTATACTTTGGGTTACAGCCAACTTGAATTAGTTATAGATATTTTGGATCTTGGTGTTTTACTTGACTCAAAATTAGACTTTATAAAACACATTACGACAATGATAAACAGAGCTCGTGGAGTACTTGCTTTTATAAAGCGTTGGGCTAAGGAGTTCACTGATCCCAAAATTACAAAGCAGTTATACATATCTTTGGTAAGACCAATCATCGAATATGGTTCTATTATCTGGGATCCTGATTATAATGTTCACATAAATCGAATAGAATCTGTCCAAAAACAATTTTTATTGTTCTGCTTAGGAAATTCAACTTGAAACCCTTCTGAAGTTCTTCCATCCTACTTCGAAAGACTTAAACAAGTTAAACTACCTTCACTGGTAAGCCGAAGAAAAATGCTTAACATTACGTTCTTAGTTAATTTGCTTAATGGTAATGATTGTTCTGAATTCCTGCTTAATAATGTTAATGTCAACGTTCCTCAACGATCAACTCGCAATTTCATACCATTGTTTCTTCAGACTTTCCGCACAAACTACGCTAATTCTGATCCTTTTCTGAGAATATGCAAGGATTTTAATGAAATGTATAATTTTATTGACTTTTCTTTGAATGTTAATGTCATTAAACGTAGTATTATCTTGTTTTTGAATACTTTACCTAATAGATAATATTATTAGTAATTAAATTCTAGTCTGTAAGGATTTACATATATCCATAGACTTAAATAAATAAATAAATAAACAAATAAATAAATAAGGGTCGAAAACCAATATTATTATGTGTTACACATATCAGCACAAGCCCATAATACCCTCTCCACGTATGCTGGAGTGAGTATACTTACTGGTTAACATAATTCCAGAAGATACTTTGGTCAACTGCTGTTTTTTAAAGGTGTTAATTTTATGTTGTATAAGCTTGAGATTTAGACTGCTTTTTTACCCAGAGACACGCCCAAAGAACAAGCTCCTCAACACGCATACGAACAACCCACGGAAACACTTAAAAACGCGAATGTGACTTGTTTTTCTTTTGGTTTCTCTACGTTTTAATATGATAGGAAGCCAGCGCCAATGATAGTTCGGAATAAAACTTTAGGCATTGTTTTAAATGTAATTAAATGCAAAAAATTAAAATTTTTTGAAAAATTGTAAAAAACATATCAAATAATTTTTTTAAAAAATGTATTGTTTATTGTTTATTGTTTACAAAATATTTGTCAAAAAATTGAGGTGAACTTTTACAAGTGTATTGAATTCACACAGTTCCTATATGTGTGAAAAGGTAAATATATTTTTTCCATTTTAAGGGAGTTTCATTTCTATATAATCTATGGTAGCAGCTATAACGCTTATAGCTCTAGCTGTCAATTTTGTAGTTGGATGTTTCCAGCACAGGTTTTGAGCTTTTCGGAGAACAATACTCTTAGATATAATACGATGTTGAGTTTCAAGCTTAGTTTCCTCTATAATACGAGTAAGAGTCCGTTTAGGCGATTTATGGTTCTCACTGATTTCTTTAAAACAAGAATAAAATAAAAAATAGTGAGGTGCAACAAAGTATTTGCAAATGTATTAACATTTATATGTTTGATAGTGTTTTATTGATTTGTTAAGTAATTTTCTGTTCAAAAGTTGTTAAATCTTAAAGAATCAAAAAAATGTTTTGTTTGTAGTTTAAATAAATAAAATAAAATTTATTTAAAAAAATTTCAATATGTTATATTGGTTGGTTGTTTAACGTGGTATCACGGCCAAAACAAGGCGTGCTGAAAGTAGAGTCAACAGTGACTCCGTTATAACACCACACAACTCGTCTAGAAGAGGAATCCCGGATCAAGGGTGACCCAAGACAATACTGAGATGACTAAAGTCAGCTCGCTGCGTTGAGATATTTCACCGAATTGCCAAGTATCACTCGTGATATCTCATAAAGTCCCTGTAGAAGGTTATTTTCAAATAATCCATGTCGTGTTGAATCAAACGCTGGGCAATCAAATAGGAGATGAAATACCGTCATCAGTGCCAGGATCCCTGCAGCTGCTGCAGTATTCATTAAAAGGGAGACCGAGTCTCATAGTGTGCTTACCAATCGTCCAGTGACCAGTAAGTACGTATACCAGTCTCGACATGTGATTCCTACTGTAGTTTAGAAGTTGAGAAATCGCTCATTTTGTATGTGGGTCACGTTACTTTGGTAGCTCTGCAGCTATCCAGTTTCCTGCAGCTATCCAGGTATTGCGACTGGCACACTCTGAGAAAAACTCGTATCAAGAGCAGCTCCAGTCTTGGGCAGCCCATCTGCCTGTTCGTTGCCATAATGGCCCCTATGTGCAGGGATCCAAATTAAGGCAATGTCAGAAAGGCTGCCCAGTCTGGATAGTTCTTCCTTACACCGGTTTACGAGAATGGACTTTGCTTTATGTGACTTCAGTGACATCAGAGCCGCCTCGCTATCGACAAAAATTCCAACTTTGCCGCTGATGTTTCTACTATACAGTATTTTACATGCCTCTCTTATCGTCTGTATTTCGGACTGAAATACGTTTGCATCATCCGGCATACGGAAAGAGAGATTCACTTACAGTTCCTCTGAGAAAACCTCAGAGCCAACACCACAGGTCATCTTTGACCCATCTCTGTAAATCCTAATGCGGTATTCATCAGCCAGGATTCCCCTGCTCCATTCCCGCCTTGACGGGAATATTATCATGAATTTTATCTCAAAGTCTATACAAGATATCATCAATATTGCCAGAACTTTTACAGGCAAAATCAGCAAAATGCATGATATTTTTAATGAAAAATCTTCGAAATCTTCACTTCATTTTAAAAAGCCTTCAAAGAATCGTCAAAACACATTAAAACTCCTTTCTTGTTATATATTAAAAATATTAATAATATTATTAATATTAAACGACTTGTGTAATCTAAGTTAATTTTTTTGTTGAAAATAATTTCGGCAAAATATCCTATCTTTTTATTCTTAATTTTTCTGAAAATCTGTTGGCATTAGAATAGAATTATTGATATCTTCACTTCAATTTAGTATTTAAATTTAATACTACACTTTCACCTTTTCACCAAATATTTCAAAATCAAAGTTGTTAGACATTTTAACAGTTTTTTCGTTCTCCTGTAAAATTGTAGTTTTTGAAAGAGGTTGTTTTGTCGAAAGTCCACAGATATATAACAATAAGTTCCAACAGAAAAAAATATGGTTGCAATTTTTTAATCAAATTGAGTTTCGCAAATGTTGAAGAAGAAAATAAAAAAAAAAATTAACGCAACCGAAATTTTCGTGGTCGTTATAGATTACATTTGTGAATTGGTTTTAAAAAAATATAAGTTTGTATGCATATGGATATTAGACCGTCTCACTTTTCATTTTTTTTCGAAATTCCTTCATTAACATCGATTTTCTTAATCTACTATAAAAACCAAGAATTTTGGTGTATTATACTTGAATAATGAACGGGAAGTGGTCTCTCAAATCGTGTTTTTATATTTTTAGGTAAAATGCCTTTTTTCCAAAAAATTAAAAAATCTTGCTTTAGTAATTTGCTTCAAACTCAAGCAGTTCTGAATGGATTTGAACCTAATTACAGCCATTAGAAAGCTTATTAAATCTCCTAGGTTAGGTTAGGTTAGGTTAGGTTAGGTTCCATTAGCAGCCGTGATCAAGCACAGCTCACGTGGGTCCATTAATTAGTTCCCGTTGTGTATCACGCCGTCTCCCATGGGTCCTATGAAATCTGGCTGCTAGTATTCCCATGCAGCCAACCGGTCGATTCAATAAAGGAGTGGATACTGTTTACATCAACATCGGAGAGACAAGTTTTGTCCCCAAGGGCTCTTCGACCAAACATTTCGAGTCTTAAGTCTCCGAATGCCGGGCAATTACAGAGAAGATGTTCCGTTGACTCTTCCTCCTCCTCATCACCAAAACTTCTACACAAGTCATTATAAAGGAGCCCCAGCCTCTGGGCGTGCCTCCCAATGGGCCAGTGGCCAGTTATAACCGCAATTAGGTTTCTTAGATGATGTCTGGACAGCTGTAATGCCCGCCGTGTCCTTTTTTCATCTATGATCCCCACAGGTTGTTTCATCGTGCCACCTCTGACTGGCGATAAGATGAAACTTGTGCGCTATAAGTTGCTTACACCTTGGGTGTGAAGTACCTACATAATATGTGGAACCGTCCCGATTCAAGGTGGTACCTGCATACGCCAACGAATCCGCCATGCAGTTCCCATGTATGACCCCGTGTGCGGGGATCCAATTAAGGGTGACCAGTGAATGTCTCGCTATCTCCTCCAGAGACATCCGGCATTCTCGGACAATTCTCGATGTGATAAACACATTCTCTAGGGATCTTATGGCCGCCTTGCTATCGGTAATAATGTGAATATCCCTTCCCGATATTTCACCGTACCGGATGCGTCTCGCGGCTGTGTGGATGGCCATTATCTCGGGCTGGATGACACTGCAGTGGTCCGGCAGCCTTATAGGAATGCTCCAGTTTAGCTCCTCGGAGTATATGCCAGAACCGACACCATGCAGTGTTTTAGACCCGCCCGTGAAGATTCGAATCGCATTCGCGGGAATTTGCAGGTCATCATAGTGTACCACGTTATCCAAAATGCTTACGGTGAAGCCAGGATCAAAGATTGGCTCGGGTGTGACATAATCAACATCCATGTGCCAATTAATATCGTTCAGAATGTTAGCATGTCCGATATTGTAATCCCTCCATGCTCCGGTGGCCCTTAGTCTTACCGCCGCGTTCGCAGCTATCCTTTTCGCCAAAATATCTGGTGGTAACCAGTTTAAAATCGTAAACAATGCCTTAGAGGGGGTTGTTCTAGTGGCACCTGTTACCGCTATCGCCACCATTCTCATTGTACGTTCGAACATGGTTTGATGACTTCACCTTGAGCGACGGCCACCAAACAGCTGCCCCGTAGAAAAGAATGGGTTTAATGACACATTCGTATAACCAGTATACATTCCTCGGGTTAATTCCCCAGTTTAGACCAATGGCCCTTTTGCAGCAATATAATGCAGTAGCCGCTTTATTAGTCCTGGAGCTGGTTTTCATCCTCCAGTTCAGTTCAATATTAGCCGAAGATACTTGGCGCTGTCAGAAAATTCCAGTGACACCCCTTTTATCCTCGGGGTATTAAATTTGGGAATTTTGTATCTCCTTGTGAAAAGTACCAGTTCTGTTTTGGCAGGATTTACATCCAGTCCACATCCCTGGCACCATTTTGTTAGGACGTCCAAGGCGGTCTCCATTAGTTCAGACAATAGTCTGGGATCTTTACCCATAGCCACAACTGCAACGTCATCCGCATATGCAACCGTTCTGCAGCACGTCCTTTCCATGGCTCTGAGTAGGGTATTTATATTCAGATTCCAAAGTAAAGGTGACAGTACACCACCTTGCGGGGTGCCCCTAGTCGCAACCTTTGAAATCTGAAGCGCAGTTTCAGTGGACCTTCCCTTCGTGTAGGCGTGCTGAGCCGGTGACAGGGAATTGTGTCCTAACGATGATCTTATATGAATATCCAAAATCCTCTCCAGTGCTTTCAGTAGAAAGGAGGATAGACTAATTGGTCTTAAGTATTTAGCCATAGTGTGAGATGTCTTCCTACTCTTGGGGATGAAGACGATCTTATATGTTGCCCAAGTTGATGGGACATGTGAGAGACTCAGGCAATCTCCTAAGTGTTTCTTAAAGCAACATTGCCATTTTGTTCGATGGTTTTTTATTCATAGCATTACAAATTCAGATTTTCAAATACGAACTTAACATTTTTTTTCATGTTTGCTTACCTTTTCATATTTAAAAATTGAACGAGGAGAATCTTTTATATTCTGTTAATGCAGTATGGTAGGAAATTTTAAAATAAAGATTTTGATGTAAATAACAGTAGCATTCTGTTAAGAAAAACTACAGTTTTAGTTGAAATGATTAAAGGAGTAAAGTTGTTTATTTGTAAATTTGCTTCAATTTCATGAATACATTATTATAAAGTAAGAAAATATTGATGTTGGTTTTTGGTTTTTTCAAATTTGCTCAAATTGTACTTTTGTTGGAGTTTGGATGTGTTTTTTGATCTCAGTTCGATTCGCTTTGAAATAATGTATTTATATAATTATTAATTATACCTAGAATGTAGTTAAAAAAAGATAAATACATTTTATTTGTAGTGTTTAGATAATTATATTATAATTTTAAAAAATCTGCATTTTTCAGTCACAAATCTTCATATCTGCATTTTTATTTTTTATGCGCATAAAATCTGCGAAATGCGGCAACAATGGGTATCATATAGTCCGTTGGTCGTTTCAGAAATGTGGGTTGCTTCAATAAGATCCCTACATGACCATACGTCCTCGGTTGTCAACATCCCGAAGCAGACAGCATGACCAAGCTGTTGACGGATATGGCCAGTATAGTCTTTCTAGAAATTCTGTTCCAAAGTCAAAGTTCGGTTCTTAAGTAAAACATTGTGTATTGTTACTTAACCCTAGTAGAACGGTATAATTTTACAACGTTAACAGACGGTATGGGTACAATTGTATATACACATAAAAATACACTTACCTGTGTATATATAAGATTTCTTTAAAAGCCAATTACGCAATTTTGTGCCTAAATTTGTAATTGCTACAACAGTAGCTAAAGATCTAACCCAATTTAAAATTAATTTTGTATTTTATAGTTCATATATTCAATACCTATTTGAATACTTTAAATTCAAATGTAGAAAATAAACGAAGCCATAAACTAATGAAAACAGTTTTTATGTTTTGATGGGCATTTCGCTACGAATAAAAATTTAATACTCAAGTAGTACACTAATTTTTTATTGATCAACTCTTAAATATGCAAGCCGGGAAACTCCCAAAAATACACAGTTTGAGAACGTAGCATAAATAAATTTGTTATGAGAAAACGAAGTGCAGTAAAAATGATTTTGAGAAGACAAATTCTTGTAGCAGCACTAACATAAAATGAACTGTAAGCACAATACGGCAGTCGTGGATCCAAAATATAAGGAATTTTTCCACCTCTTGCTTTTAAATAAATTTAATTATTATTATTAGTTTTATTATTATAATTTTCATTTAAATATCATATAATGACAATTTAATTAACAAACCTTTTGTTTACCTGCGCAAAGAAATAAAAACAAATTAAAAGTTATATTTTATTCGTTAAATTTTTAATTTATTGAAATTTATTAAAAACTTTTTTTTAACTTTCTATATAATCATTTCTCATTCAATAGGTTTTTTTAGTTTTGTCATAAAATGTTTATAATAATTTATTTGTTTTTTTTTATATAATATCTGTGGACTTTTGACAAAACAACCTCTTTCAAAAACTACAATTTTACAGGAGAGCGAAAAAACTGTTAAAATGTCTAACAACTTTGATTTTGAAATATTTGGTGAAAAGGTGAAAGTGTAGTATTAAATTTAAATACTAAATTGAAGTGAAGATATCAATAATTCTATTCTAATGCCAACAGATGTTCAGAAAAATTAAGAATAAAAAGATAGGATGTTTTGTCGAAATTGTTTTCAACAAAAAAAATTAACTTACATTACACAAGTCGTTTAGTCAAAATTAATTTTCTCTATAAACCATTTAAAAATTTATCTTGTCTCAAGCAAGTTACATATTTTCTAAATTTCAGTTTTGATAAAACAACTTCTTTGAAGAGAAGTTGTTTTGTTAAAACAAAATGTATATATCCAAAAAAATATTAAATACAATTTAGATGTTTTGTCAAAAGGATATAACAATTTTATATCTTGAATTTTAGAAAATTTTTAAACTCTTTCAGATAAGATATTTTATCAAATATTTTTCCCAAATATAATGAAATAAGTTGATTTGCCAAGAACTGTGGATTTTTAACCAAAGGGCGTAGAACTGCAAGGATTACACCAAAAGAACCGTCTTAAGAATTTATATTTAATATAAAAATCTTGCAAAAATGTCTTATTTCGAGAGAAGTTGTTTTATCAAAAGTCCACAGATATATATATATATATATAACAATAAATTCAATACAATATTGGATTTTTAATTATTATTATTTTTTTTTAATAATTTTTTTAAACTATACTACATATAGATTAAAAGATTTTGTTTGTTGTGCTTAATTCCCTTTTTTAATAATTGATAAAAATGCTGAAATTTATTGTTGGAGGATAAGCTGTTCCTATGCGCATTTCACTGGTTGCTTAGGCCAGATCGTCAGGAAACGTTCTCCTAAATAATTTTAGAAAAGCCAAAGCTATCAGCAAGCAAAACTACAGAAGGAATGAGAATTACCTACAATACCCTCAAAAAGTTTTATTTGCAACGATATCAAAGCTTAAACAAAATACCAAACAATAAAACAGTGATGAGTTTTTATCTTTTCTTACATTTCCCACTACAATTAGTTAGAATTCTCCCAACATTAATTGTAGCTCTAAGTGGGTAAAGAAAAAACATATTAAAAACAAAAACAAAGTACTTTTATTGTTTTCGCAAGAAAACAAAATAAAAACAATTTGTCCGTTCAGTTTTTTATGCACGTGCACTTGCAAAAATTTATTATCAAAGTTGTTTTTGGGAATACAAATATTTATTAAAAGATTTTGTTTGTATTCCCAAAAACAACTTTGATAATACTACATATATATATTTTCATCTATATATATAAAAATAAGTCCGTATATGTACGTCGCCGAACTAATCATAAACTCGTCGTGCGATTTCAACCAAACTTATACACTACGTAGGCAGTGGCCCATATATGGTTTATATGAAGTTTGGTTGAAATCCGATAACGCATGTGTGTGCGGTGCGTATGTGAAGTGAGTGTGTTTTTGCCGCAGGCATTTTTTGTACCGCATACAGCATTCATTAGTATTGAATACATTTTGGTCGTTTTTTTTTGCCGTGCGAAGCAGGCAACGGGCCCGCTAGTTATTCTATATAAATAAATTACATTTTGAAAAACAAAAATTGTGTTTTTTGTGCCTTTTAATTTAAAAATACTCACATAAATACCAAATTAAATACATGAACGCATACTTCCATATGTATTTTTTTATGCATGTACGTATGCACTTATCTAAAATTCATGTAAAGTTTTTTATATGTCTATCACTGTGCTACACAAGAAATACACTTGGGTTCTAATATAGAAACTGGAGTCGACATATTATTAAACCTCCATTGTTTATTCTCGATCGAAATGCCGATACTCTAAGAGTTATAAATTCAAAAAAATCATCAACTTATTAGTTTTTTTGGAAAAGATTTTAATATATAAATTTTGGTTGAAAAGGCAAAAGTTTTACTTTTTTACTCTCTACCAATAGCTGTGAAGAAGGTTAACCCTGAAAAGAAAAACCAATCCATCCGTCTTAAATCAAGCCGAAATGGTGTTAATAGTACGGTAAGTAAGAATTTCCTTAAATCATGTGCAGAATGCTTAATTCAAGTACTCATCATTCAGGTGCCCGTTCTTAGAATAATCTGAAAACGGGATTGTGGGATAAAAATTAATCTCGAGCCGTGTTTGATGCAAAAATTGTTAATTTGGTTTAATCCTTAATTCGTACTTGGAATAATCCGCAAGTGTATTGATTGATTTATAACTTAAACACTTACCCCCAGAGAACCACAGGCAGAGAGAATTATAATTAGTATTCTACCTTTACTTTCCCAACCGCTCGTTACACGTATTGGGATGCAATCAGTTTACAAAAGAACTCACAATTATAGGACACCAGCAGCATTCCCGATATGGCTTTCGTAATCATTCTACTTTGAAAATTTGATGTATTTAACTAAAAAATTTTAACAAATAGAAATTGTGCATTATGCTTTTGTCCTTGTAGTGTGTTTTCTGCACAAAAAAAGCAAATCGTTTTAAACTACTTTTCTATTGTGCTTTTGAATCAAACGGTTACAAACACACGCGTATGCGCATAGCGATAATGGTTAAGAATTCCCAACTGAAAATAAAGGAATTTTTCTCGAACCCTTAAAAAAATAATAATAATTATTTTCAGTCGCTGGTTTTAAGAACTCGTATCTTCGTACATTAATTTTAAATTAAAAAAATCTTACATTAATTATAACAGCAAATCGCGTTACACAGAAAAAACTCAAAAAAGTCTCTATTCACCAAATTTATACCAAATTCATAATATCAAGCAAACAAGTTGTTGATTTTACACCTATTACCAAAATAATTATATTTATTACTAAAAATGTTAAATTGTGAATATTTTTAATTTCAATTAAAATACTGATCAATAAATTTTTCTATTTCAAATAATGTGTTAAATTATTTAATTACATATTGACAATTCCCAACAACAATTCTACAAGTTTAAATTATTTTATTTTAAACGAAAAATTCAATTAATATTTTTGGATATTTAATCAGTATATTAATTAAAAATTTATATCAAAACAACTTTCGTATTAATTAAATCAATATTATATATTCTTAATTTTCTTTCAACTACAAAAATTATTGAGCCAATTATCACATCAATTAAATTTAAATACATTTTAAACCATTTTATTAATTGATACACAGAAAAGAGTGTTTAATCAATTAAAAAAAATGGTAAGAAAAGTATTTAAATTTAATTAATGTCAATCAATTTTTTGTTTAGTTGATAGAAAATTAAAAATTTAATTTTGATTTAATTAACAATTTAGTTGTTTTGAAATATATTTTCAATTAAAATATTAATTAAATAACAAAAAATCGTAATTAACTTTTTTCGTTGAAAACAAAATAATTTAAACATGTGGAATTGTTGTTGGGCATTGTCAATACTTTTTTAAATAAATTAACACATTGTTTGAAATGGCAATGTTTTTTGATAGTTTTTTTAATTGAAATTAATAATATAATTTATTGAAAATAATATTCAAAATATTACAATTTTTAGTAATCGATATAATCATTTTGGTAATAGGTGCATAATCAACAAATTGTTTGCTTGATATTATGAATTTGGTATACATTTGGGGATTTGAGAAATTTTATAAAGTTTTCTGTGTAAAATTTTTTTTTTCTGTGTGCCCTCATTATTCATCATCAATAATTGATCGTTATAATTATATTATTGTAAAATTTGGTCGAATTTTCTTTATATGGATAGAGATAACACCATTCAGTTTTACGGTAAGTGGTCCATAATATGACTTAGGTTTCATATAAAGCAGCCTTCCGAAAAGTGGCTAAAAATAAATAAAACGCTAAAGAAATTGCATTACAGTATTGAAATTCTTTCTTTTATAATGATCAATTTAAAATTTTCCACAGATCAGATGTAAAATCCCCTCCTGCGTCTAAAACTGTGGTGCGATTCCCTAACATTTAACTAACCGACAATCGTAATTTTTGTCGATATATATATATATTCGCTTGCAGTAACACTAGTGTGATTCTGTAATTCTTTTTTAACGATTGTAAACAGCTGTAATTTTTGTAACATCTCTGACTACAAAATGTTAAAATAAAGGAAAAGCACAAAAGAGAAAAAAAGAACAAATGCAATTGTGTTTAATTTACTGTTTTTTATTTGTTTTTTATTGTATATTTTACATATTGGATTTTGTTTTTATTCATAATTGGCTTTTTTGTACATTTCGTACTTAAAAATTTGTTTTTGTTCTTACATAAACATATGTATGTATGTATGTAAGTAGTATCCCTGTCGGATTTTTATTCGCTAGCTCAACATTTAGTTGACTTTTAGCTAACTTATTTACAACTGACTTGTAAACTAACTCATAATTGGTGCAGATTTGAGTCAGTTGTGTTTTGTGCGACTGACTTCTTCTCGATAAGTATTGAACTAGCGTTTGGCTAACTCAAAGCTGATGCAGTGGACTTTGGTAAAAAAACGTTTTGCTTGTTTTGTGTACTTTTTCAAAGTTAAAAAATAAGCAAAAGTTCCCATATTCTATTTGATAATATTATTTAGTTAAATACATCTCAATTTCAAAGTAGAATTATTATGAAAACCATATCGGGCATGCTTTTGGTGTCTTATAATTGAGAGTTTTTCTGTAGACAAAGGGACAATACAACAAAAGTAAAAGAAAACAATGTGTAATAGTCTCTGTCTCTCTTTAAAAAATAAATAAAGCAAAATACGTAATTTTTTTTTCTCTTATTAAAGTCAACATTTTGTATGCACCACAAGCTAACTCATAATGAGCTAACTTATGGTTATCTTAAAGTTATGCAGTGTGAGTGAGTACTGACTCGTACTGCGGACATTGCGTGTAAAAACTGAATAGCTTTAACCATGTAAATGAGTTAGCTTGTGAGTCACCTCTGACTAACTTCTGATTAACCATGAGTTAACTTTAAACTCATTTCTGACAGGGATGTATGTTAGACGTCGGGCCTCAGCCACTTTAAACATAAAATACACTTTATCGATGAAATAAACACAACGTAAATTATTGTCGCCAAAATAAAGAAAAAAACTGCTTAAAGGTACAGCTGACTTTAATCGACATAGAATATCGTTAAAAATTTTACTGAATAGCAAATTCGATAAATTTTCGTTATATTTATTTTAACGAAACGATTATCGCAAAAAATTATGCAATTATGAAAATATATTTTTCCTTTGCTACAGAAGAAGAAATCTCAATTAAATAAAAATAGTAGCATTGCTTAAATTTGTAAAAATTTAAAATTGTAATTTTTTTCTTAATGAATAATTGAATTAAACGTATGATAAAAACGTAACAACGTAAGATTTCCGACAATGTGTTTATTTATTCAATTAAAAACTAATTAACATAAAATCCATATTCTATTTAATTACCTCAGTTGATTCAAGCTAAATCAAAAAATAATTAATATCGTAACTGAATTGAGCAAACTAGCAATTGATTTATTTGTAAAATTCAATTGAAATTTTTATTAAATGAATTATGATGAATAATTGAAATTTGAATTTGAAATTAAATAAAAAAATAAATTTTTTCAATTAACCGTAAAAATTTTATTTGAACAAAAATGCATTTTTATACCCACCACCACTAGTGGTAGGACTTATGTGGTGTAAAAATTTCACTACGTGAAATCGCTCACTGAATTACCTAAGGTCCCATGCCCACTCTCGGAAAACACTTTAAAAAGCCTAAAGCTGTAAAGAGTAACGTTTAAATTCTGAATTTGGTGCATTAGCAGAATCAGTTAGAAAATAAAACCACACGGAACTTTTAGTGTTTCTTCCTGTTTTGAGCAAAAGACATTTCTTTCTTTTATTAATTTTCTTCTTTATTTATTTTCAGCATTTCTCACATTAAAATTTCTTCACAATTGTTGGACACAATTAAAAAGAATAACAAAATTTAAGTTTTTTCTTTTCAATGACAGTATTAACGGAGTTAACAAAAAAAAAAAAAAAAAAACCAAAAAGATCAACACAATCTCTATCCTCTCATGGTAGAATTTCATGATGAATTTCTTTTTATAATAAAGGATAAAACATAAATAATTAAGTTAACGATTTCGGGATTGATTTTAATTTTTCAATCGTAGGGGTTTTCGGGATCGCGATTGGCTTCCCTAATGTTTAGTAAGCAACAGTCAAAGTGTTTTTGAAATTGGATTTTTTGGCTAAAAATTAAAACTTTGATAAAACTACATATGTTTCAGAACAACACATTTTATTCAGTTTAAAAGAGTAAAAAAAAATGAATTTTGTTGCATTTATTGAGACCATATTTTAAAAATAGTTGTTGTTATAAATCCCGTAATGTAAAAATATTTGCTGTTGTGTTAACCGGTGTTTTGTGATGATCCGAGGCTGGCGAAGATCGAGCTTGCACTGTATATACATACTACATATATAATTTTTTTTAGAATACATATATTTTTATTATTGTGGTCATATAATTAAAAGTCAATATTGTTATCAATGGTTTGATTTTTGATGAACGATGAATGAACATTCGATGTGCGATGTTCCGTTTCAGTTTTTGCTTTGAGTTTAGTAAAAGTATGTTGTCATGTTTCAAAAGATAATAATCGCATTTTAAAATAGAATTAATAAATAAAACTCTATTTATTTGTATACATTCAAAATATTGCGATAACTAGACTAAACTTTCGCAACTATTGCCAATAGGATTTTTTTTTTTTAATTAAAAATAGTTCTGTTGTAGTTGTACAAGTGCTGGAAAAGTTTACAGAGTTAAAAAAGAGCGTAAAAATTTTAAAGACAAACATTTTGGTAAAACTTTGTAGTGGTAGCGTTCATTTTTAAATCGACCGATTGTGATCATATATTTTTCACCTGTATATATTTTTTCTTGATAAAAAGATTTAAAATCTATCAAATTTACAAAACCTGATATGTCGTCGGAATGCTCTACCAATTTACTTAAAAAAAAAATGTTTAACCTTTGTAATATCTTGTTCATACTTTGTGAATTTTTAACCTGAAGTTTGAAAAATCCGGGTTTTTGTTATATTCATGGTATTTCCGCTATTTATACCCACAGAACAACAGTAGACAGGGTATTATGCGCTTTTCCTGATATTTTAATTACTTTGAAATATTGGTCCTATGCCAATATTCAGTAAATCGGCAGACTTAGAATCGCATTCTGCGTCGCTCTAACAATGTTCGTTTGTCCTGATAATTTTATGAATTTTAATAGATTAAGGCCTATTCAAAATAGTGAGAATCAGTCCATAAGTGCCCCAATCAGTGCTGCCAAGTCGGAAATTACCCTTGACTGTATACCAAATTACACACTTGTACCAAAACTAAACACACAAATCGAAAACGTAGCTTAGGTTGAATGAGTACCCCTATAAAACCTTATTGCTATTCCTTATTTGCAATTAGGTCCTTAGATTTAGAAAATTTGCCAAACTTACCAATTGCTGTAATAAGAATAAACTGGAGGCTAATTATTGCAGTCGTAGTCAAATAGCTACTTTTTCGGTTCAATTTGATTTTTAATTCTTTCAGTCGATACGGAACGAATCACAATTATTTTTCCAATGTTGTGAAAACTCAAATAAATGCTTTACATCTCTAAAAAAACAATTTCGATTCGATCAGTATCGACTGAAGGAACAAGAACTCTAAAATTGCTTTCGAATCGAAAAAGTGTTCGATCCCGACTGTCAGAATTAGGCCCCTGAATGAACATGTTTAACGGCTATTATCTAAGCGCAGTATTTATTACCGATTATCGGCGGAAGAACAGTACAAAAAGGTTTTTGTACAAGCCTAAACAATATAAATTTTAAATATTTGTTGTAATTGATACTGTTTGATTCAAACAAACATGTTGACTTAAGGTACTTATCGACTACACAATATTATTAAGTACATTCTATATTCTGTAAAATGTTCACATTTTCTTTTTTTTTTTAACTAAAAAAAAATGTCAAAGAAATTGAAATCAAATTTGACAGTATATGTTTAACCTTCTATTTATTCTTATTTCCCCTCTCACGAATAAACTCTG
The DNA here is from genome assembly GCA_943735925.1 of Pollenia amentaria. Classification (NCBI taxonomy): domain Eukaryota; kingdom Metazoa; phylum Arthropoda; class Insecta; order Diptera; family Polleniidae; genus Pollenia; species Pollenia amentaria. Next base: position 217,921,318 of record OX031006.1, on the reverse strand, counting down.
ACTATCTGAAAGAAAGCTTTCATAGTGTAAGCCCATACTAAGCAATACAATTTGACAGTAGAGTATCGCTCGTGCAGAAGGAAAGTGAAATAAGTCGGGATGTAAAATCCAATTTTGGCTTTGATGGAAACTGAAAAAATTACAAAAACTCAATGTTCGAAAAGAAAATCTTGACTGTCAAAAATCAATGAAAATATAGAACTGAAAGAAAAATTACACATGGAACTTGGTACACATGGGATACACATAAAAGCAAAAATTACACACAATATGTGTAATTACACATGGATTGGCAGCACTGGCCCTAATGCAATCTTCTTACTGGAATAGAGTATTTGTGCTTATAAACCTTCTTATTATGTTGGTATTTAGATTAACCTTTTTCCAAAATTTCTTGATAGCAATCTAAATCATTTAGCAAAATTTTATCGGAACCGGTCCATATTTGACAATAGCTCTCATACAAATACTACTCCCAAAATAGCTTTTAATGTCATAAGTTCCTTATAAATATTGGTATTGACATACAAATTGGCGATACTAACTTTTACGATAGCCAACAAAAAATTGTAGACTGTAAAATGGTAAGCGCTTTTTTGTAATGGGACATTTTGTCCCAAAAGAAGGCTTTTCTGTTGTCATGTGACATATTATTGTCCCAATATTGTAATTTATTATAGGGTGAGATTTTTAAATACAAGTATTGTTTGTTTTGTCTATCAGATAGCTTAATTTTTTTAACCAAAATTAGCTTAGGGTGTCCTAATAATATTGTAAAAGTTTGAGAATGGAATCTCTATAAATCTTAGATTAATGCAAATTTCTTTACACGGATAACGCACTTCAAAAAAGGGAAATCATCATTTTGAATTCCAATTTTTCTTACTTAGACCCAATTTTCTTTTACATTTTTAAGTCCGATATTAGCCTTAAGTATACTGAATGCACTGTAAATGTTTTGAAGTGGGCTCTACATTTGTATAAAATTTACTTTAATAATTGTCGAAATCGGAAGTCACCATATCCGTAAATGTTCTTATAATTTTGTCCCAATATTTTTTGGTTTTTTATTTTAAACCGAAATTAGCCTATGGTATCTTAATTATATTGTAAAAGTTTTAATATGGGATCTCTATTAGTTCAAAAGTAATGCCAATTTATGTACATCTATATTAAACTGAGTATGATTTTGGGCGCCTGTGTATGTAGGCTGCTTTATTAAACTCTCTATTACAGTGGTTGGCAGCAAAAATTGTTTAAAATAAAAATATATGGAGTTTTATGATTTTAAAGCGCTAAATTCGCGTCCATTTTTTATGAGCTTAACTAATATTTCGACCGCAATAAAAGCGGCAATGCTTATTCATTTCATCATTGTAAAATGCTAAGCGCTTTTTTGTAATGGGACATTTTGTCCCCAAAGGAAGCTTTTCTGTTGTCACGTGACATATTGTCCCAATAATATTGGAATTTATTATCGAGTGGAATTTATTATCCCAATATAAATTTTAAAAGCAAGTATTGTTTGTTTTGTCTATATAGATAGCTTTAATGGGACAAAATTTTCCACCGTAAAGACTAATTGGGATTATATGCCCCAGGTTAGCGAAAGGATCTCAAATTTCTCATCTTTTATTATTGCCCTACAAATGAATTTGTCATCAAAATTGAAAAAAACCTACCAGATTTCCAGAAAAAATCCAGTGTGAAAGGATTACACGGTATGTATTATAAAATATGGACGGATAATCACAAAATTACATGGCGTTATTTCTAGCTAAATCGAAATTAATTAATTTTAGATTTGAATTTCATTTACATTTAACTCTTTCAATAAAATTTTTAATAGAATCTAATACCATGTTCACGCGGGTAGCAATATTCGTGATTTGCTCTCCCATTCGCCCTACAAACATGATCGAAACAATATATTTTGCCATACAAAATTTCGAGAGCGAAACAGGTTGTTTAATTTTCAAACATGCTGCGAAACAGGAAAAATATACTATCACATCCAATCTTGATATCAATTATCGTTAGTTTATGTTAACTAGCTCTCAAAACAAAAAAAAAAAAAAAAAAAAACAAAAAAATAAAAAAATGCATGTTAAAGTGTGAGTGATAATTATTTAATAATATTAATAAAAGTATTAAAAAATATATTTTTTATTTTAATTTACATTTAAATCTATTTTAAATAAAATCACACTAACAACGAAAAAAATGCCAAAATGAAACAAGAATGAATCGTATGAACAGCATGTTTGGCAATCTAGTTTCAGAGAGCGAAACAAGTGGTTCATATCGTCGTATGAGCATAGCATAACAAATAATTTTATTACTTTTTCTTTAATTGAATCAATTACCATATTGTTTGAAAACGCACAGGTTGTAAATGTAACTAAAAATAAAATAACATTTATTGAAGAACATATACAATTTTTAGTAATCAATAAAATCATTATCGAGACAGGTGCAAAATCAACAAATTGTTTGCTCGATTCAACGATTTTTGTGATTAAAATCAATTTTTAGTCTTTTCTATGTGTGTTTTTGGAGCTTAATTGCAAGGGCTTGTAGAACGGAAATTATGTAAATTATTACAATGATGGGACTAATAGCAAAATCTTTATTCTTTTTAATTTGATTAAGAAAGAACATTTGAAAACAAAACAAAAAAAAAATGGAGAAACAATTTTAAAATTTAAAAATGTTTAGTTATGTACATATGTTTTGAACTAGAATTAATTTTTTAAAATTTTCTTTTAAGCTTTTTACTGGCAGAAAAAACATTGAGAAAGCTTTTGCATTTTTTTATCTTTGGTGTATGAGCGTTAATAAAAGGGCCAAACGACATAAACGGCTTGGCAAACACAAACTTTCTATTTGCATTTATTAAAAATTTTTTTATATAAATTCGAATGTGTATTTTAAGTCAAATTACAATTTAAAAAGCTTTTATACTTTTAATAGTCTTATTACCTCAATATTTTCCAGGAATATTTTCTATGCACTATCACAATTTTGCTTGTTTGTATATTTCTAATACGAGCCTTACTTTAGCTCTCCTTTGGCTTGCACTGAAGTAAATTGTACAGAAAATTTATACAACTATTAGATACCAGCAGAATGTAATGCATTTTCTGGCCCGCTACGGCCTTCGTCAGCATTCTTTGTATCTTAGAACTGTATAGCGCTTATTGTATTACAGTTTATTATTATTAAAAGTATAAAAGCTTTTTAAATTGTAATTTGACTTAGAATACACATTCGAAAAAATATAAAAAAAAATATTAATAATAAAAATGAAACTCAACATGACAACTAAAATTCCCAGATTCTGTATTTATTTATTATGAATTACAATTACAAACTTTATTTTAACTTGATTAACCCAGCAATAGTAACGTAGACTTTCAGCCCGTTGTTGTGAAACAGATCAGAGTCTCTGGCGGAAATCAAGTGTGCAACTCTTGCTCTGAGAGACTAGCTCACTGCCAACCAGACTACCAGGTAGAGTATCCAATTATTTGACTTTTGGTTTTGTTCGAGTAAGGAATTAATCGATTTTTTAATTTAAATTTTACTCGATTAATTTAACAAGAGTTTTAATGTGTTCGAATAACTCGAATAACTGAAATAATTCAAATAATTTTATACAATAAAACAATAAATTAACAATTCATTTATACAACATATACAGTTTTAAAACTTTAAAATAAAATAAATAATTAACCGTAGGAACACAATTGCACAGTGTGAACGAAGTAGCATATGACGTTGATACATTGCCAAATAAAAACGTACAAATATACATAAATCCAAGGCGAATTTATTACAGGTGATCCTAAAAGCCCAGCTGGTAACTTTTTTTTTTAGCTTTATAATTGTTGGATGTCAAAATTTTGTTTATTATCTTTGTTTCTGTTTTGATTTGTTTCGGTTTTTGACATTGTACAATGATTTTACAAAAACAAATTGCTTGTGGTTTTTTAATAATGTTATAATTCTTGTGTTTTCAAATTGAATATTTGAAAACAAATAACTAGAAGCAAAAAACAAACAACAATTTCAATAAATTTGAATTTTTATAATATTAATTACTAAGGAAAACAAAACGCGTCTAAGATGGAATTGCGGGTAAATAGAGCATATATTTGGAAATTTACATCGTTACTTCTTACAACGTACTACCCAAATATGTTCATAGCATAAAAAAATTAAAAACCTTGCTGCAAAACATATAGGGACCGAAACAAGGTTAAGGAAATAATATAAGAATAAACTATAAACACAGTAAACATAACTTCGGTTAAACAGACTAAAAAATTATCTGAAAGCCAAAGTTTAATTCATGCATTAGGTGCAACAGCAATCGGGGTCCATTAATTTTATTTCAGTGTATAATTTGCAATTAGTCCTGCCTGCTAAACTTAATACGGGAATTCAACATAAGCTTTCATCTCATATTTTTATAAATTATTTTTTAATTATTTATTTTTGCCGCGGTATTTTTATGAGAGTAATTAAAATTATCAAAACTTATTTTTGGGAATGAAATATTTTATTAATTAATTCATTTATTAATGATGTGCTAATAATCCCAATTTTTTTAAATGAAAACACTGAAATTTATTGTTGTGGGAAAGCTAGTTCCTATGCGCATTTCGCTGGTTGCTTAGGCCAGCTCGTCAGGAAACTTTTTCCAAATACTTTAGAAAAGCTAAAAATTTTATACAAGTAAGACCATAAAGTGAATAAGAATTTTAAAACACTCTGGTCTTAAATGTAACAATATCAAAGCTTCAACAAAGTCACAACAATAAACCGTCAATTTTTTCTTTCTTACATTCCCCTACAATTGGCTGGGTTTTTTTCAACACAAATTGTAGTTGTAAGAGGATAGAAAGAAAAAAACAAAATTAAAAAAACAAGATGCTTAAATAAAGAAGTTTCCTGACGAGCTGGCCTAAGCAACCAGCGAAATGCGCATAGGAACTAGCTTTCCCACAACAATAAATTTCAGTGTTTTCATTTAAAAAAATTGGGATTATTAGCACATCATTAATAAATGAATTAATTAATAAAATATTTCATTCCCAAAAATAATTTTTGATAATAAATTTGCATGTGCCCGGCAAATAAAAAACTGAAATGGCAAGCTGCTTTATTTAAGCATCTTGTTTTTTTAATTTTGTTTTTTTCTTTCTATCCTCTTACAACTACAATTTGTGTTGGAAAAAACCCAGCCAATTGTAGGGGAATGTAAGAAAGAAAAAATTGACGGTTTATTGTTGTGACTTTGTTGAAGCTTTGATATTGTTACATTTAAGACCAGAGTGTTTTAAAATTCTTATTCACTTTATGGTCTTACTTGTATAATATTTTTAGCTTTTCTAAAGTATTTGGAAAAAGTTTCCTGACGAGCTGGCCTAAGCAACCAGCGAAATGCGCATAGGAACTAGCTTTCCCACAACAATAAATTTCAGTGTTTTCATTTAAAAAAATTGGGATTATTAGCACATCATTAATAAATGAAGTAATTAAAATTAGTTAATATATTATTTCTGAAAATAAACTAAAATTGAAATCAATTGAGATTATGTTTCTTGATTTTAAGAGAAGTTATGGTTAAGATAAGAACTTAAAGAATGAAGAAACTTATAAAACTCGATCGTATTCAAAGTTTGTTCGATTTCAATTTCACTCATATGTATTCGATTTACCAAACATGGCTGATAACTTTTTTTCTCTTAATTTTAAAGCTCTACTCTAAAGGTTTGGGTAATTTGTTTCTTTAGCGTATTACTATTTTGCGCCAATAATCCGTGCTTTTGTTTTCAACTACCTATCTAAGGATACTTCGGTTTTTAAAACGAATCTAACAATACCTAATATGTCAAAATTCATCCAGCCGTTTGAATGGTAAGAGGTAATAAAAAAATTTAAGCTCGGATAAAAACAGGTAACGCAGAATCTGTGCATGGCTTACATACTTATCAATTCTTATGAATTTTTTACAATGAACGTCAAATTCAATATCAAAAAGGAATATTTTACTAAAATATGTTCAGAATAGATTCGGAATATATATATGTTCCTCTAACTCCCACTGGAGCATAGGGCGCCAGATTCAGAATATAACAACATGTTATGTTTTTTATTGGTAAGAAATCTAAATAAAGATATTTTTATATTAAAAAAGTAGAATTTTCTAAGAATTTGATTTTAATCGATTAATTGACATAAATTTTTCGAGTTATTCGTTATTTGAAATTGGCTATTTTAATTATTCGATCAAATAATGCCGAAAAATTTCTTCGATTAATCGAACAACGATACTCTTCTACCAGGGCACCCGATCATAATTATTAATTTTTTAAAAGTTAAAATAAAAAACTTTTATTTCCCACAATTTCTGTATACTTCTTCTTAAAATGTTCACTTAAGTTACTAATTTTAGCAATGCGCAGCCCAAGCAATTTGACAAATATTCTTCAACATGTTTGTACGAAAATAAAAAAATTAAATTTTTTATTGAAACATTCGTGAAAAAATCAGTTCTGGTCTCAACTCATAATCGAACGGAATGTAAATTAAAAAAATTTAAACACATTTTGCATAAACACCCCACTGGGAGACTTTCAAGGCAAAATTATTATTCTGGAACGGCATTTGTGTAGTGGCTGAAGAATGCTTTCAATAACCCCTATATAAAATTTCTGTATATAAAAGATATATTATATTATATTGTATTATATTATATTGTATTGCTTAAGCTTATGATCGCTCTGATGAAAAATCTATATTGCGGGATGATGGATCAGGCCTCGTTAGTTTTGCTATTAATCAAATTTTGTAAAAACGAAGAATTTTGGTCACTTTTCGTGGGACATTTTTATGGAGGCTTCAAATCATAACTCTTACGACCACGAAACTGTCGCGTGTATCACTGTTTAACTAAAAAAAAAAATTATTGTCTGTATTCAACATTTTTTATTTTTCGAATTTATTCTTTGAGTTAAATTTCAGTTATGTATTTTATAAATAAAAAATTTAAGGAATAGAGTTATTACAAAAAGCTTTATAAAATACAAAACTGAAATTTAACTCAAAGAATAAATTCGAAAAATAAAAAATGTTGAATATAATAAAGTTGCTTATGAAAAAGAAATAATTCCCAATATCTAATTATTGTCTGTTTTTATATTAATTGTGTCGCTTTAACATCATCAACTAAGGAGTAGTACCTACTATTTTTAGATGTGACAGTCCTCTTATATGTAATTGAGAGGTATTCTACCACCCAAATATTATTATTTCTAGTTTTGACGCTATTAATAAAAGAATGTTAAGTTTTGTGGTGCGCCATTAAAAGTTATGTATATGTGAGGCATTATGAAGCAGTTATACCAAAACAAAATATTTTGCCGAAATTCCTTAATACTTTGCATACCCATGCCCCTAGTAGAAATTCATATGTGTGCCAAATATTTTTTTGTATAATGTTTATTTGTCGAGTTATGGGATGCTAAAGTGTTACCGTTTTTGAAAATTGGTCTAATTATGGTTCGAACTGGAAGCAAATAAAACAGCACAATTAAAATAAGTGATTCTTCTAGGAAACCGTTAGAACTTTTCAAAAAACAGTTTTTTAAAAAAAGGTTTCACCTGCCTAACTGGAAATTACCAATTGAAATTAAAATGTTTTTAACTTCGACTCATTTTTGTCTTTTATTTTTGTTTACCAAAATTAGCCTAGGGTGTCCTAATTATATTGTAAAAGTTTGAGAATGGAATCTCTATAAATCTTAGATTAATGCAAATTTCTTTACACAGATAACGCACTTCAAAAAAGGGAAATTATCATTTTGAATTCCAATTTTTCTTACTTACACCCAATTTTCTTTTACATTTTTAAGTCCGATATTAGCCTTAACTATACTGAATGTACTGTAAATGTTTTGAAGTAGGCTCTACATTTGTATAAAATTTACTTTAATAATTGTCGAAATCGGAAGTGACCATTAGTAAATGTTCTAATAATTTTGTCCCAATATTTTTTGGTTTTTTATTTTAAACCTAAATTAGCCTATGGTATCTTAATTATATTGTAAAAGTTTTAATATGGGATCTCAATTAGTTCAAAAGTAATGCCAATTAATGTACATCTATATTAAACTGAGTTTGATTTTAGGCGCCTGTTTATGTAAGCTGTTTTGCTAAACTCTCTATTACAGTGGTCGGCAGCAAAAATTGTTTAAAATAAAAATATATGGAGTTTAAGGATTTTAAAGCGCTAAATTCCAATCTGTTATGACGTCTATTTTTTTATGGACTTAACTAATATTTCGTCCGAAATAAGGCGGCTATGCTTATTCATTTCGTCATAACTTGAAAACGATATTTCGTCATATGTCTCTTCCGAACATTTGTAAATTTTTAGGTTGTGACTAACTGTTTATTTTTGAATGTGTGATAAGCATATAGCTAAATTAAAAATTAAGGTGGGTATAAAGTCTTTATACCTCGATTCGCTATTTATATAAACATGAACTTGGATAAAACAAAGAGCTGACATATATGACCGCTAATATTTCATACCCAACATTTGAGCTTAAGTACAGAAATGCAAGAAAAATGGTAACACGGATGACGAGTGATTTTTAAGATATTTTTAAGAAATTTTAAAAAATTTTTATCTTTAAAACTACAACCATTAGTTGTCTAGATTATTTATTTATTTAACTACGCATGTATAACTATTTTTCATTATTTTTTTTTTTTAATATTTATTTAAAGAGTAGAGTAAAAGACAAAATTTTATATAATTTTTTTGTAGATTTCAATTTTATTTAAATATTAATTTATTACTACATATATTTTTTTTTTTTTTTTTTTTTTTGTTTTTCAAAAATCAGTTTTATTGAGTCCTTATATCTGGGCTTTTTTCATTATCAATGTGAATTTGATAATTTTTTTTTTCAAAACTTTTAAATCTCTTAAGTTTAATATAAAGGTTTCATTACAATCATTTTTATAACATTTTTTTTTTATGTATATAAATTTGAAAGGAAATTTAATTTAATATTTTGCTTAAATATTTTATATTTATTACGGTTTTTTCATTTGGGTTTTTACTAAAAACTAATGTCGTTGTTTATTGAAGTTTCATTTGATCTGCAAATTTAAGTAAAATTTTAATTTAAACATCTCTCTCTTTTGGTATTTCTAGATTTTTTTTTAAGGATTTTTATATTTATACTTTGCTTTTAATAAGATTTTTATTTATTGTAATCTTTAAGATAAATAAACTCGAACTCACATTTTATTTTTTAATATATATTAATACATATCGTTTTTAAATACAATTTATAATCATAAGTAATATAAATTCATAAATATTGCAAATTTATTTTAACTTAATAATATATACATATATATTTTTTTAATATATAAATAAATGAGTTTTATATAAGATTTTAATCAAAAACTTTAATACATAATTTTTTATTATATTTTTGTGTTTTTTTTTTTTTTTTTTGTTAAGGGAAAAGGCAACTAATTTTATTTTTTAATAATTACTATGATTTCATTGAGAATTAAGAAAATTTGGCAAAACTGTCAAGTGGTGGTACACACTTACGAATAGGTTTGATTAAATTTTTCGTTTATTTGGTAGTATTGCCGCTAATTTTCGTCAGTCAACGTTTAACCACAAATTATTTTGTGGTTGACTGTTTACTGATAAAATTTTTGACTGTCACTCAAGTTCAATCGTGTATACCCCACTAAAAGAGTAAAAATCGTGGTTAACATAAATCCTATTGGTTAAAGTAAGGCTTTAAATTTTCGAAATCGTTGTCGCAGTTATTAATGACTTGCTTATATGTCTTATGAAATGAAAGTTTAAGTTCACGTTAGTTAACCGATACAGAGAGCTTACAGACTTCTAATTGGCTAAGGCCCGTTTTCACAACTAACCGATAGGTATGAAAGGTATGATTTTATCGGCCGTATAAAAAGTGTTCCATAATTACAACTTTACTTTAACTTAAAGTTGGCTATTAGTTAAAGTATGTCCTAACTGATAGGTTACAGTACAGTTAAAATAATGATACACTTTTCATTCTGCCGAAAAACTCCAACCTTTGGCTATCGGCAAGTTGTGAAAACGGGGGAAGTGTATCGGTTAACCAATGGGAACTTTAAATTTTTTTTTTTTTTTGCATAAGACAGATTTTTACCACTAGTTGTTTGTCTAAATTTGAAAGGAGTTTATGAAAATTTTCGGACAACAACAGTAATTTTGTTATTAAATTTTTTTTTATCTGTCAATATGAGCCATTTAAAATTTGCAAAAAAATATAAAACAAGCAAAATTTTATGTTCATTAACACATATTCACGAACACGACAAAAAACTTTACAATTAGCTGATTAAATGTTTTTACCTTGTTAGGTGGTTAGGTGTGTCATAGAAACAAATAACGGCGAGTTAGAAGATCTGAACGAAAACCCGCAAATTGTTCGCTTTCTAAAAGCACAAAGAATACGATGTCTTGGTCACATGGACCATTTCACGATAGTGAGTAAAATTTTTGAACAACAACCAGAAGGTAGCAGAATAAGGGCTAATAAATCAGAGCAAGTTAAGGTCTCTTTTTGTGTTTAAGCCAACAAATTTATAAATCATGAAACATATAAGACATCTTTAAACGCATAAAATTGGGCGTTTAAACTACCGATGCAAACCATATGAATTCGTTAACATTTATCTACAACATTACTACATATAATACATGGGACACTGATTTACAACTGTTGAGTTTAAACTACATATAAATTTAAGTTTAGTTCAACTAAACCACCGTTTAAGCACTCTCTGGTGTATTAGTCATAAGAGGATGACCAAAAAAAGATGGACAGACAGCGTCGAAGAAGAATTACAAATTTCTAATGTTGAAAACTATAAGCAGAAAGCCATTAGATAGTAGAACATGGCGTGCAATAATTGTAGAAACTGTAAGTGCTGAAAAAAATAGTGTTTCTCTCAAAGCGGTGAACTCAATTCATTTGATTGGCTATTTATAAAGAGCTTTGACAGCTGAAAGGGGCCATATTGTTGAAGCTACATCTATTAAATTGCCTGTCAATCATTTAGTCTGTTGCCAAATCCCCAGGGACGGATAAAACATTCGACAATACGCTTTAACAATATGGCTATTGGAAACTGATCATAATATTTACAGAAAACTAATCTCCAGCGATGAAGCCCACAAAATTGTCGAATTTGGGGCGATACCAATTCGCATAAGATCCAAAATGTTTTCGAGCACAACGTTAGGCTGGTCATTACCGCCAGTATCGAGCGCCATAGGCTGGTGATTGTAAAATTCTTTTAAGCTAAATTGGATAATATGAATTCCAGCGACATGTGGTTTCAACAGGACGGTACTATGTGCCACATAACTTATGTCACGTTGAACATTCTGGAAAGGCGATTTGAGTGAATGGAGATAATGTGAACTGGCTACCAAGAGCAGGCGATTTAACCGCAGTATATTTTTCCTGTGGGAGTTTTCTGAGCGACCCTCGATGCCAATAAAACCCATGCCATCGCTTATATTTTGTCTAATTTATGCAAAAGAGTGATGGAATATTGCATATTTTGGATGCACGACACCCAGAGAACCGGCGGGTACAGTTTTGCCAATACATACTTTGTAATATTTAGATTTAAAGATACGAAGCTCTAAGTTAAAAAGCCATTTGCATTTATATCTGTAATGTTATTAAAATGTTAACAAAGATGCGAAGTTTTCCATCAGAGAGTTTAATTTTTTGAAAACTAAACTCTATATTAACGAAAGACCAATACAAATCTGGCTACTATAAATTGCAAGCCGGATGAGTCCAACGAAATATCATACAAAATGCCGCTAGTATGTAAGTGCTTAAGAATCGGTTCAGATAGCGCGTGACATTTGTACAAAAGTTTAAGTGATATTTCATACGTCTTCCCGTGTTTACAGCAATGACAAAAGAAAGAAATTTCGGTTTATTTTCATTCTGCCCAAGCACTCAGTGGATCATTAATGATCCGAAAAACTTTAAATATCCCTGTTATTAGAAAGCATGGAACCCAGTAGCCCTTAGAAAAACCGTATTTGGCCTGGCTATTTATTAGTACCAACATCGAGAGAAATCTTAAATAAAGGCTTCAGGATCTAAATTTTGTCCATTACCTTTGCCTGATCTATCGGAGAATTGGTTCTATTCTATTCATTGGCAATTGAATAGCTCCAGCACCTAAGTAATTGTTTGATTGCGTTCAGTGATAAATACCTTAAAACTTAATTATTGGGAATTATGGTTTAACAGGATTAAGTCGAAAGTGTTGATTTTTTCCGAATAGGAACCTTGCCGGGAACCCAAACTTAAGTAAAATTAAAGATATTATAAAAAGGTAGATGGCCTTAAAGGTAGATGTACATAACATGCGTTAATTCCTCGACGAATATCGTGCGTTATAAAACTTAAGAGCCGCGTTATACAAACTTTTTTCTCAGCTGTTTCTTATTTGCTTACTTATTCGTTCATTGAAAAATGTACACTTTGCTTATATAATTCCAGATTTCGGTTAATTTTTGTTGTTGTAGTTCTTGGCCCTGTTTCTCAAAACTACAGGTTACAAATCTACAAGTAAAATACATTTCACACCAAAACAAAATTTGTAAAACTTTTGCTTTTTTAACGTATTTTACTTGTAGATTTGTAACTTGTAGTTTTGAGAAACAGGGCCCTGGTTTCCTTTTTTATTTAATACTCTTTGTTTTTTAAACTTTTTAATAAGTTTTTCCAGCACGATTCACAAATTTTCTATTTATTTATTGTCAGCTGATTACTTGCCAAAAAAATACACAACGCGTTAAAGAGTTCAAAGTTAACATATTTTCTGCTTCTATGAACTTTTTTGACAGAAGTCTACAGAGCACTCGCGCACTAACTCATGCTATGTACTTCTACCTTAAGAGCTTGATATTATATTTACTAACTTATAGAAGATACTTATGCTAGAGAATAGAATGTGAGAGCTAAAAGTTCCGCTAAACTATCTAGAGTTAGTTATTGAAATAATGCCGAATATGTTTATTATTTTAATTGTACAGACACCTGTGCAAATGACCCCCTGCATAAATACTTTTTAATGGGTATATGTATACACAAAAATAAAATAAATACTATATTTACGTTTTTTCTTGTTACCTTTTGTACGAGTTGTTTTTAAAAATGAAAGCACGAATAATACTAAAAAGTACCTAAAACAATCCAAAATGGGATAACTTTTGAACACCAATATGGGTGCATACGCATGTGTTTGTAAAAGTTTTTTTGTGGAAAGAACAGCAACACTACAGAAGAAGGTAAAATCGATTTGCTTGTTTTGTGTTGAAACAACAACAACAACACCACAAGAAGAAAAACATAAATTATTTTTTATGTATAAAAAATAAAATAAGGAGTGCAAATTCCCATATGCTATTTGTTAAAATTATTTATTTATATACAAAAAATTGTTTATTCCGAAAACCATATCGGGCATGTTGGTGGTGGCTCATAATTAAGAGATCTTCTGAAACAACTAATAACAATATAAATAAGTAAAAGAAACAAGTGTAGCGAGTAAGAAAATAATAATATTCTCTCTATATATAGATCTCTGGGGGTAAGTGTTCAGGTTAGATTTTGATTATTTCAAATACGAAATCGGATTAAACCCTTTCAATACGGTTTTTTTTTAAAGATAAAAACTCTTTTTATGTTTTGGTTGCTTGATTATGCCTTAAATATTGCTTCCTACGGTGCGTTCCAGTAGAGAATAATCAGGACACGAAAAATGTCCTGGGACAGGGATGTCCCAACAGTAAATGGCTGCGGGACACACACGTCCCAACATTAACAGAGTTAGGCAAAAATTATAAAAGAATTATAAATATGTAAAATGAAAACTTCATTTCAGTATTTGTTTATTCACAAAAAAAAAAAAATATTATATGAAATGAATATATAAATTGTAATTTAATTAGAATGATATTTGGCAAAACAGAGCTTGTACAAAGGGATATTGCAAGAAATGCAAATCATTTTCGTACGTTGCTCTTTTTGATTTTCTGCACAGCTTCTGCAACGATTTTGATCGCATGTTTTCCAATAAGCTTCGAATCTTTTCGTCATCAAATAATTTCTGACCCTTCCATTTTGGAAAACATTCGCTAATCAGAAAAAAATTAATTACTTATTACGCGTTACTATTGGGACAAATGTGTCCCAGAAGAAGTTACTGCTGGGATACATATGCCCCAGATTAAGTTTTTCCACTATATTTCATATTATTTTTGTGTTTCATAAGAGATAACTATTTATTTATAATGATATTAACGTACCTCGACATTTTGCAATGAATTATAAGCAAAATCGGGTGTAAAACTGTAAAAATACTAAAAACACAACTTTTTTCCTCACTAAATTAGCACGTGCCACAATCAACTGCAAACTAAAAGCTCATTTCAGTACAAATTTTAAGAATAACCTAATTAAAAAATATCTTAACAAAAGCATGGTTGGATAAAACTGTTGGGACAAAAATAAATATGAATATATTTAAGCAAATGGATTTCAGTTAAGTAGGACTACTCAACGGGACACATATGTCCCGTCAGTATTGAAAAAGTTAAGCCAACTTAGGAATTCTTGATTCAGGCAGAGATTGAGATTAAGTTTTATCTCACATTTACTTAAGACAATCTCGTTTTCGGATTATTTAAATTACAGGACACTTGAATTTTCCTTAATGAATCAAGCATTCTGTACCTGATGTAAGCACATACGTACTTACCGTTCCATTGACACCGATTCGGCTTGATTTTTCTTTTCAGTTTATGTATCTAAATTAAAAATATATAACGAAAAACAAAATTTGTATCTTCTTTGAACAAAAAAAAACACCATTTGAGAAGCTTTGTGCTTTAAATGTTTGTTGTTATAAATATTCAATGAAATCAAAGCAATTTAAAATTAAATATTTTTGTTTTTTTTTCAATACATACATATTTCTATTTATATTTGATATTTAAATAATTTAACTCGCATAAACAAATGATAAAAATTTTAATTCTATTATACTAAATTACCTCTCATTTTAAATAAGTTTCTATACATATATCAATTTTAACACTTTAATTTGTAAAACAGCGCCAATCAGTTCTATTATACAGCTCTAGAATTTGTATGGAATTTCGTTTGTATATATATATATTTTTTTTTTTGCATTCGGGTTGAATATTGATTTTCTATATTCTTTTTTGAGTGCGAATTTTGAAACCGTCATCCAAATTTATTTTAATGAAAATATTTTTCAATAACATATAATACGTAAGTACATTTATTTTAATTGTTTGTATTAATTAAGGTTGATTAAATCAGAACAAAAACGTTTCAATGAATTTCAAAATAAATTTTTCAAAGAACAATTTTTGAATGCATCACTTAAACGTCTTTTGATTTTGGCTGTAAATAAATATGAAAAATAATTTTTAATGTATTTTTGATCTTTTTTTTTTTTGGAAAACATTGCAGGTAAATGAATTTAAATAAAAATATAAAAACTAAAAAAAATTTACTTAATTAGTTATTTTCAGTAAATTAAAATAAATGTCATTGTATATATTTCTAGTTTTTTGCTTTTAAATACTTGTGAATTCTACTACGGCATACAAATAGTGATAAACATACCTCTAAGATATTTAGTTTATAGAATTTTTTTTATTAATCGTTTAAAACTGTTTTTGTGTTTCTGGAAATATTGTATAATTGCATCATATTTGTTAGTTTATGCTGATGCTTGTATCGTTTATAATAACAACAAAAATTTTGGTCCTAGTTCTTTTAGGTTAACAATCTCCTGCATCACTATATCGAGGTAAAAATAGGTCCGGTCGTATAAGTTCAAAATAAGTTTTTAAAATAAATTCAAAATTATTGTTTCTAATTACAAAAAATTCCATCATTTCACGTTAACTATATACATAAATGACAAATTAACTGCCCGTTCGCCGATATCGAACGTTAACGTTCGCATAGTAAATAACATTTAAAACAAAAACAATTTTTGAAATTTTGTTTTTGTTTTAAATGTAATTTTCTATGCGAACGTTAACGTTCGATATCGGCGAATGGGCAGTAAATAATATCGTTATACTTACAACGAAAAGTAAAATGGCATGTTGATAGATAACGAACGAAGACTTCGTTCGCTTAACTTAAATGTGTCACAGAAAGAATTTAAAATTGTCTCCAATCACCAAATTCATACCAAATTCATAGAATCAGGCAAACAATTTGTTGATTTTGCACCTATTACCAAAATGATTATATAGATTACAACAAATTTTAAAAATTGAAAAATGTGAATATTTTTTTTTTTTTCAATAAATGATATTCTTAATTTTAATTAGAAAAACGATCAACACACTTTGCCGTTTCAAACAATGTGTTAATTGATTAAATTAAATATATTTCAGGTATTGACAATTCCCAACAACAATTTTATTATAAACGAAAAAATCAATTAAGATTTTTTATTATTTATTTAATATTTTAATTACAAATTTATTTCAAAACAACTAAAATGTTAATTAAATCAAAATTATATTTTTTATATTCTTTCACCTAAAAAATAATTGATTCAATTATCTATCATATTAATTGAATTTTTGTACTTTAAAACAGTATTTTAATTGATAAAAAACTACAGATGATTTTTTCGGTGTTTAGATGTTAGTTAAGCGAACCAAATCTTCGTTCACAAATAGATTAAATTAAAAAAAAAAACTGAAGATCTAAACGATTATTTTTACCGGGGAAACTGTAAGTATTCAATTGAAATTTTTTTTATTCCCATACCACAAAAGAGGACAGGGTATTATGCGTTTGTGCTGATGTGTGTAACACTAAAAATATAAGTCCTACCTAACCATCTTTAAGTATACCGGTTGACTTAGAATCTCGTTTTCTGAATCCGGTTGGTCGGGTTGGACGACCACCTTGTGCGCAAAGGCCGCACAAGGTGGTCGAAAACTTGGGGATATGTTATGAAATTTGTTATGTAGGATTCAATTGCCAAAAGGATCAAGCATATCGAAAGTGGTGCAAATCGGTCAATAATTTCAAGCTTCTTTGCGAAATAGAGTCTTTGTTCCATAAACTATTTTATTGTACTGGTATTTATAATAAATTTGTTCTAACTTACATTATTGCAATCGAAATCATCTAACCGAATTTTTTTAAAATCGGGCCATATTTGGCCAAAGCTCCCACACAAACGATACACCCGAAAAAGCTTTTATGCTTTAACTTCCTTAATAATGTCCGTATTGATATACAACTTGACAATAGTTACAATACCGAGAAAAAATGTCGTGGTTGTAGGTCCAAGATTGACCATAGGTCGCATTAAAACCCCTCCCTCAAGCTATTTAAAGACAAACAAATTTCATAAAGATGAAGATTTCTAAATCATATGCGGAAAAAATAACTATTATATGAATCCTAAACTCATAACCTTAATTTGCTCTGGAGGGTCTATGATCGCCCATCTCAACTTTTTTACATCATATTCCTAAGTTGGTACTGCATATTTAATTCGAATAGAACACCTTCTTTAGGGCATATTCCCGGATTCCCTGATTATTACTATTTTTTTTAAAATGGGGCATATCCGTATGGTACGTTTATAACAATAATAAGAATACAACCACATTTTTTCTTGAGCTGTTACATTCCTGAGTATGTAGTATCACAAAAAATTTAGAAACAATACCGTTTCTAGAAGAACCATCTCAAATATAAGTGAAGCATCTTAAATATAAGTGCTTACAATATCTGTCCATTTAAAATTTTGCGAGAAATTAATCGAAAACAATTTACCAGTTTTCTTTTGCAAAATGAAGAAATCGGATAAAATGAATTAATTTTGTATTAAAGGGTGGTTAAATTTTAAGGGCCGATGTTGAATATGAACCACACCTAAACGTCAAGTTTTTTTCTGCATTTCATTTGACATTTCTCAATTTCAGACTAACTCAATTTGAACCATAGAAAGATACATAATCGCGCAACGCGTTAAAGTTATTCAGGCTTATTATGACAATTTTGGAAGAAAATCATCTTCACTGATGAGTCACATTTTCCCCTCAGTGGATTCGGGCTGGCGGCATCATCGGGCCTTATTTTTTCCAAAATGAGGCTGGTCAGGCAGTTACTGTGAATGGTGTTCGCTATCGTGAGATGATAACGATTTTTTTATGGCCCGAATTGGAAGAAATGGATGTGGACGATATGTGGTTTCCACAGGACGGTGCCAATTGCCGTACAGCTAACGAAACAATGGCTCTTTTGCGCGACAAATTCAGTGGCCGTGTTGTCTCACGTCGTGGCGATGTTAATTGGCCAAGATCCTGAGATTTGACACCGTTGGACTTCTTTCTTTGGGGCTATTTGAAAGAAAAGGGAATAAGCCAGCAACAATTCAAGAGCTAAAGGATAATATCATTCGGCTCAGTAATGGCATATAACCTCAATTATGCCTCAGCGTCATCGAAAATTTGGACCATCGGATGGAGTTGTGCCGCGAAGGTCGCGGCGGCCATTTGTCCGATATTTTGTTCCATACATAATTGAACCATACCAATATTATCATAATAAAAAGAAATTACAATAATTTTCTAAATAATTTGTGTTTTATTTAAAATCAACATCGGCCCTTAAAATTTAACCACCCTTTATATATTATCTAAGGTTTATAATTATTAATAAGCATATTGCATTTTTCAATATAGCTAATTCTATAACATAAGCAGATTTAAGCTCGATAGAACTTACGAAAGGGTCCAAACGAACTTTTATACAGCGCTAACCTTTTAATATTTATAGGTAAAATCCTCTGGAAAATCAATTTGAATAGATTAACGCTTGAACAGCACTTCCAAATTATACAAATTTTTTTTTAATTCAGTCATTGATCCTTAAGGTTATTTTTTTAGAATTTTATATTAAGTGTTCGTGTCCTGTGGGCTACATTGAGCTAAAAAGGGATATATTTTGTGCAGATACTAGAACTTTTAAAGGAGTATTATTTTATATTTTTTGGTTTAAAATTGGTCACAACAAGATCACTCGTATACTCTGAGCTGGTTAAAAAAGTAAAAATGGTATTGACTTCGATAACTAATAATAGTCTGGCCGATTCGCTGAAAAATAACTCATAAAAAATATCAGTGATACGAGTATTTCGAAGAGTAGTTGTAGGCAGCATTGAAATGTCAATGGTTGTATGCAAGAACATGCAAATAGTTCAATTGACTTACATATTTAGCGGGTTAAAATCCTGTATTTGAAGTCCGCTGATATAATAATTCCTCTATAATACGTATGGGGTGGGTAGATCTTATTGACAGCATTATGGACAGTTACAAGACAAGTTTGAAAAGAAAATATTAGAAAATACGCACGTTTTGTAACTATTTATACCTTTCAATGCCTGACCCTTGGTTACTTGGATATGCATGTGTAAAGAGGTACCGGTCAAGGCAGTTGTGTTAGCGCAAAACTTTTGTAACGAAGTTGGCGAATTTCTATATAAGATGAAGAATTAAACCACCCTTACATGTTGACTTGTATAAGTTAGGTACAGGCTAAGAAGAATAAAGGACCTGTGAAACACGTACCTAAGACAAGAGGTACATCAGGATCATTGCGGTCACTGGTCTAAATGGGCGAAAACAATTCAATGATATCAAAATGGGAATGTGTTCACTCATACAGTGTATGAGAAATGCATCGTAGATTTATACTATACAAAGGCAAGGAACTATTTCAATAGTTTTCACTCGTGGTAGCTGATTTAAAAAATAAATATGCTTACAATTCTTATGTTAAGTTTTTTTAATTTAATTTTATTTCTTTTTTATCCCTGTTGCCTGTGAGCTACGCTTCCCTTTTTTTTAAATAGTTAATATTTAATTAGAAATATTTAAACTTTAAAAAATGTGTATGCGAATTAATCGAACATTTGAAATTCGAATATGAGGGCTAATATTTCAAATATGCGTTAAATAAAAATCAATTTTTCCTATTAGTCTAGTCACTTCCATGTTAACTTTTAAAAATATAATAATAATTACAGAAATGTATAATTTTTTTTCTACATACATACCACTCACTACGAATTAATTTTGTTTTGTGTGTTTTTTATAAAAATTATTTACAAACGTTCCAAATCCAACCACAACCACCTGAAATTATATGAGGCAACATACAGAAAAAGAAAAAAAAGAGAGAAACTTACCGTGAAAAACAAAACCATTTAATGAAAACAACATTGTGTTTATGTTTTAAACAATGTAGACATCAACAAATACATATATACGTACATAACTGAATAAGAGGCTCTATACACGCACACAAACATACACATAGAGAATATGATATACAAAGTTATACTATTTAATTTTTGCTTACTTTTTTTCAAAGTAAAACGCACACACACACATCCATACATGTAATTGTGGTTGTAAAAGTTGTTGTTTTAATTGTTGCTGTGTTACTGTAAGACATGAAAAACACTCATTTAAATAGAAAGCAGAAAGACAGAATTAGCAAAGATCCGTTATTTTGTTAAAATTGCCTCTAAAACTGTAGTTTTGTTAAAATTTGCAAGAGTAAGAGAGTAATAGTTTACGTCCTTTTATGTATAGAAGTGTTAAATTAAGTTTTCTTAATGTTTTTTTAATTTAAAAGGTCAAGAGCAGGAAAAATAGAGTTTATTTGATAGAGAGCTACTAAAATACATTCAAAATAAAAAAACATTGATTCTTTTTTTAGTTTATATAATAATTTTATTGAATTGATTTTTTTTATTTCAATATTTTTTTTTAAATTTTCAAAGTAACAATAATTATTTAACATTATAATTTGTTTATTTGTTTTTTGTTTTGTATATAACTTTTACATGAACATAATTATTTTTTTTTGTTTGTTTTTGGGTTTTCTTTAATAAATTGTTTAAATGTTATTTCTTTTGTTGTTGTTGTTGTGTTTTGTTTTGTATTATTGAATTTTTAAATATATTTCAATTTGTTTTACTTGTTTTTGTATTATTAAATCCCTATACTTTGTATTGTTAATTAATGTATATATAATTTTTCTCTTCTCTCTAAAATGTTAAAAATAATTTGTTCTTTTTATCATCCAATAACATATAAATTTTTACTTTAGTTTTAATTTTGAAAACGAAATAAAAAATAAATTAAATAAATAAATTAAACATTATAATATTGTTTTTTTTAAGGTTTTTATACAATATGTAAACATTGTTTTTTGTTTGTTATTTTAGAACATGGGTTGCTTGTTTTTTTTTTATAATAATATTATTTTTTAAATGTTATAATTATTGCTAATGTTCTTTTAGTTTAAGTATTTTTCAATAACAGATAATAGAGAAGAAATAAAATACTAGGTTTTGTTACTAGGAAAGAGTATTATAAGTAGAAGTAAAAATATAGAGTTTTTTCAATATCATTAAATTCGGAGAAATAAGTTGAAAAAACTAACAACAATATATTAATGATAAAGAGAGTTAACAGAAAATTAAATTTATAACTGTCATTTTAAAAGTTGTGGTTTATGTTTGAGATAAAGAGAAAGCCATGACTAAGATAATTTTATTTAATAACAGTTACCATCTGGCTTATTGAAAATGTTAAGAATATACAAAAGTTATAGCTTAGCTATTTAAGAATTGCTATTTGAAGCTTTAGCAACCCTTAATATATTTAAATCAAAGTTAAGCAAGAAAACTTCATAGATACAGTCATTTTATTTAAAAAGAGTTAAATTAAATATTTTAAGAAGTTTTTTTTAAGAGAAAGGTAAAATAGAACTGATGTTATTTTCCAGATTATATATGTGATTGATTTATATATTTTTTGTAGTATTTTACAAAAATTATTGAAACTCCTTCTTTTTTGAAAATTGCAGTGTAATTTTCTGCTAGTTCTCACAATTTTTTAAGACCAATACTTTTCTTACAGAAAAATAAGTCAAGGCAGTTTAAATTTGAGAACTTTCAAACTCCAAAAAAGTAAATAAATTAAGCTCAGTTTTGAAACAACAAAAACTTCCTTATTTTCAAAGCTTAACTTAAACTTACAAATAGAGTTACCAAAAAAGTTGAAAGTTAAGAAATTGAGCGAAACAAGAAACTAGATTCCTTAGAGTGACTGAAGAGTTATTATACACTAGCTCATTTATAGAGTTATTATTTACAAAAAGAGAATTTTAAATTTATTTTCAAAGCATTTACACAACTCTTTTTTATTAAATTTTTTTTTTTTTTTTTGTAATATGATCGTAATTTGTTCAGCGTGAACTATGTATGCCTTTAGCTATTTTTCTTTTATTATACAAATATTTAACAACATAAAAATTGTACTATATATAACAATTAACAACCAATTTCTTTTTTTTTTTTTAATATTAACAAAATTTTATTGAACTAAACTTAAGTTAAATTATAAAACAAAACATGAAAGCTGCTGTACTTTATAACATAAAAATTTTATCTAATTTCGTTTTATTAAAATGTATAATAATTTGT
The DNA here is from genome assembly GCA_943735925.1 of Pollenia amentaria. Classification (NCBI taxonomy): domain Eukaryota; kingdom Metazoa; phylum Arthropoda; class Insecta; order Diptera; family Polleniidae; genus Pollenia; species Pollenia amentaria. The sequence continues at coordinate 217,898,602 of OX031006.1, read as the reverse complement.
ACATTATTTGATATGAAAATAGTAGACATTTTAAGATATTAAAAAAAGAAAATATTGAAGAATTTTATAAAACAAGTAGATTTAATAATACTGAGATTTTAAGGAGTAATATTTAATTAATTTACTGAGTAAGAGAGTTGTATTGGTACACTGTAAAAAATCAGCTGTTGTTTGGAATTTTGATGTTTGTTGGTTGTTGGATTAACGTTTTTATTTTAATGTTGTAAGTGTGTATTGTAGTGATAATAGTTGTAGATTTATTAATATAAAGTAACACGTACATACACACATACACACACATCAAGAGAGTTAGTTTAAGTTTCAAAGAGAAAAAAGAGAGAGAAAGAAAACAAGAGATTAAAATAGTTCTTAGTTGTAAATAGCCAAGAAAATAAGTGAATTTATTAAATAACACCGAAATACATAAATTTATTGTTAAATATTTATACATATAAAATACATACAATGACATTGTAAAAAATAATGAATAAATTATAAAATATAAGTCAAATTAAATATTTATTTATGGGTATATATATATATATACATATACATATGTAAATGTATATGCATATATATATATATGTATATATATATTAACATGCTTTTTATATACAAAAATTATTGAAATTTGTTACTTAAGTATCCGATATAATAAAAACTTTAATGAAAGCGTATCAAAAAGCTTTTGATCAAACAGGATTTAAAAACTTTTTTAAAATAATCTAAGCCACTATCGTAGAACATTGACTAGAATCGAAAGATCGAGAAAGAAAAAGCTTATTCGGCAGTGAAAAAAAAATCGTTTCACAAACCTGCTATAAACCTTAAATATTTTTTATGAATATGGGGGTTATTACTCCATCAATGTATTTATTTCTTTGTTGAAAGTTAGAAATACAATTGAAAACAAAAAATAAAGCATAGTCGACCAATTCCGACTATTTGATACCCTACACTTATGTATTCAAAAACAAATTTTCGAGAGTGTAGCCTATATGGGATTGGCAATCATAGAGCCGCCAGAACAAAATTATATTATGGGGCTAATATTTATATAAAAGTTTTCTGTGCTGACTATTATTCAGACATCTTCATCTATATGAGATTTGTTTGCCTTAAAGTGATTTTAGGCAGGATGTTTTATATGGGGCCCATGGTTATTTTTACACCTAGCTGCACAATATTTTGTCATGGCTCAGTAGCTATCGTATAAGTTATTGTCGCCAATTTCTATGTTAATACCAACATTTGTAAGGAAGTTATGGCATTTAAAGTTATTTTCGGGAGGAGTATTTATAAGGGAGCTATGGTCTAATATGGACCGATTTCAATATAATTTGGTAACGTGATTTAAATTGCAATCATGCAAGTTTGGCGCAAGTGTAATCTTAATACCAATATAATAATAAGATGGCACAAAGACTACTGATAAGCTTGTAAGGGGGCTATGTAAAATTATATACTGAATCTAAACATTTTAAATCGAGTTGTTCCTTATGCAAATAAGCACCTATGTACTAAATTTTATCAAATCAGCTCAAAAATTGCGACCTGTACCATGCGAACAATGTTTATATAGACAGCCAGGTAGCCTGTCAAAAAGTGATTCTGAGACGATTGGTATACTTTAAGGCGTGTCTAGGACCTATTTTTTTAGGTGTTACCAACATTAATTCATACTCAAAATACCCTCTGCACTATTGTGGTGTATGCATAATTATATTCGATCTAAACTTACAAAGCAATAGTTAATTAGATCTTCAGTACGATAAAGTGAATCAGACCAGTCTCTGGCGGGGAAACGAGCCCACAACCATCGCACTGATAGACTAGCACACTAGCAACTAGACTACCGAAGAACTTATAAAATGTATTACTTAGATTTTATTTAAAATCATTGGTATGTTAAACTATCCATCCGGGAAAAGAAACAGTAAATGGGCTTCTATGCAGACAAACGTCTTTCAGACGTATTCCAACTTATAGTGGAAGGCCAATGTACGCGGTATGCGGCCGCGGTGAGCATGCTGTTGGCCGTAGTAAAAAAGCTGTTTAAAAAATATTTTTTAGAGAAATGTTCAGACAAAAGAAAGACATTACTTCTTATAGGAGCCACGCGGCAAAGTTAAATTTTGATTTAAGCCGCTTGAAGTAAACGTTGCATTACACAATGATTACTATATTTCAAAGGAAACAAGCTTAATTTTGTGGTAATTTTTTTTTTCAAAAAAAGCGTGTTTTTTTTATTAATTTATGAATTTTTTTATATTTGTTTTACACCTTCCGCTCTAAAATGTACGACGTTCATTTGCCTTTAAAAAAATATCAAGAGTTAATTTCAATAGCTGATCGCACCTCGCAGCAACAAAATTTAAAAAGTGCGTTAAATGGGTTGGAAAAAATTATTTATTTGTGTCTGTTCCCAATAAACTAAATATTTTAATGTTGCATATTTTTAATTTTATTCTGTTTTTGTCATTCTCAGATATGTGTTAATATTTAAGAAAAAAAATTAAAAGTTTCAATTCTAGTTAATCTCCTATGGGTTCTATGCCCTTAAGTAAAAAAAGCTTTTTATTTTTTAAATTTCTTTAAAATTGTAGTCTTAACTTCCAGTTAATTTTTTATTAAATCTTTAATTTATTTTCTTAAGTGCAAGTTTGGTTTTTTCGCATGCTGTTTCTAATTATTTCGGTTAAAGTGCATTTGTTTTATCTTTTTTAAATAATATTTGCGTTTGTTTCACTATGGGCAACTTTTTACAAAACTATCACAGCTGTTTGCACGCATTTTATCTAATTGCATTTACCAAAAAAATGCTACTGATTGCATTTTAAAGATATCTCTAAAATTATATGGATTTTTTCTATGGTAATTATGGTTTATTCATATTTTTTGCTACTTTTTTCTTATCACAAATCAGCTTTAGCTATTTGTAAATAATTCTCAGTAATTGAGAATTATTATGGGTTTTTTTTTAGTTTGATGCTGCAGTTATATTTACAAATGTTTAAAATAATGTGTCAATCAACTAACAAAAGTTTATGTTTATAGATTGTTTTTTAAGATAAAATTAAAACAATGTATTTCTTACAGTGTACTGGCGAGTAAGCAAGAAAGAATTTAAGAAATAGTAATCGAAGAAAACACGCAATGGTAAAAGAGAGGAAGTTGACTCTTTGAAATAAAAATAATTATGGTTGTAAAGAAGAAAAAAAAACTGAGTTTTTGTTGTGATATTTGTAAAATGTAAATGTTATTGTCTTGTAAAATTTATGTGAATATTGGTCAATAAGAACAACAAAAGTTAATGAAATAGACTTCGGCTTAGAAGATTTTACAAAATGACTTTTGCGAACTTTTCTTTTAAATTTTTTTAAAAAGTTTACAGAAACCTTGGGCTATGGATCTACGTAAATAATTGATTTGTGAATTTAAATATCGGAACTGTATGGAAGTACAAAAATAATCAATACAATGGACTCTAAAGAAAAAAAAAACTAGGTTATAGAAATTCCCTCATCCCGATCAAAGTATTTTCAAGAAATAGTAAAAATTAATTTTTTTTTTTTTTTGCAAAAAGTTTGCCAAAAAAATTAATATTTCCAAGCTTGATTATAAATCATTTACGACAAACCGTTATTTAGTACATACGAGATTTCGAGCCAAATCTACTTGGTTTTGATAGTACTTCCTAGTGATTTTTATAGAACATCGTGATTAGTGAACGTGATTTGAGAATCACTGCTCCTTAAAACTGTGACTGTGATCACGGATTGACAGTTTTTAGTTCTTTTATAGGAATTGCGTGCTTCCAAGCTATATGTACAATGCGCGAGCTTTCGCAGGAGCTTTTGTTAGTACTTTGCAAATAAACAACAATTAACTGTAAGAGCTTTCAAAGCTGTTTACTTGCATATACATACATACTTGAACAAATAAACTTTGGCTTAAAAAGAATACTAATTAGACAGAAGAGAGAATGAAAGGAACAGCAACATTATAATTCGCCATTGCATTCAAAAAACGCTATTACCCGCAAAAACAGTGAAATAGCATAAATTTGTTATGTAACAAAAAAAAAAAAGAACGACTTAGCAAGTACCTGTTACTTGACAAATTTGGTCACAACTGTGATTGGTAATTTTTCAGTAACAGTGATTTAATCACAGGTACATAAATATCGCTCATCTCTACTTTCCATACAAATTAAATTCACTTCATGACTTTTTTGTCAAGGTCTCATTAAATCTACTCAGTAACAGGAGATGCAACTGAGAATTTCTTATTAGAACTGTCTTAATACTCTTTTATTTTTTTTTTATTTTCACATATTTCATATAGTGAATTCCCAAAAAAAATAACAGTTTGATAGAATTTGAGGAATATTTCAAACTAAATCTGTAATGCAAATGCGCTATGAGGGATAAGAAGCTTTAATTTTAAAACGGTAAGTTAATACTTTTAATTAAAGAGGTTCAAGTAAAATCAATTTTATGAAAACTGGCTAAAAGAAAAGAAAATAAAACAAAGTATCTAAGGGAGGCAATTGAGATTCAAAGCTTAAAACTGATTAGACGAATTAAAGCGTAGGAGACAGAGAGAGAGTTTATAAGAAAAACAATTTTGATTTTTTTTTTTTTTTTTTTTAAGTTATTTTTTTTTTTTTTTTTATTATTCCTACACTAAATCCCGCGAAGCTTTTTGCTTGTCTGCAGGAGACCAGAGTCTCTGGCGGGAATCGAACCCGCAACCCCGGTACTGATAGACTAGCTCACTACCAGCTAGCCTACCGGGGCACCCTAAAAAAAAAAGTATCAAGAAAATAATATTATTAGAAAACTATAAAATTTTATATAATAATACAGGGTTATTCATTTAGTTGTTTTAAGACCGCCGCACATACAGGTATTTGCATAATCTACACGACAAAAATTATTTTATATTTTATAACTATTGTGAAGGATACAATTTGATGAAAAAATACTTTTATTATGTTATTGCAAAAAATATTTTTAATCGCTAATTTTCATCTTCGTCACTCTCTAAAGATTCATTACGTACAGAAACAATTGCCTTCGTAGAGCAATTGCTTCAGTCAAAAATTGATTACGGCCTCCTTGGAAAGCTGTACAATTATGCGTTCTTTATGATAACTGCACCATAAATTAAATCGAAGCCGCGAAAACCGTTGTTAAAGCCACTTTTGGCAATAACTCTTTTTTTGCAGATAACCGTTAGCAATACTCTCTTATACTGTTTAAACATCAAATCACCCTAAAGCTTCCAAGGCCTTCAAAATGACATACAAGGAGTAAGCCAACAAAATGATACAAACCAAATGGTTTTGCAACGGGGAATAACGTTTTAAAAGACTTTTACATAAAAGTTTTTATTATCATTATTTTTAATATGAAAAAAATTAAAAAATAAAGATTTCTGCCTGTTAAAAACGTTTTTTTTTTTGGCACTCCTAAAAATTATTATTTGGTAACTTTAAATGTTATTCGCGGATGTGATTAAGTTATTAATTAAATGCATTGTCGATGTAATTTTCATTTGATAGTAGTTAATCTTTAAAAAAAATTTAATTTACCTTTTTAAATGGAGAAATCGAAGCTCTTTATGTGATTATTAAAATATTTTTTTTTTCTTGCTAATCCCGCGAAGCTCTACGCTTTTTTTATTTTTATTATTTTTTTAGGACCAGCACTCAAACGACGACCCCTACAAACGCAATGCATTTGGTTGGAACAAGGAAAAAACGTTATGAGAAGGAGGATATAGGGAGTAGTGTCTGTGAAAATTCGAATTGAACTTGTTTTTGTTGAAAGTGAGAGCTTATCGGTAGGAAAGAAACTAGAGTCTCTGGCGGGAATCGAACCCGCAAACCCGGCACTGGTAGACTAGCTCACTACCAACTAGCCTTACGGATAACAATTCATACTTCCGAGGCACTTTGTGAATCTATAACTAAAATATTGTCTTTTAGAGCGCTAATAAAGTAAATGCAAAAAGTTCAATGTACCTCGAAAACGCACGTTTGCACTTTTCCGCGACCATTTTTTACAACTCTTGTCTCCAAATTTTCAATTATGGTACTTATTCTGACAGGATCGTACAGGAAAGTACGTATAACAATTATCAGATTAAAAAACTCTAACGTGACATTACTTTCAAAGTACCCCAACTTTTGCTGGAGTAGTTTTCATAAGTAACTCTAGCATAAGAATAATTAGCTTTTTATCTAATATTTTCGAATCCAAAAAAAAAAAAAAAAAAAAAAAAATAGAATATTCCAAAACAAAGTTATACGCTTTGAAGCATCAGTTATTTAAAATTAGTGATGTTGCTGTTTTGAATTTTCCCAAAAGTTGTGGTTAAAACATGGCCACTTTTCGAGCACTGCGGAATGGTCATCATAACCGACTAACTGTGCAATAAATTGGCAAGATTATTTGAAGCGACTAGAAGCGTTGCATGTGTGGTCAGGTCTGTTCATCATCGCATTGTGCGCATTGACGAAAATATTACTTCTGTTAGTGAAAGTGAGGCGGATAATCCGAATATGTCGGTTAATAGCCGATGGACCGTTAGATAACCGACTTTTTTTAGACCTGCAATTGAAGATTATGATCTGGACGATATATGGAATCAACATCACAACGGATTTTGCTTCTATTGCGTGGGAAGTTTCCAAAACTTTTGTGTCATTTCACGTTTTGGCGACGCCAGTTGGCCAGTATGATCATGCGATTTTACGTCATTAGACCTTTTTAGAAGGGCTACGTCAAAAACCGTGTCTACATGGATTAACCCCTAACGGGTGAGCATTTGAAAGAAAGCAATTGACAACTAATCGCCGAGACACCGCCCGAAATTTGCGAATAAGTTGTCGAAAACTGCCTCAAAACTATCGACTGCTACAGTGAATCTTATCAAACGTTATGGCAAGCTATAAACGTTAAAATGAAAGAGCAGTTTCATCGAAATCATAGCTTTATGTATGTTTTTTTTTTGACTTCATATTAGTAAAATTTAAAATTTGAATCTAATTGCACAAGAAATTATCATTTAACAAAAAAATGCTACTGATTGCATTTTAAAGATATCTCTAAAATTATATGGATTTTTTCTATGGTAATTATGGTTTATTCATATTTTTTGCTACTTTTTTCTTATCACAAATCAGCTTTAGCTATTTGTAAATAATTCTCAGTAATTGAGAATTATTATGGGTTTTTTTTTAGTTTGATGCTGCAGTTATATTTACAAATGTTTAAAATAATGTGTCAATCAACTAACAAAAGTTTATGTTTATAGATTGTTTTTTAAGATAAAATTAAAACAATGTATTTCTTACAGTGTACTGGCGAGTAAGCAAGAAAGAATTTAAGAAATAGTAATCGAAGAAAACACGCAATGGTAAAAGAGAGGAAGTTGACTCTTTGAAATAAAAATAATTATGGTTGTAAAGAAGAAAAAAAAACTGAGTTTTTGTTGTGATATTTGTAAAATGTAAATGTTATTGTCTTGTAAAATTTATGTGAATATTGGTCAATAAGAACAACAAAAGTTAATGAAATAGACTTCGGCTTAGAAGATTTTACAAAATGACTTTTGCGAACTTTTCTTTTAAATTTTTTTAAAAAGTTTACAGAAACCTTGGGCTATGGATCTACGTAAATAATTGATTTGTGAATTTAAATATCGGAACTGTATGGAAGTACAAAAATAATCAATACAATGGACTCTAAAGAAAAAAAAAACTAGGTTATAGAAATTCCCTCATCCCGATCAAAGTATTTTCAAGAAATAGTAAAAATTAATTTTTTTTTTTTTTTGCAAAAAGTTTGCCAAAAAAATTAATATTTCCAAGCTTGATTATAAATCATTTACGACAAACCGTTATTTAGTACATACGAGATTTCGAGCCAAATCTACTTGGTTTTGATAGTACTTCCTAGTGATTTTTATAGAACATCGTGATTAGTGAACGTGATTTGAGAATCACTGCTCCTTAAAACTGTGACTGTGATCACGGATTGACAGTTTTTAGTTCTTTTATAGGAATTGCGTGCTTCCAAGCTATATGTACAATGCGCGAGCTTTCGCAGGAGCTTTTGTTAGTACTTTGCAAATAAACAACAATTAACTGTAAGAGCTTTCAAAGCTGTTTACTTGCATATACATACATACTTGAACAAATAAACTTTGGCTTAAAAAGAATACTAATTAGACAGAAGAGAGAATGAAAGGAACAGCAACATTATAATTCGCCATTGCATTCAAAAAACGCTATTACCCGCAAAAACAGTGAAATAGCATAAATTTGTTATGTAACAAAAAAAAAAAAGAACGACTTAGCAAGTACCTGTTACTTGACAAATTTGGTCACAACTGTGATTGGTAATTTTTCAGTAACAGTGATTTAATCACAGGTACATAAATATCGCTCATCTCTACTTTCCATACAAATTAAATTCACTTCATGACTTTTTTGTCAAGGTCTCATTAAATCTACTCAGTAACAGGAGATGCAACTGAGAATTTCTTATTAGAACTGTCTTAATACTCTTTTATTTTTTTTTTATTTTCACATATTTCATATAGTGAATTCCCAAAAAAAATAACAGTTTGATAGAATTTGAGGAATATTTCAAACTAAATCTGTAATGCAAATGCGCTATGAGGGATAAGAAGCTTTAATTTTAAAACGGTAAGTTAATACTTTTAATTAAAGAGGTTCAAGTAAAATCAATTTTATGAAAACTGGCTAAAAGAAAAGAAAATAAAACAAAGTATCTAAGGGAGGCAATTGAGATTCAAAGCTTAAAACTGATTAGACGAATTAAAGCGTAGGAGACAGAGAGAGAGTTTATAAGAAAAACAATTTTGATTTTTTTTTTTTTTTTTTTTAAGTTATTTTTTTTTTTTTTTTTATTATTCCTACACTAAATCCCGCGAAGCTTTTTGCTTGTCTGCAGGAGACCAGAGTCTCTGGCGGGAATCGAACCCGCAACCCCGGTACTGATAGACTAGCTCACTACCAGCTAGCCTACCGGGGCACCCTAAAAAAAAAAGTATCAAGAAAATAATATTATTAGAAAACTATAAAATTTTATATAATAATACAGGGTTATTCATTTAGTTGTTTTAAGACCGCCGCACATACAGGTATTTGCATAATCTACACGACAAAAATTATTTTATATTTTATAACTATTGTGAAGGATACAATTTGATGAAAAAATACTTTTATTATGTTATTGCAAAAAATATTTTTAATCGCTAATTTTCATCTTCGTCACTCTCTAAAGATTCATTACGTACAGAAACAATTGCCTTCGTAGAGCAATTGCTTCAGTCAAAAATTGATTACGGCCTCCTTGGAAAGCTGTACAATTATGCGTTCTTTATGATAACTGCACCATAAATTAAATCGAAGCCGCGAAAACCGTTGTTAAAGCCACTTTTGGCAATAACTCTTTTTTTGCAGATAACCGTTAGCAATACTCTCTTATACTGTTTAAACATCAAATCACCCTAAAGCTTCCAAGGCCTTCAAAATGACATACAAGGAGTAAGCCAACAAAATGATACAAACCAAATGGTTTTGCAACGGGGAATAACGTTTTAAAAGACTTTTACATAAAAGTTTTTATTATCATTATTTTTAATATGAAAAAAATTAAAAAATAAAGATTTCTGCCTGTTAAAAACGTTTTTTTTTTTGGCACTCCTAAAAATTATTATTTGGTAACTTTAAATGTTATTCGCGGATGTGATTAAGTTATTAATTAAATGCATTGTCGATGTAATTTTCATTTGATAGTAGTTAATCTTTAAAAAAAATTTAATTTACCTTTTTAAATGGAGAAATCGAAGCTCTTTATGTGATTATTAAAATATTTTTTTTTTCTTGCTAATCCCGCGAAGCTCTACACTTTTTTTATTTTTATTATTTTTTTAGGACCAGCACTCAAACGACGACCCCTACAAACGCAATGCATTTGGTTGGAACAAGGAAAAAACGTTATGAGAAGGAGGATATAGGGAGTAGTGTCTGTGAAAATTCGAATTGAACTTGTTTTTGTTGAAAGTGAGAGCTTATCGGTAGGAAAGAAACTAGAGTCTCTGGCGGGAATCGAACCCGCAAACCCGGCACTGGTAGACTAGCTCACTACCAACTAGCCTTACGGATAACAATTCATACTTCCGAGGCACTTTGTGAATCTATAACTAAAATATTGTCTTTTAGAGCGCTAATAAAGTAAATGCAAAAAGTTCAATGTACCTCGAAAACGCACGTTTGCACTTTTCCGCGACCATTTTTTACAACTCTTGTCTCCAAATTTTCAATTATGGTACTTATTCTGACAGGATCGTACAGGAAAGTACGTATAACAATTATCAGATTAAAAAACTCTAACGTGACATTACTTTCAAAGTACCCCAACTTTTGCTGGAGTAGTTTTCATAAGTAACTCTAGCATAAGAATAATTAGCTTTTTATCTAATATTTTCGAATCCAAAAAAAAAAAAAAAAAAAAAAAAATAGAATATTCCAAAACAAAGTTATACGCTTTGAAGCATCAGTTATTTAAAATTAGTGATGTTGCTGTTTTGAATTTTCCCAAAAGTTGTGGTTAAAACATGGCCACTTTTCGAGCACTGCGGAATGGTCATCATAACCGACTAACTGTGCAATAAATTGGCAAGATTATTTGAAGCGACTAGAAGCGTTGCATGTGTGGTCAGGTCTGTTCATCATCGCATTGTGCGCATTGACGAAAATATTACTTCTGTTAGTGAAAGTGAGGCGGATAATCCGAATATGTCGGTTAATAGCCGATGGACCGTTAGATAACCGACTTTTTTTAGACCTGCAATTGAAGATTATGATCTGGACGATATATGGAATCAACATCACAACGGATTTTGCTTCTATTGCGTGGGAAGTTTCCAAAACTTTTGTGTCATTTCACGTTTTGGCGACGCCAGTTGGCCAGTATGATCATGCGATTTTACGTCATTAGACCTTTTTAGAAGGGCTACGTCAAAAACCGTGTCTACATGGATTAACCCCTAACGGGTGAGCATTTGAAAGAAAGCAATTGACAACTAATCGCCGAGACACCGCCCGAAATTTGCGAATAAGTTGTCGAAAACTGCCTCAAAACTATCGACTGCTACAGTGAATCTTATCAAACGTTATGGCAAGCTATAAACGTTAAAATGAAAGAGCAGTTTCATCGAAATCATAGCTTTATGTATGTTTTTTTTTTGACTTCATATTAGTAAAATTTAAAATTTGAATCTAATTGCACAAGAAATTATCATTTAACAGTTAATTAAAGAATTCATTTTTTTAAATCTTATAATTAATGATTAATGTTCAAAATTGTCATAAGCTTCTAACCAGCGCTTTAGAAACAAAAGGGTGACTTTAAACAGGACATTATAGTCAGACCTTTAGATATTTTAATTAAGAGACCTTTTTGTGACGAAACATCGACAAAGAAAACAAGCTTAATCTATGTAATGTCTCACACCCAGAGAAAAAACATTTTTTAATATTTTTTAATCAACAAAACCATTTATAAGGAAACATTTTAAGCATATTATGATTTATTAAACCATTCTAATGTCACTAGTAATCATATTATGGTTTAATTAGTCCACGTTAATAATAACAAAAATTATGTTTAACTCTTATAATAGCATGGTTGTTTTGAACTTTAGTATGTTGCTCTTAGCCAAAAAGGAAGATACTATTGTTTATTTAAAGCCAAAAGATTATTAGTAGTAAGCAAATTATTGTAGTTTTTAACTATAAGATGTTTAGAGGCAACCATAATACAGCTGTGGCTTTTTAATGGAAGACCCATATAACCTTTAAATGGTTCCTGGTTAGAACAATATGGTTCAGTTCACCATATTATCGTTAAAAATATTCTACACCCAGAGAAAAACTATGTTTAATTATTATGGTTAATTTAACCATATTATTAACACCGACAACCATATTATGGTTTAATGTGTCCTCCATCAAGAAGGCACAACCATATTGTGGTTGCCTCCGAACACGTTTTGGTCCATAATAACTAAACTATGTTTAACACTTATAATAGCATGGTTGCTCTTGGAGTAGAGGAAAATACTATTGTTAATTAAAAAACAAATTATTGTCATACTTAACCATAACATTTGCCGAGGCAACCATAATATGGTTTTGGCTTCTTGATGGAGGACTAATTAAACAATAATATGGTTGTCGGTGACAATAATATGGTTAAATTTAAACATAATATGTTCAAAATTTTGTCTAAAACCAGTTTTGTTGGAGGTGACCATATTTAAACATGTTTTTCTCTGCGTGTAGATGGTGTCTTAAAAGAAAAGTTTATTTAAAAACGCAGATGTACTGTTATCTGGTAAATGTAACGTGGCATGACATCATATCAATGTCGTTTCCCGTTACATTTACGACAATAACCATAAATAATTAAATTTTGAGAAAAAGAAAACTTGCAAAAAAAAAAACCTATTGTAGACCTGTGTAATTAAACTGTGAAATATAGTGTTGCTCAACCCATTAAAAAAAGGGTTTGTTTTTACCAATTTTGAGTTCAAATGTTTCTGTTATGTAAAATGATATAAAGTTTAAAGAGTAACAATTAAATAACTTAAATAAGTAGCAAAAGAAAAAAACTTATATAATTAATAATATTCATACATAATAAAGGTTTTGTTTAAACATTAGTATAAAGTTAATTAAAAAATATCATAGAATTTACTTACATTTTTTTAAAATCATCAATATCAAAGATTAAGTTTCTTTAAAATAAAGTGTTATAGCTCAGAGTACAAAATCAAAAGAAGAGAAAGAGAAAAAGATTTACAAAATTTAATACATGTTAAATAGAATAGTTACAGTAGTTAATAGACAATAACTATTAAAAAGTAATTAACAGATTAGCAGCTGTTTTCGTTTGAAGAGCGAGTTGTTCAATTAGAAGGGAAACAAATTTTCAATTCAACTAAATTACGTGTTTAGTAAGTAAAATTTGTTTTTAGTAATAAATTTTAATTAAATTTCTCTTTGTTTGTTTTTATTTTTTTTTGTTTTATTTTTGTTCAAATTTTTGTTAACAGCCTAAGTAATGCTTTGTTTTATTTCCTTTTGGGTCTTTTTTTACTAAAAATGTTCGTCCGTTTTATTAAATTTCAAGGATTTTGTTTTTGTTCTAAATTACTTAAACGTTGTTGTTTTTTCATTAATATATTTAAATCTTTTTGTTTAAATGATTTTCATAAATTTCATCTAAATTTTGTTTTAAAGGCTTTATTTTGTTTTTGTTTTTTTTTTTTTAATTATTTAATGTTTTTTTATTATTTTATCAATTTACTTAAACGCAGTGCTTCTGTTTCATTTTTACTATTTTTTAAAAAAATAAGGAAAAATTTATAAGTTTTGTTTACAAAATATTTGATTGAAAAGAGCTTTGTTTATTCAAAAGTGTGAAAGATAGAGAGAGAGAGAGAGAGAGAGAGAGAGACGGAAAAAGAGCACATATTTAAGCAGCAGCTGTTGTTGTTGTTATTATGTTTGTTATTTTATTAGAGATTTCTTGTAGATATTAGTGTTTTTAATAAGTTTCATTGTTATTTTACTAATAAGCAAGTAATTGAAGTTTTATTGTTGTAAATGGAGAGAGAGAGAGAGAGAGAGATAGAGGGAGAGCCAATCAGTTTGTTGTATATTTTTAGATAAATAGAAGAAATTTTAGTTGGTTTTTACTGTTCTTTCACTATGATAGTTAAACATTTTTGTTTCCGGTTTTGGTTTTTGATCTTTGTATATATAGATAGTTAAAGTTGTATATTAAGTTGTAGTTGTATTAGTAGTAGTGGTGGTGGTGGTGGTAGAAGTTGTTTTGTAAGATGCATAAGATTAGCCAGCTTTTTGGTATGGTTTTGTTTTCTAAGAGGTTGAGTTAAATTTTACCAAACGTAGTTTTATTAAGATTGGTTACTATTTAAATTTTTGTTAATTTATAATAATGCAGTTTTTATAAGTATTATAATTTTTCCTTTTTGATATTTTTTTTTTGGGTTAAATATCCAGTTGTTATTTTGTTTTAAAGATAAAAGTTGAAATTTTAAATATATATGTATAATTTTTTTGGTTTTCCAATAATAAGTATTGTTGTTGTAGTAGAATTCGTAGTAGTGCTATTGTTTTTAATGGATTTTCCTTTAACTGTTTTTTGTATGAAGTATGTATGTATGTATGTATGTATATATGTATATACTTGTTTATATACATATGCTATACATATACATATATTTCTATACAGTTTGTTTGTATATATATGTATTTTTTGTAATGATTTGTATAGACTATTGTATATGTTTATGTATATATAAATTTTTTTTGTTGGTTTATGTAATATGTTTTTGTTTATTTGTTATATTTGTTATATTTTGTAGCCTTATATGTTTTTAATGCAATTCAGCAGTTTTACTTCCATTTTAATTTATATATAACTACTCTCTTGTATATATATAATCCGCATGTTATATTTATTTATATTTCTCTTTTTTTTTGAATATTATTGTTGATTTGCTTTTTTATTATTAGTAAATAATTTTTTATAAATATTATTGAATTTGTTTTATTTTTAAATTTCAGATTAAATTGTTTGCCTCTCTTCATTATTTATATTATTATTAATGTAAATTATTTTATTTTTTTTTATTATAATTATATTATTAGTTCTTTAAATAAATAAAATATTATGTTGACATATCACTGCATAACGCATTTTCCCTCAATTTGGGTTTTTAGCTCATTTACTTGCGTTTCTATTTGATTTTTCAGTTCTGTAAAAAGAAATTGAGTAATGGAAACAGCAATAAATAAGCACATCTTATGATATTTGTAGTATGTTAAAAATATAATACAAACAATAATAAGAATAGTACAATATATTTATAAAAATTTGTTTTTTTTTTTTAATTTTTAATATTTTTGTAACATTAACACAAGCACATTTCAAATGCTGTGTTTTTCATTACAAGTTTTTGTTTTTTTTTTGATAAAATATATTTTTAATAATCTTTTGTTTATTAATATTATTAATAATAACGCATATTATTTGCATAATATTAATAGAAATTTTGTTAATAATTCATTTTATTTAGCATACTTTGCGAAGGCATTTTATACCTTTTCTAACAAAAATATATAAATCAACATTTACTAACAACATAAAAGGCAGAGTTGGGTGTTACGATGAGTGTGAGGTGTTGAGGTTGGGTAAGTGTAAGGTATTTTTTCCATAGCGATTTCCTTTTCGGTTTATTTAAATCCATTTGTGCGAGAAAATTATTAAAAATTGGAAATAATTACTAAATTTATTAATCTCAAAAAATTTATGTCTTTAATATTTAAATATAAAAGTTCTATGTGATTTAAATTTTGTTATAACAGCTGCAGTATTATACAATTTAAGTATCAGGACGTATGAGTAGCGTAAATTATATTAAACACCACTCATACGCAATCCATTAGTCTGCATTTACACATGCAAGTAATTACTTGCAAGTAGGGCACACAGAAAAAATTAAAAATTGTCTCTAATCACCAAATTCATAACAATTTCATAGAATCAAGCAAACAATTTGTTGATTTTGCAACTATTACCAAAACGATATATTTAGCAATGTCACAGAGTACAATTCTGTTCAGAAGCGGAATTCATTCCGAATTTTGGTGCTTCAGAAAATTACGAAAAAATTTTGCGGAATGAAACCATTTTTGTTTTCATGAACGGAATGGGTTTTTCCTGTATCTTAAAGGCCAATAAATTACCAAAATATACTTTCTATCAAAAAACAAATATGTTTTTTTTCGGAATCATTCAAAACGGAATTGTAATCTGTGATATGACTGATAGATATAAGTTACTAACAATTGAAAATTTTGAATATATTTTTTTTTGCAATAAATGATATTTATAATTTTAACTAAACAAATTATCAAAAAACTTTGCTGTTTCAAACAATGAGTTAATTGATTTAATTTAATAATTTTTTAAACTCCCAACAACAATTCTACAAGTTTAAATTGTTTTAATTTAAACGAAGAAATCAATTAAGATTTTTTGTTATTTAATTAATATTTAAATTAAAAATTGATTTCAAAACAACTAAAATGTTGATTAAATCAGTATAATATATTTATTTTCTTTCAACTAAAAAAATAATTTTTAATCCAAATTTAGATATTTTTAATTAGGCTTAAGTTCATTGAATTAATTTTCATTATATTATTTTTACGAAGACAGCGATTTTTACATCATGAAATTAATTAAAATTTTATTGATAATTTTTCATTCTTGACTGCGCTGAGATTTGAACCCAGGCTTTCACGGACAGGTTGCCCATACTAGTTTCGATTGTAACCACACAATCTCGTCAGTGGGGTTTGCCGTTATACTCACTCGGCTATTGAAGCCGGATGACGTCAATAGTAAAACATCAATCCTTAAACCAAATGGTTTTTTACTTTGGTAGATCGAAATTGGCTTTTGAATGAATGATTATCTATTTTAATTGATTTACATGTTCTTCCTAACTTCTATTTTTTCTCCGACGAGATTGCAAGGTTACAATCGAAACTCGTATGAGCAACCTGTCCGTGACAACCTGTATGACAAATCGTCGGTTGCAAAGCAACTCGCTTTTTTAAATGCATTCTACTATGTGCATTCCAAAGTGCATTGTTAAACTTGATGATACATTTTTGACTTCCACTGCAAAGTATTCAGTTGTTTTGGAACTCAGCCAAACTCCAGTTTGAATCTAATTGTAAATTGAGTGTTTAATTAAATAATTTGTTTTCTAATTTTTTGTTGTTCGAAAAGCCAACAAAAAGCTAGTTATATTCATTTTGTCATTCCGTAAGCAACTTTTAACCTTCAGTTGTTTTGAAATCTAGATTAGCCAGATCCATTTGACTGTATGTTAAAAGCACGATTGTGCTTGGAAAAAGACCTCACAAAATAAACTTTCGTAAAATTGAACTGCCAAATTGTTTTTATTTTGATTTCTTGCGAAAACAATAAAAGCAATTTGTTTTTTCTTTACCCACTTACAACTGCAATTATTTAATGTTGGGAGAATTCCAACTAATTGTAGTGGGGAATGTAAGAAAAGATAAACTCACTGTTTTATTGTTGGTTTTTTGTTTAAGCTTTGATATCGTTGCAAACAAGACTTTTTGAGTATTTGTAGGTAATTCTCATTCCCTCTGTAGTTTTGTTTGCTGATAGCTTTGGCTTTTCTAAAATAATTTAGGAAAACGATTCCTGATGATCTGGCCTAAGCAACCAGTGAAATGCGCATAGGAACAGCTTATCGTCCAACAATAAATTTCAGTATTTTTTATCAATTATAAAAAAAGGAAATAAAATCTTTTAATGAAAAAAAAAAAAAATTATGTATTCCCAAAAACAACTTTTTTGATAATAAAATTTCGTAAAAGAAGCTTTAAAAGAAAATCAAGTTTGGTACTTAAGCAAAAAAAATTAAATCTGTTCAGATTAAATTACCTCTAACAAAATTGTACCTCTTTGAAAAGGAGTTTGGATTTTTAGTAGTTTAGTAATTTTATTTGATTTCAAGTATATGTCACAAATGGATTTAAATACACAAACATATGTATGTATATATTTTGTATGGCAAAAGTAAATGTTTTAAAAAAATGTTATTTACAAATTTATTCAAGTGAAAAATAAATTACTTTTTTCTATGTACATCAAATTGAGTATTAAATTTTTGTAAACAAATTTTATAAATAATTTATTAAACTTTTAAATATTTTAGTAAAAAAAACCTAAAAAATTAAAACTTTCTAAACAATTTCAAATACTATGAATTAATCCCAAAAATAAAAAAAAATGTTTTACAGAGTTTGGATAAAAAAATAAATGATTTTATAGCCTTAAAAAATTGTTGTAAATGTCTGTTTAAATTTTGTTTAGCAAAATACGTAAATAAAACAAATGGATGCCAATTGTGAAGAGAAAGAGGGAAAAAGCTTGTCTGTGTATTTAAGAGATAGATTTTTTACTGGTAAGCTTTTAGTTGTAGTTTGTTGACGTTTAGGTGTTTTTTTTTAAGTTTTAGTAGCAAGTTATAAAAAAAAATTTTTTTTGCATGATTTTTTTTAATAATGGAAAAATATTTTTAGCAATAAAAAAAAAAATTGGAACTGAAAAAATGTGCTTGATTATTATTATTATTTTTTTTTAATTTTACTACGCCAGTACTTTTATATAATGTGCAGTTTTATTGAATTTTTTGTGCAAAGAATTAAAAAAAAAAATTTAATTAAATAAACAGCCAAATTTAAGTAAACTTAATATTTTAAATAACAAAATAAAGTTTTTTTTTATATTTGTAGAAAGTTAAGGGAAAAGTTTTTAAGCTTGTAGTGTTAAAAGTTTTCTGTTACGAAATTATAAGTAAGTTTTTTGTTTTGTATTTATTAGTTTGTTAACAAATGTTACTTTAAGGCCAGAACGATGTAAAATAATTCGTTTAAACTGAGCACTAGCATAAAAATGTCTGGAGTATGCATCCAAACATAAGACCACAATATGGCAATGCTCTGGCATTCATATCAAGAAGAATGAAAACTATTAAGAAAATAATGGATATGAAATTTGGCCACACTCACCTGTAAGTCTAGACCCATTCGACTTTTATTTGAATTTTAGCAAAAAACAGGAAGAGTAGAAAGAAATACTGCAGTTAAGGCATGGCGTCATGCAACAAGCAAAGTTATTGCCTAAGCATGCGGGTCGAGAAAACGAGATTGTTCCGAACACCATGCACAAGCAGTGGTGGGCTCTGATATACGGTGATATTGCTGCTAGTTTGTGTAGAAACAAATTTTCTTTGATTTTCGTTTTAATGTTTTTGTTATTTTTTTAAGAGAATTTAATCGGCATATACGTAACCACGAGTTGTCTTTTTTTAATAAATTTAAACAAGCCAAAATATAAAGGCTAACGAGTTGGCCACCTTTTGTATAAAAACTGTCTTAATAAATTTGAATTTTTTTTTTTTAATAAAAACATATTTTCATTTAACGTTACAGTTATTTAATTTCCATTATAAATTAAAATTCCTTTTTAATCCCTTTTTTGAATACAATTTAATTTATATTTTTATACGAAAATCTTTGCCACAATTCCATCAATCAAATCGGTTTTAATTGAAAGCACTTTTTTTATTTTTTTACTGCTTTTGATAGGAATAATTAAATGTAAACCATTCCGCTAAAGGGATCAATGTTTGCCTTTCAACAAAAATACACACAAGGAATTTATCTGGAACATTTAATTAAATGTTAATGGCTGGTGAAGAGATTTCATTTATTCTCAATCTTCTTAATATATCAAAAGTGAAAAAGGTAGAAAAACGTATTTTAAATAAGTAAAAAATGAATATCTCTTCAAAATTAATTTGTAGCATAAAGTATTTAATGAGAAGCGAAACCGGTAATTTTTTTTCCGCATTAATTATTTTTTCTTTATACCCTTAACTTTAAGCTAAACTTGCCATCAACTTATTTCAAACTGTATGGGTCATCTTAAATATTTTTTTTTCAACATGCTCCAAATTTGCATTAAGGACTCTTGTCGTAGATTTGTTTGCTTCCCTACGTTTGTGTGCATATTAACTTTACTTTAATTGAGATTTTCCGGATTCTCATTCTGTATTGTTCACAAAAAACATTTATTTAATTAACAAACACACGGGTTTTAATTGAAATTGTTGTAAGATGTTTAAGCAACCCAGTGAATATATTATGAAAGAAAATAGTAATATAATGGAACTAGTGTAAGATTTTTCAAGAAATAGTGAATTTTAAATTGTCCTGCGAGCAGCAGCGGCATTATTCATAGACTTACAAAAATTGTGCTCAAACTTATTTTAAGTATTTAAAAAAATATCCAAGTACAATGATCATGTCTGTTTAATTACTATTGTGTGAATGAATTAGTCCCTACTCAACTTTCTGGCTTGGTTCTTTATTATGAAAAAACGCTATAGTGAAAAACTTGTTCGTACAGCCACTATTAATAAACTAAGATATGCAACATTTTAAGTCTCTTGAAACTCATTAAATTAACATTTTACCTGAAGCTGATTGTCATTTAATTTTTTGCTGAAGTTTCTTTTGTTACACGAGAAATCTCAAGTTGGTAAGATTGCAGTCATAGAGATAATTTATTATTTAGTGTATATGAAACCAGAGACGTAGTTCTTTTATTTTTAGTGGGAAAGCAGCAATCCATCTTATTTAGTCCTGGAGTTTTTGCGCAAATGTTTAAAAAAGCAAATTTCCTTCAGCGCAAATGTTCTTGGCGGAAATCGGTATATATAATGCCTGAATCTTAAGATAGATAAAAATGGTGGGTAAGGCAACCGTTCGTTAACTGCCACCTTAGTGTTGGTGTCCATCATACAATTACTTGGTATTTAGACAGTAAATGTTTTTTGTTTGCTATATCCTCTGGGGAAAACAGGTGCAGTCAATACCTCGCTGGTTATTCAAAATTGACAGATGTCTTGAGATCATATGATTTCTTGATATCATGGCTCACCAGATTTCCTATGTGGTGCTGCGGTACCAGACCGGCTAATTGTTGAGGCCT
Organism: Pollenia amentaria; assembly: GCA_943735925.1. NCBI lineage: Eukaryota > Metazoa > Arthropoda > Insecta > Diptera > Polleniidae > Pollenia > Pollenia amentaria. The sequence goes on along the minus strand of OX031006.1, from coordinate 217,877,861 downwards.
CCAAGGGCATACACTCTTTGAATAGGAATGCTTTTCGCCATAAAAAGATTGGGTGAAGGTGTCTTTGGCTTTGAGATAAATTCTGTAATAAATACATTCTGTCTGGTAGTGAAATGTGTGATGATGAGTGGTGAAGATCTTAGTTGGTTGGAAATGGATATCGAAAGCGATATCGTAGGCGAGCGAAGAGTTGAGGTTCCGGTGAAGATGAAAAGTGAGTGATGTGATGAAATGAACAGTGAAGACGAACAAATGGAGTGAGGGGTGCGACTAAGAGTCGGTTACGACGAAGAGTCAAGAGCTTTGGTTGGTGATGTTAGTAATGATCAATGGACTGGTGAAATAGACAGAGAAAACTGAAGGAAGCATTGGAAGATGATGGACGAAACCTAGTAGCTATTGATAAAATGAAGTAATTGACCATGTACGGGAGTGATCAAGATACCGGTACGGTGAGCTGGGCGTGAAATTGCATTGGTGGAGTGAGATTTTTTGGATTTTGGGTGAAACTGGGATCTTGAGTGCATGAAAGGTCAAGAGCCTGGAATGAAGAAGAATACTACTCACATAAAATGTATATTTCAAAGAATGATTGAGAAAGAGCTTTTCTTTCAATGGAATACGTTTTAGTTGTGGTTCAAATCTGAATTGCAAAGAGAGTGTTCCTTGGGGATTATTCGAATTGTGAGAACAGTTTATATCTGTGTACTGTTTCTATGGAATGGATGCTGCTAATTAACCTTATTCAGCTGAGTTTAGAAAGCTAAAGCTCCTAACCAAGGGCTGAGTATATAATTCTGCCGGATTATAAACTTAAATTGCACGTGTATGTTAGTTGTTCTTACACTCAGGGGTGTTTGGTATATGCACAGTTTGTCACGCAGTGTTTAAGATCAACCATGATATTACGCCAGAAATGGAGGTGCTCGTGTATACCTATTTCCACATCGGTTTTTTTTTTTGGAAAGCAATGGTATAAATAAAATAAAAGTGGTTTTCTATGGAAAATACTGCATATTTGTCTTTCATTGAGGCACAATGGTGACTCAACAAAATGTTGTTGATAACGACCGCAAATTTTGATTTCTGCTAGAATGCTTTTTAAGGAGTTAAAGGATCTGGGACTAGCTCGCGTTATTTTCTTTAACAAAATTCATCAACATACAGTCCTACAACGTCTCTGTATTTAATATTTGCATGCAATTTAAACAACTTTAAAAAAGTGTTTCAGTTTTGTTTGCAAATAAAATAAATTGTTCAAAACTATTATGACACAGAATATATTTCTGTCTTATCTCGCAGTAGTTTTTGGCAACAACCAAAAAAAAAAAAAGAAAAAAAAAATACTCACAAACAAAACTTGGCATATATTAGTTACTAACTATTTACATACAGACAATAAAGAATTTATCTTGCAACAGACTAAATGTCTGTATAATTTCATTTATTTCATATGAGTGTATGAGTAAAAGAGTGCAACATTGTAAGAGAAGTTACGTAAAGCAGCTTTGCTGATAAATATGTTTGTATGTGTGATTCATATATAAAATGTCTTTCATTTATTATTTACCACCAGCAGCTCAGAAAGACAATAAAGACACACATTTGTTAAATTTGAATGTGACAATAAACATTTATATGACTTTTTATGTTCATATTTATTTTATAGATAACAAGATACTTTTTGTTAATTTTTTTTTTTTTTTATTTCAGCAAAAAGACAATAATTTTTAATAAGTTTACAGTGTATATTTTGTAGACTTTAAATTAAAATTTAAAATTGTCAGGGTAAAATGTTTTTAAGTATAAAAAGTATGTAATTTTTTTTAATACAAGGATTTTGAATAAGTGTAAAACATTATTTTTATTTAAGTGCCTTTCCCAAGATTATTTTTGCTTGAAAATAAGATATTTATATGGAAAAAACAGGTGTTTTTAGTCATTAATGTTATTTATCATAAAATCTTGTGGCTAAAGTTTAAGTGTAAATATTTATTTGATGTTCGCCAAACAAGATAATAAAAGTTTTTGGGTAAAACATTTGAGGAAGATAATAAATGTTGGTGTTAAATTTATAGTACAATTTTTGTTATTAAGAGTGTCTTATAAAATTAACGTCAGATACTTGAAAAAATTCTGAATAGAATGTGTGTCTTATTTTAAGACAATTTGTAACAAAATCAAATTTAATCGCAAATATGGATAAAAAATAAATGCTTGTTTTAGAAAATTTAAATGTGTTTATAAATAAATTAATAATTTAAATATTTAAATGGGTTTATAGAATAACATATTTTCAAATATTATTGTTAAGTATTTGATAAATATGACCGTAGTGGTCAAAACTAACCTGCCCTTAATAGCGTAAGCGACACATAAATGATACAAGCAGTTTGACAATAACAACAAAATATGAGTTTGAGTATTAAGAATTTCATATGTTTGTGTGGTTTGTTTAGCAGTTAAGGTTATGGTCATATTAGGTAAATATTTGATGTTATTGATGTTTTATAATACAGTTTTTTATGAGTTAATTGTTTGATCCTTAAAAATTTTAACAATAATTATCCAAGATCTTTATATTTTTGATGATAGCGTTTATTTCCCAAAAACTTTAGTTTTCTAAGTTTAAAATCTGGTTGAGCCCACCGCAAACGTAAATCTAGTTGTATCAGCTACTAGTTTCTATTAACTCGCCAAGAACTTATATATGAATTAGCGACCAAATCAACATTGAGTTTTCTCTAACTTATTTCTGTCAACATGCACAGAGAACAAAACTTGGTTACATGGACTGTTACAACAAACATTTTGTAGTGGCGTTTGTTTCATTGCAACTTTATATTTGTCACGGTAATTTTAAAAAGTTGTATGTGGAAGAAAATTACGGCATTCGATTCCGATAAAAGGTACAATAATATTCGAATGAAAATTTCGATCGATATCGAGTCCGGTAATTTGTCCCGTGATCTATTCAATATCTCAATTTAGTTTTTACTAAGAACCAAATACAGAAATTTACGAACATAAAATGTTTAACCCGCTATCATATAATCTTGATAATGATTACACGAACCAAGATCTAATTTTTGTGTTTAGTTTCTTAACTTACATCAAAAAATTCTTTTGTCATTTAAAAGAAGAACTTAAAAAATTTCCTAACAAAATAAAAGTTTAATTTGTAAAAATTTTACAAAATGCAACCATTGATGGGGGTAGTGCACCAATTTTGCAGTTTCAACTCACAGTTAATGATAGTGCAAAGTTATTGCCATCATTTTGTTCATGTTGAGTGATGAATCCAAAATTAGCAGCCTCACTAAACATGAGTGATAGTGATGCTAAAAAATATTGCAATCAAAAAAAAAAACAAATAGTTTTATTTTAGAAAAAGCAATCATCAGCTCATTGTAACTTTTTTGATCTTCATTTGAGTGCAACTTGAAATTTTGCACTACATTTACAAGCGAAAACTTATTTTTTCACGATAAAAGCCATGAGATATTCCGTTATTGACAAATTATTCACATGTTGTTTAATTTCCTTTCTTATGCTTATCATAAAAAGAATCAAAAACAATGCAAATACAGAATTACAATTTTTAAGTTTTAGTGAGAGTCTGTTTATATGCAGCTTTTTTGATTGCAAGTACAAATTTTGCATTATTTGAATTGAATGAAGATTTTTGCATTCAATCTTCGTTTAGTGATAGTAAAACAATTTGCAATATCACTAAATTTTTTTAGTGGTAGTTAAAAAATAGCAAGCATCACTAAAGCTGGTAAAAAAGAGTGCAAACTAATTTTTTTTGCAGTTATATTAAGTGATAGTACACTGCTGATTTAAATCAATATTTAGTGCACTACCCCCAACTATGAATTAAACCATATTAAAAAAAAAAATATTAAAACACTAAACTTAATTAAAAAAAAACAACTAAAATTACACATAAACATAAAAAGGTGCTTTTTAGCGAGAAACGTGCACATTTTTTTAATCTTTTTTAAAAATTACATAAGAGAAATATGAAAACAAGCAGAAATAGATGAATTTTTAAAGATGAAACATATATTTTATATTATAGGTTTTGTTTTTTTTTTAAGTTTTAGCAGTAGATTTAGGTTTTATTTAGCAGGTGTTTTTGGTTTTTTGTTACTCGAGTGTATAACGTAATTTTAGAAATAGTTAAAATAGTTGTAGCAGTAGAGTAGAGTTTGAAGTTAGAAGAGCATTATAAGAAATAGAGTTTCCGTTATCACTACATTTACAAAAATAATGATTGCGCGATGGTGTACAATAAAACGAACTTACTTTGCGAATTCTTAGGATTTATGTACAATTTATAATTTTTTTTTACGAAAGACATAGCAAAAATATCTTAAATATCTAATTAGTTTTTAATATTTTTGTATGTTATATTTATATATTTGCTGTCTAAAATGGAAAATCCCTATTCTGGCAACATTTGGATTTACACAGATATTATAACTAGTTTTTATTTTAAAGATAGTTTTTCCTGCAGTCCGCCCGCTGAAAAGAAAAATACACATCGCACTAGACCAACCAGAGGGTATTCATTCAAAATTTAATTTTTTTCACGTTTTGGGGAAAAAACCGACACGTAATATTCTTATCTACCCGCTGTAAAAATAACGTGCTTTTTGGTAAGGAAACGGTTGGTTAAAAAATTTTTTTCACATGCCTTTAATTTGTAATTAAAAATTGTTTTGCTTCTACTGAAAATTTTTAAATTTCGAGTTAATGCCATCTTGTGCGATATGTAAAATTGAGAATATCAAAACCATCTTCCATAGGTAAGGTTAAGCAACATTTAATATGATCATTCTTTGTTTAAACATGTTGACTAGGAATTAAGCATTGGACCTACAATTAACTTTAATTTACTGTATTTACTAAGAAGTAGTGCAAAAGTCCCTTAGCCCATTGAATTAAGGTAAGTTAGACAAGAGCTTTTAGAAGAAATTGCGCCATTAAACCCCACAGTGATAAGCTTGTTTACTTTCAGTTAGCCCATCAAAGAATTCGGCCATATTCTTTTTTGTCGCATTGCAATGCTCCGTCAGTTATTGTTCATTTGTATTTTTAGGTACATCTGATTTTTAGCATGGGAGATAATTGCAGCTAACCAGAGGTCTATCTGGTTCCACGAAGCCGGTTGCCTCAGTATGGGTAAGACATTTATTTTTGCCCTAACCAAAAGTGAATTCCGGCCTTGTTGCGGATGTCCCCATATCCTGTTGCTGTTAAAGCTAACCTGTTTTGCAGTAAAGGTCAGATATCTCAAGCTTCTTAGCAAGAGCTAAGTGCATGGTATAAACAATTCGGTACGAAAGTGTTCACCTGTTTTTTAGTGTTTACACAAGGCGTGGTATTGAAAATACTCATATAATCTTGAATACATCTTAAATAGTCAGATACAGTTTTAAGACCCATTTAGGCTGTGAGATTAAATGGCTCTTAAAACTGGCAAGTCGGGTATCAGGTACAGGAACAATATATGGCAAGAAAAAAAGCAACTGTATTTTGAATTTGTGAATTTTGACCTCCCTGTAGTTAAGAGCAGATTCACAATGAAAGCAACATCTTCACTTGGTGTCTACAATAATGCAACAATTATTTTCACAAGCACATACATATTTAATCAAGAAAACGTTTGCAATTTTTGCACAGAACAATATTGCGTTTTAGTGCTGTTTGTATTGCTTACATTATCGTTCAAAACTAAATAAAAATTAATATTAATTTCATTAACAATTCGACAGAAATTGTTGCTGAACTAGAAGTAGACATCATTTTTTAAAAAACTTTAGTTACAATTTTTTGTAAAATATATGAAATAGTTTGGGAGAAAATAAAATACAAAAAAAAAACCAAATTGTTGCTGTCATTGTGAAAAAGCTTTATTCTATAATTGGACAGAAAGAAATCTTGAAAACATTAAATTTCTACAATATTGTACTAAGGCCCTAATAAAGTGGATATATTCTAGGTCCTTATAGAGAGCGAAGGTTATTTAAAGATGTCCGTCTGTCTGTGCGCATGTTGAAAGTGGTTTTCCGAAGACCCCAGTAAAGATGGAGACAAGGTCATTATATATTTCAATCAAAAAGATTCCGAATTAGTTTCTTATTGAAATTCACTAACATTCGTCCACAAATGGCTGAGATATAAACAAGAGACCACAGCTGTCGCGATTTTTGCACATAAATCCTCTAATTTTTAACACTAGACCTCTAAGGTCTATTTATAATCTATGAGCTTGGTTTTTCCAATGTCACCTTATAAATTAACGAAATCGTTTTTAAATGACCGTTATCTACTTTTATAAAGTAGATAAACTAGCATTTACCATGCTACTTCGTGGGCATCTTCCTTTTCTTCGTGCAAAAGTTTATGTTTCAAGGTTTAAACAGAAAAGTACCAACTTTTTCGTCTTACATGTCTTCATTCACTCAGGTCCTTGCACAAATGATTAATTTTAATTTAAAGTCTAAGATTATGGAAAATTCAATAAGTACCTCATGTAGAATGGAACAGCTAATGAAAGAAATTTACTTTCCCGTATTTATCTATTTGATAAACTTTTTCTCACCATTATAAATTTCTATATTGTAATAGGAGAAAAATGTTTTTTAAAAAATTACCAAAAATATGTACTATTTTCGACCCATTAAGCGTTTGAAATTTGAAGAAGTACCAAACCTATATTTGTACTTTTTAGATAGGTTACGTAGTATATATTTATTAATAAATTTTTATATATTATCGAATGTGTATTATAAGTTAAATAATAAATTAAAAAGCTTTTATACTTTAATAGCCTTAAATATTTTCCTGGAATATTTTTTGTAATTTGACTTAGAATACACATGCGAATTAATATAAAAATTTATAATTAAAATGAAACTCAACTAAAATTCCCAGATTCTGGGACTGTTCGGAAATGCATCACTGCTCTGCATCTGATGCGCATCTATGATCAGTTTGCGATGCTAATGCAAATCAGCTTGTCATCAGCTTGTTTGCCGCCCGTATTGTTATATTTTTGAATACAATATGCATCAGCAATTTTTGTGATGCGTGTTTTAGATTTGTTTGCACTTCATCTGCATTTGTTATGTATTTTCGAACAGCTCACATTTGCAGTGATGTTTAACCGAACGCGCTGCGCATCAGATGCAGCGCAGTGATGCATTTCCGAACATGCCCTCTATTTGGTAATATATTAATGCTATATAAATAGTATTTCTTTATTTATTGGATTTTGGGGTGACAAAACAGTTCCAAAGTACTTTCTTACCCATTTACTCCCTAACAGAGATGTATTTCGAAAAAGTACCAGACATTTGTCCGCTTATTTTTTTAATGAACAACGATGAGTATTAAATTTTTTTGTATCTCTTTAAGTTTAGGAGATATGAGGTTTACCCCCAAACATTCGAATTCCAAAACTCCGGTCTTAGTGGATCAATTTAGTGAGAGTCCAAATTTTAACTTTATTCCAGTCAGGCGTTTAAGATGTGTAATGTCAGTCAGAAATGTTACAATTTTATATATATGGAAGATAATTTCTTTTATCTGTGTTAATTTAGAACGAACAAGTTTGTCACAGGTATTTCCTAAACATTAATATTGTGAAATATTAAAAAAAAAGTCTAAGTAGTCTCTAGTGAAGTCCCCATACAAATGTCCTCCCAAATAAAATGTTTCGGTACGATGGGATTCATATCGTCGGCTTGATATGCAAACCTGCTAAATCCACTTTTGACGTAAAATTAGATTTTGAAGCCGTGTTGTAGAGAAAGATTGAGTCTTGAAGTGTGTTAAAAGAAAAATCATAGAAAAATTTTTGTAAGAAAAACTGCTAAATCCAGTATATTATTAGTTCAGTGTTTATTACTAACATAGCTGCAAATATAAAATTAGAGAAGTTTTTTGTCTCTCCTGTTAAAGGTGCTGAAAGGGAGTTAGGAGGTTTGCATATTAAGCCGACGATATAAAACAAGCTAAGTTAATAAAATTGACCTCAAACAATCTTAGCACTTAAAATTAAAATTCTGCGAAATCGACCTATTATTCTACCTACAGCCCATTTTAATGTGCTTCCGGATTAAGGATTTTGACACGATATCTCCTATGCCAGCCGAACATGGAATTTGTACTTGTTGCCTTTGTGTCTCTTGACAAAATCCTAAGAATCTGCAAAACATTATAACGCAGGAATAAATATTAGATATTTTCGGATTTCAATTCAACCAGATAAAATTATTTAAAAAAAACATATTAAAAAATATAATACTTTTTGCAAACATTGTAAGATTTCAATATTGGATTTTAAAATAAATGCACCAACTACACTGAGAGTATAGAGCGACCAACATTGGAAAAACCTACAACGTTTAAGTTTAAGTATTAGTTTAAACAAAAATAAAATGTTTACTGTTTCAGATATTATTTGTATTATATTATAATTTTTTATAAAATAAAATTTTGTAGTTTAACGTAGATACAGAAGTAGTAGTAGTAGAGGAAGTAGTAGTAGTAGAAATATTAGTAGTAATAGTTATAGTTTAACAAGAAATGTAAATATCATTAGTAGCAAGAAGTAGTTTTAGAAGAGCTCATTTAGTATTATTTGTTAGAATTAGTTATAGCTGGTGTTTTAGTTTAGTTTTTTTTCTTTTGCTTTTTAGAGTTGGTGTTGAATATTAAATCATTTGTTTGTTTTATTTTGTTAATTTTTATACACACACTCACATTCAGCTTTTTTGGGTTAAAATAAATACTAGACATCAAAACTACATTTCATTTACATATTCTAAATAAATATTAAAATTAAAAAAAAAAACATTCTGTGGCATCTGCTATTTTTTTTTTATATGAAAATATATAAAAGATAGGTGACAAATATTTTTGTTAAAAATAATAAATAATAAAAAACGTAGTTTTATTATTGTTTTTTTTGTGAGAAATTTTTTTAAAGACAAAAAGAAATGTAAGTTAGTTGATAGAGTTCGGATGTTAGTTAAAAGTTAGCTTATTTAGTTATTTAAAAAAAAAGATAGAAGTATATATATGATTTCTTTGTGTTCTGAAAAGAAAAATACAAAAAGAGCGAATATCTAGAGAATATAGTACTTACTTGTAAAATCGTCCAACTCTTCCTGTTCAGCTTCGGCAGCCAATTCTTCAGGTGTTTTCTTTTTTCTCATCAAAGGATTTGGTTCCTCTTGCGGCTGCATTTCTACTACCTCCTCTTTCTTCTTGATATTATACTGAAAGATGGTAAGAAAAATTATTTTTATTTATTTTTTTTTTATAGAAATAAATAAAAAAAATATATAGAATTAAAAGTGTAACGTTTAAAAGTAAAACAAGTACAGATATTTCCTATTATACATAAAATTCTGGCTCTATTTAAAGCCTGGTAACTGTCGGTTCCGGTCAATATTTTTAATATTAGTATGTGAGACACATACAGCGTTAGCTACCCCAGTATGTGAAAGAACCAGAAAGTGTGCTTTGTAAATATAAAAAACTGCATTAGTACTCCGGAGTCAGTCGATGTTTTAATAATTTAAGTTTAAAACTTTAACTGCCAGGCCCACAAAGTCGACAAGAACCTTTTTTTCCGCATATTTATATTGGAAAAAATAATACAAAACCAAAATTTGCTTTTGTTTTCAATATAAAGATTCGAAATGAATGTTCTTGTCGACATTATGGGCCATGCAGTAAGTTTCTATATCGTGCAAGCAGAATTTTGTTGGCCAAGCATGCAAGAGATTGAAAATGCGACCAACAATTAAAGAATATAAAGCATTATATCATTTGTTGTTTAGAGTTCTACGTAAAAGTGTTTTCTGTTACTAGAAGAATTATATAGTGTCAGCATTTGACAACTTAGCGCTCAGTGAAAGCATCTCTGCAGCTAAAATCGTTACTAGTAAGGTTTTGTACTAGTTTTATACCACTTGTTAGGCATCAAAACATTTCAAATATGAAGAAATTTCGGCAGCGCAGCTTTATACGTGAGGCCGTTTGTTGTAGAAACAACAACAACACTACAAAAGTTAATAAAAAAAAACGATTTAATACCTGTTCGTTGTAGGAAGCACTACAAGATGAAAAACGTACAAATTATTTTCATATTTAAAAAATAAATAAAAGGAATGAAAATTCCCATTTTCTTTTTGTTATAATTGTTTAGTTAAATACTCGTACATAAAATTCTTCAAAAAAATTCTTATAATTCTGCAAACAATGGGGAAGTCAACAAAATTTAAACATGGTGTAACAGAAAAATAATTAATATGTACAATATTCTCTCTCTCTCTCTCTCTCTCTCTCTCTCTCTCTCTCTCTCTCTATCTTCATCTCTATCTGCTTCAAGGGATACGTGCTTAGAATTATTCTAAAACAAATACAAACAATATAAAACAATAATTAGGTATGAAAAAATATAACAGCACTACAAGATGAAAAACGTACAAATTATTTTCATATTTAAAAAATAAATAAAAGGAATGAAAATTCCCATTTTCTTTTTGTTATAATTGTTTAGTTAAATACTCGTACATAAAATTCTTCAAAAAAATTCTTATAATTCTGCAAACAATGGGGAAGTCAACAAAATTTAAACATGGTGTAACAGAAAAATAATTAATATGTACAATATTCTCTCTCTCTTTCTCTCTTTCTCTCTCTCTCTCTATCTTCATCTCTATCTGCTTCAAGGGATACGTGCTTAGAATTATTCTAAAACAAATACAAACAATATAAAACAATAATTAGGTATGAAAAAATATTTAGGGGAATTGTCTGTCAAATATTCTTTTGCTGTTATTAGTCCATATACTGTAGATAAAGCAAATAGTTTTAAGCTGCTATAGAAATGCATAAAAATGAAGTAGTTGGGCTCCTAACACCCCAACGTTAAAAATTATAGTTTGATACATTGAAAAAAACCAAAATTCCGACTAGCTTAAAGTTAATACCAACCAGTTTATTTCTAGCTAAATACTACAGGGATTATACATAAGTTCTATCGATGTATATACTTATAGAATATTCAGAGAGCACTTCATAAACAAAGAACTATTCACCCTTCTAGTGGTTGGCGTTTTTGTGGCGAAAATTTGGCGAAGATGTTAAAAAAATGGTATTGTGGTTAGCAAAAAGGTATACAAACAAATACAATACTGTTAACAAATCTTTTTTAAAAAAAGGTTATCATGGTTGGCGAATTTTTTGCAAGAACTGTCGTTGAGTTTTTTAATAATGATAGCGGTTATGTTCAAATTTTCGTCTAAATATCCCTACGACAACCAGGATAATGGTGACTGTATAAAAACTTTATTGGTCTTTATAACATTTTCGTATTTATATCTCTTAACATGAAAATTTAAAATTTGCTAAGATGTGATTTTTAAAAAGTTAGAGGTAGACTTTTCTTGCGGCGCCCCTATACATTTGGTGCCAGTCCGACCACGTAGGATATAAATTTTTTTCTTTTCGTTCGCTACGCATACTGAAGCCAAATGTTAGACTGCCAGTTCATCGATTTCGAACGTTAACGTTCGCATAGAAAATTACATTTAAAACAGCAATAAAATTTTAAAATTTGTTTTTGTTTTTAATATTATTTTCTATGCGAACGTTAATATTCGAAATCGTTGAACAGGCAGAGAGAGTCTATGCCACGAGTGGACAAACGGTCGTTCACGATCGACTGGTAGATAGCGAACAGTTCGTAATTTACTAGGCTAATATTATAGATGTAACGACACGCCTTTATACCAATAAATAAAATATTGATGATATTGATACCGAAACCGGTGAGCATATTAAATTTGAATTTAAGTAAAAATTAACAAAATTCAAGTAGAGTAATTTTTGTATACATAATTACAGTGCTAAGCTATGTTCACACCTATTAAATATTTGCCGTCCTACATGTAACCACTAGTTTTACTTAAAAATTATTTGCTTTGGCAAAACGTTTGCTAGATCAAACATCATTTAATAATTTCTAAGCCAGATCAACAGGAAACGTTTTCCCAAAATTTTTTTAGAAAAGCCAAAGATATCAGTTAATAAGACTACAGAGGAAATGAGAGTTACAGGCACTCAAAAAGTCTTATTTGCAACGATATCAAACAAAATACCAAAAATAAAACACTGAGTTTATCTTTTCTTATATTCCCCTCTGTAGTCTTATTCCCTGATATCTTTGGCTTTTCCCACAATAAATTTCACTATTTTTATCAAGAGTAAAAATAGGGAATTAAGCACAACAAAGAAAATCTTTTAAAGAAAAATTATTTATTCCCAAAAACAACTTAGATAATTTTTTTAAATTTATTTTTATAGTGACGTTTCTCACAAACTGACATTAAGTGTTTAAAACCACAAAAAAATTTTAAAAGGGGCTTTATGAAACCAGTCTCGCAAGTAAGTCCATTTGCACAGGTGGGAATTTTGAGCGATTCCATTCAAACCCTTAATGTATTTGATATGTATATTATGTGCAATAAAAACTTCAAATATACTTTTCGTTTTTATTTCAACCCATTTTTTGTAGTCGATTGCGCAAAAATAAGAAAAATTAAAGTCGATATAATTTGCCCACCCCTGCTCTATGTAGTTAATATTTAATATTTGCCTTCATTTCTATACATTACGGGAAAAAGTCAGCCCACCACTTTATCTCGGAAGGTAGCCTTACCAAAAACCTGGCTCGGGTCTATTTAATTAATTCTTTGTAGGATAGTGATTTCTGTAGTATAAGAAAATACTTTAAGTTTCAGACGATTTCTACCGAGAGTCCAAAACTCTTTTAACAACTTATCCATATAAATTATTGCAGTTCGTAGCACAAATACTTTAGCAATTTGTAAAGCAGCATACCTTAGCAAAATACACACGCAATCGAGTGATGAACTAATTGCATAATCAGCTTCCACCAGTTAAAAGTGTTAATAAACATTTATTTTCGTTCGCATTAATTAACTTTATCTAAGAATTTATTATTACAAGAAAAAAATCATTCTACTCATTATTTGGGTGAAGGACTAAAAGAGAAAGAATTAATGGAACTTGAGCAACTCACGCAATTGTTCTTGACTAAAAGTTGAATTTATTAAACCGGTATAGTTGGCAGTAGTCGCATGTTGGCATCGTTAACACTAAAAAATTTGTTATCTAACAGAATGCTTATGGGAAAAAGGGATTTCATAAATACTTTTATTTATTGAAAGTTATTGTCATTTAAGAAATAAAAGTAGTTGGAGCAAATTTGAAAAAAAAAATATTGGCTTAATTTACTTTTAAAACAAACTAAGCAATTGCTTCATTTCGACTTAAAATGTTGCAATAAATTCATCTCTTCAATTGTTATTATTTCTATTTATCTGCTTCTCAATGACTTTAACACCCACTCAAAATGTTATTTTTAAATTATACGTTTCAATAATTAACCTTAATGATAGCCAGTTATATTGGCATCCATTACTCGTCATTGTCTTTGCCCCACGCCACAATTATTATGGCAATGAGTGGAGTATTTTGTTAATTAACTCAATAAAACTTTAATTAATAGCCATATACACACACACTCTCCAACACTACACAAATGCAAACGAACAGATAAAAGTGGTAAGAATTAAGGGAAATTGAGAAAGAGAAATTAAGATTTAACACACGCACATATATCCAATGATATACAATTACAAAAATGTATTATCTGTACCTTGCCAAATCGATTTGTACGTGTGTGTGAAGTAGGGTTTTTGTTAGGGAAAAAAGTTCCCCGGAATACTTTTTTGATTTCCGGAACTTTTATATGGGAAATTTCAGGATTTGTATTACCAAAGTGTTCGTCCAGTGTCATAACGTCCACGGACGTAATGACGCACGAGGAAGTGTTATAACGTCCACGGCCGCTATGGGACTTTTAAAATTGTCACAATATCCATAGGAAGATCGATTATTCGACTTTTTCAAAAACCGATTTTCGAATATTCCGAACAGTTGATATATTAAAAAGCCGACTATCTGTTAAGTATTTTTAAAATAACAGGTTAACCGGTTTTAACTCATATACATAAAAACACAAAAGACAAATAAATTTTTGTAATAAAACGTTAATTTGAATAAAAATAAAATAATTCCCAAATTTAAGGAACCACATAATACATAGATATGACTTAAGGAATTTTTCCCATATCGTTGTTCACCTGGAATGTTGTAGTGTTAGGCATTAAGATATGCTAGCACTTCTTAAGATTTTCTAGTGCCTTAAGGGGTATTCCGTACTCGGAACACATCGGGCTAATATTTCACCCAATGATTAATTTTTGGCAGCGTATTTTAGTAAAGTATTATTTGACGTGTCTTAAGACCTACTTCGAACGAAGTTATGTTTTATGTGGAGCCCATTAATATGAAGTATTGTATGTGGAATAATTAAAGATAATTTATAATTCGTGACGTGGAAGAATCTTTGCAACTTATAATTTTGGGGCACATTAGGCACCTAACTTTGTCTTTTTAATCCCATTTGAAATATCTCCAGAGATATCATCTATATAACAATATATTTAATATTTAGAATTCTGTCGCACAAATTTACTTTTTAACTTAACACTTTTTTGTAGTATTTTGAACTGTTTTTGGTTTTTGTTTACAAGACAAACGCTTTCATTTACATTGTTCATAATATTTTTAATTTTTTTTTTGTTACATATAGTTTTGACATTCTTCATAAAAATTTCAAGTTTACCCAATATTCAATTAGAAAAGTACTCAAATGACGGGTACATTTAAAACAACAGTAATGAAAACGTATATAAATAACACATTATTAAAATAACCGGTTAGGTATACCAAAATATTCGTTATTCGAAAAATGCACATTTTAAAATAACTGGCTTGGGCAAGTTAGTTCCATCATTGTCAAGCTCTGGTATGAAAGATTTAACAAAATCCCGAATTTGCTAAATCTCGAATTTCAAAATTCTGAAACTTGATCTCCCGAACTTTATAAACCCAAATTTTGAAATCCTAAATTTAAAAAACCCAAAACTTAAAAACTTTCGTTGGCAAAGCCGGTGTTTGTTATAGCATAGAGTAGAAAATCCTTGCGCCCGGCCGAAGGCCGTTAAATGCTGGGAAGCTTAAGTTAGCGAGGTCGGTATTTGCATACCATAAAGGAGAAATTCTGTGTATAACAAACACCGACTTCTCTTACTAAAGCTTCTCCGCATACCCGAACTTCGGCCGGTATCAATGATTTTCTTATCTATGGTATAACAACCACCGGCCTCTTCCGACACATCTGAAAGTGAAGTAACACCAAGAAGTCTCTTAATGTCCGCAGGCTTTATTACACTTTTAAAAGAGTCATAACGTCCATGGAAATTATGACACTTTTTGGTGTGTCATAATCAATGTCCTTGGTCTTTATGACAATGGATGTTAGGACATGCCATCGTTTTTGTAACACAAACGTCCAATTTCACCAAGTTGAGTTGAAACTAACTATTACTTTAACTTCCAGTTAACAATATTTTTTTAACAGTTATAACTGGTAGTTAATTATAACTGAACTTGATGAAATTGGCTGTTATTGATACTTACTTGCAGTTTTTCTATGCCGAATAAAATGCATGGATATATAGCCTTTCGATTAGAGAAAATGTTAAAGCATCCTAGCGCAATTTAAGGATCTCTTTATTTCTATATCAAAATATAATTTAGTTTTTAGCCTCAGTTGAAAAATGCTCATATTTGTACACTTAATGAACACTACGGGGGCTAAGAAAGAAAATTTCTAATTTTGGGGATAAATCCAAAAACTTGCTTATGGGAAGCATATGCTAAACGATATAAGCTCGAATGTTTCTTTAGATAAATTAGCCTCACAATTTGGTTTTTAAATCTTTTGTAAGGCTGTGTGGAGATTAGGCGGCGATAGCAAGTTTTTGGGATACAATTTGCATTTGAATTTAATGTCTGAAACAAATTGTTTTTAGTTGGTTTTCAGATTAAACAGTTTTTGTTAAAATAAATGACCATTGATTCTCAAAAATTTATTAACCCTTAGATGTCCTTCATGGTCTGGCCAGACCATTTTTGAGTTTCATATGCAAAATCTTTTTTTGTATCAAAAGTTTTAAGAAACGAAGGCTATGAATTATACAAATAAGTTGTCTTGAATCGAATAAATCCAATTTGGAATCATTTGGATCATATTTAGGGCACGAAAACCCTCCCACAAGAAAAAGCTCACTAATTGCACCTTATGGTCTGGCTGGGCTACAGGTTAATTTTTGAATAATTGCTTTTGCACTGACAAAGTTGCGAATTCTGATAATTCTGCTTTGTCGGCGTATTGGCGGTGGTACCAGCATACTTCATTTGATTTGGCGTTAAGGGTGCGGGATCTGCTGCGTGAATGTTGGGAAAACTTTGTTTTTAACTCAGCTAACTTTTGAACAAAAAGGCCGATCTGTTCTTCTGGTGTTGAATGCATATAAACTGCAGTGACGTTTGGGGAATCGCGTACCTCATATAGTTTGTTTGCGAGTATAGCTTACTAATTTTTTAAGTTACGATACCTACATTTGGTGGTAGTCGGCTCATCCAGACATATTTGAGTATGTTGTCGTTCATTTCGCTGCCGGCTAAATCTCACGCAGAAAATCTGTGAAAGCTTTTTATGCGTTTCTGCTCTGAGACAGCATAATGTCCCTTCATTGTGTCGTACATGTTATCCACAGGTAGATTTAGCATGATGGCTGCTACAACTGTATGATATTGCGAGATCCTATTTGTGTGATGCATAGAGAGGGTTTGTCATGCCAGGAATATGTACTGACACTCTTGCGATTTGCGCAGCTTCGTTATTGGCAACATGTTGTTGTCCGTTGGTGTCGGCAGCAGCATCTGCGGTAACACCCACATTATCTTCGTCAGCGACCATAATAATCTATGTATCTTCTTATAACTTATTATAATTAAAGTAGTTGTGATCATCCATTTAATTGTTCGGCATTCTTACGATCTTTTCCTTCCAGAATCACGTCGGGATCTGGAATATGATGTTACGTGGTTTTAACAGAACTAACTTTATTTTCAAAACAAAACAACAATTTTGCATATTACAATTCAGGGTTGCAGTGTTAGCTCATATACAATCCTAACTTGCAACCCGAGGATGTGCAAGCGGTACCATGTCTTTCAAATTCAACTAATATCCGTTCATTGTGCGTTATTTATAAAACCACAACCAAACCTCAGAAAAACTCGATTTTGCTGCGGTAACTATAACAAAGCTATGTGCCTTCAACTTGGCATAGAAACAAAAACGTATATTAGGAATGATTGTTTAACAGAATAATTGCAGTATTATGCATTAATATTAAAATAATTAAACAATAAGACTGATCTATTTTAAATAAGTTAAAATATGTTAAAATTTTTATTAGTTTCTTTATTTGGCTGCGTTTTTCAGTCGTGGTCTGGCCAGACCATGAGGTGCACTTAGTGGCACTATGGTTATAGAACATCGAAGGGTTTAATCTTATTCTTCAGAAAAATTTCTAAGGAAATGCCGGAAATGAAATATCTGTTTCGCACTATGCGACATTTCGCAAATAAATACTCAACGAAACGGTGTACTGATGTAACGAAGGGTGTACGGATGCTTGCGTTGTAAGCAATGTCGCATGACATAAAAAATCAAGCAACAATTTGATGCTCTTCCTTAATACATATCGCACTCGATCTTAAAGACGGTATTACCTCAAAATATTTATTTTGTTTACTTTTTGGAAAAAATCGATACGTTATATTCATATCTACCCGCTGTTTAAATATCGTGCTATTTCGTCTACTTTTTTGTGATGAAACGATATTAAATTAAAAATTTTAATATTGAATTAAAAATTTTAAAATTATGAATTAATACCCACTTTATGGTCAAGTGCGATAAAAAAGTATGTTTCGTAAAAATTTTTGATATTTAATAGCTAAATTTTAATTTAAGACTTAAACGTAAAATTGTAGCTTATGGATTTCAATAAAAAACGAAATGTCTAGACGTTTACGATTTTTCAAAGAGAAAATATATGTGTTGTTGCAAGTTTATTATTTGAAGTCTGAAACAGGTAAAAGAAAAAGTTTATGCTCGCCTCAGAATAAAAAAAGTCCTGCAAATTAGAAACCCTAGAGTGTAGTTTTAATTGAAGATATATATAAACAAGAGATTCATATATCGTTACTGGCTTGTGTCTGTGTTGGTCTAGTGTTGAAATGTTTTTCCGTTTTGCAATAAATTAAATGATTAAAGTTTGTTGGCAATTTACGTGCCATAAACAGCTCGAACGTAAATAAAAAAATAGATAGAGTTTATATGTGCTCTGTGAATTGCATGTATAATTTAAGGTTAAATCTTTAACATATCGCTGAGAGGAAATTTATGTGGACGAGTCAGCTTATTTTGTAATATTTTGTGCATTAAATGTAAATGACCGGGGGTGTCATTTGTTTGAGCATATGATACATATTCGCAAAAATCAATAATATATGTAGCATGATAAAGATTATGTTAGAAGTAAATATGTGGTAGTTTTATCAATTAAAGTGCTTTGAATTTGGGCAACTTAAAATGTTTTAAATGCTCAGAACCTAATGGCCTATCCATCGATTTCGAACGAAGATTTTGTTGGCTTAACTAACATGAATCTATATATATAAAAATAAGTCCGTATATGTACGTCGCCGAACTAATCATAAATGCGTCGTGCGATTTCAACCAAACTTATACACTACGTATATGGTTTATATGAAGTTTGGTTGAAATCCGATAACGCATGTGTGTGCGGTGCGTATGTGAAGTGAGTGTGTTTTTGCCGCAGGCATTTTTTGTATTGAATACATTTTGGTCGTTTGTGTATTGGAGAGCATTGCACAGAGTGATGCAAATATCAATTTGTTATCATTTCTCTTTTCACGTCATTGGTGATTGATCTTATCGTAATCGATTTTTGAAAATATTAATTTCTTCGCATTTTTTGGTGAGAATTTTGATAAAAATAAATTAATTTTCGTTCTAATCATCGTTTTAATTTGAATATTTTGTTAAAAAAAATTTAAAAAAAACAATGAATAATGAGATAAAAATCGATTGTTTTGCTAAACAAGTGTTCTGATTGTTACAAGTGCATCATATGATTTTGTAACATAATCTCAAATTTGATATTTTGTGAAAAAAATTAAAAAATTGAGTGAATTTTTTTTGTTTAATGTCCGATCAGTGAGCTAAAAATTACTTGGATTTTTTGACCAATTTTTAATTGAATTTTCTCACATTTTCAGCAGATTTTCGTGTCTTTTCTTCACTTTTTGGTGCTTTTCGAGTGCAGACGATCTCGAACGTTTCATTTTCGCTTCCGAACGGTAAGACAAAAATTATTTCGATTTTTTGGCCAATTTTTAATTGAATTTTGACACATTTTCAGCATATTTTTTTTAACAATTTTCGTGTCTTTTCGCGACTTAACAAGTGTGTTTCTTTTCTTATTTTGTTTTGCCGTGCGAAGCAGGCAACGGGCCCGCTAGTATATATATAAAAATAAGTTGTCCTATGCTCGTCATTTTATAACTTGAGAACCACTCAACCGATTTTCAAACGAATACATGCGTTGGAAAGATCAACTTTCACTTATGGTTTGTAAAAAAAAACCATCGCAAAATTTCTACGAATATGCGTTATACGCGCATTTTTATGATGGTGTGTTTCCTCTATATAAAATGTATTTTTTTCCTTATGAGAATTACATTTTGTCGGTATAAGGCTCTGCTTGCTCGCGTCATTTGACTTATTTAATTTATGTGTGTTTATTGATTGTCATTTAAGTTTGCAGTGCGAGCATTGACATTTTTTAATTATTGATTTGTAATCCTTCAGCTAAAATTTAAATCTTAATAATGTGGTTTTCAATTCCGATATTAATATATGTTTTCATTTATACGAAAATTCTATCCAATTTGTTGAATATTAATTAAAGATTCATGGTCAGGTGTACCATAAAATTGGTGCGTTATTGTCTTTCGACAACCAAGACTAGAAAATTTAACTTTTAATACAAAGACGTAAACGTATGTTATTGTATTGTCCAGCAACGCGGCCAGGGTTACTTTAGTATCTTATACATTTTATTAATTTTAACGTAAGTTATGGTTTTTAATGTAAGTTAAGTGACCGAATTCTTCCTGCCTATTCAACGATTTCGAACTTTAACGTTCGCATATAAAATTTATATGAAAAGCACTCAGATTTAAAAATATTTTCCATATAAAATTCTATACGAACGTTAACGTTCGAAATCGTTGAAGAGGCAGTTCGTTCGAAAATAGATGACCAGACAGTAAATTCCTTTGTCGGTGTTCCGACAATGGATGCTGGTAGAGTAGACCAAAAAAATATACGTGTGTCGCCATTTGAAAATATCACATCTGAATTTAATTTTAGGAGCGATTAGGTTGTTCCCGTTCCCATATTCATTAAACTTTTTTAAGGCTTATTGCAGGTTTATGAAACGATTTTCTATAAAAATTTGTTTAATAAACCTTTTATTAATCAAAAATATTTTTTATGAATATGGAGGCTAAGCTGTGACTTATTATTACAAAAATTTGTCCATGTTTAGGGACAAATGGATATACGGTAAGTCCATAAAACTTAAATAATCAAACAGCGATTTCGGTTATCCCTTAAAAGGACTCTAAATGTTTTCATACAAATTTAAACTTTTTTTAAATTAAAAGAAGTAAAAGAAAAAAATCAAATGAGTTGCCTACACACTAGAAAGATAATTAGATCAAGACATACGTTAAAGATAATCATACGTAAAACTGACGCATTATTTTAACCTGCTACATTGTTTTATTTTTTTAATAATTAAGAACAAACTAATGTGGACTATATTTTTACCTATTTGATTTAACATAATATATTAAATAAAAAGACCGAAATTTAAAATAAGTTGGAATGTCTGAAGTGCACAGCAACGCATTCCTGCTAATTAAAAATAAATAGCAACATTTCGAAAGTGCATGCGTAAAATTTACGCGATTATCTTTCTAGTAATACTTTTATTTTGCAAATAAACAAGGTTCCAGTGTGTGATTCGAAATAGTAGATTTCGTCGGGAGATTATTTAACCCGGCAATTCCCATAACTTGAGTAATGAAAACTAACCTGATTTTTCTTTCCAAATTAGAGTGTATTTACATTATGCAATTAACGCTGCAACTTTTGCATGCAATATTTTGTTTGTTAGTAAGAGGTGTAGGGAAGAAAAAGTTGCACGACGACGCAAGTATAGAAATTTTATTCGTTTTTGTTTTGTTTTATTTTTATATTTTATTTTAAATTTTGTAAATTTTTGTGCTCGGGAGAAAACGCCAACTTCTTAAAAATATTTTAAGTTTATTAAATGTTTAAAAAACAAACAAAAGCGGAGTTCGACCGTATTTTTTTTTTTTTTAATTTTACAATCAAGAGGTAAAACCAAACCAAAATTTTGTACTTTTTATAATAAATAAAACTTTAAGATTCTTGTAACTTCTTAAATATGCACGTTCAAAGATATATTTGTAAAGAGCATATATCTCTTAAAAAATCTTAATTTTTCGAGATAGCCGCTTTCTAAAACATAGTAAATTATAAAAAGTATTTTTTTCAGAAAAAGTACGTAATTCAGGAAGTAAATTTTTTAATTATAACTAAATATTAATTATAGAGATTATTTTAAGTCTGTATTCTATATAAATAATTATATATACATGCATCAGTATTTCTATAATAATATAATAACATATTAAAAAAGTTGCTTATGCCGCTGCTTTTTATTTTTATCTTTAAGAATTTTTAATCCTTTAGTAATGATAGAAAACGGTTGGTGGACAACACAGTTGATTTGTTTACACATAGTTGAAAAAATGCATAGAACAAAAATTTAAATGTAAACGTAATAAGAGTTTCGTAGCAACTTTAAAAGAGTATAGAGAAAAAAAAAACTCAGCGTTAATTGCATAATCTAAATGCCGTCTCATATAAATACGTCGAGCTTACACTCAAAAAATTTTATATTAAAAAAAATATTTCTTATTCCGATTTTTTTACTTACAGGTGACACTGGGCATAATTTATTGCACATTTTTAACATTTGGCTTAGAAGGGGATCGCAGTTAGCTTAATTTTCGTCTCCACCTCTTTATCGGTTACCTCAACATCCACAAGGGGGTACAGCATGAATGCGCCAGGGTCATCTTCAATTTCAATCTTTAGGAAAATAATCCAATTTTAGCAAAATATAAGCCTAGTTACAATATATGCATATGTACATATAAGTATGTAAATATGTTAAATACAGCCCAGTGTCACCTGCAGGTGACACTTGACAATGTAGCCTTTTTTTAACAAAAAGGCAATCTATGTATTGACGATAGTCACTCATATTATAGGTTTGAGTATTTTACAGTATGAATCAACAAATATTATTCCGGTTCTTAACCTTTTGGCATTTTTACAAGAATTTATTTATCACAACACAAGTCAGAAAGTAGAAAACAAAACATTTTTTTAAAAAGTTAAAAAATTTCACAGTCTATGTAATTTCAGAGTTGTCAAAAAAAAAAAAAAAAAAAAAACTGACAAACACTTAAGGGCATTACTTTTGTTAAAGTAACCTGCGGGAAATTTATGGCAGCTGGCCCTTAAGCACTTATCTCATGACCAGTGAACACAATATTATAATAAAAGTAGCAAATTGTGACGTGTGATAACAAGACATATCACTTAACTGTTGATAATGCGGTTAAAGTGTAGTTAGTTTAGAGAAAAGGTAATTGACACAAAACTAGTCATGCGACTGGATTTTTTTAGTGGCTGAATCTATCTGATTCTATTACTTATTATAAAAATGATATATCATATTAACATGGTGTTGGCCTAGGAGGTGGTTAACTGATATATTTTTGGTTCTTTGGGATGGCGCACATTGTAAAGTCAAACGAAACTGTTCTGTTTTGGATATTATAATACTGGTCACCAAAAATTAAAATTATTTTTATATAATTCGCTTTAAATTCATTGAAAAATTATTACATTTTTGTCATATTTTTTACGACAGGCATTATATTAACCGAAATTTAATGTGTACACTTATGTTATTTCAGTGACCTGTTACAAAGTATCATAAAGGTGCCAATTAGCCCGCTCCTAGGACATCGCATATATATATGTATATCTATATATAAATGGGCAACAGCAAAGCAGTTAAGAACACTTTCCTCTTCTGTTTGTCAACATATTTGAACAAAAAATACACCATTTGAAAAGTATTTACTTACGTAAGCGCATAATATTAATCGCTATGATATTGAACTTAAAACATAAAATTATAGATGCAGGGTTTTTAAATTTTCGTTAATATTGGGACTGAAACATAAAATTAAACATGCATTTTTCTGAGTTAATAAGAATCTGTAAGAGGGAGATTTTGGTACGTTTTCCTTCTACAACTGGTACTTTTATTTGATTTTCGTGGGTGGGAATTTATAAAAGGAAATCGTGAGGAGCATTTTGTTCTTCAACTGGTATTTTTTGAATTTTTGTTAGTATAAGACCTATAAACATAAAATTAAACATTCAAGATCCAAAGTAAATGAAAATCTGTTAAAGGGATCTTTTTGGTACTTTTGCGTTCTTTAACTGGTGCTTTTGGAATTTATATTAATACTGAACCTAGAAACATCAAATTCAACATGCAGTCTAGAGAGATTGAGAAACTATATGAGGAGACTTTTTAGAACTTTCTTGATTTTCAATTTGTACTTTTTGATTTTTTTATATTATTGAACTTACAAAACTAAATTAAACCTTTGCGAACCTGAGACCGGAGGTTGGTCCCTTGACAAATAAATCCACTAAGGCGAAAATAAACAAATGCATATGTTTTCTTCATATTTGCATAAATAATTATGGTCGAATTTCGACCACTTGACAAATACTAGTTATATGAAAATGACAAGTCCTTTTCAAATAAAGTGTTAGAACTAGAACCGGTTCTTACCACTTTAGAACCATCACGTGACCAAGTTTGGTGTTAGTTCCCTTTCCCATAGGGTAATAAATTTATGTTTAAAATAGTTTCATAGATATGCTAGAGAAAATCGCTAATCAGCGTCACCTAAAGGTGACACTGGGAATTGCCGGGTTAAGGGTTAATGTTTCTACGCTTTTTGCATATTTTTATGATGAATCGGCATAGAAAATAGTGTTATCCTTACAATTAAGATATGTTTATGATGTGAAGATGTATGAAAAATTCTACTAGGCCTATTTTAACGATAACCCTTTATCTCTACATTGTAGCTGTGTTAAAGAATTCCACAAAAATGTTTGTCAAATTATTTTATTATAAGCTTCTGAAAGCTCAAAATTTAAATTGAATACTAGAAATAAATAAAATATAAAATATGCTTAAGAGTTAATTTCATACTTTTTTATAATTAGTGCTAAAAAAAGCAAAAAAAATGTTTATTAAAATTAGAAAGACTTGAATTGTTTTTAAACTTTAAAGTGCTTCTAAAAAGTTACCTCTGATTTTTAAAAACTGATTATGCGGTTTTTGTGCGTATAGTGCCAAGTTTCATGTATAAGGTGTAATAAAAAAGTAAAAGTAATTTTTAATTAGAAAGTTTATCTGAATGAATTTGCTAGTTGCGATTAAGACAGTGATTCTGACTAATATTAATTTTTGTTACAAGTACCATTACAAATAAAAAAATCATTTGTTTGTTTTTGCATGATTCGGACACAACCACTAGTCGCAACACTGTCACAACATTACACTAGAAAAACTATTTTGCTTATTTTTTAACTTGTTTTTATATCTTTGTTGCACTTTTTAATGTAATATAATTTTTTGACCTAAGGGAATTTTTAAATTGGCTGGATAACTAAATAAAAGAAATTAATTAATTAATTTTTAATTCCATTTCAAACACTCTCACTAAATAAACGAAATAATAAAAAATAATTTAATATTTTACTCAAATTAATTAAACTGAAATGGTTAAAATTATTTACACATGTTTTTAACACTTTGTAATATTTTATTTTAATTAAATACATGGTAAACAAAAACACTTTCTTTTTTTAAGAAATTCTTTCAATTTGTTAAAAACCACACTTTTATTTTCAGTAAACTTTTTTTTTAACACATTGCCAACACTGTTTTGAATTTGCAATAACGACACTTGTTTTTGTAGTAGTATATTAGAAGCTTTTGCAAATATCGTTGTTGTTATTATACTCCTGCTAGTAATTCAATCTGACTCCGTTAGGGAGTCGCTCATATAAAAGGACTCCCTACTAGAGTCAATTTGAACTCCAAGGGTAATATTATGCAGCTCTTTTGTTCACTTGTTTATTTTTAGTTTTTCTCACTTTTTAGTGTATTTATTTTTTATTTTTTTGGTTGTTGTTATGCGCTTCATTATTTGTTTGTTAGGGAACGTCGTTAAAATAGAAACTAATTGTAAAAAATTTTTAATGTACTCGTAATTACACTAATTAAATAAAAAAACTAGTGTTTTTTGTAGTTTATTCTGTATTTTGCACAATGTGCTCTTAAAAAAACCAAACAAACAAAATGAAAGAAAACTTTTTATAAATAAAGGAAAAAAATTTATTAAAGAAAAAATATATAAATGCAAATTAATTATGAGCGAAATAAAATTTATTAGAAAAGAAGGAATTTGTATAATTGAAAGCATATTTTTGGAAGATAGTTCTCTAGTAACAACCCGGAACTATGCAATAATGTTGGTTTAATTACAATGCCTTGTGTAAATAATCTCTTTTGTTAAAAGCTGCAAGCCCTTAACTTTACTTATTCTTCAGTTTGAATATATGTACAAAAGTGTATTTTTTGTTGTTCGTATTTAAATGCTTCATTTTTTACTTGTAAGGGAACGTAGTTAAAATGGAAATAATTGTAGAAAAATTTTAATAAGCTCATACTGAAAGCTATTAAAGCTAAGATTTCCGATTTCCAATTAATTTTTTTTCTTCAAATTTCTTTAATTAGCGCCACATCTTGATTATCTAGATTGCACTTTGGTTAAGAGCTTTAAATTTCTGATAATAAATTACATTTGTTGTGCTATTCTAAGGTATTTGATGGCCACTTTTTTCATGTAAGAAATTGAAATATAAAACTCCTTTGGAGACATTTTTCCAATAAACCCTTATTATTGCCAGCACTCTAAAATTAATTTAATTATAATTTAATATAAAATGCTGTCTTTCCTTAATTTGTTAAACGCTTTCTTCCTAATTGTCTTTAATTTTACTAACCTTATCACGTATATCTTGTCGCATCTTTTCACGTTCTTCTTCCATACGACGATGCTTTTCCTTGCGTCGTTCTTCGGCCTCACGGATGGCCTCCTGACGCTCTCTCTCCTCCTCCTCTGCCTTTTCCTTATCATCGGCATCGTCACCGCCATCACCACCTACGGCGCCTGTAATAACAATAGAAAATTATGAGAAAAATTAAATAAAACAATCAACATCTATGCATAAGCCCAAAAGTATACACCGAAGGAAATATTAAAACTTGAAAGCCTAAAAGGTATACTGCTAAATTTTAAATTTAAGAAAAATTCGATAGGAATAAAGCAAAATTAAATTGTTTGATATTTTTAAACAAAAGCCCAAATATATGCAATCTATTTTATGTTAACTTTAAGTAGACCTCAAAGCCTTTCATGTCATGCTGAATTTTGTGTAATTTTTGTCAAAATATTTTGATAAAAGCCTTCAACGCTTCTGTGTTATTTATTATATAAAATTAATTTCAAACACACTTTGTAATAAATTTTTGTTATTTGTGGTTGGTTTTTGTTCAACTATTATATTAATTTTGAGGTTGAACATGGATGGAGTAGATACCAAATGCTTTTGCGGTTTCAATTAATTTAAAATTAAGCCAAAAATTTTAAATTTTATTAAATCTATTTGTTTACAAACAGAAATAAATAAAATAAGCTGAAATTTTGTTAATGCATTTAGGTAGATTAATATTTATTTGTAAATTATATTTAACATTTATGTAATTGGATTGATATTTGTGCTGTGAAACATAGTAGACGTTTTTTAGAGAGCTCTGAAAAATATTTAAAAAAAAAAAAAAAAAAATATATACATATACATATTTGAATTTTCTTTCAAACTAAAAATAGAATTTAAAAAATTTCTTGTTTTTTTTTCAAACAAAAAATTGTTTGAATACAAATATTTGAAGGCATAATTGGATTTTAAGGAAATCGTAATGGAACGTGATCCATTACTTTCCCAGTCTGGAGGGCGTCCTCCTAATATTTCTAAGGGAGCTGTTTCAAAACAAAATATGGAAGCTTTAGTAATTAATAAAAATCTTTCTGGATGCCAAGAAAGGGCACAAGTTTGTAAAACAGCAAATGATGGTTTCAACAGAATTGAGGTTAGTAAAAGCTCCCAGCTAGGGAAGCAATTGCTTGATGCAGTGATGGCGCAGCAATCAACGCCAATCCAATTAAAGAATGATGCGCAAGAGTCAATGGGAAACAAGAACATTCGAATTTTGGAAAATATACAAATTCCTGATTTGCAAATTGAAAAAGAAACTGAATACTTTATGGATCAGGAAGCCTGTTCAATTTCTTCAATGGAAGATGATTTCAAAACGGTCAAGAACAAAAAAAGAACTTATCAAGGTGACGTAAAAATTGATTTGTCAAAATGTAATTTTAAGAAGTTAGATAATTTACAAAATAATGTAAACCGCTCGAACAAATTCTCACTCTTAGGAGAGTTAGTTTTAGAGGCTGAAGAGCCAAATGATAATACAAATTTGCAACAAAATAACTCCCAAACATCTGTAAAGACCAGGAATTCTTATTGTCCTCCAATATTTTTGGAAAATGTAAATGTAAAATCCTTGATTGACCAACTAAATTCCAAAAATGTCGAATTTAAGATTAAGAACCAGCCGAAGTATAAAAGTAAATTGTTTTTGAAAGATGCTTCTGCACATTCGGAAATGATGCAACTTCTAAAGGAAAGGGAAATATCTTCTTATACATACACTCCTACGGAATATAAACGTCAGAAATTAGTTTGTAGAGGTCTGTATTACAAATCTGATGTTAATGATATTAAGTCTGAAATGGATAGAATTGTCCCAGATACTGTTGAATCAGTTTCTAAATTTACTACTGAGTACTCTAGGAAGCAGGGTATTGAAACAGGTTTGTTTTTAGTATTCCTTAAACCTAATCGTAAAGTTAGCGAGTTAATCGGCTTAAAGTATATTCTTAATCAAATTGTTTCATGGGAGCGGCCAAAGGCCAATACTAAAGTTCCACAGTGCTGGAGATGTCAAAAGTGGGGACATTATTCAAGAAACTGTAGTCGTCCATATTCTTGTGTTAAGTGCAGTGAGAAGCATGCACCAGGCGGGTGTTCTTTTGTCCCAGAAGATAATGTGTTGCCATTTTGTGTCAATTGTAATCAAAATGGACATACTTCAAATTACAGGGGTTGTCCCGTATATAAAAACTATGTGTCATTTAGGAAAAGATCTGATCAGGAAGCCAAAATTCGAAAATTGTCTGCATCTGATAATGTTGCTAGAGCATTGAATCCATCTAGTGCTATTGTTGAGAACAAACCGTTTGCTAGCTTATTTAATGCTTTGAATGACGTTCCAACTCAGACTAAATTGAAAAAGCCTGCTTTGGTACAGGAATTTATGAAGCTTGCCAAGGCTTTATGTGGTCCGGATCCTTTGACTTTAGAGGATAAAATTAATAATTTTATGGGAAGCTACAAAACAATGACTAGAGATCAGGCCAAGAAAGAGTGCTTGAATTTAATTAAAGAAATTCAAAATGTCTATGGTCCATAATTCTTTAAATTTAATGACATTTAATGTTGGTTCTCTTGTCCATATTGGAAGGAGAATTGAACTGAATAGCTTACTGAATCAATTTAATGTTGAGATTGCTTTTTTACAGGAAACGCATTTGTCTGCGGAGACAAAAGTTAATTTTGATAAATATACTCTTTTGAAGGACGATAGTCAATTGGGTGTTGGAATATGTATTAGGAAATCAATTTCATTTTCCAGGGCACATATTCCTAACCTTTCGTTTCCAAATTTATTCGTGGAAATTAGTGTGTCAATTAATGGCAGTTTAAAGAAAATTCTCTGCGGTTCCGTTTATTTTAATTGTAACTCTAATCGTCAAAATATCTGTTGTGGTCTTTCGTCTATTTTAAACTTTTCAGACTGTTATGATGGTTTAATATTAGGTGGTGATCTTAATGCTAAGCACATTTCTTGGGGTGATGCTATTAATAATTTTAATGGGGAAGTGCTTTCAACTTGGCTTCAAAATGAATCCATTTCTGTTACAAGAATTTGTGATTCGTATCCCACTTACCCTGGTGGTTCATCTCATTTGGATCATTTTATTGTGAGCAATAAAAACGTTCCCCCGAAAAACAGGAACTTGTCGAATGATGAGATAGATTATTTTATAGAGCAATTCAGTACGTCTATAAATTTTGTTGCACAAATGCATTCCAGGAAAATTGAGGGTAAAAATCAAAAATATGTTGTTTCGGAAAAGGTTAGAAAGTTACTAGGAATAAAATACAATTGGCAAAGGGACTTGAAAAGAATATTTACTAGAACTTTAAACAGGAAACATCCTGAGTATTTGCTAATTTCTAAACAAATTGATTTAATAAAAATTATAATAAGGGAGCAGATTGAAATGGGACAGGCAAATTTGTTCAATGCCAAACTAGAGAAAATTAAGCCGGGTCCATGGGCTTATAAACGTATTTTTAAAATTATTGGTAATGGGAATCGTCCTTTAATAAAGGAGGTTTCTGAAAATGGTGTAAAAATAGATCAGTTGGATCAAAAACTGGATGTTTTTAAGAATCATTTTACATCTGTTTATCGAGCTTCGCCTCCAAATAGAGATATTTCAGAGATAAATGATAAAATAAATAATACAATTTCCAATGCTCCAGATTGTATTGCATTTAATGATGAAACGACATCATTGAATAACGGAGGGAACTCTAAATTTATTAGTATCGATATCCTTTTGAACACCTCGAAATTAATAAACAACAAAAAGTCTTGTGGATTGGACAATATATCGAACTTCTTGATTGGAAAATTTCCTATTAAGGCTTTTGAATATTTAACAATAATATTTAATAATTGTTTAAATAATTGCTATTTCCCATGTGAATGGAAAATTGCGAAGATTATTCCAATCCCGAAGGAGAAAGGTAATTCTGACATAAATAGTTTTAGACCAATTTCACTACTCTCGAATCTAGGAAAGTTATTTGAAAGAATTATCCGGGAGAAAATGGATTTAAATTTGAATAATGCATATATTCCTCAGAATCAATTTGGGTTTAAGAAGGGTAGCTCTACCGTACATGCGCTTTTGAAATTTCATAACGATGTTGTCCAGAATTTGAGAAAGGGCCAATGCACTATTGCAGTCTCTCTTGACATCGAAAAAGCTTTTGATAAGGCTTATCATGACGGTATATTATACAAAATGATAAATATAGGCTTTGAGCCTTCAATAATAAAACTCTTTCAAAGCTTTTTCGATAACAGGAGATTTAACGTGCAACTTGATAATCATTGTTCTTCACAGGGTGAGGTTTCTTGCGGTGTTCCCCAGGGCTCTGTTTTGGCACCCCATTTGTATAATATTTTTATAAATGATTTTCCTCATGAATATAATAACTATATGGCTATACTTTATGCCGACGATTCGCTTCTTTATGCTCACGACGAGTCTCCGCTGGTTGCGCTCCAATGTGTTTCATCGCACCTTAGACATGTCTATGAATTTTATTCTCATTGGGGAATAAAGATTAACGCTTCAAAGAGTAATGCAATTTGTTTACGAAATGCTTCCGGTAAGTGCAAATACACTGTTGTTCCGGAGAGCAAAAATTTGAAACTGTTTCTGAATGGTACTGAAATTAAATTTAAGGACAGCATAAAATACCTCGGAGTCAACTTTAATAAGCTTTTAAAATTTAATAATCACGTTTCTTATAATTTAGCTAAGGCTAATCGTGTAAAAGGGGCGTTTGCAAGACTTTTTAATAGTAAATTTTTACCAATAAAAACGAAATTGCTTTTATACAAAGTAAGTATAAGATCAATAATTCTCTATGCTTGTCCAATTTGGTTTAGTATCTCGAAAACGGCGATGAGGAAAATGGAAATTTTTGAAAGGCATATTTTAAGAAAATGCATTGAAAAAAATTACAAGTCAGTAAATAAAAGATTTTCAAATAAGTTTGTTTACGAAAATGCCAAGATAATTCCAATTTCTTTTTTACTTTGAGGGAAGTGTAATTCAGGATATTTTATTAACTGAACAAGGAATTAATTGGTCAAACACCAATTATCTTTCAATAATTGGGATTTTACAGGAACAAATTTGTAGCTTTCCTGGTCCGAACTTTTATTCACGTACTACTCCCGGCATTCACAGGGGTTAATTTTTTTGTCTTTTTTTTTGATTTTTTTTTTTATTATTATTTTTCTTTTCTTTTTTATTTCTAGTTTAAGTTATAGTTTTAAGGTTTAATTTTAAGTATATCAATAGTAGATAAAACTCTACGTCTGAAAGTAAGAGCCGGGAGCAAGCACTGTTTGTATCTAAATATAGTTGTAATCAATTTTGTAATATGATTATTTCTTCTTAATATAGATAAGCAAGACGCATACTCAAATAAATTCAATTGTAATTAAAATAATACTCTATAGTTTTAAGTTTTCTAAAAATCTAATGTTCGCAAATCTTGTATTATGAAAAAATGAAGTCTCAATAAAGTTAACTAACTAACTAACATTTATGTAATTTACTAAGTATGATATTTATATATGCATACATAAATACATATTTGAGTATAAGACGAAGGTAAAAAAAATTCGAATAGTTGCCTAAGAATATTAACGATTTAATTTTCTAATTTATTTTTGTATTTATTTATTAAAAAAAATGTTATTCCTGCATCATTTTATGTATTATGATTATGAAACAAAATTTGTTTAATTATTTAACTGATTTGGCTTATAACTAAAGATTATCAGGTAACATTAATAGTGACAAAGGCCTTCACCTCGATGTTTTCGTTCGCCTTAAAATCACATCTTATTTATTTCTGCTTTGTTTTCTTCAAATACATTTCGATCGCATTATAAAGGTTAATAATTTTCAAAATATGGGATGTTGTTGAAAGCACCAGCACTCCATAGCCATATGTGGGCTGTTCATCCATACTATCTAAAGGAGATTTCGAATTGTGGACGTTGAGAGAATATTGCTTATTTGGACCTGAACTTCATGGGAAAGGCCATAAAAAATGTGTGTGAGGCACTCCCTAGTCTCAAGCTTGGACTGTTAACGTGTTTGAAATGTATCTTTGAATAAAGTTTCTCTGGAATTTTCGTTTTTGAACATTCATATATTAAGTGAGAGGGTTTTGTTGGGTATAATACAGGGTGGCTGATGAATTCTGCACGAATTTTGCTACATAATGAAGCTGGAAAACCTTTTTTTGTAATGCATACAATTTATTCAATCTTTTTTCATTTGAAAGCCCATTGAACTGTTTTAAAAATGCTTTAATTAGTCTTAGAGATAATTGACTTAGGATGCTCGCCCTTAGGTAAGGCGACCTTAGAGGCCCAAAGAAGTTTGAGTTTCTTGAATTGAGCCTGTTAGGAAATTTTGTGAGGTCTTCGGCCATAAACGGTTAAGCTATGTGTGCAGTGGCATCATCTTGTTGATACTACTCAGAGTTTAAAGGAATTCTCTTTCGGCGTAGTTCCGGATAGAAAGTTCTCAAGTAACGGTCTCCAGTAACCCTAATGCTGTGTCCGTTTTGTTCAAAGAAGTATAGCCCGACAATACAGCGTGGAGAAACTGCGCACCCCACTGTAACGCGAAATGGGTGCAATTCGCTCTCATTCAGTATTTTTGGGTAGGAACCACTCCATAAGCGACAATTTTGTTTGTTAACGTTGCCTTTTAGATCAAGTTTGCTTTTGGAAGCGGCTTTTATCAGCCACCCAGATATCACAGATGCAAAAAGGTGTAAAATGATTATTATATAATGTGACGTGGATAAGACTGGTATGACCCAGACGAAGTCATTCGAATTGAATACGGTGAAATCTGTTAAGGTTCCAATCATTGCCTAACACGGCGTTTACATTTGCCAGTACTGGCAAGACAGTAGAAATACATACAAACTTTTTCACTAAAACATGCACACTTTTCCAACTGTATTGTCTATTTTCTTGCAAATTTCGCAGTTGGACAGTGATTTGACATTTGCTGACAGTAATTTGAAGTTTTGTTCGCAAACGAAAGAATAATTCTAAAAGTTTAAAAAAAATTAATATTTTCTGAGTTTGTTTTTTATGATTAAGTTAAGTGTTATCTATATTCACACAATATAGTTGTTATATGCTATTTTTTATTATGTTTAATTGATATAAAACATGTTTAGCTGGAACGTACTCTGCAGCATTCACAAATTAAAGAAAATTATTTTCAAGGTTCAGCATGATGAGTTTTCCCGTCCTGGATGAACCATAAGATATAATTCTTCAGCGTGGGCACAGAAATAAAATCCCTATATCGAGATACTATTTTTTTCAGTTTGTTGTACGCAGTAAGCCCCTGTACGAATGCATTTGTTTCTTGTACACAGTTGTCAACACCAAATTATTGTTGTGTCAACTACTGTAATTTTTTTTTTTAAATCAGCTCGAATGATCCATTATGAAAAACCAAATCAATGTTTAAACAGTAGTTCGTTTAAAAGAAATCAGTGTAAAGCAGTAGTTGGATTTAAATAAACCAACTCAATCTATAATTTGATTTGAACGAAAAAACAACACACAACAATTGTGTGTCTATAATACAGTTATGTACGGTAAACTTTTCAATTCACAATGTGTGATCTTGATGTTTATTGCCGATTGTTTCTCAGATTTTGATCGTTGTTTGTATTATTTTTATATTAATTTTGCAAATAATAGAATTACCTTTTAATTTTTTTTTTTACTCTTAATTAAATATTTGATAATATGTTTTTGTAATAATGAAATAATTTAAAATAAAAACTTAAATATTCTATAAAAATTTTTTTCATCTTTAATTGTTTTTTGCTTCATACAAATCTAGCTAGTCATACCTAATAATTGAAAAAAAAAACAAGATAATTCATACTTATCACCTATTTTGCTACAGTTCTTTCGTGTGATTCGTGTGATTTGGTTTAGTTAGTGTGATTTGTTTTGCTTTGTTGCTGTTTGGAGTAAATTCCGTACTCTTTACACCTCGTATTTGGTCGTTTATAACACACTAATTACAATTATTTTGCAATTCTGTGTTTTTATTTATTTTTTGTTATATGTGTTTTGCACAACATAGCATTTGATTCGTTAGCAAAGAGTGAGCGACAATCAGTATTTAAAAAACAAACGAATGTCTTGAAACGGCTTTTAAATGCATTTGCGCAGAGGTTTAGTACGCAGTAATGAATAGGATAACTGATAGTGGTGCTCCTTATCATATACCATTCGAAAGTCGAAAGGAGGGAGGAAAACAATTCAGAGTTATTACTGTTATTTTTGTATTGGTCACGAACAAGGACTTTATTTATTTTTAATTTTTTAATACAGCATGCTTAAAGAAGTTTATTATTTTTCTCTTTATAATAGCGAAAACAGAAAATGTTCAATACTTTTTACCATTTAATTTTATTATGAAATTAAATGTTTTATAAAAACTTTTATAATTAAGGCCATTAATAACCCTGGAATTCATGCTGTTTCTTTACTTACGACAAAAATTATCCAAGAAAACTTCCTGATTGTTTCATTGTTATTGGGTTTTTTTTTACAAAAAATATGTAAAAAAAATCTTAAGTTTTATAGTCTTCGACTCTGGCGTAAATGTCCCTTTACGAAACAGAATTGTTAACAAAATTAACCATAAAAATTTAAAAGAACACAACAGTTGTTTATTTCTTACGGAAAAATTCTTCTTTTAAAATAAAACAATTAAACATAAATTTATTTCAATTAAGTTGGAGAAACGAAAATAGCAAAATACTGAAAGAAATCTGAAACAACTGTTGAAAATTAGAAATGGTTAATTAAAAAATTAAATATATTTCTAGGCTGAAATTTCAATAAAAGAAGTTGCTTAATAAATAACCACCCTGTAAGAAATGTACTCCAAAAGGAGCAGAGCTTTCTATGCTGCTGAGGGGATGCAGGATTTTTGTATGGGGAGTTCCCGGTTTGGATAACTACTCTCATAAGTGCTTTTTTAACCTTTTGAAACATGCGATTTGATTAAATTTTCTTATATAAGATTTTGTGTAATTGACTTTTGTTGTCATATGTTTGTTTGTATGAGTATAGAATATTTGTAAGTTGTCTCTTCTTACCTTCTTGGTTAGCAACACTAAAAGAGCTTTTTTGTATAATTATGTTCATAGGCATTTACTGCACCATCAAATCTCTTTAATTGAAGCAAACAATTATGCAATTTTTCTCCTATGTGCTTCAAAAGACACGAATTTTTTTTTGGTGTGTAACTATTGTAGCCAAATATGGTCTGCCAGAGTTGCATGAGATACGAAATCATACTGGCAAATTTCGAATAGATCGGCTTTCCGAAGGGTACCTTAATACGCATAAAATGATAAAAATTAATTTTATTACTGTATTGAAAGTTGGTCTAGTTATCTTTTTTTCCTACTAAACATCAGTTCACTGAAAATAGTGATAACTGATTTATAATTACGATTACGATAGGTTTTTATAAAATCCCCTCATGAATTCCACTTTAATAAGCCTAATAATATATCTAAAACCAGTCATGATATTTTATTTTATTTAACAAAGAATTTGTATACTATAAAGTGAGGTTTTATAATGATTGACTTGTAATTTATAGGTCCCATATAAAGCCCACGTGAAATATTCGAACTCGCGGTGGAGGGTCTTAAATATTTGACACAGACGAATATATCAATCTTGGTTGTTTTAATTAAAGTAATCACTGCCGACTTAAAAATCATTCACCTAATAACTTATTAACTCTACTATAGTATACTTTAACCCTGGAAGGTTACTCTTAATTTTAGTACATGAAGGAGTAACCTCGAATCGACGAACTATTTCAACAAAAATTCTATCGGTACGATTTTTAAAGTAAAAAATTAAATTTGTTTTGTTTAGTTTATTATATTATTAACAT
Source organism: Pollenia amentaria (assembly GCA_943735925.1). NCBI lineage: Eukaryota > Metazoa > Arthropoda > Insecta > Diptera > Polleniidae > Pollenia > Pollenia amentaria. Next base: position 217,841,375 of record OX031006.1, on the reverse strand, counting down.
ATAAAATAAAGCATAAAAAAGTTCTTTCACTATATCAAAATTCGATACGAATTTAAAATATTTTTTTTTTTTTTTAATTAATTAAATTTTTAAAGCGTAAAAAAGTAAAAAGAGCGTAATTTGAATACACATAAAAAGTTAAACGATAAAGAGTTAATGAGCTTCGTCAATTCGACGAACAGTAGCCATCTAGGGCTAAGGAAAATTTTATCACACAAGAATATTGCAAAAATTTATAGAATACTTTTGGTTTTAAAAACATTTCCTTAAACATTTCTTAAATATTTTGTCCCCCCTTTTTCCCAACACTTAAGCAAACCGCTAAGGATTTTTAATGAAAACTTTATTAAATAAGCTCTTCAGTTAACCATTGCATACTTTTAGGTTCACAAACTTTTCTACAATAATATGTCTAACCATTTATTTACCCTTTTTAAAATAAAAAAAAAAAAAAAAAATACTGTAATACTACACATACTATACAGTTCATAAGAAATTTTTAACTAAACTTCTGTATACTTTTTGTATTTCTCCTGCCATGCAAAATGTTTTACGAAATTAAAGGCATTTTTTATAAATAAAACTTCAAAAATAAAAAAAAATTGTAGAATTTATTTAAAAGGCAAACACGCCATGGGTCTTTAGAGGTAAAGAGCAAAAAAAAAAAAAAAAAAAATTAAATAAACTAGGTTGACATATTAAGATGTATTGTATTATTAAAAGTCATTAGAAATAAAAAACGAAGTATTAAGGATTTTAAAAGTAGAACCCGGAGAAAATTATTGCTTTTGTGTTTAGTAAAAAACAAAAAAGAAACTTAATGCATGAGTTCATATGAAAAACGATGTAGATTTTAAATAATTAAACTTAAATGGCAAAAAAAAAATTAATTTAAAAACAAGTAAGGCCATGCCATAACCAACCTCTCAAAATTAAGAGAAAAATGTTCGAGAGTGTAACTCTTTTGGGAGCCATGAGCAATCGGGACCCACAAGGACAAAATTATGCTATGCCTTTAAGTTCTTTGGCAAAAGTTCTTTGCTCTGCTTATTTATATAAGATGATTTAGATTACAATAAAATAACTTTGGATCAAATTTAGTCTAAATACCAATACAATCAGATGGTTTACGGTTATTTTGAAGATTCTCAACATTTTCAATAGGCTTTGTATTTAAGACCATTAAAACATATTCAACAAATGTAATCAACTTATCTTCAAACTAACGGCCTGTACATTGCGCAAAAAGTTTGCATGGACAGCCAGCCAGCCGGCAGGACAGACATCGATCGGTCAAAAAAGTAAGTCAGAGTCGATCGGTATATTAAAAGAAAGGTCTTGTAAAAATAGTTTTAGGTGTTTTTACAAACATAAGTACAATTGCGTAATACCCTTTTCACTATTGTTGTGTTTGTATAATGAAAATATTTGTGTGAATGACAAATGCGTAGTATATTTTTTTAGAATTTAAAAAAAAAAAATATTTTACTGGCTTATATAATTTCATAATAATCAAATGTATTTTATTTGTTATTATTATTATTAGTATTTTTTTTCTTGTTCTTTTTTTTTTTTTTTTTGTTTCTTATCTGACCCATATTTAGTTTATTGTACTATATGTTATCAGCATGTATGTCAAGTATTTCAAATTAGTATCTATCATTTCTTAGTTTTGATTATAAACTATTTTAAATTAATAGGTGTGTTCATTTACAGAAAGTTATTGCTTATTTTCACTAATTGTTACGAGAAAGCAATAAAAAGCATATAATTTTGAGAGACAGAAAATTTGTTGAAAATATCTGATAACAAAATTTTTACTAGCAAGAATTATTCAACCACCTGTTTCATGTTTTTGTTTAAAAAACTAAAATAATTTTCATAATTTTTAAATTGAAAGTTTTTCAAATATATAAAATATTTATTTTCTGATATTTAAGAACAATATGTTTGCGCAAATAGTTTAGAGCAATTAAATCCAGAAAAAATAATCTCGTATCTTACAGCTGAATAGTGTTGATACTCATTTACTTTTTTTATTTTCTTGAGTAATTGCGATAACAATTTTTTAAATTTTAAATTTACTCTCTCACTGGAAGTTTATGATAGTTAAGTAAATGAACACACCTAATGTCAATTGCTTGTTAAAATGTAAAAAAAAGAATAAAGACATTTGTAAGCAAAAGGTTGGCCAAATTTAGTTTTAAACAGAAGTCTCAAAATATTGCTAAGATAGTTGTTGTTTTTTTTTAAATGTTTGCCAATTGCATTGCATGAGTTATTAAACATTTTTATTTGCTATGCATTTGGCCCCTTTTAATTCTTATCTCCTTTTTTAAAATTAATATAATTTCTAAACAAATAGGTCAAGATCACAAAACATTTGTATTTATTTAAAATTCTTAACACAAGTTTCCTAATCAAATTTAATCTTTATCTCTGTCTATGTCTGTTTATAGCTTTCAATAGACAACTAATTATTTATTTAAATGAAAAAAAAAACACAATTTTGTGTATTGAAACGATTTCTATGTCGCCTTTACCAATTCAACAAAACTGTAATTAGTGTTCCATAAATTTTAATGCCTGAAATATGGAAATCTAGAAAATTATTTTTAAACCGACTTTAGAACGCCGTCATTGCAGATGCAAAATGAGAGTAAGCAAACGAAAGAGTACAAAGAAAAGAGAATGCTCAAAAAACTATAACATAAGTTAGCATCGGCTTAAATATCTTATAAGTGAAGTATTTAGTAGTTAGTAAATCTAGAAAAGTTTTAAAAATAACTGATGGTAACATAAAGTTGGCGAAAATAGATTTTTATGTAAAACGATAAACAGCAAAAGTTTTTTTTCGCAAAGAGATCGAGTAAGCTGCTGTCTGCATATATAAACTAGAAGGAATATATTAAAAAAATTAAATGCCATAATCAAGGACTAAACTAATATGAAAACTATAACTCCAGATGATCTTTCTAAATACCACTTCAAGTTATGATCTGGTTAAGGAAATATATTTATTTGTGGTATAATACCACTGAATTAAGATAGAAAGAGCAAACAATGTATTTTTTTGACAGTAATAGAATTTTTAGTTTATTGTTGGATCTACCAGATGTTTTGAAATTGTGTGCTTAATTTTCTTTGGCATTTTATTATAAAGAAACCCGATTAAACATAAGGCAAATTAACTCTCTTTTTATCGCAATGTTCTGTTCAGTGTTGAGTCTAAAGAAAACCACCTGGCCCTCTACGGCCTTCATGAGCATTCTTTGTTTCACACTGGATAGTGATACTTTATAAAGCAAATGCATAATATTCTGCTGGTGTCTAATATTCGTAAATTTTACTGTACATGCAATATACTTCATTGCTATCCAAAGGATAGCTAAGGTAAAATGTAACAAGAAGATGCAAGATAATAGTCTGGTAGTGTATAAAGTCATTCCTAAAAATTTTAGGAACAGAACTATTACAAAAAGCTTTATAAAATACATAACTGAAATTAAGCTCATAGAATAAATTCGAAAAATAAAAATTTTGAAAATAATTTTTTATAAAAAATTTTCCATATTTTGGAGAGAATATTGCCTATTTTCAGGGCTAACGGTTAACTAATTTTAATTTGAACTTTTTTTTAAAAAACAAAAAAAAACATATTTAGCCAACTCACAAGGTGTTCTAAAGTCCTAAGTACCTTAGTACTATTTAAGGCGAAATAGCACTATTGGGAAAAGCCTGTTATATTATCATATGATAAATTAGTGTAAACGTCAAACTTATATGACTAAAAACTAAAAAAAATATATAAGTATTTTTTGTATTAATACACAGAAAAAAAGATCAGTAGTTTTGTATCAATTAAAAAAATTGTTTAAAAAGTATTTCATTTTAATTAATGTGTTAATTGAATCAATTATTTTTTTAAGTTGAAAGAAAATTAAAAATATAATTTTGATTAACTTAATATTTAAGTTGTTTTGAACAAAATTTTTAAATAAAATATTAATTACATATCAAAAATTTTAATTGATTTTTTCGTTTAAAATAAAATAATTTAAACTTGTAGAATTATTGTTGGGAATTGTCAATATTTAATTAAATAAATTAACACAATGTTTGAAATGGCAAAGTTTTTTGATCATTTTTTAATTAAAATTAAAAATATCATTTATTAAAAAAAAATATTCACAATTTTACAATTTTTGGTAATCAATATAATCATTTTGGTAATAGGTGCAAAATCAACAACTTGAATTTGGTATAAATTTGATGATAAGAGACAATTTTTAATTTTTTCCGTGTAATTAATTAAAGAAAAATAATGACGGAAAATTGTAAACAAAAAACCATCTAATAAAAGTAAGACACCCAAAATATGTAAAAAACACAAAACAACATTTTTATGGAAGTCATAAAATTAAAGCAAATAATACCAATTTGACACAATAAAACACTAAAAATTGCCTAATTGTTTTGCACAACAAACAACAATAAGATGAAGCAATTTGGTTTTTAATTTTCCGTTTGAAAAAACCAACCAGTTGTAGGGGAATGTAAGATGAGATAAAATCACTGTTTATTGGTGTTGTTTTGTTTAAGCTTTGATATTGTTATAAGTAAAATCTAAGTGTTTAAAAATTCTTATTAGCCTAACAGTTTTATTTCTATAATAAAGGATTCTTGATGATCTGGCGTAAGCAACCAGTGAAATGCGTATAGAAAAACGATCTTTCCGTCAGCAATAAATTTCAGTGTATTTATCAAAAATAAAAATTGGGAGTTAAGCACTTCATAGAGAAGTCTTTGTAGTAAACAAAAACTGTTAGAATTAAAAATAAAATTGCTTTCAAACCCAAAAGGTAAGCGATCACGACTGCCAGAATTAGCCCCTATTTTTGTCTTACTAGAAATCTTTCTAACGAATTTTGTGATGAACGATCCATAATTTACAAAAGGTCCAATATAGAATAATTTAAATATGCCCTGCTGTATTTCCGTAACAAATCATGATGTTTTATTTAAATTACGTTAAACCAAGTTGTATATGACTTTTTTAAATAGACCTTAATACGCATAAAATCGTATTAGTTTACAATACTGTGAGGTCAGTTTTAATAAAGATCGGCTGTTTATTTAAATATCACATGTAAAGCCCACTCCTGGAATATTCAAATTTATGGCGGAGGGTATCAAAGATTCGGCACAGCCTAATATAGCACTCGTACTTGTTATTGTAGAATTTTGTGCTTAAGTACAATTTCGTTCTACATCGACATATACTAATTTTTTAATTAGAATGTCTTTCTATAACGCTGCATATTTTTAGTTAAGTATAGACTTCATATACACAGAAAAAAGTGTTTTATCAATTAAAAAAATTATTTAAAAAGTATTTTAATTTAATTAATGTGATAATTGAATCAATAATTTTTTTAGCTGAAAAAATTTAAAAATTTAATGTTGATTTAATTAACATTTTAGTTGTTTTGAAATAAATTTTTAAATAAAATTTTAATTAAATAACAAAATATCTTAATTGACTTTTTTCGTATAAAATAAAATAATTTAAACATGTAGAATTGTTGTTGGGAATTGTCAATATTTATTTAAATAAATTAACACATTGTTTAAAATTTCAAAAGTTTTTGATCACTTTTTTAATTAAAATTAAAAATATCATTTATTGAAAATATTTTTTCAAAATTTTAAAATTTTTAGTAATCAATATAATCATTTTGGTAATAGGTGCAAAATCAACAACTTGTTTGCTTGATATTATGAATTTAGAACAAATTTGGTGATAGGAGAAATTTAATAATTTTTTCTGTGTATTCTTTACCCAATATTCATAAAAAATATTTTTGATTAATAAAAGGTTTATTGAACAAATTTTCATAAAAAATTCGTTTCATAAACCCGCAATAAGCCTTAAATATATTTTATGAATATGGGGATATATCTTTAGCTTGAAGTGCAGAGTTTTTTAACTTTTATAAAAAGTTCTATTTAAGTTTTTCATTTCCTTCACAATTTATTCCAGATTCAATTATTAGTTTTATATTCAAACAAAGCTTGCACAATTTTATTTTATAAAAAATATTAATTCTAATTCGATCAATTTAACATAATTGACCTTAACCCTTGCTTATCCATGCTATTTCACATCGTTTTGTTTTCGTTCGTTTATTTAGTTCTTGTTTGTATTGCTGCTGTAGTTGTTGTTGTGGTTGCTTTATATCAAACTCAAAAGTATCCACAGAACTACATGGTTTCAAAATTGAAATTTTCTGTGGCAGTTTAGAATAAGCATTAGCAAGAGATTAAAGCAAAATTTCAAAACACCAGAAAGTTCACAAAAACAAAAAATAAGAAGAAGAAAAAAAACTCATTAGAATTTCAATATAAAGGAAAAAAGCAAAAAAAAAAAATAAATAAAATGAATATAAAGAAACGTATGAAAAAAGCCACAAAAATATAAAAAAATAAATTAAATGAAATAAAATAAAATGAAGGTGGAATCGTAACAAACAGCATAAAAAGAAAACCAACCAGTTAAAAGGGTTTTTTGTTTCTTGTAACAAAATTTAATTAAATGCAAGGTTGGAAGACCGGAAGTGTAAGAAATTACTAAAAAAAAGAGCGAAGTTAAACCAAAACGAAACAATAAAAACATTTTTTTGTTTAATTGAAAATTAACGTAACAAAGGGCAAACAGCATTTTTTCTGAAACAGACACAAAAATACACACTCATACAGCTGCAAATAACAAGCTTTTTATTACACGTTTACAAAAGAGAAGGCAAGAATGAAGGGAGAATATATAAAAAGGTTTCGTTTGAGATTTTTTTATTTCCACTGAAATGTTTATGTTAGTTGTAGTTTTGCTCCAAAAGTGTTAAGTTATGCTGGCATCTTTTACAAATATAGTTAAACGAAATATTGGATTTTTTTATTAAAATAAAACGATCTGAAGTTTTTTTTAGAGTATAGTGCCACTTTGTTAAACTATTTGTATATTTACAATATTTCCAACCCAAGGACAAAAACGTTTATTGAAAAACTTTTTGTGTCGTTTTAAAATACCACAATATTCTAAATACTTTTTGTAGTTTTGTTTTATATAAAAAAATATTCCATGAAAAATTAAACAGCATAAATTATTAATAAAAAAAAAAATAAGAGGAATAGATTTTTTTATCGTTTTCAATATTTATCGTTTTAAACAATAAGGACAACAAAGATGTCATTTGCAGCACTACTCTGTGCAGCACTGTTAGCTAACAGCTGTTTTGCAGCAACGCTGGATAAAGTTGCAATAGAGCATGATATTTTGAGATTTTCATATGAACTAGAATCCTGGTTGGATGCTTCAAAGAAGCCCTGTAATGACTTCTTTGGTTATGTTTGTTCGCGCTCTTTGAATACCAGCAGCCAGGCGAAATATGATCGCTTATTGCAGCAGGAGCAATTAAAATTTAACAAGTTCATGGAAAGCAGCAACAATGAGGAACTATTGGACTCTGAACTAAAGCTTAAATATTTTTATGAATCCTGCCAAAATGCTCGTTCAATGGAACAATTAAAATCCACTTTAATGTATCGCTCAGTAGGAGGCTGGCCGGCCATTGATGACTCATTGGCTATGATGCGGAAAAGACGGAACATGACTTGGCTGCAGGTTTTAAGCATATTTCATGAGGCAGGCATACCGTATTTTTTTAACACCAAAATCGAAATAATTTCCAATAAAAGAGTTGTACAAATCGAACCTGATGATAACTTGCGTTTTACTCTACGCAAATTTGAGCAACTCTCCGGTGAGATCATGCATTTGTGCAAAGTTGATGCTGGTCGGGCGCGTTTGGTTGCTTTGGAAATTTTAAATTTTGAGCGTAATTCAAGAGATATTATGAAGATAACTGTGAGTGAACAGGATAAGGTGAGAGAGTATTCGTATGCTGATTTTAAGCTGTTAAGTTTTGGCTCTGTATACCCTTTGGATTGGGATGCTTATTTTCGCAAAGTCATGGGCAAACCGTTGAAACCAACGGATTTGATTATTGTTAGAGACATGCCTAAATTGATTCAATACTTTGAGCTGTTGCAGGGAACAACCTTTACCAGGTTTTTGAACTGGCTGTGGATTGATTATTTAATGGGTAAGTTAAAGAGCAAAGTGTGGAATGGTAAATTGTATCAGGGTTATATTGAAATTTCTGAAATACTAATTTGTTTTTATAATTAAAAATATATCGGTCTTTGATTACGTATAGAATGAAATTGTAAAGTGAGCTGCGTAAGCAAGGATAGAACAAGAGATCAAGGTTTTTGTTGATTAAGAACTCAATGTTGTTTCTAAGGTTGTTTGGAAAGCTAAGTCCAAATCTGCACTTAGTTTTCTTCTATCAGCTCGATCGATTTTAAACTTACCCAGTAGTTTCAGATAAATCGTTGAAGTAAAAAAAAACAAGAACCATTTAGAAAATAAAATAAAATTTTTGTTCTTCAAAAATTTATACAAAATAGAAATGCGAAAAAAATCAAAGTTTTGGTCTTAAAACAAATAGTTAAATATATTTCGAATAAAATGAGATTTATTTCATTGTAATCGATGCACAACTTTTGATTTTATTCACAATTTACTGAGAAAACTGAATTATACAGAAAAAAGTGTTTTATCAATTAAAAAAAATGGTTTAAAAAGTATTTAAATTTAATTAATGTGTTAATTGAATCCATTATTTTTTTAGTTGAAAGAAAATTAAAAATAAATTTTGGTTTAATTAACATTTAAGTTGTTTTGAAATAGATTTTCAATTGAAATTTTAATTAAATAACAAAAAATCTTAATTGACTATTTTCGTTAAAAATAAAATAATTTAAACATGTAGAACTGTTGTTGGGAATTATCAATATTTATTTAAATAATTAAGCACATCGTTTGAAATGGCAAAGTTTTTTGATCATTTTTATAATTAAAATTAAAAGTAAAATTTATTGAAAAAAAAAAATCCAAAATTTTACAATTTTTAGTAATCAATATAATCATTTTGGTAATAGGCGCAAAATCAACAAATTGTTTGCTTGATAATATGAATTTGATATAAATTTGGTGATAGGAGAAATTTAATAATTTTTTCTGTGTATTAAAAATTGAGATTTCCATACAAAAATGTTTGTGTTTCCTGCTGTTCGTATTATGGACGTTTTTCCTTCACTTAAATATTAGGCACCTTCACTTAATTGTGAATACATTTTTATGATCTATGTCTAATTTTGTTCATAGGTTATGTGACTTTATGTGTAAGTCATAAGACTTTAACTTTTTCCCGTTTTGGATTTTTCATGATTTTTTAAAATACTAAATTTGTAATTTTTTTTTCTTTGTTTACGTAAACAACCATTATTCACCGATTTTTTTTTGTGATTTTTCAAAAATGTATTCTTTTTTAAAGCTGAGAATTTCTTAATGAAGAGTAAAGTTGTGATGTTTTGAACTTTTTATTTACAAGAAAAGTCAAAAACCTAAAAATTAGATTTTAAATCGACGACCTAAAATTAGTAAAAAAAAAAATGTATCAGACTTCCAATCAACACAAAAAAAATTAAAATTTTGTTCCCTTGTGTAATTGAAGCACAGCCGCAAATAAAGTTGTAAAAGCCACTTTTTTCAAAACCCGTTTTTTGCAGATTGCCCTTCACATTACTTTCCTAAAATGTTTAACTATCAAATAACCCAAATCAATTGATCTTTGGCATACAAAGAGTCAGCCAGAGGAAGAACGTTTTAAGTTACTAACAAAATGAAACAAACGAAATTGTTTTGCAAAGGAATAGCGTTTTAAACGCCTTTTATAGACAAGTTTTTATTATCATTATTTTTAATAATAATAATAAAAAAAATAAAAATATTAAAAAAAAAAATAATCCTGCCTGTTAGACACGTGTTTTTGCTCTCCTGAAAAATAATTATTTTGTAACATTAAAAGTTATTCGCGGATGTGGTTCAATTATTACTAGGACAGAATTAGTATTTGTATCGTACGAATAAGAAGGACAGCAATAGAGAGAATTATTTGCAGTGGATATCTTAGGCAATAAAAATATAGTTGGAGCTAGTTAAGCCTTAATCTTGCTCTATTTTCCGCTTGCGAATATTATAACGTATACAAATAATCAATTTAATATTTAAGACAGTTTTTACACCAAATATAGCTTAATATCAGTAACATTTGAAGACGGCTAAAATAAAAGCAGGGAATTTAATGCGTGTAAAACTACTACTAATAATATAAAGATATTTGTAACTTACGGAACATAGACTTTTTTAAAAGTAAATCAGATTTGCTTCAATCATTCTGTTCTAGTAGGCTTCTATATCAGTAACGTTGAGAAATAGTGTATAGATGTCGTTAATAAACAGTCTTGTCAGTTTCTGCTTTCTTTTTACACATTTTCCATCTTCTTTAGCCATAAAAAGATAAAATTATGTAGTCTATTGCCATTTTTTCAGCACAATTTGCTTATCATTTAAAAATAAAAATTACCAAGAAATCTAATCGAGGCAGCTGTAATATCAAAAAGCACAGAGTTTTTCTAAATTTCTTTTCCGAGCCGATTTAATAACAAAAAAAATGCATTCTGCCGAAGATTTTAAGATATTGAAGCGTTTTACATGTGCAGAATTTTTGTTTGAAAAATACTGATTTTAAATATAAATTTTTTAACTGCTGTAAAATAAGTCAATCTTTTTAAGAAAATTTCTTACTTATTTTTAATTTTCTTTTTTTTTAAGACAAAACCCCTGAAGATTGCAAAAAACTTACTGAAACTTATTTGGCTCCAGTATACCAACATGTTGTCGAGCGTACCGGCATTGACAAAGTGCAAATGGCCCAAATGTATTCCGAACTGGGACAACAATATGAACAACTTTTATCTAACACTGCCTGGATAGATGAAATAACAAAGCAGAATTCCAAATTATTTTTAGAACGTATAATGCATTTAACATTAAATGGGGATGCCAAACTTGACAACGATTATGAGTCTCTCACGATAACAAAACGCAACTTTTACCGTAATCTGGAAAAGGTACAAAGGTTTAAAGCCCAACAAATGAAAACCGATATAAGTAGTAAGAAATCGATCTCTAATAGTGGCTTACAACTGGCCGAAAGTGCTAAAGAGTTCATGAAAATATTCCTAACCCTTAACAGTTTAATGCAACAGCAACATAATTTAACTACCCCTTTAAATTATATTATGCTTGGCGAATATTTCTCCGAGGTAATGATAGGAGGAGCTTATGATACTCCAGGGGCTTGGAGAAGTACCGATTCTGATAGACAATTTGAATTATTCGATAAATGTTTGCAAAAACAGCAATCAATACAGTCAAGGAATTATAATTTAAATAATTTATTGCTTAAAATTTTGGCTCAGAAACAATCTTGGGAAACTTATCAGTTGTGGCTGCAGCAGGATGGGGAGTTTGTGCAAAAGTTAAATTCTTTGCTGAAAGCAGGACGTTTTCAGCTCTCCATGGAGAAACTTTATTTTGTGGCCACCAGTTTGGTGGATTGCCATTTACATCCGAACGAAAAAAGAAGACAATTCATACACACCGCCCTTAAACAAACCAAAGAATTTCAACAGACTTTTAAATGTCAAACACGAGATAGTTTATATAACAACAACAAATGTTTGGTTTTAAAAGAAAATTAATTATTTAGGTAAATAAATCTTTAAACAAACACCCAAAAATTTTTATACTGTTAAACTGCACCTTTCATTTTTTTACTAATTTCTGTAAGAAATTCGGAAATTTTGCCAGCAAATTTTTTAAACTTAAAAAAGAAAAATTGTAAATTTAAAGCACTTTTTAAGAATTTTAATTTAATATGATTTTACGGCCAATATTCTCCGTGTTATTTGTTATAAATTCTAAATAAAAATAACTAACAATTATTTTGTGAAATCCTTTTTAAGTCTATTTAATAAAATATTCTTTCGTATTTGTTCTTAATATAAACTTTTGAAGAGGCAACAAGGAAAAACAAAATGTCATTCATTAAAAATTTATTTAGAATTTAAAATTGGTTTCTTGAAAAAATTTGTGGTCGTATACTGAAGGATAAAAGGTAAATATCCAATACCATCAACTGACACTCCTTTCTATAAAAATTATCCAAGAAAACAATGAAAATAATTGAAGGAAATACCTTTTGTTTTTACGATTTTTCAATAATATTTAACCTTTTCCTTTAACGTTAATTTAATGAGGCTTGTTGGTTGAGCTTTTAAAAAGATTACGAAAGATATGTAAAGGGTAATTCATCGTGAGGATTGATTTTCTATACACTTTTTTTACAGACCACGCGTAACTCATATCAATCATATCTTTGTGATTTTTGTTTTGAGTGAATGGGCTCTGGAAAAACTCGATGAAAATCCAGTGTTTTATCGTGAAATTTTGTTCAGTCCCAATGGATACGTTAATAAGAAAATCGGTTATTTCGGATGATGAGCGATCTGAACAGCACCAAGGCTACCATATGGGCTGGTGGAATCATTGGTCCATATTTCTTCAAAAATTAGGCAAATCAGAATTTTACCGTCAACAGTTATCGCACCAAGTTAAGGAACCATGTGCTAACTGAAATCCAGTCTCGGTTAGCTCCGGATGGAACAAAACGACGCTACGAGCCATACAGCGCGTGAAACAATGACCTTGTTGAGAAATCATTTTTGTGAGCACTTAATTGCATGGTTTGCTCCGGTGAATAAGCCACCTATATCATGTGATATCACACCACTGAACTTTATTTTCTGGGGATATGTAAAGTCTGAGCGAGATACGATTGACGCTTTGGGAGCCAACTTTACTCGTATTATTTTTTATTTTTTTTTTTTTTATTTATTTGATTAAATCTATGGATATGAATCCTTACAGACTATTATAAGTATATTACAAGATTTTAAATAAAGGCATTATAAACGAATAAAAAACAAAAAATTTTTTAAGACATATTAATTATTTAAAAACACAATAATATTGCGTTTAATTACATTTACATTAATGGAAAAATCAATTAAGCTATACAATTCATTGAAATTTTTGCATATTCTTCTCAAAGGATCAGCATCAGCATAAGTTGTTTAAACAACAGGAAGGTGCAGAGGTATTAGGTGTCGGGTAAAACGTCGTGGAATATTAAAATTTATGTTTCGAAGAAGGAAGTCGGAGATGACATCGCCATTAATCAAATTAATTAGAAATGCGACATTTAGCATAGTCCTTCGGCTTTTTAAGGTAGGTAGTTTAATAAATGATAACCTCGTAGTATACGAAGGAAGATTCCCAACATTACGACCAAACGAGCCTCTCAGGCAGAATAAGAGAAACTGCTTTTGAACAGATTCAATTCGGTCTATGTGCATATTAATTTCAGGATCCCAGACAATAGAACCATACTCCAAAATAGGTCTTACTAGGGATGTGTATATCTGTTTCGTTACATTGGGATCTGTAAACTCTTTAGACCATCGTTTTATATAAGCAAGCACACCTCGAGCTTTATTTATAGTCATTGTAATATGCTTGCAGAAATCTAACTTAGGATCAAGTAGAATACCGAGATCCAGAAATTCTCCAACTAACTCTAGTTGATACCCATCCAGGAAATAGTGTAGCATTGATGTGCTATTTCTAGAAAATCGCATGTGCTTGCATTTTTTTAAGTTTAGCTCCATTTGGTTATATTTACACCATGCGTAAAAACTATTTAAATCCTGCTGCAAATACGCCCCATCTGAAGATAATTTGTAGCTGAGAAACATCTTAACATCATCAGCGTACATTAAAACATTACAATGCTTCATTACAAGCGGCAAATCGTTTATGAAGAGCGAAAATAGCAAAGGGCCTAGGTGACTTCCTTGGGGGACACCGGAACTAACATAAATTTCTTTGGAGGTGGTGTTATCAAAAAGAACACACTGTGTCCTGCAGGTTAGATACGATCGTAACCAGCACAAAGCGTTGCAAGTAAACCCTAATAAATTAAGCTTTGTGAGAAGTATGTTATGGTTGATTTTGTCAAAAGCTTTGCTGAAGTCAGTATAAATAACGTCCATAAGTTGGCCATCCTTAAGAGCTCGATTTGTTAGAGTTGTTAGTTGTAAAATATTTGTAACTGCAGAACAACCTTTCCTAAAACCATGCTGGTATGGTGATAACATTGTAGATACACTGTGGCAAAGAGAGTCTGTTAAGCATTTTTCAAAAACTTTATGAATTGCACTCAATTTTGCAATGCCTCTATAATTCGTTATATCCGATTTGTTGCCTGATTTAGATATTGGTATGATAAAGGATTTCCTCCAAAATTGGGGAAAATATCCGTATTTTAATGACACATTAAACATAATAACCAAAGGAGTAGCCAAAGCATGTGCACAATTTTTTAAAACGCAAGCAGGGATGCCATCAGTTCCACTACGTATTGACGATTTTATTGTTTTCAAAGATAAAATAACTTGAGAAGTATCAATAGAAGAGAATGATATAGCTTGATGTTCCATCAGAGTAAACGGGTATTCAGTTGATGTATCGTACTGCTGCTTAGAATATGTTGTTGCAAAAAAATCGGCAAACATATTGCTTTTGATCAAATTAATATTCGATTCATTAGTTAAATACTTCATAACTCTTGGATAGCCAGTTGATTTTCTTTTCGAATTTACAAAAGTATAAAAAGATTTTGGGTCACGTTTAAAGCTCCTTTTCATTTTCTCAAGGTAATTTATATACAGTCTCCTGTTAAGAAGATTATATTCCGCTCGAGATACACAGTATTAGCTATAATCATAAGCTGTACGATATTGCTTATATTTTTTATAGCGTTTGCTTTTTATATTTTTTAATCTTGATAGATGCGGAGAATTCCACGGTGGACCTGAATGTTTAATTGCGAAATGTTTTGGCACACATTCCTCAAAAAAATTATGCATAGTAGTATAAAATGTGTTAATCATAGAGGCAATTGAAGCTGGGGTACCATTCGGAATGGATAACAGTTCAAACCAATTAGTGTTGGTCAAAAAGTAGTTCAGGTCATCGTAATTTGTTTTCTTAAAACAAAAAATCTTATCGTTTGTATCATCCTGATTACAAAATGCATCAGACAAAATATTATGACTTATTTCAAGAGTAGGGTGGTAGCGATCCTCTGGTCTCGTAACTGGTAATGTTCGAGTAATGGTGCAGTTAGTGGGTTCGTTCACAAAAATCAAATCTAGATAGTTTCCGTATTCATTACAAATCCCATTTTTTTGGAAAAGACATAAGTCAGATAAATTATTGAGAAACTCTTCAATAAAGGCAACAGATTTTATTGGTGCATAACTGTATGAGTCTGATAAAAATTTCCAACTTACAGCTGACAAGTTAAAATCGCCAAAAACATAAACGAAGTCCTCTGGCTGAGCTTTAGACACAACAGATTTAATGGATTCAAAATGTTTCATGTAAGTTAGTTGATCAGATTTTGGGGGAATGTAGGAACATGTTAAGAATATATGTGAGCTATTTACTTTTATCCGAACACAGATAAACTCAATATCGGAATAATGTTCAAATTTGAACTCATCAAATTGGAAAATATTTAAAACAGCAATTAAGACGCCTCCACCAGTAGTTAAAGTTTCTCTGTCACGTCTAAATATATTAAAATCATTGCAAAGAATTTCAGTATTTAAAGTGTTTCTATTTAGCCAGGTTTCAGTGAGAACAAGTATATGGTGATTCATATTAAAACTTTCAATATAGAGGTTAGCCAGTTTAGTGTTTAAACCACGAACATTTTGATATATAATATTTAAGTGTTTTTCAGTTTTCATGCAAAGTTTTTTGGGTTTCTTGAATTCTGTGATGAAAGTCGTTTAACGTTGTCTGTTCTACGATTTTCTCTATATACAAATTCGCGAACGAGTGCATTATTCGGCCAGAAACAGGGATCAACAACTCGATCGAAAATGTCATTCGGTACTGTAATTTTAAAGGACGCAATACTTCTGGGTTCTGAATAAGAAAACTTGTGAATTATTATACCAGTATTTGAGGGCAATTTTGATTTTAAGTAATATTCTATATCCTCACTGGTTGTGTCATATGCGAAACGGGATACAAATACAGACTTCTTTGGAGGTATAACGCGAAATTCTCTAGGCATAGATTGAGATTCAGCGTTATTTATGACTTCGGACGTTTGGTTTTGTGGATCCATCGAGGTTCGATCGTTTCGTTCTATTTGTGTTGTTTTATTAGAAACATTTACAGGCACAGACGATGCATATGTCGAAACTGGAGTTACTGTTCCATTATTTATATTATTTGATGCCGAGGGAGCTAAACGCTGAACATTTAGTGCCTTATTATTGTTCCTAGCAGACTTCCGACGTTTCGGTGAAGATTATGCCGGAGATTTATAGTTGTCCAGGGAAGAGAACTCATCAAACAATTTTTCATAGTTAGAAAGACGGTCAGATAAATTTAGAATTTCTTTTTTTATATCCAGAAAAGTTGATTTTCTTGCTTGAAAAAACTTATAAAAATCAACTCCAATTTTTCTACAGTGGGTACAACACCAATTAACCCCTTCAGACTTAGAAATTGCTTCAGCAGCTAAAACAGGATTTGCGAGATACCATTTACTATGCTCGAACGTGTCGCCTAAAATTGGGCCTTCCAAATGGACCACCTAAGACGTAGTCATGGCCAGCATTTACATGATATAATTCTCGATCAGTTAAGCTCGATTTACCCAAAAACAAATTTTTTTTTATATTGAGTTTGACGTCTTACTTTTGAGAGATGGAGAGAAATTATTTTGTTCAGCAAGGTTTTACTTGTTTTGGTTTAATTTTAATTCTTGTTTGGAACAAAATAAACTGAGATGCCATTTTTTTCAATTTGTCCATAACAATTGTATTAAGCTGAAACATCATATAGTGTTTTTTATTTATATAACAACAATTGTCTTTTTTGCTGAATAATTACACAAAAAAATATATATAATTAAAAATAACAATATCGCTTTCCTGTTTTGACAATTTTCGGTAACACATTTTTAGAAAACAACTCAATAAAAGTAGTTTGCTAGTTGTACTGCCATTTTTCATAATTGTTTACATCTGTAAGCCACATGGTAGCTTTGTTTTTCCGGACAAATTTTTCGAAATGGGTGAATCGTTCTGCAGAACACTCTCAGTAAAAAAATTATTGTAACGTATAGATGAATCCACCTTTAATGATATAAATAGTTCTTTTAACCGACAATAAGAATTTTAAGTTCACTTTCAAATTTATTTGTTTTATTTTACATTATAATTCAAAGCTTACGATGAATTACCCGATATTCAAAAATATAATCGCATTATACAATTTTTAAGGCTCTATCTAAGGAAATAACTACAATATTAATAAATTTGATTTTAACTTCTTTAAATATAAGAAGTTGCTCGAATTTATTACAGAGATATATATTACAATGTTTAAAGCTTGGTACTTTTAAAAGCTTTTGCGATCATTTGTTATAAAAAAAGTTCAACAAATAATACATATATTAAAGAGCATTGAATTAGCATTCACATACTTTACTCCAAGAAAGCTTTTTAAAGTATTTGAAATTACTTTTTGAATAAAATCGCACTAAACAACGTGACAGATAGAGAGAAATCAAAAATCAGCTTTTAGTTTCGTTTCCTGATCCAATCCTTATTATATTATTATATAAAAGAGGAAATTTTTACAACTAAAATTAATTTAAATAGTTTTTAATAATTTTTACTTTGTTATTTTACGCTAAGTTTATTGTTTTTTATATGTGTTGGTGTGCGAACAAAAACAAACCCGTTACCAAGGTAACCACAATCTATAAGCCAGGGAACGTTCGCTAAACAAGATACGAAAAAAATCTTCTACCAAAATACTCAGTAAAATACTGTTTTATTATAGAAACACTTTCCTTTAAATTAAACCTGGCAATTCCATAAGTTGAACTGTCTCTGCGCCCATCGGTATGCCCTGGTTTTATTTTTAAAGCACTTGAACAACTACATTGAAAACAAAAATAGTAATAATTTATCGATTTTTTTATATTCTAAGAGCAGCAATAATCGTTTTGGTAATTAGGAAAATTTTAATGTGAGTATTTCGCATTAAATTTTAACTTGATAGATTTTATTTTATGAAATGTATTTGAATTGACAGTTACGTACACTTTTAAGTTAATATGAATTGTTGAAATGAAGTTGATTTCATTATGACTATTATTTTGTAAATAATTTAACAGCTATTAAGTGTGCAGAAGGAAAATTTGTAATATTTGACGTTTGAAATATTTAAGATTTCAAAAAATTTGTAGGATATATTAGAGATAAGAAGAGAATGCGCATAGGGACAGCTTATCCTCCAACAATAAATTTCAGTATTTTTTTTTATCAATTATTAAAAAAGGGAATTAAGCACAACAAACTAAATCTTTTAATATAATAGAGATAGCTAAAACTATTTCGAGGGTATCAATAATGTTATTATGAATGAGTTTAGTTTCAAGTGGAATTGATAAAATAGGCTTGATAAGTTGAAATAGTTAGATTTAAGTTTGAAAATAGTTTTGACTCAAACCGTTGCATATTTAATTCTATATTTTGTTTGCTTAAATGATGGTTTCTTTATTAAGAAAATTGAATTTTGTTTCAATATTATTTTCTAGCAGTTCTGTTGCACTCCTTCAGAAGTCAATGAATATTATAGAGAATAGACCTCCCAACAAACACGAAGTCAAACCTTTGATATGAAATGACTTTATCATTTCATGTCCAGCACGATTCTTTCAATTGTTTGATTTTAACATTTGAATTGAAGTTGATAATGATTTAAATATAAACCTTTGATACACAATGTTTTATCAATTTGATATCAAATTGGCAACAAATGTTAAACTCAATTCAAAAATAAAATAGGCAGCACTAAAGCGAAACAAATTTAAACATAAACAAATGGCGATTAAAGTTAAATGTGTGTTACATATAAAGAAAATTCCATCTAATGTGAAGTGAATTTGCTTCAAAAAAACCGTAATTTCTTGAGAAAAATATAAATATTTGTGAGTTAAGAATTAAATGCAAAGTGTCAGAATGTGAATAAAAATAAAACAGGAAAGTGAAGAAAATATAAGTGTGTCTTACGATCGCAGTGCTTGACGGCATGACAATCCTTAAAATAGTAAGGAACCGAGAATTTCGTCTTTCCGAGAATTTTAGGTCGGAAAGAACGCTATTTCATGTCTTAGATATGGTGTCGAATGTGTAGCTGATAGTTTGTTTAAATAAATAATGAATTTAAATAAAAAAAAATATTTTTTATTTATGTTCCACGTTGTATTAAGATTTATTTATTTATTTATTTATTTATTTATTTCATTCACAGTAATATATAAAGCCTCCTAGGCGAATTAACATATATTACAAAGATATATCCCTGAATACAATTGTAATTTTAACACATTTGAAAAAGATTTGAGAATAACTTTTGAAAGCAAGTTAAAAGTAAATGCATTTCTCAATTTGAAAAGAATTTCCCCTTTTTGTTGAGAATGCTATGATTTTCAAGTCATTATCAAACAATAAAAATAACTCGAAAAAACTTTTACTTTTAATACAGAAAGGTCGAAGGA
Organism: Pollenia amentaria; assembly: GCA_943735925.1. Lineage (NCBI taxonomy): Eukaryota > Metazoa > Arthropoda > Insecta > Diptera > Polleniidae > Pollenia > Pollenia amentaria. The sequence continues at coordinate 217,821,630 of OX031006.1, read as the reverse complement.
ATAAAATTTAATTTAATCATTATTAAACGTTTGTCGTTTGGGAAAAGGTGTCATTTCAAATGATTTTCAATTTAGTTTCCATTTTTCTCAAATATTCCTTATGTCACACATTGCAAGAAAACTTAAGTTTTTATTTCGAATGTTAACGCACCTTGCAAAGAAAATAAGACAAAAGTAATTTTGCTGTAGCTTCCTTAAAAATAGTACATAGTAATTAAAAAATTGTCTATGGGTACTTTTAAGCATGGAGATTACAAAAGTGCCACATATTTATATGTAACTCTATGGTGTCTAGGATGAATTTAAAAAAAAGTTTCATAGAGAATGACAAGCATAGTGGAGGGCATAAAAAAGGAACATTATTAATAATTGGCTCCATTTAGTTAAAGAGTATTTGTACCATAAATATATTTTATTACAAACTTGTCACACACACGCACACACACAAATGTGTTTCTGAGAATGTATGTATGTTTTAGGAAATTTACAGATTCATATATAAGCAAACAATATGAAATGAAAGAAAAATCTTATTTTTTTTTGTCGTTAACAACAAAAGGAATATTCTTTAGGTAAAAATGACATAACAACAAACTATAAAACACAATCATTTAACCCACTACTTCGTTCATGGACATGTTTATATATCAATGTTTATGTCTTTAAGTTTAAACAACAAAGTAAAGTTTAAATTTAAATTATTGTAGTTAATATTCTTTGAAGAGGGGGAATTTTAGTTTGAAAGTACACTTCAGGACTAGTAAGGGTTTGATTTTATTAAGCAATGTGCAACCAGAAGAAAAGGTTGGTACTTTATTAAAGCTTTGTAAGAAAAAAAAAAAAACAACAAGTAAAAATGCCATATATATATGGCTGTGTTTAATTTTATATATCCTTCACCATAATATTGAGTGGTTTTTAAAACCAAAGAAATCGCAGAAATAGAAAATCTTTGAACTCAATTTCATCAATCTAGCTTGTCCTGTATGGCCCTATCGTACCAAAACCCCAAATTCGAAAGTACACTTACATGGGGATGAAATAGCGGATTGGGATGATTTTTATATTTGTCAATAACTCGGTAATTTATGAACCGATTTTGTAAAGTTTTCCTACTAGTATTCGGCTTAGTTTATTAAAGGTAGATGTGGAAAAAAATTTTAAAAGATAAAACAAAGTCTTCAACAAGTAATGTTTTATAGCTACAATAAGAGATTTATAGCTTAAATTAAAGGCAGCCCTAGTTTTTTTTTTGCGGAAAGCTGTTCCAGACTATGTGATATAAAAATATATGACAACCAAGTTCTTATCAAGTCCGGGGTCTTCGGAAAACTCTTTTCAACCAACACACAGCGAGATGGACGGACAGATAGGCGTGCGGGCAGCCGGACATCGATCAATCAACCACCGGTGCCCGGTAAGCTAGTTGGTTGTGAGCTAGGTATCAGCGTCGGGGTTGCGGGTTCGAATACCTCCAGATACTCTGTTCTCCTGCAGTCAAGCGTAGAGCTTTGCGGGATTAGCATAGGAAAAAAAACTTCTGTTTTTCTATTGACCCACACAGAAAAAATGAAAAATTGTCTCTAATCACCAAATTCATACCAAATTCATAGAATCAAGCAAACAATTTGTTGATATTACCTATTACCAAAATTATTATATTGATTACTTAAAATTGTAAAAATTGAAACTTTTGAATACTGTTTTCACTAAATGATATTTTTAATTTTAATTCAAAAATTATTAAGAAACTTTGCCGTTTCAAACAATGTGCTAATTGATTTCATTAAATATAGCTCAGGTTTGACAATAAAAAAACAACAATTCTACAAGTTTAAATTATTTTATTTTAAACGAAAAAAGTCAATTAATATTTTTTGTTATGTAATTAAAAATTTATTTCAAAACAACTAAAGTGTTATTTGAATCAAAATTAAATTTTTAATTTTCTTTCAACTAAATATAATTTATTCATTTATCGCATTAGTTAAATTCAAATACTTTTTAAACAATTTTTGTATTTGACAAAAAAAAAAAAAAAAAAAAAAAAAACTACTGACAATTTTTTCTGTGCACTTTTGTACACGTTGTACTACAGTAAACCAAACAATTGTAGGGGAATGTAAGAAAAGATAAACTCTCTGTTTATTGTTATTGTTAACAATAAACAGTGTTTGATAATTCTTATTTCTATAATATTTTTATCTTTTCTAAAGTCTTTGGAAAAAGGTTTCCTGACGATCTGGCCTCAGCAACCAGTGAAATGCGCATAGAAACTAGCTTTCCCTCAACAATAAATTTCAGTGTATTTATTAAAAATAAAAGTTGGAAACTTTGCACGTCATAAGGAAATCCTATTAATAATAAATTTTGTTTTCCCAGAAATTACTTTTGAAAAAACTTCGCTACTCATAAAGACCCGGAATAGATATACATTATAAGGTCTTTTATTAATATTGTAGAATTAGAAACGGAATTGCAAACTTATATAGGGTTTTTTTAAGCGGCATCATAATTTTCGATATCGATAACTATGGCTTGACAGCTAAAAATGTCAAAATGTGTTAACATTGCTGTTCAGTAAGGCTTGGCAAGTTATCTTTCGGAATGAGCTAGAAGCTGCCATTACGGTGAATGGCGAGCGCTATCGAGCCAGGCTGACTAAATTTTTATTTCCAGAAATTAATCAGCCAAACACTTGACATACATCTCGCTTAGGAATCGGTTTATTGCAAAGTCAATTTGGTGGAAACTTAATTGGCAGATATGGTCCTGTTCACAGGCCCCCCCGTTCTGGGATTACTTTTTATGTGGCTATATGAAGTCAAATTTATTGCAAAGTCAATTTGGTGGCAACTTAATTGGCAGATATGGTCCTGTTCACAGGCCCCCCCGTTCTGGGATTACTCTGGATTACTTTTTATGGAGCTATATAAAGTCAATAGTATTTGCCGGCAAACTAGCAACTCTTGAATTATTGGAAGGCTTGCATACCATCATTGACGTCATACGGCCAGATTTATTGGAATATGTAGTCAAAAGTTGGACTGGTCGAATGGACCCGTTGTGACATATCGTCGGCAGATAATTTAATTGTCGTATGTGGATTCTGATAGTTTCGAGTAAATTGAGTTTGAACACATTTAATTTGAAATTGCTTCAGCAAATACCACATGCGACAAACTCAACACTCCATATCTCGAAAAACGTATGAGGTATCAAAAAACTGATTACGCCAAATGAAAGATCAGGTCGGAAAACCTAAGAAATCGGTCTTAACTCAAAACTGCAAAAAATCCACATACGACATTTAAATTATCAACCGACGATATGCCGGAAATCATACTTAAAAAATAAATGCCATGAAATTATCTACCAGATTATAATAAAAATATGTCATTCCAACAATATTTCCGTCTTGTATTTTTATTTTAAGTTCTCATTCAGTCAAAAAATGAGATTTTCTACCCCCAAGGGTGTAATCTCCTCTGGGGTATCAGGTGCAGAAAATGCCTGTAATGTGGCAAAATTAAAAAATTGACAGATCTTTTAAGATGGCGGCTGGCCATAAATCTATGTGGTACCATGTGAATCACCAGCCCCTAGTGCTATGGCAGGCTTAAAAATAAAACTAAAATTTTCGAATACTTGTTCCCAGAAAACTTCTCTGCGTCCATTGACATATTTAACTTGGTGTTAACTTTGTTAAGAAAACATTAATAGTATTGCAGATATTATTTTTTAACAAACGTCTTTTCAGTTTGTGTTATTTAACTTTGTTGTCAGCTTAATTTCCTATTGTTCGTTTTATTCTGATCTATGTTCTCCTCTTTGTTGTGTGTGTCCTGCTACAGCGCCAGAAATGTTAAAAGTAACAAACTTGTCCAAATGAATAGAGGAACAAACATAATGCAAGCAAACAATTTCTTTCCGTGTTTCTTATTCTTACAAATTTTACATTGTTGTTTTCTACTTCACTTGTCGGTGTAGTTTACAAAATAGCTCAATTTTGTTTACATAATGTGGCTAAACTAATAAAAATCTTTGTTATTTTTGATTTATTGTGGATTTATCTCTTTTTTTCTTAACTGGCAACAAAGTGCACAATTGCAGCAGGATGTTTGCAACTTGCTCTGCAAGATTAACGTTTAAGAAAATAAATGTTGTTGATATTAATAAGACTATTAAAAAGGAAACTTGTAAATCAAGCAGAGTTTTCTTTAAGGAGTAAGCTTTTTATCACGGAAAATAATGAGGAAAGTCTTCTTTAAGAAAAGGCTTAATACCTTTCAAGTTTTAAGCGGAGAAAAATTTTAATATTTAAAGTCTTTTAAATCTGGTTTTAAATCTAAACCATGTTAACAATGTCCAAAATACAAAATATATAAAATAAGTTATTTTATTATTTTTGTTCTTCATCATTAAAGCTAATTTGTTAACGCTATTTATGCTATTTTCCGACATTTTGTTTTTTTTTTAACCGTTTTAGCGGATTCAAATTAATATTAGAGTTTGTCTCCTATTGTGATTTTTTCGCGAATTTTTGCCATGTTCACGATAAGAGGCATTTTTTACTGTAAGTTTTCTGATTGTTTATAGCTTTAACGATTATTAATAAATATAAGACTTGCCTATACATTTTTACCGAATTTTGCAAATCCTTAAAGTTTAAGGAATTTTTAATAAATTTCATGGCTTGTTTGAAATATTAAAAATATTCGCGAATTTACGCTATTTTTGCAAATTTTTCCAAAGTAGATTTGTTGCTCTTTGAGGCAATCGTCTTAAATTAATATTTTTCGCGAATTTTTGCTATTTTAGTAAACTTTTCCGAAATTTCGCGTTTAATTTACTAATAAAATTTGTGCCCATAATTTCTTTTAAATTTGAATTTTTTATTTTAACGTAGTTAATAAATATGTTTACATTCTACTTGAAACTTCTTTAACTTTCATTTGAGTAGTCGCAAAATTTCCTGTTGACTCGACTTCGACTTAAAAGCGCCATAGAAAATATCAAGTGACTGTCAATAGTAATTGCCAATAACGACTCAGCAGATACAATTACTTCTTTATCTTTCATTTGAGTAGTCGCAAAATTTCCTGTTGACTCGACTTCGACTTAAAAGCGCCATAGAAAATATCAAGTGACTGTCAATAGTAATTGCCAATAACGACTCGGCAGATACAATTACTTCTTTAACTTTCATTTGAGTAGTCGCAAAATTTCCTGTTGACTCGACTTCGACTTAAAAGCGCCATAGACAATATCAAGTGACTGTCAATAGTAATTGCCATTAACGACTCAGCAGATACAATTACTGTTCTGACTTTCAAAATTGGGGTGAATATAAAATATTAAAATTTAAAGATAAAACACAACTATTGACATTTCGTATACATTTTTAACAACATACAATAATTACAAAATATTTTAATTCCTGACGATATATAAACAACGTCTTACAAAAAATTCAATTATTGACAAAATGTAGTCTAAGTTAAAATATGATATAACATATACACACAACATCTCTTTTGCCTTAACTTCCGAACTAATAAAAACTTTCAGTCAGCCAAACTAAAAACTTCCAAACAGGAAAGACGACTGTCGAAGTTCTTTGTGTTGTATAACTTTTCGTTTTTTGCTTTAAAGAAAAAATTATTATATATCTCCAATCAAATTTATTCCAAATTCATAATATCAAGCAAACAAGTTGTTGATTTTGCACCTATTACCAAAATGATTATATCGATTACTAAAAATTTTAAAATTTTGAAAAAATATTTTCAATAAATGATATTTTTAATTTTAATTAAAAAAGTGATCAAAAAATTTTGCCATTTCAAACAATGTGTTTATTTATTTAAATAAATATTGACAATTCCCAACAATAATTCTACATGTTTAAACTATTTTATTTAAAACGAAAAAAGTCAATCAAGATTTTTTGTTATTTAATTAAAATTTTAATTAAAAATTTATTTCAAATCAACTAAAATGTTAATTAAATCAAAATAAAATTTTTAATTTTCTTTCAACTAAAAAAATAATTAATTCAATTATCACATTAATTAAATTTAAATACTTTTTAAACCATTTTTTAATTGATAAAACACTTTTTTCTGTGTTTTTACTTTATTGCGACTGTTTAAGTTTTAAAAATCAGAAGTAAAAGCAACAGTTTGTTTTTGTAAAAGGAAAAATTAAGAAGTCAAAAAGCACAATTTTAAGACTTTGGCTTGACTGCAGTATTTTAAAAGCTGACATTTATTAAATTTACTGTTGTTTCAAATACGGTGGGGTTTTAATAGCTTAAAAATGCTTCGACACAAAGAGAAAATTTCATTGTGTAACAATGTAAATTATTAACTTCAGGTGTAGTAAAATGTTATTTTATTGACATAGTGTTAACTGTATAAAACGGTTAAAATATATTTTATTTTTTAATTAATTCATTTATTAATGATGTACTAATAATCCCAATTTTTGAACGAAAACACTGAAATTTATTGTTGTGGGAAAGCTAGTTTCTATGCGCATTTCGCTGGTTGCTTAGGCCAGCTCCTCAGGAAACTATTTCCAAATACTTTAGAAAAGTTAAAAATATTATACAAGTAAAACCATAAAGTGAATAAGAATTTTAAAACACTCCGGTCTTACATGTAACAATATCAAAGCTTCAACAAAGACACAACAATAAACCGTAAATTTTTCTTTCTTACATTCCCCTACAAATGGCTGGTTTTTTTCCAACACGAATTGTAGTTGTAAGAGGATAGAAAGAAAAAACAAAATTAAAAAAACAAGGTGCTTAAATAAAGCAGCTTGCCATTACAGTTTTTTATTTGCCGGGCACATGCAAATTTATTATCAAAAATTAAAAATCATTTAATTTTTTATTATGAGGATTTAATGGAAAATTTAAGAAACACAGAGATTCTTGAAATCTTGTAAAAATGCTAAGAAAGTTGCTACAATCTATTTAATGCCGAATAAACTTAAAAAATAATAATATTAGAAAATCAGTTATCAAAATTTTAATCGTTGATATAAGGTGAATACAGTAAAAACTCCCATAATGGACACTTTTCATAACCAGAAATATTTTGTTGATCCAGACTTTTTATTAAATTTTGCGCCCTGTCCCGATTCTCTTTTGCTCAAAGTAAATTCCATAAACGGACAGAAGCGTTACAATACACCAACGAGATTTATATTTTCTCCTTTTTGCAACTTTGATTCATATATATGTTAATGCCAATAAAATTCGTGATTCGCCTGTTAACATACTCATGTGTTGAGCATGACAAAGAAATTGCTGTTTATTTGGAGAAGTGTTTCGTGTTGTATGCGTTAGACCTACGAAATGGCCTTCGAACAGCTGGATTCTCATGAGCAATTTTAATCTTTCGGATTTTGACGCCGAGAATGGTATCCCACTTGTAACGTATGCAAATTTAAAAGAATTTTTCTGTCAATAAAATTGCGTTGATAAATTTCTTAAAGTAGATAAGAGCGATAAGATGATATGTATGTATTCAAATATAGATATATAATAGATAAGATAGCTGTATTCAAATATTAAATTCAAGCGCAGTTGTCGAGATTAGTTAGTCTTAAGGCGAGACCTAAGTAGAAATATCTCATTCCATAAATTTTTATGATGAAGCATTAAAACAAATTTGCCAGTATGAAGAATTTTGCCAGAGACGGCTTTGTCTCATTTAAACACATTTAAAATCATTAAAATTCGTAAATGTGTACCTCTCTCAAAAGCAGACATCTCTCATAAGCGGACAAAAATACCACTACGGTGAGTGTCCAGTTATAGGAGGATTCTCTGTGAATTTGAATATTGCTTAATTTCCTATAAAATATTTTTTTCAATTTTTCTCGCTCCACTTTACCACTTAATCCTTTATAATTAACAAAACGATATTTAAAATTCTCATCATCATTTAAATACTGAAATCCTTTTTAATCCTTAAACATTTGAAAAAAAAAAGTTATTCTTTTATTTTATTTCATTGTTTCCGAGTAGTTTTAAAAAATTGTCAACTTATGTACAAATCACATGAATGTACGTACATACTCGTATACAAAATCAAACAAAAATCTCCCTCAATGTATTTCAATCTATACAAATCAAATGACATCTGTTTAAAATGCTAAACAACAACCAATTCTATATTTGGTTAAAATGAAAAAAGTGAATTGTTTTAATAAACTTGGTTTGTATGTTAACTTGAAGCTTATTTTTTCCTCTCTGCCAATCAAACATATTTAACAGTACGATGCTGTTACGTTGATTGAGTTATAGAATAAATGACACAGTTTAGATGTGTATGAAGGATGCAACAAAAGTTTCGTGATGATGGCTTTTAACTTGAAGTTTTTTTTTTCTTTTAGCTTGGAGTGTTTTTCTCGTTTTGGCTACAAAGAGTTTTGGAGTGTAGGAGCTTTTTTTAGTTGCCTGAGAACTCTTGATATTGATAGCTTTGTGTTGTCAGCTGAGAATGTCAAACTGTTTTGATATTTCTGTACAGTGATGTTTGGCAAGTCATCATGAATCGTTTTACGCTAGAACAATGCTTTCAAATTGTAAAAATTTACTTTGAAAGAAAAAAATCTGTTCACGAAGTTCAGAGAGAACTTTTTCTATTTTACGAAGTTTATTTCTGGTTAAGCCGTCATTGAATCACCATTACATCCATTCAAATTTACTGTTTGGTGCGGCTTGCACGGAATAAAATATGCGCTGCCTTTACGGTGAATGACGAGCGCTTTAGAGCCATGCTGACTGAATTTTTGTTTCCAAAAATTAATCAGCTAAACAACAACGACATTTGGTTCCAACAAGAGGCTTGATATGTGCAGATCGTGCTTAAAAATGCTTTATTGTTAAATCAATTTTGTGACAACTTTATTTCTAGAAGTGGTCCTGTTTACTGGCCTTCTCGTACGTGCGATATTACGTGTCTGTATTATTTTTTATGTTAATGCATTGGCATATGCCGGCAAACCAGCAACTCTTAAAGCATTGGATACCAATATGCAAGCCACAATTGACGCCATACGTAAAAATTTATTGGAAGAAGTAGTGACAAATAAGAACGAATGGACCATGTACCTCATAGCCGCGGCGGACATATCCCGGGAATCATTCTTAAAAAATTGCCATGAAAGGATCTACTAGATTATAATAAAAAACATTTCATTCCAACAATATTTCCGTCTTATATTATCATTTTAAGTTCTCATGCAGTTATAAAAAAACACCCTATATAATCACAGTACAATGTTTAATAATTCATTTTAAATAAAAAAATTTCGTTAGTTTAACTTAATTGGAAATTACTCTTTCCCCATTTTGCAGCTTTTAAATTTTTTACTTTTTGTTACACTGTTAATGTATGTTTTATGTATTGATTGCAAATGCTTTAAAGGCAAAATATGAACGAGAATTTGCTTAAAGCTATTTGTAAATGATGTAAAGTGTGAACTGAAAGTTATATTGGATGTCAATCGAAAACAACTAAAATTTGAGCTATACACAAACAAAACAACAACAGAAATTCTTTGTTATCCCCTGCCCGTATAGTATGTAAGAAAAAACAAAAATATAACTAGAGTAATAGTTTTCATAGTAAATACAATAGCAGCTCTAGCCACACAAACTAAATTCTTTACATAAATACAAATATGCATTCTTATAAGTATGTTTGTATATATGGCTGAAATATCAGTAATACATAGTAAAGTAAAGTACAAAATTCAACCAACATCATCATTGGCGTCATTTGCATGCATGAAACGTGTCAACAATTTTGTTTAACAAAATATTCTTAAACAACATCTACTCTACACAATGGTGTAGTTGTGTATATGTTTAAGTATGTAGATGTCATGTTAACATGTTGTGTTGTATACGCTTTTTTAAAATCTAAAAGTTTTTCTATTTCGTTTCTTCCTTAAACTTTTTGAACAAATGTCAAGTTTATTTCTATTTTTCTTTATTTTTTTTACTATATATGAGTTCAAGTGGGAGCTAGCAAGTTATTTGGGTGTTGAAGCCTGCAGCTGAACATTATACATTTAAAGAAATGCATATGAAAAAATATGAAAGAATTTAATAAAAATCATATAAAAATATAAAATTTCTTAGGGGTTTGTGTTAGAACCCAAGTTAAGGAAATTTTAAAAACTATTGCATATTTAAAGGGATTAAATAAAAGAGCAAAGTTAAAACGTTTTTAAAACTTATTTTTTGAAATATATTGGAATTCCAAATTAAAAAAACGAGTTTTTACAGTAAAACTTCACATAACCGGGTACTCACCGTTTCGATGTTATTGTCCGGTTATTAGAGATATCCGCTTATGAGCGATGTACATACACATTTTTGCATGTATTCATAAAAATATTTTATATATAAAAATGGCTTACAAAACCAATTTTCTATGCAAATTTACATTATTTAATTTCATAATCGTTTATGAAAAAAGGGGTTATTAATATAAATATTTTATTTTATAATGGTACATTTCATTAAAGAATTGTTAGAGTAGTCTCTTGAGGTTGAAAATTTTGTTTAGAGTAGACTTAAACTTAGATCGGTTCAATTTGAGCTATTGATTTTTAATATTTGTAAATTATTAAAATGCGACAAAGTCGACTCTGGCAAAATTTCGCAAACAGGCAATTTGTTTTAATGCTTCATAATAAGAATTTTGGAAATTAGATATTTCTGCATGTGTCCCGTCTTCAGATTCTGCAGACTGACTAATTAATCTTAGAAACTGCGCTTAAATGTTATACAGGTTGACTGATGAATTTAGCTACATTAAGAAACTGGAAATCCGTTTTTTGCAATGCATGCTTAAAGATAATTGAATTGGGCCAACTGAAAGTTGAGTTTCTTGAAATGAGCCTGTTAGGCAATTTTCTGAGTAGTTCGGCCATAGCCGGCTGAACTATGTGTACAGTTACACCATCTTGTTGAAACCACACATAATTAAAATTAATTCTCTTCCAGCGTAGTTCCGGATAGAAAAATTCTCAAGTAACGGTCTCCAGTAAAAGCAGTGCTAAGTCTGGTTGGTTCAACGAAGTATGGCCCTACAATACAGCGTGAAGAAACTGCACACCACACTGTGACGCGAATTGGAAATTTCCTCTCACGCAGTATTTTTGGGTTGGAACCAGGGCTGTGGAGTCGGAGTCGGAGTCGGAGTTGAAGAGTCGGAGTTGAGGTTTTTGTACCGGAGTCGGAGTCGGAGTCGCAGTACCCAAAAAAACGCTCGACTCCGACTCCAAATTTTTTTCGGCATAAAAAATTTAAAAAAATTTTTAATATTTTCCAATATAAAAATTCTTCGAAATTGGCGATGCAATATTTTGCAGATCAATATGAATAAGTAGATTTTAATTTATTTTATGAGAAATAGTTGAATCAAGTACTTTACTATTTAAGTATATTTAGGTATATTTTTTATACGTGCGGGAAAAAGTCTAAATTACAATAGTAAAACTTATACTCAGTTATTGATATAGTTAAGAAAGATGTGTGATTTTTTAAATAATTTACTCATGCTAAAAAATATTAATGACAGGAATTGCCAATAATTTTATTATCAGAATTTTTTAACCATCAACGCTGAAATATTTTCAACATTGTACAGAATAAGTGTTGCTATAGCGCATAAATACTAGTATGTATTAGAAAAATTGTGACGTAAAATTATTTCTCTTTTGTGTAGAAACATCTTTATCGGCCAGCCTTTAATTCCTACCATAACACTAATGTTTTTCTTGTGCACATTACGCGGGGATTCTCATAATTCGTTTAATAAAGATGTTTCTACACAAAAGAGAAATAATTTTACGTCTCATTCATTTCGCATCACGGTTAGAGTAGGAGTCGGAGTCGGAGTAGTGAGTCGGAGTCGGAGTCGCACTTAAAAAATTTCAGCGTTTGGAGTCGGAGTCGGAGTTAGTACTTTTTTCGGACGACTCCACAGCCCTGGTTGGAACCACTCCATATGCGACAGTTTTGTTTGTTTACGTTGTTATTCAGATCAAATTTTCTTTTGGTAGCGGCTTCCATCAGCCACCCTTATGTCAGTACACTTATCTTCAGTGTAAACGCTTTCATGTACTTTTAAAAATTTATCAAAGCTAGTTGAATGACCGAACATAATATCGGCATGGAAATTCAAAAGATTATAACCAACTGACGAGAATCCAGCTTTGCGAAAGCCATTTTGAAGTTCTCAAGCAGGCAAACAACTTTTCCAAAAAAGAGAAATTTCTTTGGCATCTTTTGTGTTAATAGGGGAATCACCTATTTTGTTGGCATTAGCACAATTTTAAGTCCGAGTTGCAAAAAGAAGTACTTCTAATAAAATATAGCTGTGGTTGGTGTCTGTTTATGAGAAATATTTTGAAAAAAAAAACAGCAGCTTGGATCAAGAAAATATGGCCGCTATGGACCGTCTCCTTTATCGGAAGATTCATTGTATAATTAATTTTAGTGTTTAAAAAGTAGATAAAAAGTAGCAGCAGCAATATTAAATATACTGAATAGTCTAGTTAAAAATATTATGAGAAATCTACAAAAGGGTATTAACTAGGGTATTCATTTAATCGGGCTCTTGCTTTAATCGGTTAATCGCTCGATTAGTTTTCCGAGGTTTTCGTTTAATCGGTTAATTTTATAATTGATCAATTAATCGATTAATATTTTTTTTTATAAATTAAGTAATATCAATCCTTAAAAATGCATAAATTATTTATTATTTGTAGTTTATTTAAAAAACACCAATACGAGCAAACAAACAAAAATTTTTTTTAAATATTTATATAATTACCACATAAATATTATGTGGTAATTAAAAAATAAGCTCTTTGATAATTTTATTAGTTATTTCAATAGTTTAAGGAGACCTTAAAAATAATCTTTTAGAAAAATGGTTAGGATTTAAGCGATTCCTTTCTTTAGTTTTGATAAATCTTGATTTGGAAAAAATTCTTTCACTTATCGTTGATGTTGGAGAAATCGAACGCAATCTATTATACAGAATATCTCATTTATCAGTCCTTTTCCTGGATTTATCTAAACGTATAAAATCGTCCATTATGTCATTAGAGTCCTGTTTACATTTTTTTAAATGTTCAACTCTTGTAATTGTTTCGGTTATTTCTGCTAACAGATTGATATGAGAAAATATGAGAAGAAACAAATAAAAAGTTCTGTGACGTAACGCCAGAAGTAATTTAAACCGTTTATCAAAAATAGTATATGTATAATTTACTTTTTTGTATATTGTTTAAAGCGCAACTAGCTCTACATTAAGTTACAAAAGGGATAACTTTTGAAAAACATGGTCCTTAAATAGAAGCTTATTTGGTTTCTGGCGTTACATTACAAAAAGTAGACTTTTCGCTTAAAATTCCCATATGTACCTTTAGCGAGCAAAGATTTTAAAATTTGATAGCTTGGGAACTAAATCTTTATAAGTTCATAGCTTATTGAACAAGGTTTTTTACAAAAAGTTTCGCAGACTTATGCAGTTTTGTAATGCAAGTCAAAATCCACTTCTGTTTTTTTAATGTCACGCCGGCGCATATTTACAACAATCAACCCTAAGGTAAGGTAATTTTTTTCTATATATAGTGCTTCTTTATTATCTTGTAATATAAAAAAAACTTTTTACAAATTTGACTTCTTCATTTAATTTTTTTACCTTTTGTCGTACAAATACCACGTTACAATGGAAATGTCCATATAAAAAATACGTGAACATATAAAAAGTACGTGAAAAGCTGTTGACAGCAAAGACCTATCTAAAATAAAGATCCCTGCTTTGTTTGTATGAAAAATATTTTCGAAACGCATACCTTTTGCATATGAGACGAAACAAATAATTCAAAGCACAACAAAATATGTTATAATACTACAAAAAATTTTAAATTTTGTTACGTCGGTTAATCGATTGAAATTTACCGCTTTAATCGTTAATCGAAAATATCCAGTTTTAAATTTAACGATCAGCTAATAAAATAATGACGGTTAACCGAATGAACACCCTAGTATTATCGCAAAATTTAAAAAAATTTCAGTAGAAGCAAAACAATTTTTAAATTAACATTGAAGGCATATGAAAAACAATTTTAAAATCAACCGTTTCATTACCAAAAAGGAGACAAAATAGCACGATATTTTTATAGCGGGTAGAAATTAATATAAATTGTCGATAACAATTTTGAGTTAGTACCCTCTTGTTTTTCGTTAAGTACGATATATTTTTAGTGTGCTATTTTTTCAGCTTATTTTCCAATTTTAAGTCATTATTTTCCTTTAAATATTTATTTATTTATGTAATATAAAAAAAATATATATTTATATTTTTTGTAATTTAATTTTGACGTTAACAATTATATATCGTTTGATAACAGAACAGGCTGTTCACAACAGTGCTATTTAGTCTACAATAATACTTTAATACTTAGCAAGTTTAATTACTTTGTGAATTGGCTAATTGTTTAAAATTTTGTAAAATTCATTATTATATTCTTTATAATACTGTGTGAAATTTAGCTTTTATTACTGATTTTAGCGTAATTTTTTAAGCCTTGAAATATGCAACGTTTTTAACCTTCTGCCAAAAAAGTATTACCAATGATAGGAAATTGAAATGGAAAATAAAATGTTATTTCTGTCGAACAATAACAAGCCATCAATTTAAAATTCCACTTAATTTTGTATAAAAATTACACTAGAAAAAAGATAAAATATCAAACAAAACACATAGATAATCAAATATACACAAAAACACAAATTGCTTACAAAAGCCTTTTATTATTTACATTCTCTCTGCAATTGTGTAACATTTGTGTTTGTGTTAGTGAATGTCAGTGCATTTGCCGTACTTAAAGCTACGTAAAAAAAATAATATAAATTGAAAATTATGTACACAAAGGCAATTATCGCAACAAAATTGTAGACAACAACTAAATAAAACTGTACTGCAGTTACAGTGGGTTTCACCAAAAATGAATTTGTTTTGTTTTTATTTGAAAAAAATAAAAAGTTTTTTTTAGCATGTTTACCACTGTTAATGGCTTATCAGGTTCGTTATTGTTGTTTAATAATTTTTCATTTAACATTTCGCAAATTTTTAAAACTTGATTCTTTTGTTTATTGTACACCAGTCGATTTTGTGGTATTTAATTTTTTTTCTGAATGTCTCTAATTGGGTGTGTATATGTCCAGGAAAAATATTAAAATACTTTTATTTTATTTGCTGTTGTATGTGAAAATTAAAGTTTTTGATTTTTCAATACAATTTTATGGCAAATTGTAATTTATTTATTTTGTAAAATAAACACAACATTTTTGGTTACAATAATGAATTCGTATATTTGATCGTGCATGTTTAAAATTTTATTTGTTTTTGTAGCATAAATAATATTTTATTATTCATTGCATTTTTTAGGAAAACAATATTTACATGGGTTTTTAAAATAGAAACTTTAAAAAAATGGTATTGAAGGTATTTTGATTAAATTATTTTTAAAACAATTTTCGCCCAGCTCTTAACTCACTCTATTTTTAAATTTTCCTCTTTTTCAGTTGACTTCAGCCAAAAAGGTCTACATAACTTTTTTTCTGGCTAAGTAGTTTCTAGTTGACCAATAAATTTGAAAGAGAAAAACTTTTTTTAATATAATTCCCTCTATGGGATGGCATACAGTTTCAAGCATTTTCTAAGTTAACTAAACGAATATTTAAAGCTTTTGTCATTTAAGTTATTGTGGAATAAATCATGTTCAGGGTCTTGTTAAATTTATTGCCTAAATATTTTGTTATTTAAAACACACACTTATACTCCCAATAACATGTAAATTTAATTTAAAAATGTTCCGCTGCGAATGTATAAAAAGTTAAAGTACATTGGTATTTGTCGTACACATGTTGAAAAACCAAAGCATATTCTTTTTGTGTTGTGACAGTAACATAAATTTATGTGTGTTTTTATGCTTAACGCCTTGAAAAAGGTCATATATAAATTTTTAAGTGGAACAAGGCTAAATTTCAATAGTATGTATCAGAATAAAAGCATAGTACAACAATACTTAAGGGTGCAGCATATTTTTGGGCATTAAGCCAAATAAACTTTAAACAAAACAAGCTGAAACCAACAAAAAAAAATTTTATTAAAGCATAATTCTTTAGTTATAATATGTACTTTTGAAGCCATGAAAGTAAATCTAGAGATTTTATTTATTTTTTTTTTTTTTATAAAAAAATAGTTAAAGTTTTTGTTAACTTTTGGGCATGAAGCCAAAAAAAATTTAAAGCCTACTTTTGGAAAATGTTTGTTAGCCTTTAAATAAGTAATTTATAATATTCTTTTTTTAGTTTTTTTTTGGAATTTCGGACAAAACAACTTTGTACGAATTGTTTAAGTATTGAAAAAATCTTTGTTGTTTAATAACTATTTATGTGTTGTTTTTAAATTAGTTTTAAACTTTTATAAGCTTTTTTAATTTAATAAGATGGCTTATGGTAAATAAATTACAAATATTATTGTATATAAGCAGCTCCACAGAAAAGTCTACTTTTTGTCAGGTAACGCCAATAATGAAAATTGTTTTCTAGAAAAAATTTCTTTTTTCTATTTTGGTGTAGAGCGAAAAAACTCTGCATTTAGTAAGAGAGAGAAAACATTGTGATCAACATGGGTCTTAAATACAAGCTTTATTGCTTAGTTGACAAAATAAACTATTCTGTGGAAATGCCCATATTTTAATGTGTATTTTGTAGAAACAAACATGTAAAAAGTTATAAAAATCACGTTAACCTTGAACTTTTTTTTTCACGTTTGCCTTTTAATAATACTTATATGTGCATAATTCAAGCAAATTAATTTATTTGTAGTTGAATTTGTAGGAAGGGGATCTTATATACACATACGCACAAATAAAACGAAAACAAATTCAATATATTTTTTAAAAATTTTATTTTATCGTATCAAAAAATAGTTGTTTAGAAGAAAATTCGTATAATCATTATTGATTGAAATATTCTTCAAACTTAAACATTTTTGTTAACAAATAAGGGGCTTAAAGCACAAGTGGCTTAAGTGCCTTTTTTAAATTCAGACTAAGTGCTCATATACCCCGTGTGCTTCAAGCAAAACATGTATCTTAATGACAACTACTAGAATTGGTCGCCATATCTCGGTACCGTATGAGAATTTCACATTCAGCTTTTACGTTCTGAACTTCACCTACTAATTCCATATGTAATCTCAATTTAAACAAAGCACTTAAACCACTTGTGCTTTAAGCCCCTCAAATGCAAGTTTTGTTGTTTGCCTTAAAGAAGGCAACATTAATTTCACTTGCAGAAAAACCAAAAAAATTATTTTTATAAATATTTCTTCAAAATTCTTGGATTTGATGACCTCAGAATGAAAATACTTGAAATAAAATAAAGAAATCTAATCTTATTTCAACATAATTATCTTTATCATATCAAATCGATATTTTTTAATACTCTAAAGTGTATAAAGTGTATAAGATCTTTGATATCTTAGCCTGGGTTTTTGAGATCTCAGTTAAACTAGGTGAAGTTAATCTGAAAACAGATTTTTATACAAAATGTTGAAGGTGCTACTTAGTTTTGCTTAAAATGTTGGTCTTTAATCAAATAAATTAAGTCTTATTTCGCCAGAAAAATCCGACTTCCAGAGTACGTTAAACTATGTTTAAACTTAATCCAGCACTATGATAAATGTTGTCAAATTCATATGGCCTGTATTGGTAATTTAAACGCCAAATGTATGCGTTTAAAAAGGGTTTACATCAGTACTATTCAACCTTTTTGGCTCGTGTACCACTAAATTCACGACAAACTTTTCGCGTACCACCAAAAAAAATATAATGTAATGAAAATATAATAAGATCAATAAATACCAAACAATTTTAAAATTTTTAATCCATTTTATTTATTAATAATAAAAAACAATAAAATTAAAAAAAAATAATAAAAATAACAAAAAACATAACAATAATTGTTCTCATTCATTTATTGGTATGGTTATCATTCGCTTACATTTGTTATTTTTTATTAAATGTAGATGACAGTGTTACTTAAATTTAAAAATTCAAAATTTCACAAAAAAGGTATACTTTTAGGATGATTTTTCTTTTTGTTTCCAATTGCAAAATAGAAATCGTTAAAATTTTAAAAGATTTCGCGTACCACCTGGAAATTTTTCGCGTACCATAGGTTGAATGGCACTGGTTTACATGATTACTGATTTATAGATTTGTTGGTTTAAACATTTTCAACCAAAAAGAGAATTTAACAGAATCTGATTTATAAGCCCTTAGTCGATCAAAAGTAAAGCATATGTAAATGAAGTTTATCTTCAGAGAAATATAGTATTTATAGAAATATTCTTTAAATCTTATTTTAAGCAAATTCTTTATATAGCTGGATTTAGTATTTGTTGTTTTAAAGTGTACTGCATATTTTTTAGTTTACTGTTTTCATTTAAATTATATAATTTTATATATATTTTTTTTTTAAATTTTGACATACTTTTCCTTCATTTTTGCTTTTCTATTTGCTTTCTCTTTATAATAATTTCTCAATAAAAAATTCAGAGAACAACCTAATAATTTTTTATATCATCATTTTCATTTTAATGATTACTATCATCATAAACGTCGTCATCATTGGCAGCATTATGGAAACAAACCCGGTAGAGCAAAAAGCGAAATAAAAAAATCAATAAAATGCGGCAAAAAAACTAGCACGTTGTTGTGTGAGTAAGCAAATAACAACAAAAAAAATAAATTAAAAAAAACAGCAAAACTCACCACCATAAGCACAGTTACTCATATTCTCAGCAGAACACACAATCAAACCACATGGCATATCATGTGTAATAAGCATAAAATTTACTTTTGGAATATAGGATTTATTAAATAAAACATATAAAAATGTTTTGGAAAAAAAATAATTTTGTAATATTTTTGTTTGTTGATATTTTACTATCGAATAATTATCGCCCTTATAAATAAAGTTTATTTATAAAAATTATAACGTGCTACAAACAAATTATTTATTATCTATAACGTCTTAAAGTAGCCTCTATTACATTTAATGAAATTAGCCTTGAAGTATGCTCTATTTTCATAAAATTATATACCCATCGACTTTGGATTACTTTTTCAATCGATCTAACGATCTCCGTTAGAATGTCTGGCTGATTGTCCGTGTTAACCTTATGCGCAAAGTACAGGTCGCCATTTTGGAGATAGTTTAATGAAATTTGGTACATAGGCTCTAATTGTCACAAGGACCAAATGGTGAGAATATGGTCATAATTTCAATTAAATTCTATACAAGCTTCTTTCCAAAATAGACTGTAAGCCATGTTATTATGTTGGTATATCGATTAAACTTGGTCAAAACCTATTGCAATCTTAATCATCTTACCAAATTTTACAAGAATCAGTCCATATTAAAACATAGCTCCCATACAGGACTCACTAAAATAGCTCTTAATGCCATTACTTTCTTATTTATGTTGGTATTGGCATGAAATTTGGCAACTGTAACTGTTAAGATAGCAACTATGGTGTGACAAAATGTTGTGCAAATAAGTCAAAAATTAGCCGTAACTCTCATACTAACCCCTACCTAAAATTACTTATATGGATGAAGATATCGAAATAATATTAGGCACACAGAACTTTTACATGATCCTTATCCTCATAAATAATTTTGTTCTGCCGGGTCTATGATTCCCCATGGGTCCCAAATAGGGTTACACTCTCGAAAACTCGTTTTTTAATATCTGAGTGTTTACTTTTTTCCTTTTTTTTTTTTTTGAATAAACACTTAACTTAATTCAAAATTAGTTAAAAGTTTTTAGTTTTAATTATGAAAATAATTTTAAGTGAAATCGTTTTAAATAACGTTAATTTTGTTAAAAAAAAAAAAATGTTAAACTATGATCTCGTTAAGTTACTATTTAAATAAGTGGAATTATAGAAGGTGGCATTCAATTTCTTAGGGCTACTACTACAACTTGTCGTTTTTTAAAGGTATGAGTTTATCGGACGTAAAAAAAGATTTTAGTTTAAATACTATATAGAAATATTCTTTTAATCTAACTCTGAACAAATTCTTTATAAAGCTGGATTTTGTATTTTTTGTTAAAAAGTGTACTGCATATTTTAACTAACGCCAAGTTGTGGTAATAGGCCATAGAAGTATACAATTAAGTTTAATAAAACTTTTATTCATTGCGACGGCTAATAGAAAAATAATATCGTATAATTAAGAAACAACTGTGTAAATGTTTAAAACAATTTTTAATATTTAGAAGTACTTCCCTAAAAATATGCCGATATTATAATTACTTATTTTTTTATTTTATTATCAAAATTAATAACCAATATTTTAACTTACAATGTATATATGAATATCTTTAAAAACTTTCAAGGAACTAAAAATAATTGTCAATCATTTTAAAGAAAACTATCGTCTTGCAATCTTTATTACGTCAGACATATTTTTCTGCATTGATGAATTGACAAAATTTCAAAACAAAAATCTATGATTCTTCTTACGCGTTTGAATTTTTATGGAATTGATCATAGTGGTAAAATAACTTACAGATCAATCACTGCCCTTGAGGTATGCTACAATTTCTAGAAATATTTTTGAAAAGTCGTTTTAATAAATAATTTTATTCTTAAAATAATGTATTACAATACTCTTTAACCTTATATTTTATTTTTTAATCTTGTAACACAATCGTCTTTTACTTACTTGACCCTAAAAACTACACTTTAAAAAACCCTTTAATAATTTATTTTTACTACCTACACATTTTTTATGGTTACATACATTTATTTAAATAGCACTTGAATGTTTACAAAGCAGCTTATGTCATCCTAATAGTAGGGCATTTTTCTGTTTTCTTTTGCAAACAAAAGAAAAAAATAAATCAATATATACACAGTTTGCCTTACACTTCTAATTAAATTAAGAAAAATATTTTATTCTGCTGAAATTTGCAAATTTTCTATACCAAAGACACTCGAACATTTTCATTAAGATTTCACTTGTAACAAGAGCTTGAAATGATTTTCACAAGAAAACATTGTTACCTTGGTAAGAATAAAAAAAGAACACTGAAATTAAATTGAACAAACCATTTAAGGAATGATTAAATAATTCAGTAGTAAAGGGAGATCTGGTATTTTAATTACATATCTAAGAATGTTTAAGGCACACTTAAATTGAATTTTAAAGTAAATTGCTTTTGTTTTAAAGTGGGTTAACATATCTGGAAAATTAAGTCACCATTTAGTTATACAGTTTTTCGTTAGGTATTTATTAAAGCATATTTTTGGGCAAATGTATTAACAATGAGAGTGTTAGTAGTTAAAATCTTAAGAGTAATATATTAAAATAAAATTAATTTCTTATTATACTAAGCAGAGCTAATGCTTTTAATACCAACTTATAATTTATGTTTTGAAAAAGAAATTAATTTATTTAGAGAAATAACTTTGAGAATTAAAATCTAAATTCTATAAGGTAAATTTATTACAGAATTACAAATGCAAATGAAAATAAAAGATTATATATTTTTATATTTTAATCAGGCTTAAGTTCCTACCTGACCATAGTTTCAATCTATGGGTCAGTCAAGAATGAAAAATTATCAATACATTTTAATTCATTTCATGTTGTAAAATTTCTTTCTTCACAAAATTAATTTAATGAAAATTAAATTTTATGAACTTAAGCCTGATTAAAATATAAGAATTTGGATTAAAAAAACCATAAACAGTTAAATATAGTAACCACCATACTAATTATTATTAAAAATTATATATTTTATAAGTTGAAATGTTCTAACTAATTAATGCAGAAATAATTGAATAAATTTAATACATTATTTCATATTTTTCGAAAACAGCTAACCATCTTTAACATAAAAATAGGGCGTAAATGGGTTAAGGTAATTATTCACAGCTCCTTAACAGCCTAGAACGTAAGTCAACATTTACAGAATTGTGATCATGTAAATATAAACCTCCTTAATATAGGGTGGCCCTTTGTTCCTTATAGGAACCACAGCACATAATATATAATATTAATATAGGCAACATATTTTATATGACAAATAAGGCCATATTTCCTAACTTAAAACAAATGTCCTAAACTATGATTTTTTTAATTTTTAATAAGGAATAGTTTTTTATTGCAGCCCGCCCAAAATTTTTATTTTCCCTTGAAAATAACTTAAAAATGTTCACTTAAATGTTGTTCACAAAAAAACCTTCACCTTAAAAAAAATTTTCTTTTGATGTTTATAACAAAGCATATGCTAACATATGTTATACTTAAAAGCACCATTTTACACATACAAATACTTATAGTATACTTTAAGGCATAAGAAAAAATAAACACAAGGAAAATTTATACAAAGAGAAAGAGAAAAAAACCATTGAAACTTACATGTTTAGAAACGAAGAAATATGTTTTTTTGAGTTGATGTATTGTTTTTGCAGTTTGTGTTGTTTGAGTTCAAAGTAGACAAGTATTTAGGTAAATTGTAGCAGTTGAAAGTTCAAAAAAAAAAAAAAAATCGTATATATAATAATTAAGAGACAACATAATATTCAGTGAAAATTAAATGAAATAGATTTTGAAATAAATTGAAAAAAAAACAATAAAATTTTGAACTTAAATTTTGAACTAAATTATCTTAAAAAAAAATTCTTTGATTTTATAATTATTCATACCAATGAAATTCATATTTCGCTGGCGCTTTCACTGAATACTATCTCGCCTGGGACACCGTTTTGTTGTTAATCTTGGTAGTTAATTCGAATATATTTCTAACTTTTTTTGTTTAATCTTTTGCTGAATTTTTAAGTTTTTAGTTTTGTAATTTGCATTTAATTATTTTTTTAAGTTATGGAATTATTTTTTCCACTATTTCATTGTAGTTGTACTTTTAGGATTTCACTAAAACAGTTTTTCAATTATTGTTTGTACTGGTTGCAAGTGTGTGTGAGTTTAACGGTAAACGTTTTTATATGAGTAACATACGTTATTGTTAAATGATGACGTTTTTAAAGTTGAATTTAAGCAATTGCTAGTACTGATGTAGTAGTTAATGTCTTTGTAACTGTAGCTATAGTAGAAATAAATCTCGTATTTTTTGTTTTTGTAGTTGTACTGATGATGATTGTAGTAGTAGTAGTAGTAGTAGTAGTAGTAGTAGTTGTGGTTTTCGTAATATTTGTTGTTAGAACATGTGCTTTGTTTAAGTAGATTTTGTTTAAATTTGATTTTGTTGCTTGTTGGATTTCTATACAAATATTGAAAAATAAATAAAAATATTGGCCACCACCGCCGTTGCCGTTTCTGGTTTTTAATGTGAACTAAGCGGTAGTACCACTTGGTTTGAAGCACTTTTTGCACTGAACTAACAGCCTTCATGGTTCTAGTTGTCAACTGTCAACGTTGAGGTATATTTTTAAACACAAAATACAAAACAGAATTTATACTCTATTTCGTTGTTGTCGTCGTCATCGTTGTTACTGTTCTTAAGCTCTTTGTTTTATACAGGCAGTAGTAGGCAAAGTCGAACAGACAGAATCCTGTCGTAGCCAAATACACGAAGTTGCCTTAAAAGAGTGAATCTATATAAAAAACGAGTCGTCGCAATAATCAGGAATTATACTTCTAGTACACATTGTACTCAATATGCTGGAAAGGAAACAAAAACAACAACAAGTTCAAAATAAAATTATCCCCTATGAGTTTGGCAAAAAGAGTGGTCTGTGCCTTATAGTGAGTTTTGAAAACTGTGCCACAAGTTTATTTATTTATATTTTCAAAACGAACTAAATTTAATTTTTCTTTTTCTTTTGAAAATTAAATTTAACAAAATTTTCACATTACGTAACTTTTTTTTTTTTTTTTTTTGTACAAAACAAAATATAATTTTTTATTTTTTTTTTAGATAAAGTCAATCACTTAAACACTCTGCTCTTAGCTGTCCTTTCGATTTGTGTGCTTTACTTTAAAACTTTGTGTGGTGTTGTTGAAAGTAATGTTGTAGTAAGAGTAGGAGTTGTCCTGTAACTTCCTGAGGTTTTTATGCGAAAATATCATGTTGTGTTTTTTACTTTTTTGGTGTCGTTGATTTGTTGTTGAGTATATTTTGTTTTTTTTTTTTTTTGTTGCTCGTTGGCTTCGTTTTTTGCTGTTTTACTACAATTATCAATATTTTATTGTTGTTGCACCCAAAAAAAAAAAAAAATATCCCCATTCACGACCAAAACCCCGCTGTATCAAAAATTTCTTTTGTTTTGCACGAGTGTTAACGATGTGTTGATAGTCATTTTATAAAGCAGAAAAACAAAAACAGCCAATATTGAGCAGAATAATGTAGTAGAGTTAACAGGGATGCCCATAAAACTCAACATTCTGCATAACAAAAACAATGTTGTAAAAACATGAAAACACAAACCTCGTAATTTATAAATTTTATTTTACCTTGTTGTTGTTGTAGAGTCTGCTGTTGTAATGTTTACAAAAACAAGCATACAATGCGCAAGTAACAATTTTTTGTATACTACTCTCTAATTTCTTAAGCTCTCTTATATTTATTAAGAGAACTTGATAAAAAACTAAGGCTGCTTTTAGGCGCACGTGCTTTAATTTTATTTGCTGCTCAAACTTGAGTATACAAATCTAGCGCATACTCATTAATTTTTGAGCATTTCCTACAACTTTGATAAACTCTTCCAATTGCAAGAAGAGTTACATTTTTAGTTGAGTGAGTTTGTTTTTGCAAATTTTTCTATTAGAATTTTTGAACTGAGTACTATTTTGAGTTGAGAACGGTTTCTATCATGTTGTCCATTTGCTCCCCTATTTTCGAATTTGATTAATGAAATTCGCTAACTAGAATATAATACAATAGTTAAGTTCTACAAGTTGTATTTTTTTTTTTTTTTTTTTGCTGTAAAATGCGAAATTGAATTAAGTTAATATATAATAAAACAATTAGTGTTGTGGTTATTTTGTTGAACTATTCATGGTTTTTAATCCAAATTTTTACTATTTAATTAGGCTTAAGTTCATTAAATTTAATTTTCATTAAATTATTTTTATGAAGAAAGGAATTTTTACAACATGGAAGATTAATTAAAATTGTAATTGATAATTTTCATTCTTGACTGACCTGGGATTCGAAGCCAGGCTGGCTGGCGTGTGATTCGAACCCAGGCGGCTGGTTACCCTGACATGTTTCGACCTCAACCACTAGGTCTTCTCAAAGGGATTTGCCGTCTTACACTCGCAGCCATCGATGACTGCTGACGTCAGTAGTCAAACATCAATCCTTAAACCAAATTGTATTTTAACCTTTGGTAGATCGAAATTTGCTTATTGAATGATTATCCATTTTTAATTGATCTCACATGTTTTTCCTTTACTTCTGTTTTTTCCGTACTTTTGTCAAGAATTCTTCTTGAAGTCCAAAGTACATTTTTTGTTTATCATGTTTTTTGTCTTTCTTTTTTCTTGTTGACATTTTTCAGCACAACTTGAAGGACAAATGAACACATAGAGCTTGTGCCTTAGCTTTAACAATAATTAGTGTTGTGGTTATTTTGTTGAACTATTCATGGTTTTTAATCCAAATTTTTACTATTTAATTAGGCTTAAGTTCATTAAATTTAATTTTCATTAAATTATTTTTATGAAGAAAGGAATTTTTACAACATGGAAGATTAATTAAAATTGTAATTGATAATTTTCATTCTTGACTGACCTGGGATTCGAAGCCAGGCTGGCTGGCGTGTGATTCGAACCCAGGCGGCTGGTTACCCTGACATGTTTCGACCTCAACCACTAGGTCTTCTCAAAGGGATTTGCCGTCTTACACTCGCAGCCATCGATGACTGCTGACGTCAGTAGTCAAACATCAATCCTTAAACCAAATTGTATTTTAACCTTTGGTAGATCGAAATTTGCTTATTGAATGATTATCCATTTTTAATTGATCTCACATGTTTTTCCTTTACTTCTGTTTTTTCCGTACTTTTGTCAAGAATTCTTCTTGAAGTCCAAAGTACATTTTTTGTTTATCATGTTTTTTGTCTTTCTTTTTTCTTGTTGACATTTTTCAGCACAACTTGAAGGACAAATGAACACATAGAGCTTGTGCCTTAGCTTTAACAATAATTAGTGTTGTGGTTATTTTGTTGAACTATTCATGGTTTTTAATCCAAATTTTTACTATTTAATTAGGCTTAAGTTCATTAAATTTAATTTTCATTAAATTATTTTTATGAAGAAAGGAATTTTTACAACATGGAAGATTAATTAAAATTGTAATTGATAATTTTCATTCTTGACTGACCTGGGATTCGAAGCCAGGCTGGCTGGCGTGTGATTCGAACCCAGGCGGCTGGTTACCCTGACATGTTTCGACCTCAACCACTAGGTCTTCTCAAAGGGATTTGCCGTCTTACACTCGCAGCCATCGATGACTGCTGACGTCAGTAGTCAAACATCAATCCTTAAACCAAATTGTATTTTAACCTTTGGTAGATCGAAATTTGCTTATTGAATGATTATCCATTTTTAATTGATCTCACATGTTTTTCCTTTACTTCTGTTTTTTCCGTACTTTTGTCAAGAATTCTTCTTGAAGTCCAAAGTACATTTTTTGTTTATCATGTTTTTTGTCTTTCTTTTTTCTTGTTGACATTTTTCAGCACAACTTGAAGGACAAATGAACACATAGAGCTTGTGCCTTAGCTTTAACAATAATTAGTGTTGTGGTTATTTTGTTGAACTATTCATGGTTTTTAATCCAAATTTTTACTATTTAATTAGGCTTAAGTTCATTAAATTTAATTTTCATTAAATTATTTTTATGAAGAAAGGAATTTTTACAACATGGAAGATTAATTAAAATTGTAATTGATAATTTTCATTCTTGACTGACCTGGGATTCGAAGCCAGGCTGGCTGGCGTGTGATTCGAACCCAGGCGGCTGGTTACCCTGACATGTTTCGACCTCAACCACTAGGTCTTCTCAAAGGGATTTGCCGTCTTACACTCGCAGCCATCGATGACTGCTGACGTCAGTAGTCAAACATCAATCCTTAAACCAAATTGTATTTTAACCTTTGGTAGATCGAAATTTGCTTATTGAATGATTATCCATTTTTAATTGATCTCACATGTTTTTCCTTTACTTCTGTTTTTTCCGTACTTTTGTCAAGAATTCTTCTTGAAGTCCAAAGTACATTTTTTGTTTATCATGTTTTTTGTCTTTCTTTTTTCTTGTTGACATTTTTCAGCACAACTTGAAGGACAAATGAACACATAGAGCTTGTGCCTTAGCTTTAACAATAATTAGTGTTGTGGTTATTTTGTTGAACTATTCATGGTTCAGTCAAGAATGAAAATTATCAATTACAATTTTAATTAATCTTCCATGTTGTAAAAATTCCTTTCTTCATAAAAATAATTTAATGAAAATTAAATTTAATGAACTTAAGCCTAATTAAATAGTAAAAATTTGGATTAAAAACCATGAATAGTTCAACAAAATAACCACAACACTAATTATTGTTAAAGCTAAGGCACAAGCTCTATGTGTTCATTTGTCCTTCAAGTTGTGCTGAAAAATGTCAACAAGAAAAAAGAAAGACAAAAAACATGATAAACAAAAAATGTACTTTGGACTTCAAGAAGAATTCTTGACAAAAGTACGGAAAAAACAGAAGTAAAGGAAAAACATGTGAGATCAATTAAAAATGGATAATCATTCAATAAGCAAATTTCGATCTACCAAAGGTTAAAATACAATTTGGTTTAAGGATTGATGTTTGACTACTGACGTCAGCAGTCATCGATGGCTGCGAGTGTAAGACGGCAAATCCCTTTGAGAAGACCTAGTGGTTGAGGTCGAAACATGTCAGGGTAACCAGCCGCCTGGGTTCGAATCACACGCCAGCCAGCCTGGCTTCGAATCCCAGGTCAGTCAAGAATGAAAATTATCAATTACAATTTTAATTAATCTTCCATGTTGTAAAAATTCCTTTCTTCATAAAAATAATTTAATGAAAATTAAATATATAATAAAACTTAAAATATATTAATTATTTGTTAGGTTTAAAATATTTATATTTTAGTAGGTTTTAACGTTAATATTTAAAACCTTTTCATATATATCCGCTGTAAAAATATCGTGCTTTTATGTCTCCTTTTTAGTAATAAAACGGTTGTTTAAAAAATCCTTTTTCATAATAAAAATTGTTATGCGTCTACTGAAAATTTTTAAATTTCGAGTTTTTACCCTTCTATTGATCGAGCTAAACCAAAACTGATGCAGATATGCGATTTCGTATTTTAAAATGGTAATGCATTGTTTGTTGTTTTTTTCTAACAACTTAAGGTACGTTCAGACCTAACAAATATTTGACAAAAAAAAAAAATCCAAAAAAAGCATGACCAGCAAATTGATCAAACTTTAGCTTTATTTTTAAACAATTTTTATTGACTTCCTTATCTTTATTTGTAAGAAGACAATTGTATAAATCAATAAAGAAACTGTTAAATGATGTTTGATCTAAAAAACTTTTTACCGTTCATTTCTTAGGTGTTTTTTACATTATACAAATTAAGCTCTTTATTCAAACTTATATTATTCATATAACGAATAAATGGAAGAAATTGGCTTTTTAAGAACAGAGTTACGATTTTTGGTGTCTTAATTGTAACCGTCATTTCATAAAAACGAAGTGATCAAGACAAATCTTAAGATGTTTTGTAATCTTTGAAGCCCAATTACGCATAACTGCTTGCATATTTTCTTTCTTAATTTTTGTATCACCGGGCGCTATAGAAATAGAAATTGAAAAAATAGTTAATTTACACAAAAAAAAAAAGTTCATATACGGGCATGTTCTATAAATCAAAATGAAGTGGTTTTAAAATCGAACAAATTTTAAAAACAATCCTGTAAAGATATACTTTTCGTAAAAATTATTTTTACAAGAACAAGTCTTAAAAATGGAAGAAAAGCGATCAGTTTGTTAAAAAAAACTTAAATCAAAATCCGGTCGATTTCAATTCCACTTTATTTCGTTTTCTAGAACTAGTCCAATAGTCTTTGCATTTGCAAAAGAACTTTTAAAGAATTGAAACAGCAAAGTCCAGCCGACTGTTTATGCATTAATCAATTATCTGTCTTACTTTAGAATTTTATTTAACGGGCAAACTGACTTTTAGAATAGACATGAATTCAATCTTAGAATTAAATTAATAAATATGTCAGAATACTTTTTAATATTTTAAAAATATCTGTAATATCTTATTCATAAAAATATTTTAAATTTAATAAACAAAACAAATTTTGTAAGAAAATTTTCCTTATTACGCGTTTGTTAAATTAAAGAATCGTTTATGAATACGGGGGTTAGCCCCGTGTTAATTAACAACTATTATATTTAATAAAGGTTTATTAAGTAAAATTTTCATTAACAGTTTGTTTTATTAATCTTTATTTCATAAAAAAAATATTGAAAACCTAATTAAAATACGTGTTCTTTTATTCATTCATAAGATTATCTATACACAAAGGCCTAAATACCTCTTTGACAAAATCCGCTTTGCAAGATCCAGTAGGGGTAAAAAGTTGATTATTCCGAGACATCGTACCCTTGTCTCTGAATGGCAATTTTATGTGAATGCTGCTCGTCTTTGGAATCTACTACCAGAAAACTATCAACTAACCAGTAACGTAACGCATTTTAAAGAATTACTATATACATTTTTTGATTAATTTTGTTTTTTTATTTTATTTTCAAATTAAAATTTCATTTTCAAATTAAAATTTTGCTTTTTCTTTATCTCTAAAAAAAATTACTTTATTTTCACTTAGTTTAATTTTTAAATTTGATATGTTCCTTTTGTTATAATTTTTGTTCCTGATCCTATATTTTTTTATTATTTATTTTTTTATTTTTTATTTTTTATTTTCTATAAATTTATTTTTACTATATTTATAATTATAGTTTTAATATATTAACAATGTGTACCTTTTACTATAAATAATATTCTGTACTTTAACTATAAGATTTAATCTTGTTGTGCAGAAATCCAAATTAAATTAAATCCAAATCCAAATCCAAATACGAAAGTTAATAAGTTAAAAACAATAAACAAAAAAGAAAAAAAAACAGATTATTTCTATTAATTTTATACCATTTTGTATTGCAAAGCTTTTATAAAATAAATGCCCCGGCTAAAAGTCAATATTTTTAAAAGATCTCATAAATAGATACAAACAGAGAAAATATCCTTTCATTTTAAGTTAATTATGAATTTCCACTAAATGTCATACTTATTTAACATTTCAGAGTGGATTTTCTTAATTTTTCTTATTGTTGCCGTCGAACTAAGGATGCCTGTGTGTTTGTTGGCTTATGTAAAGGAATAAAAGTCATATTAAATAATTTCATTAAAGAAAACTCCATTAGGGACATAAAGATAATAAAATTATTAAGGCTTATACGAACAAAAATATATACACATGCACGCGTAGCGAGGATTCAGGATCACACGCATACAACATTAAATACTACAATATTTCAATAAACAAGGAATGTGAAAAGTCACCAAAGCCAACGAACAACAATACTCTCTAACAAACTCATACACAGTGAACAAAAGAAGCACATGACTTTATAAAGTTTTTTCGTTATATTCGTTTTTTTTTTCTCTATTCTCGTTATTATTGGGGCTGCTGTTGTTGTTCCTTTCGTATCATCTAAAGTCATGAAAATATTCGTAAATAAAAATAGAACAAATAATTTTAAGAAAGAAAAAGAAAAAAAGCATTAACACATACATACATCGACATGGATGTAATCGGAGTAGCAGTATGATGTAAAGCTGAAGCTGAATCCACAGCCACATACATATATACTCACACTTTGTTTCAATACGTGTTGTGGGAACTCATAGAAAGTTTGGAGGGGTTATGGGAAATCTTAGAAAAAATATATTTATTTTTAGTCTAACAAATGATGACAGCGTGCGTGAGTTTTGAAATGTGTTTTTATTTCGAATAAAAGATGTTACACCAACACATACGCAACCAAAGCGGAAGTTTAATTCATTAAGAAATTAAGAAGAATTTGTCTTTTAATTTTTATGATAGATTAAAGGAAACTTTTCGTTTCGTTGTTTTTTAATATTTATTAACATTGTGTTGTGTGGTTTTATAATGATAATAATCTTCATTTATAAGGCAAACATCCGTAAGATGTTTAACTTTTTATTTGCCAAAACGTTAGAAGTAATTATTGTTAGGAAAATACATTTTTGGTTTTTTTTATTTTAAAAAGGAAAAAATATAAATAATCTAAATATGCCAAAAGTAACAAAAAATTTACTTAATGTAAATTTTTTGACTCAAGTTTTGATCGAAAATATGCCAAACGTGTTATTAAGAATATAATTAATTAGTTAAAAAAATTTTAAAAGTTTTATCCCCATATTCATAAAAAATATTTTTGATTAATAAAAGGTTTATTTAATAAACAAATTTTCATAGAAAATTCGTTTCATAAACCTGCTATAAATATAAAATATTTTTTTTATGAATATGGGGGTTACTCATTACCAATTTAAATAAAAAAACAGCATAGTTTTGTGTAAAAAATCAATTCCTAGAAGAAGTGGAGATACGAGTAATTCCATATTTTTCTTCATCACAAACTAAAACTTAATTTTAAATTTAAATTTCGATCGGAATTGCAGGTCTGATGAATTGAATTTTATATGAAACTTGTTTAATCAAGATTTTTTGAATCTTAAATAGTTTTAATAAATAAGGGGGTAAACATGTTTGGAAAATTCAAGTCAATATGGAATCGAAAGCGATTAAATTGTAAGAGTTAACTTTGAAAAATATATTAAAAAGTTGAAACAAAAATTCAAGTATATCATTGATAATACTTTTTTTTATGAAAGTTTCAAAATTGCTTGAAAAATGGGTTTGACTCACAAGTATTATATAATACAGATATTAAAAAGAATACAAAATGATGTTGGCCACTCTTTTAGTTTATATCTATATATCGCACAATTAAATATAAAAATGCACAACTCAAAACTCAAAAATGTTTAGGAGAAGCAGAAAATTAGATTCAAAAACATGGTTAACATTTTTTAATTAAATTGCGTTTCACAATTGTTAAAGAAGAAAACTTTAAGATGACAGTGACGCAAACGAAATATTCGTGTCACGATAGATTTGAATTGTGAACTGTACCCATGTTCTGTAACTTCGGTAAGAACTTCTCGCATTGAAAATATGTGAAACAAAATATTCCATTGTTTCTCCAAATGTGAGAAAAAAAGTGTGTCTGTAACTCATTTCGAAAACTATCAAAAGAGATTACGTTGTTACGTTATGAATCTTATAATATTCCACTCGAAGCCGATATGAAATTGCAGATGTTGGGAACGCCAGTCAAACATACGTTGACGGCTACCAAATTTGACTAAAATTGAAAAATTTTCAACGACGGCGACGAAAATATAACCGTCGGCTATACCAAAAAATGTAAGATGCGACTTTAATGTTTGTTGGTCAAAAAATTGTTTGAAAACATTCGTATATTTTTCAAAAATGTTAAAAGCAATATAATTAAACTATGAAAAAAATCTACAAAGAACAAAATACTTATCTCTTCCGTGTTAATCCTAGCAAAAGCTTCACTTACAATGCTTCTTTTAACGACTTCCAGAATTCATTACTTTGCAGCTTTATCCGCCCTTTTTGCATTATTATTTATATATAAAATAACAACTTTATTATTATATCTTAAATAAGTCATAATTATACATTACAGAAAAATAATTTGGTATAATGACTTAAATAAGTTTTTATTATATGATTTTAAATAATTTTAAAGTCAATTTGCAATATATTATATTAATATTTGTTAGATATCCGGTAATATTATAAAATTTTAGGAATAATTTCGATGTGAAATACATGGAAAATCAAATAATCAATCAAATGTATGTAAATATATACATTAATAAGTTCCAAAATTACCAACAAAATATATTTTTGTTATAAGAATACAATTGGTGATATCAATCTAATGTTAACGATGTTTTTTTGAAGAACATAATCTGGCCTGTCACAGAAATTGTTCGGAATGGTTTTGAATCCGTATTTTCATTTCTATCGATTTTCGTAATTCCGACAAATTTTAATTTTGTTATTTTAAGTTAAATGTGGCAATATTGTACAAACCAAAACAAAAACGTTTTTCGATTGAAAAATTAAAAGTGATTTCATTCTGAGAAAATTTATCGGTTTTCCTTTTTCAAAAGAAGCTTTCTCGGATTTCTGAGACAGGCCCGTATGTTTACATATATTAATACACACATTGTTATTGCAGTGTTAGAGCTATAAATGATTTTGTACAGCAAGAGCACTCTTTATTAAATATTTTCTTATATTTCGAAAAATTTATTATTGTGTACACTTTTTCAACAACAATTACATAAGATTTCAGAGCATTTTTAATTTGTTAACGTTCTTGAAAGTTAATTTTAAAGTACTTATTTCTTGTCTCTTTTGGTAACTACATATTTTTATACAACTTTTAAGTATAAAATAAAGGTATTATTTTTTAGGTTGTAATTGACCAAATTATAAAGGATAACTTTTGGGACATCGTGAACAAAAATAAGTACTTTTTCTAGTAGAAATATAAGTACTCTCTTCCCCAAGTTCTCATTATTTGTCTGCTTATTTTGTAAGCAAAGTTTTTGCTGGGATATTCATTGCATTTTTCATTTTTTATTTATTTTTTAGTGTTAAAATTTTTCTCACCCCGTTTTTATGCGTGAGTTTATTTGACAGTTCAAAGCGGGAACTTTCTCACAAAAAATTTACAGACACACTTTTTCAGTATATTGGCGATAAATTTCCTTACGTGACAGTTATTACTCGCCAAAAATGTTACAGACGCATTTAAGTGAGAAAACAACTGTTTGTTTCAATTTATGGAATATTTGTTTCATTTCTCATATTTCAATCGAAAAGTTTCTCGCCGAGGGAGTTGCAGAACATGGGCACTGGTTTATAAAGAAAAAAAAAAAAAAACGATCTTAATTTTGAGTTGTGCTTGTTTATGATTTGGTGTGCGATAAATATAAAAATTTCCTGTCACGATGTTTGTGTTTATACTTCTGCGAAACGGCTTTAACGATTTTTATGAAATTTTATGTATATTTGGTAAATATGAGAATAGGTGGTAAAGCATATTTCATCCGGGTCCATATTAAAAAAAATCCATTTCTTTGGCAAAAAGTTTTTTTTTCACGATTTTCTTTAACCTTAAATATCCAACCTCCTACCCTTACCCTCCCTTTTTTAATCACGATTTTAGAATTTTTTATGAGAAATATACAAATTGTTTTAAAAATGGTCCCCCGATTTTTTTTAATTTCTTTATGCATATTTGGTAAGCATGGAATAGGTCGTAAAGTATATTTCATATCGCTAGGTCATTAGGGTGTCCCTATCAAAAACATTTTTCTTTATTTATTTCTCAAAATTTTTTCACATTTTTTTAAATTTGGTATCAAAAAATACATCGGCAGTGGAAAACTTGCTGTCGATGAAAATTTTTGACGCATAAAGTTGCCCACTAATTTCTACAAATTGACCGTATATGTTTTGATGTAAGCACACAATACAAAAATTATGCGTGGCCGGAAGAAAGCGATATTTAGGCAACAAAGAGGGTGGATGTAAACGATTTAAGCTTCCAGATACAGCAGTCGTTGTCAGACAACTTCGCATGATTCAAATCTATCGATACAGCTTGTGCTGCCAAAGAAGCTATACATAACCCAATAGAGTTTTTGAACCCACTGGATTTGCCAGACATGTCAATATACTCTATACGACTGTAAGTTGGATCTCAGGCTATTTTAATTCGCAGTTTGAACCCAATACGGCTTTGCAATCGTACACGATTGATCATTAAATAATTGATAACAAATTATATTAAAGCAAAAATTTTTAATGGTAAATGTTCTTAAATGTCTTGCTGCCACGAATTTTCACAGACGTGCCAATTGGATTAAAACGCATTTAATTTTCCATTAGTTTGGTATTCGCAATGATAACTCTGTGCAAGTTGAAAAACAGGCAATCCGAACTCCACGCGTTTAAACCTAATTCGGGTGCGCTAAATTCAGTGGTACCAACCTTTTTTTTTAGGTGAGCTCTTCTTTTCGAGATATACCGTTATTTCAAAAATGGAGGAGGTTGTATAACGCGTAACTCAAAACCCGTTTAGGTAATTGAACAAACTATGAAATCCAAATTGCGCAAAATTTCCTTTAAGTTTTTCTAATATGCTGAGTCGTTTTAGAGACATAATTTTTTTTGGCCAAAAGAAAAATTATTTGTGGCAAAAATTCGAAATTTTTGTTTTTTTTTATATGTAAAATATAAAAAAATGTTTCCAACTTTTTAAGACACATAAACAACGTTGTTGCAAGCAAAACAAGGCGTCTGTTTACAATGGTTGACTTTATCCACAAAAGACAGAGCACTTTAATTAAATTTAAGAATTTCATAAAACGCAAAATTTTTATGGGAGCCTCCTTAAGAAGTGGAGATAATGACCAATTATGTTTTCGGAAATGGTTAAGAACAAAAAACTAACTGCCGGTTCGCCGATATCGAACGTTATCGTTCGCATAGTAAATAACATTTAAAACAAAAACTAAATTTCACAAATTGCTTTTGTTTTAAATGTAACATTCTATGCGAACGTTAACGTGCGATATCGGGGCAACTTCTTGGCAGTTATGTGGCTTTTTCTTCAACACATTTCACGTCTGTATTGGGAACGGAGATAGCGGATAGGTATGTTTGAAATAACTGATAGAGATGAAAAATAAAGGGGGCTTGGTTCTAACACCTGACTTGTGTAGGAGCATCCTAGGCGCTGCAGGGGTCAAGTCCCAGAAATTCAATTTTATTGCGGAATTTCGCTTCTTATATTTGTTCAAGAAATTGAACCGTTTTAAGTTACGCGAATATATAATGTGCAAACTCCTTCATTCTCGAAATAACGATATATTTCAATTTGTCAATAGTCAATTTTACATTTTTGCATGAGTTCAAGTTTTGACGTGAATTGATTTTTTATTTTTGATTTGATTTATTTCATTTAGAAAAAATATACTACTTTTTGACTTTACATTTAACTTTAAACAGATCAAACAATGCATGAGTCTGTCATAGATCCATCCCCACAAACTTAATATACATTTGATATCTTTTATTAAACAACGAAAATAGTACTCTATGTATATAAACAAATTTATTGTTTCGTGACTTTTCCTTTTAAGCTCTTTTCCAAAAAGTACTTTATCTTTAAATAAATTAAATTTCCGTAGATAATTCCTAATAGAAGATAACCAGGAGCTAAAATTTAGAGATTTGATATCGATCGAAAGTATGAATTATGGGCTCAAATTACTGGTCACAATTAGTACTTAAAAGTGCGAATTAAAAAAAAGTTCTATATAAATAATTCCTACACAATCTCTAATCATAATTTTTATTGTAACTCCACCAAATAAAACAGTACAGCTTCTTACAAGAGCCCACTAAGGAAGATGAAAATTGATAAATGTTAGGTGTGTATATATATAGATATAATTCCAGTAGATCCCATAACAATTTTCCTTGAAATACAGCTTTTGGAACAACAGCGATAACATGAGTTGAGCTGCAGCAACGAAATTTTACCTAAATACTTTCTCTACATAAAAATTATTTGATATTTAAACAAGTTTGATATTTAAACAGATGGAAGGTACAGTCGGTCAATCCTGAGCATATGGTACCCTAAACCACAGTATTTAGAGACAACTTTAAGAGAGCATACGCTTTTTGCGAATTAAGAATAATCTTGGACACGCCAGAGTAAAATTATTAATATTAATTTTAATAAAAATTTACGTATCACTTATGTCCAATTCTGTCATCGTAAAAATTATTGTCTCCAATTTGTATGTCAATACCAACACTTATAACATTAAAAGCTTATTTTGGGAGTAGTATTTGCATGGTAGCAATGGTCAAATATGGACCAATATAAAAAAAATTCAATAATTGGTAAAATGATTAAGATTGTAATAACAGAAGTACTCTACAGAAATACTCTATTCCGCAAAGGAGCTTGTATAAGGTCTATGTGAATTTTTTTTACCGATTCTCAGCATTTTTAATAGGCTTGTTCCTATGTCTCAAATTTTAACAAATTATCTCCAAAATTGCGTCCTGTACTTTGGGCAAAAGATTTACAATGACCGCCAGCCAAATAAAAAACTAATATTGATTCGATCGGTATACTGTGAGGTGGATCTAGGAACAATATTTTTAGGTGTGAGAAAAAGCACCAAAAATTTTACAAGATACTTTGTTGAAATAAAAAGAATATAATGTTAAAAATAACACAAGCTTGTCCATTTCATCTGCCGACCACCTACCCCCACACAAAAAAATTTTAAAGAGAAATGAGCTAAAGCTAGTTTGTCCTTATTTCTTTCTTGATATAAAAAGTTGTTAGTATTAAAAATGGGTCAAGTCTGAATCGATTTCAACAGCTCCATTTAAAAAATTGTTAAGTAAAAGCAACAGTTAACAATTCAATCAACCACTTACACGAATTTTTAAGCAAATCCTTTATTATAAATTTTAAGAGGTTTCCTTTTCAGAAACTTTAAACAAAATATTAAGCTCCTCACACCGTAAATGAAAAAGCTAAACAGAATATATTCACAGTCAAGACCAATAAACATTAATGGAAATGGCTTCTGCTGATAATGAAACGCAGAGTATTGAGAGAAGCGTTTAACAGTTTCCTTTGTGTGGCAATCAATAAATAAAATTATTACTTTTTGTAAATTTTTTCTCAATACTTAAAAAAAAAAAATACCAAACGGAAAATATTTGCCAAAAATGGAAAATATTTCCAATATAGCTTTAAAACGGAAATGAGATGGTGTGACAATGTATGTGTGAGTGTATAAATGTCATGTATTGTTAATTCTTGTTGAAGTAAGTTAAATTTCAAAGTCGTTAAAGAAGGTGGGGTTAGATTAAAAATGAATAAAAAAATTTATTGGGGTGAGGAAAAATTATGGATGAATAAGTATTTGTTGGTATGGGCTTTTTGTGATTATATGAACGTGTGAAGTCTTTGGAAAATATTTTTGAGTGCGTGCCTTTTTAACAAATACCGAAATGGATTTCGTTTCTTTCAGCTTTCCATTTTTTTTGTTTATATTTAGATGCGACTATGACTTTATTTTATACTTAACATTTTCCTTCAGTATTGTTTATAAGCAAATACACACACATTTTTACAAATAAATGTTTTTTATGTAGACCTTGTAATATTTAAGGCACATTTTGGTATTCAAAATAGAGGCGTTCAAGTAATAAAAATCACACAATAGGACTCACATACACACTAATACCTATATTTAAGGCTTGAGGCTTAATTTCTTTCTTTTATCTACCATTGAATTATGTCTTGTGTACTTTTCATTTCTTTTTTTATATTTTCCTTAAATTACATTTTATTTCCATGGCATTTTTCTACATTCAATGATTTTTTTTCCAAGTTGATTTTGGGTTGTTCAAAAGATGCCATTAAAAACATTTTAGTTCTTTTTTTCTCTTTGCTATAATTGTCTTATAGAAGGATTAGAGTCAACCTAGGAATTTAGAAAAGAGTGCGATTAAGTGTTTCGTTGCGTATGGAGAAAAGGCAACGTAAAAAATTATTGAATTCTTTTACGCAAAAAAAGCACGCAAAGGTATTAAGTAACCTCATCATCTAAAAGACACGCAAACTAACATTCTTAACACCAAAAAATGAAAGAAAAGAAAAATATATTTTTAATACAAAAATAAGAAGTATTAGATGACTTTATTTTTTCCCATTTTGGTCTAAAAAAAAGTAACTACTTACTAATAGGATATAGTTGTTGTATTATATTGCTTCGTTTTTTCTTGTTGTTTGCTTTTAAAATGAAATGAATTTTTTGCCATTGTTAGTGTTAAAGTTTGGAGTGGTAGGAAAATTAGAAGAACAGCCATTGAACTGTCCATAATAATCTTTTTCCTCTTTATGCCTACATTCATTGGTTTTTGATCATTAGTTCTGTAAATCCTATTTCCTTCAAGGTATTTTTTTATATAATAAAAATCATTTAGTAATTTAGTAAAGGTACTTTTACACGATATGTATTTTGAAGTTCCTTCTATGCAAATAATACTATTAGTCCATACACGCATGTAAAATATAGCCATTAAGGGACTACGAGTAGCCCAAAGAAAACCCAAATTTTTTAAATAAAATATGTAAAATTTAGGACTGGATCATAATGCCCAGCTCTGCATTACAACAGAGTAGTCTTAAAACTACTCCATATTCATACATACTTCCAGTGGATTAGTTTTGAAACTACTCCATGGTATACTTTAGAGGATTAGTTTTGAAATCGGTTAAAAGCAAAAATACGCCGTTTAACTACAAACCCTTTTTTAACAATGACATGGTCCATGCATTACATTGGACCATATTTTAATTAAAACATTTTATCTGAAATGGATCAAGTAGCCTAATATTATTTGCAGGGTTTGACAGCTGTAAAATACTGATGTTATTGCACATGTTTGTCAAAATTGCCAAGTACAAAAGGTCTATAACATTTGCTGTCACAGGTTCGTTTTTCATCAAAAGTTATTTTCGGGAATACAAAATTTATTATTAATAACAAATTTCCAATTTTTATTTTTGATAAATAGACTGAAATTTATTGAGGAAAAGCTAAAAAAAAAAAAAAAAAAAAGCTTAGGCCAGCTCCTCAGGAAATAAGACAATAAAGTGAATAAGTATTTTAAACAATCAGGTCTTACTTGTAAGAATATCAAAGCTTCAACAAAGCAACATCAATAAACAGTGAGTTAGTCGTTTCTTACATTCCCCTACAATTGGCCGGTTTTTTTCCTACTCGTATTGTAGTTGTAAAAGAGTAAAAAGAAAACACAAAATTTAAAAAAAAACAAATTACTTAATAAAGCAACTTGCCATTTCAGTTTTTTTTTTGACGGGAACGTTTTCGTTTTAACTGACGTAAGCTTAAATCATTCACAACAGTAAATCATATACTAATTTATATTTCTCTTCGCTTTTAATTGTGTTTCAGTTTCTTAAAAATTTTGTTTCTTTAAAGAATATGTGTACATAAATAGATTTTAGTGTATTTTTACCACCAACAACAAATTACTTGCAAAGCAGCTGATGTCAGTTGATTTTTCAGATCAAAATAGAACACGCTCTAATTGGAAAATGTTATACTGTAAACTCAAATATACTGCTAAATGCGTATCGTCTAAAACCACCTTAAGTAGAAATGTATAGACCGATTTCTGTATTATCGGTTTGTCAATAATGTTTTGAGAGAGTTTTGTATAATAAGATATCAATTTATATGGAAACGAATCGTTTACTAAATGATGTTGTGAATGTTATAAATTTTATCTGTAAAGGATTGGATCAAGGCTATTGTGCTGTTGTTGGTGTATTTTTTGATTTGACAAAAGCATTTGATCTTATAGACCATGAAATATTGTGCAGGAAATTGAGATATTATGGTATTTGAGGAAAGGAACTTTTACTCTTAAAAAGTTACCTAACGAGTAGGAAGCAGTTTGTTCAAATTAACACGTATAAGAGTGCTGTTCGTACTGTTGAGTATGGTGTACCACAGGGGAGTGTTTTGGGGCCGTTGTTATTTTCCATATACATAAATGACATTAACAATATAGAACTTTTTAGTAAACTTTTTGTATATGCAAATGACATTTGTCTATTATATCCATACAAACATGAAACAGTTGCAAAAGCATATGTTGAACGAGATGCAGCGTTGGTATATGAATTTGTGAGGATTAACAAATTATTTTTAAATGCAAGTAATACCCGTGTACTAAGATTTAAGCCATATTGTGAACGCAATTGCAATTTTAGCATTTTAATTGATGGAAATGAAATTTTTGAAAGTAATTCAATAAAGTATCTCGGCATACATCTGCAGAACATTCTTGTGTAGAGCCGACATATTCAGAGCATAAAGTTCAAGGCTGCTCAAGCAATTGGCATCTTATACAAATTTAAGAACAAATTTAATATAAATGCTAAACTATTGATTTACAATTCACTAATTCAGTGCCAAATCAATTACTTAGCTATCTTATATGTATATAAAAACAGTACCGAATTAAAATCATTGCAGCGTATACAGAACAAAGCGTTAAGAGTTGTCTCTGATCTTCCTAGGACATATCCAGCAGCATTAGTCTATAAAGATATATTGTATATAAAACTATTTTAGCAATTCGCGGCATATAC
Organism: Pollenia amentaria; assembly: GCA_943735925.1. Taxonomy (NCBI): domain Eukaryota; kingdom Metazoa; phylum Arthropoda; class Insecta; order Diptera; family Polleniidae; genus Pollenia; species Pollenia amentaria. The sequence goes on along the minus strand of OX031006.1, from coordinate 217,780,008 downwards.
AAGATGAAACTGTTAACGTACGTTTTCAAATGCATACATAATATAGGACATTACACCATTTTCCTTTCAAGGAACCAGCACACAGTTAACACACGAAATTTTAATAATCTGGCAGTATCCAGGTGTCGACTTAAAACAACCAAGCAGCAAATAGATTATATGGGTAGTCATAAATACAACAATTTGCCTATTTATTTAAAAAATAAACAAGAATTTCAACATTTAAAACAAATTTAAAGATATACTTCCTGCATCAAACAGAAGAAATATTAATTAAATGTAATTACAATTATTTTTTATTTTATCATTGTTATAATTTATTAAAAAATTTTTATTTGTTCCTTTTTTTATAATGTATATAAAATAACTTTATTTATAAAAATATTGTATTTGGCAACCTGCTTCAACAATGCCTATAAGCCGCTAAAGTTTTAAACTGTATATATAGACGTACTGTAATAAATGAATTAATAATAAAAAAAAGTTGCATGATTTGTTCATAGTATGGGGATTTTTAAAGTTTTGCTAAAAACTTTTTATATAATTTGATTGAAAGTAAATATTTTATGTATATAAATTATTTTCAAATCTTTATTTAAGGACATTCAACGTGAATTATGTATGTATATCATTCATGTGTGGTAAAAAAAAAATTGTTTAGTTTTTGTATGCCTACCCATAAAATAAAACAAGTACGAGTGCTATATTTGGCTATGCTAAAACATATATATTCTTTTTACCATGGTGCGATAAAAACAGAAAGTTTTCTAAATATCGTTCATTAGATATAAATTAATCTTTTTTGCGCCACACCCACTACTTCAATCCCGTCCACAACTTGTCGGTGTTGTACTGATTAGGGACAGTTTCCAACAACAATTCTACATGTTTGAATTATTTTATTTTAAACGAAAAAAGTCAATTAATATTTTTTGTTATTTAAATAAAATTTTAATTGAAAACTTATTTCAAAACAACTAAAATGTTAATTAAATCAATATAAAATTATCAATTTTTTTTTCAACTAAAAAAATAAATGATTCAATTATCACATTAATTAAATTTAAATACGTTTTAAACAATTTTTTTAATTGATAAAATACTTTTTTCTGTGAAGAGAAACAATTTTGAGTTTTCTTATTGTCCCTTCCATAGTGGTGAAAAACAGTTGGCGTTTTTAAAAATGAATTTCGAATGAGTGAATCTAGCTGCTCGGAGGATAATGATATCCAGATTGCTGATTTCCAAAATTTGCATGATGATATTCTGCAATAGTCAACCGACCTGTACTTACAGGCAGAGGTAGAAGATTTTTTATTCATATGTTAATTTTCTAATTACGAAGGCTGTGGGAGCTGGTCCTGAATTAAAATCTTAACGATATATTTTTGTTGCGTCATAACTAGTGTTTCCCTGGATCCCGCATATTTTTCGGGAAAACACTCATAGAAATTTGTGCGGATATTCCCAAATTTTTTTTATATAATTATGGCAACATTTACTAATATATTGTCAAGCAATAGATGCAAATTGAAATCTGATAAGTAATGCAATGTTAAATGCTAAATGCTCTGAAATTGCGATCTGGTGAAAGAAGAGGGGTAAAAGTGTACACAATTTAATTTTTTTTAAAGATCTAGACTTATCAATTAGTATTATGGTTATTTTATTGAACTGTTTAAGGTTTTTGAGCCAAATTTTTAATATTTTATTCAGGCTAAAGTTCAGTACAACATGAAAATTAAATAAAATTTATTTATAATTTTTCATTCTTGACTGAGTTGGGTATTGAACCCAGGTTTGCACGGACAGGTTGCCCTGTCATGTATCAATTGTAACCACACAATCTTTTCAAAGGGGTTTGCCATCTTAACACTCATCACCATCGAAGGCATCTGCCAGTCAATAGCCAAACATCAGACTTTAAACCAAATTGGTAGATCGAAATTTGTTTTTGATTGATTATGAAAAACGGAAGTAAGGATGAACATTAATTAAAATAGATATCATTCAAAAACAAATTTCGATCTACCAATTTGGTTTAAAGTCTGATGTTTGGCTATTGAAAATTCAAAAAATTTTATGATTTTATATTCAAAGCAGCTGCATAAAAGTTTTTTGGATGATTAGATTCTAAAAATGCAGTAAATACTATTTCTGTAAGAGATGATTAGAAAAGTGCAAAATTAACATTTCAGAAATTTTTGAAATTAACAAAAATGTGTTTATCTTGATGACATACTTCCGTTTTTGTTATTTTATGTGTTTTCTAATTTGTAATTATTATTTTATTTTATTGTAAAAAGCTTTCAATAAAATATTTGTTAACTTATTAAAATTTTCAAGTTCATAAATGAATCTTTAATGGGGTTTATCTTATCTTAAAATGTAAAATATATATTTAAACAATGAATATTATCTGAGGATTTCTGTGTTTCAATAAATTGCATACACTAAAGATACCATTTTGCTACTAAAGCCGCAAATGTTCAAAAATTATTTTCGAAAAGGGCTCATCTCCGGGAACTATAATTTTCTACTTAAAGTATAACTTAAAATATTCTCATACATAAACCAAGGCTTAAGGTTTGTTCAGAGCTAACAAATATTTAACGAACAAATTTATAAGCTTTTAAATGATGTTTGATCGAGTCAAACGTTTTGCAAGAGCAAAAGATTTTTAAATAAAACTAGTGGTTACGTGCAGGATGTCAAATATTTAATAGGTGTGAGGAACCCATCTGCTTTAAAAAGTCAAATGGTTTAATAAATATTCAGTTTATGGTGTCTCCCGAACACTTTGTATTTTTGTACCTGAGCCCTTTTCGTTATAAATGATTCAATTATAGGAATTTAATAAATTTATTATTTGAGATATACTCCTAATTTTATATTAAATAAGTTTTCATTTGTTGGTGCTTAACGGAGCTTAAAAGCTGCAATTAATCGGCATTGCAATTAAAATAATTTCAAACAAACTGTTTTCATTCTTAAATTTCAAGATGATTTTTGATATCAAAATAATATATTGTCAAAATTGCTACTTTTAGTCATTGCGATCATCATTAAACCATTCGTTTTAGAAATTTTGAAATTCTTTGCCGCTAAGCAAAAATATCATAAGTAAAAAAAAACGAATTTTGAGTTTTTGATTGGCTTTAGATACATTTTCTCTCTCTATCGTCTATGTCTAGCACAACTGCTGCTAAAGTCTGTTTTACACTTTCACACAAGTCTTACGTATTTTGATGAAAATACATGTCTGATATAATTATTGTTTAAAATTTTTCAAAAAACCATAACAACTTATCATGACAGGGTTGTATTTTTCTTAAAATATGTACAACATGTTTGATAGTGTAAGGTACCCATAATCGTTATCATCTGCTCTTTAGGAAAAAAGTCTATGAAATACACCAACTAAATATTTTTCAATTTAACATTACGAAAAACTACAGTTTCTGACTTAAGACCTTTTTACCTAACGCCATATAATTAATTTAATTGCAATAAATTCGAGGGCAATAATATTTTTATTGAAATTATTCGAATGTATTTAATTCCTCTGAAATGACAACCCAATATTACAAGTATAAAAATACATTTAATCGATTTACGTCAATTTACAACAAAAGTAAGGAAAACGTATGTAAATTACACATTTCTAAAATTACCGTTTTTTTACCCAAATAACCGATTTTTACGATATTTGAAAAATGGACATTTGATAATAACCGGCTTGAGTAAAAGTAAAAAAAATCGATTAAAACCGGTCGCATAATAACCGTTAATTCTCACTAGCATTGATAACCACAATGCTTGTGCCTCAGCTATTTGCGGACCGATCTGACTGGGTTTCCATAGAAAACTTTTCGGCAATATATGCGATATAAATATATGATAACGTAGATCCCATCCTATCTGAGGTCTTTGGAAACCCCATTTCAACGGACACACTGACAGACGGACGTCGTTAAATCAGATTTGCTACTTAAAGGATTCAGAATATCTTATATATATAAAAATAAGTTGTCCTATGTTCGTCATTTTATAACTCGAGAACCGCTCAACTGATTTTCAAACGAGTACATGCGTTCGAAAGGTCTACTTTCACTGATGGTTTATAAAAAAGCCATCGAAAAATTTCTACGAATATGCGTTATAGGCCCACTTTTATGATGGTGTGTTTTCTCTATATAAAATGTATTTTTTTCCTAGTGAGAATTAAATTTTTTTCAATTCAAAGACGTAAACGCATGTTATTGTATTGTCCAGCAACGCGGGCTAGGTTACTCTAATATATATATATATATATAATATATAGTAGGGCGGGTCGAATTAAAAATCTCCCAAGTGAAAAGGAAAATCGTTTTCTAGGGATCAAAGTAAGAAACTTTGCCCAAGGAACCATACCTCTTAAATAAATTGTGATGATCCTTATTTTGACCCAAAGGTCAAATTTTGAAAAATCTCACTTTGATTTAAAGTGCCCCAATCGAGTCTAAATGTATGACCGACCCCCACTAACTTTGGGGGGCCGATACACCTTTGTCACTTGGGCGATTTTTAAATCGACCGCCCTAGTGTACATATTTGTTATCTATTTTTTTTTAAGAAAAATCTGCCAAGTTACTTGGTTACGTATGAGTATTATTTAATTCCAATTTATTAACATGCATACGCCATGTAGTACAACTAATAAATCAAACTTTTAAAAAGCCAATAAGCGAAAAATAAGACTTTTTGTAAAGTAGGGCCTTTTCCGAATAAAGTCATGTAAAATTAGGCTTTTTTCTAAAATTCTTGGCTTGTTGTAGAATAGAGTGACTTTTGCAAAAAAAAAAAAAAAATGGATTTTTATAATTACTCTAACTTTCTTGAAAAAATATGGTGAAAGTTTACTTACTTTTGAAAAAAATTTCTTTTTTTTATGAAATAGTGAGTTTCAGTGAAAAAAATTTCACTTTTTGTGAAAAACGACACTTTTAGTGAACAAAATGTGATGGCGGTTGAATCATCGGGATGCATTTCTGGCATTGATGACATAAACGTTGCTCCTTGCTCTTCATTTCCCGTCACAAATGCATCGAGTGTTAGTCTTCTCTGATTACGTTGATCATGCATTAACTCTTTGAGGGGTGACTTTTTTTTCACAAAAAGTCACATTTTGATCACTAAAAGTCTCTTTTTTTTTCACAAAAAGTGAAATTTTTTTCACTAAAAGTGACTATTTCCTAAAAAAAAGGAATTTTCAAAAGTCCGTAAACCTTCACCACATTTTTTCAGTAAAGTTAGAGTAATTATAAAAATCAATTTTTTTTTTTAAAAAAAGGCACTCTATTTTACAACAAGACAAGAATTTTTTAAAACGTGCTTGCATATGCTCCATTATATCAGTTTAGAACATACAAACAGTAATTCATTTATTATCCTTCAATTCTGAATAGGGTTTTCCTTTTTCATTGAGAAAATTTTTGATAAGTTTCATTAAATCAACAAATCGCCTTAGAAAATATACCATCGCAGTAGGCAGTAAAATTTTGTAACTTGAGGATGATCCTTATGGTCAAATTCTTCAAGAAAGTTCTTGAATCGGCGATGGCTTTTTGAATACGTTCGAGCATAGTTCAAGATTTGAAGAATAGTTTGTATAACATTTTCTATGAAAGAGCCGCATGTGTGGTATATAATATTAAATTTAATATATATAGACACAAAATAAGAGGATTATTTATTTGAAATCATTTTTAAAAGATACTGAAAACAATATTATCGGTTTTTAGTCGTTTCATTTTCAAAATCGATTTCCACTACTACCTCAGTGTTAAAGTTAAATTTTATCTCAAACTTTAATTTATGCACAAAATCTTTAAAATAAATTCTGTTCCAAGATAGCTCTTATCTTATTCTACGAACACACAAATATATTTGTGTACTGCTAAGCAAAATAATGAAAAAAAAAAACAGAAATTTTTTCTAAGAACCAACACATTAAGAGGCATTTATTTCACTTGTTCTTCTTTATACATTTTTCTGCATTTCTTTTTTATTTTTTATATTTCAATTCAAAGATTTTCTTTCATTTTCTTGACATTTGTATGCAATTAAAATATCTTTTGTGTTAATATACACACTACACTTCTACACGTAAAAGTTGTTGAATAGAAGTTGTACACTCCAGCCAACGCACCAACAAATACATACGTTCATATACATATACAAAATAAAAAATTTCTTGAGTATTATAATAAATAGTACTTTAGTAGTATGTGTGTTACATGCATTAGATTAGTAGTAGTGTTCAAGAGGGTATGTTGTGTATAAGACAGTAAGTAATTGTTAAGTAAATTAATTTGTAAAACAAAGCTTTCCGAATATAAAGAACAGCATTGAAACGAATAAAAAAAGCAAAGCAAAAAAAAAAACAAAGAAAAAAAATTCTTAAACAAAGTGAAATATATACTAAAAAAGAAAAACAAAAGACTTTTATGAAAGCTGAAAAAAACTATATGTATAACCAAAGGTCCTGTGGCTTATAATATTTAAGAACAAATAAATATCTACAACAAAATAAATTTAATTTATCCTGTAGATATTTTGTTTACATCTTAAAAATAATTGAAATAACTATTTGTATATTTTTATTTTTCGGTTGAAAAATTCAATTTAAATGTATGAAAATTTCTTATCTTTTAAAAGACACACCAGTCAAATTTAATTAAAATGAATTTTTTGCTTTAATTTGGGATAGAATTCAATTGGAGAAATGTGTTCATCAATCCTTTTTGATAGTTTGTAAAATAATTACCTTTTCTATACTTCAACTTTATATTCCAGTTGTCCATACCACAACTGCTCTTAAGATCAGGAAAGTATACGGAGAATTTAACGGAAAATTTCAGTCGATTTTGATGGCCAGAATATGGCCGATTTTTTTTTTTAATTATTGAAACGCCAATGTCAACGTCGAAAGAAATGAAGAAAATCTAGCAAATAGTAACGAAAGTTATCGCAATTTTATTATTAACTCAAAGAGAGAACATGAGATTCGAATTTTTGTCTAAAAAACCAAGAGTTAGAAGGGACTCCCGTGGCGACCTCAAGAGATCTGCCAATACGTGATTTCCGCGGAGGATCTATTTCCAAATTTGCTTGGGATGTCTTCCTATATTCCCGTGGGACATATATTTCGGCAATGCACCCAGGGAAAAAAATTTTAAATATGGTCACTAAGAACAAAACTATTTTTAAACATAATGATTAAGCATATTAACCAATTATTGTCAACGGCAAACAAATTATGGTTAAATAGCATCTCCATGTATCAGCCACAACCATATCATCGTTGCCTCCGAACATATTATCGGTATTTATAGCAATAATATGTTTAACACTTTTAATAACATGATTGTTTTCCAACCATAGAATGTTGCTCTTATAAAAGTGGAAAATACTAGTGTTAATAAAAATCAAATTTTCGTCATATTTAATCATAATATGTTTAGAGGCAACCATAATATGATGGTGGCTACGTGATGGAGTAATAATTTAATCATAATATTTGTTGGCGATGACTTTAATATGGTAAAATTAACTGTAATTTGTTTAACACTTTTCGTTAAAAATAGTTTCGTTTGATTTGACCATTTTAAAAAATGTTTTACCTACACGCAAAGAAAAAACATGATTACTGAATGATCACTACGACAATTTTTATTCATATTTGCCTAATATGTTTACCCTAATAAACTTATTATAATCCTTGTTTAACTTGAACAAATATTTTTCTCCTTAACATTTTTTAATTCACTATAATAATATAATATGCTGTTTTACACCTAAAAAGATATCATGATCTAACTTAACATATTAAATTATGTGAAATATTTGCTACTATAATGTATAAATTTTCAACTGTACAATTAAAATCATAATATTAGCTGTACACAATAGGTTTGTTTGATACCATAATTTTTGTTCGCTTTAAAACACACTCTCTAAATTAGCAAACATTTATGGTCAAAACAAACATTTTGTGTTTATAAAGCTAATAAAATCTTCTTCCACATCATTTTCCGTCTGCGAGAGTCAGTTAATCGGAAATCCAGTAAATCGGTTCAGTAGGATCAGACTTATGAATCAAAATGTGGTACAACTACCTTAAAAATATGATAATTTTGTTACAAAAACTAACATTAATGGTGGAATAAAGCACGAAATGATATCGGATTTTGCACAAATTCGTTTTATACTACTGGAAATCATACTGCTAAATGTCGTAAAGATCAGTCCATAGGCCCCATAAAAAGCCTTCTCCCGTAAAACAGTTTACTACACCTAAATAATACGATCATATTAACATAACGGGTGCCCCGGTAGGCTAGTTGGTAGTTAGCTAGTCTATCAGTGCCGGAGTTGCGCGTTCGATTCCCGCCAGAGACAAGCGACGAGCTTCGGGGAATTAGCATAAGAAAAAAAAAGAAAAAAAATATATAGTTCACAGTTTTATAGGACTAGAAATCACACTTATAAATTTCATGATGGTCGGTCCATAATTTACCATAGGCCCCATATAAAGCCCAATTTGGAAAAACAATAAAATTCGCCTACAACCGTAGCAGGTAAAGATATGGCGGTAAAATTTTTTCCAACCTTAATTCATTTGGCCAAAATTATAACATGCAATTTTGTAATATACGGACCATAATTTACCTAAGATCCCATGTTAAGCAGCCTTTCGAAATTCACAGTAAACGCTAAACCTAATTTGACTCCTGTATTGAAATTTATTCTAATCATGGCACAATTAGCAGGTCTGCGCGAAACTACAAAAACGCAATAATGGAAAAAACAACACGCATTTTGTTTGTGTAAATAATGTTAAACCGCAACCAATTTTAAAGCTAAAGATAAATTAATAGTATGTATATATCACATAGAGCCAACTCCTGTCGGTGGAGGGTATCAAAGATTCGGCACAGACGAATATAGCACTCTAACTTGTTTTTTAATAAATATATCCCATAAAAAACAGACAACTACATTGCTCTTTACAAACTATTTGTTTCATAACGTGGGTGCGGTATTAAATTTTTATCCTGTTTTTTGCGGCTATTAATTTTTAAATTTTTTTGCTCTGCAGTTACAATTTTTTTATTTATGCATTGTGCAACACATAGTCATTTATACATACATTCATATACATGAATATATAAAATACATGAATATATAAAAAGTTTTTTTTTTCTAAAGAGAAAACAAAAAACGTGACTTTAAAGGATATTTAATGTATAAGTTATTTCAATAATAGAATTTTGCCTTTCTATTATACATTAAATGTGGACACAGTTTTCCTAAAAGTATTAATAAAAATAAATTTCAACAACAAAACAACAAAAAGAAAGATTAAATTTCTTCTTGCTTGATTTTTAAGTTTATGACAATTGTCAAGTGTGCTTCGTGATAATCGTGTTTAATAAAGTTCTGCTGCCCGTTTATTTAGGAGTACGTCAGATTGTGTATAATGAGAAGTGTAGAAAGATTTTACCATTTTTTTTGTGGTAGATTTCACAAAAATTCTTAAGTTTATGTCCTGCATATAAAATACCAAAATTTTATATTTAGAATTATTAAAATTTTTCTTTCTTTATTTTATTGTCATATTTGGTTAAAATTGCTTTCGAACTACGTCTTATTTTTAAGGTTAGTAAATTTATAAGGTTTTTGGTATTCTAGTTTGATTTATGTCCCTTTTAAAAGGTGGATGATTGATATTAGTAAAATTAGATTTTATTCATTACAGTGGAAATAAAAAAGGGCAAAAAAAAACAGTATATTAATTACTTGCTAAGTATTATTTTACGTATTTAAAAACCCCATCCCTAAAATCAAACATTTTTTAGCTTAGAATTTTAGAAATGGGTTATTATTCATTTGCGATGAAGGTTATAACGCAAAATAAAAATTATCCCAAATCTACTTTTTGGTGTTCTAGTTGACTCCGCAACAGTTTTTAAGTGGATATATCGATATCTGTCAGTGTGTCAGGCTGGCATACTGTCATTATAACTGGCTTAATGTGTATGCGTGTCTGTATTGCAGGAAGAAGCAAAAAATCCCTATTTGCAGATGTTTTTATACCCTTCACCACAGATGGAATTGGTGTATTTAAGTTTTTCATTCCGTAATTTCTACAACATTGGTCTTAGATCCTGTAAAAAACCTAAACGCAAACTGCACTATCTATCATTTTGAATATTTTACAGGAGAAGCAAAAAACTATTTAAACTTATAAATTGATAAACAACAGTTAAGCCTACCAGTTGATTTGATAATTGACAACGTTGCAAATTTTGCAAACGGTTAGTTAGTTCTTTTAGCGTTTATCATATAATCGCTCTTGTAGATACAGCGGTTTGTAAATTAAATGGCTAAATTTGGTCGACAGGTTCTACAATTTGTTGTAGACATCTATTTGATGTAATACATCGAAATGATTGTAAAAAGATTGTGTGGTTACAATCGAAACTAGTATGTCCGTGAAAGCCTGGGTTCAAATCTCAGCGCAGTCAAGAATGAAAAATGATCAATAACATTTTAATTAATTTCATGTTGTAAAATTCCTGTCATCATAAAAAGAATTTAATGAAAATTAAATTCAATGAACTTAAGTCTTATTAAAAAATATCTAAATTTGGATTAAAATACAGCGAAATGTTCGAAAATAAACATTAAATATAGTTCTTTAGTGTTCGATTCGGTAGAGTTGTGGAAAACACAAACGCCAATAGTGTTTGTATGAAAAATCGTTAAAAAATAACATATTCCTGTTTGTGATCTTCGAACACAACAATAATACTACACTTATCCAACACAACAAAAATATGCGAACATTTAATTGCAGTGTATTGTTTTAAAAAATCACAAAGTTCGTTGTGTTCATTTCAGCCCTTTAAGGTTCGTTTGTTTCAGTTACGCAAAAAAATATTTACAAAAACAAAATCTAGATACGAAAAAAATTTTACACAAACAAAACATGTGCACAATTCACAAAAAAAAACTTTCAGTGCTTTGGCCGTTGCTAAAATGCTTTGTGTGCTCATTTCTTTATTAATATAAAAAAGAAACACTGTAGAACATTAATATATAATGTATGTCTACAGAACCACTACAAGTGTTCTGTTTTATAACAAAGAGCACTTTATAACATTCGCTACTTTGATGAAAATACGAACGGTATTAGGGGTATGTACGTCTACACAAACACTAACAAATATATATAATTTCGAGTGTGTGAGTCGAATGGTAACTAATGTTTTGTTTATTTTCGAACACTGATCAGAATCAATGAAAAGGCCAATTTTTAATTTTTGGTTAGTTAAGGCGATTTTCGTTTTAGGTAACGATATATTCTGGATCTTTGTGAGTAGCGAAGTTAATTTAAATGGGTTTTCCGAAGACCCCAAAAATTATGGGGACAAGTTTGTTTTACATTTACGTCACATGTGCTCCGTTCAATTTTGCTATTGAAATTCAGCCAAGATATGAGGAAAAAACCACGATTGCCTCTAATTTTTGTTATAAAATGTTTTTGCATTTTTTATTTTAATGTGTAGACTTTTTTGCTTTTTAACGCATAACAAATACAGACATGATTTTCCGCTTAAATAGAGATTGGTGTTTTAAACGAATGTACTCAACATTAGTAGGTTAGTGGTCTAAGACGCACTCTTACTTGTTTTTTTTTTACTAAAAAGATGCTATTTTAATTTTCTATGAATAAAAATCTTAATATTTTATCTGTGCATAAAAATTTTCAAAAAAAAAAAAAAAAAAAATATACCCCAATTAATTTATGATTTAATAATCTGTATTTTAAGTTTTTTCCTTTACCTCTTTTGAAGTTAAGATTTTATAGTCAGTATTTTGACCTTTTGAATAAAAGTTTGTTAATAAAAATTGCTTTTTTAAATTACATTTTTTATTTGGCTTGTGGAGGAAAAACGGGTATTTTTCATTAACGGCGTAGGTATATTTGATCAAAAATGTTTGACAGCACTGGCTCGTGTGAACCTTGTATATAAAAATTATATTGTCGTTTATAAGGACGAAGTTTATTTAAAATGTTGAGAATTGGTAGATTATTTCACCTTGGTCAATACAAATTTCCTCTCGTTGTAGTAGAGGATAAATTCAACTTAATAAAAATGTATTGCAACCGGAATCAAGTTAAACATAGCTCGCATACAAATATCACTCCTAAACATCGCTGGCATGCACTTCTTAAAAATTTTCGTATATAAATATATTAAGCAAAATAGCTTTGTAAGGAACAGGAATATATTGGTAAAATTAGATGACGGAATCAACCATTAATTCCATATATCGTTATATGGTTTCAAAAAAGGCCAAATGTATTGTTTCAAAAAAAGCCAAAAGTATAAAAAATTAAAAATCGACTTTTTTTCGATTATGATGCACCATATCAAAATACACGTTTCTGGAAAAATTTAACACTCCTACAATTAAAAATAACGTTTTTATGATCAACATTTTAAAAGGCCTTAGTGAAAGCGCTTTTGGATAAATAATAAAGAACAACGACAAAAAAGAAAATTTTGTATTTTTTTTTATCAACAGTAAGATTGCCTTTGTTGTGTTTTAATAAGAAATCATTTGTTATGTTTTTATTTTTCTAAAAAATATATGGTTTTTCAATGTAGAGAGTTTTTGGCTTCTCCTGTAAAATTGTCACTTAGGGCTTTTTTGAAATTATATGATGATATGTATATACTTAAATCTGATATATGTAAGGGTGTCTCAGTACGATTACAATTTTTTTTAAATTTAGCATAATTTTTTTGTGCAAGTGGCAATGTGAAATTTGGCAACTGTCACATATGTTTATTCCGATTATTACGGAAGAACAACACGTTATAAATGTGAAAACCTATTATGACAATTTTGAAAGTTATGCTGAGACCGTTGGAAAAAAATCATCTTCTCCGATTAAGCGCATTTCCATCTGAATGGCTTTGTGAATACACAAACTTATCGAATTTGGATTTCCGAAAAACCTCATGCAATCAATGAGAAAAAAAATGCACCCACATCGAGCACCTATCGTTACAGGAACATGATAACTGACTTCTTGTTGCTCCAACTGAATGGTATGGATCTGGATGACATAGGGTTGCATCAAGACGGCGCCACCAGCCACACTGCGCACGAAACAATCGATTTATTGCAATAAAGATTTCCTGAACAAATCATTATAATAAATTTTAATGTCAACTGGCCACCAACATCATAAAAAAATCACAACTATTTTAAAAAAACGTGTTTTTTTTTAAATGAAAAAGTGCATTCTTACTGAGACACCCTTTATACTTTGCTATGTAAATGGAATTCTGCACAAAAACTCTTTTTTAAACATATTCCTGATATCAAAAAGTTATTGTGGTAGATCCATGTTTGCCCATAGGCCCCAAACAGGCACTTCATTCGATAATTATGCTGTTACCAATTACAAAAAATTATAGAGTATTTCATGTTGAAGCTTGCCCAACTATATTTTTTTGTACTTTTTTAATTTATAACTTTCTTGTAATATTTGATTAAAGTCGAACAATATTACGATTAATTTTCAATGTGCCCATTACAAAAGAATCACGCTTCACATCGGCATTACAATAAAATCGATAATGATAAAATTTTACAAAAAAACGTGTAACTTTCAAAAAAGGCAGGTAGTGACCCCAAGAGTTAAATGAAATCAACTTTAAAAAAAATTGAACCCGCAATTAACAATCTGGTGCAAATGATCTGGCACCAGTGATTTTGCAAAATGGTCTTGTAAAATTATATGCACTCAAGCATTTAACTATGCAACGATACAGGAACATTTGCAAAGGATTGTTAATTGCGCTATTATATTTCTGAAATGGCTTCAGATAAATATAATCAAAAGTGAAACAAATTAATAGGCTTTACCTTTTTTAATAAAAAAACTATATAAAAACTATATTAATTGAAATAAAAGATTAATTTAAATAATCCATTAAAATTAAATAAAAAAAACTCTCATTAAAATAAGCAGTGATATTTAATTAGATATAACATGTATTTGGTTGTTTAAATATGTTGTTTTATTAACATGATTTCAGCATTTAAACGGGTGTGTGGGGTATGAAAATATAGTGATATCACTGATGAGTGTAGCTGACAATGAAACATCCCTGCAGTCGCTATTTTTGTCGATTAATTTGGCTGACTTTTTAGCGAGGACATCTGCATTTTTGTTTACCTTTGAGAAAAAAGCAATATTCTGATAGACTAGATTTTGTGAATAGTTTACATTGAAAATTCGACATTTTTTTTAATACTTGTAATTAAACATTTTATTTAAGCAAAATTTATGGACGTCTTTGGTCTTAATAAACAGACTTTTCCACGTATATTATCATCGAAAAAAATATAGTAAAAGTATCCAAAAACGTTGACTAGAACTTTTGTGATGCAGTATTGAATCTTTAGTTCCAATTTCTACATATGGTCCCACAAGAACTACCTATTTAAAAGAGCTCAGGTCAGTAGTGAATATTCAATGACAAGCAAATGGTAAATGTCTATAGCAGAAAACATTATCTGGTCTATAATTGGTCAGTGGTACTGGTAAAAAAGTCAATCGGGACTTCGTATAGTTTAGTACATGCAAAGTATTTTCGTATCATGACTATAAAGTATTTGTTTCAAATCGATAATTTAGCTACAGCAATTTACCACTTAGAAGAGACGCTCTTGCCTAATCAACCAGGTAAGTGCGCAGAGAAACTAGCTTTCCCTCAACAATACATTTCAGTGTATTTATCAAAATCAAAAATTGGGAATTAAACACTCATAAAGAAATCTTATTAATACAAAATATTTTATTCCCAAAAAAAACTTTTAATATTAAATTTAGCATGTTGGCTTTATTTTGGTTGTCTTACACAAACAATAAAATTAAGCAATTAGTTTTTAAATTTTGTTTTTTCTTTTTACCCATTTACGACTACAATTGGAATCGGAAAAAACCAGCCAACTACAGGGGAATGTAAGCAGAGGTAAACTCGCTGTTTATTGTTGTTGTTTTATTAAAGCTTTAATATTGTTACAAGTAAAACCTGAGTGCTTTAAATTCTTACACGCTTTACATTCTTATTTGTATAATATGTTTAGCCTTTCTAAAGTCTTTGGAAAAAGGTTTCCTGACGAGCTGGCCTAAGCAACCAGTGAAATGCGCATAGAAGCTAGCTTTTCCTCAACAATAAATTTCAGTGTATTTATTAAAGATAAAAATTGGGAATTTAGCACGTCATAAAGAAATCTTATAAAACCACTTATCATTGTATCTTATCACCATCTATTGTACTGTAGGGTATAGATATGGAACTTTGCTTAGTTTTTATGCTTTTCACATAAAATCTGAACTGCATTAGGAGTTTTAAAAAACGTTTAACATGTACAGCAAATTGAAAACATGACAGGCCTTAAATCATTATCAGCTTATATTTTTTTTAGCATTTAACGTCCATAAAATTCGAAATTTCTAAAATCAATTTATTAATAGTTTAAGTTTTTTCTTTGAACATAAATTGTGCGATAAATGCAGAGCATAACAACTCATTTGCTTTTAAAACATTTTGTGGTTTAAAAAGGAAAAATAATATAAAACAATTTAAACATTTTGTTAGTTTTTCTCTAGATTTCTAGAAAAGCTTTTAACTATATAGTTTTACCATACTAAAATAATACACATTTTTTGTTCTTAGCAGTTTCATAAAAACGTGTCGCGATTTTAAGGACTCTTTTTTTCTTTTTGCTCCATAAAAATTCGTAATATTTTTTGCTTAGTCGCAAAACAACAAAAATTATTTGTTTATTACGTGCCTGGCATATGTGTGGTTGTATTAGGATAGAATAAAAGTTTAACCTTTAAAACGGTCATAAGAACATAAAATGTACTATCTTAGAGATGATTTAAATTTTTGTTTTTAGAAAAGTTGACTAGAGACTGGCAGGCGCCGCAGTGGGTCAAATGGTAGAACGTAAAGAACTCTGATGATGGGAATGTGGTAATTCTCGAAACATGCAAATTCGACCCGATTTCAATTCCGTGTTCAGTCAAGAATTATCACAAAAAAAAAAAAAAAATTTATTCATGTCATGTTGTAAATTCCTTCCTTTAATAAAAATAATTTAATGAAAATTAAATTTGATGAACTTAAGCCTAATTAAAATATCAAAAAATTTTATTAAGAACCAACAGTTCAATTAAAAAATTACAATTGTTCTAAAAAGTTTGTTTTTTAAATAAAATTTTTCAATTTTTTTTACGTTGATAAAAGCATCAAATTCTCAACAATTGCTTAGAGGCTCTGAAACACAATTATTATTTTGAATTATTATATACTAAGAAAAAGTAAAACTTATCATCCTGCCCCCGATGTCGACCGCTAGCGCTCGCTTGCATTTTCAGCGACAAGCAGCGGATTTGCGTCCCACTAAATATTTACAGCACGACAAGTCCATCGACAATGGAAGCGAACGATAAAGAAATACGAGTAGTTTTCATTTAAATTTGCGCCCCACTATGAATTATTATATGACCACAAATAGTAAGTGGATTGCTTATGAGAACTATAAACACTTGTGACTTGTTGTCGCTCCATTAGTTTGTCGATCGCCATGGTGGGCCAGGCTGCCAGGTCTCCAAAGCGTACCGCTACATCCCATCAAGGGTTAATTATTGCACTCAAAAATAAGCTCTTTAATTTTTTCCTCTTTTCACATTTAACCATATAAATAATATATCCCCACAAACACATACAAACTAACATTATTTTAACCACTCAAATAGTCATATAATACCACTTAAACTAAAATATATTCATTGTAGCAGATGTGCATTAAATCATACTTTTCCATACTCCAAACTCATGGTCACATTCAAACACAATTTATACGAATTCAGTTTGTACATGAGTTCGCCAAAAAAACAGTTTTAATGTGAAAGAATGGAGACACATGATTTCATATATCAATGAAAAAAATTTTACAATTTTTCTTTCAGAAAATTGAAAAAAGACACAATTTCAATGACAATTATTTAAATAAAATTTTCAGGTTCTATTTGTTTTTGTAGCAAAACTGAACGCAAATTTGTTAATATGGAAAACCGCAATTTCTATTTTTTACGTGATAGTTATTTAATATATAAAGAGTATTTGTTGTTAGTTGGTTTGGCTTTTTTAGGAAAAAAGGACTCATTTAAACAAGAGGAAAACAAAAACAATTTGTAACATTTACATACTTGTGAACCGCAAATAAATTTTTTTTATTTATAAACAAATGAAATACATTTATTATCGTAATATGGAAAATATATTTTTTGTAATGTTATAGCATTTTTAGTATAAATAAAACCTTTTTCAAAATAAACGAAATCTTTTCCAAAATAAACGAAACTTTTATCAAAATAAATGAAGCTTTATTCAAATTAACCAAAACATTTTTCAAAATAAACGAAACTTTATTCAAAATAACCCTACGGAAAAGGGAACTAACATTTTAACATGGCGATGTCCTACGAGGGGGCCCAGTAAAAAATGTGCTGGTTTTATATATGAATTCATACCTCAAATCGCTTCAAACCTGCTGATGGGATGCCTGACTTTTGTATGGTTGTTCCTGGTTTGGAGGACTATTTTCTACTGACAATAAGCGCTTCTTTTAACCTAATAAAACATGCAAACAAAGCACTCCCAAAGCGCTTTTTTAAGGGCTAACTATATTAACATATTCATTATTGTTTTGCGTTTACTTGTTTAAATGCCTTTTTTCAAGCATTTTCGTAAACCATAATATATTTTTATTTTATTCCGCTTTGTTCGTTGTCTGCACTAAAATAGCAGCTTTTTTTGTATAGTTTATTCATTATCATTTACTGCTGTATAAGAGCTCTCTTATTGCAGCGCTAAATTATGCGCTTTTTCTCTTAATTTTTTTACTGGGGGTTAATTGGCACCCTTTTTAACACTTTGTAACAGGTCACTGAAATAACCTTCTAATTTCGGTTAAAATAATGCCTGTCGCAGATATTGTCCCAAATGAGCCATGTCAATATGATAGATCCCCTTCATATAAAGTAATAGAACTAGAGAGAGTCAGCCACCACCCGCACCAAATCCAGTCACTTAAACAGTTTTGTGCCAATTACTTTCCTCTGGACTTACTACACTCTAAACACATTATCACCAGTTAAGTGATAGGTCTTGTTTTCACCTATCACAATTCCTTCCTTTCAATTATAAAATTTTGTTCACTGGTCACGGGATAAGTGCTTTAAGAGTAATTGACACAAATTTCCCGCAGGGAACCGAAACTTTATATAAATGCCGTTAAACATTTTTCAAAATAAATTACACCATTTTTAAAATTTTTTGGGAATTTGTTTTTTGTTTTGCTTTGAATTACTGCTTAATGAGGAGCTTGTTCACTCGCCGCTTTAGATGACACTGATTATGTTACGATCAGTGTTAAAATAGCTTAACAATGATCTGGCTAGAAATGTTAACTTAGAACATGCCCTGTCTATCGTTTTTAGCTTAGGAGAATAAGGTGGTAAATTTTAATGTGCATTCACTATTGTCCACCAAATGTCTTATAACTTGGGATTTATGGATTCTGGCATTATCCATAATTAAAAATGAGTTTTTAAGCCCTGGGCTGCTAACAATTTTATGTAAGAGCTCCTGAACAAATACTTTGAAACGGGCCGAATTCACAGTGGAAAGAGAAATAATTTTATAGTAAACAACTCCAGTATTATCTGTCGTAGCATTATTCATATTCCTTCCCCTAACTGTTGGCAACACAACATGAGCTCTTTCACCTTATTTAGAAAAAAAAATTAAATCCCTTCAAGATTTTAAAAATGCTTTAATATAATTTGAAAAATGTTTAACTGTATTTAAATAAAGTTTCGTTTATTTTGAAAAAGGTTTAGTTTATTTTGAATAAAGTTTCATTTATTTTGAATAAAGTTTCGTTTGTTCTGATAAAGGTTTCGTTTAATTTTATAGAGGTTTCGTTTTATTTGAAAAAGTTTTATTTAAACTGAAAATGGTATATATTGTATTAAAGAAATAATAGTTTTCTTTTTCATAAACAATTTTATTGTTTATCAGCCATGTTCTGGAAGCCGAAATCGAAAGATATTTAAGTTAAACAAATTTTTATAACGTTCATTTTTTAAAAGTTCATAAAAGTACTTTGTTTTATATACCCTATTTTTGCAGTACAACTTATCTACATCAAAACTATTATTCAAATCAGTAAAAACAACAGTAATTTTTTAAAAACTTTAACTTAATATCTCCATTGATTTAAACTTTAGTCGACTTCGATTTCCAGAACATCGCCGTATATGTAGATTTTAAAAATTTTGAATTTAAACCATTAGAATGGTTTGCATTGTATTCAAAAAAAATCTTATTATTGTAAATTTTGTAGTTTCCTTTGGACCTTTAAAATTTTGTTTAAAAAAAAAACTCGATTTAAAGAAATAGTTTTTGGAAAGTTCTTATACAATGCAAGAAAAAGCTAAATTTTTTTCCGAATGATCAACCAGGATGGAAAAACAAAATGTTGATAATCATCGTGTTTTATTGTTTATAATTAAAAAAAAGTCCATGTTTTTATAATAGAATGGTTTCATAGCATATCTCAGGTGTTTTACTTCAGGAAATTGGGCTGGAAGCTGGAAAATTTTATATTTTCTTTCTACTTCTAAAGACATTTTTATATTAAATAATTTTACATGCAAAAAATGTGTTATGTTTGCAATCTTTCCAATTAAACAAAAACTAATAGAGATATTTTATTGTGTAAATACTGGATAGAGACCTAAATTTATACACTTTTAAAATAAATCAATCACTTTTGGATATTCCGTTCCTTTTTACAGATTTTTACATTTCACTACTGGCAGCCAAAGTTGACTTCTATTTTGCGTACGTTGATGTGATGAGCACATGTTTATAACTATCATTTTAAGTACTTAAACTCGATGAAATCAATCTTTTGCTCTAAACATAGAACTACCAATATACTATCGAATCGCAAAAAATGCTAGGAAAAGTTTTGTTTTCTATATTATATGTACATCAAAATGTACGTTCGTGACCCCAGGAAATGTCCATATGGACCTTATTTAAAAATATTCTTATTATAAATATTTGTAATAAAAATTGTTTTTAATAATCTTTTTAAAACAGCTAAGTGCGCAATGCCTAGCAAAAACCTAACCTACATCAATAACTTTCTATGTATTAACTTCCTAAACGCATTATCTTTCATACGTAATCGCTACTCGCAGCATTACATTATACCAATTCAAAAAGTACTTTCTTTTTTTAAGCTTGAGATATATAAAGTTTATTGATAACTGCAATTAAAAAAAAAAAAATAAGTAAAAGTGCCATAGTCGGCTGTGGCGAATCTTTGAGACCCTCAACCCAGAGTTGGAATATTTTAGGATGGGCTTTCTTTCTTTTTAAAAAATTTAAAATAATATTAATAAAAGCTGACATCGCAGTATTATAATTTGGTGCGGTGTTAGTCATATTTAAGTCTAATACAAAAGAACGCTTTATAAAAGGCCCATTGTAAAAAATGGATCAATACTTACGAAATTTCGCACCGTGACTTCTAATCTAAAAAAATAATGATAGACTACATTTTACTACAAAAGCATCATTCGTTACGGTTTTAGGCGAACTCAAGTATTTTTCAAGAGTGGGCTTTATATGGGGCCTGTGAGAAACTATGGATGGATATTCTCGAAATTTAGTAGTATAATTACTTGTTGTATAAAAGGAATTTGTGCAAAATGTAATAAGAATTGGTGTATTCTGTAAGCCATTTATGTCAGTTATTGTAGCAAAAATATTAATTTTTTAGGGGGGTTGTTCCATCCCTAGATGGAAGCCAACTGACACCAAAGTTATCCCGTGATAGGTCTTTGGTGGTAGGGACCGGTATACTTTATATGAATGTGACCTATCGCTTTTACATGGGGTTGTCATTGGATGGAGTCAATTGACACCTAACAGCTACATTTGACAAGTCACACAAGTATTATCAATGAACGTGTTTAGTTTTAGTTACTACAATGGAGTAGTACTTCAATACAATGTATTATTTTTTCAATAAATTAGTCCTAGAACTAAATTTAAGAACCAAATTTTAGAAAGTCCCAAAAAAAATTTGTTACACCACCGGTGAATACTGAACTGTAATTCATTACTTTTTGTACCCTTTGGTTCTTTATAAACCAGTTAAAGTTGTGGCTCTCCTTTCACTGGTCATGAGTTCTTTTTTTTTGTACTTGTTCTATTTTCACAAATCACAGAACCAGTCTGCTGGAACAATTGACACAAATTTCTCGCAGGGATATTAGACTTCAACAAGCATAAATTTTACACCAAAACTTTTTTTTTCTGTCAAATCTTTCGGAAGTTATCGTGCTTTCGACAGACGGATATGTCTAAATCTACTTAAAATTACTCAAGGAAGTGGAATATATATGTGGCAATAAGGAACAAGTGCTTACTTAAGTCTATTTTTTAGTCTAGTAAGAAAGCGATTTGGAACTTGAAGTTTTTTTTTACGTATATTTTGTTTCTAGAGAAGTGATGGTTTATCTTCGGTTATAGTTTTTTTTTTCTTAAGTTTTTATACCTAAATACTACTTACGTCACAGAATGGAAGTAAAGTTAAGCTTTTAATCTTAATTTAATTGCACATTAAAAAAAAGCAAAAAGTAATTTTGCTACAACTTCCTAAAAAATCGTACAAAATAATTGAAACTTTTTCCATTTTTCCAAAAATAAATACACAGAAAAAATTAAAAATTGTCTCTTATCACCAAATTTATACCAAGTTCATAGAATCAAGCAAACAAGTTGTTGATTTTGCACCTATTACTAAAATGATTATATTGATTACCAAAAATTGTAAAATTGTGAATATTTTTTTTTTTCAATAAATGATATTTTTAATTTTAATTAAAAAATTATCAAAAAACTTTGCTTTGTTATTTATATTTAAGCAGAAAAGGAATATGTATCCTAAACCCTTTAAGAAAACTTGTTAAATGAATGCACATGGAAACGTTAAATAAATAAATAAAGAATTTAAAAAAAAAAGAATTGCACCGTTTATTTTAAACGAAAAGATCGATTAAGATGTTTTGAATTTAAATTAATATTTTATTTAAATATTTATTTCAAAACAACGAAAATGTTAATTAAATCAAAACTATATTTTTAATTTTCTTTCAACTAAAGAATAATTGATTCAATTATCATATTAATTAAATTGAAATACTTTTTTCTGTGTATACTTGCTTGGCTTTAGATGAATATTAAAAAAGTTTCACACACAATAACAAACTTAGTATACGCTCATTCACCACTAGTGGTGTAGGGTTAAATAGAAGGTCGCCAAAATGCGATTACTATTAAAATTAGCGATTGATATCGACTAAGTTTTTTCCATAAAAAATTTTTTAAATCATCTTTTACCATACATTTCTAAAAGGTTTTGTTTTTTTAAATTAAATCAGAGTTTTAAATTGGCTTTTAAAAATATTTTTACAAAGATTATTTTTTCAAGGGTTTGCGTGTACGATATTTTTTTAATGTTCCGTAAAAATCTGTAATATGTGTCATTACAAAGTTTCAAAGGCTTTTGAAAAAAAAACAATAAACTTAATAAAGATAAAGTAAGCTTGTTGATTTAAAGGTGAAAAATTCTTTCTGCTAAAAATTTGTTTGAATTAAATTTTCACAAGAAACTTAAAGATTTTTATTTTTATTATAAAGTTATTTTTTGCGAAATGTTTTTGATTTAATTTTTTTTTTTTTTTTTGTTAACATACGAAAAGCTATGTCTCTACTAAACTTTTGAAGAGCTTAAAGTTATTACACGTTTCTTTGCATAAAATAAAGTTGAAAAAGTTTTAATCTCAAAAATCCAAAAGTTTGACGAAAATTAATTCGTAAAGCGTAATGCAAAATATTATATCTTTTTAAGAACTTTTAACATAACAAAAGTATTTAAGGAATGTTTTTAATATCTTAAATCTGTAGTAAACAATACAGAAAAAGCTATTTTAATTTTTTTTGATGTTTTATAATATTGTTTTTTTTCCCGCAAAAAGCTCATGTTTACAACAAAATTTTATATTTCAATGAATATTTAATACAACATTATTTATGTATATTTAGGGGGTTTTTCTCTAAATCCCTGCACCTTGCGTTAAGGGGGTTATTTTGTAAGTGCCTTCACCTTTCGTTGAAAATTTTTTCATATACAATTTTTTTTTTTACTTCTTAAAAATTTGTATGAAAATATTTTTTAAGTGTGTTGAAGTAATTAGCTGGTAAATAAATAATTATCACTTAACGACTAAGAGCAACCTTTCTTAAGCTGGAAGAAAAACACAAATCGCTTTAAATAAAGCATGTAAGAAAGTGCGGTCGGCCAAGCCCGACCATATGACACCCAACACGCAGAATTAAGAGACACATTTTTTAGGCCGTGATCTGTTTGGGACCCATGTGCAATCACGGCACCAAATTATGTTACGAGGCTAAGATTTACGTAAAAGTTATTTGTGCCAAACAGTACTTAGATATCTTCATATTTATGAGATTAACTTGTGATTTTAGGGAGGGGGTATAATAGTTCCTATGTTCAATTCTGGCCCTATGAGTAGAAAATTTTGATATGTCAAAGTTACTCTTGCAAAATTATGTAAATACCGAAAAGGAAGTTATGGCGTTAAACCCTATTTTCGTGAGTAGTATTTGTATTTAAAATAAGATGATTTTATTCCAATAAAATAAGTTTGGACAAAACTGAATCTAAATAATAACATTATATTATGGATTACGGTCACAAATACTTAATTCCGGAAAGAAGTTTGTATGGGAACTGTGAGAAATTATGGATCGGTGCTCACCACCTTTAACATGGTTAGTCCTTGTGGCAATTAGAAACTATGTATTAAATTTAATTAAAAAATCTTCAAAAATTCGAACTTTTATTTGCGCACTAGTCTTACATGGAATGCCGGTCGGATGGACTTTGTTAGATCGGTTCAAAAAGAGTAACTGAGTTGATCGATATACTAAAGGGTGGTTCGAGGGCCAACATTTTAAAGTACTACAGCAGAGTTCGAAAATAAGAGGGCAAGTTAGTGTACGACATGGTTTTCTGAATTTTTGTTTGTAAATTTGTGAACAAACAGAATATGGTACACAACTATTGTGAGCTGACGAAGACAAACACTTAGATGACTTACCGATCTTATTTTAGAGTTCGCGTAGAGTTTTTTGGGGTATTTGTATTTTTAGTGAACACGGAGTGAACCTTTAGCTAACGTGAAATGTTTTTTGGTGTGCGTAGTGAACATTTAATGTACTTGCTTCTTTTTTAAAGGAAATATTTAAAAGTAATAAATCCTCTGTATGTATGGGAAAGAAAATAATTTTAGTGAAAAAAAAATTTCACTTTTTGTGAAAAAGATACTTAGTGAACTAAAACTTCACTAAAACTGTCTTTTTTCACAAAAACTGAAATTTTTTTTTCACTAAAAGTGACTATTTCCTTTAAAATAAAGTAACTTTTTTCAAAAATCCGTAAACCACATTTTTTCAAGAAAGTTAGAGTACTTATAAAAATCAATTTTTTTTTACAAAAAGTCACTCTGTTCTACAACAAGCCAAGAATTTCAGAAAAAAGCCTAATTTTACATGACTTTCTTCAGAAAAAGCCCCACTTTTACAAAAAGTCTTATTTATTTCGATTATTAATTTTTTAATAGTTTGATTTATTAGTTGTACCACATGGCGTATGCATGTTAATAAATTGGAATTAAATAACACTCATACGTAACCAAGTAGCTTGACAGCTGTTTTCCTTGCAGATTTTTCTTAAAAAAAAAATTTATTACAAATATGTACACTATCGCGGTCGATTTAAAAATCGCCCAAGTGACAAGGGTGGGTCGGCCCTCCAAAGTGAGTGGGTCAATGTGCGATTTTTCAAAATTTGACTTTGGGTCCAAATAAGCAACATCAGAATTCATTTTAGAGGTATGGTTCCTTTGGGCAAAGTTTCTTATTTTGATCCCTAGAGTACGATTGTCCTTGTCACTTGGGCAATTTTTTAGCGCCCCTTGAAAGCGACCCGTGCTAATGTATGTACCACCTGTTCCACTATTAATGGGACACCTCATAAAAATATCCAATTTTAACCTTAATGTGAATTATTTTTTGTAGGTACAAATTAAACTGCAATTATTTATATCATATAATTCATATAAAATGAAGAACCTTTATTAAATGAAAATTCTTAAATTAAAAAAAGTCTTTTTTTATGAGTTCCAAACATATCAACATCAGACTTTTTATATGTGGCCTAATTAAAGTGTGTACAGCCGTATACTTAATATTTTTATATTCCAAAAAAAAAAATTTTGTAGTTTCTCATATTTACTTTGTACATTCATATAATTAAGCATACATTTTAACGAAATATAAAGAGAGATTAAATAAAAAGGAGTTGGTGCTTTATTTGTTTTCTGATAAAATTCATACAACCGTCATTTATCATGATTATTTCAAAAGTATAAAAAGTTTTTACATATCTATTATACTTATGTATACATAGATGTATGTATCTCTTATATGAATATTTCCTCTGAAATTTTTTTGTTATATTTGCACTTATTTACTTTTGAAACTACTCACAAACAGACATTAAAATGTATGAATAGAAAATATAAATATGCGGCTGTAACTATTCTATTATACCCTTCACTATTACTTAGATATATTTATATATATATATATATAAAGGGTCCGCCATCTAATGTTTTTTTTTCAACTAGTTCTTATTTCGTGAATGGTAACACTTAGCTCATGTCTGATTTGACAGACAGTTAGTTTTATCCTTCCGCTGAACGAATATGGTTGTGTATACGCTTGAGCAACGCTGGGAAATATTGCGACATTACTTTGAAAATCATGGTAATGTTGCAGAATGTGTGCGAAAATTGCGTACGGATTTTGGAAGAAGAGAAGCCCCGTTTGCTCCGTATGTTCGTTATCTTGTGAAAAAAGTGAAAGAAACTGGCATCCTCACCGATAAACCAAAGCGTGAAAAGCCAAAAACAGTGCGTACACCCGAGAATATTGCTGCTGTGGCAGAAAGTGTGCGTGAAGCGCCATCAACATCAATTCACCGTCGTTCTAAACAATTGAACATTTCGGAGACATCATTGAGACGAATTTTGCATAAAGACCTTGGTATGACGCCATTTGAGTGAAATTATTTTCCATTATTGTCACATCTGTTATCATTTTACATTGCCATATACATAAATATGTAAGTATCTTCCCGGAATTGGATTGATATCGAAGTTATAGCCAATTTTTGACCTTGAAGTCAGGTAATATTCAAAGACATATACAGATTGTAATACGGTTTTCTAATATGGGCTTTAAATGGAAGCAATCGTAAATTATGGACCCAAATTAATAAGATGTTTTATTAAAATAATTACTTGTCGTATACGCATTAAAATGTTTTTTGCACTTAAGGGCATAATAAACCACACAAATTATTTGGCAAACATGCACTTTGTTTTTGTTTCTATTTGCCAAAAAAACACAATCATATTTCGTACAAACATTAATGTGCTGTTTCCAGGTGACAAGCAAAAAACTGAGTGATTTTCATATAAATTTTACTACACAATCAATTGCCTGTCACCTGGAAACATTGCATAAATTTTAATTTTGGTTTTGCTTTCATTGAATGCAGACGATGATTGCGCTGCTGAAATTTTGCTCGCTATTTATTTAAAACGGACAACAAATATAAAAGAAAGAACAAGAATTTGGAGTAAAGAGTGCTCTAAAATGCTCTGTTTTGGGGCGAAAAATGCTGCTAAAAAAAAAGAATTTACGCCTGAAATTGATTTTAGTGCTTCTTCTTCTACGTCTTTAGCCTGCAAGTTTTGGGCTTGAATTATACCTTTTAGCACAAGGCACCACAACAAGTTTGACAAATATCCAACATGTCTGCCAAATAATAAAATTCTTAAATATTTCCGCAAACATTGCTTCAATTGTTTGTCGAAACAGCAAACACCCCAATTACCAACACAAAATATTTGTACAAACGTAAAATTTTGACATACAGTGAACTCGCGATAACGTGTACTAATTTTTACCAAGGCGGTTCACGTTTTCGAGTTTGTTCACGTTATCGAATGCCAAATTTAAA
The DNA here is from genome assembly GCA_943735925.1 of Pollenia amentaria. Lineage (NCBI taxonomy): Eukaryota > Metazoa > Arthropoda > Insecta > Diptera > Polleniidae > Pollenia > Pollenia amentaria. The sequence goes on along the minus strand of OX031006.1, from coordinate 217,752,606 downwards.
AAAAATAACACCTCTTACTATTCAAAAATAAATAGATAAGCAAGTATTTTAAAACAAATATTTTATTCATTTTTAATAACAAAAAATATATTTACAAATATGCAATAATTCAGTTCACTTTGCATATGATAAATAAAAAATAAATTTCTTATGAATATCACAAAAAATACACATAAAATTAACAAAAACTAATGGGGACATTTTTTTGTTTGAAGAATGTTTGTGAGGAAAAAAAATTTTATAGGAAAAAGTCGGTCATCTTTTTTTTGATAAGTTTTTTGTTCGACCATCTTTAACAAACTTTTTCCATTTTCGGAAGCTCAGAAGAACGAAATGTTTTACTCTTTCCGGTACCATAAAGAGTATTATTTACCCGATTTGTTATTTCCTATTTTTTCTTTTTAATGGAACAAACTGTTGAATTAGCAACACTATATTTTCTTGCCAAGCCACCGATACTATAACCTTTTTGCAATAGTTCAAGAATATTTACTTTATCTTTCAAAGATAACACGTTCGGGTTTTTATTGACATTTTTCACTTTCAGGAATAACAATTTTTAATAACTTTCCACTTTTACGTAGCGATGTCAAAAAACAACTAACAGGTCAGCTTATACATAAAATTAAGAAAAACAAACGCTGTAACATAAACCAATAAGTGAACTCAATTGGGGGATTTCCCAATTAAAAAAAAAAACATTTTAAACAGCAAACAAAAATGTGTTCACGTTTTAGAGCTTCCAGAGTTTGTTCATGTTTTAGAATAGTCTGTGTAAAAATAAATTTGTTCACGTTTCTGAGACATTCACACTTTCGAGTGTTCACGTTTTCGCGAGTTCACTGTATTTATATATCTAAGCTATTTGAGTGGATTGTTATGCCCTTTACATAAAGCTTAATTAATTTAGTATTGTAAGTATTAAGGAAATTAATTAATTTACATTGTACTTATATATGTTTTTATATATAACAAGTAAGAACGTATAGTCGGTCAAGCCCGACCATAATAGACCCTTTACCACAGTATATAAGAACAAATTTCCAGAAGTGTACCTAATTTATAGTGTAGGTAATTTATATTTTAAATTTCATTAGAATCGGTTTGATAGTTTCTGAGAAGAAAAAATTGCCAAATTAATGTGTCCAAATAAATATTAATTTATTTGTTTTAAATTTCATTAAAATTGGATTGAAATTGGGTACAACACCTTATTCTGAAAAGCAGCTTGTATTGGGGCTATAGGAAATTATGGACCGATCCGCCCATTTTCAATAGACTTGGTCCTTGTGCCAATTTGAACTTTTTCACAAAAATTCAAAAGTGCGACCTGTACTTTATGCACAAGGTTACATGAACAGCCAGCCGACCGGACGGGCACCGTTAGATCGACTCAGAAAGTGATTCTGAGTCGACCGGTATATTTTAAGGTGGGTCTAGGACCAATCTTTTAAGGTGTTACACACATTAGCATAATACCCTCTCCACTATTATGGGGTGGTTATAAAAATTGATAATTGTGAGTTCGTGCGTGGCCAAACTGCTTACATGATCGCAATCAGATTTGCTCCACTTATTCTGTACATGTCCGGGAAGGCTTTAGGCAATATATTTTTTCTGTATATCTGACGAATGGCAAGAGATAAAGTTTTCAAATTTAGAACAAATTGTTGGGTTATTAATGCACAACAACTTGCAATATGTGGGCGTGGCATAAAATATAACTCTGTATATCTGGAGAACGGTAATAGCTTTAGTTTTTAAATTTGACACAAATGGCTGGGCTCTCAATATACAGCTGTCAAAAAGTAGGCGGGAGTGTATAAGAATATATTTAGAGACCGTTAACAGCTAAAGTTTCCAATTTTGGTACAAATAGCTTGATTGTCCAAGAGCAAAATCTGTTAAAAATTGAGCTGAATTTTGGAAGTGGGTGTGGTGCCTCCCATACAAAAAAAAAAGTAAACATCTATATCTCTCAAAAACGGTTACATTAAAACTTGCCACAGTTGGTACAAATAACTTTGTTATCAACAAACAAAATCTGTAGTAAAACCATTTAACCAATTTTATTGTAATGAGGTTAGCGAAGGTGGCTGGGTTAAGCTAATTAATAATATTAAATACAAAAAACTAGAACCAATAGGAAGTCCGTAGCCGTAGCATAATTGAGAAAATCTTTGTATTAATTGAAATTTTTATAATAAAAAACTGCTTGTTTTTCTTTTTTTAGGTTCTTTTTATATTATATAATTTTGTATACCGTTTAAGTCTACTTCCAAATTCCCTCAAGCCTGACCATATTTTACCAGCACCACAGTATTTAAAAACAATTCTCGAACGTGTACTCTTTTTGGGATCCATTCGCAATCATGGAGCCGCCAGACAAAATTATATTATGGAGTTGTCATGACATAGTAGGTATCAAAAAAGTTATTGTCAACAATTTCTATATCCATACCAATATTTATAAGGAAATTATGGCATCATAAGCTATTTTTAATGGGAGCTATGGTCAAATATAAACCGATGCCAATAAGATGATTCAGATTACAATAAAATAAGTTTGACTAAATTTGATTGAAATACCAACATATTCTTTTCATTTTTAAAAAATAATGATAATTATTCTTTCCAAAAAAAAAAAAAATTACAGGAAAAAAATGTCAGGCAAAATGAGTGACGGAACATAACTTTTGTTATTTTGTATCCACTTTCGAAAATAAAAAAGTACTTTTTAGACCATTAGCAGCAATACGTGAAGGGCTCGGTTGGGACCTTTTTGTGATGCCCAGTGACCAGAGTCACTTTAGCCTCTAACCATTTTAATTTCATAATAAAGATTGATGTTTGACTATTGACTGGCAGCCACCTTCGATGGCGGTGAGCGTTAAGACGGCAAGCCCCTTTGAGGAGATTGTATGGTTACAATTGAAATATGGTAGGGCAGAATGTTCGTGAAAGCCTGGGTTCAATTCCCAGCTCAATCAAGAATGAAAAATTATCAATAAATTTTAATTCATTTTCATGTTGTAAAAATTCCTTTCTTCATACAAATAATTTAATGAACTTTAGCCTGAAAAAAATATTATAAAAAATAAAAATATTATAAAATATTTGGATTAAAAACCTTAAACAGTTCAATACAATAACCATAATACTAATCATTTTAATTTCCTCCAGAAACGAAAGATTTCATGTTGTAAAATTCCTGTCTTCATAAAAATAATTTAATGAAAATTAAATTTAATGAACTTAAGCCTAATTAAAAATATCTAGATTTGGATTAAAAACCATTAAACAGTTCAATAAAATAACCACAATATTAATATACCCAAATATATTAATTGACTTTTTGGTTTAAAATAAAATAATTTAAACTTGTAGAATTGTTGTTGGGAATTGTCCATATTTAATTAAATAAATTAACACATTGTTTGAAAATTTTTTGATCACTTTTTTAATTGAAATTAAAAATAACACATCATATACACAATTTTTAATTTTTTTCTGTGAGTAATCAATATAATCATTTTGGTAATAAAAAATTGCCCAAATCTGGACGCATTAAAATAGCTATAACTTTTGAAAGGAAAGATGGATTTGAATAAATATTTTTTTGAATTTTCGTTCATTAATTTTTAACATTTGCCCAATATTTTTCGATAGGTCGAAATAATTGGCAATTAGGAGGATTCATATATTTCGGTATTATATCTAGCGCATTGTCTTTGTACCACTTCATGGCAAAATTTGAATAATAACATGACGCAAGATCAGACAAAAATTTTACCCAGTATTTGTGTCGTTGAATGAATGGTAATATTGCATATCGCGTGCCATACCATAATTCTTTTTTCCAAATTTATCCCATTTGGTGTACTTGTATTTGGAGGCAACGTTTCCATGCTTCGTTGCAATATAAAATTTGTTTCCAGGTAACTGCTTAAAATCACATTTTCTGTTTGTTTCATCACCCATCATTATGCAACCTTTAAACTTCGTTAAAACTTTGCTGTATAATAGACTAGCACGTTTTTTGGCAACAGACTCCTGTTTTTCTGTGCGGTTTGGGTGTTTAATCAATCGGTAGGACTATAATCCATTGATTGCACGTTTATGCTGAATGGTACTTCTACTTGTGTCATATTTCTTAGCTCGATCTCGGTCGGACATCCCAGGATTATTTTTAATTGAAATTAATATATTTTTCTTTAAATTTGGGTTGTTGACCTCAATTTTCTTCAATTGTTCTGTTTATAGTTTCTGTGGTCGTGTAACGATTTTAAACACTACATACTGCAGATTAAATAATTTTTAGAAGTTTTGCAATTTTCCAGCCACTAAATGTGGAGTTCTTTAAGAAAGTGTGCAAAATGTTTCGCGTCTATTATGTTCCATCGCGTCTGTACTAAAGAATGTTCAAATTACAAACTTGATATTTATTACAAATTGCGGTTTATGTCTTGTCAATAACATATTTGTGACTTTGGAGAGCTTCATTTCTACCCAAATATTTTAAAATATTTAAAAAGAAAACTCATTATTATTGGGGTAAATTTCAACTTCTAACTGGATATTTGTATATATTCAAATCCACCACTTCTGTTAATGCTTTATATTAAGAATTTATTGCCTTATTGTTTAAACAGAACTAAGTATTCAAACATAACTTCATCAACACCATATTTTGTATACAATTCGTCTTACAAATTGCCTATATAAAGCCGTCGTGCAGTAAAATCTTTTTATTTTGAGAGCGTTTTTTCTTATGCTCTCACAGATATACGTTCATCCTTTCAAAAATGCTACCATACTGTCATTAATTTTCATACATTTTGTAAATGTTCTTTTTGAACAGTAGATTCATATTGTATTTCATTTAATTGTTTTTATATTTTATTTGATATTTTTTTTGCTCTTTATTCATTAAGAATTTATGGCAGCATTATTGAGAGAATGAGTGCCTATACGTGACAGCATAAGAAAAAGCAGTCCCTAAATAAAAAAAATTATATTTCCAGCGGCTTTCTAAGGCAAATTTGTATGTCAAATTGTATGGAAAATGTGATGTCAATACAGTTCTGTTTGAACACTTAGGCTGGGTTTGTGAGATCGTAGTTAAACTAAGATTAGTTAATCTGAAAACAGATTTGTGCCGCCATTACCAAGTTTGTATACAAAATTTTGGAGGAACAGCTTAGTTTTGCTCAAAATGTTGGTCAGTAATGAAATGATACACAAAATCAGATTTCGCCGGAAAAATCCGAGTTTCAGAGTAAATTAAACTAAGTTAAACGTAATCCACATCTCAAAAACCCGGCCTTAATGTTGCAATCAGCACATTATTTCATAATTGTTTAATACTTTTTCATAAGTAAATAGTTTTGATATTTTTAAATTAAAAACTTTATTATTAAAGTCCACTTTTGATCTGAAATTAAGCACAAAATATTCTAGTATTTCATTATATAAACAAGTGGTTTTCGCCACACATTGAAAGCTATTTGCGATAGTACCACGGTATCGTCAAGATACAAAATGTGCAAATGAAAAAATACAATTGTACCATGATTTTCATCCCTCCTTGACATTAAAAAAACTAAATAGTAATCTCTCTCTATACAAACTATTTGTTGCCACTGGGTGCGTACATTTAACTTTTACTAATACACTCATACAGTATAAGCTTTATTATCGTAAATGTAGTCAGGCAGTCAGTCATATAGTTCTTGATATTAGAGTATTTTACTAAACTTATTATTGTTATTTTTGATGCTGTTGTTGTTCTTGTGAAGTGTATAAAGTTTAATACTCTTATTTAGTTAAAAAGTTAGTTGTAAAACGGACATTTCTGTTACAGAAAGATAGACATCTTTTCAAAACAAAAAACAAACTTTACTATTTTCTACATACATACAAAAACAGAAATGTTTTTATACGCTTTCAATTTTATCTGTCAACTTTTCTTTTCAAAAAATTTGGACAACTCAATGTCGCTGTATTTGACACTGATGCTTTTTAAGATGACTAAGAACATACGAACATACATTTATATTTAGGAGAGAAAAAATATAAAAGTTTAGATATGATTTTATATAAAAAATAATTGTGGTTTTGGCAGTTGTAAGAGAGTTTCACATTTTAGTAATGCAAAACCAGCAGATTTTTTTACAGTGGGGTAAAATTAATTATATAGAATTTTTAAAGAATTTAATAAAACAAATTTTTGTTTGTAGTAAATGGCCGGATTATTTTGGTTATTATATTTAATACATTTGGGGTATTCACAAGGTGTGCTATCATGGTTTATTGTCATAATGTTCTAACATTTTACAATGGTTTAAAAATATTGTTGTTGGTTTGTAAACAAAAAGTGTCTTAAATAAATAGAACTTTGCTTGCTATGTTTAATGTGCTGTCGTAATTAATAGCACATTAAATTATGGGGGGTTGCTCACAACAGTCGTATTTTTTCATGTTATTATTTTAAGACATATGACTTTATGACACCTTGTGAATCCCCCAATTGTGTTAAAACACAGGGTAATTCTTTAGGGTAGTGGAGTTGGCACTATATGTTTTGAAAAAATTATTCAGTAATTAAGACTTTGCTAAATGTGATTTGAATTCACTGATTTTAAATTTGTATGAATCTTGAAAGCTATGGCGGTTTTGATAGTGACTTACCTATTTATATAAATGAAAACCTTTCACCACACAATCACAAAATTCTTCGAGCGGCTTTGAAACTGAAAACCGAAAGAAAAATTAAAACAGCTTATTCACATCGAGGGTTGATATATTTTACAAAAACATGGTGCTGATGACCCAATACTTACTGAACTGCACGAGGAGCTACACCAGCTTTTTCGTGGCCCTAACGACTAAAATACCAATTTCTATTTTGTATTTATACTTTTATAAACACTCTATAAGTTGTGTATCTTATTTAAGTCTAATATCAATTACTTGTTTTGATGAAAGATTTATTTTAAATATATATTACTTGGGCGTTGCTGGTAGGGTATTTAGCATTATTTTTCTTAAGGTTGAGTTCAATAGAGGATATTATTACATTTTCTAGAGACTTTACCGTTTCCATGGTAAAAATTATTGACAAGCAGGCAAGGGGCTTAAAAGTTTGTCACACTAATGCTCAAAGTTTATTTAATAAAATCGATGAATTTGGACTTATGATCGAAAATTCTGGTGTGAATATATTTGATACCATGATACCAAAGCCAGGAAAGGATCGCACAAAAGTTGCGTCATACAGGCCTATTAGCTTATTATCTAATATTTCAAAGCTGTTAGAGAAACTCTTAGTGTCAAAATTAATCCCAATTTTAAATGGAAATATATGTATTCCAAGCCATCAATTCGGGTTTAGAAGATAGCACAGCACAATTGAACAAACCAATCGAATAGTAAATGTCATAAGAAAAGCCTTTGAAGAAAACAATATTGATCAGCTCTTTGCGTCGATGTTTCTCAAGCTTTTAATAAAGTCTGGTATGAAGGATTATTACTGAAATTGCAGCAAAACTTACTAGCATATATACACAAGCTGTTAGAAAGCTACTTAGTCGGTCGTCAAATTATTATTAAAGAAGGCGATTTTTTAAGTTCTTCTCAGCCAATTAACGCTGGAGTCCCACAAGGCAGCATCCTGGGCCCTCTTTTATACTTAATTAATAGTTCGGATTTGTCAACAAACAGCTACACACAAACCTCAACATTTGCGGACAATACAGATTTTCTAAGCGTACATGAAAACTGTCAAGAAGCATCTCGTTACTTACAGGATCATATATTTGAAATGGAAAGGTGGTTAAAACAATGGAGAATAAAGATCAATGAGCAAAAATGCGCACATATAACATTCACATTGCATCGAGAAACATGCCCTCTATTAAAATCAATAACCAAATAATACCCCAACACTCGCCTGTAAAATACCTCGGTATACATCTAGATCGGCGTTTAACGTGGAAATGGCAAGCTAAATTAAATCAAATGAAACTAAAAGCAATTCAAATTAATTAGCTAATTGGAAGAAATTCTAACAGCAGAATTTTGATTGCAAACTTCTATTTTACAACTCTATCTTAAAGCCAAATTGGTGCTACGGTATTCAGTTATGGGGCACTGCCTCGGCTTCTAACATCGCAAACAATTCAAAGGCACCAAAATAAACTTCTTCGACTAATCACTGCCGAACTATTCAATAAAATATTTAAAAATGCTGGAACTGCACCCAAATCCATTAGCTCGAAATATTTTCAATTATGACGGCCACACTCGCTTAAGAAGAAGAGACACTGCAGCACTCACCCAATCAGATGAGAGATAAACACCTACACACAGAAACCGTGATGACGAAATCTTTTTTGTCTGGTAGTCGCAGGACATAAAGTAAATATTAGGATAAGATTTGATTAATTATGGTTAGTTCATGTTTAGTATATGAAGATTTAATAAATAAATACTGAAAAAAAATATATCTATATATAATTTGTGTCTCTGAGACGTGGTTTGGCAGACATATTACTGATATTTAGAAATAATAGATTGAATGGCCATGGTGGGGTAGCAATCTATGTAAAAAAAGGAGTAAACTGTACGGTAAACAGGAAAAGCAATAATATTATAGACAATAGCAACAAAGTTGAATATCTTTTTATTGAGGCAGCTCGTATGGGAAGGAAATTTCTTGTTGATTGCGTCTACCGACCCAAAAATAACATTGTTTTAGCCGATTTTACACCCCTTTATGGTGGCGTCATTATTGCAGACGATTTCAACTCCAATCTCAAATCAAACTTAGCTTAGAATATGAAATTGTTCAACCTTGTTTCCGCAAATTCTAGCAGCGCTTCACACTTCACATCAATTATTAAGATTTTGACCGATTTATTTTTAGTCTTCGAAAAGAAAAAAATTTTAAAATATGACCAATTATTTGTCTCCTGCTTTTCTAGGCATTATCTAATTTTCATAATATTTGACATTCCTTTGCAAACCTGTATTCACACAATTTAATTTTGTAATTTTAAACGTATAAACTATGCCACCTTAGAAGAAGAGTTTCTAAATATTAGTTGGGAGTGCATTTACTAAATGGAATCCGCAAATGATCAGATTGGCTTCTTGGAGGAAAACATCTTATCTCTGTATAACGCTACAGTACCTATTCAATCGAAAAAAATAGTAACCGTAACAGACCGTGGTTTAATGAGGAAATAAAACAACTTATAGTAGCTGGAGACTATGCGCCCTCCAGGTTGAAGCGCTTTAAAACATCTTATCTGTATAAAATATATCGTTGAGTTAGCAAAACTGTAACAAGTGCAATACGAATACAAAATTGAATTATTATGTTGAGAAATTCTCAAATTCAGTATCTACAAAGATTACTTCAAGTGCAATTAAGAAAATTGGAATTTTGAATACCAGAAACAAATAATATAATGCTAGTATACTAGATCCAAAAGAAATTAATTAAAGTTTTGTTAATATACACATGAAATAAGCAAATCATGAAGATATTCCACAAATAAAGTTTAATTTCGAGTTGCGTAAACCAGTACGACCTTCTTAAAAGCAGTTATTACATCAAGTCAAAAGCAACAGGAATTAATGGCATTCATCCAAGCTTCCTAAAAATTATTATTTAACCACTATAACCATTTATTACGTATATTTTCAACATAATAATAACAATGAGCTGAGATTGAAACAAGCTAAAATTCTACCAATACCAAAATCTTCCACTGAATAGAGGCCAATTGCTATTTTACCATATCTGTCAAAGGCATTTGAAAAACTTTTACGTATGCAGATAGTTCAATATATACATAATAAGAATGTACTAACTGACAAGCAATCTGAGTTCCGAGCTAAACGTAGCTGCATTATTACTCTGACTGATGTATCTGAGGATATTAGGAAGGAAGTGGATGATGGCTGCTTAGTAATGCTCGTATTGTAAGACCATTCTAAGGTATTTGCTACAGTGGACCAAACAATATTAGCTCAAAAACTTGAAAAATTATGAATTTTTCTGTAACTGCGGTTAAATTGATTTCGTCATGCCTTGAAGGTCGAATGCAGTATGTTGAATCTAAAGGTTTGAAATCTTCCCAGTTTCGACCATTATCAGAGGTGTTGCCCAGGGTTCCATTCTCTGACCGTTACTGCTCTGAATTTATGCTAGCGATTTACCTGATAAGTTACCCCATTGCCGTACTAGATTATATGCTGACGACGTCCAATTATATATTTAAGTACAAAAAAGCAAAATATTGAGGCATGTACTGCCAAAACTCAAACGTGTTGCGCATTGGGCAGATATAAACGGTTTAAGTATAAATCCTTCAAAATCGAAATGTATTATAATACGTAGGAGAGCACAGAAAATACATCAACTTTCTTAGGTCTGTATCAACGACCAACAAATTGAAATATTTGAAAGGCCAACAATTGTTGTATCATTTTTAATAACACTCTCACTTGACCGGATCATGAAACAGTTGCTTGTGGCAGAACTAACTCAATGCTTAGACCACTTTGGCAAACACAATGTGTTACACCAAAATTCGAAATTCTTTTATGTTGCCAACCTTAATAAAAACACATCATTATTTAAAATAAAATATAGAATATTACTCACAGCTTTCACTTCTTTAAAATAGTTGTATACTCTTAGGCGTTACGATTAACCTCATTTTAAATATGTATTAAATGTTTTTTGTGACTTACCTAAAAAGAAATAAATACAAATGTATATTAATTAGTTATTAAAAATATGTAATAATGTCTTTATTTCATTCACATATAAATTTGAGTGTGCAAAATTCTTATTATAATTAAAAAAATTTCATTTATAGGATAATCAGCATGAATATATACATTGTGAATTTAGTGTATGAGAACAATGTCCTAAAAGTTATCAGGCCTGTCATAGAATTCCATTCCGATCGAAAGTGGTATCGTATTTTGCTTCTTCAGAAAACGAAAAACGAAAAAAATTTTCGGAATGAAACCACTTTTGGTTTTCTAAGTGGAATTGATTGTTTCAGTATTTTATAACCGAAAAAACTACTTAATACTATTTTTTATGGACAAATAAATGTTTTTTATGTTATAGATTGAAGAAATAACACACTTTTGATTTATTTATTTTACTTTATATTGATTTTATTACAAACATAATAAATTCTTTACCGTTGCGTTGCCACCTTTTTTCCTCACATACCACTTTTTTCATTTCTACGCTGAACATTGTCATACTTAACACAAAAATCATATGGTTTTTATGTAAAGTTGTCATATTCAATTGTAAAACCAGAGTTGTTATAAAAAAACACATTTAGCAAAATCGATCGGTATCTGAAGAAGCTAAAACTAAATCGATCGGAATCGAACATACAAAATTAAAACCATTCCGATCGGAATTTGTGACATGCCTGTACATTTCGAAATGCGTTTAACCCTATAAAACTAAACTTTTTTCTTTAACGGTTAAAGCTAAAACTCGCCCGTGAGGCCACTTTTTAAAAAAATTTCAAATTTGTGATATCCGTTTTTTTTTTTTATTTTGAAACAGCTTATATTTAAACGGCGGCAAATTAAGTTATAGCACAAGAAATATTTCATAAATTTTTTATATTGATTTATAAACGGCTGACCAAAAACGCACTTAAAGTTTTTTTTGCAAAGAGATAATTTTGAAAAATATAAAATACATAATATTAACATTAAAATTAAATAATTCAGTGCATATTTTTCTTATAGCTCATAACATTTAGTTTCATAAAATATTAAAAGTTTCATCATATCTTTTATATTTTGCTTTGTACCTAAATAATATTTCAAATCTGTTTTGCATAACAAGTTGGAGATCTGTGTTCCAGACAATTCGGTTTATTGCATTTTGAACAATAAAAAATACTCATACGCTATTTCTTGGTAGGTGTTAATTGCACATTGACCTTTTCCCAAACTGTATTTGTGGTTCCGAGTTTGTTTGCTGGTCTCGAAAGTATGAATTTATTAAGAATATCTAGTCAGAAAAATACCATTAAAGCTAAACCTCGCCTCTCAGCCAACACGAAGTGGTATATGTCCTTCCCAATTTTTCTTTTGCTATCGACGTTCGTTCACTAACTCACACGATAGAATACTGCGGTCGTTTGAAATCTCGTGCTACTACTTGCACACGATCGTATTGAAAAACAAAAAATGGCATTCCCTGCGCCACAAAGGCGGGGTTGAGCATTTAAAGATTAAACAGAGAGTGAAATTAAGACTCCCTCATTATTCAAAAAACCTGCAGCTCCGAGGATAAGTATGGTGGTACTGCTGAAGCTATTGAAGTAGCAATAATGTGGCATTGAATAAATATTTTTTATTTGTAATTAGTATTGTGGTTATTTTTATTGAACTTTTAATGGTTTTTAATCCAAATTTTGATATTTATAATCAGGCTTAAATTCATTGAATTTAATTTTCATTAACTATTTTTATTGAGAAAGGAATTTGACTAAGCTGGGAATCGAACTCAGGCTTACACGGACAGGTTGCCCAGACTAGTTGCGATTGTAACCACACAATCTTTTCAGTGGGGTTTGCCGTTTAGGTCTCACCGCAATTGACGATGGATGATGTCATTAGTCAAACATCAATCTTTAAACCAAATTGTATTTTACCTTGGTAGATCGAAATTTGCTTTGAATGAATGATTACCTTTTTTTAATTGATCTACATGTTCTTCCTTGTTTTTTCGTACTTATTTATTCGTGCTTGTTTATTTAAAATATTCTTTTGAATATAAGCAGTGGGGAGGAATAGAATTCAATAATAGACGCTATTGTAATACATATATGAAATATGTTTCCTTTTATGTTGCCACTTCATACTTACCGCATTTTAATGGAAATTTTGTCTTATATATATTTTTATTTTTTAAGTTTTTATATCTTAAGTTTTTTTTTTTTTTTTTTTTTTTTTTTTTTGAGAGAGAGAGATGGATTTACTTACGGCATAAATCAGATAAATGTCAACACAACTTTTTAAGATAATAACTGGAACAGAAACTCTTTCAGTATAAAAAAAAAATTTATTTTAAAATTGCATAGACACAAAAAAAATCAATCGTCGAAAACAAGGCTGATTACATTTTTTTTTAGTGATTTTGCTTCATAGGTTCTTCATGTTTATATAAGAAGATTTAACAATAACTTGCGAACAAAATTTTTTCTTTAAAAATAATTATAATTCATGGTAATTTAACACTACAGTAATGTTAGAGCAAAATAACAATGATATGGAAATAACACTACGATTCACGTTGAATAAAAGTTATTTCAAGTTGAAACAACATGAATTTGAATTTGATTCCTAATGAAATTGAATTGGTATTAGTGTAAAATAACAGTGAGAAGAAGCTAAATTATTTTAAGCACGAAAATAAAAACAATTATGGTTTTCTTCTTGAAGTAAAACAGGCTTTTTTTGGATTCAATATTAAACAATGTTATTCTAACATCTTTCATTTTAAGTTAATATGAAACAATGATTTGATAACATTGCAACATGTTAATTTAACATTGATATCTTTTTTCTCTGTGTACGTGTAAAGTTACAACAGCAAAGTTAACCCATTTCTCACTAACACTTTGACAGCTGATTTAGGTTTTTTTTCTCACTCACTTATTATTTGTTTTCTGTTCTTGTTCTATTCGTTTTCTATGCACATGAGACCTGAAATCGGTATATTTCAAATGACTCATTTATTAAATATTTATATTGTAGATAATAAGAAAATTATTTTGCAGGCAACAAGCCAACGATCAATTTACAAGTTAAAAAACACAGCTCTTCTTAACAATTGCGAACAAATCTATCTTAACAATTTATTTACTGCAGAATTCAAGACTACTTTACTCTTCTTTGTAAACTTTGGTACTAATGATATATTGCTGTCAAAACGCATATGAACAAATCTTGTTCGGAATTTCTTTGAAATTGTGTTGATAGATTTGTACTCTGTTCAATTTGTGAAAAAATTACGAAATATTTCTGGGAATTTATTTTTTTATAACTGCGAAATAATATAAGCCGGATTTATTTCACGTGGAAATTAAAGCAAGTCTAAAACAAAGGTTAACCTAAATATAAAATGAGTACTGAAAAACATAAACAAAGGCCTGATTAGTTTCTACTTGTTGTTGCCGTTCTGTTTCGTTCCTTTCTGTAACAAATATTTTGTAATTACTCTTTCAGGGAAAAGAATCAGCTGCTTTAAAAAAGACAAACATTGAAATTGTAAAAAAAAACTTTTTGTAAAAATAAAAAAATTAAATTTTGTGTCAAAAATAACTAAATTTTTACTAGCAGAAACTTACAACGAGAAAAAAAATTTTAAATTTACAAAATTTTTCGCTCAATTACTCAAAAAATTAAAAAGTAAATGAACACTTTACCAGCAAAAACTAGCAAGTTAGGCATATTGACACTATTAACCTTAGATTTGTACACTTAAATTTACCCCATTGTTGATAAACTTCGTCGAATCAACTAACGTCATATTTACATTTACATAATAACGTAACTTTGCATATTTTGTTAAAGGAAACGAATTTATTTTATACCTAAAGCTGTTTTCAAGGATAATGATAAAAATTTTCATAAATTTTTGTTTAATTTATTTTATTTTTGTTTTAATTAAAATTCACATAAAATTTGGCTTTGCTTCACAGATACTTTGCAAAAGGAATGGAAATTAACCTTTTTGCAAAAAAAATTTTTTTTTTTTGGTTTTTTTCTTTAAATAGATGCATTAAATATTACAAAATTAGAAAAATGAAACAATTTTGCATAAAATGTGCACATGAACTGCAAGCGTCAATTTTATGCGCGCAACATATGTATGCTTTTTTGGAGAAATTACAGGCGGTTTTTGTCATTCGATGTTTTTTGTGTTGAAAAATCTTACAACTGCTTCTTTTGTTGCAAGTTTTTGGAATTGGCTGGTGTTACTGGAATTTCAGGTTCAAAAAGCATCTTGTATTTTTCTTCTTTAATAAGTTTGCAATGTAGGAATATACAGTCTTTTTGTTACTTTAAATGGTATTTTTCGTCGAAGCGACGAAATGAGTTCCAGAAATTTAAATAAAAACTTATTTTAAGCATCAAACAACAACGTATGATCACACACAACAGAAGCAGTCTGTTGACTAGAGCTACTGAAAAAATCAGTGTGTTACGTGTAAAGGGACAAAAAAAAACAACATAATTTTTTTATTTAAATAAACTAAAAATATATTTCAATATAATAATAACATTCAACCCGCTACTTTGTTAGTGTCTCCCTTTCTTTCGTGGACATATTTATGTATATGCCAAAGTTGGTTTTAACAAAAAAGTACCAACATTTTTCATCTTATAGGTTTTTATTTACTTGGGATCCTGCACCTTTAACTTTATGTTTCTAAGTTCAATATTATAGAAAATCCAAAAAATATCATATGTAGAACGGGAAAGTAAAATAAAAAAATTAAATTTTCTGTATTTCTCCTTTTTGATACTTTTTTCTTCTCATTGAACGATCAAAAATTTCAATATTTTAGTGGAAGTCCATAATTTAATACGTACATGGCAATAAATGTTTCTGTAAAAAAGTACCAAAAATAGGTGAGATTTTTCCACCTTTGACGTTAGAATTTCGGAAAAGTACAAAATTCATGATTGGATTTTTTAGATATAATTATAATTTTCATTACTGTGTTTATATGGGGTGACAAAAAAGTTCCAACATACATGTTTTACATGTTTACTCCCTAAAAAGGCCGAATTTCAAAAAGTACGATTAGTATTAATATTTTTTTATCTCTTTTAGTTTGGTAGATACGTTAACATTCGAGTTTCCAAAAATCCCGCCTTAGTGGATCGATTTGGCGAAAGAACAACCTCCGGTCCAAATTTCAACTTTTTAGCTTCAGGCGATTTAGTCAGTTAGTCTGTAATGTTACCATTTTTGATATACATATATGAAAAATATAGAAATAATTAAAAGTTACAATTAGAAATCCTTAAAAAAATGTTAGCTTTATTTTTTGGCTTTAAACTTTCGTCTTTAGCTCTATTTCAAACATGATTTAGCTTTATATTATTTTAAAATCTGGTCACACTGTTTATAACGAAGTACAGGACACCATATAATGCTCGTTACTTTCTTGAAAATAGCTACGAACGGTATTAAGGGTTTTGTTCGTCTACACAAATACTAAAAAAATAGATATCGTTTCTGGGTGTGTGAGCCGAACGCTTTATAATATTCTGTTTTGTATTTTCGAACACTGGGAAAATATGCTTAAGTGTATAATTGTTGTTTTGTAGGAAAGCAAATTTAAACATAAAAGGGTTTTTAAAAATATATTTTTGTTCTAATAAAATCAGTAATTCTCTTCGGTTTTAGTTTTTTTAAGTTTTTGTACCTAAATTCCATTGATGTTGCAGGTCGAAAGTAAACTAAACCATTTATTCCAAATTTGATTGCACATTAAAAGAAATAAGCAGAAAGTAATTTTGCTATAACTTTCTAAGAAATTGTACGAAATTATTGACATTTTTCTATGAGTACTTTTAAACATGCCAATTACAAAGGTGCCATTAACTCAAATTTTGCTTAAGTCGACTTCGGCACTTTTTCCTTTTTGCCAAAGATATTAAAAAAATTTCTTTGGACCGTGCAGATCGTTGAAGATTATTATTCTCCAGCAAATATTTCAAAAAGTTTTTTTATTGTTTTTCTTTGTTGCTGAGCCAATAAAAAATATAAAAAAAGACACTTAGCAACCATTCTTCTTTCTTCTCTTATGATCAATTTTGTACTCATACTTTAACTTTTTTTAATTAGATTTTAATCTTCTTTAGTAACGCTTTTTTTTCTTCCATAAACCAATAATTGACTTAGTAATATTAAAAAGAAAAAATACCTAATCTATTATTCTTTTTTTAAATTAATTTTATTATTTCAAGAAGAGTAAAAAAAGCTTGATATTTCCTATAAAATCCCGTAAGAATTCTTTTAAATCCTTCAAATGCTCCTACAACAAAATCAAATACAAAGAAAATATAAAAAGGACGTCTTTATATTTATAATGCGTTTAATTAGCGTCAAAATACGCTTATAATTTCCGTTTTATTTTCTTCTACTTCCTGTACTAAAGTAATTATTCTTCTTCGCTTCTTTGGCTTCTGCCACCGTTTGTCCTTTATTTTTTCTAAAGCATTTTTAAAGCGATTATGGATACCCCTTTTTTATTCAAATTCAAATATAAGTTTTTCTTTTCTCATTATTTATTTATCTTACATTATGCCCAACGGTCCTAAAAATAGAAGGAAACAAAAAGGAGTTGAGTAGAAAGAAGAAAAAAAAGTATTATTAGAAAAAGAAATTTAAGATGCGACTTTGGTTTTCTTTCATTTCCTTTGAACACCATTTACATGATAAATCAAATTATGCAGAATAAAATTCAAATTCAAATGAAAACATTTTACAAAACAGACTGTTAATATTAAACAAAATTAACAATATTGGTTAATATTCGTGCATCGAGAAACTGTTTAGGCGAAAAAAGGCGTAAAATCAGAAGAATATAAATAATTAACGTCCATGGCAATAAGCCGAAATGAGAATAAACCTTAAAACAAAATATACATGGACAACAATATTTGTAATACAAATTATAACAAATGTCTACCTAAAAACGAATATCGAAACGGCCATAAAATTTAACTTCATTAAAATGACATAAAAGTTTTAAATGGAGAGGTTGGTGGTGTTTGCAAAAAGTAAAAAATATAAATTAAAATCATGTAATCTTATTAATGTTAATGGCATACTTTAAGACACATAAATATTTAAGGCTATTTCACTTAAGGAAGGCTTAAAAGAGAATAATTAATTAAGTTATTAAAATGTCTAAAGAAACAAAAAATAATTCAATTAGTTACTAAGCATAATTATTATTATATTTTTATGATATACATTTTGACTTTTTGAAAACTTTTTATGGGTCAGCTTTGCTGGGCTCATTAGAAGTGCATAAAAATATATGAGTGAATTAGGTTTAAGAGCTTTTTAAATGGTTGATGTTTTTAACATAAATTTTATTTACGGGAAACATTTGAAATTTATGTTGATGTTTATGTAACAAATGTATTTCTTTACACATTTTAGCCAAATTGTCGAATTATAGAACTCGTTTAATGCAGTCAGTCGCCTTAAATTTATTACTGAGCGCATGAAATTAATCGGTTACTTAAAATGTACTTAATACGAATGTCCCAAAGACTTTATAAACTTGCATATATTATCCAGATATAATTAAAAATATTAAGACTGATAAAAGGAAAAAAGATTTTTGGTTCGTTAAAATTCATTGAGTTAAGGTTTCTTTTAAGCAAAAGATACTTATCCCCTTTATCGCTTAAGAGCTAAGAATCTGTTCATAAATATTTTAGTACCTTTTGCTTATCTTTGCAAAAAATACACATAAATTTGAATTAACAAGCTAAAGCTTATAGGAAAATTTATATCATTGACAGCTTGACTATAAAAGAAACCCATTTCACAACAATATATGTATAAGATTTTCTCTTAAAATTCCGTATGTGTGAAGTAACAACAACATAGTAAAGAAATTTCTTACTAACACATTAATAGAGTTAAGTTTTCTCTCTCTGTTTTTTTTGTTCTAATTAATCTTCTATAATTTGCAAATGATTACAGATGAAGCTGGTGGACCACACCACGCACTCTATGCGGCTGATATTTACTCGACCTTTTTCGATGCAAATATAATATATGTATGTATAAATATATATAATGTGGATTCTACGCGCTTCCGGTGCAACTTGATAATACAAATATCAGTGCATTGAACGCGTGGTGTGGACATCCAGCTTAAGAGACGTACATTGATACGGCTCACAGTTGCTGAAAATCGTTTTTCATGGGCCAAAAATCTGTAAGTTTTGAACGGAAAGAGATACTTTTGCAATTTTCTGTTGATACAGAGAAGAGTTCTTGAACTTTCCTTTGCTTTTAATTTTATTAAAATCGGCTTAGAAATTGTTGAGAAATGGAAGTTGGACTTTTGATGTTTTTTATCATTTAGTACGAAAATGCTCTTGATTGAGAATTGTGGCATTTTTTAATTCGAGGAGGGGGATGTTTTTAAGTGCACTGTTTTAAACTTTTTAATCTACATAACTGCCAAATTCAATATGATATCTTTATTCATGTCAGATTTATAAAATGCTAAGCCTTAAAATTACTATTTTTCTTACTCATATTGAAAGCCCTTTCATTAATTTACACTACAGAAATAATAATTTTAATGTTTGATATTCCTTGAATCTGACACGGATGGAGATATCACAATGAAATTTTGAGGTTTTGTAGTTTAAAGCAGCGGACTACAAGGCATTCCAATTTTTGATTAAGAAATACCCCACATACCCAATGCCGGAAAAGCGCTTTTAAAAATATTATTTTTTTTTATAAAAATGGGCATACTGTCACTGCTTACCACTCGATATTGGTCAGAATTTTCCAGAAATTGAGACATATTACAAAACATTACTGTTCTAATTTTATAAAAATCGGTGTGATGGATTATTAGAATTTTTTACTTAAATAATTTTTATTTTTTTTTTTGTTTGAAATTATTTTATTTTTTTTTTTTTTTTTGATAGAGCATGTGGGAGAAACAAATTGTTTCTTCGAGCATACTCATAACGTTTTCTTTCGAAAAATATAAGAATTTTTGTATATATCTGGAGAAAATATTTTTTATCAGCGAAAAAACATGGCCATTTTTTGGTGAGATGGTATTCATATGTATAAACTTTGTGCGCATACACACTCGCCTCGAATATACCACTACACCATTAAAAAAATGCATAAGCATTTAATAATACAACATATCATAAACATTTTTTAACCCAATATTGATTAAAGTTTGATATTAAGCATAATCCACCCGATTAAAAAACTCGAAAAATCGTTAAATAAAATCAGCCCAAAAAACTCGTTTTATCCGAATATCTCTAAAAGCAAAGGAGATAACCAAAACATTTGAGCATATTTTCTATAGGTTAGCTTAAGTCTAATTTTTTGCAATCCATAAATACATATCGCACTGGTTCATCTAAATAGGTTTAACTCAAAATTTATAAATGTTCAGTAGAGACAGAAAACTGTTTTGTTTTTATATGTACTCTTATATCCCAAAGGGCGAAACAATTGCATTTTTTTTGACAAAATACTAGAAAAAATGATGAAAGATTTTTACAGTGAGTATATATGACCACTGTACATCGATTTCTTGCATAAAGTGAAAATTAAAATATTTTGAGTTGACTCTATTTAGAGGAAGTACTGCGATATATTTTAGGCGAATTTTTAAAAGTACGAACATCCAAGGTTACCAATTTTAGAGGTCCACAAGTTACTCTCCCGCCAATCTATGGATCCATGTTTATTGAAATCAACTCAAAAGCTGCCCGGGTATGACAGTTTCAAGAATTGCATCAGGTACATTATTATTTTTCCAAACAAAACGTTCGTATACTATTGTATTATGTTTCAGTAAAATAAAAAAAGCAAAAAAAAATTGTGGCGAGTAATTTAATTGAAATGAAAAAAGTGTTCTGCAAACAGTTGCAAAACTATATATGGGGTTGAAGAGGACACTCTCAGCTTTCTAATGGTGCTAAGATCTCTTTGGCCCCTTTTGATCCTAACAAGTTTTATTCCACTAAAACTCGGACTTAACTAAAATATAGAGCCTTGGAAAACAGTTAATAACTCATCAGGTATAAATGGTGCAGTTACACAACGAACTATTTCTTAAAGACTGCTATCCAGCTCATATAACAAAAAAAAATTCAACACATTATTGATAATAGTTTGCGAGAAATCATAATATAGTTTTGATCAAATTTACAAAAATTGCGTTTTTTTCTAAAACAACATAAAATATTTTTTTGCAGCAGCATGCCACACCCACAATTACCAATATTTTAATCCAGTTTTTTTTAGATACTTTAGTTCTAATATGTTTGCCATCGAATGGCATTTAAACTTTTAAAATCAGCGATGACAAAAAATTGGACTTTTGGCCGATGAAATTAAATTTTCAGCCACAGTGCGGCTATGAGCGAATACCAAAACAATCTTATGATTATGAAGCATTTAGATGCTTTAAAGTTCATATAAATTGAGACCAGCGGTCATGCAATGATGAACAAAAATATATCAAATATCTCAGAAAATTACATATACATAAAATTAATTGTTTTAAAAATAATTTGAATTACTTAAAAGAGAGCTCATCATAAAAACGTTTTCCAGTTTGCTCATTTCATGATATAATTTAATAATTAATAAATTAATTGAGTTGTTTACGGAAGGCGGATTATCAGGTTTTATGGTTGTATTGTTATATATGAGTAGGTGAGATGCAAAACTCGTTCGTTACAAAATTAAAAATCGAGATGGCAATTGATTCTCACAGTTCCGTTGGGCGCTTTATGAGATGAAATATACGAATTGTATTAATGCATGTCCTTTTCCAGGTTTTTTTTCAAGGACATGTATTAATACAATCAGTATATTTCATCTCATAAAGCGCCCAACGGAACTGTGAGAATCAATTGTCATCTCGCCTTTTAATTTTGTAACGAACGAGTTTTGCATATATCAACTCATATATTAACACCATCAAAATATATTTAAAAAAAATTAAATAACTGTGTTTTGTTGTTGTTAATATAACCAATTGACCTGATAAACAGCTTTCTGTGAAACAACTCGAATATTAAGAATATTCAAAATTCTTCTTTCTAATTTTTTCTGTAACGAATATTATTTTTTAATTTAAACAAACTTTATTGTAAAATAGAACCTTTTTGAGCTTATGTTTACTTAAATAAATTTTTTGTGGAAACTATTTCAATGATAGTAATTTTTGAACTTTGTTAAGCGTTAGCATCTCTAAGTAGAATATTTTGCAGTGACCATTCTGCAGAGCTTTTCTGCCAACGATAATGTCAACGGAAAGTATTTAATACATTATAATAATGAGTTATTATTATTATTTTCACGACAAAAGTTTGGAAGCCACGTGGGTATGACTAGGAATTATGTCAAGGCTATGGTTTGAAAATCGGCTGAAGTTAGAAAAATACGATACATAATATTGGAACATAGTAAAAGTGGAAGTTTTCGAAATTTTACGAAACAAATCATTGGATGTTTGAAAATTACAAAAAAAAAAGGAGACTGTTCTAATGCTGACATTTTCACATTTGTTTTACCTGTTCCACATTTTCGAACGTCATCGTTCGCATGTAAAATTTTTTCATTTGAAATTTCCAGCGAATGTTAACGTTTGAATTGAGAACACTGCTTACAATGACAATGCATTATAGTTTTGAACAAAACTTAATAAAGAGATTCAATGCAATTTTTATCTTAATGTTCCTATACTCACGTCAAAATATGATACACTTATACTCGCTCATGCTCTACCGACGTTTGCAGAGCCTTCAAAACTTATATAAGTTTAAAAAAAAATTAATAAAACCCCATTTACTTTTAGAAACGTATGTTTTCAGTAATATCATAGTTGGGGGTAGTGCACTAAATGTTGATTTAATTCAGCAGTGTACTATCACTAAATAAAACTGAAAAAAAAATAGTTTGCACTCTTTTTTACCAGCTGTAGTGATGATTGCTATTTTTTTTAACTACCACTAAGAAATTTAGTGATATTGCAAATTTCTTCACTATCACTAAGCGAAGATTGAATGCAAAAATCTGCACTCAATTCATATAGTGCAAAATTTGTACTTGCAATCACAAATGATGCATCTAAACAGACTCTCACTAAAATTTGAAAAATGTTATTTTGTGTTTGCATGGTTTTTGATTCTTTTTATGTCAATAACAGAATATCTCATGGCTTGAATCATGAAAAAACAATTTTTTTTGTTTGTAAATTTAGTGCAAAATTTTAAGTTGCACTCAAATGAGTGAAGAGCAAAAAAATGCAATAAACTAATTATTGCTTTTTCTTAAATCAAACAATTTTTTTTTTTTTTTTTTTGAGTGCAAAATTGTTAAGCATCACTATCACTCATGTTTAGTGAGGCTATTTATTTTCAATTCATCACTCAACATCAACAAAAGGATTGCAATAATTTTGCACTATCACTAGCTGGGAGTTGAAACTGCAAAATGAGTGCACTACCCCCATCTTTGAGTAATATAAAGAAAAGTCTTATCTATTTATTACTAATAGTTGTCTTTGTAAAATATGGTTAAATTCTTAAGAGTTTAAAAAAACCATAAAAAAACAAACGTCGATCAGGCAGACCAAATAATTCTGTATGCGCAAACTCGTCTTTCTTTCACAAACTTTGAAACCGCGCCAAATTAAAGTTTTTAGAGAATGATGAAGTTAACAGAAATCATAAAAAAAAATTTATAAGCCGGTCTTGCAGATCGCTTGCGTGGGTATAATAAGGTTAGTCCCTAAAGTAAATAGATAACCTCTTAAGCAACTGTAGTGAATGCCCCTATTAAAAATTCAATCAATGATAACAATGTACGTGTTATAACTTTTTTGTTGATATTTCTGCAGTCAACAAATAAAAAGAGCCACTCATATTGATTAGATAAAATCCATAATATGAACATTTTCAATAGATATGTAAACAATTTTGTAACACACTTTTATTCAATGTTGCAACTGCCAACCTAAAATTTGCAACCAGCAGACAGACAAACACATACTCCTACTGAATTGACAAAATACATGTGCTAAAATGTCTAATATTTGACAAAACGACACTTCACTCATATTTATTGTATTAACAGTACTCTAAACTTGTATAAAATTACACTTACCATCTAAAAATTTATTAATTTTACTCAATGGATTTAATGATAAATTAGTTAGAAATTTATTCATGTCAAACAATTGTAAATACTCGTAGAAATCAATTTATTTAACAATGAAAATCAAGTTAAATTGATTGAAAAAAGGGGAGAGAAATAGAAAAAAAACACAAGCACTTTTACTCGCACTGACAGTTAATTTGTGTATTTTGTTTTGGGGTAAAATCAAAATTGGAATAAAATCGTTTTTGTTACTTTTTGATAAAAGTAAAAAGTTAATGATATTAAAGTAAAACCTTTTAGACCGTAAATAATTGAGCATATAGTTTTTCTTATCTGTTATTTTAAAAAATATAACCCATTAGGGAACAATTAATTTATAAGGAAATGCAGTTTTAAAACCTTTAAATTAGATTGGAAAAATTTCTATGAAATATTTATAAATTAGTAGAAGTGCTTCAAAGTCGTAAAACAAAAAATTTTTGCTGCTACTTATAGAATGATTTTAAAATGAAATAATTTTTGTGTGTAGTGATAAATCATTATAACTAGGGATGTAACAGCTATATCGCCGATACTAAAGATTTCCCGATATATCGATATGGGCAGTTCCAGCGAAAAACACAGATTACACACAGATATGTCACGAGACGGAAGATTTTTTGTCTCTTTCTTCGAAAGCTGCCCTTTTTTCATTTGTCTTTGAACCGTCTTTTATGCCGCAATACAATGAACACAAATTTATTTAGTTGGGATTTATTTGAAAAACTGTTGTAAAAATTAACTTTTAAGTTTATCGCAACACTAGTAAATAATATTTATTTAAGTAACATTATAACATTATAAAACGAAACAATAATGCTAAATAAAACGTTTGTTAAACTAATGCTTTTGTTATTTTTGTTTTGATCACGCAATTTGTGTTGATTG
Source organism: Pollenia amentaria (assembly GCA_943735925.1). Taxonomy (NCBI): domain Eukaryota; kingdom Metazoa; phylum Arthropoda; class Insecta; order Diptera; family Polleniidae; genus Pollenia; species Pollenia amentaria. The sequence continues at coordinate 217,727,696 of OX031006.1, read as the reverse complement.
TAGCAGACTGTTTTTACACATTACCACTTCACTACCACAAAACGCCTTTTGCCTCTTTCTTCGATAGCTGCCCTCGCAAGTGATTTGGGCTTTTTTCGCACGTCACTTTTTACATATCTGTGTGTAATCTGTGGCGGAAAGTCAACTTTTTGTAACGTAACGCCAGAAGAAATTTTAATTGTTTCTCAAAAAATTGTATATGTATAATTTACTTTTTTATTTTTTGGCGTAAAGCACAACAAGCTCTACATTAAGTTAATAAAATAAATTAAATTTATTTATATGGGTGCGCCAAAAGCTCTTAAGGGGTTAATTTAAGTTAAATTAATCTTAAGAAAGGCAGAGCGAGAGAGAAAAAGAACCAAATATTGATCGAAAGCAAATATTTTTTATAACCATTGTTGCCAGAATATTGTATATTTTTTAAAACTGGGAATTTTATTTAAAAAATGGTGATAAAAAAAATTTAATTGAGTATTGGCAAATTTTTTGGAGATAGTTTAATGTAAGATATTTGACACTTTTCATTTCACATTTATTTTCGAAGATAATAACTTTGAAAGAAAATTATTTTAATTTATTAGTTACATATTACATACATATATCACATTTGATATTAATAGTTATTTATTATATATATAAATATAAATATATTATTATATATTAATATCAGTTTTGTTTTCAATTATAATAGCGTGAAAAGTAATTTATTAACTGGATAACCCCCTTATTTATAAAAAAAAATATTTTAGATTTATAAAAGGATTATTAAGCAAATTTTTACAGGTTATTCGTTTTAGAAAACATTTTTTTTTTATAAATAATGCTTTATATTTAAAAAGCATATATTATTTAAAATTCGGGTTTCGGATCTGTGAAGCCTGGTTTCGGCCAAGTTTTTCCAAACCATTTTTTTTAACCCTGTACTTAAAGTGTTTTGAATCCGTTATGGAATGTTGTTCAAAAGCCCTTAAAGAGTTTATACAACTTGTGTTTATCTCCAAAGAGAGCGAAAGAGACAGAAATAAAGATTAAGAGAAAAGTTTAAAGTTATCAACTAAATGCACATAACTGACCTAACTGAAATGTTTTGAAAATTGAGTTAAGTACAAAAAATAAAAACGATTGTCTGTTTCTTTATTTAACACATAACCAAACATCTTATACTACATAACAGATAATGCATAAACCAAATTTCATTCGTATTTTGGCTAGGAAATGACTACATTTAAGACAAAAACACTAAAAGTGCTTTCCTGTAAAATTTGTTACGTAGGGCGGTTAGTTAAAACTGCGACGATATACGTATTTGTTAGAAACTATTTAACAAAATGTTATGTATTGTTTTGAAAATGCTTTTTAACTGTCAACACCATGGGTTTGGAGAGTAGTATGCGTTTGTTCCAAAGTTTGCAACAAATTTAAATATTGGCTATTAGCCCGCTTTATAGAATACCTTCCGACTCATAATATTTTATCCAATCGATCGAATAGGTCAAATTTTTGCAGATAAAAAATGATGAGATTCGGCTTAAGATTTAAGACAGAAATTCTGTAACTTTTTAATGTAATTTCAAAAAAGCCCGAAGTTATAAAAAATTCAAAATCGACTTTTTGATCTATTATGGTGCGCAGTATCAAAATACATGTTTCTGATTCAATTAAAATACAATTTACCCTCCTACAATTAAAAACGATGTTCTTATCAACGAAATTCTAAGAGGCTTTTGTGCAAACTCCTTTTGATAAATGTATAAATATAATTTCCTAATTTGTGTGTTTCTCTTTTTTTTGTCTATCCAGAGCTTTCTTAAGCCCACTGATGGGCAGGAAAGCTAAAAATTGGCATGCATATAGAAAAAAAAACCAAGGACAAAACCTCACGTAGCCGGATTTTTTATTTTGGCCTGTGGACGAAGAACAAAATGAACATGGCCAAACCCGATTTTTTAAAATTTTCGCTTGTCCCCTAATGACATAGAAAGCTAAAAAATTGCCTAGCATATAGTTCTAACAATGGAGCATAGCATGAAATTTCGGATCTATGATTTTTAGACTATAGGAGAATAATTGAGAGAAAAAGGGGTGTGGCATAATAATGCTATTTAACATTTCAGTTAATTTTGAAGCCCCCTAAATAGCAATGAAGCTGAGAAATGCCAAGCATATGGTACTGACGTTATGACTTACCTTAAAGTATTTCTTTTCTGCCTGGTAGGGACAGGCTTAACAGCTAGTACCAAATATCAACTTTAAAAAATAATTTGTATTTTATTTATACAGTTAATTCTTCTTTGTTGTATTTTAATAAGAGATTATCTTTTTCGTTTTTTTTTAATTATTTAAACATTATTCAATGTAGAGATTTTTTTTTTGCTTCTCCTGTAAAATTGGTTCAATGTAACTAACGGGTTTTTTAGGAATCATATGACGATATATTTTCTAAATACATAATAGATTACCAGAACAAAATTAAAAATATATCGATTTATTTTCTAATCCATTTCGAGGTTCCCAACTTTTTTAAAGAAAAAACACAGAAAATTCAAATTTAATAGGGAATGTTTATTAACATTTTAAAGAACATTCTTTGGCATTTATTTTTTGAAGATTATGTCTATCAAATGTCGGCCGTTGCTACGTCGCAGATGGTCCATCCGTTGAGTCCAATTTTTGATGACTCGTTTGAGCATATCGACTGGAACCTGGTGAATGACACGCGTGATGTTTTTCCCCAAGGCCTGAATCGAAGCGGGTTTGTCCGCATAAACTTTAGACTTTACATATCACCACAGGAAAAAGTCTAACGGTATGATATCACACGATCTTGGTGGCCAATCGACCGGCCCAAAACGTGAAATTATGTACTCCCCGAAGTGTTCTCTCAATAAATCCATTGATTGATGCGATGTGTGGGAAGTGGCGCCATCTTGCTGAAACGGCGAGATCACGATCTTCAACGGTCGCCATTGATGGTTACGTTTGCACCGGCATCATTTTTAAAGAAATATGGACCGATGATTCCACCGGCCCACAAACCACACCAAACCGTTGTTTTTTCTGGATGAAGTGGCAGTTCTTAAATCTCTTCAGGTTGCTCTTCATCCCAACTGCGGCAATTCTGTTTGTTTACATATACATTGAGCCAGAAATGGGCCTCATCGCTGAACAAACTTTGCCTCGAAAACGTCGGATCTTCTTCGAACTTTTCAACAGCCCATGTAGCGAAGCGATGTCGCTTGGGAAGGCGTAAGTCTTTCCATTATGAAATGCCAAACAATACTAAACAAAAATAACATGACAGCATGACACGACTCACACGTGATCTGTCAAAAAAAGGCTATTGAAAAAAATATCTCTACTTAAATCACCCTATATTTGCAATTTACATTGAAAACACGTTTTTTTTTATTAGAAGTCCCTATCTATAAGATTTTAAGAAACGGTATTCACCATCGATCCCAATTTGAATCAGTTTGCTTACTGGGTGGGTGGGTAAAAGCATTCTTTGTATAATTACTTCAGCTTAAATCTTATTTAACTCTTTTATTACGTTAACATGTTTCACAATATTTTTCTCATTTTTTCGTGTTCTTAAGAAAAAAAAAAAAACATTTAACAAAGTCTACTTAAAAAGTGTTAAATTAATAGCTTGTAATAAAAAAAGCGAGCAAGACTTTTGTTTTTCTAAGTGGATACATCTTTAGTACGGTAACAAAAAATATGCATAAAAGCACTGATAACCTTGTAAGCTGCTCTATGACATGCAGCAAAAACAGACTGTGCAAAAATATTATTGTGTCTTTTTCTTAGTTTTGAGAACGTTATCTACTTTAACAACAAAACTTTGCGTTATGGCAACAAAGAACTTTTTTGTACATTAAGTTCAAGGAAGAAGGAAAATTAAAAAGAAACACAACAACTTCTTTCATTATATTTCAAGTATTGTAACACTTAGCGAGTGGAAGAATACTAAATAAACGTGTGAGTGTAATTTTATATGGATGATGTTGTTTACAGCAAGTTGTAAAACAACATAAAGAGAACATTATAAGAGGTATATATTAGTGATGTTACGAATACGAGTTTTTAATATTCGTGAATATTTGCTGAATACGAAAACGAATATTCAATTTAAAATTTAGCGCAACACGCTATTTCTAATATGACTAAAAAAATCTCCCATTTGCATCGATAACAATAAATTAGAAAAAACTGACATCCTACTAAATGTATTCACCATTATTGTAACATTTCGATGACTAAATTTGAAATTATCAACTTCGCACCTCCACTACTAAGCATTTTTAAGTTGTTATACTTTCATTATTATAATATAAAGGCCATAAGCACCACGAACCGAAGGGTCTTTTGTACAGCTCAAGTGTTCACTGAAGTATATAAACTCCGTTTTTTGAGTGCTTTTCATATACAATCGACTACACAAACAATCGCCTTTAATGTGGAAAACGCACAAAAGGCTACAAATAAAGCAAATTACTCTACGCGGTGAGAGATTGTATACTTCACCTGAAGTCATTCAGTTAACTTCAAGAAACCTTATTTTGCTTGAAGACTTATCAGTGTGACTAAATCTTAAAATTGTTTACAGCTAAAGCTTGTATTATAGGAGGCAAGAAAATGCTAAAAAGTATTTAAAAAAATTTTAAAATTTGTTTCAAGATTTTTGTACAAGTATGACATTTTATTAAAAACATAATAAATTTAAGTAATTAATTTCTAACAAAATTGAAATTATTGGTAATATTTTAACAAATTTAAGCGGCCCCCGCTCAACCTCAAATGTAAGCAAAATACAAAGATTTTTATTTCTTTGTTTTGCACTGATTTAGAAGATTTCTTAAACCTTTAGTACACGGGATGTGGAAATCCGCATGCGCATGTTGTTGTGAAGTAATATCGACGTCATAACATAACACACAATGACCATAACTACACAAGCATGTGGTTTTTCACTTTCCGTATACTTAAAATATAACTTAAACTTAACTTTTATTATCAAAGTTGATTTTGGGAATACAATTATTTATAAAAAGATTTTGCTTGTTGTGCTTAATTCCCTATTTTTATAATTGATAAAAATACTAAAATTAATTGTTGGAGCTTTGGCTTTTCTAAAATTATTTAGGAAAACGTTTCCTGATGATCTGGCCTAAGCAACCAGTGAAATGCGCATAGGAACAGCTTATCCTCTAGCAAATATTTCAGTATTTTTATTAATTAAAAAAATAGGGAATTAAGCACAACAAACAATATCTTTTAATAAACTTAAATATATGATATATACGCCTCGACGATGTGAACACGCATCGACATCGTACACAGTGTTGCCAAAACTTAATGGCCAAAATTGGCTAAATTCACTGGAATAATGGCTAAAAATGGCTCAAAATTGGCTAAAAAAATGTTTATATAAAATACATTTAAATTCAATAACAAAACCATAATAGTTCATTAAAAATTGTTTACAATGTAATTGTAAATTGAAATCAATTTGTTACATAAGAATAAACATGATTTTAATATATTATCATTTAATGAATTAAATCATCGATAAATTCTATGTCGATATTGTTCATCTCATAGGAATCCCTTGTACCTATTAGCTTAACATATTTTAAAGGTAAATCATAATGATGAATACATTTACCCAAACTTTTGATTTCAAATCTACAATTAAAAATAAAAAATAATATTTTATTGTTATGGTTAAAATATTTACCTAATCGATAAAAATCGAATTAACAGTTGCTAAATGTTACTAATTTCTCAAATAACTTTTGACGATGTTTATTACTTGGCTCTCTACTCCAGCATAAGACCATGGAAGTGGGAGCAACTTTAAAGAAAATACTGAAATTTCTAAAAAATTTTAATTGCCGCCTGCATTTTTATACTGAAATACTTTCGACCAGAATGAAACAGTGTTGTTTGTGTTGATCCATTCTTTTAAATTTAATATTGGAATGAATACTGTGCCTTTATTTTGAAAGATGTTTCATCATCATCGTTTTTAACATTTATAAAAGTTATGATTTAATTTAAATGCGTGTATTATCGAAAATTGGGAATACACCATTTTTTATTATTAAGATTTCTCTATTGTGGGAAAATTTATTATTCTATGCGTATTTCACTGGTTGCTTAGGCCTGATCGTCAGGAAACCTTTTTCCAAAGATTTTAGACAGTAAAGTGGATAAGAATTTTAAACACTCAGGTTTTATTTGCAACAATATCAAAGCTAAAGCAAAACAACAACAATAAACAACAATGAATTGTTAAAAATGTTTATTTTACGTTTAGCAATTTTATAAATTTTTATAAAAAATTTAAGATTATTATATTAAAGACAAACGGCAAAAATATGTTATGGCTAAACATGTTGAAAAATTGCTAATGGCTAAACTAATTTTTTAATGGATATCCAAGTTAAAAAATGGTTAAATTTGCATCACTGATCGTACACAACATATTTTTAAGTTTTTGTGATTATAAAAATTCACTAAAAAAATCAAAAAATCCCTGATAATGATCTTTAAAGAAGATCGAGATATTGGAAGGAAATAAAAAGGAATGCTTATTTCCAAGAAAACATTGGCCTCGAGCTCGATTAATTTTTATTTGTTTAAAATTGGAAAGATCGAACAATAACAACTTTCATAAACTTTTAAAACAGAGCAAAAAAAAAAAAAAAGTTAAAGACATATAATTAAAATGCTTAATAAAATGTCAAATGAAAATTTGGCAGCTAAACCAAAATTTTTAACGCTAAATTTAATTACAAAAATGATAAAATGGTCACACTGATTTTAGCTTACTCACTCTATTTGCGCTTCTACTGAGAAAATACTTTCACAGATGCTTCAGCCGCATATATAAGTAGGTTTCCACATATTTAATTTAGGATTTTTCCCCTTATTTTTTATATTTTTATTTTGCTTAACTTTTTTTCACAGAACTTAAAAATGGATTACCCCATTTTGCTTTCAATCATAAATTATTGTATAATAAGCAGAACGAAAAGATCTCTCCAAATTTCGTTAAATGTCTAATGCATTTCAGTTATATTTTCCAAGTTATAGCCGACAGATGGCTTACCTTGTTCAACATACCGCATCGAAAGCGTTTCCAGTTTCTGTAAAGGGATTAGAATTATCTCGATACTTATGACCCTTTCCAGTTGTTGATTATTTTCTTACCATAATTAGGCAATTGATTCAAATGATAGTATATCTAGAAATGCTTAACATCAACTTGGGTAATTTTCATAAATTCACAATGATTCTGTTTGTCTCTACTTTACAACAAGATTTTATTTGCGTGAAAGACAGTATTTTTTCTAACGAAACTAATTTAAAGTTAATGTTATCATTTTCATTTAATGTACTTTTTTAGCATTTTATTTTTTTTTTTTTTGGAAAGTATTTCAAAATATTTACGAAATATTCGGTTGAATTTGGCGAATACGAATGTCATAAAATAGCTGAATACCCGGCATTTCGAATACGAATATTCTTAACATCACAAGCATGTATACACATAGAGTTAAGTACTCAAATATACAGCTGGTGCATATGCGTTTTACACATTTCTATGTATATACTTGAACAATACACAAGTATTATACATACAGCTAAGACTGCATTAAAGAGGTGTTTCTAGCAGTATTTGCTCAGCAAACAGTTTAAATGTAAATTTGTATGGAAATATTTTTCCAAATAAAATAAATAAATAAAATGTATAACATTATAAAGGTCTTTCCAAAAAATAAAGGGAAATCTCTCATCCTAAAAACCGTTTTCACAACTTACCGATATCTTAACACTCTGCGAATGACGTGGTTGTCTAGCAGACACCAATGAAAGAAAAAAGCGATTGTCTCCGTTCTTTTTCAAAAAATCGGCTCTCACGCATTCAGTACCTTCTTAATACGAACACGATCAAATATAGCGTACACGTCGCACACAGAAAAAGTATTTAACAGAAGTATTTAAGTTTAATTAATATGATAATTGAATGAATAACTTTTGTAGTTGAAAGCAATCTAAAAATTTAATTTTGATGTAATTAACATTTTAGTTGTTTTGAAATAAATTTTCAATTAAAATTTTAATTAAATCACTAAAAGTCTTAATTGAATTTTTTCGTTTAAAAAAAAATAATTTTAACATGTAGAATTGTTGTTGGAAATCGTCAATATTTATTTAAAAAAAATTAACACGTTGTTTGAAATGGCAAAGTTGTTTGATCACTTTTTCAATTAAAATTAAAAATTTAATTTATTGAAAAAAATATTCACAATTTTACAATTTCTTGTAATCAATTGTAACATATGTCAAATATTGATATTATGAATTTGGTATAAATTTGGTGATTGGAGAAATTTACTAATATTTTCTGTGCACTGAGCAGAAAAGTGTCTTCTATACAACCACGTAAGTATTTAAGGTAATGTCTGAGAAACAATCACATCAATATTTGTGTTAAATTTTTTTATATTTTTGTAGTGTCTCCTAAACAACACGTCAATAAAACGGTTTCGATATTTTATATCTCTAATTGTTTTTATTTTGATGAGTCGCTCTAATACAAAACAAATTCTTCATTGTTCTAAGAAAACATAATCTGGAACTTTTAAAAGCCGTGAAGAGCAGATTCTGAGCTTTGGATCAAACAATTTGACATATCCATGTTAGAACGTCTGGTTTAATGCACGCAAAGAAAAAACATGGTTGTGGTAAACATTTACTAAGAGCAACATATTGTGATAAGATTCATGATTGTAGTCAAAATATTACGATTATTATTGAATCATATTATGACCAAATATATTCGTAATATTACATCATAATATTTTTCCCTTAATCCTAATATGTTTTTATTACATCCTATTATAATTAAATGTAATCATGTTAATCATAATAAGTTAAGAAATAATCATATTATTATCATGTTAATCATGATAATATGTAGTTAAAATCTAAAACCGAAAAATATTTGTAATATACTTACTGGCAACCTTAATGTAAAACTGTTACAGATATTACACATCATAATAAGACGCAACTTTAAACATAATATTTTTAACCCATGTTTGCACCATTTTCAAACAATATTAAATTTTTTTTAGCATTAATATTTTATTTTGTGACACTTCACAATTTTTTTTAAATGAACCTACAATTTCTTTTTTTTAATTTCTTTAAAATTGGTTTTTTAATTGGGTATTTTTTTTAATTGTTTAACCACTGAATAGCAAATAATTCGATAGGCATATGTAAAACAAACGACACAACTGATGCAAAATAATTTTACAAATGGCCATAACAAAATATTATAAGAGTAAAGATATTTTGTTTGCATCTTAAGCGTAAAATGAGTACACGTAGTTATAGAAAGTTATCATGTTATAAAATATCATTAAGTGGTTGTGAGGAATATAATATTTTTTCAAAGTTATTATTATTTAGTTGTTATATAAATTATTATTTTTCAATGAAATATTCTTAAATTTATAATTGCGATAAACATTGACATGTTAACAGTAACTATAATATTGTTGATATTAAATAAAAATAACAATATTTTGTGTACGACAAAAATATATTGTTACAATAAACATAGTGTAGTTGCCGTAACCTTGCCCACCCATATATTTTTTTCTGCGTGTGAACTAGATAAAATCTTTTGTATCATTTTATTTAACCATTAAAATTTTTCTATTTTTTCTATCCCGGTTAGTTCAGATGTGAACTCAATCTAGTCTAAAACTTGTAAAAAAAAACAAATAGAAAATTTTTAATTTTTTTTGGTTTTTGTATAGATGTAAATTCTTTAGGCCCAGTTTGTGCCATGGCATTAAATATGATTTAAAATTAATTGTCGTTTTGTTCTCAAAAAGAAATTACAGAAAATAACAAGCTATGACATTAATCGAAAATAAAAAATAATTGCAGAAGGTTTACAAAACAGAACTTGGAAAATATAAGCCATAAAATTAGTGTCTAGCGTACTACCACGTCATTGGAATTGTTATAACAAAGTCACGTCAGTCGCAGAGGGTTATGGTAGGTAGCTGAAGTTAGACTTTTATCGGCCGTATAAAAAGTGTTTAATTATTGAAATTTTTCTTTCACATAAAGTGAGCGATAAGTTAAAGGAAGGTTCATCCTCACGGGTGGGTTGAAGTAAAGTTCTAATATTGGAACACTTTTTATACGCCCGTTAAAAGTCTAACTTCAGCTATCGGTATGATGTGAAAACCTAGGTAAGAGTGTTTAAAATTTAATTAAAATTACTTACTAAAACTAATTTTTAAAATCTTAATATTTTCTTAATTACGTTTTGTCTTTAAATTAGATAAACTTTAACTTATTAAGAAACAAAATAACCTTAAGCTAAATCCATAACCACATCTTTTGACAGCTCTTATATATAAGAGACGGATGCATAATTCTATTTTTGCAAATTGCATGTTTATAAAACGGAAATTAAATACAAATTGTAACACAGCCGCACACAATGTTATCATTGTTATGTGCACACAAACAACACAACATATACACAAACATATACATATATATATTCATCCCAATACATATAAACGCAAACGTTTGTAATACAACAGAAATTTTGTAATCATTAAATATACACGCAGAAAAAAAACATGTTTAAATATGGTCACCTCCAACAAAACTATTTTAAAACAAAATTTTAATCATAAAATGTTTAAATTTAACCATATTATTTTCACCGACAACCATATCATTGTTTAGTTAGACCCTCCATCAAGAAGCCGCAACCATATTATGGTTGCCTTTAAACATGTTATGGTTGAATATTACAATAATTTATTTTTAAATTAACGATAGTATTTTCCTCTTCTCTAAGAGCAACATGCTATGGTTGAAAACCAACCATGCTTTTATAAGTTTTAAACATATTTTAGTTATTATTGACCAAAACATGTTCGGAGGTAACCATAATATGGTATTGTCTTCTTAACGGAGGACATATTTAACCATAACATGGTTGTCGGTGATAATAATATGGTTAAATCAACCAAAATATGTTTACAACTTTCTTTAAAAATAATTTTGTTGGAGGTGACCATATTTAAACATAGTTTTTCTCTGGGTGTATTTTGGGGATAATCAGGTATATAACAGATCAGGTATGTACGAAAGTGAACATTTTCACATCTTTCAATTCGCACCGTTTTTGGTTTGCTTCTTCAGCCTTCGAACGTTTACATAAATTCGAAAAAACCTCTATGGTTTTTTTGTTGTTAAGTCTGATAGCATTACTAAACAGCTTCTTTGAAAACACAAATAAAAAAATATAAAAAATGTGTGGTGTGGGTTTGCTTTTTTATTTATTTTTCACATATTTTCCTTGTTGAGTTTGTAACCTGTAAGAAATATAAAAAATTTGTTATCTAAACAGGTTTTGTTTGCTTTTCAGCACACAACATAAGAAACAACAGTATTCACTATTATTCTATCAAAAAATACGAACGTTTCTTTTATATATGTGCTCTCAAATTAGTAATTACACCTCACTATTTTGGAACGAATTTAAAAAATTTTTGCGTTTTACGTTTTCTAGAGAAGGTTAAAACGTTTCTATTTTCACTTTCGTACGAATTTGGTTTCTGTTGCATACCTGAATAATTTTAAATCAAATATAACTTATAAAGTTAAGGACAATTTATTTGAAAAATACTTTTCGTATCCTTTTTAAATCACGTTAAACTGGAAAAATTAATTGGAAATGCATTTCAAAGACCAAGAAAAATTTTCTGTTTTTTTTAATGTCTAAATCTGAAAACCACACAAAATAAATAATTTTTAAACGATAAACAAAAAAAAATTGTTGGGGTTACCAAACAAACTTCTTGGCTTGGTTTAAAATATCAATTAAGCTACCCACACACTAGTGATTTGTGCATGTGTTTTGTTGGCGATCGACGTGTTTTTACTTGTTATTGCGGCTGTGCGCGCATAAATAACAGGCAATTTAAAATGTTCCATTTCTTGGGATTTGTTCGATATGTTAACCTGCCAACACACTAGTGATTTGTGCGTGTGATTTGTTAGCGTACCATTGTTTCACACACGTCGCACAAATCACAATAACCTTAAAGTTTTCTTGTTGTAAAGTTGAAAAAAATAGCTAGTTTCTATATTTCTCACATCGATAAATTTCTCCCATGAAATCTTAGAAAAAACTTCCATCATTTCTCGATTTGTAAGAAAAAGTATTTCTGTATTTAAATGCTAAAACAGACAGCACAGTTTCTGTTTGAACTGAAATATTTCCAGTAATTAAGTGTCAAATGCAAGCGAAACACCAAAAACCAAAACAATGAAAGACTAAAAAATTTTAAAATAAAAATAAACAATTTTGTTTTAATTCTTAATATATTCGGTTCAAATGAAAAAAATAATAGTTTCGTTTGGGGCTTTTGAAGTTCGGAAACTGTGTATATATGTAGATGTCACCATAGTTAGACTAAAGAAAGAACCTGTCTGTACTTAGACAAAAATTGAAAAGCGGCATCGAAGAACTAGGTTCAATTGAAACATTCATTAAAACAACTCTCCAAAAAAGGCATATTTTGTACGTATGTGACACTTGTTTAGCAATCAACATGCCCTCGAAACGCCACACTCCGTGCATCAATGTAATTGTACATCTATGCGTACCTTTATAAACCGATTAAAAAAAAACAGCGATTTCATGCAGATATTATCGAGCCTGTTCTGAAAATCACGTGATTTCAAATCACATGTGCTTCTAAAATCACAACTGTGATTTTGTGGTGTTCTGTAATTCACACCGTTTTTGTGTTTTTGGGTGTGCTTTTCAATTGTCAAAAGCACAAGCAAACACAAGTTTTTAACACCCCATTGTTCTACAAGGGCGTATCTCATTTTTTAACGCTTCTTATGTTATTTTCCGATAATTTATTTTTAACCGATTTAGCGATCTCAAGTTGGTTTTAGGGCTTGTTGCAAATTTTGCAATTTTTCGCGAATGTTTGCAATAGAAGCGATTTCTTCCTGTTAGTTTTCTGATTCTTTACAGCTTTAATGATTTATAATAAATAGAAGACTCTGCTATCTTGCCGCTGTTAGCAAATTTTTGCGAATTTCCACTAATTTAGCAATTTTTACCGAACGTTTGCCATTCTTTATTGTATTAGGGACTTTTAATCAATTTTATGGCTTGTTTGTTATATTAAAATTTTCGCGAATTTTGGATATTTTTGCCAAGTTTGCAATTTTTCGTGAATTCTAGAACCAACTTTTTCTTGCGATTCTTCACAGCTTTTACGATTTTAAATATATATTAGACATTACTGTCATGCCGCTGCAAGCAAATTAGCGATCTTTTATTCAACTAAAAAACAAGCCTGAAATTACAACAGAAGTCACAAAAGCAAATTTTGTTTTTGAACTGTCGTTGAATTTTCTTAATTTTAAATGATTTGTTGTAAATAAAATAGCGTATTGCATATGAAAATTAATAAACAACACATTGAATATTTTATTAAGTAATTTAATATGACGGCTATCTTACAATAGTCGCAAAAATAACAAAGTGATTTTAAAAAGTTGTGAACGTAGATGAACGTTTTGAAATCACAAAATAATTTGCCCAGAACACCTTTCTTGTGGTTTCAAATCACGTTGATAAAATGTGATTTTCAGAACAGGCCTGTATATCGAAAACACGAATAAGAATATATGAAAACTCACATATTCTCAATTAATTTTCAAGTTTAACCCTAGGATTCTCGGCATGCGCGGATTCAGGGGGGGGGGGAAGGAAATTTCCCCCCCTAAATTATAACAATATGTTTTGCTTATTTCGATAATACACGAATTTCCGAATGTACAAAATTTTTGGAAATCCCATCAAGTTTTTTTTTTTGTTTTTTTATAGAATCTCTAATCAAATTTTCAATAAGTATCCAAGTATTTTTCTTAATAGTTATTTATTATATATTTCCAATGAAACATCTGGTTTACTGTATTTAAATACTTATTATTATACATGAATATTAATAAGCCTTAGTATATGCATTCTACCTTCCCATATATACATATGAAAATATGTATTGGTCTAGTAAAAATTCACCAAAGAAGAATTATATAACTGTCAAATTTCAAGTGTATTAATAAGAAAAGTTCTTTGATATACAAAAATACATAAAAATGAGTGAAACAAAAAATAAAATTTTTTTTTTTTAATATAATGTACCTATATAAGTATATATCATTACCTTCAGTCGAAAAGGATGTAGTCCAATGTATAAATTTTATAGGAGAGAGAAAAAACTTTCTAAGGTCTTTAGTTCTGAATATATTTTAAGTCTGTAAATCCAGTTTTGATTCATTGCCGACTCTTTATTGGCTTGCAAACCAACTAAAAATAATACATTTATGTGTTACGTAGCTTTTTATGATTTATCACCTTATCTATTGTATATTTTATGGCGGCATGAAATAACCCCCCAAAATATAACGCCCCAAAAAAAATATGAAATAACCCCCCAAAGTGTGGGGCGTTATTTCATATGCAATAAAACCCCAATTTCAAAAATGAAATAAACCCCCAATGAAATGAAATAACTCCCAAAATCAAAATGAAATAAGTCCCCAATATTTAGGGACTTATTTCATATGAAATAGTTCCCCAATTCCAGAAATGAAATAAGACCCCAATATAATACATATTGTTCAGTTTTCGTTGGGCGCAAAGACTTTTTCCTCTATGGTATAACAAACACCGGCTTCGCTAACTAAAGCTTCTCTGCATAGCCGGCCTTCGGCCGGGCGCAAGGATTTTCTCCTCTATAGTATTCCAAACACCGGCTTCGCTAACTAAAGCTTTAATGCATAGCCGGCCTTCGGCCGGGCGCAAGGATTTTCTCCTCTATAGTATTCCAAACACCGGCTTCGCTTACTAAAGCTTTTCTGCATAGCCGGCCTTCGGCCGGTCGCAAGGATTTTCTCCTCTATAGTATTCCAAACACCGGCTTCGCTAAATAAAGCTTTTCTGCATAGCAGGCCTTCGGCCGGGCGCAAGGATTTTTCCCCTATATTGTATTCCAAACACCGGCTTCGCTAACTAAAGCTTTTCTGCTAACCCGGTCTTCGGTCGGGCACAAGGCATTAGTTAGCGAAGCCGGTGTTTGGAATACTATAGAGGAGAAAATCCTTGCGCCCGGCCGAAGGCCGGCTATGCAGAAAAGCTTTAGTTAGCGAAGCCGGTGTTTGAAATACCATAGAGGATAAAATCATTGCGCCCGGCCGAAGGCCGGCTATGCAGAAAAGCTTAAATTAGCGATTCGGGGTTTTCGAATTCGAAATTATAAAGTTCGGGACTTAGAGATTCCGATTTCTGAAATTCAGGACTTAAAAATAATCCCAATTTTTTTAGGATTCTGAAATTATAGTTTTTGATACTTAGTCCCATTTTTATGTTTGGTAAACGTATGCAGTGAATATAACAAAACACAATTTGTCATCATTATGACTTTTAAAATATGTAATTTAAAAATTAAATAAGTCCCCAAAATATTTTTAGGGACTTATTTCATTTCAGTTTTTTGGGGAGTTATTTCATATGAAATAATCCCCCAATTGAAAAAATGAAATAACACCCCAAAAAAAAGAAAAAACCCCCCAAAAATCGTTTTTGTTGTTCTCTGTACAAATTTTTGGGGGGTTATTTCATATTTTTTTTGGGGCGTTATATTTTGGGGGGTTATTTCATGCCGCCATATTTTATACTTTTAATGTACATTTTAGTATGTCAATTTGCAAAAATAAAATATACTATAAAATTATTTTACTTATTTCAATGTTGACTATTAACAAACATTAACAAATTCTTTTTGAAATTTTCAAATTTTAATGGGCCCTAGCGCTTTTTATTTAAAATTTTTGGACATAGAACTTTTACATATCGTTGCAAAACAAGACCTAGAAAGAAATATTTTTAATTTTTCCGCAAACGATGTATTTTTGTTTACTCTATTGAACTGAATCAAAAACTTAATTGTGGCATTAGCGCATTTACGAATAAAGGTGCATATGTATGTATGTATGTGCAGCCAAAATTATTTTTGTCTTTCCATTGTTATAAGCTTTAAAATTCCTTTCTAAATAAAAATAGTTTAAATTAAAAAATTAGCTGTAATCAACTTAAACCAGAATAATTATATATTTATCTTTAGATTAAAACCCAAACAGTTCGACTAAAATTCATAACTTAATTTGAAAATTAGTGAAGCATATTCCTTCTGCCAAAATTTTGTTAACAACTGCATATGTTTTTTTTTTTTTTGGTCGAAAAATTGGTCAAACAATTTAGTATGATGTAGTCAAATAAATTGTTTCAAATAAAAAAAACATTAAAAATGAATAAAATTATTTTTATAGCCTTTTGGCTATAAAATTTATTTTAATTTATATTGAACTGATCTTATATTTTATTTGACCTTATTGTTGATTTTTTTTTATATAATAAAAACATATCCTTTTTATAAACTTTTAAAAACAAATTTTTTACTTGTTTTGTATCATAAAAAATTCCCCCCCCCCCCCCCCCTCCTATGGTTCAAGCTGGATCCGCGTCTGATTCTCGGTAACTTTTTACCACTAAGTTACCCTCTTAGCCTGGCCAGACCACAATTATAACAGCTAAAACCCCAATTAACTAAAAAGTAAATAAATATATATTTTTTATTGAACGTATGCTTATAAATGTATATTATACGAATTCCACATTCAAGTCATCCAAAATGAGGTCCTGAATATCAGACATTTCTTTTTGACATCTACCACAGCTGAAAAGAGTTTTGGCTAAGGTTTATTAGTTAAATTGAACTAAGCACATAAATGGCCGTAGTGTTCTGAAAGAAATTGTAAGCAAAAAAAAAAAAATTTTTGGTCAGGCCAGGCCAAGAGGGTAATTTCATAGACTTTTACATATAAATGGAATTTCACCCCTCTTATTTGCTCCAATAGAATCCAAACAAGTTTCATTCGATTCAGCACATATCATTTATAGAATTCATGTCCCTGTTTTTTTATATTTATTATTATTTTTTTTTATATACGAAAAATTTGCAATAACAAAACGCAAATTAAGTCTGGCCAGACCAAGAAGGTTATCCTAGGGTTAAAGCACATCTGTATGTTTGCTGGGTGGTAAGGCAAATATATACTTGTAATTCCATATTCAAATAATGTACAAAATTTATAGCCCTTTTTTTTGTACATAGTAAGTATGTGGAAGTATGCATATGTTATCTTCTAGGCACTTGTACCCACTTATTTACAAGACAAGGGAAAAAAATATTAATTTTGTACAGCTGGCAAAAAAATTTAAACAAAAGAAATCTGTTGTTAAAAAAGTACAAACAAAAAATATAAAATATTTACAAAATTTGCAGAAGTTAGTTTCATCTTTTCTTTGTTAGAGAGTTGTAAACAAAAAACCGTCCAACAACAAAAATTTACATATAAATTGATATTTTTATAAAAACAGTAGCTAAAAAAATGTTGTTGAAAATATTTTGTCAAAAATAAATTTATATTTTAATTTTTATAGGAAAAATGTTTGTTGTATATGACGGGTAGAGGTAAAAAAAAGTTAATTTAAACTTTGGAAATTTATGAAGGTTACCACGTTTTTTTGTAGTGCATGTGTGAAATCCTATTTCTGGTACATTAATTTGCGCATTTAAAAATATATAAAAAGTTTAACATAGTCCTCTGTTTTTTTTCGAAATGTATTTATTAAATTGATTTAAAACTGTCTAGCTATATTAAAGTACACTTTAGTTTATATGCATTGTATGGATTTTTTAGAAATGGATTTGTCTTTCTGTTGTTGCCACAATTTCAATCGCAATTTACGACTTAGAGAAGGAAAAACACAGCAAAGCTGTGGCCGTGCGGCCACTTCGTACCAAAATCCTGACTCCAGGTGATGTTTGTATTGGGGGTATATAATAAAATGCCCTGATGTGGACTATTCTTACTAATTTTTTGAATATAAGAAGTTTCTAAGACAAATTTTGTTGACTTAGATCATTCCCTATTTAATCCAGATGCATTTTTAAGTTATTGAGGAAAACAGTATCTTCACAGAAAAAATTATGAAATTTCTCCAATCACCAAATTTATTCCAAATTCATAATATCAAGCAAACAAGTTGTTGATTTTGCACCTATTACCAAAATGATTATATTCAGCCATGTCACAGAGTACAATTCCGTTCGGAAACGGAATTCATTCCGTATTTTGGTGCTTCAGAAAATTACGAAAAAACTTAGCGGAATGAAACCATTTTTGTTTTCATGGCCGGAATGGGAGTTTTCTGTATCTTTAAGGCCAAAAAACTATCAAAATATAATTTCTATCAATAAACAAATATGTTTTCTTCGGTTGCGAACGGAATCATTCCGAACGGAATTGTACTCTGTGACATGGCTGATTGATTACTAAAAATTTTAAAATTTTGAAAAAATATTTTCAATAAATTATATTTTTAATATTAATTAAAAAAGTGATCAAAAAACTTTGCCATTTCAAACAATGTGTTTATTTATTTAAATAAATATTGCCAATTCCCAACAACAATTCTACATGTTAAAATTATTTTTTTTTTAACGAAAAAAGTCAATTAAGATTTTTTGTTATTTAACTAAAAGTTTAATTGAAAATTTATTTCAAAACAACTAATATGTTAATTAAATAAAAATTAAATTTTTAATTTTCTTTCAATAAAAAAAATAATTGATTCAATTATCACATTAATTAAATTTAAATACTGTTTAAACAAAATTTTTTAAATGATAAAATACTTTTTTCTGTGTTCCTTCATGCATTCGACAATTTTTTTTATGCCAAGTTATCAACTTGATGTTTAGATTTAACAATTTTTTGTTTTTAGCCATGAAAAAATTCATTTATTAGTCATTGGGGTTTTTGACAACTGTCTTTAGTGAAATCATCATATTGAACGACTTATATTATAAACAATCCAGTAAATATTGTGCTCCAAAAGGAGCAGGTTTTATGTATGAATTCATAGCTCAAATCGCTTCAAACCTGCTGATGGGATGCCTGATTTTGGTATGGGGTCTTCCCGGTTTGGAGGACTATTTTCTGCTGAAAATAAGAGCTTCTTTAAACCTAATGAAATATTCAAACAAAGAACTCCGAAAGAGCTTTTTAAGGGCTAATTATTATATTAACATATTCATTAATGTTTTGCCTTTTCTAGTTTAAATGCCTTTTTCAATCAGTTTCGTATGCCATAATTTATATTGTTAGTTTTTCGCTTTAAAACCTTCTTCGTTTTCAGCACTAAAATAGCTGCATTTTTGTGCATTTAATTCGTTATCATTTACTGCTGTATAAGAACTCTTTCATTGAAGCGCTCGACTATGCGCTTTTTCTTTTAAATGCTTCAAAAACACAAATTTTTTTACTGGGGAGTAAGAGAGCTATATTCGGCTGGTTTTAAATTGTGATACCCTTCATCAAGATTTAGAATATGTCAGGAGTGTGCATTTATGGGGTCTATATATTATCAACTAATCTTTGTAAAATTGACTTTACAGCAAGTTATTGTGTTTCTAGACCTACGACAAATTATAGGCCGGCCATCAAAAAGTTTATTGTTCTATTTCTAGTTAAAGAAACCTAAGTTTGAATTATTTTAAAAAAAATTTAATGATTCGTATCAGTTTTAGCCGTATTAAATTGATTAAAATGAAGAAAGGATTTTACATTGTACCTATACGCAAAGAAAAAACATGGTTGTGGTAAACATATTCTAAGAGCAACATATTATGATAAGAATAATGATTGTTGTCAATATTTTACGATTTTTATTAAATCATATTATGTCCAAATATATTCGTTATATTACATCATAATATTTTTCCCTTAATCCTAATATGTTTTTATTACATCCTATTATAATTAAATGTAATCATGTTAATCATAATAAGTTAAGAAATAATCATATTATTATCATGTTAATCATAATAATATGTAGTTAAAATCTAAAACCGAAAAATATTTTTAATATATATTTATGCTTATTTACTTACTGGCAACCTTAATGTAAAACTGTTACAGATATTTCACATCATAATAAGACGCAACTTTAAACATAATTAGTCAATTCACAAGGTATCCTAACATGTCATATTGTCAAAATGTCCTAATATTTCACAATGGTTTAAAAATATTGTTGTTGGTTTGTTAACAAAAAGTGTCTTAAATAAATAGAACGTAGCTTGCTGTGTTTATTGTGCTGTCGTAATTAATCAGAAAAGTCCAGCGTTGAGCGGCTGAGCCGTACAACAATATTTTTAAACCATTGTGAAATATTAGGACATTTTGACAATATGACATGTTAGGATACCTTGTGAATTGACTAAATATTTTTAACCCATGTTTGCACCATTTTCAAACAAACAAAAAACATTATTAAATTTTTTTTAGCATTAATATTTTATTTTGTGACACTTCGCAATTTTTTTTAAATAAACCTACAATTTCTTTTTTTTAATTTCTTTAGAATGGGTTTTTTTAATTGGGTATTTTTTTTAAATTGTTTAACCACTGAATAGCAAATAATACGATGGGCATATGTAAAACAAACAACACAACTGATGCAATTTTACAAATTACAAAGGCCATAACAAAATATTATTAGAGTAAAGATATTTTGTTTGCATCTTAAACATATAATGAGTACACGTATAGAAAGCTATCATGTTTTGGCTATTAAATATCACTAAATGGTTGTGAGGAATTTAATATGTTTTCAAAGTTATCATTATTTAGTTGTTATAAAAATGATTATTTTTTTAGTGAAACATACTTAAATTTATAATTGCGATAAACAATGACATGTTTACAGTAACTATAATATTGTTGATATTAAATAAAAATAACAATATTTTATGTACGACAACAATATATTGTTACAATAAACATTGTGTAGTTGTCGTAACCATGCCCAACCATATTTTTTCTCTGCGTGTATGTTAAATTATGGATGGATCATCAAAAAATTCGATACGATGTGTTCTGGTATTCCAAAACTTAAATTGGACCAAATTTTAATACAGTGGGGCATTTTTTAGAGTGCCTTTTCAAAAGTCGCTTTATATAAGACTTGTAGTAAATTATGGACCGACTATTAAAAAACAGCATGCTGTTATTTTAAGCTACATAAAAATACATTGGACCAAATTTCACCACGATACCTTTATTTGTTTCAGTTTAAGGAGTATTTAAACTATTTCCCAGAGTCGCCTCTATATGGGGCCGATAATTCAATATGGACCGAGCTTCACAAGGTTTAAGAGTATGATTTCCACTTTTATAAAAATGTGACAGATCAAATTATGCTACAATCCGTTGCAGCCTTAGGCGTTCCAAAGTATTTCCTGAGAGTTGGCTTTGTATGGAGCCTCTGATAAATTATGGACCAATCATCACTACACTTAGTAAAATGAGCAATATGAGCATTTTAACCATATTTCAATAATGTCATTGTGGACGAAATTAAGAGAAAATTCTGTTAACCGTAATCATACCAACATAAAATATTACAGATCCTGCCAACATTCGACTCTAAGAAACATACGCGAAATTTTAAAGAAAATAGCTTAAATTGTTTAAAAACAAGTAAACTTTGAAAAAAAATTTAATAAACACATTGTCTTCATACAAAAGTTGTTATACCATGTTTATTACAAACATTTCTGACAGCATTTTTTAACTATACGGCTTTTTTATGATCACGCATACAACAACTTTTGCGATTATTTTTTGCACAATGAATTACATTGGTGAAGTTTCTTCCTGAAGAAGTTTCAGTGAACAATGAACTTAAGGCCGTTGTACATTTGAGGGTAAGACAACTTTTGCCGGGCTCAACTAGTAGTTATATAGAACTTGATTGCGCAAATTTAAATAACAATCGGTGCATTATGAACCAATTAATGTTGGTTTTTCTACCATAGATATTAATTTCTCTAGGATGATTGGTCCACATTTCGATTTGTAACTCTTTTTCTACTGAACTGATTATGATGGATTTCAAACATAAACTGCTTAGCTGTACACGCAGAAAAAAAATATGTTTAAAAATGGTCACCTCCAAGAAATCTATTTTTAAAGAAAATTTTTAAACATATTATGTTTAATTTAACCATATTATTGTCACTGACAACCATATTTTTGTTAAATTGGTCCTCCATCAAGAAGCCACAACCATATTGTGGTTGTCTTTAAACATGTTTTGTTTAAATATGACAATAATTTGTTTTTAAATTAACAATAGTATTTTCCTCTTCTCTAAGAGCAATATGCTATGGTTGAAAACCAACAATGCTCTTATAAGTGTTAAACATGTTTTAGTTATTATTAACCAAAACGTGTTTGGAGACAACCATAATATGGTTGCGCTTTCTTGATGGGGGGCCCATTTAACCATAATATTGTTGTCGGTGACAATAATATGGTTAAATTAAACATAATATGTTTAAAATTTTTCTTTTAAAAAAGTTTTGTTGGAGGTGACCATTTTTAAACATATTTTTTCTTTGGGTGTACTAACAACAAATTTGACACCAAACTGGTATTTTCTTTAGAGTCGTTCGCAAGTAAGAGTGATGTTAACAGACGATCGTTCGGTGGGCCATGTTAATTCGACCTACTCAAGGCCCCAGAATATATATATATATAGCTGCTTATTATGAATATCTTTACTACAAATATTTGTTAAAATTAAATTAAACTATAATTTAATCAGAATATGAATAATACAAATTAATTAAAATCATTTGATATTGGTAAAAACATAACTGAAATCCAATTTTGTTAATTTGAAATTAAATATTTAAAAATATGTTATATTTGCTTGTTAGCCAAGTTTAATCAGATTTTACTTTCATGAATTTGAATAAAGTTATTGTTAAGATAAATTATTTTAATATTATTCGACTAAGATTAAGATATAAGAAATTTTTTTATTTAATATACAAGCTCACAAAATTTTATGTAAAAAATCAACTTAAAGAAATTTAAATTATCTTTCTTTGGTTATCGTTTTTATCAAAATTCGTTAAAAAATTTACAAATAATTCAATCCAAAAAAAAAAAAATACCTTAAAAAAATTTACTGCCTGGCCCACAATGTCGACAAGAACATCTCTTTCGTATATTTATATTGAAAACAAAAACAAATTTTTATTTTTTGTTATTGTTTTCAATATAAATATGCGAAAGAAATGTTCTTGTCGATATTGTGGGCCTGGCAGTTAATTTAAAAAAAAAACCTATAAATACTTTGATTCTACAAAAAATTTTCAAAATAATTTTATTTAGAAAAAAAAATTATAATTACTTTGATTTGTTGTAAAGAAAATTGTAAATTTTTCAATATTTAAAATAGAAATGAACATAAATTTTCTGACTCGTTTCGATAGTAACCACACTATCTCTTCCATGTTTTTTTTCAAAGACATGTATTAATACAATCAGTATATTTCTTCTCATTAACAGCTTAACGAATCAATTGCCACTTTGACTTTTAATGTTGTAACGAACGAGTTTTGCATCTCACCTGCCATATATAAGTTACGGCGTGAAAAAAAACAATATTTTGTGAAATTTAAATTTTACAACTTACGTTCAAAGATTACGAAAGTAGGGTTTAATGTCTTGAAATTTAACCCTCTTCCGTAAACGAGTTTTTTATGATAGCAAAAGATCTCACCCAGGTGTGAAAGAAACATTTCCGGAGGCTTTCTTCATTCTTCTTTTTTAAATTATGTTTTCTTTGTTTCTGGATGCAAATGAAAAGGTTGTTTCACCATCTGAATATGAACTATTATCATATCGCAGTAATATTGGTGTATCTAAAAAAAAAACTTAAAGAAATATTCGAGAATCTATGAAATTTTTTTTAAATATAACACACCAATTACATCTTCAGCACCAGTCGAGAGACTTTTTTCACTAGCAGGATTATTGAATAGCCAAGAAGAAATTCTTTAACAGTTCTTAAAACAAATTATTGTTCTGCAAGGCTAGACAGTTTTGTAATCTAAATAAATTTACGCAGAAAAAATTATTAATTTTCTCCAATCATCAAATTTAAACCAAATTCATAATATCAAGCAAACAATTGGTTGATTTTCCTCCTATTACCAAAATGATTATATTGATTACTAAAAATTGTAAGGTTGTGAATATTTTTTTTCAATAAATGATATTTTTAATTTTAATTAACAAAATGATCAAAAAAATTCGGCCATTTCAAACAATGTGTTAATTTATTTAATTAAATATTGACAATTCCCAACAACAATTCTACATGTTTAAATTATTTTATTTTAAACGAAAAAATTCAATTAAGATTTTTTGTTATTAAATTAAAATTTAAATTGAAAATTTATTTCAGAACAACTAAAATGTTAAATAAATCAAAATTTAATTTTTAACTACAAAAATAAGTGATTCAATTATCACATTAATTTAATTAAAATACTTTTTAAACCATTTTTTTAATTGAAAAAAAAAACAATTTTTTCTGTGTAGTTTAAAATAGTAGAATTAAATAATTTGTTGAAATTTTTTTTAGAGTAATAAAATATAAGTTTTTTTTTTTTTTTTTTTTTTTTTTTTTTTTTTGAATATTATGTACATATTTGATATCTTATTATTTGAATATTCTTAATTTGTTTATAGTTGGTTTGAATAAATTTATTTAGTTTGTACAAGATTTCTTTGCATTTTAATAAAATAAAAATGAATATTATTAAAGTTTTTTTATATTCAAATATATTAAATATTATAATGTTTTAAAGAATATTAATAAATTGTATATTGATCGTAAAAAGATCATTTAATTTACATTTATTGTTTTCCATTTTAAATACATTACTATCGAATTTAAATTGATTCAAGAAAAATTATTTATCAAAAATTTATATGTATAAAAAAAATTTTAAATTAGATTGATTATATTTGCAGCTAAAAATATTAACTAAAAATTCTATATAAAAAATTTAAAAAAATTAATTTTCTATTTAATTCTCATCTAACAGCTATGATGTATACTTTATAAGGTCTGACATGAATATAAAAAAGTCATATATGGAAGGACAAACTTAGTAATAGAATTTTATTGTTAAAGAATAGATTTCTCTCTTTTCCGATTAACATTTTTACGTTGTAAAAAAACGCCTTGGCCTTTTTTTTAGGGTAGAGCGAAGCTTTTTACCATTTTATTAGGAAGAATTGGCATCACTGATTGAGGTATGCATTACATATTTCTTAAAAATATGTATCGAGAGCCTTTTAACAACAAAAAAAAAAAAAAAAAAAAAAAAAAAAAAATTGTTCATAGAAAACTTTTTAGTTTGACAAATACTTTTAAATGGTGAAAAAATAAAAAAATCTAAATACAAAATAGTGGTAATGCTTCATTGCATTCTATATGAGCACGACATTACGAAATGCTCACTTTGCTTAAAACTCACATACAAATATGTATAGAGTAGTCGTAAATATCAAGATATTTATGTATTCCAACACACCTACTCTAACACACACACACACACATAGAAGTAAAATGCATAACCATCAAATCTGTTATAGAATGATGTCATATGCATCATAACTTTTACTACAATAAATAGAATGTTGGCATATTTCTGTGCGCTATATGTGTACGCAGTAGGGTATTCATTTAATGAATACCTCGATTAATTAACCGATGTTTTGATTTAATCGGTTAATTTTGTTATTGATCGGTCAACCGATTAATAAAGTTTTTTGTATAAATTAAGTAATTTCATTATATGTATAAATATGCATACATTGTTTGTTATTTGGAACTTCTTAGTAAAAAAAAACCAAAAACCTAACAAACATAACAATTCATGAACTAAAAGGAGCAAACAAAAGAATAATTGATAAATATGTAATACATATTTTTTAATAAACATATTAATTAAACAATGCACTGTAAGATCGTTTTATCAGTTATTTCAATAGTTTAAGAAAATATTATAAAATAATTTTTAATACAAATAATTTGGCTTAAATGCTTAGGATTTCAGAGTTTATTTTCTAACTTGACTTTGAAAATTTTTTTTCATTTATCGTAGATGTTAAATCAAAAGCAACCTAGAATACAGAATCTTATTTCTCAGTCCTCTTCCTGGATTTTCCTGTTTTAGTTTTTTAAAATTGTTTACACTTCGCATTATTTCGGTTAATGCTGTTAAAAGATTGATATGAGAATAAATAAATAAATAACTAAACGCATACATATAAAAAGTACGTAAAACAAAAAGCTGTGACAGCAAACACTTATTTAAAATGAAGATCACTGAACACCTTTTTTTTTGTATGACAAAATATTTTCTAAACACATACCTTTTGTATATGAGACAAAACAATAAATTTAAAATACAAAAAAATTTGTAATAATACTACGTTAGGTTAGGTTCCATGGGCAGCCATAGAGAGACAGCTCACTTGGGTCCTTCAGCGGTCCCTTTGCGATACCCAGCGCCAATGCCCATCCCATAGTGCAGTTACTTAGATGGCGTCACTGCAGAGTTGAGCCAATTCGTCTTCCTAATGAAGAGAAGAAGCTATCTAAGCTCTATTGTAGATAGATCCTCCAACCAGGAAAACACCGGCTCTCCCAGGTATTTTTCCCTAATGCCCCGTAACCCAGGGCATTGCCAGATATAGTGAAGCACAGTCTCCTCTTCCTTTTCATCATGACAACTTCTATCATAGTCATTGAATTCCAAACCCATTTTCCTAGCATGAGTCCCAACAGAACAGTGTCCAGTCACAACCGACACCACAGTCCTGATCTGATCCCTATTGAACCTAAGTAGAGATTTAACTCTCCGTTCATCATTCATTGGCCAGCTCATCTGCTATCTGGTTTCCCGGGCAGTCTGAGTGCCCTGGTATCCATATAAGCATTACCCCTAAATGCTCAGCTACCTCATTCAAGGACATCCGGCATTCTACAGTTAACCTAAATGTCGTGTATACACCCGCAAGAGAAGCAATGGCAGCCTTGCTATCAGTAAATAAACGTATATCTCCCGATATGCGATAATACTACAACAAGTTAAAAATTGTGTAACGTCGGTTAATCGACTGAAATTAACCGGTTTAATCGTTAACAGAAACTAGGCAATTTGAAATTAACCGATCAGTTAATCGGGTAGTAATTAATCGGTTAACCGATTCAGGTTTAACCGAATGAATACCCTCGTACGCAGTGTTAATGTGTGTGTGTGTGGCAAAAAACTTTTATATTTTGAATATTTCTATATTCTTTTTTTAATGGGAAAAAGGAATTTTTATGTGTTTTTTTTCATTTTCCTCAAGCTAGAAAATATTTCATAATGGAATTTTCTTAATATCAAATTTTTTTAACATTTTCATTGCTGTTCATATGCGTAGAAATTCATCAGCATCTCAACAGCCATGACGTTGCATGAATATTTTCTATTATAATCAAGGTGGCGGCTAGGACTTGAGTAAGCATGTGTGTGTGTGTGTGTGTGTGTGTTTGTGGGTGGGTGTGTGTATCAGCATTGTGTTCGAACAAAATGTGTGCGACATTCTTTCCTTCCTTCTTTTGTTGTAACTTAAATATGCATGTTCATATGAAAGATGCCATAAGTGATTTAAATATGTTTGCCACCACAAAATGTTATGGGATTTTTTACACTATTTTGATGTTTTTGTATAGAAGAGTTGGAAAATTGTTAATGAAGAATTTCTTCAATATGTAAAAGGAAGTACATTTTTTAAGCAGGAATTGGTAGTTGTTATAACTTTTTGATTTAGAATAGTTTGAGTTGCTTGTGTTAGTAAGCCTTTTAAAATATTGAATTCTAAAAAGAGAAGAAACCTAAAAATTTTACTACAAAAAGTTTTAAGAATTTGCAATCAAATTGTTTATATCAATCATCTTGTATTTACTGCTGTCTTGCAACTAGCTTTTTGACAAGGATATATTTGCGTGGAATTAAACACATTTCTTTCAACAATTTGGCAGAATTATTAGTTGAAAATATCTTAGTTAATATCCGCTTGTTGTTGCAGTTATCGTGTTTAAGGAAAAGCTCAAATGCTAACCCAATTTGGCTCATCTTTAAATTTTTGCACGGGTCACCCAAAAAATGTTGCGAAATATTATCATAGCTTGAGAAAGATTTGTGTTTATATTCTCAACTGTGTCGTAGTTATTTATAAAAAAGTAGCGATAATTTTTTTTTTCGTCCAAAATTAGTATTATTTTTGTTTTTCAAAATTACATAAAATTTATCAAAGCTGTAATCTGAAGTTACTACAAAAGTGGTCATTCAAACGTGGCCGATTTTTTGGACATTATGGAGTGATTATGGTCGTCAAAATCCACCTACTGTGAAAGGAATTGGCAAGCTTGTAAAGAAATTTGAAGAGTACGAAAAAATAAAGAAAATATCGAAAGAAAAATATCACTGTCTTTTGGCCTGCAATTGAAGATTATGAAGTGAACGGTATATGCTTTCAATAAGGCGGTACCACAAGCACCACAATACGGCCGTTTTTTGCTTTATTGCATGGAAGTTTCCAGAGTGCCTAATTTCAAGTTTTGGCGACGTCAATTGGTCACCAAGATCATGCGATTTGATGCTGTTAGACTTTTTTTGTAAGGCCACGTCATCCTACGCGGATAATCCCCAAATGTGGGAGCATTTAAAAACCAACAATTTATCGCCGAGTTACCGCCCGCAATGTGTGAAAAGGTGTTCAAAAACAACAGCAGTACAATCGATTGCTGCAACTAATCTTGTACGTACGTAATGTAATTAAATAAAACTATAAATTATAATTGAATAAAAGTTTCATCGAAATCATAGCTTTATGTGTATTTTATTTAACTCTCCTTTTGAAATCGAAAGCTGGATTACTGCTTATCATGAAAATCGGTGGACGTCTGTGAAAAGAATTGGATTCAGCACGCTAAAATCAATTAAAATCCCATAACAAAGTTCTTACTCGCGTATTTTTTTTTTTTTGTTTTTTGCCGACCAGCGTTATATTTCGAATCAGACTTTCTACCTAAACTGTAACGAATTTATTGAGACTCACACATCAAACACTGCCAACAATAGACAGAAGGACGTACAATTCCAAGACTTGAGAGTTAAAGGCTTTTTTAACTCCAATCCACCAAGTGGTTTGCAAAGGTTAAAAATGTTCTAACATAAAAAAAATGTTAAAACGGGTTGACAAATCCAAACTAGATTTGAAACAGGTTAGAGGGAATTCTCCTTCAGAGCTTTTAGAAGTATTTGGACTACTTTTAAGCCTTGTCGTTTTCCTATATTATATATAAAATATATTTTATATTTTTACGACTTAATTAAGGGTTTGTGTTAGACATATTAAGGAAATGTACTGTTAAATAATGGAAAACTGAAATTTAGAGTATATATAATTCCATTTTATTCATACTCATGTGATTCCGCTTGTAGACTGTCAAATCTTCTTAAAATTAAAATCTATTACATAATAAATTTGGCCAATCACGGAGTATTTTTTTGATGATTTCAAGCTTCTTTATCAGTATCTGACTTGGAAGTGCTTTCTTGGTCGGTTTTTATCCGTAATTTTTGCTTAATTTTAAGTCTAGAAGCATCTATCTATCTACATATCTACTTACATTTAACCCGCTATTTCGTTAGCGTCTCGCTTCCTTTGTTGGTCACATTTTAATACCAATGTTTATGTTTCTAAGTTTTAACAAAGAAGTACCAACATTTTTAATCTTATAGTTTCTCATTCACTCAGGAATATGTACCTTTAATTGGATGTTTCCAAGTTCACAATTATAGAAAACTAGCTGTATGGTCCCAGCGCTGCTAATAATAAATATATATAAAAAATTGAATACTGTAGAATTTTGTTAATAACTTGATGCCGGCGATATCAACCGGGTCAAAACTTTATCAGGAAACTTATTTCTATTTAATAAATCTATTTCGTGAGTTTCAGCCATCGTACCATAAATAAAAAAAATTTTAATATCACGACAACAGCGCCACATGTCGGGATTAGTATTAAGAGAAACCTAGCTCCCGACTAAGATAATTTATTGTCCAAGTTTGATGTCAATCGGTCCAGCGGCTCTTGATTTTGAGGAGCACATACACGGCAGAAGCGGTTTCAAATATTTAGATTTAAAGAGTATCACATGTAGAACATGTGAAACACATGTGAAAGAAAGAAATTTAATTTCAAGTGTTTCGCCTTTTTCGATACATTTTTTCTCCCAAATGAAGTAAACATTTTAATAAATGGAGAAAAATGTTTTTTGTAAAAAATTCGAAAAATTGGTCAAATATGCACCCCTTAAACTCTGAAATTATAAAATGTTCGAAAATAATGTGATATAATTTTTATTTCTATGTTTATTGTTTTAAAAGAAAGATGTAGTGACAAGAAAATTTCTAAATACATGTATTACCCGTTTGCTCCCAAGTATTGTATCTCTTTTAGTTTAGGAGATATGAGGTTAGCGGATTTACACTTTTTTACTCCCTAAACACTCGAATTTCCAAATAACCCGTCAATGTTGAACGATTTGACGAGAGACTAATCACCGGTCAAAATTTAAGCTTTAGGCGTTAAGGCTGCGTGATGATGAATCAGTCAGTCAGTCAGTAACTTTACAATTGGAAGCATCCGTTACCACTGTACGAGTTTATTATTTATTGCGACCATTCAATTTACAGAATAACGATGTAAGGAGGAATTACCCAGTTGGCAAAACTGCCGTCGACATCATTGTCGTCAACTATTTATGCACGACATGTCTCCTATCACTTATGATTTCTGGAAGACAATATTGAGGAAAATGTTTTGGACGACAAAATACTCGACATTGTCTAGTGCACGGTCTTCTAAAGAAGTTTATAAACGACGACATTCCCGAAAACATGACTGGCATTATCTTGTAAGATCATATATCAGATATCAACACCTATACGCGATAGTATGAGCGACAGCGTCTTTTAAGGTGCCTTATATCAACAACTACACACGAAAGTATGAGTGACATTCTCATCTATGTAATCTTTCGATCGAATGAACGACATGAAGAGCGACAATGTGTTTCTTTGTGTTGTACACGATTCTCGCGACACTTGTTTGAAAATGTCGTTGACGATCTGTTCTGGCTGTTCCTCACATGTCGTCCAGCAATTAACATTGTCATACATCCGTCTTCAAGGATGTCTTTAAGACGTGGCCAACTGGGTAGTTTAACTTTTAACTCCTTTAAATTGTGTAAAAAAAAGTAGAACACGTTTCAGAGAACGCCTTTTGTTTGAGTTTGCAATTTTTATTTCCTTGATTATGGCGGATTTCTGTAAACATTTAGACACCTCATCTCATCTATCTTGTGTTAATAAATTTTTCTCAAACTTCTTTAAGCGAAAAAATCTAAAACCTGCGTACCATAGTAGAACGTTTAAAAAATATTCCACATTTTAAGGTTTTTTTTTTGCACAAAGGAATGTGTTGAAAATATTTAAGATGTAACCTAAAACAAAAAAAATGAAAATCTTGGAGCCTTTTATTTCAATTATCAACACCATTTTCATTATTATTCTTAGCAGCGCCATCTTCCATGCCGACATTGCCCGTCCGCATTATAACTAATGAAATTTCCTTTATATATAATTTAAATGTGATTTTGTTCTTGCCATTGATGTTGTTATTGTTTTAATATTTCATGTAACCCCAACCCTAAAAGTTCTCTCTTTTCCTTTGTATACAACTTTTTTTTTAGAATTTTTTCTTTTTTCAAAAATGATTTGCATGCTTGTATAAGTATTCTTAAAACATTGTTTTCTGTTTTTGTTGTTTCCAGGTTATTGTAGGTCCTATTTTTGTTGTCGGAAATACTTGGCATTGCTGCTGTTGCCTGTGTGGTTCAGGAAATTGCTTAAGTTTTTCTACATCAACTGAAAGACAAGTGAGTTGTGCAAAATAGCATATAAAAAAGTAAAAAAAAATAATAATGCTAAACTTAAAAAAAGACACGACACAATATTCAAGCAAACACAATAATAATGACAACAAAATAATAACAACAGCAGAAAAAGACAGCAGTGGCAGTATCAGCACCGGCCGGAATATGTGTTCGGCAAGGCAAGATATAACACAAGAAATCCTTTTTAATAGAAAATTTCTACGGCATATTTTTTCAGAAAATGTTGGAAAAAGTATCTCTATACTTTTGCTCAAACCAAAACATGCCACTTCACATTGCTTCGTTATTTTCGAGCGTGCGAATAAAGAACTAGAAGAGTGTGAAGTATGTGTCCCAGTTGGCCGAACCGCTGACACTGTCATCGACGATTAACGCAAGACACTTCTGAGTCTGTCCCTCATCGTCTAAGTTTTTTTTGAAGATATTGTAGAATAAATCTTTATTGGCGGTTTTTAAATTTCTTGAGTTTGGCGTCTGTAGCGTCCGTTTGGTGATAAGAGGAGCTATATTGTTAGAATTATTGAATATACTCATTGGTTTTAACTGACAAGATGATCGACTCTAAAAGTAGTCATATGTTAACCTTAATTGGCGGCGACATAATTAAAGATTTATGCCAGGTTTTCTTCTATTTTTTTATGATGACAATAGAACGACTATTTACTTCCTTGTTTTTTAAAAACACAAAAAATATTGTCGCGTGTATAATCATTGAACGGCAAAAGAAAACCGTTGTTTACATGATCATCGCCGAACAAATTGAGAACGATGACACTTGTATGGTCATTAATGCTCTTTACAAAGGGACAGTTCAAATAACCGCACAGTGTTTGATTTTAAAATTTAGGTGGCCAAAATTAATTACTGAAAAACTAAAAGACGTAAAAATGTGATTTTTGGCATAGTGATTTCTTACATATTTTAGAAGAGTTGTGCTCAAGATTAGAAAATCCGCCCATAGGCACGCCTTTTTAATACGTACAATTTTAATAAATTTTTATAATTTTATTTAATTTTAAAACAAGTTTAATGTAAACAAGAACTTAAAAGTATCCAATTCAACTAGAAGTTTTCACAGAAAAAAGTTTTTTTTATCAATTGAAAAATAGTTTAAAAAGTATTTCAATTTAATTAATGTGATAATTGAAGCAATACTTTTTTTAGTTGACATTAACATTTAAGTTGTATTGAAATACATTTTTAATTAAAATATTAATTAAATATAAAAAAATATTAATTGATTTTTTTCGTTTAAAATAAAATAATTTAAACTTGTAGAATTGTTGTTGGGAATTGTCAATATTTAATAAAATATATTAACACACTGTTTGAAGTGGCAAAGTTTTTTGATCACTTTTTTAATTAAAATTAAAAATATCATTTATTGGAAAAAAAAATTTCAAAATTTTAAAATTGTTAGTAATCAATATAATCATTTTGGTAACAGGTGCAAAATCAACAAACTGTTTGCTTGATGTTATGAATTTGGAATAAATTTGGTGATTTGAGAACATTTTTAATTTTTAATGTAAAGCAATTAATAGAAAAGTGAAGCAAATTAAAAAAAACATAAGGAATCTGCATTACTTGTATTCGAATCCCTTTCATTTTCACTATATGACTCTTGCAATTTATAATCAGTACTTTCTTATATGGTGGAGATTCTTAAGTGGTGGAGATTTTCTAAAACTGTATATATAAGAATCAAAAAATATTAATAGTCTTTAAGAGATTTTTTTGCGGGAACTGGAGCCTATAATGCCCAATAAGAACTCAAATTTTTGAAATTCAATTGTTTTAAATATTGCTGGAATTCAGCTTTAATTTATGCCAAATTTTCAAGTAAAATTCCAATTTATACAAAAATGTTTGAAACTCTTTTTTTAAATTTTGGATTGCTTAAGCTATCGAAAAAAAATATTTTTGGAAAAATATTTTTAAAAATTTATTTCTGTGCGCTGAACGGGAAGGATTTTAATCATTTCGAAAAAAATTAAATTATAAATTTCCTTGGACTTAAATCAAACGTAACGGAGTCTTAAAAAACAAATACAAATATACATGCATACTTATGTATATATGTATGTATGTAATATTTATGTGGTATTACGGAAAAAAAGGTAAATCTAGTGGTATTAAATTACTCTAGCACCAAAAAATTATACCATCCAAACTCTTTAAGATGACCAATAATTTCATACACCATTTTTTTCTTTCTTCAATATTCAATTTTTTTTATTTGATTTCCATTGGATTGTAGGCTTGATTTATATTGGTTTTTAAGGTTTGATTTATGCTTGATCTAAATACTTGAATTCAAGTTTAATTATTATTTGTTTGAGGCTAGAATTTTACTATAATTCAACTCTTGAATTACACTGTATTAACATTGTTATATTCGAATGGATTTTCGGTACCCATTTTGCTGGAGTATGCTATTGAATTACAGTGTAATTCAAGTATAATTCAACGCTTTAAAATGGAAAGCAGGACTGGAGTTACACTTGACTTATATTTGAATTCCAGCAAAATGGCTTATTGGGTGTCTATTGTACCACAAAATCAATTTTTTTCTTCTTCTCTAGCTTCTTTGGCTACAAACTTCAAAATTATTTGGCATACTAACCTTATATTCCTGGTTTGCTATATTTATTGTAAAATGTGAATAATCTATTAAAAATTATAACCAATCGTTATTATTATGGAAAAATTCGGAAAATTTATAAGCTGAAATAGTTCGATTTAGGAAATTGTATATTTGTTGTTGAGCTTTCAACTAAATTGGATGAAATAAAGTGGACTAAACGACGATCATGCTAATTTTTAGGTAGTAGATAGCCAAACGGACACATTAAAAAATTATTTAATAAATTTATTTAGTTCAACGTTAAATGTGGCGTGCTATCAACAATTTGGAAAAATTGTTCAGCGGAGGCAGTTTCGGGAAAAATGTTTTTGTTTCTTTTAAACAAAGATCCCAGGTTCACATAGTTATCAAAATATATGGTGTGCTCTAAGAAACAATCAATGTTTCATTAAAATAAGAAAATAACTAAAAAATATGTAAAAAAAGATAAACGCACTGTTTTATTGTTGGTATATCGTTTTAGCTTTGGTATCGTTGCAAGAAAGACTTTTTGAGTGTTTATAGGTAATTCTCATTCCATCTGTAGTCTTGTTTGCTGATAGCTTTGGCTTTTCTAAAAATATTTAGGAGAACGTTTTCTTAAAAAAAAAACATTATTTTAAAGCAGGTGTCTGAGAAAACAAATACAACAACATTTTTGTTATATTTTTGTAGTGTCTAATCAACAAAACGTCAGTTAAATTGTTTCAATATTGTATATCTCTTATTATTACTTTTATTTTGATTCTTCTAAGAGAACATTGTTAATTGTTCTAAAAGGACATCATCTGGAACTTTTAAAAGCCCTAAAGAGCAGATTCTGCGCTTTGGATCAAACAATTTGACATATCCATTTTAGAGTGTCTGGTAAAATGCACTTGATAAAATCATTTGCATCTTTTTATTTAACTATTAAAATTTTCTCATTTTTTCTATATGATGTGAACTAGGCCTAGTATAAAACTTGTAAAAAAACAAATAGGAAATTATTTTTTTTTTTTTTTTTGGGTTTTTATAGATATAAGTTCTTTAGGGCCATTTTGTGCCATGCCATTAAATAAGTTTTAAAATTAATTGTCGTTTTGTTCTCAAAAATAAATTACAGCAAATAAAAAGCTATAACATTAATCTAAAATAAAAAATAATTTCCGAAGGTTAACAAAAGAGAACTTGGAAAATATGAGTCGTCAAAATGGTGTATACTAGCACGTACTAGCACGTCATTGAAATTGTTATTACAACGTCACGTCTGTCGCAGAGGGTTAACATAGATAGATACCGATCAAGCAATTATTGATGACCTTAGCTGAGGCATTAATAAAAGAAGATTAAGACACTACAGTCATTTGGAGATCACATAGACCAGGTCCTCAAAGTAAAACTGTACAATGACTACTCCTTTCCATACAGGGTATAATCAGTTACGCTGTGCTCGTTGGAGAAAAAATAGAGGATACATGTATGCAGTGCAGCATTCCACTATGTAAAAATTATTTTGCAATTTTTCATTCCGAGATTTACAAGTGCAGCAAAAAGCTGAATTTATATTTATTTTTTATTTCAGTATTATTATTTTGAATGCATCGGTTTTTTTCTCTTTTTTTTAGTGCCAAATTTACTAAGTATATTAATTAAGAATTCAGCAAATGACTTAATAAGACATTATAAGATTTGTTCATGAAATAAATTGAGATTGTAGCCTTCAGTTCTTTACCCCTCATATGACCACTTTAAACACAGACTCGGTAATCATGTCAGCAATAAAGCTTAATTGGATATTATTTTTGTCATTTTGTCATTATTTTTGCGGCCAAGCGAGCGCTTTAGAGAACAAATTCATGACTTTGCCGTCAGTTAAAAAAAAATTAAAGTTTTCTGTCATAAATCGTCGATGATAATGTCGTGAACGGCGATTTGGCCAGCTGGGTTCTATTTTTTTTTTTTTTGTATATGTATGAATGTGTGAGTTGTTGTGCTTGTTAAGACAAGTTTGTACATGTTTTTTTGTTAGATTTTTTCTATTTCTTTACATGGTTTCTGTAATTGTCACCACTAACTATTATTCAAGTCATCATTAATATTTTCAGCATATTTTCAGTGTGTATTGTAGATTTTTTTAAGAATTATTTCTTATATTTGCTGAAGCAGCAGTTGTTGGCGAATGAGTTTGCCCATTTTACAAATTTTTTTTTGGGATACACTGCATTTGATCCTGATTTTATGTCAAGCAATAGTAAATATATTTTTGAAAAATGCTAATAGGATAAAATAGAAAAATAATATATAGGTTTTTGTAATCTTAATCGAGTCGAATTTGATTAAAAATATTTATTATTATAAGGTTACAGTGCAACTTTACTAACAATCGCTTAAATTTACAAATCTTAGAAGTAAATTTCCTCAATGACCATGCTTTTAAAAATTGTTCAGTTCTACTCTTTTGTTTCATGAAATATATATGTGCGGCATGTCGCATAGTGTAATACCTACACAGGAATGCAGGAATAAAAAACGTATCGCAACAGTAGCTTAAACACTCAAGCCCCTTATTTTCTAAAATATGTTCTTCACCTTACATCAGAAACACTTTCATAAAATTTTTTAAAATTAAAAAATATTTGTGTATATTAGTGTGTCCAAAAACAAATTTTTTTTTTTAATTTTCATGGGTGCTCAATCATAATTTAAAAGCCTGTAGCGTTAAGTATTTTTAAGATTTTCTTCAGATTTTGCGGAAGAGGTATAGAGGTCGCCCAAGTCAAATTTTTGCCAAAAATCTGGCTTAACGGCCTTTTTGAGTTTTCTGACATAACTTTGTCAAAAACCACGATTTTCTTTACTCTTGAGAAAATAATTTAAAAGAAAAAGGTCAACAATTTATTTTTGTGTGCCTAAATTAGAAGTGTTTGCAATGAATTCGCTCATTTAGGTACCCTACATAACAATTTTTCGTAATTTTTTCATAAATTTTGTAAATAACGCATTATAACTTTTAAATGTTTTACGAAAATGAATAAAACTAACAATGCAGTTGAAAAATCAATTAATTCTTAATAATTTAGGAACAGCTATTTTTGAATTTGCTCTTAGCGTTCCTGAGATATACCAGTTTTTAGCTTTGTACCCAGTTTATGATATTATTACTCATACCCAATAAACAACCCAAAATTAATTTTTGGGACACATTAATATACACAAATATATTTTAATTTTAAAAAATTTTTATGAAAGAATTTCTGATGTAAGGTGAAGTATAAATTTTAGAAAATAAAGGGCTTGAATTTTTAAGCTACTGTTGCGATACGTTTTTTATTCTTGCAGACCTGCGTAGGTATTACACTATGCGATATACCTCACATAAATATTTCATGAAACAAAAGAGTAAGAGATGATTGCGTTGTATACAATATGATATAAAATTAGAGTTTGTTCCCGGGATTTCTTGTCCCGGGAATTCCCGGGATTTTCAGTTGTTTTCAATTCCCGCTTTCTCGGGAATTTATTGCTGGATTCCCGGGAAATTTTGAAGAAGATTGTTTTTAAAAACTTTAGTAAATTTATGTCAGACTTGTGTCTTTAGTTGTTTTATCCAACTTAATTTCACCACAATATTTAAATTTTCTTTTAAGGCTTTTAAACTAATTTTTGAGAATGGGCTTTATATTGGGCCTATGATAAATTATAGACCTATTATCACGAAATTTTATTTCTTGTCCTAGCAAATTTTACAACATTATTGATTGTGTTTCATATTCGGCATTTCAAGTGATTTTGAGTCTTATAAAAGTAGAAAGTAGAAATTTGTGTGCATTTCGCCACAAGTTTATGTTAGTTTTTGTTGAGTTTTTAGGGAGGTAGTTGCACATTTGGGTGCATAACTCTTTTCCTACTGAAGCGATTCTGCTGGAATTCAATCCGAAAAAGCCTAGAAGATCTAGAAACAATTGGACACCCAAATGGCAAAATCGGCTAAGAATTAATAAAGGACTAATAATAAAAACACTTTATGGGACCTTATTATCACATGGAATGAAAAACTTAGTATACCTTCACACCACTGCTGATTAAGGGCTATAAAATTGTAAAAAAATATGTTATTAAATATATGTAGTAAATAAAATGAATTTGTTAAACTGTAAAATTATTTCAGAATTCCTACTTCCAGAATTTTTATTCGCGTAAGACTAATACTTTCATTCTAATAATGCAAATAAGCTCTGAACGGGACAATGTTTATACGTATATTGATTTCTATTATCCTATTGGCATCAATATAACCTCTTAAGTCTCTCAAAATAATTTTAATCTTAAATTTTTTCGATCTTGTTATATAATAGATACTAGATTTAATTCTTTTAAGCGTAATAGCCAATAAGAAATATTAGTTTCATTGGAGAAATAAGTAAATAAATAAATACAAAATTTTTGGCGGGAATCCTGGGTTCCCGGGAATTGGATTTTAATTTCCCGCTTTCCCGGGAATCCGAAAAAGTGCGGGAATAAAAAAACTCTATACAAAATGAAAAATCAAGCAACAATTTGAAATTACTCTTTAATATTTCTTGAAATATTTTTTTATATTGAATAGTTTAATTTGAATTTAATACCTTTAAATGAAATTGTAGCTTATTGCTTGCAACAAAAAACTTGACGGCTCAATATATACGGGTTTTCAAAGGGGCACTAAAAGGATATACGAATATTGTTGCAGGGTTATGTTGCATAGTCTAAAACAGGTACAAGCTTCGACTTTGTTTTACTTGGGGGCCATACGATTAAGTTTTGGGTTTCAATTCCTTTCAATTCGCCATACACTCACTCTTTTTAAATTGACCACTAGATTGCTTTCAACTTGACCTTAAAGTGGATCAAAAATAAATTTTAGTGTTTCTAATTGAAAAATTTTTCTTAAAAAACAAAAGGGTTCTATTTAAGAAAAAAAAATCGTGTTTTAAAAATTCTTTTGCTTTTTTTTACAAAATAATATCTAACAATAAACTGTTTATAATTGTTTCTTTGGCAATTCGAATGAAGTTTGAGAAGTAGTTATTATGAACAACTTTAAAGTGATTTATTGAACGTGTGGCGGCAGGGTAAGACAGCCTAAGTTTGCATTGTTAGAAAGAGACACAAATAAAGCTGACCTTTATGGTACTAAATAAAATTCCTTGTTTTCCATATGCCATATAACTTTTCGTTAGTTTGTTATAAGTTAAAAAGACTAAAAAAGATAGACT
Organism: Pollenia amentaria; assembly: GCA_943735925.1. Classification (NCBI taxonomy): domain Eukaryota; kingdom Metazoa; phylum Arthropoda; class Insecta; order Diptera; family Polleniidae; genus Pollenia; species Pollenia amentaria. Next base: position 217,687,669 of record OX031006.1, on the reverse strand, counting down.
TTAATGTCGCTTTGTTTAAAAAAGGACCTTTTTCACTTTGTCTAATTTATTTTTTATCTGGCGTAAATCAGTATTTACAACAATACTTATTGCATAGGCCAAGTAGTCCCTAATTTTCACTCATAATTTGTGAGTAATAGCATCTTCTAATTATTTAATCAATTAATTATTTATAAAAAAAAAATTATTGCAATGCCAAGGAGTAAGTGATTCGTTATTATAATTTATTTGCAAACTATATTGCATGTGTTAGAGATGGACTGCTTGTTATACTATTTTATTATAGAGTTTGTAGAAAAAAATGGATTGGAGGGCACAGGCAATTTGTCATAACTCATTAAACCACTTTTGATCAAGTTTTTGTCTTCTGCAGATGATTGAAATGTCGTTAACGTAATTTTTTGTATAATTTCTGTTCCGTATTTATGAGTTGTGTTTGTCATTGGGGTGCTTTTCCCTTTGCATTGTTTGATGTCCTTTTGTTTTTTTATCCTTTATCTTCTTTGGTATAAATTGTTTAGAGTTGTTGTTTTATTTTATTTTAAAATTATTATGTTAAATCATTGGATAATCTTGGCAAAGTAACATTATTTGTAGAGTATTTTTAAGCACTTTTTATTCAGAATAAAAGTAAATGACATTGGATGCTAGAAAAAAGATAATATGTATATGATTTCATCAAACTAGATTCTTTTAAAGGCACAAAGAAAATAATGGTTGGAAATAGTATTGCTTCCAATGAAAGGAACCATCCATATTTTTAGGTAAAAGTTTAATAAAAAGTTAAAGTTTAATAAAAAAAACTGAATTTTAAAAGTTTTGACCTTGAAATTAAACATAGTCTGCCTTATGCAAAAAAAGTTAAAGTACACATTAGTTAACTACTAAATTCAGCTCAGCAAAAGTGGGCTTAATGTTTTGATTAACTAATGTGTACTTTAACTTATTTTCCCACAAGGCAGAGTACATATATGCGCATAGAGAAAGGGACCTAAGGGTAAAAAAAAAAAATCAATTTTCACTTTGTTTTTGATGCGGTCAACATCTGAGCGCGTTTTTAAGGTTGACCAACACGTTTGTGACGTCATGAGATGTGTCGCTTTCAAATGAGACCAATACCAACACGCTCAGTGATGGTACACCAAAGATACACGTATTTAAATCTTTAAAATGGGTTTTACCCTTAGGTCCCTTTTTATTTTGCGCGTCACATATATATATATATATTTACCATATACTATTACATATAAAATAAGTACTCGTAAACAAGTTGTCTATTATGTGCATAATTTTTGTTTTGTTTTTTTTCAAAAATATCAGTAAACAAAATGTAAAATTTTTCTAAGCATTTACTTGACATATTTTAAGGCTTTTTTTAATTTTTTTTATCAAATTTTTAAGTTCATAAGTTCAACAGAATTTTTAATTAAAAACACACATAATCACTTTTATCTTTTAAACAACATTTTGTCATTTTGAATTTAATTTACAACATTAAAAAGGCATCCACAATATCATCATGAGTAAGCTTTAAAAAAACATACTTGAAAAGATTTAACCTCCAAGGAATCATCAGTTTAACAAACGAACTTAGTCTCTTTCCACTATATAAAATTCTTCTTAATCTGTGGACATTATCTGCTTTGTAATTGTTTATTTTTCTGTTTTTTTTTTCAAAGCAAAATATTTTGTATACTTAATTTTTACGGATTGTTAACAACAATTAAAATTAATATGCTAAAACTGTATCTATGTGTAAGTGCTAGTAAGAGTTTTTGTGTAATTAAGTGTTTCGTGCTTAAATTGGCTTTACAATAACTGCGAAAAACAATATATCAAAAGACCGACAACAAAAATTAAGTTTTTCTGACTACAATTTGCGGTTTTGAGTAATTTAAAGCAGAGAATAAATTTTTTTTTTTTTTTTTTTTTTGTTTTGATAAATTTTCTAATAAAAGTAGTTTGGGTTGATAAAATAAAATATAGTGTGGTTGCTTTTTATCGAAATGTCATCAAATTATTCGCAATGGTTTTTATATTAATAAGCGCTAATTGTTACAAGCAGTAGTAAAAACACTTTAGGTCCGATACTAAAGAAAATGCAAAAGATACCAGTTGTTTTCTTTCTAGGTCCAATGTTAACGAAAATTAAAAAAAGTACCAGTTGTAGAACAAAAAAATACCAAAAAGTTCTCCCTTAGAGAGTCTTATTCACTCAGAATTATGTATGTTTAATTTTATGTTTTGAGGTCTAAAATTAACGAAAATTGAAAAAGTACCAGTTGAAGAACAAAAAGTGCTAACAGCTTACGTCTTATAGGTTCTCATTCACTCTGGACCCTATATTTGCTTGTTTCTAAGTTAAATATTAAAGAAACGTTCAATTTTATAAGTTTTAAATAAGAATTTGGTTAAATCTTTATTTCTATGTTTTTGGTTTAAAAGATAAATTGGGTGACAAAGAAGTTCCAAAATACAGGTTGTACCCTTTTACTCCCCAAAAGATCCGAATTTCAAAAAAACTACCAGAGACCTCTCCGCTTATTTTTCTAATGAACAACGATAATTATTACATTTTTCATTGGTTTTTAGATATATTAGGCTACCGAATTTACCCGTTTTTTGTTTTACCCCCTCAGATTTTAATAAAATATATATATTGTGCCGATTTATATAAAGATATTCATATAAGACCCCAAAAAGTACATATATTCTGGTTCCTTTAGTAATTCTAGGCCAATTTCTCCATGTCCGTGTGTCTGTCCCCCTGTTGAAAAGGCGCTTATTTTCGAACGATTAAGGAAGCAATTTTTTAGTCTGAAATTGTTTCTAGCTATCCTTGGGATTGAAATCCAGAACAATCTTTTCAGAAGGAAAAAAATTATAAATTCAAATGCAAAACAACCACCGAGAAAAATTTATATTAAATCTAAGTCCGTTATGACAAATGCCATTGTAGTAAACTTTGGTCTCTCATAGTTCCATAAGACTAAAAATTACAAAACAAAATTTCGTGAAGATTTAACCATAAGCCCAATATAAAGTGAAATAATGTTATAAGAGAAAATTCGTAAAGATTGTTCAATAATTTACGATAGACCTAATATATTCCGAATTCTCGTAAAATAAATTTTAGAATGCGCCTAAAACCGCAACGAATTTAAATACTGTGAGTTCAGGTTCAAGACTTATAGATTCCATAAGTCCCACTTCTGAAATGTTCTCATTCTAGGTGGAGGGTATTACAGTTTTGGTCCAGCCGAATATATCAACTTTAATATTTTGTATTGAATTTTCTGTTTACTATTCTATAAGCGGCATAATAAGACAATCTGAGAGTCTTCTTTTGAACACAAGATTGGATATTTATAAAGAAATACTATTAAATTATCTTATCTCTTAATCTAGATCAGTGGTCTGAACATTTTCACTCCTAATATGTATGTATGAATGTACAAGCAATATCTACATGTTTTCATTCCGCTTTTGACTTGTTGTTTTAATGTCTTATATAGTAAATATTCTCCTGAATTACAGATCCAGTCAGAAATCATGTGGTATGTTTATTGTCCACCAACTTTATTTTTAGGAGTTATGGATATCAGCATTAATTCTTTGTCGAAAGAAAGTTTTAGAATCGAATGCATAGTTTTAATGTCAATTTAATATGTTACATATTTTAACACTGTCATTTAAAATAATAGTTTACAAACTTCAATAAAATATATTGTATGTACATTTGGAATAATTGTTAAAATTTCGTTTAACACTTTTATTACAAAAAAAAAAATACACAAATCAGAAAAACGCGAGAATCATTTTAACAACATAATGACATTGTGATTTTGTTAAACTTCAAACAAAAAATACAAAATGCTAAAAATATAGAAAAAACAGATATAAACTACCTCAATGACATTAAAGTTTTATTTGAATAAAAAAAAAATAACCTAAATAACCGAACAGACACGAGCAAATGTAAACAAAACTGTCATTATATTTGAAAATGACACACACACACTCAAGCACTCCCACACAACATTATGCAGCAGTATCTGTAAAAGGAGAAAATAACAAAGAAATGTGCTTAATGAGCAAATTTGTTTAAATGATTTTCATCTCATTTTTTTACTTTTTCCATTGTTGCTGATGTTTAGCTCTTTTGTTGTCATTATAAACAACTTTTATATCCTTGCAACACGCAATCACAGCCAGGCAACCAAGCAACATAATTTCTACTAACCATTACCACCTTCAGTTTATTCCACAAAGGTGTCATGCTTGTTTTTTTTTAAAAAAGATGGAGACAAATATAACAAAAAAACTGTCAACAATAATCATCATTGTCATGTTATACATTCAAGGGGAAAAAATTCTTTTTATTTATTTTTTACTTCTATTTAATTAAAATCCCCCGCAAGAAAAAAATGATGCTGCATTTATTTCACTTAACACAGTTTAAAAAAAGTGCATTTATTAAATGAATGTTAAATGTTGGAATTTATATTTGTTTTAATTTTATAAATGAGTGTGTAAAACACAATGCAAATAAAGTTGTAATGATTGTGGTAAGCAGATAACGAATTGTGAAAGCTCCTGTCCTCATAAAGCTCAGCAAGAAGTTTTATTAGAATCCTTAATATTTGGCAAAGAACCATGTCTGGTTTGCAAAATATAATGTTAATACAATTTAACCTCGGTTAACGTAACTCTCGTTAAACGCAACTCCTCGATAATCACACCACCCAACTTCTTAACATTAGTGACTTTGTTAACGCAACTTTTGAAAAATCCAAACCTAAATTATCGTAACTTTACGAGCAGCAGGTATTTTGTTTTTTTTTTTATGCAGGAAAGCACAGACAACAGACAAAACACACAAGAACTTCCTGCAGAAATCTCAATTGAGAAAATAAATTCTTGGGCACATAAAAGTTGTCATAATCTTGTTCCAGAAGATCACGAAAAGATTGGAACAATTTTACGCAGAATAAAAATGTGGTTTTAGCGCGTTAACCATTTTTTAAGGTTGGTACACTGATCGAAAAGGCGTTATAAAGCTGATGTAATTTGACATCAGAGCTTTTAAAATCCCATGACATTTTCATGTGATGTAACCCCTAACATCACTAGGCCAAAGTGTCATCAGGTTTAAAAATTGAAATTGTGTCATCAATAGCGTGACAAGTCGGTATCACAGAAGTGACGAATCGAAGTCTGTCTATAAAAACTTGTCATCATTGTGATGACTCAGTAACGTCGTAAAAAGGACTAATTAGGCTCAATTAAATGTCAAACTATTATTTAAAATAGGATACCAACAACATGCCTGATATGGTTTTCGTAATCATTCTTCTTAGAAACTTTGATGTATTTAACTAAATAAATTTTTTGCTTCTCATTTTACTTTTAAATAAGAAAATAATGCTCAGAATACAAAAAATGTGGAACCGAATTGATGTCACTGTAATCATAGCATATGTGACGCATAAAATATGTATAAATTGTATGATGACGTTCGTCATTGGATTGATGTCACTTTTTGCCTCATTGATGCCATTTGTAATAACATGGATGTCACAATTCTGATGTTAGGGCATCAGCAATCTTAAGATGCAGTTTTCCATAAGTGTAAATTCTACCAAAGGCTATAAGCACTTAAATAAGGCTTGAAATAAATCCGGCACCTACCAGAAACCTCAACTTTCTAGCGTTTCTGGAAAAGTATGAATAACAAAGTGCTTCGTCGGTCTCACACGCGGGTATAGGAAGGTTAAATAAATATATCTTTTATCTAATAAAAAGTCTCAATACGTATCTGCATCCCTAAGAAAATATTTCTATTTTGTATCAAATTTAATTCCTCTTTGCTTTTTTTTATTGGTTTTTATTTATTTTTATTACAATAAATGCTTTTATTTTAATAGTTACATTTGTTATTGTTGATAAGCCTTTTATTTGGTCTCAAATAAGCCCTTTAATCGAAAAAAAAGCATAGAAATGTTTCAATCGGTTTTCGTCACAACCGCAGTTTATGCAACGGCTTAGGTTTTCAATTGGTTATATTAATCGAGGTTGCACTGTATATTTTTTGTGAAATATTTATAGCAAAAACATTTTCTTCTACAAAAATATGTTAAAGCTTAATGTTACCGAGATAAAATTCATTAATATCATCCTCATCATCGCATCGTAGTCGTTGTTGTTCTACACTACAGGAAATTAAATTTTTAATGAATTACATATTTTTGTGGATTTTATATTTTCTGTTGCTCTTACATACTTCTCTGAAAATATAATTATTAATTTTCGTTGCATAGCTTTATGTGCATGTAAAATTAATTAAAATTATTATTGTTTTTCATATGAAAGCGCTAGTGTGTGTTTAAGTGTTTACGATCCTTCAGTTGCTATAGAATTTCTGTGAGTATGTGTTTTAAAATAATTTTATTATTATTTAATTTACACATCAATTTGTGGTAGATTATTAATACATTTATAATATTATCTATTAATTATCGTTTGAAATTTTCATTAAAAATTCATTGCATACCTTAAGGCAAAAAATTCATTGCGTTTTTTTGCTGTTCAGAAGTTTCTAAAATAAGGCGAACAGCGAACATTGTTTTAAAAGGAAGTTGCTTTTGGTTGTTTTGACAAATTTTCAATATGAAATAAACCTTATTAATGGTATTTTTTTAAGGCATCAGTTTTGGTCAATGTTTTATCTGTATTGGATTCATGAACTGCCTACTTTGATCGATATTTTATTGGGAATACAAAGCATCGCTTGAAAATTTATTTCGAAAGTTTTTTTGATCTTGTAAAGTTTTTGATCTTTGGAAGATTTACACCCTACGTATTATGTGTACGTGGAAAGTATAGACTTAAAATCACATTCTGAGTCGAGCTAGTCAGTTAGCTGGCTGTCTTGGTGTTCACACGAACCTTGTGTACTGAGTACAGGAAGCAATTTAAGAGATAATAACACACTGCTACAAAAAAACACTTTTTGTCAGAACTTGAAAACCGACCTAGTGGGCGGTTGTAGGCCTAGGTGAGGACATACAAAACCCGTTTTCAAAAATTTTGAAACACCCTCAAAATTTTGAGTTATTTTCAAAAAACTGTTTTGGGGTAGGTCGTAGCACTTTAGTACCCCTAAATCACACATTTTTTTAACGAATTGAAAATTTTAAACAGTTTTGGAAAGGCAAAGAATCAAGCTTTCATTCACCGTATTCATAAAATATATATTTTAAGAAATTAGGTAAGAGTTTATCAAAAGTTTCTCATTTTTTTATTTTTCTCATAATTTTTTTCAACAAGAGTTATTTTAATTTTTTTCTATGAAAACCTATCTCTTTTTGCAATGTATTTTGAAAACAAATGTATATAGAGAAAAACGAGATATGATTTGTTAAAATCGGTTTATATTTGCAAAAGCTACTAAACTTTTTCTAAAGTAAAAATTTTGCGATTGCAGACTTTTCTTTTGGTAAACCACTTGACTTACAAACGTAAATTAAAAACTGCACAAATAGCTTAACCTTACTTAACATGTATAATTACGTTTGTTCAAAAAACCATCTGTTTCGTCTGAGAGACCAGCAATAATTTGCTATCATTCTTATGTGGCTCATTCCGTCAAATGGCTGGCTTATAAACTTTTCGGGCTTAGTTTTCTTAAGCACACTGGAACAGCTTGTACAAATACTTTCGGGTTCATACCGTTTGCTGGAACTATATATATAAGCAGTTAAAAACTGCATTGAAGACATTTACCAAGGCTTTATTTTTCTGCAGATCCAAGCGATGTTTTTGTCAGCGAATAAATTGCAAACATAGCAAAAATTTTACGCTTATTACACACTGCAGAAAAAACTAAATACAATTTTAAATTTGTTAAAGAATTACAAAATTACAAACTTACTTATTTTAATAAAATTAAATATTAATAGCACTTTACTTGTCACAAATTTTAAACTAGTTACACTTTTATTAATCTTATCTAAAAAATATACCCTTCACCTAAAGGTAGTATTTCTCCCTTTGCCATTGTGTTGGTATTAAATTCGATAAATTTATGTATTTATCCAAATATATATTAAGTAAATACGAAAAACGTAACTTTAAAATTACAACAAACAAGACACTTTGCATTATTAAGTTAATAAATTTGCTTGTATAGTTAAATAGTTTTTTTTTATTCATATGTTTTGCGCTGGGGGAGAAAATACTAAAAACATGGGTTAATGAAAAATTGAATAACTATTACATTTTTGCATCCGATTTGAAAAATGAGAATCATGTTTTGTTAAGAACTAAACTTTCTTCCTGCGTTGGTATAAATTTTTATAAGCTTTCATATTAAAATAAGCAATGAAAAGCTACTTAAATCAAAAAAGTGTATAACTTTCGTTTTTTTTTTTTTTTGTAGATATTCTTAATAAAAACAATAGTTATAACTTACAGACGTATCAAAAAATGTACGGCATTTTAAAGCGTAATCAGTTTTCTTTTCAAACCCGTTAAAAAAATTTAAACCAAAAACTGACTGAGTTACAGGTCGATAAGTTGACGAACATCACTGAAAACGGTTTTTTAGAATAACTTCTGAATTTGAGGGTGTTTCTGAAATTTTTTGACACAATTTGTAATGTTCTCAAGAAGACCTATAACCCACGCTAGGTCGTTTTCCAAGTTTTTTTTTGCACTGTAGCACCGTGTAATGTAATGAAAATTAAGAATGATGAATAGTGAAAGCATTTCACTCTACAATCATTTTAATTTTGGTAGTCTCTGAGTTATCAATCTTAGCCAAGGAAAGTTGTTTTTATTGCAAACGTAGTTATGTTAACAAATTGAAATCGTGCAATATTTTATCATACCTCTTACCAGGGTCGTCAACAATTACTCTAACTCCGACTCCAACCGCAAAATTTTTTTAAGTCCGACTCCGACTCCAACTCCGACTAAATGTATATGAGTCTGCTCCTTGTTTGCCCTTTAACAATATTTTAAATGCAGAACCTTTTGAATGGTTAAATTTAGCAAGAAAATTATTCTATAAAAATTTCGAATCGATATTTTAAACATTGATCGCCAATTTCAAAAAAATTTTATTTTGGAAATTTAAAAAAAAAAATTTTAAATTTTGGAGTCGAAGTCGCGAGTTTTTGTAGGTACTTCGACTCCGGTACCAAAACTCCAAGCCTGACTCTTCAACTCCGACTCCACAGCCCTGCCTCTTACATACACCCCCTTCCGAAAATTTCCTTAAAACGAACAACTATTCAATCGATTTTGGAATTTAGATAAAATTCGCTACTTATAACTTTTTTAAAGAGCGTTTTCTTAGAACTCTAGAGCTTTAGATAGATATAGCTCTACAAGTAGCTGTCATACTAAGGAAATGAATTTGACTATTTTTCAGTAAACCAAATCAGAATGCAACGTTTACAAATCGTCGAATTTATTCGTTCTGTTCGCCAAATTGTTAGAGCACTTTCTCAAGTTTACGCATAGTTGTCCATCTAAGCAGCTAATACGCAAAACTATGAGATGAGATTCCACTGCATCACGAGAAAATTACTAATTGGTGTGGTTTACAGTCGGAAGCAGTGTTGCCACGACCAAAATTTGTAAACAAAATGTGAAAATAAAGTAACCATATGCAAAAAATTTAACCAATATATATATGTATTAAATATACTATATAATTTGCACTTCAGTTAAAAACTCTAAATGAAACATAATAATAAAGTTATTTTCCAGTTACTTCTAAAGGCGTACGATGTCACGTATGATGACATGGAAATGCAAGTCCTTATTTGCCACCTGAAATTTTATTCCAATCGGACTAACATTTTACAAAATCTAGAATTATTTCCAATTTTTTTAAAAAAGTCCCACTGTACACAAGTGGTGTTTAAAGTATTTGAATTTTAAAATGTTATCATTGTTGGCTGTATTTCGTTAAAGATAAGTTTGTTAAAATAAAAAAATAAACGGAAAAGTTTAAATCTATAAATTAATTAAAATAACATGAAATCGAATACTGGCAGATTTTTCATTAAGGGAAGACAAATTAGAAGAGTCATTGGATGTTTTGGAATATGCATTCTTTTTATATGAATCCGTTTGCCCGAAAATGTTCAAGCTCGAAAGGATTTAAGAGAATTTCGCAGGATAACAGCCATGTACGGGGCATTAGTTATTGCCTTAGAAAAGTCGACAGGAAAACCAATTGCATAGTAGGACCGTTACGTTACGAGTTTTTGCCTATACGATTCCGATAATCAAAGAGAAATATCGCCAATACCGATACGAATATTAAATTTAAAATCAAGGTAAAATTAACAAAACTCAAGTAGAGTTATTTCTTTATTATATATAATTACTGTGTTAGAGATTATAAATATTAAAAATTGATTTTAATAAGATTTTAAAAACAACGAAATGAATTTAAATTCATGGTAAAATTAATTTATTTTTTAAACAAAAATAAAAAAAGGCAGTGTTATGGTATGTTCAGACCTAACAAAGCAAATAATTTTTTAACAAAACTAGGGGTTACGTGTAAGACGTCAAATATTTAATAGGGGCGTGAATTCTATAAATGATATGTGCTGAATCGAATGAAACTAATTTGGATTCGATTGCAGCTTATTAGTGGGGTTAAATTTCATTATGAAAAAGTCTATGAAGTTACTCTCTTGTCCTGGCCAGACCAAATTTTGTTTTTTAGGACAAAATATTAAAAACAGAAACATGAATTCTATAAATTATATATTCTGAATCGAATGAATCAAGTTTGATTCAAATAAGAAAACTATGGTCCATTATGCGTTTAGTTCATTTTATCTAGAAAAACCAAACGAAAAACTCGTTTCAACTGTTGTAGATGCGAAAAAGCAAAGTGTTCGAGGTTTAAGAATAAAATGATGATATAATAAAATTATATAATAAATTCGTTCAATAAAAAATATATTAATTTACTTTTTATTTATTTGGGATTTTTAGCTGTTCTAATTGTGGTCTGGCTATACCAAGAGGAGAACTTAGTGGTAAAAATTACCGAGAAGCCTAGGGTTAAATTTTGAGTATATGTAATATTTAAAAGCACGAGCTCTAGAAAAATAAGAAGATATATCTAGAGTTCCTTTTTAGCTGAACCACAATGTAGGATGGACGGAGGATCATTCTCCTCCACATGTTCTTTTCAGATTTTTACAAACGCTTCAAAAGGGAGTTCTTGTAGACTTATCAGAACGGTTACTATGTATAGGGGTGACCTTGTCTTCAACATTCTCGGAATGGGGATTCATGTTGAGTAGCTCAATAAGACGTTTTTCCGGTATATTTTCTTTGAAATTCTCTAGCTTTGTATCGAATGTAGAGAATTGTAGATAAACAATAGATTTTATTATTCTCTAAACACTCAAATCTTTCATTCAGAGCTTATGCTACGAAAATAGACAATTTTTGGGATTCTAAACTATTCTGCATCTCAGTTTATTCATTTATCGTATTTTCAAATAATTTCTTAGACTGTTAATAAGCGAAAAATGTTGCAGTGGCTTTGCTTATAGACTTTGTGGTCTCTTTGTAAAAACGAAAAATTTGTAGCGAAATGATTTTTATTTATTTTATAAAAATTTTATTTATTTTATTTATTTCATAAAAGTAATTTAAAATTAGATTTATCAATGGGACAACGTTTTTTCATTACGGTGCAAAGCAAAACGGCTGATGTTGCAGGTCCACACCAAGCGTTCAATGCGTTTATGCATAAGTCCAAAAAGTCGTAGTGTAGAATTGTATGGAAAATGTACACAGCAAATGCGTTAAATGCACATACGTTTCGAAGGCACGAAGTAGGATTACTTTCTACTTAAGCATGCGACTCGAAAAAAAAACGCGTGGTGTGGACTGACCTCCAGCTTAAGGATTAAATGAAACAATTTTTAATTCTGTTTGGTGTTTTGCTATTAGTTGTTATTCAAAAAATAAGCATTGGAAATTAAATTGTTTGTTTAAAAAACAACTATAAAAAAGAATCGGCATATTGACAGTGAAATATCACCGATACCGATATATCGGCAAACGTGAAGTATCGCCGATATATCGGTATCGGTGTCGGTATTCCTTACATCCCTAGTATACAGGCACCTAATCCCCTGGATCGATTTTTATAAAATGACAGAATGTTACTGATAGTCTGGAAGGTCCAATAAGCTTTATAATTTTTCGAAGTTTTAAGAGGAGATGGCACCTCCCAAACAAAGCAAACACTTATAATCGTCTATTTGCAAAACTGTATAAATTAGAGCTTTTACAGTTTTGAAGAATTAACAGACTATAAATCCATTGACATTACCAGGTTTCGTATTGCCTCGGTAGGAGTAGAGAAAAGCATACCCCAAATAGTGGTTGCCTATTATTCAAAGTATACATATATAACTTATATGGCTTAATTGATTATCGGTTACATAAAACAGCGTTATAAAGTGAATGAAATAGAGTATAAATGTTAAATGTATCAATACCATATACAATTTTATATGTCCAGAAATGTGGAGCGGGTACTGGTAGTACTAGCCCTGCAGCCAACGATCAAGTATTGATTTCAAGTTTTTTACACAAAATTCAAAAAAGGAAATTTATGGTTAAGATGTCCTCCAGAAAACAATATATAAAGATAATCGAAAAAGATGCTTATTAAAATTGTAATTATCTGTTTTCTTGAAAGTCAATTGAAACACTCGACTTTAAAGAGAAACTGAAAGCAAATTCGTTTTAATAAAAAAAAAACACTAGAAATACCAAACTTGATCGACTAACCTCCAAGTAAAACAAACATTTGATTATTTTAAAGTTGAGAGACGTCTGAGAGACGTTTCGTTATGTTTAGTGTAACTTTTGTAGCAAAAATAACTTTTTGTTTTGGTTGAATTGTAAGGTATTTGTTATTAAAATTAGCTGTAAAAATGTCTTGTAAGCGCGGCTTGGACGACGCAGAAGTTGCTGCTCTTGAAGAGCGTGTTGGACGACTCAGATTAACTGGAACATGTAATCAATTCGAAAGATTATTAAAAGGAGGATAATGTTCAAAGTGATGTATAAGACAAGCTTGTTGACATCCTTGATGCTGATGAGAATATACCACCGACTAAGGAAAATCCTCAAGAACCTAATAATTTTACTACTTCTGCCGATACCAATTTTTACGGTATATTATCCCACTATAAGACGTAAAAGTAAGCACTGCTGAACTACATCAAAGGGTCAAAGCGCTGGCCGAATTTCTTCCATGAATATAGTTCGAACGGCAAGAATTTAGGAATGTAAATAACTGCACGACCCAATTTCATGCTTCGGCATTTTTGTTACTACTGAAATAATTTCACAAATTATTCAATACACCAAACCAAAGGCTAAAAATTCCTACTTTATCGAAAACTTTGCACGGCAACATTAAAAATGATTTACCAGATGAAGTAAACAATAATTGCAGTAGCAGTGGAGAACAGCCTGAATAACAAAAAGAGAAAAGACTGTGGTTTCTGTCCATCATAAATTCGACGTACGTCCAAAACGGTATGTTTAAAATGCAATGCACCTATATGTGGCGACCACAAATATTTAGTTTATAAGTCTTGCATATAATGCTATTTGAATTTATTATTTTTTTTTTTTTTTTTGGTACAGATATTATTATCAAAGCAAAGTACAACAAAAGGATCTATTTTAGTTTTTAGAGAGTTATAAATAACTCTTTAAGTTGTGATATTTTTTTTAGACTTATTGCATTTTATTTTTAATTTAATTTTTATTATTGTTTTCTGTTTAAAAATAATTATATTTTAAAAGAAATTTAATAAATAAATGATTTTAACAAAAAAAAGGATCAATATTATTTTCGGTGATGCCCTTTTAAGGATATTAACTAGCACACGTCTTTCGGGCGTAACGTTATCTTTTCAGTACAAAAAAATAACGTTATCTTACTAGGGTTTAATGCGAACACGCTGCTACCATTACCGTGAATAGTGATTTTTTATTCCTCATGATTTGAAATTAATTTTATCGTGTAATATTTAAATTTTTTTTTTAATTCTCGAAAATTTGTATTAAGATATTAAGTTAACAGTTTAACGTAAAAAGTGTCTGTTCTTGAATCCCACTTTTACAACTGCAGACGAAATGCATTAAGCCAACATTATATTGTTGTCTTCGTTTTACAGACTAAAGACAATACAAATATTTATTTGCCCCACTATTTTACTCATACACATAGAGATTTTCATATAACTGCAGTAACTGTATTTTTTTGAAGCAATAAGTGTGTATTGATATACACATGCTTGCCGGATTGGCTGAATGTTTGTTTGAGTCTAAAAGAGAGTGCATACATGTAAGCGGATTTACAGTAACTGAATTCATTGCAAATTAATATTGCATTTTTTTTGCCCAGCATGATTTTAAAAATATTTTCTGATGCTTTTTCTCTTGTTGGTGTTTACAGTACTTCTTATCCTGTACTTCTCTTCCTGTCGTTAAGTATAACGATGTGTTAAAATGTATGCTGTCGTTTTAACTTTTATTTATTTAGTTTTTTTTTTATATTTTTTGTTGCAGTCAACCATATTATCATTGGTATTTGTGGCGATTTCAATTTGGTTGTTATTAATTTTTTATTTCACTTTTTTACTGTCATTTATATATTTTTCACTTGGCTTTTGTGTCCTTACGGTGCTTTTGCTGTTGGTTTTTTATTTCTCAATTTAAAACCAAGCAAAGTTGTAAAAAGGGGGAAAGAGTAAATTATTATCATTCGTCTTTAAAAACATACGTACATTCATATGTATGTATATATGTATGTAAGTATTTGTAAGTGAATGTCTGCGTGTGCTCCCTTTAGTATCTTTCAGTTTGTTACTAACTAGCTTAAATTCGACCTCATGTGGTGTGATTTGTCTTTGTCTTTGTGTTTCCCTCCTCAATGTATCCTTCTATGTCCTTTTTATCGTTAACAAATTATCATTAGTTGACTTTGTTTTATATATTTTTATATTAGTCAATAGCATTTGTTTATTTGTTCTAGCTCGTAATTTAAATTTATTGTCAATAACAGTTTTTTTTTATTTGATTACTTTTTATAGCAAATATGGTAAAAAGGGTTTACGCTTGTATTGTTTGCTGTTAATTTACATGTAAAGTTGTAAATAACTTTTAATTTGGTAATAAAATTCAATGCAATTTATATTGCCGGAAAAGGGTTACGTTACGGATTTAAGTAATTTTTTTGCCGTGATGAGTAAGCTTACGACAATAATAGAGACAATTAAGAGATTTGTTTAATTTGATTAAAATATTTAGAAGTTTTATTTCTTTTTTGTATGGACCCTTTTAAAAAGAATTTGTTTAAATTTCTTTGATTGCAATTGTTATTTAAAGTGGCCTCCTTGAAGTACTTATAAAACAGTTAAAATAATAGTTTATATAAATAGTTTTAACTTTCACCATAAACATAAATATTTATCTGTTCTTAACCTGTATAATCACAAAACTCATTTCTAGGCCAATCTAACGATGTCCGTCCGTCCGTCCGTCCGTCTGGCTTGCTGCCCATGTATATTCTATGTACCAAGTCCATAACTCAATATTGTCGATAGCTGATTTTTTTTTTTGGCAAAAAAGTTATTTCCAAAACGAACGACGACGAAGTCTACCTAAAATTATAATAATTGGTTCATAAGTCCACCTAGCTCCTATATAAATTAACTCACGGTATAAACTTTAACCCATACAAATCTATTACAACTACTTGTATTGCTTAAAAATTTAGCAAAACTTAGGCCCAAATCATGTACAACGCAGCGCAACGCCACAGAACTAACGCAACGCCAAAGAATAACATTGAAAGCACAAACAATGTCATAAATATTTTGTAATTTTGTTGTTGCTTTCTACAGAAATTCACATTGCGTCTTAAAATTTCAAACGCTCCATTGCTTGTGTCGTTGAAAATTTTAAAACGGTACATGAATTTCTGTTGAAAGCAACAACAAAATTACAAAATATTTATGACATTGTTTGTGCTTTCAATGTTATTGTTTGGCGTTGCACTGCGTTGTACATAATTAGGGCCTTAATTTATTATACGGTGTTTTTACCTGCCTTAGAACCTAAAACGATAACGAAACAGAAATTGTTGAAATGAAATGCACCGCGGCAACAAGTTACATGGTTCATTCGAGGAGTAAAAAGTTTAACTTCTTTTTCCTATAATTGTTTCAAGAGGTGCTGGTTTGTCGGCATAAACCAATAACTTAACATAGCTCAATAGAAAGTAATACAGGGGCGTTAAATCGTACACACAAAGGTAGGGGTTAGTGAACAGGACCACTTCTGGAAATAAAGTTGTCACAAAATTTACTTTGCATATAATAGATTTAATAGAAGCTTAGCTGATTAATATTTAAAAAAAATTCAGTCAGTATGGCTCGATAGCTCTCGTCATTAACCGTAACGGCAGCTCCTTGCTCATTTCAAAAGAGCGTGACGGCTCGTTTGACCGCCTTTTTTTAAGTTTTGGTACAGCGAATAAAAAAATTAAGCTTACGTTTTAAAAATTTATTGTTTTTAAGTAAAACTAACTTTAGTTCTATTAAAATGTATGCCAAAATTTAAGAAGAAAAACAAATACAAAAAGTACACTGTCAGTTTTTGTTTCAATAGGTGTGTTCATTTACTTAACTAGCAGAAACTTGCAGCAAGAGAGTAAATTTATAATTGACAAAATTGTTCTCCCAAACTCTTCAAAAAAATAAAAAAGTAAATGAACGCTTTACCAGCAAAAACTACCAAGTTAGGAATATCGACACTATTAACTGTATTTTATATACACGATTATTTCTTAATAATCTTGTCACAATTCTAGTAATTTTATTTAAGGTGATAGGAAAAAAATTAAGTTTATAGATTGTAAGGAGTCTTCAAAGAGCAAAGCTTAATGGGTATAAAAACTAGAGGCAGTCGTAGTTGTTGGCTTATATATCGTTTGTCAACCGATCTGGCTGAATTTCATTTGCAACCTTTTTCGGACTACGTGTAATGGAAATATATATATCAGCCCAGTGTTCATCATATCTTGGGTCTTCGTAAAATCCATCCAAATCTAACGAAAACTTGTGCTAAGAATACAACTGGGATGAATGGTGGACTATTCGCTAAGAATATTAGTCGTCAGAAATTGAACACATTGGAGTGTATAAAAATACCCACACTCATTCTGTAGGCCGAATTTCGTCGTGCGAACTGAAATCCACGAATGGTTTACTTCCCCTTCTTACGCAGACGAACGACTAATGAATTGGGACTGGGTTTTTCTTTTCAAATGATTTTTATTTTATATGTATTTAAATATAATGGGTGATTCAAGTAGAGATACTTTTTCCAATAGCCTTTTTTTGACAGATCACGTGTTGGTCGTGTCATGCTGTCATGTAATATTTGTTAAGTATTGTTTGGCATTTCATAATGGACAGACTTACGCCTGAACAACGTTTACAAATCGTTCAACTTTATTACGAAAACTTACGTTCTGTGAGGAATGTGTTTCGTGCACTTCGCTCAACTTATGGTCAACATAATCGGCCCACTGAGCGTAGTATTCGCAACATCATCACCCATTATGAGACCCAGCATTCATTATTGGATAATATTCGACCGTATAGACCACGTCCAGCACGCTGTGAAGAAAATATAGCGGCCGTAGCTGAGAGTGTACACGAAGTCCGTGGAGAGTCTATTCGGCGCCGTTCGCAGCAACTCGGACTGACGTATGGAATGACTTGGCGCATTTTACGTCAGGATCTTAAATTCAAAGCGTACAAAGTACAGCGTGTGCAACAACTGAAGCCGCTCGACCTTCCCAAGTGACACCGCTTCGCTCTATGGGCTCTTGAAAAGTTCCAAGAAGACCCGACGTTTTCGAGGCAAATTTTGTTCAGCGATAAGGCCCATTTCTGGCTCAATGGATATGTAAACAAACATAATTGCCGCATTTGGGACGAAGAGCAACCTGAAGAGATTCAAGAACTGCCACTTCATCCATAGAAAACAAATGTTTGGTGTGGTTTGTGGGCCGGTGGAATCATCGGTCCATATTTCTTTAAAAATGTTGCCAGTGCGAACGATGGCGACCGTTATCGTGCCATGATAACCGACTATTTGCTGCCTGAAATTGAAGCTCGTAATCTCGGCGACATTTGGTTTCAGCAAGACGGCGTCACTTTCCACACATCGCATCAATCAATGGATTTATTGAGAGAACACTTCGGTGAGCACATAATTTCACGTTTTGGGCCGGTCGATTGGCCAGCAAGATCATGTGATATCACACCGTTAGACTTTTTCCTGTGGAGATATGTAAAGTCTAAAGTTTATGCGGACAAACCCGCTTAGATTCAGGCCTTGGAGGAAAACATCACGCGTGTCATTCGCCAGTTACCAGTCGAAATGCTCGAACGAGTCATCGAAAATTGGACTCATCTGCGACGTAGCAACGGCCAACATTTGATAGACATAATCTTCAAAAAACAAATACCAAAGAATGTTCTTTCAAATGATAATAAACATTCCCCATTAAATTTGAATTTTCTGTCTTTTTTTCTTTAAAATAGTATATAAATAATAATGTTTTAAGACAAAGTATTATAAGTACCAGGTATTTTCATTAGGGAGAGCTGTCATTATTTACTCATGTAAAGTCAAATTAATTTATTTGATGCTTGTTTTAATTTATTCCTTATTTTGTTTTGTTTGACGTTATATGGGCTTTAAAATTGAGAACAAAATTTCTAATGACTATACTTTGTACTTATTCTACCATATTTTAAACTGTTTTTGTCAATGTTTCGCTTTATATAATTTTTTTATATATATATTTTTTTTTTTTTTGTTGAAATATGGTCGCAAAAATATTTGATAAATGTAAATAAATAAAAAATAAAAATGAAATTGCAAAGAAATTTTAACTCAAATTGGAGCTATCTGGCATCCAGAACTACAAAATGTCTAGAGAAGGGCAAGGGTCTGGGAAAAAATTGGTAGTTCTTGTCCTTTACAACAAACTCTTGCCGATGTACTCGTAGTGCTATGTGAAGTTAGTCGTTCGTCCCAGTGTTGTTTATAATAAATGTTTACAAAACAAATTGTCTATGACAAGCTTACTTAGTAAAAGTCAAAGTTTAATAATTGTTTATGAATACGGGTCTTAGCACATATCAATACTTTATAGAGTCTTAGATCAATATTGTAGAAATGACAAATAGAATGAACTTATATATCCAATCATCTTATTTTTATCGATAAAGTTAAATAGTATGTTGTCAATTGAGCTAAGGTGTTTAATGTCGGTAGCTTTTTAGGAGATCCTACGATAATCAATGGCCAGAAGAACTTAAGGTCCTGCACTTTGGAAATCCCGTTAAAACTTACAATGTGCGGATATGGATTTTTAATATATCAAGTAAAATGCAGATTTTTCTTCTAAAACAAGGGGCCAATTTTTTTAAGTTCCTACATTCATCCTTAAGTTGATAAGCCTTAAACTATTTAAACGACAATTAGTTCCCAGTAAAAATGTCATGCTTTTCCTAATCGTCCTGCACATGCACCCAGACGCATGTGTGAGTGTCTATGCTCCCACTCTATTAAATACCCCAGTATAAATGGTCAAGTATCATGGTTTTGTGGCTGAACTGCTTTTTGCAATAAAAACAACTCGAAAAGATAAATAAAAATATATTGTGGTCTGATGGTGTAATGGCAATCAGACATATGCTGCTTTTACTGATGAGATACAAAACCAACAGCAACTACAAAAGCGAATTCTAAAAAAAAAACATTTCCATTTCTTTTATAATTTTTCATTTGAGTTAAGTGAAAATATCTGTTATGCATGTACTTGTCTTTATATCTGGTTAAATTTTTGAACTGTCATGTGTTTTAGAGTTAAATAGGGGAGAATTCTAACAGCTTGAACAGGAAATAACACAAAAAACTCTCTATCTTTTATTTAGAATTTACGAGAAACTGACGAACCAAAAAAAAAAATAAATAAAATGTCGTATTTCGTTTTTTTAACTATATAAAAGTTTATTAAAAGCCAGCAGAAATTAGTAAAAGAGCTGGTTTTTTTCTTGTTTATTTTGAAAGAGTCATAGAGCTGTAAGGGTAAGTGTAAAAGTGTCAGTTTCAATCTTTTCCTTCGTAAATGCCTGGAAGTAAATGTTACTGTGTACTTTTAAATACATCGTTGGCCTCTGTTGTTGTTGTTGGCTTAAACAACATAAAATAAGTTTCAATTGAATTAAATTAAACCTCATTAGTAGTTCTTGTTTTGTATTCCATTTTCTTTTTTATTATAAAGTAGAATTAATGATACTCGTTTCTATAATCTGATGTATATCGTTCTTTTGAATTTGTTAGAACGTTGTTAATAGTATTTTATTTAGTGAAGTAACATTTGCATTTAAAAGCTTTTATTTCATTAGTAATTGTAAGGATTTTTTGATTTGGAGGGAAAAAAAATGTATTTGTCAGATAAAACTTTGAGTACACTCTACAACGATAACATTGTTCTACACAACAACTCTCAAAAATAAATTATCTTTTTTTTGACTCCACAATTTTTGATTTCGTTTAATATTTTCTTTTTTAAAGGATAATTTCAAAGTTACAAATTATTAATCTATAAACCATAAATTTTGATTAATACTAACCAAATATTATTGGATTCGGTCCACGTTTGACGATAGCTCATAGTAGGTCCCATATTAATTACCTGTCTTAAATAACTTTTAGACGAAAAAATATCATATAGATATTAATGTCTAGATTATATTTGGCACAAAGTAATTAACTTAACCTCACAACTAAAATATTTTTTGACGTGACCATAATTGCCCATGGGTCGTAGTTATGGTACACTTCTTTAAATATGTTTGTGGATAGCACATGGTCGGACTTGGCCGCAATAAACTTAAAAAACAAAACTTTATCTGAAATGATTTTATATCAAAAATGTTCGCTACAAAAGTCTCGAAAAAATTTTAATATATACATTACATTGCAATTTCAAAATATTACTCATACGCACAGGAAACCCAAAAAAGGCTCAGTGAAAAAAAATTTAATATATCTATAAAAATATTTAAGGGCCTAATTGTGAAACGCAACGCCAATAATCTCATTGAAATCAAAAACAAATTCCAAAATATTTTATAATTTTGTTTTTGCTTTCGACAGGAATTTATATTTAATTTGTAAATTTCACACAGTTTATGTTTTCTGGCGTTAAAAATTTATTTTTAATTTCTTCCGCAATAATCTCCGAAACATTTTCTCAAAAATACAAGAAAATTGCTTCATTTATAAGAATTGGAATAAATTGGTTGATGGCATTGGCAATTTTAAATTCTTGTTACATCCAGTCAACGACTATATCACGTCGATGTTAATTTGGTATTTCCTAAGGCTGTTGTGTCGATGTTGACCATTCATCGAAAATCTGAGTTGAAAGCAGGGGTGTGGTGTCTTCAAAAAATGGTTGTAACTCCGAGTCCAACTGCTAAAATTTTTAAAGTCCGACTCCGGCTCTGACTACTAATCTAACCTTGATGCCAAATGTATATGAGACTGGTCCTTATTTAACTTCAAACTCTTTTTTTAATGCAGTACCTTTTAAATGGTTTTGCAAGCAAATTATTCTGTAAAATTTTCAAAATTTAATATTAAATAAATTAATAATTAAAAAAGTAGTAATCGATTGAGTCAATATGTGTGGCATGTTATTTTATTTTGCTTTAAGCACAAGTTTCATAAATTTTAACAAAAAGTTTCCTTAAGTTTAATATGGTTGGACACATATAATTAACATTTATACAACTGCTAAAGCCAACTTAAGCATATTTCCAACTCAGAACTCAGAACACCATCTTATTTTAGGCCTGCTTAGATATTTTTTATAAAATATAAGATAGACATTCCACATTCCCTTCTATGAGAAGAGAGAAGAGAAGAAGTACGATTTTTTATTTTTTTTTTGCCAGAGCGAAAGCCAAATAATTTAGATCCCGTTATAAAAATACCGCTCTCTGGAAATTAATTTGCCTTTAATTTGAGTGACTTTCAGAATCTCTGGAGAAAGAAGGGAGAGCGGAAGGCCTACCCCGCAATGACAACGTGTGTAAAAAAATTATGAGTATGGAATTTAGTGAGCAGTACGTCCGAATGCCTTGTAGAAAACCTCTGTACTACTTATGTTTCCCTCTCGTTTATAGTTGATCCTTAAGACGTACAAATACATACAAGATTATTATATTAAAAATCCTTGCAAACAATTTCGATCGAAAAATAATCTAAATAGTTTCCCCATATAGCAAAAATCTTTCGCTTTTGCTATTCAATTCTTATTGATGTAGTTACATCGTTCTGGAAGAAGTGTCCCACTATGGTAATATTTACTTTAACAATCCACTTAGTGTCTATATTAAATGACGAATTAGAGCGCTTTGGAAGTTTAATATCAATTAAATTTAGTAGTATTGCTGTTGGCTCTAAAAAGCACTCTTTTAAAGTTTTTCATTTTTTCTTATTGTTCTTTATAATAAAAAGTGGGTCATTTTACTGTTTATATTTGTTTGATTTTGTAAGGGAAATCTAAGTAAAATATAAAATAAATGATCTTAAAGTTAAGCAAATATTAAAAAATCTACGTTACATTTAATCAAAATTTTGTTAAAGAAAATTACCCAAAATAACAAATTTGTTCAAACACTAACTTTGTAAACTTTCATCATATTATAACTAGCATATCTTTTTATTGCTTTACAAAACTTATTTTACAAATTTTCTTCTCTCGACGTTATTGTTAATCTTCACTAGAAAAATTTAACAAAAACACTAGTTTTCACACTAAAATTTTTAAAGTTAATAAATAAACTGACAGTTTAAAAAATCACTAATATCCTTTAAAAAAAGATAATTATCAAATTATTATTTTTAATTTCATTTTCATTTGCTCTAATAAAAATATGCATGAGAAATTATTAAAACTTTAACCAATCTAACCGATGAATAAGTTTAGGCTGTTTTGTGCACTCATTTATACAACTTTCGTGAACATTTTTTTTCGGTAACATTTGGATTCCGCGGAGTCCTAATTTTAAGTACAATACTATAACTATTTAATTTTTCAAATATTAAAAATTTCACTCTATTTTACATAAATTTATATATGTTTATTATTTTACACGCACGTAACACACAACTTAAATACAAACTGTGCTCTTTTACGCATTTTGCTTTTGTAATATTCACTATTAAACAGCAAATCGTTGCGAAGAAGTCAATATAATATGTGATATGTTCAATTGTGCCATTGTTGCAGTTGTATAACTGCAACAATTATCTGAACAACTCTTTAAAGAGCCGAAAAAGTATAATTTAAGAACTCATAATGCGACTCTACCGTATTTTGTTGTTGTTAAATTCCGAAAAATCTACTGTTTAACTACCAAATGTGACGAAGTAGTTAAAATTCGTAGATAATCGAAAAACACTCTACCAATTGCTTGGAGGGATTAATATTAAAACGGTCACAGTCTAACCACTACAGCAATGACATGGCCAATTGAAGAATATTCCAAAAGAGCTGTAGTATAAAACAAAGTTCGTCATTGTCGCATATTTTTTTTAATGCCATTCTTGGCTATTTGTATTCGTTTTAATGTGTTCGATTTTTCTCTGTGATTTTCTTTCATTAACTTAATGCGTCTTCAATATTTTATTTGTTTCTATTAACATTCCAAATATTTAACCATTTGTAACAATTTGCCCTCATAGTTAGATTTTTATTTAACACTGACATATTTCTTTTTCTTGTTGTTAGTTTTTTCTTGTCTCTGTTTAGTTAATAAATTCCAAGTTTATTTGAAAATGAAATTAACCCTATTTACAGCAACATGCACACAATTCCTACTGACAGTTTTTACTTTAAATATATTTTTCTATGTTCGCTTTTGAGAACACCCTTTTGTGTTAATGGCTGCAAAAGAAACAAAAAAAAAAAAAACATGAACAGTTTCTTTTCAGCTTGAACTTGTAATAAAATGATTTACAATCAAATCATTTATTTAAATCTGTTTATATTTGTCGATTTCTATGCAAATAGCCTTAAGTATATGTAAATAGAATTTATTTATTTTATTCCTGATTTTATCCCATTTATTTCTATTTTTCGCCATATGTGATTGAGTGTAGTTGTGTGCGTTAAATTCTTTTGCCAAATGCAAGTGTTAGTTGGTAAATATGTATTTTTTATATAAGTTCACACATTTATCTATTTTACATACCTTTTTTTCTCATAAATGTGTGTGTGTCTAAATGGTTTAAAAAAAAAATCATTTGTTTATGTGTTCGTTTTCAAATGAACAGTTTGTGTTGTGCAAATAATTTTGCCTTAAAATATATATAAATCTACATCAATGGAAACATAAATATTCACATTTAAATTAATTTCAATGAAGAATTTATTGAGTTTTTTTCAATATAGCATTAATGACATTTTAAATTTATGTACATAGTAATTTTCTATTTACACGCTTACTGATTTTGGAAGAATATTAATTATATTTTATTAAAAATAATTCGATTATAAAGTAATTTAGAAATCTTTAGTACAGATTTGCATAGAAGAATACGTTTTAGTTACTATCAAAGAATCGTCAAAGATCTGTGGTTAAAATGTTAGCATTGGAAAACATTTTAGAGTTTTTTTTTTTGTTAAGCTTAAAAATTTCAAAGCCTCTTTGAAGATACATATTAACATCAATAGTTATAATATTTTTAATATCAAAATTTTAAATTTATCAGCCATTTTTAATCGTTAAAATTTTTTAAACATTCCTGCATTGAAATTTTATAAAAATACTTTGCTTGATATACTTTTTATAAATTTTTTTATAAAACTTTCCATCGATTTTAATTTTACTCGATTTCGATTTCCAGAACCTGATCGTATATATTAAAACTCCTTATTTGTTTTTAACTTTGCTTATACATTTAAGAAACTACCAATTATCTTTCCAGATCTCTGCTTTTCTCTAGAAATTTTTGTAGTCTTTGGACGACAGATTATATAAGCATATTTGTTTTTCTTAACATTTTCTTTAATTACTTCATCATCATTTTTTTTTTCGTTTGAATGCCCAAATTTTGATGTAAATTTCTTTGTTTTAAAATTTATTTTTAAAGTTTCATAAAAATTTTTGTAGTCATAAAGCTCCCTGTAGACTATCATATAAACACATACATCACATAGTTGTGTACGTGCAGTCGCTCTTTTTCGGCTACACATAAGCGTTGTCGGCAATGCTTGATGAAAATCCAAAAGTTTATTTGATGGCTGATTATTTGATAGTCTCCTGTTGTGATTGACAAAAAAAATTCATTTTTTTTTCTCTATGTTTGTTGTCATAAGGAAGTGTACGGATGAAAAAAATATACAATTTTGTTTTTTTTTTTAAATAGAAATGTTGATTGACGTGTTTATTTGTACCTCTCCGAAAAGGTCTGAAATAAAAAACACTAACACATATGCACTGATTGATGGGTTTATTTGATAGTCTCAAGGGCCCTTAATAATTAAAAAAATTTAATTGTATAGACACAATTGGGACGAACGACGAACTTTGCATAGTACGACGAAATCTTCGGCAAGAATTCGTTAAGTACTCAAAAAACACTAAAACGAGCCCAATACAATCATAAATGGGATAACTTTCGAAAATCTATCCCGGAATTTCTTAAAATACGTATAAAGTTCCTTAGCCACGTACAAAAAAGATTGAACTTTTCATTGATATTGCCCCTCTGAGAGTGAGCGTTTTCATCTCATATAACTTATCAAAATTTGTTGTAGCCACTACAGAAACACCACACAAGTAGTTACAAAACGATTTGCTTGTTATGTGTAGAAACAACAAAACAAGAACAAAACACATTATTTTAATGTTTGAAAGGTAAAAATGCCAGCAAAAGTTCTAATTTAGTTAATATTTTTCGTCAAATATGTATATTAAGTTTTTAAAGTAAAAACATATCGGGCATGATGATATTGTTTTATAATTGGAACTGCGTAAGGTCTGAAACGGGCAAGTAAATCAATGATAAGAATATTCTCCTTCTAATTTCACTTTTGGTTTATTTCAAGTACGACTTCGGGGTTAAATCAGCTTTATAATACTTGAATTAAACGCATTTTGAGATTAATTCAATCTCAGTTTGACTAAAATCCATCTCATTTTCGGATTATTTCAAGTACGAATTCGAGATTGAATATGGATAAGTTGAGTATTTTGCGAATGAATAATCCGTACTTGAATTAATTTTGCTGTACTTGATTCAAGAAAATCCGTACTCACCGTATTATTGATACCGCTTCGGATTGATTTGAGTATGGATAGGCGACAGGCAATTGATTGTATTGTAAAATTTAAATGAAAAGCACTCAAAAAAGCTGAGTGATTTTCTTTTAAATTTTACTGCACAATCAATTGCTTGTCACTTGGAAACATCGGCGGCATGAAATAACCCCCCAAAATATAACGCCCCAAAAAAAATATGAAATAACCCCCCAAAAATTTGTACAGAGAACAACAAAAACGATTTTTGGGGGGTTTTTTCTTTTTTTTGGGGTGTTATTTCATTTTTTCAATTGGGGGATTATTTCATATGAAATAACTCCCCAAAAATCTGAAATGAAATAAGTCCCTAAAAATATTTTGGGGACTTATTTAATTTTTAAATTACATATTTTAAAAGTCATAATGATGACAAATTGTGTTTTGTTATATTCACTGCATACGTTTACCAAACATAAAAAAGGGACTAAGTATCAAAAACTATAATTTCAGAATCCTAAAAAAATTGGGATTATTTTTAAGTCCTGAATTTCAGAAATCGGAATCTCTAAGTCCCGAACTTTATAATTTCGAATTCGAAAATCCAGAATCGCTAATTTAAGCTTTTCTGCATAGCCGGCCTTCGGCCGGGCGCAATGATTTTATCCTCTATGGTATTTCAAACATCGGCTTCGCTTACTAAAGCTTTTCTGTTTAGTCGGCCTTTGGCCGGGCGCAAGAACTTTTTCCTCTATAGTATACAAACACCGGCTTCGCTAACTAATGCCTTGTGCCCGACCGAAGACCGGGTTAGCAGAAAAGCTTTAGTTAGCGAAGCCGGTGTTTGGAATACAATATAGGGGAAAATCCTTGCGCCCGGCCGAAGGCCGGCTATGCATAAAAGCTTTAGTTAGCGAAGCCGGTGTTTGGAATACTATAGAGGAGAAAATCCTTGCGCCCGGCCGAAGGCCGGCTATGCAGAAAAGCTTTAGTTAGCGAAGCCGGTGTTTGTTATACCATAGAGGAAAAAGTCTTTGCGCCCAACCAAAACTGAACAATATGTATTATATTGGGGTCTTATTTCATTTCTGGAATTGGGAGATTTTAAGAATTGGGGATTTATTTCATATGAAATAAGTCCCTAAAAATTGGGGATTTATTTCATAATTTTTTTGGGGACTTATTTCCTGGGGAGTTATTTCATGCTGCCAGAAACATCACTTAAAAATATTTTGTTTGAATGTACTGCAGATTCTTAAATATTTGATTAAATTTTAAACTCATTTATTTTTTATTTTACTCAGACTTTCCTTACAAAACAAAGCAAAGATAAACAGTTAAATGGCCTACTTTTTATTATAAAAACAATAAGAAAAAATTTAACTTCAAAAGATTACTTTTGGGAGCCAAAAGCGACACTACTAAATTTAATTGATATTGAACTACCAAAGCGCTCTAATTCGTCGTAAAACACACCCAGAGAAAAACTATGTTTAAATATGGTCACCTCCAACAAAACTATTTTTAAAGAAAATTGTAAACATATTATGGTTAAATTTAACCATATTATTATCACCGACAACCATATTATGGTTAAATGTGTCCTCCATTAAGAGGGCACAACCAAATTATGGTTGCCTCCGAACATGTTTTGGTCAATATTAACTAAAATATGTTTAACACTTATAATAGCATGGTTGGTTTTCAACCATAGCATGTTGCTCTTGGAGAAGAGGAAAATACTATTATTAATTTAAAAACAAATTATTGTCATATTTAACCATAACATGTTTAGAGGCAACCATAATATGGTTGTGGCTTCTTGATGGAGGACACATATAACCATAATATGGTTGTCGGTGATAATAATATGGTTAAATTTAAACATTTTATGTTTAAAATTTTCTTTAAAAATTGTTTTGTTGGAGGTGACCATATTTAAACATATTTTTTTTCTACGTGCATAGACACTAAGTGGATGCTTAATGTAAATATTACCATAGTGGGACACTTCTTCCCGAACGATGTAACTAAATCAATATGAATTGAATAGCAAAAGCGATAGATTTTTGATAAATGGGGAAACTATTTAGATTATTTTTCGATCGAAATTGTTTGCAGGGTTCGTTACACACGACGAATTTTGGTCTACGTGTGTACTTTCATATACATCAATGTGTTCTATTTCTGACGACAATGAATAATTGAGTATATAATTCGTTGTTCGTCTAAGTAGTGTTTCTAGCATAAGCCCCTTAAAATATTTATATAACGCGACTTTAGGAAAAAAGGTTATATTTGCACCTTAACTACATGTAACATAGAACCTTGTTGTCCCTTGGTCGCGATAAACCTTTAATCATAATAATATTAATAAATTAATTATAAGCTAACGCTTTTAAAAGAACTTTACTCCATATTAGAAGTGCTGACTATACTTAAAGCTGGTTGTATTTTAATGTTTATTATTTTTTCTTGCACGTTATGGAAAGTGTGTGTTAAAATTAGTTATAGCCCATTTACGTTAGACCTTATTCTTGTAGATTTCAAAGCGTGTTCCTACTAATTCGTAAGGCACACGGATGCGCATCATATTTTTTTCTGGAATAACACTGATTTGTTCAACCTTTAAAAAAAAGTTGAAATCCCTGCTTAATTGAGCCTAATTATTAACTTTATGTCTACGTACACTGAGAAAATTAATTTTTTTTCTGCATTTACCATATAAACTTAAAAATTAAATCACTGCCACAAATAATTTATATTACAAATTTAAGAAAACATTTGAACAAATACCTGAGCTTTTTGGTTGCTCAGTTATATTTATTACTTTCTTAAATTGCTTTCGTTAAATCGGATTAAGTTACGAAAATTTTTTAGCGTTTTTTCCCCTATTTTTTCACTTTTTTTTACAATGTTTAATTTCAACGCGTCACTAAAAAAGCACGGTTACGTATTTGAAATTTTTTTTTTTGCCTAGTGATGTAGAGTTTTGTGCTATTTAACCGAGTACTTTTAGTTTTCACGGTTCTTGGACTTATTTTTTATAATTAATCCGTGAAATCACCGACCCTGGCTCCTGTTTGCGACGCTAAAATCTTTACCAACTTTCATGTTTCTTTACACTCTTTTCTTTGAAAGAAAAACAAAATAAAAAATAAATAAACATAAATGAAAATGTACCGTTACGAGCTTTTTTGCACCTTTGGGTGGCATCGGGTTGTTTTTTCTGATGAGAAAAAGTTTAATTTAGAAGGGTCCGGTGGCTTTACTTTCTTGACCTTCGGAAGGAACAACATCATGAGGATTGGTTTTATAGTCGGTGCGGGTGGTTTTATAGTCAGTGCGGGAGGTCTGGGGAGCACTTTTATTTTATGGGACTTGTAAGCTTCAATTTTTAAGTATAAAAATTATTGCCACCAACTATATTGATATAAGGATAATCGTTGGATCTCTTCCTCGGAAAGCTTAAGAGGATAATGCTCTTATCCATACAGTTAGTAGTGTTAAAATCTTATATACAGAGTCAAAGCCCAGAACTGTTAAACTGGCCCCCATATTCACCGGACTAAAAAATTAAAGAAAATTAATGGTGATGGTTGTCTCGAAAAGCTTATGAGGGTGGCCAGCAATATACAACTCTTCCTGAGCGAATTAAAGCCATCCAATTAGCCTGGAACTCAGTTTAATAGATAACACGTCTACGTTGTACTTTTCTATACCAAACAGGATCTGTGAAAAATTAACTGATAAAGAGCGCACCACCCGCTACTAGCATTTATAATTATTTATAGAATGGAAAATTAAATAAAATGAAATAATGTTAGTCATAAAGCTGTTATTAAATTACTTTTAAAAAGGGGTGTTCTCAGTTTATTAACATAAAAATATATAAAATTTATTGTTACAAATATCACTTTTTTCATTGCAATGTATTCTTTATTAAAGATTATAGTTTGTTAAAACATATGCTTCTTACTAACTTGGTTAAAAAAATCTCATGGTTAAAATAAGTAACTTATAAAGTTTATATGTGATATGAAAGGTGCGTAGGGTGTATTTTAAAACAAAAAATCAAATGTATCACGTTTGATACAAGGCTCGATTAACGGTAAAAAAAAAATATATCCAAACGTTAAGTGTTCTTTTTTTTACAAACAAATTTTAAACATAAAACATATCGTTACTTAAAACGCAAAAAGTCTGTAAAATTGTGATGTATTACATTAATACAAATGTCCTCAAACAACTTTTCAATCTTTCGAATCAAAATTTCGACTTAATTACAAAAAACAAACGTCCCTATATATAAAAGATTATACGATAAACGCTAAAAGACCTAGCCAACAGTTTGCATAATATGCAACATTGGCAATTGTCAAAACAACTGGTAGGTCTTACAAGAAAAATATAAGAAAAATAAATTATAAAAAGTTTAAGGCAATTTGTCAATTAATTATTTAAAATAGTTTTTGATTCTTCTCCTGTAAAGTTTTCGAAATGTTTTAAAGGGCCTTTGTCGTTTTGTAATTGATATGTAATTGTAGCATGTCATAAAGTTTAATAAAGCGAAGAGTTTTAAAAGTTTTCTTTTGAAATCCTTTAAAAAGTTTTCAACATTAAATTTTATTTATTACTTAAATTTTCATTGGTAATACAATCATTTTAAGTCCCGAAAACATTATTTGAACATGAAAATTACTTGTAAATAAAATTGTAATAATTTTCCTCTATTTTCTATATAGGGAAATGAAATAAGAATTAACAAGATGGCAAAAAGCAATAAATATCCCACGTGTAGTTATTTGAAAACCCAAAAATTATAAAAAAATGTATTTATATGCTAAAAAAAAATAAAATTTATCTAGAACAGACTTTCTAGTTAAGTTTTTTTTTTGTCGACCACACATGTGTACAGAGGGAGGATAAGCCTTGTAACTGCTGTTTTGAAAAGGTATAAAACAGAAAACTTTTCTTTTCCTAAATAAATTGTTGTATAAAATTGAAAAATATAAAATTTTTGAGCATAAACAATTTAATATTTGAAATACATAAATTAGAAATGGAATTTAAAAAGGGTCTGAAAAAGGTTGGCAAGTAGCTTAAAAATGGTAATAAAAACAAAATGTTGTACATTTTTTAAACATCAAACGCCCCAGCGATTGGTGGAAAAAGACATAAATACGAATTGGTTAAAATAACTACAATGATGACGTTGGTAATGATGATTGCAAAGGTGATAACGATAATAAAAAATTCAATAAAAAGTAAATTCGTAATAAACATTATTAAAGGATCAACTAGAAATTGTTCAGTTGATTCAGTCTTTACTGCCTCATAAAAATTGTGTGCGCTTGTCCTGGTATTTGTAATTTTAAGAAAATTATCATTGTTAAGCTAAAATCACGCCTTGAGGAGCGTGATTGAGGAGTGTGTTTTAGTGTTGTACGTACTTGAATTTTTTAGTACGGCTCATACTTAAAGTAAATATAAAAAGCTTAATTTATCCCTAGTGTTTTTCTTTCTGTGCATGTTCTGTAACTCTCGCGTCGATTGAAATGAAAGAAATCAAACAAAAATGCCATAAATTGAAACAAACAGCCGTTTTTCTCACTTAACTGTGTCTGTAACATTTTTGGCGAGTTATAGCTGTAGCGTAAGGAAATTGCTCGCAAATATACTGAAAAACTGTGTCTGTAAAACTTTTGTGAGAAAGTTTCTACTTTGAACTGTCAAATAAACTCACGGTTAAAAAAGGGGTGAGAAAAAATGTTAACACTAAAAAATATCTTGAAAATGAAAAATGCAATGAATAAAAACTCGGAAGAGGTAATTATTTTGTTCTTTATTCATTGTTTAACAATATTGCTTTAAAATTTTTGAGCAATATACGAATGTTTTTTTTTAAACAACAAACATTAAAGTTGCACTTTACATGATTTGGTATAGCCGCTGCACAGTGGCGCCCGTAGAGCAAGCGAGGTTGCAAAAATCAAAATTTTCATGAGTGCCGACGAAGTTTTGAATAAACCCATGTTATAGGAAACTTTTCAACGATTTCAAATATGCCACTCTTAATAATATCACATTTTTAGTTTAGAAGATATAACCGTTCAAAGTTGACCGACTTTCGGTTTTCAAAAAAACACACAATTTTTAGTCAATTTGTTGCGATTTCAGGTGTAATATCACGAAAAATAGGTAACGAATCGCCTTATTTTTTATTTGTATTGATTGATGTATTTATTAAATGTATAATGATAAAAAAAAAATTAACTGTTTGCTTTGTGTTTCTCCTGGTAAATCACTATTTAAAAACTATCCGTTTTTTCACTATTTTTCAACTTTGACGGAAAATAAAAAAAAACTATATTTTTCTATATTTGGCATACGTGCAAAACCTGTTCTTTGATTATTTCTTTACATAATTCAAAAGGTTTTATCTGCCCGTACGTGCCCGTTTGGCTTCTAGAGGTAAAAAAGTTCAAAAAGACATGGTTGCAGAAATTGTATGGCGTCCATCCCTTATATGTTTTGACTGACAGTAGTTTGATCTAATAGTTTGAAAAAAACTACTCATTGAAATTAGCAGGTACGTACCTCACATAAACAATACTTTGGCGTACAAATGGTCAGGAACAATATTGACTTATGGTCCCTACAGGTAGGCACAAATCTTATTTGGACACGTGCATAATATCAAAATAGCATTATTCAGCCTAAATCCATATGTATGCAGGGAAGAGGTAAATTTTTAGGCATGGTAGCATAAGCCTATATATTGCAAAATAAGCATAATGCCTGGATTAGTCTACGCCTGAAAGTTGGCGCAACAATTACTGAAACCATTAAACAATTTAAGTACTGAAAACATGGCGTTGAACAATTTAAAATTATTTGAACTGTTTAGAAAGTCAACCACACCAAAGTTTTTCACGGAAGTGAAAATTCTTCCTGAGAAGTTGACATTGATCAGCAAATGGGGCTGCGATGGATCATCCGGACAAAGCGTTTATAAGCAAAGGATATCTTTCGATGACGCTACAATATCGGACGGAAATATGTTTATGGCATCTGTTGTTCCTTTGCGGCTAAAATCGGATGATTCCCTACACTGGAAAAATCCACGTCCGTCATCAGTGCATTATTGCCGACCAATAATGTTTCAGTTTGCAAGGGAATCGGCAGAACTCATAAGGACTACGGTGAAGGACATTGAAGAACAAATAAGCAAGATTAAGCCTACAAAGCTGCAAATTGGAGAAGGAAAATATATTGAATGCAATTACGAGTTCCACCTGACCATGGTTGACGGAAAAGTCGTAAACGAACTGACAGGAACAACCTCAACAATGTCATGCCCGATTTGCAAAAAGAGTCAGAAGAACTTTTTTCAATTCAATTCAATTTATTTCATATATAATATGTTACATCTCAATTTTATATAATTAGTTGTAAAGAGTTTAAGATTAGTATCTTTTTCTGCTTAATTATAATATATTTCAATTAGTTATCATAGACAGAATTATATTGGAGGTAAAAATTTAGCAAAAACCTATCTAAACCCCTTTTTTCGTATTATTTTTATATTTTTTTTATCGATTTTATATTATTATTTGTCAGAAGAACTTTGGTAATTTAAACGATTCTACAAATGAGGAGAATAACGAATATGGAATGTCACCATTGCACGCAAGGATAAGGTGTATGGAATTCTTGCTAAAACTGGCATATACCCTACCACAAGAGGAGGAAAACTTCGATGAAAATACATCAATAAAGGATAAGGAAAAGATCAGAAAGAAGCAAATACAGGATGGTTTTTTTGAAACAAGTTGGACTAAAAGTAGACTGTCCCAAGCACGGATACGGTAACTCTAACGATGGAAACACTTCTAGGAGATTTTTTGAAAATGATGAGGCAGTAACTAGAATCATTGGAATTGACAATCAAATCGTGAAAAGATTGGGAACGATCTTGGATGTTTTAAACTGCAAAGAAAATGTCAATTCTACAAAATATGGAGAATATGCGTCGAAAACTGCATCTCTTTTAGCAGAAATGTATCCACAGAAGAAGTTGACCCCGACCGTCCATAAAATATTGGCGCATGGCAAAGATATAATTGAGTACCAGCCTTTGCCAATTGGAGAGCTTTCTGAAGAAGCACAGGAGTCTCTTAACAAATTTTATAAAAAATATAGATTGCAGAACACATTCAAAGCATCAAGGGTAAGGCAAAATAAGGACCTCTTCAACATGTTGGCAGCATCTTCCGATCCACTTATTTCTTCCCTGCGGCATGTGAAGTCACGAATAGAGTTACAAAATAATTATAGTTTAGAAATTGTTAGTCTTTTAGATATACCTTCTCTTACGAATTGTGATGAATATTTTACAGAAAATTGAAAAAATAAATTTAAAAAAATAAATAATTTTTTTTTTTAATTTGTTGGGTAATAATTTAAAACATAAAACCCTTAAGAAAAAAAATAAAAACAATCTAAAAATGTAAAAATAATTTTTTTTAGTTACCATAAAATTGATTTTTCTACTAATTTTAACTTTGATAACCCATAAGTAGGCCCCTACAAAGCGTAGCACCCTTTCCAAACGCTCATTTCATAGGCTGAACAGTTATCTATCATATGCTGTTTAAACTGTTCAATTATCTTATTCGGTTCAAAAGATATGATTTTTGCAACGAAAAAACTCAAATGGCGCCACTGTGCGTCGTTAAACATTTTCAATTTTAGTAAATTTTGGTCGCCGTCAACGACATGTGTGATTGGTGTTCTCAACGTCTTCTATTTCACATCGGCACACTTTTCTTCACTTTTCGAGTAACGATGGAATATTTTTAATTTTACATCTTTTCGATGCGAGAAGTTCTCACTTTGCTGAACATGGGTACAGTACAATTTTATTGCTGACTGAAATTTTTTTCAATAACCAGGCAATTTGGTCATGTATATATGATTCGGGTTCCTTGAGTAATAACAGTTCGATTTAGCCATGTCCTTCTGTTTATATCATGCTCACTTTTGAACGAATCAAAAGAAAATAACAATATGGGTGTCAAATGCTTTCTAGTTTACCTAAGCAGTTCGGTTCAGTAGAAAAAGATTTTTAAAGCCAAATGTTGAATAACTACCCTAAAAATTTGAGATTTTAGTTAAAAAAAGTAACATAAAATGGTGGCGGAATGCACCGATTATTAGTAAATTTTGCACAAACTAATTCAATATAATAGGACTTCATACTACTAAAATTTGTTATGATTGGTCCATTATTTACCATAGGCCGCATATAAAGGCCACTCTCGGAAACTTATTTAGTACGCCTACAAACGTAACCAAAAACTAATATTGGAGTACAACTAAGTGCGTCATAGTTTCATAAGATTAGAAATCAATCTGCAAATTTTGTGAAGATCAGTGCATAATTTACTAGAAGGAAATCATTTAAATACGACTAAAACAGTAACAAATATTGATATTGTTCCAAAAAAAAAAAAAAAAATGTAATAGCAAACGTTAGACCACTTTAAAATTTGAAAAAAGTAAAAAGTCCATAAATCTTGGTGTTATTACGTCACCAAATTATGGTAATCCACTTTCGAATTTATTGCTTGTTCAATTTTTAAAGTGGTCTAAAATTTAATATTTTTTTTATAATAAAGATCACATTAGTTCGAGGCTAGCCATTTGGCTTTCAATAACTCCATGTAATTTTGTGATAATCGGTCCACAATCTACCATATATTTCATATAAACCGGACTTTCGAAAAGTAATTTAAGAGGCACTCAATTCTACAAGATGTGTATTATTATATATTGATTTAAACTTATTTAGATTTTTTAATACTAAAAATGCCTCGACCTAATTTTGCGATGAACGATCTACACTTTGTTATAGGTCCAATACAAAATCACTTAACTCAAAAATCTTATTAAAACAAATCATGATATTTTATTTAAATGAAGGTGCGAATAATAATAATAATGTGAGGTTAGGTCTTATCAAGATTGGCTTATAATTAAAAGATACCATATGAAGCCCATTCCTGAATCATTCGGATTCTCGGTGGGGTAGCATTAAATATTCGTTACAGAATACAACTTGATCATATTAAGGGTAAATAGAGTTTCAGTATGTTGAACAAAATGAAATTCGGTTTAAGATTTTGCGCAGCCCTCATACAAATGATTTTCCGAATTTTGCATATATATAAATAACTTAAAGAAAATTTCGCTTGCGTCGGTCCAAAAAAGGTCGTATGTCTTATATATTTGAATCCGAAACAAAAAGTAAAACGTTAATTATAAGGTAAGCTCTGATTTAAATGAATTCACTTAGTAAATGTTCATACGACGATATGAACCACTTGTTTCGCTCTCTGAAACTAGATCCCCAAACATGCTGTTCATACGATTCATGCTTGTTTCATTTTGACATCTCTTTTTTTGTGCATAAATTATATTTGGTTTTTTGCCTTCTTTTTTTTTTTGGTTTTAGTGTGATTTTATTTGAAATATAGAAAAAATAAGTCAAAATTAAAACATATTATTTGATACTTTTATTAATATTATTATTTTATAATTATTACTTTATTTTATTTAACTCATAAATTTTTCTTTGTTTTGATATTCTTTTGAGAGGTAGTTCAGAAAATCTAGCGATATTTTGTTATCCAAATTGGATATGATAATACATTTTTCCTGTTTCGCAGCATGTTTGAAAATGAAACAACATGGTTCGCTCTCAAAATGTTCCATGGCAAAACATGTTGCTTCCATGATGTTTGAGGACGCGAAACATGATGGGATAGCAAAACATGAATATTGCTGTCCTTGTGAACATAGAATTAGTGTTTTAGATTAGGTAAGGGTAAGGTTAAGATGGGTTATGCGCCCAAGGGCACACCTCCACTCGGAGACCAATGCGGTCTATTATGAATCCCTTTGATACAGAGAAAGACAATAAAAGTAGAGAAAAGAGGAAGAAGAGAATTAATATAAAGATTAAGGATAGTTAGTAGGAACAACATCACAAAAAACTCCTCCTACAATTCCCTCATCAGAAACAACCGTACCACTTCCTTGTCAAACCCA
Organism: Pollenia amentaria; assembly: GCA_943735925.1. Lineage (NCBI taxonomy): Eukaryota > Metazoa > Arthropoda > Insecta > Diptera > Polleniidae > Pollenia > Pollenia amentaria. Next base: position 217,650,077 of record OX031006.1, on the reverse strand, counting down.
TGTAAATCAACTGGATTAACTCCAGCGATACACCCTAGTTCGTCGTGAAATCTAGCACCCAGCCATTTCTGCCTGGGACCCTGCATCCTAGGACAGTGGCACAGTACATGCTCAACCTTTTCTAGCTCCTCAGCATCCTCGCATAATCTCCTGAAGTCCGGTATGGCATTATCCCATTTGCTCGTGAAAGCCCTCACAGAACAATGTCCCGTCAAGGACCCTATTAGTGCCTTAAGACCACTGCTATTCAATCCTAATATATCACTGGTTGCCCAAGCGTCAAATCCGGGTCATAATACCCTGGACATCCTGCAATATGTTCTATCCCTCCATCACTGGTTGACGGCATCACGGAATCTTTCCCGTATTACCCCATAGTAGTGACACAAGGGGGTTTTACACTCACCCACCCTTACCTCCAAATCCAGATCCGAATCACCTCGCGCAAGTTCATCCGCCAACTCATTTTCATCCACCATGCAGTGTCCGGGGTACCAATACAGCCTCACCGTCAATGCCTCCTTGAATTCCCCCACCGTATAATTTTGAGCGCAGCTTGACTATCGACGTAAATTGTCACCACGGACCCCCCTACGTTGTGACCCAATATCACCTCCGCAGCCTTCCAGATCGCTAGGATATCAGCCTGGGAACACTCTTCTCATCTGGGATTCTAAATGAGCTTTTTACGTCAGTGTCAGCAATATGCACACCGGAACTTCTGCCAATGTACATCAGTATTAGTGTTTTAATGTTAAGCAATCAAAAAAAATATTTTATATATACAAAAGTAGCGTATCATATGGTCGCTTTAAAATCGAAATAGTTTAAGCCATAAAAATGTTTTTGTTAAATTTTTAAAGTTGTTTGACTTTTATTCCATAAAAAATATTTAGCTCGTAAAAACATTTAAAAAAAAAATTTTATAAGTATTAAAAATATAAATTTATATGATTGAGATTTACTTAAAAAAAAAATTGTCTTGTTTTGATTTTCTTAATAAAAGGCTCTCATATATGAAATTGAGTTTGGATCGGTAAAAAAGTGTTAGAAAATAAAATTCTCGGGTGAAAGTTTAAATTGAATGAAATAAAGAATCATTTATACTTTACCTCAATTAAAATGCGTTGTTTGGTTGTTGTAAAAAAATAGTTGTTGTTGTAGTTGTTGTTCAAGATGTTGTTGTAGTAGTAGTAGTTTAATATAGTTGTATATAATTTTTGTTGTAGTAGTAATTGTTGTTACAGAGAAGTTGTAGAGTAGTAATAGTTTTTTTTTTATTAAATATTTTTTTTTATGAATCCACAGTTTGTTATTGTTTATTTATAATCATTTTTTTAACAGTATTTTAATGTGGTTTTCAGAAGTAGTTACAGTAGAAGTAGCAGTTCATTTAGTAGTAGAAGATGTAGTAGTAGAAGAATAGGTAGAGTAGTAGTAGAAGAAGCAGTTTTTCAACATAAATTTTTCAGTTTTATTTTTTGTTTGTTTTTTTTTTTTCAAAAAGCAATACAACACAAAAGAAGAAGAAAAAGAAAATATATTAAATCTTTTTGTTTAAATGAAAATTAGAAGTAAAAAATTAATATTTATCTATTAAAATACAGTTTAAATTACAAAAAACTTTTTTTTAGCTATTAAAAGAGTTTATAATACAAGAGAAAAAAACAAAACAAATAAACTCTTAAAGTAAGTGAAAAAGAGAAAAAATATATACAAACAAGTGAACATAAATAGGAAAAAATTTTAAAATTGTGGCAATGCGAAAATTTTACGGAACAATATTAAATCTTTTTTTTTTTAATTTTTCATGAATTAAAGTTTCTTAAGATATGTTCAGACCTAACAAATATTTGACGAAAAAAGCCAAAAAGCGTGACCAGTAAATTAATCACAGCTTGACTCTATTTTTAACAATTTTTTTTTTTTTTTGGATCAATTAAAATTTATTTGTAAGATGATAATTGAATATTGCAATTTATAAACTGTTTAATTATGTTTGATCTAGCCAAACGTTTTGTAGAAGCAAACAATTTTTTTTATAAAATTAGTGGTTTAGGACGTCAAATATTTGATAGGTGTGAACATACAGAGCTATATTCAACAAATCCTCTAAAATGGAAATTTTACAGTGATTTAATTTCATATTCGAAATGTTTGAACTATAAAAATTTTGCTCATAAAAATTCCTAAAATTTAGCTGATATCCACTCATTAAAATTTAAGCCGATTTTAGGAAAATCATTAAATGATTTCAATGGTCGGCAGCCGACATACATACGTATTTTGCTTGTGTGTATAAAGCAGCAAGCAATGTTCCTGAGTTGCTTTTTTAAAATAATAACAAAACATCAGCAGAACGAATACAATTTAAACTTTTTGTAAATTCTTAGAAACATCGGAAACATTGGAAAAACGCTCGCACTGAAGTATACTTTCAAAACAATTTACAAATGTTTTGAGGTTTCCACAAAGTTCATCGACTCGTTGTCAATTAAACTCTCTAAATATACAATATAGAAATGCATTTTAGCTGTGGCTTAAAATCCTTAAAGTAACCTAGATGTTTTTTATATATTAGTACACTGAGTAGTCAAGTAGAACAGTGCAGGACAAAACAGATACTTCGTATAACGTTGTGTGCGAATGCCAGTTTTCCTTTAGTACAATCATGCATATGCAATATCATATAAACTGTGCACTTAACTACAAGTTCTTTATGTTATATATTTGCTTGATATGCTATCAAGACGTAAACCTACTTTATGCATTCGATACGTAAATGCCGTCTACACGTTTGCAGTGCAACTTGTACAATTACAGTGATTCTACTATTTTGACAAATATATAAAACTTATAAATGCATTGAATGAGTGGTGTAGACCTCCAGCTTTCTTTTGATGGGGAATTATATCGATATTGCTGACGTTACGCAGTTTATCGCCTATTTGCACATTCTATTTGGCAACTTGTAGGCTTTTAACCTTCGCCTACTAAAGATTTGTATGTACATCCTTTGCCATCCCGGTTGTAACGACACATTGTGATTTCCGTCATACACATTTTTGTTTAGTCTCTTAAAGAACTTAACAAAATGTTCAGTAAGTTAATATTTCCTTTTAACTGAAGAAAATTTAAGGAAGTTGTAAAAGAAATAAAGCCGAAATTGTCATACGGGTGGTAAAGCAAAGGTTGAGCTAAATGGCCGATGTTGCTTCTTATATAAGAAAAGTAAAAAATTGAGTTTGATTATTAGAATGCTAAAATTCAGTACATATATACGACATCATACATTTTTTGATCTTGCATGATCTCTGGTTGGGGAGACCATGAATTTGTTTAGTTGAGCCTGATATTTTGTGGAATTTGAAAAACGCTAAGTTTTGCATATTCGCAGACGAATGTGAAACAAATGCATTTTTTTCCACATATTTTGAAATGTCTGAAAACAAAACACATTATTCAAGAACTTATTGTACATTTTTAGTTCCGTTACATCCGCTAGCGCTCTGTATTAATATCTTATGGCTTTTATACTTCTAAATAAATTATTTATATGTAAGTTACGCATAAAACTTAATTTCAATGCCAATCAATTTTAAAATATTCTTAAGTTGAGCACTTTTTAGCATTTAATTGTTGTTGTTTTTAATACAAATTTAAAATTTCAAATTGTACTAAATAAGGCGCGGCAGTGCAATGGTACCGATAAAGTCCCTACTTGTCGTAGCGCGTGTCGAGCAATTGCGCAAGTTCCATTCGGCAGAGATACAAACGGTCCCATATTACAAAAAACGCTTGGCATAATGTTATGTTGTTTTTTTTCTGACAATAATGGTCCATATATGCTACCATACGCGCGGGGTTTTGTTCTATTCTAAAAATATTTGCAAAAATGTTAGAAGTTTTCGTTTTCCTTTCTAAATATGTTGCAAAAATAAATGTCAAATTTGTTCCATATCTTACCGCCAGTGATAATTGAGAGTGAGATAATACCCTTTTTTGCAACTGCGTTAAGCACATTTTTATGCAAGCAAGTATTTTTTTATTAACTTTTTTCTATTGTTTGCAAACAATTGGTGTTATATTTGGGTGATTCACAAGGTGTGCTATAAAGTCACATCGTCATAGTGACCTAAATAATATTTTACAATTGTTAAAAAAATAAATTGTTGTGTTTTAAACAAAATAAAAATTTTAATGCTGTGTTTATTGATTCGTCTTAACCGTACGGTCAAAATCAAAATTATAAGCAGTTGCCCACAGCAATCATTTATATTTCGTGTAATCATTTTAAGACATTTTGGATTTTGGAAATTTTTTTTTACAGCAGCTGGCCTTAATTATTGAAAATCAGTATTATTAACGCTTATTGGAATTTTAAGAAAATTTAATGTTGAATATTTCTACAACCGTAATGAATTTCGCTTAATAGTACAAGCTTTGCAATATTTCAATATTGGTATTGTGCCAATTAAATATTTGCAAGCCGGACAATAAAAGAATTTTATTTCTTTTAATGTAAATAGTTCTTTGAAATTGCATCCATTTTGATACAGCTGGATATAAATTGTACTATTAAGTTACTTTTCTGCAATAAATGTGTAAATGACATTAAATTATCGCGAACACTAAAAAAAATGTGGAAGACTAAAATTGAGTCAGGAATAAGGACCAAGAAGAAAACCTGTACCCATGTTCTGTAACTTTGGTGAGAACTTCTCGCATCGAAAAGATGTGAAACAAAATATTCCATCGTTTATCGAAAAGTGAGAAAAAAGTGTGTCTGTAACTCATGTCGAAAACTATCAAAAGAGATTTCGTTGTTACGTTATAAATGTCAAAATATTTCACTCGAAGCCGATGTGAACTTGCAGACGTTGAGAACGTCTGTGTTACTGGCGTTGACGGCGGTCAAAATTATTAAAATTGAAAAATGTTCAATCACGGCGGCGTAAATACAACCGTCGGCTATAGCAAATAATGTAGAGTGCGACTTTAATTTTTGTTGTTTAAAAAATAGCTTTGAAAACATTCGTATATTTTTCAAAAATGTTAAAAGCAAAATAATTAAACAATTGTTATTATTAATGCATTTTGCATATTTAATGTATTTTTTCGTGGAAATATTTTTTCTCATCTCGTTTATATGCGTGAGTCTATTTGACAGTTCAAAGCGGACACTTTCTCACAAAAATTTTACAAACACACTTTTTCTGTAAATTGGCGAGTAATTTCCTTACGTGACAGCTATTACTCGCTAAAAGTGTTACAGATGCAGTTAAGTGAGAAAAACAGTTGTTTGTTAAAATTTATGGCATTTTGTTTCATTTCTCGCATTTCAATCGAAAAGTTTCTCGAAGCAAGAGTTATAGAACAGACAATTTGTTACAGAGAAACTTCCTGACACGTAAAATTAAATATTGGTTTTGATTTGATCTTTTCAGACCAATTTTTTAGCTCTTTTATTGGATATTAGTCAAATAGTTATTGGTTCTTAAAAGAAGCGCATTTAGATTACAATATATTAAATCTTCAGATACTTTTAAGAACCCTGTTTGGTTTCGTTTTATAAGAAAATATAATTTTTAACGAGCAGTTAATCGAATATGAGCAAAAAATGACAGAGTCCAATATCTTAGGATGAATGAATGACAATTTCATACTTCTTAGCGAAACCATGAGGTACAAGCTTTTTAAAATTCAATTAAAACATTGCCTTTTCCAAAAGGGCTAAAGATAAGAATAATATTTTTTAGGATTTTTTGCTTTATGCAGAGTACCGCAGAAATATTTAAAAACTCCATTTACTTGTATTGATTCGTTGAGACATTTTATCTTTAAATAAACCAAATAAGACTTGAATTTTTATTGTTTTTATAGTCTGATTTATAAACTTTTTTACACAACATTTCGAATATGAAATACGTAATTTTTTTCATCCAACTTTTACAAAACTATAAATATAATTAAAAAGAACATTAACAAAGTGATAAAAGCAAAGTGCTGAGAAAATTGTTAAAAAAAAATTGTGATCGTAAAAAAATAGCTCATGGAGGAAGAAAGGGCAAAAGTGTGCTATTTTCAGCAACAAGCAAGTGAAATAATATGATTTAAAAAAAATTAAAAAAAATTTTCAAAAATCAAGCCAATAATATAAGATCAAATAGTCAAAAAATAAAAAGCTCAAGCAAATAATTATAAATAAGGGTTTTAAAAAAATGTCTAGTATTTACAAGAAAATTGTGTAATTTGTGACGGTGTATTATGTTGTGGTTGAATTTTTTAAGTGTATCAACGCATTCCTTTATTAATGAACTGTTCTCTTTAAGTTATTTATTTATGAACTGTTCCTTATAACCAAATATTTTTTTTCTTAATGCATTTAAAGATACAAATTGTCACTATTTGAGCGCAGTCAATCTTCGATAAATTGTATCTGTCTTAATTCTCATAAAAGTTAAAATTTAACTAAAAACTATTTTTATTGTTAAAGATAAAGGAAGTAGATATCAATTTTTCAAAGAAGTAACATGAGTATTTTTTCATTTATAAATACTCCAATTAAAAAAGAAATATTTATGTATTTTGAAGTTTCAGAAATTTTAGGAAAAATTATAGAAATGTTCGTACAATTTTATGGCGTTGATACGAAGATAATCACAAGGAACCATCACTAAATATAAACGTAATAGTAGTGCTATGAATTAGTTTCTTGTTGTTGGGTTGTAGCAAAAAATAATTCTTCTCAGAGAAGGTTAGCCAAAAATTATTCCTTGAATTTTTGATAGAACATGGGTCCTATCTTCGAGGAAAATAATCAAGATTTCTTGACGGTCGAAGAGAATGAATTTTGTAGTTGAATGGTATTGAAAAAGAACCATTATATCAGGCCTCATACGAACAAAATGGTAAAGTTAAAGAAACCAAATGTCACATTAATTGAAAAAGGATATGCAATTTATCTTAAATACTATTTAATATTAATATGGTTTGTTTCATATTGCAAGTGGATAAAACTTATTTTTATCCGTTTCAAAATCACTTATTTATGAAATAGGATATAAGAAGTATATTAAGTAATTTAAATAACTGAACGTAAAACTTTTTTTTTATAATGTACGATCGCAAGAAAGAAGGGTAGCAAAACGTTTTTTAACCAAAACTCAAAGTAAAAACAAGAATTATTGAATATTTGCCAGCGCAATAAAAATATAGCAATAATTCTGATATTGGGCATGTCAATGCCCATAAATATCAATAAAATACGAGGAGAGAAAGCTTTTTAATATGAAACATAATTTGTTGCACATATCTTAACTCAAGTTTTGCAATTTAAGTTGTATTGTAGTTTCAAATTTTTTTTGTCGAAGTTCCAGAAAAAATTACTTAAAAAAATTTAAAAAACTATGAATTTGAATTAAATTTTGCCCTCAAACCCAAAAACTTAGGTGAGAGATTCAAAACAAAAAATAGATAATGAAAATGCACACTGTATATGGAAATTGAGTCCTTTAATGGTTCGCTATAATCCTGTTGATGCATTTAATAACCAGAATTCTGATTGGTTTTAATTTTATTCAACGTTAATATAAATTTCAAATATTATCAAAAATTTTCATTTGATTAAACATGCAGATTTCTTAATTGATTAATTTATTTATTATTATTATTATACCCACACCACAAAAGTTGAGAGGGTGCTTTTGTGTGAACCACATAAATATATTTATGCCAATAGACTCATAATCACTTTCTGAGTCGTTTTGACGTGCATGTAAACCAAAGTGTGCGCAAAGTAAAGTTCGCAATTATGAAGATAATTTGACTAAATTTGTTGGATATGTTTCAATTGTCTTAAGAACGAAGCCTAAAAAATTGTGGAAGTCGGTTCATAGCACAAAATGGTCGTTACACAAACTTAATTTAGGAATAAAGTCATTGTCTCCATACTCTATCTTATTACGTTGGTATTTAGATTAAATTTGCTCCACAAATGTTTTGTGGCAACATAAGTTCATTTTTTTTTAATCGGTCCATATTTGATCATTGCTTCCATACATATACCACTCCCGAAAATAGCTTTAAGTAATTTTCTTATAGATTGGAATTGGTATAAATTTAAGCGGAAATAACGGCTGTGGGAAAAATCGCCCAAAGAAAAATGGCCCAAAAAAAGAAATGAAAAATCGCCCAAAAAAATTCCATGTAAAATTGGGCCTAAATTTATATGAAAAGTGACCTAAAATTTTTGGGCTATTTTTCGTTATTGTTGGGTGATTTTTCGTTTTTTAAATTTGGTGATTTTTCATTATGAAAAATCACCCAAAAATGTTGTATGAAATATGGCCAATTTTTTTGATTTTCTCCTCTATGGTATAACAAACACCGGCTTCGCTTACTAAAGCTTCCCTGCACAGCCGGCCTTCGGCCGGGCGCAAGGATTTTCTCCTCTATGGTATAACAAATACCGGCTTCGCTAACTAAAGCTTCTCTGCACAGCCGGCCTTTGGCCGGGCGCAAGGATTTTCTCCTCTATGGTATAACAAACACCGGCTTCGCTAAGTAAAGCTTCTAAAATCTGCCTTGTTTCCAAACGAAAGCCGACTATGCAGAGAAGCTTTAGTTAGCGAAGCCGGTGTTTGTTATACCATAGAGGAGAAAATCCTTGCGCCCGGCCGAAGGCCGGCTGTGCAGAGAAGCTTTAGTTAGCGCAGTGTCCATGGACACTATGACACTTTTTGGAGTGTCATAACGTCCATGGACACTATGAGACTGGACGTTATAACATGCCACCGGGAAAAAATTCGTTTTTGCTTTTTGGGTAATTTTTCATTTTTTTTTTGGGCCCTTTTTCGTTTCTTTTGGGCAAAATTTCATATATAACTTTTTGGGTCATTTTTCATGTTCTGTTGGGCGATTCTTCATTTGGGCGATTTTTCATTTCTTTTTTTGGGCCATTTTTCTTTGGGCGATTTTTCCCACAGCCGGAAATAACACTTATAATTGCTACTATATTATGGCAAAATGTTGCTCTGGTAGGTCCAGAATTTACCATAGGTCCCATGTAAACCTCGGCATGAAATAACCCCCAAAAAATAATGAGATAACCCAACAAAAGTTTGTACAGACAACAACAATAATGATTTTTGGGGAGTTATTTCATTTTGTTATTTAGGGGATTATTTCATGTGGAATAAGCCCTCAAAAATTAGGCCATTATTTCATTTCTGTTTGGGGAGTTATTCATTTCGTTGGGAGCTTATTTCATTTTCAAAATTGGGGTTTTATTGCATATGACATAAGGCCCCACATTTTAGGGGACTATTTCATTATTTTTTGGGGGGGTTATTTCATGCCGCCACAAATCGAATTTCAATGTTGATATCGATCATATGAATTTTAACATGACAACATAATTTTGCTTTTGCGATCAATGTTGATATCGCCCATATGAATTTTAACCTGACAACATAATTTTGCTTTTGCCAAGTGATTGATCATGGGTCCCAGTTATAGTACTTTGATGGGTTTTAGATTAAGTGCACTCTCGAAAAATTTTTGTATACAATGTGGTGTAGGATATCAAATGGTCGGATTTGACCGACTATTCTTTCTTACATGTTAAATAATATATTTGGCAAAATGCTTTAGCAGTATTATAAATCTTACAAATGCTTGCTTCATAAATAAATTTTTGTTTTAATTAAAATTTATTAAATTTCAAAGTGATAAGTAGTAATTATTAGTTATTATTATTTAAAAAAGGGCCTCTGGTGCAATAAAGCATCATTTTGAAACTCAAAACTAAGTAAAATAATTTAATAATAAACTAATTTTGTTATCAATTAATTTTGAAACTCAATTCAGTATTATAATAAATGGGGAAAAAGTATAAAAAAAGTATGTAAAAATTATTATGGAGTTTGAATTAAACAAATTTCAAATTGTTATATACTATTTCAAAGGCTAAGTTGAAAATTATTATTAGTTTTTTTTTAAATAAAATACTTAATAAATGTAATAAAGGTCATAAATAATGAATTGAGGGAAAAATATCTTATTGAAACTAAATTGGTGGCAGATGCAATTCTTGTTTTAAAGTAAAAAAAAAAAAAACGAGCGTTTGAAAACAAAATAAATTAAATTTAAAGGGTTAAAAATGTAGTAGTTGAAACAAAATCATTTACCGCCTGCAGCATCTGTGGAGCACGAGTTTGTTTAGTAACAGAATCATCATCAGAAGAGAAGGGGAAAGAATAATAGAAAATATAGTTTTTTTTTAGAAATATTCGCATAATTAAATTGTTTGTATGTTATTTTTATATGGTTTTTATGTTATTTATGTAAATTTTCTTAGTTTAAAATGAATATTATTGGTTTTATTAAATAAATCAATATTGTATTCATGTAATTGCTTCTTTAATGTATGCATGTATATGTGAGAATTATGCAAAGATATTTTTCTATTTGATTTTAATTTGTTTTCAATATACACTTGACTTATTCTCCAATTTGGTTGTGAAGGAGTGAAAAAAGTAAAGAGAAAAAATGCATTAAACTAATGAGAGAAAGGACTTTTTTGTTTCAATATGTATGCTCGAATGTTTTAAACTATTGTGTATTTGATTTGAAATTTTTCAAATACATTTGATTATGTACAGTGGTGTAAAATAAATAGCGGTAAAATTCTTCTCAACAGTTTTGCCGATTTTTTTAGGAAAATATTTAATTCATGGCTAAGCACTCAGACATTTTGTTAATTACATCCTTAAATTTAAAAAAAATTTTATTTAGCTGTTTTCTAATTTATAACTAGACAGAAGCACAGTGTAATACTTTGCAACTCCAACTGATTTAACTTTAAGTTATTTCTCCATAATTTCCTTTATATGTGTTTTAGTACATTTTAAGACAGTCAATGGGAACTGGGACTTGTTTAGAGGTTCACTTAGTGCCACTTGGGAATGACCAGAAATGGTCAGTGTTCAAACAGCTCACTGCTTCCGGTCAGAAGCCAACTTGCTAGTTGGTACTGAATGGGGGGTTGCGGATTCGATTCCCACCAGAGACTCTGGTCTACTGCAGCCAAGCGTAGAGCTTCGCGGAATTAGCATAGGAAAAAAAATTCCCAGAAAATAGTTTTATGGCTTCCGCTGTAAGCTAACTGGAGTGAAAAGGCGTTAACTCATGTAGCCTGAATAGTCAAAATACATCATGACTTCTTAGGCACGTCGGTTACCAATTTATAAATTTTTGATAACGCATGACAGCAGCGTGGGACTCGTTACATAGATAGCAGCCCTATCACCAGTCTAGATAAGGAGGGCTAACAATCCACCTTTCTGAAATTAAGAATACTGGCGCCTCACCCAATGACCATCCTCTAAATGGAAACTAAAAACCTATGATGATGACCTTTTAATCTCGCACAAGGACATCGATTGGAAACTGGAACTTTACAGCTCAAGGGGACACCGATAATATCAACATTGGTATGAACTCTGGATATTTGCAGATGGAACGTGAAATGTTGAGATACGGTCTTTCTATTCTTCGACTTAGTGAGAATCGCTGGAGAGGATCGGGTGATTTCCTTTCCTTCTTCCAACACAACCATGTTGTATTTTGGAGATGAAATTGGATGCAATCACGAATCTAGTAAACCCAGAGACTGCAAGCCTGTGTCTGATTGTTTCCTATCTAAAATTAGAAACGTATAATTCCTACATCCTATGCGCCAACCGAAGATGCCACAGATAATCCCAAAAACTCATTCTATGGGTATCTGAATAAATTATAATAAAAAGCTGGAACCTTAACTACGAACTGCGATTTATATAATAAAATTTAAAACTTTACGCCACTGTGTGATGTCTGTGTGTGTGTTTTTGTATCCTAATTTTTAGGATGAGGACTTAATTATTTGATAAGATGCACGTCTTTTTCAGCAACCCACTACAATTTAAACGAATTAAACCAAAACTAGTTGCTAGAAATACATTTTTTTATATTTTTAAAACACTTAAAAAAAAATATGTTTCAAAAATAAGACAAAAATTCATATATTTTATTAAGTAATAAAAAAATCTATTGTATTAGTATTTTGTCGAAAAATATCAATTTTCACAAAACTCGTGTCTTAGCTTCTTCTTTTTTCACACATAAACCTACAAAAGCCTCTTAATACATTAAATACTATATTTAATTTAAGCAAAAACTTTATTTACTCATCTTAACAAAATTAAATTTTTCTTCTATATGAAAAATGTATGATATTTCTTGATTACTTATAACAGAGTGTATGAAAATATTGAAAAAAAAGAAAAGAAAAAAATTAATGAAAATTAAACGTTGAAGAAGGATGAGTAAAATAAAATGATATCAACCCAGTGAATAAATGAAGATGTCAAATACTTGACATTATTCAGACTATTCAAACATAAAGGAAACGTACACACATACACACACCCAAACGCTAAAAGAGACGTAGATATTGGATAAGCAGTTATACAATCATACACGAAACGCAGACAGACATGAAGTGGATAAATGTTTTAAACTCAGGTGCATGAGTATGAATAAAAATGCCAACACACCTGCATATATATTCTCTTAGAAAGTCAGGTATTAGCATGCGATTGTGTGTGGAAATGTGAATGAATTTTGAATAAAATGCAAATGACAAACTGGTGGCATTAAAGGAAAATATGAAAAACCAACATGAAAGATGTGCAAGTGTTGTTTAAAACGAGGGCAATATTTTAAAAGTATAAAAACTCGTTAATCGTAACCTAGTGAGAACTGTTGTATAAGTATAAAGCATTCAAACCGATTCAATTCTTAATAGGTCCTTATGTCGCTGTAGCGGTTGAAAAATATTTCAGCTGTTGGAAAGTTTTACCTTATTCGCTTTATAGAAAATGGCTTTTTCCTGTCTGACTTCTATGTGTTTGAAGTGATACAGAAAAACTTGTCTAAAATATGCTACAATTAAGTTCTAGGTTTTCTGGATTCATGTGATTACACTGGTCGCTAAAAAACGTTAAAAAATATATGCAGTATAAAAATTTTAAAATGCTAAATTTAAATCCGTTCCGTTTTTTCATATCTCATCTAATTTTTTTTTTTAATGGGCTAGATTTATATTGCACCCGGAATAAGCAGGTTATGCAAATAAATTTGATCGTAACTTTACAACGATTTGGATACTTACAAATAATTAGAAATAAAATTTTCTTTGAGTCATCCTAATAATATTTTTTTATATTTTTAACTGTCTTGGGGTTATTGAAAAATAAGTGGTCATACATTATTTCCATGGAAAAACGGAAATATTTTTGAATTTTCAAAAATTCATAAAAACATTATGGGGACAAAAATTTTTCATTTAATAATTAATATATTGTGAATAAAATAAGCCATAAATCATGAAAATCGGTGGTCAAAATAACGTGATATAATCAATCCGTGAACAGAATTGTATTCAGTATGCTAAAGTGAATTAAAATCACATAATAAAATTCTTGGTCTCAGCTTTTCTTTGATATTCGCCGACCAGTGTTATTTTATAATTAATCAGATACATACATACCCAGTAAAAAAAATTTGTGATTTTTGAAGCACTTAAGAGAAAAAGCGCATAATCGAGCGCTTCGATAATAGGGCTCTTATAAAGCAGCAAACGATAACGAATAAAATATACAAAAAAGCTGCTATTTTAGTGCTGACAACGAAGAAGGGTTTAAAGCGATAACAAAATAAAAATATATTATGGTTTACGAAAATGCTTGATAAAAGGCATTTAAACCAGTAAAAGAAAAACATGAATGAATATGTTAATTTAGTTAGCCTTTAAAAAAACACTTTAGGAGTGCTTTATATGCGTGTTTTATTATGTTAAAAGAAGCGCTTATTGTCAGCAGAAATTAGTGCTCCAAACCGGGAACACCCCATACAAAAATCAGGCATCCCATCAGCAGCTTTGAAGCGATTTGAGGTATGAATTCATACATAAAACCTGCTCCTTTTGGAGCACGTTTTTTACTGGGATAGTTTAAAACATCTGATTGAAATTAGGTCGTATTTTTAACTTGAATTTTTTACTAACAATATATACTTTCTTAATTTCTCAGATGGACTTTGCGTGCTATTGAAAAACACCCAATAAGAAATAAATTCGATATACCAAAAATTTTACAGAATGTTGTTGGTATAGGGAACCCCACATTTCTGACTTAACCCTTAAGTGTTTACCTGGGCCTGGACTTTTTTTTTCCAGATTTATTCATATAATTATTAAATATATTAGAACAAAACCTTATGTTTTCCTCAATCAAAGTGTTTTTTTCAATGAAATCGAGAAAAAGTGTAAATTTAAACACTACGGGTGTGGCAATGGGCCTAATGGAAATTTTGTGCATATTGTATCCATCTGGGTCTGGCCAGGCCCTGCCCCATTATATATGTACTGTAGCAAATAAAATCATAACGAAACGTATCAAAAAGCATACGCAACATATACGAATTCTGTCGACAACAAAATGTTCTTGCTGTAGAAATAAAACTCCATACAAATAAAAGTAGTCCCAGCCAGGCCCAGGAGCTCGTTAGTTTGAGTTTTTGCGATACCCACAAAAAACTCCATATAATTTACAAGTATTTCCAGCCACGTCAAGGTGACAGTTTGTGCCACACAAATTAGGTGTCTACTTTCAAGTTTAAGAAATTAACGTCTCTATTATGACATTTTGTTATAATCGTTATGTTATGCTAACTACGGTGCTACATGAATTTTGAAACAAACGAAATTTTGGGGGAAGTTTGTACACTCATAGAAAAATGCATCTTCAAATATTTGTCGAATAGAAATTCAGTGAGTTACAGGGCCTTAAGGTATTTGGAAAGAAAATCAACAACTAAAACAAAGCGTTAGCAGCAAATTAATCAAACCTAAGCTCTATTTTTAGCAATTTTCATTAATTTACTAAACTTAATTTATAATCCAAATTTAGATCTTTTTAATTAGGCTTAAGTTCATTGAATTTAATTTTCATTAAATTATTTTTACGAAGACATGAATTTTACAGTATGAAATTAATTAAAATTTTTATTGATAACCCAGGTTTTCATAGACAGGTTGCTTAGACTAGTTTCGATTGTAACCACACAATCTCTTCAGTGGGGTTTACCGTCCTTACTCACTCGGCTATTGAAGCCGGATAACGTCAATAGTCAAACATCAATATTTAAACCAAATGGCATTTTACCTTAGTAGATCGAAATTTGCTTTTTGAATGAATGATTATCTATTTTATTGATTTACATGTTATTCCTAACTTCTCTTTTTTAATAAAAATTTATAATTTATAAAAAGATAAGTGTATAATGAAATTCAGAAACTCTTAAATAATGATTGATAAAGGAAACGTTTTGAAAAACAAAAAACATTTGTAGTAAATCTAGTGGCTACGCTTAGAACGAGAAATATTTGATATTATGGAGGGATTGATAATATTGAAGTGTAAAAAAAAACAATAAATTTTTTTTAATTTTGAAGGTTTGTAACTCAATGAATTTGATCCGATAAACAAGGGATGTTAGTTGCTATAACAAAAAGCTCTATATAACAGCTTTTCTTTTGTACAATTGAATCGCTTATTTAAAAAAAATAAGTCTATTTTGTAAAGGTAAATACATCGTTTATTGCAAAAAGAAAAATTAAACCAATTTCCTCATGTTGTAGCAACGCCGAGAAAATATTGTTTAATGCAGAAAGAAAATAATGGATGGCACTTGACAGGTGTAATACTAGCCCCTAATCGAATTTTTTTTCTTGAATGTTGTATATTGTATATATTGTATAATCCTTAAAATACTTATAAAGGACATAGGGCCTCAACAACTGATCTCCATCGAGTTCTAACTGATGCTGCTCTTTTGGCTTCATTCCAGGTTAACCCAGCAGGTTGTAGTTCGGCTTAAACTTGGCGTCTTCATGTATTTGTAGTTAGTACCCTTCTTCTTGCTGGGTTGTAAACAAGGGATTTCCTATAGATGTCTTTGGCTGTCTACATTTCCGTATCTTGATCTCGCTGTTGCACTCTAAGCCATAACTCAGAATTTGTTATAGTTTAAGGTCAAAATATCTTGAGGATTCGGCGAAGGCATTTGTTGACGAAGACCTGTAGTTTTTGTATATCAAGGCTCTTAAAATTTCAGGTTTCTAAGCGATAAAGCAGTACTGACTTTATATTACTTTTGAATACCTTAATTTATGTTGATAATGTACTGTTAACTACCCTCAAGAACTTATTCAAGATTTCAAACGCTTGTCTAGCTTTAGTCTGTTTGGTATACCTTCGCTACAGCCACCGGCAGTAGCAATAATGCTCCCAAGTAACAAAATGTTGTGACATCTTTAAGCTGGTTCACCATCAGTGAAAAGCGATAGCTGTTCGTTACATTGAAACGCAATGCCTGAATGTTGTAGGTCCCAACAAATGTGAAAAAATCGAACATGTACAAGCTTTAAAACCCTACTTAATTGGATATTAACCACCATATGCAAAAAAGGTGTATAGGCTTAATGTTCTGGTTAACTTATGTGAACTTTAACCTTTTTTTTGCATAAGTGGTAAGAGTTTTATGAGAATACTTTTCAATGACCAACAACGGAAGCAGAATGCAATGTGGAACGAGTGTAAGATTCCGAATCGTCATTCTGGAATAAATACATATCTATAATAATATTAGTAAAACTTAATTTATATTTTTCTAACAATTTCAGAAAATTTTGTAAAATATTAGCAATAGTGATGGTTGCTTGTTTCAGAAGCTGGTCAAGTATAAACTTATATTTCTTAAATATATGACAAATTAGATAACCGTTTTATGTTTATCAAACAGTTACAGAAATGGATAAGTTTCATAGGAATTAAAACTGTTATGTAAAAGTACTTTTACAATATCTAGGAAGTTTTCTTTGATTGATTTAAAATCAAAAATTCTTTAATTGTCTGGTTTTTTAAATAAACGATTGAATTCAGATGAACAGTTCTCGAGATTTTTCGAAAACAACTGTAGGATTTTCGTGAATATCTCGAAAACGCTTCTTAAGTAAAAGAAGTGAATGCCATTAATCGTGTTCTGCAGCCCCAATTTAACTTAACCCATTTTTTGCCGCATTTCTGTTGATAGATGTTGAAGATAATAGCGAATTAGGATTCTAAGTACTAATAGAAAAAAATTTAAAAAAAAGAGTAAGAGTTACTGGTCGGCGAAAAATGGGTTAAAAAACGTCTCATTTTTGACCTTCATTTCTATTATTGGTGGTAAATTATTATTATTATAAACCGTAATATGTTCGGAGGCAACCATAATATAGTTGCGGTTTCTCAATGGAGGACTAATTTCACCATAGCATGGCTACCGGTAGAAATAGCATGGTTGAAGTAAATATAATATCCCAGCGTGAAATTTGTGTAAATTGCTCTTAAAGCACTTATCCCACGACCAGTGAACAAAATTTTATAATTAAAAGGAACGAATTGTGATCGGTGAAAACAAGACATGTCACTTAACTTGTGATAATGTGATTAGAGTTTAGTTAGTCCAGAGGAAAGGTAATTGGCACAAAACTATTCATGTGACTGGATTTTGTGCGGGTAGTGACTGATTCTCTCTAGTTCTATTACTTTATATGAAGGGGATCTATCATATTGACATGGCTTATTTGGGACAATATCTGCGACTGGCATTTGGAAAGTTATTTCAGTGACCTGTTACAAATTGTCAAAAAGGTGCCAATTAACCCCTCTTAGAACATCGCTATGTTAAAGTGACTTGTCACGTGACAAGTGTAGTGTAAGTTCCCTTTCCCCTAGGGATATTTAAACATTTTTCGTTAAAAAAGATATGAAAAAATTAGTTTTTCTGAATGTATAGAAAATTTTTTGTTTAGCTTAAAATACTGAATAAAAGAGCTGACGTAAAAAGAAAATTACTGTTTAAAATTCAGCTTGAAAAGCCTTTTGCTATTGCCCTCTTATCCAACTTTGTGTCATTTTTTCTTCAATGTAGTTTCATAAAAAATGTAGAATGAGAAATGGAAAATATCATAGTGTGTATGTGTGTACATTTGCACGAGGAAAAATTCACTATGCAAGTGTGCGTTGTATACATGTATGCGATTATGTCCTTATAAGTAAGTCATACAGGGTGTGTATTTATCTCCTTCGTTTTTTAATTTAATGCCGCGTTAAGTTAAAGTTAGTTGGTCTATATAAATAACATTTTTTTTTTATATCTTCTTTATTTTTTGTAATGAAATATTATCCATAACGTTTATATGGTTATTAATAAATTATACTAAAAATAGTCTTTTAACATATTCATATTTTTGTAAAAATTTTGTTGCATGTCCGTTTAAGCGTATGTATGTGCGTTTGTGAGTGCATTGAAAATATTTTCTTTTCATTATTTGTTTTATATTTTTTTTTTTTTTTAATAAATTTTGTATATTTTGCAATTGGTGCTTTTTGAATAAATATTTCTTTCTTTTTTATCTGCTTCGTGGGATGTGATGGTTGGATGGTTGTTTATTCCTTTTTATTGATTTAATTAAAATTTGTTCTGCAGTTTTTTTTTCATATTTATGAGTGAGTAGGTGTATGTAACAACAGGTTACATGTACGATTAAAAACCTTGATGAAATATGTATGCAGGGATATGAAAATATTATATTTTTATTTTGTTTATGTATTTTTTTTTTTTTAAATACACCCATCCATATTGCAATTATAGTGGCCAAAAATTGAAATTGAATTTCTTTTTCATGTGATTGTAAAGAAATTGGGTGGTTTCATTTTATATTTTTTTTTTTTTGAAATAATTGTTTATATATGTGTGTTTATTATATTTTTTGTTTTTATATATTTTTTTCTTAAAAGATTTCCTTTCAGTATTTTTTAAAATTGATTAAATATTGCTAAGGAATTCCGATTTTTTTGTGTGTGAATAAAAGTTGGCTTTCCTTTTATTTATGAAAATGTGCACTCAGTCTAATTGCTCATAAAAAGGTAAATCTGTTTCTGAAATCTTTTGATCAATGGAAAATGACTTGGTAAATATTTAAAATTACGTGTTATTAACTTAATTTCGACTTTTATCATTTAATTATCAAATTCAAAAAATTAGCTTATTAAAGGCTAGTTTACACTATCACACATTTCCTACGTATTCCATAATACTTTTTGAGATGGAAATCTTATGCGTTTTGTTACGACTTTCAAAAAATCTAATGAAACATCACAGTTTGTGGTCACACTATCACACATGAACATACTTTTGTTAAAATGCAACCCTGATCAAATGAAAAGTATTAGCGTTTAAAAAAATTTCAAAAAACGATGAAGTCGTATGGAATGTCAAATTTTTTTTTGTAATACTTGTCATTTTTATAACACATTGCATTCACACTATCAAACTTTTACATATTACTTGAGTTTTTGACATGTTTTAATACAAAGTATAACAGTGTAAACTAGCTTTAAGGGCTTAAGCTACTCTACATGAATCGTGTTGCTTATGCAGTTAAGTTCTTTTTAAAATTCAAAAAACTCTTACACATTAATCAACTAATATTTGACATTATATGTATATCGTCGCTACGTCTACCAAAATGGTTAGTTATAGTTGTTGATATTTTTCCTTTTAAGAGTTTTAATGGTAAAAACTTGTCTTCTCAGCAAATAGCAGTAGTTTGAATTTGTTTTGATTTTGTAACTATCTATTGAAGCAACGGGTTTTAAAGAAGCAGAAATTCATTTTAAAATCAAGTTCTTACTTAAAAAAAATGTTCTTGGAAAAATATTGGAGAATTTTATAAAGTTTTAAATCAAGTTTGCAGATTCAAAAATAAAAAAAATAAAATACAACGTTTTTTGGAAAAATTAGAAATGGTATTTCTGGAATTTTTTAAGTTTTCAAGCAAAAAATAAAGAAACTGTTGCCAAATTGTAACAAGAATGGAGACTGAGTTTCGCTTAAAACACACTTCTTTAACTCTATTAAAAAAACTCATTGTGAAGAAAATGGACAAGATCGACGAGATTAAGTTCAAAAGAGAAAATAAAAAAGAAATATTAAGAAATCAAGAAAGATGTTTAAGAAGAGTTAAAAAAACTTTCATTATTAAGCATCATTTTAGAGAAAAACTCTTTTTAATAAAAGACAAATTGTAAGAAAAATGTAAAATCGTTGAACAACAATTTTGCGACATTCTTCCAATCTTTATATTGCTGTAACACTCAAGGACTTTCCTAAAAGCTAATTTTTTATTTAAATATTGACATAAGGAGGCATTTTTTCTGCATAATTTGCCATACAATGATATACACTCAAAAAAAATCCTTTCTTCATTTAACGAAAAAAATTCTGGTTGCTACTTTTTTCGTGGTTTTTACAAATATAATCGTATCTATATAATACGAAAAATTTTACTCCTGCATTTTTTAATTTTACATTAGTAACGAATTCTCTCGTAGTCCTATTTCGTAAATGCAACAAAATTTTTTATGTTTTACAAAATAACTTTTGTAAAATGCCGCATATGTGCTGTTTTATTTAACGAAAGTAAAGAAAATATTTTTCAGGAAATTTGTTTTGTAAAATATATTACAAATTGTTGTATTTAAGATCTTGTAAGGAAGTTTTATTTTCGGAAAATAAATGATTTTTAATAAAATTTCTTATTGTAATTAGTATTTTGTTTTTTTTTTTTTTTTTTTTTTTGAACTGTTAATGGTTTTTAATTAATGTTTTTTTAATTAAATTAGATAATCGTTCATTCAAAGCAAATTTCGATCTACCAAAGTTGGAATATCATTTGGTTTAAAGATTAATGTTTGACTATTGACTGCCATCCGTCGTCAATGGCGGTGAGTGCTAAAGGGAAACCCCTCTGAGGAGATTGTGTGGTTACAATCGAAACAAGTCGGGGCAAACGTGGGCTCAATTCCCAGCTCATTCAAGAATGAATAATTATCAATAAATTTCAATTCATTTCATGTTGTAAAATTCCTTTCTTCATAAAAATAATTTAATTGAAATTAAATTCAATGAACTTTAGCCTGATTAAAATATCAAAATTTCATATTGCTTTTATATAAAGGCTAGCTGGCAGTGAGCTAGTATATCATTATCGGGGTTGCGGGTTTGATTCCCGCCAGAGACTCTGGTCTCCTGCCTACAAGCGATGAGGCTCGCGGGATTAGCGTAGGAATAAAAAAAATGTGTGGAATTTATCGAAGTACTTATCGCAAATAACAAAATCTATTTGGGTTCAGCTGCTGTTACGTTTTTGGCTTCATGAAGATTTTGTATATAACGTGATTTTTTGAAGAACCTGCAATTTTAATTTTGTGTAACTATATTCACCATGGAGAATAAAGTTGTAAAAAATGGACTATTTATTAAAGTTATATTTAGAACAAATAACACAGGTAGACATCGAAAAAGTTTTTTCTAACCATTTCAACTGCTTCTTATGTTTCTTTGGCATGCTGAAGCCGAATATGAGGTTAGATTTCTCCTATCACGCCACATTTATCAACTAATGGTCCATTTGTGTTTTTCTCTTTTTAATTCTCTTTCAGCCGCCATCCAGAGTCAAGTGCTGGTTCAATTTAAATTATTTATATCTTATTTGAATGGCTACTAAGTTACGAGTCGAATAGTTATTAATTACCTTTGATCGGATAAAAGTGCCTAAGTTATAGGGGTAATTCCATGTCAAATCGATCAAGAGTGGGACCCGACCCATTTCGATTTGAGTGAAATTTGGTTAGAAGGTCGCTTTCATCCCATAAGGAAGGAACACATTTTACCGAAAAAAAATTAAAAAAATTTTTATTTCAAAATTTATGTCATATTCAAAATGTCATAATTTCGGCGAATTAGCAGAATGTGTTGATTTTATTTTTGCTATATCTCAAAAACCACTTCACACACGAAGACGAATTTTATATCATTTTAAAGAGAATAATTGGGGGGCTACAAACAATTTTTAATAAATAAAATTTTTTTTAAAAAATATCTGCAAAATATAAAATTTAAAAAAAAACTAAGTCAAAAACCTAATTATTTTTGTCTGATTTTTTTTATATAATACCTCAAGATTTTTTTTTCTTTGTTAAGATATAAATTTTTTTCTTTCGCAAACTGAAGAAAAATATTCCTAAAATAAAATTTAACACTGTAATTTTGAGCAATAAGTATTTATTAAATATGGTCTGTGTTATTTTAGGTGTTTAAAAAAAGTAACGACATTAATACATTTTGTTTTTTGTTTATTTGTTGCCTTTTTTATTGGAGCTCAATGTGGGAACTTTCAAAGAAAAGTGCACTCTTTGTCACGTTACGTCTCCAAGAAATTAAATGAGTTTTATACATTTCGATTTTTCTTTGATTTTTCTACACACTCGGCTAATTCGCCGAAATTATGTTATCTTGAAAAAAAAAAAATTATATTTTTTTCGGTAATATATGTCCCTTATAGGATGAAAGGAACCTTCTCACAAAATTTCATTCAAATCGAAGAGGGTCGGGTCCAACTCTTGGTCGATTTGACATGGAATTACCCATAGCGGGTTTTCACCAATAATTGTCTCTTTGGAAGATGATTTTACTACAACTAATAAAAATATTTACTGTTTTATAATATTATTCTATATAATTTTAGTTATAATTATATTTATTTTATTACAAAATTTTAGAGAAAGGAAGAGAAGTATAGAGCGAAAAACACCAATGGGCCTTTATCTGAAAAATTTGCCGTGATTTAAGGCATGGATTTTTCTGAATGTACAATATTTTTATCTTTTGGGATACTTTTTTTGTTAACAACACTAAACAATGAATGAAAGTGGATTTAGAGTTAAAAAATAGAAAGAAGATGTAATTTTGCAGGCTAGTGTAATCTGCAATATTAATTTGATATTTCATGTAAAATTGATCTCTTACTGAGAGATTAAAAAATTAATTTTTAATTTCAGCAAATTCACAAAATACTGAAAGGATTCTTTATTTCTTAACCAATCTTTTTTTATAAATTCAAAGACGACATACAGGTGAGTGTTTTTCTTCAGTGAAATTTAGAAATTATTTGGTGATATATTTCTAGTTGAAATACATAGTGGCCTTTTAAAAGCAATTACTTTATATTGATAATATTTCTCTTTATTACTTTACACTAAACAAATTTTTTTTAAATAAAAGTTACTTAAAAATGAGCAATATTTAAAAATATGTGGTGAAAGAAAATTTTTTAAAGTTGTTATTTATAGAAAGATAGCGGCAGAATCGTACCTGAAAAGAGAGAGAAAAAAATAAAAATAAATAGAATTAGTTGTGGTTTTTATTTTGAAAAACACTTAAGTATAAATAAATTTAAGGTAATATAAAAGAATATATACATAAACAGGGTCTTTTATAGCAAAACAATATAATTAATCTTAATTTTTTTTGCAAGATTCTATTAATTAATAAAAGCAGATACATGCGCATATAATTTAAAAAAATATTTGTCATTACAAAACAGATGTCTAGGAACTATACAAAAAAATAAGAAAGTGTTAGCACCCCCATAACTCGGCATTTAAGTATCATACAAAAAAAAAACAAAACAAATAAAAAATTTGCGCACACATTCATAACTACTAGAGGTTTTGGCAAATATAAAGTTATTTCTGCTAAGCATTTTTTTGAGTTTCACGAATCGTGCCTCATATTTACTATGCAACTAACGCCACAATTAACTATAAAGTGGTGTGCTGTATAATTTCATTAATTTCTTTCTATGGAAAACTAAATTTTTTTCAGACCATGAAACAAAATATAAATTTGATCTCATTATCAGTTTTGGTTTTAGTTATAGTTTCGTTTTATTCTTTTTTTCGTTTCATTATCAAATACTAGCTAAACTGTAATTAATCTTCATAGGGGAGCAATTTTTGTTTTTACTATTATATGGTAATTGTTTTGACATTTTTTTTTTGTTTCGTATTGTCTTCGCCTGTCAAGAGCAAGTGAATTTTATTTAGTTTCGTTCATAGTTTGGGGAAGCCATTAAAGTTAATTAAACAATTTCTTATTGAAATTTGTTATACCCCCGACCACCACTAGTGGTGAATGAGTGTATACTTAGTTTGTCATTCCGTATGAAACTATATTATTATTCATCTCAGAGCACATAAAGTATATATAGTATGGCTCTATGAGTAATTATTAGTCGATTTAGCCAAGTCCGTCTGTTAAAAACACGCTCACTTTCGAAAAACTTAAAAGAAAAGAACAATAGTCAAATGCACGTTCTATCTGATTAGAAATCACACTGTTATATTTTGTGCACAACGGTACGTAATTTATCATAGGCCCCATCTAATTCCTTTCCTCGGAAAACAGTTTTGATCGCCTAAAACCGTAGCAAATGATGCTATCGTAATAAAGTTTGGTACGTCCAGTTTAAAAGTCCAGAAATTATACTTCAAAATTTCGAAAAGATCGGTCCATTAATTACCGTAGGCCCCATAGAAAGCCTACTTTCGCAAAACAATTTAGTAACCGTTAAACCGTAACAAATGATGTTTTTGTAGCAGAATTTGGTCTTTCGAAGTTTCATTAGGCTTAAATTTACAATAGAAATTGTTGTGAAGCTCGGCCCATAATTTACCATATTCCCTATATAATACCCACTATATGAATTTATTGTAGTACGCCTTAGACCATAGCAGATATAAATCGATCCATAATTTACCTAAGGTCTCAGTGCCTTCTGAAAAGCACTTTAAAACTGTATAAAGTTGTATCAAATTTCACTTCTATATCGAAATATATTCTAATTAACTGGTTTTAGAACCAGAAATCGCTCTACAGAATTTTGTGATGATTGGTCCATAATTTACTATTGGTCCAATATTAATTCCCCTTTCTAAAATAATTTTAGTGGAGCGAAAACTGTTACAAATCATGATATTTTACTTAAATGTGTTCAAATTAGGTTTTACATGACTACACGTAGAGAAAAAATATGTTTAAAAATGGTCACCTCCAACAAAACTTTTTTTAAAGAAAATTTTTAAACATATTATGTTTAATTTAACCATATTATTGTCACCGACAACCATATTATTGTTAAATTGGTATTCCATCGAGAAGCCACAACCATATTGTGGTTGTCTTTAAACATGTTTTGGTTAAATATAACAATAATTTGTTGTAAACTTAACAATATTATTTTCCTCTTTTCCAAGAGCAACATGCTATGGTTGAAAACCAACCATGCTATTATAAGTGTTAAACATATTTTAGTCACTATTAACCAAAATATGTTTGGAGGCAACCATAATATGGTTGTGGCTTCTTGATGGAGGACAAATTTAACAATAATATGTTTGTCGGTGACAAAAGTATGATTATATTAAATTTATGTTTAAAATTTTCCTTTTAAAATAGTTTTGTTGGAGGTGACCATTTTTAAACAAATTTTTTTTCTGTGGGTGTAGAAATGAAAGCTCAAAGCTTTCTGATTGTCAGTTAATAATGTAATATATGAAGGTCTAAGCCGGTACCAATTTAAATACTGACGTCCGTTTTTATACAAATTATTTTATTATAGATATATGCGACTAAAATATTCTAACTGTCGGTGGAGCATAAAAGATTCGGCACAGCAGAATGTAGCAATCTTAATTGTTTATATTTGTATATCTTTGTGCCCACAATCAACCCAGTTTTATAAAATTTAAAACATAGATAAATCCGTATATATGAGGACACATAAGGTATGCATATCTTAAAAAAGGACCACAAGGGGAGATAGGGCGATTTCTGGCTCTCACAAACTATCAAACTGATTTTAATGAAATTTAAAACATAGATAGATCTCTATTCATATAGCCATACAATTTCGCAAATTTGTTTCAAAATTCTAATACAGTCGGGCTTGACCGACTATACTTTCTTACTTGGTGTTTGTTTAAATTATTTGAGCATTTCTTGTTGGTACCCAAATCAGCGTTAATACCAACTTGGCGAAATCCCGAAATGACTGTACTCCAGCAGCATCGTGATATAGATAAACTTCTGCCCAAAGTTAAATTTTGGTTCGTCAAAAAAATCTTTCCATTTAACAAACTTCCGTTTCTTCCAAGGTGATTCATAAATCTAACTTCATCATAAAGACGGTATTAACTCAAAAATGAAAAATTTTCAGTAGAAACAAACCAATTTCAAATTTGATATTAAAGGCATATAAAAAAAAAAATTTAAACCAACTAACAAAAAAGTAGGCGTCATAGCAAGATATTTTTACAGCGGGTAGATATTAATATTACGTCTCGATTTTTTCAAGAAATTGAACAAATGAAAATTTCAAGGTAATACACTCTTTATGTTCAAGGGGGAAATATCTGTTGAAACATGGATATTCATAACCCGTTGAATTATTTTTGTAATAATCTGAAATTGGGGGCTGTCCGAATGTGTATCAGTAAATGTTTGAAGAAACATGGTTGCGAATATTGAACAAATTAATATTTGTTGGGAAACGCTTTAAGATGTATTGCGATTAACTTTTTATATATAAAAAACATATCGTCTTAACTTTTCATGACAACACTGCATCTATCGATTAGATTTCTTCTTCAAAATCGTCAAATCACAATCCATTGAATCTAATGCCAAAGAGGATGAATCTGTTTCTGTCGCCTGAATTATAGACTCAACATGGAAAATGTTATAACTTAATGAAAACAAGATAGAATAAAAATAAAAATACAATAATAAAGATCAGAAAAAAATCCCCAACAAAATCTTAAATCAAATTCTTTATCCCGTATTCAATTTGGGGATAAATCCCCTAATCTAACATCAATGTTGTATGTACTCTTATTATGTGATGGCTTCCATAAAAGTTTATTATAACTTTTTTATTTCCTTTTTCTATGCGATGAGCTGTCTTTTTCTTTGAATTTTATTTTCTACAGAGCAAATCTTATTCATTTTTAATGTTGGTTTCCTTAACTTGAGCTATTAAAATGGGGGAGGACAATTAGGTGGGTTAGCCATAAAATCGATTAGGGAAGTTATTTTTGATTTTTTGTTGTGTGTGTCTTATTTAAATTTAGATAAACTCTTTTTTTATTGGCTGTGCTGAATTTTTGATACCTTTTACCAATAATTAGAATTTTTCAGGAGTGGACTTTGTATGCGAACTATGATAAATAATAAACCGATCTTTATGGAGTTTGACATCACAATATTAATTCATATCTATTTTATATGTGCCAAGTCTTAACTTAAAAGGAATATAATTTGTATAGAGAGATAAGTCCTCATTTGGGACCATTACAGCTTTTCTACAACACGTATTGTGCTGTCTTTATTTCCTAATGTCTTCTAGTAACGGGTGGTTACTAGAATGTTGAATGTGAACCACACCTAAATATCAAGTTTTTTTCTGCATTTCATTTGAAATTTCTCAATTTCAGACTAACTCAGTTTGAACCATGGAAAGATACACAATCGAGCCACGCGTTAAAGTTATTCAGACTTATTATGAAAATTTTCGTTCAAATCAAAATTCATATCGTCAATTTTCGAATAAATCATCTTTAGTGATTTAGTCATCTTTTCACCTCAATGGATTCGTCAATAAGCAGAATTGCCGCATTTGGGCGAATGATAATCCAAGAGTAATTGTCGAAAAACCAATGCACCCACAAAGAGGGACTGTTTGGTGCGATTGATGGCCTGGTGGCATCATCGGGTCGTATTTTTTCCAAATTGAGGCCGGTCAGGCAGTTACTGCGAATGGTGTTCACTATCGTGAGATGATAACGAATTGGAAGATATGGATGTGGACGATATATGGTTTCAACAGGATGGTACAACTTGCCACACAGTGGCTCTTTTGCGCGACAAATTTAATGGCCGTGTTATATCACGTGGTGGCGATGTCAATTGGTTGCCAAGATCATGTGATTTAACACCGTTGGACTTCTTTCTTTAGGGTTATTTGAAAAAAAGGTCTACTTTGATAAGCCAGCAACAATTCAAGAGCTAAAGGATGAGATAATTCAGTACTTAACGGCATAGAACCTCAATTATGCTTCAGGGTCATCGAAAATTTGGACCATCGGATAGAGATATGCCGCCGAGGTTACGGCGGCCATTTGCCCGATATTTTGTTCCATACATTATTGAACCATACCAATATTATCATAATAAAAAGAAATGACAATTATTTCCTAAATAATTTCTGTTTTATTCAAAATCAACATCGGCCCTTAAAATTTAACCACCCATCATAACAGACGGAATGCCAAATATAAAATATCCCCATTTACAACTTTTGGTAATCACCTAAAAAGTGACTGATACTGTTGGCTTAGCAGATTTATTCTCATGGTAACTTTACAAGTGAACTTTAAGAATTTTAAGCTGCCATATTTTCTGCTAAAAATATGGTAACTTCAATGAGAGTTTTATGTCAGTTTATATTATTCAAACTTTTTCAAAAAAACACAAATTGACATAAAAAACAAAAAAAGTTACAATCAAAAACACAATATAATATACTTCCGCTTTCAATTAAAGAAATAAACAAAATTTAGTCGTTACCACCACGTATTTTAAACAACCAAAAGTAGTCATTATCCACTGCAATGTTGCCACAGTATATAAATTAAATTTTTAATTTTATCAGACAGTTGTAATAATGAACGCAACTTAAAGGCGATTGGTCGTTCACGATAGCTTTAGTTCACGTCAACTATCAGGAACTTAATCATTAGTTTTATTAAGGGCCCTAATAGATTTAAGTATTAAGCCTAGTAAGAACAATCAATGCATGATACGTTGACTTCTTCATTTAGTTAATTATTGTTTGTAGATGTCCGTAATATTTTTTATATTTTACAACAATAAAATAACTAAAACGATTTAAAATATACATACATACATATAGCACTTAATCAACAGAGGGTATTAACTCAAAATTTTTATATGTTGAATTTTTTTAAAGAAATCGTCACATAATATTCATATCTACCCACTGTGAAAATATAGTGCTATTTTGTCCACTTTTTGGTAATGAAACGGTTGGCATAAATATATATATATTATATTAAATAAAAAATTTGTTTGCTTCTACTGAAAATTTTTAAATTTTGAGTTAATGCCCTCTTGTTGATCCTGGTGAGATATGTATGTATATTAGTAATGGCACGAATATAAATTTTTAATATACGCGGATACGAATACGAATATCTGCGGCAATTTGCGACGAATACGAATATTTAATTTAAAATTAAGTACCACACGATATTTAAATTTTGACTAAAAAAATCCCCTATTTCCGTCCATAACATTAAACAAGAAAAGAAGTAGCACACTACCCAGCAAAAACTTTACTTTCCTGGTAAGCTAGCAAGTAATATTGGAGACATATGGACACTACTTATTTTTCGGCTGAATAACTACTTATTTTTGTTCGAGTTGTCCACAGAATTCAGTACTAACTAGAAGCCAAAAATATCTAGTTATTATTTAACTACCAGTAGGTTTATTTGTAAGTACTTACAATATAATTACAAGAAGCCAAAAAATTACTAGTTTTTATTTAATTGGCGCTAATTAATAGACCTTATAAGTAGTTATTGAGCTCGTTACCAGTAAGTTAATATAAGTACTAAAACAACACAACTAATAAGTAGGTATTGAGCTAATTATTAGTAAGCAAATATTTAGTAGTGACAATAATAGAACTAAAAAGTAGTTACTGATGTCATTACTAGTAAGTACCTATTGAGGTTTTCAGAATAATGGCAATTGTAATGATAATTACATACCAGTATGAAATAAATACTACTTATTACCAAAATTAAAAAAGTTTTTCCTCGGACCTAGTAAAATTACAAAGTTCGCACCTGAATGCCACTACTGAACATTTTAAAATTTTTATACTACACATTATTATTATAAAAGCCATAAGCACTGCGGCCCAAAGGGTCCCAAGTGTTAACGGAAGTATATTAAGGCTACGAATAAAGCAAATTATTCTACACGGTGAGAGATTGCATACTTCACCTGAAGGCATGAAGATAACTCCAAGAAACTGTTTGCATACTTATACAAGGCTAGAACATGCTAAAAATGATTTTAGAACTATTTTTGCTAACAATTTATTTACAGTATTAAATTTTATTTAAAGCTACATAAATTTTAGGATCTCATTTTAAGCAAAATTTAAAAAAATGGAAATATTTTCACAAATTAAGTGGCATGCAATACCCCTGACGTAAGCAAAACACAAGCGATTTTATTTCTATGCTTTGCTCTGATTTAAAAGATTCTATAAAAATTTACCAGTTCAGTTTTTTATGCACGTGCACTTGCAAAAATTTATTATCAAAGTTGTTTTTGGGAATACTATTATTTATTAAAACATTTTGTTGGCTGTGCTTAATTCCCTTTTTTAATAATTGATAAAAAAAATATTGAAATTTATTGTTGGAGGATAAGCTGTTCCTATGCGCATTTCACTGGTTGCTAAGGCCAGATCATCAGGAAACGTTCTCCTAAATAATTTTAGAAAAGCCAAAGCTATCAGCAAACAAAACTACAGAGGAAATGAGAATTACCTACAAACACTCAAAAAGTCTTTTTTGCAACGATATCAAAGCTTAAACAAAATACCAAACAATAAATCAGTGATGAGTTTATCTTTTCTTACATTTCCCGTTTCTATAAAAAGAAATTTAAGACAAGTTTATTTCTTAAGGCTAAGAAAAAGCTAAAATTTAAAAATTACAATTTTCCAGCAGTTTACAGCAAAAATTTGTTTGAGATATTTCGTTGGATTAACAAGAAATACCCAAACCCAAATTTTTATAATCAACATGACTAGGGCATTTCTAAAGTTCCCTGAATGTTAATTTTTTTTACAAAACAGGTAAGACGTTTCTTAAGTTAAAGCCAATCCACTTTTATTCGAAATTTTTTTCTGAGTGCAACTGTTTGTAGTCAAAATTTAAAAAAGTTTATAAAAAAGTTCAGTTAAAGCTAAAAAAGATAAAAAAAATATTTTATAAAAATCCTAAATAAAATACCGAAATTCTAAATGAAAGTTTCGCAGCTAAATCAAAATTTTGAATGCAAAATTTAATTGCAAAAATGCTTAAATTGTCACACTGATACTCATACTTAAATACTTTCAAATTTCGTTTTTCTCATTCTTTTTGAGCTTTTAATTAGTATTTAACCTATTTCCATGGGTTCTCATATATTTAATTTGGTTTGTTTAAAATTGTTTCTCACAGTGCTTAGTAATGGATATCAAACTGTTTAGCTTCCCACTACTAATTATTATATAATAAGCAGAACGAAAAACTCTATCCGCGCTTCTTTAAATGTCAATCCACCGCAGTGAACACATTTCTAACTTGTGTAATGGGATCGGAATTATCTTGAAATTTCATTGACCCATTCCAGTTGTCGATAATTATCGACAATTATAATTGTCGTACGGTTATTAGACAATTACTGCAAATGATAGTTTATCTAGGAATCATTAAAATCAACTTGAATATTTTTCATAAATTTCTTTTTGTGGCGGCACAATGTTTGTTTGTTTTTTACTTAACTGAAAGAAGATTTTATATTGTGTGAAAGACAAGAGGTTTTTTTTAATAAAAATTTTTAAAAAACACTTTTCGTATTCGTATTCATATTCGCCAAGTTTAAAAGAATATTTCACGAATACGAATATGAATTTCGTAAAATAAGCGAATATTTGGCATTTCGAATACGAATATTCGTAGCATCATTAATGTATCATTATCATCATTACTGTAATGCTCATTTGTATATATGTATGAACAAGACACAACAAAAACAAGGAAGAAGGTAAAAACAAAACTATGTTATGAGGTAAAGGTCTTTTGTGCCGGAAATAATCTTAATTTCCGCATCTATAAAATAATTTTTGCGCCTTTAAGTTATTTCAGGGAGGTTTAAATAAGTTTTATGAATAATTATGGACCAACCAAAAGTTTTACATAACAATTTAAAAAAAAAAGAAAATTTTTGTTCTCTCATAAAAAAATTCATAAAAAAATTAGAAATTCGGGAAAAATCACAGTTTTTGTCTAAAAGCATTTATTTAAACAGCTACCCAGCAAAAACTTACATTGAAAAGTAATGAGTTAAAAAGCTATTATAACTACTCTTCACTACTTATACATTGGCATTTTAACTCATTATTTTAACACGGTGATGTCATTGGAGGCAAGTACTTACCACCCACGCTTACAAATATGGGGTTAAATAAGTCATTATCACATTCGCTTATAAATTGGGAGTTAAATAAGTCATTAACACGTACGCTTACAAATAGGTACTTTACATTGGTATCAACAAAACTGCATTTGTCACACAAATTGTGTTTTTAATTTAATTTACTTTCAAATGCAATATTTGATTACCATGCTAAATTTTTCATACACAGAAAAAAGTTTTTATCAATTAAAAAAACGGTTCAAAAAGTATTTAAATTTAATTAATATGATAATTGAATCAATTATTTTTTTTTTATTTGAAAGAAAATTAAAAATATAATTTTGATTTAATTAATATTAAAGTTGTTTTGAAATAAATTTTTAATTTAAATATTAATTAAATATCAAAAAATATTAATTGGCTTTCGTTTAAAATAATATAATTTAAACGTGTAGAATTGTTGTTGGGAATTGCCAATATTTAATAAAATAAATTAACACATTGTTTGAAATAGCAAAGTTTTTTGATAATTTTTTTAATTAAAATTGAAAATAACATTTATTAAAAACTAAATATTCACAATTTTACAATTTTTAGTAATCAATATAATCATTTTGGTAACAGGTGCAAAATCAACAAATGGTTTGCTTGATTCTATGAATTTGGAATGAATTTGGTGATTAGAGAAAATTTTAAATTTTTTCTGTGTATTCAAAACTATCACAAATGGTTTTTCATTTATAAGAAATAAAAAAAAAAATCTGTGAGAACTAATACTCGTATGTATTTAAGACAAATTTGTATTAGATTTGAATAAATAAAACTTCAAATGCATTTTATTATGCATGAATTATACATATCGTTAATCCGCTAATAAGCAAGTGCTTATGTATCAAATTATATGTCAGTATTTACTAAACTACTTCTATGTAATGCAGATGGTATGAAGTTGTCATTGAAAAGTAAGTTGTTCAGTAATTGCAAGTAATTACGAAGCTTTATCTGGGTATCGAATTAAATGAGCTTTATTTCATTGCAATCGGTGCACAACATTTGATTTTGGTCACAATATACAGTTCCAGTCAACACAAAACAAGTTCAATTTTGTTCCAACACATACATTTAATTCAAAATCTGTCTAGCTAAATGTTTTTAGATAAAAACTGTGATTTTTCATGCAATCTATTTTTTTTTTTATGAATTTTTAAAGACTTTTTGTCTCTGAAATGTAATTTTTAAAAAAAAAATTTTAATATTTTCAAAACTTCAACGATATCTCTGAAACTACTGAGCTCATTTAAAGACATGAAATCACGGCTTAAAGATAATATTTTTGAAGATGTTCGGATTTTTTTTTTACTGAATATGGTGAAGCGTCTTCAAGTTATTCCAACATGTGTAGTGAAAGTGTCTAAATTTTGAACATAATGGTATATCTCGAAAAGTCGAGCTAATAGAGAAAAATGGAGATCAGAGACTTGAAATTAGTAAAAATTTAGTTCCAGGCCACAAAATTGCTATTCCGCAGTGTTATTAGCAAGCGAATATTTAGTAGTGAAATAATAGAAGTGAAAAGTAGTAACTGAGGTACTTATGAGGTTTTCAGAATAATGGCAATTGTAATGACAACTACTTACAAAGTAATGTGCTTGAATTTTCTATAATATTGAACTTAGAAACTTATATATTAATAAACATAAAATTAAATTTGCAGGGTCCTGAGTGAATCATAACCTATAATATGAAAAATGCCATAAATATGTCCACGGAAAAAAGGGACACTTTAAGGAATTAGCAGGTTAAATCCTAGTTATTTTTATAAAAATCCATAAACTAAAAAGCATATTTATGAAAATTTTGTTAAAACCGATCAAAATACTGTTGACGACTTGGCTTTGGATATTTCTTGTGGTTGGTTTTTTTTTTCTTTAAAAATTTAAAAAAATAAAAATAAGTGGTCCCTGATAATAAGTTTAGAATTTTTATCAGGCTTACAATGACTTTCAGAGTATGGAGGAAAAATATAACACAGAAATATAACACAGAAAAAATTCAAAATTGTCTCTTATCAACAAATTTAAACTAAATTCATAATATCAAGCAAACAAGTTATTGACTTTGCACCTATTACCAAAATGATTATATTGATTACTGAAAATTTTAAAATTGTAAATACTTTTTTTCAATAAATGATCATTTTAATTTTAATTAAAAATATGATCAAAAAAATGTGCCATTTCAAACAAAGTGTTGAATTATTTAATTAAATAATGACAATTTTCATTCAAAAATTGGGATTTTTAGCACATCATTAATAAATGAATTAATTAATAAAATATTTCATTCCCGAAAATTATTTTTGATAATAAATTTGCAAGTGCCCGGCAAATAAAAAACTGAAATGGCAAGCTGCTTTATTTAAGCAACTTGTTTTTTTTTAATTTTGTTTTTTTTCTTTCTATCCTCTTACAACTACAATTCGTGTTGGAAAAAAGCCAGCCAATTGTAAGAGAGAAACAATTGACGGTTTATTGTTGTGTCTTTGTTGAAGCTTTGATATTGTAAGACCTGAGTGTTTTAAAATTCTTATTCACTTTATGGTCTTACTTGTATAATATTTTTAGCTTTTCTAAAGTATTTAGAAAAAGTTTCCTGACGAGCTGGCCTAAGCAACCAGTGAAATGCGCATAGAAACTAGCTTTCCCATAACAATAAATTTCAGTGTTTTCATTCAAAAATTGGGATTATTAGCACTTCATTAATAAATGAATTAATTTATCCCAACAACAATTCTACAAGATTAAATTATTTTATTTTAAACGAAGAAAGTCAATTAATAGTTTTTGATATTTAATTAATATTTTAATTAAAAATTAATTTCAAAACTACTTAAATATTAATTAAATCAAAATTATATGTTTAATTTTCTTTCAATTTAAAAAAATAATTTATTCAATTATACAATTTAACACATTATTTAAATTTAAATACGTTGTAAACCATTTTTTTAATTGATAAAAAACTTTTTTCTGTGTACATGGGGGAATGGAAAGAGCAAAAGTCTCCAAATAAGGTACAAGCGCCTTTGTTAGCCACACACAACATCTGACAAAATGTAAGCGGGATTTGTGAAATGGGCGTAGCACAATCCACACATAGACATTATAGATTTATGTATATTTAGATAACGGTAAGAGCCTTCGTTTTCAAATTAAGTACAGACATCTTGGTTATAAATTGACAACATTCGACAAGATGTGGACGGTAATCGAGAGATGGGAGTGGCACAAAAAAGATTTATTTATATCTAAAGAACGTTATTTATTTAACTGTCTGCTCTTATCGCTCGATAGTTAAGGGTATATAAGATTCGGCATAGCCAAATATAAAAATACTCTTACTTGTTTGTTTTAATTTGATTATAATTTTTGTAAAAATATTTGTTCACGAAAGTCCCTTTTAGCTGTTTTGATTAATATTTCCATGTGCTGCAAAGAACTAACAAAATTTTGTATTATAACCATAAATTATAAGGTGTTTGAACAATTGTTGTAAAAACCATATAGTATTTATTTGTTGTTGTGGTTTTTTCTGCTGCGCCTACTGCAAGTATTTATATGAACAACACAAGTTTTTCTCATCATAATTATTCATCTGTTTGTTTTGTAACTTTTGTTTTTTGGCCTGTGTATATTATAATGTTAGTATAAATAAGTATGATTAAATAAACATACATATGTTAGGATATATGTACACATACGAGTTAGTATATCTGTCAAATGTAAAATATTTGTTGCTGTCTACGATATTCATATTTTTCAGTTTAATTACGGTACATGTGCCATTAAATTTGTATTCTAAATAAATACAAAGCAAAATGTATGAATGCGAGAGGACCGTATTTGTTTGTGTGAGTGTGGTAACTAAAAGTATGTAAACACATACTAAGAGTTAGAAACGGCACACACACGCATTCAATTAATTACATGTAAATACCCTGAAGGAAACATGGGTGCAAGTGTTTCCAATTTTTTCGACTATTTTAGTGACATTTTGGCGACGTTGTCAACGAATTATCGATATTTTTATATTTGGCTTCATATAAATTGATTTTTTTTTTATATAAAATTATAAAATTTTAGAAAAATATGTCATTTTTTCACTATCTTCTTTAAAAAAGTACCAAGGGTGTAGACTAGATTTACTTAAGTCTGAAAGGTTTCTCTTCATTTAAGTACATTCAATTAACACTTCATCGAATCGATAAACTTTTTAATAAAAATTCTAACGGAACGATTTTTAAAGTAAAAAATCAACAAAAAATTTTTAGTTAAGCATTTTATTATTTTTTACTAATTTTTGTGTTTTAAAATTTTTATTCTTTTAAAGCATTCGTCATCAGCTAACGTTATTGCAAAAATATCGTTATTTGAATACACATAAAAAATTTATATGATAAAGTGAAAATGAGCTTCGTCGACTCGACGAACACTAACCATCTCGGGTTAAATGTACTAGTGATTCTTTGATTCCAATGTCTACATACGGTCCCAAAATGAGCTACCTAGCCAATGGTACCAACGTCACTAGTAGATTTCCAATGACACGCATATGTCAAATTTCTAAAGTAAATAACTTTGTCTAGGCTTTAATAAGCCACTAGAACAGGTGACTGTGTCAACTGTGAATTAGTACAGATTCTCGTCTGACGTTTCCTACAGGGTAGGCTTGTTTTTTTTTTTTTTGGTTTTGTTGCTGTTTGTGTAAAATTTTTAATTAAATTTTAATGAATATGTCAGTGTAAAAAAAAGTATACCAGATATTTACCTACACAACAACACTTTTTCATGATGATAGCAACGAAAATACAGTTAAAGGAAATGAAATTTTAAAAGAGTTGTATGCTGCGTACAGCATATTAACAAAAAAGTATGTGGCCAAAAGTTTAAAAAAAGAAAACAAGGCCTTTTGTACTTACAAGTAAAAAGGGAAATTCATATCTGAAAAGGTATACTTTGTTTGAAACTATCATTAATATCACTCTGCACTTATGACTTTTTAAAATTGTTCTGTAGCATAAATTTAAACTTTTTCTCTTCGTTGCTTTTTCTTCTAATTACATAAATATGTATATATGAGTGTCTATTTTTGTAAATTTTTTTACGTGTATCTGCTTAAATACATGTAGTTAAATTATTGTATAGCACTTTCTTTTAGAAAATTATAATTATTTACTTAAATAATTACACAAAAAATGTATACACATGTTCATTACAAAAGAAAGCCAATTTAAATTTATTTGCATTTAATTTAGGTTTTAATTTTCCGCAGATGTTGGATAGAAAAATAATGCATTAGGATAAGCAAAATTACTAAAGTGAAAATGCAAATATGTATGTGGTTCTGTAAAATGTAAAATAACCGAACCGGTTCGACATGTAAAGAAAAATTGGGCAAAAAGGTTAAATCCGAAGTATTTTTAAAAGCAGTCCTCTACATTGTCTGGGATAAAAGATCAGTTTATTTTTAATATATTGTAGCTGATAAGAGTATAATCTAACACCTCGAAATCAGTCGTCGCCGGGTGTTTTTATGGCATCAATGGATTGTTTGTGAGAAACTTTCAGGAATGGAAGACCCTAAAGATGTCGAATTAGAGACCAATAATATGAATGAACTATAATATTCCCCCATACAAATTTAACAATTCTGAGTTCTTTAGATCAATACGAACCAAGTCTCTTTTTTTCATGTTGATGATGCATTACACTGGTTCATAAATTCTTTCCTTTTTTCCATAAACTCAAAAATGAGATATTTTCTAAGATAAATTGGGGCTGCTGAACACGAATGGGCAATCGTTTATTTTTCACAAGAAGTTTCCTCTTTCAGCCCATATGCACAACGTGCTTATCGGATAAAAGTTTACTAACTTACTTACTTTACTTTAGATTGAAAAAAAAATTTCTACGTTTTTTCAAAATTCAACATTTTTAGTCCTTCCGTTAAGGCAAAAAAAAAAAATTCTTTTAAATTTTTTAACCCATATCTGAAGACAATTTTGTTCCAAAAATATTTATCACAAACTTGTTATCATCAGACGAAATATAAAAATGTTGCAATATAATTAGCAAAAACATCCAAATTTAAATTTTTAAAAACTCTTGGTTTTTAGGTTGTGTTGATGGGATTAGGGTTAAGTTTTAAGATACAATTTAACTTGTTTACATAATTAAATTTTTGTCCAAAACTTAATATTTTTCCCTCTTTGGTTTTTCCTCTATTGTTGCGATGACGATTCACGAATTTGCATTCAGCAGTAGTCACTAGGAATGCCAATTGCGAAATCCCGATCACAAATAACCACGGGATTTTCGGGATTCAGTGGATCCCGGAATTT
This sequence comes from Pollenia amentaria, assembly GCA_943735925.1. Lineage (NCBI taxonomy): Eukaryota > Metazoa > Arthropoda > Insecta > Diptera > Polleniidae > Pollenia > Pollenia amentaria. Next base: position 217,611,340 of record OX031006.1, on the reverse strand, counting down.
GAATCCCGGGATTTTTGGGATTTAGTCAATACCGAAATCGTTAACTTACTGCCCGTTTGCCGATATCGAACGTTAACGTTCGCACAGTAAATAACATTTAAAACAAAAACAAAATTTCAAAAATTGTTTTTGTTTTAAATGTAATTTTCTATGCGAACGTTAACGTTCGATATCGGCGAACGGGCAGTTAGTTTTTTTGTTTTAATTTTTTTATAAAAAGAAATTCATCAATACATTCCTGCTTGAGAAATATTGGGAACACAATATTGATTTTTTTTTATATATTTGATTAACGGCCAAATTTACCAAGTTCAGTTATAATTAAGATTTAGTTATAACTGCCAAAAATATATTGTAAACTGGAAGTTAAAGTAGTAGTTGGTTTTAACTGAACTTGGTGAAATTGACCGTAACTCTGTTCACACTGTTATTTAAAACGAAAGAAAATAGTTAAACTTTGTTATTCGTTTTAAGCATGCCCAACAATTATAAAGAAACTTTAATATGAGAAATGCTGAAAATAATTAGAGAAGAAAATTAATTTAAGAAGTATATGTTTTTTAAAATGCACAAAACATAAAGAAAAACCAAAAGTTGCGTGTGGTTTTAATATCTAATTAATTCCACTGGTGTACCACATGCAAAATTTAACTTTTACTCTTTACAGGTTTAGACTTATGAAAGTGTTTTCCAAAAGTGGACATGGGACCTCATGTAATTTTAGAAGCGATTTCACGAAATTAAGTAGTGTGATTAAAACAAAAATTTTAAAAAATGTGTTTTTGTTAAAATAAGATTTTTATCGTTAACAAAACAATTTATTTTGTTTATTAATATCGAATTCAAATTTTAATTATTCATCTTAATTCATTTAATAAAAATTCTTATAGAGCCTTTCAAATAAATCAATTACTAATTTTCTCTATTCAATTACTATATTAATAACTTTTTTATTAAGTTTGAAACAACTAAGATAATTGAGTAAAATATAGATTTTATGTTAATTATTTTTTAATTGAATCAATTAATACATTGTTGGAAATCGTGCGTTGTTTTTTTTTATATATATCTTTCTAACTAAATTAATCATTATGAAATGAAATGAGCGATCTGTTCGTATGTGGAATATCTTTCCTGCTGGAGTCTTCCCTCCTACTATCAACATGAATAGTTTCAAGTTGAATATCCACAAGTACTACTGCCTCTATCCTTCTTCCCAAAACCTTTTTTGTAGTTCCAAAACAATGCATTGGGGACGGGTCATCCCTTGAGTCCTGGTCCGAAAAAAAAATTTAGCTGAATTTTCTATAATTATACTGCAATTTCCACATATATTTGCTACGGTTTGAGGATTACTTAAATGCTATCCCAGAGTGGGCTTTATATGGAACCTATGGTAAATTATGGACTGATATCCATGGAAGTTAGTAGTATGAGTTCTTTTTATATAAGATGAAATTGTACAAAATCGTATATCAGTCCGTGCAGTTCAAAACCATTTATGTTAGTTTTTGAAAGAAAACTATCAATATTGTTCCACATTTGGATTCATAACTCTTATCCTATTGAACCAATACCAAAGTGCATAGGAGAAGTTTTGACACCAATTTTATTTTATACTGTTTATCTTATATTATTTAGTTAATATTATTTATTTACTGCCAGTTCATCGATTTGGAACGTTAACGTTCGCATAGAAAATTACATTTAAAACAGCAGCAAAATTTTAAAATTTTTTTTTGTTTTAAATTTTATTTTCTATGCGAACGTTAACGTTCGAAATCGTTGAATAGTTAATATTATTTACTTAATATTATTTATTTATTATAATTTATTAAATATTATTTATTTAATATTACAATTTGACACCAATATTATTCTGTGCTTTTGAGTGTGAGAATGATTTCAACAGACTAACAGACGGACAGACGAACATGGCTTAATCGACTTTGAATTTCTCAAGGACCTAGAATATAAAAATACTTTATTGGGTCTTAGATGAAAATTAAAAAGTTTTCAGACGGAATGGCAGCCTAAGTTTACCCTCATTCACCACTAGTGGTGGAAAGTATAGTAAAAAAATTGGAGTAACATTGTCGGCCCAGCTACTTTTGCGAAACAATCCAAAGTACAGGTAGAGACGCGTGGCTGTGGAGCGGGCACCGTAATAATAACAACGAACTAAAAAGCACCATATTCATTATAAATCTGTTTTATATGCATCTCTAGCAATACATTTCAAGGTAAGAAAAAATTAAATTTAATACGTTAGGGCCAAGCCCGATCTTTATTTACATAACCTACCCCACAGTATATATGAACAAAATTTTGAATTTGCACCCCACTAAGAGTCAATGGATAGGCATGAAACTAGTAATAAAGATAAAGATTCATTAAAAACTTATTTGTGCCGAATATTATCTAGATATCCCCATCTATATGAAATATTTTCCGCTAAACTACGGTCAGTTTTAGACCCATGAGCACGTTTGTATGAGAGTTGGTAATATGTATATGGACTGATGCCAATCAATTTAAGTAAGATGATTTCGGCTAAAATAGAACAGCTTTGTACCAAATTTAATGGAAATACCAACGTAATGAGATGTTTTATGGAAAAAAACTATATTCCGGAAAAATGTTTATATGAGAGCTGTGTGAAACTGTTGACCTATTTTTAGCACTTTAATAATACGTCTTCCATTTGATTATTAAAATATACATGTGTACCAAATTTCATAACTTTTTAAAATTGCGACCTATACTTAGCGGACGAACGGACCAATATTTGAATATGTTACACACATCAGTACAAACGCATAGCCACCCTCTCCATTATGGTGGCGTGTGTAAAAAACATGTTTTATAAAAATCAGAAAATTTTAATTAATTCTATAAATTTTTGTGTTGCTCATTTTTGGTTAAATTATCCATTTACCTTATTAAAGTTAGTTAGTAATAACTAGTATATTAAATTAATTTCATTTAACTTTTTCATTTACCACAACAAGTGGTATTAAAAAAAAGCTTTGAAAAATAAGTAAAATGTTTGTATTAAAAATACTTTTAATTATTTATTTAAACAGAACAAAAACAGTTAATTAATTAATTCCTTTGAAAGTTAAGGTAAATAGTAAAATAAAATAAAAATGTTTAAGTGTAATAAAAATATATTGAATATTTTTTTTGTAAAACAAGGCAAAAGCTTTAATTAAAAAATAATAATAAAGAAATATGAAATAAAATTTAAAACATGTAAAATTGCTATATTCCGCTGAGCCGAATCCTTAATATCCTCCATCTAGATTTAGAATATTTCAGGATTTTGCATAACATCTACAAATGTTAAGCCAATATTATAAAAAATTACTTCACAGTATTAAAATTCTTTGTGGTTTTAGATGTATTTAAGTGTACTTCTATGGCCAGCAGTCGACGCAATCGACTGCAATCTATCAAAAAAAAAACTATCTTGAGTTTAGGCCATCCAGCCAGCCAAAGAAACTAAGTCGTTCGATACACTAAAAGATGGGTCTAAAAACAATTTTATTATTGGTAACACACATCAGTGCAATCGCATAATAAACTTTTCACCAATAGTGATGTGGGTATAAAAACAGAAAGATTTAAACAATTTTTAATTTTCTTTTTGGAACGAGTTGATGTTTTTATACTCACACCATCAAAGGTGGAGATGATATAACGCAGAAATCTTTCTATAATATAATTGTTTGCCCATTAGCCATCTTATTATGTTGGTATTTATATTAAATTGGGCCAACAAACATTTTGTTTCTTACTAAATTTGATTGAATTCAATACATTTGACCATAGCTCCATTAAAAATACCACTCCCGAAAAAGCTTTTAATGGCAGAGCTTCCTTAGAATTTTTGGATTTAATAGTAAATTTGGAAATCATATATTCTATAGATAGCAGCTTCTTTGTGAACTTTGTACTGGTACGTCTAGATTTAACAATAGGTTCCATATCAACCCCTCCGTAAAATCAGTAAATATCGAACAAATCTTATACAGTTGTTGATATCAAAATAATATTGGACACACAGAACTTTTACAAGATTTTATGATTGCCCATGATCAATATTTTTATTTGTTACGCACAATCGAATATTAATTGTTAATACTTAGTTTCTTTTTAGTATTTTTGTACCCAAACCTACCGAAGTTGGATAAGGTGTTCTAGGAATGGGCAATAAATATCGATATATCAATTTGATATTTTAAAAAATTATAATCGATATATATCGCCGATATTAAAAATACCCATATATCAACACATCGATATTTATTGACGACTATCGCATTCGATATTTTTAAGATCTCTTTATAATACAATTCAACATTTTACCCGTTGCTCAACTGCTTACAATACTGTTGTTTTTAAGAATTGCATCATATGGTTTTTGACTTATATTAAGAAAATAACGGCGCCTTTCCATTGTACATTTTCATAGATTTCACAGTTCAGTTTTGTCTCGGTTTTTTAGGAGATGACAACAAAAAAATAAGCGCGAAAAAAATATTCTGGAAAGGGTTCCTAGAATTATTCAAAGAATTGCCTTAATTATGGCATATTAGCAGCAATAGACTCATGAAAGTTGGAATGTTAACAATAAAAATAAATATTTTGTTTTTTTTTATTTGAGTATGTTCTTATATATTAAAAATAATTAATTGCACAGCTTACTTCAATAGTATGTGTCACAAGTTCCGTTTACCGGCAGTATATAATCCGGCATTATGTAATCGCAATAAATTTTTTTTTTTAGATTTCATATGGCGAATAAATAAAAATTTTTTTGTATTCTTTACTTTTTTGATTTTTTTTTTCAAACGAAAACTTCTTTCGCATAACTTACCTTAAAAACTAAATTTTAAAATTTGGTTTTTATTTTAAATAAAAGTTAAGCGAATGAAAGTTTCGTTCGAAATCGAGGGACAGTCAGTAAATTTGAAATTAAAAGAAACAATAAAAAGTTATAAACAAGAATGGAATTACATGTTATAAGTTTCTAGCCATATGTATTGACAAAGGTATATTAGGTTTTTAAATTTGGTAATAATTTCACCTTAATACGTTCGATATATCGATATTTTTAATTAATAAATGTCGATACGAAGGTGTTATACGTTTTTTCTGCATAAAATGGTGGCTATTGCAAAAAGTAAGCATCAAATCATAATTTTTCATAGCCCCTATACAACATTTTTTTCGGAATATCATATAATTTGTTGTAATTAGGATTAAATTCGGCCAAATAATGCTGTGTCGCAACTTAAATCATCCTACCAGATTTTCTTGAAATCCTTTACCACTTCTGAAAAAAGCTTTAAATTCAGTAATGGAATTTACATTGGATTAAATTCACGGCATACATAAAAGAATCGTCCTAGATGTCAGTTTCATCATTCGATGTGTTTAGTACTGCATTAATTGGCAAATTGTTGGAATGTTTTATTTGAAGCCTTACCATGGCAAGTTACCACGGTGAGGCATTTTCCAAGAATTTAAAATTTTTTTGTTATTTGCCACTTTCATTTTAAATTTATCTAGTTATTCAGCTATAAATTTCGTTAATTGGGTAATAAATACACTAACAAAATCAAATCTAAGCTAATTACCACCAACAACTAATTAACAGGGAAACCAGAAGTATGCTCTAAAAACATTTGCATTTAAAAAAAATTATCTTAAAATTATAATCGGTAAAGCCCAAACGCCAGAAGAATTTTCTAGATTTTACCCTTTTTGGAAACGATGGCCAGTCATGGGCTCACAAAAACAAAGTCAATGAGAGTTATTTGTAGAGAATACTATCTTGATATTAACAGCCATATGAGATTTTGATCTTAAAGGGATTTCAGGGATGGTCGCTAAATTGTTAATTTATGTTTGCACTTCAAAGAAAGTCAAAGCTTTTTATAGATGGGAGATTTGCGCAAATTTGAACCGATTCGAAAATAATTTAATTTGCAGTAAAATATTTTTGCGGCGAATTTAATCTAAATACCAACATAGTTAGAGTGTTTGCAAGTGTCTTATTTAGAAAGAAGTTTTTATGGTTAATATGTGAAATTATAGACCGATTCTCACCATTTACATTGACTTCGTCCTTAGAACAAATTATATGTGTATTTACCAAATTTGCAACTTGTACTTCGTGCACAACTTGTACTTCGTGCACAAAATTAACATGGACAGCCAACCAGCCAGACAGTCGGATGGACATCGTAAGATCACTTGAAACAGTGATTCTGAGTCGGTCGGTATACTAAAAGATTGGTCCAGATTGACATCTAAAAAATTTAACATGTATTAAAATAAGCCACAAAAAGCAAAATATTCGCTATAGTCTTAAAAGATTTTGCAAAAATGCTCATTGAACTAAATTATGCAAAAAATGCTGTAAAGGATAAAACATGCAAGAATATGCACTAAAAAATCGATGCCAAAATTCTTAAAAAGCTCTTAAATGGATAAATATATTTGGAGTATTCACAAGGTGTGCTATCATGGTTTATTGTCATAATGTTCTAACATTTTACAATGGTTTAAAACTATTGTTGTTGGTTTGTAAACAAAAAGTGTCTTAAATAAATAGAACGTTGCTTGCTATGTTTATTGTGCTGTCGTAATTAATAGCACTTTAAATTATGAGGGGTTGCTCACAACAGTCGTATTTTTTCATGTTATTATTTTAAGACATATGACTTTATGACACCTTGTGAATCTCCCAATTGTTTCTGCCTTTAATGGGTGCAATTGCATATTTCAGTTTCCCAGCTTATTACTTTAAGGTAACACTAAGTAATATTTAAAACAAGTTACAGTGCTATATGAGGCTGTGCCGAATTTTTGATACCGTCCACCGACATTTCAACTATTTCAGGAGTAGACTCTACATTATATATATATATATATATATATTATAAATTAATATTTTTTAAATTGGTTACCGACAAGCGGAAAGTTTTATGCTCTTTATTTTAGAAATTTGAACTAGCTTGAGTTAAATATCATGATTCGTAACAATTTTAGCCAAACTTAAATGATTTTCAGAAGGGGGATTTATATTGGACACATCGGAAATTATGGATCAATCATCCCAAAATTCTGTAGCTTGATTTTTGGTATTAAAAACCATAAATTAGTATAAATTTCCATACTGCAGTGAAATTAGTTTCAGCCTTTACAGTGAATTTCAGAAGGCTGCCTAATATAGGATCTAAGGAAAATTATGGAACGTATATCACAAAATTGAATGACATTTTTTTATAGCCAAATGAAGCTAAGTTGGAACAATTTTTGCCGCAATATCTCTATCTGCTACGGTTTTAGGCGCATTTGACTTATTTCTCAGAGTGAGCTTTTATGGGGCATATGGTAAATTATGGAACGATCACAGTTTGATTTCGAGTCCTATAAAACGTTGACGTACCAGTTTTTATTATGAGTCTTAGGCGTACTAAACTGGAAACTATGGTAAATTATGGACCCATCATCACGAAGTTTATTAGTATCATTTCTAGTCATATAGAACTGGGAAGTATTCAATTTTATTATGATAGCATAACTTATTACGGCTTTCAGCGTACTAAACTGTTTTCGAGGTGCAGGGTCTATATTGTGCCTATGGTAAATTATGGACCGATCTTTATGAAACTTGGCCTTTATGAAAATTTAGCCTTATTGCCATAGCATTACTTATTACGGTAGGAGGAGTAATAAACTGTTTTCCGAGAGTATATGGTATATGAGTCTGTATATGGGGCCTATGTTAATTTATGGACCGATCTTCACAAAATTTACCACTGTGATTTTAAAGTGTGATTTCTGGTCCTATAAAACTCTGACGTACCAAATTTTAGTATGATACTGTTATTAATTACGGTTTAAGGCGCACTAAACTGTTTTCCACGAGTAGGGTTTATATGGGGCCTATATTCAATTATAGACCGATCTTCACGAAACTTAACAGTATGATTCGTGTATAACGCGAACTCGTGCAAAATTGTATCCGTGCATTATTCCACAATTTATGTGGAATAATTTAATAAATAGAAGTATAATTCCCAGAAACATAAAACGAATTTGTGGAAAATTTAATGATAGTCGGTCTTTTTTTGTTAGGACAACCCTGCGGGAAATTTGTGTCAATTGCTCTTAAAGCACTTATCCCGTGACCAGTGAACACAATTTTATAATTAAAAGGAACGAATTGTGATCGGTGAAAACAAGACCTGTCACTTAACTGGTGATAATGTGTTTAGAGTGTAATTGGTCCAAAGGAAAGGTAATTGGCACAAAACTATTCATGTGACTGGATTTTGTGCGGGTAGTGACTGATTCTCTCTAGTTCTATTACTTTATATGAAGGGGATCTATCATAATGACATGGCTCATTTGGGACAATATCTGCGACAGGCATTATTTTAACCGAAATTGGAAGGTTATTTCAGTGACATGTTACAAATTGTCAAAGAGGTGCCAATTAACCCCCTCGTAGGACATCGCCATGTTAAAGTGACTTGTCACGTGACAAGTTTAGTGTTCGTTGCCTTTCCCGTAGGAAACTTTTAGCAATTTAGCACCAAAATATATATAAAATATATTTAAAAGTTATTGCTCATTCTTGTTATACGTTTTAGTATTGCAGCATAAGCATTCTTTTGTTACAAAATTAATATTGTCCATTTGGATTCGCATCTATTGATTGCACATGTTATTAATGTTTTAAAAGGGACATTTAATATTGAATTATTATACAACAACAAGTACATCTAAAAAAATTATCCAATTACACACACACTCACAAACACTTATAGCATCGAATTTTTTTACCCTATATACTCAAACTCAAAGCACACATTTATCGTTGTCTATTGTTACATCAATAATAATTTATTTGTTGAAATTTTTTCATAAATAAATATGAAAAAGCGAAAAGATTATGTACTATTCATTAATTCAATAAAAGAATATATATGACGGCTTCCGTATTGCATAAACCATACACGTGAACAGAAAAAACTCTCATATGTGGTTCCGGTAATCATTTTATAAAGTAAGTGATTATATGTAAATAGGTCTTGTTTGATTCTCTGCCATAAATTAGATCGTTTTCTGAACATTGAAGGTACTTTTGTGTATCTTGCTCTTAAAAAATCATTTTATAGCCCTTTTTGGAAATTATATATACTCGTATATATAAACTTACGTTTTATATAAGCTTGTCGTTCCTTTTGAAATTTCTAGAATATAAGACCCTTTAACGGCTATTAATATATAGATATACAGTGGCTCAATCGCATGATCGGGCAGGTGCTTGCAAGACCAAAATCTGCTCTGAACTTTTTTTGAAAAATTTTATCAGTTAATTGTTTTTCACATTTTCTACTTTTTATATTCTCATCTTCCCAAATAAAAAGCAACGAAAATTTCAAATATTATCTGTAAAATCCGAACGAAGACAAAAAAAAAAGGAAAATTGTTTGTGGCCAATGCATAATCGGACAAATCAAAGTATCAATGATAAATATGCCGTTAATTTAAGAACTTCGTTTGTTTTTGTCTTATTTATTAATACAACTCATTTATTGTTACATTGGATTATGAGCATAAAAAAATATTAAAAACGGCCCAAATGGAAAGCAATCATCTGTCGAAATTAGACAAATGATTGTAATATTAAATTTAGAGGGCAAAACTGTGAGAGATATTCCCGAAGTGCTTGGAAAATGTAAGTCTTCAGTCCACGACATTATAAAAAGATTTCGCAACGAGTTAAGCTTTACCAAAAAATTGTGAGAAGGTCAAGGTAAGAGAGGAAAAATCGTTCGATATTAAAAAAAATCAAGCAAGATTTTTTTAAAACGGCAAAGGAACTTAAAATAAAATAGAGTAGAGCGTATTATGCGTTTTTGATGAATCACTTTTCGAGCCGATAAAAAGATGACTGTCTTTTCATGTAAACCTTGTGCATAAAGTACCGGTCGGTGTTTCGGAGAAAATTTGGCGAAATTTGGTGCATAAGTTCTAATTGTCTCAAGGACCAAGCCTGTTCTGTTCAAAATGCTGATAATCGGGCCATAATTTTACAAAAATTTTCATTAAGAAATTTACATACATACATTGAGAACAAAAAGAAATTTAAGTTTTTTATTGTTGGTTCAATATAAAACAGGCAGATTAACATAAGTATGCCAAAACTTCCTATAAAAAATTAAGATTGCTTTATTCACCAAAGTGCTGAAGAGGCCATTTACCAGAGTTTTAAAAAGAGTTTTGAAAGAACTAGGAGCTAATTTTGGCAGTCGTGATCGAATACTTTTTCGATTCGAAAGCATTATTTCAATTTTTTCTGTCGATACTGAACGAATGGAAATTAATTTTTTTAGTGTTGTAAAGCATTTATTTGAGTTTCTACAACATTGAAAAATTAATTTCGATTCGTTGAGTATTGACTTAAAGAATTAGAAATAAAATTGCTTTCGAATCGAACAAGTATTCGAGGAAGACTGCCACAATAAGCCCCCTGATTTAAAAAAAAAAATAGATATTTTCCTAAATATTTCTTCTATTAAATTTTAAGCCATAATGTTTCTAAATTCGTATTTGCGAATCGAAAATAACAAATAAGTAAATCTATTAAAAGTGACAATGCAAACGAAAGTTCACTAATTAAAAAAAGGACTTCAAAAAGCAAAGTTTTTGGGTAAATATAAGAGGCAGCCGCAGTTGTGTATCAATTTTGCTAAAGTTTAATAGAAAATGTTATTCGATATAAATATAAAAAGCCGTATGATATCCAACACCACTGGATTTAGAGACCAATTTTTAGGGGTAAGATTCACGTTACAGTTCTGCGATTATTTTTTCATTAAGTAATCGAAAGGAGTGGGTATCTACACATCATCTAGGTTAACTGCAGAATAACGAATATCATTAAATGAGATTGCGAAAAATAACTTAGTACCGCTTATACCGATTCAATGGCATTCGAAGTGCCAGGGTAATTAAATAGTAGAAAGGAAAGTGCAACAAAGGGTAATCTTTTGTAGAGCAGCTAATTGGTATTACACTGGCTCACTGTAAGTCAGTCATTCAGCGCGAGTTTTATAGACCTGCACAGTCCTTTATTATCTGCTTTTTAGGATAGGCATTGGCCCTGGTAATCACAACGGTACCACTGTAGGACGCAAGAGAGTAGCTTTATATGGCTGCCTGTAGACACTAACTTACCCCAGGCATAAGCGCTCGTTTTTTCCTACTTCGTTTTCAAACTTGCAAAATGATTTTTTTATAAGTTTTCATTAGCTAAAACTACTCAAATGATCATGCAAATGCTAGCTGGGTTTCCTTTCTGAGCTTTACAGGATATACGAGAGTCACATACATAATATTACTTAACATAATTATAAAATGTATATGTATAAGTAATTAATTATTATGAATAATCAGTTATTTTTTGTTTGACATTATACATAATAACGCCATAAATTATTTTCTTTTGTTACAATTTTACTTTTTTTTCAAAACTCTTTTGTGAAATTTTGCTTAAAAATGTTTATTAAGGACATTAAGTACTCATACTTGTAATAATAATAATGGTTGTATAAGTGTATGTGTTTTAATGCACTTTCAAAAAATTATTCATGTGGAAAAAGAGATAATTCTTATGGGATGTTGATTCATTTTTTTTTGCAGTAAAAATATACTTTTCTAGAATAAAACAAGCAGTTAACATTGAATTTTATAATAATGATAATGACACTGTAGGGAAGAGAAAGAAAAATAGTTATGCAAGCAGTTTTTGTTTAAAGCGTTTAATGCAGCTATATAGTTTAAGCAAATATTAATTATAAAGTAAATTATACTGTAAATTTCTAACATAAAGATTTTTAACAAATAGATTCTGGGAATTTTGTTCTCATGTTGAGTTTTCATATACAAAAAAACAAAACTGTGATGGTGCACAGAATATATTCCTGGAAAATATTGAAGGAATAAGTCTATTAAAGTAAAAAAGCTATTAAAATTTTAATTTGATTTACAATACACATTCGAATTAATATAAAAATTTAAAATAAAAATTAAAACTCAATATGAGAACTAAAATTACCAGATTCTACTTGTTAAAATAATTAAGTTAAATACAAAAATTACAAAAAGCACTATCCAGTTATAAAATACAAAGAATGCTGACGAAGGCCGTAGCGGGCCAGAAAATGCATTACATACTGCTGGCAGCTAATAGCTGTATAAATTTTCTGTACAATTTACTTCATTGCTAGCCAAAGGATAGCTAAAGTAAGCCTCGTAATAGAAATATACAAACAAACAAAACTGTGATAGTGCATAGAAAATATTCCTGGAAAATACGAGGACGGATCAAAAGGTCCGTGACTTTTCGAACTTCCCTCATAGTTATATGAAATACAACACTGCTCCCATCAAGTACCACCATAATAGACTACTTTCAAGTTTTGAGCAAGTTCTGTCATTCACTTTGCGTTTAACAGCTGTTCAAAACATACAACCTCGTGGATTTTTTTAAAAAATGGAAAAAAGTGAATTTCGAGTGCTCAATAAACAGTATCTTTTGCGAAAAAAAAACCGTCAATTAAACCAAGGAAAAGCTTGATAATTACTAGGGGACTCTTCACCATAGATTTCAATGGTAAAAAAGAGGTTTACTGACTTTCGTTGTGGTCGCACAAGTACAAATGACGCTGGACGGCCAATTGAAGTCAATACACCCGAAAATTTCGAAAAAGTTCACGATATGGTGTTGGCCGATCGAAGAGTAAAAGTGCGTGAGATTGTTGATGCCGTAGGCATTTCATATGGCAGTGTGGTTTCGATTTTAAATGTTCAGATGGATTTAAGAAATCAGTCTGCAAGATGAGTGCCGCATTTGCTTTCAATTGACCATAAACGTAATCGTGTGACAACTTCAAAGGATTGCTTGGAGTTGTTTAACCCACAATTCGAATGAGTTTTTGCGGCGTTTTGTAAGTGTGGATGAAACATGGATCGATTAAAACACTCCGGAGACCAAGCAGCAGTCTAAACAATGGGTTTCTCCGGGTGAACCGGCTCCGAAGAAGGCCAAGGTAAGTTTTTCGGCCAATAAGGTAATGGAAACAGTTCGATTACCTTCTAAAGGGAAAAACAATAAACGGCGAATATTATGCCAACATATTGGGCCGATTTAACGAGGATTTAAAAAAAACATATGGCCAAGAAAAAAGTTCTTTTTCATCAAGATAATGCACGGGTGCAAACGTGTGCAGTCTCAATGGCAAAATTAGATGAATTGAGCAACGAATAGGCACCTCATCCGCCAAATTCTCCGGATTTAGCCCCCAGTGGCTATTTCCTATTTCCGAACCTAAAGAAATGGCTCGGTGGAAAGAGATTTAGCTCCAACGATGAAATTATTAGTCAAACAAATGCCTATTTTATGGACCTCGAAAAATCCTATTTTTTTGGAAGGGATACACAAATTGGAGAAACGTTGGACTAAGTGTATTGAGCTAAAAGGATATTATGTTGAAAAATAAAATTTTTTTTTTCATATAACTACGAGGGAATTTCAAAAAGTCACGGACTTCTTGATCCGCCCTCGTATTTAAGGAATAAGACTATTTAAGTATAAAAGCTTTTTAAATTGTAATTTGACTAAGAATACACATTCGAATAAATAAAAAATTTATAATATGAATTTTTTATTTAATTTACAAACATATTTTCTAAAAATAAAAAAATTAGGAAATAATTTTTTCATGTCGGTATCAAGCGCGTTTTTCTATGTGTTGTGTTCAGCTAAGAGAAGTCCAAATATTTTAAATTTTTGGCTCGATTTTTCATCGATATAGTATATTTTCATGTAAAATCGAAAACCGTTATTCGGTTTTAAATGCGTAGCTTAAAAAATCACATCAATTTAGAACCGTATAAATATAGACTCAATTAAATAAAGAATAGGTTCGGTCTGTGATTACGACGGGGGTCGGTTGCGGTATTTTCTGACTGATATTTTGAAGCTGAAAGGTAAGAGAACCTGTGATTTGTATATTTTTTAGGATTGTAAAAGTTAATTATTGTTTTTTTGAGGAAAAAATGCTTTACAGCCGTACCAGAACAAGAGCGGAGGACGGAACGTTTTTTTCGCTTTGCTTTTACGCTGATATGCTATAACTAAACGAGAGCGTCAACGTTGTGTCACAAACAGTACTGTTAACTTTGTTTTGTGATACAAAACACATAATGAAAAGAAAAAATGGAGAAAAAACCAATAAATTTACCAAAAAATACTTAATAGCTGCCAACTTTACTATTAAACGCGCTATTAAAATCGGATGTTCCCATTGCAAAGCGTTGACATACAAATTGTATGGGCATGACAATTTTTGACAACCAGAAAACGCGTGCCGTTTTTGTTTAGGTACTGCTGTTAGTTTTGTTTTTATAGTATATAATAAAAAACCATTGATTATACTTTATAATCAATTACTTATATTTTATAATATTTTCAAGTTTAAAAAAATGTTTGATCTGTCCCGCCAGCGCTTCTGCGTCTTTCAATTCAAAAATTATAGTTCGTCGTAATGAAAAACACTTTATTTGTAATCAATTGCAAAATTTTAGTTTAGTATTGTCTAAGTATACCTTGTCTACATGTTTAGTTTTGTAAAAGATTACAATCGATTTAATTGCAATCACATGATTTTTCGTTAATAATTGCTAATTTTTTGATTGCATTCCAAATCGGAAAATTGATTGTATGATTTTAATTTGAAGTCTTCATGATCAACAATTCATTTATCACTAAAGCTCGGTAAAAAGGTATTACGTCAGAACTTGTAGTTTTTGGTAATGTTAATTTGAACATTTTTTAATTGCTCTATTTAATTGACTTATTCATTAAAGAGCAAATGATTACGATTGTAAACAGTTGTGCACCCAGAGAAAAAACATATTAAAATATTGTCCCCTCCAACAAAACTATTTTTAAAGAAAAAACTATTTTTAATTTAAACATATTATTGTCACCGACAACCATATAATGGTTAAGTTAGACCTCCGTCCAGAAGCCACAACCATATTATGGTTGCCTTCGAACATGTTATGGTTAATAATAACTTAAATATGTTTAATACTTATAATATAATGGTTGTTTTTCAACCACAACATGTTGCTCCGGGAAAAGAGGAAAATACTATTGTAAATTTACAAATATATTATTTTCATATTTAACCATGACATGTTTAGAGGCATGAATAATATGGTGGTGGCTTCTTGATGGAGGTCTAATTTAATTTTAATATTATTTTCGATGACAATAAAATGGTTAAATTAAATTTAAAAATAGTTTTATTGGAGGTGACCATATTTAAACATGTTTTTTTCTGCGTGTGCTAGACTTTTTTTATTGATACCAAATGCAAGAGAAAAAAATATTCAGTCAAGCCAAATCAAAAACTCAAATTGCAATTTCTCTTACTTAATACCTTTTTGCCTAATGTCAAAGATATTAATCAATTTGATGGAATTGCTTAAATTGCTATCAAATTCAGTTTAATTGTAATAATTAAATTAAAATCTAAATCTTCGTCCTCTTCAAGTGAAACTCCTTCTTCATGAAAAAATGCTGACTGTGATAATTTTCGAGTGTCCTTTTTTGTTTACAACCACTGGATTCCAAGTCCAACGAAATAATGTTTAATTCTTTGCACTCTCACTATAGTTATAAATTCAGAGAATTTAATTTAAATCTCATGGTATCAAAAAATTTGGTTACACTCAAATTGATTGAAATGAAATTAATTGCATTTAATGAATTTTAAAAAGAATGATCTTAAAATAATTTCAATCACAAAATAATTAAAAAGTATCGAATGAAATCGGCTTGGTGGAAATCATTTTGATTACAATGCAAAGTGATTGCAGTTTTTTACAGCTCTGCTAAATCTATAAGTACAACATTGTAATTTTCCCTCATTTTGTTAAACTCAAAGAAAAAAAATTTCACGGAAACCCCGCACTAAATTTAATTTGTTCGGAAAATCCTGGAACTCTAATTCAAATAAACTTATATTAAATCATTCAAATTATTATTTTTTTTTTTTTTTGTAAAATACATAAGTATGTAGTCAAAAAAACAAAAAGCATCAAAGAAAAAAATCTGCAATTTACGATTGCCAACCAAAGTGATTTTTATTTATTCAATCTGAACTGTTTTATAACAGAAATAAAATAGAAGAATAAAATTTCTACTTTTAAAGTTTAATGTTTCAAAACGCAGCAAAAAAAAGTCACAAATAAAAATTATGACAATTGCGGATATAGAAAATTATGTTACAGCAAAGAAAATTGTAGCTAAAGAAATTATTGACACTTACAGGCACAGGGTGGTGTGGGTTTGAACACTAAATTCAAGAATGACGAGGACAAAAAAAAGAACATATAAAACAGAAATGTTTTCAAAACCACTGTGAAAAGAAAATAATTTTCGAAAGTAAGCGAAATATAAAATAAAGGAAATGTATAGTTATCGTAATGCATTTAACAATAATTTTTATGGGACACTTAACAGAAATTGTGAATGAATGAAAGTACTGGCTTTTAGTACAATTTGAGAAGTTGCAGAAAACTGTTAAATTAATATTTTGGAGTGGGGAACTTTGTAGTTAAATGTGCCGTATTTAATGGTTACATTTAATATATTTTTTATTTTCTTGGTATTGAGTTTTTGGGAGATTTTATTTTTTAAGCATTAACAATAAACAAATTACAAGGCTTTTAAAGAAAGTCTAAGAAATTTATAAATTTATTTTAAAAAGCTAGAAAATGGGTAAGATTTTGGGTTGAAGTGATTTCAATAAAAAAAATTTATAAAAATAATTATGCATGCAAAATAAACTTCAAGCATAAACTTCAATAAGAAAAATGGAGGAAGAAATTCAACGAAACCCTATGCAATTTTGTACGGAAATTTATAAGAATATTTTTGTGATTATTGATCTTTTGGCAAAAATGGCATACTAAATTGTTTGCTTTTACGAATTCTTCCTTTATTTTTTTCTTTTCCGATTTTTTTTTTTAATATTTTTAGTTTTTGTGCAAAATAAATTGTAAACTTAAATATTAAATTAAAAATGACACTCATAAAATTATTACAGTAATTGATTGTGGGTTATAAAATTTGTTTTTCGTCCTATTAAAATTGAATTAAAATATAGTTATTTTCAAAAGTAACATATTTTGAATTTTACGGAATATGCTGTCAAATAAATAAAAATTTTTAAATTAATTAATTATTTTAGAAGAAATGTAAATGATACTTTGCATTTAGCTACATAATATTTTGAGTGTAAGCAATCGCAGTAAATGCAAAAAAGAGAATAAAGTATTTTGAATTTTTTGGAATTGAAGTTGCCCTTTTTTTGATAGGGGACAATTTCTTTTTTAGAAATATAGGAATATATTGTACTTTTTCTTATCTATTGCGCTTACTTTCTGTTTTATTTAATATTAAAAATACTATTTAGTAAAGTATAATGATTGTGTGATTCTATTTGTAACATATCAAAATAAAAATCAGAGACCCAATAAATGATCGCGAAATTATCGAAGGCGACTTTTTGAAAAAATCTATGATTGAAATTTAAATTTTATGAAACTATCCATGTTTCATATGAAAAAAATGTCAAAATTATTAATAACATCAAACATACAAGGTGTTCGATTTTTTTTACACCAATCGATCGTAAGCGATACAAAGTGAGAGAATTTTTATAAAAAGAAAATAATTCTGGATTTTGTAAACCGTAAGTCTCATTAAAATAAAAATACAGATGCTAATTAAGGGCTTGTATTCGAGTTTAAGTTTGTGTTGGATCTAGTGACATATCACGAGGACCCCATAGGTTTTTAAGGTAGGACACCTCGAGTATTACAAAAATTAAAAACAATCTAGAATTCTTAATTTTAGTTCGATTTCATATATTTTATCTGTGAAATTTACAAATTGAGTTCTACACATATTGAACAAAGATCTAAACTCGTGCACAAAAACATATTTGTTTTTACGGATAGATTTTAAAATAATCAGAACAATCCTTCTCGTGTAAAATTTGTGTAGTAGAGCTTACGACAATTTCGCTAGAAGAGGGCGATATGTTGAAGAGCCTAGTAAAATGATATCCATGTCCGTCCTTGTATCGATCTCTGTTTTAGTAAAATAGAGCTGTCAATAGAAAATGTAGGAAGACTATGTTTATATCAATAACTGTGTTACGAAAAATGTTTTTTAATACAAAAATTTTGAAAGAATACAAAAATTAAATAAAAAAAAAAACATAAAAGGATAAATATTTATTCAGAAAAATCCAAATCAGCTTAAATATTGTAAAATAAATCAACAATCCAAAATTTTTATATTTCAATCAGTCTTATTAATAATAATCAAGTTAATTTATTGAAATGTTTACGGTTTTTAATCCACATTTTTTATATTTAAATCAGGTTCATCAAATTTAATTTTCATTAACTTATTTAAGTGAAGAAAGGAGTTTTTCAACATGAAATGAATTAAAATGTATTGCAAATTTTTCATTCTTGACTGACCGGGAAATTGAACACACGTTCGCGGATAAATTGATTTGACATGTTTCAATAGTAACCACACTATTTCCTAAGAAATTTTTGCCGTTTAACACTCACCGCCATTGACGACGGCACAAGCTCTATGTTTACATTTGTCCTTCAAGATAGCTGCCACACAGAATAAATTAAAGAGAGATAAGCTAAATGATTTTTTTTAAAAAAAGAATGTGTACAGAGTGGATAGTTGTTAAAATTGGCGAAATCGACAAATGATTTTATACAGCCTCTTACAAATGTTATCTTTGATCAGGGATATGGGCACGATTTGGCCTTGTAAATGGCGAAAATGTATGAGTTTATTCACGTATCCTTTATAATAAGAAAATGTTACTCATACGTAAAGATAAACTAATAAAACGCCAATTAACAAAACTTTCAAGGATGCTCATGCTAGACTAGTTGGTAGTGATCTAGTCCATTTGTGCGAAGCTTGGGGGCTCTCTGGTCTGTTTCACTACAATGGGCTGAAGGTCTAAGTTGCTATTGCTCGGTTAGTTATGTTAGAATATAATATATTATTGTATTTGTAACTCCTAAAATAAAAAAATCTAAATAAATATATAATAATAAGTTCAATTCTCAGCTCAGTCATGAATGAAAAATTATCTATTAATTTTAATTAATTTCATGTTGTAAAATTCCTTTCTTCATAAAAATATTTTAATGAAAATTGAGTGAAATGAAATATCGAAATTTGGATTAAAAACCATTAACAGTTTAATAAAATAACCACAATACTAATTTTTGTTAACAGCTAAGGCACAAGCTATATGCTTACATATGTCCTTCAAGTTGTGCTGAAAAAGATCAACAAGAAAAAGAAAGACAAAAACATGAAAAACAAAAAATGTATTTTGGATTTCAAGAAGAGTTCTTGACAAAAAGTACGAAAAACAGAAGATAGGAAGAATATGTTTACCAATTAAATAGCAAATTTCGATCTACCAAGGTAAAATACCATTTGGTTTAAAGATTGATGTTTGACTATTCACGTCATCCATCTTCAATGGCGGCGAGTGTAAAACGGCAAAAATCTCTGAAGAGATTATTTGGGTACAATCGAAACTAGTCAGAGTAACATGTCCGTGAAAGCCTGGGTTTAATTCTCAGCTCAGTCAAGAATTCAATATTATCAATAAATTTTAATTAATTTCATGTGTAAAATTCCTGTCTTCATAAAAAAAAATAATTTAATGAAAATTAAATTCAATGAACTTAAGCCTAATTAATATATCGAAATGTGAATTAAAAACCATTAACATTTCAATAAAATAACCACAATACTAATTATAATTTAAAATTTTTAATATTAAATCTTTTACTAAAAAATTTTTCTAAAAATATTTTGGACCTTGAGTTTTAGGAATCTAGATAGATGTTAAAGATTGGGTACCGCCGCATATGGCCTTTTTACTTATTTATTATACATTAAAATTCTATTATGTTTTAAATAAAGCTCAACCCATCCCTCATTTGTCAACTTCACATCAAGCATCATGTTTTATCATAATTAACTAAGAACGTGAAGGATTAACTTTAACAAAATCCCAAATGCATAATATAAAAATATATACACAAAATATGTACACCTAGTAAAATAATATCAATCCGTCCATCAATCATTTACTTACATTTCTGTTTTCACCGGAAACTGCTGTCACTTGAAAAACTCTTTTGTGTTCAAATAAACTCATAAATACACTCTCTAACTGAATATTT
Source organism: Pollenia amentaria (assembly GCA_943735925.1). Classification (NCBI taxonomy): domain Eukaryota; kingdom Metazoa; phylum Arthropoda; class Insecta; order Diptera; family Polleniidae; genus Pollenia; species Pollenia amentaria. The sequence continues at coordinate 217,590,925 of OX031006.1, read as the reverse complement.
TTTTTTAAGTTTGGCAATACAAATGCAAATGCATGGGAGAAAAAGCTCCTGTAAAATGGTGTTTGTACTTAATATAAACTCTCATTTGCAAATACATCAATCACTTTTTTCCATTTTGTGGCAAAAATAAAAAAAAGAAAAAAATTTAAGAAGCAAAATAAAATTGTTTCATTGAGTATTTGAATTTAAGAATGAACAAAAGAAAGCTAATGCAACAACCGACAAACCAACCAACAAACCCACAGCAACGGCTCGTAGTTTCTATAAAATACTCCAAAATAATGTAAAGAAATAACATTTTAGACACCTTTAGCTGTAAATAATAAATCTCCGGAAAGAGAAGAGAAAAAATATTTATGGATTTTAACACTCGGTAAAAATTTAATATTCTTAACAAAAAGATTTATCTCCATTCTTGCCCTTGGAAAAAAGAAAAAAAAAAATAAAACAATAAATTATATTTGCAAAAACGTGTTTAGTGTTTTAAGTTAAAATGTCTTATCTAAACAGAAGTAAAAAAAAACCAATTTTTGCTACCCTCCACGGGCACGAGTGGGCTGGGCTCTATATGATAAATACATATTTATTATTAACTAATCTGCGGTTTAGACCTGAATTAAATTATTGGCCGAGAATAAGAAAATTTTATGCGTTTTTTGTTAGAACTTTGAGCTGGCTTGAGTAAAATATCATTATTCGTAACAGTTTTAGCCGAACTAAAATGATTTTAAGGAGGGTAATTAGTATTGGACCTAAAGAAAATTAAAATTATGGACCAATCATCCCAAAATTCTGAAGAATGATTTCTGGCATTACAAAAAATAAATAAGAATAAATTTCAATACAGCAGTGTAATCAGTTTGAGCGTTAACAGTGAATTTCACAAAATTGCATGATATTTTTTCACGCCATATGAATCTAAGTTGGAATATAAACTGTTTTCGGAGAGTAGGGCTTGTATGGGGTCTAGGGTAAATTATGAATCGATCTTCCCGAAATTTGGCAGTGTATTTCTCTTCCTATGAACTGTGACGTACTACATTTCATTATGATAGCATTATTGATTACGGTTTTACGAATACTAAACTGTTTTCCTGGTGGGGTCTAGGGTTAATTATGGACCGATCTTAACGAAATTTAACAGAGTGATTTGTAGTCTAGCCAAACTGTACCGTACCGTACCGAATTTAATTATGATAGCATTATTTATTACGGTTTTAGGCGTACTAGCCTGTTTTCCGGGAGTACCGTTTATATGGGACCTTGTGTAAATTATGGACCAAAAAATTTTGAAGTGTAATATCTGGTCCTATAAAACTGTAACGTACGAAATTTAAGTATGATAGCGTTATTAATTACGATTTAAAGCGAACCTAAACTGTTTTCGAGTAGGGTTTATATGAGGCATATGGTCAATTATGGACCGATGTTCACGAAATTTAACTGTATGATTTATACGCCAATTCGTGCAAAATTGTATATCGTTTCATGCATTTTTCCACCATTTATGTTAGTTTTTGCATCAAAATTATCCATTTTTTAAGGGTTGCGGTTTCACATTTTGATAGTTCTAGTCCTACTGAACCGATGTTGCTGGACTTCAATCCCAAACTGCTTAGGATAACTTGAGACCAAGTGTGTTCTTTTCTTTTGCGTTTTTCAAAAGTGAGCGTATTTTCAACAGACGGACAGACAGACGGACATGGCTAAATCGACTTAGAATTATTCAAGGAGCCAGAATATATATATTTTATGGGGTCTTAGATGTATAATAAAAAAAGTTTCACATTGAATGTCAAACTTAGTATACCCTCATTCAGCACTATTGGTGGTGGAGGGTATAAAAATGGAGAAAAAACAGATGTAAATGCAACATAAATAACATTGGGTACGTTCATAAGACGTAGCTGTTGAGCTCAACTGCTAGAAAAATGTTGACAACTGTTGAGCCGAACATTTTCGTCTTAGAAACGGCATTATGAGTATAATGTTAAATTAACAGCTGATAAACCTAAAAAATTGAAAAAAAATAAAGGTTGAGGTTGAGCACAACTATAATAATGGCCTCAAATACCCAACTGTTGTGTTGAGCGGAAGTGCTCAACTATGCGTTTCTAAGACAAACACTAAACGGTTACACAACAGTTACGCCTTATGAACGTGCCCATTATAACAAAAGAAAATCAAAAGATGTATTTAGGACAAACGTATAAAGCAAATTCAAACATTTTGAAATTTTTTGTAATGCCTGGGAGTTTTTTATTTTAGCCATTTTAAAATACACAATAAAAAATTTTCCTATTTTGCGAAGCACTAATGGTACATTTTAAAAAGTAAGCACACATTTATGCGCTACTCAATAAGACATACAGAGATGCAGTAAAGTAACCGAACGAATTCTTAATAAATAAAAAAAATATATGTAAAGTTTGAAGAGCCACGACATTCCCTTACTACGAATCAGGTTTGTAAGGGATCATATACAAGAATAACGGTAACAAAGAATTCAGTGTGTAAATATGATCGTTACATTTACCAATTTTTATATGCGCTGAATAAAGACAGCGCTTTCTGTGTCAAAAATGTATTGCTTCAAAGTGAAAACTCGCCATATAAAATTCATGTCTTCCGTAAGCGATATGGTAAGCGAAGCTTTTACGTTTCTCCCTTACAAACCTGCCTCGTTGGAAGCTTAATTTTTTATTGGGTATTGGCAAACGTTATATATTTATAAACAATCGAATGTAGCTTACAATCGTAAATCATTTTGGCATTTTCTGACAAGATTTAAGTACGGGAATAAGAAATACGTATCGGTTGTAAAATACAACAGAGAAAAGCAGAAATTATAAAAAATATATTTGAAATAATAAACTTTTACATTGAAACTCAACAAACTCAACAGATAAAAGAAATAATAAAGTGAGGTAAAAATGCTTAATTGACCTGATAATAGTTAATTGCCATTATTTATTAACAAAAGCGAATAACTTCACTATTAAACGCGCAATCGAAATGGGATTATCAAATTGCAAACCGCAGTCGCTGCGCCATTTACATACATACAAATAGTATGGGCATAAGAACGCTCTTATTTAGGTATGACTGTTAGAAATGTTAATCAAGAAAAAAAAATATTTAAATGGGAAATTCCACTAAAAGTTCTGTTATAACTAGAGATGTGCGCGTGACTGTTTTTTGCCTCACAATCACGCACTATCATGCGTCAATCACGCGTGATAAGAGACTATCACGACTTTTTTCAAATACACGATTAATACGTTAAATAAATTGTTATGAAAAAACCTACGTTCTGTTAATATCAGAGTTTAAAAAACTGCAGTCGTAGTCAAAAACTGTCGAACAAAAAACGAAAATTTGTGTACGCATTCTGGCTTTTTGAGTTGGTTTGACAGCGACTGTTTATATTTAATGAATCAGAAGTAAAAGCAATCGTTTTTTTTTTTTGGCCAATGACAAATGAAGAAGTTTAAGATATGGCAGTTTTTCGACTTTGACTGCAGTATTTTAAACGCTGGTTAAAATAAAAGAAAAAAGCAAGTTTTGTTCTGTATACATTTTTTTAAGATCAAATTTTTCTATAAGAAGAGGAGAACAATTATGCAAATAAAGTTTTTTGAAATATAACTTAAACATATTAATGCAAAGACGTCAAATAAATATTTTAGATAAAAAATACAAAAAAGCACGGTTTTTTCTGCAACTCCTCAAATATTTTTAAATAAACAAAAATATTTTAGTTCATTTGGGCGTTAATGGACACAAGTAAATTTGTTGTGATAGTTTCAGATTTTGAGTGTGTAATTAAAATTCGGAAAATCACAAAATGTACTTTTACTACAACAGTGTAAATTTGGATGACCTGTTCATTTTCTATAAAAAATGAGTCTAGTCTGTTGTATACAAGTAATACAAAGTAATAATAAGTTAACTGTCACCAGACGCGGATCCAGCTTAAGTCTTAGGGGGGGGTGAATTTTTTATGATACAAAACAATTAAAAAATTTGTTTTTAAAGTTTATTAAAAACGATATATTTATATTAAATTAAAAAAAAACTCAACAATAAGGTAAAATAAAATATAAGATCAGTTCAATATAAATTAATCTTTTTAAATAACGTTTATGCTATAAAAATAATTTTAATTATTTTTAACGTTTTTTTTTTATTTGAAACAATTTATTTGACTACATCATAATAAATTTTTTGAACAATTTTTCGACCAAAAAAAAAAAAAACATATAAAATTGTTAACAACATTTTGGAAGAAGGCTTTCCTAATTTTAAAATTAAGTTATGAATTTTAGTCGAACTGTTTGGGTTTTAATCTAAAGATACATATATCATTATTCTGGTTTAAGTTGATTACAGTTAATTTTTTGATTTAAATTATTTTTATTTAGAAAGGAATTCTAAAGCTTATAACAATGGAAAGACAAAAATAATTTTGGCTGCACATACATACATACCTTCAGTCGTAAATGCGCTAATTTTTAATTTTTGAAAATTAAGTTTTTGATGCAGTTCAATAGAGTAAACGAAAATACATCGTTTGCGGAAAAAAATACAAATATTTTTTTCAAGTTCTTGTTTTGGAGCGATATGTAAAAGTTCTAAATCTAAAAACGCTAAAGAAATAGCGCTAGGGCCCATTAAAATATGTATGAAAATTTCAAAAAAAGTTGTTAATATTTGTTAATAGTCAACATTGATAAAATAAAATAATTTTAGAGTATATTTTATTTTTTGCAAATTGACACACAAAAATGTACATTGAAAGCATAAAATATATAATTGAAAAGCTGATAAGTCACAAAAAGCTATGTAAAACATAAATGTATTATTTCTAGTTGGTTTGCAAGCCAATAAAGAGTCGGCAATGAAGCAAAACTGGATTTACAGACTTAAAATATATTCGGAACTAAAGACTTTAGAAAGTTTTTTCTCTCTCCTATAAAATTTATACATTGGACTACATCCTTTTCGACTGAAGGTAATGATATATACTTATATAGGTACATTATATTAAAAAAAAATTACGGACTTACCATTGTTTCACTAATTTTATGTATTTCTGTATATCAAAGAACTTTTCTTATTAATGCACTTGAAATTTGACAGTTATATAATTCTTCTTTGGTGAACTTTTACTAGACCAATACATATATTCATATGTATATATGGGAAGGTAGAATGGCAATGCATATAAAATTAAAATTCAAAGCCTACTATGATGAAAATATGATACGAAAAACGGTTATATTCAAATGTATATAATAAATAATTATCATAACACAAATAAAAATATTGCATATGCTAAAGCTTATTAATAATTCAACCGCTCGCATTTTCAACCCAAACGTTTATTTTCGGATATAGATGGCACTTGCTGGGATTGACTGTATAATAATATGTATTTAAATCAGAGGTAATCACAAAGAGAGTCAGTTAAAAATATGTGTGTAGTGGTGTGTGTATTTTGTGTGCACTGAAAGAAATTTCTAGGTACATATGAAAAAAAATTGTCTTTTGTATTAAACAAATTTTTTGTTATATAAATGCACTTATTTTTTTTTAATTTCTGATTGTATACAAGGCATTCAGCTTTATTCAAAATTTTAGATGAAAATTAAAACTTTTTCTCCACTCTATTTTCCACATTTAAATAAGCACATACAAAAGGAGAAAAAGATTCAAAGTGTACTTAAAATATTTGAAATTCTGAAAAAGAGAGAAAAAAAGGTACTCAGTTGAGATATTAACTATGTGTTTTGTTTTTGTTTTCAAGCAACAAAAGCGACGGCGACCTGCTTGTTTGAAAGCTAGCATACAACTGAATGAAATTATAGTTTTTTACAATCTTTGAAGTGAGTTTCGGTAACATTCGTTTTGTGTGTGTGAAAATCCCGAAAAGTGCTCGGCCACTGGGGGCATAGCGTGATGATCGTTGATTTAAATACTGTTTACGTCTAAACTGAAGGCAACGGTGTTTCCAGCCCTGTGGTCTATTTTAAGATGAACTTTGACGTGTCGAGGCGCCACTGTTATCAAATGGTTTATTTTAAGTGCATATTTTTATTTTTTATGTATTTTCGTTAAGTTTTTATATAGTAATTTTGAGAAAATGAAGTTCAAAAAGTTTTTATTATTCTTTATATAACCGCCATAGCAGAAAGTAGCTTCTTTGCTTTTGTACGTGGAGTTGTTACCGTTTGAAAAGTTTAAATAAAACCTAAAATTTATAACGTGTGATCCGAATAAGGAAAGTGTTTTTATTTCAACAAACGAGTTTAGTGAAAACATTCACCTTTGCACCTTTCTTTTTTTTGTATTCCAAAGCTTGATTGCTATATTGGGAGCAACCCTCAAACACTGACAATATTAGATTCAACCGTAATACAGTCCATATCTTGGGAGGAACGTAATTGGCGTTTTTATTGGTCCTTCGAACCGGATCTGGTAAAGTTTTTGGATTTGTTGGAGAAAAAAAAAAGGTGATATTGGTTTATTTATTTTTATATTTTTATTGTTGTTGTAACATTTTGTTGCGAGGTAGACAAAATTTTGCAAGAACAATTTTAATTTAAGAAAGAAAAGAGAAAAAAACCTTTGCAATTTAACCAGTATTTTTTGGGCTGGATAAAAAAAAAAAGGTTTGTGTCGTTGCGGTAAGGGAACGCTATTACCGACGTACAACTCTTAACGGCGGTTGATTTTATTTCATGCGGCTGATCTTTAACCACTCTGTTTTTTATGACAGACGTCATTCTTGATTTTGACAGTCTTTGTTTTTTTCTTTCAAATGAAGAGCCATTTATTCTATAATTGAATTTGTTAAGTTTTTGTTAATTTTGTTATAGTGGAGTTGAATTTTTCTATAAATCAAAAGTGCAGTGCTGCCGAAATAAAGAAAAAACGTAATTAAATCGTATTGAAAGTTATTAAAGTGAAGTTGTGTAAAAAGAAATTTTAATAAGTTGTCTTGCCCTTTGCAAAAAGCAAAAAGGAGCTGTTGGTTTTTATACAACAAGGAAAACAAATATAACATCTTATTGAATTAACCAAATAATGTGATCTCATAACACAAATAGAAAAGTTCAAAACTTTTTTCATCATATAGACAACAACTCCATTTAGGAAAATCTATATATCAAAGATTGCAAACCAATTTGTTACCCGTTTCTAAGCAGCTCCCTGTGTTAAAAGTATTGCAAATGTTTCTGGCGCCGGTGATAGTTTTTCAAGTGGATTTATAACTGGTCTGTTACGTGGGTTAAGTCTAAAAGAAAGTATATCATTCGGGTTTCTATCAGCTAAACGTTCCCTACAATCCAATTCTGCTGTACCTGAAAAGTACTTTACCAGCAGCCAAAAAGAACAAGACTTTTTAGTTAAAGAAATAAATTCATTAAAATATAAACAATTATAATTTTAGACCCCTATTTTTTTTTTGAAAATTTTAAAATAAAAACTTTTCATTTGATTAACTTTATTAATAAGCCCACCTGTGAAAAAGAAAAAAAGAAATAATAAAGATTGTGATTTGTGTATGCTCCTGGTTGATCAAACATTCGTTGTTCAAATCTTTCATCACGTAAATTAAAGAACACCCCGTTACGCCTTGTTTCTGGTATTAATTGTAATAAACTTTGGCCCATATAATCTTTACCTACAAAAAGAAACAAAACTCGCCACGCCCCTCACACATCCTAGTGGATTCCTCGTTAAAGCCAACCACCCAAAAACCTGCCAAGCAAACAAAGAACAAAAATTTCTGTTTATACTGAAGTCAGCCACAATAAGTAACAAAAGTGTTTCAAATACAAATCAACAAGATCATCAGCAGCCTTACACCTGCAACCACAGCTGAAATAAACACAACAGTGCTGGAAGAAACAACCATCGATAAGACCAGCCGTCGTAGAAGGTATGTTTGCTTTTGGTTTCTTGTGAACATTTTTTATTTATCGATTTTTAATAAAAATTATATTGTTGATTTTAATTTCAATTAAATCCAGTATATAAAAATTATTTTCGGAATACAAAGTGTGTTATTAATTTTCATATTTGATAAATACCCTGAAATTTATTGTTGAGGGAAATAAAATATATTTTTTACATTATTTCGGATCGGATAATTTGTTGTTTTTTGTGGAGACTTGATAGATTGTGCGATTAAGAATTTTATTGTGGACTTTTTTGAAGTTTTTATGAGAGATCATTTTGTTTGTAGCTTAGTAAAAGTGTTTTTTTTTTCGCTCAGCGAATTCTTTGGCGACATAGAATTTGAAGGTATTATTTGCTTATTAAGAACATTGTTATCAGTAAGGGTAGATTTGGAGGTTTAATTCACTTTGTGAATCGGTAATATTTGCTGGGTTCTCTTATCAAAAGAATTAAATACATTTTCGTGTGTTTTGACTTGGTTTTTGAAACTCTTGTAAATAATACAATTTACTTCGAAATTGTTGTATTGCTTTGAGTTTGAGTTTGTAGGTCGGTGGTGATATTTATAGAGCGAAAATGAGTAAATCCGACATTTTAAACAGATTCGAAACGCTTGCTGCGTTATTTCTTGAATTTGAGAGGGATTATGATGATATGCCGCAGGAGAATCGAAACTCTTTTATGATCGAAATACAAAAGGAGGAGTTTAAGTCATTATGGGAAAAGGTAAAGGGTGCATATGAGGTTTTTGTCACCAGTAAACCCATATTGGATTCTGATGACGATCGCGATCAGGCAAAGCAACTTTATAAAGAATGTAGGTTAGCCTATATTACTGTTGCTGCTCAAATGGGTGAGCTATCACAGTCATTTATAAATAGACCTATTCCTACCTCCACTCAATTTGGGCCAGGGACTGGAGAAGCTTCAGCCACGGTGGTGAACTATAGAACCAGTCACCATATGAAATTGCCACCATGTACGATGGATGTTTTTAAAGGTGATTACAAATCTTGGCCATCGTTTCGAGATATGTTCACCGCGGTTTACATTAATTGTGAAGATTTAACCGGTGTGGAAAAATTATTTTATTTACGGCAATTTACTTCGGATGAAGCTCAGGAGATTGTCAAAGATTCCCCATTAACAAATCAAGGGTTTGCAAGTGCATGGAACAATTTGAGTGAGGCTTACGAAAATAAGAGGATTTTGGTGAATAGCCAACTTAAGATTTTGTTTAGTCTGGTGCCCGTTAAAGTTGAATCTGCAAAGGAAATAAAAAGGTTGCAAAGGGATATAAATAATTGTATTTCGGTATTGAATTTGCATGGTGTTGAAATTTCAACATGGGACCCGATTTTTGTATACCTTTGTTCAACTAATCTACCAGTTCTTACACTGTCGTTATGGGAACAGAGTGTAAAAAACAAAAAGGAAATTCATAAATGGTGTCAAATGGACACATTTTTAACTGATAGGTTTCAATCTTTGGAAACAGTTTTTGACATAAGGAATTGTGGTCAAACGAGGGTAGATTCAGAGGATTCGGGGTACCCTACCAAGAATAAATGGTTAAAGACCACTAGGGTTAATGATAATAATAAATCTAGTTCCACAAATAATGGATTTTCTGGTGGAAGAGTTAGAACCTTTCAGACTAAGGTTCAAAAGCAAGCCTGTGTTCTGTGCTCAAAGAACCATTTGTTGAGATTGTGTCCCAAATTTGTGGACATGAATCCGGGGGAACGATTTGTGGTAGTAAAGAGGCACAATCTTTGTATTAATTGCTTGAGTAGTGGCCATAAGTTGGACAGTTGTGGTAGTCAATATGGGTTCTCAAGCTACTTTCATTTCTGAAAGATTGCAGAAAAGACTAAATTTGCCTATGGATGGCATTAGCGCTAGAGTGTCGGGATTGAACGGGGCTTTGGCGGGGTCAGTTCAGGGACAATGTTCGTTTGTTCTGGGCTCTAATAATGATCCAAGTTTTAGGTTGAGGGTAAAGGGCCTTGTACTGCCAAAATTAACGGGAAAACTGCCGAGTGATTCAGTTGACGTGTCTAAGCTTTCCCTCTCAGATTTGAAATTAGCCGACCCAAATTTTGCGAAGAGTTGCCAGATTGATATTTTGATTGGTGGTGATAATTACCCGGGTATTATGCTTAATGGTGTTAGGAAAAACGTAATAGGGAATTTAATGGCTCAGGAAACTACTTTTGGATGGATTTTGACGGGTCCACTGTCTGATCCTAGACAGAATGTTTATACCACAACCGTGTCCTATTATACGGATGTCAGGTTGGACGAACAGCTGGAGAAGTTCTGGACTTTGGAAGAGCCACCACAAATTTCTTCGAGTACACCGGAGGATGAGTACTGTGAAGAACATTTTAAGAGGAATGTCAAGAGAATGCCAGATGGACGTTATATGGTTTCATTACCTTTCAAACCACAGTATTCGGTGGATCGAGGTTTGGGGCATTCGCGTGAAAAGGCCAGGAGACAATTTTTGCGGAATGAAGTTTCCTTGGGTAAAAATATTGGGTTAAAGGAAATATATGATGACGTTTTATCCGAATATAAAGTTTTAGGTCATATGATAGAAACTGAATTTGTTGGGTCGGAATTTTCTGAATGTTTTTATTTACCACACCATGCGGTTTTTAAGCCCGAAAGCTCTTCTACGAAGGTGAGAGTGGTTTTTAATGCTTCGGCACGCAGTTCCACTGGCTTGAGCCTTAATGATATTTTGTACCCGGGGCCAATTTTACAGAACGATTTAATGTTGTTGATAACAAGATGGCGGTTTTATCGGTATGTCTTCAATGGTGATATCGAGAAAATGTATCGCCAGATTTTAGTGGATCCTAATGAAACGAAATTGCAAAGGATTGTGTTCCGAAGAAACTCGTGCGAGGAGTTGAAAGAGTACGAGCTAAAAACAGTTACTTTCGGTGTTAACTGTGCGCCGTTTTTGGCGATTAGGACCTTGTTGCAATTAGCGGAAGATGTCGAACATAAATGGCCGTTAGCGTCGAAGATTTTGCGACACATGATGTATGTGGATGATGCTTTAATAGGGGCGCATGAAATTTCTTTGGCCATAAAAGCTCGAGACCAACTTATCTCAGCTTTGACATCCGCTGGTTTTTATATGAAAAAATGGACGTCAAATGAGATTCAAATTCTACATGGTATTTCAAAGAAAGATCTTTTAAATGGAAATTTTTTGGAGATTAGCGATGAAAGTGTAGCTAAAACGTTAGGTATACGGTGGAACGCGAAAACGGATAGATTTTATTTTACCACCTCTCCAATCCCTTCAAAGGAACGGTATACTAAAAGGGAGGTCTTGTCCGCTATTGCTCGCTTGTTTGATCCAGCTGGGTGGCTAGGTCCAATTGTTGTAATAGCAAAGATACTGATGCAACAGATTTGGAGCGAGGGAACATCATGGGATGAATATATATGAGAAGCCGCGTTAATTAAATGGACTCAATTCCTTGGGGACTACACAGCTATAAACGACATTCAGATTTATCGCTGGATTGGTTTCAAGCCTTCTACGACTCTTGAGGTGCACGGATTCTGTGATGCTTCGGAGAGGGCCTATGGGGCCTGTGTTTATGTACGGGTTAGTGATGGTGAGAACGGAATAAAGTCAAATTTATTGATAGCCAAATCTAGGGTCGCGCCACTTAAGACTGTTTCGTTACCCCGCCTTGAACTTTGTGGTGCTCTTTTATTGGCAGACTTGTTGGAAGTTGTTCGCCGAGATTTTGATTTGGACAAGAATCGAACAAATTTTTATACTTGGAGTGATTCGATGATTGTTTTAGCGTGGCTACAAAAACCTCCTAACTCGTGGACGACGTTTGTAGCTAATAGAGTTGCGAAGATTATCACCAAAACTGGGAAAGAGTGTTGGAGACACGTTAACACGAAAGATAATCCAGCTGATTTAATAAGTCGTGGGGTACGTCCACAGGACTTAGTTGGGAGTTCCCTTTGGTGGAATGGGCCCTCGTGGCTATGGTCTCAACAGAATTTTTGGTTTTCCCCAGCATCGGTAGATTTTAGTACAAGGGAAGAACAACGTGTACATAAAGTTTTTTTTTCGTATTTTGAATCGCATACGGACCTCTTGGAGAATTTTTCATCGTACGCAAGGGCACTTAGGGTAATGGCTTACGTCTATAGGGGTGTTTCAAAATTTTTGAAAGTTGACAATCATTTATTCAACACTTTTGAGGTGTCATTGGATGAGTTAAATTCTGTTCGGGAGAAGTTAATTATAATCTCACAGAAAGTCGAGTTTGCGCATGAATATCATGAGCTTTCCTGCGGGGAATCTTTAGTCAATGGTAAATTATTGAATTTGAACCCGTTTTTGGACGAAAAAGGCATTATAAGGGTAGGAGGTCGATTGGCAAATGCGCCAAACTTGACCTATGATGAAAAATGTCCTATTTTGTTGCCGTCTAATTGTCATTTTGCGAAGCTTTTTGTAAAATTTATTCATGATATTACTCTGCATGGAGGGAATCAATTGATGTTGAGGGTAATACGTACCCAGTTCTTCATACCTCGGGCCAAAAATTTGATAAAGACAGTGATAGGTCGGTGTAAAACTTGTACTATTTGGAGAAAACAGACACAGAGTCAGATTATGGCGGCACTTCCCACGGCTCGTACGGTTATCTCTCGTCCCTTCACCACGACTGGCGTGGACTTTACTGGCCCTTTTGAGATTAAGAATTATACGGGCAGAGCTTGTCTGATTTCAAAGGGGTATGTCTGTGTATTTGTTTGTTTTGCTACGAAGGCAATCCATTTAGAAGCCGTGAGCAGCTTGGGGACTCCTGCGTTCTTGGGGGCGTTGGCTAGATTTGTGTCTCGACGGGGATGTCCGAGTAATATGTACTCCGATAATGGGACCAATTTTGTTGGGGCTTCGAGAGTGCTGAAGGCCGAATTTCGGGGTTTTTTGCGTGATGTAGGTTCGGAGGTGAATGCCAGGTATGCAACCCAAGGTGTTAGGTGGCACTTTAATCCTGCTAGCGCTCCTCATATGGGAGGGTTATGGGAATCCGGAGTCAAAAGTTTTAAACATCATTTTCGAAGAATTGCCGGTGGATTAAAGTATACATTTGAGGAATTCTCCACGTTGCTAGCTAGGATTGAATCATGTCTTAATTCAAGACCTTTGTGCCCCTTATCGGAGAGTGTTGAATGCTTAGATTCCTTGACTCCGGGCCACTTTCTTACTGGCGGCCCATTACTTGCCCCTCCGGAAGTTGTGGTGTCGGAGAGCCCAATGTCGATTGTAAATCGTTGGCAAAGGGTCAAGGCGTTAAATCAGAGGTTGTGCGCCAGATGGAAGGATGAATATTTGAAAGATCTCCAGAAGCGCAATAAATGGAAGTTTGCGCGTAAAGACTTACAAGTCGGTGACATGGTGGTTATTAAAGAAGATAACCTGCCGACAAACGAATGGCGGTTAGGTCGTGTCGAAAAATTACACATGGGTAAGGATGGCCACGTTAGAGTTGTAGAGGTAAAAACGGCACGGGGATCAGTAATAAGACCAGTTGTGAAGCTCGTAGTGCTTCCGACTTATTAGGTTTTTTCTATTTTTTCTATTTACTTTACAGGAACATGGTCGGAGCGAAAAAATATACTGAGGGGCGTCCCTCTACCAACCATATGGTGTGCCAGGTTTGCCTGAAAGACCACCCGCTGCGGTTCTGCAAGAAATTTTTACAAGTGAGCTACGAAGAGAGGATGCGACTTGTGTCTATTTATCGGTATTGTGCTGGCTGCTTGAGTCATGACCATACCTGGCGTACTTGTGAGAGTACTGGCAAGTGCAAACGCTGTGGCGACATGCATCACACGCTGTTGCACAAAGAGGGCAAGCGGGCTACCTCATCAAAGGTGGCTAGAACCAAGCGTTTGCAGCGTGAACCTCGTTCGTCCGATCGCCGAGAGCTTAATAGACCTAGTTCGTCGAATAGCTCCGTCAGGGGACCTCGTTCGTGCGATGAGAGTGAGAGACCTAGTTCGTCTCAAGCTCTGGTTCTGAGCACTGGGAGGAACCGAAATACTCGCCGCCGCCGCCGGCAAAGACACGCTCATAAGGTGAGGCCAGAGTTGGCTGAAAGTACTCAAGTGCGGCCCGCGTATCAAGTAGGAGAGTCGATTTTGATCAGAGCAACTGCTATCGTAAAACTTGATGCGAATGGACGGTTTTGTGAGGAACGGGCTGTCATAGATGCCAGCTCTGAGTGCTCAGTGATATCGGAGAGTTTGGTCCGAAGGATTGGCGGACGTAAAATTCGATTTGGGAGCAAAGAGAAATGTGCCCTTAGAGTTGGAGGTAATTACGGCGACAGCACTGTTCTCGAATTTTACGCAGAAGTTAGGACTGGTTTTAAAATTGTGACGCCGGCTCAATCGTTGGAAGCGCGGATTGTGGATGAGTTTCCTGGGCTGCAGTTGGCAGATCCCCAGTTTCACGTAGCGGCTCCCGCAAGCCTGTTGTTGGGTGGCGATATTTATAGCCGAATCATCAAAAATGGGGTATATGGCGGCACGTTGGGCAAACCACTGGCACAGTTTTCGATTTTTGGATGCATTATTTCTGGATCCTGTTCCCCGTAATGATAATGCGTATGGAATTCTATTTTTATTTTCAATGTCAAATATACGTTACCCTTAATGACAAAAGTGTTTACTGTCATTTTTCTATTATTTTTAGTTTTAGCTTTGAGTGCTAGGTGTTGGATGAAGGCGTCCCGACTATGGAGTGTTCGAGGAGGTTCATCACGCTTAGAGATGTATTTTTAATTGTATTGGGTTCTTACAATAAATGGAACATTTTCATTTTATACTTTATTGGTTTTACTTACTTTTTTTTGAATATTTTTTCTCGTTTTAGAATATAGAATTTTTAGGTGAATTGTTAGATTGCTGTACAGCAAGGCCGGCGGGATGTTTACGTCTAAACTGAAGGCAACGGTGTTTCCAGCCCTGTGGTCTATTTTAAGATGAACTTTGACGTGTCGAGGCGCCACTGTTATCAAATGGTTTATTTTAAGTGCATATTTTTATTTTTTATGTATTTTCGTTAAGTTTTTATATAGTAATTTTGAGAAAATGAAGTTCAAAAAGTTTTTATTATTCTTTATATAACCGCCATAGCAGAAAGTAGCTTCTTTGCTTTTGTACGTGGAGTTGTTACCGTTTGAAAAGTTTAAATAAAACCTAAAATTTATAACGTGTGATCCGAATAAGGAAAGTGTTTTTATTTCAACAAACGAGTTTAGTGAAAACATTCACCTTTGCACCTTTCTTTTTTTTGTATTCCAAAGCTTGATTGCTATATTGGGAGCAACCCTCAAACACTGACAATATTAGATTCAACCGTAATACAGTCCATATCTTGGGAGGAACGTAATTGGCGTTTTTAAATACAGTAAACTGCACCATTTTTCATTGAAATTTAGAAAATTCCAAAAGAAAATGAGATTATCAATTTGAAATTGAGAAAATTCCAATTGAAATTGAGAATATCAATTTGAAATTGAGAAAATTCCAATTGAAATTGAGAAAATTCCAAATGAAATTGGGAATTTCAATTTGAAATTGAGAAAACTCCAAATGAAATTGGAAAATTTTAATTTGAAATTGAGAAAATTACAAATGAAATTGAGAAATTTTAATTTATAAATTTTAATTATATAATTTTTTTTTAATATTCATACAACGAACGGGGGGGGGGGGTAAATTTCCTTTTTTCATCCCCCCTGAATCCGCGTCTGACTGTCACACAGAGTAAATTAAAGCAACATAAGCTTAATGCAGTTTTATATACAGAATGTGTACAGAGTGGATAGTTTGTTAACTTGGCGATATCGATAAATTATTCCATATAGTCTTTTATAAATATTACCTTTGATCAGGGATATGGGCACGTTTTGGACTTGCAAGTTGCGTAAACTTATAAATTTTGTCACATATAGTGCAATTTGAAAATATTACTTATACGTAATTAGACTAGTTGGTAGGGAGCGTGTGATTTAGTTGAAGTGTGACGGGTTCGATCCCGCCAGATACTCTGGTCTCTTGAGTAGGGGAATAAATTACAAATTTCTGTTGCCTATTAGTTAGTTGTTGTCCCATTAATATAACAATTTTATTTCGTTTTCTTGTGTTTATTATTCTCATCTGCCAGACTTTTAAAATTAAAACTTCTGAAAACTTTTAATAAGCCTCCCTTTAAAATTGGCAAGCATAAATTGTGGCGCATTAATGCTTTACTTTTACCAATTATACGCTGTTGACATATTAACTATTAAAAACAAAAAATAAAAGGACAAAAAGTTTTTTTTCAATAGCATGTCTGCGAACTTTTTTCTGCTCATGCATAATTCAAAAGAACTATAACAAAAATAACTTTTACCACAAAAGTTTGATATTCCTTATTTTTAGTTTTCTGAAAATTCAAATCAAAACGAAAAAAAACTTAGAATAAATACTTATTTTTTTAGTTTCCTGTGTACAAAGAAACCAAATTAAAGAACTTTGTATATAGTATGTATATATATGTACATTTTTTAATATACATGTCTGTTTACATTAATAATATCTTCTTCCACAAAAGCTTACCTGACAATCTGACAAATAATAAAATCAAACTTTAGCATGAAACGAATGCATACACTCTCATCCATCAATGAATCAAAATCTTTAATAAGAAAGTTAAACATTTCACAGGAAAAACTATGAAAATAATAAAATAAAATATTCAATCATCATTGTCGTCAAGTACTGAGAGCAATTGCAGATTTTATAAGCAAACAGTCAAACTTCAAGGACTCTTTATAATTTTTTATATTTTTTTGTTTTTTTTTTTTTTTGTGTTAACAATCGAGTTTACTATATCGTTCTCAACTATTGATGGGGAGAGTATTATGAGTTTATGCTTGTGTATGTTAAACCTTGAAATCTTAGCACACCCATCAACTCAGAATCATTTTTAGAATCTATCTAAAGACTTCCATCTGGCTGGCTCGTTGCCTGTTCCTATAAAATTTATGTGCAAGCCCTCAGTGTTTCCCAAAAGTTACAGTAAAGATCTTCGGGTGAAAATTTATATGAAAATTTATATTCTTCACAATTTGATCTAGAGTTCTTCGGTACATTATTTTCTTCTCAAGCATTAAATTTACGTTAATAACAATTTCACCAATTTCTAGGTTATTCAATATTTTTTTAATAGACATTTTTGATATTTTCCTGCAAACAATGAAAAATGATTGAATTGTTTTGTCAGAAAAATTTAATATTCATTATTTAAGATACCACAGAATTTTAATCCCGTATAATACAAATTTTCGATAAGGGTGCAATTTAATCCGAGGGACTTTAAAGGGATTCTTCAAATTGTTTTGTAATCTAAGGTTATACAAATGGAGCTTAACCGATTTTTGATGTAAGACATCAATTTATAATACTAAGAAAAGGTCGCGAGTTAATCCTAGAAAATGTTTATGAGATATTCAGTTTTAAATTTTAAAATGGGTAAAACTTCAACCGAAGATCGTATGAGGGTTAAACGATAAATTTTAATTGCCATAAGGACGAAGATTGTAGAAAATAGTTAGAATAATTGCACGGTGTCCTCATATTAACATCTTTTCGAAATATTCTGTTTGTTTTGAAATCGGTGCATATATGAATATAGATCCCCTACAAATTCCATCCCGAAAATAGCTTTTAAAGACGTAACTTCAATTTATTTATTTATTATTTATTTATTTATTTACAAATTTATTATAATTAAATTACAATAAATCTTAATTGTAAAGCACTAGCGACCCATAATCGGCCCTTAATCCCCCAAACTGCAAACGTTTTAAGACGAATAAAATTCATATTAATGTTGATACCTATGGGTAACTCCATGTCAAATCGACCAAGATTGGGACCCGATTTGAATGAAATTTGGTCAGAAAACCCTTTTCATTCTATAAGGAACACATATCAAAGAAAAAAAGGTTAAATTTGTTTTTCAAAAGGTTATGTCATATTTAAAATGTCATTATTTCGCCGAAGTAGCCGAATGTGTTGAGTTTATTTTTTCAATATCTTAAAAACTAAAAACAGTATGTTAAAATTTTTTTTTTTTTTAACGTAATATCTGCAAAATATTATATAGTAAAAATGGACTAATTTTGTTTTTATATTATACCTGTAACTGTTCTCTGAAAATACTGAAACTTTGGAGGAGGTGTTTTTTTTCTTTTTTAAGTTATGTTTTTTTTTCTTTCGCAATCTTTAAAAAAACCATCTTAAAATACAATTTTCATATTGTAATTTTGAGCAATAAATATTTATTAAGTCTGATTTGTCTGGTTTAAGTTGTTTCATAAAAAGTAAAGACATTGATAAAGTTTCTTTTGTTTATTTGTTGCCTTTTTTAATCAGTTATTCCTTTTTTCATAAAAGTCAGATGATAACAGTTATTTTTTGATTTATATTTTTTTGAACAAAAATAACAGTTATTTTCTGAAATTTATTTTTTCGATCATAAATAACAGTTATTTTATGATTTTTATTTTTTTGAACTACTTCTTATTGGACTACATTTCCATACGATCTTTTTTATAACTTTTTTGTTTTTTGGCTGGGGAGCCGATGAATGAGTTATTTTATTAGTTATAAGTAAAAGTATTTTCATTATTAGTTCATGTTATTATGATAATAATAAAAACTATGTATTAAAATTAAGTTATATTTGTATTCAGGAATATATCTTTGTAATATATGTTAATTGGCCTAGGAGGCTTTTATATATTACTGTGAATGAAATAAATAAATAAATAAATAAATAATAGTTATTTTTGATTTTTCTTTTTTCAATCAAAAATAACAGTTATTTTATGATTTTTATTTTATCGTGCAAAAATAAAAGTTATTCCTTATAGAAATGTACGTGTTAAAATTATTTGGATGACTTTAAATATTTATAAGATATCCCAATGATGATAACACATTTAACCTACAATAACCCTAAATATTTAAAGAAATCTCAATAATTATTACACGTACATTTCTGTAAAGAATAACTTTTATTTTTGCTCGAAAAGATAAAAATCAAAAAATAACTGTAATTTTTGATCGAAAAAATAAAAATCAAAACTTTAAAAATCATAATATTTTATCATAGAAAAGTTCATAAGGATTACTATGTTATACTTGAATCAGTTTGCCAGTATTTTCTTCTGTATGCTTTTTTTGTTTTAAAATTTTAAAAGTACTGCTATTTTCGGTCCCTGGTGGACACTTTCAAAGAAAAGAACACTTTTTATCACGTTACGTCTCCAAGAAATCAAAAGCGTTTTATACACATCTAGCTGACCTCGGTTCACTCGGCATTACACGGAAGCAATTTACTAATTAGACATGAAAAGGAGCCAGTGTATTTAGTTAGAAAAATATTAAATATTTAACGTTTCCCCTTAAATAAGCTTATGCTTAGAAAAGTGATCAAACAAATCAGACTTAATAAATTTTAAAATATTATTATTTTTAAAATTTAATATTTTGCAGATATTATTAAATTATTTTAATATATTATTTGTAGTCCCATTCATTCTCTTTAAAATTATATACAAACCATCTTCGTATGTGAAGTAGTTTTTGAGATATTGTAAAAAAAGTAACTCAATACATTTGGCTAATTCGGCGAAATTATGACATCTTGAATATAACATAACTTTAAGAAAAAAAAAATTAAAAGATTTTTTTCGTTAATATATGTTCCTTATGAGATAAAAAGAACCTTCTCCCCAAATTTCATTCAAATCGAAAGGGGTTGGGTCTCAGTTTTGGTCGATGAGGCATGGAATTACCCCTTTATAATATTTGGCAGAAATAGCTCCAATATGAATCTTTACCTCATAACATATGTTTGTCCTGGTAGGCCCACGTACGGTTAACATACTGTGGCATAGGGTATCAGAAAGTCGGATTGACCGACTATACTTTTCTACTTGCTTCTTCTTCTCTTCCTGTTCGGTGCTGTTCTGAATGAAATGTTGCACAAAAGATGATTTGAATTCATGACATGAACAATATCGACAACCTCATCAGCAGCATCATTATGTTTAACGAATGCTTGCTAAACTGTTAGTTGCGTGCAGAATTCTCATCATCAATAACAGCAACAACAAAAGCAATAAACGCTGCAACAGTAATTGTGGCACAAAGTGCATATTTGCTACTTGCATTTTCGTAGTTACGCTTAAATTTTTTACTATTGCAAAGCAAGGTTTTTGTGTTTGTTAACTATGGTGATTGTGGTTGTACGAAATGCCCTACTAAAATCATGAAAATCTTTTTTATGTTAAATAAAAAAAACCTTTAGCTTAATATTAAGAAAAAAAGTATATATTTAGAACTAAATATATATATTTTGTGATAATTTAAAAATTTTAAATTTAACCAAAAAAAATTATACGATGTACACATGAGGTATTAACCAGTAAAAAATTGCACATAGATCATTCTGTAAAAATAATATTTTGTTTTAAGGTTAGAGTAAATTCAATATCCTCTACCAATAGAACTATTTAAGCCAGTTTTACACTATCACACAAGTGTTACATATTTTGACGAAAATGTATCTCTGATTTACTTATTGTAAAAAAAAACAATAACAACTTATCATGGCGGGGCTTTACATTTTTGGGAATTAAATTTTTTTTTTTTTTCAAAAAAAAGTTAGATTTGCGTGATAGTGTAAATCAGCTATTACGATTTATAATAAAGCTAGAGCATTAAAGAATGGGTAACCAGAAGGCTCAGTGTTGTCTTCAAAGTTATTCAACTTATACACCTACGATTAGCCGCCCTCTACATCCTGAAAATTTATGTATGCTAAGGACATGGCTTACGCACTCTAACACGAGAATTTCTTAAACTAAAATATACCTTAACATCAGACCTGATCAGACTGTCCGCATGCTGCAAAAACTAGCGCCTTATACCCTGCCCAGTAAAAAAAGTTAAGCGTGATGTTTCCACCGAAACAACCATGAATCAAATTGGGTTAACGACACCCGCATAGCACACAACAGCAATACAAAATACCTATGCATTACACTAGACAGAACTCTGTCATTTAACGCATAATTGAGCAAGTATCAAAAACATTTAAGTCAAGGAATAACATGATCTAAAAGCTAACTGGCACATTATGGGGATCAAGCTCAAAGTGCTTGCGAATATCTGCCCTGTCACTTGTCTACTCCACTGCAGAGTATGAAAGCCCGGTGTGGCTTAATAGTTCCCATACACGGAAAATCGACACACAATTTAACATGAAGATGAGGATGATCTCTGACATGCTTCGTCCAACCCCTACTGAATCGCTGCCAAACTTTGAAATATTGCTTATCTACAAATAAGACGTAAACAAGTTTGAATACGCAAGTATAAGAAGGTTTAAGAGAACGTTTTCCTCCTTCTAAGATCTGACACCCACCCCTTGAGCAAGCCAAGAACTTACTAGATGATGGTTTTGATACCGATATCGCAATGGTTAAAATCAGGCCGACGCTCAGCTCTTTGTTTGCCGAACGTGGCAATGACATGATTGTGGACCGGTTCTGTAGTTAGATTCTTTAACTTTTAACAATAACAACTTTTGTTATAATTGTTAACCTATACACAGAAAAAATTATTAAATTTCTCCAATCACCAAATTTATACCAAATTCATAATATCAAGCAAACAATTTGTTGATTTTGCACATATTATCAAAATGATTATATTAATTACTAAAAATTGTAAAATGTTGAATATTTTTTTTTTTTCAATAAATTATATATTTAATTTTAATTAAAAAAATTATCAAAAAATTTTGCCATTTCAAACAATGTGTTAATTTATTTAAATAAATATTGACAATTCCCAACAACAATATTGACAATTCCCAGCAAATAAAAAACTGAAATGGCAAGCTGCTTTATTTAAGCATCTTGGTTTTTTTTAATTTTGTTTTTTTCTTTCTATCCTCTTACAATTACAATTTGTGTTGGAAAAAACCCAGCCAATTGTAGGGGAATGTAAGAAAGAAAAAATTGACGGTTTATTGTTGTGACTTTGTTGAAGCTTTGATATTGTTACATTTAAGACCAGAGTGTTTTAAAATTCTTATTCACTTTATGGTCTTACTTGTATAATATTTTTAGCTTTTCTAAAGTATTTGGAAAAAGTTTCCTGACGAGCTGGCCTAAGCAACCAGCGAAATGCGCATAGGAACTAGCTTTCCCACAACAATAAATTTCAGTGTTTTCATTTAAAAAAATTGGGATTATTAGCACATCATTAATAAATGAATTAATTAATAAAATATTTCATTCCCAAAAATAATTTTTGATAACAATTCTGCATATTTAAATTATTTAATTTTAAACGAAAAAAGTCAATTAATTTTTTTTGTTATTTAATTAAAATTTTAATTGAAAATTTATTTCAAAACAACTAAAATTTTAATTAAATTAAAATTAAATTTTTTAATTTTCTTTTAACTAAAAAACTAATTGATTCAATTATCACATCAATTAAATTTAAATACTTTTTAAACCGTTTTTTAATTGATAGAACACTTTTTTCTGTGTTGTGGTGTTTTCACTAACGATTATGCGATTCTGTAAATTGTTCTTAACAACATAGATAAAAATTAACGTCAAGTGGCATCACTGTCAAAAAAATGGCAAAAAAAACGAAAAGCACAAAGAGGAATACAAAAAAAAAACATATAAAATTATTGAAACTAAACAGATTTTATTTGTATTTTTTTAAAGAATGGAAGCAAAACTTTAACTGTAAAATTGAATGCAAAATATTCAATGGCCATTTTCAACTTATATTTTTTCTTTAAACTAAATTTTTTTTTCGATATTAAACAATAAATTAACAACACTAAAAAAGTTGTCGTTTTCTTAACACAAACAGCTGACTTTACGATAACAAGTGTTGTTTAAAATGTTACAGAATGGCAAAATCGTTAAATTGCTTGTTAAATAGTTTAACAATGACAACTATTGCAACACAAAACACAGTCTATGATCGCCAGCGATCCCAAATGCCAATGTGGAGCCCAATATCAGACAATCGATCACACCCTCAAAGGTCCATTGAGCTACGTAAACAATAAGACTCCAGACGCAATAGCTCTTGGTTAAGCTCTATGAATCTTTAGTTCACTAGTTTATGTGCTATTTAAAAAAATATATTCTCTCTTAATGTATTATAATCCATACGCTTAATAAAAACAGACTGGAAAGGCAGTTGACAAAAGCTTACGGCTACAATAAAGTGGAATTTTTTGTTTATTAATTTATTTATTTTTATATATTTTCAAAAACCCCTGAAGATGGTCAACCATGTTGACCGAAATATTGGGAAATAAGAGAATAAATTTCAAAAAAAATATTTATACTTTTATTTAAATTTGTTTAAAACGTATGACCTTCTGCTGAACTAAATCAACAAACTTAATTTTTTTGGGAATTTTGAATTCTAAAATACCCAAAATCAATTCGATCGGAATTGGAAATACAACATCAAAACCATTCGTATTGGAATATGTGATTTCCTTGATAACTGTTTTATTTTCTCATACATGTAAAGAGGTCAGTACTACCAGCGTTAAAAGTATTAATAAAATCTTATTGCATAAAACAAACGATATGTAAGATTTCTTGCGACTTTTGTAGGGTACATGACTAAACTACATGCATATTATCCAAACAACTTGTCAGCAAAATAACAACGTACTTGAGTATTTATTCTTCATTTGTGTGTTTGATGTATTATAAAAATTGGAACTTCTTTTACCTGACTTTTATTTGTTTGTATTTGTATAAAAATTTGTATGAATCTTTTTCAGAATTTATTTAATATACCATTTCCCAAGAGGCTTCAGAAAATTTATAAAAGTTTTTTTTACCATTTGCAATATTTGGAATAAGAAACTTCGTAAAACCGTTCAATGACAAATTATAGGCAAACTTTGGAAAGAATCTGCAATCGTCAAATATAATATAAACGGTGTCGTACAATCTATTGGCACTAAAAATTAGAAATTCTTAACAATTTTTCAAATAAATTTGAGTTAAAAACTTCTTCTGTACTAAAAAAAAAAAATAAAACACATGTGGCTTTTCTGGGTAAATTTTGTTCAATTTATAAAATTTCATCCATTTGTGAAGCCTTTTTTTTACATTTAATGTGATGGAATATGTTAAATGATTTTAACATAAACTTCCCATCAAAAACTTTACTTACCAGGTTAGTTAGCAAGTATTGTTGGAGAAATATAAACACTACTTATTTTTCGGCTGAGTAACTACTTATTTTTATTCGAATTGTCCACAGAAATCAGTACTTACAAAACACTCAAAGAGGTCAACAAATATCTAGTTATTATTTAACTACCAGTAAGTTGAATTGTAAGTACTTAAAATTCAACTTACTACCAGTAATTTAAATTGTAAGTACATAAAATATACTTACAAGAAGCCAAAAAATAACTAGTTTTTATTTAATTGGCGCTAGTTAATAGACCTAAGTAGTTATGGAGCTAGTTACCAGTAAGAAAATATTCAGTACTGAAGACAACACAACTAAGCCAACAATCAAAAATGAAAATAGTAGAAGTATTAAGTAGTGCCTGAGATCATTACTAGTAAATACTTATTATGGTTTTCAGAGTAATAAAAATTGTAATGACAACTACTTACCATGTAACGTATAAAATAACTGCTACCTAATACTCAAAATTCAAAAAGTTTTTCCTGGGTTATTACATGCTGTACATTTTTTGTTGAATATTTTGCATTGACCTAATAGTGTTGGGAAGTTTTGACTTATCAAATCTTATTAATAATAAATTTGGTTTGACCCATGTTTACAAAATGCGTAAACATTACGAAAAAGGCTTGAAATGTAGTATTTTATATGTATTCAATAAAAAATAACTATACATTAATTTAAAAAAATATATGTTTATATATATATATTCGACCATGTTCTGGAAATCGAATTCGAGTGAAATTTAGATCGATGGAGATATTTAAAAAATTTTTTTTAAAAATTAACGTAGCGTTTCCTGATTTAAAAAGTAGCTCCTGGTATATCAGTCTGCACAAGGGCGGACATTAAGACCACGGAACTGGGCTTTAATGGAAGGTTTAGCACGATCCTCCCTAACGGGGGAGCCTGGGACAGTGGAAATTCCTGTGATGGTACCCAGGGACTACACTGGTATACTGAGGTATCCAAGTCGGAGCATGGGGTGGGTGCTGGGGTATTTGGACCTAACACGCGAATCTCGATAGCCATGGGAAGATCACCAAGTGTATTCCAGGCCGAGATCCACGCTCTTGATGCGTGGTGTATTAACATTCTTAGCAGGGTAATAATAGGAAACAGCATTGTGATGTTCACTGAAAGCCACATGACCATTAAGGCATTCTCTTCCTCGAAATTGTCTTCGAAGTTGGTGGCGGAATGCCGGAGAAGGCTATAGGAGCTAAGCTCAAGGAAGATAGTGACACTCTGTTGAGTGTCGGGACACTCAGAGTTCCCGGGAAACAATAGGGCTAATGAGCTGGCTAGGGCTGAAGCAAACGCCCAAATGGTAGGCCCCGAGCCCGTTTGTGGGTTAAGTTAGGCCACTACCCAGTCCCTATTGGAGGAATAGGCTCTCAGTGAGCACAGGAGATAATGGATGTCGTTCCCGGGAATGCGTCAGACGAAGGAACTGATATTTCCCGGGAGTACATTGGAAACAAGGGGTCTCAACAGACGGGAACTACGACTGTTGGTGGCTTACCTGACAGGTCACCATACGCTCAAGCACCACCTGTTTCGGATAAAAAGATAAGTGGTCCTCAAAGAATGACGTATATAAAAGAAATTTTTTTTTATCAATCTTGAACACAGGATCGTTTTCAAAATTGTTCGATTAAATTTCACTCGAATTCCAGAGCATGGCTGATTGACTATCTTTGAAAATAATAAGCAATAAAACTGTTTGGGCAACACTGACCCATGAACACAGTATGAGGGTGAAAGCTATATTTATTTTGTAAAATTATTCGAAATTGTATAAAGTTTTAAAAAAGTTTTGTTATGATAACTGATATCGGCCGCTATTTAGAAATTGCAAACTATTTTGTATTTTCCATTTTAGTCGCTTTAAAAAACAAATTTTAAGAATAACAACAAAAACATTTAATTTTAGTAAGTTGTTTTTATTCGACACTAACATTTGAAAATAATTTCGGTTATCTAGACACCGCGTCTGTTCTTGACGAAGAAATAAAGTCTGATGATTGGTGCGCGTAAGCCACACCAACCGGTAAATTTTTCTAGATGCAATGGAGTCTCTTAACCGAGAAATTAGCATCATTGTTATGAGTGTTCTAAAAATATCCTAGTAATTTTGAATAGCTTGGAAACGTTGTTTAATTCGTTAGTTTATTATGATGATTTGCAATAGTATACTCATCATAAATATCAATAAGTAAGTGCTGTGGGACAGTTCGTTTTACAGCTTATCCTTTCATTAGTTGAATCAGGCTTAAAAGACAACATTTATTTACTTCCCAACTAACAACAGAGTCATTTATAGGCTGAGTTCCAAAATCAACATAATACTTGGCATTCGAAATTAAAATGTATCATCAAGTTAAACGATGTGGAGATAATAACATGAGCCCCTGTTATATGGCACATCGGTCAAAAACAAATCGTTTACCATTCGGCCCTTAGTGTGACCGCCTCTTTCTCACCAAGGTAGTAATTTTTTAGTGTATAATCCGGCAAGACTATACACTTCGCTCTTGTTTAGGAGCTGCATTTGCAAAATAACAGTAACAGTACCTAGGGATATTCTTCTCTTAGGCCGAACTCTCTCACAAGTGGGAACTCTCAGAGGTATCTCTTCCTGCGTCTTTAAATACCGAGCCACAACCTCCAGGTGATCCCCGAAAGTATCCTGTTAGCGAATCTTCCGCAAAGTTAATCTATCTGAAAGACAGAAAGCTTTTTCCGCAAGAAGCATACTAACGTGCCAACAGAGGCTACTGTCTCCCGTGGTAATTGATTAGATCTTTGGGCAGTCGTGATCGCAAGAGATCATGAACATCCCCTGGGATCTATTAATTTTGGAGTTTTGCCGAATCACAAGTATTGGTAGCATCAGATTTTCCCCGCAGGATGTAACACCTATTAAGATAATTCCTACAACTCCCAGGGGAACACTTAAGGACAGATAACATTGTAAAATTCTGCACGGTTGTTTTGAAGAATGCATTTAAAAAGGCGAGTTGCTATGCAACTGAAGCTTTGGAAGTCAGCCATGCTTGGCGTCTCCTTGAGCTCTTTAGAAAAAAAGTGACTGTCAGTTGTTATCGGTTGATCCGGAAATGTTTTTTTTAACACATAAATAAATAATCGTTTAAAACTTCTGACGATTGAACTGAAAATGAATATTCTTCGTTGCCCTAGCTTTAAAAATTACCTTTCTTCTAACAAACTCTAAAATACAATTGGAAACGGTATTGTTAACTCAACAAGCATACAATTTATATTTGCTATTGGTTGTGTAGCTTTGGCGTTTTATTTTATTTATTTAGATTTCTTGTTCATTTCCCTTTTTCCGCTAGACAAGAAGAAAAGTTGTTTAGTTCATTTTATTTTGCATAATTTTTTTGATGGAAAATATTAGAAAAAAACAAGCAACAAAGATACAAAAACTCAGAAGAATATAAAAAGAACGTCTGTCTACCTTAACTGACTTTGAAGCAGAATATAATATAATTTAATAATATTGGCGGTTAAGATGTTTGTTATGCTGCAAAATTTTTCACGAACGGGACTGATAAATGTTTGTTTGAATAATTTCTGTTAAATAAGGTGAATATTTTGTTGGTGTGAAAAAAATAAGATAAATATAAGCTAAAGAGATTATGTTATAACTTGATTATTGGCTCAAGTTTACGGCGATTTCTTATGAATATTTAATATGAGAAATATTTTGAAAATGTTTTGAGGAGTTAGTTTGAAATTAAAGTGAAGTTTGTAGATAATACTAAGGAAAAATAGTCAAATCATTAGATTTTTATTTTTCTAAAATTCTGTATAAGTTTTTTTTTGCATCAAATAAACATTTTAAGTTGTTATTTTATTATAGTGAAATTAGAGTTTTTAAGTAGATATGAGAAATTGGGTGAGTTCCAAAACGTCAGTTGCAAAGCAAGTTGATTTTTTAATTACATTCTACAATTCCACCGTTTTTACATTTAAACCTTAAAATGTAATCTTTTCCAAAGTTCACGAAAGAAAGTAATCTCTAAGAACACAATAAGCAAATTATACATCGTTAATCTTGGTGACACGTTTTTAACTTTAACTGCAAAGTCTTATGACGTTTTGGAACTCAACCTTTCATACAGGTCATCTAAACTGTCTTTATTAATTGTCAAAATCTCTACAAAAAAATAGTTAATTTAAAAATTTGTATCATTAGTTTGACTAATTTTTGTTCATTTGGTCTTATAAGATAATAAACGTTAAATTTTAAGCTAAATAAAAGCCAAAAAGTTTTGCGCCTTAGCGGATTAACAATATTAGTATTGTGGCTATTTTTTTGAACTGTTTATGGTTTTTATGGCTTGTAGTAAAAAGGTCAACGAGAAAACAAAGACAAGCATACAACTATGTATTTTGGTATTCAAGAAGAATTCTTGACAGAAAGTATAAAAAAAACAGAAGTAATGGGAAAAACAGGTAAATCAATTGGAAAAAGATAATCATTCACAACAACAATTTTCGATCCACCAAGAACAATTCAATTTGGTTTAAATATTGATATTTGACTATTGACTGCCAGCTGTCGTCAATGGCGGTAAGTGTTAAACGATAAAAACTTCTGAAGAGACATTGTGTTTACTATCGAAACATGTCAAATCGACATGTCTGTGGGTTCAATCTCAGCTTCAGTCAAGAATGAAAAATTATCAATACATTTTAATTCATTTCATGTTGTAAGTTCCTTTCTTCATTAAAAATAATTTAATGACAATTAAATTTGATGAACTTAAGCCAGATTAAAATATAAAAATTTGGTTTAAAAATTCTAGTGCTGAAGTAAAATATTTGTTATTAAGTCTTATTTGACCTTTATTTTTTTATAATTATTTTTAATTATTTAAGCTTGAGGTCTTTTTATTTATAAAAAATATTATATTTATTTATTTTTTCAATATTTCGCTAAATTTTGGTTAGCATCTTTAACAAAATTTTATAAAACGAAAAAACACAGGTTAGGGAAATGTTATAAAAAATAAATAAATATAATATTTTGTATAAATAAAAAGACCTCAAGCTGAATTAATTAAAAATAATTGTAAAAAATAATTGTGTTTAAAATTATATATATTTTTTTAATAAAATTGTAATAGTCAAAATTGCTCAAAATAAAAGCTAAAACACAAGTTTAAAAAAAACTTATGTTAAATGCATCCAAGAAAAAGTTGTGATATTAAAAAGTCTTTGCAATATAAATAATTAGTTAAACTATTTAAATTTACATTGTAAAATACTTAATATTTTTTTTTAATTCTGATATCTAGAGTGGAGCAGAATTACCCAGATGGTTTAAAATGTTAAAAGCTTTTTTAATTACGCGATTATTATTATAATTTTTATACCCAGACTACAGTAGTGGAGACGGTAATATGCGTTTGTGCTGATGTTTGTAACACCTAAAATCATACCGGTAAACTCGAAATGGCATTCTAAGTTTTAAAGATAATAAAGACGTTGAAACATGTGTATTGTATTTAATGCAATGGATTAATTTCATTTAAAAAAAGCAATATTTTAACCGTATATATGCACCACCGTTAACAGAGATTGATTATCCAAAGAAATCAAAAAAAAAATAATCCTTTTGAACAATACACTGTAACAAACACTACACTTAAGTAGGTGTAATTTTCCCTCATGAAAAGCTCTTGAACTCTCGTCAGCCTAAATCCTGTTGACGTGGCCATTTTAAAGGAAAAGGAATTTATCGCTTTTCTGAGTACAATGGATTGCGGGTTTAAACAATTTTTTTAGTACGTTCTTCTATTTTGTAGTTATACGTATTAAATTCCCTAAGACTTCTTCGAAAAGTTCTGCAAAACAAAATATAGCAGTTACTAAGGCTATACAAAATCCGAATCTGCACCACCCTGAACTTTTTATTATTCTTAAATTTTTATTAAAAAAATTTTTTAAAAACTAATACATATCGCTCGTTTATTTCTGTAGTGTCATAATTAAAAAAATTCTAATTTTCAGTGAAGCCGTGTAAATTTTTTGATCAAAAATATTGCTTTAATACAAAATAGTACTTTAATTCTGAAAAACTTACGATCTTAACCTTATGACGACCCTGGCAAAACTGAGAAATATAATTTCTGAATACTTAGCTAAAAAATCATGCTTTTTGAGTTATGACACTTATGAAGTAAATGTTCGATATCAATGCACATTAGAGGTTTTCAACGTTGTATGGGCAATTTTAAAGGGAATTCTAAAATCAATGAACGAGCCCATTTATTTACTTTGGATATTAAAACATAAAGCAGTGAATATATATATTTTTGCTATTTATAATTAAAAATATTTACTTTTATTATGCAGTGTCTAAATGGGTTAATTTCGATTTTTTCCTTTGAAATATTAGTTACCAATTACAGAAAATAGTTAAGTCAACTGTCATCAAAATATTAATATGACTCCCAAGAAAAACTTTGACACCCCACGATATTTCGTTATCAATTTCATGAAAAATCCCATATTGTCCAAAAATGCACATATCACCTTGTCATATGATCTTTGGCATCGTTCGATTTTGACCAAGTTTTCAGAATGTAGTTCTTTTAGCTTGTCTTATAGAACTCTGAATAACATTAGATGAAACTTACTGCCAGGCACACAATGTCGACAAGAACATTTCTTTCGCATATTTATATTGAAAACAATAATAAAAAACTGAAATTTGTTTTTGTTTTCAATATAAATATTCGAAAGAAATGTTCTTGTCGACATTGTGGGCCAGGCAGTTAATTAAAAATACATAGACTTTATCCTATTGATAAATTTCGTGCAAAAAAAAAACATTTTCCTCGAAATCCGTAAAAATAAAATCGTTGCCATACCTAAATGCACCGGGGGATATTTTTAAAATTTTTTATTTGTATTCTCTAACATATTTTAAACAAGTTTCTAAAGTGTTAATCTCAATTTTGTCGATTTTTTTTTTTTTGAAGAAAATTTATTAAAATTTAAAATTGGAGATTTTAATAATACCCAAAAAATGTTGTCCGTTTTTAACATCACCTAAGGACAGGTTAACAAAAAATAAAAACTTTTTCCATATCGCACAATTGTAAATAAAAAAATTATATTGCAGAAATCAATTTCAAAAAAGTTTAAGGTGTGCTCGAATTTCTCGGTTAAGAAATAATTAGTGGTCTGGGGCATTATTATTATTACTGGGCTAGTTCTTAAACGATTTTGCATTTTTATAACTTTTTGAAATCATAATTGTATCTTCATTTCGATTAATTAATCACCTAAAGTAAAAACTTTTTCTGCATTCAAATTATGTGACAAAAACTAAAAAATTGTTTTTTCGCCTTGAATTCAGAATTCAAACTTTCAATCGATTTCCGCCTCGACTTTTCTTCATCCAATCAGCACTAAATTTCATATTTAATGTTTTTCTATACAAACAAACCAAATTATGCCATTGATTGTTTTAAGAACTCACTTTCCTTTTGTATACCTCTAATGTACAAATATTTTATTTAAAAAGAACAATTTTTTGAACTTGTACATTTTTTTACTTCAGGAAATTTGTGTCAATTGGTCCAACAGAACTTATCCTGGGATTTGTGAAAATAGAATAAAAACAAAAAGAAATAACTAATGACATGTGAAAGGAGAACTAATCACTTAACTGCGCAGTAAAAAATTTTCTTACTTTTTCAAAATGAATACCTTCTTTTACTCATTGTTTAGTAGCTTTCTTTTATAACTACAGCTTTAACCATTTCCTTAACTACTTATTTTCCAGATGTATGTTGGTAAAAAAGAATGACTAACTTTTGAATGCGTTCTTTTTGGGACATCTCATATAAAATTCATCGGTTCTTTCAGTAGAATTGAAAGTAGTCTTTTAAGTTTTTCTTGATAACTCAACACATTATTTTGTAGGCGAAATTTTTACTAGGTGGTATGTTAAGTAAGACAAAAGATTCCTTAATTTTGTTTTAAAAATTTTTATATATAAATAATTTTTTATTTATTTATTAAGACCGTTTTTGTAACATGTTCAGTATTCACTAGGGTATTCGTTTAATCGGGCTTTTGCTTTAATCGGTTAATCGCTCGATTAATTAACCGAGGTTTTGGTTTAATCGGTTAATAATCGGTTAATATT
Organism: Pollenia amentaria; assembly: GCA_943735925.1. Taxonomy (NCBI): domain Eukaryota; kingdom Metazoa; phylum Arthropoda; class Insecta; order Diptera; family Polleniidae; genus Pollenia; species Pollenia amentaria. The sequence continues at coordinate 217,558,377 of OX031006.1, read as the reverse complement.
GTTTTTGATCGGTTAACCGATTAATACATGTTTTTATAAATCACGTAATGTGAATACATAAAAATGCATAAATTATTTACTATTTGGAGTTTATTAGTAAAAAAAACCAATAACATAACAATTCTTGAACAAACGAAAGAATTATTCATAAATATGTAATACATATTTTTTTTAATTAATACATATTATGTATTAATTAAAAAATTAACTTAGTCAATTCACAAGGTATCCTAACATGTCATATTGTCAAAATGTCCTAATATTTCACAATGGTTTAAAAATATTGTTGTACGGCTCAGCCGCTCAGCGCTGGACTTTTCTGATTAATTACGACAGCACAATAAACACAGCAAGCAACGTTCTATTTATTTAAGACACTTTTTGTTAACAAACCAACAACAATATTTTTAAACCATTGTGAAATATTAGGACATTTTGACAATATGTTAGGATACCTTGTGAATTGACTAACTGTAAGAATATTTTATTAGTTATTTCAATAGTTTAAGAAGATCTTATAAAATAATCTTTTATGCAAATAATTTTGTTCAAATGTTTAGGATTTAAGCGTTTATTACTTTTAGTTTAGATAAAACTTGACTTTGAAAAAACTTCCATTTATTGTAGATAGTGATACAATATTACAGAATATCTAATTTCTGTGTTCTTTTCCTGTATATTTCTAAACATATAAAATCTTCCATTATTTCATTAGAGTCCTGTTTTAACTTTTCGAAATTTTTAACACTTATAATTGATTTGGTTAATTCTGTTAAAAGATTGATATGAGAATATATGAAAAGAAACAAATAACTGAAGGCATAGATATAAATAGTACGTGAAACAAAAAGCTGTTGACAGCAAACACTTATTTAAAATGTAGTTCACTGAATAGCTTCTACGTTTGTACGAAAATATGTTTTCTAAGCACAACCTTTTGTATATGAGACGAAACAAATAATTAAAAAGCACAAAAAATAGTTTATAATACTACAAAAAGTTAAAAATTTCGTTACATCGGTTAATCGATTAATCGACTTAAATTAACCGGTTTAATCGTTAATCGAAAAAAGGCAATTTTAAATTAACCGATCAGTTAATCGGGTAGTAATTAATCGGTTACCCGATTAACGGTTAACCGAATGAATACCCGAGTATTCACCGATGATGTGATCCATTTCTTTGGGACTTTTTAAAAATGTGTTCTTAAAATTAATCCTAGGACTGTTTTTATTGGAAGAATATCAAGGACTAGCAATTTAGAAACTAACACTAAGCACGCTTATTATGTGAGTGGTCAAAAGACGGCTGTTATGTGTAAATTAAAAGCCTCAAATGACAACCGCATATAAAAGCAACAGGTCCCCTTCATATAAAGTGTTGAAACTAGGATCGGTTTCTGCCCCCAAAGAACCTATCAGGGGACTACTTTAGTGTCAGTTCGCTTCCCTTTAGGGTGACCATAAATAATTAAGTTTTATAAAAATAAAGTTAAAATTCGTTTAATTGATGAAACACGGTAATATGTATAAAATAAGATGAAATTATTTTAGAAAAATATTTAGTTAATTTAATTAAATCACCTTAAATTTTCCTTAATTCTAATGACGTGTTTAAACTCAACAAATTTATCGATAAACGCTACACTTTTGATTTAAAAACTTATAAATAAAATTTAAAAAGTTACAAAAGTTTTTCAATGAGTTAAAGTGGATATAAAATTCTTTATAATTAGTAATATACTCAATTTATTTGATTGAATAAACTAATTAATTTTTTACAAAATATTAATATTTAAATTTCTATCTATAAATAAATATGTTACTAGTGCCACATACTGTTTTGGGCAAAAAATTCCGAAGAAATATGTCACTCGTGCCACAAACTGTGTTGGGCAGGGATCTCAAAAGAAAAAAGTTTTTAATTAGGCTTAAGTTCATTTGAATTTAATTTTCATTAAATTATTTTTATAAAAGACAGAAATTTTACAACATGAAATTTATTAAAATTTTTATTGATCATTTTTCATTCTTGTAACCACACATTCGATTGTAACCACACAATCTCTTCGGTGGGGTTTGCCGTCTTACTCACTCGGCTATTGAAGCCGAATGACGACAATAGTCAAACATCAATCTTTAAACCAAATGGTATTTCACCTTGGAAGATCGAAATTTGCTTTTGAATGAATGATTATCTATTTTAATTGATTTACATGTTCTTTACATGTAACTTCTGTTTTTCGTACTTTTTGTCAAGAATTCTTCTTGAAATCCAAAGAACATTTTTTGTTTTTCATGTTTTTTTTGTCTTTCTTTTTTCTTGTTGACCTTTTTCAGCACAACTTGAGGGACAAATGTAAACATAGCTCGTGCCTTAGCTGTTAACGCCTGGGTTCAAATCTCAGCGCAGTCAAGAATGAAAAATTATCAATGAAAATTTTAATTAATTTCATGTTGTAAAATTCCTGTCTTCATATAAAAAATTTAATGAAAATTAAATTAAAATGAACTTAGGCCTAATTAAAAATATCTAAATTTGGATTAAAAACCATTAACAGTTCAATAAAATAACTACAATACTAATTGTTGAAAAAAGTTTTTTTAAAAATTAAATTAAGCTGAGATGGACCTAGTTATTTATTTAAAAGCATAATTGCTTCTTAAATATTTCTCAATAATGTTTAACTAACAACTTCATAAAAATATTCTAGATTTAAAAAAGTTTGCAAACCAAATTTTCTATGAAAATTTTTCCTTCATAATCGTTGGCTAAATTTAATAATAGTTAAAATTTATCAAATCCATTAACCCATTTAAAGCCAACTCCAAACAACAATGAAAATTTTAAAATATTCTTTATTTATATAAAAAGAGGACTACAAAAAACCAAAAAAACAAAAAAAAAATGTTCAGGACATAAAAGGGATGTTCCCGAATTGGCACAGTGGCCAAATGTATGTAAAAATCGACCTTTATCAACGCAGTGAGTTTTTTGCATTTTTCTGCCACTCCAAGGGTTCTGTTGTTGCAGATGACACAATGCACATGCCTTGAAATGGTATTAGGCAAGGATTTGTTGCTATTCGTCGTTACTATTCAACATAGAATTGGACAACATACTGGGCAACGCGGTCTCAACAAACACTGGCAATACATGCGGTCGTCATTGAAAGCTAGATGATTAAAGTTATGTCTTTTTACTCATGAAAGTTCCCATATGCCATATTAACTGCTATTATTGTGCAATATGGCAGCCTAGTGCGGGTTTAATATTAATGTCGGTAAAACAAACATTCTAAGCGCCAATACTTTGGCGAATAGGCTTTTTACTTTGTACGATGCAGAAATTGAATCCTTCACATATCTTGGGAGTATTATCTACAGTACGGCGGTTCCAGAGAAGATATGGCGATTCCAGTAAAGAAAGATATTAAGTCACATTTGTGTAAGGTTATAGCAGCTTTCGGTGTGGCAATCCACAACCATATCCAGAGACACTAAAATAAATATCTCTAATGCCAACGTAAAGCCTGTCCTCGTCTATGCATATAAAACGTGTAAGCCATCCAACCGCGAATTGCAAATAATGCAAGCTTTTCTGAATCGTTGTCTGCATAGAATTCTTGAAATATTCTTGCATTACATCATCACATATAATGAGTTTTTGGAACGGACACGGCAGACACCGATTCGTACAGAAATCAAATGTCTTAAATGTTCCTGGCTAGGACAGACCCTATGCAAATTACGGGATGATGTAACAACACAAGGTATCGAGTAATCAACTAAAGCAAGGGGTCGCCTATCCAAAACCTAGCCTAAATTAGTGGAAATGGAAGTAACGGAGGCTGGGGTATCCTGGAGCTTTATACGTAGCAGTAGGCATTTCTTTGCAATTTTCACGGATAATTTCCGTAATACGAGAGGTCAAATCGTCTTAATCCAGAAAAAGGTCAAAACTTGTAGAAAAGTTGCTACTTACATGTATTCTTAAAACGATTTTATGCTTTGTTTTGTTATTGTTGCCTGTATATTGAATTCTAATAGATAGTACACTTGTGGTCATTGTACGCAAATTGGCACAGCAATATTTCAAGTGCTATAGAATAATAAAAAATGAATTTATAAGATAAATAATGCTTTTATATGTTTTATTACACATCGAATTTTCTAGAAAATTAGTAGTTATGCTGATGTACACTTTGCATTAAAAATATTAACTAGAAATTCATATCCACCTTTACACATGGCTTACTAGTGTAATTTTTTACAATATATGTTTGAACTTTCAGCTTATGAGTTATGCAAAAAAAATTATTAAAAATATCATAAACTTTTATATATACCCTCAGTAAATAAGTGTTCCCAAATTGGCACAGTGGCCGTAAATTGGTTAAACCATTGTTATAATTAAATATTTGTTTGAAAATTTACCGCCGTATTCATAAATGGTTACTACATTTACCAAACGTTTATTAAGGAAAATTTCCATAGAAAATTCGTTTTGTAAACATTTAGTAAGTTAAAAATATTTTTCTGATTACGGCTGCTATTTTTCAATTGACGTTTTTCACTTATGTTCAAAGAAAATGTTTACTTAGAACACCCACATTATTTCTAAGATGGCCTACGGCTATTTAATTGTACAATTGCCTAAAACCCTCGAAAATAAATGGAAGAATTTCATATCCCTCTATAGGAAAAGGAAATTTATACACTACATTTTTAAAATGTTTTTTTTTTTTTTTTTTTTGTTGAAATAAAAGATCTAACCCCTAAGAAAATGAAAAAAAAATTAAACTAAAAGAAATGAAATGTAACAATGGTAGAATTTATTTAATCTTTCAATAAAAAAAAAATAACCAAAAGTAAATTCTGGTAGAAAAAGAAGAAAGAACTGAAAATAATTTAACAAGAAAAAGCACTTTACGACTGATTGTAAAAGAATGCTTCTTACACGCCACATAAGTAAAATCGATGTATGGCTTAAAGTTCATGCGAATTTGTTACATTTTTCTTATGTTCTTTTTTTTTTTTTGTAACATTTTATTATTTTCCACATAACAACGAAAACAGCAGTCACAATATTTTTTACAAAACTTAATAGAAAAACCTCTTCAAGCTGTCCAAGCCTTATATTGCCCCAGTCTTTTCAATTTAAAAAAAAAAAACTACCAGCAGCAACTTAAATTATAAAACATAAAATGTTTTATTGACACTGACATGTAATGGACAAAAAGAGGGGGTAGGAAATTATCAAATTGTGTAAAAGAAAATAATTTGGGAAAAATCTATTTGCTGCAGTGACAATAATCGTAGAATTTTGTGTTTGTCTCTTTTCTTTGCTTTCTAATATAAGCAAAAGTATAAGAAAATTAAATTTAAATCTTAGTTTATGAACATAGAAGATGTAAATGATAGAATATTTGAATAAGTAATAAATATATTATAGCCCTAAAGAAAGACATCACAAAAAGAATCTCGAAATAAAACTGATAGAATTTTACATAAATAAAATACTAAATAAATAAAAACTAATGGGTTTTTCATTGACAAAGCATATACGTGAAGTTACTTAAGCAGGAATGGTAAGAAATAAATTTGTATACAATTTCGAAAGAAAACTTTCTTTCAATTGCCAATATGACCCCATTATTGCCAGTTCAATCTCACTTTAAATAGACAAACAAACGGACATTGCTATCTCGTCTTGGCATTACTTAAGCTAGAGGTCCACAGCAAGCGTTTTCGCCTTTACGCATTGCATGATTTTATACCTTACTTTCGTTCTATGTTTCATGTTACATGCAACGCTTTTCATGGACATCACTACAAATAAAAAAAAAATTTCATTTGTCAAAATCAGTTGATTTGTTCGAACGCTGCTGAGACACTTACAAAAGTGGAAAATAAACCTTAATTTCGCATTCAACGCCTTATTGCATCCTACGCTTTTGTGTATGTAACTTGTTACATATAACTACACGGATTCTACTTTTTTGACAGCTGGCAGCGAAAAAAGATTTAATTGTATCCCCTTTGTGATATAATAGTACATATAAAAAGAAAACCGATTTCTGTCTTTACTGAAAATTTATAAATTTTGAGTTAATCCCTTTAAAAGGAACTAGTACGGTATGCTTTATGCTTAAATTAGTCTACCACAGTGAACGTGTTACAATTAATAATAACAATAATTTGTTTACCACTAAAATTTTAGATCACCCACTACTTGATGTAGACAAGTTTTGCTATCTCGGTAGTAACTACATCCGGTGGTAGCAAAGAAGATATAGCTTACCGCATTGTTAAAGCAAATCAATCATTTGGCTCACTAATTAAAGTGTGGAAGTCCAATCGTATAACTCTTCGCACGAAAATAAAACTTTTTAATTCAAATGTAAAATCAGTTTTACTATATGGATGTGAAACAGGGAACATAACAAGTGAAGACTCAAATGCACTCCAGGTTTTTGTTAACCGTTGTTTGCGAAGAATTTTACGTGTTTTTTGGCCTACAACAATTTCAAATAATGATCTGTGGCGAAAAACCCAACAAAATCAAATTATGTTAGATATCCGTTTGAAAAAGTTTAACTGGCTGGGTCATACCTTTAGATTAAGCCATGACGACGTCACAAGAAAAGCTCTTGATTACCATCCCCAGGGCAGCCGACGTAGAGGAAGACCCGCAAATACATGGAGGCGCCAAATAGAAAACGAACTGCTATCAGCCAGAACTTCATGGAGAGAAGCAAAAAGACTAGCCGAAGATAGAATTCAATGGAAAGCTTTTGTACTGGCCCTTTGTTCCAACTAGGAATCCCAGGAATTTATAAAAAAAAAAAAAAAAATAATAATGCAGTTGTTTAAAAACGTAACATGATGATCTTGAAAAAGATCAAAATGGTATTGTCAATTCAAAGCCACACAATTATTAGTGGCAAAAATAATTTTCTTTATAAGTTATAATATGTTGGAAGGTATTTAAAATATGGTTGTGTGACGACTAATTTTACCATAATATAATATAATAATGTAATATGTTAAAAAAATGTGATTCAACTGCATTTTCTCTAATCACCAAATTTATACCAAATTCAAACAATCAAGCAAACAATTTTTTGATTAAGCACCTATTACCAAAATGATTATATTGATTACTAAAAATTTAAAAAAAATTTTAATATATAGGGTGATTCAAGTAGAGATACTTTATTCAATAGCCTTTTTTGACAGATCAAGTGTGAGTCGTGTCATGCTGTCAAGTTTTTTGTTGAGTATTGTTTGGCATTTCATAATAGAAAGACTTACGTCTGAACAACGTTTACAAATCGTTCAACTTTATTACGAAAATTCACGTTCTGTGAGGAATGTGTTTCGTGCACTTCGCTCAACTTATGGTCAACATAATTGGCCTACTGAGCGTACTATTCGCAACACCATCACCCGTTTTGAGACCCAGCATTCATTATTGGATAATATTCGACCGAATAGACCACGTCCAGCACGCTGTGAAGAAAAGATAGCGGTCGTAGCTGAGAGTGTACACGAAGACCGTAGAAAGTCAATTCGGCTTGGAACGACTTGGCGCATTTACGTCGAGATTTTAAATTGAAAGCGTACAAAATACAGCTTGTGCAACAACTGAAGCCACTCGACATTCCCAACCGACATCGCTTCGCTCTATGGGGACTTGAAAAGTTCCAAGAAGATCCGACGTTTTCGAGGCAAATTTTGTTCAGCGATGAGGCCCATTTCTGGCTCAACGGGTATGTAAACAAACAAAATTGCCGAATGTGAGACGAAGAGCAACCTGAAGAGATTCAAGAACTGCCACTTGATCCAGAAAAAACAACGGTTTAGTGTGGTTTGTGGGCCGTTGGAATCATCGGTCCATGTTTCTTTAAAAATGATGCCCGTGCGAAAGTAACCGTCAATGGCGACCGTTATCGTGCCATGATAACCGACTATTTAATGCCTGCACGTAGAGAAAAAATATGTTTAAAAATGGTCACCTCCAACAAAACTATTTTTAAAGATAATTTTTAAATATATTATGTTTAACTTAACCATATTATTGTCACCGACAACCATATTATTGTTTAATTGGTCCTCCATCAAGAAGCCACAACCATATTGTTGTTGTCTTTAAACATGTTTTGGTTAAATATAACAATAATTTGTTTTTAAATCAACAATACTATTTTCCTCTTTTCCAAGAGCAACATGCTATGGTTGAAAACCAACCATGCTATTATAAGTGTTAAACATATTTTAGTCACTATTGACCAAAACATGTATGGAGGCAACCATAATATGGTTGTGGCTTCTTGATGGAGGACAAATTTAACAATAATATGATTGTCGGTGACAAAATTATGATTATATTAAACATAATATGTTTAAAATTTTCCTTTTAAAATAGTTTTGTTGGAGGTGACCATTTTTAAACATAATTTTTCTCTGGGTGTGAAATTGAAGCTCGTGATCTCGGCGACATTTGGTTTCAGCAAGACTGCGCCGCTTCCCACAGATCGCATCAATCAACTGATATATTGAGAGAATCGGTGAGCACATAATTTCACGTTTTGTGCCGGTTGATTGGCCACTAAGATCGTGTGATATCACACCGTTAGACTTTTTAAATTTCAATTTTCTGTGCTTTTTTTCTTTACAAAAGTAGGGAACCTCGAAATGGATCACGCATTATAATCTTTTTTTCAATACATGATATTTTTAATTTTAATAAAAAAATTATCAAAAAACTATACCATTTCAAACAATATGTTAATATATTTCATAAAATACAGCTCAGGCTTTGACAATTCCCAACAACAATTCCACAAGTTTAAATTATTTTATTATAAACGAAAATAAACAATTAAGATTTTTTGTTATTTAATTAATATTTTAATGAAAAATTTATTTCAAAACAATGAAAATGATAATTAAATCAAAATTAAATTTTAAATTTTCTTTCAAAAAAAAAAAATAGTTGATTCATTTATCACATTTATTAAATTGAAATACTTTTGAAACAATTTTTTTAATTGATAAAATACTACAAATAATTTTTTCCGTGTGTGCAAAATAGCATAAATAGTTGCACTTATTTGACGCGAGCCACATCTTTTGCTTCCATTTTGCAACATACACTTTCGCAGTACACTAGCTATTCTTTGAAAATAATTAATAATAAATTTGAACCGTATTTTGAAAAAAAGCACAAAATGCTTAACTTTATTAATTTATAAATTATCTACCTCAAAGTTTATGGTTCAAGAAATGTAGGCTTGTATTTTTATAACTTCAGCTTCCTTCCAATCTTAGATGATTTCCTATTTTATATGTTTTATTTTTCATAGAGTTCTTCTTTAAACACTTATAATATTTTTTTTATTCGAAGAAAACTATTTACGTTAAAAAAGTTCTCCTGCTTTTTAAACTTTTTAAATTGGCAATACCATTACAGAAAAAATTATTAAGTTTCTCCAATCACCAAATTTATTCCAAATTCATAATATCAAGCAAACAAGTTGTTGATTTTGCACCTATTACCAAAATGATTATATTGATTACTAAAAATTTTAAAATTTTGATAAAATTTTTTCAATAAATGCTTTTTAATTTTAATTAAAAAAGTGATCCAAAAAAATTAGCCATTTCAAACAATGTGTTAATTTATTTAAATAAATATTAACATTTCCCAACAAAAATTATACAAATTTAAATTATTTTATTTTAAACGAAAAAAGTCAATTAAGATTTTTTGTTATTTAATTAAAATTTTAGTTTTGTATTTATTTCAAAACAACAAAAATGTTAATTAAATCGAATTTAAATTTTTAATTTTCTTTCAACAAAAAAATAATTGATTCAATTATTACATTAATTAAATTTAAATACTTTTTAAACTATTTTTTAATTGATAAAACCCTTTTTTCTGTGATAAAAGTGACGTCCTACACGTAACCACTAGTTTTTTTTAAAATTATTCGCTTTTGCAGAACGTTTGGCTAGATCAGAAATCTTTTAACGGTTTTTAATTACATTAAACAATTACCATCTTACGAATAATGTTAAGTAAATCAGTTGGAAATCATACTACAGCTTGATTAAATTAATTATTAAATGACAATCATATTATACAGCCAGTATGCCTACTCGAGAGTAGGGATGAAATGATACGTCTAAGGTATCGATACTTTTACTCAATGTGGTATCGCTCGTAAAGTATCGATACCTAGTCAGTATCGAAAAAAGTATCGATACTTAACTGTATCGGTTTGTATGATAAAATAATAGAAAACAGCATTTTCAGACGCTCTTAGTATTGCAGATAAGGGAGTTTTAGTGCTTTACAATACAATAAGAACTGCGACCCATTGGATTTTTTAAGCAGTAAGTAAAGTATTCAAATTTGGGACCACTTTTAGTTTCAACCAAGTTCCAATTTTCCTTTCGAAAAATATTTTTTATCTTAAGAAAGCAAATTTTATAGAACGTGGCGGATAACATTCTGCATTCGCCTTCGATTCCGAAAATCGACAATGTCACTATGTATGTAGTTTAAATTGATATGCAGTTTTTTTCTTCGTGGTGTGACGTTTAAAGAAATTTCATCTTATTGAAGTCATTGTTACAAAAACACAGAAACACAATTGAATTGTAAAGAATCAACGAATTGAAGTAGTCTTGTTGAAGACTATACACGGATTTCGTCGCCTTATTGGCAATTTCACTAATTCTATTTAAATATCAATTCATATTTACACAGTTGACAACGACTTTAATACATCCTTAAAGACGGATGCACGACAATGTTAATTCATGCACGACATGTAAGGAACAGCCAGAACAAATCTTCAACCACATTTTCGAACAAGTGTCGCGAGAATAGTGCACGACACAAAGAAATCCATTGTCGCTCTTCATGTCGAGTATAGTTGTTTATAGAGGACTCATTACAAGACACTGGCGCTCACCTTGTCATGTATAGGACACCTTGCAAGTCAATGTCGGTCATGTTTTTGTGGATAGGCTTGTATAATAGACAACTTGGAAGACAATGTCGGTCATGTCATCGTTTATAAACTTCTTTAGAAGACATTGTACTAGACAATGTCGAATATTTTCTCGTCCACGACATTTTCCTCAAAATTGTCTCCCAGAAGTCCCAAGTGGGTCATTTCGTGCATAAATAGTAGGGTATTAATTTAAGCGGGCTTTTGCTTTAATCGGTTAATCGCTCGATTATTTAACCGAGGTTTTGGTTTAATCGGTTAATAATCGGTTAAATGTGTAATTGATCGGTTAACCGATTAATAAAGTTCTTTTTATAAAATAAAATGCATATTTATTTATTATTTAGAGTTTTTAGTAAAAAAAAAAAAACGAATAACATAACAAACATAGCAATTCAAACAAAATAATTCTTGAACTAAAACCAGCAAACAAAAAATAAATTCATGAATACATAATAAATATTTTTTAATTAATGTAATGCATTACATTCTGCTGGTCTCTAATAATTGTAAATTTTTCTGTACATAAATATACTTCATTGCTATCCAACGGAAAGCTCAGGTAAATTGTAACAAGAAAATACAATACAATAGTCTGTTAGTGTATAAAGTCATTCCTAAAAAAATTTAAGGAATAGAGCTATTACAAAAAGCTTTATAAAATACATAACTGAAATTTAACTCATAAAATAAATTCGAAAAATAAAAAATGTTGAATATTATGGATTAATTAAAAAAATAAACTGATATCATTTTATTAGTTATTTCAATAGTTTACGCAGATCTTATAAAATAATTCTTTAGAAAAATAATTTGGTTTAAATGTTTAGGATGTAAGCGATTATTATCTCTAGCTTTGATTAAACTTGACTTTGAACAAATTCTTTTACTTATTGTATATGTTGAAGAAATCGAAATCAACCCATAATACAAAATATCTTATTTTTCAGTCCTTTTTCTGGATTTCTCTTAACATATAAAATCGTCCATTATGCCATTAGAGTCCTGTTTTAATTTTTTTTTAATTTTAAAAACTTGTAATTTTTTCGGTTAATTCTGTCAAAAGATAGACATGAGAATAAACAAATAACTAACCACACAAATATAAAAAGTACGTGAAACAAAAAGCTGTGGATATCAAACACTTACTTAAAATGAAGATCACTGAACACGTACCTTTTGTATATGAGACGAAACAAATAATTAAAAACACAAAAAAAAATGTGTTATACATGCCTGGTCTGAAAACCACGTGCTTTTAAAATCACGCCGTTTTTGTGTTTCGCAGTAAGATTTTAAAAGGCACATGAGATTCGAAATCACGTGATTTAAATTAAAGTGATTCCCAGAACAGGACTGAAAATACTACAAAACCTTAAAAATTTCTCTGCATCGGTTTATCGATTTATCAACTGAAATTAAGCGATTTAATCGTTAATCGAAAATAGCCAATTTTAAATTAAACGATCAGTTAATCGGGTAGTCATTTATCGGTTAACCGAATGAATAACCTAACAAAAAGTTTACCACAATGTCGTCAACAGCAGTTTTGCCAAATGGGTTAATATAGATTTTATATACAAATATTTTTTTTGACAACAAAAACGAACTTTAAATATCCATCTATATTTAAATAGTTTGGTGATATTGGCCATTAGAGTGTGAGCCTGCTAACTAACTTCTAGAATATTTAACGGGATGCACAAAAAACTTCTAATGTTCTCTATTTCTAGCTTAAGAAGCCAACATATTTATACTTGGCTTATTTTCCAATATTATATAGAGTTTCAAATTAAAGTAAATGTTTTTCTTAGTTGATGCAGAGTCTCGTTATCTCCTGAACGGTATCAAAATTCCATATAATGAAAAAAGGGTGTAGCAGGTTAACATTCTAAAGCTGCGATCACACTTATTAAATATTTGACCAAATAAGCATAGCCGCTACTTTTGTTAATAGTAAGTGAGATTTAACACGGTCCTAAAATCACAAAATAAAGGTAATTATACTATAGTTATAGTATATTTTGGTTTGCCTGTTGGTCCCGATTTTTCGTCAAATATTTGACAAGTGTGAACGTAGCTGAAAACCATAATATGTCACTAAAAAAAATTATTATACAATACGCAAAGATATATAGTATATGTTAATACAAGTATGTAATATAAAATTTACTTATGCATAAACTTAAATGCTTTAATCGCGTCGAAAGTGGATTTTACTACAGCGTTTTTTGTGTTCTGCCATTCACATCCACATGTTTTATTCGTTTTCAATTATAGTAGAAAGAGGTTGATGAAATTAAAATGAAACGGCTTTAATTCTGTATATATGATTACATTTGAAATAAAAAAAAGGTTTGGTTTTTATTTTGAAATGTTATACAGCAAACATAACAGAAAAGTTCATAAACTCTTGTTTAAATTAATATCCAGGCGTGTTCTTAAAAGTACATGATTTCAAATAATATGCTTTTAAGATCACACCTGTGGTTTTATGGTGTTCTGAAAATCACACCGTTTTTGTGTTTTTCGGTTTGGTTTCGGCAATGGAAGATTTCACCGAAAAATACAAAAACTGAAATCACGAGATTTGAAATCAAATGATTTTCAATACAGTCCTGATAGTAGATACTATTAGTAATTTATTTTAATTACACAAAATTTACTAATATACATATAAATTTTTATATATCAAAGAATTTAAAAAAAAATATCACATATTAAATCAAATATGTATTGTGCTATATGATTTTAACATTCATGAAAAAATCTAGTTTTTGATGTATTTGCTAAAAACAATGACTTGTCGAGGTGTACTGGTCCAACAGTTTCTCGATACCGGTACTGCTGCGCCAGCTTTGGAAAATAATCTCTAGCACGGTACGGAGGTGGCAAAATATTTCTTTCATAAATCCCTTTTTCGACTTTTATAGTGTACCTAATTCAAAATTTTTAAGAAATTTCATGTTTTCAGTTTTTTATTTTTAAAGCTTTTTATATTTTTTTTTTTTTTTAACTTTTTAAAAAAACTTCCTAAAACAATTTGAATACCACAATAAAACGATTGCTTTCCCAGCAAAAACTTTGCTTACAAAATAAGCAGAAAAATAATGAGAAAAATAATTACAACCTAAAATATAATACCTTTATTTTATACTTATAAGTTGTATTAAAATAATTAGTTACAAAAAGAGACAAGAATAAGTACTTTCAAATTCACTTTTAAAAAGGTTAAAACACATTAATTAAAATCTTATGGAATTTTTGTGGGAAAAGTGTACACAATAATATATTTTTCGAAATGTAAGAAAATAATTAATAAAGAGTGCTTTTGCTATTTATAGCTCTAACTCTGTAATAACAATGTGTGTCTTAATATATGTTAATATAGGAACCTGTCACAGAAATCAATTTCGTTCGAATTTTTTTTTTAATTCCGAGAAATCTTCTTCAGAAAACGAAAACCGATCAATTTTCTCGGAATGAAATCATATTTAATTTTTCGATCGAAAAAGGTTTTGTTTGGTTTGCACAATATTGCCTCATTTAACTTAAAAATAAAAAAATTAAAATTTGGCGGAATTAAGAAAATCGATCGAAAAATCGTTAACATTAGATTGATATCATTACTAGTATTCTGATAACAAAAATATATTGTGTGGTTAATTTTGGAACATATTTATGTATATATTTACATACAATTGATTGATATTTGGATTTTCCATGTATTTCACATATAAATTATTCTTAAAATTTTATAATTTTACCATATATCTAACAAATATTAATGGAATATATTCCAAATTGACTCAAATAATTCTTCAAAATCATATAATAAGAACTTATTAAAATCATTATATTAAAGTATTCTATTGTTATGTATAATTATTACTTATTTAAGATATAATAAGAAAGTTATTATTTAATATATAACTAATAATGCAAAAAGTGGCGAATACAGCTACAAAGTAATGAATTCAGGAAGTCATTATAAGTAGCATTGTAAGTTAAGTTTTTGCTGGGTTTGACCGATACCGATTATTTATGACCAGTAGTTACTCGGTTGCTTAATATCGATACCAAAAATACTTGGTACTTTTATAAAAGTATCAAATATGTACTTGTATTTACTCGTATCGTTTCATCCCTATTCGAGAGAGCGTTCTCAATTTTTGATTTCACTTATTACACATATAGTTTTTGTGTGAACTTAACAAACCTCAGAATAACAGAAACTAAACAAATTTAGAAATTTGTTTGTATAAAATTTTTCACAACAGGTATGATCCTGTACTCAACGTTGGGAGCCCGCGGGATCCCAATCTTACTGAAGACTCCTCATGTACTCAAAATTTGGTAAAGTGAGAGAACTTTGAAGGCAAAAATATTCTTCTTCTTCTTTGGGCTGATTGGGAATATTGCTAAGCACTAAAAAACTACAAGCAGGTATTAGCAAAAGAATTAAAGAATTAAAAATATAAGAATATGCTTGAATTTTAATTTTATACATGCTAATATTTTGTTAGTTAAATAATTGTTGTTTTCTATATTCAAACATAAATTTTAGGTATATCTTTTTTATTTACTCATTTACGTGTTTATTCGAAAATACTTCATACTAATGTTTACTTTTGGTGTAGAAATTTGGTTTTTATTGTTCCCGTACTTTGGTACATTTTTATCTATTAGTGAGAGAAATATTTCTTTATTCTCATTTTACCGAACTTTACCCAAAAAGTACGTAATCGCACCTAATATAATACTTTTTGTTAAATTGCATGACACAAGCACATAAATAATAATTTTTTTCAATACATTTTACTTACATATTTGCTTTTGCAAAATGTTTTTGTTTTTCACAAACTAAAATTTTTGTAAATTAAGTTTTATGACACAAATTTTTTTCTGTTTTAGAATTTTATTAAAGCCAGCATAGTAGCATTTTATCGTATGAAAAAAATTCAAATCTTACATTAAAAAATAAATATTTTCAGAGTTTGCAAAACAAAAATAAAACTAACTTTGTTTTTAAAAGTTTATAACTGCTGTCAGCATTAAATAAATTAAAAATTGTTCGATTAATAAAAAATTTATTTTAGAAAAAAAGTGTTCCCACATCTAATACGAATATGTGCAAGTATGTGATAGTTTAAAAAACGAATACCTAAATAAAAAAATCTTACTAACACAAACATGTCTTATAAGCTATTCACATAAGACTTATTAACTTGTCAAATAATCGGCATACTAGCTATATACTAGTGATGTTACGAATATCAATTTTTAATATTCGCGAATACGAATACGAATATCTTGCCGGAAGTTTAGCGCAATACGATATTTAAATTTTTATAGAAAAAATCTCCCATTTTCGTTCATAGCAATTAATTTAAAAAAAAAACCGACGCACTACTAAATGTATTTAACATTATTATGATAATCGGATGACTGAAATTGACATTATCAATTTCGCAGCCTCAATTCTAAATATTTTTTTATTATTATTACCTTATAACGGCCTTCTATGCACAAGTGCTTACTGAAGTAGATAAAGGCTACAAATGAAGCCAATTATTCTACACGATAAGAGATGGTATACATCATCTGGAGTATATTGATCAGTGTAACCTGATCTTAAAATTGTCTAGCTGTAGATCCTGCATTAGACAATGGCAGAAAATGATAAAAATTATTTAAAAAAATACGAAATATTGTCAAGATTTTTTGTTTAAAACTAATTTACAGTATAAATTAAAATCTAAATAAATTTTGGTGACTTAGGGTACGTTCGTTAATGCAGTTGTTGCGTATTGGTAAAGTTAAGTGTTCGTGAAGGTTATTAAAGTAGTGGTGCTGCAGTTGTACAGCATCAGCTAATTTTCTGATAAGCAATAACTTTTGACATAAAAGAAATCGGTATATTTTTCTTTCTTGTCGCGTTTGCTTGTAATGTATCAGAAAACCGTCACTTTTTAGTTAAATATTTTTTATAAAAATTGCCATTGCTATTGTTGATAAAATTTTCATTATTATTTTAAATTCGCTTATCAGACTTTTGAAATTTAGCTTGTGTACAAAAATGCAAACTTTGCATAGCTGTTGTACAGTAAAAATGCATCAGCATCAAAACTGTAACAGGAGATCGCGCATCAGCAACAAAATTTTGCATTACTGCAAACTGATTTTATGCATTTACGAACTTACCCTCATTTTAATAAAATTGAAATAACTGGTAATATTTAAACTGTAGGGTATTTACTTAGTATGAAGAGCAGTACTATTAAAGCTCTGTTGATAAAGCTTTATAGAAAGCTTTTGTCATTAAATGAACACCTGCAATGGAATATTGTATGTATCCATTTCTTGACAACAACAACAACAGCAAAGGGATTGCTGAAAACCTTTTGCTGCCTTTTTATTATAACATTTTAGTTTTAAGATCATTTACTTTTGTACAGCAGATGAATTATAAGCCGAGCGAAGTTAAATTAAAATAAAGAAATTAAATAAGTACAAATTAAAAGTATTTTCCCTTCAAATTGTTTTACTTAATAAGAGCTGAGTTTATTACATAAACAAACTTAGGCGGCCCGCGAGACATCTGATTTAAGCAAAATACAAACGATTTTATATCTATGCTTTGCTCTGATTAAAAAGTTTCTATAAAAAGATATGTTTTCCAGATTTATCTCTGCTCTGATTAAAAAGTTTCTATAAAAAGATATTTTTTCCAGATTTATCTCTGCAGTAAACACTTGGGCTGCACATTAGACCCTTTGGATCGCGGTGCTTATGGATTTTATATAATAATTATGATTTTAATATAAAAATTTTAAAATTTTCAGAACTGTCATTCAGGTGAGAACTTGATAATTTCAAATTTAATTTATAGCATTTTCAGTTTTAATAAAACCTTTTTCAAATAAAACGAAACCTTTTTGAAATTAAACGAAACCTTTTTCAGAATAAACGAAACTTTATTCAAAATAAACGAAACTTTATTCAAATACAGTTAAACATTTTTCAAAATAAATTAAACTTTTTTTAAAATTTTGTAGGGAATTTATTTTTGTATTGCTTTGTATTCCAAAATAAATTAAACTTTTTTTAAAATTTTGTAGGGAATTTATTTTTGTATTGCTTTGTATTACTTTGTATTACAGATTAATGAAGAGCTTGTTCAGTCGCCGCATTAGGCGATACTAACTATGGTACGATCAGTGGTAAAATAACAATAATGATTGGATCTTAACTTTGAAAATATCTTCTCTATCGGGCTCAGCTTAGGAGAATAAGGTGGTAAAATTTTAATGTTCATTAACTATTGTCCACCTTATGTCATATTACTTGGGATTTATGGCTTCTGGCATATTCCATAATTAAAAATGAGTTTTGTAGCCTTGTGCTGCTTCCAATTTTATTTAAGAGCTCCCGAAGAAGTTCTTGGAAACGGGCAAATATCCCAGTAAAAACTTTATGGTAAACAACGCCTATTTTATCTGTCGCAGCAATTAGAGTCATGTCTTTGTCCTTACGGTTGGCAAAACAAGATGAGCTCTTTCACCTTCTTTGGCAAAAAAAAAAAAAAATGGATCCTTACAAGATTTTAAAAATGGTTTAATTTAATTTGAAAAATGTTTATTTATTTCTTTATTAGAGATTTTTTCCATAAAATTTTAATTATTGTGTTGCGCTATTGATATTCGTATAATCACCAGTGTCAAACTTAACGTATTTTTTTTGTTCTATAAAAGGAAATTAAGAGTTGCATCTCTTGATACTGAGTAGATTTGAAAAAATTTTGCCTAAATCTAGTCACGGAGTAGACTTATTTTGTGTGGGAATTATTGTCAAAACCTGTTCTGGTTTCGATTTGTTTCTTTAATATTCTATTAGAGCACATTAAGCTCATAAATGTTGTGCTTAGTTTTTTTTTTTATTTAATCAATTAATGTGTGATCATAGCACCTATATAATACTACACCGAAAAAAACGCTTGTACCGCCGTATCTCTTGATACCGTGCTATAACACGAATTTTTGTAATTTAGATTTTATGAAGGCATGCCCTTTTTGAGCCTTTGCTTGACGCAACTAGGGCTAGTATATCATATAGTCAAGCTTACTGACTACATTTTCTTATTTTTTTTCGAACTGTTTCTTTAATTTGAATTTAGTATACAAAAAATTGTCTCCTTTTTAGTTTTAATAATAAGGACGGTTTTTAAGTAAAAAAAATATTCTGCATATATGTATGTATAAAAACGTATGAGAGTGAAAGTCAATAACTGGACAAATATCAACGAGCGCTTCTCAGTAATTATGTTTTCGCAGGCAATCAAATTCTTAAATAAATATATAAAAGTAATTTATATTTGTCATTTGCTCATAAGAATCGCTTATTGTCAGCAGAAAGTAGTTCACCAAAGCGGGAATTCCCCAGACAATTATTGCATCTCATCAGAAAAACGAATTTTTATCTGGCTTTTTTACATACATGTTGGATTTGATGATGCCTACATTAAATTTTAAGTAAAACACTTGTTCTTTTGTGTTTAATTTAATTTTATTTAATTCATTGTATGCTTAAGTGTAGGTGAAAAAGTATTAAAATAATAGTACAAAATATGAAAAACCGCGTCGAATTCTCTATACCGACTCTTTCAACTGCCACTTCAACAGCACAAACGCACACGCAACATACAATCATCTGTCATTTATCTTGTCAATCTATCCCAATTCCTATTCGTCCGTTAACCCTACCATGTCCACACTGTCCGTAATAACCCAATCCCACATACATAAAAAGGTCGTGCATATGGCAAATAAATAATTTTTGAATAATTTTAATATTTTTAAGCACAAAAAAATATTTATATTGATGATAAAGGCTGCATGTGTTAAATTATTAAACGGATGTAAATTTTGTTACAAAATACTCAAAATAAGCAACTTCAGTATTATTTAACCGAAATATGAATCCATGCATCATGTAACCGAAATATTTATGTATAAATATAAAATAAATTTTATAAATATGTATTGCATAAATTTAAATACAAATGAATTTTGTGAAAACATGGATGTTAAATTTAAAGAGTGTTTAGATGCTTTTTGAGTATAGAAATTTTAGTTCTTTTCTTTTTTAATAAAATGTTCATATATACATAGATAATACATACAAATAAGTGAAATGATGTCAAAACAATTTTCAGAGTTGAAGAGACCAAAAGAAAATCATGTTAAAGCTCTATGTTTTACTTGAGAGGTCTTTATCGCTTTTTCTGCTTTAAAATGATTTGTGGTCAATTCTGAATACCACCATAACATTTTTAATACCCTCGGCCCTATGGTGTTTTCATCATATTAAGTATGTTTGTATTTGCAGTGGAGTTCGGCTAAATTTGTTCGTTATAATGGCAGTTCGTTATTACCGCAAAAAATTTCCAAAAAGAATTTAAAAAGTTAATTTTTATCTATCTAAACATTTTTAAAAAACATATTTAGTACATTAAAATGCGAATTTATATGAAATACGAGTTTCAAAACACGTAACAAAAATATATATTACATAATACATTAAAAAACTATAAAATTTTGGAAGCATACCATCATTCAATTAAAAAAAAGTAATTAAAATTTGTTACTAAATATAGACCGTAAATAATATTTAAAAAAAAAAATAAAAAAATATATATCACCACGTGATAGCCAATACTAAATTAGTGCTAAAAATCATGTTTGCTGGCCATTTTGGCAGAAAAACCTTACGCACCAAATGAAATTTCCAAAACTTCACACATATTGTTTTTACTACATTATCGCTGTTCTGAAAGAGCAAATGTAAAAAATCAAAAAAAAAAAAAAAAAAAAAAATACAAAAAGTTTCCGTTAGATATCTTAAAAGAGCTTCGATATCCCTTAGCCATTTAACATTGTGACAATGTTAAATTTAATACTCTATTTTCTTTTTTAATAAAGAACAAATTGCAACTCGTTTGCTGCGGGAACTTTTTTAAAGCAGCAAAAATTAAAGACGTCGTTTGTTAATATTTTTATGTTAATTTTGGCTATGGCATGTAGAATTTAATATTTACAAGAAAATTGAAAAAGTCATAACCCTATTGTATAAGGATTTGTGTACAGAACATTAGGCTTTTAATATGGCTGTTATTTCCTTTTGGAAAATGGAATTTATCGTTTCTCGTTAAAAAAAAAATTTTGATTTCCATAAAATTATTATAAACCATTAATGAACTTTTATTGGATACGTAAAATTTGCGAAGAGTTCGCAAACATTTCCTTACATACTTGGTATGCAAATTACTGGGTACAGTCTATTTTACATCTTCATTGTCCGAATTAATATTACTTGCAACTATCTGTATTATTTTATCATCAGAAAGTACATCAGTTGTTAATACGAGGTCAGCGATACTTTAATATTTAGATAAATTAATATTAATATAGTTCTACTAAAATGTGATACAAATTTTTGATTCAATGTTTTGAAAAAAAAACGTGTATAAATTTCCACACATTTTTATGTATAATAATAAAAAATCGTTAAAACCGAAAATTCGCTATAAGCGTATTAATGTGTATGAAACTTTTAGTTAAACGCGATTATTCGGTATAATCGGTGCTTGTTTAAACCGAACTCCACTGTACATATAATGTCCAAAATGCTGAAGTTGCAAAACAGGACGTATACGTAGTATTTTTATTATTCGTATTAATCATACGTATAAGAACTTAATTAATTTAAGAATAAATTCACTTACTGCTGAATGATCATTATCAAAGAGTTTAACATACCTGAAAATATAATAAAAGATAATAATTAGATTAACAATAATTTTCCATAGGAGTATAAGTATATCTATATATATATATATATATATATTAAAGGGCTGCATGAATAACTTCATTCATGAACATACTGAAAATTTTATTCAATGAAGTTCGTATTCAAACAAACTTCAGACCACTGAACAACCTGTTGTTTTATTCATGCTACTAGCAAACACATATCGTTTCATATGCCAAACACAAAGACTTTGTTCAATGGAACGACTTTTGTTTTACAGTTTATACTCTATCTCATTTTTTTTTATATATAAATACTCAATAGGAATGTTGCCACTTAGTAAATTTATGTAATTTTTTTCTTTTTTGTTACCTTTAAAATAATATATGTAATTTGTAAAGCATTTTTTAAATTAAATTTAAATTTGTTTCCTAACAACTTTTTTATGTATTTCCAAGCAAAACACATTGCAAAAATGTTTTTGAAAATAAAATGAAATTTTTTTGAAGTTTTAAAATTTATATTAAAAACAATTATTTTACATTGAAAACAAACCCAAATTTTTATTATTTTAATATTAATGTACTTCCTTACCTTGTTGCATTTACTCTTCATGGTTATTATGGTTTTTTTTTATTTTTCCTAATGTTTTTTATTTCTTTCAACTGGCAATACTGACTTTAAAATAAATGTGTTATTCCATAAACTTATTTGACATTTATTCAGTGGTGGTTTTGTTTCAGAGTTGTTACTATTCATATTCTCTTGCTTAAGTAAACTAAATCTTATTCGTTTCTTAAATTTCGTTTGTTTGTTGCTTTCATTTCGTAGTTATTCATTATACTGAATACACACGAAGCAAATACAAAATTATAATGAAAGTTTCATAAACATCATTATTAAGTTTCATGCAGATGTTTAATATATATATATATATATATCGTTACCTTAATATAAAAAGGCCCCAACTCATCAAAAACACTTTTTACAGGAGAAGGAAAAAACTTAATAAAAGCTGAAATAATATAGCTACACAACCATTGTCAAAAAACATCTTTATTAAAATTGAACGAGGAATTCAGATTGAAATACATAATATGTATTTCTTTCGAAAAATTGTGTGTATGAGTTAGGCCTTTTTTTCTTTAGAAAAATTGTGTGTATGAGTTAGGGCTTTTTGTATTCTGCTTATAACTTCTTTATTTTTAATCTAATTTGCTTGAAATTTTAATAGAATGTGTATTAGCAACCATTCTACAATAATCAATAAAAAAACGGATTTCCAAAAATAATGAGTTGGGGCCTTTTTATATTAAGGTATCGATATATATATAATTGGTACGTTACTGACTGATTCATCATTGCACTGTCTAAACGCCTGAAGCTAAAAAGTTGGAATTTGGCCAAATCTATCCACTAAAACGGGATTAATGGAAATTCGAATATTTGGGGAACGAAAAAGGATTAAACTGTTAAACTTGCTAACCTCATGTCTAATTTACTAAAAGAGATATAAAAAAATTTAACACTGTTCGTTGTTCATTAACAAACTAAGCGGACAAGTCTCTGATACTTTTTTGAAATTCGGCCCTTTTGGGGAGCAAACGGGTAATTTCTATATTACGGAATTTTTTTTGTCGCCCCATCAACATATCATTCAAAGCATCATTCAAAATGTGAGGAAGAGTTACGTTTTCCTTTTATCTCGTCTGACCCAAAGTAAGCAATATCAGAGCTTTTAATTTTTGGTACAAAAATTTAACTAAGACTTTATAAAAAATTATTATACTTCTCCATACAGCAATTCATTGTAAAGAGGTATGAATTACTTTTTTGAAAATACTATTTGACACATAATTTTTTGAACTTTTCTTCGCTTAATAGATAACCCGTTTCCAAAACGAAATTACTGCTTACACTGTGGACACAACCAAAAAGATACTTTAACCCTTATGTGTGTGGAAAAAAAAAACACCTTCTATAGGGTGGATAGGTACCTGGGTACCTTCATGCAAATTGTATGAGAAATCTAATTTTTTGTCTTGTATTGTACAAAAAATCGATGGTTAATGATATAATATTAGAATTTTACTCTGGTTTTCCCCTTTTCATATATTTTTTAAAATCCTACACCCAAAAAAAAATTTGTAATATCAGCAACTTTTTTGCTGGGAGGATCTTTGCAGAAAAAGTTGCTAACATTAGCAAAAAAAAATTGCTAAACTCAGCAAGTTTTTTGCTGAATTTAGCAACTTTTGCTGAATTTCGCAACTTTTTCTGCTAGATTATCACACGTTAATAAAGCAACTAATTAATTTTTTTCATGTGCCTCCATATAAAACGTATACAGGTACCCAGGTACCTATTCACCCTATTAAGGGTGCAAAAAGCAAATTGATATGAAACGCCCCCCCCCCCCCAACTGATATTGTATATAAACACCTATGAAAATATAATAATAACAACAAGTTAGGAGTTCTCATGAAATTGTAGAATTGTAGACTTAAATCTTATATAAAAAATTTCGATTTGAAAACGCAATAGGTACACAGGTACCTGTCCACACACATAAGGGTTAAGCTGAAAGATACTTTTAAAATTGTTTAAGATTTACAAGATTTTGTTAAAGTTAAGAATTAGCGCAATCCTTTAAATGACTTGTATAAATTTAACTTGTATAAATTTAAAAACTAACATTATTGCGCAGTTTTGTTGCTTATAACAATTATGTTAATTATTTTGTTTTTGAAGTTTAATTTGGTAAGCTTTTTTTTTAAGTCAGAAGAAAAGAAATTTGGTCTTGTTATTTTATCGTTTGCAAGAGCTTGTCAAAATTATTAGTTTCTGTGAGTGTGTGCGAGTGAGTGGTTCTACAATACACTTGAGTCTAATGTTAAGCTTAAAATACTAATTTGCATACAAATGACAAAACACAACAAAGTTTTTCTTTGATGTCACATTTTAACTTCAATCATATGCTTTGAGACAATTATAAAAAGAAAGATGTTTTTATATGTAGAAGTCAGAGGGAAACATTTTTGATTACATGTTAATTTTGAATAAAGTAATTGCGCAGATGGGTTTTTTTCTTGAATTTTCGAAATGTCAAGTTACAAAAAGAAATTTTCGTAAGATTTGTATTTCATTTGAAAAAAATTTATAATTATCATGTATTAATTAACTTTCTGTTATTAGAAATTCATTATTTTTTCTTAATTTTCACTTTTGTTCTTTATTTGTTGTCAAAGATCAGAGCCATTTTTTAACATAAGTTTTCGATTTACATACTTTACAAATTGTACAAGTACTTTCGTTATAAATAATACATATTAAATTATCTCAATTAAATTCATTCGTACGAATAATAATAATCGTTATGTAGGTCAACTAAGTATTCCAATGATGTGTCCCACTTATAGTGTAAGTAGCTGTATATTGATTAATATAACATATATTGAACCCCTTTAATTTCTTCTTCTTATTTACACATGTCTACCTAAAAACAATTTGGGTTGACGCTAAAGTGAAGAAGGTTATAGAAACAACCACTATCTCAAAAAAAAAAAAAAAAAAATAATAAAACATTTATTAAGAAAACGAAAAAAGAACAACGTTTTTTAATAAAATACTTTTTACAAACTGATATATGTACCAAAAAAAGCCAAACTTTTTAACCTTTAACTGTGGAGGTGAAATTTTGGGACATTCTTAACGACGTGGTGGTAAATTTTACCCCTATAAATTTTACTAAAAAAAATTTAAGAAAAAATATTTATTTATAATTATTTGTTCTTGAAAAATAAGGTACCACATTTTAAATCACAAAAATAAAGAAACCAAAAATTATTTTTATTTGTTTAAACGAAACAGGTACTTTACTTCAAAAACCTTTTTTATAATATACAAAAACGATTTATCAAAAACTCATCAAAAAAATATGATTTAAAAAAAATCAGAAACTTAACGGGCATTTTTTTCACAGCCAAATGTATACAATTAAAGATATAAAAGAGATCATAAAAAAAATAATTAGGTGCAGAAACTACAGGTCAACCTTTTGGAAGGTTTTTACTCATCTTAATCTGAATCCCATACACATTGGCTTACTACATTGCAGACAAATCGGCAAGAGCTAAAGCTTCCAACTTTGATCGAAATATCTTGGTTACCAATACACAACATCTGACAAAATCTGGGCGGGAGAAGCGGGCGTGGCATCTCTCATACAAAGACCTTATAGATTTCTATATATCTGAAGAAGAGTCAAAGTTTCGCAATTAAGTACATTCATCTTGGTTAGCAATACACAATATCTGACAAAATGTGGGTGGGTTTAGAGATTTGGGCGTGGCACAAATTAAATTTTTTGTATCTAATGAACGGTAAGAGAAAAATTGTCCATATTTGGTACACACAACTGGGTTATCAATAAACAAACCCTCTACAAAAATGGGCGGGACTAGAGAAGTGGGTGTGGCACCTCCAATACAAAGAGATTAAAGATTTCTGTATAACTGGAGAATTGTAGCAGTAAGAGTATTCAAACTTGGTACAAACAGCTTCCTAAACAATGCACGAGACCTGTATTTAATAAAAAGTACTTATTTTATTTTAATTAGAGTAGCAAAGCGCACTGAGCTAAGCTCGTATCATAAAAAATATTTTTTACTAACAAGAAAACGAACGAGTGGTAAAAATAATTCAATGAAAATATTACCTTAATTTTGATGTGGGGTAAATTTTTTTCTACTAAATACTTCCGCTAACGCTGACGTGGTGGTTAAATATTTTCAAAGAAAAAATTACGTTGACGATGACGGGAGGTAATTTTTACACCAGCATGTCTGTAGCTACGCTCCTGCTAAGTCGAGCTCAGCCAAAACATAAGTGAATAACGACGATCACGATATCAGAAGATACTAAGAAAATTCAATTTGTAGAGCGCAATGGAAGAGAGTATTTTAAAAAAATGTAAGGAGAGGGTAAAATTTACCACCACCTCCGCAGTTAAAGGTTAAAACTGTATTTTAAAAGTCAAATGTAATTCTCAGCCAATTAAAAAATCATTTTGAAACGTCAGTTTTATGCATGTGACCGACCTAAAATTGGTTTGAAATCAACGATAATTTTAAAACAAACCTATTTTTAAAAGCAAAAAGTATGTTAATAATTATTAATTTCAGAATAATAATTTTTCTTAAATTAAAAATTGCATTCTGCAAACATTGCATTTAAATCTTAAATCGACAAAGTTTCGAGAGTAATGACAATATTCTAATGTCTTAAAATTATTTATCGATAAATTTGGAAATATTCCCAAACTAAAATATGACTTGGTTTCTAAACTTATTTTCCAATTTACGTACACAGAAAAAAAGTTTCTTATCAATTAAAAAATGGTTTAAAAAGTATTTATAATTAATAAATGTCATAATTGAATCAATTATTTTTTTAGTTGAAAGAATATTTAAATATAATTTTGATTTAATTAATATTTAAGTTGTTTTGAAATAAATTTTAAATTAAAATATTAACAAAATATCAAAAAATATTACTTGACTTTTTCGTTTAAAATAAAATAATTTAAACTTGTAGAATTGTTGTTGGGAATTGTCAATATAATTAAAAAAATTAACTCATTGTTTGAAATGGCAAAGTTATTTGATATTTTTTTTTATTTAAAATTAAAAATATCATTTATGGAAAAAAATAATCACAATTTTGCAATTATTGGTAATAAATATATTGCTTGATATTATGAATTTGGTATAAATTTAGTGATTAGAGACAATTTTTAATTTTTTCTGTGTACAATTCGAAAATTAAATATTTAAATAATTTTAACTGCATTTGACCAATTCAAATGAATTTCTGGATATCTGAGAAATTATAAAACAATTTTATATGGTGGGATCCAAATAATTTTTACCAGATGGCCTTGATTTGCCATTATTTACAAGAGTTTTTAGTGCTCGCCAAGAATCAAGGAAAGTAATTTTTTATCCAGATTTTTTAAAATCTGATCAAAAAACACGTTATTAATTCTTGAATTTGTTCACCGTGTTTGTTAAAAATGTATCAAAACTATGTTTCCTTTTTAAACACTAATAATTTGAGAGCACTGGGATCACAGAAAAAATTTTAAATTTCTCCAATTACCAAATTTATTCCAAATTCATAATATCAAGCAAACTATTTGTTGACTTTGCACCTATTACCAAAATGATTATATTGATAATTGATAAAAATATATTGATAAAAATTTTAACATTTTGAAAAAATATTTTCAATAAATGATATTTTTAATTTTAATTAAAAAAGTGATCAAAAAACTTTGCCATTTCAAACAATGTGTTAATTTATTTAAATAAATATTGACAATTCCCAACAATAATTCTACATGTTTAAATTATTTTATTTTAAACGAAAAAAGTCAATTAAGATTTTATGTTATTTAATTAAAATTTTAATTGAAAATTTATTTTAAAACAACTAAAATGTTAATTAAATCAAAATTAAATTTTTAATTTTCTTCAAAAAAAAAAAATTAATTGATTCAATTATCACATTAATTCAATTTAAATAATTTTTAAACCATTTTTTTAATTGATAAAAAACTTTTTTTCTGTGATACTAAGGATTTGAAACAGAAACCTGTAGCAACAATTGTATGTATTTCCCTCTATACTTAACACTTATAACACTGGTCTGCATAAAACAAAAACTGTTCGAGCCATTTGATAAAAATATATGGACTTCAAAGATATAAAAGCGCTTTAAATAAATTTTTTGTTTTTTCTATTGGGCTCAGATGAGGCATTTATGCCAATACATTCCATCATAATTTGAGTCCGATTTGAACAATAGCCAACAACTTGGAATAATATTTTATTTAAGCCATCTTAACAAGAGTTATTTAATGTATCAACAGTTTTGGAGATATTCAAAAATGAGTGGCGTTAAGTTTTCTTTTAATGCAAATTTAGTGAAAACGTATTGATGTATTAAATTTTTTTTTTAAAGCTGCTTTTTGCTTCAGATCAGTGCAATTAGGAACGTTAAGTAGCTGACTCCAAAAATGTGTACAGCAAATGTTGTTGCAAATATTGAGTTCATTAGCTTTAACTCAATTCAATTCTATTATTTATATATGGGATGATTTTAAAAAGGATTTTATTGCAAAAAATTCTTTTCAAAAACAAGAATTTTTTTAAGTGAATGTCAAAAACTTTGTAAATTAGAATCTGGCAAGCCTATCCTCAACTAAAACTGTTTTTTTTCTCTTATATAATTTTTTTTTATGATATTCGAGGTAAGATAAATCAAATATTTCCAAGCTAAACTTTTTATTTTTCAAAAATGAATTTTTTAACATATTTTCTAATGTATTTAAATGATAATTAATTTTTTAACTTGTTTTCAAATGTATTTACAGGACAAAATTATTAATAAAACTTATGTACAGTTAAAATAATCAAACCCATTTGCATTTAATATTTTTTAATAAGTTCGACTATTTTATTAGTTTTATTAGTTTAAAAAAACAACAATTTTTCTCAAACCAAAACCGACTTGAATTTCCATATTAATCTTAAAAAACATCCGCTTTTGTTGTAAAATTAATTATAGAACTAGTGAATTTTTCAATCGATTGACTCTGTGTTTATTGGGTACATAAATTTATTTCAGAGTGAGTGTATCTGTGCGGAATTGAAACAAGTGTTTCTTGATTACACGACTTGTAAATGTGTCTACAAACAACATCCGTCTTTTTTGAACATGAATTAAATTTTCTTTAAAGTAACAGCAACAACAACAATTACAGTAAATCAAATCACACAAACAGACAGCCTGACAGAGATAAAATGAATGATTTATGTTAAACATTTTAACAATTGTCAATATTTATACAAAAGCCAAAATACACGCACACATTTACATACATTAACAAACCTACACATCCATCTGAAGTTCAGACTTTTGCACAAACACACTGCTTATAAATATAGTAGTACAAAAGGAAATAAAAAATAAATACAACAGCACAAAAAAAGGAAATAACAGTAGATATGCGAACTAACAAAGTGTCTGTTACACGATTGTAAGACTGTGTGGTGGCTGGCTGCATGGGTGTCTGCCTGAATGGTTGGTTAGTTGTTTGTTCATATACATTTCTTTTATCAATATAAATTTGCATTTCTTTAAATTCAAACATGACAGACTGACAAACAGCAAATACAAAATATTTGTTTCATGACGTGTGTGTATTTGAGTGTGTAAATGAAAGCTAAAATTATCAAAGATCTTTATAAAGATTGAATTTTTGATAACTGCATTGTATTCACATTTAATTAGAATGGATTTTGTTAACTTATTTGTTATTATTGTTTAGAATTATACATTGATTGATTTTTTTTCTATTTTGGCAACTTGTGGAAAAAATTGTATTATAAGTTAAAAATTTTGATTAAATAATTTAAGCAATAGACATCTTCTTGTACCTAAAAAAAAAAACAATCA
Organism: Pollenia amentaria; assembly: GCA_943735925.1. Classification (NCBI taxonomy): domain Eukaryota; kingdom Metazoa; phylum Arthropoda; class Insecta; order Diptera; family Polleniidae; genus Pollenia; species Pollenia amentaria. The sequence goes on along the minus strand of OX031006.1, from coordinate 217,528,019 downwards.
AATCATAAGATATTTTTTAATTCAAATCATAAGATAAATTTAATTCTTGGTGTAAACAAATTAATTACACTGTGATAGTTGAAAAAACAGACAAGCCGGGGACCTGGCGTTTTAAAATAATTCGCGTACGTTGAATCCAGTGGCTCTGGTTTTCGAGATATACCGTTATTTCGAAAGGAAATTGGAAAAAAAGAAGAGTAAAATATAATGACATAAGGCTGACTTTAAAGCAGCTTTCAGGTTTATGTATTGATTTAAGACTTTTTCTTTTTGTTCAAATTTTCTATTGATTTGCAAAATATAAAGTCATTTTAAAATTGATAGTGTAGCAGAATGTGGGAATTATTTATTCATTTTATTTTTAGTTTTTAAACATCTTTTTTTTTTAATGGGCTTCTTTGAGTGACATTTTGATTTATAAAGCTTCTTTGAATAGTCTGGTAGCGCTTGGAATCATCTTTATATAGGGGTACATGTCTGCTGTTACAATATTAACCAAAGGTTGGCTTAAGCAAAAAGTATTGGAACTATTAGGGAAGTAAGAATATTACAACAAATCTTTATTATTCATTCTAAAAAAATATTTAAACATTTTATTTAGGGATTTTTGGGGATATCGCAGTTTTTTGGGATTCGGAGTTTTTGAAAGTTAAGTAAATGCTTTTTATAGATGTTTATTAAAAAAAAATACGTCTGTAAAAGAGGTTTTATAATTCATTTAATTCTACAAAGAAACATATAATGATTATATTGATTACTAAATGTTTTAAAAATTTCAAATTGTGATTTTATTCTAAATTAAAATAACGTACGATTTCCAATAATGTGTTAATTGATTCAATTAAAAAATAATTAACATAAAATCTATATTTTATTTAATTACCTTAGTTGATTTAAACTTATTAATACAGTTATTGAAAAGAGCAAACTAGTAATTAATTTACTTGTAAGATTGTATTTAAATTTTAAATTCATAAAGATGAATAAGTGAAATTTGAATTCGAAATTAATTAATAAACTCAAGTTTTTAGTTAACCATAAAATTCTTATTTCAACAAAAACACATTTTTATAAACACTACCACTGGTGGTAGTAATTATGTAGTGTACAAATAACTCTACTTAATTTCGTGAAATCGCTCCCTGAATTACCTTAGGTCCCATGTCCACTCTCGGAAAACAGTTTAATAAGCCTAAACCGATAAAGAGTAAAGTTTAAATTTTGGATTTGGTTCACCAGGGTAATTAACTAGAAAATAAAACCACACGGAACTTTTCGTTATGTTTTTTGTTTTGAGCATTTTAAAAGGAATTTCTTTCTTTAATGAATTTTCTACTTTAATTATTTTCAGCACGTCTCACATTAAAATTTCTTTATAATTGTTGGACACGCTTAAAAAGAATAACAAAATTTAACTTTTTCCTTTCAATGATAGTATTAACAGAGTTTATCAAATAAATATTAAAGATCAATATTGTGATCCTTATCCTCTCAAGGGAGAAGGTCATGATGAATTTCTTTTTATAAAAAAGGTAAAACAAACCATTAAATTAACGATTGCGGGATTGACTAAAACCGACAATCCCGAATTTTTCCCGGGATTTTGCGGGATCGGGTTTTCAGGATTGTCATCCCTAACATTAATGGCCTAATATCTGACCTAAGACATATTATGGGCCTTCCCTAAAAACTATTAAAGAAGATTTTATCTCACTACAAACCTTTTTAAACACCCTTTAAAAAAAGTGGATTGAAAACAGAGTCATATTTTACCTGATAAAGAGCATATACAGCTTGTTAGTACCAGGGCGGTATATTCTTTTCGCCTTCATAAGGTTAACTACCATTCTATGAATTTAAGCCAATTTATATTATAAATTTATTCTTATTAGATAGATTCTTAAAACTCAATATATGCTCGTGAGATAAGTAAGCAGAATTTTATAACTAAACAAGCAAAATTGTTCTTTCGACTGAGCCGAATCTTTCATATCCTCAACCGAGAGTCTTAAATTTATGAACCAATTGAACACAAAACATTATGGTTTGTTGCAGTTTAAGTCGTATTATAAAAGTACGCTTTCAGGAATTGTCACTTATCGATTTATCGTCACTAATTTGTAGTTTTCTTTAGCAGACTAAATTTTAATGCATTAACATAATGCATTAGGATTTCAGAAGGGATAATGTGTTTTCTGACAGTTGGCTTTATACGGGATCAAAGGCAAATTTTGAACTGATCTTCACGGAATTTAGTACAATGATTTCTTGTTTTGTGTGAAGAGTTTGTGAAAAATATAATTAGAATATAATAATTTTTGCTTTTGTAAAAAAAAATTTAATTTTCTTAGAGTGGTTATTTTTTTTTTTGCTTCAAAACTCTTTTCCAACTAAACCGATTAAGCTGGATTTCAACACTAAATTGCTCAGGATAACTAGAAACAGTTGGGCATCAAAATTATTATTTTATTTTTAATAGTTCAAAAGTGAGCATGATTTTAACAGACGGGCAGACAGATGGACTCACTGACGCAGTCTATATACTTTTCACACGAAAGGACAAACTAAGAATAGTTACTTTATGTCTTTGCAATAAACCCTTAATTTTAACACTTAGAATTTTAAATTTGCAATTAATCATACTAAAAATATACATTTCAACGCTCTGCCTAAACCATATTTCACTGAATTTCATTCCATTCAGTGTCGTCGTTAACATTTTGTAACGTCCCACGCATAAAATCTAATAATTTAAATATAAGTGGATGGAAAAGTTTACTTAGCTAAGGAGTAGAGGAGTTGCGTATCAATTCTATTCACTCCTTTTTTTCTCTATTCCCTTGTATATTTCAGTTATTTTTTTTACAACTTTTATGCTTTAGTTTCTCTGATTTCTGCCGTTAACAATACAAGTGTCCCTTTAGTGCTTCTTGTGGAAGCAGCCGTTGTTGTTTAACGTAAATTGTAAAAAAGAGTAGAGAAAAACCTAGAATTGCTTGTTTTTTGTATTGAGCTGGGTATTGATATTTCTTATTAATGCTGTGATTGTATTTGTTAGTGTAACGTGTATGTATGCGGAGCCATAGGGAATTTCTGTGGCCATTGTGATTGTTAATTGATTTGATTCTAGTTTGTCGTTTCGTGAGTGTATGTGTGTTTGTAACATTTTCTTGTTAGTGGGTTTGCATACCCACTACAATTACAAACATTTACACTCCTACTGACAGCTGATTTTTATTCTTCCTTCGACTTTTTTTACCCTTGTAGTTGTGTTCGACATTATTGTTTGTAATGTTAATATTTTATTTCCTGTTAATGTTCTTGATTGTTTTGTTGTGTTGGGGCTTTTATTTTTTTTTTTTGTTTATATGTATTTCAAGTTTTCTTGTAATACTAAGACTAGTATATATATATATATATATATGATTTTATACGCCAGAGATTTGAAATGGAATTGATTAGAAAATGATTTTATGTTTTTTCTGTATTTTTTTTTGGGCTAGTTTTACTTGTGTAGGTATAACCACACTACAGTAGTGAAGAGAGTATTATGAGTATTATGCGTGTGTGCTGATTTATGTTACACTAAAAAATTTTGGTCCTAGACCCACCTTTAAGTATAACGATCAACTTAGAACCACTTTCTGAATCGATCTATCGATGCTCGACCGCCCGTCCATCTGGCTGGCCTGTCCATGTAACCTTGTGCGCAAAGTCGTTATTTTGAACATTGAGTTTAACTAAATTTGGTAACTATGTTAATATTATCATAAGGGCGATGCTTATAGTGAAAATCGGTCCATATACAAACTTTTTTTCCGGGAGAGCCTTTGTGCTCATAAACTATCTAATTATGTTGGTATTTAAATTAAATTGAGCTTAAAAATATTTTTTTGCAACAAAAATGGCCCTGCGAACATATTTTTTTAAATCTTTCTATATTCGACCATAGTTCCAATAGAAATACCACGCCTAGAAATAACTTTAAGTGCCATATTTTCCTCTTAAACATCTAATATTGATAAACAATTTTTAGCCGATAACTATGTCATAGAAAAATGATGTGCTGGTATGTCCAAAATTGGCTATATGTCTCATTTCGACCACCTGCTAGCTATCTAGATAATATTTAACACAAAGAACTCATATAACAATCTTTAGCTTATAAAATAATTGAGTTCTTGCGAGTGCATGATTGCCCATGAATCCCAAGTAGGGCCCACTTTCGAAAATTTCTCTCTAAATACTGTTGTGTGGGGTATCATATGGTCAGGCTTGGCCGACTATACTTCCTTTTAGGTTAAATTTAGGTAAAGTTAGCAAAATATCAAGTTTTAAAAAAAATTTAATATTACTGAATTTACATTTGGGATATCAGGCGTATAAGTTAAACGTAAAAATATGTTTAACTTAATCATATATAAAGTAAATTTTTTTAATATTATTTTAATTGCAATCTATCAGTATGATAATAAGCAAATTATATGAAACATTAAAATGACAGTTGTAGTTGTACTTTTACAATGAGTAAAACTATAAAAATATAAAGCAAACTTTGTAGCTAACAAAGTTACAATAAACCTGTATAAACTAGTTAATATGGGTCATAACACTGTGGAGCAGTCATTTACGGCCTGGAACTTTATTGCAAAATTTTCAATGATTCCAATTTCGCTCGCTGATTTCAAATCTAGTCTCAATTTTTCTCTATTAGCTCGACTTTTCCATATATAACGTTATGTCCAAAATAAATTATTTTTCGACCGGTTATTTTATTGGATGATTTATATGTAGCCAATAAGTGTTTTTAATCGTTAACGTTTAACCGTTAACCGTTTTAACGTTACCAGATCTCATATAGTCCGTGCAAATTTTAAATTGCTGCATGATCTTAAGTTGATTTAAAAAAATATTTTTATTTATACCGAATACGATTAAACTTAAAACTTAAAGTAATTGTGAATGCAAATCGCATTGAAAGTTAAAAAAAAATTCTATGCCAGTTTATATGCCAACGATTTTTAGAAAAATATTTAATTTCCCTATAAATTATAATAAAACAACTTTTTGTTTTAAATCACAGTAATTGTAAAATTAAATTAAATCATTATATATTTAAACTAATTGGTTATGTATTATTTATTGCTGATTACACTTCCATAATTGCTAACTGACGTTTTTTATTCTGCCAATTAAAATCACAGACTAAAACATAAAAAAGTACTTGTCTTAAACACAAACATCTGTGTTGACTAGAATATAATACGAGACAGGGTTGGCAAATTTGGTAAAATTTTTTTCTTTTCATACAATTTGATGATCATCAAAAGTAAATCTACCATGATATTTTTTGGATTCTACCGTGATGTTTTAAAAATTTGCATGTTAGAAGTTGCTATAGATGCGATTAAAACTAATATGACTTTCGATCGTCTATTTAACTCGTCTACAGCAATAACAAGGCATAAGTTTGAATATGTTATCGTCCTAATTAAACTTTACAAAACGGGGTTTGTTTTCGCTTTTGCATTCCTCTCTTATTAACAGTATGAAGGCATTGAGTTTTTTCTCCCATTGCTCTCATGTCATAGTCAATTCGGCGCTTACGTGATTATTTTTTATTCCTTGTGGCGTATTGTTAAGAATAAGCTTTAGTGCACAATTTTGATGCACTCTCCATCTAAGCCTTTATGCTATAAAATATTTTTCGACATCCCTTCCATTAAAATTTTTATTTCTATAATTCTGAGGGCCTCTTCTCAAGGTTCGCCATGCATTAAACTGCTGATCCATAAGCTAATATTGGCCTTATAATATTATTGCAGCGTGCAGATTTAATAAGATTTGTTTGCCGATAAAAATCGATCTTGTTTACAGTCTCCTGCAAAGTTCCTCCTTCTACTACTCCTCCTTCTACTACTCCTTCTAGTACTCCTCCATCTACTCCTTAAAAATGATAGTTGCCTATATCGATGTCACGTGAGACACTTCAGTCTTCTAGATAGTAACGTTTCGACAAAGCTACAAATATTTTATATTGTTAAGTTATATTACATGAAACTAGACCTAAACATAGATCGTTAGAAGCCATGCCATACAATGATTAAAAGAGAATATATACAAAACAAGCCATAAAGAGTAGTCGAGTAAAACCAATCATACCCTTTCACAATTCTGAGTATTAATTGACCCAGATTTGGTAGCTATGGACAATAATGGGCCTTACACTACAAAACCTTTTCTGAACAAATGTTATATCGGCAGCTTTGAGTTTAAGCGTGCTAAATCCATTTTTTACATTTTATGACATATTTATACCGTTCGAAAGATAAAGGGACGTCGCATCGACTAAGAAAAACATTAACTTTAATTTGGGACTCTAACTAATATAAGAAAATAAACCAACTACATAAAGGCTTGCTTTTTAAGCTAGAAATAAAAAAACATAAGAACTAAGAAAAGATAAACTCACTGTATATTGTTGTTGGTTTGTTGAAGTTTTAATATTGTTACAAATAAGACCTGATTGTTTAAAATTCTTATTCACTTTATAGTTTTATTTGTATAATATTTTTAGGTTTTCTTTGGAACAAGTTTCCTGACGAGCTGGCATAAGCAACCAATGAAATGCGCATAGAAACTGGCTTTCCCTCAACAATAAATTTCTGTGTTTGTATGAAAAATAAAAACTAGGAATTCAGCACGTAATAAAGAAATCTTATTAGTAAGAAGTTTTTTGTCTGCAATGTAAAATTTGCTAGAAGTTTGTTAAAAGGGTTACACTCTAGACTTTGATTTATGGTAAAATTTAGCTCAATTCCTTTTAAATTTTGTAACATGATTAAGATTACAGTAATACATTTCCAAGCTGAGTTTGGATATGCCAATATATTTAGATATTAATGGCCACTTACGCATATGTATCAGTTTCAAAAGGCTTTGTGCTCTACCTAAACACAATTATGCACCAAATTTCTTTTCGATGAGTCGATTGGTATGCAGACAAGCTTCAGTTAGCGAAGCCGGTCTTTGTTATACCATAGAGGAAAAAATCTTGCGCCCGTCCGAAGGCAGCCTATGCAGAAAAGCTTTAATCAGCGATTTTCGGATCCGAAATTATAAAGTTCGGGACTTCGATTCCGGTTTCTAAAATTCGGGACTTAAAAATAATACCAATTTTTTTAGGATTCTGAAATTACAGTTTTTGATACTTAGTCCCTTTTTTATGTATGGTAAACGTATGCAGTGAATATAACAAAACACAATTTGCCATCATTATGACTTTTAAAATACATATGTAATTTAAAAATTTAATTAGTCCCCAAAAAAATTAAATAAATTCAAAAACAAAAAAACGTTGTTGTTGCCTCTCATATATTTTTTTGGGGAGGTATTTCATTTCCTTTTTGGGGACTTATTTCGTGGGGGGATATTTCATGCCGCCATTAATTTTATGATTTTTTGAAAAATGTAATTAATACTTTACGTATCCAAAGAGAAAGAAGTTTAAAGTTTCTAATAATTAATCCCCGATTTCACGAAATATCGTAAAATAGTGGGTTTTGTGCATCACAAACTTTAGCAGAATTTTACAGCTATGTTGACTAGTTAAGTTGCATGTACACGACATGTTTTTTACATCTGACTTGTCAATTTTCCCACTGCAAAATACATACATGTCGTGTGTTACCTTTAAAACATTGCATATGTAAAAGTCAGACGCAAAGTCATCTGACAAAATTTCAATTAAAGCATGCTCTATTTTCTTCTGACAAACCATCTGACATCAGCTGTGTCAGAAATCTATGCCGCGAAGAAACCCGCAGCGGCGGTGCGTTGTTGACGGAATCATTAGCCGGCTTAAGTTAATATCTTACAATACCGATATATGTATAATCATTTCACCATTGAATAAAAATTATGTACATATCGATGCCTTACTTGCTCAACCTCGTATCTTAAAAAAATACGGTTTTGACTTTTTCATGTCAAACGATTGATATTTTTGTGTTCTATTACTGCAACAACTTATTAGTTCAATACTTTGACTCAATTCTGTAAATATTAATAAATTATTGAAATAATAAATTGTTGCAGTAATAGAACACAAAAATATCAATCGTTTGACATGAAAAAGTCAAAAGCGTATTTTTTTAAGATACGAGGTTGAGAAAGTAAGGCATCGATATATAAATAAATAAAAATCCCATCAACATAATAACCCAAATTAGTATCTTCGAATTTATTGAAAAAAAAAAAAAAAAAAATTTAGATGGCTGAACTTTTTTACGGCGCAAATAAAAATTATTGTGGCGGCAGCACGCTATTTTGAAACCAAGAACTACTTTGGTGAGAAAAACATAGACAATGTCAGAAGCAAATTACATGTACGTTTGTGACCAAATGTTTTAACCTTCTGTAAAACAGCAATTTTGACAGACATTAACAACTACATATGACTTGAAAAGTTGACAAGTCAGATGTAAAAAACATGTCGTCTACCGGCACCTTTACTGAGTACAAAAAATTCTTACTGCCTGTTCAACGATTTCGAACGTTAACATTCGCATAGAAAATAACAATTAAAACAAAAACAAATTTTAAAATGTTGTTGTAAAACAGTACAGTAATTTTCTGTGCGAACGTTAACGTTCGAAATCGATGGAGTGGCGGTTAGTTTGTGCTTCTTAAAACTTTTTTGCCATCCCTGAAACAACTTAGCCAATGTTCTCTTTCTTTGTCCTTTTATACTTTTCTCTGACATTTTCACTAAATAAAATAGATATAATTAAAACATTCGAAACATATTATTGTATTTGTTAATGGAGTTGACAGCTGGACAATTCGTTCAACTACATTTTAAATGCATTAATTTGTAACTAATTTGAAAATTTTTTTGATTTGGGTTTGTTTTATATTTTTTCCAATTAAGCTAATTTTTGTATTGCCAGTATATTACTGTTGAAAATGTTTTAAAATGATTCTGTGGAAGCAAAAAATATATTAATTAATATAGACATAATAATAATATACATACATACAAATGTACATATAAAAATCATATACTTATTAAAATAAAATAATATAATTCTATTGTCATTTTAATATTATTTAAAAAAAATTACATGATTTCAACAGTAATTCGCAAAGTACCAGACAACATGCGGAACAATCAAAATTATGTTATCTCACGCAACAATGCCTCGTTCGAGCGTTTTAAAACGAAAATTTTGTTCAAGGTTAAATTAAATTACTTGTCAGCTGGTGAGAAGATGTGCAGGAGCACGTGCTATATGGCCTTATCTAATGGTGGAACTTAACCACTGCAGGATGTAACACCAAATGGTGAAATATCCTACAAATCCCCGGATGCATAAATTACTGGCCAATCAAAACCAAAAGTTTAAAAAAAGCTAATATTCTAATCGATTTTTGTGTTCAAGTCATGAAAAATTGGGCGTAGCTTTTTTGCCCGTGCCAGCATTGCCGCCATGGCTGTCTAATTATGTTGTGCTCTCCGTAAAAAATGGCATAGATTATGCCTTGAAATACGTTATACCATTTACATTCTTGGCTTTATTTTAACAGAAAAAACTTTTGAAATTTTTTATCCCTTATCGAACTGAGAAATCAAACCACTTTAAAAACGGCGTGGAAACAAATATGCCTCTATACATTTAATATTACCAAAATGAATTTGTCATGCCAAAATATGCCAAAATGATGACATTAGTATAAAATTTCAAGTTTATTTATAAAAGAACTAAATAAACTAAAAGAAAAAATTAGGTTTTACTTAAATTTTAAAATTGTATTTGGCCCATATTTACAAAGGATAGTCTATATATGACCAAAGACAAAAAGTGATGCCCAAAAAGTTTAATTAAATGGCCAATTTAAATTTAAATTTATTTATAAAGTCTTTTGGCATTTTTAACTGCCTAAATCCAATTTGTGATAAACACTAACTACGGACTACAATATGTGTTTCTTGTGAGAAAATGCAATAAATATAATTTCTCATTTACGTACATTTAAGCATACAATAGGATTTTTTTTATAAGCAGCAAAATGCCTGAGTAAAATAGTAAACAAAAATTTTTTTATACAAAGTCTTTGAAGGTACAATTGAACCTATACCGTCTTTAATGAGTGTAAAATAATCAAGGTCTCTTTTCACGGGGAAGCTGTTCAGATTTCATTTTGAATTTTTAAAAATTAACAACTAAAAGTTGAAGAAATTTCAGATGTGTTTTGTATACGAGAAATAAGTTATTGCAATTTAAAAACAAAATACAATTGTACTTAAAATATATCTGCCCAATATACTCCCAGGTTCATTTATAACGCTAACGAAATTTGTAAAAAGAGCACGAGAAACACAGAACAGAAAATGGTTATGTGTCCAATGCGAAGACAAAAAGAAAAAAGGATACAACCAGAAAAAAAATACAAAAACAAAAACATAACATAAGACATAAAATACTACAACAATAATAATTTATGGCCGTAAATCTTTCTCCAGTTCCCGTAACAAATAAAATATAAAGTGAAAACCACATAAACTGACAAGTGTAGAGTTTTTTTTTTTAATTTTCGTACACAAAAGTGGTTCTGACCTTTGTGGCACATACTATTTCGCTGGAAATAAAAAGGATTATAAAAGGGAAAATCATGTCATTTATATTTGTATTAAAAAAAGCACAAAAAAACAAGCAAAAGAAATCTTGTTAATGTGCCTCAAACATAAAGTAAAACTATGAGTTACGACTTGCTAAGAAAATCAGTTAAACAAAGACGTTTTTCTTTTATGTCTTGGATTAACCGAAGAAGGGGTTTGAAATAAATAATACCTCCGTAAAAAAACAACCTCTTAAACACAATATGTGCTTAAGTTAAAAGGATATGACATATGATGTTGAATGGTATAGTCATTATTAATATTTATTACTTATTATAAAAAAATTCATATATTCTTCTATACCATAATTGAAGTCATTTGGTAAGTTTCCGAATGGACATTAGATAAAATAAGGCGTATAAGAGAAAGAAAAAAAAAATCTGAAGATGTTGTATGTCAACTTAGATGACACTCTTAATATATTTTAAAAGAATTTAAGTTTTGTAAGTATTAAAGAATTAAGAGGGATTCAAACGGTATGCTTTTAACTCATATTGTCAAAATATTTTCAAATTATTTTATAGTTCTCATTGTGCTTCAGAAAAAAGTCCTTTAATATTAAATTTTTGTCATATCTTAACGGTAGAAATCTGAGCTGACTTGCGGAATCCCTGTTGTGATAATAGTGGTAATAATAGTTCTCGCCGTTGATAGATGAGGTACAAATGTAAACAATGTGAACTTAAATATGATTGAAGATCATTTACAGTTTATAAATTAATTTTTAATTTCAAATTTCTATATATTTATATTTTCATAGAAAATTTGTTTTGTAAGCCGTTATTAAATTTTAAATATTTTTATAAATACAGGCTTTTGTGTTTAAAAAGAATGGAGTCTTCAACTCCTGGCAAAATCCTGACACATATGTATATGTAATTAAAACGTCGGCATTAACTTCAAATTCTACCTCATTGTTTTTCTTTGTTTACAAAATCTATGATATTGAGTGAAAGTATGGTATCATTGTTAAGAGAATTTGTCTCCATATGTGAGAGCAACAGGAAAATGCTCACAAAATAAAATAGATTATTTATTAATTAATTTATTTATTAATGACGTGCTTAACTCCCAATTTTTATTTTTGAAAATAAAAAAGCAGAAATTTATTGTTGTGGGAAAGCTAGTTTTAGATTTTATTTCACGACGGCTTTTAACCACAGATAACATAGATATGATACTCGGTTGATTCTTTTTGATGGTCTGCTGTCAAAAAGAATTTAAGTGACGACAAGGCGAATTCATACAGGTGACCGCATCATCAGATAGAGTTATGCTAGCTATCCCTTTTTTTACACAATTGCTTTAGAATATAAATCTTTTTCTTGTAGTAAAAATGTATTGTGGCTCCACTTATTCCTAACGCACTTTTAATTCCTTAATTTAATTTTTTTTTTCACTTTTTTTGTTTTATAAAATTTAAATAAGTTTTTTTTTCAAGTATTAAGATTTTTATTGAATTTTAAATTTTAACTATTTTTTCACAGAATACACCCAGAGAAAAAACATGTTTATATATGGTCACCTCCAACAAAACTATTTTAAAAGAAACATTTTAAGCATATTATGTATAAATTAATCATACTCTTGTCACCGAAAAACATATAATGGTTAAATATGTCCTCCATCAAGAAGCCACAACCATATAACGGTTGCCTCCAAACATGTTTTGGTTAATAATAACTAAAATATGCTCAACACTTATAATAGCATGGTTGGTTTTCAACCAAAGCATGTTGCTCTTGGAAAAGAGGAAAATACTTTTGTTAAATTAAAAACAAATTATTGTCATATATAACCAAAACATGTTTAAAGACAACCATAATATGGTTGTGGCTTCTTAATGGAGGACCAATTTAATAATAATATGGTTGTCGGTGACAATAATATGGTTAAAATAAACATAATATGTTTAAAAATTTTCTTTAAAAATAGTTTTGTTGGAGGTGACCATTTTTAAACATATTTTTTTCGTGTATAAACAAAGCTTGACATTCAGTATACACACAAAAACAATAAACAGATGACTCCAAAATGTCACCTGTATGAATTCGCCTTGAGTGACGAGAACGTTTTAGTAACAATTTGTAATAATGTTTGTATGAAATAAATATATTCCACACATTCCCAGCAAGCATAGATTAAACGTCTGAAAAAAAGTTAAGGTTTTATTTAAATTTTGGGTATCATGTAGAAAAACTTTCGAGACTATACAATATTTAGGACTAATAATCAATCACGGATGCGCCAAAACAATATCATGTTATGAGGCTAAGATTCATATACATACTTATAAGAGTTCCTTGTTCCGAATATTATCTAGATAACTACATCTTTATAAGGTTTTTGGAAAGCGTGTAGAATTCTTTGGTCAAATCTTGATCTACATGGCACGACATAAAAGTTATCGTTACCAAATTTCACTTAGAATTTAATCTTTATAACTTTGTTATGGCATGTAAAGCAACTTTTGGTGATGGTATTTTTTTGGAAGCTGTGGTCATATATATACTGATTATATTAAAATTTTGTTTGATGATTAAGGTTGGAATAAAATATTGTTGGGTCAAATTCAACCCAAATGCCAGTATAATAAGATGGTTAATAGGCACAAAGACTCTGTTTAGACAAGAAGTTTGTATGGGATCTATGTGAAGCTATGGGCCGATTCCTATTGTTCGTCATTATGCCAATTAAAACATTTGTAGCAAATTCCATCACATTGCTTCTAAAACTGTAGTACTTTGCTAACAAAGTGTATACAGCCAGCCGGATGGACGGATATTGTTTGATCGATTCAGGAGGTAATTCTTAGTCGATCGGTAGCTTAACGGAAAGTCGAGAGCCCATATTTTTATGGGCTACCGGCATCAACACAAAATCATAATACCCTCTCCACGTATGGCGGAGTGAGTGTATATAATTAGCCCTTACTTTTAACCATTATACCACCTGAGACAAATAACGGACACACTGAAAAACGCAAATGTGACAAGGTTTGGTGTATTTTTATTTTTAAATATAAAATATAAACCAGCGCCAAAGACAGTACGTATTAAGACTTGGGTATGGTTTTAAATACCATTTCAAATGAAAATATCATATAAAGAAACACGTTATTAGAAAATTCTTTTCTTCATAAAAATAATTTAATGAAAATTAAATTCAATCAACTTTTAAGCCCAATTTAAATATCGAAAGTTGGATTAAAAAAATTATTAAAAGTTTTTATAAAAAATGATTTTTTTAATTGTTTTTTGTTAACAAAATATTTGTCCAAAACTTGAGGTGAATTTTTACAAGTGTGTTGAATTCACACAGTTCCTACCAGTGTTGCCAGTGAAATTTCGAGAAAGATACATTTTAGTTTCCAAAAAGATACATGTTCAAAAAAAATTAAAATCCATTTTTAAGGATTAACACTTATTAACATAACATTTTTATTTCATATTTAAGGAATATTGTAAAGAAAATGATATCATATAAATTCATTTTTCTATTTATTTAAGTCATAAATATTAGATATGTAATTTTTTAAAAGTAAACTTTAAAATTTATTATATGTATATTTGTAAAAATTAATATACTAATTAAGGCGTTTATACTAAGGCGATTATATCAAAAAGTTCTTATAAATTGTTCTTCTCAAATATCAGCTTAACACAGATACACAAGAATAAGCAGACGACAGCAGAACTTAGAAAACCTAACAGCAAAATACATGTTTTCACTGTTTTTTTAGTATCTATAACGAAATGAAAACTTTAAAAAACTTTGTCAGAGACGGAAAGTTTAATGTTTTGTTTCTGTACATTTTGCGTACAGATTCAAAAGATACGAAAAATGTTAGGAATATACATGATACCTGAAGTCACCAAAATATACGAAAAATGTATCTTTCGTATCCTAATGACATCACTGGTTCCGACATGTATGAAGAGGTGAATATATTTTTTTCAATAAAATGGGAGTTTCATATCCATGTAATATATGCTTTCAACGACAAATTTTGATGACAAATTGTATGAATCTGGGAATTATTTCTATTTATAAGCTTCTTTATCATTGCTATCCAATGGATAGCTAAGGTAAAATGTAACAGGAAGATACAAGATAATAGTCTGGTAGTGTATAAAGTCATTGCTAAAAATTTAAGCAATTAAACTATAACAAAAAGCTTTATAAAATACATAACTGAAATTTAGCTCATAGAATAAATTAGAAAAAATAAAAAAAATGTTGAAGACAAATTGTATGGTAAATCTGGTCTCGGCGCAGTTCTGTTTAAACACTAATAATGGCTGGAGGAACTCAACGTCTTCTACTACCGCTGTCGTACAGTATGGGCCAGAAGCACCTAATTCACTGATCAATTCAGGGAAGGTGTATTAAAATGATTTTTTTTACCAGTTTTGTTTTAATGCCTTTCAGTTAATCAAAGTTATCCTGTGAAATTGGATGTAGTTTTATAAATAAGATAACGGTTTTCGTTTTAGAAATATAAGACATGCATTAAATAAAAAAAAAAAATATAAGACACTTAATAATCATCATCAACATCGACGTCGTCTTTATCGAATCCTTCAAAATTACCCTTATCGCCATTATCAACACATTTGTTACCTATAATTAAATTGGAGGCCTACTCTAGCAAGGAATGATCTTTGTTTTTGGGCAATTTTCACATGCTTAAAGGAAATAAATCGGAGTTAAACAAAAAAAGGTTTAAAATTACTTGATTTACATATTAAGCGGCTGTACCTTCACAATTTCGAGCTTATTTTGTTCTTCAAAAAGTTGACCAATAGGCAAACAAGTGTTTTCAACCGGTCCCTGCTTAAAGTACTTATGCAATGTGGGATCATGTCGGTCCATAGATATAATTCAACAAAAAGACTTTCGTTTTTTTATGCAAATATTATACATTTTTCGTTGTAGATTTAATGGCTATGAGACATTACAAAAAGCAGTACATGAATTTGCTTTATTATGAAGTGTTTGGGCTTTTAGATTCCCAAAAAGTAGTAATTTAGTTGTATTATATAAAGGAATAATCAAACAAGCATTAATAATCCTTTTTGTAAAAAAAGGAGGTGTATTGTGTTTGCTAAGTTGTTGTCACCCTACTTTTTACGCATCTGAATGCCCATAAGCAACAATTTGTTTTTGAATTCTTAGCTCAGTTTCAGAAACACTTCGCTTTTCAGACTTTTGAAGAATAATTTGTAGGGAATGTGCAGAACGATTTAGAAAGACCCAATCCAGTGTCATACAAAAAGATGAGTTTTAACATTCACAGGTCTTTTAATAGTGTCATCTACAAAAGTATCATCTATTTGAAAAACGCGGACATATAACATTGACATTGCGTCGGGAAACATGCCCCTATTAAAATCAATTATCAATCAAAACCCCAACACTCGCATGTAAAATACTTCGGTATACATCTAGATCGGCGTTTAACGTGGAAATGGCATATAGAAGCTTAATTACTGCAAATGAAACTAGAAGCAAGTCAAATTAATTGGCTTATTGCAAGAAATTGTGTTCTATATCTCGATTGCAAACTTCTACTTTACAACTCAATCTAAAAGCCAATATGGTGCTACGGTATTCAGTATCGATAAAATTTAAAGGCGCCAAAAAAAAAACTTCTTCTCATAATCACACCCGCTCCGTGGGATGTCAAAAACTCAAAGAACCACAAGGATCTGAATGTGCCATTAGTAAAAACTATGATGACGAAATATGCAGTAAAATATTTAAAAAGGCAGGAACTGCACCCAAATCCACTGGCTCGAAATATTTTAAATTATGGCGGCCACACTCGCTTAAGAAGAAGAGACACTGCAGCACTCACCCAATCAGAAGATCGATAAACGTCTACATATCATTTTGTCTGGCAATGGCAGGACATGAAGTAAATATTAGGATAAAATTTGATTAAGCATTGTTAGTTCATATTTAATATATGAAAATTCAATAAATAAATACTGAAAAAAATCTACCAAAAAAACACGCTTGATACTATTTCTGCGAAATTAAAATGTATTGCAGTGAGAAAAATAGGATACATAAAACATACATTAAAATATATATTGTTATCAGAAGAAGTGATAGGGGAGTTTTTGGTAAATGCAACCTGTGAAGCGTACATAACTTCTGAAGCGCAACGATACGTAAATATCAGCTTAATTCAGCCCAATTAATAACCATGTGTTCATTTTAACTAAGAAAATCGTATATTTTTTTTTTAAATTTTTAATATACTAAATATTAAAAACAAAAGTATTTTCACAGATAATTTGTATTACGAGCGAAATATTTGGATAACTACCTGAACTACCTATCAACCTACCAGAACTATACCAAAGAGGAGAACATCATTGTGCCCGACCGAAGGCCGGCTACGCAGAAAAGCTTAATCTATCGAAACCGGTGTTTGTTAAAGCATGGCAGAGCAAATCTTTGCTCGCGGGTTATGCAGGTCAACTTTGGTTAGCAATTCGAGATTTTAAGATTCGGGCTTTCTTTCGGGGATTCTAAAATTTAATGATTAAGAGATTCCGATTTCTAAAATTCGAGATTTAAAAATAATACTGATTTTAACATTTCGGGATTCTGAAATTATAGATTTTAATACTACATATCACCCTTTTTATGCATGGAAAACGTATGCAGTAAATATAACACGATATAATTTGCATTGTTTACAATTTTTGTATAAGTTGGTAAATGAAGTAAGTCCTATTTATTATTTTATTGCAGACTTTTGGGGAGTTATTTCCTACGAAAAAAGTCCCCAATACCAAATTAAAATAAGTTCAAAAAAAAGATAACCCCAAAAAATTATGTTTTTGCTTTCTGTTCATTTTTTTGGGGAGTAATTTAATTTATTTTTGGGGTGCTGCCGATTGTATAAATGTTTTAAAATAGACGCTTGAAATTTGCCAATTAAATTCGAATTTGTAAGTTATATACCCAAAATATCATATACAAAATTATGGTTCTTTATACGATTGCGTCGCGACGCTTTGTATTGAAGTACAAGAAGGTTTTTGCATTCATTTTTTATTCCAGCATTTGACATATTTTAATTCCATTCCATATATTATCTAAAGGAATTCCTAGTCGTAAAGATCAAAGAGATTAGCTAGATAGTTTTCAACTATTCTACGTTGTTTCCTAAAATCCATAAACAAGGCTAATAGTTAAAGTGCCTATTAGGAACTAAATTCGATTTTCGACAGCAGTCGAAATAGCTGATTGAATATATTTTCATTTGGTATTTTGACTCACATCCGAAAAAAATGTACTATTGTGATTTTGTTTTTTCACTGCGGGACATTTCTATTAGCTGACATAAAAAAACTTTCGTTTTAAAATTTAAAAAAAAAATTAACATAAAGTTTAAGTTTCTGAGAGGATCTATCCCATTTTTTAAAGGCTGAACTTTTATAAACGCATCCTTTTTGCCAAAAAATAAATTAGTTTCGAAAGGAAAAAGAGGCTTTCGAGTAGCTGTTTTCGACCTTATACTTGCATTAAATTAACAAAAAGAGAATCTGGGAATTATTTCTTTTTCATAAGTTATTTTATTATATTCAACATTTTTTATTTTTCGAAAAAAAGTTTTATAAAATGCATAACTGAAATTTAGCTCATAGAATAAGTTCGAAAAATAAAAAATTTTGAATATTAACAAAAATAATTAAGAGTGTTGTATTTGTTAAACGCAAACTAAAAGATGTACAAGTATTTACATTTTTAACAAATTTTTTAAATTTATTTGCCGCATCTAAGCCAAAATTGTTTTCGTTTAAAAAAATTTTACACAAAAATAAATATCCGACAGTACTGTCAACTCAAGACGTACATCCGATATTCGATAGCCAGCAAAAATCTTTTGTCTAATCTTACTCATAATAGGGGTCTTAGTTTTTTTTTTAATATATCGCACTTGTTCAACAATTATGTATTACCTTATAATTAAAATATTTTCAGAAAAAGCAAAGGAATTTTTAATTTTTCATTAAAGACATAGGCAAAAGAATTTTTAAACCAATCGTTTCATTACCAAAAAGTAGACAAAATAGCACGATATTTTTACACCGGTTAGATATGAATATTACGTGTAAATTTTTTTAAACAAAAACAAATATTTGAGTAAATACACTACTGTTGAACAAGAGCGATAAGTATAACAAAGAAAAATTTTTTTTTTTCATTTTAATTAATGAAATTCTTCTGGGGTAAAAGTTCCTATAACAAACGTTGTCTATACGGGGGCGTATGATCAATATTTATTTATTTTAACAAGTATACTCTATAAAAATACATACATTGCTTCCGCCAGCAGCAGGCTTGCGGACGAAGTTTGTACGGATATTTTTCGTTTGGTCGCATGGTAGGCCAAACATTATTATGGTCGGTTTTAGAAAATGTAATTTATTGATTCTAACAAATTTAGAACACTGAGCAGTTTGTGATGGGAATTGCAGCCAGGAGCAACATGGAGCTAGGACTGTTGGGAAATTTCACCTGGGCTTACCCAGCACTACGGGCTATTTGGGCACTAGCGTAGATATTGGGCGTTTGCCAGATGTGATATTGCCTTCTAGGGAGTGCTGGTCAGGCCAGCTCAGATTGTATTGGAGAATTGCTAATACACTGATGGCGGCAAATGAAGGGCACGAGTGCGGGGGCTTACATTGAGGATCTGGGTATCAGGAGGTCATATAGACTCCCCGATGACTGCAGTGTATTTCAGGCGGAGGTTCCGGGGTTCTCAGGGCCGTGCAATTGGTAGTGGCTAACATTCTCGGAGGTCACTATATATGTGAACAGCCAGGCAGCTCTTAGGACCTTGATGGGCTTTTATGTGAAGTCCAGGCTAGTGGACAATTGCAGGAGGGCTCTAGGAGAAATCATAGGGAATTATGTTGTGAGGGTCTAATGGGTACCGTGTCTCTGCAACATCACCGGCAACGAGATAGCTGCTGAGTTAGCGAGACTGGGCTCGGAAATGAAGGATCCTGGCAGTTTGCAGGTGGTCGGGACTCCGATGGGCTTCTTCTTTGGCAGAACTAGGGAATGGGTTCTGAATGGCACTAAACGGGTTTGGCGGGGCCGAACGGAATGCTGAGTATTGCGCATGCTGTGGCCGATGCTTAGTAGGTCATATTCGGACGCGCTGCTGGGTAAGAGTAGGACCTGCGTCAGAACCATGATGGGTATTATCACGTGCCACTGTATGATGGTCAGAATGGCGATGAGGTATTTACATCCCTAATGTAAATACCAGCAAAAACTTAATTACTTAAAATGTATCCTCATATACTTGTAGAATTCTGATAATTTTTAAAGAAAATAGCAAAAAAATAAAGATAATGGTTTAATATGAGTATTCTACTTTTTTCAAAGTATATATTTATTATTGTAATTCGTCAATACTAATGTACGAAAAAAAAACTCAAATCTGGATGTCGTAAGCTATTTTCACACCTATTAAACATTTAACATCCTACACGTAACCACTAATTTAAAGAGAAAATTGTTCGCTTTTGCAAAACGTTTGCTGGATCAAACATCATTTTTCAGTTTTTTAATTGAATTCTACAATTATCTTCTTACAAATGAAGATACGTAAGTAAATAAAAATTTTTAAAAATAAAGCTAAAATTTTATCGATTTGCTGGCCATGCTTTTTTTGGGTTTTTTTCGTCAAATTTTTGTTATGTCTGAACATACCTTAACTGACTGAATGAAATAATCTCACAAGTCAGTTCTAATTACTCCAGAGTGCAACGGTTTTTTTAAGTTTTCGATTTTTATTCCGGTTTAAAGTTTATACTTTCTAGAACAATAACATTTTTCCACACATTTATATATAACGTTTTCTCTTAAAGCATTACATTAAACTTTCTTAGGAATTAATAAAAGACTTTACGTAAACTTCTGACATTGAATACTAGTAGCACGATTTAAAATAAAATTCTTAGAATATTAGCCATTGCTTTACATTCATTACTAAGATTTAATAAAATGATCTTTAGCAATGGTTTACCATACTCCAACTAAAGCAAGCAACAAGACCATATTGAGGCCACAATCTACAGGCCTCCTGCGAACAACTTTGTTTGCTGTAAATAATATCTCAAAACCATAAACCACTACTTTATAATTGCATTCATACCGTACATTTGAACATAAACAAACAAAATGAAAGGTATTAAATTTGACCCAAAACCTGACCAAACTCATTGAAATTGCTGCCGAAATAGGGGACAGCAAAGGAAAGCGAGTTTTATTAAAGTTTTTGTTATATAACAATCCAGTTTTTTTTTATTCTGCACATATTTTCTTGTTAAGTATTTCTGCCAAAATACAAAAAAAGGACTGGGTTTAATATTTTAACATTTTCATGGTTTATTTTTGGCCCATAATAATTTTTTTTTTGTCAATCTACTACAATTCTAGATTATTTTTAAGGTTTCCATTTTTTTTTTTTTTTTTTTTTTTTTGTAATATTTTTTCTTTTTATAAAATTTTGATTTTCAGTTTTATTGCGAATTTTATGACTTTTTAACAAGAGTTTTTTCCAATTTCGTTTTCAGAAAATGTTCTGGTAGTTAAATCCATGATTTCATTTCTTATGTTAAGTTTTCCATTTATTTACCTTTTTTATACTTGAGTATTTTACCACACATCACTTTTTTGTAGTCTATGTGTGTGTGTGTGTGCAAGTGGATAGCTTTATAGAGATCATAAAAAATATTGGCGCCATGTTTTGTTGTGCTGCCTTTTTTTGGAAAGTTTAACGTTTAAGTTTTTTGCTGTATTTTGGTAAATGTGATTACCTCGCAAAGAGGGATAGATGAAAGGCGTTTAAAAAGCTTAACTTTTAATTTTCAAGTTTAAGGTTAAAATTTTGATTATGCATGCAAGTTTCCTATTTTATGACGTACTTTTCAATTAATTCAATTCAAGTACTATTAAAAAAAAACTTGAAGTAATTGGATTAAGTTTTATGGAAATCCAAAATCACATGTGTGTTTCTCAAACACATTACCCTTCTGGGACCTTATGACTTTAACAAATCATCTCCATCTCACACTAATTTTTGCAGCTATTTTTGCGTCTTCCTTTGTAAGATTTTACTGTCCTTATTCTTGGAGTATCGATCCATTCAGTACTGTTATTTTGCCTTCTATCAGTTTCGTTAATCGGTTGTTGTTCCTGCTAAGTAGATAATTAGTCTGCTATACAGATAGATTGCACTGTCCTAGTACTTGGGCTATCGATCAGTTTATTGTTATGTCTTGTATCTGTTCATAATTGGTCTGCTATAGCAGGTTCAAGGATAATGGGGCTGCCATCCATTTTGGTGTAGTGGTGGGGAACCATGCTAATGTTTGATATTTTTCAAAAGGATTGGTGGTCAGAGGGCTTCATGGATGGATTGTTTGGAGGGGGTTGAAGTCTACTTAATTTTTAAAACTAGAAATCCATGATGAGCATTTTTGCCCTCAGCCAGGGATCGAACCTCGGGTAGGCAAGCACTTTAACTACTACACCTCGCCACCACTATACACTACCTAAGGAATACATTTGGTCCTGAGACCACTACTATCCACTCCCATGTCCCTTTATACTAAGTCCAGCTTCAAACCCTCTCTCGCGAATTCATCCGCCACCTCATTGCCATCCACCTTGCAGTGTCTGGGTACCCAGCGCAGCCTTAATGTAAATACCTTTATGAGCTCCCTCAGAGCATCCCAACATCGAGCGACCAGGCACGATTGCACCGTATAATTTGTCAATGCCCTAAGCGCTGCCTGACTATCGACGTAAATTGTCACCTCAGATCCACTTACGATGTGAATTTGTATCACCTCCATCGCTTTCTAGATCGCTAGGATCGCAGTTTGGTAAACACTGCACTCATCCGGGAGTCTGAATGTCCGCACCAGTGCGGGCTTCCATTTTCGATCCATCAGTAAATACAGTCCAATGGATCCACCCCAAACTTTCCAATCCTAATTTGTTTTTTTTTAACCATGCACTCAAACAAAATATGGAGTTACATCTTTTTGATATTAAGCCATTGATATGTTTATTATTAAATGCAGAATAATATAACTTCACATCATCATTATAAGTTATAATACACAGTACATTTCTTGAAATTAAAAAAAGAAAGCGCGGGGTTTTTCCCCAATAATAGGGCCTGGTAAATTTATAACAATTAAGAGGCTATATGGGTACAATTGTACCTTCGCCTATTTTTTGTGAAAAGAAGCAAAAACGAAATAAAACAAAAAAAAAAAAATAATTAACACTTTTTAATTTAAGAAGTAGTAAACAATGCGCAAATATGAAGATAAATATTTAAAAATATGTTTTCTGAGATTTTGGCATGGAACATATATTGTTTATTTTAGGAACTGTTCATCACAGATGAGATTAGTACATGCTATACATGACGTTCTGGTTTTGCGTTATACTCGTTGTTTACATTGGCTAATATAACACCTTCCAACGCCGGCTAAGATTCCATGACTACCATATGGTGCATTTTGTCGATCTTCTGGTTCTGCTGCTACAAGAATGCGTCCTCCCAAAACTGTTTCTACTGCACTTTTAAGGAAATATTTTCTCATAACTAATTTATTTATGTTACGTTTTTAAACTTTTCGGGGATTTTCTGTATTATATATTTAAAAGTAGAGCAACAACAACATATTGTTTTTCTTTAGTATTACGTTTTTAATCCCCTTTAAGTGTCCATCAGAACATAAATGCTGTGTTCATTAGGTTTACTTTCCGCATTTGAACTTAAAGTGTTCATATAGGTATTCACAAATGTACTATACAATAAAAATAAATTCGTTTAGATTTTTAGCGAATATAAATTTAAGAATAAAATGATATAATTAGTTTTTAGAAAAATATTATGTACACACAGGTAAGTGCATTTTTGCATTTAGGAATAATTAGACCCATACCGCTTGCTAACGTTGTTAAATTATACAGCCCGGCGAGGGTTAACAAAAACCCTGTTTACTTTGGTATGAAGTAATTAATCTTTATCCTGTTTCTTGTTTTTGTTTTAACATCTATATTTTCTTTATTATCTTTTTTTATATTTTTTCCCAGTTTTTTCTTGAAACCACAAGCGCTAATAGTGTTTTCATGTTTTACGTCTCCATTTTTCGATATTTTTTTTCTCATTCAACTTTATGTTCGTGCCACATTTACACAGCATGGTTTTGATGACATTTATGTATTAAGGATTAACTTACAAAGTAGAAAAGTACTTAGGAAATGAATATGTGTTTAAATGAAAAAGGGTATGTTAGTAATAAGTACATAATAATGACGAAAAAAAAAATAGTAAAAAAATTAAAACCCAGTAACAAATAAAGAAAAACAGCTATATTTTTTTATATCGAATCTTTGGTACCCTCGCGGAGAGTTAGAATATTTCAGAAGTGAGATTTATATGGATTCTATAAGTTATGACCCAATTTTGTTATGAGGTTAAGATTCACATAATAGTTTTTTATGCTTATTATTACTACCAACAACTTATCAACTTCAATATGAGATGTGCTTGTCTTAAAGCGCTCTTAGAAAGGGGATATAAATGAGACATTGACCATAGGTCTGAACCTACCAGTACAACATTTGGTCATGAGATAGTAGCTTAACAGAAGTTGTCGCCGCAAAATTTTTTTATTAGTACCAACATTTTTAAGGAAGTTATGGCATTTTATGGGAGCTATGATCAACTTAATTGACAATGAGGCTTTATTCCGGAACGAATTTGTATGGGGCCATGAAATTATAGACCGAGACTCACCATTTTTTCCTTATGTACGTAGCTATGTACCAAATTTTATAAACTTATCTTCAAAATTGCGACCTTTACTTTGAGTACAAAGTTATATTAAGAGACAACCATCCAGCCAGCCAGTTAGCCAAACATCCAGCCGGATGGACGGATGGGCAGACATCGTTAAATCGACATAGAAACGGATTCTGAGTTAATCGTTATACTACAAGGTGGGTCTAGAACCAATATTTTTATGTGCTACACACAATAGCATAAAAGAATAATACCCTCTCCACTATTGTGGTCTGGGTATAAAAAGTTTCACACGGAATAACAAACTAAGCATACCCTCTTCACAACTAGTTGTAGAGGGTATAAACAAATACATGCGGTTATAAAAATAATACTGCAGTAAGTAAAGTACAATGCACTAGTGTATTGTAGTGTGTTGCTGGGGTATTAGGGTACATCAAGTTTAAGAAAAATTAAAAAATGTTTACATTATTAAATAAAATATCGTGCACATTTTTACATAAAAGTGTAATTTTTAATGCCATGGTGTAATACCAAAAAATATTGTTATTCGCGTCGTGCTAGACAGCTTGGATAAAACTTTAAAGTAAACATTTGTTCCTACTTAGTACTCTTTAAAGCCAAAACATACACATTTGTCTAGTTATCAACACATGTGACAGATTTTATTTAATTTTTTTTGTTTGTGTAAATCTGCGGTTTCGAACACGTTACTTGTTAGTGACATTTGTAAGTTTTTGTATGTGTCTTACACACTTGGTTAAATATAGGGTTTGCAATACCGAGTATGTATTCGAAAATCGTTGTATTGCATTTAGATTATTTTAAATAAATAGAATCTGGGAATTTTAGTTCTCATCTTTTTTTCCACTGAGTTGAATCTTCATATATTAAATATGAACTAACAATAAGTAATCAAATCTTATCCTTATACTTTAATTCATATCGTGCCAGTGCCCAACAAAAATTTTTCTTGTCGCGGTCTCTGTTCACATATTTAGGTGTTTATCGCTCTTCTGATTGGGTGAGTGCTGCTGTGTCTCTTCTCCTTAAGCGAGTGTGGCCCCCATCATTTAAAATATTTCAAGCTAGTGAACTTGGGTGTAGTTCAAGCCTTTTGAAATATTTTACTGCGTAGTTTGTAATCATAGTTTTTACCAATTGCACGTTGAGATCCTTGTTGATATTCGAGTTTTAACCATACCATGGAGCGGCTGTAATTATACGAAGAAGATTATTTTGGCGCCTTTGAATTTTTTTGATATTAGACGCTGAGACAGTGCCCCATAATTGAATACCGTAGCACCAGATTGGTTTTAAGATAGGTTTGTAAAGTAGAAGTTTGCAATCAAGACTAAGGACAGAATTTCTTCCAATAAGCCAATGAATTTGAATGGCTTTTAGTTCCATTTGAGTTAATTTTGCATCTATATGTAGATGTATACCGAGATATTTTACATGCGAATGCTGAGGTATTATTTGATTATTGATTTTAATAGAAGGGCATGAATCCCGACGCAAGTTGAATGTTATATGTACGCATTTTTGCTCGTTGACTATTATCCTCCATTTTTTTTTTACCATATTTCCAGTTGAAATATATGCTTCATGATCGTTTTCATGTACGCTTAGGAAAGCTGTATCGTGCGCAAAAGTTGAAGTTTGGGTTTAGATGTTAGTTGGCATGTCCGAAGTATATATTAGGTATAATAGAGGACCCAGGATGCTGCCTTGTGGGACTCCTCTCATCTTGAGTATCATTTGTATTGTAAATTTTCATATTAATTCGAATGTGTATTCTAAGTCAAATTACAATTTATAAAGCTTTCATATTTTAATAGTTTTATTCCTTCAATATTTTTCTGGAATATTTTCTATGCACTATCAGAATTTTTGTTTTGTACATTTTGAATAGTAAAATTTCGGTATTTTTTATACTCATTTAAATAAAAAAAATTTATATTAGAAAACTATTTAATTTGTATTTCAACAAATATATTTAAATGGCAACTGAATCTTTTTTTTAATTCGATAAATCTCTTGATGTATACCGATAGGTATAGATATAACTTTTGTATTCGGTACACGTTAAAAATGGCAGTCAGATAATTTTTATCTTTTTGTTTTCGACAAATTTTAAGTCCTAGAAAGTTTTGAATATTTCGAATTTCTATTTATGTCTTCTTCTAAAAGTATACCACCAGAATATTTCATAGTTTCTATATATGTTATACTTTATTCACAAAATCTAATGATTTTACCCAGCAACCATAAGAAACTACTTTTACATAAATTTATACATATTCAAACTCTTTAGTTTTTTATATAAGTTGATTATGATCACATCAGATCACCTTATAAAAGGACCTTGTAATGAAAACTCTTTTTTATATATGAAATGTTAGATAAAAAAACTTATTTGTTCTAAAATATCTAGATAAAAGTAGGAAAATGGAGTTATTCAAATATTTTTTTTTAAATCAAGGCGAAAGTTGCCGATTCGATGCATACATATATAAAGTCAGACATTAAATTGAGAAAAATACTTAAACTTGGACGATGTCGATTTTCTCAAACACAATACAGCAAACCCTAATAAAGCCCCGTGTATTCAATCGGTTTGTATTCGTTTTTGTTCTTCTTGTTTTATCTTTTTCTGTAGTTTTCACTTGATGATGTTCATGAGATTTTAAGATTTCAAGAGATTTGCGGTCAATTCATTTTCTTTTTACTGGCGTATTTTTTAACCAATTATTTGTTTCATGCTAAAGGGATCTATTTCATTGACTTAGTTTTAGTTCGTTTATTTTTTTTTGGTGAAATGTTTGTCTAGTTAAAAGACTTTTTATAATGAGGGTTTTTCTTAAAAAAAGAAAAAAATTGAACCCGCTAAGGGAGTAGTAAAAATTGCCAGACATTAATTGACAAAAAAATAAGATTAAATGAAAAGGAATAAAATTTACTTTTGTAAGTTTTTAATCAAATTTTAAAGAAGCTTCTTTTAATGATTTACATCTTTAAATTGAAATATTATATTTAAATTAAATTGTAATAGTCTATTAAGATTTAACGCTTTCAAGATGTCACGTTCTTTGAATCAGTTTTAATGCTGAGATTTAATCGGAATAATATATGATGTAGTGTATTCATTTTCTGATGCATATATTTTTATTTCTTAATAATTGAACTGTGCTCGGATTTCACCCTTTATTTTTTTAACAAGCTGGACACTTCTATATTTTTTATAGTTTTTGGATCATTGATGAAATTAAATCGATCCATTTCTGTTGAATACAATTTTTCGTTATTTTTTTCCAAAATTATTTTTTTTTCGGGATTTATTTTTGAAAGAAATTTTGATTCAATATACTGGTGAAGCTAATTCGAGTACGCTGAATTAAATGGTGATACCCGTTTTTCAAAGTTAGCGATCGTATTTGCGATAAACGCGATTAAAACGTTGACAGAAGCTGTAATTTGAAAAACTTTTCACTTTATTCAATATAATTAACAAAAATTTTTTTTTATTGCTTAAAATTTTTTGCTTAGGACTTTTCCTTTACGGTAGTTCTCGTCGCTTTTTGAGCTGCGAGTGGGTTTTGTATAAAAAAAATAATTTCTATCATTTCAAATGTGCATGATTTTGGGGAAGAAATGTGTAGACGATTGCTAATTTTAGGAACCCTTGCCCTTTTATTCAAAGAGCATTGGTCATTCTTCAAGGATTTGAAGTCTGAGGAATTCGTTATTTCGTTTGATTTCGCAGAGAACTATAAATATGTTCTTCAGGATACCATACAGTCATTCCACTTCAATAACGACCAAGCAACTATATTTACAGTAGTTATTTACTACATGAAACATGAAAAACTGGACCATAAAAGTTTGGCAACAATATCCGACGATTTAAAACATGATTCCGTTGCAGTTTATGAATACCAGAAGATAATATTAAATTATCTAAAATCTAAATTTACAGTAGAGAAGGTATACTACGTTTCGGACGGAGCTCGTCAAGATTTTAAAAACAAAAGTAGCTTTGCAAATCTTATAGCTCATGAAAAAGATTTTGGAATGCCAGCTGAGAGGCATTTTCATCCTTCTGCTCATGGCAAAGGAGCATGTGATGGTGTTGGAGCAAACCTCAAAAGAACTGCAGCGAAGTATAGCCTCCAGTGCTCTCATCAAGGTCGCATTTTAGATGCGACTACTTTATTCCATTGGGCAAAGAATTATTGTAAAGAAACTGAAATAGTTTTTAGAAGCAAAGAGTATCATGAGGAAACATTGAAAACACTGCAGAGCAGATTTGATGCTGCGGAAACAATCAATGGCACCGCTCAATACCATGCTTTTATACCGCTTGTCGATGGAAGACTCAAGTTGAACAAGTTTTCTGCCTCTACTCAATGCGATTTCTATTCAAAGAAAAAAAAAAAAAACCCCAGCAGCGAAATCAAAAGCTGAACCTAGAAACGCCAAGAATGGATTGTCAAAAAGAAAATAAAGGCAATAAATAGAGAGGAGGTAAGACTGGGTATTTGAAAATTTGCAAACCTTAAACATTAGCTACAATAAATTGAATCGTTTATTTCAGAAACCCGTCAGCTGACATTTTTTCAAAAATTTTATTATTATAGATTATGAATGGCCTAATTTAGTCACATCGTCTTATGCACGAAAGCGTCAACTGTTTGGTCTTTTAAAGGATTGTATATTGGTTTGCAATTTCCGTTTAGTGCAGAAAACGTTTATTAATTTAAAGGTTTGGATGATTTTTTTAGTTTTCCGATGATTTAAAAAAGCGAACTTGACGAGTTTCTCAAATAAATGATTCAATTAAGCTACAATAAATTAAGTGTAAAAAGAGTTATGATATAAAAGTAACTTATGTGATTAATGTTAAATTTTTTTTTAGATTATTATTTATTTTTTTTTTTTTTTTATTATTATTTATTATTAATATAAATAAATAAATAAAAAAAATTAATTTGTCAATATCTGTATAGAAAAAAGTGATTTTATTCCTGGGATTACCATATTCTGGGTATTTGTCTAGTTTCTTAGCATAAGTTTTATTTTCAAGATTTTAGAAACACACACAAATAAGAAAAAATTAAAAAAAGTGCATATAAATTTTTTAGTTTTATTTTCTTCGACCTTTTAATATAAGTTTAATGTAATAAAATTCAATTTTTTATACAATATTTCGCTATCTCAATGGATAGTTTCTTCAGGGATTCAGATATTTGATTTCTTCCTTTTTTTCTTTTATAAAATTGTAAACAAATCTTTAATACAAAATTTCAGTAAAACAACAAAATTGTCAATTATGAAAAATAATTGACAGGAAACAAAAAGTTTTCTATTACATTTTTATAAACTTATTTAATTTCCTATGTTATTCTTATAAATTAAATGTCTTTAATTTTGAGCTGCATTGTCTGTATCTGTTTTAAAATTGATTCTTTGTTCTATTCGTGCATTGATAATTTGTAACATTTCTACCAGAAGCGTCTTTTGTAGTTTGTTTCTGTATTTAAAACTGTTGCATTTTCAAAATCTGGTGCATGATTGAAATTGGCAAAATGTGATGACAATGCAGTTCATTGAGAAGACGTATTTTTGATCAGACCTAGTTCTGCTTATCTAGTTTTTAATTTGTTTTTCGTGGTAATATAAGATCTACCTAATTTATCCGTCCTATCTTTCATTTTACTAAATAATCTATCTTATGTACTATATGTTTTATGAGCCATCCTATAATTATTTATATCATAAATATTAAAATTTTCCAATTTTTCGGAAACCATTGGTACATAAGTTAAAGTATTGTAAATCTTAGGTTCAGTAACCGTATTCACATTACCTTCCCTATGTCCTTTGTACTGTCCAATCAATTTACAAATCAATTGTCTTGGGAAACTATTATTCCCCAAAATATTTTTAATTTTTATTTTATTTATTCTATGAAAAACTATATCACTAATATTTAGAACTTTATCTATAAGGTTTTTGGCTGTATTTATAATAACTCTTCTCGGAAGACATCGATTTCAAAAGTTGGGCCACTTGACATGAAATCCCCCATAATACAATATTAATAAATAGCATTAAAAAATTCTTATATAAGTATCGCTTCAAACTTGATTCAAAAACAATATAAAACGCACATCAGTTACATTATCAAATCGAAAATTGCTAAATTTTGATACAACTTTGAACTTTTTCATGTACTATCGATGAAAGTTAAATAACGTTTTTCATAATGCTGATGCAATTAATCGAGATTTTCTTACTAGCACAGTATATGAATATGAGCGAGTTTTTATTAATTTATTTCTAGTTTAAAAGCACTAAAAAAACTGGCAAATTTTGTAATACTTTACAGCGATAAATACTGTAGTATAATAAGTGTTCAAAAAATGGGAGGTGTTTATGACTTTTTAATCATAAATTCAGATTTCAGATAGACCAAATTAAGGAGACAGCGTAACAACAGTTTCTTAATTTATTTCCATTCACGAACTGATAATAAAATATATCATAAAGAGGAAAAGCATAGCAGCTTGAACTAATACGTAACTGAGTAAAACTTCATACGTTCGGGACAGTACAATTGAAAACATATAGAAAAGTAAATAATAATCTGGATAGAAGATACAAATGCTAATACAAATAAAGCTACAAAAAACATCGTTTCGGCAAGTCATAGTTGGCTTGAAAATTTTAAGCAAGAACATTCCCTACATAATCTAAAATGAGAATTATGTACACTCCTGATCAAGACTTCAATGCATACGACTCGAACTTAATTTACTTTAAAATAAATGAATTTTCTAAACAACATTTTTAATATATTCATATTTGGTCTTTTTCGATTTACAATATTTTTCATACAACAATTTTTCATTTCGATTTACACTAGTTTTTTCAGGAATGCATCTATCGTGTAAGTCGAGGGACCGTGTATATTTTGTAAGGTTCTTAGTAGCCCTGCAAAAAATCAAAATAGTCTACATATCGCACTGGTTCCTCTAAAGGGGGTTAAATCAATTTTCAGTAGAGACAAAAAACTGTTTTTTTTATAGGTACTCTTATATCACAAAGGGGGATACAATTGCATTTTTTTTTTTACAAAATACTAGAGAAAATGATGTTAGACTTTTACAGTGGGTACAAATGACCACTGTACATCGATTTCTTACATAAATTGAAAAATTTTGAGTTGACTCTCTTTAGAGGAACAATTGCGATATATAAAAAATATACGTTAACAATTAATTTCATAAAATAGAGAAACAGGAACATAAAGAAAACAAAAATTCGGTAAATGATAAAAACAAAAGAAATAAATGCTAGTGCAATTGGTTCGATCAGTTTGCACACATTGGGATATTATTGGAGTGCTTAAATATATAAATAAGGTTGGTAAATTTTAATGTGAACCACAGCTAAAGTTTTTTTCTACATTTCATTTGACATTTCTCAATTTCAGCCTAACTAATTTGAACCATGGAAAGATATACAATCGAGCAACGCGTTAAAGCTATTCAGGCTTATTATGAAAATGGGCGTTCAAATCAATATGCATATCGTCAATTTTCGAAGAAAATTATCTTCAGTGATGAGGCACATTTTCATCTTAGTGGATTCGCCATAAAGCCGAATTGCCGCATTTGGGCGAATGATAATCCAAGAGCGATTGTCGAAAAACCAAAGAGTGACTGTTTGGTGCTGCTCATGGGCTGGCGGCATCATCGGGCCGTATTTTTTTTCCAAAATGAGGCCGGTCAGGCAGTTACTGTGAATGGTGTTCGCTATCGTGAGATGATAACGAATTGGAAGATATGGATGTGGTTTCAACAGGACGGTGCCACTTGCTACACAGCTAATGAAACAATGGCGCTTTTGCGCGACAAGTTCAACGGCCGTGTTATCTCACGTGGTGGCGAAGTCAATTGGCCGCCAAGATCATGTGATTTGACACCGTTGGACTTCTTTCTTTGGGGTCGATAAGTCAGCAACAATTCAAGAGCTATAGGATGAAATAATTCGGCACATTAACGGTATAGAACCTCAATTATGCCTCAGCGTCATCGAAAATTTGGACCATTGGAGAGGTCGCGGCGGCCATTCGGCCGATATTTTGTTCCATACATAATTGAAGCATACCAACATTATCATAATAAAAAGAAATGACCATAATTTCCTACATAATTTGTGTTTTATTCAAAATCAACATCGGCCCTTAAAATTTAACCACCCTTTATATGTATCTATTGTCTGATCACGGTATTTCTGTGGAACAACTGCGCCGTTGTAAGAAGTTAGAAGTGGAAATGTCGTGTCCGAACCGTTTACTCCAGAAGAGCTCTCAGCCAACAGGACAAGTTATAGTACAATTTTTTTAAACGGTTAATGAAAAGGGGAACGCTGAAGACCAAAGTCATATGCTCCCCGATTATGCAGATAATATTGACATTATTGAAAGACACATGCGAGATGTAACCGCTTTTTATGAGAAGGATTACGCTAAAATTTGTCTGGCATTAAACGAGGGCAAAACAAAGATATTGATTGCAATTACAGAAAAATTAACGCTTATAAAATATCTTGACGCATTTTAAGCAGGCAATTGTATTTTCGATATATAACAAAGAAAAGTGCCTGCAAACAGGCGTTATTATAGACTAACCAAGCATTTTAAAAGAAAAGCCACATCCATGAAAACGAGAACAGCTTGTGATACCCGTGCCGAATATGGGTGCTTTCAAAAATCGATAAAGACGTGTGAGGAATTTTTGGAAGAAAAATTAATTCGTAAAATGTGTGGGCCCATATCCGATAATGAATAAGTCAATAACTGTATGCTGTACCAATGTGATCATAGTAAGACGCATCGAGATAGAACGATTGTGCTGTCTGGGACACATCGGAAGAATGATCGCAGATATTTGAAAGACATTCGAGAATACATATGAAGGGATGAAAAAAACGGGGAAGATCTAATAATCCCTGGTGCATCGAACTGGAGACAACGTACAAAAGATCAAAGCGCATGGAGAACATTTTTTTAACATGCGGAGACCGACAACAGGTTAAAATGTAATTAAGTGTATGTTATCAAGTCCATTAATATTTTGAAGCATTTTAAATGGATATTTAGTGCGAAAATGTTTTTTTCTACGTTTCATCCAGATTATTATTACGAAGTATGCAGTAGAATATTTAAAAAGTCTTGAGTCGCACCCAAATCCACTAGCTCGAAATATCTTAAATGACAGCGGCCACTCAAGATTAAGGAGAAGAGATACTGCAGAACTCATCCGATGAGAAGACCGCTAAACATCTACATATGTGAACAGAAACCGTGAGGAGAAAAATTAATGGCATTAAAAGTAATGGCATACATTTTAAGGTACTTACATATCGACAGGAAAAATGATGAAAAAATCCGAAACTAAAATAAATTTGCACAATTTAAAGCATTATTTTGACACTAGTCTCTTTTTGATTAAATGCCAAACCAAACTGGGGAAAAGATGATTCTCGGGCCATATTTGATAACAGCATGGCAATCAAATCCCTTACAAAATTTTAAACTATTCCCTTTCTAATGGGTTAATTTTGTATATCGATTTGAGTTTCTTTACTAGTTTATTTGATCTACTTACTCTTAGGAAATTTTATCAAAAGACACGTTAACATACCTGAAATGAAAGAAAAAAAATTTAATCAATAATTAATTTAGAGTAAACATAAGCTCCTAAATAATTTGAAAAAAAAAAACTGGGATAAATACTAAAATTCGTTGTACTTCTATTTAAGGCTGTTGAGTGGGAGATGGAGTTCTGAAGTCAGAGTCGTGGTGTTATCACTGCCGTCGGAATTGGAGTCGGAGTACCTACAAAAACTGGCTACTCCGACTCCAACATTTCTAGTAATTTTTAAATAAAAATTGTTCTAAATTAATGAGGTAACATTTTACAGCTCACCATGAATAAGTATACTTTAGTTTATTAAAAGAGATTAAGTTCATTCAAGTACTTAAATTAAATAATATAAAACTGTGTAAGAATATAAATTATTTTGGTATTTTATTGATTAGAGCGGTCAAAAGTCTAAATTGCATTAGCAAAACTTAAGCTCTGTTCACACTAGGGCTTCCAATTGGGACTGGTTTTCTTAAATCCCGGGACTTGGGCTTGTAGAAAATATTTTGGGAACCTTTTTTCGGGATCCCGGTATTTTCGGATTCACGGGATTTTTTTAATTTTTTTGGGATTTCTCGGGATTTTCTTTAACTATTTTTTTATTTTTACCCAATATATAAAACAGTTTAAAAAACAACTTATCCTTTAACTGTGGTGGTGAAATTTTGGGACATACTTCATGACGAGGTGGTAAATTTTACCCCTCTAAATTTTAATAAGAAAAATTTTGTAAAAAATATTTTTTTATAATTATTTGTTTTTGAAAAGTAAGGTACTACATTTTTAATCACAAAAAATAAAGGAACCGAAAATTATTTTTCTTTGTTTAAACAAAACAGGTACTTTACTCCAAAATATAAAAAAAAACTATATATCAAAAACTTATCAGAAAAATTTGATTTAAAACAAAATCAAAAACTTAAAAGGCATTTTTTCACAGCCAAACGTATACTCTTGAAGATATCAAAGAGATCATGAAAACAATATTTAGGTATAGAAACTACAGGTCAACCTTTTGGAGGTTTTTTTACTCATTAAAATCTGCAACCCACTTACATTACAGATAAACCCGCAAGAGCTAAAACTTCCAACTTTGGTCGAAATATCTTCTGACAAAATCTGGGCGGGAGAAGTGGGCGTTGCATCTCTCATACAAAGACCTTATTTTCTGTAAATCTGAAGAACGGCGAGTCAAAGTTTCGCAATAAGGTACAAGCATACACAATATCCGGCAAAATGTGGGTGGGATTAGAGAATAAGGCGTAGCACAAAATAAATTTTTTTGTATCTAATGGACGGTAAGAGAAAAATATCCATATTTGGTACACACAGCTGGGTTATCAATAAACAACCCCTCTACGAAAATGGCCGGGATTGGAGAAGTGTGTGTGGCACCTACCATACAAAGAGTTTATAGATTTCAGTATAACTGGAGAATGGTAACAGTAAAATCATTCAAATCATTCTAAGCAATGCACGAGACCTGTTTTTAAACAAAAATTTACTTATTTTATTTTAATGAGGGTAGCTAAGCGCACTGAGTTAAGCTTGTATCATATTAAATATTTTTTTAAAACAATAAAACGGACTAGTGGTAAAAACAATTCCATGAAAATATTACGTTAATTTTTTATGTGGGTAAATTTTTTTCTACTAAATACTTACGTTAACATTGACGTGGTGGTATAATATTTTCGAAGAAGCTAAGTCGAGCTCAACCAAAACACTGGTGAATAACAACGATCACGATATGAGAAGATACTAAGAGAATTAAATTGATAGAGCGCCATGGAAGAGAGTATTTAAAAAAAATTAAGGAGAGGGTAAAATTTACCACCACCTCCACAGTTAAATGTTAATCTTCCAGTAAAAATACATATTTCATGAACTTTGTATAATATTAAATTAATAATTGATCACAATTCATAACGATCAAGTATTAAAAAACGTAACAAAAAACATAAAAATCATATTTTTATCCATATATGATTATTGGTATAAAAAATTAAACCGTTTCCAATTGTATTTTAAAATTTCCAAATGTATTTTAAAATTTCCCAAACGACTTTAGAAATTGATAAAAAATATATTTTTAAGTTTTCTAAATGTAGTTTGATATTTTCCAAATATATGTATAATAAAATTGTCCAAATAATATTTAAAATTTTAAATATAATTTAAAATTTTGCCCATATGTATTTTTAAATTGCCCATATGTATTTCAAAATTTTCTAAGTACACTTTAATATTGTACAAATGTATTTTAAAACAACAATTGGGCAATTTAAACAAAAAAAAATTAAAAATTTTACAATTCAATTGGGCAAATTTTAAAATACATTTGGATAATTTTAAAATATATATGAACAATTTTAAAATACATATAAACATTTTATGTGAAACACATGTGAAACATTTTTAAAAACATTTGGAAACTTTTAAAACTCAATTGGAAATGATGTTTTTCAAACTTTTAAAAGGCGTGTACATAATACTAAGTTCAAGTAGTTTCTTAAGAATATTAAAGCATCCAATGTTGTATCTGCTAAACAGGAACGAATTTTGTTGTTGAGATATGGTTCAGTTGAAATACATATTCCGCACTCAACACTCGTTAATGGAATTGTTTGTAAATATTTAAAATTTAAATTTAAATACGCGTACGAAAAATATTTGTACAAATTATTGAAAAAAAATGTAAAAATAATAAAAAAATATAAAAAAAATCGGGATCCCGAAAATCCCGGGATTAAAAATTAGAAAACCCGGGAACAGGGATTCGCATAATCCCGAAAATTACGGGATTTCCGGGATCGGGATTTCCCGATTGGAAACCCTAGTTCACGCCAATTAAATATCTGATGTCCTAGACGTAACCACTAGTTTAATTAACAAATTTTTTTGCTTTTGCAAGACCTTTGCTGGATCAGACATCATTTAACAGTTTCTTTATTGAATTATACAATTATCTTTTTACAAATAAAGATAAGGAAGTCATTAAGAATTGTTAAATATAAAGCTAAACTTTGATCAATTTGCTGGTCATGCTTTTTTCGGTCTGTGGTTAATTAAGCACGTTCGGCTGAATTGCGGGAATTGCAGGAGTTGCAGTCATTCACTTGTGCTTAAGTAAGTTAATGACAAGAATTCCCGCTTATTTTAATATCAAATTTTTTAACCGTCAACAGTGAAATATGTTTAACATTGTATACAATAAGTGTTGCTATACCCTAGGGGAAAGGTAACTAACACTAAACTTGTCACGTGACAAGTCACTTTAACGTGGCGATGTCCTTTGAGGGGTTAATTGGCACCTTTTTGACACTTTGTAACAGATCACTGAAATAACATTAATGGACAAATCCAATTTCGGTTAACATAATGCCTGTTGCAGATATTGTCACAAATGAACCATGTCATTCATATAAAGTAATAGAACTAGAGAGAATCAGCCACTACCCACACAAAATCCAGTCACATAAATAGTTTTGTGCAAATTACCTTTCCTCTGGACCAACTAAACTCTAAACACATTAGCACCAGTTAAGTGATAGGTCTTATTTTCACCTATCACAATTCGTTCCTTTTAATTATAAAATTTTGTTCACTGGTCACGGGATAAGTGCTTTAAGAGCAATTGAAACAAATTCCCCGCATGGTAGTGCTAAATAAACCGTTCTTCAAATTTAACAACAAAAGATGCAACTCCAAGTACCCTTAGAATATACAGAATCTTGCTCTGATCGCCACGGCACTGTCGATTGAACGATTATTTTCTGCACTAGGAATCATCTCATTCGATTTGAGAGCATCAATGAAGCACAACATTATTTCTAAAGACAATTTTAGACTTACCGTTTGAAGATTTGTTGTTTTTTTTTAAAGTTGTGTTATTTTAAGTTATAATGGTATTTTGTTTATTATTAAAAGAATTAATAAGAAAAACTAAAATATTTCGAATATAAAATATTATATTGAATCAATGACCCACAGAAAATACATACAAGCATCGAAGTCGGAGTTTGAAAATTTCAGCTACTGAAGTCGGAGTTGGAACTATCTTTTTGGCGAATCCACAGCCCTGTTTATTTGTATGTACATATCGCACACAAAAACGGGATTTCTTTATTATTGGCCACTTTCTTTTATTTATCTTAATATATAAAAAAATCCGTGTCACTGTGTATGTTTCGAATAAACTCAAAAACGAGTCAACTGATATTCATGAAAATTGGCATATATATGTAATTTGGTCCAACTTAGATGATAGGATAGTTATTATTTAAATTAATGGCCTGGGGGCGGAGGGGAGTGGCAAAATCCATAGCTTGAGAACGGCTTGACCGATTTGAACGATTTTTTCTTTGAAATTATCGCCATGGTCCAACTTGGTTTTTACGGAAAGAAAATTTTGCCCCGCCCACTTTTACGCCCACTTTTTTCGATTTACCTAAAATCAGAAAACGGCTCCATCGAGTTGACTAATTTTTCTTTCAAATGTAAGTATTAATCAACTTTAAGTTTTCATCGAA
Organism: Pollenia amentaria; assembly: GCA_943735925.1. Lineage (NCBI taxonomy): Eukaryota > Metazoa > Arthropoda > Insecta > Diptera > Polleniidae > Pollenia > Pollenia amentaria. The sequence continues at coordinate 217,489,220 of OX031006.1, read as the reverse complement.
AGAAAAATTTACCACGCCTACTTTTACGCCCACTTTTTCTATTAAGCGCATAGCTGGAGAACGGCTTGACCGATTTGGACGAATTTTTCTTTAAAATTATCGCCATGGCCTAACTTAGGTTTTCGGAAAGAAAATGTTGCCCCGCCCACTTTTACGCTCACTTTTTTCGTAAGATTCACAGCATATATATACATACATACAACCATATGTATTTTCAAATCAAATGTAAATCAAACATATGTATATGAACAACATTTTAATTTCTAATATAATAATGATGAAACAGAACTGGGGATGAACGATGTTTTACATGCAGTTTGACAAGAAATTTTGCCAGAGAATGCGGTTTCATGGATTTTTATTTAAGGGCCGTAAATTTCGGGGCCAGCAACGCGGACCGGGTCAGCTAGTATTTGTATATATTTTTTTCTATATATTTAGCTGGTGAGGCCTATCTCCGTTTTCGTAAATACAAATTTTTTTTTAAGTTTTTCACACGTTTCTTGAATTTTATGTTCACTTCTTCGGGGTTTTTTCAAAACAGGGATGTAATTTTATAATCAAATTGAGTTCCATAGTAACAACCCTATTAGAAGAAAGTTTACCCATTTTTTTTTTTATAAATTCTGTGCTGTAATTTTGTATATTAGGGGTCATTTTGAGTTGTGACTTTTAAATCTTTAGGCATAACTCTGCACTTTACACTACTTCATTAATAGCGCCACAACTCGAAATAATACTATTTAGCAGAAGGAAAACTATCAAGTCATAGGTGCACTGTTACAACTAAAAAAAGTATTCTTAAGTTGATGATGTACAACAGCCCAAGTAACATAAAAACAAACATATCGGTTTTTTTCTCAGATAAATTTAAGTGTTCGTTGGAGATTTGTTTTGGTTATTGTTTTATGAAAAAAGCAACCGATTTTTATAAATTCTTAGTTGTGACTGTTTATAATTTAGTGTGCGATATTTATGTAGTTTGTTTGTAACCACCCTGCAAATAATATTGGACTACTTGATCCATTTAAGATAAAAGGGACTACTTACAACATGTTCCGATGTGAAAGAATCATGGACCATGTCATTGTTTAAAAAGAGTTTATAGTTAAACGACATGTCTTCGTTTTTAAGCGACATGTTTTCGTTATTTTAAACTAATCCTCTGGAGTATACCATGGAGTAGTTTCAAAACTAATTCACAGGGAGTATGTACGTACATGGAGTAATTTTAACACTACTCCGTTGTGATGCAAAGCTGGGTTATATGGACCAGCCCTAAGACATCGTAATGTTAAATAGACCATGTTTTTTTAATACATTCGGGTTACCTTTGGACTAGTTGTAGTCCTTTATGGGCTATACTTAACATGCGTGCACGGACTAGTCGTATTATCTGCAGGGCATATGTCAACCGTCATCAATACATACACGATTTGCCCTGATACATTAATTTAAAAATCTTTTACCATCTTACTTCTACTCCATTAAATTGAATTCAAATAAAATATTTATAATTAACATAATCAGAATATAAAAAATTAATTTAAAAGTCTTGACTAAATTGAAGTTTTAATTTTAATTTATTTTCAATAACAATCCTCTTAAAAACTTATATAACAAAATTTAAAATTATTATGAAAAAAAATTTTTAAACACAAATGTAACCCATCAGATTATGACGTTGATAAAGTGTTTGATGTCATTGTCATTATTGTGTAGTGAAAAACTTCTGTTGAAAAAGATGCGACACGACATGACACTGTTACCAAAACCGACAATAACAACAGCAGAACTTAAAAGTAATAATGGCGGAGTGACAAAACAACAGCAATAAGAGCAATAACAACGACGTTTAAAGTATCTGTGCAAACGTATAAAACACATACAGTTTCAGACAAAACTTTGTTAATAAAATTATACTATGTCGTAGTTGTTCAACAATACTGTATTAACTCAAAATTTTAAAATTTTCAATAGAAGCAAAACAATTTTTAAACCAACCGTTACACTACAAAAAAGTAGACAACATAGCAGCGGGTAGGTATGGATATTGCACGTGAATTTTTTTCCCACAAAGTGAGTTAATAGAAATGTTGAGTTAATACACTATTGTGAAGCAAGTGCGATATAGTAAAATTCGAATTCGAAATTGTGTAAAAATCTTTAAAATGTGTTTTTTGCAATATACAATTCATCGATACCACAAGCTTCTTTACTATTTTCCGTTTCATAGTCACTTGTATCATTAATACCACCTTCACTGTGAATATTTTCATCTAATATGGAATATCTGAGTCACTTTTATTAAAATTTTTTTTAGAAATTTCACTGCTATCAAAATTTCGTCGATTTTCTATTCGAGAAAACAAACAGATAAAAAGCTAATCACAAACTGGAGAAAGAATTATACTGGTTGTACACATATCTGTATAAAAATAGCCAATCCCCGAAATAGAACAATATAAAGCCACAAAATATATTCAGTGCAAAATAAAAGAATTTGGGGAATTACCAAATTATTATTTCGTTCATAAATTATTTCAAAAGTTTGGGCAAATTAGTTTAATATCTTCTGACTTATGAAAAATACAAAAAGGACCAAAATGGTCCGTAACCTAAGATTTATAAGTTTTTTTTAAACCTAACAGCAGGGTTAAAATGGTGTTTGAACATCTCCTAGGAATTATATTTAGTGAGAAATTCTAAAATCAAATATCTCACAAAAGTTTCTGTGGTCCCAAGACGCAGATTTGGCTTGATGTGCAAAGGGCCAATGGCAATATTTTGCGGCTTTAAGTTAATAAGTTGCATATGGTGTCTTTCTTAACTCTCACTTCATATGCTGAAACAGCCAATATCTACTTTAACCCAGAACATATTCATAAGGGCTTTGCTAGCACATTGTGTGCTACGTCGCACAGTGGCTAAAAATTCCATTTCATCGGCCAATTTTTTGCTATCGCCGATTTAAAAAATTTTAGTGCCATTCGATATTTCACATATTAGAACAAAGGTATCCAAAAAGCTGGATCAAAACATTAGTAATTGCGGGTATGGCATGCTGCTGGAAACAAATATTTTATGTTATGTTATTCAGCCATGTCACAGAGTACAATTCCGTTTGGAAACGGAATTCATTCCGTATTTTGGTGCTTCAGTAAATTACGAAAAAATTTTGCGTAATGAAACTATTTTTGCTTTCATGAACGGAATGGGAGTTTTCTGTATCTTAAAAGAAAAATAACTATCAAAGTATATTTTCTATCAATAAGCAAATATGTTTTCTTCGGTTCCGAAGGGAATCATTCCGAACGGAATCGTACTCTGTGTCATGGCTGATTATAGAACAAATTTAATTTTTGTAAATTTGATCAGAATTAAAATATGATATCTCGCAAACTGTTACAAACAATGATGGGTTCAATTTTTTTTTGTTATATTAGTGTGATAGTAGTTTTACGAAATGGTTCGTTGTATTACTGTACCATTTATACCTGATATGCTATTAACGATGTTTATTTTAGTTAAATACGGATTTCAGTAGAAAAGAACTTGTTGGGGTCAAAAGGGGCCAAAGAGACAGAAAGCCTAAAGTGACCTCGTTAACCCCATATATACTTTTGCAACTGTTTGGAACTGTGTGTAGAACACGTTTTTCATTTTAATGAAATTACTCGCAACATTTTTTTGTTCTTTTTATTTTACTGAAATATAACACATTGATTTAGGAACGTTTTGTTTTGAAACATAATTCTACAACTGATGCAATTCTTAAAACTGCCATACCCGAGCAGTTTTTGAATTGATTTTAAAGAAGACGGGTCCATAGAGGGACGGGAGAGTGACTTGTGGTCCTTTAAAATTGGTAACCTCGGATATTCAAACTTCTAAAAATTTCCAAAAATATATGTATTTATTTATTTTTAAATAATTAGAGTTAAGATGCCCTGCAAAAAAATGCTTAAATATTAGGTTTTCTCCTTTGCCTTTAGAGATATTCAGATAAAAAGTGTTTTTTGGATTGATATTTTAACGATTTTTCGTGTTTTTTAATCGGGTGAATTATGTTATATTAAAATTAATTTAAATACCTCCAACTTTATTCATAATCTGACACCAAGCCGAACTTCGTTAAATTTTATTTTTGGACTCAAAAAGGTTAAACTTTTTCTGTTTTCCGCATAATATTTTTCTGATATGAACATATAATTGCATTCTAAAAATATATATTTATAAAACGAGGCCATTTTTCTTAGGTCTAGTTCGTTAAATCGAGATTACTTGGGACTTAATTCCTGTTTTGGGGGACATATTTCCTAAAGCATTTGCCCATGTTATTTTATTTTAATAACAGAAGTACTAAAATCATTTAAAGTTGGTTTTAAGTATCAATAATAGGGAAGATTTTGGTCCAGATTATTTAGATTTTGAGAACATCAAATACCGCGAATTTTTAATATTTTATACGTTTTATGTTACTACATTATACATAAGGATGTTGATATTACATTTCCAAACTAACATAAAAGGACAAAAAAAAAAAAAGACACGAATGCAATATATACAATTGCAATATTTTAGTTCAGTAAGAAATTTTTTTATTGTTATATAGTTTGTTATGAGTTTATACTTTAACATTAATGTTTTATTAGTTAAAGTTTTTACATTTGTCTTGTTAAATAAAATTTTTGTAAAAATTTACAAAAAGATTATATGTGAGTTATATTATTCCTGGGAAATTATGTTGTAGTGCAATTGAACTGTTGTTTTTTCTGTCGTATATTTACATACGGTTACCAGATCAATAATAAAGTAATCTCCCTGAAGATGTTGGGAATCTCCAACGAAACGTCGGAGATTCCCAAGAGCACGATAAGAGTTTTCTAAATAAACAAAATAATAAAATTATGAAAAGGTCGCTAATAATTAAAATAAATATAAGTTTTTAAAATTTCTTGAAACGGAACTACTTTTTTTATTAAATTAGATTTTATTTCAGTTAATACGGCCTAAAGTTCTATATGTAATTAAAAATGCATTTAATCCATATTTTCCCAATGTTTCGTAAATGTTATGTTCACTTTATCAAGGGATTCGTCTATTTAAATTAAAGAAAATATATTTAACATAATATTACAACAAACATTTTTCAACAATTAATTATGACTTTATTGTAAGTTTTTTATTACATTGAACAATAATTTGTTGTAGACAAACACAAAAAACATTAAACATGAAATTAAGTTAAACACAAACTTAAAAAATTATATCACAGGTTAGATATTGCAACACAGTAACTGGCATTAATTTATATACATACTTTTGTTTTTAATTTCTTCTTTTTCAATTTATTTAAGAAACTACACAATGATTTTATAAAATCTCGTCAAAACTACTTAGGCATTACATATTTTTATAATGTTAACCTAATGAAGTCCAGTATATGATTCGCAAAATTTTGACAGACACTGTATATGTAAGTTATTTACCTTTTCGCAAAAGACGTTGTCAACTCAAAATATTATGACAAATTTGTGATGAATTCTAGAGTAGACAAACATACTTAAAACAAAATACAAGAACAGTACAGTATACGAACATTGACAGGCAGTTAGTCATAAGTCAACAGCTTTAGGGCACAGCTGTGTTGAGGTGTTGAAATTTATATGCATATTCTTTGTTTGAGCATTCACATGCATGATGAAATGTGTATATTAATGTAGTTTTTTCAACCAACTACAATATTTTATAAAATATCTTAATTTTTTGACTCAAAATCTCTTTAAACAAAGAAATTTATATCAATATTAGCTGATTCGGCAAACGTTGTTTTGCCATAAACTTATTTCTAATTTTGGTTTTTAATTTACAAATAACGTAAGTTTTGTAAGTTTGTGGGGATGGCATCTTTATCAGAAAGATAAATGAAGCGCTTTATACCATGATCGGCGATGAAAAAAAACAAAAGCTATTTATTTCTTTATTTTTGCTCGTTACATATTTTAAAGTTAAACATAAAAGAAAAATGTATTTTTATCCTGAAGTATGATAATCAAACAAAGATAATCAATATTCTTTACGAAGAGCAATTGCGTGTACGAAATTGTTTGTAAGTCCGTCTTTAGCCAACACAAATAAGTTCGATATGATACAAAAGGCCTAACCATAATATGCATAAGGTAGCTTAAGGGACTGTCAAAAATTAACGAAAAGTCTGTCGAATGCATAAGCAAATTAAAGAAGACATTTAGGTGGCCATAATGTGCTTAAACTTAAGATCCATGTTGCATATTTGTGCAATATTCTGTTTTCTTGCGATTACTTCAAATTAAATAGTACAAACAAAAATTACAGCCCTGTATTTGTTGATTTTATGTTTTATTTAATTTGCATGCAACGATTTTAAAAGAAAAAATTGGTTGTGTTGTGCATACTTACTAATGAAAAACGGATACAATATTAAAATATGTAAACTTCCTCTTTTTCTTGTTTCTCATTTTTCGTTATTCATTGCAATTTATTTTATGAATAATGCACAAACAGCTGATTCCGTACGGAATGTGCGTTCAGTTTGGCACTTTGCTTAAGCAAATGACATTTGACGAAACTTAACGAAAAGTTTCATTAAGTAGATTATAGCTAGCCACATAAGTTTTATATGTATTTGCACAGTTGCTTAATTTAACTTAAGCGACTTCATGCATATTATGGTTGGGCCTTAAGTCGCCTGGCAACGAATGCTGTATATTGATGTTTAAATCGTCGACGTCCACATTTTTCGCTACCCGAATAGCTCTTTAGGAAGGTACAGGAGTGGGTGCTTTTACCTTTTCTGCTTTATTTTGCGCACTAAATGTTAAAATTTATAGCCTTTAGTTCCTTTAAGACTTTTAACTATTATCGAATATTTAATTAAGAAGATATGTATAGGGGGGGGGGGGAGCTTTTACCCCACTTTACGCAATCTAGTTAAGAAGTTAGTTTTGCCCTATTTTACCCCCTCTAGTTGATTAGTTAAGAAGAGATAGGGAGGAGCAGCTTCTACCCCTTTTGCCCTATTGTACGCCCTCTAGCAGTATGAAATATACTTTACGACTTATTCTAATATCTAACAAATATACATACAAAATTTTTTAAAAATCGGTCAAGCCGTTTCGGAGGAGTTCAATTACAAACACCGTGGCACGAGAATTTTATATATATAAATAAAATTACAGCATTTAACAAAAACATCGCCTAAAAACAACTTTACAGTTTTAAAGAAAAAACTGCTTATTATATGTATTTCATGGTTAGAAAGTATAAACGTTTAAGCCATATATAGAGGTCTAGCAGTAATAACTGAATAGTTTTTTTTAGCCCTTAGCAGACATCCTCTTCGCATTTGGGCATTTAAAAGTCAAAATAAAACTTAATATGTCAAAACTTACGACGAGTTTTCACACATATTAATATATACAAGCACAGAAAACATTATTAAATTTCTCCAATCACCAAATTTATTCTAAATTCATAATATCAAGCAAACAAGTTGTTGATGTTGTATTACCAAAATGATTATATTGATTACTAAAAATTGTAAAATTGTGAAAAAATATTTTCAATAAATGATATTTTTAATTTTAATTAAATAAGTGATTAGAAATCTTTGCCATTTCAAACAATGTGTTAATTTATTTAAATAAATATTGACAATTCCCAACAACAATTCTACATGTTTAAATTATTTTATTTTAAACGAAAAAAGTCAATTAAGATTTTTTGTTATATAATTAAAATTTTTATTGAAAATTTATTTCCAAACAACTAAATTGTTAATTAAATCAATATTAAATTTTAAATTGTCTTTCAACTACAAAAATAATTGATTCAATTATCACATTAGGTAAATTTAAATGCTTTTTAAACCATTTTTTTAATAGATAAAACATTTTTTTCTGTGAAGCCAATTGAAAATATTGAGATTTGGTCCATTACTTTACCCAGCTCCCATACTAGTTACTAACCCCAATAGAATACTGTGGGCATTATCAAGCTAACAAATTTTATGGAAATTGATTTATAATTAAGGAAAGTTCCTATACAAGTACGACAACCAAAAACTGCTCTTGCTCCCATTAACTCCTAATAAATTTTGGTATTGGTATAAGATTTGGCAAAACTAACTTTTTTAATAAGTGGGCAAATATTGTGACTTTAAATCCAGAACTGACCATAAGACACATATCCAGAAAATTACATTAAACGAAATAAATCTCAAAGAGACTTTAAAATAGAAGCAGATAAAAAGAAAAAATTCGGAACAAGTAACTACAAATTAAACAAATTTAAACGGTAAAGGCCGTTATACACTATGCCCAAAAGTCTTAAGTATTTTTCGAAAACGCTTTCCTGAAACCTGAAAATTTTTAAAAAACAATAACAACTTGTCATGACAGGTTTGTATTTTTTTTTTAAATACGTAAGACTTGTGTGATAGTGTAAAGCAGCTATAATCAATATTAGCTTTGTGTGAAAAGGTCAATACACGGAAAAGGAAAATCAATTCATCAATAATAAATCAAGTCAAAGCGGTTCTAATAGTACGAATTTTCTTAAAACCAGTATATATTGCTTCAAGTGCGGATTATTCAAGTGCCCCGTACTTTAAATAATCCCAAAACGGAATTGACTTAAGTAAAAGTGAGATAAAAATTAATTTCGAACTGGGCTTGATTAAAAAATTTTATGTTCTTTTAATCCCGTAGTTCGTATTTTGAAATAACCGAAGGTGAGATAAGATTGATTCTAGCCAAAACACTTACCCCGGAGACAAGAGTTAGAGAGAATATTAATTTTGTCTTACCCGTTGGACAATGTCTGTTTAAATTTTTTTTGTTTAGAAAATAACTCTCACTAATATGATACCAGTACCATGCCCGATATGGATTTCGTCATCATTCTACTTTGAAGATTTGATGTAATTTTATGTATTCAACTAAATAATTTCAACAAATAGAATTTGGGAATTTTGGCTCCTTTATTTACTTTTTAAATATGAAAATAAAGTTGGGTTGTACACTAATTGTACAGTAATACAGTAATATTCACAACAACAAAATACATATATTAAATTAAATTTTTTTGTAAATATATTTTGTTGCTGTTAATATAAATACTTAACCATATAATCTGATAGTCAGCCTTTCGTGAACAACCCATGTATGTTTTTCTCCTTGTAGTGTTGTTGTTAATTCTTCACAAAACAAGCAATTGGGTGTTATATCCTCCATCAACGCTGGTGGTGAATGTGGGTATTTTAAGTTTGTCATTCCGTGTGCAACTCTTTTATTATACTTCTAAGACCCCATAAACTGGCTTCTTGAAAAATTCTAAGTCGATTTAGGCATTTCCGCCTGTCTGTCCGTCTATAGGTCTGTTGAAAACACGCTCACTTTCGAAAAACTCAAAAGAAAAGAAAACACTAGCTGCCAAATTGTTTGCAGCTATCATTATCAGTTTGAGATTGAAATCCAGTAAAATCGGTTCAATAGAATCAGAGCTATGAATAAAAATTTGGAACCACACCCCTAAAAAATTTTTATTTTGTTACAAAAACTTATATAAATGGCACAAATTCGTTTAATATGACTGGAAATTTTGCTAGTAAATTTCGTGAAGTTCGGTTCATAATTTACAAGAGGCCTCATTTAAAGCCTACTCCCGGAAAACAGTTTAGTACGCCTAAATCCCTAACAAACAATTGGGTTGTTCACCAAAGGCGGATTATCGGGTTATGTAGTTATATTAACAGCAAGAAAATATATTTAGAAAAAATTTTAATAAATGTGTTTTGTTGTTGGGAATATAACTAAATAACCATATAAACTGATAACCAGCCTTCCGTTAACAGCCCAAGTGATATCATATTTAAATTTGGTACGTCATAGTCTTAACTAGACAGGCCAAGAATTCACACTTATAAATTTCGTGATGATCGGTCCATAATTTACCTTAGGGCCCATATAAAGCCCACTCTGGGAAATTAATTTAATACACCTAACACCGTAGCAGATATAGATATTGCGGTAAAATTTGTTCCCACTTTGCTTCATATGCCCAGAAAAAATTTCATGTCATAACTAATTTCACTGCTGTATTGAAATTTATTTTTAATTTTTGTTTTTTAAAAATTAACAATGGGTTCAATATAAATTCCCCACCTATAAATCGTTTTAGTTCGGCTAAAACTGCTATAAATTATGATATTTTACTAAAACTACTTCCAATTTCTAAAAAGAAAAGCATAAAACTTTCTGACTGTCGGCCAATAATATAATATACTTCTAAACCGATCCCAATTTTAAAGCTGACGTTCATTTTTATAAAGATTAATCAACAATATATAGGTATCATATAGAGCCTGTCGGTGGACGCTATTAAATATTCGGTATAGCCGAATATAACACTATGGCTTGTTTTACCTTCTTTTGTAGAATTATTGTTGTTATCCTATTTTGGATTGTTTTAAGTACTTTTAAGTGTAACTCGTACTTAAATTTTTAAGTACGACTCTTACGGGTTTTTTCTTTCTGTGTTCTATATAATAGGTCCAAAATAGTGACCAATTAGGGGTGTATGTATCATATGGTTAAGCTTACCAATCGTAATCTCTTTACTTATTTGTTACAAGAAATTGCTTATCTACATCATATGACTTTTTGCAAAATTCAAAGTCTAATGAAAATCCATTCTCAGAAAACGCAGAGAAAATGAATTTTACGAAATTTTCACCTTCAACAAATCTAGTTTTAATTTTTTTACTATCAAAAAATTTGTTTTTGGGAATACATAATTTTTTTCATTATTAATTTTTTTCATTAATTCCCTTTTTTATAATTGATAAAAAATTACTGAAATTATTACTGTTGGGGGATAAACTGTTCCTATGCTCATTTCACTGTCTGCTTAGGCCAGATCATCAGGAAACGTTCTCCTAAATTATTTTAGAAAAGCCAAAGCTATCAGCAAACAAGACTTCAGAGGGAATGAGAATTACCGACACTTAAAACGTCTTGTTTGCAACGATATAAAAGCTTAACCCAAATACCAACAATAAGACAGTGAGTTTATCTTTTCTTACATTCCCAACTAAAATTAGTTGGAATTCTCCCAACATTAATTGCAGTTGTAAGTGGGTAAAGAAAAAACAAATTAACAACAAAAACAATTTTATTGTTTTCGCAAGAAATCAAAATAAAAACTATTTGCCAGTTCAGTTTTTTATGCACGTGCACTTGCAAAAATTTATTATCAAAAAAGTTGTTTTTGGGAATACATAATTTTTTTCATTAAAAGATTTTATCTATTGTGCTTAATTTCCTTTTTTTATAATTGATAAAAATACTGAAATTTATTGAAATTAAACATATTATTATTTCCGGGAACCATATTATAGTTAAATTAGTTCACCATTAAGAATCGACATCCATGGCTGCCTCTACACATGCTATGGTTTAAAATAACAATAATTATTTTAGCACTTATAACAGTATTGGTTGTTTATCAACCAAAACATGTTGCATTTGGAAAATGTTATTGCTTATTTAAAACCATACAATAGTGGCAAATAAATTAATTTAACTCCTTAAGGTTGCTGGCGATAATTATATTGCAGTAGTCAAAATATGTTAAAAAATTGTTTGCTTAAAATAGTTTTAATGGCGTTGGTCATTTTGGAAAAAAATTTTTCTTTGTGCGCAAATTTTACGTAATTTAAGCAAATTAAATTAAATTGTTTTCGCCCATGCCAGCTGTAGGGTGTTCAGCAGATAAAAAAAAAATAAAACAAATTAAAATTCTCATTATTCTCATGAATTTTATATCTTGTGTATGAAGTCTACACATAACGTATATTAATAGCTCACTGAATTATTACCACTGCATCATTTGTGCTATTAAAACGTCAATTATAATAGAAATTTTAGTGCAGATAGTCAAATAAAGCAAACAAACGAGAGTGAATATAAAATGCGTTTTGTATACACCAACATACAATACTCTAGCAAACACACTTACACACTTTTATGTCATTATCGTCATCACTGCACTGGCATACTCGCAGTCAAATGTAGACTTAACAGACACATTGGCTTAATGATGTCATCTTCGTACATTTGTATAACATTTGAATGGGCTTGGTGGGTAAAACAAAAAAAAAAAAAAAAAAAAAAAAGGAAAAATCCAATAACGTAACACTCAGTATGGAAATTATAATTTGAAATAACGCTGACATTCGTACGCTAATTTTATTGACTCTTTTCAGTTATTTTTTTCTTTCAGTTTTTTATTTAAATTTTGCCTGCGTATAGACTATAGTTTTGAGAGACATTCAATACCAGTGTTCAACAAATTGTTCTTTGTTTGGGTTTGTGCATGTGTAAGTCATCATATAGGAAGGCTGTTTCGTATTTCTTTTTCAAATTTCATATTTTCTTCAAGTCCTATTCTCATTAATGATGCATGTGTTTGAATATTTTTTCATTCCATGTTGTGTGTTTTTCTGCATGCGTTTGATCAATTGATTGACTGACTTGAATGTGACAAAATTGGCTGCCACACAATGTTACACATTCATACAAATTTGTTAGAGTAATTGACAACGTGCTGCAGCAATTCAGAAAATGGTATATGGAAATTATTTTTGCCACATGCAAAAGATTGTTAGCCAGGATGTGTGTGTTTTATATTATTCCTCCCTTATTTAGAAGTATATTGTGTTCTGACAGCAAAATAAATGAAAATTTTTGTTTGTTATTTTAAGTTTATCTCTGTATGCTTTTCTTCATTTGGTAATGTAAGACAAACAATTTAATTAAGCCAAATCAATGAAATTGTTTTCAGATTTATGGCCTCATAAACAGAAAAATCGATATCTGCACTTTGTTGGTATTTTTGAAAAAAGAAAACCGTATGTAAGATCAGTGACAAGCAGAAGGTCCATCTAAAATTGTTTCTGACAATTAAATATGTAAAATTACTAGGCATTTTTAAATTAATTATTTTATTTGCACGCAGAAAAAAATTTCGTTGTGGGAATTTATATTCTAGGAGCAACATAATAAGGTTGTACTTTTACAATGGTGATGTTGGAAGGTAACCATGTTATGGTTAGGTATGACCACTATATGGTTAAAGTTTACCATTATTTGATTGCATTCACCAACAATTTATTTATCTCATCCATTTTAACAAAAAATTTAGCTCATAGAATAAATTTGAAGAAATAAAAATGTTGAATATAATAAAGTAGCTTATGAAAAGAAATAATTCCCAGATTCTATTTGTTAAAATAGTTGAGTTAAATATATTCAATTTATAAAGTATCACTATCCAGTGTGACACAAAGAATGCTGACGAATGCCGTCAGCGGGCCAGAAAATGCATTACACAGAAAAAATTATTAAATTTCTGCAATCACCAAATTTATTCCAAATTCATGAAATCAAGCAAACAAGTTGTTGATTTTGCAACTATTACCAAAAGTATTATATTGATTACTAAAAATTTTAAAATTTTGAAAAAATATTTTTAATTAATGATTTTAATAATTTTAATTAATATTTGTTCAAAAAAACTTTGCCATTTTAAACAATGAATTAATTAATTTAATTAAATATTGACAATTCCCAACAACAATTCTACATGCTTAAATTATTTTATTTTAAACGAAAAAAGTCAATTAAGATTTTTTGTTATTAAATTAAAATTTTACTAGAAAATTTATTTCAAAACAACTAAAATGTTAATTAAATCAAATTTAAATTTTTAATTTTCTTTCAACTAAAAAAATAATTGATTCAATTATCACATTAATTTAATTTAAATACTTTTTAAACCATTTTTTTAATTGATAAAACACTATTTTCTGTCTACATTCTGCTGGTGTCTAATAATTGTTAATTAACTTCATTGCTATCCTTTTTGCTTGATATTATGAATTTGGTATAAATTTGGTGATTAGAGACAATATTAATTTTTTCTGTGTATATTAGTATCCCCTTTGTTCGTTGCGCTATTCAGAGATAAATAGACCCTTATTATGTCAAACGCAACTCAACGCCAAAGAATTACATTGAAAGCAAAAACAATGTCATAAATATTTTTTACCTTTGTTTCTGCTTTCTACAGAAATTCATGTACCGTTTTAGAATTTTTAATGCCACAAGCTATGAAGCGTTTGAAATTTAAAAACGCAATGTGAATTTCTGTAGAAGGCAACAACAAAATTAAAAAATATTTATGACTTTGTCTTTGGCGTTGTGTTTTACATGATTAGGGCCATAATCGTTTTTTTTAAGTATAATTGACACTTTTAATAAGTTAAGCCGACAATACAATAAATTGTCTTCTTATCTCTTATTCTCTGACTCAGTCAAAGCAACTGTCACTTTTTAAATTTAAACAGTAAATTTTTGAAAGAATCTTTGGCAAACTACTGAGACAACAAAAAATTCATTATTATCAAAATTATCAAAAATGTTTAATAAAAAATCCTTTTCTGTTAAAAAATTTGTTGAGGCTAAAAGGCAAATAGCAACTATATTCGGCTTTGCCGAAACCTATATACCCTTCATCGTTGTACAATTAAATCAATCCGTTTATTTTAAAATTTTTAAAGTTTCTTTTATTTAAAAAAAAAAGAATTTTAATTTAAGAAAAGCTTTTTTCTGTCTAAAAACTTTTCTATGGCCGGGCTGTACAGTTTAAAGCAAACACTATTTTAACCTTAAAGACTATCAGCCGTATTCATAACAAAAAGTTAGTCACAGTTTGTACACTACGTACAATGAGCTGCTAACTGGAATGCCGATTAAGCTTACCAGCTTATTAGCACAGAGTTTATTCATAACGAATTTTATCCGTCTGCTAACTTTTAATAAATCAACTCTGAATAATCATGATGCCACGTTATAGTGCTCAAAAATGCAAAATGTTTTGCATAAATCATCGATGGTTTTGTCATTTAATTTCATAATTTTTTTTTTCTCGTTTTTGCCTCCCCATATAAAAATGCTAAATGTTTTTAAATTAAAATAAATTTAAAAAAGGACTAAATTAAAAAAAAACAGTAAATTAGACAAAAACAAACAAAATTATTCAACATTAAACGCCTGTTTTTCACAAGGTGGCAAACGTTTGGCAGCTCGTTAACAAGAGTTTAGCAAATCCTTAGCCAGAGTTTGGTTAGTGTATTATGAATGAACTTTGTGCTAACTTCATGCCAAATTTTCGTTATGAATACGGCTGTAGATTTTCATTATTAGTTTTGAGTTTTTGTTTTAAATTTTACACAATTTTTATCCAATCGAAAAAATTTCTTGTATTGGAAATTCTTAAAATCGATTAAAAACGGTAGTACGGAAGGACATTTTTATGCTGGCCGGGTAAAATAATGGCCCTATTGTATCCTTTATTTTACACTCTAGCAGATGTATTATGATTCTATTAATTTTGATAAAGACATATGTATGTGGACTTGATGAAAAAATTGGTCGATTACTCATCGTTTATTGTTTTTTTCGGCCGTTGATGGACCAAAATCCGAAGCTGCATCATATTGGAGCTTTTTCGAATGAAATGGGCGTCATTTGACTTTATCTAAGCTATGTTTTCAGGTAGTTTTAATACTGACGTTCTACAAAGGCTTTATAATCAATAATTATATAATTTTATAACCACACGAACATCGGAAAATCCAATTATCTGCCCAAAAGTATCTGGAAAGAAGAATTTATTTTTCTATAATTCGGTCACTTAACATTTTTTTTTCGCACACCTAGTATTTTAATAACTTTACTTCATGTGAAATTGAAGAAATAAATTTCATAGATTAGAGTGAAGACGTAAAAAAGTATATTAAAGATTTATGGATAAAAATTAAGAGACATACGTGGTTTTTTGCTCATATCTCAGCCATTTGTATACCGAACCGATCTGGCTTAATTTGAAAGCAATCAATTCCGGAATGAACGGTTATAAATATATACCAACCTTATTCTTATTATAACTGAGGACAATTTAAACAAACACACATACAAACGGACATCGTTAAATGAACTTCGCTACTCACATTGACTTTATAGGGTATAAGATCCATATTGTTGAAATGACAAACGGAATGTCAAGCTTATACAATACCTCTTTCACCTGTTGTATAGAGTTTTCACAGATTTTTTAACAAGGGTGTAAAAAGACAAACGTTCGTTGCACAAACATTTTAACCATGTTTTAGGAAAAATTTTAAAGGGCATTAATAACCCTTGAAAAGGCTGTAAAACCTATATTTAAACAATTTTAAGTGTGTTTGATTTTTTTTATGTTAAAATATCAGATTGTTAGAAGTAAACTGTCAAAGCGATAAGCAAAATTTTCATGAAATGTTCGCAAAAGGTTTCAGATATTAATGCTGCTTGCGGAAAAAGGAAAAACATCAAATGTAACTGGCATAAAATTCTTATTAAAGGAAATGTCTATGGGTAAAAAGAAGGGGTAAAAGAATTTTTTACAAAAAGGTTGTTCATTAAAAAATTATTTGTTATTGTAAGAGGTTTGGTTTTTAGCAAATTTTTTTTTTGAGCTTTCTTAATTATTAAAGGATTTCTTAATGCGCTTAGAATATTTCTTTTTTCTAACAATTTATTATATACAGTGAATTAAGTAAATGACTTATGTAAACGAAAAGTTTCATTAATTGTACGAAATATTTTGTCATTTTGCACCACAAAATTTTTAAGTACAACACATTTTGGGGAAATTATTAATGAATTATTAAAATAATTCCTATATACATATTACGAAATAATATTTTTAATTGCCTTTGAAATATATATTTTTTCATAATATTAATTGAGGATTTAGAATACTAAACAAATTGTTATGAATCTATTTTTAAAGAAAAGTTGATTTATCTTATAATTTGTGCTAGACAATTCATTTAAAATATATATAATTTTTCTATGACCAAAGATTGTAAAAGATTAACAGCCGTATTCATAAACATTTATAAGGGGCTCATTAACCGTTTAAAAGAAAATATTGAAAAATTTGTATTCATAAATGATTAATAGCCTATTGAACCTTCAATAAACCATAAATAAAAACAAAAAATTTATTGTAGACTTTACCCTTCTTTAAACCAACAATAAAATGACAGTTTGCCATTTTATTCAAACATATGTTTACAATTTGCGAAAAATATTTTTTAGAAATAGTAATAAAAGTGCTTACAATTGAAATTAGTAATAAAAGTGTTTTACGTGCAAATATGAACATAATAAACAGAATTCGTCAAATAGGTGAGCCAATTAAATCGAAATAAAACAATTTACTAAATAATTTGTACACATTTTTAGAAACCATAACTGAAATTGCAAACTATAGGCAACGCAAAAATTATAAGCAAAGAGCAAATCCTTTCTCTATTCCGGATGAACAATTTAAAGCAAAATATCGCTTTACAAAATGCACTGTCCGAAAAATTGTAGAATTATTGAAAGACAACATCGCATTGGATAGCAGAGGATGTGGGACGTCTGTCGAACTGCAGGTATTGATTGCGTTGCGTTGTTGGGGTCGTGGGAGGTAAGTAAATATTTAAAATCGACTTTGTTTTTTCTTTAATACTTTTCTTAGTATCAAGATGACGCTGCTGACTTACATGGTCTCTCACAGCCAACCGTGTCCCGAATTTGTTTAAGAGTTGCCCGTGCATTAGCTAGTTATGGCAGAAATATAATAAAAATGCCAACATCTTTAGAAGAGGAAGCTATGACAATGAGGGAGTTTAAAGCTATTAGAAATTTTCCGGGAGTAATTGGTGCCATCGATGGAACACATATTAGAATAAAAAAGACGGGTGGTGAACTTGCACAATATTATATAAACAGGAAAGGATATTACTCTCTAAACGTGCAAGTATGAAAAACATTTTGTAACATATTTTCAAAATTTATTTACTTTTTGCTTTTCTACAGGTAATATGTGATGCAAATTTAAAAATCCGGGATATAGTGGCAAGATGGGGAGGGAGTACTCATGATTGCAGAATTTTCAACGAGTCAAATATTAAACAGAGATTTGAAAGTGGTGAATTTAACGGCAGATTACTCGGTGATTCAGGCTACAAATTGACACCATATCTATTTACTCCATTACATCAACCTCAAAATGAAAATGAAATTAAATATAATGTTGCTCACATCGCCACTTGCAATACAATAGAACGATGTTTTGGGGTTTGGAAACAAAGATTTCGATGTCTATTAAGAGGGATGACTGTCGATCTTCCAAATGCAAAAGTTGTTATTGTATGTTCTTCACAATTTGGCAATAGAAGAAAAGGATTCAGTTCCCGGTAATAAGTTAATTTGTTAATAATTTAAAATAAAATAAATTGTTATATATTTTTAATTATTTCAAGATGATTTTGAAGAAGTTGAACAGCGAGATATTGGAACAATGCAAAATCACAATTATTCCTCTACGACAGATAGTAGAGCTTAATCTAATTTAAAAACATTTGTAGAAAATAAATTTTAATAAAAAACTTATTAAAAGACGCATAAGTTTGTTTTGCTAAAGGATTTTATTGTTTTGTTACTGTTAAACATACATAGGTATATAAGTTAATTTGATATTAATATAACAACAAAAAAATTAAGAAAAGTTAATAAAAAAAAGAAAGCATAAATTCAAATAATATAATAAAAAATAACTAATAGATAATAAATAAATATAAGGAACACAAAAGTTAAAAACCATATCAAAAACAAATAATAAACAAAAATATTACAATAAAGATTGCTGAAACAACAAAATGAAAAAGTAAAAAATGATATTTAAACTCCAGTATGAGCTGCAAAAAGAAAAAATACAATTAGAATTATTTTTATTTTTTGTAAAGGGAATCAACAATTTTGCATATTATTGATATTCTTTACTAAAAATAAGAATAATTATTTTTATGAAATTTACGTACATATGTTAAATTAAATATGAATATACATACATACATGTAGTCTCTCATAGAAATACTTACGTGCTACGCACCAATAATATTATAAAATACACACATACCAAAAGTATTTTGTTTGTAAAACTTTAACTTCGCTTGCAAGACCTCAAATTCCAAATCGTAATTCCTTATTCTTTTTGTTTCAGCTTCTACCTGTAGCAAATGAAGTTCTTGACGATATTCCAAATCCTTATTTTTCATTTTTAAAATACTTTCATCAGCAACGTTACATTTAAACAAAAAAAAATTGTTTTTAAAATTTAAAGACTATTTATTTTTGCAAACCTTTTTTTTTGCATATTGCACGATTTTTGGGCAACTGAATTATTGCATCTTCTTGCTTTTTAGTGGAAGCGTTAATAAAATTTTCTTCACCATCCAAAATAGTGACATTAATTGTTGTATAATTACCAAAACTTACTTCTTCGCCCTAAAAATACAAATTTTATAAAAAATAACAAAAGGCAAACAATTTACTTACTTTGGAATGAAGAACATCTGAATCAAATTCATCTGTGTCAATCACAAATTCATTTGGAAGCCATACTGCAATATCGTTACCTGACATTGCTACTTCTGGAGGCGCCTGTCCTCCTCCAGTTTGTTTTGACTTAGCTCGAAAGTCGGCCACCTCTTTTTTTGCGTTCATTTTAATTGTTGTCCACTGTGATTTCATTTGTCCTATTGTACGTTTCTTACATGAACATAAACTGTTGAAACTGCAAACAAAAAAGTTGATTTCATTATACATACATAAGCCAGTCGTACATGTCCACTCTTAATGACACTAAACTTACTTTTTTTCAATGTCATTCCAGGCTCTTTTCTTTGTTTGGTTGGTGTTTGTATCGGTGTTGTTGTTTTCAATTTCTTTGGCCCTCTTCTTTATTAACTCTTTTAGTAATTCCTATAGAAAAAAGTAAGTTAACCATAATTTTTGTTATTTAAATTAATTGTATGTATACAACTCTTAATACCTTATCTGCATCATTCCAATTTTCGGATCTAATTCTTTTAGATTGATGCTGATTTAATTTTACATCCTTAAATATAAATAAGTTATAACATTAACAAAGTTTTTAAAAGCATAAAGTCAAAAGCATTTACCATACATGCATATATGTATATGTACAAATTATGTATATATGTATATTCCTATTTACTTACCATATTTTCCAATTCGTTATCTGCTCCTAAACGTTTTTCATCACCTTGATCCATTTTTATTGCAAAAGTGTATTTAATTTTAAATATATTTTAGTTGATATCCGCTTTTCACAAAAAATATCTAACGATAATTTAACAAATCTTACAAAACATTATAGAGATGTCAATAAAATGTAAACAAACTTTTTAATCGAATACTTTTTTAATTTTATTTAAAATATTGGTTTAATAAAACTTTTTTACAAAACCATTTTCAGAAACTAAAATAATACGTAAATTTACTTCTATAGTACAATGTTTTTATTTTATATTATAAAACTTTTTTTTTTATAGATTATCCTATCAATCGTATTGTGATTTTATGCATCACTAGCAATGCAATGGCAATTACAAGGCGAATTCAATTCGCCTTCAATAATAAGATATAAAGGAGTTGCCATACACAAAATTTAATAGTTATAAGGCTGTTCGTTGTTCGTTTATGAATACAATTTTTTATAAGTGGTCTATAAAACAAAAAGTCTTTAATAACTATTTCATACTTTATACCTAAAATAAGAATTTTTTATGAATATGGCCGTAAGTATCTATCTATATATATAAACATGAACGCATGTATGTTTATTTGTTTGTTTGTTTGTAACTTAGAGCTGCCTAAGCCGCTGAGCCGATCTTCATGAAACTTTTACAGTATATTTCTGTTGCTCTGTAAGGATATATAGGCTTTATTTTTTGGAAATGTTGAGTGGGCGTGGCACCTCCCATACAAAGACAATATAAATTTCTGTATATCTGGAGAACATAAAGGCCTAAAGTTTCCAAATTTGGTACAAATATCTTGGTTATAAATACACGACATCTGACTAAATTTGGCAGGATTGTGTAAATGGGCTTGGCACAAAGTGGCTTTATTTATATCTATAGAGCGGTAAGAGAGAAATTGTCCAAATTTGGTATACATTACTGGGCATTTACTATGCAGCAGCATTATAGATTTATATCTGGAGAACGTCAAGAAACAAACTTTACACATTAGGTAAAAGCAGTTTGGTTATCAATACACAACATCCGAAAAAATGTGGGCGCGATTGGAGAGTGGGCGTGGCACAAAATAGATTTTTTTATATACATATATAAGCATTGTAAGGGAAAAATTATCCAAATCTGGTACATATTATTGGGTTATCAACACACATTCTCTCTTTAAAAAATGGACAGTATTAGAGAAGTGGGTGTGGCACCTCCAAAAGAAAAGCATTTGTAGATGTTAACCTACAGAATAGTAAGAGCTATGGTTTCCAAATTTGGTACAATCATCTTCGTTAGTAATACACAACATCTGGCAAAATCTTTGCGAGATTGGAGAAGGGGTCATTGCATAAAATAGATTTAATTATATCTAGAGAATGGTAAGATAAAAGTTGTTCAAATTTGGTACACATTGCTGGGTTATCGACACGCAACATCTATCGAAAAAATTGGAAGTGGATGAGTGAGCTTGGTTCCTTACATACAAATGTAAAGAGATTTCTGTACAGCTAGAGAACGGTCATAGCAAAAGTTTCCAAGGTTGGTACAAATAGCCTGCTGCTTAATAGGCAACACTAGTCAGAAAGTTGGCGCGATTAGATTTGTAAGCGTGGAACAAAATAGAATCCCGTATATTTGAAGAATGGTAAGTGCAAAATTGTCTAAATTTGGAATGGCTAACAAAATATAGACAGCATCTGTAAGTAATGTGCTGAATTGGAGAAGTGGGCGTGGATTAAACTAGATTTCTGTATATCTAGAGAACGGCACAGCACAATTTAAAAATTTGAATCAAATAGGTTTGTATATATATCTTTAAAAGGCCCACTGCCTTATTGTAGACATAAACGGGACAACTTCAATACAAATACCATATAGATTTCTGTGCAACTAGTAAATGGTAATAGTAAGGGTATTCACACTTGGTACAAATAACTTCATAAGCAATGCGCGAGATCTGTATTGAAAAAATTACATATTTTATTTAATGAAGGTAGCGAAGCACACTGGGTTAAGCTTGTAATACATAAAACTTATACAAATAATTTGTATTTTTTTCCTTAAGAATTATCTTTAATTAACCAAATTCACTTTTATTTCTTTTAAGGTATGTTCAGACCTAACAAATATTTGTAAAAAAATCCAAAAAAGCATGACCAGCAAATTGAGCAAACTTTAGCTTTATTTTTAACAATTTATTTTTACTTCCTTATCTTTATTTGTAAGAAGATAATTGTATAATTCAAATAAGAAACTGTAAAATTATGTTTGATCCAGCAAAGGTCTTGCGCAAGCAAACATTTTTTTTAATAAAACTAGTGGTTACGTGTAGGACGTCAGTTATTTAATAACTGTGAACATAGCTTTAACGAAATTTCATAAATTCTACAAATTTTCATATGTATATTTTACAAAAAAAGGTATGACAAGAAATATATTTTTTATCTTTTAAAAGTTCCAGTTGCAATTAAGGTGAGATATAACCTTAAATTAAAACGGACTACATTTTTATTTTTTTACAGGATAAGCAAAAAAATTTACAAAATCAATTCTAGTCTGGTAAGAGATGGAAATCGATTTTGAAAACAAAACGATTCAAAACTGAAAATTTCGTTTCCAGTATATTCAAAAATGTATTTCTAATACATTTTCCTCTTAATTTCTTATTAGTTTTCTTTAAATTGGCTATAAAGTACGTTAATTAACTGTATTTTGAACAAGAAATTGAGGTTATAATTCAGAAATGGATTTAAATTAGCCCGACATTGATTACAATTTTTTAAAACGATTGCGTTGAAATCGATCGTTTCGCATCCAAGACCTGAATAAAGTATTTTTTACTTTTGAATTTTTTTTAACCAAAACGACAGACATTTACTTCTCTTTTTTCATTCAAAGAATGCAATGATTGCATTAGTATAAAAAACAAATTAAAGAGAATTCTTTAAATTTAGTAAAAAGATAAAAACGTTGTTAACTAAAAATACTTAAGCAAATATATTCATCATATTTATTTCCAGCATTTATAAACAAATTTATCAATGTCAACATTTTTTTTAAATAATAACTAAAGCAATTACTTAAAAATGTTATTACTTATTTTTGCCTTGCAGATATGACGATAAAAAGTTTATTATGTTTCATGTACGAATATGCATTTTAGTGCATATGTGTGAGTAATATTTCCATATTCATTACACATACATATACTTACAGTATCCTTAAAATCAAATTAAAAATTGTAATAATACTCATTAAAATGAATTTTACTCTTCTTGAATAAAAAACACATTTCAAGCGTTTAATGAGCATTGTGGTAAAATTCTTGTTAAATTGCATAAGAATGTGTGTGCTTAAACCCGTTTAAAGAATAAAGTGCTGCATTATAATGGCAACGTATGACTTCACCCACACTGACTGTGCTAATCATGGATGCTTTTTAAATTTCCCGGAAATCTAGAGTACTAAATGTATCCCAAGTTTCCGATCGCGAAATCCCTGGATATAAGAAAATGTGAATTTGCGAAATGCATATTTTAATTAAACTTTAAACAAGAAAATATTTGCAAAATAAAAAGCAAAAAATATCTATTTTTTACTCACACTACAATAGTGGGGTTTTTTGGGAATAACTCAGAATCACTTTTTGAGTCGATCTAACGACTTCCGTTCGTACGGTTGGCCGGCTGGTTTTCTCTTCATAACGACTTTGTGTGCATATTGAAGGAAGCAAATGTTTTAGATAAATTGATTAAATTTTATACGTTCGTCTATATATACGTCTATGTATACGCCAATTAAAAATAGTAAGAATCAGTCTATAATTTCACATAAACTCCATACAACCTGCGTCCGGAATAGAGACTTTGTGCCCATAAACTATCTTTTTAAATAAATTTTTTTTTTAAAATGGGTCCATATAAAATTGGTCAATATAAATATAAATAACTTTAAGAGCCATAACTTCCTTATAAATATTGGTACTGGTATACAAATTGGCAACTATAACTTTTATAAAAGCTACCACGGCATGGCACTACTATGCTATAATGGCTACATTTGTACTGGTAGGTCCAAAATTTACCATATGTCCCATATAAAGCCAATATCTAATATCACTTTAAGACGATAAAAAGTCATATAGATATTAATGACTAACCAATATTTGGCAAAAATTACTGCTATATGAATCTTAACCCCATAATATTGCTTTGCCGGGTCCTTGATTAGCCATTGTAACGAATTCACTCCGGACTTTGGGGATGCATCTATTTTAAGCACGGAAGGTTATCAGAAAGGTATCTATATGTTAGAAATGTAACGGATAAATAATATTCCATTTGAGAAAAGACACTTACCTCCCTTATAATAAATAAATTTGAAAAAAGATACAAGATGAAAATATTGGAATAAGATAAGGAATAAGACTTTCAAAGTATGAAAGCTTTATAAATTGTAATTTGACTTAGAATACACATTTGAATGAATATAAAACAATTTATAATAAAAATAATGCTCAACATGAGAACTAAAATTCCTAGATTCTATTTATTTTATTTATTTCGAGGTTCCCTACTTTTTTTTAAAGAAAAAAACACAGAAAATTCAAATTTAATGGGGAATGTTTATTATCATTTGAAAGAACATTCGTTGGCATTTATTTTTTGAAGATTATGTCTTGTAGTGTATCCACACAATTCATTCTTTCTTACAAATAAACAAACAGATAATATTATTAAGTTAGGTCAGTAACATAACTGAATTGTTTTCGTTGTCACAATTATAAATTCTTTTTGTGTAATTCGATATTTTAAATAAACAACGGTCAACGTTCGCTTATTTATTTTGACAACAAAATCGACAACAGTAGTTCAATGTACGTTATTACATTTATGCTGATCTAACAAATTCTTTAGTTATGAATGAATTCCTTAATACACTGGACACCGATATGAGTAATAATTAATGAAAATACAATTTGATAAAGTAATTTAAAGATTTCTGTGTGCCTGATACAATACCGTATCATTTGTATGTAAGTTAATGCTAAGTACTAGAATAAGTGATTGAGTGAACTTATTGTAGTCACTCAATATTAGGTTAAGTTTTATTCTCATAAATAGTATTTAAGCAAACAAAATTTGTAAATAAAAATCAATTATTATCCATCAACCTTCGCTTGTGTTTTACTTTTAGTAATAAAACATTACATGGCGATCCTGCCAAATCTCTAATTTAATTAGACATAGCACATCTAAGAGACTTCACAGCAGTCTTGCTTATCTCTTAAGTGCTTAAATTAAATTGAGCATAGATCCTTGACAGACACAGCTTAAGCTTAGTCAGAATCTATGGGCGTTAAAAAAAAAAAAAAAAAAAAAAATTTTATTTTTCTCCCTACATATGACGGAAACCTGGGAGGAGATCCTTCGGAACCTAAAGGAAGCTGAATCACACTGGGCTTAACTGCTAGAAGAAGAAAGTACGGAGCAAAAACCAGCCATATTGGAAAGAGGCCCAAAGCCAGTGAAGCCAAGAAAATGAACAGTTGAGAAGGAAGCCAAGCACCCAATTCACGGAAATCAAGAGGTAGAGAAGCCAACAGGCTTAAAAAGCAGCTTGAAGTTTTAAAACACCAACAGACCTACGAACAAGGGGAATGCCTAGAAAAAATGGAAGAGGCGATAAAGAAGAATAAAATTCAAATAAGAAAGTTAAAGAATAAAAAAAAAAAATAAGAAAAAAAAAAAAAATAATTATATGTAAAAGAAAAACTAGAAATATAGGAAAATGATAAAAATTTTAATAACAATAATATTAATTGAAATATGTTTTCTGTTACTATACAAAACAATATTACTAATGTTAGAAACATTATTTAAAAAAAAAAAAAAATTAAAAACCAATAATAAATATATAAATAAGAACAACTATTAACAAAATCAAATGTATAAACCAAAAAACCTAATAAGCTAGGATTACCAGGAGCCTAAGGAGATCAGTGAAGAAAGAAAAGTAGAATTATTGACAAATATTTGGGGAATTATATGTTGGCCGTTGCTACGTCGCAGATGGTCCATCCGTTGAGTCCAATTTTCGATTAATCGTTCGACTGGTAACTGGCGAATGACACGCGTGTTGCTTTCCTCCAAGGCCTGAATTGAAGCGGGTTTGTCCGCATAAACCGAAGTGTTCTATCAATAAATCCATTGAATGATGCGATGTGTGGGAAGTGGCGCCGTCTTTTTATGCTTCAAATTGTCGGTTATCATGGCACAATAACGGTCGCCATTGACGGTTACGTTCGCACCGGCATCATTTTTAAAGAAATATGGACCGATGATTCCACCGGCCCACAAACCACACCAAACCGTTGTTTTTTCTGGATGAAGTGGCAGATCTTCGTCCCAAATGCGGCAATTTTGTTTGTTTACATACCCATTGAGCCAGAAATGGCCCTCATCGCTGAACAAAATTTGCCTCGAAAACGTCGGATCTTCTTGTAACTTTTGAAGAGCCCATAGAGCGAAGCGATGTCGCTTGGGAAGGCGTAAGTCTTTCCATTATGAAATGCCAAACAATACTAAACAAAAATAACACGACAGCATGACACGACCCACACGTGATCTGTCAAAAAATGGCTATTGAAAAAAGTATCTCTACTTGAATCACCCTATATAAACTGAACTTAAGCTCTATAAATTATTAAAGAAATATATATGTGCTGTTTATACATGTTTTTTCTGTCAAATGTATAATTTTTTTAAGTTTTAAGTCAAACAATAACCCAAATGTATGTGTCCGTTGAAATTAAAAGAAAAACAATCATGTTTAGTGAGTAATTCACATACATGGGCGTACTGCTGACTGAAAAAATTTCCAGTAACTAGTAAATTTTTACTGAAATAATGCAGTAATTCATTAATTTTAACTTATTATTGAAACAAATGCAAAAAAAATATGTTTAACCCTGGAGCCACACGTTCAATAAATCACTTTCAAGTTGTTCACAAAAACGGCTTGTTAAAAATTATATGAATGGACATCTGTACCACAGGCTGCACTTAATTTGATAGTCAATCTCACTTTAAAAAAGCGCCCGACGAAGAAACAACTCAAAATAGTAGCATGACTCAAAGTATTTTGTAAAAAAAGCACAAGAATATTTTAGAACACAATTTTTTTTAATAAAGCAAATTAATTTTTTAAGAAAAATATTTTTTATAAAGAAAGCGCAAAAGTTAATTTGTGGTCAGTTGTTAAATTGAACGTAAAATTGGCAAACAAATGAAAAAGTAAAATTGAGAACAATCTCGTGGACAATTGAAAAGGTGTGATTGCGTTAATAAAAAACAAGTGAGAGGGTATAGCAAATTAAAAGGAAAGACAAAACTTGATCGTGTGGCTTCCAGGTAAAGCAAAACATTTAAACAACATTTTATTTTTAAAAGATTATTTAAAAAGATCTGTTTAATGTTTTGTACATATAAAATTTAACGATCTCAATACATGTCTTATTTTTCTTATCGTTGTAAAGGTTTTATCAATTAGTATGAATTGTTATGTTTGTTTTGTTTTTTTGTTAATAAAATATTAAAATACTTGTAATTAATAATGTTTATTTACTCAAATACCAATTTTTTCTAAAATTATCGAGAAAAAAGATCTCTTAATTTATAAAATTACTGGATTATGAATTATTAGATTAATCGATTAATTCAAAAATTGTATTCGTTTAATCGATTAAGTCAAAAATGGCAAATATCGATGAATTGTTTAATCGAACAAAAAAAAAGCCGATTTATTGAACACCCTAGCAGGTACTGAACAACGATAAGAATGTATGCCTAAAATATACAAATTAAAAAATAAAATTCACTAGGAATAGTTACCCTACAAATGAATTATTTACTAAATGAAGCACATTATTCTCTCTTCATGTTTAAACTGTATGCAATTGGAAGCATAAATTTTATAAAAATTGAAGAAAACTACAGTCAAAAAAAAAAAGACAATTAAATAATAAGTGTGAATCGATTTGCAAAACAATTAATTTTTTTTTCAACAGCTGGTGTTGAAGTAAGCACAGCCTATTATTAATTTGCACAAAGAAATCTTAGCCGTAAAAATAATTAAATTATTAAAATTCTTTTATTAATAATATTCAATTTAATTTCTTTGTGCTAGCCTCCAGTTAAAAAAAGGAAAAAATTTCATTATTTTTTAGTTAAATATCATATATAAAATTTTAATTT
This sequence comes from Pollenia amentaria, assembly GCA_943735925.1. Taxonomy (NCBI): domain Eukaryota; kingdom Metazoa; phylum Arthropoda; class Insecta; order Diptera; family Polleniidae; genus Pollenia; species Pollenia amentaria. The sequence goes on along the minus strand of OX031006.1, from coordinate 217,460,711 downwards.
TAATAATTAATACGCCAAAAACACACACACAAATTGTAAGCTATTAAGGTCTATATATAAATATATTTAATTAAAATTCTTTATTACATTTATGCCCTACACCATTATAGGTGGTGAGGTAAGAATGTGTTTGTGCTAATGTGTGTAATGGGGTGGGTTCTCGACCCAGAAAATCTTTCTAAATCATCCATAAATTTCCGCCAAGCTGGCTTCCTAGTGTATCTATGCCAAGTGCAGGTCGCAATTTTGCAGATATTTTGATTAAATTTTGTACATACGTTCCAACTGTCAATAGAACACTTATTGAAAATGGTGAAAAGCAGTCCATAATTTCACATAGCGTCCATAAGCTTTTTCCCGAAATAGAGTCTCTGAGCTCTGTCTAATTATGTTGGTATTTATATTCTATTCAGCCGAAAAATACTTTTTTATAACCTTAACCATTTACCAATTACCAAATTTTATTGACATAGGCCCATATTTGATCACAGCTCTCATACAAATACCACTCTTGGTATTGACATAAATTTGACTACAATAAGTCTTGTTACAACTTATATTTCATGACTAATAGGTCGATTACGGAAGGCAGTACAGCTTTTTGACAACGCAACTGACATTTCATACAAATTCTACGTATGTGGAAGTAATGTTCTGCTTTTCAAATTGAATCTGTTTTAAAATAATGTTAATTTATTTTTTTTGTAATTTTTCACATAAACCGCGAAAATCGCGATATATTTTATCTTTTATTTATATATAGGCTACCCATATTGCCTCAAATTTTTTCATTTTTCAATATATCAAAATGTGAAAAATACAATAAAAAATATAAAATTAATAAAAAAAAAATACGTAGAATTTGAATGAAAACCCGAAACGAAAATATGTATTTAGTTAAATATCTCAACAAGTAGGTCGAAAGTGGTAAAGCTTTATATACCATTGGATGCTGCTTTAAAAACCCTTTTCGATGATAACAAATTTTATTTATGTCGTCTTGGAGCAAAGTACAAAAAAAATGCGAAAAACTGAAAAAATACCTTTTTTAAAAATGTTCCAGCTTACGGATGGTCCACGCTAGAACCAAAATATTTTGGGAATCATCATAAAACATATCAACCTTTATTTTCAGAGGGGTAACAAAATCACTTTTTTTTTGAGACGCTCTAATGTATAACAAATTAAAAAAAAAACGAACAAAAAAGTAATTCAAAGTGAATAAAAAGCCTATTTTTCGCAGACCATGCGGAGGCGGTAAATTTGGCATATATTAGACGCTATAAAATATATATGATAAAGCCTCTACCGTATATCTCAGTCTCTTGTTTCAAAGCCTTAGCTATGTTTGTTAGGGAGATCGAACGGTTATTATTCGACCGGTTTTAACTGGTTATTTTAGCTTTGCCCAAGTCGGTTATTTTAAAATGTCCATTTTTCGAATATCGAATAAGCAGGTTGTTTTGGTATAATTAACCGGTTATTTTAGTAATGTGTAATTTATATACATTTTCCTTACTCTTGTTGTAGATGTACTCGTAATTTAAGTATTTTCTAATTGAATATTGGGAAAACTTAAACTTTTTATGAAGAATATAAAAGCAAAATGTAACAAAGGTCAAAAAATATTATGAACACTGTAAATACAAATCGCTTATAAAAGCGTGAGTTCTTGTAGAAAAAAAACCAAAAACTATTAAAAATACTACAAAAACGTGTGCAGTTAAAAAGTAAATAGTAATTTGTGCAAGAGTATTCTAAATATTAAATATATTTTTATATAAATGATATCTCTAGATATTTTTCGAATGCGATTAAAAAGACAAAGTTAAGTGCTTGAAGTGCCCAAAAATTATAAGTTACAAAGGTCCTTCCATGTCACGACTTATTAATCATCACATTAATGTGATCTAACTGAAACTTAACGCCGTTCGAAGTAGTTCTAAGAAGACGACAAATAATAAATACTTTACTAAAATACGCTGCAAAAAATGAATCAATGTGCGAAATATTAGCCCGTTGTGTTGTCGATGACGACACAACGTCAACGTTTTTAGTGCCCGTTAAGGCACTAAAAACTCTTAAGTAGTTCTAGCATCTCTTCATACTGAAAACTGCAGCATTACGGCGGAATCACCGATATGGGAAACATTTCTACAAGTTTTATTTATTAAAACACCAAGTGGTTAAAAACACAATTGAAGAAATCAAACAATGTCATGGAATGTTTTAAATTGTAGTCGACGAATTGACAAATATTTTACACAAAAAGAATGTTCAGTTCACTATTCGTTTCTATAATGCTGAAACAAAATAATTTGAAATAGATAATCCTGGCTAAGAGGTTTTGTTTGCAACTTTTGAAAAATATGGTTGATTTATATAGATAGCTTAACCACCAACAAATTAAAACTCATTCAAAATAAATTTGAGAGAATATTTTAAACAATAACCTTATAAAATTCCTATCATTTATTTGCTTTTGCAAAACGTTTGTCTAGATCAAATGTCATTCAAAAGTTTCTAAATTACATTATACAAATATCTTCTTACAAATAAAGTTAAGTAAATCAATAAAAAAATTTTGAAAATTTAGCTAAAGTTCGATCAATTTACTGGTCCCACTTTTCTTGGATTTTATCGTAAAATATTTGTTAGGTCTGATCTAATAGGGCATTTACATTACATTCAATCTAGTAGATTTCATTTGAAATCTTCCTCCAAATCTAGTTCGTTTACATTATATTTGTTTGACATTGGTTTTCACAACAAAAAGCGCCGACTGAAAGTTTTTTGTGTAACACATTCTTACATATAAAGAAATAGGCATTTAAAAATTTGCATTACATTTTCTTTATAATCATTTTCATTTATTTTATCAATATTATTTGTCATTTCCATTTTTTTACTATTTTACGAAATTTTTAAATATTTTAACAATTTTAACAAGCAGCTTTTATTGTTTTTGTTTTGTTTTTTGTTAAAATGTCATTTTTTCTCTTGTGCAGGGAAGTAGTTTTTAGTGCTATATGGGGAAAACATAGTTGCTTCAATACGTACTACTAGATTTCGAATAGATTTCGTCAAAATCTAGTCACGGAGTAGATTTTGTTTTGTACGGGAAATCTAGACAAAAACAACTAGATTTGGCTCGAAATTGGCTAAAAGTCATATCTATGTATTTTGTTGGTTCCTTACCTTTGCAAATTTTTTTCTTTTTATTCAAATTAACGTTTTATTTTAAAAACTTATTTGATTTTTGTGTTTTTAAGCATTCGAATTAAAACCGGTTAACCGGTTATTTAAAATTTGCTTAAACCGGGTTTTTTAAAATAGCAACTATTCGTAATATTCGAAAACCGGTTATTGAAAAAAGTCGAATAATCGATCTCCATAATGTTTGTCCTGCAGACATGTTCTTAAGGCTTTAATGACAGCTCCACCTGTAAAAGCCCGTCTGCAGCCTGTTCAATCCGAAAACAAATTATTTCCTCTGACGGTTCTCCACCGTTAGTGCTTACATTTTTTTATTGTTCGACATTTATTTTTTATTTTGCATTTCATGGATTAAAACATCAAACTATTTTCAAGTTGTTATTTTTACCATATTAAAATCTAATATTATAGAAATATTTATATCGCACTTAACAAACAAGAGGGTACTAACTTGGGAGATCGATCTGTTATTATTTGACCGGGTTTAACTGGTTAATTTAGTTTTGCCCAAGCCGGTTATTTTAAAATGTCCATTTTCGAATAACCCGGTTATTTTAGTATAATTAGCCGGTTATTTTTATAATGTGTAACTTATATGCGTTTTCCTTGCTCTTGTTGTAAATATACCCGTAATTAAAGTATTTTCCTAATTGAATATTTGACAAACTTAAGCTTTTTATGCAGAATGTCAAACCAAAATATAACAAAAGTCAAAAAAGCATTATGAACAATGTTAATACAAATCGCTTATGAAAGCGTTTGTTCTTGTAAAAAATCCAAAACAATTCAAAATACTAAAAAAAAGTGTTCAGTTAAAAAGTATATAGTAATTTGTGCGAGAGTATTCTTATTATTAAATATATTTCTACAGAGATATTATCTCTAAAGTTATTTCGAACGGGATTAAAAAGACAAAGTGAGGTGTCTGAAGTGCCCTAAAATGATAAGTTGAAAAGGCCATGGTTGGCATTAATGTACTCCAAATAAAACTTAACTTCGTTCGAAGTAGTTTTAAAGAGATGACAAATAATTCTTTACTCAAATACGCAGCCAAAAATAAATCATTGGGTGAAATTTTAGCCCGTTGGAGGAAGGAATACCCGTTAAGGCACTAATGTGCTTTTTTACAACACAAATTATTGTACGTGTAGGTAATTTTATATGAATAACAATCAAAAAAACTGAGCGCTTTTCATATACATTTTACTCCACGTTCAATCGCTTGTGTTGTGAACACAGCACTTAAAACTCTAAGTAGTTCTAGCACATCTTCAGGCGGAACCAACGATATGGAAACAAATTAATCAGTTTAATTTATTTAAACACCAAAAACTAAAAAACTAAATTGTAGAAATCAAAAAGTGCCATATAAAATGTTAATCTGTGGTCTACGAATAGAAAAAACATGTTCATAATACTACACTCACAATATTATTACAGTAACGGACAGTGGGTTATTCAAGAAATATTCCGTTCAGTAATTTTTAAATAAATAAACATTTAAAATTCCAAGCAGATTTATTTTAACTTGATTCTAACATTTATTCAAAAAACTAAGTTCACTTTAATACGGATTTTCGGTTGCATTTAATATTGCAGTTGATTAAGAAAAAGTATTCTGTATGTAAAATTAAATGAAAATGAAATTTAAAACAACTGTAAATTTACACAAAAAAAATTATTAAATTTCTCCAATCACAAAATTTATTCCAAATTCATAATATCAAGCAAACAATTTGTTGATTTTGCATCTATTACCAAAATGATGATATTGATTACTAAACATTTTGAAAAAATATTTTCAATAAATGATATTTTTAATTTTAATTAAAAAAGTGATCAAAAAACTTTGCCATTTTAAACAATGTGTTAATTTATTTAAATAAATACTGTCGATTCCCAACAACAATTCTACTTGTTTAAATTATTTTATTTTAAACGAAAAAGATCAATTAAGGTTTGTTGTTATTTAATTAAAATTTTAACTGAAAATTTATTTAAAAACAACTAAAATGTTAATTAAATCAAAATAAAATTTTTAATTTTCTTTCAACTAAAAAAACAATTCAAACAAAAAAAAATTCAACCGCGAATTCCACAAAAAATTAACCACAAATTCCGTAAAAACAATTGAATTTTCAGTTATTTTATATAATTTAACTACCCAAAAATAAATTTTAAGTTATCTATTTATAGATCTGTAGCAAAAAGTAAAAGTGAAAACCGATTTGCTTGTTTTGTGTAAAAAATTCCCAAATTCTATTTGTTTAACTTATTTAGTTAAGTACATCAAATTTTTAAAGTAGAATTATTACGAAACCCATATCGCATGCTGCTGGTGTCTTATAATTAATAGTTCTTCTGTAAAGAAAGTGGCCACTAAAACAAAAGTGAAACAATCATGTTTAACGGGGTAAGTAAATAAACATAAATATTCTCTCTCTCTCTCTCTCTCTCTCTCTCTCTCTCTCATTAGAAAACCAAGCGGGCATTTATTTTATATTACAATTTCAGTTAAATTTAAGTACAGAATATTGTAAGTGTATTCGTTTCTATAATGTTGAAACAAAATAATTTGAAATACATAATCCTGGCTAAGAGGTTTTGTTTGCAACTTTTCAAAAATATGGTTGAAGTCTTCTAATTCATATAGACATGCTTAACCACCAACAAATTAAAACCCATTTAAGACAAATTTGGAAGAATATCTCAAATAATAAATTTATTAAATTCCTATAATTTTTTATTTTCTTTTGCAAAATGTTTGTCTAGTTCAAACATCATTCAACAGTTTCTAAATTGCCTTATACAATTATCAACTAACAAATAAAGTTAAGTAAAGAAAATGTTAAAAGCAAAGCTTTAGTTTGATCAATTTACTGGTCACACTTTTCTTGGATTTTATAGTCAAATATTTGCTAGGTCTGAAAATACCGTAAATCATATATATGTATTTTATTGGTTTCTTACCTTTTTGAATTATTTTGTTTTTACTAAAATTAACGTTTTATTATAAAAACTTATTTAATTTTTGCATTTTTATGTATTCGAATTAAAAGCGGTTAACCGGTTAATTTAAAATTGCTTTACCGAAGACCGGTTTTTATTAAATACAACTATTCTGTAGAAATTATTACAGTATTACAGTAGAAACAAGACAATTTTTAATTTAACATTGAAGACATATGAAAAACAATTATAAAACCCAGCAAAAGTACACAAAATATCACGAAACTTTTACAGCGGGTAGGTATTAATAAAACGTGTCGGCTTTTCAAAAAAGTGAAAAAATAAAAATTTTAGTTTTGTATAAATAAACTTAAAAACCCAAACATTTTATAAAAGATATGCTTACTTATTAGTATTGCCGCCTTCTTTGCTTTAAAAAAATGTAAGCAGCAACTACAAGTTTGTGGTTGCCAATATAAAAGTAAAATGGCAAAAGAAATAACAATGTGTTAGTTGCAGTTGCCATACGTTATATAAATTTGTCAACTGGCAACAGAACTTGAGTTGTGGTGCTATCCGTATAATTGACTGTAATTGGCATAAATGAATCTGTCCTATGTCAACAACCTTTTTTAAATTTCTTTAGGGCGAAAAAGTCTCATACAGATTTTTATTTTAAGATAATACTGCGCCTTAATATCTTTTCTTTACATACATAGGGTTGCAATTACTAAATCGTTACAGTGATACTTGTTTTGATATGTGTTTAACTTTAAATTTATGTTCTATGTTTATATGTTTAATGTTACATGTAAAAGGAAAAATTTAATTTAATGTGAAAAGCTTATATTACGCTCCCTTGAAAAAGTCGACAAAAAATCGACGAAACGTCGGGAAAACTGTAATAAAAAATTGCTTTTTATTTACATTAATTAACCTTAGGCCCTATTAGCTTAAATAAAGAACAAATCCATAACATGATTTTGTTTCCGTTAATCTGTGATTACCCATGGGACCCACAGAGGGTTGTTGCTAAATGCTGTTGTGCACGGTATCTTGCGGTCGTTCCAGTCTAACTATTACTATCTTTTTTGTTTTAATACGACTTAATTTTTTTCATTGTGGCAATAAGGTAATACTACTTAAGTCTATTTTTTTAAGTTTTGTAAGAAAGAAATTTTGAACTTAAAGGTGATTTTTGAAAATATACTGCTATTCTCCTATGCGGCTATAGTTTTTTTTTCAAAGTTGTTATTCCTAAATATTTCTTATATCGCAAGTCAACCTGGATTTTTGTGTCCAAATATTATTGTACATTGAACACAAATAATAAGCAAAAAGTAATTATGCTTCAACTACCGAAAAAATCGTATATAATAATTCAAACTGTGTCCATGGGTACTTTGAAACATGGAGATTACAAAAGTGTCATAAACTCAAATTTTGCTTAAGTCGACTTAAGCACTTTTTCCTTTTTGCCACAGATATATGTGTATATGCTTCTGTGCTTGTTAAATATGTAAAATATGATGTTTTAATTGCATTAATTTCAGTATACGTATAAAAAGGAAAATATGTATGTACATGTGTTTATGTGTATGCGCGCGTATTTGTTAAAACCTCCAGCAATACAAGCCTTTCGCCACAATCTTATTTTTTGGTTGAATTAATTGAATTATTTATTTCAAGCGAATAATAAACAAATTCTTTATGGGAATGAAAAAAAATGTGTAAAACAACAGAAAAACCACATTAACGTAATTTTATTACACAGTAGTGTGATGTTTTTTTCAATTGTAGTATAACCAGGGCAAGTTTTTCATAATTTTATATTTTTGAATATTTCGCCACAACATCGAAGAACAGCGAAGAACATATTTTCAAGTTTCTAAACAAAAATATGACTTTTTGCCACTATTGATAATATTGTGAGTTTTGGAAGAATCTCTGATAACAAAAATATTATAGCGAAATTTCGGCTCAAAACTTAAATTCATTAAATTTTTTTCGATAGACTCTATTGATTTGTACAATAATTGAAAACAAATCAGATATTCACACAGTTCTTGCTAAGCATATTAGTTCTTTTTTTGCCTATTTTTGAGCATATTTCTTTGTATGTTTTACATTTTTGCTTGCTTTAAACTAATTGTTACGCGAGTTCATATAAAAACTTGCCTTGATAATAATTGTGTTATTTTCAAAAATCATTGGAAAATAGCTGCAGTGATGACACTTTTCTTCTTTCTTTTTGAAGAGTCAAATAAAAGTAAAATTTTGTTTGCATTGGTGAATTGAACAAGTTGCTTTACATCAGATAAATGTATAAAACATTAATGTTATTTCCACTTATGCATACAATAATATAATACTGAATTTTAATATTCTCAAAAATTTGTTTGCTGGAAAAAAAATGGGTGCCTTGGCAGAATACTTGATAAGATGCTAAATGTGTTAGATTTGTTTCTTTACAATGGGCTTTGTTCATACGTTTCTATTGATCTGTAAATTTATTAAGAACTTTAAATATTTTAGGCAACAAAATGCTGATTTAATGCGTTGCAAATCCATGATAGCAAAAACTTTACTTGCCTACTAAGTTAGCAAGTACAGATGGAGACATATAAACACTACTTATTTTTCCGCTGAAAAACTACTTATTTTGAATTGAGGTGTCCAAAGAATTCAGTACTTACAAAATACTCAAAGAAGTCAAAAAATATCTAGTTATTATTTAACTACCAGTAAGTTGAATTGTTAGTACTTAATTGGCGCTAGTTAATAAACCTAATAAGTAGTTATTTAGCTCGTTACCAGTAATTAAATATTCAGTACTGAAAACAACACAAGTAATAAGTAGTTATTTAGCTGCTTATTAGGAAGCAAATATAAAACTAGTTACTGAGGTCATTACATGTAAGTACTTATTGAGATTTTCAGAGTAATGACAGTTGTAATTAGATAAATATTATCTCGTAAATATAGATATATATTGCTTTTCGTTCGCACATGCAAAATTAAACATGCCACACGTATTTACGTGTGTGTTTATAACAGTGAACGGCAATTATTGTATCCAAGGGCTGAACTTAAAATAACGATGTATAAAAAAAGAATGTAAAAATTAAACTTATTTAAAAACCGATTTACGCCTCAATGTTACATTTGAAACATTCTCTCTTTGTGCCGTTCATTGTCTCTTCTTAATAAATTGCTTTAAGAATGTGGATTTTTTCTTCTTTTTCTCTTTTCATTCCCGCCATTGCAACCTCTTCTGTACGGATACTGTAATGCATGAATTTCAAATGTAATAAAATAATAAAATTTTCAATTTTCCTTAAGGAAAACACCAGGTTAAATATGAAATTTTACTACCTATTACAAAAATTTAAAAAGTTATTCCTGGGTTGATACACTAAATCAAATTTTGTGGATTTCGTTGATATTAATTTAAAACATTATCAACATATTAATAGCGGATACCCCATAAATTATCTAAATTCTATTTCATTAATTAATTCTACGTAGTCATATCCATGTATGTCTGTCTGTCCGTCCGTTTGTTTAAATTAAGCTCACTTCGGAACGATCCTACAGAAAAGAACAATTTTATTATCAAACTATTTCTAGCAATTCAGCACAAACGCTTTTGTTAATAAAGAGTAATGGAACCAAATGTGAAACAACTTTCCTAAAAATTGGAATGTTTGTTACAAAAACTAGCAAAAAACTGATGGCAAAATTAACGGGCTGTCATTTAATTTTGCACAAATTTAATTTATATGACCAGAAATCAAATTACTAAATTCCGTGAAGATCGGTACATAATTTATCACAGGTCTCATAAAAAGCTATCTCTTGGAAAGTACTTTAATACGTCTAAAACTGTAACGAATAATTCTTTATTTGTGAAGTTTATTTTAATTTAGTTTCACAAGGCTAGAAAACACTCCACTAATTAAAATAATTTACCAATGTCAAACATAAAATTAACTAAAAATTCCTTAAGTGCGAATTAAATCGAAACCAAACAAGTTAGTTCATTCAAAATAGATCCATATATATTTTATATATTTGGGTGCCCCGGTAGGCTAGCTGGTAGTGAGCTAGTCTATCAGTACCGGGGTTGCGGGTTCGATTCCCGACAAAGACTCTTGTCTCCTGCAGTCAAGCGAAGAACTTCGCGGGGTTAGCGTAGGAATAAAAAAAAAATTCTTTGTGTACCAAATTTGGACCATTTTTCTATAACCGTTCTGAAATTGTGAATAAAGCCATTTTGTGCTTTGCCCACTTCTCAAATTGCACCCACATTTTATCGACTGTTGTGAATTTATAATCAATATGCTTATACATTATTAGGAAAGTTTGACTGTTGCCGTTCTCCAGATAAACATAAATCTAAATGTCTTTGTATAAAGGATGCCACGCTCACTATTCCGATCCCGCCAATTTTTTGTTATAGAAAGTATGATAAATTTTCTCTGACCGTTTTTAAAATATAAATAAATGTATTTGTGTCACGCCCACTTGCCCAATGATTACCAATACGCTTGTACCAAATTTGGAAACTTTAGGTTTTCCGTTCTCCGGATATTAAGAAATTGATATTGTCTTTGTATGAGAGGTGCCACGCCCACTCAAAATTTCCAAAAAATATATAGCCTTTAGCTTCTTCCAGACCATCAGTAATAAACTGTAAAAGTTTCAAAGATCAGTTCAGCGGTTAAGGTGGCTACAAGGTACAAACGAACATACATTCATTTTTATATATATAGATTTACTTTTCTATATTTTGGTGTAAAGCAACTAGCTTTACATGTACATTCACAACAAATTGAGCATATTGAGGTGACGTAACGTGGCAGAAAGAAAGCTTTTCCACGGAACTGTCAATATATCACTCTAAGTTGTTTTCAAAATGTTGTGATTAAACTTTGGTAATTTAATAAATTCTCTTTCTTTACTAAATTTTATTTGTTTTACTAAATTTTTTACTTAAATTTTATTTTAATATCTCAAAATTTTGTTACTGCAAATTTTCGTAAAATCTTTTTAAATTTGTTTACATGTTCGTCGTACATTTTGCCAAGAATTATTCTTGAAATCCAAAGTACATTTTGTTGTTGTTCATGTTTTTGTCTTTCTGTTTCTTGACAAATAGTACGAAAAACAGAAGTAAGGAAGAACACGTAAATCAATTAAAATAGGTAATCGTTCTTCTAAAGCTAATTTCGATCTACCAAGGTAAAATACCATTTGGCTTAAATATTGATGTTTGACTATTGACGTCATCCGTCGTCAATGGCGGTGAGTGTTAAACGGCAAACCTCTCTGGAGAGATTGTGTAGTTACAATCGAAACTAGTTAATTCATTTCATGTTGTAAAATTCCTTTCTACATAAAAATAATTAAATGGAATTTAAATTCAACGAACTAAAGCCTGATTTTTTAAAAGTATTAAAACTTTTAACTCAAATTAAATATATTACGAAAATGGATGGAAGATTTGTAAAATATATATAGTTTTAATAATTTGTTCATGAATTTAACTAAATTTTCTTCAAAAAAAAAAAAATACCTTGAAATAACAAATCGTAATCAGTCAAATTATATATAAAAATTTTAGGGAAAACTTATTTTTAACTAAAAATTTATATTTCGTTATGATTTATCATTACGCTAGTCTTTTACGAAATTAAAAATAATTAAAGAAGAAATTCCTGAAATTTAAACTTGTGCAAAAAAAAAATCCTTTCGCCCCTGATAGATTTTTTTCAAAACTTTTTAAAAAGTATGCTTTAAAACTAATTTTATATTATATTTATTTTTATATTCAATATAATTTTAAACTTTTATTTAAATATTGTACACTTTGTTTTATATTTATCACTTAAATACAACTTTTCTACTCAAATGCACATCAAAGATTTAACACAAATTCAACAATAACATCAAACCAAGAAGAGCAAATATAAGATCCTAAAAAACTTATATATTCTTACCTTTCAAATGCAAATTATAAATGTTTGAAAATTTAAGTGTTTGTTGCTTAACAACGAAAAAACAGTTATTTTCATAAATTGACAGACAGTTGTATGGCAAAAGACTCTGTCAATTTGACTGACTGCCTGACTGACTAACTGTGTTTGGTAACTGATAAGCTTCTTTGGTTTCTACGTTTTCTCTTCTATTTTATTCGATATTTTTAATCCAATGAATGCATTTTCCAAATGATTGAACATTTGTTGAAGACACAATATAATACAAGAATATCTTATGTATGTTTGTTGATTTTATACACTCGTATATATAAAGAACGTAAACAATATTCTAATCATTTAATAAATGTAAAGAAAGCTTTTTTTTCTTTTTCTTAAAATTTACATATTATAACTCTTTGATCACCCCACCAACATGTTTTACAACGCTTTTTCTCCCACCTGGAAAATCTTATGAAATTCAAATTTGATAAAATATATAAAATAAACAGTCCCGACTTAACCCAACAAAAAAAAAATATATGGGGGATTTCATGTTAAGTGACCCAACTTTTGAAATCTATGTCCTCCGATTTGGATGAAATGTGCACCAAGGTTAGTCTTATTGGATAGTAGTTTAGACACAAATTTTCAACAACATCGGTCAGAAAGTTTCTAAGTTAGAGGGGGTCAAAATTTGACATTTTCGCCAAACCGGTGAACTTTTTTCTCATCCGTGTAACTTATGATCTATTGGTGTTAGCAAAATTTGTCCTAAACAAATTAGATAGCTATTTCTTCAATCTTTCGAAAAATATTTTTTTTTGTTTTTTTTTAAATTTTTTTTTTAAATTTAAAAATTATTTTTTATTTTTTTTTTGAAAAGGGTTTTTTTTTCTTTTTTTTTTTTTGCTCAAAAGAAAGCTTAGGTCTTTTCCTTTAAGTTAGTTCTGGTCGCTATTTGGGCCGCGAGTGGGTTTTGTATAAAAAAAATAATTTCTAAGTCAAGACGTCATATGCTAAAAAATTTAAAAATCCTCGTCTTGACTTATAAATAATTTTTTTTTTATTACATAACCCACTAGCGGCCCAAAAAAAGACAAGAACTAATTGAAAGGAAAAGACCTAAGCTTTCTAAATAAGTTTTAATAAGTTTTAAATTTATTTAAATTTATTTAAAAAGTTGACATGAAATCCCCCATATATATATATAAATAATAATATACTTGAAACTCCTGCTTAAAGTAATGTCCTTAAAAACTAATCCTTTTATTTAATTTAAACAGAAATTTTGTTCTTCTTATAAATTTTCCATTTACTTGAGCAATTAAGGAAACGACCTGTGATAAAATACAGTTCATGTCAGTTTGTGTACATGATTTTGAAGTGAAATGAACAAGAAGTGAAAAAAGTTAAAAAGAAAATAATCTTATTCCATTTTGGTTAAAATAGATTGAAACAATTGAGTCAGGACAAATTTTTTAAAATAAATTTGAGAGATTATTGTTTTAAAACGAAACAAATTTGTTGTGAAGAAGATTCGTTTATTTTTATGGGATTGTTAATTATGCTATTGTTTGTTTATTTTAGTTAAAAAGTAATTCAGCAGATTTAGTTTTAATCAATTTATTAAAAAATAATAAAACTTAAGGATAAAGAAATATTTGGCATTTATCTGCAACATTTAGCATTTGTTACTATTTGAACTTTAAAGGAATGAATATGGTCCAGCAATCAATAAATTTAAAGCAAATGGTAAAATACTCCTTTTATTTATACGATACCTTCTTTTAGTGTGCATATTTAATAGACTAGGCAACCTCACCTTTGCAGTATATGCGAAAAGAAGGTCAATGTACATCCTAATTCGTAGAAAATGGCACCTACGGCAAAGGAAACTAACACCAAACCTGTCATGTTACAGTTGTAAATTGGTAGGGAACATGTCTGGTTCTTACACTTCATATGAAGTTGACTTGTCAGACTAACATGGCGATGAACTAGGAGCGGTTTGATTGGAACCTTTTTGGCACTTTGAACAGGTCTCTTAATGAATGGACGCATGCAATTTCTGGTAAAATAATGCCTGGCACAGATATTGTCCCGAGTGAACCATACTAATATGATAGATCCCCTTCATATAAAGAAATAAAATCAGAGAGAGTCACCCAATACCCGCAAAATGTTCGGTAACATTACTAGTTTTGTATCAATAACCTTTACTCTGGAGTAACTGCACTTTTAACACATTCAGCCTTATAACGGATGTCGTTGACGTTAAGGACTGTGTCGTTTTTTGTAAAAGACTAAAGTAGCAAGCAACTTGTGTTCTTACGACAACGACAACCGTAATAAGGCTAATCATCACTAGTTAAATGATAAGAGCATTAAGAATAATTGACACGAATTTCCCACAGGGACTGTAATAGAAAGGAAAAAAACCTAACATAGCTTTCAAAAAAACCTAGCTCTATAAGTGTTTTAGTAAGAAATGGCATGGCAAAATAGTACAGGTGACAGCACTAGAGCAACATATACAACATTTAAACAAAATTGTTCTCCGAATACTAGGGTATTCATTCGTTTAATCGACTACCCGATTAACTGATCGAATAATTTAAAATTGGCTATTTTCCATTAACGATTAAACTGGTTAATTTCAGTCGATTAACCGATGTGAAAAATTTTTAATTTTTTGTGGAATTATAACTATATTTTTTTATTATTTTTTATTATTTTCTTAATTATTTGTTTTGTCTCAAATGCAAAAGGTTGTGTTTACAAAATATTTTCTCATACAAACAAAGAAGGTGTTCAGTTATCTTCATTTTAATTAAGTGTTTGCTGTCAACAGCCCAGCGGTAAACTTTTGAAGGTCTGAAATGATAAGGCCTTCTGTAAGACCTTCCTAGCCCTTTTTTTAGATCCAGTACTCATGCTCGCTTGCCTTCTCAGGAAGGTCTTATGGAAGGCCTACTTAATCCCTTCTACATTCATGCGTTTTTTTTAAATTATGTTTTTGTATATATGCATACATTTTGTGCGCCTACTACGTTTGTAGCAAAGTGTATTATTGCATTATGGTTTGTAGCAGCAAAACCGAAAAACCGTTACCAAAAAAGAAAAAAAAAACATCCCAAAGACAGCAAACAATATAAATAAAAAAGTGAAAAGAAAAAAGAAGTACATAAATTTATATTAGTTTTTCTAAAATTGTTTGACGAAGCGGTGTTTACATTTTTTTCTCGTGGTAATAATTAAATTTTTATTCAACAATAATAAAATGAATAAAAGATCGCTAAGACGCCTCTAATCAGGCCTGCTGAAGAAGGCCTCTAATCAGGCCTGCTGAGGAAGGGAACGCAGAAGGCCTTGGCTGGCTAGGACATCGCGTGTAAAAAGTGTATGAGTATGGAATGGGGTAGTAAGGCGTTGTGTCTGCCAAATAAGGCCTTCTAGAAGGCCTGCTTTCTACTTCTTTTTACCGCTGGGAGTGTTTTGTTTCACGTACTTTTTATATGTATGTATTTAGTAATTTGTTTCAATCTTTTAACAGAATTAACCGAAACAATTAGGTGTCAAACATTTTAAAAAATAAAAACAGGACTCTTATGGCATAATGGAGAAATTAGATATTCTGTATTATGGTTTGCCCTATGTTCTTGACGCCCTATGTTCTTGACGCCCTATGTTCTTGATGCCCTATGTTCTCCGTGAACATTTTATTTTAAATTTTTTGAATACATATTATTTTAGGATAAATAAAGGACATATATCAGTGATGGAAAATTGAAAAATTGAGATGGTACTGACCACCAAGCAAACGAGTACTTTATTCAACACTTTGGTACTTTTTAAAAAACATATTTTTATTTACAACTATACTAAAAAAACACAATAATTTAAAAAAAATTAAACATTAAATTAATTAATTTTTATATAAAAAATATAAAAGTTTGCTTAACAAACTAAAAATTAATACATTTTAATATAAAAGTATATGCAAATGCAAATGTCATTACACACAGAAAAAAAGCAATGTAAAATCATCTAAAATGGGCTGGATTTGACATTTTTCGGTGGCGATTTTGCTTAATAGTTACTTCATGTTAATTTAACATGATTTTACAATAACTTGCGAGCAACATTTTTTTTTTTAAAATAGCTTTAATTCATACCAATGAATTAATTCATGACATTGATATTTAAATAACACTACGAATCACGTTGAATGAGAGTTATTTCATGTTGAAACAATGTGGATTTAATGTAGAATCAATTTAATTTGAGTGTGAAATAATAGTGAGAAGTTTCAGAGACAACATATGTTTTTGTTTTAGAATAATTGAACTAGAGAGGGGGAGAAAAAATGTTATTATTTATTTTCCTGATGCACATGTTTCACGTTGTTGTTTCTCCCAATGTTTATAGAAGCACTCAAAATTAAAAGACACCAGTAGAAAATTTTATGTATTTAACTAAAAATGTATAGCAAAAAATGTATAGGAATTTTTATTCTTTTTATAAATATTATAAAATATGAAAACAATTGAAATGTATGTTTTTCTTCTTGTAGTGTTGAAGTTGTTTCCATACAAAACACGTAAAGCATGATTTTATTGATTAAATATTGAAAAAATATTATTTTAACATTTTTCATTTAAAATTAATATGAAACAATGATAATTTTAAATAAAGCCGTACTTTTGCAGAAATTTACTATGATTTACAATCAACATGGCACCTTATTAATTTAGCATTTGCTTTTTTGCTGTGTATAGGTCTGTACTTTCTAGAAATGTATTAATTTTTACCCAACGAAAGCATCCTCCATTTTTTGCTAAGTTTGAGAGCATATTTTTATTTTCGTTCTTAATTCCTGAACAAAAAGTTGATTACATATTTTCTAGTGGTATTCAAAATATGTTTGTTAACTATTGGCGAGTAAAAATAGTAAATACATACTATGTTATACTGTTTTCGAATAGTAGTTCAAACGCATTCAAAATGACATTGGTGCTTGAAGAATATCCACATTTTTTCAACAAATATATTGTATGTGTACACTGTATGTTATTGTCACGTAGAATATATTGTCAATGAGTCACCCTGGATTTCCTTGCAAGAAAGCATAAAAAAGAGTACTAAAACTAACGTGGGGTACTGTGGTATTTAAAGAAAGAAAAAGTACTGAAAATAAAAATCATTGACATATATATATATATATATTTTATTTTTAGTAGAGATATTAGGAATTTTTTGTCGAAAAATAGCCTAAAATGAACTTTTAACTAATAAATTCTGAATTTTCTTCGATTTTTTTCGAGATTTTTTTTCTTTTGCAGATTATGAAAGTTCAAATAATTTCCAACAAATTTTATTACGATCAATTTTGTTTGTTTTTACTTGGTTACGTATGAGTATTTTTTAACTCCAATTTATTAACATGCATACGCCATGTGGTACGACTAATAATTCAAACTTTTAAAAAAGCACTAAAAATGTTCTAATATCTCTACTAAAAACAAAAAAAAAATATTGGCATCAATACTGAAAGGTGATAAAAATACCTTTCAAACAAACCCAGATTGAGAAATCTACTATAATTCTATCAGATTTTATGACGAATTTAAATAGATTGTTCTATGTATATATGGAAAAATTTCTATTTTGAAATTTTGGGGGTCTCCAAATCCGACTTAGAGCTATGGTCTCTTGAGCAAAATTTCTCAGAATCACCTACACATTCTGAGCTATACGCTTCATCAAAAAAAAATTAACCCGCCCTAATATATATATGGGTTGCTTATGATTTCTCTAACATCTACGATATATGAAAGAATATTTCCCAAGTAAAGTTTAATCAAAGCTAAAAAAAATAATTGCTTAAGTCTTAAACATTTAAACCAAATTATTTTTTTAAAGGATTGTTTTATAAGATCTACTTAAACTATTGAAATAAGTAATAAAATGATCTTACAGTTTATTTATCATTATTTTTTTTTATTTATACATAATTAGTTAAAAAATATGTCCTACATGCTTATGATTTTTTTCTCTGCTCGTTTTAGTTCAATAATTTTTATGTAATTATTTTAGTTTTTTTTTTTTAATAATAAACTCCAAATTATAAATAATTTATGAATTTTTATTTATTGGAATTACTTAATTTATAAAAAAAAACTTAATAATCGGTTAACCAATTAATAAATAAAATAAACCGATTATTAGCCGACTAAACCAATACCGCGGTTAATTTATCGAGCGATTAACTGATTAAAGCAAAAGCCCGATTAAATGAATACCCTATTGCGCCCCTAAACGTGATGAAATAAATAATACAAAACATAATAGACAATATCTTTTTTAATTTTAACCAAAATAATAAAAAACTTTAATAAAATACACTTATCAGAATACAAAACGAGGACTTTTTGGAAACATAAGTAGAACTTTGACAGAAGTTTGGACAAATAATACTAGAGCAATTAAAAAATCAACTGGCATATTAATGCCACTTGTTAATTTCATCACGAGAAATGTGTTCAATATACATATTGTTGCAACCATGGTTGCCAGATTTGTCGATTAAACGTCATGTTGGCGATTTTTAGGTTTAAAATGGACTATCGACAATTTGGCTATTTATTCCACAAATTTGACGATTTTTGAAAGGACAAATTTCCAAAAGTTTCTTAAATAATTTGCCATTTAATAGTTCCCAATTTTCAAACATTTGTACCCTTCCTGTATGTAGCAAAGCAATCTATTGAAAGCAAGAAATGTCTTATACTACCAATATTTCAAATATTTTTCTATTTTCGATTCATTGTTATTGGTAAGAAAATGCTATAAAGTTTGTTTATTTTTTTTCAACTAAAAGAAGGCGAAACTTTGCAAAGTAAACGAGAGCGGGATTTAAATTTCCGGATTTTTTTTAATTAAAAAAAGAAATGTGTATACATACATAAGAGGCAGAAGGTTTCAAAACTCGTTGCTTGCATTTTTGCTGCTTTAGTGTCTGAAGTAAAAAACCAACAAAAGTCTCTCCTTGCTCTGTGTAAAATACAATGGAAATTGGAGTTAGTTCTAAAACTTTTTCTTTGCATTGTCTGGTGAGAAATAAAACTGCTTATACTGCCTTTATTGTACGTTTTTCTTATTGTTTTGTGTTGTTGTCATATTTTCGTTGTCTGACACTCCTTCCAACTGGCAGAAAGGGCTCTTGAGTGTATCAAAAAGATAAATTAGAAAAGTCGATTCATTAAATCACAATTCAAAATTCATATTTCATAATTCGGAACAGTATATAATGTCATTGAAAATGTTGCTGCAGAGGACTGGAAAATGGAGGTTACATCTGTGTTAAAAGCAACAGTTGAGTTGCATTTCAGGTTTACCCCAACGAACCATTATCGAAGGGGAAGTAGCACTATCGGTCAACAGTACAGGTCAACCGTTTAAAAAAAGGGAAGATACTAGGAATGATAAAGCCTCGACGATTATCTTATACTGTTAACACAAAACCTGGAAATTTGGTTGACGTGGACAAACTTCTTTATAAGAAATATTGTTTTTCCGTACTAATATTGTTATGTAGTGTGATTTTTTGTCAGTTACGGAATATACTGTTAAATAAAAAATATTCAAAAATTTATGTAAAATTTATTTATTTTAAATGATCCTTTTTTTAAAATAAATTCTTAGTTGTTTAAAATGAATATACTGTTTAATTTACCTACAAAATATTTTGAGTGAAGAGATATAAAATATTGAAAATTTTTTAATTACGTGTTTATTAGGACACTACAAAATATAACAAAAAAAAAAAAAAAAAAACGTATTTAGAAGGTACTGAATGCGTGATAGCCGATTTTAGACAACCACGTCAGTCGCAGAGAGTTAAATATCTACTAAAATATTGTTGGAATCGGTTTATACTTAACCATGGCACCCATTAAAATATTACTCCTGGAAATAGCTTTTAATGCCATCGCTTTCTTATTGACCTACACAATTTGGCGACAATAACTTTTACGATGCTCCTATGTCATGACAAAATATTGTGCTGAGATGTTCAAAAATATGCACGGGTTTCATAACCTCCTTAAAATCACTTTAGGACGATAAAATCTCATATAAATGCAGATATCTAGATAATATTTAGCATAAGGAGCTCTTATATGAATCTAACTTCATATCATAATATTGTTCTGGTGGGTCCATGATTGTCCATGGCTGCAGGGCAGTATATCATCGTTCTTGACCGACTAAACTTTCTTACTTGCTCTTCATTAGTTTTGCGCAATAACAGAAAATTATTGTTTATTTAAAATAATTGTTAAGGGCCAACCATATTGTGAATCCGTGCGGAGATACATGTCTCCCATCGGACGCATCCAAAGATTGTGGATAGACGAATGCCCGGTTTTTAAACAGGATAGGTAGGAAATAAAATAATAGACGCGGACAAAAACATGCACCTATTTAAATCCAGAAAACTTCTGACTTACAATGAACGGTTCGTGTGTTGTACAAATTGTGCAAAACAATTGAGTTAAGAAAGGCAGAATTTCGTATCTTATAGCTGGCTACTGTCCATGGTGGAATAAGTAGGTAGCAGCACTACGGCAACAAATACAACATTACAACAAAAATGAAAAAAAGTCTCCGTATACGTCAAAAATTATATTAAACTAAAATCAAATTTTGCCGCCGAGCGCAATGAAAAAAAAATTAATTTTTAGCCAATTTTTATTTCACTATGGTTACTATCTTATTTAATTTTAATTTAAATAATCAAAAACCTTATTACAATACAATAATCACAGCACAAAACGTGGACTTTTTGTAAACATAAGCAAAACTTTGACATAAGACTAGACAACCAATACAAGAGCAAAAAATCGTCATCTGGCGTGGTAATGTCACCTGTTTATTTCATCATGGATACTGTCAATATGATGTAAGGTCCAATTAGACATGCCATGTCGTAACAACTGTTTATGGTTACGGAAAAACCAAAATTCAATTGGTTTCTATAGTTATGGCAAGTCACCTGTAATAAAATACAGTGTTTCCCATAAGGTTGGTTTGACCAGCTGTTTTGTATCTTTATGGGTATGTCACGCCGAATTACACCTTTACTTGTTTGATTTTGCTGGCAAAGCGTTAATTATCTTTTATATATTTTTGAGTTTCTGGTGGAAGCATTTTTAAATTTTTATTTAGCTCTCTCGTTACAAGTTTTTGCTTATAAAATAAATGAACACACCTATTATGATTTCATAAACAAAAACTACTAAAGCCATTACTATAGTTTTATGCTAATGACAACTCATCAATTTAAAGTTCATTATATTCTGCTTTTTTGATCATAATTATGAAAATGTTTAAAAAATGTGTGCTTGTGTATGCAAAGGATATAATTAAAACAAGTTTATGCCAACACTTTATCATTATTATTATTATTTTTTTTTTTTTGTGTTTTCATAATAAGCTGCCTTCTATAACCAAATATTCCATTGTGTTTTATTGCACTATAAAAGAAAAATTAATTGAAAATTTGAAAACTTTTTCTTAATGACATTTAAGTACATAATGACGAAAAAGAATTAATGAGAAATCAATAAAAAAAAGTTTTTGTTTTTCGGGGATAGTAATAAGAGTTTCTTACGAGTATAATAAGAATAAGCAATAAAAATAATAAATTTTTTTTTTTTTTTTTTTTTCTATAAATTCTATAAATCTTTAAAATAAATTTTTTTTCTCATATAAAGTGTTAAAAGTTTGCTATAATATAGTTGCATCTAAATAGTTTATTTCTTTTGTTTAAGATGTTTTTTTTTTTTTTTGTTTCAAATACTTTTCTTTACTATTTCTATACTTAACTCTTCCTGAAAGTTTTTTTTCAGTTTCTTTTTCTTGTTTTTTCCAACATTGTTGACAAGCAGCGTAATTTTTCATTCCATTAAACTGTCAGTTATAATTCTTTAAACATAAAAAAACGTTTTTTTACGTGTCTACTTTAACAGGGAGGTACATGAGCAACAACAACGACTTTAAAATGCGTGTTACCAACAACAAAATTATATTGTTAAGCCAAAAAAAAAAAAAAAAAAAAAAAAAAAAAAAAACAATGAACATGACTAAAAATCAAGTGGCAGTAAAGTTTTATAGATATAGAGCTCTTAGGTTTTGAAATACTTTTACAAACAGCTAAAAGCTTTAAATCAGATTTCGTGCTAAGAGCTAAAGAAAAGTGTTAAAAACAAACGAAAGAGTTAATGGCAGATGATTCTATAGAATAAAAATTTCTCAAAACATGTTTCAGTTATTAACACTTAGACCTAATAAATCAGAGCAAGTTAAACTCTGCTTTTGGTTTAAAATGTGTTTAAACCAACATATCTATAAGTCAGTAAACATATAAACCATCTTTGAACGCATAAAATGTGGCGTTTAAACTACCAATGCAGACCATATGAATTTGACCATATTTATCGTAGTGCTGCCACATGTTACTTTTTAAATTACATATACAAATACATGTGACACTGATTTACAATAATTGAGTTTAAAATACATATAAATTTAAGTTTAGTTTAACTAAACCAGCGTTTTAACACTCACTGATTTATTAGCCATTAAACATATTTTCAAGATGAACTTAAAAGTACTTTAAGAGTGTTTAGTCCAAACACCTTCGTAAAATAAAGCCTTCTGAGAAAGTTATTTTGGCTGTCAGTTTTTTTTATATTTAACATATTGAGTGCTGTCATACAAATTAGGAATTAGTTGTAAAGTGTCAATAAATAAAAACCGGTGCTAATTAAGATTTTTGTTGCGACTAAAAATTAATTTGTGGAAAGTATTTTTTGTATATATTTGTGTAATTTGTACCGGCTTGTTTACTCATTAGTTCCTTGTTCTATTGTATCGCGTATTTCTTTCATTAGTGTCATAATTCAATAAATACAATTTTTCAGTGCAGCCGTACAATGTACATATGTCGTTCATATGTAGGTTTTTTAAAGAAAACAGTTTTATAACTTTTATGAATTATTGAATTAAAAATATTTATTCAGATGTACTGTGCTTAAGATTAAATTAAAATGTTTGCTGTTCGATAGTCTAAAGTACTCTAAAAACCTGTCCTTTAACTCACGTCGACACTAACCTGTTGCTCGCTAGAGCCACAACCTAATTCTTGTCAGTTTCAATACGTCAGTCTTAAAAACGCACAGTCGCACAGTAGCACTCCTAAAAAGCGTGGACACTCCGGGTGATCCGGGCGATGCCACCAATACCCACATATATAAAAACAACAATTTTAAAAACATCGTTCCAACATAAAACATATCGCGCTAAGCACCTACATATGTGAATAGAAATCGTGATGGGGAAAGTTTTCGCCCTGCACTGGCAGGACATAGCATAAACAATGAGAACTAGATTTGAATTGGACACATTTCCGCATAATCGGCTAAGTAATCGTATATTTTGAGTTATGACACTATTGAACTAAATAAGCGATATCTATTTGTTCTTATTTTATTTATTGAATTTGAAGTTCCTTTTTTTAATTTCAAGCTAAAAGCGAGTTTATATATGAAAACATATGTATTCATTTCTTTTTTATTTATTGATTTCAAATTTACTGAAGATGATGTGTTGTTTAAAAATAACATTTTTTGTTTTTTTTCCAATTCATCTGCATTAAAAGAAATATATGTCCAGTAAAAATTCCTCAAGTTAAAAATAAGTGGATTTTTCTAGGTGTCATAATGTGCAGCCTAAGTGCTAACTGAAGTAGATAAAGGCTACAAATAAAGACAATTATTCTACACAATGAGAGATTTTATACTTCACCTGAAGTAATTTAGACAACCTCCAAGGGAAACTGTCATATACTTATCAGTGCGCCCCTAATCTTCTATTCTTATATCATTTTTATCTTTTCTTATGCTTTCGCTATTTTTGTCACCTACTTTCCAGCTATCTATATCTAAACAAGGTATCACAATGGACCATATTGGTCTCTGGGTGAAGGAGACTTCACATCAGCCTTTCTACCTACCTACCTATCAGTGTGCCCAGATCTTAAAATTGTTTACAGATAAATCTTCCGTTGGACAAGGCCAGAGAAGGCTAAAAATTATTTTAGAAACTGCTAACATTTTTTTCAAGATTTTTGATAATTTTTGATTTTTATGACAGTATGAAATTTTATTAAGAACTACATAAATAAATTTTGAAACTCATTTCAACAAAATTTAAAAAATTGGTAATATTTTAGCAAATTTAGGCGACCCGAAATACCCCAGATTTAAGCAAAATACAAGCTATTTTATTTATATGCTTTGCTATTATATTTATATGCTCTACAAGACTCTATCTATAAAAAAAAATTTAGACCAATTTATATTTTTAAAAAACTTAAATTTAAAAATTATTATTTTTTTAGCAGTTTAGTTTGCAGCATAACACTGGTTGAGCAATAACATTTAATTTTTAAATAAATTATGACACAAAAATTTTCTCTCAAGTTTACCGTCTTAGTACGGATATATTAATATATATGTTTATATAGAAGAGCTAGAATGTTGATTAAAAGGATTGCTATCAATAGTATTTTTACAACTATAAACCTCGATCCAAAACAACCGTATATTCACTGTTTTTCTATTTGCACGTTTCTTAGTTTTTAGGACATTTTCAAAATTTGATATTGCCAGATAAAAAAAACTATATGATCATACCAAACCAAAATTGAAAACGGACTAATGTACAATTTTCAGGATAGTATTTAAATCTATGTTATGTTAATTTTCATATAAAACTTAAACCGTATAAAAATACACTTGAAAAGCCCTATTTAATCAAGATTAAAGTATGGTAGCACTACTAAATACAAAAATAAAAATATCATAAAAAATTGTATTTGTTTTCAAAGTGGACTAAAAAAAAACAGCTGACTGTTATTGCTTTGCCTGTTGGAGTTGTATTGTTGTGATATTGAGGCCACTTTGCTAAGTTATTTCAATGGAAACTTAAGTTAAATTTAAATTTACCTCATCGGTGAATAAAGTTTAATTTAAGTGTTTAGTCAAATAATTTTTTATTTTAAACGTAAATGTGTGTTAATATCAATCCTGAAAATTGGCCATAAAAGGGCTAAATAGAAATAACAAAATGGTCTAAATTTGCCCGTTTTTTTAATGTAGTGCTAAAACTTTTTTCGCGTTTCCTGTATTTAAAAAGGGCTAAATCTCGCCCTGATAGGGATATGTCAGTATCAGTGATTCATATCCGAAGTCATTAAATTTCAGGCAATATAAAAGGAGCGAGCGTGAATAAAAATTCAGATTTATAAATTTTTTAATAGTTTTTTTGTATGGGGCTATCTGGCTCCGCACTCCTATACCACCAAGATTTTTTTGGAACATACAGTTTGTTCTGAGATTTACACACATTAAATTTAGTGTGCCTCACAGTTGTAGTTCTTCCGATATAGGTAGGTAGGAAGGTAGAAAGGCTGGTGTGAAGTCTCCTTAACACCTTCACCCAGAGACCAATATGGTACATTGTGATGCCTTGTTTAGAAATAAATAGCTGAAAAGTTGGTGTAGAAAACAGCGAAAGCATTAAAAAAGATAAGGATAGATAAGAAAAGGAAGATCTGACTAAACCCGAGAAAAAAGCCTCACTCAACACAACACCGATCCGCCCTATGTGCGGTTAGCTCCCAGTCTCCAGCTGCGCAGCTAGGCCATCCCCATTACGAATCCTATCAGACTCTCGAGCCCACAGCCCGGGACGTCCCCTAATTCTCCTAGGAATCTGCTGCCCAGCCACCTCAGCCGGCTTCACTATAGGCTGGGACAGCGGCACAAAATGTGCTCAACCGTCTCCAGCTCTTCCGGGTCCTCACACAACCCGCACATATCCGACGCGTCGGATCCCAACCTCATCGCCATTCTGCCTATCATGCAATGACCCGTGATGATTCCTATTATGGTCTTCACGCAGACCCTACTTCTGCCCAGCAACAACTCCGAGTCGGACTTCCTAAGCACCGGCCACAGCGTCCGTGATACCCGGCAGTCCGTTCGGTTCCCCCAGGCCCTATTGGTCGCGCCCAGAATCCATTCTCTAATCTTTCCAAAGTAGAAGCCTATTGAAAGCCTAACCGATATAAGATTAATAATAATTTTTTGGAAGAAGAAGATTTGCATCTGAGTCTTAATTTTACTGGTTATTCAAATATATATTAAAATTGGTTTTATAGTGGGCACAAGCCCTATTCTGAAAAGCATTTACAATAGGTGTGGTCCTTGTGCCAATTAGAACTTATGTACCAAATTTCATTAAATTATCTCCAACATTGCGACCTGTACTTTGCGCACAAGTTTACATGGGCAGGCAGCCAGGCAGCCAGCCAGCCAACCGGACAGACATCGTTTGATCGTCTCAAGATTTTTGGAAATAGCCCTATAAACTGCAAAAAAGAGGGGTTTCACGAATATCTTGAAAACGCTTCTTAACCTCAATTGTGGAGGTGGTGATGAATTTTAACCTCTCCTTAAAAATTTTTAAAATACTCTCTTCAATTGTGCTCTATCAATTTAATTCACTTAGTTTCTTTTCGTATAGTGATCGTTTTTATTCACTTGTGTTTTGACTGAGTTCGACTTAGCCCGAGCGGAGCAACATGCAGGTGTTAAAATTACTACTCGTCATTATTTACGTAATTTTTTTTCTTTGAAAATATTTTACCACCACGTCAGCTTAAGTATTTAGTAGAAAAAAGTTTACCCCACATCAAAATTAACGTA
The DNA here is from genome assembly GCA_943735925.1 of Pollenia amentaria. Classification (NCBI taxonomy): domain Eukaryota; kingdom Metazoa; phylum Arthropoda; class Insecta; order Diptera; family Polleniidae; genus Pollenia; species Pollenia amentaria. The sequence goes on along the minus strand of OX031006.1, from coordinate 217,433,731 downwards.
ATATTTTCATATATTCGTCCGTTTTCTGTTTGTTAAAAAATATTTTTTATGATAGAAATAAAATAAATACATTTGATTAAATACAGGTCTCCAGCATTGTTTAGGAAGCTGTTTGTACCAAGTTTGAATACTGTTACTGTTACCGTTCTCCAGTAATACAGACATACATATATAATCTCTTTGTATGGGAGGTGCTACACCCACTTCTCCAATCCTGCCCATTTTTGTAGAGGGATTGTTTATTGATCAATCTGTGTGTACCAAATATAAATGATTTTTCTCTTGCCGTTCATTAGATACAAAATTTATTTCTTTTGTGTCACGCCTAATTCTCTAATCCCACCCACATTTTGTCGGACGTTGTGTACTGCTAACCAAAATGCATGTACCTATTTGCGAAACGTTGACTCTTGCCATTCTTCAGGTATACAGAAATCTAGAAGGCCTTTGTATGAGAAGTACCACACCCACTTCTCCCACCCAGCTTTTGTCAGATGTTGTGTATTGATAACCAAGATATTTCGACCAAAGTTAGAAGCTCTAGCTCTTGCCGATTTGTCTGCAATGTAATAAGTCAAAGTGTGTGGGATGCAGATTTTGATGAGTAAAAAACCCCCAATATGTTGACCTGTAGTTTCTACGCCTACTTATTTTTTTCATGATCTCTTTTAGATCTTTAACAGCCATACCTAATTAAGAGTGGAAGGCGGAACGCTTTCTTCCGCGTAGCTTTTACGCTGATATGCCATACCTATACAAGAGCTTCGGCGTTGTGTCACAAACAGTTGTGTTAACGTTCGTGCTTTCTAAAACCCTCAAAAAAGAAATAATAAATGGAATTAAAACCGCTAGTTTAAAATAGCTAATTTTCCATTATTTATTATGAAACGATAAAAACAGGGTTGTCAAAACAACAAATATAGCTACCCTGCTTATTTTAACGTTGACGCCGTGCTATTTAAGGATGCTTCATTCAAATTGTATGGGCTTGAGGATTTTTGACAGCTAGAAAACGCGTTCCGCTCTTGTTTTAGTATGGCTGTAAGTGTATACATTTGTCTGTAAAAAGTGCTTTCAAATTTTTTTTTTAAATTCATATTTTTTGATAAGTTTTTAATATGTATAGCGTTTTTTTAAAGGTTTGTGAGGTTAAGTACCTGTTTTGTTTAAACAAATAAAAATAATGTTTGGTATCTTTATTATTTGTGATTAAAAATGTACAACCTTATTTTTCAAAAACAAATAATTAACAACATTTTTTTTAGGAAAATATAGAGGAGTTAAATTTTCCACCACGTCATTAAGTATGTCCCAAAATTTCACCTCCACAGTTAAAGGTTAAGAATGGTTCTTTTTCATTAAAACAGTTTTTTGATAAACTTAAGTTTTCATCAAAATGAAAACAAAAATGATGCTGTTTCTTAGGGGTTCAGCAATTACAATATATATAAATAAATCATACCACTTTCTTACAACATTGCGAGAAATTAATAATACAACTCAGCTTAATTGCATCAATTTTAAATGTATTTCATGCAAGATCTAGGTTAGAAAAATTGCAGTATTTAGATATAAAACTGTTCATGTATCATGCACATCCACCAACTCATTATAAGCACTAGACATCCTGTAATATGAGAAAAAGAACTTATTTGACAGCTAATTTAAAGAAAAATGTTGAAAAATATAATATCGATTTTGGCACTTGGCCAAATAAATAAAATACTTTTACACACATACAACACGAGCACAAATTCATTGAAATACTTCTGAATGTATGTGTCTGCAATGTAACACTTTAAATAGACAAAAGCTGTTTAAACTGGGTTAAAAAATGCATCTTCTAGTAAACAAATAAATATATAAGCTAGAATATTGCAAATAAAACTGTGCACACACAAATGTTAAAAATATATAGTGTACACTGAAAAAATCTATGCTTTTTACCACTTTATGGTGCATATTTTAAGTAGTATTTCAAACAAAAATGCATGTATTTAATATTGAATATTTAATATTTAATTACTATTCGCTATAAATATAAATAAACATAAAGCCTAGAAACTTAAAGGTCACAAGAACATCCCAATAAAAATGTTGTTATTTTGCGAAGCACTTATATATTTATTGTTTCAAAGTGAGAATTCACCATAAAAAATGTATGCCCTCCGTAAGCGATATGGCAAGAAAAAATGTTATGCTTATCCCTTACAAACCTGCTACGTTTGAAGCGTCTTTGATAGGATACTATGAAATCTCTTTTAATTTCGTTAAAATAAAAGCACTAACGCCATACGGGGCGGTACATATCTTTGTAATTTATCTACATATTTTTAAGCAATTAGTCATATTTTTACCTCAGTAGACCTGTGAGCTAATAATAATATAGTTACTTCGGGGATTGTGGAACCCCTATTTTTGTCTTGGCCGTCATTAAAAACGTATACGCAACCTCTTCATCTATACCTTCTAAAAGTCATATTTCTGAAGTCAGTTGATCAAAGGAAATGAATATTTTACAAAGGAGTAAAGAGGCTTTTTTTTTGTTTTTATGTGCCTTCCACACATTGAAAACTTTTAACTTTTACAATAGAAGAGATTACTTAAAAGGTAATAATTCAAAAACTTGGACTTACTTGGTTGTGATGTTCGTAGCACTTACTGTAAGCCTTTCTGTTACTCTGAAGTAAGGCCTTTTAACTTTTTAAAACTCCTAAAAAGTTATAAGCCAACTAAACTTTGTACTTTTTTATTGTTATTATATAAGTATTGTTATTAAAAAGTCCATTGAAAATAATATTTCGATTAAATTAATTGTTTATTTAACGAATGATTTTTTAAAAAACCCGTATCTGATTTCAAAAATACGTTAAAAAGTCTATGAAAATGTTGCTATAATTTAGTATTTTTGCATATATCTTTTTTATATACAAAATTTTTTTATTAAATAATTTTAAAGAATTGTACACAATTCTAGCAACAATTTCGTTTTTTCTTCTACCTTATTTCTTACCAAAGTATTTTACATATCGGGTGTTTACATTTTAAGGGGCGATGTTGAATGTGAACCACACCTAAACTTCAAGCTTTTTCTGCATTTCATTTGACATTTCTCAACTTCAGATTAACTCAATTTCAAACATGGAAAGATACACAATCGAGCAGCAACGCGTTAAAGTTATTCAGGCTTATTATGAAAATGGGCGTTAAAATCAAAATCCATATCGTGAAAATCATCTTCAGTTATGAAGCACATTTTCACCTCAGTGGATTCGTCAATAAGCAGAATTGCCGCATTTGGGTGAATGCTAATCCAAGACTGATTGTCGAAAAACCACTGCACCCACAAAGAGTGACTGTTTGGTGCGGCTTATGAGCTGGTGGCATGATCGGGCCGTATTTTTTCCAAAATGAAGCCGGTCCGGCAGTTACTGTGAATGGTTGTCGCTATCGTGAGATGATAACGAACTTTTTATGGCTCGAATTGAAAGATATGGATGTGGACGATATGTGGTTTCAACAGGATGGTGTCACTTGCTGCACAGCTAATGAAACAATGGCTCTTTTGCGCGACACATTCAATGGCCGTGTTATCTCACGTGGTGGCGATGTCAATTGGCCGCCAAGATCATGTGATTTGACATCGTTGGACTTTTTTCTTTGGGCTTATTTGCAAGAATAGGTATACGTAGATAAGTCAGCAACAATTCAAGAGCTTAAGGATGAGATAATTCGGCACATTAATGGCATAGAACCTCAATTATGCCTCAGTGTCATCGAAAATTTGGACCATCGGATGGTGGTGTGCCGCCGAGTTCGCGGCGGCCATTTGACCGATATTTTTTCCCATACATAATTGAACCATACCAATATTATTATAATAAAAAGAAATGACAATAATTTCCAATATAATTTGTGTTTTATTCAAAATCAACATCGGCCCTTAACATTTAACCACTTACTTTCTTTTCATTTTTCGAACAAAAAAAGTAACTGAAGTTTTTTAAAAAAGTTGAGTCTACTTCTACGTTTATAAACATTTTTTTTAGTTTTGAATGAAAATTTTAACAAAATGTTTCAAAAAATAATAATGAATACGTATTTTCTTTTCTTCTGAAAATGTTTGTGGTTACGAAAAAAATTGTTGCTCTATTATGAACACCAGTGAAAATGTTGCTGCCTATTGTGAACGAGGTTTCAATTTATATTTTCCCGAATAATGAAAATAATTTTCTTATAAAAAGTTATTTTGTATTTTACTATAGCATTTCGTAGTTTCGTAAGTGGTACGCAAAAATTTCGTTGTTCGAAGTTACGAACGATTTCGTACAATGTTTGACAGTTTTCGTACATATTAGGAATGGATTTTTTGAGTGTAGTAAGAACAACATATCTGAAAGTTTTGAATTATTTTCAGTGTAGACAATTTGTACTGGGATTATGAATGATGGCAGCATAAAATACAATAAATAATAGACCAAAAAATATTGTATCTCACCCACCGAAAAAAGCATTTATATAATATGAAATTATAAATCTTTGAGAATTGCATAATAAATGTTTTACCACAAAAAATAAGCTTTTTATAGTACAAAAGGGAAATAAATGAAAAGAATACAGTGGGTGAATGATGATAAATTAATATTTTGTGGGTGGCGTAAATGCAGAATCTTGTATAGATGAAAAATTTGATGAAAAATTAATACATAAGGGAAGTTATTTCGAAATAGATGTGCAAAGTTAATATTAATGGTTAATCTTTATCATGTTTTAACCAATGATTAATTGATTCGCTGCCATTAAGACCTTCTAGCCTGGCATTTTTCGTAATGAAAAAAAGTCTGTTTAAGATAGTCCTTAATATTTGATTGAATGGTAATTAACTTCATTGAAATATTTTATATAAGAGTTAATGTATGAAATTAAAAAAAAACTTTACACAATTTTTTTCCAGATAAGCTTCAGTACCTGCCTGTTGACTTAAATCCACAGAGCTTAAAACATGACACAATGAGTCTGCTCTGTTTAAGAGGCCGAGCTTGAATTAAAGTTAGTCCGCATTCACATTTTAAATCAATTGCTGCAAAACATTTGAATTTGAGGATGAAAGAGGGGAGAATAATGGAATAGTGTACATTCCCAGTAAAAAAAAAATATGTTTTTTGAAGCACTTAAGAGAAAAAGCGCATAATCGAGAGCTTCAATAAAAGAGCTCTTAGACAGCAGTAAATGATAACGAATAAAATATACAAAAAAAGCTGCTTTTTTAGTGCTTACAACGAAGAAGGTTTTAAAGCCAAAAATAAAAATATATTATGGTATACGAAAATGCTTGAAAAAAGGCATTATAACCAGTATAAGCAAAACTTTAATGAATATCTTAAAATAGTTAGCCCTTAAAAAAGAACTTTAGGAGTGCTTTATTGACATGTTTTATTAGGTTAAAAGAAGCGCTTATTGTCAGCAGAAAATAGTCCTCCAAACCGGGAGCAGGCTTAAAGCGAGTTGAGGTATAAATGTATACATACAACTTGCTCCTTTTGCAGCACATTTTTTACTAGGTTATTTCGTGTACAAGCAGGTTTTGTGAGTTTGCTATTGTATGGACACGAGTGCAGTTTTAAAAGAGAAATTAAGTAAGTTTTTACATTAAAGAACGAGGACTTAAGCTTATTCCTAACTTGACGTTTGTACCAGAGTCGGAGACGAAGTACCCACAAAAAATCGCGACTCCGATTTCAAAATTTTTCGGCATAAAAAATTAAAAAAAAATTTCTAATATTTTCCGAAATAAAATTCTTCAAAATATTTTGTAGATCACTTTGAATAAGGAGATTTTGATTTATTTTATTTGAGTTCTATTCAAGTACTTTACTTAAAAAAAAATATAAAAAAATAATTTAAGTTATTTTGATACATATATTGTTTTACATGCAGGCAAGGGTCTAAATTGTATTAGCAAAAGTTATACTCAGTTATTGATCTAGTTGAAAAAAAGATGTGTGGTTTTTTCAAGTCACTTACTTGTGATAAAATAAATAGCACAAGAGTTTAATAACGTAATGATTTTTATGCTAATAATGACGTTTTAAGTGGGTCTACTCAAAAAATGTTGAAGTCAGAAAATAAGGACCAGTCTACTATACATACATATCTACTATACATACATACATATCTACTATACATACATACATATCGATGGTCTCAAGTAGAAAGGCCCTAACTCGCATTTTTTACGAAAGTGAGTTTTATAGTTATTCCAATAAATTTTACACAAATACACCTCGTCACAAAAATTCATTACATTGTTGTAAAGAATAACGGCTTTACAAGCAGTTGTATGAGCAAGTTTACATTATGATACATACAGTTTCTGTTATGTTTTTACTTTCTCCTATACAGTTACAATTATTTGAGTTAGGGCCTTTCTACTTGAGACTGCATTAAATAATTTTTTAAAGTCATAAAATGACCAGTCTCATATACATTTCGCATCACGTTTAGAATAGGAGTCGGATTCATAGTTAGAGTCCGAGTTGCAGTCGGAGTTGGAGAAATATTTTTTGATGACTCACAGCCCTGATTCAAACAGTGGTCAATATTTTTGCACCAATATTTTCGCATTCCATAATAATATTAATAATATTTTATTTTGTGACAGAAACATTTTTTTTCATATGTTTATTTTTTTTTTGTCTTTTTTTTTACAACAGAACTGATACAAAATTATTTTACAAATGGTGATAACAAAATATTGTTAACAGTAAAAATATTTTGCTCACATCTTAACCCTAACCCTCCTGAAACGGGTACTCTGGTAGCCGAACAAACTTAAAAGTAAAATATCTTTTAAACAATGAATGATACAAAGTTAAGATTTCGCAAGTTTCTTCAGGTAACCATTTTTTAAAGATTTTTATAATTTTAAGTTTTCCTGATTTGATTGGGTTGGCTGTGGAGAAAGTCAAATATTCCTTACCCTCCTGACAAGGGTACCTGGGTACCCGTATACAAGTAAAAGCTTTCTGTATAGAAAAGGTAAATAGTAAGAGTATTTTTTTTATTTTGTTTTTTCTATTTAGAATTAAGAAAGAGAATCTTCCTTAGGGATGGTTTCATTTGCCATTAATAAGAGAGATGATTGGACGTTAGCGTATCGTATTACACGATTGTCAGTGGCCATTATTTTCATGGTTTAAGTTGCCAATTCCACACCAAGTGATGTCAAAAACAGCGATGGGAGCTTCGAGCTATTTAGGCACTTGGATTGTGGCTAGAGAAAATACAATATGCACCTAAAGCAGCCACATGTAAAAAAGGGTCAAGGGCCAGCTACTTGTTTTACGTTTAGTGCTATATTTCGATATCATTTGATGCATAACAGCTACACCGTCTTTTGAGTTATAGTATTAATCATTTATTTCTTCCTTATTGTTAAAAGCTGGCTCCCCTCGAGAATAGTGCATTATCTACAAAAAATAAACACTTTTGTTCTTCTTCGTTACAACGGACAAAAGTCCCGCTCCTACTGAAATTATTTCGTGACGTTTTTACATCATCCGTTTGCGTTTGGGCGTAGCTCTTTCGGAATATAAGCGTTGCTGTGACGAAGGGTACCGACAGACGTAAGCCCCAGTTAACCGACAGTAATAGAAACGTTGCAAGTCCGCTGCTTTATTTTGTTGTATGTAAATCAATTGAAAGGATTGAAGTTATAGTTATTTATAACTTAACCGTAACGTCTTCATCTGTAGAAAATAGATTTTTTACCTTTTTTACTGTACGGTAACAATACTGTTATTATCAGCTAACTGGGCTGTTATTCGTCTCATTTGAAGCCGATTGGCTAAAGGGAGTAACGTAATAAAATTATCAATTCCAATATTTAATTTAAAAAAATATGTGATGGCTGTGCTGTAAACGGTCAATGTGTCACACGCACTGCAAAATATTTGCCCCACGATGCTTCAAAAATTAGTTTCCTGAGGTTTATTTTGTGCATGATACCAATACAAAGCTAGATATAAAAACTGTTTAATTCTAACTAAAATACAAATCGAAAACTAGTGGTATCTTTACTTTTTTCTATACAAAATGCTTTAAATTACATACGGGTACCCAGGTACCCTTATCAGGAGTATACGTATAAAAATGCTGTCAGTACGGTTAGGGTTAAACATACTATAAGAACACTTATGGAAAATTATCATGGTTATTTAATATCATTAAATGGATGTAAATAATATAAGATGTTTTTAAAGTTATCATTATTTAGATTTTAGAAAAATAATTATATATCTATAATTGCGATAAACATTGCAATGTTTACGGTAACTAATATATTGCTGGTATTATATATGTTTGGGTGTAGATGGGGTTTACCTGGTTCTTTATGAGTCGGCGCGTACGGGTACTTGCTGAGGCACGTCGGACACCTGCTGAGGACCTGGAGGAGAGCCGCAGAGTGATTGGCCAAAGAAACCACCCTTATTTCCTGCAGTTCGGCAAATAATAAAAAAAAACACTTGTTGGGCTTCTTTTTCCCCACTTTTAAGTTTTTGTTCACTTTATTTTTGTTTTAGTTTCTTTTTTCCTTATTTTCCGATATTTTTATTTTAATTTTAATTTATTTTAATTTCACTTTACTTTAATTTAACCTGATTTTACTTTAATTTAATTGCCGGCGTCTGGCTGGTGCGAATTTTATGAACGAATTGAATAAGAAGCAAAAACTCATTTTCCAGGTGGCGTTAAACCACAGCTGAGCTACATATTACAGGGGGTGTTGCCAGATGCCACCACATGAATCCCGTGTCACACACTCAAAATAATGGGAAACATAACTATGTTCCTCATGTTTCTATTGGGCGGGATTCCCACGAGCCAGACGCCAACATACACCCCGCCTTGCAACGGTGGTGCAAAATAATTACTTATTAAAGACTAAGATGATATAAAGAAAAATTCTATATCCCGATAGGACCTTTAATTTTTAAACAAAGGAAATAAAAGCTTAAAAAAACGGAAAGAAAACAAGGTATTAAAAAGAACTCAAAGTTCAAAAACAAAAATTTAATTCACAAACTGTCGCAAAAAATAAAAGAAGAGAAAAAACAAGAGAATTAAGAAGTGAATTAAGTAAGAAAAAAAAAATTAAAATATTAACAACTAGAATAATTCATAAAAGGAAACCTAACAATATTCAGATTACAAAAAAAAACAATAGCAAAAAGGTTCGCCTCCAAGGGCAACGTCCACATCCTTCAACGGCTCCACAGAACTCCTTCCCCGAAATAAGCCACCCCGAAAACGGTGTCCTGGGCGTGCAGGGTACCTGGCCTTCCCTTTGCCCGCCCGATATAAATGCGCGGGGCCACGTCAGCCCCGAGTACCAGGTAATATAGGCCGGGGAAATTCCATTGCGGGTTGGCTGGGGCAGCATCCCCCTCGCTTCTCGTCCCCTTCTTAACCCTGGCCGAAGGTGATCTGCCAAACGGGCGCTCCTCCACCGCTACCTCCACCTCAAACTTTTCACGGTCGGCGACACCGTGAAACACGGTAATTGTGGTGCGGCCCTGAACCACGCGGCACCCCAAGCCCCTGGCCTCGTCCAGCATGATGGATGATCGAGCTACGGTTGGGTCCAGCAGTGCCTGCGACCAGAAAACCTCACCACCTGACCGGGCCCGGATTCGCACGGCGGCGGTTATTTTCACCCACACGCGACCTTCGGGCATCGGGTGCAGCCAACTATGGTGGTTCTGCAGGCATCGTCGGCATCGGTCGATGCTCCTGCAGGCGGCCTGGGTGTGGGAGTGCGCCAGGCAATTTTTGCACAACGCATGTAGGGCCACGACCTGCAGCTTCTCCTCGGGTGGGAGCGTCACAACGCGCGAGCACTGCCTTACAGCGTGGAATCGCACGCACAGGGGGCAACGGAAGTTGGGGTTGAAGGCCATGAGTATCTGGAAGAGGATATTTTATTTATATGGGGTAACGTTAAAAAAAAAAGGAAAGGAGAAGCCTTATGTGTCGCATTTAGGTAGAGCGACTAATTTATGTATCGGCCGAGCGATGACGCCATTTTGCGTTTTCAGATCAGCCACTCGAACCCTGCCATCATGGCCTCGATAAACCTTGGTGATCCGCCCTAAACGCCACTCATTCGGACAGCCTGGCTCACTTTTGAGGACCACAAGATCGCCTTCCTTTATGACTAGCTGAGGGTGTTGCCATTTATTACGCTTGTTTAGCTCCTTCAAATACTCCTGCTTCCATCGGCGACAGAATTCTTGCTGGAGGGCCTTCAATTTACGCCACCGGTTGACAATGCTGAGGGGTGATGACAGCTCTTCAGGCTCAGCAGGGGTAAGCAGAGATGAGCCAATCAGAAAGTGACCTGGCGTGAGGGCAGACAAATCTTCAGCGCTTTCTGTCATAGGGCCAAGGGGGCGTGAATTGAGACACGCTTCTATTTTTGCCAGAATGGTGGAGAACTCCTCAAACGTAAACTTGAGTTGACCGGCGGACTTTTTTAAGTGCATTTTCATACTTTTTACCCCGGCTTCCCATAGTCCTCCCATGTGAGGTGCTGCAGCGGGGATAAAGTGCCACGGCAAGTGCTGGTGACCATAATTCTCTACAGCCGTGTCACGAAGCTCTTTCACGTGCTTGGCGAAGTCTGCGTCGATCTCTCTAGCGGCGCCAACAAAGTTTCTGCCGTTGTCAGAATACATGCAGCTTGGGCAACCACGACGGGCGATGAAACGGGCCAAGGCTGCTAGAAAGGCGGGGGTAGACAAGTCGCTTACAGCTTCGAGGTGAATCGCCTTCGTAGAGAAGCACACAAAGAGACACACGTAGCCTTTGGAGATTTTGCAGTATCTGCCTGTGAAACTTTTTATCTCGAACGGGCCGGCAAAATCAACGCCAGTATTCGTAAATGGGCGACAAAGGGTAGTTCTTTCTTTCGGCAAAGCCGCCATTATTTGAGTTTGAAGAGTCTTTCTGTGGAGAACGCAGACTTTGCAGTTACGAACCACTGTCCTTATCAGATTTTTCGCTCGAATAATCCAGCACTCTTGCCGGACGACATTTAAGACTAGACGAGGGCCTCCGTGAAGGGCTAAGGTGTGCACGAATTCTACGTACAGCCGAGCCAATCTACTCCCATACGCCAATATAATAGGATGTCGCTCGTTGTAGGACAGACAAGTAGTAGAGCTCAGGCGACTATTAGATCGGATAATGTTGTCTTCGTCCACAAAAGGGGTAAGCGTCAACAGGGGTCTACGGGAATCGATTTTCTTATTCGCCTTGAGGCAGTTGAACTCCCCAGAAAAGTGCATTTGTTGAGAGAGATAAAATAAGCGATTTCTCACAAATTTTAATTCACCAGCCGAGATCTTCAGAGAACCATGAGGGACGTTTTCGCGTCTTCTTTTACTCGCCAGGGCAACAAATCGAAACATATAAGCGATTACATGATACGCTCGAGATAAACTGGAAAACCGGTCTAGAATATCTTCTTTGTCAGGTGATCTAGCAACAAACACTTGAGCTCCTTTCGACTCTTCTACCGTCTCGAACTCTGCTGCTTCTACAGGCCACAAAGACTCCTCAAAGTTGAGCCAATCAGGTCCATGCCACCAGAGCCTATTTTCTCGCAAATCCGCAGGGATCAGCCCCCGGGTTGCTAGATCGGCAGGATTGTCACCTGACGCCACGTGACACCAGTTTTTATTCCCAACTTTTTCTAATATTGTAGCCACTCTATTTGCCACGAACGTTTTCCAGCTACAAGGGGGTTTTCTCAACCACGCTAAAACAATCGTGGAATCGGACCACAAATATAGGGGGGACTTGTCCACGTTAAAAGTAGGTACTATACTGTCAACCAAATTTGCCAAAAGAACTGCTCCACATAACTCCAAACGAGGCAAAGATGGCTTTTTTATTGGGGCCACTTTAGTTTTACACGTGAGCAAACTTGTCCAAACTTTATTTTCGAGCTGTACTCTTATATAAATTGTAGCTGCATATGCCAACTCAGACGAGTCACAGAACCCGTGAAATTGTATACTACAGCCAGGCGAATATTGAACCCAACGTGGAAGCTTAATTTTCTCAATATCCGCATAATTAACAACAAAATTCTGCCATTTCTGCAGAGCCACGGGTTTGATAGCCTCGTCCCACTCGATCTTATCAAGCCACATTTGCTGCATAATAATTTTAGCATTAACTACCACCGGAGCCAACCAACCAGCAGGATCGTATAGCCGAGCAATGGTAGAAAGTACCTCTCTTTCCGCGCTATCACTGCTACGAAACACTATTTTCTGAAAGGGCCTATGTGTGGGAGTCACAAAAATCTGCCGGTACATTTTTGAAATGTCCGCATTAAAGACAAACTGAAAAAATCGCCATCTCAAAATCAGATTAACTATTTCAGCCTGCAGAATAGGGCCAGTGAACAACAAATCATTTAAACTTCTGCCATTTGCGGAAGGGCTCGAGGCATTAAATACCACTCGCAATTTAGTCGTTGTGCTCTCTGGCTTAAAAACGCCATGATGGGGTAAATAATAACCAGGGTCACCTCTAGCATCATCTGCTTTTTCCATGTGCCCTAGGGTTAAATATTCTTTAAGGACCTCATCGTACTGGGCCTTACGCTCAGCATTGCGCATTAAGGATTTTTCGTTTCTCAAATATTGACAAACAGCAATATGCCTATTGGGACCAAGCGACAGCAAACTATTCTTAAAGGGCAGACTCACTGTGTATCTCCCTTCAGAGTTTCTAGTGGTAGTAGAACTATAGATCTCCTCACATTTTTTATCCTCTTCTGATAAAATTCGCCTTTGAGATACTTCTTCTAACTCCCAAAACTTCGATAATTGGTCATCAATCGCCACTTTTGTCATATGAGACACTCTTAGTATTCGAGGGGAAACTTTAGAAGGCGTTGGACCTGTAACTATCCAACCAAAAATGGTTTCTTGAGCCACTAGCGATTCAAAAATACCATGCCTAACTCCGCCACGAAGAATAGAAGGGTATAAATCACCTCCTAACAATAGATCTACTTCACTGCTTTCATAAAACCTCGGATCAGCATAACATAATTCGGGCAGCTCAATCTCCTTCTGGGGCAAAAAGGAATACGTTGGAATACTACCAGTTACACGAGGAACCACTAGAGCCTCTATATTAAGCGCCATGTTCTTATCAAAAAGCGAAACAATCGTAAAAACTGCCATCTTAGAAGACGTACTAATTATATCTCCCCCTAAGCCTGAGACTTCTGCAGAAATCGGATTAGTCGGCAACTTCAATAGCTTCTGTATTTTTTCCGAAATAAAACTTTCATCCGAACATGGATCTATCAGCGCTCGTACCTTGTACCGGGAACCAAAACTAACAATGTTAACCCAGGCTGTGGCTAACATCACTTTTTTTGCAACAGATGTATGGTGCGATTGAACTACACCAGAAGGGCCGGCAACATTAGTGGACTGTATTTGACTCTGAATATTTTGACTCTGACTCTGCGAACTAGTGCTTGGCTGGCTTTGATTATTGTTGTTTATATTTCTTACTATATCCCTATGTATTAACGTGTGGTGTTTCTTACTGCATTTAGAACAACCATTAGGACTACTGCAATCACCATACAAATGCCCCATAGTAAGACAATTAAAGCAAAAACGAAATCTTTTCAATGTTGAAACACGGTTCTTGTAGTCCATGCTCAAAAATTTATTGCAAACACTAATTTTGTGCTTTTCTTTACATAATTTACATGAGCTCGAGTCAACTTTTGTGTGATGGGCCTTAAACTGCTTAGCTTTTGTAGACATAGAGCTATTATGTGAGGGGCCTGCTTGGGAACCACTGGCAGCTGTATTGTTCGCTACAATAATGTCAGACACACTTTCAAGGGCATGAAATCTATCGGTCAGAAAATTATTTAATTCTTCCCATTTGGGAACCTCTGTTTTATTTTTTACAGACTGCTCCCACAGATGTAAAGTATTTTCTGAGAGCCGAGCCGAACATTGAAACACAAAAATTGGGTCCCATGAGGCAATATCTACATTATATAATTTTAGCACCGAAATACAATTATTAATTTCCCTTTGGAGCCTTTTTATTTCTGAAGCCGTTTCTCGTTGGCATGGAGCCAAATTAAATAAAGCTTTCAACTGGCTATTTATTAAAACGCGCTTATTTTCATATTGGGACTTCAAATTGTTCCACGCTATCTCAAAATTTTCAGCTGTTAGGGCAATATTTCTATTTATATCCCGGGCCTCACTATCTGTTTTTTGAAATAAATAAAATAATTTTTCTACTGGGCTAAGTCTCGAATTATTTATGTAGATTGCCGTAAACATGTCCCTGAAGGTGGGCCACGAAACGTAATCTCCATGAAAAACGCCCGTATCACAAGGGGGGACAGGTATAGAACACAGATTGGGAACCACTGTTTTATTTTTCTGCCTATCTTCTTCTAATACCTGTCTAGCATTGGCCAAAATATTTATACATTTTACATATATTTTTCGCACCTGAGGATATTTAGTCTTCACTGCCACTAATTCTTTTTTCTCTTCTATGGTACCGGAACACTCGTCAAAAATTTTTTTAAATTTCTCCCAACTTTTGTCCAACTCGCTTTTTCCAAAATCAAATGCCTCGACGGTATATGTTGAAAAGTCTTCCTTTTTCAACATAACCTCGATATTTATTATCTCATCTGCCGCCAGAATATATTTTTCAAAAGTCGCCATTTTTTATTATAAATATTAGGTGCCGCAACAAAAATTATGCGAGTTCGCTTAAAGGGCAACAAAATAATTTTTCCCGAGTTACTTTATTAAAAAAATTTTTTTTGGCGCGCTGGCAACACTTTTCCTTTATTTGTAAAATTGAGGCAAAAAATCTTTAGGCAGAAGACACAAAACTACAAATTGGGCGAGTAACGGGTAAACCGGCGAGTAAACAAATATGGCTCTTAAAATTGTGCGTCTTAAAAATTGGCTCAACTTAACCTCACTTCCAATGCGACACAATATGGCGCTTCACAATATGTATATGCATGCACTTTAAATTCCACAGTACGTACCTTTGAACTCCAATGGGCGAAGGACCAAAATGTTTGGGTGTAGATGGGGTTTACCTGGTACTTGCTGAGGCACGTCGGACACCTGCTGAGGACCTGGAGGAGAGCCGCAGAGTGATTGGCCAAAGAAACCACCCTTATTTCCTGCAGTTCGGCAAATAATAAAAAAAAACACTTGTTGGGCTTCTTTTTCCCCACTTTTAAGTTTTTGTTCACTTTATTTTTGTTTTAGTTTCTTTTTTCCTTATTTTCCGATATATTTATTTTAATTTTAATTTATTTTAATTTCACTTTACTTTAATTTAACCTGATTTTACTTTAATTTAATTGCCGGCGTCTGGCTGGTGCGAATTTTATGAACGAATTGAATAAGAAGCAAAAACTCATTTTCCAGGTGGCGTTAAACCACAGCTGAGCTACATATTACAGGGGGTGTTGCCAGATGCCACCACATGAATCCCGTGTCACACACTCAAAATAATGGGAAACATAACTATGTTCCTCATGTTTCTATTGGGCGGGATTCCCACGAGCCAGACGCCAACAATATATAAATAAGAATTTTTTGTGTTCGACAAAAATATATTGGTACAATAAACATAGTGTAGTTGCTAGTTAGATCGATCATTCGACTTTTTCAAAACCCGGTTTTCGAATATTCCGAATAGTTGCTATTTAAAAAACCGGGGTTCGGATAATCCATTTTAAAACAACTGTTTAACCGGGTGTAGTTCGAATACATAAAAATGCAAAAATAAAATAAGTTTTTGTAATAAAACGTTAATTTGAATAAAAAAAAAAAACAATTCAAAGAGGTAAGGAACCAACAAAATACTTATGTATGATTTAATGTGTTTTCAGATCTAACAAGTATTTGACGATTTGATCCAAGAAAAGTTTGAACAGTAAATTGATCAAGCTTTAGCTTTAGTTTTAACAATTTCTATTTATTTACTTAACTTTATTTGTTAAGAGATAGTTGTATAAGGCAATTTAGAAACTGTTGAATTATGTTTGAACTAGACAAACGTTTTGCAAAAGCAAATAAAAAATTATAATAATTTAATAAGTTTCTTATTTGAGATATTCTTTCAAATTTATGAGTTTTAATTTGTTGGTGGTTAAGCACAATTTAAAGCCTTCCATGTCATTGTTTGATTTCTTCAATTTCTTTTTAGTTATTGGCGTTTTAATAAATAAAACTGAGGAATTTTTTCCATATCGTTGATTCCGCCGGAATTTTGTAGTTTTAAGCATGAATATATTCTAGAACTACTTAAGAGTTTTTAGTGCCATAACGGGCATTCCACCCTCGGGAACACAACGGGCTAATATTTCACCCAATGATTAATTTTTTAGTAAAATATCTTTTGTTGTTTCTTTAGAACTACTTCGAATGGAGTTGAGCTTTATTTGGAGTACATTAATGTGAAGCATGTGGACTAATTAAAAGTGAATAATAAGTCGTGACGTGAAAAACCTTTTGCAACTTATCATTTTAGGGCACTTCAATCCCGTCCCTTTAATCCCGTTCGAAATATCTCAAGAGATAACATATATATAAAAATATATTTAATAATTAGAATACTCTCGCAGACATTAATATTGAATTCTTAGCTGAAGACTTTTTTTAAGTATTTTAAATTGTTTTTTGGTTTTTTTACAGGAAGTTACGCTTTTATAAGCGATTTGTATCTACAGTGTTAATAATGTTTTTTGACTTTTGTTTTGACCTTCTTCATAAAAAGTTTAAGTTTGCCCAATATTTAATTAGAAAAATACTTAAATTACGGGTACATTTAGAACAGGAGCCAGGAAAACGGATGTATATTAATGACACATTATTAAAATAAAAGGTTTATTCTACCAAAGTAGGCGGTTTATTCGCTATTCGAAAAATTGGCATTTTAAAATAATCGGCTTGAGCAAAACTAAAATAACCGGTTAAAACCGGTCGAATAATAACCGTTTGATCTCCCTAGTAGTTGCCGTAACCATGCCCAACCATTATGTATATATGTATGTACATACGAATGAAATTTTACAACACTTTACTTTCTTTTCCTCTTTAGGCCATTTTCTTTAAAAATTTTCAAATAAATTTGCAAGACGCTGTCAAAGATACTACTCTCACTTTGATAACAAAAAGTTAAAATTAAATACAATGTAGCTCAGATTTGATTTGCATTACAAGAGGGGAGTTACATTTTTATTTTACTGTAAATTCCAATATAATTGATAATGGCATATCAATATCAGTTTATTTGAGGTAACCATATAGATATCCCTTTCAGACCGTGATGCATTGATTGTGCGGGTGGATTTCGGTCTTAATATTTTCGCTTCTATTTGACCAATGTTAAATAGACCGGCATGCAGCGATTGCGCTGATAGTTCTTTATGTTTGTTTTTCACATTATTCCACTATTTGTTTTACCGTTACTTGAATTATTGCGAAAATCTCGTGTCACATTTCAGTTTTGTCAAAATGAGAAGTAGAAGTTACTTGTGCTTTCATTTAATAAATACTAAGCGTTAACAAATAGTGAAGTGGGCATATTTTAACTTAAAAATCTGAAAATTTGTATTGAAGGTAATGTGATGGCGCTGAAGACCTTCAGATGTCCACAAAAGAACCTACAATTTATTTTTGCAATATTTTTTTTTAAGAAAATACTTATTTACGCGTGTATCAATATCTAAAATTTTTTTTTAATATCGCCTGATCCCCGAAATTATTATTATTTTTTTTCTTCCTAAATCTAGGCTTTTTACAAATTTCCTGACTTGGGTACGGCAATGCACTCAATAATAAGAAAAGAAAGTCAATGTCTACTGTAATAACAATTTAAAATAATAAAAGTGTCCATCTTTCAGATAAAAAGTGCGTAGAAAGAGAGTACAATGCAATGTCGAATATATACGACAAAAACACTGAAAGGGTTAATGTCTCAAGCCAATTGAAGTCATTTAAAACAATAAAAAAATGCGTTGTGGCTAGAAATTTTAACGTGATGCATCCTTTAAGAATATAAAGATGGTAAAACTTAACATTGATTATATTTGTATACGATATAGAGACCATATATTTCAAAAATTATGACAAAATTGCCAGTACTTTAGCGTCAGGTCTGAAAGGGATATAGTAGCAAAATAAACGACAAAATTTTTATTGTAGGTAAAGATCTTAAGGCCTAAAATGCAGCTGGGTCACATTAATCAACAAGACTACAACAAATATATAAGAAGCTTGGTTTTTATGTAAACGGAAAGCAAAAAAACTTTCTAACTTTATTTAACTACTTAATATTTGTATCCGATCCTGTTTAAAATTTGGCCAAATTGACCCACGAAATGCAGAAGATTTTATCCCTTCGAAGTGCTTGAGGTATTTGTTGCACCCATTTTTGTCCAGAAATGGGGATGAAGAGTCCGACTATATGTACATTAGGGTAGAATCAAAAAACCTTTTTTAATATAATAAATATATGCCATTTCTGAACAGTTGGACTTAATTAAAGTTATAATTTGTTTGGATGGACAACAATATTCTTTGAACTTGTACTGTGAGTCTCAAAACACGATAGCAATATAAAACATGCAAACACAATATTAAGAATATGATTTGACCGATTTTTTTCGAGAATTGCATAGAAATTTGATTATTGAGTCTAAGTGTTGGCAGAAATTATATATACATAAGTATACATTAAAAATTAGTTTTATATTTTAATATGTCATTTAATATTTTTTCAAGTGATAAAAATGTTGTTCTGAATAAAAGAAAATTTTCGTGCTTTAGCTGAAAAAAAATTCTATATTATTATACGTTTAACATATAATCTAAAATGTTCAAAAGTGTAATACATCCTTTTGCTTTTTACATGACGATATGTGTGTGTGTGTGTATTTTAGTTACAACTGAAATGGATCTCTTATAGTGCATTCATTATTTTGGTTTCTGCTTTGCTGCGTCCATAATGCACCAATCGACCAAGTAATAAACCAAACAATTCAGTAAACGTCTAAAAAGTGTGGGTGCGGAAGATTGCATTTGTATACCAATAGCATGTATTGTAAATGGGTCTGTACTAAAGCATGTACTTAAATAACAATGCAGGAAAACTTCATAGAGAATGCCCTTTTAAGTTAAGTAAATGATATTGCAATATTTGTATTAAGGAAAACATACAACTCTCAGCACATCTACACAAAAAAAAACACATTTACAACTTTGTATCCTATTTCTGTTCGTTGTACTGCAACAACTAAATTTTATAGTTTCTATACTGCTACTCTTCTGTTGTTGATGTTGTTCATTTGTAAAATATTGCAGATTTTGTAAATTTGGTCCAGTTTGTTTTGTATGTTTTCTGTTTGTTTGTGTGTGTTTGTGCTGATATGTATATTAAATGTCCGTTAAACATTTTTGTTAAGTGTATATATCTCGTATCATAAACTTTATATGTATGTGTAATGTAAGCCATTGTGTTAAAGCGTAAATTCTGGGCCTGAGAGTGTGTATTAAATTTGTTATAAATTTTATTTCCTTCCTTGTAATAGTTTGCAAATATTTTCTGCCCGAGCTATGAGAATTTTTTATTATTTTTTCTTTTTTTATTTATTCCTTTTTTTAATTTTGCCTAAAAACTCGTAGGAGGAATTTTTAATTTAACAAATTTTTGTACCAATAGAATAAAATTCTTGTTTGCGAGTTAAATAGCTGGTTAGAATTAGAATATTAAGTAAATGGTTTTATATATAATTAAATGAGTATAGAAATCTGTGTTTTGAGATTCAAGTGAATATGAAAATTTAATAATAATAATAGTATTTGATAAAGGGAAAGTGGTAATAGTTGACAGAATGATAATCTATAAAAACTCCGAGTTCAGAATAAATCTAAGAATAAATATTTGGTCAATTGTTGATATGTCACAAGATTTTCTTACATAACTTTGGGTAACACTTAAGGGTAGTTTACCCGATCACACAAGTCCTACGTATATTGAAGAATATATAACCTTGCCATTGTTGTTATACCAGTTGTTATTGTTATTTGTATATTTTCCAACCATAATTAGATCAGGGAAGCATTTTCGTTAAAATACGTACGAAGTGAATTACAGTCTAATTCCCGTTCAACATATTTTTGGCGGTGTCATTATTTATAAAAGAAGTCGGTTTCAAAGGGATCTTAAATAGATAAAGTACTTGTCGTAGGAGAAACATTAATTTTGGGTCGTATTAATTAAGTTAATAAATGTAATATTTTGGAAGAAGCTTATCCTAGAGAGTTAATCATAAGCTTTTCTCTCTCTCGCTCGCTCTCTCTCTCTCACTGGAGCCATTTATAAAGATTGTGTGAGTTTCAAAAATTTTTGCAATCAGCGTTGCCATTTATCAAGTTTTCCTTTTTTTGTAAGTTTTCTTAGATTCAAAAAAGTTTTAAATTTAAATAAAGTTTTTTCAAGTTTTTTTATACATACATAATTTAAAATTTGCAGTATTTTATACGAATATATTAAGTGATGTTTTTATGCAATTAAACGATTTTATATTTATCTCTTATTGCCAGCAGCGGAAAGAGCTGCAGCGTTGACGTTCAAAATTTTCAGAAAGGATCGCAAAAAGAGGATTTTCCAAAAAAGGGGGTCAGAAAATAAGTATTTTAAATCAAAAAAGGCTGAAGTTTTTATAATAAGTATGAACCAATAATGTAGTCGCAAAAAGGGGAGTTTAAACAATAAAATAGTTAGTCCTTTTTTATAAACAAATAAAAATAATTTTTTTCAGGCAGGTAGTACTCAAAAAACTTGACTTTATTTACTTATTAATATTTTACGTTATTCAGTAAATAAAACAAAAATCCATATATAAAATAACAAATATGTGTTTGAGTTATGTTGTTAGGGAAATTGTACTTTTCATTGTAATTTGTACTTTAGAAGTTGTAAAAAAATTCTTTGACAAAAACTTGTTAAACATATTAACTACTTTTTAGGAATGTGCATTCTATAAATTGTTATTAAATTTTTTACGTGAATACAGCCCAGTATCAAACAAATCGAGAGACGAACGCATAGAAGTGCAAGTTTCTACATTGAGTCTCTTTCAAACATTGGGGTAAAGAAGGAATAAATGCAACGCATTTATTTTAATTTGAGTATATTTTTTCGTTAAATAAATTTTTTAATTTCCGAACTCAAACGAAAACTTTTCTGCATACGTTTTGCTATTTATGTTACTTTCTTATAACTTAATTTCTTTGAAAAAATTATCTGCTTTAAAACTTATGTCTTGAATTCGAAAGCAATTTCAAGATCATTTATATCTTGTTTAGATTTTATAAATACGGGTTCGAAAAATCTTATAAACATTTATTTTCAAAATGGTCAAAAAGGGAATTAATATAAAATTATACAAAAGGGTGCGTTAAAAAATGTTCATAAAAAAGGCAAGGGACGCAAAAAAGTCAAATTTGCCAATTCAAGGACACAACGCTGTGCACATAAAAACTTCTTGCGGCATGATGAAAAAAAAAATGGCACGAACGACGCATTTCGCCCTATACGAATAATTTTTCATTAAAAATTAGCTGAGTAAATTCGTCGAGTTGAGCCCAACAACGACGACTAACTATCAGCTTTTATAACTGAGAAAGTTGTTTGCTGTTTGTGCAAAGAGAGTGAAGTAGTATGACCACATTAACAATTAATACTTCAAAAATAAAACATTAACAAGAACACAACTAAAATCTATTCCTATAACTTTATTATTTTAAATCATCTAAAATAATAAAATAACAATTATTTAAGTAAAAACTAATTTTTTTTACTAAAATATTTGAAAACTAAAACAAAAGATATGTTCATCGTTCGCCGGCGAATGAAACAGAAATAAATCCATTGGAGAGTCGCCCCCGTATGACGAATTTCAACCGAGACAATGTTTGTGTGTATTTTCATTTACACATATATATTTTATTTTTGACGACGAAAGTTTGCGGCCAAAAATTCGTCGTTCGTCCCCGTTGTGTTCCTAGCAAGAACGTATTTACTACTTACAAAAGCTGTTACAGCTTTTCGGAAAAGTTCAAATGTATACTTTAGTATCACAGCGCTAACGCCGATTGAAGCAGTGTTTAATTATGTTTACTCTTTCCTACCTTAAATATCCCATATATTTATTTTGGTGCTGAAGTATTTTTAGCACTAGATTCGTATAAGTTATCAGAAAATGATGAAATGGAGTTTTAAACTGTTATGTCTAAAGTTTATAATGACTTTCTAAATCCCATTGAAGTTTTAGCACCTCCTTTTTTAATAAGGGGTAACCAATTGAGTATAACTCAATTATGTGCTATTGTGCCAAATGTAAGTGATATTCAAAAAGTTAATAACGAGCGGTGTGGGCTACTCTATTTTTCTTTTTGAACATAATTTATGGAAAGAACCAAATATTGAGATTTTTTGGGAGGAATTATTCATAGTAAGACGTTGTGACGAGTCCGAAGTTTTTCCATATTTAAAAAATAAGTTTACTCAACTTTGTCTAAGCTCTAAATTTGATGTAATCTTAGTTTTTCAAATATAAATTTTAATAAGTAAGATATACCAACCTTATGTAATATTTTAACCCCTTTTTTGCTGCACAAAGACAACGGACAATATAATAACGAAATAAGATTTTAAAGTACCTGATAGAAAAAAAAAAAACAAAAAAAAAAACATTATAAGTCCTATTGATTGCAATCACCGATCGGCGAAAAATGGGTTAAGAACAACAGGCTTTTTCAAGAAAATAACAGCGACTGTACAAACTTTAAGCAAACAAAGGAAATGAATTTTTAAAAGAATATTGTTGGGCTTTCCCATAATAATAGGGTCTGGCTAATTTTTAACCCTTAAGAGGATTTATGGGTACAATTGTACCTTCGCATATTTTTTGTGAAAAGAAATAAGAAAACATAAAACGATTAGATAACAAAGTATAAAGTAGTAAACTATGTGCAAATATGAACAAAAAAAATTAAAAATATGTGTACAGAGATTCTTTGCATGTTGTTTCTTTTAGTGGCTATTCATCACAGACTAGTACGTTGTGTACATTGGAAAATATAATACCTTCCAACGACGGCTAAGGCTCCACGACTGCAATAGTTTGCTTTTTGTTTCTCTTGTGGTTCTGCTGCTACAAAAATGTATCTTCCCAATGCAATTCCTGCTGCACTTCGAAGGAAATATTTTCTATAACTTTATGCTACGTTCTGTAGCATAAATAAAAGACTGTATCTTTTCGGGGATTCGGCGTTTTCCATATTTAAGTGTTGCAAAATAAAAAAAAAATTACTGATTTGCTTGAGTGTTACATTTGTATTCCTTTTTATGTGTCCATCAAAACATAAATGCTGTGTTCATTAGGTAATAGTAAAAAGTAGTAAATAAAAAAAACATTTGAAATTCGTTAAGATTTTTAGCCGCTGTTGTAGCAACTATAAATTTTAAGAATAAAATTATTTAATAAGATTTAAAAGAAATGTTGTATTACAAAGGTAAGTGAATTGTTATATGCACTTACAATTGTACCCCTACCGCTTGTTAGCGTTGTTAAAGTATACCGCTCACAGGGGCTTTAACTCAATAAAGTAATGAACAATAAAACTAGAACGAAAATAATAATAAAAATTTTCTTTTTTTAAGGCCTTTTAGAATTTTTATACTAACAACGTTATTTTTAATTTTGAAACGATCAAAAAGTCCCTAAATATATAAAAAGAGTTATGGATGTGCAACAATATAAATAATTATGTTGATAATTTATGCAAAATTACCGCCCAATTGCAATTTGTTCGGCACTTTCCAAAGTTATGGAGAGTATGGTAAATCACCATCTGCCTTCAGTATGGCTTTCGTAGAGGTCGTTCTACTGGACACCTACTGGTCCTGTTATCAGAAAAATAGTGTCGTTCCATTCACAATTTTGGCAAAAGTAAGGTAATTGCCTTAGATATTTCCAAGCCGTTTGACCGAGTCTGGCATGGTGCACTCTTGTCTAAACTTGTTGCATTTGGTGTCGGTTATAAGTTCTCTCGATTTAGATCGAGTTTTCTCAGAGATCGCACTATACGAGTTTTTTTTTAGATGGGGTTTAATCAAACGAGTTCAAGATTCATTCAGGGGTGCCGCAAGGCTCCGTTCATTCTTCTACTCTATTTTTTGTTTTTCTAAATGACCTCTTATGTCAAACTTCCAACCCTATATATTTGCAGATGACAGCAACCTTTGCCATTCGTATTCATTTGGCTACAGACCAAGCGTGTCCGATGTTGGTGCAGGCAGAACATGAATGATTCGATTGGCCGAGACCTAGACATTATCTTAGAATGGGGTCGTGCGAATAGGGTCGAATTTAATGCCCGAAAGACCCACTGTTGCGTGCTGACGGATCAAGGTGCCTCATCTGTATATATGGGTGGTATAATTATTGAGGAAACAGAATCTCTTGATGTTCTGGGCATGAGCATACAATGTGATGTCCGATGGACAGAACATATACTTAAAGTGTTGAAAGAAGTATTCAAGTGCCTCAATTTTTTGAAACGGTGTAAAATACACTTCACTCCATCTGATATCCATACTATTCATACCACCTATATCCTACCGCAAATGGTAGGATACTCGCATGTGTTGGCCGGTGCTTCAAAGTCTATTTTGGAGCTTCTCGACCGCGTGCAGGAGAGGGCGAAGGTTCTCATTGGCGACAGTAGGATATCCAATTCTATTGACTCCCTTGAGCACCGGCGCAATGTGGATTGTATTTGCCTATTTTATCGTTACTACAACGTGATGTGTTCTGATGAAATTAGGGATTTGGTTTCCGAAACCCATAGCTTTTTTCGTAATACACGTTTTTCCTGAAGAGCCCATCCTTTTGTGGTCGATTGGCCGGTGAATCGTACAACGCATTACAGGGAAAATTCACTTTTTGGCCGGACTGTTCAGTCGAATGTTCACAAGCACTAATCCGTCTTTTCTCCTTCCCATAACCTATTTTCCTAGCTCCAACACAATGCAACGCATTAGTAGGGGTCATCCCCTGAGTGCTGGTCCTAACCAAAAAAACAATTTATGCAAAATAAATTACAAAAAGTACGATTTTTTTTTTTACTTATTTTGAGGTGTTTCGTAATACAATCCCGTCTTCCAAGTTTTTCAAGATTATATTTTTTATTGTTGCCATCACCATTTTTAAAGCAACTGATTGCAAAGAAGTGTTTATAAACTACACCGTTAATTACTTTGTATTGAAACAGTATCAAAACCGATCGGCAACGTAACTAAAAATCTGCATATTTTAATTAAAAAAAAAAAATTCGAAAAAGAGAAAGCGGTAAATTGGGGAATTATTGTATAAATATCCAGCTTTAATTTGGTGCAGCATATAGATAAGATGGTGATCATAGAAGACTGAATAGCACAAAAACTCTATCAGAAAAAAAAATTTCTCAAATTTTCGTCAACAACAAAGTTTAAGCAAATATTACTAACACAATCATAGAGTTAGGCTGTTTTGCATCTGGGCTAGGGTTTTCTCTCTCTGCCTTTCCGTTATAGTCAATATGCTATGATTGTGATATCCAACTCTGATCTAACATCTCGGAAATGCTGATTGTTACTAATAAGAAAAACTATATATTAATTTTCTAAAATAACATAAAATAAATTCTTTGTTACTTAAAATGCATCACATATCCTTAAGTTATAATTATTTATCATATTTTTCAGTACTTTTCGTATCTTACGTTTCACTTTTCATTAACTTGCAAGTATTTTTATAATCTGTTTATCCTTTTATCTCCTCTATACACACTTAATGCATATAAAATGAATGTTAAGTTCCTTTTAATACTTAATTAATTCAAAATTAGCTTTTGTAATTTTTTTCAACAAAATATTATATATTTAATTACACAGTCCTTCTTCGCATTCATATAATTATTTAGATAAGCAAAAAAAAAAAAAAAAAATACATACAAATTAGATTTTCACACTCGACCAAATTCAATTATTTAATTAAATGCATACTTGGCATAATAAATTTATAAATCAAAGACGATTGAAAAAATACAACAAAACAGAGCTAAATTTAAAAAAATATATGTATGAAGAAATAATGGGAAAAAGTATAAAAAAGGAAATGACAAAAAACCTGAAAAAGGAATTTCCGTTATTAGTGTACACATACATACAAACATTTATTAAGTATAAAATAGATACTTGACAGCATGAAAGTAATTGGAGAGTGATTCAAAAAATGATTTTTCTCTTAAATATTCTTATTCTGTTTTCTTATCAGATTTTTTTTTTTAATATTGGTTATTATGGTAACGTAAAGTGAGAATTAGTGGTTGGTAAGATGGTTTTATTCAGAAGTATCTTGTACATACATATTTATCTGTATAATAGGTTTGTTTGTAGCTCAAATGTTGCTTTTAGATTTGAAACAAGTACCGGATGAAATTTATATATAAGAAAAAATTTGAAGTAATTTTATATTCAAGTTGTATCTATCGAAGCCTAATCTTTCAATCAAAAAGATTTTACTGACTTATTAAAAAGATTTTCTAATATAACTAATTTTTTTGACGAACGCGCCTAACATAAAAAGGCATGAGCACGCACTACTCTACGACGAAGCATTGGGGCCCGATTTAAATGCTCATGAGTATTGGAAAAAAGTTTTCAATCTTAGAAACACTGCGAATGAATCATGGTTCAAAAATTTAAAAAAACAATATATTTAATTTAAATACTTCCATTTTCCAGCGCGTCTGTTGAGAGAATATTTAGCCAACTGAAACAATGAACATGTTCATCAATATTTACTGCCTGTTTTAAGATTTTAAGAAAATGAAAATTTCATGTGAGAAATTAGAGAGACCGGAAAACTTTTTTACTTTTAATTTCCATATCATATAAATATCTTTGTTGATTATTTTCATATATTAAAAAAAAAACTGATGAAAAAATAAAAATCCTTAAAAGATAAGTATCAGAAAAAAATATTATTAAATAATTATTTTCTTTAAATTTTTAACATTTTAAATTATGTAAAATTTCTTTCAAAACAAAAAATTCTTATATAAAGCAACTTAAATTCGTATATTATAGAAAATTGCCAATCGTTTTTAACGCCGCTCAAAGAAGAGGGATGTTACAAGTTTTGCAGTATTCATCTGTGTATATTTGTGTGTAATTTAGATCTAGATTCTTTATTAGTTAAGACAGTACAACAAGTTCGGTGTCTTATATTACAGTACTGTAGATATTAAGTTTATACATTTGTGGCAAAATAAAATAAAACGTATACATAAGTAAAAATTAATTAATTCAAATCATTAAATAAATAAATCCATTATCAAGTATTTAACTGAGTATTAATGTATATTAAGTTAAAGTTTTAAATATTTAATTTAAGAATTTTGAATAATAACAAAAAAACAGTTTATTAAAATTATTCACAAAAAATTAAAAAAAAAAAATATTTAAAAATGGCAGATTTGAAACTGTTTGACTTGGAAATGATTTGAATGTGGAGGGATAGTCGGCTCCACAGAAAAATTGTAGTGCCGTAAAAATGCCTAACTGATATAAGGCTACGGTAGCGAATAAAGTTTATATTTTTCCTCTGTAAGACCTTGAAAAAGTTAATCTTCTGAATAAATATTCAAGTTGTTTAGTAAAAATTAGCTTTTGTAGAAACAATAATGAACAAACTTTCAACAGGTTTTCGAATGTTAAATTGTAGATTCTTTTTGGGTAATCCTAGATACTATCAAGACTTCTACGGTCAAAAGCAAAAATATCAATATTGTTAATGGCTGGACCGATTTTGATTTTATTTTGTTTATTTAAAAGGTGGTGATCTATAGTGTTCTTAACTGTATTTGAAGAAACTCGGTTAACCGATTAGCAGTTATCTCCCCTTGAATAAGTGTGTCTGTCGCACCCGTGCTATCAAACGCCTATAACGATTTCAATTTAGTTTTTATTGTTTGATTGGTGGCTTTATCTAAAATCTTGTTGCACTAATTAATTCAAAACGCAGGATGAAGCTTCTATTAACTTATCGCTAACTTAAGGTTAAAGTAAAGTTGTAAAACTGGAACACTTTTTATACGGCCGAATCCTAATTTTAGCTATCGGTAATCGGTAAGTTGTGAGAACGGCCTAAAATATCAATATAAACATTCCTTTATTTTACGGTTTTCCATATATTTAAATTTAATTGATGTGATAATTGAATCAATTAGTTTTTTAGTTGAAAAAAAATTAAAATTTTAATTTTGATTTAATTAACATTTAAGTTGTTTTGAAATAAATTTTTAATTAAAATATTAATTAAATAACAAAAAATCAAAAATTTTTAATTGACTTTCTTTCGTTTAAAATATAATAATTTAAACTTGTAGAATTGTTCTTGAGAATTGTCAATATTTAAATAAACAAATTAACACAATGTTTGAAATGGCAAAGTTTTTTGATAATTTTTTTAATTAAAATTAAGAAAATCATTAATGAAAAAATTTTTTCGCAATCTTACAATTTTTAGTAATCAATATAATCATTTTGATAACAGGTGCAAAATCAACAAATTGTTTGCTTGATATTATGAATTTGGTATAAATTTTTTTTGTGTATATGATTTTTTCGAAAAGAATAGAAAAAAAATTTTTGATTCAAATAAAAAAAAAAAAAAATACAGATCGATAACTAAAATTTTTTAATGACAAGAGTTTTTATTTTTATATGGGAAAAACAAAAAAGATGATTTTTGAAGTATTAAGACACGATCTCTCGCAATTATATATATATATATATATATATAAAAAAAACAATTACATACGAAAATTTGTTTTTGCTCCTAATAATAAAGTCTCACACGAAATTTTGTTTTCATTTTCTAAAACCAGGCAGTTATTCTAAGTAACAAAGAAAAAATTCACTGTTTATTGTTGTGGCTTTGTTGAAGCTTTGTTATTGTTACAAGTAAGTTTGTTATCTTATTAATATGGACTAAAAATATTTATTTTATTTTAATCACATAAATATACTTTTTATTCAAGGAATATTGCGAAATGTTACTTTTGACGAAAAACGTAACAAAGGAATGTTTTATTCCTCCCCTGGCAATACTGTATCATTTAGTCATGATCGTTTTTTTAAGTCTCATATTACTTTTGTTATTGTATGTTTTAATTAAATAATTCGAAATTGAAATCAAAATTTTCAATTGCCATTTATAAGTGTTAGGGAAACATATAAAATGTTCCTCTTATTCCCGTGATTTTTTTTTTTTGTAAAAAAAATGTAGAAAAGAGAATAATTTACGCCTTTAGTGAGAAATAATTGTCGTTTAATCCTACGATTATCTCTAACTTTTTACCACTAAGTTCTTCTCCTGACCTTGCCAGACCACAATTAGCCCTGCTGTTAGGTTAGAAAACATTTACGAATGTTATGTTAATGGACCATTTGGTCCATATAAAGAGCTTATGTAAAAAACAAATGTGGGATTCCCCTTTTTTCTGTTTTTTTTTTCAATCAAAGTGACGCCGATATTTCAGAATATTATTATACAGTCGCACAGAAAACTATACATACCCCTAAAAAACTGGATTTTGTACAACTGTAAACATTTTATCAACAAAATTTATAGAGCCAATTTTTTCAGAAAAAAATTTTTATTAAAAAAAATTAAGAAATTCAGATTTTAAAACACAAAAAAGTATACATACACTATATATGAAAACCCGTTTTTATAAAAAACAAATGAATTATTATTATTTTGTTGCACCTCCTTTACTCTCTAACACATTTATTTGTCTTTTCATAGAATATACGAGCTTACTGGTGGTTTCCAAAGAAATTTGGGACCATTCTTTCATTAAAGCGTTTTTTAGGTCCTGCTTGTTCTTAATCGTCCCCAGCAGCCGACATACACCCCCAAACCATAACGGAACCGCCTTCATGTTTAACTGTGGGGATTAAGTTTTTAGTTTTGAGCTGCTCATTCTTCTTGCGCCAAACTTTTTGTTTTCCATTTTGTTATTTCTTTGCGCCTCTAATAGAAAGAATTATCATCAAAAATACTATTAAGTACGTCAGGGTTACGTTTGTAGAAACTGCCGATCAAATGGTTGGTTCCGACAGCACAAACCACAAAACAAATCAGTGGCCAAACATTGTATTTGCAAACATACTCGATATATCCGCTTTGAATGCGTACATACTATTTTCTGATATTTAGGTTTCATGGGCTCTAGCTGATCGGAATCCCAGGAGACCAGCGTTATTGAGGCAACAAGCACTTTTTTTTGTCAAAGGCGTATATGTGACAGCGCATAAAGAAAGGGACCTAAGGGTAAAAAAACTTTTTTTTTTGGTGTGGACAACATCTGAGCGCGTTTTCAAGGTTGACCAACACGTTCCTGACGTCATGAGATCTGTCGCTTTCAAATGAGACCAATACCAACACGCTCAGTGATGGTACACCAAAGATACAAGTACTTAAATCTTTAAAATGGTTTTATATGGTTTTTACCCTTAGGTCCATTTCTATTTTGCGCGTCACATATGATGAAACGTCCTAGATTACCTCAACAAGAGTTCTCCGGACAGTTATTGACTGAAATACTATCGCCATGCATAGTTCAAGTAGCCTCTTCAAATAATAATACTTCGAATTCAGGGGAGTGTGGTATTTGTAGCTGCTGCAAGTCTAAGTCTGACATAAAATTCTCCGTCTGGAGCAAAAATATTTGCAAAACTAACCGAAAAACATGTTGCTCATCATGCAATGATAGTAATTATAATGCAAACTAGTAAATACTATTTTTTTTTAAATAAATGTAAAAAAAACAAACAAAAATAAAAGAAAATATACTATGGATCAAATGGTCCCTAAACCTAAGAATCCTAATTTTTAATATTTCTCAAATCTGTTTTAAATTAGAACCTTGAATTTTGTATATAACATTATTTTTTAAAAGGACCATGTGAGCTAAAAAAAACAAAGTAATTATAAGATTTTTTAATTATATAATTTTAATATTTCATTATCTTTTTCCACATAATAGACATCGAAAGTGTAGTATTTAATTTTGCACAATGCATTTTCGCATCTACCACAGCTGAAACGAGTTTTGTGTTTAGTTTTTCTAGTTAAATTTAACTTAGCGCATAATGGGCCGTAATTTTTTTATTGCGCATTTCACTGGTTGTTTAGGTCAGGTAATTAGGAAACGTTCTCCCAAATAATTTTAGAAAAGCCAAAGCAATCTGCAAACAAGACTACAGAGGAAATGAGAATTACATACACTCAAAAAGTATTGTTTGCAATGATATCAAAGCTTAGACAAAATACCCCCAATAAAATAGTGAGTTTATCTTTTCTTGATTATCAAAAAGCAGATAATCAAACAGTTGGGGAGAGGCAACTGTGAAAAATATTCGAACTGTAGTTTAAAAACGTTCTAACGGCGATTTCATTTCTGAGAAATATGTTGCATTAATGTTACATGTTCTACATTTGTTACATGTTTGTATAAAAAATACAACGGTGGGAAAAATTTCCAAGTTTTTTTGTGAAAATTAGGGAGGTCGATTATTGGACTTTTTTCTAAACCCGATTTTCGTGCGAAATGTTGTTTTTTGTAATTTTTTATTTTGTTTTTGTAAAGTGGTTTTTATAACAAGCGTTTAACAAAGAAAATGTAGAAAAGTGCTAAAATTAATAATAATATTAAATATTTTTGTTTTGATTTGGGAAATTATAAAAATAATATTTTGTTTTACCTTTTTTAATGACATTTTAAATAAGGCATGATTTTTGCTTACCTTCGCAAAACAATGTTGTATACTTGCAACAAATAAAAACGTTCATTTTTGAAAACCGCGAGGTAGATAATATTGATACATGTCAAAATTTTCGTTTGAAATAAATAATCAATTGAAAAAATTATTGTTTCTATAAAATAATTAATATTTTTAGTTGAATAAAGTATAAATAAAATTACTGCAAATAAAAGTACTGAAGACTAATCAAACGGTTAGAGGAACAATATATCTCCTGTTTGATGAATGGTACAAGTTTAAATACAAAGAGCAAACAGAATCTCAAGTTTATACAGCTTTTTTGCTCAACATTTTTCTCAAGTTCGTAAAAAGTACTAGGCTTTCAGCATTATAGAAACGAATAGTAAAATGAACTTATTTTTTGTATGAATATTTGTCAATTCGTCGGTCACAATTAAAAACCTTTCATGACATTCTTCGTGTTTTAATAAATAAAACTGAAGAATTGTTTCCATATCGTTCATTCCCGCCGGGATGTTGTAGTTTAAAGCATGAAGATATGCTAGAACTATTTAAGATTTTTTAGTGCCTTAAGGGGCATTACGCGCTCTGCACCCAATGATTAACTTTTGGCTGCGTATTTTAGTAAAGTATTTTTTGTCGTCTCTTTAGGAATACTTCGAACGGAGATAAGTTTTATTTAGAGTACATTAATGTCAATCATGTGGACTAATTAAAGGCGATTATTAAGTCGTGACGTGAAAGAACCTTTGCAACTTATCATTTAAAGAAACTTCAGACACTTAACTTTGTCTTTTTAATCCCGTTCGAAATTATTCTAGAGATAACATCTATGTAAAAATATATTTAATACTTAGAATATTGTCGCAAAAATTACTATATTCTTTTTAACTGAACACGTTTTTGTAGTATTTTGAATTGTTTTTGGTTTTTCCAAAGAAAACACGCGATTTGTACATACACGATTTGTATTTACATTGTTCATAATGTTTTTTGACTTTTGTGTCATTTTGTTTTGACATTCTTTACAAAAAGCTTAAGTTGGCCCAATATTCAATTAGAAGAATGCTTTAATTTCGGGTACATTTACAACAAGAGTAAGGAAAACGTATATTAATTACACATTATTAAAATAACCGGTTTATTATACCAAAATAACCAGTTTATTCGATATTCGAAAAACGGACATTTTAAAATAACCGGCCTGTGCAAAACCAAAATAACCGTTAAAACCGGTCGAATGATTATCGTTCGGTCTCCCTTGTGAAAATGTTGATGAAAAACATGCAAAACATATTGCATGTTTTACCTTCTCTCTTACTGTTTTACAACTTTGGAACTTACTACTTTGTTTGTACAACCAAAGTTTTATTTTGTTTGTCATATTATATATCGCTCATAGTTTTGTAAAAAAAAATGGTTTAAAAACAAAATATAAAAATGTTTACACATTAAAAGAGAAAAATTCTTTAATTTTTCCAAGCATATAGTGATGTCAATGTGTGTTTTCAAACCGTAATAGTGTGCAGAATCCGCTTAAGTAGCTTTAAAAATCGCTAATGAAGAACACTAATGAAATAAGTGTAATAATTGAATATAAAAGCAGATAATTTTGTGCTATTGAAATTGTAAAACATGGAAAACTTTGACACGTGATTTTTGATAACATTAGAAAGTTTTACATGTGTATACTGCAACATATTTTTCTCAGAAAAGAAATTGCGGTAGGAAACATGTTTAACATTATCTCGAATATTAAGTTCTCTATTGTATTAACTTTTTTTTTTTGCCTGGTAAGCAGAACCCCTGCCTATTACCCGTAACTATTTGTCATACTATACTAAAGACAGTGCTGCCAGCTCCTCAACACTTGAAATGGCTAAACTTTTAGTAAAAGTAAGGCTAAAAAATGCATCGATATTAACAAAACACTTACATTTATTACATTGAAATTGTAGAAGATTATTTGAAATTGTAGAAGATTAGTAAGTTTGATTTTAGAAATCTTAAAACAATGAATAACTCAAAAAATACTCAAATAATTAAAAAAAATTCAATGTTACAACACAACAAATACATTTTTTTGGTCTAAAATTTGTAGAGTCTTGAAGGAAATTTGGCTAAATAAGAAGGGCTAAACAACTGACTAAGTTGATTTTTTCATAGTTAAACTTGATGAAAAATAGCTAAATCTAGCCACTAAATGGTTAAATTGGCAACACTGGTTACAGATCAAATAAAAGGCATAATCTCTAAAATATCAGTTCTTGGAGGATATCAAAGTTTATGCACAGCCTAAATTTCGAATTATACAGAAATTGTACAACTTGTAGTGACTTTTCTTTCATGTCTATTGTCTCCAAATCTTATAACTGATTTCTTGATATTTGTAAAGCACCATATTGCATAATTGCCAATAAAAGACCTAAATAAATGATGGCTATAATTAACTGTGTATAATTACTTTCCATGCCAACTTTATTAAAGCTACTTAAGAATTTTATCGAAGTATATACATTTCTATTAACATTTCAAAGTCTGATGAAAAGTGTTTCGACCACAAAGAGTAAGTAAAATGAAATCGTAAATTTGTATGTATGTTTGTATGTAAAACACACTTCTACTATCAAAGTATTAGAAGGGCAATACAGAGCACAAAAAAAGAGTGTGTAGTAGTGGCTGTAGTGGTGCTGTCGACATTGTTTTCAAGTGTATAAGATAAATATCAAGTAGCAACCCCAATTGAATTAAGTGCTTGAATGACCTTGTATTGAAATCTTAGTAAGAATGGTCCAATGAACAAATGAATGTAAAAGACAAATATGTGAAGATGGATGGTTAAAAGTACAGGGTTGAAAAATTGTTAGCGTGCCAAATTATCTGTGTTACTGGTTTAACTGATGCTGTTAATAAAATTAACACATCCTTACAAAAAAGTGTATCCCAAGAATACAGCAGAGGGGAAACCTAAAATTATAGATCATTGAAAAGTTTCTGATAAAAACCCTCTAGCATTTCTAAAGCACAATCTGCATTCACTCACAGTAGATAATGAAATTTTGTATTCTCAGTAATAGAGATAAGGAACAAACACACAAAAGCCCTGTGTATCAGAGGAATAGACAATCAATAATTAACAAATACGTCACCACATTTTGTTAATTTCGAGAAGCAAACTAAAAGTTGTATTAAAGAGTAAAATAAAAACTGAAAGACTAAGTATACAAATAGAAAAAAAAAACCATTCAAAGAAGTTAAAACCTTCTAGAAACAAACTTTATTCGTTTTTCCATACAGAAACAATGAATGTTTGTCAATTTTCTTCTCTGTACCCCTAAAAGTGAGTTATGGTTGCTTTTAAATTTATTTATGGCTTCGACATTTGAATTTTTTCAACACGTACATGTAACACAACCATAAAACTTACAATCACTTTCACACATGCCTGCAATTTTTTTTGTCGGTTTATTGATTGTAGCAATTTGCAAATAACAACAATTTAATTTGCACTTATTGAAGGTCGTCACATTAACACGCCTCTTAACATTTTTTCTTATAACCGTCTGTCACAAATTGTTTATTTACTGATGCATTCATCAAAAGAAGCTTAAAACTCAATGAAAAATGTTCAATATTGAATAAAGTTTAAAGCTAACTTACTAATAGCAATCATGGTTCTATTTTGAATTTTATTTAAATTTAATAACAAAATTTCGTAACTAAACAATTAGGGTAAAATTTCAATTAACTAACAAAAAAAAAAAAAATCTAAATATTTTGACAGAGTTTTTGTGCGTTTAATAGAGTTGTTAGAGAAAAGTTTAACAATGTGGTTGCACCATGCAATGCACCACTACAATAGAAAAATTTCCATTTAATGATGTACTTAATGGGGAATCATCATAAAACAAACACAAGTGTGTGCGTGGGAGCAAGAGTTTTTAGTATTTTGAGGTTTATGTGCGCTTAAACTTTTTTAGTTTTACGATAATGAAACAAAAGCACCTTCAAAATTGTGCTTGACTAAATTAAAGAAAATGTGGCCAGCTATTTCCACCAGGGGTAATTCTATTTTGTTTCATACGAACTTATAAACTCTTTTTGGGTTTGCGACATTCTGAAAAAAATTACATTCCCAAAAATCACTTTATCATACTTTAATAGAGTTTCGTGGTTTTATTAATTCCATAACTATGTTTTACTTGTTTTCAGCTGGTTGCTCAACATATATTAGCGTAACTTAAAGAGCGGCTTAGTTTATTAAACAAATTAAAAAAAAACCGAAAATCCGAAATAAAATATGCGTAGTCGTTCTAGAAACATGATTGTTTTGGCAAAAAAAAAAACATTAGCAATATTTCGATATTAAAAAATCTTAAAAAAATTGGAAAATGCAGCTACAAAGAAAAAAATTATCAGTATTTTTTTCCCCAGTTAAAAAAATTGTTTTAACAGTATCTAAAGTTAATAACTGTGATAATTGATAATATTTTTTCATTTATATTTTTTCAATAATATTTTTAGTTGAAAGAAAATCAAAAATATAATTTCGATATAATTAACATTTTAGTTGTTTTAAAATAAATTTATAATTAAAATATTTCGATGCCTTACTTTCTCAACCTCGTAAAAAATACGGTTTGGACTTTTTCATATAAAACGATTGTTTTTTTTTTGTGTTCTATTACTGCAAAAACTTATTATATCAATAATTTATTAATGTTAACAGAATTGAGACAAAGTATTGAAATAATAAGTTGTTGCAGTAATAGAACACGAAAAAAAACAATCGTTTTATATGAAAAAGTCCAAACCGTATTTTTTTTAAGATACGAGGTTGAGAAAGTAAGGCATCGAAATATTTAAATTATAAATTTATTTTAAAACAACTAAAATGTTAATTATATCGAAATTATATTTTTGATTTTCTTTCAACTAAAAATATTATTGAAAAAATATAAATGAAAAAATATTATCTTTGTAAAACAAACGACACAACTGATGAAAAATTATTTTACAAATGGCGATAACAAAATATTATTAGAGTAAAGATTTTTTGTTTGCATCTTAAACATATTATGAGTACATGTATAGAAAGTTATCATGTTATGGCTATTAAATATCATTAAATAGTTGTGAGGAATATAATATGTTTTGAAAGTGATCATTATTTAGTTGTTATAAAAAAGATTTATAATTATATAATGAAAAACATAAAAATGATTTATAAATTTAAAATTGCGATAAACATTGAAATGTTTA
The DNA here is from genome assembly GCA_943735925.1 of Pollenia amentaria. Classification (NCBI taxonomy): domain Eukaryota; kingdom Metazoa; phylum Arthropoda; class Insecta; order Diptera; family Polleniidae; genus Pollenia; species Pollenia amentaria. The sequence goes on along the minus strand of OX031006.1, from coordinate 217,396,459 downwards.
CAGTTACTATAATTTTGTTGATAATAAATAAAAATAACAATATTTTGTATACAACAACAATATATTGATACAATAGTGTCGTAACCATGCCCAACCTTCTTTCTTTGCTTGTATGCACTGCAGGGGCCAAGTTTAAAAATATCAACAATAAAAATATGACGGTTTATTAAAATTGCCCAGTTTCTCTGTTTGTTTTTTCAACTAGGACAGTGTAATTACCATTTAGATTTTTTAGCCTTTTTTAGATCCAAAATGATAATACATAAAAATTTTAATTATATAAGAATGCCAACAATTGATTTTATATGATTTTCTTTAACTTTTCGTCTCTAATCACAAAATTCATGCCAAATTCATGGAATCAAGCAAACAGTTTGTTGATTTTGCACGTATTACCACAATGATTACATAAATTACTTAAAAATTTTATTAATTGAAAATTATGAATTTTTTTTTTTTCAATAAATGGTATTTTTTATTTTAATTAAAATATCAAAAAACTTTGCCGTTTCAAACAATGTGTTAATTGATTTCATTAAATATAGCTTATGCTTTGATTAATCCCAATTCTACAAGCTTAAATATTTTTATTTTTAACGAAAAAAGTATATTAAGATTTTTTGTTATTTAATTAATATTTTAATTAAAAATTTATTTCAAAACAACTAAAATGTTTGTTAAATCAAAATAAAATTTATATTTTCTTTTAACTAAAAAAATAATTGATTCCATTATCACATTAAATAAATTGCAATGCTTTTTAAATAATTTTTTTAATTGATAAAAAAAAAACTTAATTAACTTTAGTGATATTAATATTTGCAAAGCTGACATCTCATATTTACAATGAATTGTGGTTAACTTAAAATTGTAATCAGAGCAAACAAATGGTAGCTCTATCAAAATAATAAATATCAAGTATGGTAACAAATTTTCAGCGGCTTTTTATCAATTAAAAAAATTGCTTGAAAAGTATTTTAATTTAATTAATGTGATAATTAAATCAATTACGTTTTTAGTTAAAGAAAAGTTAATAATATAGCTTTGATTGATAATATTTCAGTTACGATATAAAAATTTGTTTTTTATTAAAATAATAATTGAATAACAAAAAATCTTAGTTGATTTTTTCGCTTAAAATAAAACAATTAAAGCTTGTAGAATTGTTAAAACCTGTGCTATATTAAATTAAATCAATTAACGCATTGTTTGAAATGGTACATTTTTTTAATTAATTTTTTTAAATTCATTTATTGAAAAAAAAAGCATTTCACAATTTTCAATTTTTACAATTTTTAGTAATGAATCGTAACAGGTGCAAAATTAACAAATTGTTTACTTGATTCTATGACTTTGGTGATAAGAAACAATTTAAAATTTTTTCTGTGTAACAGTGCTCAGCATATGTTCTTTTTTACATTTTTATTACTTCTAAATCCAACTTTACAGACGAAAAAAAGTCAGTGTTACTAATCAAAAAGAACATGCATGGCAGCGTCTGTGTTTCATAATGTTAACAAATAAGAAAACTAATGTAAACAAATAACCATTTGATAATCTACACCACTGTATATAAATCAAATTTTTGTACTTTTGGATTATTTGGGACCCATGGTCTTTCATGGATGCGGCAAACAAAAACTGTATTATTGAGTAGTGATTCATATAAGGGTTCTTTTTACCATATTTTATTTAAATATGAAGACCTAGATAAAGAGATTGTAGAGGGGCAGGGGGGTTATATTGGTTCTATGCTTATTTTCGGACCTACCAGTACAATATTTTGTCATAAAATAGGTATCGTTGCCAAATTTTATATCAATACATACCAACATTTATAAGAACGTTTTGGCACTTAAAGTCATTTTCGGGAGTGGTATTTGTACGGGAGCTACGGTCAAATATGGACCGATTTTAAACAATTTGGTAAGACTATTAATGTTTCAATAAGATAAGTGTGTACCAAATTTAATTTTAAGACCAAGACAATAAGATAGTTAAATGCCAAAATACTATTCCGGAAAGAAATAAGTATGGGGGCTATGTGAAAATATGGACTGGTTCTTACCAGTTTCAATAGGTTTCATCATTATTACAATTGAAACGCATGTACAGATTTCAAACAAGGCAGCGTCTCAGAAAGTTATTCTGAGTTAATCGCTATATTTGAAGGGTGGTCTAACACTAATATTTTTATTTTCTACACATATCAGAACAAACGCATATTGTTATTTTTAACGGAACAGCTGTTGCATAACTATTAGTAAACCAATAACATTTGATGGTTTAAAGTATGGTTATAAAAAGCTAAAGATATAATTTTATTGGTTAACACTTTTGTTATAAGCATTCAATGACAGTAAATTTGGACCATAGAGAAACTTAATTTTGTACGAATCAATTGAAAAAAATAATGAAATTCCAAACAAATTGAAAATAACTAAAAAACATTTCAAAACGCATAAAACTCTAATAAAATCAATGCGAATTCACACCAGGGAACGTGAGCACCAGCTGATAACAAGCCATATGTCAAAATGGTATACCGTTCTGGTAGTTCTGGGGAATCTTTTAAATTTTCACTTATAATTATGAAATGTAAGACGTTTTTACAATTTAAAATTAAAAAAAATAAAATGTGACAGCATATACTTTTGATACACAGCTAATTTATGTACTATAGTGTTGTATTATTTTGACACAACGTTAAAGTATTTTACAGTGTTGTATCCGTTTTCAAAATGAGACCACCTTAGATGAATTCGCCTTGAATAAAATTGTATTACTGTATTGACATTTAGCTCATCTTAGTTTTTTTTTTTTTGATGCTAGAAATCACTTTAACGAATTTCGTGATAATCGGTCCCTACCTTTCCACAGGTACAGTAGAGAATCACTTTAATGCGCCTAAAATCGAAACGAATCATAATGTTTTATCAATATTAGGTTCAATTAAGTTTCATATAACTAGAAATTAAATCTTTGTGATGATCCGCCTTTAATTAATTATATGAGACCACCTCCTCCCGCAATATAGTTACTCATGGTGGAACGTATCAATGATTCGGCACTTGGCATATTCTTAAAACTAAATTGCTCTCGACTCTTATAGACCTGAGCTTATTTTTCAAACATATATTCCTAAAATTTGAGGATGCTAAAAAAATTAACGGCCATGTTCTGGAAATCGTAATTAAGTGAAATTTAAATTGATTGAATTTTTAAGCTAAATTTTTGCTTTTTATTTTACTATAGTTTTTCCTGAGTTAAAAAATAGTTCTGACAGAAAGATATAAAAAGATGGTCGTTTTCAAAATTAATATGATTTCAATTTCACTTTATTTCGATTTCCAGGTCATGGCTTTATAAAATATTTATCAAATATGTTTTTTATATTTCGGTGTTATGTAATGGTGTTCAAAATTTTTTTTTTATATATATTTTTTTAGCTTGTATTCCATAGAGGAGACAAACATGAAACCAACTTTATATAAATTTCGATATCGAGCTACATATATTTGCTCATATGTGTTAATATTTTTTTTAAGTCATGGCATTGATGTTTCTATTTTTTCTTTTTAGTAGTAGCAGATTTCAAGAGCTTTCCTATAATTGTAATATTAATATAGCAAAGCATAGAATAACTGTGCTAGATAAAGAATCCCAAATCGTTATACTCTGCTTGAGTATAAGAACAATTTATTGAAGAAGAAAAAAATATTGGTCACATTATCCCCACCTCAGCTGCACTTATAAATTGAAATGTGTTAATGGAGAAATTCGTTAAATTTCGTTAAACAAGAAAACACACATATTCACTACAACTACAACTACTTACAGATAATACATTATGCACATACACACGTTAATGAAACTAAAACTGAAAATCCACCCATTGAGAGATGGTTATGTTAAACGTTTTATTACTTCCTAACATAGCGCGTGTATTACATGAGATTATGAGATAATTAAAACTTCTTTCGTACACATATACCCACCCACACATACATGAATAAAATGCTTCCAGGCAGGTGTGCATTCATATGATATCGATAAGAACAATACAGAAGCACACATCGCTCACTTTCTACAACATTGTCATAACTAAACGATATTAGTTTAACTGAAAACGACTTTAAAGTCATAAATTTACACACAATCAGCCATGCTCTGGAATTCAAAATCGAGTGAAATTGCGATCGATGGAGATGTCCAGTTATTTTTTCTTAATTCCCGTAGTTTTTAATGATTTTAATATAAGTTCTAATGAAGATTAGCTACAGCTTATAGTACGAAGTATAAAAAACGGAATATTTTAATGAACTAAAAACACTGGCTCGTTTTCAAAATTTTCAAAACATTGCTCAATATAATGGAAAACAGAAATTTCATTACCCCTGATCTACTATGCATAATTGATATTAATTCAAAATTTGCGATTTTTAACTTATGGCGTTGTTGCAGCATATAAGCGACATGTTAATATTAACACTCAAAAAACAAACAGAGCTCACGCACAAAATTTACGCATTCTATAAATATGTACACTGTACATATGTACACTGTATATTGTATAGTGTTCGAGGAACTACATGACATGTGTACTTTGTACACACTTGTCATAAAGTTCCCCGTAAGCATTTTCTAGAGAAAATTAATCTTAACAGTTCCCTCAGTTAGAAAAAAATCCATCACTTAAGATATCGAATTCTTATCGATATACCCAAAACATTCTATGTTGTACATTCTATGACGTAGTTAAAGCGTTCTGGCTGTTTAACCCATTTAGCGCCATGTGCGGGCCGCGTGTTCACATATCCACACGCATCTGTGCTGTCTTTAAGAGTGAATGTGACATAGTGCACACGATTAACATTGGACTTATATACATGTAATGAATCTATGGCCACAGGAGAACGTAGACTTGTGCTTGGCCCGAGAGTTTTATATACCCATAATTCGTCAGGGTCAGACAAAAAATAGAGTTATTTGGTTCAATGAGAACAATTGAGATTGTCTAGTATTTCTTGAGCATCGTCGCACGAAGATGGAGGTGGTACTGTGATGCATATTATTTGGTCCACACTCGCTGAAGTGGACGGAACAACTTCTACATCTGACTCTTTATCACAACTACTAGAAGGCATGTTATCCCTGTCTCTATCAACATCATCATCATCTTTTGCGTCACCAAGATCTGACAGATCAGAGTGACGGGGTTTCGATCTCATAACTTTGCGAGCTGGGCAGCGCCCAGTAAAATGCACCATTTGTTCATCAATAAAGTAACAAGTAACTTCATTAGCTAATTGGTTACAGCGATATCTTACTAACTCAATCACAGGTTGCACTCTCCATAATTTATTCGTTGCTTCTGCATTTATTGTGTCCACAATGTGAATTATGTTTCGTAGCTTCATGAACTTATTTATGGACATCGAAGTCGCTATAAGCTCATTACGAAAGTTTTCGGCCCAATACATGCTAATTTGAGGATATCCTAAGCAAGACACATCGATAGAAATTTTTTATTTCAACCTCTGTTAAATTTATTTGAGCTCCAGAGGTTACTTGAAAATATATTTTTGTATACATAAACACTTCCTTATAATGACTTTCTGGAAAATATTTAGAAAAGTGTTCAAAAGCAGTACCAATTTTCAGAAAATTTTGACATCCTTGCAATCTGAAATTTCCAATGATCTAAACTCTTTTTGCCTTCACAGTTCGTCTCTTTTATTATTCGAATTTTCAATCGGTTGAATTTCAGAAAGTGCTATAGGAGCACCAAAACTTTTAGGCTGCTTTTGTTGCCACAATTCATCTCTTTTATTATTTATATTTTCTGTGGGTTGCGTTTGAGAAAATAGAACTAGTTAAATGGTGAAAAAAATTTAAAATAAAACAAAAAATATTGGTACATTCTTTACAGCTCTCTTCAACTTAGATTATCCACCTGCTAGTTCCATTTTTTTTTTTGGAACTTTATTCAATATTATTTTTACTGACGAATTAAAAAATAAATATTAATTATAAAAACCAAATCATCGCACCATTTTATGAATTAATTTTTATTTGGCATAATTATTATATTTTTTTCATTATTTTATCAAAGGCGCAATAAGTCTTTGCCACGAGTATTACCATGCTTTAAAGCATCAAAAGCAAAAAATCTTATGGCGATTTCTTTTCTAAGAAAAATGTTGCATAAATGGTACATGCTCTACACAAAAGAGATAGAGCATGTACCATTTATGCAACATATTTCTCAGAAAAGAAATCGCCATTAATAAAAATGATTTCTAAATAAACATATACTTTGATATAAATAACATCATATATATAAAATAAAAAATTGCAAATTTTTGTAAATACATTTCAATTGTGAGTTTTTTTTTTATTTTATAGAGGGTAGAGAAATGAATTGTAAAGGTTATAATGTTGCGTCAGGAAATTTAAAAAAAAAATGATTCATTCAGATAATGTACAGTGTTCATTGAGTGAATTTTTGAACAACAAAATTACTCGATGAATTAACGTAAAGGTTCGCTGTATTAACGAAAAAGTTTTTTGGGCTAAAAAATTATTTTATTTAATTGTTAATTTGCAGAAAATAATATTAATGATATTGGTTCGTTAAATTAATAACTTTTTTGTTATATTAACGAACAGTTCATTAAATAATTATAATTAAATCTTTTTAAGAACGGTCATTCATTGTCACAGCGAACAAATTCATTGGACGAAAATTAATAAATTTTTCGTTTGCTCAACGCAAATTTTGGTTGTCTCCACATACCCTTTTGGTTCAGTGCATATTTGTTAAATTTTTGTAAACTTTAGTTAAAAAATATCTGTACTCTATTTAAAAAAGACTCTGACTTTTTTCATTTGTGCCAATTACTTGCATATTTTATTTTTCAGTTTTCAAATTATTAGAGTTTCCGCAAAATCTTTTATATGAATACCAAATGTAACAAAGTAGTGATATTTTGTTATGCACCCAAAAACATTCTACCATATCCCTTAGAGTACGGAGTGGGGGACTTTAGGTCCCACAATGCTAGATTTTCTTTAATAACTTCGAAAATAATTTCTTTCTATCTTTTTCGTTTTTGGTAGTCGAGTTTTATTTTGAATAGTATACAAAAACTTATAAGTGGCATAAAAATATTAATCAGTTCGTAATTATTAGGTAAGTTATTCGCTTGGGGGATCCAAGTTACCCCACGTCGTACTTTACGTTACAAATTTTCTTTGTTTTTTTAGGACAAAAAATGGAAAACAATACAAAAAAACTTTCCCAGAGGCAGATAGAACATTTTTTAAATGACAGTGAAGAGGATCCTATTGATGCAGAAGCAGATTGCGACAGTGACAACTCTAATTAGTAGCGAAACAGAAAACGAGATTGAAAAAGTAGAAGAGCAAGCGGAAGACATTCTCCCTGATATTGATATTAGTGAAGATGGTATTGCTTTTTCTTCGAACACAGAATGTTTCACCGCTAAGTTTGGCCGGGCTTGGTCTTCGAAGCCATTTCCACAAACTCGTACGTCAGCATGCAATATTGTAAATGTTACTTCAGGAGTAACTAGTTATATGAGAGCTGCAAGCGATATTAATGATATATTCAACCATCTTGTTACACCAACAATGAAAAAAAAATATGTCTTCATACTAACGAAGAAGCCAAAACAGCTTGCAACGAACATAGAACTGAAGAAAAGAAAATCGTTTGTCAAAAACATATTATCAGTTCTAGTGATATAAGTCTGCTGCAAGGGATAATTATATCTATGTAATAAGTGTTGAATTTTTATATTTATTTTATTTTGTATTTTTTTTATTGTTGAGAAGAGAATTGAATTCCTTAGTTTGTGTTTGTTAATAGTAATTTTAAGTTTATTTTAGGTCAAACCATAAAATATTTGAATATGAAAATTATTTGAAAATTAATACTTTTTGATGCGATTAAAAAAAAATGAATAAAAATTAATAAAATAATCCTTGTTTACTTTTATAATAATCTTTTCTATAATTATATGAAAACCTTTATACTATATAATCCCATTTTTCTGGGGGGGACCTTAGTGACCCCACTTCGTACTTTATGTCAAAAATTAGGCTTCGTACTATAAGGGATATACCTAGGGGGTTTTATATTATCATTGACAATATAGTATTTATTCAATAAGGTAGCAAAAAAGAAAAAAAAACTAAGAATTATTAAATGATTTCATTAATATTTTTAGTTGACGAAGTCCATAACAAAACGCAAGAATTACAACAATTTATAGGATTAATAGAAAAAAAAATTTTAAAAGACAGTTCGGATCTTTAATTTTTAAAGACATGTTGATAAAAAAGTTTACTCAAGCTACGATCACACTTATTAAATATTTGATCAAATAAGCATAACCACTACCTTGTTAATAGTTAAGTGAGATTTAACTTGAGGTGTGTTCATTTACTTTGCTAGCAGAAACTTGCATAGAGAGAATAAGTAGGGATTTAAAGAAATGGCTCTCAAAAATACTAGAAAGTAAATGAACACTTTGCCAGCCAAAATTTTCAAGTTAAAGTAGTGACGAATTTACAGGAATATTATTTGTACCCATTAATTATTCTAAGACTTGGGAAATTTTATACATGACGGTAAAAATAATGGGATTTTATTAACTGAATAAACAAATATATGTTGAATAAAATTAATTGGATTTTTTTGATTTAGGAGGTGAAAGAAGAAATCGGGCTTTCATCATTAAAAAAAAATAAAAAAAACCCGTTATTAATAATAAAAGTATTTATAAGGCAAACAAAATATTTAATTTAACAATCTATGTATAACCTATATATGTATAAAAAACCTATATAGATATATCAAATTTCAACGTTACGGACTGACTTACAGATTCATCTTCGCACAGCTTTAACGCCGTGAGTTATAAGGTTGAAATTTGATGCTGGTCTCTCGCTAAATCGATCCACTAAAAATCGAAGAAATTGCCTCATAGTACGAAAATTGTTTGTGTGTTAGTAAACAAATTTAGTGCATTGCGACTCGCAAGAAACTACTTTCATGTGCATATGCTAGGTAAGATGGAATTTTTGGAAATTCGAATGTTTAGGGGATAATTAGTTCAAAACGAGTCAATTCGCTAACCTCATAACTCCTAAACTAACCGTGGATTCATCCATGCGTTACGAACAATATTTGTGTCCGAAGAATAATTTTTTTACTGAGAGTGTTCTTCAGAACGATTCACCTATTTCGGAAAAACAAAGCTGTCATATGGTTTACAGATGTAAACAATTACACAAACTGGCACCACAACTACTAAACTACTTATATTGAATTGTTTTCTAAAAGTGTGTTAAAAAATGGATGAAAAAAGGAAAGTGATTTTATTATTTTTAATTATATTTATTTTTTTATTCAATTATTCAGCAAAACAAACCATTGTTGCACTTTAGCACTATATTATGTGGCAGTTCAATTTAACTTGTATGTACAAATAGAAAAAAGTAGCATCGCAGTTAATTTTGTTCTGAACAAGTATTAAAATTAAACCATTAATTTTTCAATAAACTCCAATAAACATAGAAATAAAAACGGTTTTACATTCGTAACTTATCCAAAAAAATACAAATTTGTTTCTTTTTCGAAATTCAAATCTTTAAGGGGTAAAGATTGTACCTATTTTTGGTACTTTCTTAACAAAACATTTTTCTCCATTCTTTGCAATATACGTTCTCAATTATGGGCTTCCACTACAATAATGAATTTTTTTATATTTCAATGGGGAGAAAGAATATAAAAAATGGTGAAATGCGGAAAATCAAATGTCTTTGTTTAACTTTTTCGTTCTACAAGTGGTACCTTTTTAATTTGCTATAATATATATTAGAAACATAAAATAATAGGTGCAGGGTCCTGTGTGAATGAAGAGAACCTCTAACGTTGGCAATAATTTTTAAAACTTAGAAACATAAACTTTGGCAGTTAAATATGACCACGAAAGAACGGTAACGAGGTAGTGGGTTAAATTATTGTTAATTATAAAAAAAAAAAATTTAGATTTTCATTACCTACTTCATGGCCGTATTACTTGGTCCAAATGCATTTCTTTGGTGTTTGTTTAATAATAAACAAGACGGTCATAAAGTAAAACAAGTTAGAGTGCTATATTCGGCTGTGCCGAATCTTTGATACCCTCCACCGACAGGAGTGAGCTCTATATGATAAATACATATATATTATTAACTAAGCTTCACAAAAACGAGCGTCAGCATTAAAATTAGTTGCGGTTTAGAGATGAATTAAATTATTGAACGACAATAAGAAAATTTTATGCGTTTCTTGTTAGAACTTTGAACAGGCTTGAGTAAAATATCATGATTCGTAAAAGTTTTAGCCGAACTAAAATAATTTTTAGGAGGGTAATTTGTATTAGACCTATGGTAAATTATGGCCCAATCATCCCAAAATTCTGAAAACTGATTTCTAGCATTACAAAATATAAATTAGAATAAATTTCAATACAGCAGTGTAATAAGTTTTAGCGTTAACAGAAATTTTCACAAATTTGCATGATATTTTTTCTGGCCATATGAATTTCAGTAAGACAATTTACCGCAATATCTATATCTGTGATGGTTTAAGGCGAATTTTATTATTTTCCCAAAGTGAGCTTTATTTGATTTTAGGCGTACTAAACTGTTTTCCGGCAGTAGGGTTTATATGGGGACTAGTGTAAATTATGGACCGATCTTCAAAAAATTTTACAGTGTGATTTCTGGTCCTATAAAACTGTGACGTACCAAATTCAAGTATGCAAGCGTTTTTTATTGCGGTTTTAGGCTTACTAAACGGTTTTCCTCGAGATAGGCTTATATGGGGCCTATGGTAAATTATGGACCGATCGTCACGGAATTTACCAGTATGCCTTGCAGTCGTACAAACCAAATTCGAGCAAAATTTTATGTCATTCCGTGCATTAATAAGCCATTTATGTTAGTTTTTGTATCAAAATTATCAATTTTTTCAGGGTGGTGGTTCCACATTTTGATTCATAGTTCTGATCCTACTGAACCGATGTTGCTGGATTTCAATCCCAAACTGCTTAGGATAACTACAAGCAATTTGAGATCAAGTTTGTTCTTTTCTTTTGCGTTTTTCAAAAGTGAGCGTGTTTTCAACAGACGGACAGACAGACAGACAGACGGACATGGCTAAATCGACTTAGAATTACTCAAGGAGCCAGAATATATATACTTTATGGGGTCTTAGATGTATAATAAAAAAGTTTCACACGGAATGACAAACTTAGTATACCCTCATTCACCACAGTGGTGGTGGAGGGTATAAAAATAAGAATATCTCAAATTATTTTATAATTAATAAGAATCTTTAATTTTGTAAATAATTTAATTTGCAAACAAATTTTTTAACTAATGGGGTATTATTCTGCAATAGTGTTAAGTATCGGGTATCTAGGTAACCATTATACTCACAGTGCTAATAACAACACCTGATCGGTTAAAAGCAAAACAAAATACATAACAAGTTCGTTATTTTATTTAGCAATAAAAATATCGAAATATCACTCCTAAGTTAAACAAAAGTATGATTTCTTATCGCATAATAATTTTTAATAGTTTTAATGTGAAAAATTAGTTGAGCTCAAGGTCAGTTTTTTTTATAATTTTTTTATTTATTTAAAAAATTACAACAAAAGGTCGAACAGCACACATATTGAAAATTTTTAATAGTTTTAAAAATCAACATTAGTTTATACATTTTGCAAAATATACTTATTTACAACATCTTTAGGAAAAGTTCGTTTTGTAAACAAAAACATAAAACAGCTTTTTCAAAAATTCTTGCAAGTAAAAATTTTACCAGCAAAAATTTGCAAGAATTTTTTGGTTTCTCAATTTTTTTTCTCTCTTTTGACGCTCTCAACTTGCAAATTTTTTGGGTAAATGAACACCTTCCAGTAACAATTGTTACAAATTCGTCACAATTTTTAGTAAATGAACACAGCTATGTTCTTAGTATCACAAAATAAAACTAATTACACTGCAAGATAAAGCGAAAAACTGTTTCATGTAAGATGTGGTATTGAAGGAAATTATATTTTAGTTTGCCTGTTGGTGCCGTTTTTTCCTCAAATATATGACAAGTCTGACCGTAGCTTAACACTATATAAGTTCATAGATAAATTAATTAGTCTGGCAGTTAGTCTTTAAGTTTTTTGATCCAATTCACAGTATATAAATTTGTTTTGGTATGAACCCGATAGAAATGTTGCGTTTTGACATGAACCAGGTATAGTCTTATGACCTTTTCACTTCAATAAAATTGCTATTTTAAATATCTATTTTAAAATTCATATGTTTTGAAGAAAAAAAGATACTTTGTTTTGGTTACTCTTGACTTGAATTGTTTCATTCTAATCTGTTCCATTTAATTTTCTATTGAATATCAGCATTAGTTTTATAACAATTGCCATTAAAATGATTTTAACAGGCAGCATAGTATTCAGTTAAAAAAGCTTAAAAATTTGAATTGTTGCGTTTTGTTATGGATCTCCTTAGTTTTGCTAAAATTTTGTTAGACAGTCAATTTGTGTTAAGCTTAATTTTAAGGCTTTTAATTAAACATTTTGAAGGCTTTGCCTTTAAAATAATCTGTTTTTATTTGAATTTTCGAAGTTAAACGAGAAATTGCTTCAAACTTACCTTTAACGGCGCTCAATTGGTTGCCAACCATTTGTTTCGCTATAAATGCTGCCATATTTGCTTAGTGTTTTTGTTGTTGGTGTTTTCTTACTTGTTTAAATTAGATGATTTTGGTAGTAAGAAATAAAAGATGATTAAAATTAAAGTAGACTTCGTTGATAATTTGTTTAGTTAAAATTCTGAAATGAAAGGAGAAAATATTTAATTAAATTATAAATGTTGTTTTTATAGACATATGGAGATAATAAATGTTTTTTATGCATATTTTCGTACGCAAAATTAAGTAATCATTTGCGTATCTATATAGAAGAGGAGTTTAACACATTTTTTCTTATTAATTATATTTAAAATTAAGCTAAAATAAATTTTTGGCGATAAGTTAAATTAACATTTTACTTAACAAATATTTCTACAAAATTTCCAAAAACTAAGGACGTATGTAATTAATTGAGCTCGAGGTCAGTTAATTACTAATTTTATGTCAGATCAAAAAGGTCTATTAAAGAAATTTAATTTATAAAAAAAACCTAAATCCAAATTAACAACAATTATACGAAAAATTAATGTTAGAACCTTCAATGTTTGCCTACTTCACAGTGGACTTATTATTATAGATTATGAATGGCCTAATTTAGTCACATCGTATTATGCAGAAAAGCGTCAACTGCTTGGTCTTTTAAAGGATTGTATAGATATTGTTTTGCAATTTCCGTTTAGTGCAGAAAACGTTTATTAATTTAAAAATTTGGATGATTTCTTTAGTTGTCCGATGATTTAAAAAAGCGCACTTGTCGGGTTTCTGAAATAAGCGATTCAACATCGGTGCTGTTCAACACCGCAGCATGTTAAAAAAAGCTTTTAAGACCTACCATGAAGAACCACCCACAAGTGTGGCCAAAAGCAAAGCAAACAGAAGTTCTGTTTGGTGATTTTAAAATTATTTCGAAAAACCAAAAACTGTTTTGCTAAAATTATTATCTATTAGACTATTATCGATTTTTATTAATTGTTTGCTATATTCTATTTGGAAAAGATATTTCCATAAGACGAACATTATTGAGTAGTAAAGTTTTATAACTTGAAGTTCTTTCCCTTTTAGAGGACATAAATAATTTAACGTGACTAACTCGTGACTTACTCAAGATTTTCAAGGTGATATCTTAAAAGCTGATATCTTGAAATCGAATTTTGGTAAAAAGATATAATTAAAAAAAAATAAATTATACAGTTTTATATAACGTTTATTTTTGTTTAACCCTTAGAAACCTGACGTATTTTTCAGTTATACTGCAACCAACTGTCGGCCCCTTGTGGGAAATTTGTATTATTTGACTGGTCCTGAGATTTGTTTAAATAGAACAAGTTCAAAAAGAAAGAATTCATGACCAGTGAAAGGAGAACCAATCATTTTACTGGCATATGAAAAACCAAGAGGTAGAAAAAGAAATGAATTACATTACATTACAGTATTCACCGGTGGTGTGACACACTTTTTTGGACTTTCTAAAATTTGCTTCTTAAATTTAGTTCTAGGACTTGTTTTATGGAAATAACACCACATTGTACTGAAATAATACTCCATTGTAGTAAATAACACTAAACACGTTCATTGAGAATAGTTGTGTACCTTGTCAAATGGTGGCTGTTGGGTGTCAATTGACGCCCTCCAATGACAACCCCATGTAAAAGTAATAGGTCCCATTCATATAAAGTGTTAGAACTAAAACTGGTATCTACCACCAAAGATCTATCACGGAATTCCTTGGGAGGCAGGTCGCTTTCCTCTGGGTTCATGACCCCTTAATTTATTTTGATAATCTCAATATTAAAAAAAAAAATCTTGTACAGGAAAACGCCCCAATAAATTTTTTCATTTCTTTTATTTATATTGTAATTGAAAATAACAAGAATCTGGGAATTTTAGTTCTCATGTTGAGTTTAATTTTTATTATAAATTTTTATTTATTAATTCGAATGTGTATTCTAAGTCAAATTACAATTTAAAAAGCTTTTATACTTTAATAGTCTTATTCCTTCAATATTTTCCAGAAATATTTTCTATTTCTATTACGAGGCTTTCTTTAGCTATTTTTTGGATAACAATGAAGTAAATTGTACATTAATTAAACCAGCATTTGACTCTAAATGGAAGCTGAAAGAGAAGTATAAATTGAAAAACACAAATGTACCGTTATGTGATATCGTCGCTGTTTCTACTAACTGACCTAACTGGCATTTTTTGGAAAATTGAGTTTAGTAACAAAAATAAAAATATTTGTCTTTTTCTTTATTTAACACATAACAAAAGATGTTAAACTACATAACAAATAATGCACAAACCCAATTTCATTCGTACTTTGGCTAAGAAATTAATTACTACATTAAAGACAAAAAACATTAAAAGTGCTCTCCCGTAAAATTTGTTAACTGTTAGTTAGGTCGATTAGTTAAAACGGCGATGATATATGTTACGTGGTATACTTAAGCGAAGTTTATATTTGCAACATATTGACCAACATCTACATATTTTATAAGAAATTATGTAACAAAGTTTTCATCAGTCCTGTGCAATTAATTTGTTTTCCAAGAGTGTCCAAAATACAAATTTTCTATATTCCGGCAGAAAATCTTAATTTTTTTAACAGTCGTTAGACCTCCTAAGGTAGTAACTAAATCTAAAATAAGAAATCAGAAAATTTTTATTTTTATATATATATATAGTATCGTCAAACTTTGTAAAATATTAGGGGGACCCAAAATTAATACATTATTAATTGACTCTTATTCGACCTTTAACAATTTTTAATTAATCCTCTTATTTAAGCTTGAGGTCTTATTTCTTTTTTTTATAAAAAATATTAAATTTATTTAATCCAATATTTCGGCATTCCGTTGTGTGGCTTCTTCAGGGATTTTTCTTTAATAATTGACAAAAAATTAACAATTTTTAATAAATTTAACAAATTTAACAAATTCAACAAAATGTCATATTTTCAATAAAATACAAAAAGGTTTTCCAATTTAAACCTAATCTATTACAGCTTAAATAAATTTTTAATTTCCGTTTCAATTTCTATAAATTAAATGTCTATAATCTTGGGCTACATTTTCAGTATCTGACTTAAAATTAATTCTGGATATTGTTGGAATCTTTATAATTTGCAACATTTCTAACATAAATCTACGCTTATAATTATTTTCCGTGTTTAAAACTGATATATTTTCAAAATCAGGATAATGGTTTAAACTTGCACAATGGGTTGATAAAGCTGTTTTTTGTGATGAAATATTCCTATATTTTTGATCTGACTTATGTCCTGCTATCCTAGTTTTAAGTTAATTTTTTGTTGTACCAAAATTTAATTAAACTGTAATAGATTAGTTTTAAATTGGAAAACCTTTTAGAATTTTATTGAAAATATGACATTTTGTTAAATTTGTTAAATTTATTAAAAATTGTTAATTTTTTGTCAAATATTAAAGAAAAAATCCCTGAAGAAGGCACACAACGGAGTGCCGAAATATTGGATTAAATAAATTTAATATTTTTTATAAAAAAAAGAAATAAGAGGATTAATTATTAATACATTATTTAATTAAAATTTTTTTTTAATGTTTTTCTTGTAAAAAAAAATTACTTAGTACATAACAATTCAGATAATTTTTTGTAGTAACGAAAAATATAGAGATTTATAATTTAATATTTTCCAAATTTGGCAGCACTATAAACTTACCTCTTTGTAATTTTTTTATAACTTTAAAAATATGTCTGAATAAATGAACCCAATTTTACATTTCCGGCAGAAGCTTCTTTGCAGATTCTATTAAATAACCTGAACAGTACCAAAATTTGAAATAAAAAATTAGGTACTCTGTAAAGTTAGTTAATTGAAGTCTACTAAACTTAAAAAATTTCGTGCAGCTTCAATAAAAAAATATGAAAGTTTACGATAATACAAAAACTTTTCTCAGCAATATTTTTTATAGTTCCCCTTTTCATACACTGAGCAGTAAACAACAGTACAAAGTTTAAAAATAATATCTTTAGTAATGCATTTTTGGCAACTTTTTTTTAGTAAAATACGTAAAAATGTCTTTTTATTAAACAATTTAGCTCAAAAAGCGTTTCTCTTTGGCGCCCTCTACTGTAAACAAAAAGTGAAAATTATGAATTCTACATACAAATTTATTTAAAGTACTTTGTCTGCTTTACAAAAATGTATATTACATAATTATTCTTAGCACTTTATTAATCTTTAGTTTTGTCTATGGGACAGAGTACTGTGTGACGTAGGCTGCACGCAATTTTAAGGCAATTTACTTTCAAGATGTCATCAAGATTACAATTTACAAAGACAAACGAAAAAAATTTGTAATTAACTGTTAAATTGAATGTAAAATTGCCAAACAAATGGAAAGGTAAAAATGAAAGCAATATGATGGTCAACTTAAAAAGTGTGAGTGTGTTAGTAAAAAAAGTGAAAGAGTTATGCAAATTGAAAGGAATTGAAAGGCAAAACTTGATCGTGTGGCTGCCAAGTACCAAAAAAGTTCACAGATGGACAAGCGCATAAATTGCACAGTAACACAAATAACTGAGTATAACAAAACGCTAGAGTCACTGTGACCGACGTCAGGTGATTAAGGGTTAAGATAACATTTTATAAAATAAAAAAAATCAATCTATTTTTAAATCAAAACGATTTAATCTGTCTTGTATTTAACTTGAATTTCTTCTTCTGAACTAAAAAGATTTAAGGTTTAAATTAAACATGAATTTTATAGCCTGTTAAAAAAATTTTTAACGTTTAAAATAACACAGCTAATTTTGTTAGATATTTTGCATATAAAACATTTTCCATATAAAATATTTCATATTAAAAGTTCATATGGACGCTCTCGTTCGAAATTGTTGAACAGGCAGTATATAATTTTAGCAGACTCTGATAAGAATAAGTTCTAAAGAAGTTTAAAATCTTAATTTTTTTTTTGTTTTCAAAGGACGTAATTCACGCCGATTTTGACGTCAAAAATTTGTAGTTATTTAATGCATATAAAACGATAAATATTGTATCTTTCTTTTAAAAAGTTTCCTACTTAAATTTATATTTGTAATTATTTGCTTATAAATTATTTGTTGTTTACCACAACAGACAAATTAATAAAACGAAGGATATAAATATTTCTATATTGCGTGCTTAAGTTTGTTTAATTCTAGAGATATTTTTGTCGATAAAAACCACACACACCCTTCGCTATGAATAAAAGCAATCCAACTTTTATATTTACGGTGGATTTATATAATTTACATAATATTAATAGCAAAAAAAGTAAATTAACTTCATATCACACTAGTATATTTTACAACATATTAAACCCGGAAAAAATAAGATTTAAAATCCTTTAATATATTTCCATATAAAATGATATTTTTAAGACTTTTTCAACTTCACCAAATTCTTATTTTTCTAAATTATATCAACTATTTATTGATTTCATTTAAAAAGGATAAATTTAATTTGGAAACTTACATAAATTCACTTTATTGGATTTATTTTTTATTCAATTTCGATTTTGGTTTTGGTTGTTTTTTATTATTAAGTTACTTGATTTAAATGTCTCTATAACTAGAATTCATTTATATTTTAGATATAATACTCTTATTTGCTTTAAAACTAAAAACACAACACACAATAATGAAATGAAATACAAGATTTAAAAACAACACAGAATTTTAACATGTAAAGAATAGTGAAGAATAAATAGTGTAGTGTAACAAAACGTAATCCTGTAAGTTATGCAGCACTACTTAAACTGTTAATATTTGCTGCTGCTTCCACGCTGTCTAGTAGAATACTAACTGTGTCAGTATATGACTCTTGTGACCTTCTTTTTTCCATTTTTTTTTTCTTTCCTAAAATTTCTGGCTTGTTAAAGTATATTTTTATGTACGTATGTATGTATGCATTGCTTTTTACTCTGGCCAAAAATAAAACACACAAATACACACACATTCTAAAACACAAAAATTGACAACGTAAAATAAGAACCCTCCTCAACTTTACCAAAATATATCAAGAGCTACAACAAAAAACAAATAGCTGACACACGTTTAAACTGTAACAGTGGCAAATGAATTTCTCTCACCCTTATTTTGTTTCTTTAAATAACGGTTTTACTCTAGCAACAAATACAAATTGTAACATTTCCTTTTCCTTATTTTTCTCCGCTTTTTGATTTTCTACCTCATCTTGTTGTTTTTCTTCTTTATGGTGTTATACTATTTTTTGCTCTCTTTTTTCTTGTTTTCTATAGTTGTTGTTGTCATCATTTTCGTAATATTTGTTTGTAATTGAGCTTAATGTTTGTATGTATGTGTATGTGTTTGAGTCAGTGAGGCCAACTTAGCGCTTTTCGGGCTAGATTTTGTTCATCTATAAATACATACAACGCGATAATAGAAATATGGAGAAATTTTCTCAAGAATATGGAGAAATTTTCCCAAGATATTTTAAAATAATTCGAAATTTATTGCACGATCGTTTTCGGATCACGAATATTTTATATACCTAAATATTTTTTATATCCAAATGCTTCTTAATTAACTTTTTCTGTGGATCATTCTACTGTTCTGCCACAAAGTCTCTACTTTAAAAGACCAAAGGACAATGTACAGTACTTTTGCCTTTCTATATAGCAAGAGCTATGATTTTGGGAGCGTAAAATATCCATTCAACTATTTTTTGCTTTGTTAATTCTACATAAAAAATATGGACAAGTGACTGCTTGCCTGCCTATTTGTCGGCTTATGTCTTTTCTCTGCCTTCTTTTTTTTTCCTTTTATACTCGTACGTTATTGTTTTGTTGGTTTAATTTAAGTTCCTTTAGTTAAAGTGTATAAGTATTTTCTTGTGTGTGTACTTCCTGTTTATGTTTCAATATATGAAGGAACAATTTTCGACAGTGATTATTGGTATGTTTTTGTTATTTCAGTTTTGTCCTTTTAGCCCGTTTTTGCTTTTGCTCCGGTATGATTGCATTTGCTTTTTTGATTTTCTGGCTATACCAAGTTCTGAAGACTGTCTTAAAAATATAAGGTCATGCCAATGGAAAAACATAAAGAGCGAATTAGTTTGCAATTGCTAACAGAACATTCATTAAACTTTATAGTTTCGCTATAAATATGTTAATATAAAAGTTAAGTTGAGAGGACTTCTGGTTTCTCAAAAGAGATATAAGTTGTTGTTCGAGCTACGAAAATCTGCCGATTTATGCTTAAAAACTAGTTCTAATAGTTTATTTACACCAAACCGAAATCGGGGTAATGCGAGATGCAAATCTAGTTGGTTTTGACAAAAAATTTCATACCATATTGAAATATATTTTGCGACCAGCTTTTGAAAAAACCTACTCAGGACGAAATACAACCCTGAATTTCTTAATTATGTACTTAAAAATACAGAACAGAAAAGTAAGATTGTCAATTTTCCAAAAAAAAAGTGCAGGACTGTGAAACTTATTTTTAAAGAGTAATATATGCAAATTCAATAATAATTTATTGATTAAATTAAAAAAAAGTAAACGTATTCACAACAAATGCACCTACAAAAAGAAAAAAAACTGTGGCGTGCTGATAAAGAGTATTTCTCTTATTTCTCCTTTTATCACACTTTTATCGTACTGCTAAGTAGCAAAAAGCATTTGTGGGAACGATTTAGATTTAAAGGATGATTTCAAATTTAATCTACAAGATTGCGGTGCAATGTAAAAACGTTAAAACGAAAAATATAAAAACTCAAAATATCATACAGATAGTGATTCATATAATGAAGACGAGGACGAGCAAGAACTGTAAATAATATTTAACAATGATCAGCATTTTAACAAAATTGTAAATGCTATTTAAGCCCTAGTTAGCTGATAGTAATATTAATGTTACCTTACAATAAAGAAAGTAAGAAAATCTATTTGCTACAAATCTAGACGTTACGGTCTTAATGATAATTATAATCGTTATAATTACTTTAGATACAACAAAATGAAGCAACTGCTTTGCAACCTTACTGTTACTGTTAGCAAACTGTGGCTATAAAGTTCCATTTGTACGAATACTTTAATTGAACTGAATGTAAAATAATCCCATACAAAATACTATTTTTAATAAATAGTTTATTTAAAATTTTTGCTAATATATTTAAGCCGTTTTTTTTTAAAAAATGCTATGAAAATGTACTTAACCCGTCCTTTTTTTAATTAACCATTTTTTAGCGCGATTTTCATATGTCCTCACGCGTTTAGTATCGCAATAGTTGGCATCACTGGTTGTAGTGTGTTTTCTACATTTTTGTTGGTTTTACTATCAAAATGAATGAATTTCTTTTATTGAAAACATTTTTGTATTTCCTTAACAAAAATTGAAAAAGCATGCTAATCGGAGAAATAAGTAAAAGAGTACGAGTAGAGAAATATATGTAAAGGAATTTTCTTTTTGTTTAAATATTTCTTTTGGTATCATTTCAAATGAGAGCTTGTGTCATTGTGTGTGTGGGTTTTTATAAGCTCTGAGTGCGGTTGAAATGCGGTGGGAAGGCATATAGCCAACATAAACAAACAAGCAACCCTCTCTGTATTTAAAATGAAATATTTGATAATGTTTTAAGTAAATTCTGCACAGTGGTCATTTATATATTAGGAAATATTTTTGGATCCGTAACACTTCAAGAAGTTAAAAGAATTTATATACTGACACAATTTGTCATTTAAAAATAAAAAATTGTGACAGTAATAAAGGGTGTCTACCTGAGCTACATAAATAAGAGCGGCAAGCGTTTTTTGTATGTGAAAACTTTTCATTTGCATAAAGTTTATACGAAAAAAACCTTTAGATCGCGAATTCGACACAACCCGGCTGGAAAATCCTATTTGACAAATCGCTATGTCGATTTGTCTTTTTGAAAACGTTTTAAAAAAACCGCTTGCCGCCCTTGTTTAGGTAGCTCAGTTATTCTACAATTTTGATTTGAAATAATATACTGAGATAACTTAATTGTAAACAATCGGCTTTATTTGACTTAATATTTTTTTTTATTAAATTTTTATTTTGTATTTTTTTTTACATTTAAATTACATTTTTGCGCCGGATATCGACAATCGTATTTAAATTTTATTTCGCGAATCATCAAAAGTTATTGTTTTGTTTACATAAGTCTTTTAACCTAGAATATAGTAATCTAAAAAGAAAAAGAGTATACAGTGCAAGAAAGTTACGAGCTTAAGTTAAAATAAGTCAAAACGGCAACGGTGTGCGCTACATTCTACATCGTGTATATTTTTTGCGATATCTAACATTTGTTGCAAACATTATTCCTGAAGATGCCATCCAAAGGATGGGGAAATATAGAAAATATAAAGAAAAATAAAGATTAAAATTTATTAAAAAACAACTGTGGCCTCGAGCTTATCAATTAACAAAGTATTGAAAATTAAAAGGTCGAATAAGGATAGAAATATTGTAATCTAAAGTCTTTAAAGTCCATGATGTTGGTGATAAACTGATCAGATTAGAGTGATCACAAAGTCTTTCAGAAAGTGTTTTTCACTATTTAAAAAATAATATTTTAAAAGTAGAATATTAGGATTATCGAGCATGTTCTAGAAATCGAAATGAAGTTAATTCAAAATAAAGCAAGTTTTGACATGGTATCTTATTTAAAAGTTATTTGAAAAACAAAAATCAGAAAAATACAAATTTTTATGTAAAAATTAGATAGCTCCATGTATTTTAGAAAAACGAGGTAAATCCATAGTGTCTTAAAAATAGAAAAATTAGAATTTTAAAACGACGTTGTTTCGAAAACTGAGAGAGAAAGAGCGAAATAGAACATATTCGGGTGACAAGCTCTTTGGGTCAAGATGTTGAACCTAAACATTTTAACTTCCGAGAGTTGAAAAAATGCATATAATACCTGCATTCTTTATATGCATGTTATATATTTTCAAAAGTGGTTGGTTCATAGAATACGACTGTCAAACACCCGAAATCTTTTCAATATATTTCTATCGTACCAAATGTGCTACAGTATTCCTGAAAAACCATTTCGACTTACCCATTAATAACACTGTGATAGAACTTGACACTTTTTTTGAGACAAGCCGGGCACCTGGCGTTTTAACATAATCCAAGTACGCTGAATCCAATGGTGCTAACCGTAGTTTTAGTTAAGCTCTTGTTTTCGGGATATACCGTTATTTCGAAAATGGAGGAGTTTACACAACATATAAGTATATTCGCGTAACACAAAAACGGGTTAGTTTATTGAAATAACTAAAAAACTTCCGCAATAAATTACATATAATTAAATGTTATCTTTTTTCTAATATGCGCAGTCGTTTTAGAAACATAATTTTTTTTTGGCAAAAAAAAAATAATTTTTTAGCAACATTTTGACATTTTCGTTTTTTAAAAATTCACCAAAAATTGTAAAATGCAGCTATGCTTCTAATTTTTCCAGCCATATAAAAAACGAAGTTGCGAGCAAAACAAGCCATAATCGATTAAAATCTGTTAACAACTTTTGATTTTATTCACAAAAGACGAATCATTTTATTAATTTAAGAATTTTACAAAACGCAATATTTGCATGAGAGCCCCTTCTAAGAAGTGGAGATAAAGGGCAAGTATGTCTCGAGAAAATGTTAAGGACAAAAAATTATTTAAGTTCGGTCATACATTATATCCTACTAGGGGCCACTCCTGGGCATTTATGGGACTTTCTCTTCAATACATTTGTAGTCTGCTTTGAAAATGTTATATGCGAGCCCCCTAAAGGAATAAATTATGGAGTTAATAATAAAGTGCAGTTGGTCATACATTTGAACCATCTAGAACCTCATGCGCGCTGCAGGGGCCAAATTTAAGAATTTCAACCATACAAATATGGCAAAAAAATGGGTAAATTAACGTGCTGATATGGCTTAATATGTCTTAATATTAAAATAAATTGCAAAAAGTTCTTTCGAAAATACAAGATAACTGCCATTGATTTTCGGTTTTAATTTTCAAAAAGTAGTTCAATGGAACTAGAAATCTTTAATATTATTTAAAATTAAGGTTTGTTTAATAACATAAATTTATATTTAATAATTAGAGAAATATGTTAAAACCTTAAGTGTGTTTTTCTAATGTTTTCAAAAAATGGAGTTATCTAGTTTTCTCATACGGCCACAGATTTAAATTAATTTAAACGAACAAAAATTAAAAATAAATGTTTAATTCAATAATTTACATATTTTTTTTAACCCTAAGTCCTCCTCTGGGTCTGGCCAGACCACAATTAGAACAGCTAAAATCCCCAATAAAATAAAAAGTAAAAAAATATATTTTTTATTGAAGGTTTGCTTATTATTTTAGATTATACGAATTTATTATATACTGCCAGGCCCACAATGTCGACAAGAACATTTCTTTCTTATATTTATATTGAAAACAAAAACAAATTTTAGTTTTTTATTATTGTTTTTAATATAAACATGCGAAAGAACTGTTCTTGTCGACATTGTGGGCCTGGCTGATAATTTAATATTTCATTATTTTATTCCACATACAAATCATCGAAAATGAAGTCTTTAATTTCGCACAATGATTTTTCGCTGAAACGAGTTTTGCGTTTGGCTTTGTAGTTGAATTTAACTAAGCGTATGATGGGTCGAAGTTTTCTGATTTGATTCATTCAATTCAGAAAATATCATTTGTAGAATTCACGATTCTGTTTTTTGATATTTTGTCCTATTTGAAAGATATTGCAAGCCAAAAACAAATTTGGTCTGGTCAGAACAAGAGGGTAATTTTATAAACTTTAATATAAAAATGGAATTTCACCCCACTAATTTGCTCCAATCGAATCCGCGTTGTTTTAAATCGCACTGTTTTTTTTTTATCATAAATTTAAATAAAATTGCAAATAACTTTTTTTTAAAAAAAAATTCAAATAATAAATATAATCATTTTGGTAAAAGGTGCAAAATCAACAAATTATTTACATGATTCTACGAATTTGGTATTTAATTTTTTTCTGTGAATTTTAAATTTATTTTGTGAACTGGATCTTATCGAAGACAATTATTAAGGTGAGATAGCTGTCCACGATATTTCTATATTAAGAAAAACTGCCTTAAAATACGTCTTTTTTACTTCAATTGAATGGGGTGAAGAATAGGGAGAAATTTTCCCAAGATATATTAAAATAATTCGAAATTTATTGCACGATTTTTTTCGGATTGATAGATTTTCATCACAAATGTTTTTTATATCTAAATATTTTTTATATCGAATTGTTTCTCAATTTACTTTTTCTGTTGATCATTCTACTGTTCGCCCCCTCCCCCATCCCCCCCCAAAGTCTCTACTTTAAAAGACCACAGGACAATGTTCAAAATATAGAGCATAAGTTTGCTATGATTTTGTGAGCGTAAAATATCCGTTCAATATTTGTTTTTGGTTATTCTACATAAAAAGTGTGGCCAAGTGACTGTTTGCCTGCCTATTTGTCGGCTTATGTGTTTTCTCTGCCTTCTTCTTTTTTCCTTTTATACGTTATTATTTTGTTGGTTTTATTTAAGTTCCTTTAGATAAAGTGTGTAAGTATTTTCTTGTGTGTGTACTTCCTGTTTATGTTTCAATACATGAGGGAAAAATTTTCGACAGTGTTTGTTGGTATGTTTGTTTATGTTTTCAGTCGTTTTTGTCTTGAGGTCATTGTTTGCTTGTAAGATTGTTTTCTATTTGAGTATTGTCCTTTTAAGTAGTCCCCAACGCTTTGGAAATTTAGTTTTGTTTGAGTCTCTATGTCGCTTGAGTAAACAAAAGGGAACAAATTCGAAAAAAAAATGGTGTATACATAGCGATAACTTTAAAATCTAGTAAAATAGAAAAAGGCGAACCTTAAATATCCACCTACATATTTGCTATTATTTTACTTTATATATTTATTTTATATACATACATATATATTTTATTGGATTTGAAAAAATTTCACAAAATTTTACATTATTTCAATCGAAAAATAAAAGGTTTAACCTATACAATATATTATCTATATCTTTAAAGAGACTCCAAAATATTATTAAATGTTATATTATATATAAGTCTATAAGCTCGAATATTAGAGAAGGTCTTCTGGCAAGAAGGCGCACACGAGAGGACTATGCAATTGAAATTGTATATAAATATTTCTTAATTAAGAAAGTCCTTTTGGAATAAATGAGTTTAAAGTGACACAAATTACCCTTGTTAAACTGGAAGACTTTTAAAATCATTTGATGTAGCTAAAAATAGATTAAATATGTTATAAAAATATCTTCCTAAACTAAACTAAAATAAATTTTCGATCAATTTTCGAAATCTGTAAGTCCTTTCTCAACATCAGCGTCATTATTTTACTTTTAGAATAAAAGTGAGTCCCTTTTCTCTGTTTTAAAAACAAACATGTTCACCTTCAATAACTTTGTTTACAAACATATTTCTGTTTCTATTTAATATAAAATAACAAAAGTTTTCTCTTCTTTTTTTTACGTTTTTCTTTTTCCTTTATATTTGCTCTGGCTCTTGGGGTTCCTTTTGGTTTGGTTTTATGTTTTTGATTTGATTTTTGCATGTTTTAAATTTCCGTTTTCACAATACAAGTGCTTTCCTCAATAGAAATGTGGAGAACCATTAAGGACTAGTCATCCCCAAAAAATGTTCGTTTACAAATATTATGGGTTTGTTCTTGTTATAAGTTCTTGGGTTGGCAAGAATATTTTCAGCAATAACGCTTAACCTCAAGCTCCCACTTGAATGTCATTTCTGTTTCTAAGGGTTTCCTTCATACAGCTGGTTCTTAAATATATTTGTATTTTCTTGGATACGGTATAAACAAACTAAACCATAAAGAGATGCATAAATATTTCTGTGTGTGAATGTATGTGTGTTTTTATGAACACAAACAATAAAAACACACAACTAAGATTGGCGCCAAATGTCTAGACAAAAAGTCGCATTTTAAAAATATACAAAAAATGCTCTGTATTCTGATTCTTGCTGGTTATAATATTTTTTTTTTTATTTCTTTTTTTTTTTTTTTGTAAATGTGGCATAACTGCAAATATAGCAATATCTGTATTCGTTCCTTAATATACATTTTATATATTTTTTAATGCTTTAGCTCATCTCTTGACGCCTCTGTGGGCAGCAGAGTATTTAGAGTTCAAAGTACTTAAAATATGAACAGAGAACTATGGCTTACAAACGGATGTACTAATAAGCATGTGCTTAAGTATTTATGCCAAAATCATGACTTTGGGTTGATGCTTTCTATATTCGCTGTTTTCTACAGTACATTGGAACTATTTAAGCTAAAAAAATAAAATAATGCCATGTATTGTTGAATTTTTATTTTAAATCTTCGCTCTAGTTCATTTAAGCTTTGAACGAATATTTGCAGATCAAATTATGATATCAATGTTATTATCATTCATTTAAATAAATTTCGAAATTGTTGTATAATTTATTGAGCTTGAGGTTTTTTCTTTTTATGTAAAAATTTTTTTTTTTTACATTTGTTTTATAACTCCAATATTTCGATACAGCAATGTGCAAAGGGTATTCATTCTGTTAACCATTAATCGCTTAAGCGTTTAATTACTACCCGATTAACCGATCTTACAAAATTTTTCTATTTTTTGTAGTATTATAAGTTTTTTTTTGTGTTTTTAATTTTTTAATTCATTGCTTGGTTTTATATAGAAAAGGTTTAGAAATTTTTTTTTCATAAAAACAAAGTGATCTTTATTTTAAACAAGTTTTTGCTTTCAACAGCTTTTTAACGTACTTTTTATATGTACTCGTATGTGTTTAGTTATTTATTTATTCTCATATCTTCTCATATCAATCTTTTTACAAAATTAACCGAACCAACTAGAACAGTTAAAAATTTAAGAAATTTAAAACAGGACTCTAATGACACAATGAGAGATTTAATACGTTTAGACAAATCCAGGAAAAGGACTGAGAAATAACATATTCTATATTATGGGTTGCTTTCGATTTATGCAACATCTACGATATATGAAAAAATGTTTTCCAAGTCAAGATTTATTACTAATTAACTAATGAAAAGAATCACTTATTTGTTTAAAAGATTTGTTTATATGATCTCCGCACTTAACCAACAGGAGGGCAGTAACTCAAACTTTAAAAAATTTCAGTAGAAGAATAACAATTTTAAATTTAACGTTGAAGGCATATGCAAAACAATTCTAAAACCAGCCGTTTCATTACCAAAAAGTAGGGAAAATAACACGATATTTTCACAGCGGTTTAATCGATTAACCGATTAATTACTACCCGATTAACTGATCGGTTAATTTAAAATTGGCTATTTTCGATTAACGATTAAACCGGTTAATTTCAGTCGATTTACCAAATAACCGACATAACAAAATTTTTAATTTTTTGTAGTATTATATCTTATTTTTTTGTGCTTTTAAGTATTTGATTCGTCTCATATGCAAAAGGTATGCGTTTAGAAGATATATTTTCATACAAAAAAGGGATCTTCATTTTAAATAGGTGTTTGCTGTCAACAGCTTTTTGTTTCACATACTTTATATATGGGCATTTCCATTGTGACGTGACGTGATATTTGTACGACAAAATGTAAAAAAAATGATATGAAGAAGTCAAATTTGCAAAAAGTTTTTTTTATATTACGAAGTAATAAAGTGAACTATATGCAGAAAAAATCAACAAATCAACCTTAAGGATTTGAAGATGTAAGCAAAAATTTGCGCTTGCGTGACGTTACAAAAAACAGAGGTGGATTTTGACTTGCATTACAAAACTGCATAAGTCTGCGAATTGAGCAAGACTTTTCGTATAAAACCTTTTTTAATAAGTTTTGGAATTTTAAAGATTTATTTTCCAAGTAATCAAATTTAAAAATCTTTGCCCGTTTTAGGTACACATGGGAATTTCTAGCTTAAGCAAATAAGCTTGTATTTTAGGACCATGTTGGTCAAAAGTTATCCCTTTTATAACATAATGTAGAGCTAGTTGCGCTTTACACAACATATAAAAAAATAAATTATACATATACAATTTTTGATAAACGATTTAAATTACTTCTCGCTGGAACTTCCCATATGTATTTATGTGTATAGTTATTTGTTTCTTCTCATATTTTTCTCATATTAATTAACCGAAACAATTAGAAGAGTTGAAAATTAAAAAAAAATTAAAACAGGAATCTAATGACATAATGGAAGATTTTATACGTGTAGAGAAATCATGAAAAAAGACTGAAAAATTAGATCGTATTATGGATTTTGTTTGATTTCTCGAACATCAACGATAAGTGAAAGAATTTTTTCCAAGTCAAGATTTATCAAAACTAAAGAAAAGAATCGCTTAAATCCTAAACATTTTTCTAAAAGATTTTTTTTAAGGACTCCTTAAACTATTGAAATAACTAATAAAATTATCTAACAGTTTATTTTTTAATTACTATATAATATTTATGTATCAATTAAAAAATATGTATTACATATTTATGAATTATTTTTTGGTTTGCTCGTGTTAGTTTAAGAATGGTTATGTGTCTTATGTCATTGCTTTTTTTTTAAATAAACTCCAAATAATAAATAATTTATGCATTTTTATGTTCTCAAATTACTTGATTTATAAAAAAAAACTTATTAATCGGTTAACCGATCAATTACGAAATTTACCGATTCTTAACCGGTTAAACGAAAACCTTGGTTAATTAATAGAGTGAATAAGCGATTAAAGCAAAAGCCCGATTAAATGAATACCCTAGTAGATATGAATATAACATATCGAGGAAGAGTACTGAGAAATTAGATATTCTGTATTAGGGGCTGCTTTTTATTTCTTGAATATCTACGATAACAAAGAATTTTTCATAGTCAAATTATATCAAAACTAAAGAAAATAAATGCTTAAGTCCTTAACATTTAGGCAAAATTATTTATATAAAATTAATTAATTAATTAATTAATTAATAGATAAAATATATTAATTAAAAAATTTTTATTACATATTTATTAATTAATTTTTTTTTGCTAGTTTTAGTTCAAGAATTGTTGTGTTTTTGGGGTTTTTTTTACTTATAAACTCCAAATAACAAATAATTTATGCATTTTTATATATTGAAATTACTTAATTTATAAAAAAAAACTTTATTAATTGGTTAACCAATCAATAACAAAATTAACCAATTATTAACAGATTATTAACCGATTAAACCAAAACCTCGGTTAATTAATCGAGCGATTTAAGCAAAAGCCCGATTAAATGAATACCCTAGTAGATATGAATATATCATATCGATATCTTCGAAAAAGTTAATATATAAAAATTTGATTTAATACTCTCTTGTTGATTAAGTGCGATATATATGAATTATATTTTTGTTTGCTCGTTTTAGTTCACGAATTGAAATGTTTGTTATGTTATGGTTTTTTTACTAAACATCTCCAACAAATTAATAATTTATGCATTTTTATTTATTGAAATTACTTAATTTATAAAAAAAAACTTTATTAATCGGTTAACCGATCAATAACAAAACAAACCGATTATTAGCCGATTAAAAACCAAAACCTCGGTTAATTAATCGAGCGATTAACCGATTAAAGCAAAAGCCCGATTTAATGAATACCCTAAATGTGCATCATCATCAGTGAACAAATTAAACAATTAAACTAATAATGTTTTTTTTAAATAATGAAAAAACAATAACAATTGTCTGTCACACTTTATACAAATAATCTGTTACATTCTCAAAAAAAATTTTAATATCCTGTTTTGTTTTTATAAATTCGTGCAACATTCTACATGTCCGATTTCAAATTAATCCTTAATAATTCAGGTACCTTAATGATTTGCAACATTTCTAGCATATAACGGCGCTTATAATTGTTTTCTGTATTTAAAATTTATATTTTTTCAAAGTCCGGAGAGTTACCTAAACAAGCACAGTGAATTGTTAATGCTGTTTTTTGTGGCGAAATATCCCTAAATTTTTGATTTGATTTGTGACCTGCAATTCTAGTTTCCAGTCTATTCTTTGCCGTAACGTATTTTGCTTCTCCGAAAAACGAAAATTTATAGAAGCTAAAATAAATTCAATCGGAATTAAAACTACGGAATTAAAACCATTTCGATCGGAGTGTGTGACAGGACTGTATGTTTTAAATTTTTTTTAAATATCAAAATTACCAATATCATGTATGTATATATATATATATATATATATATATATATATTCGACTTATATTGATTTAAATTTTTGCGTCTTACAGTGATTTAAGTAAGGCGATCTGTCTGTGACAAATAGTAAATCCTTGGTCTAGTCTACAAGTTTTCGTCGCCATGTCTTATATCAATACCAACTTTTATAAGCAGACATGATATTAAAAGCTATTTTAGTTTTATACCCTTAAAAAAAGGCTCAAAACTAATTTTACGAAAACTTGAGAACGAATTGTTTGAGTTGGTAGTACAAAGTATCAAAGATACGCATATATCCATACATATGTAAATGTATATGTATATTTTTTAAAGCAATATTACCTAAAGTTTTAGTATAAAGTGTATTATCCTTTATTCTGTCATTTATAGCGCTTCAAAATATAATTTTCTCTAGGTGGCTGGCTGTGCACCATTGCAAATCTTCTGTAGGAAGTACAGGCCTCAATTTTAAAAATAATTTGATGAAATTAGTATATGTTTTAATTACCTAGTGTCGGTTTATAATTGTAGATAAATATTTTTAAAGTTTTTGCTATTATATATTTTGAAAATAAAATAAAATGAGGCAGGAGAGTGGCTGATATTTTACGGAAAAAATTTATAAAAGCAGGTCCAGAATTTAGACTCATAAAGACTTTTTTACGACCCTCGAATAAATGTTCGTATTTGTATCAGTTTTTCAAATAGGTACTTGACAACTTTGAATTTCATTTGTGAACGCACTATTTCACCGATCATTTAACAGTTACTTTCCTTTTTTCAGTATACTCAACATTTTCATCATGGTAAAGAACTCGTTCTCCGATTGGGCTCTGATAAAGATGCGCCAAGAAGATGAATTTCATCGGAAAATCATCTTCAGTGACGAACCTCATTTTTGGCTCAATGGGCTCGTCAATAATCAAAACATGCGTTATTGGTTTGGTGAAAATCCACATGTTATTCATCAATCACCACTTCATCCACAAAAAATAACTGTCTGATGCGGTTTGCATGCCGGCGGAGTCATTGGGCCATATTTTTTCGTCGACAATAACGATCGTCACGTTACTGTGAATGGCGATCTTTATCGCTCCATGATTTCCGATAATTTTTGGCCCAAATTGGAAAACATGGACTTGGACAACATTTCAATAGGACGTTGCAGCAAGCCACACAGCACAAGTTACAATCGATTTATTGAAATGTTAGTTTGGTGAGCGTGTTATCTCAAGAAATGGACCAGTCAATTGGCCGTCTCGTTGGTGCGATTTAACGCCTCTAGACTTTTTTCTTTGGAGCTACGTCAAATCATTGGTCTATGCCAACAACCCGACGACGTTGGAAGAACTCAGAGCCAACATTGAACGTGAAATAGCGGCCGTTACGGCCGAAATGTTGAGTAATCGAAAATTGGGTCCAACGAATCGACCGCTGCCGACGTGCCCGCGGTGGCCATATGAACGAAGTCAAGTTCCATTCATAGCTGTTTTGATTGCATTTGAAGTCGATCATTAAGTTTTGGAGATATCTCAAACGGTTTGCCTTTTATTTAAAAAAAAAGCTGTCAAGTCCTTATTTGAAAACCCTATATAACACATAAAGACAATACCTTATATTAAATCTTATTATGGTAACTTCAGTTATATTATTGTGACCTGCAACCATATTATGGTTAAACCAATCCTTTTTTAGTAAGCCACATTCATATTATGGTTTCATTTAATCATTTATTGGATAATAATTAAACTAATATGTTTAAAACTATTGAAATTACAGCTTTACAATTTTAATTCATGCGCGAAGGACTCGTGGTCTTAATTACTTAATTACGCGTTAGGGACTGAGCGTGTATGCTGTATAAAATATCCGTATATAATCGTGCGTAATTACATTCCTTTCACTTGTGAGGATGCGCGAAGGTCAGTCATCGCGTACAGCTCTATTTTAAATTCACTAAAATTTGTTTGAAAATCTATCGTTAACAGTGAAAGGTAATTAGCTATGACTATGGTTTTTTATGGTCACCAAAAGTTGTGTTCATTAAACGTTACTTGTCTACCAGGAAGGCTCTACATACCATACAGCGTGTTTAACAATTACCTAAAAAAAAAAACAAATACTTTGCGAATTAATTTTTGTCTAAAAAGAGGTACAGTCATGACCAGTCAGTTGGTCATCAGTTTCACATGGCAAAACATTTTGAAATAATTGTCTCTGGGGATGGGAAAATACAATGATTTAAATACAAAACAGCAGCTTTCGACAACGTGAAATATAACATTGGAGAAATAAGAACCAAATGCCAGAAAACAGGACATTAATCAGTTAAACTGATCGAAAAAAGATAGCCCAAATCTATGTGTTTATCGTAAATCAATAAATATTTATAAACAAACGCATGTATGCTCTTTCTCATGTAAAAAAATTACAAAATAAAATTCCTTATTATATTCTTTTTAACGTAAAACGACTACAATTATATACGATTTGTACTCCAAACACGTAATTTTCAAATGTTTTAGTTTCGTGCGTACACTATTGCCAAAATTGCTGTAACGTTTTTCCCCTTTTTTACTACCAATACACAATAACAGCATTTTGTTTGTCTGTGTTTGTATTCGTAACGCAAAGTCAGACACTACTGAATGCTGTTGTATTGTTTCATAAACATGTGTTGTTATTCTGATGTTTATTGACTTTTATTAAAGTTTGTATTTTTGTGGCGCTATTTTGTAGTTTTCCTTTCATGTTTATCAAACGTATTTGGTTATTTTGACGGATCTTGATGGTTTAAGAAATAGGGTGGGTTCTTGAATTGCTGCGTTTTTACATGTTATTCGCCCTCTTTGTATATATGTATGTGCATAGTGTATAGTTAGTTCGACACAATAAACATGTTTAACACTATAATTATTTTGTTTCTGTAACCACCCTCTAGTATTAGTAGATAAATTTAACATTATTATTAGGAGTTCAACGCCTTAGGTTTGGCTAAGGTACAAAATATTAAAATTTCTTTTAAGAATTACAATATTATATATTTTCTTTTGGCTTAAAATTTCGAGTTGACATGCTTTTAATATCAAATTCCACAGAAAATTTGTTTAAACGCAAAGGCAAAACGTTTCATGTCGAGTTAGTTTTTTTGAAAACACTTGTGTTGGTTAGTTCCAACGTTTAAAAATTAGAACTTTGGTGTCTCGCTAAAAATAGATAATAAATCAAAGAAACTATTTTAAGATAGCACATATTGTATGTTATAGTTTCCCGTAGAGTATTTGGGAGTACATTATTACCATTTCTTTTAGAACATTGGGATAGTACATAACCCATATCATCCTAGTGTTTTATTTTTGGAGCGGTTGCTTTATGTGTTCATATACTTATTTATTAGAATGCAGTTATAAATATTTTTATGCTGTGGTAACCCTGAGATGTTCACCTAGCAAACTTAAGTGCTTTTATTTTTTTCAGTACTTAATTTTTGGTTTGTTTCGTGTTGTTTGTTTGAGTTTGTTGCAAAAAATGTCTCGACGAAAAATGTGAGTTATTTTGGTTTGGTCACAATGTAATCGAATATTTTTCTTAAAACTCATTTTATTTTTCTTTATATTTAAAAAACAGTTCCAAAACAAATCAAAATATTACAATTTTCGTTTTTTCACATAAATACACCGTTCCATAATTGGAACGAAGTATTGATGTATGATTTGATGTAGCTCCAAACAAAAAAGTCTAGAGGCGTTAAATCGCACGATCGAGGCGGCCAATTGACTGGTCTATTTCTTCAGATAACACGCTCTTTAAACTTTTTTATGTTAAGTTTAGAAAAACTTAGTGTTTTTGCCAAAAACTTTTTGGATTAGTGTTGCTCAAATATTTTATCATTTTTAATAATATTAATTAATATTATTGTTTAGGGGGATATCATCTTACAAATTTTATTAAAATCTGATGACTAGAAGATCGCTTGGGATAATATGGGATAAAGAAAAGTCAAACAATTTCGATTTCGAAAATGTTACCCAACATTGTACTGCGATTAAGAGTGAACCTTTAGCAATTCAATTCCCACCGGAGTGTTGAATGCTGAGGTTTTATGACTTATAAAACCTCATCGTTCTTTTACAGGAGAGTTAATAAGAGAATCCAACTCTTTTGAAATACGAGTAGCTAATGGAAAGTTTAGTCCAATCTTTGTGCTATCTGATATTGCCTTATTTCTATCGCTTCCAAACAACATAAATTGAGTTCTACAAAATATAAATTCCTACCATTAAAAGGTTAGTAAATATTTTGGAATGGAACTTCACTGAAAATAAAGATATCGACGTAGAATCAATGCTGTAGATCAAATGCTTAACTTTTTTTACCATGAAAATATTCGCCTTTAATTTTCTGTACCAGTAAACAAAAAATATTAAACAAAAACAAACGAGAAAATGTCTTGTAAAGGTTGTCCTTGCGCAGTTAATATAAGACCGGATATAGCGATTATGATATTTTAGATGACATTCGCAAGCGAAGGCAGAAATCTAGCGAGAATTTTTATGAACTCTATGAAATAATATCACGTCATTGTACAAATTTAAGGACCCCATTTCAGGAACTGATTTAGTTGAAACTATTATGCGAAATTTAAAATTGGAAATCAGACAAGAATTATTGCATTTACATATAACAAGTATTTCTGATCTTCGTCGCGAAGTTCGTAAACACGTAAAATTTTTAAAATATTTACATAATATGCATCTACGAAAGCCGACTAAGGGTAGAATAACTGAACTATTAGTTCAGGAAACTCTGGACAATTCGGGGTAAAATATAAACAATGATATTTGTGGAGTCCAAACTTTTCAATACTGCTGGAATTGTGATAAATTTGGTCATATTTATGCTGGTTGTATGGAGATTTGGCGTATGTTTTGCTGAGGTTGTGTCCTGAAGGACACATATAAATCTACTTACCTAAAATGTAAACATAGATTTTAGGTAGGCGGATACCAGGATGTCCGCCGGGCATCCACCGATTATTAAGTGAATGATAAAGACAAAATTAATACATTCCTTGCAACGACCACATCATGTTCGCTTAGCAAATACCAAAGAATATTTTGCGGAAATTTAAAAGTAAGAAGATCTTCAAAAAGAATTCAAGATTAGTATAGGAAATTATAATCATTTAAAAGGTGTATTGTGTCATCCATTATTTTAAAAGAGTCTGACAGTAGACCTTGTCTAAATTTAATTGTTAATAGTGTAAGTTATTTCGCTTTATTGGACACTGGTGGCAATAAAAGTGTCATTGGAATAAACGAATGTAATTCTTTGGCTGGAGCAGAATCTTTACTAAATGTTTAACATTTTGAATCTGAAATTCTAAATTTTTAAATTTCAAGCAAATACTGGAAGATCTAAGCCCGAATGTTTCTCAAAATAAATTATCCTCAATTTTATCGCAATTTGTTTTCCAAAATCTTTTAGGAAAAGGAGCTAATGACTTCTTTTGATATTAAATATCTGAAATATATCCCAATACAATACTAGCTATGACATTTACGTAAAATACGTTTACTTAAACATATTTCGAATGAAATGAGCTTTATTTCATTGCAATCGGTGCACAACTTTGATTTTGTTCACAATATAAAGTTCCAGTCAACACAAAAAAAGTTCAATTCTGTACCAACATACACATTTAAAAATGGGGTTTTTATGGAAATCGCCATTTTTATCAATTCAGTTTTCACAGTGAATTGTGAACAAAATCAAAATTTTGGCACCGATTGCAATGAAATGAAGCTCATTTCATTCAAAATTTATTTAACTATTTGTTTTTACACTAAAACTTTGATTTTTCTCACATTTTTTTATTTTATGAATTTTTAAGGAGCAAAAATTTTTCTTTTTTAAAAAATTTTTATATTTTTTTTCAAAACTTTAACAATATCTCTGAAACTACTGGGCAAAATCAAAAGCAATATAAGCACGGTAAAGATAATATTGTTGACGAGTTTCGGATTTTTTAACTGAATATGGTGAACAATTTTTAAGTTATTCCAAAATATGCAGTGAAATCGCCTTAATTTTGGACCTAACGGTATATCTCAAAAACAAGAGCTAATAGAGAAAAATGAAGATTAGATTTGAAAACAGCGACCTCAAATCAGTAAAAATATGCAATAAAGTTCCACGCCGCACAAAAAAATTCAATTTTGTTCCCATCTGCTTTTGACCGTTTTTAGCGAAATTTTGTAGTAGAAATTTTAGTTATATAAAACGAAATTTTTAAAAATTAAATGACAATCAGTGCATTATGCCACCAATGCATGTAAGTTTTTTAAGCATAAATAAAAATTTGTTTAGGGTGGTGGTTCCATATTCGGTCCCATAACTTTATTCCTATTGAAGCGATTATGCTAAGTATCAATCTCAAACTTCTTAGGAGTATAATAAACAATTTAACACTTAAATTTTTATTTTCTATTGAGTCGGTCTGAAGTGAGCGTAATTGTAACAGGCTAATAGACAGGCAGGCCCAGATATTTTAATTGTGTCTTTTAATACTAACTCAATAATAGATGAACAAGTCATAGTGACGTTGTCGCTCAAATGCGTCACCATGTAGATTTTGAAAAAATCAGATCAACATCTAGTAGTACTTAATGATACAACTATGGTTTTTTAGTACTAAAAATTTATTCCCTGTACAAAAAAAAAATTTTATTAATAAAAACCAAAACGGCGGTTTGTTAAAACTGCTAAAAAAAATATTCAAAAATGTTAAGAAAATAGTAAAATACTAGTAAAAGTTTTATATTCGAATCTGATATACCCTTCACAAATATATATATATATATATATATATATATATGTATATATACAAATATATAATAACCAAGTGCCCATTATAGCTGGGGTCTTTGGAAAACCCATTTCAACAGACAGACGGGCAGACGGTGTAAACATAGTCAAATAAACTTCGCTACTCTTAAAGACCCATAATATATAAGCTTTATAGGGTTTTAGATCACTACCGTAGAAATTACAAATGGAATGGCAAACTTATATATACCCTTTTACCTGAAGTGGATAATAAATAATAAGTAATGCAAAATTTTAAATACCTATTTATTTATATTTATATACATATGTGTTACACAGAAAATTTTCCGTCAGTTATTCTTGTTATGAAATCAAAATCTTGCTAATGGCAACAAATTATGTAAATCAAAACGCAATAGGTTTTGAGGACGATTTTTAATCAAATCTAATAGGTTTCGAAAAACTTTCCCATGAATTGGCAAACTTAATGCGTGATTCACAAAATAGGAACGAACTCTTTCTCTTGCGCAACAACATTTAAAAGAAATTCTCAAAAATTTATATTTGTTTCAAATGTATTTGTGCAAAAAAAAAGGGTTTTTTCAACATCGTGAAATTGGCAGTTACTATTTCCTCAGTCACCACTATAGGGATGGGCAATAAATATAGAAATATATTAGATAATATCGCTGATATTAAAAATACCCATATATCGATACATCGATATTTATCTACGACTATCGAATTTTATATTTTTAAGATATCTTTATAATAAAATTCAAAATTTTAACCGTTAGCAGCAATAGACTCATGAAAGTTGGAATGTTAATAATAAAAAAAAATATTTTTTATTTTTTTTTTATTTGAGCATGTTCTTATATATTAAAAATAAAATATTGCACAGTTAATTTGTATAGTATGTGTCACAAGTTTCGTTTACCGGCAGTATATAATCCCAATTAATTTTTTTTTTTTTAGATTTCATATGGCGAATAAATAAACATTTTTTGTATTGTTTACATTTTTTTTGAATTTTTTTATTGTAGAATTAACTGCCGGTCTCTCGATTTTAAACGAAAACTTCGTTCGCATAACTTACCTTAAAAACTTAATTTTAAAATTGGGTTTTGCTTTAAATAAAAGTTAAGCGAATGAAAGATTCGTTCAAAATTGAGGGAAAGTAAGAATGGAATTACATGTAATATGTTTGTATATACATATGTAAATATGTATTGACATAGGAATATTAAGTTTTTAAATTTGATAATAATTTCAGCTTAATACGTTCGATACATCGATATATCGATATTTTTAATTAATAAATATCGATACTCTTAAAAAATATCGATACGATATATATCGATATATTTTTTCAATTTGCCCATCCCTACACCACTAGTGGTGTAGAGTATAATAAAAAATATTACACGGCGTATGAGTGATATTTAACTATTTAAATAATCTTCAAAAAAGTATTGCATATTTTTTTGCATATTTTCTGCAATTAAAGGTTAAACAGTGCGTATGATTAATAATTACAATTTCTTGTAAACTGATACATATTATTTATATTCTAATGTATGTATGTAATTTTATAGAACTAAACTAATATTTTTATTCAAAGGCAGAAAATTCAAATATATTAACTTATTAATTAAAGATTACAAATATAATTAAGAACATATGTACATATATGTAACTATAGGGGCCGATAACTTAATTGACTTTCAATATTAGTATTGTGGTTATTTTATTAAACTGTTAATGGTTTTAATCCAAATTTAGATTTTTTTTAATTAGGCTTAAATATATTGAATTTGATTTTCATTAAATTATTTTTATCAAGACAGGAATTTTTGAAATGTGAAATTAATTAACATTTTATTGATAATTTTTTATTCTTGACTGCGCTGAGATTTGAACCCAGGCTTTCACGGTCAGGCTGCCCATACTAGTTTCGATTGTAACCACACAACCTCGTCAGGGGGTTTTGCCGTTTTACTCACTCGGCTATTGAAGCCGGATGAAGAATAGTCAAACATCAATCCTTAAACCAAATGGTATTTCACTTTGGCAGATCGAAATTTGCTTTTTGAATGAATTTTTTATCTGTTTTAATTGATTTACATGTTCTTCCTAACTTCTGTTTTTTCGTACTTTTTGTCAAGAATTCTTCTTGAAATCCAAAGTACATTTTTGTTTTTCAAGTTTTTGGCTCTCATTTTTCTTGTTGACCTTTTTCAGCACAACTTGAAGGACAAATGTAAACATAGCTCGTGCCTTAGCTGTTAACAATATTAGTATTGTGGTTATTTTATTGAACTGTTCATGGTTTTAATCCAAATTTAGATATTGTTAATTTTAAGTTCATTGAATTTAATTTTCATTAAATTATTTATATGAAGACATGAAATTAATTAAAATTTTATTGATAATTTAACTTTCGTTAATAGCAGGTGAAATTAAAGATGACTGTATATAATTATTTTGTTTGATTTTAATTTAAAAAAAAAATTTTTTGCAACAAATTTTCAAAAACAAAAAATTAAAACAAATTTTTGGTTATTTTTTCAACAGTTGTAAAAACAATTTCTATATCTGACATAAAAAAAACTATGGTTACACTCCTGCAACCAAAAGTTTGTTCCATATTTTCATATTCCCATAAATATTCAATATGCTCCATATGTTGTTTTTTATATATTGTCATAAATAATACAATAACATAAATAAAAGAAAAATAAAAAAATATCTAACATACATACACTTGTGTGTGTTCAGGTATAGGCGGATTGTATAAAATTTTTCTTTATGGTTGAAATCACATTGAACTTTTGATTGCACGAAGTTTGCGCCAGGTACTAAAACTCATTCGTTTTTATACAATAAGTGATATACGAGCAATAATAAAACTTACAAGTTAGAAATGCTTTAAAGTATAGAATAAAAAAATTTGAATATGTAATATAAAGTCAAACTTCGGTATAACAAACTACATTATAACAAAAAACTTAATATAAAAAAAGTTTTTCCTAAAAAATGCTTTAAAGCTATTATCAAGAATTTCCAAGCAATGAAGCGTCTTTATAGAGAAGTGTTAATTTAAAAGCCTCTGCACAATAAAGTTGGAACTAAGCAAAAAATGCTTTAAACAAAATTGTACAGTAGCGTTATCAAAAGTGCCACAAATGTATTATTGTTTTGATTTTTGCCAAAATAAAAAAAACTTTAGTTTTAACGAATTTTTATTTTTAGTTCATTCGAATTTTGGTATACCAATGTTTCAGCGATACATTTGCATAACGAAAAATTTACTAAAAGGAAGCATTTTTTGATCGCCTTCGGATTTGCTATATCGAAGTTTTACTGTAATGTACACATACTTGTACCTCTACGTGTATGAACCAAAATGTTTGCTTAAGATACTGTTTTCTGTCAGAAAATTTATTTTAAGAAATATAATATAAATATTTGCAATAAGCAAATTAAATTAATATTTAGTTTATAATTAAATTTTCAAAATGTGTAAGCCGTATTTTTGGAATAGTATCTTTTATTTTTATGTATTTATACCCACAACATTACAGGTGGGCGGGGTATTATCTACACTTTTGTAGTCAATTAAAATAATGGTTTTAGATCCATTTTTTAGTATACCGATCCGAGAATCATTGTAACATGCGTTTAGTCTTATAAGACCAAAGTCTTTTAAAAATGGTAAGAATCTGTCCATAATTTCAAATAGATCTATACAAAATTCTTTCTAAAAAAGAGTCTTTGTGTCCAAATAAATATCTTATTGCGTCGGTCCGTCCGCATGCCTGGCTGGTCGGTTGTCCGTCAATGCAAATAATTACTGTTGTAACATGGGTTTAGTCTTATAAGACCAAAGTCATTTAAAAATGGTAAGAATCTGTCCATAATTTCGAATAGATCTATACAATATTCTTTCTAAAAAAGAGTCTTTGTGTCCAAATAAATATCTTATTGCGTCGGTCCGTCCGCATGCCTGGCTGGTCGGTTGTCCGTCAATGCAAATAATTACTGTTGTAACATGCGTTTAGTCTTATAAGACCAAAGTCATTTAAAAATGGTAAGAATCTGTCCATAATTTCGAATAGATCTATACAAAATTCTTTCTAAAAAAGAGTCTTTGTGTCCAAATAAATATCTTATTGCGTCGGTCCGTCCGCATGCCTGGCTGGTCGGTTGTCCGTCAATGCAAATAATTACTGTTGTAACATGCGTTTAGTCTTATAAGACCAAAGTCATTTAAAAATGGTAAGAATCTGTCCATAATTTCGAATAGATCTATACAAAATTCTTTCTAAAAAAGAGTCTTTGTGTCCAAATAAATATCTTATTGCGTCGGTCCGTCCGCATGCCTGGCTGGTCGGTTGTCCGTCAATGCAAATAATTACTGTTGTAACATGCGTTTAGTCTTATAAGACCAAAGTCATTTAAAAATGGTAAGAATCTGTCCATAATTTCGAATAGATCTATACAAAATTCTTTCTAAAAAAGAGTCTTTGTGTCCAAATAAATATCTTATTGCGTCGGTCCGTCCGCATGCCTGGCTGGTCGGTTGTCCGTCAATGCAAATAATTACTGTTGCAACATGCGTTTAGTCTTATAAGACCAAAGTCATTTAAAAATGGTAAGAATCTGTCCATAATTTCGAATAGATCTATACAAAATTCTTTCTAAAAAAGAGTCTGTGTCCAAATAAATATCTTATTGCGTTGGTATTTACATACCGTAGTCCAAAAATATAGCGAATATATATTCCGTTTTTTCATTAGCTCTAGTTTTCACGATTTTTTTTTTTTTTTGTATTTATTATTTATTTAAATAATTTCAGTTTTTTTCTTAAGCCTCGGCGCCTATAGTCATTTTAGAAGCGAGTTGTTAAAACGGTTTCTTAAAATTATGTATTTAAATAAAATAATTAACAAAACAAAAAGTAATAAGAAGTTAGTTACTAAATATTAATATTTGTACAATATTCGACAGATCAATTATATCATTTCTTCGGACTGTTGTAATAAATAAGTTTATAATAAATCCTTAAGCAATGAAATTCTATTTTCATTCTTCAAATATTCTGGCAAATTGTTAAACTCGTGACTACGAATAAATTCAATTATTTGCTTCGTTGTTTCTAACCTGAACTGGACTACCATTATACCCATATTATTCCTGTTTTTTATTGTATATTGGTTCCTCTGGAACTGTAATGTATCATATCCAATATTATGAACACATTTAAACACTTATAATAACAGTTTCATTTTGTAAATTCCATGAACTGTCAATAATCTTGGAAATACTAGTAGGTTTTTATATAATGGTATAGTTGCGTGGGTATTACGAAGATTTGCTACAATTTGTAAAGCTTTGTTCTGCATACGCTGTATGAATTCAATTCTGCACTTTTTTTGTATCCATACAGGACAGCTAAATAACTCCGATGGCTTTCGATTAAGGCTTGGTTAATTAACAATTTCGTGTATATATCAAATTTATTTTAAAACATATGGGCAAGGCCACCGTCAGTAACGTTACGCTCGTATACATATTTTGGTCAATATCTTTAAAAAATACAATTATTTCTTCCAAGGTGAGAGCGGCATATGAAAGTTCTCGTCATAACTGTTGTTTCATACGCAGACAATTTTACTGTATCTCGTTTTGTTGTGAAGTTATGACCATTTTAAGCCGTCAGTAACGTCACCGGATTTTGGAAGTGTGTTTGGAGGTTACTGAACGTTTGTGTAAAAATTAGCGAATTGAAAATAGTTCATGTTTATTATTGCCCAGAATGTTAAAAAGGAAGGATGAAAGATGATTTTTATCCAAAAGGTGGGCTTAATAATTTATGTTTTAATCACGTAAATGACATAAAAGCAGTGTCAGTAACGTGACGCAAAATGTCAGTAACGTCACACGTACGAATTTAGTTAAGATTTTCGGGGTTTTTTTTTTTTGTGGTTTTATAGAGGGACCCTAAACGGCCAAAAATCATAGTAGAGGAGTTTTAAGATGCAACCCTGGGGAGGTATTAAGACAA
The DNA here is from genome assembly GCA_943735925.1 of Pollenia amentaria. NCBI lineage: Eukaryota > Metazoa > Arthropoda > Insecta > Diptera > Polleniidae > Pollenia > Pollenia amentaria. Next base: position 217,352,525 of record OX031006.1, on the reverse strand, counting down.
AACCACTTTTCGCACTAATCTCAAAAAAAAATTGTAGTAAATCGGGCTTGCCCTTTAGAGCTGATTTTTGTATGATAGAGTAACGAAAAATGTCGAATTGACTTCTGTTTTTCTTTTTTTTGCGAAATATTTGAGAAATTTCTTCATAAATGGTGATAAAAATGTTGTGTCAGCATTTTGAATTGAAGCCAGGACACTCTGTAAAATGAAAACACATTATTATTGGAAAATAAAAAAGTCTTTCACAGCTTTTCCTAATGTTTGAGAGCACCTGATTGTTTTTATTGCTGTCGATATTTTTTGCTTCTTTCGCGGCCAGCAGCACGGCGCATAGAAATCGCCTTTCCCAATTCACTTATTGGCATTAGTTTTTCTTCCTCTTTTCTGTTACCCCTCAATTTTTTCATTGCTTCGGCCTTTTTCTTTTTGTACTCGTCATATTTGTTGCTTTCTTTTAGCTTTTCAACATAACGCTTGTCTCTTTGTGCACCAGTAATCGGAGTCTAGCAATTAAATACCAAATTATTAAGCAAAAAAGTAGAAAAAAAAATTTAAAAAAAACCGTCAGTAACGTCACGCAATCTTTTTTTGCAAAAATACCGTGCTATATGCAAATAATGCTTCATTTAAGCATTGATTATGAAAGTACTTCAAAAATACTCAAAAAAAAATCAGATCATCCATCCTCTTTTATAATTAGTTAATGCATAAAAATACATTTTATAAAAATTTGTCAGTAACGTCACCATTTATTTGCGGCTGATTACTTAAAGCCCTAATGCCCGTAATTTCTACAAAGAGATATTTGGTCGTGTTCGTACCTAACAGTTATATTTACCTATCCGGTAAAACTATTATGGTAATTTCAACGTTAATTTTCCCCACGAGTTTTTTCCTTTAAGTTTTCGTTTAAAATATGGCAACATTTATATTTTTATTCAATTCTTGAATTCACTGTCAAAAATCGATGGTGTAAAATACACTACAGTTCAACCAGTAGGCAAGACATACGTGTTAAAATTATGAAAAAATCGTTACACCATAGATATCCATACACAGCTAGATATCTATTTGTAGAAATTACGGGCATATTTGGGCCAAAAGCCAATCTTTGTACACAAATTTGCTTGCTAATCAATAGTTTGATTTATATTCTATCCAAAAAAGTAATCATCTGCCTAAAGTACAAAAAAATAAAAATAAAATTTACCTTTTTCGCCGGCATTGCTTTGTTTTTCAACTACGCCTTGCACGTGCCTGTTGTGAAAAGAATGTAAAATGTCTAAGCAGACAAAAGTTTTGCACTGGCATATAGTGCTGCAATATTCTATACATATTTGACATTTCAAATGAAAAAAAAAATTTGGGCTTTGTGACACAAAAAAAAAGCTATATGGTTTCATTCTTCGTGGCCTTGCCCATATATAATACCAATGGCTTGAGCAATTTTTGTTTTAAGATTGCATATATGTTCATCCCAAGTAAGATTACTTTGCAAGACCCATACTGCCCAGAAATCGCCCCAAGGAAGATAAAACGTATGGCCGACCTCCATTAGTTTTTTCTCCTCAACATTTTCCCAGGACATACTTGCCCTTTACCACCCCTTTTTAGCGGGCTCCCATCAAAATATAGCGTATAAAATTCTTCCATTTAATTAAAATGTTTCGTCTTTTGTGAATAAATAAAGGTTTTAGACAGGTTTTAATTATTTATGGCTTGTTTTGTTTGCAACTTTGGTTTTTGTATATCTAGAAAAAATTAGTAGCATAGCAGCATTTTCAAATTTTTTGAAATTTTTAACAAACACAAATTTCGAAATTTTGTTAAAAAATAATTCATTTTTCTAAAACTACTGCGCATATAAGAAAAAAAGTTTGACGGTGCTTAAAGTAAATTTTATTGCGGAATGTTGGTGTTCTTAGTTTGTTCAATCAGCTTAGCCATTTTTGAGTTACGCCAATATATATTGTGGAACCTCCTCCATTTTTGAAAGAACGGTATATCTCGACAACAAGAGCTAACATAAAAAAAAGTTAGCACCAATGGACTCAGCATACTCGAATTAGGATAAAACACCATGTGTCCCGCTTGTCTGTTTTTTTTAACTAGCACAGTGAAATTATTAAAAATAGAACGATATAGGAGGCAATATGCCCTGTGACGCATTATATCTTTTGTGCGGCGACGATATTTGCCACAACAGATTTAAGCTACGTACAACGCCAATTATTCTATCAGGTGGGCAAGCATTAGTTTCAGCTGCATCCGTAATGGGTTCTCCAAGAAACTTCTGTCGCTGAGTTACAGAGCAGATGTTCTGATATCACATTATTCATCTTGCAGAATCTGCGTTGCTTGGTAATAATATTACCCAGTATAAACTGGTTGTATCTGAGCCAAGTGAAGAAGCCTGTACCGATTCTTGCTTTTTTTAAGCAGAGGTAACTTACCTGATTTTCCACAGGATAAAGTGACAATTCTCTTAGTTTATCAAAGTTCGGACCATGATTTTATCGAATCCTTAGCTAGGAGAAATAAATAGGGGGCGAATGCGTCTACTTTCTCAGTAATCTGCTCTTTCGTTATCCCGTGGAGGGCCTAGTAATCCGATACCAAACATAAATTTAGTTCGGTGTGAAAAGTAATAGAGTCAATGTCCACCCTAGACTTCACCCTATTTAACTTTACAAATAACATCAGACTTCTCGAGTTTCTCCTCAAACGTTCCTGCCACTTTTCAATGTTGGCGAAAATTTCAAAATGGTCGTTTATCTATAGGGAGGCCTCTATAGACCCGAAAATATTAAAGTGAAATAGCAATACCTCTGAGAAAAAAAATTTTAATTTAATTGAAGTTTCGTTAATTTAAATATATAGAATGTTTGGTTATTTAAAATACAAGGAAATGAATAATACCGCTGTATAAAAAATTAATTCTTTATTATCTAAATGTATTTTCATTTATGCATCTCACATAATATTACAACAATTCTTACTCCATATAAACTTTTTATTTTAAAATACCAGGCTCTCTGTTTTTGCTTACTGCATTTTTTTCATTTAATATCTTTTTTTTTTTTTTTTGTAATGTTATATTGTATGTTTTGTGTTTTTCCACTCTTAAACTGTATTTTAACCTTTCGACGAGCTTACTTTCGTAGCATTGTGCAATGTTTATATGTACATATGCACTTGTATTGTTGCATGATTTCAACATGTAAGTGAAAAAATGTGGCAGACATTTACACATATGTTGCATGTCTTAGTTTTAACCTACACGTGTATGTAAATTTCGAGTGTTTGATGTGAACAAAACCCAGTTAACAATAAAAAGTTAAGAGAAAGACGTACACATACGTGTACTTAATGACTTCTAAATGGTACCCGTTTTGCCATCAAATATTTAAAGGGTATTTACCCAAGGTGTACCAAAAATTATTTGAAGGTGGATTTTATGTTATTTTTATGCCCCCTACCGAAATAAATAAAAATTGATTTTAAATAAAAAATTTGTGATACTAATTAAAAAGTTAATTAAATTTGCACTATTAATAGTATCAATTAAATATTTTTGAATATTAAAACACATTTTCGGTAGTAATGTGGTTGATAAAGGTAAACCTTTTATTCACATGTTTGAATTTTAAGCCCTGCAGCTCGTTTCTGTATTTCTCGCATCGTAAAATTTCTCACATGAAGTGTGAAAAATAAATTCCATCGTTTTGTGAGAAAAAAGTGTTGCTGTATTTATATGCGAGAACAAAATACACAGATTCTGTTTTAACTGGAATACTTCCAGTAATTAAGTGTCAAATGCAAGTGACGCGTCAACGCAAGAAATAAATATAATAAAAATAGGGCTGCCAGATTTGAGAATTTTTCGACATTTTGACGATTTTTTGTTTCGATATTGGGAAAGTGGCGATTTGCTGTTTTTTTTTCTAGTGACAATGAAACATTTTTAAATATTTTGATATGTTTGTGTATTAACCATCACAGGAAATAGATATATTTAGAAAAAAGGCAGCTTAAATTTTTATATCTATCCCTAATGTGAAAATTGCTTGCCTGCTTCCTAAAAATTGTATCAGCAAAAGCAAAATTTCGAGGGAGAACTATTTAATTTTTATTTCCTTGGATTATTTAATACATTTGTTTATGTGATCAAAACATTAAACTATTACCCCATTTTTGAGTATTTCATTTTTAGCCTTTTTTTGGCAAAAAGTGTTATTTTTAGTTAAATATGATATTTTGTCACGCCTTTGTGTGACTTAATCAGGGAAAAATAACAATCTGAAATTTTAAATTGTTATCGAATTAAAGAAAAAATAAAATAAATAATTTTATAAAAATAGACCTCAAGCTTAAGTATGTGTGTACAAAATATGTACAAAATACCTATGAACTTTAACTATTTTTTTATTTTGATTATGTTTAATAAAAACCGAATTTGTCAAAATTAATTTAAATTTGTCCGATTTTTTAAAACAAAAAAAGACTTTTTTTTATTTTTTCTTAGGATATTAACGATTTACTCACAAATTTATTTGGCAGTCCTGCATAAAACAAAAACAATGAATAAAACAAAAACAATGAAAGGCTAAAAAGATTTATATTCACCATTTAAATTCTTTCTTTTAAAATTAGAAAAAAAAAAATAATAAACATTCTTGTGTACATACATGTGCATAAGTATATATGTACATAATAATTTTTTCAGATAATTTGGGCTCCATTTTATGAAATTTTACTTTCGTCGCATCAATTTCAAATGTGACTAATTTTAACAGTACTTGTGAGAAACTTTTCGCAAAATATTGTTACAGAAACACTTTTTCTCACATCCTTCCAATAATTGCTGGAAAATTATTTAAATCACAGACAATTCCCGCAAAGTAAAGCTACAGAAACACTTATGTAAGAAAAACCATTTTTTGTTTCATATTGCACATTTTTTGTCCCGAATCACATGTGTTATGCGGGAAATTTTACGATGCGAGAAATACAGAAACAAGCTACTGGATGGTAACTGCTAGCTGAATCGACGAGGCTCATTTAAACTTTATGCATAAAAAAAATAAAAAAATTTCAAACCTCTTCAGCAGTTGCTTCGGCCCCAAAAGTATTAAGAGATGGTGTATTTAATAGAATACATTCCCATAATCGTTTTTCAATTCTGGATGAATAATCCTCTGAAGCACCAAATGCCATTAAATCGCCTTAGCCACCCCCGATATATCTTAGGGAGCAGAACTTACATGAGTTAATAAAGAGTTTGATTTCGTTGATAGGTCAAGATACCTTTTATATAGCTGCTTTAAAGCGAGGTAGTATAAACAAGACAAAAATACAGGTGAATCATGAGGCTGATTTTCGCATTATAGTTACTAAATTTGAAGCAATTAATAAAAACTTTTATACATATCAACTGAAGAGCAGTAAAGGTCTTCAGGTAGTAATTAAGGGCATTGGCTCATGCGTGGAGCCAGACGAAATAAAAATATTTTTAAAAGAGAATGGCTTCAGAATAAAAAACGTAACAAATATTAAAAATAGGGGAAATAATCCCCAACCACTAATTCGAGTGGATTAAGAAACCGGCGACGTTAAGCTTTAAAATAACGAAACGCATCCTATTTACAGTTTGAAACAGATTCTATACGGAAGAATCTCTATAGAGTAGCCGCACAAAAGAAATGGCTTAAACTGCCAAGAATTTGGTCATGCTAAGGCATTCTGCCATTAAAACCCTCTTTGCGTCGTATGTGGTGAATTGCATGGTACAGTTCCATGTGACAAGTCCAAAATTACCCCAACGTAAAGAAATTTAGTAACTGTGGCGGTAATCCCACTGCCAGCTATCGAAGATGCCCTGTATACTCTCTCGTCAAGCATTTGGTTGGCCCGAAACCTAATCCCCCTCAAACGCAGTTTACAAATCATGTAAACACTAATGACATTCAGGTAATAAAATAACCTCCTACGCCAACGTCCTAAAATCAAACCATATCCCAATGCAAGGTTCTCCGTTTAATAATGATTAAACTCCAGTTTCTAATTTAAGCCGTCTAGAAAAAACCATGGAAACACAAGCGCAAATGGTAAATAATTTCACAAACACAATGGGTAATATTATACAGAAAATGTTAAGAATGCAATCGATGTTATTGCAAGCTATACTTAACAAGCCATGAACTGTTTAAAGATTTGTTTTTGGAATGCAAACGGCATCCGCCAACATGAAACTGAACTAGAATACTTTCTTAAAAATAAATAAATTGATGTTACGATGGCTTCTGAAACTCATCTTTCCTCAAGAAATACGTTTAAAATCAATATCTCAAAAACATGTCAAATCAACCTGTTCGTAGGTTCAATCCCAGCTTCAGTCAACAATAAAAAATTATCAATAAATTTTAATTCATTGAATCGTGTATATTCCTTACTTCGTTAAAAATAATTTCATAAAAATTAAATTTAACGAACTTAAGGCTGATAAAATATAAAAATTTGGATTATCAGCAAATTTACATTTTTTTGCAATAACACTTTTCTTTTTATATGAACTTATTAATTGACTTCGCAGGTATCAATGAGTATTTTTAATATTTCTTAACTTTTCTTTATTATAAACAAATAATTTTTATGTCATATAAAAGTTTCGCGCTTGACGTCACTGTTATAGATATTAATGTTGTTTTAGTTACCCATAATAACAAATGAATATATAAATAATTGTAATGCAAACCTATTTATCTGCTCACAACTGTATTAATTTATATTAGCTTAACTTTATGTTATTTACCATTTTAAATCCCCATCCTCAGTCCATTTTAAGCAGCACTTCAAACCTGCCAAATATGCCAATTCTCAAAAAGCTACATTCTATAGTTTCCGTTTAAAAGTAAACAGTGAAATAAGAAAGTAAACAGAAACCCTGAAAACTGTTAACTCATCAACTTTAATATGTCTGGTTAAAATCCTTTCTCGCTTTGTTTCTGTTGCCTTGCAACGCTTTCCATAACAGACCAACAAAATATTTTGATGGATATAAATAAAATGCTGTTTACTTTAAACAATGAAATTTTATTATTTAATTTTTTTTTTGTTTTAACTTGAGCAAACTTTGGCTTCTCACTTTCGGTATTTAAGCCTCTAACTCTTGTAATTTGTTTTTTTTTATGAAACGGAAAGGGCCCTTAAACTCTGTAATACTTTGTTTGTTCTGAAAAAAAAATGAAACAAAAGTAAAACTGTTTAACCACTTTTTTCTTAGCTGGAAAAAGGGTTTCGTCCAATAAAATTAATTATTTTGACAATCACTATTTGAAATGTTTGCTTTGTGAAGTATAATTAACATAAAATATTTGCGAAAAAATGTAAAAGTGAAGCTTGTATTTAAATGGCATTTTGGGAAAAATTAGGTGTAATTTATTATAAATAGTCTATATGAAGCAATCGTCTTACAATATATATCTTAATGTGGATATTGTTAGTTGTTAACTTGTAATCTTTGAATTTAGTGAATTTCGCAGTGTTGATATGTTTACATTGTGTTGAATCAATTTGAAAACTTCAAATTATTTATTTAGGCTTTTTTTTGGATATGGTTTAAAAAAATGGCAAAATTTTAAATAAATTCACTAAATAGATATTGGGAATTATTTCTTTTTCATAAGCAACTTTATGATATTTAATATTTTTAATTTTTCGAATTTATTCTATGAGTTAAATTTCAGTTATGAATTTTATAAAGCTTTTTGTAATAGCTCTATTCCTTAAATTTTTTTAGAAATGACTTTATACACTACCAGAAAATACAATATAATAGTCTGGTAGTGAATAAAGTCATTTCTAAAAAAATTTAAGGAATAGAGCTATTGCAAAAAGATTTATAAAATACATAACTGAAATTTAACTCATAGAATAAATTCGAAAAATGAAAAATATTAAATAAATTTACTAAAACTATATAAATATCAGTTTAGTTCTTTTACATTGTATTAATGGCAAGCGTTAAAATTAATTAATTAAGCCTAAAATTAGGGATGTAACGACGCGCCTTTTTGCCGATACGCTACCGGTACCGATACTCAGAAAGAAATATCGGCGATACTGATACGAATATTAAATTTTCATTCAAGGTAAAATTAACATCAATTAAGATTTAATTTTAGCTAATAATTAACATCACTCTAGAAGAGCAACTTTTTTTATACAAAGTGACAGTGTAAGAAATTTTTAAAATTAATAAAACAACGATTGGATGACGAATTTCAATTCATGCAAGATTTAAGAAAAATTTAATTATTTTTTATACAAAAAAGCAATATATGAGATTATAAATATTTAAAATTAACTAATAGAATCTGGAAATTTTAGTTCTCATGTTAATTATCATTTTTATTATAATTTTTCATATTAATTCGAATGCGTATTCTAAGACAAATTACAATTTCTAAAGCTTTCATACTTCAATAGTTTTATTCCTTCAATATTTTCTAGGAATATTTTTCTATGTACTATCAGACTAAGAATACACCTTCGAATTAATATGAAAATTTATTTAAATTAATATTTATAAGATTTTTGTTTAATAAGGAAACTATTCTTAACTTCTGCACCCTCTCGCAAATATGTTTGCAGCAGAGCTGCAATGTAAAAAATCTCTCAGATGCGACAGAACAAGTATTTCTGCCATGCTCTTAAATTGTTGGTATAACATTTCCTTGCATCAGTAAAAAAAAGCGGGTTTGCGTCTCTGGAAAATTTAGAATTTTTTTAGCTAAGTCACAGCGAAGGATGGACAGAGGCTCATTCTTGCCGAAATTTTCTGATAAGATTTTCACAAACGCTCCAAAGTTCAGTTCTTGTAGACCTATCAGAACTTTTACTACTGGTATGGGTGACCGTGTCTTCGACACTTTCGGAATGCAGAGTCGTGGTAAGCAGCTCAATAAAAAGGTTTTTTTCAATCTATTGTCTCTGAAATATTCGAGCTTAGTATTGAAGAATTGTAGATAAACAATTGGTTTTATTATTCTCTTAACCCTCAAATCTTTTATGCTTAAGGCCTATTTCACCAATTCTATTAAATATAAATTTATTATCAAAAGTTATTTTCGGGAATACAAAAATTATTAGTAATAAGATTTATCTATAACGTGATAAATTCCCAATTTTTATTTCTGATAAAAACACTGAAATTTATTGTTGAGGGAAAGCCAGTTTCTAAGCGCATTTCGCTGATTGCTTAGGCCAGCTCGTCAGGAAACTTTTTCCAAAGACTTTAGAAAAGCTAAAAATATCATACAAATAAGACTATAAAGTGAATAAGAATAAGTGAATATCTTTTCTTATATTCCCCTACATTTGGCTGGTTTTTTCCAACTCGAAATGTAGTTGTTATAGGGTAAAAGAAAAATCAAATGGCTTAATATGATGATATTTAACTATATCAAAGTTTAAATATAGTGTTTCATATAATTTTATTTTTATTTGATATGAAAAAGAAATTTTAAACATAAATGGATATTTAAATAGAATTTTTGAAACTCTGACGTATTCCCCATCTTGGTTTATTCACTGATTGTATTTTCTAATAATGTTCGACGACAGCTAACAAGACAAAGTTGCAGTGGTTTTGCTTATGGATTTTGTGGTCTCTTCGAAGTTACCCAAAAATTGTTGCAAAATTATTTTTATTCTCACATTAAAATAAGCAGAAAAATCTTAATACTAAAAAATACATGCAAGATATATCAATTAGAGAACATTTTACTACTGTGGTAGAAAGCAAAACGCCAAAAGCTGCAGATCTACACCAAGCGTTCAATGCGTTTATACATCGGTCCAAAAAGTGGTTGAATAAAATTATATTGACAAGTTGAACGCGTGAAGAAGAATTATTTTCTACTTTAGCATGCGTCGCATGCATCTTGAAAAAAGGTCAAAAAAGTCATGTACACATAGAACGCGTAATGTGGACCTCCAGCTTTAGAATTAATAGAAATCATTTATTTTTCTGTATGATTTTATGCTCTGCCTTTAAAAGTCTTATTGCTCTTAGTTGTTATGCAAAAATAAGCATAGAAAATTATATTATTTGTTCAAAAAAAAAAAAAAAAAAAAAAAAAAACTCCAAGAAAAATATCGGTGTATCACCTGGAAAATATCGCCGATACCGATAATTCGGTAAACCCGAAATATCGTCGATAGCGGTATCGGTATTCATTACTTCCCTATCTGAAATAGTCAGAGCATATATCCTTAAAAAGGAAAGGGCATAGTGCATAAATTTAGACCAATGTTTCTTGTAGGCAATGTTTAATAATTAAAATTTATTTAAAATATGTAAATTGTAATTTATTAACTCATTTCAAGTATATATATTTTATTAAATTTTCTTTTAAGACTTAAGTTCTACTTCATTATTGTTATTAAAAATATTTCAACAGTTTTGAGATTTCATGACAGGTTTGTTTAAAACAAAGCTTACGCGATTGTGTTCTTCGTAAAAGCATTTATTTTAATCCTAACCGACTTCTATACGTAGACTCCTGATAAGGGAACCTTGATACCCGTATATATATTATAACGCCTTTTGTATAGAAAAAGTTAGGATAACAGTAGTTTTTGTTTATTATTTTATTTGGGTAATTCCATGTCAAACCGACCAAGAGTGGGCCCCGACCCATTTCGATTTGAATGAAATTTGGCGTTAAGGTTCCTTTCATCCTATAAGAAACATATATTAACGAAAAAAAATTACAAATTTTTTTATTCAAAAGTAACGTCATATTCAAAATGTCATAATTTCGCCGAATTAGCAGAATGTGTTGAGTTATTTTTTTCAATATATCAAAAACTACTGCGAAGATGATGTGTATGTCATTTCAAAGAGAATACTTGGGGCTACAAGCAATATAATAAAAAAAAAAAAAAATTTTTTAATGTTATATCTACAAAATATTAAATATTAAAAACGGACTAAGTCAAAAACTGATTTTGACTGATTTTTTTATGTAATTCTTTAAACGTTTGACTAAAAATCCAAAAACTTTGAAGGAGGTGTTTTTTTTTTCTTTTTCAAGATATGATTTTTTTCATTTTGCAAACTGTAAAAAATAATCCTAAATTAAGATTTTACTATTTTAATTTTGAGCAATAAGTATTTATTAAATCCGATTTTTATGATTTTAGGTGTTAAAAAAAATGCAAAGACATTGATAAAGTTTTTTATGTTCATTTGTTGCATTTTTTGTTGGAGCTCAAAGAAAAGTACACTTTTAGTCACGTGACATCTCCACGAAATAAAATGAGTTTTTTTACTATATCGTTTGTAAACCCAAGTATTCTCTTTTAAATGATATACAAATCATCATCGTATGTGCAGTAGTTTTAAAGATATTGAAATAATAAACTCAACACATTCTGCTAATTCAGTGAAATTATGACATTTTGAATACGAAGTAACTTTGGAAAAAAAATTTTTGTATTTTTTTTCGTAAATATATGTTCCTTATAGGTTGAAAGGAAGCTTCACACCGAATTTCATTCAATTCGAAAGGGGTCGTGTCCCACTCTTGGTCGATTTGACATGGAATTACGTATTTACGATTAATAAATGTTTATATCTAATTTTTACACAGATATCATTGCATAAAATAAACCTTTTACAACAAACATTTTGTGCAGCGTGGAGCTATTATTTTGCTGTGCGTGTTGTACATTAGCCGTTTACAGTCATCACATATTTTGCGTGTTTTGCGATCCGATTTCAAATCAATAGAATCAAATATCTGTGGTTTTCACGAATAATCGCGTAAGTTATAAAACCAAACTTTTCAGGAGAGCAAAAACAATTAGTTTTTTCAATTGCGGCTTCTGTAGATGCTTTTTTAAACTTTAAACTTCTTTACTATCCTCTTAACAGTGACTTTTTACGTATTATACATAGTTTTCATAAAAAAATCCTCACAGGATCACAATCTGTAAAAGGATTAAAAATGCATATGTTTGATTGACTCATCAAGTGTGTGCAATATAACATCATATCTCCACATAAGTTCTTTTTTGTGAAAATAAATGTTATAATTTTAATCACACATGACGACTTACGTTGTTATTTTTACGACTTTAGTTGTTATTAATAGAAAAATTTTCAAAAAATACTTTTATATTTTTTGCTCGAATAACAACATAACATCACATATGCTTTTTATTTGGAAGCATATTCAGCAATTTTACAATTTTTGGCGATGTATGTCGACATAATTCGTTATAATAGCAAAATATTTTATTAAACAGTTAACTTAAGTTGTTTTTAGCAGAAAAAAATTAATAATACTACATTATATTCTAAAAAGCTTAATACTTATAAAAACCTAATGCAAAATGTAACACTTTGACATCATTATCTCAATTTCTGTAAAAACCGACTTACGCGATTATTCGTGAAAACCACAGATATAACAACTGATATTTTTTACGTCACTTCTTTTGGAAAATCAGATTCAAATGAGAGGCATAAGTCTTGTTGCTATCCTTTGTCAAAAGAAAGCGTATATTCCGAAAGAGCTACGGCCAAGCCTACCGGATAATGTAGGAACGCCACGATAAGGTCCAATCAGAGCGGGATTCTTCTGTTTGTTGTAACGAAGAAGAAGAAAAGTCTTTATTTGTTGTCGTCAATTCACTATACTCGAGGGGAGCTAGCTTTGAACGAAAAGGAAGAAATAGATATTATGGACTAAATGGTGTCGAAATATAGGACTTTGTTTACATGGTTGACTTGGCTTCTTTGGCTGCATTTTGTATATTCTCTAGTCTCAATCTAAATGCTTAAAGAAAACATGAAATTCGGAGCAGCTTGCCAAAGTTTCACAGGATTATGCAGGCCCATCGGAAACATTAAAGCGGGATAAAGCTGGTTGGCTACCATTAAGGGTCGTTGCTTTCTATGTGTGACTATTGATTCAAAATACGTAATGACTGTAAGTTAATTTCCTAATTTTGTTTATCCAATGACATCTGTCCAAGACTAGATTAAAAAAATTTATTAATTCTATATATAATAAAAAAATAAAACTACTCTTATCTCACCTTGTTCTACACAGAATGATTTAACTGATATACGGGTACCCAGGTTTTCTTATCAGGAGGGTAAAGACTATTTGACTTTCGGTAGCTCTACAGACAAACCAAACAAATCAGGAATGCTTAAAATTATAAAAATCTTTAGAAATTATTAGCTGAAGCAACTTCAGGAACCTCGACTTCGTTCGGTTATTGGTGTACCCGTATCAGAAGGGGTAAGGGTTAAAGAAGAGCTCTGCTTGGCACGCGATAATAGGAGATGATAAAAGGATTTTTTTCTCAGGAAATGATAACAGTCAATATTACGATTTATCAAATCGAATATGAATAACTTTGATTTAAAAGTACGCCTTTGATTTAGTGTTTCATATAAAGGTTAATTGAAGCAAATTTTACTACAGTATCTATATTTGCTACGGTTTTAGGTGTTTTTAAAGATTTCACAGGGTCGGGCTTATATGGAGCCTTTGGTATATTATTGACATTTTATTGATCTTCATGAAATTTACACTGTAATTTCTTATAAAACTGTGGCAGAACAAATTTAATTACAATATCATAAATCATTACGGCTCTAAGCGTACTAAACGGTTTTCGAGGCATACTAAACGGTTATATGGGGCTTATGGTTAACACGTTCACCACTCAGCAGTTTTTTGCGTTTTCTGTCCAAACTCAGGAACAAAAAAATAAAAAAAAAAATATGTCACACATATTTGTCGTGCAAAATATTTTCTTAACAGATACTGTGTGTCAAGTATCTGTAGCATATTTTATTTAAATCACTTATAATTGACATGCGTTTTAAATAAAATTGGTGTCACCTATATAAGTCACTAAATGGTTTGGTTTTTAAAAATAAAACAAAAATTAATATAGTTTTGTTTGTTGTCCTTAATTCTCAACTTTATAACACCGCCACTTGTAAATTTGTTTTATCACAGAAAAAATTCTCAGTAGTTTTTTTTTCAATTTAATTGTGTTAGTTGAAAGAAAATTAAAAATGTAATATTATTTAATTTAATTAACATATTAGTTGTTTTCAAATAAATTTTTAATTAAAATATTAATTAAATAACAAAAAATCTTAATTGACTTTTTTCGTTTAAAATGAAATAATGTAAACTTGTAGAATTGTTGTTGGGAAATGCCAATATTTAATTACATAAATTAACACATTGTTTGAAATGGCAAAATTTTTTTGATAATTTTTTTAATTAAAATAAAAAATATCATTTATTGAAAAAAATATTAAGAATTTTAAAATTTAGTATTGTGGTTATTTTATTGAACTGTTTATGGTTTTTAATCCAAATTTAGATATTTTTAATTAGGCTTAAGTTCATTGAATTTAATTTTCATTAAATTATTTTTATGAAGACAGGAATTTTTACAACATGAAATCAATTAAAATTTTTTTTTTTTTTTTTTTTTTATTGATAATTTTTCATTCTTGACTGCGCTGAGATTTGAACCCAGGCGTTCACGGACAGGTTGCCCAGACTAGTTTCGATTGTAACCACACAATCTCGTCGGTGGGGTTTGCCGTTTTACTCACTCGGCTATTGAGGCCGGGCGACGTCAATAGTCAAACATCAATCCTTAAACCAAATGGTATTTCACTTTGGTAGATCGAAATTTGCTTTTTGAATGTATGATTATCTATTTTTAATTGATTTACATGTTCTTCCGAACTTCTGTTTTTTTGTACTTTTTGTCAAGAATTCTTCTTGAAGTCCAAAGTACATTTGTTTATTTTTGATGTTTTTGTCTTTCTTTTTTCTTGTTGACCTTTTTCAGCACAACTTGAAGGACAAATGTAAACATAGCTCGTGCCTTAGCTGGTAACAATAATTAGTATTGTGGTTATTTTATTGAACTGTTAATGGTTTTTAATCCAAATTTAGATATTTTTAATTAGGCTTAAGTTCATTGAATTTAATTTGAAAAAATTTTTAATTGATTTCATGTTGTAAAAATTCCTGTCTTCATAAAAATAATTTAATGAAAATTAAATTCAATGAACTTAAGCCTAATTAAAAATATCTAAATTTGGATTAAAAATTTTAAAATTTTTAATAATCAATATAATCATTTTGGTAATAGGTGCAAAATCAACAAATTGTTTGCTTGATATTACGAAATTAGTATAAATTTGGTGATTAGAGAAAATGTGTTAATTTTTTCTGTGTTTATTGTTATGTAAAAAATTGATTTTCAATTTACAATTTCATTGTTAAATTTTTTAATAAATGGTTTTCTTATTAAATTTAAATTTGTTTTTATATAAAAAAAAAAGTGTTTAGCCATTTTTTTCCAGTGAATTTAGCTACTTTTGGTCATAAAACTTGTCAACACGGCTAAACTGTGACAGAGCAAATTGTATTACCAAAGTATTATTCGTATTGGATTTTCGCGTGTTCAAGTATTTAGCGATCTCACGAAATTTAACATTATGGCTTTCACCCATATAGACGGAACAATCAATTTTTTAGAGTGATTGCTCAACACTTGGACTCTAATCATAACTCTTATCCTACTGAACCGAGATTGTAGGATTTTCTCTATATTGGAGGCCAAGGAAGGGCCCCATAACTGATTAGCATAGCACCAAATTGGCTTTAAGATAGAGTTGTTAAGTGAGAGGTTACAATCCAGACTAAGGCCAGAATTTCTTCCAATCGGGCAATTTATAGTTTCTATATGATGTTGATATTTACCAAAATCTTCTTTGCAGCGGAGGTTACTTTAATCCAATTATTAAAACCAAGTATATTACTAGAGTCTCCAACCCAAAATTTAGTTTACCTGTGTAGGCGTTCTGCCGTGTCAATTTCACATAACAAATTCACTAATCACTAACAAATTACCAGCTTAGCAAATCCTACATAATTAAAAAGTTAGTAATAAATTATATAATATGAAAAAATGGGCCTTTAATCTTATCAATAAAATATTAACTAATATGAAAAATAAAGAAGAGATGTAGAAGAAAAAAAAATGATTAAATTAATAATTACATATCATTATCTTGCAGATATGTAAGCATTTTCTTCTTAAATGTTAAATAAGAAAATTTAACTGCTCTAACGAAAATTGTCAGTTGGCTAAATAATATTATTACTTTTTTTATCATATTTTTTTAAATCCCTTTCACGCATAGAAAATATTTAGCTCATATATTTTGCCTTAAAATATAGGGCATCATATCGATTATTTTTATATTCTATTTGTGTATTTATGTGAGCATGCTAAATAAATAAAAGAAAAGTGTTTATTGTATATGAGAGTACATGTTGTTTGTATTTTAATACACTTATTTTTACAAAATTAAGAACATGTATAAATATTTACATTAAAAATCATCGGAATAAAACGCACAAAATATATAATTGTTCTTCAACTTGCATACTGTTGGAATAAAATGTTCTAGATTTGTCATGCATGAAATCATGTAAATAAAAATTATAAGTAAGAACTTGGTAATCGTTTTGCATCATTATAATCATTTTGATGATTATAACGAGGATGATGGTGACGATGATGCTGAAAAGCATATTTCTTATTCTACAGTCAAAACAGTATCATTGTTCAGGTTTTCCTTACTGGAAAGAGAAAAGTCCCTCTACATACATACACATATTTATACTCATAAACATGTACTTGTGTATAAGTGTGTTTTGGCATTTCCCTACAGGCATTTTTTGAATATAGAGGCACTTCTATTACACTTCTGTGGTATTGAAAGCAGATATTACTTATTTTACAAACACAAAATATATTGCAATTATATTTTTATGACCTGATTAAATCGCCTTCGTCACTTCTGGAAGTTTATAAAAAATAAAAACAAACATTTTTAATTGGAAAAAACGTTGCATAAGAAAAAGCTTTTTAAGAAAACATGGCACTATACATTGTTTTGTATATAGCACACAATACATACATTGTAATCATAAATGACTTGAAGTCTCATAATAGGTGTTCTGTAAATCGCAGTCGTAAGAAGTTTGGTGACTTTGAATTACAAAAGTGTACTCAACTAGAGTCAAGTTTTTTCTGCATTTCATTTGTCATTTCTCAATTTCAGACTAACTCAATTTGAACCATGGAAACATACACAATCGAGCAACGCGTTAAAGTTATTCAGGCTTATTATGAAAATGGGCGTTCAAATCAAAATGCATATCGTGCACTTAGTGATTTTTACGGTCAATTTAATCGTCCAGATGTGCGTACAATCGGAAAAGTCGTGCAAAAGTTTAAGCAAACCGGGCCTGTAGGAGATGTGAAAACACCAGTGCATGCTCGTACTGAAGAAAATATTGCTGTTGTTCGCGATAGTGTGACTGAAGAGCCGTCCACCTTAATTCGTCGTCGTACCCAACTATTGCTCCTCTCACGCTCGTCGTTGATGAAAATTATGCATAAAGACTTGCATTTACACGCTTACAACGTGCAATTGACTCAAGAACTAAAGCCTGTTGACCTTTCCAAACGTCGTCAATGGTCAGAATGTTGGGCGAAATTTAACATTATGGGGGCAGAAATGGCAACAGTGGATGATAAATTTTCGAAGAAAATTATCTTCAGTGATGTGGCACATTTTCACCTCAGTGGATTCGTCAATAAGCAAAAATTCCGCATTTGGACGATTGATAATCCAAGAGTGATTGTCGAAAAACCAATGCACCTACAAAGAGTGACTGTTTGGAGCGGTTTATGGGCTGGCGGCACCATGGGGCCGTATTTTTTCCAAAACGAGGCTGGTCAGGCAGTTACTGTGAATGGTGTTCACTATCGTGAGATGATAACGAACTTTTTATGGCCCGAATTGGAAGATTTGGATATGGACGATATGTGGTTTCAACAGGACGGTGCCACTTGCCACACGCCTACGATGCAATGGCTCAAATTCAATGACCGTGTTGTCTCACGTCGTGGCGATGTTAATTTGCCGCCAAGATCATATGATTTGAAACCGTTTGACATCTTTCTTTGCGGTTATTTGAAAGAAAAGGTGTATATTGTTCCATACATATTAATATATAATAAAAAAATTATAATAAATTTTAAAAAAAAAAAAAATATGGTGTTCAGTGTCCTCCATTTTAAATAAGTGATTGATGTTGACAGCTATTATGAGTTTCTTCTCATATCTGCTCATATCAATATTTTAACAGGATTTACCGAGACAATTAGAAGCGTTAAAAATTTAAAAAATTAAAACAAGACTCTAAAGGCATTATGGAATAATTTATACGTTCAGAGAAATCCAGGAAAAGGACTGAGAAATGAGATATTTTGTATTATGGATATTTTGTATATTTGTATTATATTATATCCTTAAAGATTATATTTTTTTAAGGTCTCCATAAACTATTGTAATAACTAATAAAATTTTCTTACATTTTATTTTTTAATTAATACATAATACTTATGTATTAATTAAAAAATACGTATTATATATTTATGAAGTATTTTTTGTTTGTTCGTTTTAGTTCAAGAATAGTTATGTTTGAATTTTTGTTTGTTATGTTGTTGTTTTTTTTACTAATAAGCTCCAAATAATAAATGATTTATGCATTTTTATTTACTAAAATTACTTAATTTGCAAAAAAAAATGTTATTGTTCGGTTAACCGATCAATTACAAAATTCAATTACATCCAAAACCTCGGTTAATTAATCGAACGATTAGCCAATTAAATGAATACTCTACTATGTATGTATTTGGTCTTCACACACATGATGGAATTGCAACCTTAGGTAAAAAACTTGACGACTTGACTCTTAATAATCTGGTCGACATTAGGACACTTACGCTTCTGCACAAAATCGAGTACACAAAAGCGCCGTCATATTTATATAAAAAAACTTTTGCAAGGTCCAATAGGGGAAATAAGTTAAACCAATTGCACACAGAAGTAGGATAACGGAATGGAAATCTTTCTGTACCGCAATCCATCTATGGAACGAATTTCTGAATAAAGCACAAACAAACAGCAACGTAAATACTTTTAAAACCGAAATAACAAAACACTTGAACAATAATATAACATAACTTCAGTATTTAACTAAATATTGTATTTACTAAAAGTATGTTTGATAACTAATAATTTATGTGCTTTACTGATGATTGGTATTTTTTTCACTAGCACTAAAAAATTGAGTGGCATTTCAATAATTCTGCACTATCACTAACTGTGATCTGAAACTGCAAAATAAGTGCACTACCCCCATCTATGGCTTGGAGGCTGTTTGTCTGACCTTGGCCAAAAGGTATTGTTCACGTTTACACCGAAGGAAGCGGATTTCCCATCACTGGTTTATATTTTGAATGACTTGAGGCGCCACTGTCATCATGTATTACATAATACATTTTTCTTTGATTTTTATGTTTTTTTGTATCAATTTGATTAAATTGTTATTTACAAATATTTTACCTAAATCGAATCGTTGCACACTGGGGCCAAAAGGCCGTTTTTCGAAGATTAATTCACAGCGTTGTTTGAAAGCCATATTGAACGGCTGTTTTTTTTTTTTATTCGCATTTCAACTAAATTTAATTAGATTGTTTTGGATTTTAATATACCATAGTAAGCTTTGTTTGTAATTAATAGTAAATAAAATGGATATTTTATAGAGCTTAAAAGAAAAAACGGTAAGTGTTTTTATATTGTTAGAAGTGCTTTCTTTTTGTTAAGATATAAGTGACTTTTTGTTTCTTCTTCTAGCCTTTATAATATCACCAACTTGTTTGGATACTTCGTTGATATTTCAGCGCTGAATCGATAACTTGAGAAACACAATCGGTGTTTTCTCTGGGAAAATCAACAAGGTGTTTGGATCCTTGGCGGATATTCTGGAGCTGTAGCCCAAATCCACCCCTAAATATAGTCCATCCCTCAGGAAACGTATGGGCGTTTCGTCCGGATCCGGATCCTATAATCCATAAAAATAAAAACATTATGAAAAAGCAGTTTAAAATGGCTTCCACAGGCACCCAGCCCGACAAAAGATCAAAATTATGATAATGCCGTCAACATGACTGGCGATCATTTTTGAAAATCCTTTTCTGAAGTTTTGTGATAGAAATGCTTGCATGGTATATGCTTGCATGTGAAGCCGTTTGTATTCGAGTATTTTAGTTGTTAGAATAATAAAACTTGCCTGACAGTTTTATTCGTAAAGTCAACAGTTTCCATTCATATAACTACTATACACACACGCTTAAAGGGGGAATTTTTTTTTTCTTTTTTTTCGCTTTCAGCAAAGGGTAAAAAAAAAATAATAAGAATAAAAAAACAAAAACTCGCTATGACCTAGAATTTTGTCGGCATCATCATCATCATCCTTGTTGTTATTAACATCAGCTGCCAGAAGCACGAGTTGTAACAATAGATGAGAAAGCATATGTTTACAAAAATTTCAACTTGTTATTTTAACACACTTTTTTTTGCAAGTCGAGGGTTTACAAATGTTCTTGATCCTATTCAGTTTTATTTATTTTTTTTTTTTTTTTTTTTTTTTTAAGAAAATAAAAAGAGGTAAACTACGAAACAGATTTTTTTTTTATACAAAATACACAATGGTATGAATTTTTCAAGTTATTATCAGAACGAGATACAAAAGACTGATGTTTGGAAGGTCAGAGGTTTAAAAGGCATTATTCTATTGATTATAAATAAAATGTTAAAAATTAATTTTCATGTTAATGCTCCTTTTCTTCATACAACAAAGTGATCCGTTTTATTCTTCACAAAAAAAGGCAAGAACAAAAATGTTAAATACTTGTATTTTTTTTTTGTCGTTAAATCCAGTTTATCATTGTTAATTATATAAAACTTAAATTTTGGTGGCAAATTTAAAATGGTTGAGTAACATAGATTGCAGGATCAGATATTCCTAAAAAGTTTTGCAAGTTGCACAGTGACTTAAAATTGAAAGAAAATAAATTATACAACACAAATTACACTCTTGCTTTGCTTCATCGACGTATCGACATAGCAGTAGCGAAAGTACTACAAAAAAATATCTGGTATATTTTCAGAAAACTTCATGTAAAACTTCATTGTGGTTTTTCTCCACTATGACTTTCTGGCATATGCGATAGACCAATAATGACCTGACGACAGGCGCGGATTCAATTATAAAAATATGTTTTGCTTATTTCGATAATACACGAATTTTCGAATGTACAAAATTTTTGGAAATCCCATCAAGTTTTTTTTTTGTTTTTTATAGAATCTCTAATCAAATTTTCAATAAGCATCCAAGTATTTATCCTAATAGTTATTTATTATATATTTCCAATGAAACATCTAGTTTACTGTATTTAAATACATATTATTCTACATTCAATCCCAGCAAGTGCCATCTATTTCCGAAAAATAAACGTTTGGGTTGAATTTGAATATTTTTATTATTATTATTATTATTAATTATTAATAAGCCTTAGTATATGCAATATTTTTATTTGTGCTATGATAAATATTTACTATATACATTTGAATATAACCATTTTTCGTATCATATTTTCATAATAGTAGGATTTGAATTGGAATTTTATATGCATTGCCATTCTACCTTCCCATATACATATACATATGAATACATATATGTATTGGTCTAGTAAAAGTTCACCAAAGAAGAATTATATAACTGTCAAATTGCAAGTGCATTAATTAGAAAAGTTTTTTGATATACAAAAATACATAAAAATGAGTGAAACAATGGTGAGTCCGTATATATCATTACCCTCAGTCGGAAAGGATGTAGTCCAATGTATAAATTTTATAGGAGAGAGAAAAAATTTTCTAAAGTCTTTAGTTCCGAATATATTTTAAGTCTGTAAATCCAGTTTTGCTTCATTGATTACTCTTTATTGGCTTGCAAACCAACTAGAAATAATACATTTATGTTTTACATAGCTTTTTGTGACTTATCACTTTTTCTATTATATATTTTATACTTTTAATGTACATTTTCGCATGTCAATTTGCAAAAAATAAAATATACTATAAAATTATTTTATTTATTTCAATGTTGACTATTAACAAATATTAACAATTTTTTTTTTAAATTTTCACATTTCAATGGGCCCTAGCGCTTTTTCTTTAGCATTTTTGAAATTACATCTTTAGCATTTGGTTATACATATCGTTGCAAAACAAGAACTAGAAAAAAATATTTGTATTTTTGCTGCAAACGATGTATTTTTGTTAACTCTATTGAACTGCATCAAAAACTTAATTTTCAAAAATTGTGGCATTAGCACATTTACGGCTGAAGGTACATATGTACGTATGTATGTGCAGCCAAAATTATTTTTGTCTTTCCATTGTCTTTCCGTAATTTAAATAAAAAAATTAGCTGTAATCAACTTAAACCAGAATAATTATATAAGTATCTTTAGATTAAAACCCAAACAGTTCGACTTAAATTCATTACTTAATTTTAAAATTAGTGAAGCATATTCCTTCTTCCAAAATTTTGTTAACAATTGCATGTTGTTTTTTTGGTCGAAAAATTGGTCAAGCAATTTAGTATGATGTAGTCAAATAAATTGTTTAAAATAAAAAAAAACATTAAAAATAAATAAAATTATTTTTATAGCCAAAACGTTATTTAAAAAGATTAATTTATTTTAATTTATATTGAACTGATCTTGTATTCTATTTTACCTTATTGTTGAGTTTTTTTTTTAATATAATATAAACATGTCGTTTTTAATAAACTTTTAAAAACAAATTTTTTACTTGTTTTGTACCATAAAAAATTCCCCCCCCCCCCCCCCCTAAGGCTCAAGCTGGATCCGCGCCTGCCTGACGAAGTAAGAAACTTCTATATTTTATAGTAAAAGAAAGAAAAAATATCTTCTGTTCTTTAAAACATAAAAAGATTTTTCAAATCGCACTTTATCGTAAAGAGGGTGTTAACTCAAAAGTTTTATTTCTTGATTTTTTGCATAAAATCGACAAATAATATTTATATCTAACCGCTGTAGAATTTCGTGCTCTTTGGTCTACTTTTTGGTAATGAAACGGTAAGCTTAAAAATTATTCATATGACTTTTAAATATTAAATTAAAAATTGCTTTGCTTCTACTAAAAAGTTTTAAATTTTGACTTAATACCTTTTTTTTTTTTTTTTAGATGTTTATTTATTTTATAAAAAGGGAAAAATTACAAACTCCAAATAAACAAAAAGTATATCGATAACTTATTAGTATACAAAGTCCCATTTTAAAGAGCTCTCAAGTATAATTTCGATTAATAATAAAGTTAATTTTTCTGTTATTTTATTATTATAGCAGTTTTAATATGTTAAATAATTGTAAGCAGAAAAATTACAAAAATCTTACTTTTATATTGTTAATAATAAAAGATGAGGTTGACTTAATACCTTATTTATGATCAAGTGTGATATATAAAAGCGCTCTTAGTTAAGAAAAAAATATAGACCATGTTCCATTATTCGAAATCGAGTGAAAATGAAATCGCTAGAGTTATTCAGTTAATTTTTTTTTTTAATTACCATTTTTTTTTTTTCGGATTTAAATAGTAGCTCTTGTAAAGATGAGATGTACACAAAGCATGAAGTATTCAAAGGGAATATATTTATAAACTTTCAAAACAGAATCGTTTTCAAAATTGTTTCGATTTTTACTTTAATCGAATCCTAATTCCAGAGCATGCTTAAATAAATCCACAGCTTCTTCAGATATACACGCATGCGATATCGTAAATATTTAAGGCATACCATACCTGAAATAATAAATAGATAATTTTCATATTATGGCTTGAATTTTGAAGTGAGGTTGCCAAGAAATTCAGACCTCAATTAATGTTGGAATTGGATTATTACTGCCAGTTTAACAGGAGATTTAGACTCCGACCTTTACTCCGTAAATGCTATCCTTTTAATATTCCTTACATTGTCTAACACCTGCACATTTTATTTTGCGGAAGACCATGCTATTAAATAAGATACAAAATATATAACCTTAATTTATCGGCATTGAACGACCCTTTATAGAAACGGTTTGGCGATTCGATGAAGTTTTATGAAATTCTAATGTTTCGTTCAGTTGTTTTTTCTCTTTCTTTCCTTCTCTTCACAGAGGTTGTACGTTAACTTCTAAAGCTGCTACTTTTCCTTATCTTTGCAATCTCGGAAGAAATATAAGAAACCAATATCAAAGATTGCCTGAAGGGTAACTTTAGGAAATGTCTCAAGATTGCGGTTAACCAGAAGCATATCTGAACCACGAATACAAAATAGACCCTGGACTGGTTGCTGGTGAGAATATTTTCGAGCAAGAGATCACGAAAATTCCAGTTAAGATGACATTTTGCCTGCTTGCGAATGTCCATGCGTACTGTGCTATTTAATAGAAGTTGAAGGGAGTTAAAATTTGTCTAGCTCTAAGCCCTGGAATGCTAATCTACATTGAAGTATATTTATGCTGCTCTTCGTCAAACCCACGCACTATTTTTCTTAAAAGTAAAAAATCAACAAAACTTTTATCAGTTAAGGTTTTTTTTCAAAAATAAAATTAAAGAAAGTATAAGGTCTGGAACAGAATAATTTAGTTGCAGTAGTAGCTGAAGCTTACGAATGCTCTGTAGCGCAACAGAGGCCACAATTTTTAACTTTGCGCTTCAGCATTAACTGCAATGACTACTACAACTACGTATTCTTTTGTCAATAATTTCAAACTACAGCGACTATTCTGTTTTTTCCCCTATTAAAATCCAATGCGAATTTGAGCCCTTTTTTGACTTTTAAAATTAATAACCTTTTTAAAGCGTTCGCCATCAGCTTACGTTGTAGAAAACAAGAGTGTAATTTGAATGCAAATAAAAAAGTTATATGATAGAGAGTACACAGGAAAAAATGTTTCATCAATTAAAAAAATGGTTTAAAAAGTATTTACATTAAATTAATGTGATAATTGATTCAATTATTTTTTTAGTTGAAAGAAATTTAAAAATTTAATTTTGATTTAATTAACATTTTAGTTGTTTTGAAATAAATTTTCAATTAAAATTTTAATTAAATAACAAAAAATCTTAATTGACTTTTTTTCGTTTAAAATAAAATAATTTAAACATGAATTGTTGTTGGGAATTCTCAATATTTTTTTTTAATAAATGACAATATTGTTTGAAATGGCAAAGTTTTTTGATCACTTTTTAATTAAAATTAAAAATATCATTTATTGAAATTATTTTTTCAAAATTTTAAAATTTTAAGTAATCAATATAATCATTTTGTTTGCTTGATATTATGAATTTGGAATAAATTTGGTGATTGGAGAAATTTAAAAATTTTTTTCTGTGTAAATGAGCTTCGTCGATTCGACGAACATTAACCATCCAGGGCTGAGCAAAAGGTACGTGCAGGGTCTGGTTCACTTTGTACTTAAATTGCCACCTTTAGTTTGGTGTCCATACGCAATAGCAGATGAATTATGAATTCTCGTTGTTAAGGCCATCGTAAAATTATACACAAATGCAGGTACTCGTCTTAACCTTTAAAAATGCTCTCTTTATTCTCTCATCATAACATTATCATTAAAACAGAATAATATGGCTAAATTTGTGATTCCTTTTTTCATTTTTCGAACATGATGCAATAACAATTTGTCAGGATTTTAAAATACATGTGTAATTTAATTGCAACATGAAGAATACTTAAATTTGTTTGGCTGTCATTTAATATTGAGGTTATTAAAAACTGTGCTCACCTCTTGTAAAAATTTAAATGAATTTTATGATTGGACAAATGCTAAAATGCTAAAATCTATCAGAATGGAAAAGCAGAGAAACTGGTTTACTTTTCACATACAAAGTGTAGGTTGTGTTGGTTCCTAAAGAACAAAACAACTTACACAGAACAAAATTAAAATTAATTTCAATTAAAAAATTTGTCATTTTAAGTAAATTCGCACCAGTAAACAAAATAATACTATCAGTTAAAATATTTGTTGATATAAACACAATTTTTTGCAGTAATGTTACTTATAAAAGTAAACGTTTAATTCACTTGCTTATATTTTTAATTAAAGCCGGTGAGAACTTTTTTCTGTGTAAGCTGTTTTAAGATGACGTCTTTTTTGCAGTGGCTTGTCAGATTGAAAATCCATATGTTATTGCACATGTCTGTCAAAATTGAAAAACTATAATATTTGCATCTGACAATATCTTAAATCGTTCACAACACCAAACTATGTACTGATTTATTTTTTAATCACTTGAAGTCGTTTTTCAGTAATAATAATGTTGTTGTTTTTACAGAATACATGTGTATAAATTAATAGCTTTTAATGTAGACTAGGTTCGCCAGGTGGCCCAAAATCGACTACTTAACATTTACAGGTGAAATAAATCCTTTTATGTACGTAAAGAATATGCAATTCTTATTTCTTTTTATTCGTTATTACTCAAGCATTTATTTACTATTTTACAATTTTTACAATGTGTATGTGATAAAGTTTCGAGTATAAAAGGTAAAAAAAAGTTTAAATTGCATGTATATTGAAACAGCAATAAAAAATATAAATTTCTGAAAGAAAATTTTTATTTTATTTTCAAAAACAAAAATATCTACACAAAAATACCTTTTAAACAATATATATTTCATTAGAATCAGTGGATTTTTGTAAAAAAAATCAACTACAAAAATTTTTTTCCCGTATTTATAAATAAGATACCCGCTTTTGTTTTCTTAAAAGACGACGCACACTGGTTCATATTTTGAGAAGGCGGCCAAAACTATTTTTTTTTATGTTCTCCGATTTTGAAATTTTTTTATTCATGTGAAAGTAAATACTAGTGAACCTCGGGAACCAAAAAATTTCAACCCTATTTCAACTATTTCATTGAGAACAGGGTGGTCCAAAATGGACTTTCTCAGTATTTGGTTATAGTTTTGAATTTCTGAGTAAACTTTTGAAGTTGAAATGCTCATAACTTTTTTGTTTTTAAAGATTTTTTGACAGAATAAGTTTTGTGTATTAGTTTATCTTATTAGCTATACGTGGTTTAAAGCATTAAACTCTGCGACCTGTAGAACTATTTAATTTTCTTTTTTTTTATGTCAAAATTTCCCGGAAATTTCTTATTTTATAGAACATAAGTCCTGCCCGTCAAAACGCGTCAAAAAAATCTATACTCTCTTGTAGTCCAGAATCTAACCTACATTTCTATACCCCATTGTACACACATCTGGATGCGATCTTGCGAACTACAGCAATTTCTGTGACCCAAGGTAAGATATTCGGTTCAAAAAATAAGTCCTGCAAGGAAACATTACTGAAATTAAAGAAGGTGAATCTTAAAGAATTTTCGACAAATAAAGCAGTTCAGGCCACATAAATTATCTAGCACGTCAGGTTATCAATTAATTTGGAGAAAGTAAAGGTATTGCCATTGTTATGAACTTATTGTGGGTGAACGGATGCTGCAAAACGAATAGGCGACATAAATAGACTAACACGTTAGATTTCTGAGTAAGTTAAAAGGTTAAACATTAGTAAATAGCCGCAACATAAACCACATAGTTTAATTACCTGAAAATTGCAACTTAATTTAAAAAAATGGAAGAGCAGTTATATTTTACGTGAAAATTTCCTACATGTTACCTGTTAATTTATTGCCAGTATGTTATCCTTTTAAAAAGTGTGAAAACAGGGGTTTTTTATGTTTCAAAGAAATGGTAATAAAAGATTAAATTTGTATTTAAAAAAGGGTTTTTATGTTTCCCTGAAGTGGTAACAAAAGATCATTTAAAAAAACTTCTATCAAGAGTATAAAAATGCATGCATTCATAATTTTACCTTCATTATTGTTTAAACAATGGCTAAGTTCAGTTATAAAGTTCTCGCAGATATATATTTTCAACAGAAAGATGAAAAAGATTTTGTGTTACACATAATGAATAATCCATTCTTTAAATTATGCAACGAACAAGAAATCAAAATTCATAAGATAAAAATTAAAAATTTTTCATTTACATTAAGAAAACGGTACCTTAAATGTTCTAGAAACAAGAAAATTTTTTACTTACGCAACGAAAAATGGCTAACAAATGATCTGATTTTTAAGAAGCTGTCAATTACCGCTAAGGAAACTGAAAAAGTGGGTCGGCCCGCAAAACAAATTGACAATTGCAGTGAAAGATCACGAAGACGCAAGCTTGCAAATATCAATGAAGAAATTTCTCATAGTATGATAAAGGATTCATTTCTGCATCAAATTCAACCACCGCAAAATAAGAAAACAAAAATTGCAAAAATTGAAGAAGCATTTGCACTATTTTTGGATTTAAAACTGACAAAAAATCAGTATACAGAACTGCGAAAGCGAACCAATGAAAAAAATTGTGGAATCTTTCCAGCATATCGAGACTTAGTTTCTGTCAAAAAAGAGTGCTTACCTTCACAAACGGCTATTAGTGTAACTTCAAGTTCAGCAGAAGTAAAATTGCAGGCTCTTCTCGAACACACTGCAGAACGATTATTAAATACACTTGATGCTGACTGTTTAAAAAAACTTAAAAATTGCAGCATCACTTTATTTTCTAAATGGGGATGTGATGGAAGCTCTGGTCAGAAACAATACAAGCAATGTAATTCAGAAAACTCATCTGATGCTAACTTATTCATGGTATCTTTCGTTCCATTACGTTTAAGAAAAACTTATATTGGCTTAGAGCCGTCAACCAGTAGAGTTACAGCAATGGATGTATGGAAAATGAAATTCCCTCTTCAACAAAGTATTGCAGACCAATAAAGTTTGTTTACAAAAAGGAAACTAAAGATGTCATAACTGAAGAAGTTCGAAAAATAAAAGATCAAATTAAAGAACTTCAACCGGCAATATCTAAATTTGATGACCAATGTATTGAAATTAATTTTCAAATGTTCCTTACAATGATCGATGGAAAAGTTGCACGAGCATTAACCGAAACAAGTCTTCGTCAAGCTGTACCATATGTCAAAAGACATCAAGTCAATTAAGCCAACACCCATCACAACACAATAGTTTCAATGAAGCATACGAATTTGGAATGTCCCCTCTTCATACTAGAATTCGTTTCATGGAGCATATTCTTAAATTGGGTTATGATTTGGAATTTGGCCCGTTAGGCGAAACAGTGAGAAAAAACAAAGAAAATGTGGAAAAAAGGAAGCAAAGAAAAAAACAAATTCAAGAAAAATACCTTCACCTAGTCCTTATAATTGATCAGCCAAAACAAGGAGAAGGAAATTCAAATAATGGAAACACTGCAAGGAGATTCTTTTCCGATCCAGAAACTGCAGCATCTATCACAGGAGTACAATTTGAATTAATAAGACGATTCCAGATCATTTTACAAGTTATATCATGTAGCAGAAAGATAAATGCAAAAAAATTTGGCCAGTATGCAAATGAAACAGCAATTCTTTATAACAAAAAATACTCTTGGAGACATATGCCAACCACAGTTCATAAAATTTTATACCATGGGGAACAAATAGTTCAACACAATATCCTACCAATTGGAGATCTATCTGAAGAAGCGCAAGAAAAAATAAACAAAGACTACAGATTCTTCCGCGAGCATAATACAAGAAAAATGTCCAGATATTGTACTAATGAAGATCTTATTACTATTTTGTTGTGCACATCAACCTCAATCGAATTAGAGGAAGAAGCTAAACAACTTCTGGAAAATGAAACCCAAAGCTATTTAGAAGAAATTTTTACTAATATTGTTTAATTTAAAATTGTTTATAGATTATAATTTGTTTTTGATTTAAGTATATATTTGTATTAATATATAAAAATAAAATACACATACATCTCAAACCAAAAATAAAAGTTGAATTACCTAAAATGTTATCGATAGCCAAGAATGCTATTTGGGCATTTTTCAAAATATTCCTTTTCAGTTTAATCCTTATAACAACTCGTCTCGTCCCAAAAAAAAGCCAACCTTTGGCCCCTGTGAATATTGGGACTAAAAAATTTACAGGGGCCAAATATTGGCATTTTCTGACAGGATCTAAGTTCGACAATAAAAAATAAGTATCAGTTGTAAAATACAAGAGAAATAATGATAAATTATAAAAAACTCATATTTGAAATATTCAATTTTTACACCGAAACTCAACAAAAAAATGAAAATGCATTTTGAACTCCCAATAACTTTTGCTCCTCGAATTTTACGTTTTATAGCGCAAATTAAAGCCTAAAATCGCACCTATCGAGCAAAAAAAAATCGCATAAAAAAATACCGATCCAGTCAAAAGTTATGGAATTTTGACCGCCTTCTCGTAAAATTTCCCACTGTGCGGCGGTTGATATTTATGTTGTTCTCCTAAAATGTTTTTGTTTTCGCTTTGCACTTGCAAACACACATGTAAGAACGTATTAGGATAGGGTTACCGTTAGCCATTTTGAAAAATAAATTCGCGCAAAACCGTCGCACAGTGGGAAATTTTACGAGAAGGCGGCCAAAATTCCATAACTTTTGACTGGATCGGTATTTTTTTATGCGATTTTTTTTGCTCGATAGGTGCGATATTAGGCTTTAATTTGCGCTATAAAACGTAAAATTCGACTGATAGGAGCAAAAGTTATGGGGAGTTCAAAATGCATTTTCATTTTTTTGTTGAGTTTCGGTGTAAAAGTTGAATATTTCAAATATGAGCTTTTTATAATTTATCATTATTTCTCTTGTATTTTACAACTGATACTTATTTTTTTATTGTCGAACTTAGATCCTGTCAGAAAATGCCAATATTTGGCCCCTGTAAATTTTTTAGTCCCAATATTCACAGGGGCCAAAGGTTGGCTTTTTTGGGACGAGACGAGTTGTTATAAGGATAAAACTAAAAAGGAATATTTTGAAAAAATGCCCAAATAGCATTCTTGGCTATCGATAACATTTTAGGTAATTCAACTTTTATTTTTGGTTTGAGATGTATGTGTATTTTATTTTTATATATTAATACAAATATATACTTAAATCAAAAACAAATTATAATCTATAAACAATTTTAAATTAAACAATATTAGTAAAAATTTCTTCTAAATAGCTTTGGGTTTCATTTTGCAGAAGTTGTTTAGCTTCTTCCTCTAATTTGATTGAGGTTGATTTCCATTTTTGTCGAATACTGGACATATATGGATCTGATGTGCACAACAAAATAGTAATAAGATCTTCATTAGTACAATATCTGGACATTTTTCTTGTATTATGCTCGCGGAAGAATCTGTAGTCTTTGTTTATTTTTTCTTGCGCTTCTTCAGATAGATCTCCAATTGGTAGGATATTGTGTTGAACTATTTGTTCCCCATGGTATAAAATTTTATGAACTGTGGTTGGCATATGTCTCCAAGAGTATTTTTTGTTATAAAGAATTGCTGTTTCATTTGCATACTGGCCAAATTTTTTTGCATTTATCTTTCTGCTACATGATATAACTTGTAAAATGATCTGGAATCGTCTTATTAATTCAAATTGTACTCCTGTGATAAATGCTGCAGTTTCTGGATCGGAAAAGAATCTCCTTGCAGTGTTTCCATTATTTGAATTTCCTTCTCCTTGTTTTGGCTGATCAATTATAAGGACTAGGTGAAGGTATTTTT
Source organism: Pollenia amentaria (assembly GCA_943735925.1). NCBI lineage: Eukaryota > Metazoa > Arthropoda > Insecta > Diptera > Polleniidae > Pollenia > Pollenia amentaria. Next base: position 217,320,778 of record OX031006.1, on the reverse strand, counting down.
CTTGAATTTGTTTTTTTCTTTGCTTCCTTTTTTCCACATTTTCTTTGTTTTTTCTCACTGTTTCGCCTAACGGGCCAAATTCCAAATCATAACCCAATTTAAGAATATGCTCCATGAAACGAATTCTAGTATGAAGAGGGGACATTCCAAATTCGTATGCTTCATTGAAACTATTGTGTTGTGATGGGTGTTGGCTTAATTGACTTGATGTCTTTTGACATATGGTACAGCTTGACGAAGACTTGTTTCGGTTAATGCTTGTGCAACTTTTCCATCGATCATTGTAAGGAACATTTGAAAATTAATTTCAATACATTGGTCATCAAATTTAGATATTGCCGGTTGAAGTTCTTTAATTTGATCTTTTATTTTTCGAACTTCTTCAGTTATGACATCTTTAGTTTCCTTTTTGTAAACAAACTTTATTGGTCTGCAATACTTTGTTGAAGAGGGAATTTCATTTTCCATACATCCATTGCTGTAACTCTACTGGTTGACGGCTCTAAGCCAATATAAGTTTTTCTTAAACGTAATGGAACGAAAGATACCATGAATAAGTTAGCATCAGATGAGTTTTCTGAATTACATTGCTTGTATTGTTTCTGACCAGAGCTACCATCACATCCCCATTTAGAAAATAAAGTGATGCTGCAATTTTTAAGTTTTTTTAAACAGTCAGCATCAAGTGTATTTAATAATCGTTCTGCAGTGTGTTCGAGAAGAGCCTGCAATTTTACTTCTGCTGAACTTGAAGTTACACTAATAGCCGTTTGTGAAGGTAAGCACTCTTTTTTGACAGAAACTAAATCTCGATATGCTGGAAAGATTCCACAATTTTTTTCATTGGTTCGCTTTCGCAGTTCTGTATACTGATTTTTTGTCAGTTTTAAATCCAAAAATAGTGCAAATGCTTCTTCAATTTTTGCAATTTTTGTTTTCTTATTTTGCGGTGGTTGAATTTGATGCAGAAATGAATCCTTTATCATACTATGAGAAATTTCTTCATTGATATTTGCAAGCTTGCGTCTTCGTGATCTTTCACTGCAATTGTCAATTTGTTTTGCGGGCCGACCCACTTTTTCAGTTTCCTTAGCGGTAATTGACAGCTTCTTAAAAATCAGATCATTTGTTAGCCATTTTTCGTTGCGTAAGTAAAAAATTTTCTTGTTTCTAGAACATTTAAGGTACCGTTTTCTTAATGTAAATGAAAAATTTTTAATTTTTATCTTATGAATTTTGATTTCTTGTTCGTTGCATAATTTAAAGAATGGATTATTCATTATGTGTAACACAAAATCTTTTTCATCTTTCTGTTGAAAATATATATCTGCGAGAACTTTATAACTGAACTTAGCCATTGTTTAAACAATAATGAAGGTAAAATTATGAATGCATGCATTTTTATACTCTTGATATAAGTTTTTTTAAATGATCTTTTGTTACCACTTCAGGGAAACATAAAAACCCTTTTTTAAATACAAATTTAATCTTTTATTACCATTTCTTTGAAACATAAAAAACCCCTGTTTTCACACTTTTTAAAAGGATAACATACTGGCAATAAATTAACAGGTAACATGTAGGAAATTTTCACGTAAAATATAACTGCTCTTCCATTTTTTTAAATTAAGTTGCAATTTTCAGGTAATTAAACTATGTGGTTTATGTTGCGGCTATTTACTAATGTTTAACCTTTTAACTTACTCAGAAATCTAACGTGTTAGTCTATTTATGTCGCCTATTCGTTTTGCAGCATCCGTTCACCCACAATAAGTTCATAACAATGGCAATACCTTTACTTTCTCCAAATTAATTGATAACCTGACGTGCTAGATAATTTATGTGGCCTGAACTGCTTTATTTGTCGAAAATTCTTTAAGATTCACCTTCTTTAATTTCAGTAATGTTTCCTTGCAGGACTTATTTTTTGAACCGAATATCTTACCTTGGGTCACAGAAATTGCTGTAGTTCGCAAGATCGCATCCAGATGTGTGTACAATGGGGTATAGAAATGTAGGTTAGATTCTGGACTACAAGAGAGTATAGATTTTTTTTGACGCGTTTTGACGGGCAGGACTTATGTTCTATAAAATAAGAAATTTCCGGGAAATTTTGACATAAAAAAAAAGAAAATTAAATAGTTCTACAGGTCGCAGAGTTTAATGCTTTAAACCACGTATAGCTAATAAGATAAACTAATACACAAAACTTATTCTGTCAAAAAATCTTTAAAAACAAAAAAGTTATGAGCATTTGAACTTCAAAAGTTTACTCAGAAATTCAAAACTATAACCAAATACTGAGAAAGTCCATTTTGGACCACCCTGTTCTCAATGAAATAGTTGAAATAGGGTTGACATTTTTTGGTTCCCGAGGTTCACTAGTATTTACTTTCACATGAATAAAAAAATTTCAAAATCGGAGAACATAAAAAAAAATAGTTTTGGCCGCCTTCTCAAAATATGAACCAGTGTGCGACGAGTGGGTTATGTATAAAAAAAAAAATAATTTCTAAATCAAGACGAGGGTTTTTCAATTTTCAGACTGAAAGATGCACATTGAAAATCATTTCAAATGTGCATGATTTTGTGGAAGAAATGTGTAGAGGATTGCCAAATTTAAGAACTCATGAATCGATTTCAAAAGTTGGGTCACTTGACATGAAATCACCCATATATATGTAAAAATTTAATTAAAGTTTTGTGAAACATCTTAGACACATTTAATAACATTTTTTGTTATTTTATCTAATATTTTTAGAGATCAGTTTTGAAACATTAAATATATAGTTACTTCCCTAGGGGAAAGGGAACTAACACTAACTAACACTTTAAAATGGCGATGTTCTACGAGGGGGTTAATTTGCACCTTTTTGACACTTTGTAAGAGGTCACTGAAATAACCTTAATGGACACATCCAATTTCGGTTAAAATAGTGCATGTCGCATATATTGTCCCAAATGAGCCATGTCAATATGATAGATCCCCTTCATATAAAGTAATAGAACTAGAGAGAATCAGCCACTACCCGCACAAAATCCAGTCGCATGAATAGTTTTGTGCCAATTACGTTTCCTCTTGTTTTCACCTATCACAATTATTTCCTTTTAATTATAAAATGTTGTTCACTGGTCACGGGATAAGTGCTTTAAGAGCAATTGACACAAATTTCCCACAGGGTTTGTATATGAACTTTAAATATTTTGTGATATATTTAAACTAATTAAGTACCTCTATTACATCAAGAACATATTTTATTGATGTTACTGTTTTGTATAATTTTGAAATAAATTCAACATAACAATCATTATGTTTTCTAATACAATGAACATTAGTGTGAAAAACATTACACAGATCTGCAAATATTTGTATCAACGTATATACAGTTATGCAAACAAACATCTATATACAGCCAATGTAATTTAAGATATCCCAGTCAAAGCGGCAATAATCAAATATATTCCCCTTAATTAACCGTAAATATTATTTACGTTTCAAGTTTCCCTTTATAATGCCATGTATTTCTGGGAAGATAGTGTTACATGTATAACGGGTTTATATTTAAGAAAATGGTCCAAATCTTGCACAGCAAAATTAACATAACTATCTTGTCTTAAATAGAGCGTAATGTTTCTTAAATATACTAATTTAACGCGACGGGAATGAATTACAGTTATGGGAATTATTTACAGTGGTATAGGATGCATGTCAAAAACAATATTTTTATTGAATAGGCGTAAAAAGAACAAAAAGATGTTTTTAACACTTTACATTTGTTTTAAAACTATAAAACCTTATTCCACCACCATGACTTGTTAAAATTGAGGCCATTTAGTTCCTCTTTTAAGCTAAATTTTAAGTCTATATAAATCTGCAGGTGCCCCAACGTACACGCAGAGAAAAAATATGTATGTTTAGATATGGTCACCTCCAACAAAACTATTTTTAGACAAAATTTTAAACATATTATGTTTAAATTTAACCATATTATTGTCACCGACAAACATATAATTGTTTAATTAGTCATCCATCAAGAAGCCAAAACCATATTATGGTTGCCTCTAAACATGTTATGGTTAAATATGACAATAATTTGTTTTTAAATTAACAATAGTATTTTCCTCTTTTCTGAGAGCAACATTCTATGGTTGAAAATCAACCATGCTATTATAAATGTTAAACATATTTTAGTTATTACTAACCAAAAGATGTTCGGAGGCAACCATAATATGGTTGTGCCTTCTTGATGGAGGACTAATTTAACAATAATATGTTTGTCGGTGGCAATAGTATGGTTAAATTTAAACATAATATGTTTGCAATTCTCTTTAAAAATAGTTTTGTTGGAGGTGATCAAATTTAAACATATTTTTTCTCTGGGTGTATAATAAACTAAATCAATTAAATCAATTTCATTAGCCCATTAATACCGATCTTAAACCTAGGAGGCTAACCCACGTAAATTTTAACTGCAGTTTTCTTATTATTAATGCTACACAAGCATTCAGTAACCTTACGGTATGTAGATAGTGTTTTAAGAGTAAAATTTGTGCACGTAAATGTTTCGTATAGCCTTATAATGTTCTCGCTCTAAGAGCACATTAACGACTTAAAATGCTTTGTTTATGTTTTTTCGTTTGCTCAAAAACTATTGAAAAAAGTACTTGCTTAATTTGGTACCTTTAGGTTACTGGATGCTTGTGTAGCAACAATAATAAAAAACTACAAGTAAAATTTACGTGGGTTAGCCTTCTACCAATAAAATAAATAAAATTATATGTTACCACATTAGCTGATGCGCTTTAGGTTTTAACGTATAATTAAATAGCCTTCTACGGTTAATGACATATTACTACCATAAATTGTAATGCCAACCTAGCCTTTCTTGCCCTAGATTTAAACTTTTTTAAACCATAAATAAAAATACGTTTTATTGCGCTGCAAGGTACCAGGGGACCTATATGAAAGTTACGTATAAAATTAGAATTTTCGCACTTTATATCTAGTTAAAACGTAATAAAAACTTTTTGGCATTGTCAACAGATACACTCTTACTTACGTAGAAGGCACTTTAACTCGTTTTTGGTCACGGCCTGCTAAACAATTTTCTCCATGCGCTTCCATATTTTGCGCGTTTTAAGCTCGTTAATTAAGAACTTTTAAGTCTTCTTGAACTCTTTCCACCAAAGTCACGTCAAAGGTAATATCATGCAGGTCATTATTTATTTGTCCTTATATTTTTCTATTCTAATTATATATTCCATATTCTATTCCTGGAAAATATTGAAGGAATACAACTATTAAAGTATGAAATCTTTATAAATTGTAATTCGACTAATATAAAAATTTATAATAAAAATGATACTGAACATGACAACTAAAATTCCTAGATTCTATTCCTTGAAATATTTGTCTCTCCAAATTAATAACACACTTTCATCGGTTTTTAAAGGTACCCATGTTTTTACACCGTATAACAGAACACAAGCGTGTTATAGAGCGTGGGTCTTGTTTTCGTGGAGATGGTCTTACTGCTTCCAAGCACTTTCCTACGTTTCATTTTAAGGCTGATGATGTCTTCCATATTTACAGCAGATCCATGATAGGTAAATTTTTCTTCTAAATCGAAATTACAATGTCTGCTTGCACTTTGTCGCCATATGTTTGTAGCTAAAATGTTCAATCTTCTCATAGGCAGCAGTTACATTTTGCATGTTTCTTATAACATTCCAATGACATCTTTATAAGCGTTGCCGTTTTATTAACTGCTACTTTTTCCAAAAAAAAAAAAAATGTTTCATTAATACATTAAAAAAGTGCACCATAAGCCCCTTTTAATGAGATCTCTTGTGTTAGTAAATATTTTGGAGATGTCAGTTCAAATTCTAGCTGAAGATTTTTTTTCAATTAGAATCTTTCACTTAACATCATTTTGCAGAAATTCCATACTCTGGCAACAGATACATTATATTATAACAGATATATGTTATTATTGAACTTTCATTTAGTCATATTGGACGTGCAGATTGAAGGATCTGCTAAATTTTTTCTAAAATTTTATTTCTGTTGTTTTTATTATTTATAAAATTTTTATTTTTTTATGTTTATTTTTCGTTTTTTTAATAAAATGAACTGTTTATGTTTCTATTTTCTGTGGACTTTTAACTATTTATGCAGAGCCACTAAAAGCTATGAAAAACATACTCACAATGACTGCATTCCCTTATAAAACATGTACAGATTCCGGCTACTGTTCAGAACAAATTGGCCTCTCAAGCAAATTACAAAAATAATTTTGGCTGTGCGGCTGCAGAAACACAAGTCTCAAACTTAAAAAATATTGCTATGATATATACTCCCTATGATAGGCCCTATGCTCCTTATAGGATCGATGGGAACATATATATATATATATATATACTCCCTTTCTTATTATTATTAAGTTAAAGTGACGATATGCAGACTCTCAATTTCAATGAAGAAATTTCCGTTGACAACACTAAAGGTACACTCGTACCTTGGTGCGCACATAAGGGCTTAGTACCCGAAACGCGAAAATAATTAATTTTGTGTTATAACTATTTATCTCAATTTAAAATTTAAAAAGTAGCGAATATCAAAGATTTATTCCAACTCCGTAACTCATTAAATTAAAATTTTTGAAACTTGTTCTTTTTGTTAAGACATGTTACCACTGTGTCACTACATTGAAATAAACGTCAATAACAATGGCAGCTTTAATAGAACATAAAAGGGGGCGATAAAGATGTGCAACACCTTCCACCTACCTTGACTATTTATATGAATGGTATTCGGGTCTGCTGGTTTATTTCTTAGGAGTTTTTGGTTTGGTGAAGAACGAAATATAAGATGCTGAAGATGATAAACGATTTGAATAAATTAATTAAAGATGCGCGAGTTCTATGCCACACCACAGTTGAATATATTAAATTTCAAATAGCTAAACAAGCTTTATGAATTTCTACACCATACTTTACTTCAGTTCATACTTTATGTCCTTATATTTCATCTTCGTGCTCCCTAGAGGTAATATTAATACCCGTAGATGCTTATAATTCTTTAGAAGCTTGTAAAATAAAAGCATAAGCGGGTGTGTTTGTGCAATATTTTACCGTAGTAGTTTATGGTCGATATGAATTGTAAGGTTTTTGCTCTAACACCATATTTCACATAGCGTTAGTTATAGTGCTAGTCAAAGCCAAAGAGGATTTCTTTTCTGGACTAGAAATATATACAATTACAAATATTCTCGTAGATTTTGAAATAATTTTATTATTCATTTAGTGAGGGGCCAACTACAAATACTCTTACATGTGAACACACATACACATACAAATAAACAGGTCATACTTATTTTAAAGCTTCTTAAAGTAGCATATTGTTAAAAAAGTTATTATTGAAGTCTTATGTTGTAACTATGCTACGTTAGTTGGCAGTTGATGAAATGACATTAATACTATTACCAAAAGAGACTCAAGCAAGATGTCCTAATAAGGGAGTCTTAAATATGCAATATTTTTGACAGCATTTTAATAGAGCAGAGTCCTGAGAAAATGTTGTAACCAAAGATAATAAGAAAATAATTTAAAATAATACAGTCATTGCCATAAATATTTTTGCACATTAAAAGCAATTTAAAAAAAGTCCCAAAATAATTAAAAATTTTTGCTGTAGAAAATTTTTTTGGAAAGTCTCTACTGCGTGCTGCCAGAAGTGTATGATTAGCTGAGGAAAATTGTGGAACCTCAACTTTGTATCTTTTAATGCTTAAGAGACAATTAACTTTAAAGTTAAGCCTAGTACTCTGTTGCAATTTGTGAAAAATGTTTAGCAACATCTATTATTTCATACGAGAAGTTTGACATGTATCAATGTTACCTATGTCGAGAGTTTGCACAATTTAACGTTTTTAATCTTTCAAAGTATGCGACATTGTTTTGCGTATGTAAACAAAACCCACTAAATTTTACTAAAAAGCATTGTTTAAACTAAAAAAATTAAAGTAAATAAAAAAATAAAAAACTGTTTTTCAGTTCTTATTTTAATATAAGGTTTTAACTTCTTTTTATTTGCTTAAAATTCCACGTGAAATAAGTGCAGCTGATATTAGTTCGCAGTTGTTAATTCGCAACTTTGTCACAAATTAAACAGAGTACAGCTCTATCAACATTATTTCATGGAAATTCCGCACAAGTTTTTTTCATATGAGTTTTGACAGCATTTCACGTGAAATGTTGAACAGAGTACCAGGCTTTAGTTCGAGTACCGGTGTACCCGGGTCAGGAGTGTTAGGGTTAAATAACAACTTTACTCACTCTATAAATTTATTTAGTTTTTAAATAATCGTTTGCCTTTTTAATGGGTTCAACCAAAATATTTTAAATTTTTTTTCCATTTAAAATTTCTTTGACAAAAAAAAGGTTTACTGTGATGTACATATCGTTAGCCAAAATGGAAAATGGCTTAACTAAAAAAAATATTATTTTACGAGAGAAGCAAAAAACTTTGTTAAATGAAAAGTATAAATATTTTTAACGAAGTATATTCTCACGTTAGAAAATCATGCATTGATAAGTCGTCCATGCAATTCTTCAAACTTGTTTCAAAGAACTCCATTTCATTATATTTTGTTAGAAAAAAAATGTGTAATAACTTCGTTATGCATTTATCAAATAACAACACTTGTTGTTGCGTTCCTTTTGTTTTTTGTTAATAAAATCGTCATCCCACTGAACCGATTTGCTGGATTTCAATCCCAAACTTCTTAGGATAGCTAGAAGAAATTTAATACCAATATTGTTATACTCTCTTGAGTATTTCGAAACAGCCAAAATCTAAAAGCTAAATCGATTTAAAATTGTTCAAGGAATAAACTTACATACTTTATTGCGTCTTAGATAAATATTAAGAAAGATTCAATGTGAAACTTAGTATACCCTCCCTGCTTTTAAAGCACTTATCCCGTGGCCTGTGAACACAACATTATATTAAAACGGAAGGAATTGTGATAGGTGAAAACAGACATATTACTTAACTGGTGATACCGACCCACTGACAGTGAGTTTGATACTAATAGCTCACCCTAAAATGTTATTTGTTTGGATTACGTTTTTGAAGTAATTCGTGAGCTTTAAAACATTGACGCTGAAAAATAGGAAAGGTACCCGTTTACAAGAAATTGTTTTTAACCCTAGGATTCTCGGTAAGTCATTACCACTAAGTTCTCCTCTTGGTCTGGTCAGACCACCATTTGTACAGCTAAAAACCCCAATTAAATAAAAAGTAAATACATATTTTTTTATTGAACGTATGCTAACTACTTTAGATTATACAAATTTATTATATAATTTTATTATTTCATTATTTTATTCCATATGCTAGTCACCGAAAATGTAGTCTTTAATTTCGCACATTGCTATTTCGCATCTACGACAGCTGAAACGAGTTTATGATTTTAGTTTCATTCGATTCAGAACATATCATTTATAGAATTAACGTCCCTGTTTTTTTTTATTTTTTGTTATATGCGAAAAATATTACAAGCAAAACACAAAGTTGGTCTGGCCAGACCAAGAGGGTAATCCTGGGGTTAAGAGACACGGTTTGATTGGCTTCGCAAAATAAATATTAAAGATATCTTATCCCTGAATTGCTTTCGACTGTGCAATACCGTTTGACATTAGCCATTGTTTCATTCCTGTGCTCATTCAATAGATTGATGAGATGGTAGGAAATAGTTGTCAAAAAAACTATGTATATGCCAATCGGGATCAGGCACGTTAATTATCCAGTAAATCCAAAACAGTTTGAGCCACCATATAAAATTCTGTAGAATAACTCTCCACTTTCAGTGCACATGCAAAATATTTTAAATCCGAAACGGATTGGTTTTCTCTTAACGAATATTTTGCGCGAGTGTCACCCAACGTGGAATTTATTTAAATAAACTACATACAATTTTTATTGAGAACATCAACATCTGGACGAACTTTGACAAAACAATATGTTGTATCTTAGCGACTATTATCTGATAGATGTAAATAACGTTTAGATGTTCTGAACCGATTGCCAATCTGTGGTAATGCTATTGTAGTGCTTCCGGCCAGTGACCGATTTTTCGACCACCAAAGGTTATTTACAAATTGATTTTTTTTCGATTCGTATAATATATTATTTACGCCTTAAAAATAATGACAAACAAAATATTTAATTTTCTGTTTTTAAATGTATTTTTTAATTGGCAAAAGTTGTTAAAAATGGGCTTTTTATAATCCTCTTACCAAAACATTTTATAAGGTCTCTAGCAAATCAATGTATTTCTAATATATTGAAAATTATTCTAGATTTTATTTTTGTGAAAACAGATAAAATAAATCATAGTAAATAAACTAATTCATTTATTAAGGACGTGCTAAACTCCCAATTTTTATTTTTGATAAAAAAAAACTGAAATTTATTGTTCAGGGAAAGCCAGTTTCTATGCGCATTTCGCTGGGTGCTTAGGCCAGCTCGTCAGGAAACTTTTTCCAAAGACCTAAGAAAAGTTAAAAATATTATACAAATAAGACCATAAAGTGAATAATAACAAAGCGACAAGCCCTACAATTGGCTGTTTTTTTTCAAAACGAATTGTAGTTGTAAAAGGATAGAATGAAAAAAAAAAAAACAAATTGGTTAATAAAGCAACTTGCCATTTCAGTTTTTTATTTGCCGGCCACATGCAAATTTATTATCAAAAAATATTTTCGGGAACGCAAAATTTATTATTAATTAATTCAGTTATTAGTAAAGTTTAAAGATATACGTTAAGAAAGGTGCTGGTCGAACAATCGAAGGGTGGCCAAAAATGGGTAAATTCGTAAAATTAAATGCAAACTTTTGTCTTATATATATAAAAACCTACGTATATATTTTTTTATTGTTTGTGTTTGAGTAACTAAGTTTTGCCTTCCTATTTAAGTTAATTTTAATTTGAAGTGTAAATGGGCTGTAACTATAAAATGAAACGCTTAAGAAAAATGTCTTAACTATGCGCGTAACTATAAAATGAAACGCTTAAGAAAAATGTCTTAACTATGCGCGTAAGTATTACTTAAGCATTATTTGATGTCGCTTATCTAATGACGCTCTCAATTTTGGGTAAATACAAGGTGTGTTCAACTTTCCAAAGTATATATCAGAGATGCGCCTGAATATCAATCAAACGACAAATACATTATTTTTATAAGCGAAGACTGTAGTTTTTACTTTATGGACTTCCTTTAATCATTTTACCAAATAAATAATTATTCTTTTTAATACCAAAGTATTAAATTTAAATACATATAAACGTTTTGGTATTTAAATAAAACTTTATAAATTTATTAAATGTTGGTAATATTATTTTTCTTTAAATATTAATACGCAAAGCTTTTATTACTTCCATATCTGAATATCTTCACAAATAGTTTCAATGGTATTAATAGCCAAGTTAATGTCACTTTTTTTTGAAGTTTTGCGAATTACTTGAATGTTTTACAAAAAAAAATACAAACACAGCAATAATTTTTGATTAGTTATTGTTACGGCTCGTAAGAATATAATAAGTAAGGAACAATCAATTCTGAGAGAAAAGACAATGCAAGCAGTATTATTAGCACAGGTAGTTGTAAAAAATAAAACAAAAGCATTGCAAATATAACCAGACAGCAAAAGCGAATCTTGTCTCAAAGTTATACTGGGACACTTACTAAACTCAGTAGCTTGTCGAAAAGTTTGTCAAATCCATTAGACTTAAAACAAACCTTTTACTATAATATCTCTACTATTTTAATGCTTTGTTGAAAACAGAAACAAAAAATTCAACAATTAATACATTAAGAAAATAATAGCAAAAAAAAAACTCAAATAACACATGTATGATACGTTGTTTTCTTAGCGTAGTAAAAAGGAAAAATGTTGCAAAATATTTGTTTATTAAAATGTTGCTTGCAGTTATTTAAATGTTTTTACCCGGTTAAGAATTTATTTATTCCCTCGTGTTTCACTGATATCTCCAGAAATAAGACAACTTATAATGGAGTATTTCAAAACAGGATAAACCTATTCGAAATATTGCAGACATCGTAAAAAAATCCTAAATCGGCGGTTTGATCTTTTTTTTTAAAGAAATACAAAAAAATGGAAAATAAAATTTTCATCTGCAAAACCAGAAATGACCAATAAAAATAACAAAATTTCGGACTTGGAAAATTTTTGTTTTATTTTTATTTTCAACAAATTTGGTGTAAAAGCTTAAGAGTTATGCAAAGTTCTTTATAGCTACATAGCACTAATAAACCGGTAGTTTTATTTTTTAATTCCAATTTTTCGAACTTAGACAATTTTTTTTTTTAAATCCGAAATTAGTCTATATCATACTTATAATACTATAAATGTTTTGAAGTTGCATTATAGACCAAGTGTATCCGATGTTGGTGCTATGAGACAGAACATGAATGATACGCTTGGCCGAGACCTTGATATAGTCTTGGAATGGGGTCGCGCGAATATGGTCGATTTGAATGCCCAAGAAACCCAATGTTGCGTGCTGACGGTGAAACGCACGACGGATCAAGGTGCCTTGTCGTTGCTCATAATTATTGAGATATCAGAACATCGTGATGTTCCGGGCATGAATATACAATGTGAAGTCCGATGGACAAAACATATTTGCAAGGTGTCGAAGGAGTGCTTCGGCTTTTTAAAACGGTGTAAAGTATACTTCTGTTCATCTGATTTCCTTACTATTTATACGACCCGGTGATCCAAAGACTATTTTGGAGCTTTTAGACCGCGTGCAGGAAAGGGCAAAGCTTCCCATTGGTAACAATAGGGGATCCAATTTTGTTGACTGACTTGAGCACCATCGCAATGTGGGTTGTAGGACTATTCGTATGTGAAACAACCTTCCTCCTAAAGTCTCTCACTGTCATCATAAAAAAGTTCAAGTCAAATGTTTACAGACACTTCTCCCTCTATGCTCCTTCCCATTACCTTTTTTCCCTGTTCCAACACAATGTATTCCCCTAAGTGCTGGTCCTAACAAAAAAAATAAAAAGGATACGTAAATAGCCATACATTTCTGTTGCACTGCACAATTGCAAATTAAATTAAAAATGTTATAACCTGGATATCTTTTTTTATTTATTAACACAATTAGTCTACGGTGCCCTTATTGTATTGCAAAAGTCTGAAGATTTACCTAGATACCGGTAAATTAAGAAGTATGTAAATATGTGTACAAATTTACGTTAAAATTTTAGGATTTCCTTATCCTTAATATTATAATGGGGGACCCCCATAATAATAAGTGAAAATAAGGGGCAATTATGCTTTGAGAAAATGTTGAGAACGTAAAACAAATGGAGGCCAGTTTAACATTTTGCCCCCTTAAGGGCGGCTCCCATGCAGTTATGGGACTTTTTCTTCAATATATTTTTGGTCTGTACTGAAAATGTAATATTGGAGCTCCCTTAAAGAATCTCTTTTATTTAAGGGTATGTAAAAGACAAATATTCGGGATGAAAAATAAGGTGGAGTGAGTCATACATATTATCCATCTAGGGGCATCCTAGGCGTAGCAGTGGTCAACTTCAGAATTTTATTAAGCTTCCACACTTGTATAAGAGCGCCCAAGTTAGTATAAAAAGGCACCATTTTATATTTTGTTTTCCTTTTTTTTACCGAAACTTTTAGAAAAATCACCCGTTATTGTTTTTCATAAAACTTCTATTATTAACCGTATTGTGAAACAATTTTTTTTTTTTTTTAACATTTATACTGATTTCAGCACATTTATTTAGAAATTTACGTAAAAAAGGCCGCAAATAATATATTCACATGAGAATATTACTTAAACAAATTGCTTGAAGTTGTAAATTTTCATAAGACAAAAAATAAGAACGAAAAAATATTGCAAAGAAATTTACATTTATCTTCTACAACTCGACGTAAAAGACTGTTATAATAAATACTATTTATCATTATTTATTAAAAATAATAATAAAACTTACTTTTCATGGGTTTGCATAAACATTTTTCTCGACTAAAATTCTCTTAAGGGAAATCTATTTTATTGCAATCATATCACCATCATCATCTCGTTGATGTATCATAGTATTGTTTATTGTACATCCCTTAAGATGGCAAATTCATCTTGTTTTTAATTTTTTTTTTTTTTTTTTGTACATATTTTTTAACATTTTGTGTATCACTGGGAACTGTTTTTATATATCTTATATACATATGTTTATTCTCTATTCATTTTAATCTTAAAGTTCGTTTGTCAGTATAAAAAATTGCTAAGTAAAACTAAACTCAACTTTAGAAAATGAATTGAAACTATAAAATATCATTGCATCACGCACACTACGGTGGCATGGTTTAAGAAAAAAAATTAAAAACATGAATTGCACTATTATCTTTGTGGATGATTATGAGATAGATGTTGCGAGATATAGTTAATAATGATAATGATGTTGACACAGACAATAATGAATAAGACTATGGTGATAGTAGCGCATAAGCGATGATGAGACACGAAAATAAATATTGATTTTTTTAGTGAACAGTGAATGTATTTGAATTTTTTATATAGGGGTAATTTCATGTCAAATCGACCAAAAGTGGAGCTCGACCCCTTTCGATTTAAATGAAATTGGGTGTCAAGATTCCATTCATCCTATAAGGAACTGATGTTAAAGAAAAAAAATTAAACATTTATTTTTTCAAAAGTTAAGTCATGGACAAAGTCAAAACCCAAATTTCTTTTTTGGCTGATTTTTTTAATGTAACTCCTCAAACTGTTCTTTAAAAATCCTGAAACTTTGAAGGAGGTGTTTCATTCTTTTTTAAGATATGATTTTTTTCTCTTTTGCAACCTGTTAAAATAATCCTAAAATATAATTTTCATATTGTAATTTTGAGCAATAAGTACACAGAAAAAACTGTTTCATCAATGAAAAAAATGGTTTAAAAAATATTTAAATTTAATTAATGTGATAATTGAATCAATTATTTTTTTAGTTGAAAGAAAATTAAAAATTTAGTTTTGATTTAATTAACATTTGAGTTGTTTTGAAATAAATTTTCAACTAAAATTTTAATTAAATAACAAAAAAAACCTTATTGACTTTTTGCGTTTAAAATAAAATAATTTAAACATGTAGAGTTGTTGTTGGGAATTGTCAATATTTATTTAAATAAATTAACACATTGTTTGAAATGGCAAAGTTTTTTGATCACTTTTTTAATTAAAATTAAAAATATCATTTATTGAAAATATTTTTTCAAAATTTTAAAATTTTTAGTAATCAATATAATCATTTTGGTAATAGGTGCGAAATCAACAACTTGTTTGCTTGATATTATGAATTTGGTATTAATTTGGTGATTGGAGAAATTTTATAATTTTTTCTATGTATTTATTAAATCTGATTTGTGTGATTTTAGGTATTAAAAAAAGTAACGACATTGATACAGTTTTTTATGTTTATTTGTTGCATTTTTTGTTGGAGCTCAATATGGGCAGTTTCAAAGAAAAGTACACTTTTTGTCACGTTACGTCTCCAAGAAATTAAATGAGTTTTATACATTATTTTAGCGAAGTCGATTTTCTTTGGCTATTTTCCTACCGTTCGTTTCATGCATGTCGAATATCGACCACATGTCATTTATAGCAAAAACAAATCTTTAATTTAAAACTACTTAAATTTAAGAATAATTACAAGCAGTGGTTTCTGTTCTGTTTTCCTTTAATTCTTTACTTTTATTTCGCAATAAAATTATAAAAAATTGTAAAAATTAAATAGATGATGTCCATGGACACTGTGTCACTTTTATGACACTTTGAGTGTGAATAGAATGGTTTAAATCGGCCTTAAGTCACTTTTAGGACATTTGACATCTTAAAAGGAATCCTTCAATATCATCTGATTTCGATTTGCTTTTAGCTTCTACTTCTAAAATATCATATTATATGCCTAATTTTATTTATTATAAAAAAAAATCCTAACTCTCTTCAAAAGCAACTCTGTCTTCTAGGAATTAAGCAGACTCTTTTGAATTGTCAACAATGTTAAATTTTATTCAGAACCGCTAGATTCCAAAAGTTTATTATTTGGTTGGACCATACCGCAAAAAATTGATTTAAATTAAAAAATTGTAATAATTTCTAAAAAATAAATTAAATTTGCACCAGTAAACAAATTAATACTATTAATTTAATTTTTTTGATATTAGCAAAATTTTCTGCAGTAATGTTGTTGATATAAGTAAACGTTTAATTCAGTTGATTACATTTTTAATTCAACTTGATTTTATATTTGATCAATGGTTTAATTAAAAAAAAATTGGCGAGAATTTGTTTCTGTGTAGTTGCAATTTCAGACGAATTAATTACTCACGTCATTTTGGATCATTTTAAACTCAAAGAATCAAATCATGTTTTGCATTTTGATTTCAAAGACAATTAATTTGTTAACCACCAACAAATGAAAACTTTTTAACACAAAATTGGGACTATATGTCAAATAATTAATTCATTAAATTTCTATAAATGTTAAAAATCAGCCTTTTTAAAATATTCTAAATTATTACTATTAGGGGCTTCAACATATCGCTTAAAAGTTTCGCAATCTGTTGGTTTTATACCCTCGTAAATGAACTGTCCAAAAATTGTATGAGAATTCATTTACACAAACTTCGTAAATTTGCCCAACAATTTTAACTTGTAAACTTGAGCTGTTTAATTGTGCATATATACAGAAAAATCTTTTTTTAATGCTTACCATCGTTTTCAATGAAAAATTCAAGTGTTTATAAATCACAAACAATAAATTCTTCCAATAATTTGATCCAATTAGTCTTGTGGCTAATAAGTCTTTTGGCATTTTGAAAAACAAATTTTACATTTCCATCACAAATTACAACTTATATTTTTGTAAATTTATTTTTGTATTGACCTTTTTTCAAACAGAAATTAATTGTTTAAATTCACACAAAAAATAAAAAAAGTTTTTATGAAACGAGTCCCGCAAGTTGGCACATTTGCAAAAATCGCAATTCTAAGCGATATCATGAAAACTCTTAATGTATTTTGGTGGTGTGAATTGTTTTGTTTTTATTCAAATAAACTTTTTATTTTAATAAATTATTTGATTTTTGTGTAGTTATTTGTTCGATATAAGATCGGTAAACCGGTTATTTTATAAATGCTTAATCGAAAACCGGGTTTTTAAAAATAACCAAAAACTGAATTTTGAAAAAAAGTCGAATAAACGATTTCTCTATGTACCAGTCATTAGCATAAGGTGGTTGTACAACTTCTTTTTTAAACGCCATTCTGCCAGCAAATACTTAAATAAAAAAATTTTAATTGGACTTGTCACGTATTTTTTGATAAATCTTTTTATTTGTGGGCTTAACACTTTTGCAGGTCACTGCCTTACACTAAGTTTAATTAGCTTATGGTATTTTTTTTAATCTTTTTTGTCAAATTACGTATTTTTAGCTACATAAACTTAAAACACAAAAAAAATACCAATTTTGACAAAAAGTGCACATTAAGGTGACTATATATTATTTATGTTTATTTGCCAATCACCTAAGTATTTGATTGCTGTGTTGTCTTAGTTTTTTTAATTTGACTTTTATTTACAAAGTTAATTTTTGCTTACTGTTATCGCACTCGCACTTATCCCTCTTGCATTTGCCAGTGGCTATTCCCTTATAGTGGTGTCAAAAATAACGTCTTGTAGCAACTTAAAAATTGGCTTAAATTTTCGTTTGTATTTAATATTTAATAGGGTATCCAGTCGGGAAAACCCGATCCAGGAAATCCCGGGATTAGGCGAATCCCGAACTTCGGGATTTCTGATTATTAGTCCAGGGACTTTCCGAATTCCGATATTTCGTATATTTTTTTTTATTATATTAAAATTTTTTCAATAACTTATGTAAAGATTTTTTTAAAAATTTTCAAATCTATTTTAAAGATTTTCAAATTAATTCTAAAAACGTCAATATGGATTTTGAAATTTTCCAAATGGGTAATTCCATGTCAAATCGAGCAAGAGTGGGACCCGACCCCTTTCGATTTGAATGAAATTTCGTGTGAAGAAACATATATTAACGAAAAATAAATTTTTAAATTTTTTTCAAAAGTTACGTCATATTCAAAATGTCATAATTTCGCCAAATTAGACGAATGTGTTGAGTTTATTTTTTTTAATATCTCAAAAACTACTGAACATACGAAGATGATTTGTATTGCATTTCAAAGAGACTACTTGGGGCTACAAACGATTTACTAAAAAAATTTTTTAATTTTTTTTCATGTAATTCCTCAAACTGTTCTTTAAAAATCCTGGAACTTGGAAGGAGGCGTTTTTTTTTTTTCTTTTTTTAGGTATGGTTTTTTTTTGTTTTGCAGCCTGTAAAAAATGTTCCTAAAATAAAATTTCATATTGTAATTTTGAGCAATAAGTATTTATTAAATCTGATTTGTGTGATTTTAGGTGATAACAAAAGTAGCGACAATAATAAAGTTTTTTATGTTTATTTGTTGCATTTTCTGTGGGAGCTCCATGTGGGCACTTTCAAAAAAAAGTACACTTTTTCACATTACGTCTTATAGGATGAAATTTGATTCAAATCTAAGGGGATCAGAACCCACTCTTGGTCGATTTGTCGTTTTGACATGGAATTACACAAATGTATTTTGAAATTATCCAATATTTCATAAAAATTGTCCGAATGTTTTCTAAACAAAAATAAATAAAATATAAGTGAAATATATTTGGAAAATTTGAAAATACAACTGGACAATCTAAAAATACATCAAAATAATTTTGAAATACTTTTGGAAAGTTTTAAAATACATTGGGACCGTTTTAAAATAAAAACATTTGGATGGTTTTAAAATACATTTGGAAAATGTTTAAATACATTTGTGTAACATTGAAATACATTTGGACAATTTTGAAATACATATGGAAAATTTTAAACTGTATTTGAAAATTTTAAATTATATTTATACAATTCCTAAATATATATGAACAAATTTAAAATTTTTCGATAATTTCAAAAAAACATTTAGAAAACTTAAAAATATATTTGGACAATTTTAACATTAATTAAAATACAGTTGAAAATTCTGTTATTTTTTATATGTATGAATAACAAAATATGGATAAAAATATAATTTTTTTTTACGTTTTTAATTACATGATCTTATGATTTGCTATGAATTAATAATTTAAATATATATTCATGAAATAAGTATTTTACTGGAAAATTAAGTTGTTTTTCATACAGTTTAAAAAGTTTTTATATATCCCGAAATATTTTCTCTAATCCCGAATCTTGGTATTCAAAAATACAAATCCTGATTGGAAGACCTAATATACTAAGATTTTATTTTATATACGATATGTTTTTAAAATTTTTTCCTTTTGTTTTTGTATTTTGTTGGCTTAACAATGTTTGCCCTAGTATTTTATAGCTTTATATCAGGCGACATTTTCTAATTGAATTGTCATGACAGTGCATTTGTTATGCTTTTTTTATTTGATAATGTGATGTATAAGTATGTGTGTGTTTATGAGAGTGTGCAATTATTTTGTGTGTGCTCAACTAAAAGTTGTTTATATTCACGAGTAGTAAATAAGCATATATAGGGGTTGGCATTTCGTGTGTAGCAGGAAAAAAATCATCTAAAAACCACATAGTGCCTATAAAATCTAGGACCTGGAGTAATTTTAAGTCGATTTAGCTGGGTTTGCTTATCTATACGCCGGTTGAATATACACTTACAGACAAAAGACAGAATGGAACAAAATACTTAAATAAGCTGAAAAACGTAGCGAAAAACGAAATTGTTTCACAACAATAGTTTAGGTCCGTTGCGTACTTTATTTCTGTAAATTTCATTGCCAAATATTGTGGTGATCGGTCCATTTTAGAAATGTTATTCTTGGAATACACCTTTAATCGTAACAAATAACAATAATACATTCATGAAATTTGGCACACATTAGTTCTTCTTAACTTATTTCAGATTCCATAGAAAGTCCACTCCCGAGCAATTTGATATATTGACATAAAGTACTACAGATTTGATACAAGTGAATAAAGCATTCCTTCTTGCTTTCTTTTAGTTAGTGTATTTTTAAATTACACAGAAAAAATTATTAAATTTCTCCAATCACCAAATTTGTTCTAAATTCATAATATCAAGCAAACAATTTGTTGAGTTTGCACCTATAACCAAAATGATTATATTGATTATTAAAAATTTTAAAATTTTGAAAAAATATTTTCAATAAATGATATTTTTAATTTTAATTAAAAAAATGATCAAAAAACTTTGCCATTTCAAACAATGTGTTAATTTATTTAATTAAATATTGAAAATTCCCAACAACAATTCTACATTTTTAAATTTTTTTATTTTAAACGAAAAAAGTCAATTTAGATATTTTGTTATTTAATTAAAATTTTAATAGAAAATTTATTTCAAAACAACTAAGATGTTAATTAAATCCAAACTAGATTTATAATTTTCTTTCAATAAAAAAAATAATTGATTCAATTATCACATTAATTAAATTTAAATACTTTTTAAACCATTTTTTTAATTGATAAAACAGTTTTTTCTGTGTACTTACTTATTTAAACATGCACTGTACTTTGAAATTATTTATGTTAAAATCAATAACCGGTTCCAAAGTTAATAAAAAACAACTAGAGTTGGTAATTTTGTCTATAATTGTGTAGGTCTGACACAAGTAATTTGTATTATTTAAAAATAATTTTAAAAGAGTCTTAAGTCTTATTTAGTTTTGTTTTTGTAATTTCTAGCCAAAAAAAAAAATTATTTTGTTAGACGTCTCAAAATAAATACATGTTTGTTTTCTAACGACTAGCAAAACATTTTTGAAAAATTAAGATTAATTGATTTATTACAATTTGAAGTTTTAAAAAACAAAATTTTTCTAGTTTTTTTTACCATTTATTGATTTTTTACATCGATATAAATTTATCGATTAAGACATATAAATAACAAAATATGTATCCAATAGAAACTTTGTATGTATATGAAAAAAATTAATCTGACTACTGATTTATATGTAAAGGGTGTCTCAGTAAAAGCGCACTTTTTAAATTTATTGATATTCTTTTGTTTGGCAGCTGTCACATATATTTATTCCGATTATTTAAAATGGAGTGCGTTACGAAGGAACAACGCATTATAATTGTGCAAAAATGCGTGTTTTCTATTTTAAAAAGAAAACGTGCATTTTTACTGGGACACTCTTTTATAATTATTTAAATTTTGATTATCTGAAAATTTGGGACGCATTTTTTCATGTGTTTATTTATTAAATATGGATATATTGAAATCTGAAGTAACAATAATAAATCAAATCTTATTCTAATTCCAAAGTGTACGTTCTGCCAATGCCGGACGAAAATTTTCCTAATCCCATTGTCCGTTCACAAAGGTGTTTAGCGCTCTAAGATTCGGATAAGTTCTGCAATTGCTCTTTTCCTTAAGCGAGTGCGGCCGCCATCATTTACTACAAAATTTGGAGCAACTGGATTTGGATACAAATCTAGACATTTTAAATATTTAATGGAATACTTTGTGGTCAAGGCTTTAACTAATGGCACACGTGAATATTTTCCCCATAACTCGTCTTCATAGCGTCATATTGTATCTAAGATGTAGTTAAGTAAAATATTTTAATCCAGATTACGGGCAATATTTCCTTGGATTTGCATTTGTATTGGAATTTCTTTAAGTCTCATTTTAGTTAAGTTTGCCTCTATATGGAAATTCCATGTTAAACGTCGATCAAGATGTATACCGAGATTTTTTTCATTCTCATGTTGATGTATTATTTGATTACACAGGCCCAAAAATTTTCAACCAGATATTTTTCAAAGGTATTGAGTTGCGCTGAACCTGTACCCAGAATTTCTACATTGCATCGGGTTTTCGAGATATCAAAGCGTAATTAAAGAAAAAAACCTTTTATTTTCCATACTCGAAACGTTATAATAAAGAGATTTCATCTGTAAAATATGTCTTCTGAAGTTCGCACCAATTAACTTTAAAATAAATGCTGAACTATTGTAATTTTTTCTTCTCTCTCTTAAATATCTTAACCTAAAGTTGTGTACTCTAATTCCAGAGTTTCAACTTTTTCCAAATTTTGTCTGCCTGTGTAATTGATTTTAGTGGGAGGTCTTGTTATTATACGCAAAGTTAATGTTAAAAGTATAAATTTTTGTTTGTTGTCCTTTATTTTCCATTGTTTTAACCATGTTTCCAATTTAAATATATGGTTCTGTACGTATCGAGATGATTTATAGCGGGTTTCGTGAAAGCCGTACCAAAAGCAAAGGTTGATGTTTGGGTGTAGTTGTTGATTGGCATGTGTGAACTTTTTATCAGATATAATAGAGGCCCTAGATTGTTTTTCTGTATGACTTTTTAAAAAATGACCTTCTCTACTAATAAACTCGGGACGCATGTTTACCAATTACATGTTTTTTTCAATCGATATATGTCGATTTTAAAAATTAGTAAATGGTAGAAAACTGACACAAATTGCTTTAGGTAATTGTGGCTTAGGTAATTTCGAAGCTTAATTATTTTTGAAACCAGACTAAACAAAAAAAAAAAAGCTAAAATTACTCAACTTAACGTTTTCGAATAAGTTTTACAAGCTGGGTGCCTCGCTTGTTACTAAAGAGTTTCTGCTTCCAGGACAGTATTATTATAAATATGTTTTTCTAATTTTAAATTAAAAATTGTTAGTTATTACAAGGGATGTAACGATACGCCTTTTTGCCGATACGATGCCGATACTAAGAAAGAAATATCGGCAATACCGATACCGAAACGAATATTAAATTAAAATTCAATGTAAAATTACATCACTCCAGAAGAGTTATATTTATTTTCAACAATTACAGTGTAAGAGATTTTTAATATTTAACATTGATATCAATAAGATTTTAAAAACCAACGAATTGAATTTCCATCCACGGAAAATTTAAGAAAAATTAAATTGTTTTTTTTTTTTTTACCAAAAAACAATGTATGAGATAATTAATATTTAACATTAATAGTAATAATATTTTTGTTTAAAAAGCATTGTATTCTTAACTTTTGCCCGATTTCACAACTATATTTGTAGCAGATCTGCAATTGAAAATAGTCTCTCATTTGAATTATTTCTGTTAAGGTATTTCTGCGAAATGCTCTTAAATTTTAGGTATAACATTTCATTGTATCAGTAAACATAGAATTTCTTAGCTGAGTCACAGCGTAGGATGGACAGAGGCTAACTCTTCTCGAAATTTTCTAATGAGATTTTCACAAACACTTCAAAGTAGTCCTATTAGAACTTTTACTACTGGTATGGGTGAACGTGTCATCGACACTTTCAGAAAGCAGAGTCATGCTTAGTAGGTCAATAAAATGTTTTTTTGTTCGATCTATTGTCTTTGAAATTTTCGAGTTGGTATTGAAGTATGATAAATAATAGGTTTCATTTTTCTCTTAACCCTCAAATCTTTCATGCTAAAGGCCTATTACAACAATTCTGTTAAATATCAATTTATATCTAAATATAGTTTTTGATATGATTTTATTTCTATTTGATATGAAAAAATAATTTTTAACATAAATTGATATATAAATAGTATTGGCGAAATAAGCCCTAAGTATTGCTTAGCATGTCGCCAATTTTTGAGACTCTGCATCTTAGTGTATTAATTTATTGCATTTTCTAATAATATTCGAAGACTGCTAACAAGCGGAACAACATCAGAAAATGTAGCAGTGGCTTTTCTTATGGATTTTGTGGTCTCTGCGAAGTAACCCAAATTTGGTAGCAAAATTATTCTTATTCTCATATTAAAATTAGCAGAAAAATCTTAATGCTAAAAAATACATGCAATTTATATAAATTAGAGAATATTTTACTACTGTGGTAGAAAGCAAAACAGCTTAAGCTGCAGGTCGACACCAAGCGTTCAATGCATTGATCCATATGTCCTAAAAGTATTAGTGCACAATTATATTGACAAGTTATACAGCAAACGCGTAGAGTGCCGTATTGAAAGCATGAAATAGAATTACATTATACATTAGTATGCGTTGCATGCACCTCGAAAAAGGTCAAAAAAGTCACCTCTACATATAACGCGTGGTGTGGACCTCCAGCTTTAGAATTAAAGGAAACCATTTTTTTTCTGTGCTTGTATGCCTTTAAATGTCGTATTGCTCTTAGTTGTTATGCAAAAAATAATCATTGAAAATTTAATTGTTTGTTCAAAAAAAAAAAAAACAAAAATTCTTTAAAAAGTATCGTCGTATCGCCGATACCGACATATTTGGTAAGCACGATATATCGCCGATATATAGGTATCGGTAGTCATTGCATTCTTAATTATAACCCAGATTCATACATAAAAAAATTTTATTTATATTTATAGTTATAATGAAATTCATATATCTCATTTTTCAAGAAAAGATTTAAATATGCCCTGATTATTGTTTTAATTTTAAAGATCATTTTAATTTTTCCTTATGACAGAATAACATGTTTATCTCTTCTTTACTTTTTATCTCTACTTACTTACTTTTTATCTCTACTAAGTAAGAATCTTAGTTAATAAATATAAGAAATTATACAAAAATCATTTACCAAATGCACAAGCATAAGGTGTGCGCATTTAAATATAAAACGCAGTTTTAAAATTGTGGAAGCATGAAACAAATTCGGGAAATGTAATAAATTATGAACCACTCTGCCTTCTACATTCCTGCTAACTTGACCCAACTATTACATAGAATCGCCTCTTAGTATAAATTAAATTATATATATATATATATATATATATATATGCATGAAAGTTAATATCACTTAGCTTACTTTTCTTCTTCAGCCAATTATAATAAATAAGCAAACAAATTTGCATAAAGCTTCCACAGCTACAACTTTTAGAATGATAACAAAACGTTAACATTAAATACAATGTAGCGTAAATTGTTTTGCGTTACAGAAGCGGATTCACATTTTTATTTTACTCTTAATTCGAATTTAATTGATGTTATCACATCAATATCAGTTTATTTGAGGTTACCATATAATTATAATAGCAGAATAAGAAATAAGCCACAAACTTTTAACACTAGGCCAAGAATTAAGAACAAAAAATTCAGCTGGGTCCCACACCCTACAAGACTTAAAATGTGTATAAGACTTTTTCTTCATATGAACGAAAAACAAAAAAATTTTTACTTTATTTTCCTACTAAAAAGTTATTTCATTCCTGTTTAGGATGTAGTAGAATATAAGGACGGTAATGTATCATCAACAGACAAAAGAAGTTAGTTGAAAAATTTAAATGGGTCATATTAACGCAAAGAATGCAGATTTATTAAAATAAGAATTTCCTATATGACTTCCGTGTGCGTTAAAATTTAGGTAGTATATTTATATTCGTTACGCTTTTGGGTCTATAAATGTCTATACGAACAGTGGCCTTAAATCGTAAATTATGTACCGAATATCATAAAGGATTTTTTCTAGTCATTAAGACCGAATTGATTATTTACGTTTTCATCTAAAATGTTTATATATAAATATATATATAATAATATATTACACATTTTTAACGAATTTCTTCTTTTGAAGATCTGGCTTGTGATCTCTTTTGTACCAATAATAGTATTTACAATTCGATTGCTTTGAAAGTTAACGAAACCAACATAAACCAAAAAAAAAAAAAAAATTCTAAAATTTTTAAAATAAAATTATATCCTGGCCAAGGCGAATTCATACAGGTGACCGCGTCATGAGATAGAGTTATGCTAATACTTTGTATTTTCTTTTTGTTTGTAAAAAGTTAGAGTGAATGTGAAAATAATTTGTCGAAAACATAAAAAAGGGATTTTTTTTTTGTTTATAAAATATACACAATTACTTTAGAAGGTAAATCCTTTACTGCCAATTTATTGTGGCTTCACTTATTCCTCACGCACTTTTTATTCCCTGATTTTATATTTTACATAAAATTTTTTTTATAAAATTGAAAAAAATTTTTTTTAAGTATTTAGATTTTTATTGAATTTTAAATTTAAACTAATTTTTTCACAAAATGTAAACAAGGCTTGACATTCAGTATACACGCAAATAAATAAACAATAAACAGCTGACTCGAAAATGTCACCAGTCTGAATTCGCCTTGGTCCTGTCTATATTTTATTTTATTTTCGATAGATTTGATTTAAAAGCCATGTTTAATTTTTGCCTGTACACTCTTTTTTAGCTAATCTTACACTAAAATTAGTTTTTCAAAAATTATTGCAATATTATTTAAATTTAATTTTAGCAGGTGTGGAATTTTACTGCAAAATAAATTTTACAAAATATACAAGTTACTACTAACATTGTAATATTTGTTTTTACGTACAGCAATATCTTTTCGTTTGTTTTGTGTATTTTACCACATTCACACTTTGGTTTCTGAGGTTTATGGTTTAAGATGAAGATAATCATGTTTTTCGCAATGATAATGATAATAAGTAATGTTGGTGCTGGGTTTTGATTTGTACTTTGGCTAAAAATACAAAATCAGGTATTTTACTTGGTTTTGTAAAATTTTGCCTTATTTTGTTGTTTCACTTTTGCCTTTAACGATTTAACTTGTTATTATCTTTAAACAGTAAAATTGTATACCAAACAAAAACAATTTCGGAAAATTAAATCACAATGTTTAACATTTACTTGTTGAAAGTACCAGTAACCATAAATTTTAAGTTTTTTGAATTAATTTTTGGTGCAAAATTTTTAATTGGGTTAATTTTTACAACATTTAGAATTAAATGTTTTCATACTCTTGAAGAAGAAATTAATAACAAAGCCTGCATTATTGGAAATAATTTGTTTTAATGAACTTGCATTTTATTTTAATTCACGTAATTGAAGTACTTATTGTTTTATTTTATAACAAAAGTATTTTTATATACATATACTAAATTACCATGAAGATTATTTACATTCGATATAGTGGCGTATAATTAATATTTATTTCAATTATATTACTAATACGCTTAAGTATGTCTGTAGTGTAGCATTTTATAGGGTAGCAACATGATTAATATTTTATTATCGTTATTAATTGCAGAAATTAGTGACACATTTTCTTTATTTATATATAACCACATCTCTACACAGAAAATTTCATTATGTTGGCAAAAAGAAATTAGTATTTAGAATACTCCCTATAAGTTTTGACGGCAGTAAAGCGCATACAAAAAGCTTTTCAATTTTTTAAATTTTTATTAATGGCTTGCTATCACTTAAATTAAGCTGAGCCTATTCCTACCTATTCCTTTTTCGCTTTTACTTCGGTACGTTCACATATTTGAAATTTAAACATAGGCTAATGTGGTAATGTTATATATTATAACCTCTACGATATTTGTAATTATCTGTGATAGAAAATAAGGTTTTAAAATTAAAACTTACAAATTTTACGTTTAGGCAAATTTGGTCTCTCCATATGGTTACTACACTTTTTATACAATTCTGACTTTGGATAACTCGGAGCTAAAGACGAACCTAGAAACGAATTACCGAGATCTACACATAGCAGTTAAACGAGCGGTGCGGAGAGATAAGCGTAAACATATTGACAACTTGGCAGAAGAAGCGGAAAAGGCTGCACGAGCTGGCGACACACGCACTGTATTTAAGGTCACAAAGCAGCTAGCAGACCGCAAGCTACGAACAGAACACCCTGTGAGAGATCTGCGAGGAAATTTGCTCAACACCGACCACGAACAACTCCAACGTTGGAAGGAGCATTTCTCAAGTGTGCTAAACTGTATCATAGATACAACTCTGGAGCCTCCCATTTTAACTAGTACACCACCAATTACAAACGCGATGATTAGAATAACACCTCCTAGTATAGCGGAAACTATTGCCGCCATAAAAGAACTGCCAAATGGAAAAGCAGCTGGTATCGATGGTATTCCAGCGGAAATATACAAGTGTGATCCGGCACTTTCAGCTGAAATTTTACATCCACTGATCACTGAGGCATGGGAATCGCGAAAAAGGGAGATCTTAAAGATTGTTCTAATTGGAGGGGTATATGTGTATTACCAACCGTTGCCAAAATAGTTGCAAAAATAATATTAAACCGCATTAAAGAACACTTAGAGCAAACTATCAGCTCATGTCAAGCCGGCTTCCGCAGTGGTTCCTCTTGCGCTGACCATATTAAGTCATTGCGCATTATCATTGAGCAGTGCGTTGAGTTCAATTCCAAACTATATCTGCTATTTATAGATTTCGAAAAAGCGTTCGACTCAATTAATCGAGAATGTATTTGGTTAGCCTTGCGAAGAAGAAATATACCTGAAAAAATAATTATTTTGATTAAAGAGAGTTATAACCATGCCAGATGCTTTGTCCTTCATAAGGGAAATCTTTCTGATCCGTTTATGGTAAAAAGTGGAGTGCGCCAGGGTTGCATATTGTCACCTCTTCTATTTCTTGTGGTTATGGAAGATGTTCTCAATGTAATTGAAAATAAAAGACAAGGAATACAATGGCAAATAAACAATCGTTACCTTAACTACCTGGCGTACGCAGACGATATTTGTTTACTCTCACACAAGATTATTGATCTTAGACAAACAGCCATAAAGCTTCAGGAAAAGCTACACTACACAGGGCTAAAAATAAATGCAGCCAAAACAAAAACGCTAAGTATCGGGGCAACAACAGTTCCCATGACCATCAACAACCAGACATTTGAGACAAGTGACCAATTCTGCTACCTAGGATGCGAGATTACTGCTAATGGAGGAACCGAACTAGATGTAGTCGCTAGAATAAACAAGGCTAGGTCATCTTTTGGCTTACTAGCCCCAATCTGGCAAAGTAATAAAATCAGCCAAACCACAAAGCTGAGAATTTTGGAGGCGAATGTTAAATCGGTTCTCCTATATGGGTGTACAACCTGGAAGGTCACAAGTGACATTACCAGACGACTTCAAGCGTTTATTAACCGCTGCCTAAGAAGAATACTACGCATCTTTTGGCCAAGGACAATATCAAATGCCGAGTTGCTTTCAAGGACGAACCAAATACAAGTAGCAACCGAGATACGTAAACGAAAGTGGCAGTGGATAGGACACACCCTCCGTCGAAATGACACTAATGTAACTAAACAAGCTCTTAGATGGAACCCATTTCAACAAGATGGCAGAGAAAGCGGCAGGCCACGCACAACATGGAGACGTTCAACGGAATCCGAAATGAACCAACTGGGTATATCTTGTAATGAACTTAGGTATATCGCTCAAAACCGGGTCAGATGGAGAACAGCTGTTATTGGCGCCCTATGCTCCAGTGGGAGTTAGAGGAACATATATATGACTTTGGATCGAAAGCCAGTAAAACTTAAAGCAATTAAGTTGGCTTAATGAATTGTTCGAATACATACAAAAATAATATCTGTTAATCTATATTGAACTTTAGGGAACTTTTTGTTAAGTTTTATAAATCTGTCATTTGCTTAAGCAAAGTGCGAAACAGATCGCACTTTCCGTACGGAATCAAATTTTTTTTTTGTAGTTTTTTAATTTTGTTTTGGCGTTTTTAATTTTTGACAGAAGCTTTATCAAGGTTATGCATATTATATTTGGGTCTTTAGTCATATTTTTATTTGTGATCATTTTAAAAAACTGAAAGAATGAAATTCCAGCTATCACACATATCACGAATATATTCGAATTTATCATTTCTTTGTCTCCGTCTTCGGGCCGTAGTATTGTCGAAGCAAAAGGCATTTGAAATCATATGAAAATTATTTTCGAAAAACGTGCATCAAACAAATAAAAATGTCGGGGTTTTAACGATGTCTCTCTGGCCGTCTGTGCGTCTGTCCATCTGTACGTGTATATGTTTAAATTGGTTTTTAAAATTTAAATTTTTAGCTAGTCACCAAATTCATACCAAATTCATAGAATCAAGCAAACAATTTGCTGATTTTGCACCTATTCCCAAAATGATTTTATTGATTATCTACTAAAAATTGTAGAAATTTAAAATTCTGAATATTATTTTTCAATAAGCAATATTTTTAATTTTAATTAAAAAAAATGATCAAAACAGTTTGCCGTTTCAAACAATGTGTTAATTGATTTAATAAAATATAGCTCAGATTTTGACAATTCCCAACAACAATTCTACAAATTGAAATTATTTTATTTTAAGCAAAAAAATCAATTAAGATTTTTTTTATTCAATTAATATTTTAATTAAAAATTTATTTGAAAACAACTAGTATGTTAATTAAATTAAATAATATTAAATTTTTAATTTTCTTTCAACTAACATAATTAAATTGGAAAAAAAATACTGATAATTTTCTCTGTGTTAATAAATTTACAAGTGGTGGTGTTATAAAAAAAATATAATTTAAGAATATATTTAGTGTTGTTGCGCAATGAAAAATTGTGTTTGGTTTTTTAATAAAATGTCTCTGTCGACAACCACAACACAAGTGATTGATATTGACATTTGTGGTCGCATAATAATTCTTTGTGCGCCGCAAAATTGTTACATTATCGTTCGCTTGCATTGTCGATCGACTTGTCGTGTTATAAATTATTAGTGGGCCGCAAATCAGCTGTTTGTTGAAAATGCAAGCGAACGATAGCAGTCGACGTCGTAGGCGAATCTGATAATGTGATTTCTGCTAAGTCAATAACGCACTCTGCAAGCTGAAATGGTCCTAACGGAATGAGCGTTTTAATACGATACTGCTATGGAAATTAAAGAATTTTTTTTTTGCTTTTAATTTTCTAACAAATTTTGAGTTATTGAGTCCAACCTTCTAGGAAATAGAATTTTAGCTGAGCCCATTAATATCATGGTATCTCTAAAACTAAACGGACAGCTCTAAAATATTTAAAAATTGGTTATTAGCATGGTAAAATTTGTTAGGTAGAAGAGCAATAATAGAAAATTGGGTAGCTTTAAATTGGGTAGCTTCTGAGATACAAGTACAACTCTTTATTCGCAGTTTTTGGAAAAAGCTTTTACACTTAGATAAAGTTGTATTACGGTTTGTTTTAAATGTAGCCGCGTAGAAGTTTTGAATGTTATCTGTCCAAAAATTATAAATGCTTTCACAACAAGCAAACTGTGCATTAGGGATGGGCAAATTGAAAACATAAATCGATATATATCGTATTGATATTTTTTAAGAGTATCGATATTTATTAATTAAAAATATCGATATATCGAACGTATAAAGCTGAAATTATTACCAAATTTCAATACATATTTACATAGGTACAAATATATTACATGTAATTCCATTCTTACTTTTTATTGTTTCTTTTAATTTCAAATTTACTGCCTGTCCCTCTATTTCGAATGAAACTTTTATTCGCTTAACTTTTATTTAAAGCAAAAACCAATTTTAAATTTTAGTTTTTAATGTAAGTTGTGCGAAGTTTATTCTACAAAAAAATTCAAAAAAAAAAGTAACAAAGTAACAAAGAATACAAAAAAATTTTTATTTATTCGCCCTATCCAGAATATTTTTTCCGCGCTTATTTTTTTGTTGCCATCTCTTAAAAACCCGAGACAAATCTGAACTGTGTAATCTATGAAAATGTACAATAGAAAAGCGCTGTTATTTTCTTAATATTAGTTAAAAAAAACATATGATGCAATTCTTAAAAAACAGCAGTATGGTAACAATTGAGCAACGGTTAAAATGTTGAATTTTATTATAAAGAGATCTTAAAAATATCTAATTCGATAGACATAGATAAATATCGATGTATCGATATATGCGTGTTTTTAATATCGGCGCTATATATCGATTATAATTTTTTTAAATATCGATATTTTGATATATCGATATTTAATGCCCGTCCCTACTGTGCATCGTTGAACTTGATGATATATCTTGGACTTTGACTGCAAAGTATTGTCAAGGTGGAAAATTAAAGAATCGTTATTTTGGTTATTTTTTTCAGCAGATCAACTGTCGATGAGCGATCATTTCTTAATTTCTCGGCACAGGTTCGTGGCCAACAATATACGTACACTTTTAAATTATTTCTCAGATTTCTCTCTTTTTCTAATTCTAGCTGAATCTGCAAAACCTTCAACACATACAAGTGTAAATATTTAAGCGTAGGGTTTGTACGCAAAAAAATGTTTAGTCCTTTTTGATCCATTTAAAAAATTGTTTGAAAAGTATGTCCATTTAGTTAATGTGATAACTAAATCAATCATTTTTATAGTTGGAAAGAAATTAAAAATTTAATTTTGATTTAAATTATATTATAGTTCTTTTGAAATAAATTTTAACTAATTTAATTTAATTGCCGGTTCCAAGATCAGCTATAGTTCGCAAAAGTTTGAAAATTTGTTTTTATAAAATGATCGATCGAATTTACTTTCTGCCTTGTTTTACTATATTCTTCTACAGCATTAATGTCACATTAATTTTTTGTTATCAAAGCACTATTTGTGCAAAAATAAAATGTAATTGAAAGTTTAATTAAAGATTTGAATAACTCGTTTAACGCCAAAGAACACTTTTATTGATGTTTTTCAAATATAAAAGTATAAAGTATGTACTCCAAACGAAACATGATGCACTTACTCCAAGAGCCATAGTTTACATTCAAAGATAATATAAAAGAAAACGACAACAACCAAAATTTACTTCCGGTAAATATGAAAGTTTATTACAACCGGACTGTGCTTATGAAGTAAAACCAACTTTAAGGCATCTGCTGGTACCACTACTGCCATTAAAACTTTCAAGTTTGTTGTTTGCTTTTTTTTATGCGATTGTTTTATTTGTTTCCTGTTATTACTCGTTTACTTTTTATTTATTTATATTTTTTTTTTTTTTGGAAATTCAAAAAAGATTTTTTAAAAGCAAAACTTCTCGGCCATAAAAAACTGATTTAAGACAAACAACTTTCCTTGAAATTTTTTTTTCAAATTCTTTACAAATATTTTTAATACAACAGAGAAACATCCTAAATAAACTTTAATAAGTCAGAGACGAGAATACAATAACAATAAAAAAAAATTTATAATAAATAAGAACAACTAAGAGCACTGATTTTTTGGTATTCAATTTGTAAAAAAAGAAGAAAAGAAAAACATCTTTGCCTAACGGGGTCAAAGGATTGTTTGTATTTTGTAAAAGATGTCAACATTTGAAATATTTCCATCTTTTTTGTATGACACAAAATATGTAGGTATGAAAGAGTTATTAAATTATTTTTGTTTATTTGAAATGTTACACCCTTATTCATAAAAAATATTTTAGTTTTATAGCAGGGTTATAATACGAAATTTCTATGAAAATTTGTTTAGTAAACCTTTTATAAGTCTAAAATATTTTTTATGAATATGGCCTTTACAGTTTCCAAATAGGAACGAATTTAAAACTACAGCCAAAATTCGTTAAATTAGGTTAGCAAATTTGTTGGAAAAAATAATTTACTATTAAATATTTTAAAACATTTTCCTTAACTATAAAAATTTGTATCCCAGTTTTAATAAAATGGACTGGTCGTTTGCCTAACCAAGCGAGCTAATTGGTAAATTGTGAAACTCAAAGTTTAAACAAGAGAAAAGTACTAGGGCATGTATTAAGCCATGTGCTTGTCAGATTTCCAACTGCAAAATACGTAAATGTAATAGCAGAATAAATTTGCTTGTGTTAATGCCAGCTCGAATTGGCTCTGTAAAAATGTTCAAATAGAGCGTGTTGTATTTTGACATCGACTGTTTTGCAAGGCATTTGATTTTGGCAGAAAATCTTACATATAAATACGGGAAAAATTTTCTTGTAGTTGATTTTTAAGTATCTTATCTTTTACCGATTTTAATGAAACATATATCGTTTTAAAATAAATTTTTCTAAATTATTAGGATTAAAGGGTTTAAAACGTGTGTTTTTTCTAGCACTGTTTGCAAACACACATGTACACAAATGTATAAACGGCGCACACTGGTTCATATTTTGAGAAGGCGGCCAAAACTATTTTTTTTTATGTTCTCCGATTTTGAAATTTTTTTATTCATGTGAAAGTAAATACTAGTGAACCTCGGGAGCCAAAAAATTTCAACCCTATTTCAACTATTTCATTGAGAACAGGGTGGTCCCAAATGGACTTTCTCAGTATTTGGTTATAGTTTTGAATTTCTGAGTAAACTTTTGAAGTTGAAATGCTCATAACTTTTTTTGACAGAATAAGTTTTGTGTATTAGTTTATCTTATTAGCTATACGTGGTTTAAAGCATTAAACTCTGCAACCTATAGAACTATTTAATTTTTTTTTTTTTTTTTAAACAAAACGCGTCAAAAAAAAATCTATACTCTCTTGCAGTCCAGAATCTAACCTACATTTCTATACCCCATTGTACACACATCTGGATGCGCTCTTGCGAACTACAGCAATTTCTGTGACCCAAGGTAAGATATTCGGTTCAAAAAATAAGTCGTGCAAGGAAACATTACTGAAATTAAAGAAGGTGAATCTTAAAGAATTTTCGACAAATAAAGCAGTACAGGCCACATAAATTATCTAGCACGTCAGGTTATCAATTAATTTTGAGAAGGTAAAGGTATTGCCATTGTTATAAACTTATTGTGGGTGAACGGATGCTGTAAAACGAATATGCGACATAAATAGACTAACACGTTAGATTTTTGAGTAAGTTAAAAGGTTAAACATTAGTAAATAGCCGCAACATAACCCAATAAAAAATTGTGCTTCCAACGAAGCAGGTTTGTAAGGGAAAAAGGTTAAAGTTTCGCTTACCATATCGCTTACGGATGACATGAATTTTATATGGCGAGTTCCCACTTTGAAGCAATACATTTTTGACATAAAAAGCGCTTTATTCAGCGCATATAAAAATTGGTGAATGTAACGATGAGGCTTGCACACTGAATTTTTTGTTACCGTTATTCTTTAATATGCTCCCTTACAAACCTGCTTCGTAGTAAGGGAATGTCGTGGCTCTTCAAATGTTATATATTTATTTTTAAATTTATTAAGAATTTGTTCAATTACTTTATTGCATCTCTGTATGTCTTATTGCGTAGCGCATAAGTGTGTGCTTACTTTTTAAAATGTACCATTAGTGCTTCGCAAAATAAGAAAATTTTTTAGTGGGAAACCACATAGTTTAATTACCTGAGAATTGCAACTTAATTTAAAAAAATGGAAGAGCAGTTATATTTTACGTGAAAATTTCCTACATGTTACCTGTTAATTTATTGCCAGTATGTTATCCTTTTAAAAAGTGTGAAAACAGGGGTTTTTTATGTTTCAAAGAAATGGTAATAAAAGATTAAATTTGTATTTAAAAAAGGGTTTTTATGTTTCCCTGAAGTGGTAACAAAAGATCATTTAAAAAAACTTCTATCAAGAGTATAAAAATGCATGCATTCATAATTTTACCTTCATTATTGTTTAAACAATGGCTAAGTTCAGTTATAAAGTTCTCGCAGATATATATTTTCAACAGAAAGATGAAAAAGATTTTGTGTTACACATAATGAATAATCCATTCTTTAAATTATGCAACGAACAAGAAATCAAAATTCATAAGATAAAAATTAAAAATTTTTCATTTACATTAAGAAAACGGTACCTTAAATGTTCTAGAAACAAGAAAATTTTTTACTTACGCAACGAAAAATGGCTAACAAATGATCTGATTTTTAAGAAGCTGTCAATTACCGCTAAGGAAACTGAAAAAGTGGGTCGGCCCGCAAAACAAATTGACAATTGCAGTGAAAGATCACGAAGACGCAAGCTTGCAAATATCAATGAAGAAATTTCTCATAGTATGATAAAGGATTCATTTCTGCATCAAATTCAACCAACGCAAAATAAGAAAACAAAAATTGCAATAATTGAAAAAATAGTGGAAGCGAGCCCTAAACGCACAAAGAGGATTTTAAAAAGAATGCCTACACTAACTGAAGAAATGAAATTTACTCCAGAAGAAGCATTTGCACTATTTTTGGATTTAAAACTGACAAAAAATCAGTATACAGAACTGCGAAAGCGAACCAATGAAAAAAATTGTGGAATCTTTCCAGCATATCGAGATTTAGTTTCTGTCAAAAAAGAGTGCTTACCTTCACAAACGGCTATTAGTGTAACTTCAAGTTCAGCAGAAGTAAAATTGCAGGCTCTTCTCGAACACACTGCAGAACGATTATTAAATACACTTGATGCTGACTGTTTAAAAAAACTTAAAAATTGCAGCATCACTTTATTTTCTAAATGGGGATGTGATGGAAGCTCTGGTCAGAAACAATACAAGCAATGTAATTCAGAAAACTCATCTGATGCTAACTTATTCATGGTATCTTTCGTTCCATTACGTTTAAGAAAAACTTATATTGGCTTAGAGCCGTCAACCAGTAGAGTTACAGCAATGGATGTATGGAAAATGAAATTCCCTCTTCAACAAAGTATTGCAGACCAATAAAGTTTGTTTACAAAAAGGAAACTAAAGATGTCATAACTGAAGAAGTTCGAAAAATAAAAGATCAAATTAAAGAACTTCAACCGGCAATATCTAAATTTGATGACCAATGTATTGAAATTAATTTTCAAATGTTCCTTACAATGATCGATGGAAAAGTTGCACAAGCATTAACCGAAACAAAGTCTTCGTCAAGCTGTACCATATGCCAAAAGACATCAAGTCAATTAAGCCAACCCCCATCACAGGACAATAGTTTCAATGAAGCATACGAATTTGGAATGTCCCCTCTTCATACTAGAATTCGTTTCATGGAGCATATTCTTAAATTGGGTTATGATTTGGAATTTGGCCCGTTAGGCGAAACAGTGAGAAAAAACAAAGAAAATGTGGAAAAAAGGAAGCAAAGAAAAAAACAAATTCAAGAAAAATACCTTCACCTAGTCCTTATAATTGATCAGCCAAAACAAGGAGAAGGAAATTCAAATAATGGAAACACTGCAAGGAGATTATTTTCCGATCCAGAAACTGCAGCATCTATCACAGGAGTACAATTTGAATTAATAAGACGATTCCAGATCATTTTACAAGTTATATCATGTAGCAGAAAGATAAATGCAAAAAAATTTGGCCAGTATGCAAATGAAACAGCAATTCTTTATAACAAAAAATACTCTTGGAGACATATGCCAACCACAGTTCATAAAATTTTATACCATGGGGAACAAATAGTTCAACACAATATCCTACCAATTGGAGATCTATCTGAAGAAGCGCAAGAAAAAATAAACAAAGACTACAGATTCTTCCGCGAGCATAATACAAGAAAAATGTCCAGATATTGTACTAATGAAGATCTTATTACTATTTTGTTGTGCACATCAGATCCATATATGTCCAGTATTCGACAAAAATGGAAATCAACCTCAATCGAATTAGAGGAAGAAGCTAAACAACTTCTGGAAAATGAAACCCAAAGCTATTTAGAAGAAATTTTTACTAATATTGTTTAATTTAAAATTGTTTATAGATTATAATTTGTTTTTGATTTAAGTATATATTTGTATTAATATATAAAAATAAAATACACATACATCTCAAACCAAAAATAAAAGTTGAATTACCTAAAATGTTATCGATAGCCAAGAATGCTATTTGGGCATTTTTCAAAATATTCCTTTTCAGTTTTATCCTTATAACAACTCGTCTCGTCCCAAAAAAAGCCAACCTTTGGCCCCTGTGAATATTGGGACTAAAAAATTTACAGGGGCCAAATATTGGCATTTTCTGACAGGATCTAAGTTCGACAATAAAAAATAAGTATCAGTTGTAAAATACAAGAGAAATAATGATAAATTATAAAAAACTCATATTTGAAATATTCAACTTTTACACCGAAACTCAACAAAAAAATGAAAATGCATTTTGAACTCCCAATAACTTTTGCTCCTATCAGTCGAATTTTACGTTTTATAGCGCAAATTAAAGCCTAAAATCGCACCTATCGAGCAAAAAAAAATACCGATCCAGTCAAAAGTTATGGAATTTTGAATTCAGACCTAAGCTTTCTTTTGAGCAAAAAAAAAAAAAAAAAAAAAAAAAAAATACCCGTTTCAATACAAAAATAGTTTTAAATTTAAAAAAAAAAATTTAAAAAAAAAAAAAAAATGTATTAAAGGGGTTATGTGATTAAGATTTAATTTTTAAGATTATTTATCTTTTTGTTTATATAATTATTGTTTTATTTTAATTTAATTATTATTACAAATAAATAAAAAATTTAATTTGTCAACATTTCTATAGAAAAAAGTGATTTTATTCCTGGGATTAACATATTGTGGGTATTTCAGTATCGAGGGAATGAAATGCTAGTTAGGTATGTTATATGAAAGGTTAATTTGTCTAGTTTCTCAGCAAAAGTTTTATTTTTAAGATTTTAGAAACACTTACACACAAATAGGAAAAAATTCAAAATAGTGCATATCTAAAAATTGAATAATGCTCGTCTTGACTTAGATTTTATTTTTTTTTATACATAACCCACTCGCGGCCCAAATAGGGACCAGAACTAACTTAAAGGAAAAGACCTAAGCTTTCTTTTGAGCAAAAAAAAAAAAAAAAAATACCCGCTTCGAAAAAATAAGTTTTAAATTTAAAAAAAAAAAATTTTAAAAAATTTAAAAAAAAACAAAAAAAAATTTTTCCGAAAGCTTGAAGAAATAGCTATCTAATTTGTTTGGGACAAATTTTGCTAACACCAATAGATTATAAGTTACATGGATGAGAAAGAACACCGGTTTTGCCAAAATGCCAAATTTTGACCCCCTCTAACTGAGAAACTTTTTGACCGATCTTGTTGAAAATTTGTCTCTACTACTATGCAATACGACTTACCTTGGTGCAAATTTCATCCAAATCGGAACACATCGATTTCAAAAGTTGGGTCACTTGACATGAAATCCCCCAGATATATTAGAGTTTTTATTCCCGCTCTTTTTGGATTCCCGGGAAAGCGGGGAAAAAAATCAAATTCCCGGAATACCGGGATTCCCGCGCAAAAAAAATTTTGGTTATTTATTTACTTATTTCTCCAATGAAACTAATAGTTCTTACTGGCTATTACGCTTAAAATAACTAAATCTTTTATAAAACAAAAATTTAAAATTTGACAACATACGTTGTCAAATTCAGAGCTCATTTGCATAATTGGAATGAAAGTATTAAAGTCTTACCGTAGGAACACAATTGTACCGTATGAACGTTGTAGCGTAGGACGTAGATACGTCGTCAAATAAAAACTTGTGATATTTAATACAGACACACAAGAATTGGCGCAAACGTAAAAGCGTATCTACATCCTACGTCGACATAGATCTAATTTTATTTCATACGCCGGTTACGGCGTATTGTCAGTTAAAATAACAACATATAAAACGAGGGGGAAAACAAACAACAATTTCAATAAATTTGGATTTTTCTAATATTATTTTCAAAGGAAAAAAAGTACGTCTATGATGGGATTGTGCGTAAATAGAGCGTGTTTTTAGAAATCTACGGCTTTACGTCCTACGTTCTTACGACGTACGACCCTAGCATTAGGGGAATAAAATCTCTGAAAGGACGATAAGAAACTGAAAGCTGAACATTACGAAGTAGGAATTCAGCAACATATTTACCGTTTAACAAATTCAGCAGGAAGGAGAAATTGTTTTTACTACATATCGTGACGTGAGAACCAGAGGGTTCTATCTGGCATTTTTTCACTTTTGCGTTTTTTGATTGGAATTTATTCTTTGTAATGGTTTTTATCTTTTAATGAAACCCTTTTTGTATTTTCACTTATAATTTTAGTAATAATAACAGAGCCATTTAGTTCTATATGCAAAAAAGTGGACGCACTTAGTTCCAAAAGGTTCTATCTGCAATAAATTTCAATGGTGTTCCAAAAATATAATAAATTGATTGAGTTAGTTTTTCTAAAAATTGAAAAATGTTAAATAACAACTAAATAGCTATAAATAACTATAAAATAACTAAAATAACTATAAAACTAAATGATTACTACTCTAATTGGAAATATTGAAAAGGTGGCAGCACGGATGGCTAGGTTCTGACTGCAGCCAACTTCAATGTTGTGAAAGTGTTTGTGCTGATATTTTGGGTGACTAAGCTTAAAATATCTTATAATATAAACAAAATGGAAATACCTAGTGACAGTGGATATGATATTCAGCCTTGGAAAGAAAAACTCAACCATAAATCATCAAAACGCAAGTAAGTTTATCATGAAATATAATTTATTTTAAAAAGTGATGGCTGAAGCGAATTTTCTAAACAGCTGTTTTCTGCATTTCTGAGCTATTGCAACCCAATAGACAATTTTTTTTAATTAATTTTCGTATGCAATGTTCATTTGTAGATTATTTGTTTATGATGACACCTCAACTTCAGATTTTTCCGAAAATGTTTTAACCTATGATGAAATAACTGATGACAAACTGCAGAGCTTGAATGCGTGCTTTGCCGTTGATGGAGTTCGCCAATTAAATAATGATGAAATGAACCCAGGAGCGCGAAGCCTCGTTCCATATAATAGCAATACCGAAAGCGTAAACACAAAAGAATGGAGTCCTATGAAATTTCGTAAGCTTACAAGGAAAAGGAAACGAAATCCCGAAACATGGAAAAAGAATATTCGCAAGGGAAAGCGCCAAAGAGGTGAAGCATATATCAATACTTCGGGTAAACTCGTTGCAGAAAAGGAGCTCTTTCATGTTAATTGTGAGTGTAAGTGGAAATGCATCCGCAAAATAAGCAAAGATGACAGAGAATCTCTAAAGAAATCATTTTACTCTTTGGATGAAAATGGCAAAAAAAACATTTTATTATACGAAATACTAATTGCAATTTATGTAAAACAGGCGATGTGAACGTGTCTAGGAAAAAAAATCTTTTACGTATTCTTTCTTATACAATATACACTTAAAAAAAGATAAAACGACGCATTGACAAAAATGACAAGGGCATCGTTAGAAAACATATAAAATCATTTCCTAAAGCTGAGTCCCACTATTGTCGAGCTAAGACAAATAAAGAGTATATATGCAGTAGTCTTAACTTAGCAATGATGTTTGGTCTATAAGTTGAGAAATGTTAAGAGCAAAGTATTGCTCCTCTAAAGCAATCAATGTACAGATGGATTTTTAATACAGAATATAATATTGACTTTTTGGCTCCTAAATCTGATAGATGCGATTTGTGCGAGGAATATAATATGGCTGTGAAGGAAAGCATATTATCAGAGAAATTGAATGAAAAATATGAACGCCATGTGGTTGAAAAATCGTTCATGAGAACAGAAAGAAAATCAGATAGAGAAAACAAGACTTTGACTTTATGCTTTGATCTCCAAAACGTTATATCATTACCAAGAGGAAATGTAAGTTGTTTTTACTATAAACGTAAATTAAACGTTTACAACCTAACTGCCCATGCTTCAGACGGAAATGTTAAAAATGGTTACTGTGCAGTTTGGCATGAGGGATTGTGTGGACGAACAGGAAACGATATAGCCAGTGCTTTAGTAAAGATTCTCTCTAAAATATGTTTGGACTACTCAAATGCGACTGATTTAATTTTATGGAGTAAAAGCTGTATGCCGAAAAATAGAATTCTGTAATTTCCTTTGCCATTTCATCGTTTCTTGTAAACAACTCATTTGTTCAGACTATAACTTTAAAATATTCTACCCCGGGCCATTCATGCATTCAGGAAGTCGACAATATCCATTCAAACATTGAAAAAAAACTTAAATTGACAGAAGTTTGGTCACCTGTGTCTTTATTAAGAGTTTTACTAGTAGCCAACAGAAAACAACCTTACCGTATCACAGAGATGAGCTCCAGTGACTTTTTTGATTTTCAATCGCCAGCAAAAACATTAAGCTACAGTAATGTACCATATACCAAAGTTTCTCAGCTTACTTTAAAGAGATGTGACATATTCGATGTAGGTTATAAGCTCAGCCATGGTTCCAAAGAATGGGAAAATGTTTTAATACAAAAAAAAAGGCACACGCCACACTTCGAATCCTACATTTCCAGCTGTAAACAAATCAAAATGTGTGCCAAAACTTACTAAAGACAAAGAAAATGATTTAAAGAGTATGTTTAAGTGGATGCCTTCCATAGACGTAGATTTTTATAACACACTTTTTAAGCTCATTTGAAAAAAAAAATTTGAAATTTTAAGAACCAGAAGGTTGTATGTGCAGGGTCACATTAAAGAATATTAATTTTTTGTTGTTTTTTTTTTTCTTTTTTTTTACATGTTCTTTTATTGTTCTTTTATATTTTTTGGAAATGAATTATTCTTATGTAACTTATATTTATTTTAAAATTTTTTAATCGCATAAAAAAAATTTATATATGAATAATTATTGCAAAAGTTTTTAGTTTGAGTTCCGAAAGGTTCTATCTGAAATCTGTAATTAAAAAAGTTAATTTTTCTTGTGTTTTATTTTAACTTTTGATGAAACAAATTTTATATTCCAATAAATAACTGAACTAGTTTCTGATTTCTTGTGTTCTTTTCTTCATATTTATTATTTAAATAGTATAGAAATAACTCCGAACTTTAAAAATGCTCTCCTGAACATTTTTGAAAAAGCCAGATAGAACCCTCTGGTTCTCACGTCGCGATATATTTAGTAAAACATTTTTATGCAGTTGTATAACCCTTAATCAGCAGTGGTGTAGGAAGTTATACTAACTTTGTCATTCCATGTGAATCTTTTTTTAATATTCATCTAAAATCCCATAAAGTATTTGTATTATTAGTCCTTCATTAATTCTAAGCCGAATTAGCCATTTGGGTGTCAAATTGTTTCCAGATTTTCTTGGCTGTTTGGGATTGAATCTCCCAGTACAATCATTTCAGCATTTCGGTTTCTCTTACTAATTGCCTTATATAATTTATCCTTGCTTTCAGGGTCATAAGCGTTCGTTGGTGCATAGCATTTGAAGCAAGTAATATTAAGTGCACAAGTGCGAAACCTGGCACTTATAACCTTCCCGAAAAATAAGGGTACTGCTTGAACTTCGTTGGCTTGCCTACGTGTTACAGCGTGAGTCCATCAGGTATCGTGTGTTCTCCCAACGTGTCTCACTTATTCTTAGGAATACTAGGCAATAAACATTGAATTCTTTACAGAGTTATGCCAAACGAGACATAGTTCCAAAAGCGTCCTTCCTTTTCATGATCCAAATCGTTTCCTGACTTTCATACTAAAGGCCGTCAACGTACTCC
Source organism: Pollenia amentaria (assembly GCA_943735925.1). Classification (NCBI taxonomy): domain Eukaryota; kingdom Metazoa; phylum Arthropoda; class Insecta; order Diptera; family Polleniidae; genus Pollenia; species Pollenia amentaria. The sequence goes on along the minus strand of OX031006.1, from coordinate 217,277,335 downwards.
GATTGTTCATTGATATTATTTGAGGTTTCCATTAATTAGTGCGTTGTATTCTATTCTAATGATGGGGCTGTTATCTAAGTCAAGAGACTGGCTGAAAATGCACCACATTAATTTAGCGAACCGCTTCAAATTATAGTAAAATAAACATAATAAGGGTTTTCGTGAAATCGTATAAAATTGCCATTTTTGCAAATGGGCAAGCTTGCGAGACACATTGCATTTAGTCTCTTCTTAATTTTGTTGTAATTTTAAAGAAGTAATGTCAGTTTGTGACAAACGTCAATACAAAAATTAATTTATAAAATACATATGTAAAAATTTTTGTTTAAAAACCGAAAATTTATAATAAAGCCAAAAGACTAATTTCCACAGATTATTTCAGAAATTTGTTGTTTGTGATCGGTTAACCACTTGATTTTTTTGTTGAAAACGAAGCTAAACATGAAGAAAGCACTTTATAAAAATGCACAATTAAACAGCGCAAGTTTACGAGTCAAAATTGCTTTGCAGTTTTACAAAGTTTGTGTAAATGAATTCTTATACAATTTTTGACAGTTCATTTGCGAGGGTGTAAAAATGCACAGTTTTCACAGATGGCGAGACTTATAAGAGATATCATAAAAACCTTAATGTGTTTAGATTTGTTAAGGTGGTCATATTGAAATAAGTGTTTTCTCTAGGTGTAGGGTTCCATTTTACTGCCAAAAGCGATTATACTAAAGTTAAGTTACCAAACGGTACATAAGTGTAATAATTTCTCATTGTAACCTTAGTTACAAACTATTTTCCAAACTATATCGATAAGAATTTAATGTCATAAATTGTTGTTTAAGGTCAAAAGGGGGGTGACAAATAAAATTATCCATGGAAAATGTTTGCACGGAAATTATATTCTTACCAACCCAATTTAAATACATAAATACATACGTTTCTTCATTACTCTCCCTTATATTTTCTTTCTTGATCCCCATGGTTATCTTCTTGATTATTAATAACAAATTAAAAGACATTAACGTTTGAAATTATTTACAAGCTATTATTATTGCATTATACAACACATTTATTCATTCACACATACATTAAAATACGACTGCTTACCCCTACAAAGTAGTTTCTTTTATTAGAATTAATAAACTTTTTTTTCATTTCCTATCCCCAAACTAAGGCACTTGTGAAGATAAGTTAGAGAATTAGTGAAACAATTAGAGAGCTATTCTCTTGAGAAGTTTGAGCTTGTTTTGTGTCCTTCTGTCTGCCTCTTTTTTTGTATGTGTAAGTGCGCATATGAAGGGGGTGACACTAATTCGTAAATTTTTTTTTATTACTTCCTACTATTTACCTTGAGTGACCTCTAGAAAACCATTAAAATTCATTTATGGTATTAACAACTTCCTTTAAAAAGTTAAAAGAGATTTACTGCTCTTTTATGGTTAAAATGCTGTTTTTGTTGTTAGTTTTTCTCATTTCTATTTTCCTTGTTATTGCAAGGAGTGGCGTATTCTACTGTTTAAAGTAAAAAAATTAGCTTATAAATAACAATAAACAGAGAAAATAAGTGTGGCTTTTTTCTCGATTAAGTTGCGTGTTGATAAAGGATAACAAATTGTGTTTAGCATACCAAAGGTTTTATGACAGTTATCAATGAATATAATAAAAAATTTTGAATTAGCAAATTAACTACCAAAATGAAAAACTCCGTTAGAATTAAGGTGGAGTTTACATTTTTAAATCTTTTTACAAATTTACATATATAATTATTTTCGTGCAAGAAATGTTACTACAACAAGTACAACTGCTACAAATACTACAATGTCTAAAGCAGACCATACACGATTCAATTCAATTGTCAACTGAGTCGGTTGTTGTCCAAATCAATGCGTGTATGGCCTTGTCAGTTGATTAGTTTGACGGTTGTCGAGTTGGTTGAAGAAAAATCAAGAGATTTTGATTTTTTCAAGTTGACTACTAAGTCTTTCAATTCGATTGTGCTGTGTGTGCTCAAGTCTCTTGATCAGCTGTCAAAATTTATGTAAAAAAAAATCTAAATTTGACAGTTGAATTAAAATCTTTCAATTCAGTTGAAGAAGTGTGTGGCCTAGTATCAATTCAGTTGAAAGACTCAGTTGACAACTGAATTGAACCGTGTATGGGGCGCATAAAACAGAAGCAAAGATAACAAGCAAAGTGTTGACATCCAACAATTATAAAGCTAAAACAAAAGTTATCTGTAGGGCTGTTAGATTCACCTGTAATGAATTCGACTTGGGTGTAATTTTATATGTATGAAAGACATTCATATATTTCAATTAAACAAAAATCTGAATTTATTATTTGTTGCCTCCTGTTTTTCTTTGACAATAAACTTTTTTTCCTTTTTTTCATAATATAATAAGTACAATTTATGTTCATTAGGGAGAGTTGTCAATATTTACCCAAGTAATGCCAAACAACGAAACATTACTCACTGGCAAATATTTGAATTTCAACATATTTTGCACTTTTTGGGCATTGCAAACTTACTTTTTTTATATAAAACTATATTTTATTCCATATTTTGTTTATTTGAAATAGATTTTTGGTTTAAATTTGTTATTACAAAATTTTTATATAAAGACATTTTTTAAAAAATAAAATTGATTTATTTGATTTTTGACGCTTGTTTTATTGTTTGCAAGGCCCAATTAGTATTTTCGCACAGACCTACTAATTGGGCCATGTTTTTTTCATTATTTTAATTTGTTTGACATCATATGGGTTTTAAAATTGAGAACCAAATATCTAATGACTATACCCTGTATTTATTCTACCATGCTTTTTGTTGCATATATTATTAAATATTGTTTTTTTTCAATTTTGCACCCTGTTGTTTGAGTTTGACATCCGAAGTAAATCATTTTTTCACAAGACGTCGGTTTTTTTTAACTAACAACAAAAACTTAAAAAGAAAACAAATTAAATTAAAAACTATTTTCATAAAAACACACAACCACTTAAAACTAATTATAGTTTTGGTTCTTTTGTATTATTTCCTTTGATTGTGTACGTGAATGTGTATGAGTATAATTGTATAATAGAAGGATCGTCAATGCTTTGAACCATGGACATATTTTTTTTATTAATAAACCTAAATAAATAAAGCAAAAATATAAATTGTTTTAATTCGGTTATTTATTTCTTTGGAACATTCTTCTTGGGTTTAATAAAGAAAAGTTTTATTAAAAAACATATAATAAATGTGAGCCACATAGCGCAAAAAAAAAATTCGGCTTTTCAGAATCTTTGATACCCTCCACCAAGAATAAAAATTATCTTTATTTAGAAGACATCGCCTAAGAAAAACAAAAAAAAAAATAATAATACATATGGCCAGCCTGGAACTTAAGTGGTCTATGTTACATGAACAAGTTTTAAGATAACAAACTTTCGACCACTTTAAAATTTGGAAAAAGTGAAAAAGCAATAAAACAAAGTTATATAACGTTACCAAAATATGGTTATCGTTAAATTACCACTAAATTATAACTCTTTGACTTTTTTGAACTTTGAAAGTGGTCATAAGCTTGTTATCTCAAAATATTTTTTTTTTGTAGACCACTTTGCACATTTTTATGTTAAATTTTATACGATTTTAAAGTTGAGATATTTTCCTTAAATTGTTTTGATATGGGAGCTTTGACTGACAATTATAATGGAGGCATTTTTATAAAATTTGATAATTATTAAACCCAACGAATTTTTTAGTTAATAATAAGATTTTGGAAGTGGTCTTTGTATAAGATCTATGATCAAGTTTTAGTAATACAAGACTAGTTGTTTATCAACCTGGATGAAAATATGATGGTTCATCACGATTCAATGAAAATTAAAGCTGTTTTTATTTTTTTGAATCAGGTTTAGACAACCATTATAAATTTTTTGTTATGATTTCCGAAATGCATAACTGGTGAATAAAATACGAACAAGGGCAACACTGTTGTAAAAAAATGACACATTGCACTTCCAAAAAAAAAAAAAAATTATATATATACGGTAAATTGACCTCACTTAAGCCTCTAGTACTCGGCATGTAAAAAGCCACATGCGCATGTAGTTCTGACGTAATTTTGACGTCATCACACAACACGCAATGCTTATTGTGGCTTTGCATTGACGTCAAAATTACGTCAGAACCACATGTGCATGTGGCTTTTTACATTCCGTGTACTAGAGGCTTAAGATTGCACCTGTTCATTAATAATTAGTTTTAAAAATTTCACTAAGCTAGCTGAACTGTGGCCAATTAATTTTTAAATTTTGTGAAGATAAGGCAAATAAAACCAAAAGTGAAATTCTTACCCATTTTAAAGACATGGGCTTAAAAAAACGTTTATCTACAAGACAAAAAACCTGTATAAGAATAACAAATCGATCGAAAGGAAATGTAGATCCGAACGGAAATATAATTTGCAACTCTCAAGTGCGGAGACAACAGATTGCAGAGCAAAGTCTTATCGCCAGTTGAGAAAGAAATATAATTTTGATAAAAAAAAAATAAAAAAAAAAATTTAGATTCGATGGGAGTCGAGAAAAAAAAAGAAAAAACAGCACAATTTACCACTGAAAAACGACAAAAGATTATTAAATGCAGGCTACGCGAGCTCTCATGAAATTAATTTTCCTTCTCATCAGAGTACAAATGTGCGTGGATGACGAGTCATATTTTACTGTCGAAGGCAAATGTATGGCAGCCAAAATTTTAATTTGAGTCTTCCGGTCGCAAATCACCTAAAGGCGCTATTATTCGGAAAACAAAGTGTTCAGGAAAAGTTTTGTTGTGGTTAGCCATAAGCGAACGCGGTAGCAGTGAACCAGATTTTTTGAAAGGTGGTTTAGCAGTAAATGCCCAGGCTTATAATTGAAATGATATGCCAGCAGTTAGTGATTTTATCGAAAACTACCACAGAAAAGAAAAACAAATTTGTTTGCCGGAAATGGCTATTTCACATAACGCGAATTCCACAATAGTGAACTTAAAGAATAAAAAAATCGAATTTGTGGCAAAGGAAATTAAACCCCCGAATGTTCCACAATTGCGACCCATTGAAACTTTTTGGGCCAATTTGAAAGAAAAGTATACGAAAACGGATACAGGGCCAAAAATGTTGATTCCTTAGTTTTACAAAAAGCAGCTGAAAACTATTAATACAGAGGGCATTCAGAGGTCCATGAGTGAACTACCAAAGAAAATTAGGAAAGCAAATCGCAATTGAGCCAATTTTTTTCTGTAAATTTTATGTAAAATATAAACATAAGAATAAATATTACTGAACTTAAAATTATTCTTTTTAATGTGTTTTTTTCACATTTTTGTAATAGTTCGTATTTTATTCACCATACGTTGTTAAGGGCTTTTTAGGGAGTGAACCTTATATAAACACTATGATTAATTATGTACAGAATTTCACAAAATTTTCAATTAAATACTTCAAGGAATATTTCTTCTTATCATGGCAAAATCTTATAACAATTCTGTGTTTTAACTAACGATTTGTTGAAAAGTTTTCATAGCAAGCATGTTTTCCGGAAATTTCGTACAGACTTAGAATCGGATCTAAGATTGTATCTAAGATAAATATTACTTTGTATTACATATGAAATGACGAACTTTAAATACCTTCTTTCGAAATTTGTGGAGTTGGAGAATATAATAATAAAATACAACAGCATCGTTATTGTCATCATGCAAGGAGTATATGGATGAGTGCTGAAACATTAACGAAGTTCTATTATATTTAATATCATAAAGCAAAGACGTGACATCATTGAAAACTACGTGCAGATTTTTTTAAAACAATTATGATTTTCTGTGTTATTTTTGACTAAAGATTATGTTTAAAAGATATTAAATTTGGTTTCGTAAGAAACTCATTTATATATTTCGAAAATTTAACTTAAAAAAACGAGAACTGTCAAAGAGCATCCATCCAATAAAAAGAAATTGTTCTTTTAATATTAATTTTCAGGGTATTGTTAAATTATGATTAGAGGAGTACCTACCTCTTAACGTTGTATTCTTTGAAGATATAGATGTGCGTAATAACTTAAACTAACATAAGAATTTGAATTTTAACAACCTTTTTAGATTACGAATGGCCAAAGTCCACGAGAACGAGAAGCTATTGGCGATGCGTTTTTGAGGACCACGTGCACGCAGAGAAAAAACATGCTTCAATATAGTCACCTTCAAAAAAACTATTTTGAGCGAAAATTTTAAAACATATTATGGTCAATTTTACCTTGTTTGTCTCACCGGCAGCCATATTATAGTTAAATTAATCCTCCATCACGAAGCCACAACCATATTATCGTTGACTCTAAACATGTTATGTTTAAATATAACAATAATTTGTTCTTACATTAACAATAGTATGTTCCTCTTTTCTAAGAGCAAGTATTAAACATGTTTTTGTTATTATTAACGATGACATGTTCGGAGGCAACCACAGTGTGGTTGTGGCATTTTGATGAAGAACTAATTTAGCCATAATATGGTTGCCGGGGATAATGACATGGTTGAATTCACCATAATATCTTTAAACATTTTCTATAGAAATAGTTTTATTGGAGGTGTGGTAGCTCTGGCTTGTATCCAAATCTTAAACGGCATTAGCTAGATTATGAATGTAAAAAAAAGCGAAAATGATAATGCAACTTACTGCATTTGTAGAAGGTTAACTTTTTTTCCTATGCTAATCCCGCAAAGGGAGAAAATATTGTTTAACTTATTGTAAGACAAAATTTGTTTACCCTTATGTGCAGGGCAATAAAACAAACCAGCATTGCAAAGTACCCGGCTACTTATATGGAAATAGTATTGAAAACTAAAAATTTTGTCGAAAATATGTGCGTTATCACGGAAAATAACTTAAAAAAGATATTGAATTTCAGTAAAATTTATTCTTTTGTAAACGCAAGTTTGAAATTTAACGTTAATATTTCTCTATGGCTATCAAAGTTAGTAAATGGGAAACAAAACACATGTAAATATTATTCGGGTGATTCCCTTATTTCAAAGATTCACAAGTTAAACATTTTTATGTTTATTGTAACCATAAAGAGAAAAAATAATAAACGAAAAAAAAAAAATGAAAACATCGGAGCCATTTCGTGTAGAAGAATTAGATGCTTTTATAGGAATTCTTATTCATGATGGCGTCAACAAGTCAAATACAGAACTCATAACAGAGTTGTGGGAACATACTTACTTGCCGGTTTTACGGACAGCAATGTCTATCTGCAGATCCAAAATGATGCTCTTGTCCATACGTTTTGATAATGATGAAACCCGCACATAACGAGCAGAAATGGGTAAAGCTGCTGCCTTTCAACATATTTAGGTGAATGAGAATTTACAGTTATAAACTTTCTTTGAATTGCGATTCATTAAACTCTACATGGAAAATTGTTTACTGGTAAACTATCAGAAGGCGAGAGTCAAACATATAGGCGAAAAAACGCTTTTAGATCTGATTTTCTTATACATAAACTCAGGAAGACATGTAGGTACTGAATTTGTTTCGCTTATCTCCCAATCATAAGTCAAATTTGCATTACAGAGTGTGCTTGGTAAAGATTTTGAAGTCAAACATTTCTGGTTTGCAAAAAAAAAAAAAAGCGCCCGTATTCCCGTAGTAGGGAGTTGCCACGCCGTGTGCTCGCAACTACATATGAAACAAAGAAAAACACGCAAAGCTTGCACCAGATATTCCATACCCATTGGTTATGGGCATTCAACAAATTGTTCGCGAAGCAATAATGAAATTTTATTTGCGGCTAAGTGTTCATTTCTGTTTGGTTTTTTATTTATGTATTTATATGTATAAAAAAATTTTTTTTTTTTTTGTTTTTCTCTCACCAAATAAAAGTTTTAATCTAAAATATTCATAACGACTTTCTTAAGTTTTATTTTAGTAACATTTCACTAAAAATATATTTGCAATAATCGTTTTTTGATATGTAATGTATGAAGGTACCGGGGTACCTTGCCAAACCGTTAAGGGTGTACCATGAAAATCGGCCCACCACGCTCTTTCGAAATTATTTTAAACTAAAAAATAATGATAATTTAAAATTTATTAATAGTAAGGAGTTCTCAAGAAAATTTAGCTATGTGGATCAGCTGCTTCTATAAAAAAAATTAAACTGCAAACTTCAAAGGTACCCGGGTACCTGGCCATTCACATAAGGGTTAAAAATGTTTGATATTCCGAATAAAAATTGCGAATACGAATGCGAATATCTGCGCCAAATATTCGCCGAATGCGAATTTAAAATTTAGCGCCACACGATATTTTAAATTTGATTGGAAAAATCTCCCATTCTCGTCCATTATAGCAATAAATTAAAAAAAAAAAAAAAACTGCCACAGTACTGAATGTTTTAAACATAATTCTGACGTTCCGATGACTAAATTTCAAATTAGCAAGTTCGGACCTGTATGCCACTACTGAAAATTTTTTTAATTGTTATACTAATATTATTATTATATAAAGGCCATAAAAACCGCTACCCAAGAGCTCAGTGAAGTAAATTTAGGGTAAAAATAAAGCCAATTATTCTTATTATTATTATTCATTAAGATAACTCCAAGGAACTGTTTCAATTCTTATCAGTTTGACTGATAATAAAACTGTTTTCAGCAAAATCTTGCATAAGACAAGGCCAAACAATTCTAAATGCTAAAATTCTTTCAAGATTTTTGCTAACAATTTATTATCAGTATTTAATTCACACTATAGAATTTTTATCTTGGGATAATTTAATTCAATATTTACATTACAATGTAAAATATCCTAATACTTTGATATGTCATAAAAAATGGAAAATATTTTTTTAATGAACATGAATAGGCCATTTCTAAGATATCCTAAATGTAAATTTTTTTTTTACAAAGCAGGTAAGACATTTCTAAAGATAAAACTAATCCATTTTCATACGAAATTTATTTTTGAGTGCAACTATTTGTAGTCAAAATTTATAAAAACAAAGTTCAGTAAATCAATAAATTTATTCCTCCAAATTAAAAAAAAAAAAATTTTAAACATTCAATAAAAATCCTAAATAAAATGCCGAAATGTGAAAAGAAAATTTTGCAGCTAAATCAAAACTTGAAATGCTAAATTTAACTGCAAAAATGCTTAAATGGTCATACTGTTACTTTTATTTAAATACTTTATGATTTCGTTTTTTTTGCGCTTTTACTTAGTAGTTTACCGACCTATTTCGGTGGTTTTTCACATACTTAATTAAGGGCTTTTTCGCAGTGTTTAGTAATGGATATCAAACTGTTTAGCTTCCCACTCCTAATTATTGTATTATAGGCAGGACGAAAGGATCTCTCGGAGTTAATTTAAATGTCAATCCACCGCAGTGAACGCATTTTTAATTTGTGTAATTAGACCAGTTATCGAAAATTTTCGTACGATAATTAGACAACTGCTGCAAATGATAGTTTATCTAGAAATCATTAAAATCAAGCTCTACGTCCTTTTAATATTTATTTTTTTATTTTCAATATTTCGCTAACCTTTGGTGAAAATAAAAAAATAAATATTAAAAGGACCTAGAGCTTGAATAAATATAAACATTTTTTTAATTAAATAAGGTCAAATAAAAACTGAATATAAATTGAAAATTTATTTCAAAGCAACTAAAATGTTGATTAAATCAAAATTATATTTTTAATTTTCTTTCAACTAAAAAAAATAATTGATTCAATTATCACATTTATTCAATTTTAATACTCTTCAAACTATTTTTTTAATTGATAAAAATCTTTTTTCTGTGTAGTATTGTAGACGAAGTTTGTACTGGGGTGCTTATCCTTTTGGAACAAACGGCTAGCTGAGACACTTTTTCTGAACACTCGTTTTAATAAAATATTTCCAACACTATAAGCGATGAAGTTTTTACTGATTTAGCACGTTTGTTTTTAACATAGCATTGCCATTGATTCCTAATAAATTACTACATTTGATATTTCTATTTTTATCATTGTTGCCAACAATTTTCCGATTAATGAAAAAATTCCGCGAAATAAAAAACTCATTTTTCATATCTATCGTCATTAAATTACCAACAATTATAAGAACTTTATTGTAGCAAAGAATTTTTCGGGGAATGTTGTTGTGTGAGAGGTTGTATGGTTAAAATATGCAACAGTCCCTTTAAATTTTTATTCCGTCCCAGCCAAAACTTTGCTTACCTGTTAAGTTATGTTGTAGACAAATAAGCACTTCTTATTGTTCGGCTGAATAACTACATATTTTTTGTTTGAGTTGTCTATAGAATTCTACTTACTAGAAGTCAATAAATATCTAGTTATTATTAAACTACCAGTAAGTTGAATTGTAAGTACTTACAATATACTTACTAGAAGCCAAAAAAATTACTAAATATTCTTAAGGCCTCATTAGTTTGTTACTTTCCGTTGCCGTTCTGTTTAGTGCCTTTCTGTAGCAAATATTTTTTAATTACTTTTTCTGTGAAAGGAATCATCTGATTTTTAAAAAGAAAAGCATTGAAATTGTAAAAAAAACTTTTTGTAAAAAAACTTTTTGTAGCAAAAATACGTAAATTTTAAAAAAATCATTAATTAAAACCAATTTTTTTAGCTTTAAAAAAAAATTACAGATTTTTCATATCACAACATACTAATACATACACACGTTGGCCGTAACTTTACGTTGAATTCTATTTCCAACAGATTTGTGCGCAACAGAACATCACGAAAAAGTAAAACCAAGCCACACATACAGAGTTTCAATTGAACAGAAACAAAACAGCTGATTCGTAACAGAACAGAACGTACAAACTAATTCTGCCTTTAAGCTTCCAGTACGTCAGAAGAGTCAGAAGTAAGCAGAAATGTCAGATAGATCCACTGACATAGTCATATATTTAATTCTAATATTTTTTATAACGCTTAAATTGCTTAAAATAAATTCTTCGAATTTTTTTTATAAAAGCCAATTGTAAAATTAAAATATTTGCGCAAGTTAATAGACCTAATAAGTTGTTTTGAGCTCGTAACCAGTAAGTAAATATTCAGTTCTGACAGCTACGCAACTAATAAGTAGCTATTGAGCTAATTCTTATATTTGCTTATTCTATTGTGAAAATAATAGAAGAAATAAGTAGTTACTAAGGTCATTATTAGTAAGGACTTATTGAGGTTTCCAGAATGATGACAATTGTAATGACAGCTACTTACCAGATAACGTATGAAATAACTACTCCTATTACCAAATTCAAAAAGTTTTTCCTGGGCTAATAACAAAATAAAAAATATATGGCTCAGTTTGATTTGATGAAAATTATTTGACACTGTTAGAAGTTTTATAAACATAAATTCTCTTTTCTTACAGGAAATATGTACGGAGGAAGTCATAGAACGATTCTTACCATTTTTAATGGAGTTTGTTTTTTGGCCAGTAGAAGCTTACGTTCCAAGTGTCATTAAATTATCTCGTATACACAGCCAGCCAGTCAGGCGGACATACAAGAAAATGGGTGTATATTAACAGGCTTTAGTACAAACAAATAATAATACCGTCACACCATTGGAAAAAAGATTCTCATCGGAAATTCTAAATTTAAGAAAAAAATTGCCTGAAATCTTTGTTAACTGGAAACATATCGAGCCATTTCTGCAAAAAAACTTAAGCGACAAAAACAAAATTTGACAGGAAAAGGTTTTTTTTATTACATTTCATAAAAATTCAAAATTTTTTATTTTTCGAATTTATTCTATGAGTTAAATTTCAGTTATGTATTTTATAAAGCTTTTTGTAATAGCTCTATTCCTTAAATTTTTTTTAGAAATGACTTTATACACTACCAGACTAATATATTATATTCGAAAAATAAAAAATGTTGAATATAATAAAGTTGCTTATGAAAAAATAAATAATTCCCAATATCTATTTCATAAAAATTTTATATGAAGATTGACGCTTAAGCTTAAATTATTTTTGCAATAAAATCGTTACGGCACCTTTTGTGACCATGACATTTTAGCAAGTGTTGCCAATAAATTCATTTATTAAAAAAAAAAACAAAACGAAAATTTAAAATAATGTCGCTTAAGCTATTTTTGCGGTAAGTGCTCGATATAGAACTTATGGGAACATATTTCATAACTTGTATTGCAAAATTTTTATGATAAGTCCCACTTAAATTTTAATTAGAATTTTAAGGGTAAAAAATAAATAAATCAAAGACATTTTAAGACTGCAACAATCCTATGTTTGATATCAGTTTTTCCATCTATGAAAACCAAAAAAAAAACATCAATTTATTTCAATGCCTTAGGAATTTCTAATACTAATCTTTCATTTTAAAATCCTATCAATCGTATACAGATAAAAGAAAAAAAAAAACAATAAAACTTAATATCTTTTAACTTACCTTCAAAAAGACTTTAAAAGAATCTGCAAGAAAACAAATAAAAAAGTGGGTTAGAAAATTTGTATTACATTTCTCGATTTTTTCCATCTTTGCTTACAATAAAATAATGAAATAAGCTTAAGGCTAAAGGAATTTATACCCATTATATCGGAAATACTAAATAGAAAATATGTACAAAAGTAAACAAATTTACATAATTTATTGACTTTTTAACTAAAAACTGAAACACGAGCTAAAAAAGAAAAAAGTATATCGTAAAATACAAAATTAAATAAATAACAAAAAAAAAAAATAAATAAATAAAATGTAGCCTTCAAAAATGATTTTTACCCATTAAACCCTTTTCTTATACTCTTTTCGTTGTAGGGGAAACCAGGACAAATTTAGATTGAAAAGTTATAAAGTTTTTTTTATTCGTTGTTAGAAAATTAAAAATGTATGGAAAACACATAAAATTATTGCCAATGAAAAAAATAAACTTTTTGGAAGGCAAAGATAAAATATTTAATTTCTTTTGTGTGATTTGAAAACATTCCAAAGGAGTTAAAATAGATTTTTGACAAAATATTTAACTTATTTGTTAACCCCTTCTCTCTTTTTTTTTTGTCTTGGTATCTCAGTTCATATCATTAATAAGAAGATGTGATTGAGATTTTATTTCCATGTTGAATAAAAATTGTTTATTTTTGTCGAAACTTTAAGACTAACAATTCGAACATAAACGTTCGCATAGAAAGTTTCACTGCTTATGTTTTGATGACAGGCGCAAAACTCGTTCGTTTAACTAACAATTAAAACAAAAACTAAATTTCAAGTTTTATTTTTGTTTTAAATGTAAGTAAACGAGCGAGTTTTGCCCCCGTCATCTAAAAACCTTTCATAAATGAAAAACGCTAAGTTTTAAAACTTTTTCCATATAAAATTCTATACGAACATTTGCGTTCAAAATTGTTGAACAGGAGTTAGATTTCATTTATATTTTTTTATGTTTAAGATTTCATTTACTCAAATTCTTATTTTTTACTTGTTTATTTTATATCACATCTTCTTTTGTGAAATTGTCATATTGAAAATGAATTCATAACTTTATCTTCTAAATTACCTACACTCTCACACCTGTCAGCACCGTCGTTGTCATCAACAACAAAAACTTATTATTAATTTTTTTCAATATTTGTATGTTTGGTTCTTCTTTTTGTTAGAATTCTCATAAATTTCTCATACTTTGAGTTTGATCTTTTAGATACTCATATTTAACTTGTCTTTTTCATATTTGTTATTCGTTTTACTTTCAAAATATCAAACTTTTCATACATACAATTTTTTTTTTGTCAACTTAAAGCAGAATATATTTATGAGGTCTGAAACGTTTTATCTTTATAAAGAAAGCAAAAATAAAAATAAAAAAAGGAACCATTAAAGACGTGAAAAATTAAAAAAAAGTTTTTTCATAAAAACTTTTCACTTTCTGATTTTTATTGAACTTGAGTTTTTATTTGAAAAAGCTAGAAAAGTTTCAAGGTTTATTTACTTCCATATTGTTAAAGAAAAATTTGTATTTGTTTTTGACAATAAACTCCAAGTCATTGTTAATTGTACATTAAAATGTAACTGATGGTTTGCAAAAATAATAAACATAATAAAAAAAAATAAACAAGTAAAAGTGCTGTATTCGGCTGTGGCGAATCTCTTTGATACCCTCCACTGAGACTAAGAATATTCTAGTCTTACAGCCAGGCTGTGTAAGACTGGAATATAGGGGAACATGTAGGCCAGTTTTCCTGTTTGGTAGGCTTGTTTTTGCTTATTCTGCCCGATTTTTTATCTTTCACTATCTTCTTTTCCTGTGCTTTCACTTCTGTGAAGTTTGCCTCGCACCAGCCTTTCTTACCTAACCTTACCTGCTGTTATAACATAAACGGATGCTTACAATATTAGGAAAAAAGCTGCTTCACAAATTCAAATTTAATAGATATTCAGTTTTTTTCTTTCTCCTGAACTCTTTGTGTTTTTGTTCCTGAGCCCTTTTCGAAATAAACGATTCAATTGAATCTCTAAGGCCGAGTTTTTGGGATGTGGATTAAGTTTAAACTTAGTTTAACGGATGAAACTTGGATTTTTCCGGCGCAATATTTATTTTTATTATTTCATTAATAATCAATACTCTAAGCATAACTCAGCTATGAAAACTTGGTAATGGCGGTACAAATCTGTTTTCAGATAAACAAAACCTAGTTTAGATGAGATCTCAAAAATCCAGTTTAAGTGCAGAAAGGGAACTATTGACATTTCCTGCATGTACCTTATTTGAGTTCTGCTAAGAAACCAGTGTAAAAAGTGTCAACTTAGACATCTTCAAATTAAAGTCAGTTCTCCCCTTTTCGAGGTAAGAGCATAAAACTTGCATTTACTATTATTAACAATACTGTATTAAAATGCCTGTTTTGAAGTAGTTCACTTAATATGTTTAGGTTCAACCATAATATGGTTGGCGGTGACAATAATATGGTTAAATTAACCATAATATGTTTAACCATTTTCGTTAAAAATATTTTTGTTGGAGGTGCCCATATTGAAAAATGTTTATATTCCGCGTGTGGGGTGCTTAAAAACAACAGGCTTTGCTTAAACTCCCATTGTTTCATTCCTTGTCGAATATGTTATTATCTTTCCTAATCTGAAAATACTACTGGAGTAAAAAGTACAATTTTGCACACACAACCATAGGAACACATTTGCAGCGTATGAACGTAGTAGCGTACGTATTTACGTTGTCAAATTAAAACTTTTAACATTTTATAAAAAAGAACACAATATTTTCCGTATTTATTTAATTGTATTTTAAACGCATTTATATTTGATACGGTCACATGTCATCATAGAAAAAGAAACATTAGAAACATAAAATGAAATTATTTTTGTGTTTTCAAATTGAATAGATGAAAATAATATTTACATAAGGTGAAAAAAATTAACAACAATTTGCATAATTTTGGAATTTTCTAATATTATTTTCAAAAGAAAACAAAATATGTAGATATCGAGCCATAACCGGAAAAAAAGGTTAAGCGACAAAAACAAAATTTTACGGGAGAAAGTATTTTTTATTGTATTTCATAAAAATGTTGTATGAAAATTGGCGCTTAAACTAAAATTGCTTTTGGTATAAAATCGTAACGGTGCCGTCTGTGACCACGAGATTTTGGGAGATGATGCAAGTGTGGCCAATAAATTCATTTAATAAAAAAAAACGAAAATTGAAAATGCTGTCGCTTAAGCTTTTTTTGCGGTTATTGCTCGATATGTATCTACAATGTACATAAACGTCGGAATTGTGGGTTAATGGAGCATGTTTTCCAAAATTTGCGGCGTTATGCCCTAATTCGTGCGACGTTGTGCATAAAGTAGCTTAAACTTACTCTTGTACAGGTTTTCTAAAATTAAACTCATATATGGCGATTTTGGGCAAGTTTTATTTACACAAATCTAAAAATTTTTTTGTTTTGGTTATTCTTTGGTTGGAAAATAAATATTATTTACTGTACTTCAGTATTCTGTACGGTACAAATATGGAATACACAAACGCTAATAGTGTTTTGTGCGATAATTATCTTAAAAAAATGTTTTTTCTGTTTGTGATCTTCATACACAAAAAAAAAATATTGTACTTATCCAACACAGGATAAAAATGAGAACATTTCATTGCTCTCTGTTTTTCGTAAAAAAGTGCTTGGTTCAGCAGATTAATGTTATTTCATTCCATTTGTTCTCGGCGCCCATTTGGCTGGTAAAGACAACAATTTTTTTTTATAAAAACAAAACATGTTCACAATACACTTACAGGCTACTTGTGCTGTGGTCGACAAAAAGCATTTTTTCTGTGTATGTAGTGTTATACACAAAATGTGTTATACGTAAAATATTCACCAATTAAAACATTAATCAAAAATAAAATCAGTTTTAACTAAAATATTTAATTTAAGAGAACTAAACGTAAAATCAAGTGAATTAACCGTTAAACAGAGTGAATTAAACGTATAATTGATTCTATTAATTTGTATACTGGTACAAATTTAATTAATTTTTTTATAAATATCACAAATTTTTTTAAATGAGATAAATTTTTATTTTTTTCTGTCTAATGTTTGTTACTTTCGTGGAAATATTTATGAACATTATTAAGGGCTGTATACTTATATACAAACACTTTAAAAAAAATACTCGACCGGTTAGACGGTATTCAGCACGTAGAGAAGTAAATATAGAAGCTGTAGCTGAGAGTGTGCGCGAAGACCGTAATGAATCGATTCTTCGTCGTTCTCAGCAGCTTTGCTTGTCTTATTCGACAACTTGGCGTATTTGACGTAAAGATCTCGGCATTAAAGCGTACAAAATTCTAGTTGTGCAAGAATTAAAGCATGACGACTTAATTTTGCGTCTTATTTTTAGTGAATGGGCTTAATGAGCACATAATTTCACGTTTTGCTACGCTAAATTGGCCACCAAGATCATGCGATATCATACTTTTGGACTATTTTCTCTGGGGATATGTAAAGTCTGAGGTGGGGATAAATAAGCCAGCTACCAGCTACGCTTGACGACATTACACGTGTTATTCGCGAGATACTAGTCGCTATTCTCAAACGAATCGCTCAAAATTGTACCTTCAAAGTGGACCACCTCAGACATAATCATGGCCAACATTTACATGATATCAATTTCAAACAGTAAATGCCGCCAGAAATTGTTCTTTTAACCGATAATATAAATGTTAAGTTCACTTACAAGTTTATGTGTTTTCTTTTACATTATAAACCAAACCTCACAATGAATCCCCCGATGCTTATCATTTTGTTTAAAGAAACATACTACATAAATTGGATGAAGTACTCAGTACCAAGTACAAAGCAAGGTGCACTCGTCGCTCTTTTAATTTTTTTGTGTTTACAAAAAACTTAAATTGTCAAAATTTAATGGACACATGCACATTTTTTCACTCCAAACTTAAATTGGTGTGCCATAATACTTTTGTGTTTTAAAAGAAAAATGCACCAGTTTTTCCACCTCTGGTATACTGCAGCATTGGCTATCGTGTAAGGGTGATTAAGCTACTTCAATATCCTAGAAGTTTTTATGAATTAAGGTAAAAAGTAAGCGGCATCTGGTTGTTTCTGGATGCCTTTTTATGTACACTTTATATGACGACTATTTGCATGCGCTTCATACAGAGTAATTAAACTAATATATCGCTTTAATACTGCTACATATATGGCATTATTATTTTATACTTCTGCATGAAAAAAAAATGTGTAAATAAATATTTATTTTTAATCATTTTAATGAAAATATGGGCAATTTTTTATGTTTGTGAATAAAAAAAATATGTTGAGCAATAAATTAAATATTAAGTTAAATAAATTCGCAAACATGTTTATCTTTCTATATGTTATTATTTTTGTAAATGGAAATAACAAAAAAAGTTGTTGTCTTAATAAAAAAAAAAAATAAAAAAAAAACGATAACATCAGATGGTATAAAACTAAAATAAAGTACTTATAACGAAAAGATGGTACACACACGACCATGTTCTACTAATCGAGTTGGACTGAAATGAAATTCCAACAAGATTTTAAGATTAACTATTTACAGTTTCTAGTCGTACTTCCGATAAAGATATTTGCTTATATGTAAAAGGAATATTTTTATGAACAGAGTCGATTTCTAAAACATGGCCCATAGTTTAAAAAAAAAATGCAGGAAAACCTTTCAATTGAAAGAAAATGTAGAAGGTTTGTCTTTATCGATTTTAAAGAATAACACAACTCTATTTTAAATCCATATAAAACTATTTCGTGGTTAAACTGTATCTCTGCAGTGCTAATAGTTTATTCAAGAGATTAAGAGATGATTTATCATGTAGTTGATATTTTTTTTTTGTACTTAAATTTGTAAATATTTTTCTGTCATAGAAAAAAAAAAAAAAAAAAAACAAATGGTAATTCTATGAACCTTCATGTAATAAACCCATAATTAAATGCTAAAACTTGCTTTAAGCATTTAATACACAGGGAATAACAAGACCTGAGGTATTTATAGAAGAGAAATTTGTTTCATGTTGGATTAGAAAGATTGAAACAATTTTAAAGGTTAATAGTATTTTAAAGTTAAAAACAAGAAGTGCTATATTCGGCTTTGCCGAATCTCACATACCCTTCACCAGAGTTCTAAAAAGAAAGTTTATAAATTAAAAGAAGATCATTCATTCATGCAAAAGCAAATTTCGATCTGCCAAAGTGAAATACCATTTGGTTTAAGGATTGATGTTTGACTATTGACGTCATCCGGCTGCAATAGCCAAGTGGGTAAAACGGCAAACCCCACCGACGAGATTGTGTGCTTACAATCGAAACTAGTCTGGGCAACCTGTCCGTGAAAGCCTGGGTTCAAATCTCAGCGCAGTCAAGAATGAAAAAGTATCAATCAAATTTTAATTAATTTCATGTTGTAAAATTCCTGTCTTCATAAAAATAATTTAATGAAAATTAAATTCAATGATTATTAAAATATCTAAGTTTGGATTAAAAGAAGATATCAAAAAGTAATGTTTTAGATATAGTCGTGGATTTTTTTTATCATATATCACCCATTTTTGGATCGATCTGAGTGTATTACAATAGCAAATTTTCAGAATTATATGTGATATATCCTAATCCTCATTGTATATCGAGCCATTTAAAAACCCATTTTAACCAACGTACGGACATCGGTAAATAAACTCCGCTACTCATAAGGTTCCAGAATATATATCTTTGATCACTAATGTAGAAATTAAAAATGGACTAACTAGTATATAACAAATGAACCTAAACTTTCTATCCGTTGTGAAGTATGCATAATAAGCTGAACATATATTTTGTCGTTTAGCCTGTAAGTAGCGCTTTCTCTATTGAGCGGTTGTGTGATATCTTACGGAGCTACCTAAATAAGAGCGGCAAGCGTTTTTTGTATGTCAAAACTTTTAATTTGCATAAAGTTTATACGAAAAAAACCTTTGGAACGCGTATTCGACAACACCCGGCTTTAAAATAATATTTGACAAATCGCTATGTCGATTTGTCTTATTGAAAATGTATTTGAAATAGAATTTTCATGTTTAAAAAAACGCTTGCCGCCCTTGTTTAGGTAGCTCAGTTAGTCGGTTAAGAAGATATCAAGAAATGCTAACTGTAAGACATATACGAACTATTACTGCAACAACTGCTACTTATTGAGTCATGCATTCTCATTTTTTGTTTATTTCTTAAGAAGTTGTTAATAGAAGTATTCATAACGTTCCTAGAAGCTTCATTTTCCAGTCAAAAACATCCGTGGAATGATTTTAAAACGCAACGAGGTTTATTTCAGGCTGGCTCACTCCAATAGTTGCGAATTGATGCGGTCACAAATGTGTGAAATGGGCTTAAAACATATATATATATATGAATGGGTTTTATTTACCAAAATTTTTGCTTGTTTTTTTAGATTTTATGAAAAACTTTGTAGGTTTTTCTTTTAAAAAAATAACTTCGAATCTAAAAATAAACAATGAAAAATATTTTGCCGTTAAGTACGCTTACATTTCTGACGTTATGATAGAATATAATGGTAAAAGTTACTGAATAAAAATAACTTAAACGTTGCTCTTAAATATTTTTTTGCGAAGCCTCTGAAAAGCTTAATTCTATTTAGTTCTGGAATCGTCTTAATTAAAAATCGTTTCTTTCCTGATCTAACGGTAATAAGAACTCTCAAACTCAAAATATTCTCGAATTTTCTTCTTTGACTTGGTTAACTTCAGCTCTGAACCCTCAATATTCACTTTCCACGTGTGGTAAGATTATAGAAAATAGCATACAACATACAAACTGCCATTTAGCTTAAGCTGCCTAAACCAAATTTTTTACCAAAATAATTATATTGATTACTAAAAATTGTAAACTTGTGAATATTTTTTTTTTTTCAATAAATTATATTCTTAATTTTAATTAAAAAAATGATCAAAAAACTTTGCAATTTCAAACAATGTGTTAATTTATTTAAATAAATATTGACACTTCCCAACAACAATTCTACATGTTTAAATTATTTTATTTAAAACCAAAAAGTCAACTAAGTTTTTTTGTTATTTAATTAAAATTTTAATTGAAAATTTATTTCAAAACAACTAAAATGTTAATTAAATCAAAATTAAATTTTTAATTTTCTTTCAACGAAAAAAATAACTGATCCAATTATCACATTAATTAAATTCATATACTTTTTAAACCATTTTTTTAATTGATAAAACACTTTTTCCTGTGCATAAATTAATTTTAGTTAGTTTTAAAGTTAATAAAAAAAAAAAAAATTGGAGTTGTTGCGCCTTGATCCGATTCATAGTAAATAAATTCGTTTTGATATAAACCCAATAGGAATGTTGCGTTAGATTTAGAATTATGACTTCAATAATATTTTAGTTTTATCTTTTTGTTTTGAATTTTATAAAAAAAAAATAAACACTTATTTTTCGTTACTCTTAATTTTTATAAAAATATCTAATAGTCCGAAGTTGTTAACTGCATTGACGTAGATTTACATTATTTTGATCTCAATCATTATATTTGTTATTGAATAATAACCAGGGACCGTAACAGTTATAAGTGATATCGATAAAGTTAATTTATAACAAATATTTTGTGAATTAACATGCAAAATTCCATCTAAAACAGTTATCTTTCAACTTAAAAATAAAAGATCGAAACAAGCTCTTGAAAAAAGTGTTTTATTTCACCGTCATAAAATAAAACTGTCCTGAGGAGTTTATTTTGCCGTCATAAAATGAAACAAATTTGAGGAATTTTATTTTTTTCGTCAAAAAATAAAACTCATTTCAGTTTTAACTCATTTCAGTTTTATTTTTCCCGTCAGAATAAAATTTGCATATTTTAACAATTTATTTTGCATTTAGTTTATTGAAGAAAAAAAAATCTGATTTTAACTGTGCAGTTGAGATCGTTTTTTTAAGAACACCATAGATTCTGAAACAGCTCGTCAATACGTATCTATCGGCATATGAGTCTTCGTTGACTCTAACATGAAGAGTTTTTAAGCTTAAATTATCTGGATAACTGTTATTTACGGTCCCTGATAACAACATTAATCTTGATATTTGGTAAGATTTTTAACAATGCCTATAGAAATTTTATTACGTAGTATTCAGTAAAAAAAATAGAAAACTAAAAAAGTGTAATTGATAGGTTCTTATACGGAAATCTCTTATGTTATATATATTCAGAAATATTTTTAGTTGGAGTATTTCGTTCTTATTTATTTTCAATTAAATTTTCTTAGAACTTTCAACCAATACAAACAAACCATTTTCAACATGCAACTCAATATTATACCAAATATTTTAATGATACAAACACAACAAATCTTTTGTTAAATAATTTGCTACATAGTTACATAAATTGTTTAATATTTTATACAAATTTTAAATAAGAAGAAAATGTATCTGACTTGATGCTTATAGTCAAATAAATTTTAGTTGATGGTACATATTTCAACATTTTTATTTTACAAGAAAATATTGCATTTGTCACACAATGAGTTATTTATTATTTAATTCAAATGTCAAGGTAGGCGACAAAAAAAGTATATTGAATCTATTTAAAAAACAACTGTAGAGACAAAATATGTTTTTTTTAATCAAAAATGTATACACATTTTGGTTTTTTTCTTCTATACTTTTATCATACGACTTTTGATTGAAGACCAAATATATATCTCAATTTTTTTTTTTTTTTTTTTTTTTTTTTGCAAACATTGATGTCTTGTCTATTTATTGGAAATACATTTTATTTTATATTTTCGTTAATAAAATTTTAGTCATAAAATAAATTTAAATTTAATAAACATTTGTGTCATGCAAATAAATTTTTTCTTTTTTAGTTAAAATATATATATAAACGCATTTTTGTATATAAAGTATTGTGTTAAATTTTATTACATTTGATATTTATGGACTTTTATATTACAATCTCTCAAGATACTCATAACCGAACGGTAGTACTTGGTCTTCAGAAAGTTAAATTTATGTGTTGCCAACACTTGTACTAGAAGTACTAGATACGAACGCTTCCATACGTTTATACATACAATTCTATTTTTATTCTATAGAAAACCATCATCATCCCATACATTTCATAAATTTATGCATACTCAGATTAAGATACAATTCAAAAATTTAAAAAAAAAATTACAAGATAAAAACAAAATTGATGAGAATAATTCTTGACAGCTATTTGAATCTTATTGTGCAAAAAATTTCTTGTTAACACAATCACCATTTCATATGCTTTTATATGAATTACATGCTTCTTTTGAGTATATATGAGAGTTAAATTGATGTTAAATTTTGTGCTTGGTACTTCTTATGACACTTTGCCTGCTCCTTTTTTTTAATGTATAGCATATAAAAAGGGACTGAATATATATTACTTCTTATTACTTAGTTTAAATATAAATACTTTAAAAGCATTATTTTGTTTAACCCTGAAAGGTTACTCTTCATATTAGTACATTAAAGTTACTCTTCGACGAATCGATGAACTTTTTTAAAAAACGATTCTAGCGGAACTATTTTTAAGTAAAAAATCAACAAAAAAAATTTTTTAAACATTTTATTCAAAAATTAAATTAAATAAAGCATAAAATGTAAAAGTTTTTCTTCTCTTTAAAAAATTGATACGAAATTTTACCCATTTTTGAGTTTTAAAATTTATTATTTTTTTTAACGCTTTTGTCGTCAGCTAACGTTGTGGAAAAAATTAGCGTAATTTGAATACACATAAAAAAGTTATATGATAATGTGTAAATGAGCCTCGTCGATTCGACGAACAATAACCATCTAGGGTTAAGAATTTATTTATTGTGTCAAACGTTTATTAAGGTACGTTCAGACTGATGAAATATTTGGTAGCAAACATCAAATATTTCATTAACGTAGTCTGAACACAAAATATTTTTGAGTATCAAATAAAATAACAGCTGATTTTGAGCAAATAAAAGTATTTGCCGGCAAACAAATATTTGTCCAATGTGAACATAGTGTGAACACAAAAAATCAAATATTTTAGTAATTTTTGAGCTAACATTTATTTGATATTACAAAAAAATTGTAAGAGCAAACAACGACAAATAATTTTAGTCATGTTCCCGATAAAAGCATTTTTTCCTGTAGGTTTTCGGATTCTTTACAATTTTAAAGATTTTGTATAATTATTAGACTTTGCTATCATGCCGGTATTAGCAAATTTTTGCGAATTTACGCTAATTTAGCAATTTTTGTAGAATTTTTGCCGTTTCTTACAGTTTTAGGAACTTTTACTAAATTTTATAGCTTGCTTGAAATATTAAATTTATTCGCGAATTTTCTCTATTTTTGCAAATTTTTTTTTTGTTTTCCCCGACATTTTATTATTTAACCGATTTAGCAATTTCAAATAAAATTTAGGGTTTGTTTCCAAGTTTGCAATTTTTCGCGAATTTTAGCCATGTTCTTTGCAGCTTTAACGAATATTAATAATTATTAAACTTTGCTATCACGCCGCTATTAGCAAATTTTGGCGAATTCCCGGTAATTTATTAATTTTTACCGAAGTTTTGCCACTCCTTATACTTTTAGGGACTTTTGATAAATTTTATGGCTTGTTTAAAATACTAAAAATTTTCGCTATTTTTGGAAAAAATTTTTTTTGTTATTTTCCGACAATTAGTTTTTTAACCGATTTCAAATAAATTTCAGGGTTTGCTTCCAAGTTTGCAATTTTTTGCGATTTTTAATAATTATTAGGCTTTGCTATCATACCGATAATTAGCAAATTTTTGCGAATTTCCGCTAATTTAGCAATTTTTATAGAATTTATGCCTTTCCTTATAGTTTTAGGCACCTTTGATAAATTTGATGGCTGGTTTGAAATATCAAAATTTTTTTCGCGAATTTTCGCTATTTTTGCAAAATTTTTTTTGTATTTTCTTGACATTTTGTTTTTTAATCGATTTAGCGACTTCAAATATATTTAAGGATTTGTTTCCAAGTTTGCAATTTTTCACAAGTTTTAGCCATGTTCCAGTTACCCAGTGTCTACCATTTATTTCTTCTTTTACATTCTCCTGTTCTAACACTATAACAGATGCTGATCCACAGCATAAAATAAATAAATTAGCTTTTGCGCTCATTTTTACTATTTGTGAAATATATATTTTTTTATTTTTGAACACTTTCATTAAATAATTATTTGATGAAAATATTTCTTTTAGTCTGAACGCATGGCAAACATGAATTAATTTATTTAATTTAACACTGTTTGCCAACTGTTTCATCAAACTAAAATTGTCAAATATTTGAGCTCAGTTTGAACTAAAACAAAATATTTTTTTATTTCACACAGTTTGCAGCAAATATCAGAACAAATATTTTCGTCAAATATTTCATTAGTCTGAACGTATATTTAGTTGTGTATATCAAGAAATCGGGATTTTTGAAAATTTTGAACAATACTTTTTAAACATGAGCACATAATAAATAAATTTAAACTACTGGCAATTGTTAATTATCTGTCTGTCAATACGTTGATTTCGCGGCAAAATAACTGCTTATTTTCTAAGGGTGAGACCAAATCATGCCAATTTCGTGTACTTTATTCTGAAGTAAAGCGGGTTCTAGTAAGAGCGTTCTGCGTCAATCGAAACAAATGTTAGTCCTAGCCCTATTATTTTTTAAAATATTTATTCACTGGTCTTGTAACGTGTGACCGAGCGTTGTAATGATACAATTTTATAAAAAAAAATAAGGAAATAAAATCAAATAAACAAATTGATATTATGATGGTTTCTGAAACTCATCTGACCTAACGAAGTACGTCTAAAATTAATAGTTATATATTATAATATACCAAGGACCCTGGAGATACAGCTTGTGGAGTTTCTGCCATTTTGATAAAAGCCCGAATCAAACACTTATATGTGATCAAATACTTAATGTGTGATCATTGTTAAGATGATCTGCAAGCAACAAACATTTGTGTTGAAGAGCTAAATCGAAACATAGTCATTTCATCTATATACTCTCCACCTAGATTTTCAACATCAGAAAGCCAATATTATAAGTCATTAGGACCTTGTTTCCTAGCCGCTGGCGGTTACAACGCTAAACATTTCTTCTGGGGGGGGGGGGGGGGTTCGTTACGACTTAAAACACCAAAGGGTCATGCGTTGTTTAATACAATCTTTAAAATGGATTTAAATGTGGTGGCGAGCGGACAACCAACAACTAACTTATTGGCCTACTGATCAGCAAAAAATCCCAGATGTCTTCGATTTTGGCGTGGTTTAAAACATCCCCACAGAAGCGATTCATATGGAAACTTCCTTAGAATTACCCTCCGATCACACACCTGCAATTGTTACTATATTGAGCCCAACTAGAATTGTAACTCCGTGTGGTTACTTAGCGACGTAAGCCACACAAATAAATTGGATAAAATATAGAAAATATCTAAGTTCCCATTGTACAGAAAATATTCCGCTTAGTACACCGGAGAACGTTATTGTTAATTTTGACAGTTATCTTAAACTAAATGTTCAACATTCCAGCATCACCCTCAAAAAAATCGATAATAATAAAATATATTCTACAGATGTCGAGCGGCTCTTGACTGAAAAAAGGAGAGTTCGAAGAGAGTGGCAAATGCACAGATCCCCTCAACTTAAGAATTTTTTAAAAGAATTCACAAAAAGGGTAAGAGAGTTACTGCAGTCTCAGAAAACGGCTTTCCTGAAAAATATCTAAATGAACTTGATGCAACTCCACAACCAGACTGCTCTATCATTAAATTTCGAAATTTGACTAAATATTATTTGAATAAAAATGATAAAAAGGTGATCTAGGTATGGCAAGCAATACTTAAAGAAGCTGGTCCAAGCTTCTAAATACTTTTGCAAAATAAATGTTTTCCCTATAATTAATTAAGAGCAATGCTAGCACTCAGTTTTGCCCGTTGGAATTGTAGAGCAATTCTCGCACTTTTGTCTTTTATACTTATTCTGGAATATCGATTGCAATTATTTTCTATTTGTACGTGATGCTTGGAGCGAAGTCTGGTTTTCTGATCATACTTTCAACAAAAATAATTTCGCCCCACTACAAAAATCTCTGTCCGGCTTTACGAAAGCAGATGAATGTTTTCTCAGGCATTGAGACAAAAAACCAATCAGCTATTCAGGAAGTTCAGCGAAGCAACCTCTGCCGCGAACGTGCAATTAAAATTGTACAAGACAGTTTGCTACTTCGTAAATCTTCACATACTATAAATTTAAAACTTATTTCATAAAACAATTAAAACTATTTGTGTTTCCAAATAAAGATATTTACAAGAGAACACTGTATTTTTTTAGAAATAATGTTTGGTGGGGCACATTTTTGAACCCAAATTACCTTAACAAGTGATATACATTACATGTGCAAAAATTTAGCTATAGACATGCTAAGCATATGTCGCCAATAATTATGTATGTTGAAAGTAAACGACATTTTACGCTACCAACTTTAAAGTTAGAAGCTTGATGAGAGCGAATCTCGTGGCCCAAGTTGGCTTCCCTGAGGTATTCTAGAACGTACTTCTATGTTTCTAGAAAAGGTATTTTTAAAGCTAATAGTTTGAATTCTGTTCCTTAGGTATGAGAATATCCATTTAATACTAATGTAAGTTAAACCGAGTAAATGAAATTTAACTTTCAAGAGACTATGGATAACTTTATTAAGGCTCTTGCCTAAATCAGTCTTTGTCATATCGGTTTGTAGTTGTTGGATAAATCCAGGATATGTGGGCAAATCCTGCGTAACGAATATTATATTCGTACGCGTTTTCTGAATAATATATAAATATTTTTTGATCTTTGTTTTGTGGCGCAGGCTACAAATAGTGGAAGCACCTCTAATAGTTTAACTGTTTTTGCGTATTTTTTTTAGCGAATTTTGCATAATAAAATACACAAAATCTTAACCCTAAAAGAATAATAAACATAATAGAGTTAAAAAATAACTTATTTGCAGCGAAAAAATGTTGCCGTTTTTTTATCAAATGCCGTGAACCCACTGTGACCCACGCTACGCAACGCACGTTTTATTTGTTCCAGTAACATATAAAGAAACACAATTGTATTTAGTTTAACAAATAAAAATTTATTTTTGTTTTTACTAAAATTTTTATATAAAATTTTTTTATTTATAAATGCATTTAACAATGTATGTAAATTTGTTAATTGAAGAATTTTATATTTATGGCGACAATACTTTTACGATAGCTACACAGAAAAATCACCAAATTTGTTTTAAATTCACAATATCAAGCAAACAAGTTGTTGATTTTGCACCTATTAACAAAAATTATTTTATTGATTACTAAAAATTTTAAAACTTTGAAAAAATATTTTCAAAAAATTATATTTTTAATTTTAATTAAAAAAGAGATCAAAAAACTTTGCCATTTCAAACAATGTGTTAATTTATTTAAATAAATATTGACTCTTGCCAACAACAATTCTACATGTTTAAATTATTTTATTTTAAACGAAAAAAGTCAATTAAGATTTTTTGTTATTTAATTAAAATTTTAATGGAAAATTTATTTCAAAACAACTAAAATGTTAATTAAATCAAAATTAAATTTTAAATTTTCTCTCAACTAAAAAAATAATTGATTCAATTATCACATTGATTAAATTGAAATACTTTTCAAACCATTTTTTTAATTGATAAAACACTTTTTTCTGTGTACTATGGTATTCCAATATGTTGTGCTGGTGGGTCTAGAATTTAACAAAGATATCAGATAAACCCCCTCCCTAAAATCTCTTAGGGCTTATAAATCAGTCCAAGTTAAGCTATCTTCTTGGTTTAAAATGTGTTTAAGCTCTCTACGTATGAAACTGGTGTTTAACTCCTAATAAAGACCATATGAATTTGACAACAATTATCGTTGGGTGTCCGCATTATTTTTTTTTAAATACAAATTTTATATGGGGCACTGTTTACAGAAATTGAGTTTAAGCTGTGTTTAAACATTCACTGATTTATTAGCCATAAAAGTAGAAAAAATTCATACTGATACATTTATTTATCTAAATAATATAATACAACGGATTCTTATATGAATCTTAAGTTAAAACATAATTCTGTTGTAGCGAGACCGATTTTACTTTCTTACTGACTTTTATATATCTATATGCTTACATTTAAAGCATAATTGCTATTTTTATAAAATTTTGCAAAAACCTGCCAAATATTTCGCTTCACAACAGCTCTAACTCTGAAGAAAAGTAATAAGAAGCGAAGATAAAGGAAATGAAAATAACTATTGAATCAGTTTTTAATACAATTTTTGGAAGATCTCAAATCGTCACGCACGTTACAAAAGTTAATACGGAAAATTTTTTTATTTTCTTTTTGTAGAATTGAAATTTTTTATTTGCTTTGAAGGAAGGTGATGAAATTGTAATAAAATTATAGACGACTTGAAAAACAAAAATTCTTTCTACTCACAATATAAAAGAACCTTATTTTTCGTAACGCACACTACAATTATTGACCTGACATATCATACCTAATATCAATCTTTATAAAATAGTAAACAAAATAATTTTATACCAAAATATGAGAAAAAATATAGCTTACAATCGGAACATCTATATTAACACTAAAGTATTTTTATCAACACCTAAAAAAATTTTATTTCTGGCATAACATTAAGAGTTCTGATGTAGGGTAAGATTTGGTTATAATTTTTGTATTTATGATCATCGAAATACATTTTTTTTATATTTTCTGAAATTATACATCAAGTCCAATTTCATTTAAAATTATTATATTAAAAAAAAAATTAAATCGGTTGTTGGACAGTTTCTGGGATGTGCTCATATGGCAGTTGTAAAATGAAGGAGATCAGTTGTATTATTTTTGAAACCGATGTTAGTAAGGGTATATAAAATATGATACTTAGTAACAAAGGTGTTCGTTTATAATTTTTTCGAAAGGTTTATGTATAATACAAAATTTTGCAATACTACGGAATTTGCAACATCTGATTTATTTCCCGATTTAAACAAAGGAATAATAAGCGACTTCTTCCATGGATAAAGAAATTGACCATGGTTGAATGGTATATTTAATAAAATTGCTAAAGGGACTGTCAGCACAGTTAATTAAAATATTACTTGGTGTCTCATTAGGGCCAGAGTTGAATGACAATTTTAGACTTTTTAATTCCTTAGCAATTGTTAGGTTATCAATAAATGGAATACAAGTTGTATGGTTCGTATTTATCTTGAATGAATAAATAACTTATTCGTAAAAGAAAGCATTCGAATAAGTTTTAGGGAAGAAATCGGCAAACAAATTATATATTGTGCCACTATCGCTGGATTTCATATGTTGGAACCTCGTGAAAGAAAGGAAGCCGGTTTTCTACATAGACTTAACAAATTTAAAAAACGACTTTGAATTACTTCTGAAATTATATTTCATTGTGCTCATATAATTAACGTAATATGCTTTTAACCCGGTATTCACTATCCTACACAATCGCTCGATTCATTCACACGAAAATCTGACGGAATTCTGTCCGATATAAAAAAATATCTGCACAATCTGCTGGCCGTAATAAATCTATAATTTTATATGAATTTTCATGAACATTTGCAAGTCGGACACACATGTCAAAAAAATCTGTCACTCAATTCATTTATGAGCACACACGATTTTTCTGAAAAAAAAAAAATTCTCCAAAATGTTCCACTAATTAAAGCATTAATCAAAAAAAAAAAACAGTTTTGATTAAACGCTTAATTGATACTATTAATTTGTTTACTGGTGTAAATTTAATTTGTTTTTCACAAATTTTTTAATTAAATCCATTTTTTATTTTTTCTGTGAATAGGATCGTCTGTTTTATTAAGCAAAGTATTTCAGAGCGGCAGTCGATAATCCACGGATAAGCCAGATTATTTGAATTTTCTATAGTATTTTTTCTTTTTGTTTTTAGCATGAGCCAATTGTTTCTTAGTCCAAGGTAGATCAGTTATTTCCTTAGATATTGGTTTTTTGAATAGCCAAATAAAATGGTAAACCTTATTTCTAAGGCTCTTACACATCTGATCAACGTCAGAAAAGCACGATTAAGTATTGTACCAATTTGTATTAGAAAACAGCTTACTAAGCATATATTTAGTATCTTTTAACGAATATACCTTTTAATATCTAATAAACGAGAACACAGGAATACGTGGAATTCAGAAGATTACTTAATTGTAGGGTGGTTAATAGCTTCAGGAGTTAAAATAGGTAATTAGCACCTAAAGAAACAAACAGCTATATCATTGACGAGTACAAGGTCTAAGATACGATTGAATTTTAGCAGCTCATATTTTACCCTTTTGGTTTCACTAAAGAAAGAGCATTATTTTAGCGTTAAATCGGCTGGCTGTCCGAGTTTTCCATACGATTTTTTTTGCCTTGCATTGTCGTAACTAATTCTTTTTCATGGCGTTCGAACATGTAGTCATCTTTTAACGTAATCGGATTTAACTTGTGTGGTAAGCCTATTACTTCTAGATGTATCGTGCTACTTGCAAACAAAACTTAAGGGTTCCTTTCAACTTTAATAACTATTTTAATTAAGTATGCCTTCTTAACTTAAGAAATTTTGTGTACTTTCAAATTGATGAAATATATTCATGATAAACTTTAGTAAAGAATATTGCAAAACTTTCAGTCAATATTGATACTTTCGAAGCAATTTAAAATTTAGTTGCTTTCACAAAGATCGATACATTATTTAACCCCAACACAGAAAAAATTAAAAATGTGCTCTAATCACCAAATTCATAGAATCAAGCAAACAAGTTTTTGACTTTGCTCCTATTACCAAAATGCTTATATTGATAACTAAAAATTGTAAAAATTTTAAAATTTTGAATATATTTTTTTTCAACAAATGATATTTTTAGTTTTAATTAAAGAAATGATCAAATAACTTTGCCGTTTCAAACAAAATGTTTATTGATTTCATTCAATATATCTCAGGTTTTGAAAATTCCCAACAACAATTCTACAAGCTTAAATTATTTTATTTTAAACGAAAAAATCAATTAAGATTTTTTGTTATTTAATTAACATTTTAATTAAAAATTTCTTTCAAAACCACTAAAATGTTAATTAGATCAAAATGATATTTTAAATTTTCTAATAATAATTGATTCGATTAACACATTAATTAAATTAAAATACTTTTTAAACAATTTTTTTATTTGATAAAAAACTACTGATGATTTTGTCTGTGAATGAAGCCTTAGCACGGATTGTAAAATAATGCGTGCACAAGCAGGTGGAAACCTGTGTGCATAATCTATCAAAAGTATACACTCGTCCCATTTTAAGGAAGTATCAACACGCAGAGAAAAATATATTTAAATATGGTCACCTCCAACAAAACTATTTTTAAAGAAAATGTTAAACATATTATATTTAATTTAACCCTATTATTGTCACCGACAACCATATTATTGTTAAATTAGTCCTCAATCAAGAAGCCACAACCATATTATGGTTGCCGCTAAACATGTTATGGTTAAATATGACAATATTTTTTTTTTAAATTAACAATAGTATTTTCCTCTTTTCCAAAAGCAACATTCTATGGTTGAAAATCAACCATGCTATTATAAATGTTAAAGATATTTTAGTTATTATTGACCAAAAAATGTTCGGAGGCAACCATAATATGGTTGTGCCTTCTTGATGGAGTACTAATTTAACCATAATATGGTTTTCGATGACAATAATATGGTTAAAATAACCATAGTATGTTTACAATTTTATTTAAAAATTGTTTTGTTGAAGGTGACCATATTTAAACTTATTATTTCTCTGGATGTAGTAGCCGCTGCCAGATATTGACTGCACCAGATTTCTTCGGAGAGTGTAACACGAAAAGGTAAAATATCTTTATTTTTAATGCCATAAATTTGTTTATAAAAAAAGGTATAGGCCAATTTTAATTCCGTTTGATGATTAAATTGGTTAGTTTTGGTACCTAAATCATTTTCAATAGTTGTAAAAACAAACATTTTTATCAAGTTTTATCTCTTAGTGAAAAAATTTTTCCTGTGCGAAGTAAGTATGTGGTTCTTAAGATCGACGGAACGATAAGAAAAATCAGGTAAAATAACCTCTTGGATAAAAAATTTGTGAGGAAGAGGGTTTTTTCAAGGAAGTTGAGCACTGTCAGGATTAGTTGTTCTGAAAGTTTTTTAAATGTGATAATTTTTCATCTCGAAAATGCCAAGAGTTCGTTTTATAGCGATCACTTCTGTTTTTGAGAGAATATTTAATACTAGAAAAATTTAAAATTTAATTTACACAAAAATGTCTGCAAGTCACGCTATGCAATTTTAAAGTGAATGAAATTTTTCCCATTTTATCACATAGTGTTAGTAACTTTTGCATTTTTATAAATAATATAAATTGAACGCAATTTATATTCTTTGTTTTTTATGTGGTGACTGATTTCCGTTTTTCTACATGAATTTCTATCAAATGGTTATCTATTGAAAAATTTTTGTATCTGACAAGAATTTCTATGGAAAATATTTATTTTCCGTCTTCCAGAAATTTGTTACTTCTGCTTACAGAAATTTCTTCTTAAGATCATAAATATGGTCCTTAAAAATATTAAAGACCCTTTAAATTATTCTTGTACAAACTGTTCTGTTGTTGTATTTTTTAATAAAATACTGGTACCTTGGTTTCAGTACCATCACCATTTATTTAGTACCACTCTCATTTTGGTATATTGTTGTTTTGTATATTCTTGTTTTTTTCTCATTACTGGTATAAGAATTTATTTCGAAGTATTCATGTTTGGTGGGGTGTATATATCTGAGTGTAATTTAAAGTTTTACAGCTTTTACACTCTTATTAGAAACAATAAGTGGCAAATGTCTTAAATTACTTGAACTGCAAAATATGTTTGAGATAAATTCAAATACTCTCCTTCACACTCCCTTTCTCTCACAAACACACATACAATTTTTATTTTAACACTGACAAATGTTTACGCATATATGTTGAAACAATATAAATTGATTAAGATAGGGGAAATAATGTGAAGACTTCAAATATATTATATCCTTTTTGTAACAATTTACATTTTGTTAAATTAAATTTATTTTTCTAGGTTTTCCGCTCCCTCCTATTGTTTAACTTGACTTTAACCCAAAGTAGTTGTGAAGATTATAATGCAAATTATTCCAACTTTTTTTATACTTCATCGTTTCATTTATGCCATAAATTTGTAGAATTTTTGGAAAATGCGAATATTTACAAAAATCTTATTTTGTTTGCGGGTGAGATTTATGGTCTTAAAGGCAAATTTAATTTCCAGCACACGTAGCAAGTGAAAACCTTGCAAACTTAAAATTTATGTTTTCGTTTGGATTTCAGTTGAGTTTGTGCTTGTTTTGTTTGCTTGCGCTACTCGAGAAAGAGGAAATAACTCACTTCTGTTGGCATAAACATACTTAGGAAAGTTTGTTTTTTTCAACAGAAAAGATTTTAAAGTTCAAAATTTAAACTTAAGAAATTTTCATGAAAATTTGTTTGTAGTTTGTGAAGGGGAAATATTAAAAATTGCATTGAAGCTAAAATTTAACAAAAGAATATTTAAGAGGATAGTATTCCTGTAAGAAGCTTTAAATGGAGATAATGGAATAATAGAAATAACAACTACTAATTATTTTAATAAAATTAAATTTAATAAATTATTGCTTTAACGCAAACTTCATCTGAAAAAAATTCATTTTGTTTTGCTTTTGCAAGAAATTTGTAACACCTCTTTTGAACTCAACTTCCCCTTGTTGTTATTTTTTTGTAGCATGAATTTTGAACGTTCATTTAAATTAAATACTGTGAATAATTTAAAACTGTTTTATAAATATTTAAAATTACTAGGAATTCTTTTATATTTCCATGCTTTTTTTATTTCCAGGGGTTTTTTTTTTATAATATTCCCTCCATTCTTTTTTGAATTTTCACAAAAATTACACACGTTTTGAAATGTAGAAAATGGAACAGAAATGAACAAAAAACAAAATGAAAACGTTTAACTAAAATTTGTATTGCTACTGAGAGCATTTTTGCACTATGAAGCATGAAATTGAAAATTGCGTTTTATTTATTGTAAATTGTAGAAAATATAAAAATTGAAAATAATGTTTATATATTGGTATTTTAGCAATTTGTAAATGCTAACGAAAACACAAACATAGACATTTGTACAGACAGTGAGCTGAAAAGTAAGTAAAGAGAAGGTTTAAGGGAAACGTGAAACAAATTTCAAGTTGCAAGATTAGAATGGGGAATTTAATAAAAATTTAAATATAATTGTTGTCAAATTTTGTCTCTGTAACAGGAAGACAAAAAAATTACATAAAAAAAATTTTAAAATATATTATTATCAAATATCCCAGTAAAAACTTCGCCTATAAAATAATGTGTCGACTAAACAGGAAATGGTAAGAGGACTTCTTACAATTCTACTGAAATAACCAATGAACTTTACAAGGGAAGTCCCAAAATGAACGCATTCAAAAGGTAGTCATTATTTTTTACATACATATATCTGGAAAATAATTAGTTAAAGCTGTAGTTATAGAAGAAATATACAAAATTTTTTTTTTTTTTTTTTTTTTTTATTATTCCTACACTAAATCCCGCGAAGCTTATTGCTTGTCTGCAGGAGACCAGAGTCTCTGGCGAACCCGCAACCCCGGTACTGATAGACTAGCTCACTATCAGCTAGCCTACCGGGGCACCCGGTAGTAAGCCATTTGGGTGCCCGGTGGGTTTGTTGGCATTGAGCTAGCATATTAGCGCCGGGGTTGCGGGTTCGATTCCCGCCAGAGGAAAAAAAATTTAAAAAAATAAGCGCAGTAATGACTCCAGAATTCATAAAACTCTTTTGAAAATGTGCAGAATTGAGATTTCTTTCATGATTTTGTTATGAAGTTTTTACAGCCGTACATAAACAAAAGCGGCACGTATTTTCTAGTTGTCAAAAACTATCATGTGCATTCAATTTGTATGAAGTATCCCTATATAGCGCGACGTCAATGCTTTACAATTGGAAAATCCGATTTAACAGCGCGTTTAATAGTGAAGTTGCTAAGAACTAATAGAAATGTAGCTGTTTTCGGGTCAATCTAGCACTCGTTTCTCCATTTTTTACACTACAGTTCGTGACACAACGTTGACGCTCTTGTTTAGGTATGACATATACATAAGCGTAAAAACTAAGGGGAAGAAAACGTTCCGCATTCCACTCTTGGTGAGGTACGGCTGTTACACTTCCGTGTGGCATATCTCAACACTTGAAGAAGTTATTTAAAATAATTAGCTTTATGAATATGAAACTGTAATGAAAGATAAAATGGTTTCTCACAATTGACAATTAATGTAAAAAATTTAATAACAAACTGTTAAAAATTAGGCATTATTTTTGGAAAAAATTAGACATTTTAACATTTCATCAAAACCCGTTGTGCTAAGTAAGTGAAAATAAACAGATGTCACAGAGAAGGAAAGATATATTCCTCTTATGCTAAATTTGTTTTTGACGTCTTTCGATTTTGTTCATGTGGCAATCAATTTCCTTGCTTTAAGATAGATTTGCATATTCTTCTTTTATTTCATATGCTTCTGCATATTGATTAAATTTTCCCCAAATTTTTTGAGTTTAATTTTAAAATTACATATTACTTATTTGGTATACATCTTTAACGGAAGGCGTTCCTTATAAACATGGTTCGTGTATTTTAAAGCATTAAGGAGGGTAAACATCTTTAACTTTTTCTTACTAAGTAATAATGAAAAAACAAGGCATCATCGATTTAAAAAAGTGGATCTAAATAACATTAATTTTACACGGTAGGTTGGCCCAAAAATTTCAAATTCACGCTACACCCATGGCACCCACAAATTTTTTACTTCAGTTGATAGTAGCGAAGTACCAAAATTTCAATGCCCTATGTGAATTAAAAGGCAGTGCTCAACGTCTTCAAAATCTTAAAAATTTTGATAATTTCCTTTTTTTCAAGATATTGGTTTTGAAAGATATGTATACAAAAAAAAAAATTTATTAAAAATGTAAAACTTAATCCTGATATTCCTTTATTCAATAGATTATTGACCCTTTATACACAAAGACAACTATTAACAATTAAAAGAAGCTCCTGGCAATAAAAATTTTAGACTCACCGCAATAAATGCTTTATTAGTTTACTTAGGAAGCAAAAATCAGCCCATTAGCGATTACATGGAACTAATAGAACTGTCTCTACTACCTACTGATAAATTTCATTGAAGAGATCCAGGTACTGTACACCATGCTTGTTGGATGACGAAATCGATATACGCCTTCAAAAGCGATTTTAAAGCCACACAAAAGGAAAAAAAATTAGCAGCTAGAACGCTTTCTGAACTTTGAAGATCTTGTATAATATACATATATTATATAATAATATATAATATATTATATTGGTTTGAAGCTCCTATGCCTACAAATGAAGCTTGGGCATACCTTTCCCTGAAGTGATAAAAAATTGCATAAAATCCCAGCCTTGGTACCTCTCGGATGAGTTATTCGGCTTAAGTATATTCTCAGAGAAAGTATCGAATGTGGCAAAGGTGACAAGTTAAAAATTAATTCAACTTTTTGGAATGGAAAAGCTATGAACATTACATTAGTGGTAACAAATTCACAAATAACTTGAAACTTGTTAATTATAAATCTGAGTGTGGGTTCAAACTCTTTGAAGAGTTTAACCCTAGAGTACTAATGATCGACGTTTCGACGAGCATCGTTCCCTTTTAATTAATTTACTTTTAAATGGGTGTGCCTCAAATTTTGTATACTGTAAGAAGATGATTTACTTTTACTGTGTGTAGTATTAGTTTAAACCCATTATATGCCACCGACCAGTAACTTTATGAGCGCATATCTCAAAAGTTTGCTATAATTTTTTTGATGTGTTTTCACAAAACTAAAATCTGAACTATTTCTTTAAATATCTGCAGTGAAATGATTTTCTAAGAGTTTAATAAAAATTTGGTAAGAGGATGTAAAAAAGAACATTTTTAACACTTTTTTCCAATCAAAAAATATATGTAACAATTGAAATTTTTGTTTCTTATTTTTCATTATTTTTAGAGTCTAAATAATGTATTATAATAATCGAGGAAAATCAATTTGCATATGACACATTTTCTTATTCTTCAATGCCCACAATCTTTCAATCGACCAGTGGCCGGAGACCCTACAATAGAATTTAAAAATTGTTTTGACTTTCAAAACTGTTATTTTCATAATAAGTCACGCAACAATGGTAAAGAAAGGCGAAGCATTAAAAAAAAATCAGATTTTGCTATACCTATGTGGCGAAAGCCAAGAAACTTTAGCTACACGACAAAGCCAACAAATAATGAAGCTATTAAAATGGGAGGAATTGGAGAAATTGGTCCGCTTTGTCTCTTCTAGATACTTGTATTTACATAGTCATTTTTATATTCTTATAGGCTCTAAGTCTACATTTAAAATTTTTTCTTTAGATTTTCATAATTCCAAAATATCGGATATCACAAAGTTTTCAAATACATATGCATATCAGAACAATGCTACAGCCAGAGTTACACTTATTGAACTATGTAGATTTATACTTGTCATACCATTATTGGTCTACTAAGACCGACATGGGAGTTCCAATGGTAAAGCAAGCCATGAGCCGCAATGTTCAGAACAATTAAAATGTATTCACATATATCAGATAATAGCCGCCTAGACAAAAAAGATCGATTTGCAAAATTTCGCCCACTAGTTGATGCTGTCAATAAAAAATTTATGCAGTTTGGAATTTTTAGCCATATTGTATCAATTGATAAGCAGATGATTCCGTATTTTGGGCGACACTCGTGCAAAATGTTCATTACGGCGAAACCAATCCGTTTTGGATTTCAATCATGGTACATGTGCTCTAAGAGTGGATATTTATTCTGTAATATTTTAAAAGGAGGTTCAGTCACTCCACACGATAAAGACATTGGTTTTGGGGCTCAAAATGTTTTGGACTTACTGGCAAACGTACCTGATCCCGATTGTCACATAGGTTTTTTTGACAATTTATTTTCTTCTTATCAGCTCATGTGTCTATTGAATGAACGCAAATTTTATGCTACGGGTACTACACGAAAAAGTCGAAAGAATAAGCTCCGTTAAGGAATCTGAAAAAAGCAATCGCGGATAATTTGACCAGTTACTCAATAGTTAACAAAAAATATTGTTGGTGCGCTGGAATTACATATCTGTTGTCAACGTAATTACCAACAACTCAGCAGTCGAACCAATGGCTAATGTTAAGCATTATTGCCGTAAGCAAAAAAAAAAAAAAACTACTATTCCACAGCTCCACAAAGCAATTCAGGAGTATAATCATGGTATGGGTGGTGTCGACCTTCATGACAATGCCATGTCCAATTATCGTATCCGTATGAAGGGAAATAAATGGTAGTGTCCCATATGGACTAATGCGCTTGGTTACGCAATGTTTAGTGATTGGAAAATGCACTGCATGTTGGTAAAAATCCAAAAGACAAGAACCGTTTTACAAATTGATTTTCGTTCCGAAGCCACAACTCAACTTCTAAAATAATATAGTGCGTTAACAGTCAAGATTATGATACAATCCCCAATCAACCCAGAGTCAACGAAAAAAGTACACTTAATTATAAGAAGCGTTGAAAATGCATATCGGCGCTGCAAATTTTGTTAGAAACATACTATTTTTACATGCAAAAAGAGCAATATATATTTACATACAAGCTGTTTTTATGAATTCCATGCAAATTTGTAATAAATTCATTTGATAAAGCCCAAGCCAATTATTTTTCTTTCAAAAATATCAAATAATTTTGTTTTGATTTTTTTTACTGTTTTCGGCCAGTGGTCGATTTTTCTACCAATACATGTAAAGAAAACTGTATAGCGGGAGGGAAAATTTTGCAAAAAAATATTCTTCGAAGTTTTGGTTTAATCGGTTAATATTGTGACCGATTAATACAGTTTTTTTATATAAATTAAGTAATTTTAATAAATAAAAATGCATAAATTATTTATAATTTAGAGTTTATTAGTAAAAAATAACGATATTGGCAACATAAACTTTAAGGTAAACTGTTTATGTTTGCGGATGATATTTGCTTGCTATATCGGTATAAGTATGTTCAGGTGTTAAAAACTCATGTTGAGTATTATTCAGCAATATTAGCGGAATATATAAGGCTTAACAAACTTCTTTTAAACGCAGATAAGACCAAGCTTATAAGGTTCAGACCATACATTTTAAAGAACGATGAAACAGTTGCAGTTCATATAAATGGTGTGATAGTCCAAGAAATCAATACCATACGGTATCTGTTGTTTTGTAGTAATTTACAATGGGATAATCATATTGATTCCATTAAATCAAAAATATCTTCTGCTATTGGCGTTTTATATAAATTCAAAAACAAATTTGACGTTAAAACGAAAATGCTACCATATCAGTGTTTGATACATAGCCACTTAACTTTCCTTCCTACAATATATGGGTTTAAGAATAATGCTTCGCTGAAGAGCTTACAATCGGCGCAAAATAAGTCATTGAAGTTGGTTTTTAATCTGCCAATCAAATATCATACTTTGGATCTGTTTGAGAATTATGCTATAAACGTCCTACCTGTAAAAACATTATATAAAATGCAAATAATAAACTTTGTTTTTAAATCAATTAAAGGTCTTGGAAATTCGTCAGTTCAATTCCCACAGAATGTGCAAATACAACAAAGTTTAACAAGACAAAGCCAAAAGTTGTCTGTATCTAGATGCCGCCTTGAATTGTCAAAGCAGCGCATTTGTTTTGCTGGTCCAAATGAATACAATGATTTACCAATTTTTTTGAAAACGATTGAACTTTTGTCAACATTTAAAAGAGAATTAAAAAAATGTTTGCTAACCAATCTCGAAACACTTCTTTAGTAATATTTTGTGATATAAATTTAATTTTATAGCAAAGTAAAAACTGTAAATAATAAATTTTTTAATTTAAATAGTTAATATTTTAATATAAATAATGAAAAAGACTAGTTGCCTTTTAGCCTCTTTAATGCCAATATTGGTGCTGAGGCTTTAAACTATTTTTTTTATATAAATTTATTTGAAATAAATTATATAAAAAAAAAAAATTAGTTTTTGAAATAAAAATAGCAAGCAAAAAAATAATTCATAAATATGTAATACATATTTTTTAATTAATAAATAAATATTGGTGGCTTTTCTTGAAAACGCGTCGAAGGAGTAAAAATTTACATGAAAACCAAAACAAAATTTACGATAATTGTTTTTGTTATTTATACACTTCTAAAATTTAATTAACAAGAGAGTTTTAACGCGTTCCTGTCTCTTTTAAAACTGTAAATATTTTATGATAAACAAAAGCAATTTTTATAAATTTGTTTTGATTTTCATGAAAATTTTCGCTCCTTCGACGCGTTGTCAAGAATAGCCACTATTATGTATTAATTAAAAAATAAGCTGCAGGATAATTTTATAAGTTATTTCAATAGTTTAAGGAGATCTTCAAAAATAATCTTTTAAAAAAATTATTTGGTTTAAATGTTTACAGCGTTATGTATAATGAAAAATTGGCAAGAAGTTAGCACAGAGTTGAATTATAATACACTTACAGACTATGGATAGCAAACTGCTAAACTCTGACTAGTGAGTTGCCAAATATCTGCTAATTTGGAAAAAACAGCTGTTTAGTGTCAAAAATTTGTATAATCAAAAAAAAATAAAAATTTTTTGGGCGCAAAAATAAAAAATGGATACTTTAGACGCTTTAGATAGTTTAGAATATTTTACAGTGCGCTATCGGTCAAAAAAAAAATTATAAAAAAAGAAAATACCCATTTTTGGAATATAGTGAAAAAGAGTTATAAGGCTAGTGGAAGCTGACCTAAAAGGAAAAGGTACAAGAAAAGGCGGCAGCATTTCTCCACATATACAAGTGCTAGCGGCTTTAAGGTGTTGGGGCCGCAACAATGTGCAAGATGACTGTGCTGAGTACCATGGTTTCACCCAGTCCACAATGAGCATAATTTGTGTAAAGGTTGCTCATGCATTTGCGAGAAAGGCCAAGCATATTATCAAAATGCCAACACTAGTAGAAGATCAAATTGTGGAAATGGAAAAATTTAAAAATATTGCTGGCTTTAAAAATGTTTTAGGAGCTATTGACTGCACCCACATTCGCATAAAAGCTGAAGGCGGCGACGATGCCCAATTATTTGTAAACCGAAAGGGATACTTCTCCTTAAACGTACAGGAATGTATATGTATACATGGGTTAAGTGACAACCGAAATATATATTTATAAATATGTTTGCAGGTTGTTTGTGACGCTTCTTTGAAAATAACCGATATTGTTGCATGCTGGAGAGGAAGTACACATGACTCAAGAATATTCAATGAGAGTAAAATAAAAGAGAGGTTTGAGGAACATTCGTTTATAGGTCGTTTAATTGGTGATGGTGGTTATAAATGCACAAACTATTTATTTACACCTGTGCAGAATCCAAAAGATTCAAAGGAAGAGCTTTACAACAAAATGCATATAACAACAAGAAATGTTATCGAACGTCTTTTCGGTGTTTGGAAGAGCAGATTTAGAATCCTTTTGGATAAAATGAGAGTTTCTAGAAGCAACGGAAAAACTTTAATAGTGGCTCTTGCCGTTCTCCATAATTTATCCATTATGTATAAAGAGGAAAACTTTGGTAAAACTAATGGGTCGATTACGAATGTCAGGTCATGTTAAAATATACAAATTATTTTTTTAATTTTATATTTAAACATGAGATTACATCCGTATCAACCCAAAAAATTACTTTAAAAAATTTTAAAATATCTGCATATGTAAAAATACATTTTTTAACAGATGAAAACGACGGTCAAAGGAATACCTCACCAATTGAAATTTATCATAATGGCAACGAAGATGAAAATATTTCTCGCAGTATTTATATTAATCAAAATTTTTGAAATTGCGACAATTTCATCTAAAGCTGCACATTGCGAAAATGTTTTTCTTAATTATTT
The DNA here is from genome assembly GCA_943735925.1 of Pollenia amentaria. Taxonomy (NCBI): domain Eukaryota; kingdom Metazoa; phylum Arthropoda; class Insecta; order Diptera; family Polleniidae; genus Pollenia; species Pollenia amentaria. The sequence continues at coordinate 217,234,568 of OX031006.1, read as the reverse complement.
ACAAATACTTTTTCTTTAAACGTTTATTAAAAAAAAAAAAAATAAAACAATTATAACGCAAATATGGTACATACGTATGTAATTCATTAATATAAATAAAAACTTAAACCAAATAACAATTCATTGTACATTTTTTTTAATAAGATAAAATTAATATGTAATAAGCGGCTACAATTATTTTTAAGAAAATAAAATAATATGTGAGAATTATTTAATTTTTTAAGTTATATTTATAATATAAACCATTTTTATTTTTCGAATGAGTTCAATGAATCAAATATTAATTTATAAAACTTTCTTGCAATTTTTTGTTACATGTTTAACTTTAGCTATCCTTTGAGGGAATAGGACTATTGCAAGAAAGCTTTATAAATTAATATTTGATTCATTGAACACATGCGAAAAATATAAGTGGTTAATATAATGAAAATAAAATAATTTAATTAGAAACCATCCGCCTTAAAAAAGAAAAAAAAAAAAAAAAAATTCACAGACTGTTTCACAACAGCAAAAGAAAATCCTTGACTCAGCTGGGCCCTTTTTTAAAAACTATAACTTATAACTCTACATTCACATATAAATGGCCTTTATCACATTTCATTCATCTTAGTACAACACTAATTAAAAAATCCACTTTTTTCAACTTTTCGATTTCTAGTTTAATTTTTTCTACTGTTAGAGTATGCTCCTCCTTCTCTTGCTGTTCTAACATTTCATATTTTCTTTTCTGCATAATATGGTTTTCTTCCGAGAGTTTAATTTCCAGTGCTTTCTGCTTATTGCTAAGATCCAATAGTTCAATTCTTCTAACATTCTCCTTGTCGATCTCACATTGACACTTCATCGTTCTTTTTCTTTTAAAATTGATTGTCTTTTTAATTTCCTTTATTGGAGTATCACCTTCCGTATTAAATATTTCATCGTCTGCACTTATTGATTTGTTTATTTCGCTAACATCAACATTTTCTGAACTTGGTTCATTTTTTTGTGAATTGCTATCATATATATTGGTATCAATTTCAAAGTGCTTGGGTAGTCTGGATACCAACTCTTCTTCCACGCTGCTTAAGGGCTTGGGAGCTGGACCACCACCTGTCTGCTTTGTATTTTTAATGAAAGCAGAGTTATTTGTTTTTGCCAAAGACTTCGTTTTTCTCCACTGGTTTTGTATTTGATCCAGTGTCCTATTGTGCGTAGTAACTTGATTAAAAAGAAGATGAATAGCATTCCATGCATCTTTTTTCTTTTTATTTGTGTTAGTATCGGTCCTTGAATCTTCAATAATATCCAATTTATCCAAAACAATCTTTGACAGCAAATCCTAAAAATACATCGTATTATTGTCAAAAAATACAATTCAAGGCACTTAATTACTGACCTTTTCATCTTGTTTTTGCCGATCTTTTTACTTGTTTTTCCATTTTTTAAATTTAGTTTGTGTTCTTTTCAATTTTGAATTAGTCTTTTTTTTGGATTAAGTTTTTAACCAATTAATTTTTTATGGAGGGAAAACAAAATATGAAATGTCAAAATCAGGGATGATTTCAGCAAAAATAATGTTTTTTTTTTTAATACAGTATGGCATCGTTATATATCAGAGTTGATTTATTAAAAATTTGCACCAGTGAAAAAGTATATTATACATGAACATTTTGCTAACAAACTGCTAAGCTTAATCGGTATTCTAGTTGGCAGCTCGTTGTACGCAGTGTATAAACTGTGGCTAACTTTTCATTATACATACCGCTGTTAGAATTTAAGCGAATATATTCTTTAGTTTTGAAAAAAATTCTTTTAACGAAAGCAGCCCATAATATAGAATATCTAATTTCTCAGTCCTTTTTCTGGATTTCTCTAATGGTATAAAATCTTTTATTACGCCATTAGAGTACTGTTCTATTTTTTTTTTTAAGTTTTTGACTCTTCTAATTGTTTCGGTTAATTCTGTTAAAATATTGATATGAGAAGAAACAAATAACTAAACACATACATAAAAAAGTACAAGACAAAAAGCTATTGACAGTAAACACTTATTTAAAATGATTGTATGAAAAAATATTTTTTAAACACATACCTTTTGTATATGAACGGAAACAAATAATTAAAAACTCAAAAAAAATGTTTTAATACTAAAAAAATTAATAATTTTATTACATCGGTTAACCGGTTATTCGATTGAAATTAACCGATTTAATCGTTAATCGATAATAACCAATTTTAAATTAACCGATCAGCTAGTCGAGTAGAAATTAAGCGGTTATCCGAATGAATACCCTAGAGCAAATATTGCAAATGTTGTTACTCCAAACAATAGCGGCAACAATGACCAGCTAAGGAGAAATACAAAAAGTTGAGCTTTGTGACTCTTGCTCAAAGTGTTATTTAAAAAAAAAAATTTATTTTGATTAAAGCTATAAATGTCTTGTTTAAGTTTTGACTGTTTTTTAGTTTTTCAGTTTTACTTACAATATTTTTTAAGTATTTTTTATTATTCCAAAAATACATATGTGCAACATAAAATGAATTAGTAAAAAATTAAACTTGAATTATTTTTTTGTATAAGTTGCAACAATGATAAATAACATTTATTGAAAGAGTAAATTTGGTTTAAAGCCAAAGTTATAGGCAGTTAAAAAACACATCGTCGAATCGACGATCATTAGTTACAACGTACGTAAAATATGGTTAGTATTCTAGGGTTAATAAGCATCTGACTTATGATGAAGAAGAGAAACAGTTGTTCATGTAAGTGGTTGCAGCTAAAAGAAAGTGGGTTGCGACCAAAACTACAAACTAAGCCGCTGTTGAAAGATTGAAGCTTTCAACTTCTGAGAATGAAACAATGCGTATTAACCCCACTTACAACTTTTCTACACGATTTGTATTACTCATCAATATTTTACTATTATATACATAAACTGATTTACTGCTTTCCAACCAGTTGTACTTAATTCAAAGCAACCCCCAAAATTACCGATATTTAAAATTATTATTAGTGTTGCATATCTTTGAATACTGTCTTCCAATAGGAATATCGTGTTCAAGCTCTGCCAACGTACTTGTTTTATAACCAGTAACAAAATTAGTGGTTACCCAGATATGTAAGCTAGTTTTGAACTTTTGAGGGTTTAATACGGGTCACGCTTTTGCTCACGCTAAATCATACTGATTTTATTTTATCGCTTTTAATTCGCGAGAGATGGTTTGTGCGGCTTAGAAGTGGTGAATACCATTACCGCCCAGGTATTACTCCATTAAGATTGTTGTCCAACTCAATAAGAACTTTTACTTAGGAATAAAGGATTCATCAAAAAGCAAGGAAACTGGGCTACACTCGTATTACAGCCGATACCCGTTTAATTTTAAATGTCTTGTATGCTGCTTAAAAGCCAAAAATGCTAGTAATTTTTGCACAGAATCACTACTGGTGACAAACAACTAATGAAATATGACAATTTTACGAGCAAGAAATCTTACAAATAGCCGAATCAACGCTAGAGCCTAAAATAAATGACGCGATGCTAATGCTCTGCATTTGGTAAGACCAAAAGCATCCCGTCTATTATAAGCTATACACACAGAGGAGCTGTACTAAGCCCAATTCATTTCACTAGATAAAATATTGGCCGAAAAAAAATCCAAAATATGACACAAAGAATGAAACCGTAGTATTCTTTAATGACGACTCTTAGCCAAATCCAGTAAAACTAGTTAAAATCTATTAAGAAAAAAGCAGTAGGGAAGTTTTGGCTTATTCGCCTTATGGTCTAGGCCGACTATTTGTTTGATGAAGACCAGAATAAAATTCACTTCAAAACAGAGTGTAAAACCTTAAAACTCTTTTTCTTGGTGGAAGAAAAATTAACAGTTCTTTTAAGGTGGAGTCCATATGCGGTCCAAAAGAGGCAGCCGGAATAAAATGCACTTCAAAACAGGGTGTACAAATTTGAAAAAAATTTTCTTAGGTGGGAAGAAAAATGAGCAGTTCTTTTAACGCGGAGTCCATATGCGGCAAAATCGCCCAAAGCAATATGTAAAAAATCGCGCAAAATAGCATAACGTAAACGATTAATGGCCCAAAAAAAATCCTAAAAAGGAATTAAACATCATCCACTTTTTATTGTCAAATTTTTATTTTAATTAGTTCTTACGAAATTTAAAATCGCTAACTAAAGCTTCTCTGCATAGCAGTCCTTCGGCCATGCGCAATATTTCTCTTCATACACGACAACTTCTAAATTTGGGATTAAATATCACAATTTTTAAATTTAGGACTAGGTATAATAAAGTTCGTGATTTTGAGATTCAGTATTCTGAAATTTGGAATTTTAAGATATCGGGATTTTGAAGTTCGGGATTTTAATACTATCCCAACTCATTTATATAATGACCCCAATTGTGTCTGCTATCGCTGTTCAGATTTATGGCTCTTCGAAGGGGCGCAAGACCGAATTTAGAAGCTTAAGTTAACAAAACCGGTATTTATCGTGCCATATATGAGAAAATATTTACGCTCGACCTATTGCCGACTATTCAGAGCAGCTACAGTTAGCGATTCGGGATTTAAGAATTCAGGATTTTAACCCTAGTTAGATAAGGTACGTCTGCGAGACGTACGCTTTTTCAATTTTGTCCTCCTTCTCTCACATTTGTTAACATACGACTTTCTCGCGCTCAATTAGCTCAGTCGTTAGCATCAGCTTGTTGGTGGTGGCTTTTTTTTTGTGCGTTAAATAATGTTTTCTTTGAGAAATAAGCACAAATAAACACACAATACGTCTGAGAGACGTATCGTTATCTTTAGTGTAACTTTTGTAGCAAAAATAACTTTTTGTTTTGATTGAATTTTAAGGTATTTGTTATTTAAATTAGCTGTAAAAATGTCTTGTAAGCGCGGCTTGGACGACGCAGAAATTGCTGCTCTTGAAAAGCGTGTTGGACGACTCAGATTAACTGGAAAATGTGAGCAAATCGAAAGATGAATAAATGGACGATAAGGTGCAACGTGATGTATAAGACAAGCTTGTTGTCATCCTTGATGCTGATGAGAATATACCACCGACTTAAGAAAATCCTTAAGAACCTGATAATTTTACTACTTCTGCCTATATCCAATTATTACTGTATATTATCCCACTAAAAGACGTAAACGTTAGCACGGCTGAACTACATCAAAGGGTCAAAGCGCTGGCCGAATTTCTTCAATGAATATAGTTCGAACGGCAAGAGGACTAATTTGGGAATGTAAATCACTGTACGACCCAATTTCATGCTTCGTTATTTTGTTTGGCGCCCTATGCTCCAGTGGGAGTTAGAGGAACATATATATATTATTTTGTTTACTACCGAAATAATTTCAGAAATGGTTTAATGCACCAAACAAAAGGCTAAAAATTCCTACTTTATCGAAAACTTTGCGCGGCGACATTAAAAATGATTTACCAGATGAAGTAAACAATAAATAAAGTAGCAGTGGAGAACAGCCTGAATAACAAAAAGAGAAAATACTGTGGTTTCTGTCCATAAAAAATTTGACGTACGTCCAAAATGGTATGTTTAAAATGCAATGTACCTGTGTGTGCCGACCACAAATATTTAGTTTGTAAATCTGGCATATATGCCATTTGAATTTATTATTTTTTTTTTTTGGTATAGATATTAGTATCTAAGCAAAGTACAACAAAAGGAATAATCTTAGTTCTTAGAGCCGAACTGAAGTCCTTTATAAATAACTCTTTAAGTTGTGATATTTTTTTACGACTTATTGCATATTATTTTTAATTTAATTATTGTTTTCGGTTTAAAAATTACTTTATTTTAAAAGAAATTGAATAAATAAATGATTTTAGCAAACAAATTTATCAATATTAGTTTCGGTGATGTCCTTTAAAGGATATAATATAGCACACGTCTTTCAGGCGTAACGTTATCTTTTCAATACAAAAAAATAACGTTATCTAACTAGGGTTAATAAATAATACGTCAGTTACCGAAAAAAAATTCGTTTTACTACATCTTACAGCCCGTTATTTTTTAATACCTCACTGACGAATATTTCAAAACAAAAAAATTAAAAATCGTCCAAAAAATGTTTCTTAACTATGGTAAAATTGAATTATTATAAATGTGCTTGATTCAAGTGTTAAAAAGTTGATTTAATCACGAATTAATACTTGAAATAAACCAAAAGTGAAATTGGAAGAAGAATATTATTATGATTGATTTTCTTACCCGTTTCACACCATACAGAGTTCTAATTATATAACACCAGAATCATGGCCGATATGATTTTTACTTTCAAAACTTAATGTACTACATATTTAACTCAAAATATAAACTAAATGAGAACTCTTGCTTTCAATTTTCCTTTTTAAAGTTTAAAAAGAAAATTAATTAAAATTTAAGCATGAAAATAATGGGTTTTCTTCTTGTTCTGTTGTTTTTGTTGTTTCTACACACAAAAAGCAAATCGTTTTTTATCTACTTACGTGGTGTTGTTGTTGTGGCTACAACAAATTTTGATAAGTTATATGAGATTAAAACGCTCACTCTGCAATATTACTCTCAGAGTGGCACTACCAACGAAAAGTTCAATCTTTTTTGTACTTGGTTTAAGAATCTTATACTTATTTCAAGAAATTCATTCAAAAAGCAAATTTCGATATACCAAGGTGAAATACCATTTGGTTTAAAGATTGATGTTTGACTATTGACGTCATCCGGCTGCAATAGCCGAGTGAGTAAGACGGCAAACCCCACTGAAAAGATTGTGTGGTTACAATCGAAACTAGTCTGGGCAACCTGTCCGTGAAAGCCTGGGTATAAATCTCAGCGCAGTCAAGAATGAAAAATTATCAATAAAATTTTAATTGATTTCATGTTGTAAAATTCCAGTCTTCATAAAAATAATTTAATGAAAATTAAATTCAATGAACTTAAGCCTAATTAAAAAAAAAAAAAAAAAAAAAAAAAAAAAAAAAATATCTAAATTTGGATTAAAAATTAAAAAAAAAAATTACAAAAAGTTTTTTACAAAAATAACAGCATAAGAAATTTATCATTAATATTTAAATTTCACATTTATAAGATTTTTGTTTAGAATATAAGATATTCTTCTCTTTTGCGGAGATATATAAGATATTCTTCTCTTTTGCAAGTCCGTTTGAACCAGACCTGCAGTGGAAAATAGTCTCTAAGAGATGACAGAACTCATTTGGCAACTGCTCCGTATTCTTTATGTTTGTAAGTAACATGTAACTGCGCCAATAAACAAGCGGATCTGCGCATCTAGAAATATTAAAATATCTTACGTATCTTTCGACTTTTTCTTTAGCACAATCACATCATAGGATGGAAAGAGGCTCATACTCCTCGGATGCTCCTATGAAAAGGCCAGTAATTTTGAGACTTATCAGCACTGGAATCACCTGTACAGGTGACCGTATTTTCAACACTTTCGGAATGCAGAGACAAGTTAAGTAGCGTAACAAGACGTTTATTTCGATACGATTGAAGTCGATTGTCTTTGAAATATTGGAACATTGTGTCTAAGGTCAAGAACAGTAGATATACAAAAGGTGTCGTTATTTTTTAAAGCCACAAACCTTTTATGGAATATTCTCCATCTCCGTTAATTCATTTTTCATATGAAACAATTTCATTATTATGTTTTGATTTTATGCTCTGCTTTTTCATGTGTTATTTCTTTCAGGTGCTATACAAAAAATAAGCACAGAAAATTAAATGGGTTATTCAAAAATACTCAAAAAAAAAAAAAAAAAAAATTTATTATGTATAAATAGTATCGACAGCAAAGTATCGCCGATACCGATATATCTAAAGTATCGTTGATATATCGGTATCGGTATTCGTTAGTTCTCTAAGAAACAAAAAATCAGTGGTTTCTAGCGTCATGTAGCGCCATCTTATATTATAGCTTCTAGCGGCAATTCTGACATCAGCCTTATAAACTTTAATGCAATAATTTACTTAAATAAAATGTTTCTTTTTAGAAAATTACCTCATAACAAATTACCCGACCTTAATTTATACTGCGGAGCCTTCTTACATATTTTTCATTTTCAAAACATGACTTCAATAAAATAAATCATAAAGAAACCCATTTAGAACAATTGCCTTAAAAGTTAAGTTTTCTAATTGAACCTGCTTAGTATGCAATTTTTCCAAACCGCAATTACATGATTAAGCTAGATTTTATTTTAAATAAATAATTTTTTTTTTCTATTAAAAAAAAAATATATTGCATACTTATGGCTACTATTGAAAATACATGCAAACATTAAAAAAACTTTGATTAATGATTTTATACTTATTCTAACGAAATAGAATTATATAAAAGTTGCCATAAAAGGATTGAAGAACAACTTTGTAATATTTTTTTTTAAACAACATTGTGATGAAAATAAATGCAACATTAAGGAAATACATCAGGGGTGTCAGCGTCATGCACAATTGTGTCAGCAAAACTCACATGTACGCTTACGCTCTTTTATTTTGCGAGCGTAAAATATAATTTTTTACTGCAAAACACTCTCATTCAGCGGGAAATATCGAAATATCGCACGGCCTGTTTTGAGGCCTCTAAACAGAAATAATATATTTATTATTTATTATCTTTGTTTATGTTTTGTTTTATTTCTGTTTTTGACATTGTACAATGATTGACAAATAATATCTACATTGTTTTGCATTTAAGCTAACGATATGTGTTTTGTTTGTGAAAAAAATTCTTTGTTGCCTTTTAAAGGGTCCCTTTTTCTTTCGTTAAAAAGACGTACCTAAATGCAGAAATTATTAAGAAAAAAATAGCCACAAGAATTTGTTGGTATTTTGTGCTTGTAAAAATATTTTTCTTTCTGTACCAATCGCCTCAATGGGTTTTTTTCCTTTGAAAACACTTTTCTCAAGTAAGTAAAAATATTTAAAAAAGTCTTGTTTTCCTACAATTTATGTGCAAAACTATACACATAAAAGCAAATGTGACAGCAGGTAAAATTTTTGGGTAAGAAGATGTGTATTATTGATGTATTAATGAAACTTTATTGTTTAACGTCCACAAACCTAAAAAATGTTTTGTTGTTTCGAAACTGCAATTTAAATTTAGAAGATATTATTGGTAAATAAAAGTATATTTTTATAGGCTAGTAAAATCTTCTCTTTTTATAATGGTGGTTAATAATTATAGAATATTTTTAAACTTAATGGAGTTATTATTTGCATTAGCATGTGCAAATGAATTTTCATTGTTGGCATTTGCAAAGGTATGTTGAGTACCAAATTAAAAATATTAGAAAGAATTTAATAAGGTAGTAAAATGACTTCAAATATTGTCAAATGCTCAATTTTTCCAAAAAATAAGCAAAGTTTCTGCGAAATGCAGGTTCCAAATTAAATTTATTTAAATAATAACTGAGTGTGTCTGTCCATAACTCAACATTTTTCGATAATTGTATTATTATTAATTGCTCTAAAGTCTTCATAGCAAAATATGTATGTTAATTAGGCCTCGTAATAGGCCTCGCAACCGCAGATTCCTCCCGCTGAGAATGAAAGAGACAAGAGTATTCGCACCAATACAATCATAATTGACACCACTGAAATACATCATGCTTGCTTGCAAATACAAATGGCATCAACGAAGACAAAAACAACAAAAGAACAAACAATATACAAAAACACACACACAAACGTACATACAAATGTCGTCCTTGAGTTTTGCATACAAATTCCAAGAAAATAAATGACAATAATGTTGACAAGAAAATAAAAGAAAAGAAACGTAAATATTAAAAAAAAAAAAAATGATACAAAGATGAAAAAAGGCACACAACCACATCATAAAAAAAGACTCAAAGATAAATGGTACTGAATGCAGTTTTCATGTACATACTTTGTTTGTTTGTGTTTAGTTTTATTTGAAATTATATTATATGTTGATACATTTACGGTATTAACGAGTTTTATAGCAGGGGGTTGAAAGTTTAGTTTAGCAAAGCGATAAAAGTTTTATATTAGTTAGTTAAAATCCGTGAAAGGAATCAGATTATTTCTTTTTCAAGAGACATAAAATGGATGTGTGCGAAGGTTAAAGTCTAAACGACTATTCGATCACTAATCTTTATTGGGGGTTCTATTTAAATATATTCCTTAATTTAAACCTAAAATCACCCATAAAAAGACTTACGTTATCTACCCTCGTGTGTTATTTTTCACACGTGTTCTATTATGTCATAGGGGGGTGTATACAGCATATACAATCAATATGACACAATAAAACACTTTGTGAATTGTCTATATGTACTTTGCTGTAGCAACATAGCTCTTTTGCAGTTAACAACATGGTTTACGTAGCATGCTACGTAATGCCTCAATGATGAATTTGTCCCTGTGGTGATTAACAGCGAACCATGCAAAGCTTGGGTGCACCTATTTTATATAACCATTCGCTTTATACTCGTAAAACATACATTACATGCAGATCGCAACATTATCAAAGATATTCACACTTTTCGACAGAAAATGTTGTCTCTAATGCAAATTACATATGAATGGAAAACCTCATACGAGGGTAACTTACCTAAATTTTTTGTTATTTCGTTACTAAAAAATATTTTAAAATTAAAAAAATGTGTTTTCTGTGCTAAATTGATATTATTAACAAAGTCAAGAAGTTTATTTAGCATATCTCAAACAATTTTTTATATATCGTTTAAAAATAAATAATTTTGTGTGGGCTGTGACACGAGGGTGATAGCGGTTAAAAAAAAGAATTTTATTTATATTGAAAAATGTTCGATGGAATTCTAAGAGTAAGTTGAATATGGAAACCATTGGGAGAAGTGGAAGCGATTAAATTATTAAGGAATAAAGAGGAATGTGATCGAATCTTATAATGTTGAACTAAATCGCAATTATTTCAACCACTCAGTTATGTCTGACTAATTACATTTTAATGCCTACGCCGATCATTAGTTGAAAAAAATAGGCATTGATAAACAAATTGTATGCGCTCCCATTAATAAGATCATATTAGCAATACACTCTCAAACGAGGTATTTTAAGTAAAAGAATTTTTGGTCAAATAGCACTTGGAACCAGTTAGTTATAGTTATAGGAAGAATGAATTCATAAAATATAAATAATTATACAAAAGCATTGTTTTTCTTTACGTGTACTCGCAGCTACATTTATATTAGTGACTAAAAAAAATGTTGGAATCGCGTATGTATTACATTTATGCATACGGTTTATGTTTGTATATACGAATAACTATGTCCTATTAATTTATTCTCACTAAATATAAAGACTCATTCAGGGATAAAGAATAATTAAAAATATAAAAACAAAGAACTTTTATAGAAAGAACAGACACTACAAAATAAAATACAAACGAGAAATTTTTCGCCCTTAACATTTAAATGTCTTCTCTTTTTTCCACTTACGTCAACATATAAAGTACCCAAAGAAAAATGTATTTATAAGATGCACAAGTGAAAGAAAATACAATATATTAAAGAAAAAATACTTTAAAAATAAAAAGAAACTTACAATAAATATTATCATTTTTTTTACAAGAGCCCTACAGCATGACAGAGAAATGCACATATGGATATAAAACTTCGTATGTTCACTTAAGCTTTTGGCACACTGCTCCAATATTTGATGCTGCAAACGTAACAACTATTGTTGTCAAACAGTTGCTTGATTTGAAATAATAAAAAGTCAGCTGAAAGACTATTCAATATTTATCATATATTTAATTATCTTACTATGACTTAATAATAAAATAGCTATTGGAGAACTTAGGAGAAAAAAAGTTAAATTAGACAAATGTAGTGGTCTCGTTGTTAACTAATATAGTAGCTATGAGTTTTTTTTAGGTTTTACGTAAATTTTTTTTACTCTTCAAAATTGCATTTTTAGTGTTATTTTATACTCAGATTTCTTTTCTTTCCGAAAAAGCGGAAACCAATTTAAAATTTTCTAGGATTTCGGAAATTCGAGCTGTAAAATCTAAACCAGAACATTTTTGGAGCAAAAAGTGTCTAGTGCATGATAAATTTAAGGAAATAAAATGGCTCATTATTTTATACGACCCCTATAGAATAGCCTTTCGGTAATAAGGGTTATTGAAACGAAAGCCTTGAGGATGGGAAAATTTGGCTTAAATATTTTTATACGTAAACTTCAATTGAAATTGAAAATGAATGAAATCGATCAATTATTTCACCTTATCTGCATAAATTCATATATATGTCCTCTGCGAATTAATGGTTTTTGACTAATACAATCAGAAACGGATAGCCGGTGGGTAAACATTTTGCTCATATATTTTGTCTATATTTGACATATTTCTTTAATTAAAAATTTGTTCAAATAGTCCATTAATCTACCATACCCCCTATACAACTGTCCGGCCAAAATACTCTTATAGCCGTAACTAACCAAAGCGGCATGCTTTTTTAGTGGTCAAACATTGTAATGAACATAAAATTTTTATGAAGTATCCTTAAATAACGAGGCGTCAACGCTTTGTATTTGGAAAATCTGATTTTGACAGCGCGTTTAATAGTGATGTTGGTCGCTATTGTTAATATATAATGGCAGTTTATCTATTTTTGATCAATCTTGCGGTTTTGTCCACATTTTTATTTCTATTATGTTGGTTTTATTAAATAGGAAAGTTAACACTACTGTTCGTGATACAACGTTGACGCTCCTATTTAGGTATGGCATATCAGATAAGCGGAAGAAACGTTCCGCCTTAGGCTCTTGTTTAGGTACGGCTATTACTTTTGAACTTTCATTCAAACACTTTAAGAAGCGAAGTTAAAGTAAAATATATATAAATTAATAATTCGTAAAGATTCTGCATTTTATTCTCGAGAAAGCAGATGATAAAATTCCGGTATAAACTATTCTTTAGGGATGGGCAATAAATATCGATATATCAAAATATCGATATTTAAAAAAATTTATAATCGATATATATCGCCGATATTAAAAATACCGATATATCGATATTTATCTACGACTATCGAATTCGATATTTTTAAGATCACTTTATAATAAAATTCAACATTTTAACCGTTGCTCAACTGCTTACAATACTGTGGTTTTTCAAGAATTGCATCATAGGTTTTTTTTTAACTAATATTAAGAAAATAAAGGCGTTTTTCCATTGTACATTTTCATAGATTACACAGGTCAGTTTTGTCTTGGTTTTTTAAGAGATGACAACAAAAAAATAAGAGCGGAAAAAATATTCTGGAAAGGGTTCCTAGAATTATGCAAAGAATCGACTCATGAAAGTTGGAATGTTAATAATAAAAAAAAATATTTTGTTTTTTTTTTTTATTTGAGCATGTTCTTATATATAAATAATAAAATATTGCACAGATTACTTGTATAGTATGTGTTACAAGTTTTGTTTACCGGCAGTATATAATCCGGCATTATATAATCCTAATTATTTTTTTAAATTTCATATGGCGAATAAGTAACAACTTTTTTGTATTCTTTACTTTTTTTAAAATTTGATTGTAATATGTAATACGTTTGTGCCTATGTAAAACTGTATTGTGATAGGTATATTAAGTTTTTAAATTTAGTAATAATTTCAGCTTAATACGTTCGATACATCGATATATCGATATTTTTAATTGATATATATCGATACTTTTAAAAAATATCGATACGATATAAATCGATATATTTTTTCAATTTGCCCATCCCTACTATTCTTATTTTATATGAAAAAGTTTTTGCTTTATATAGGAATACAAATGAAACCTACATTGTATTACAGTACAACACTCCCCTCTGTTCGGCAAACCGAATCCGAATCAATTTTTCGGTTTTAAAACGAGTCCGAATATTTTGGTGTTTTCAAAACCGAATTCGCACAGTTTTACTCGAGTACATAAATCTGGTCGAAAGCTGTTTTTTTAAATAAAGCTTACGGAAATTAAGTTAGCACGGTATATTATAAAAAGTTCCAAGTCTTATTTTGGTTATTGTAAAAAAAAAAATATTTAACCTTTATGTCAACAGCTACATACCTGGGTATGTTTTGAATTTTAAAAACGCTGTATGTCTGAAAGTGACTTTTATATCGCTCTGAAATTTCATGATATCCTCACTTGCAGTGTTTTCTAACATATTCTGATGTTTGAATAAAATTGGACTAAGCAGACCATGGATGTGGTCATTTTTTAATTCCTATCCCTTACGTCAACAACTGCATACCCGGGTATGTTTTGAATATTAATAACGCTGTATCTCTGAAAGTGGCTTTCATATCGCTTTTAAATTTCATGATATACCCACTAGAAGTGTTTTCTAACTAATTCTAAGGTTTGAACAAAATTGGACAAACCAGACCATGTACATCGGCTTTTTTTCATCCCTACCATACCCGGGTATGTATATGAAAAAATTAAAATAAAGTAATATTGCAAGTTTATTTCATAATATATAGGGTTTTATAAGTCTGCTAAAACTACCGCTATTTTTAGCATTCCTGCACTAAAACAAATCAAAGTGGGAGAAACACAAAAAAAAAATACAAATAAAACAAAAAAACAACAAAACATGTGAATTCCCATATAAAATGCGCTTGCATACCCGGGTATGCATACTGTTGACGTAAGTATAACTTTTCTGCTGTTGACATAAAGGTTAATGCAAGAAAATTCTTAATTAAACAATAATTTTACTAACACTTATAAATTTGTTAATTTTTGAACCATCACAAGATTTATAACTTATTATGAAAGCTCAGGCCATTTTTAATAACAATATAAAATTTTCTTTGAAAAACCAAATTTTCATTTAAAAATTCCTCCAGCAGTAAACAGCTGATACTTTTTTACTTTGACGTTTAATTGCCTTTGCTCGAAAATGGCTTCGAATAATGCAAATCGTACGATTTAGAGAACACCAAATGCTTTACTAATCGGTTTTAAAAAACCACTCGTTTTCAAATCGACTCGGTTTGCAGAACAGAGGGGACTGTTATAAAGTTTACCGATCTATATCCTAACTTAATCATTGAGCGTTTAGTATTCGCAATACCGTGTTCGGTATATAGCTTTACACAATAGCTTTACATAATGGATTGAATCTAGGCAAATAATTAAACATACTGGCTAGACATAAGATTCAATGGGGCGCACAGTGTACGAAACGGTCAATCTAGCGTCGTTTAATTCAAATTTGAAATGTGGAATTGCGAATTTTTTTATTTTATTTTCGATAACCAATATCCCACTGAGTTTATCGATAACGTTTGTTTTCTCATAACTATTATATTCGAACAGCTGCTTTCAAATATTTCAAATATTCAAATATAACATATGTGTCAACAGGTGCAGCAACAACTTTTCCAGTAAAAGTATTTTTCTATTTGCCAAGTAAAGCGAATTTTTTTAAGTTTGTGGTATGTACTTTTTAAAAAAAAGTATTAGTGGCTTCTGTTTTATGTATTGTAGTTACAAATATCAGTAGAAAACAGCCTTGGATGTGTCGTCTGGTGAATGTCCTTTAGTGAACTTTTGTAGAGCAGAACTTTTGTTGTACAAAAGAGCCCGGTTAAAATCTTATTTATTCTGTTTGTACTGTTTTTTGTGAATGTAGAATGTCTATCATATTCTGCCACTTTTTGCCACTCTCAGTTTTATTTCATTTTGTAGCTGCAATGTCAGTTTCAAAACGAGAACTTTTTTCAATATGGTATAACGAAGCTGTTCCGTCTAAAAAAATTTTGGCAGTAGAAAAGTACATATTTAGCAACATAATTGACAAAAATAACCATAACGAAGAACAGTGCCGTACAATAGGTAGAAAATGAAGAATGTTTGTTGTGGAAAAATGGAAAGATTGCAATAGAAGCTTAGCATATTTTGAAAAAAAAAAAACAAAGAATGGTTAGAAGGAGAACTTAAGTTAATTGCTCCAACAACTTATACACAAGTTGGACGACCGGTAAATGAGTTTTCAGCTTGTACTGTAAAAAATCAGGTCAATAAAATTTCTTCATTAACAAAAGAATTTTCGTGTAGCGAGCTAATTGCAGAAACTCGTTCTAGTCTTTACAGGAGTGGTAACAGAACTGCATCCAAGGTGATTTCAATGTTGGATTCAAATGAAGTCATGGCTGCAAAAATTTAAAAAAAGTATTGAATCTGAAAGCCTACTACCTGTAAAATATACTCCAGAAAGAAGAGGCATTGGCTCTTTATATTGATAGAGGTTACACGAAACACTCGTACAAATTAATGCAGGCAGGTGCCAAAGCACGAACATTTACCCAAGCTATGACGTTTTGAGACTAGCGAAACAGAGGTGCTATCCTAGTGGATTATTGGTGACAGATTTGTCTGCTGAAGTGCCCCTTCAGAGCTTGATGCTAGACTCAGTACCAATGGCAATCTTGAAAAATTAGTTTCTAGTCATAAATGGGGATGTGATGGCAGTAGTGGACATTCCACCTACACGCAAAGATATAGTGATCCAGAAAATAATATGATCGATGAGCATATGTTTGCATACAATGGAGGACCTGCTGCATGCACTCCTATTTTCCTCAGATCCCTTTATTTCATCATTGTCTAATTCTACTTCCAGGTGTTCCAAAAAAATATTATATTATACAAAGAAGTTAAAATCTCCTTTCTTGTGCTGCGCTGCAGCTTCTAGATTCATACGCTGATAGCTCGGATTCTGAAAAATTTCTTTTGCCACATTTTATTATTATTTACTAAATTTACATAAAAAAGTTTTAAAACAAAAATACAAAAAAAAAATTTTTAAGGCATTCATATATGAGTATAATATTTTTTAATTAAAATCATATGAAAAAAGCGAAATATTGAATTGTAGTGGTCGAATTTGTCCAATACTGGACAAATATATTACAACAAATTATCTCTGAAAGTTTGGTGCCGGTCGGATAAGAAACAGCCGAGATATTAATTTAATTCTGCTAGATTGAGCGTTTCGCCCACTGTGGGCCGCTGTGCTAATTCTGTGGTTTTCATTGGCAACCGCGAATGTCATAAAATCCAATTTTTCACGAGAGCCAAAAAACCATTCTAGATCAAACTATGGACAACAGAACTTTTTGGACCATGTTATTACGATAAAAAATACATGTTTTTTGAAAAAATTTTAGAACCCTGTATATGGCGATTAAAGTTAAGCAATAGGCATCTACATCTCAAAATCGAAAAAATGGACATGACATCCACAGAATAATTTAAAAAAAAAACCTATTAAAACTGATTAAAACTATTTTTAATATTTATTGACGTCAGTTATATTCTTTTCTACATGTCTATGTTTAAGAAGCCTATTTTAAAGACACTTTAAATATCCTTTAATATTTTTAAAGAAATTCAAAAGTGCCAAATTAACAATATGGCAATACGAAGGGCTTTCTTTTAGAAAAAAATTTACCGTAAAACTGTTTAAACTTGACATCTTTTGTGTCGGTATAAAAATTGAAAGTAATTTTCTGTATAAGTTTTCTTTTTTTATGTTTATCGCAATCAAAGGAAGATCAAAGACAAAGGCATAGAAGAAAAAATTAACAGAAAGAAATTGTTTGTTTTAATTTTTTACATTTTGTATCATGAGGACTGCAAATAAGAAGGGAAAGATTAAAATATGCACAGAAAAGCTTAAAGGCCAATGTTAAGCTTTAAACACTTATAACCTTAACTTACAAAGAAATAAATATACAAGTAATTCAATACGTTTTTTTTAACATTTAAACGTAATGGCAAAAGGTACAGAAGGAATAGTTAGTAAAGGAAAAAAAATGTAAAACATTTCCTTTGTTTATATGAATAAGATACTGATAACTACAAAATACGATTCGTTAAAGCTGGAGTCTAATATGAGATTTGCTTCGAGATTTTAATAATATCGGAACATTTAAAAAAGTGAGGCTAATGAGAGGTTTCAAATTTCCCAGGTTCTTTCTAGCCATGAGAGTGTAAAAAAAATTTACACTCCAAGGAAATTCCGGAAGTTTTAATTAAAAAAAATATGTGAACTGATAACAATGTGCTAGTTGAAAAAACAGTCAAGCCGGGCACCTGGCGTTTAAACCTAATTCGGTTATGCTGAATCCAGTGGTGCTAACCGTTTTTTTATGTCAGCTCTTGTCTTAGAGATAAACCATTATTTCGAAAATGAAGGGGGTTGCACAACATATATTCGTGTAACTCAAAAACGGTTCAGTTTAATGAACAAACTAAATAATTCGGCAATAAAATTTTCTTTAAGAAAGATTTCTAATATGCGCAGTTTTTTTTTAAGAAATATAATGTTATTTTCGTATTATTTTATCTGGTCGTATTGATTTTACAATACTGTATTAACTCAAAAATTAAAAACAACAACAAAATAAATTTTAATTTTACATTTAAGGCATACGAAAAATAATTTTAAAGCCAACTGTTTTATTCGCAAAAAGTAGACAACAGAGATGAATATTACTTGTCGATTTTTTCCAAAAAGTGAACAAATAAAAATTTTGAGTTAATACACTATTTTAAAATGTGGATGAACTTTTTGTGGAAGTGAATTTTTCGTGCACTTTTTATTTAATCTACAAAAAAAACTTAAAATATTGTAGCAGAAAGACGCTTAAAATTTAGCATTTTTGAGGGGTAAATTTTGAAAAAGTGCAAACTAAAATAATTACACTGTGCAAGAAATTTACACTTTTTTTTCGTGACAAGCTGGCCACCTAGCGTTTTAACATAATTCGGGTACTCTGAATCCAGTGGTGCCCAGGGTTTTTTAAGATTGGCTCTGGTTTTCGAGATTTACCGTTATTTCGAAAATGGAGGAGGTTGCACAACATATGCTCGCGTAACTCAAAAGCCCTTTAGCTAATTGAAAAAACTTAAAAAACCGAAACTCCGCAATAAAATTTCCTTTAAGAAAAGTAAAACTTCTTTCTAATATCCGCAGTCGTTTTAGAAACATAATTTTTTAACAAAATTTCGAAATTTTTGTTTTTTAAAAATTCATAAAAAATTGGAAAATGCAGCTATGCTTTTTTTTGCAGACGTATATAAAACGAAATTCCAAACAAAACAAGCCATAAATGATTAAAATCTGTTTGCAACTTTTGATTTTATTCACAAAAGTCGACAAATTTTAATTCATTTAAGAATTTCATAAAACGCAATATTTGTACGGGAGCCCCCCTAAGGGATGGTGATAAAAGGAAAGTATAATTTGAGAAAATGTTAAGAACAAAAAACTAATGGAGGTCAGTCATACATTTTATCCCCCTAGGGCCAACTCATGGACATTTATTGGACTTTTTCTTGCGGAATTTCGTTTTTTTTAGTAATTTCAATAAACTAAACCATTTTTGAGTTACGCGAACATATGTTGTGCAACCTCCTCCATTTTCGAAATAACGGTGTATCTCGAAAACCAAAGCCAATCTTTAAAAACTGTGGGCATCACTGGATTCAGCGTACCCGAATTATGTTAAAACGCCATGTGCCCGGCTTGTCTGTTTTTTCAATTAGCATAGTGTTATCAAAGTTTTTTTTGGGAATATACAATTTATTATTATTAAGATTTCTCTATGGCGTGGTAATTTTTATTATTGATAAATACACTTAAATTTATTGTTGAGGGAGAGCTAGTTTCTATGCTTAATAATTTAATTTTAAGACCTTAATTTAACCCTTATCCTGTACTAAGAAAATGAAACGCATGTTGTGTTTGTGGGCCAATGTTGCTCAATATAGAAATTTCATACATTTGTTAAATCTTTTTTTTTTTTTTTTGTAATATAATGCATGTAGTTCTAGTTTCGAAATGATTTTTACAAAAAAAATTAATAACATGCTGTACATTTGTTTAAATATTTTGTTTAATGAATATTAAATTCAAAGAACTTAAGCCTAATTAAAAATATCTAAAGTTTGGATTTAAAACCATTAACAGTTCAATAAAATAACCACAATACTAATATTGTTCACAGCTAAGGCACGAGCTATGTTTACATTTGTCCTTCAAGTTGTGCTGAAAAAGGTCAACAAGAAAAAAGAAAGACAAAAACATGAAAAACAAAAATTTACTTTGGATTTAAAGAAGAATTCTTGACAAAAAGTACGAAAAAATAGAAGTTAGGAAAAACATGTAAATCGATTAAAATAGATAATAATTCATTCCTAAGCAAATTTCGATCTACCAAAGTGAAATACCATTTGGTTTAAGGATTGATGTTTGACTATTGACGTCATCCGGCTTCAATAGCCGAGTAAGTAAAACAGCAAACCCCACTGACGAGATTATGTGGTTACAATCGAAACTAGTCTGGGCAACCTGTCCGTGAAAGCCTGGGTTCAAATCTCAGCGCAGTCAAGAATGAAAAATTATCAACAAAATTTTAATTAATTTCATGTTCTAAAAATCCCTATCTTTGTAAAAATAATTTAATGAAAATTAAATTCAATGAACTTAAGCCTAATTAAAAATATCTAAAATTTGGATTAAGATCCATTAACAGTTCAATAAAATAACCACAATACTAATATTTTGTATTGACTTAATAGGGTTGGGCAATATTGACCCATCTGTACCAAAAGGTTTAGTTTTTTGGTAAATGCAAATTAAATATTTTATATTAATGTATGTATGTATATATTCCATTCAATAAAAAAATAATTGTACATAAATTCAAAAAATTAATTGACTGGTTTTGAAAATATATAATAGGAAATAAAAATTGCTTGGGAAATTTTGAACCATGAATACAGGATTTTGCAGATTTATAGCCCAAAATTGCCGAACTGCTGATTTGAAGATTTTTGGCTTAAAAGTGCAAATTTGTTTAGCTCGGTGAAAACTTCTTTACTCTGTCACTTACCTGTACTTTTCTCTTCTTCCATTCAAAAACGAAAAATATCAACCATTCATGGAAGAAAACACAAAAAAAAGAAACAAGCGTGTTTGTTAGGTGTTGATATTTTCAGTACATACGGAGACTTTTGTCTTATAGTACAAAAAAATATCGATAAAGATTGAGTTGGAAAAAATATATAACGGTTGTCCCATCACGCGAACCAATTTTGCACAAGAAATGTTTAAAGAAAGGCATACATAAATAATAAAATAAATAATTCAACTATGACGTGGAACCGTTTATGCAGGGTACACGTTAATTTTTTGTGTTAGCAATAGAATTTGACAGTTGCCACGGCAATAATTGCCAAAAATATTGCGCGTGTGGTTGGGAAGTAATGTGCAATCTCTTTTCGGGGTTTGTTTGAATAAAAAATTTAAATATAAAGTTTTATTGTTTATTATTTATATTGTATATATTATTCTACTAAATGTGTTTTGAAGGAAGATCTATTTATTTTGCAGATTTTTTGATGAGAAATCATTTTTTTTTTTTTTTTGATTTTATCTCTTAAAGTTCTGGCAACACTGCACAAAAACCAACACTATTTTACGTGGGGAGGGTATTATCTCTATTAATGCGATTTAATACAGGTGACCGCATCGTAAAAAGAAAGAGAGAGAGTTAAGCTAGCCGTCCCTTTTAATGTACGTAGGTATATGTATTCTTAATGTCAAACTCCATATAAAAAAATTGACTGCCAGCATAACTCTCTGCACAGTTCTCTCTGTGGTCGCCAGTAATAATTCCGCTTTAATCTTTACGTTTGTGCTGATGTAAGAAACATATACAAATGTTGCTTCTAAAATAACCTTTAGAATAATTTTATGAATAGATATAACGATGTCCGTTCGACCGTTCGTCCACCTGGCTGAGCTAGAGATAATTGGATGAAATTTGGTACGTTTTTCCAATAAACCATCTCAATATGTTGGTATTTATATAATATTCAACTTAAACTATCTTAGCAAATGTTTTGGCATTAGTCCGTATTGGATCATAACCGCTACACAAACACCACTCCCGAAATAGCCTCAAAAGCCATAAATTTCTTATAAATGTTTGATATAAAATTGGACGACAATAACTTTAAAACTGGCTACAATGCCATGTTAGTTTGTGCGCTTAGGTTTAAAATTGACCATACGTCCCATACAAACCCCATCTCTTAAATCACTTTATGAGGGAAAAATCGCATACAAATTTGGTATCTACCCAGCAAGAAAAATTGTGCGACATCTTCTAGATATCTGAGAGAAATGTCGACAAAAAAGTCGGATTCGTAAACGAATTCTGTCAAATTTCTAACCCAAAAATGTATGAAGTGGTTGACACGAATTCTGGAAGACATGTAGAGGGAAATTCTAATTTTTTTTGCTGGCATTTCTAATAGAAATTTAACAGAAATCTATTGAAAAAGACATGGGAAATTCTGATGTGTTCGCCGACATTCATATTGTTTTGGGACAGATAGCTGAAAGAATATGGAATAAAATTCTAATCTAAATGTCGCACAGATTTCTGTAAGAAGTCTTTTTTTTATTGGAAAATAAAAGTTTATAATTAAAAATTTTACATACGTATGTACGACTTTTTATTATTTTTTTTAGGCAATAAAATATATAAAATAAAATTATTTTCAACTTAATGAGAATTGTATTTATTTTAAAAAAGTAACACACATAACAACTTAGACACATCTACATGAAGTTAATCAGAAATCTATTAGAAATATCGGTACATAAATTCCCTTCGATATATCCATGCGAAATCGATCAGCGGCGAGACGATACGTATAATTAATGTCTGACAGAAATCTGGACGAAGTCTCTAAGAATAAAGTCCGACATTTGCAAGAAATGTCTGATTAAGACAACGTCGGAGTATTTTGCTGGCTGGGTAGATAAAACTATGCACAACGAACTCTAATGTAAATCTTAACCTCATAACAATTTTTTTTTGGTCCCAAAAAATTTTCACTTTCAAATATTTGTATATTATGAGGAGATGGGTATCATATGGTCACTCTTGACGGGCTATACTATCATAGACTTTTTAATTTTAAAGTTAAGTCACCAGTTTAACTTTCTCTGCAATATAATAAAATTTCTTGTTAGGCTTATTTGACTTAAATTAATATGTTGTTATTTGTCTTCATAAAGTCATTATTTTTGAAATTGGAAAGCTAAAGATTTGAAAAATGTTCAATGTTGGAGCAAATTATGATGAATTTGTTCAGTGAATTACAACTTAACGAACGCAGCTGAGACAACAAAAATGCAGGTAGTTTTCATTTGAATCAAGCAGATGGTTTCAAATTATTTAAATCACTTTAAAATTTTTTTAAGAAAACGGTTATTTCATGGCATTAAAAGCATACAGATAATTTCTGGCATATGGCAGCCCCGACAATTTTGCACGAATTTTTCGGACACACCCGGTCTTATTTTTTCAATAGTGCGTTGAATGTTGGTTTTTAATGATCAATTTTATTGTCTTATCAGCATATACTAGAGATTTGACATATCCCCCAAAAGATAGTTCAATGGTATTAAATCACACGAACGAGTTGACCAATTCAAATGTCGATTTCTTGAGACAATTCGGTGACCAAACGTGTTGGTTTGACGCCTCTAGATTTCATATCATGGGTCTATGTTAAGCCATTGGTTTGTACCGACAATCTAGCAATTCTTAGAGCATTAGAAGCCAATATTTAAGCCACCATTGAGGCCATACGCCGTTATTGGAAAAGGTAGTCAAAAATTTAACTGACCGAATGGACCATGTAAGCCGTAGTCTCGCCGTACAAATGCCGGAAATCATATCTTAAAATTAAATGCCATGAAGCTATCACCACAATTAAAAAAAATCCAACAATATTTCTTCCTTGTATTATCATCTTAAGTTCTCATGCAGCTAAAAAAATGTACCCTATATAAAATAAAATAATTAACGCTGATCTGTTTTTTCGGGCTGTATATTTTTTGGAGTACAATATTTCATGACATGAATCATTTTAAATAAATAATCGTATACGTGTTAATATATATATAAATTTTTATAGAAATTTTTTTTCATACAGCTTTTAGGGTGGGGAAGAGAAACATGTTATATTAAAACAAGTTAGAGTGCTATATTCGGCTGTGCCGAATCCTTGATACCCTCCACTGACAGGAGTGGGCTCTACATGATAAATACATATATATTATAAACTAAGCTTCACAAAAACGAATGTCAGCATTAAAATTGGTTGCGGTTTAGACCTGAATTAAATTATTGACCGACAATAAGAAAATTTTATGCGTTTCTTGTTAGAACTTTGAACTGGCTTGAGTAAAATATCATGATTCGTAAAAGTTTTAGCTGAACTAAAATAATTTTTAGGAGCGTTATTTGTATTGGACCAATCATCCAAAAATTCTGAAGACTGATTTCTGGTATTACAAAAAATAAATTAGAATAAATTTCAATACAGCAGTGTCATTAGTTTTAGTGTTAACAGTAAATTTCACAAATTTGCATGATATTTTTTCATATCTGTGATCGTTTTAGGTGAATTTAATTATCTTCCCAAACTGTTTTCCGAGAGTAGGGTTTATATAGGGCCTATGGTAAATTCTGTGGTTTTCACGAATAATCGCGTAAGTTATAAAACCAAACTTTTCAGGAGAGCAAAAACAATTATTTTTTTCAATTGCGGCTTCTGTAGATGCTTTTTTAAACTTTTTTCTTTACTATCCTCTTAACAGTGACTTTCTACGTATTATACATAGTTTTCATGAAAAAATCCTCACAGGATCACAATCTGTAAAAGGATTAAAAATGCATATGTTTGATTGACTCATTAAGTGTGTGCAATATAACATCATATCTCCACATAAGTTCTTTTTTGTGAAAATAAATGTTATCATTTTAATCACACATGACGACTTACGTTGTTATTTTTACGACTTACGTTGTTATTAATAGAAAAATTTTCAAAAAATACTTTCATATTTTTTGCACGAATAACAACATAACATCACATATGCTTTTTATTTGGAAACATATTCAGCAATTTTACAATTTTTGGCGATGTATGTCGACATAAATCGTTATAATAGCAAAATATTTTATTAAACAGTTAACTTAAGTTGTTTTTAGCAGAAAAAAATTAATAATACTACATTATATTCTAAAAAGCTTAATACTTATAAAAACCTAATGCAAAATGTAACACTTTGACATCATTATCTCAATTTCGGTAAAAACCGACTTACGCGATTATTCGTGAAAACCACAGAATTATGGACAAATGTTCACGAAATTTGGCAGTGTGATTATATGGGGCCTAGTGTAAATTGTGGAACGATCTTCAAAAAATCTTACAGTGTGATTTCTGGTCCTATAAAACTCTGACGTACCAAATTTTAATATGATAGCGTTATTAATTGCGGTTTTAAGCGTACTAAACTGTTTTCCGCGAGAAGGGTTTATATGGGTCTTATGGTCAATTATGGACCGATCTTCACGAAATTTAACAGTATAATTTGCAGTCGTATAAAGCGAATTCGTGCATTATTCCACCATTTATGTTAGTTTTTGTATCAAAATTATCAATTTTTTTTTGGGTAGTAGTTCCACATTTTGATTCATAGTTCTGATCCTACTAAACCGATGTTGCTGGATTTCAATCCAAAACTGCTTAGGGTAACTACAAGAATTTTGAGACCAAGTTTGTTCTTTTCTTTTGCGTTTTTTCGAAAGTGAGCGTGTTTTCAAAAGACGGACAGACGGACATGGCTAAATCAACTTTGAATTACTGAAGGAGCCAGAATATATATACTTTATGGGGTCTTAGATGTATTATAAAAAAGTTTCACACGGAATGACAAACTTTGCATACCCTCATTCACCACAGTGGTGGTCGAGGGTATAAAAATACTTTGTTAATTGAAGGTACATTTTTACCTCTTTTGTTAACAACATTTTGTGAAATGTTAAAAACAACTTAACGATATTTAAATTCAAAAGTGTTTTTGTATTATTGATTTTTAAAATTACTCTGTAAAAAATAGTTTTTGTGTTTTTGTATTATTGATTTTTAAAATTACTCTGTAAAAAATATTTGCTTAAGGGTAGTCTTCACTATCTCAAAAGCCTTACGTATTTCATAATACTTTGCGAGATAGAAATCTAATGAGTTTTGTTGCGTCTGTCAAGAAATCTAATTTAACATGACAGTTTGTGTTCACACCATCACACAAAGTATAAGCTATCACACATGAAATAAAATGCAACCCTGATCCAATGAGAAGTATTATTGTTTAGATAATTTTAAAAAAACGATGAAGTCGTATGGGATGTCAAATTTGTTTCATAATACTTGCCATTTTCATCACACATGCATTCACACTATTATACTTTTGCATAGTGCTTAAGTTTTTAACATGTATTAATACCAAGTATAATAATCTAAACCAGCCTTTAGTAAATTAAACCTTTTATAGAGTAATAAGTGCAGTGCCTCTTTAAAACTATCTGATATTTTATCGGATTGCGCGCAATTAATCAATTCAATTGTTAAATTCAGCATTTTGAAAATTTGATTTCACTTCTAAAATACATAACAAGTTTCTTATTTTAGTGAGAAACCTAGAATATCCTTTCAGTAGCCGTAATAGATTTTATAATGTTTCTTACGCGAAAATATCACTATCGTCTCAAATAGCACAATCTTTGACGGTTTTTATCGTGCTGTATCGGTGCACATACAAAACATTGGACAATTTATTCCTGGGTGGTCCCATTATCGTCGCATTATTGTGCTATTTGGGCAATTTGAATCATATGGTTTTATATACATGCTTGTTGGCAGACAGAGTTTCACTTTAGAAATGGATTACGCTCAAAAACAGAAAACTGCTGTTATAAATTTAAATAATCAGGTGTGTCACAGAAACCAATTTCGAATGAAAAAAAAAAACGTTAAACACAAAAATTTTCGTTTTAACTTCTTTCAAAATAGTGGGGTTTAATTACTAATTTTAGAGAACTAAAATAAAAGAAACGTTAAATAAATATGTCAAATGATAGAGAATCCTATTGTTTCTTAAGTTGTGTCTTGAAAAATAGACAAACCCTGTTTAGATAACAATTTTTTTTTGTGCAAGTTACAAACTTAGAAAAGACCTAATTTTTACAAGCAACATTTTGTTGGTATACCCTAACTCTATAAATCTTCTGAAAATGAGTCTTTTTGTAATTTTAAAACAGGGATGCATGTACTTGAAATATTCTGCGAAAATACTTGCCATGAAATTCTACTAAAGGTCTCCGAAAACATTTAAGTCGAAAATGCAACTTTAATACCAGAAATAAGCAAACACTTAGAAGGTGGTTTAAGGGTTAATTATATATATTTAATTCATTTTGACAAACGCAGTAGGTGGAGTCAGAATGCTCACCTGGGCGTAGCATCCACATTGGAACACCAAATTGCATTGAATTTCGTTGGCCTAAATTAGAAATTCAAAAGTACATCTACCATGTTAAAAAGTACATAAGAAAAAAAATTGATTTACTTTAAACCAAAGCATTAAGCCATTGTAACAATTTTGACAGTAATGCGCAGGCATCTAAAGTTCATCGGAAAAAACTTCCAATTCAAAATATATTTTATAGATGTCTTTCACTTTGCTATTGAATAAAATTAATATATTTTCAGGTATAGGTATAGGTTTGCCGCAGACGTAACAGAACAGGTCGTATTTTTCGGAACAATTAGGCATTTTCTAAATCCTAACAAATTTTCTATGATTTTTTTTTTTGCAAATTTTTTGCTTATTTATTTTATATTAATCACTCAAATTTTACTTTAAGAGTAGACTGCGTTTTAAAAGCGTCGAGTTTGGGTTCCTGGCCATAGTGGAATTCAAGGTAACGGCTTTGCTGATTGGACTGCCAGAAACGCAGAAAAACTGCCCCTTAATTACATTTATAATTTGAACCGAAGAGATTTGGAAAAACTCATTGACGAGTACTATACTTCAATTAATAAGGAAAAGGTGTATAACTAAACATCTCGTTGGTATCAAACGATTAATTTCGATAGAAAAACTATATATGACTATGCGTTGGAATATGGGAAATATATACAGAGAGTTGAATACTGCAAGTTCTTACGTCTACGCCTGGGACACACCAGAGTAACACACGGAATACTATTTGATACCAATTTTAACCCATCTTGTAATTGCAACATCAATCTTCCCACGACACCTAAGCATTTTCTGTGCGAATGCCCGGCACTTAGTTCCTATAGCACTAAGTTCCAAAATTCTGACCCATTATACCTACTTTCCCATCCCACCAATAAAAATGTAAGAGCATTAATAAAATTTTTCAAAATTTCCAACTTGTATAACAAAATATAATCTTTGTATTTATCATGAGAAAAAATTAAATTTTATCACATTGTTTTTAACTACATAAACATATATTTATAACAACTAAAATTTGTTAGCATTTAAGAGAGCTGAAGGCCAACGCAGCTATTGCTCTTCCTTAGATTTTATCCTATAATTTGTAATTATAGATAAAATAAATAAATAAAATAAAAGCGTCGAAACTTGTGTACAGTTTTACGGTAGAGTTTAGACCAGAAAATTTTAACATTTGTTTTTCATTTGCTTTTCTTAGTTTTAGTTTTGTTGTAACATAATTTTTCTCGATATTTTATCGCCATGTTGACATAAGTATAAAATTAACCCTTAAACCACCTTTTAAGTTTTTTACTTATTTTTGGTATTAAAGTTGAATTTTTAAACATAAGTTTGTTGGCAGACCTTTAGTAGAATTAAACGACGATTATTATTTTCGCCGATTATTTCAACTACATACATTTCTGTTTTAAGGGTGATTTTTGCTTTTTTTAAAAAAAAATTACAAAAAATAAACATTTCCAGAGGAGTTAGATGGTTATTTTATACCAACAAAACGTTGCCTGTAATGTTTCGAATAAATCTTCTGAAGACACCAAAAACCTAAGTATCGGACGATTTTCCACGTTTTTTTACTACACAAGGGTGCAACTTTAAAAAGGCCGCAAAATAACGTTCAGATGTAAAATTTTAAAACGCCGATATTTCCGTTTTTTAATTCTACAATAATCAGTTGGCAGAACGTTGTTATTTTTTTGTGTGTTGGACAGTGTTATAGATAAAACAAATGTATTTTTGCTACAATTAAGCTTAACCTTTAACTGTCGAGGTGAAATTTTTGGACATACTTAATGACGTGGTGGTAAATTTAACCCGTCTAAAATTAAAAAAAAAAAAAATTTAGATAAAAATATTTTTTTATACGTATTTGTTCTTGAAAAATAAGGTGGCACATTTTTAATCACAAAAAATAATGAAACCAAAAATTATTTTTATTTGTTTAAACGAAAAAGGTACTTTACTTCACAAAACTTTTTTATTAATATAAAAAAATGATATATCAAAAACTTATCAAAAAAATATTAATTTAAAGAAAAACAAAATCTAAAAGGGCATTTTTTTCACAGCCAAATGTATACACTTAAGATATAAAAGAGATCATGAAAAAAAAATAGTTAGGTGTAGAAATTACACGCCAAAAAAAACCTTCTTTAATTTTAGACACACTATTGAGGAAATATATACATAAATAAAAAAGGTAACACCATGGCTGGTAGTATGCACGAAAGCACGCAAGTCAACTTGATAAAACTTTAAGTAGAAGGAGATAATGAAAAAGTTTAGCATCTTCTGTTCGAATTCCCCGCATTAACTTTCCTTTAATATCTGACTCAAGACTAAAGCTAAGATCCCACTATCGGCGCAACGTACCAATTTCTTTCATATTTCATGTGCTAATAGTTGTGAACGGTCACAATTTTTTGACTGTGGAGAATCAAAATCAACCTTGTTGCGCCGATACTGTGAACACTCTTTAGCACAATATAGATCAATCAAATTGTTTAATATGCACCGACTGTAATCGGGATCTTGCGCGCTGTTCACAGTCCTCAATTTTTAACCTTTAACTGTGGAGGTGGTGGTACATTTTACCCTGTCCTTAAAATTTTTCGAAATACTTTGTTCCAATGCGCTCTATAAATTTAATTTTCTTAGTATCTTCTCATATCGTGATCATCGTTATTCACTTGTGTTTTGGCTGAGCTCGACTTAGCACGAGCGGAGCTACGGACATGCTGGTGTAAAAATGACCACTCGTCATCATTAACGTAATTTTTTCTTTAAAAATATTTTACCACCACGTCAGCGGTAGCGTAATTATTAAGTAGAAAAAAAATTTACCCCACATAAAAATTAACGTAATATTTTCATGGAATTATTTTTACCACTCGTTCGTTTTCTTGTTAGTAAAAAATATTTAATATGATACAAGCTTAACTCAGTGCGCTTTGCTACCCTTATGAAAAAAAAACAAGTACATTTTATTAAATACAGTTCTCGTGCATTGCTTAGGAAGCTGTTTTTACCAAGTTTGAATACTCTTACTGTTACCATTCTCCAGTTATACAGAAATCTATAACCTCTTTGCATGGGAGGTCCCACACCCACTTCACCCATTTTTGTAGAGACATTGATTATTGATAACCCAGCTGTATGTACCAAATGTGGACAATTTTCTTCTTACCGTTCATTAGATACAAAAAAATTTATTTTGTGCCACGCCCAATTCTCTAATCCCAGCCAAATTTTGTCGGATGTTGTGTATTGCTAACCAAGATGAATGTACTTCATTGCGAAACTTTGACTCTTCTTCAGATATATAGAAATCTATAAGGTCTTTGTATCAGAGATGCCACGCCCACTTCTCCCGCCCAGATTTTGTCAGATGTTGTGTATTGGTAACCAAGATATTTCGATAAAAGTTGGAAGCTTTAGCTCTTGCCGATTTGTCTGCAATGAAGTAAGCCAATGTGTATGGTATTCCGATTTTGATGAGTAAAAAACCTTCAAAAGGACTTTTTTTTTAGCTTTATAAAGGAATTGACTGAAAATACCACTTCAGTAGGCTCTAGCAGAATTTCGTTCAAAACTTCACTTCCTTTAATATCAATTAGTTCATCCTGTTGACAAAATTTGAGTTCAATATTTATAAATTATAAATATTATAATTAAATTTAAACCTTAAAAATAAAAATAATGAGTGTAAATATTAAAACCGTATTCTATAAATACATTTTCTGCTATTTGCTATATTGCGCATACCCTTCAAAATCCATCTTAACATTTTAAAGCTTCTAATTTTTAGGGGTTACACAAATTAATTCTGTTCCTGTTTATTATTGTATGTGAACTCTCTGGCTAAGAAATTTTAAAATCAATTTAAAATTTTCTCATTTGAAATAACTTAAGGCTAAATATAACACCAAGTTTATGTGTTAATTTAATTCAGTTTTCTATTACCTTAAACTTTTTTCCCATCCTTTTTCCTCTTTCCTTAGTTGTTTGTATCCGAAAAGGACTCAAATTATACAGAATAATAAAACAAAGAAGTTTATATATTTATAGTCATATTGTAAATTTTCTTCTTTTTCCTCGAACAGCATATTATCCTTCCTTAAATGCTGTTTAAACTAGAACAATGTTTCATTTATGCTGATAAAATTTACACTAACTACTACACTCTTACCTACGCATGCACACCAATACACACCCATACACAATCATGTTGGCCTTTGTACTTTTGTATGAATATTTGTACGAGAGTGAAATAACCAAAAAAAAAAAAAAAAAACGAAATCCCTAATTAGTTGAATATAAATGTACAAGGAATAAGGTCGTTGCATTACTTCCGCCAACCAACCATAATAACAACAACAAAAAGGACATTTTACTAGCAAAACCATGATGATGAATACAACAATGATGTTGACAATGGAGAGGACACAGGATCTTTATATAGACTGTTATACTTGTGTACCTATTACCAATGTTGTTGTAGCTATTTCATCTGCTGTAGTTGTTTCTATTGCCCATGTTGTTCTGCTGTTTTATTATATGCTATTTCTTCTATTACTGTTGTTATAATATGACAACATTTTCGGTTCAGTGAACTTAAAAGCAGTGATTTACGCGCGTTAAAATACGTTAGGGAAAAATATAGTCTCGAACGGAAAATGAGAAAAACCAGAAAAATTATCAAAAGATAAATACATATATTGGATAAAATACACTGAGGGAGATTAAGGGCATTATTTATTATTTTATAAATATACAAATTATTTTATATATAATCAAATGTTTTTGTTTTTAAAATTGTAATGAATTATGCATCAGTTTCTCGCGAGAATATTTAAAAAACACAGAAATTGACAACTTCTTAGTAGAAGACATCAAACATTTGGGAAAAAAAGAAAAAAGTAGTTAATTCCACGCTTCTCTTTTTACTATAATTTTTACGGGATGACAATTTGTTGACCAATTCGGACCGTTTATTGTGTCCAGCGAATTTGAATAGACGTATATTTGTACATCACCTACATTGTTTTTTTGTATCCACACCATCACAGGTTAAAAGGGTATATGGGCATTTCTATGTCATCGTACGTTACTTTTGTACGCCTTCAGAGCGATAGAGATTTTGCACAAATAGTAGAAACATTTAGAGGGTGAAAAAAATACTTATTTCATTCAGAACCTTGTTATTCAAAATATTTAGCAAAATAGGTGCATATCGTACGTGACATAAAACGGGGTTGATTTTGGGGTGAATGTAAACAATTCGAAAATCAGCGAATTGTGGGAGGTATTTTTCCTTTTTTAAATTTTTTTTTTTTTTTTTTTGGTTTTATAATAAACAAAATGTAATATCGTTCGTGACTTACCGTACTTGACTGAAAATACAGAACGGTTTGCAGGGTGTCTGGGGCACTATGGCCTGGATTGGACGCATGGGCAACCAAGGTTCTGCTGGGATTGGATAGGAGTGGTCTCAGGATTCTTATATGGTTCTTGACCGGTAATTGTTCTGTTAGAGCTTTTACGAGTAAATGGGATAATGCCATGCCAGATTATGCGATGATTCTGAGGAGCTAGAGACGGTTAAGCATGTACTGTGCCACTGGCCTAGGACGCAGGGTTTAAGACAGGAATGGCTGGGGGATAGATTTCACGAAGAACTGTGGTGCATTGCTGGGTGTAATACAGTCGTAGTACCTACTAATATATTTTATTCTATCTATCTGTTTATTTCTTTCCTTCTTCAATTCTTATTTTTTCTAGCTCCTTACTGAAGGGATTTACAATGGACCGCATTGTTCTCTGAGTGGAGGTGTGCCCTTGGGCGCACAACCCTTATTAACCTAACCTAACCTAACTTACCGTACGTGACATATTTTTCTCTTACAGTATTTACAAGGTATGAAATTTTTTTTTTTTGTAAATATATATATACAAAAGCTTAAAGCAAACAAGTAAGAAAGTATAGTCGGTCAAGGCCGACCATATGATACCCTACACCATAATATAAATACATCGTGGTCACCAGAACAAAATTATGTTATGAGGTTAAGAATTATATAAAAGTTTTTTGTTGCGAATACTTTTCAGATATGTTCATCTATTTGAAATTTGTTTGCCTTTCACCGATTTTAGGAAGGGGATTTATATGGGACCTATGATTAATTTTGGACCTACCAACACAACATTTTGTCATGACATAGTACCTGTCGTAAAAGTTATGGTCGCCAATTTTTATGTCAATACCAACATTTATAAGGAAGTTATGACATTAAAAGCTATTTCAGAGAGTGGAATTTGCATGGATGCTATGGTCAAATATGGGCCGAATCCAATCATTTTTGGTTAGATGATTGAGATTGCAATAAAATAAGTTTGGACAAATTTCGAATTAATACCAACATAGAAAGATGATACATTTACTTACATTTATGGCACTAACAATATCGTACGTGTCTTCCTTCAAAAGCTTATAAAATTTTTATTATACCTATTAAGAAAAAAAAAAGATTCCGACACCTACGAATGATCAAATACACATGATGTTTTTGCACAACGTACGTGACATTAGAATAGCATCCAAAACAAGCCAAAAAATATACCGCTAATCGAACTATATATTTGGTCTTTCCTCGTGGATCTTGTTTATTGTTGTCGAAACATTAATTGTAAAATATAATTTCAATGTTGCCAGTGTCTGTACTTAATCGGCATAAAAGTGAAAATTGTCGATTGTAGTTAATAAAAATGAATCAAAGAGATAGTCAGTTTTAACTTTTAATTTTCGTTCTTTAAAAATCGTAATAAGCTACACATTTATACATAGTAAAGTTTGAGTGTTTCTTTTACTTTCTATTATATTTGAAAAAAAATTCAAGGGTTTTTATTTTTTTAGTCGTGGTTGACATTCTCATGGAAATGCCCATATGTGTATTACAAAAACATATTTCAGTTGTTTTATTGTTGTTTTATATGCTGTTTTCACAACACAAGTGATTGAACGTGTAGTAAAATTTATATGAAAAGCACTCAGTTTTTTTTTGTGTGTTTTCATATAAATTTTACTACACGTTCAATCACTTGTGTTATGAAAACAGAACATTAATGTAAGTTCCCAAACAAAAATTTCTATTTATTATTGGTCGCAATGATGATAACCGGTCCATAATTTCATATAGCCACTTTACAATCTTCTTTCGGTTTCGAGACTTTGTGTCCATATACCATTATGTTATGCTTGTATTTAGATTGAATTTGCGCCAAAAATATTTTAATTCAATTTGTAGCATCTAAGCAGATTTTTTGGAATCGTTACATATTTGCCGATAGCTCAGAGACAATTATCATTCCCGAAAAAACTTTTGTTGACAATTAACTTCAATGTTGATATAGACATAACATTTTGCTACAATGTCAATGTCCATAATTTAACATATATAGACCTCCTCCCAAATTTTATATGGATGTAGATATTTATATAATATTCAGCACTAAGGCCAGGTTTTTAAGATGTGGATTAAGTTTAAACTTAATTTTACGTTCTCTGAAACTAGGATTTTTCCAGCGAAATGTGATTTTTTTATTATATCATTTAAGACCAACATTATAATCAACACTTGGCTGTTCCGAAAAAATTAGGTGTACAAACTTGGAAATAGCGGCACTAATCTCATTACAGTTAACTAAACCTATTTAAACTGAGATCTTAAAACCCAGCCCAAGAACTCTTATATAAATATAAACCTCATTACATAATTTTTTTCCAACAGGTCCATGATTGTCCAGGGTTCACAAATAGGTACACTTTGCCAATACGGGTGTAAATACTAGGATTTAGTAGAGCTTCAAAACCATCGATAGTTTCAAAATTTATTTTTGCGTCACTTCTGTAGACTTAGGTGGTTATGAAGCTTTAACACTTCATCCACAGGAAATTTTTTTTGAAGTATAAAGGCCAGTATATTCAGATCAAATTACTGTGTCATCTGTAGCTGATGTTGAAATAAATTTCAAGCGTAAATTGAAATTTTCTCTCAGTGTGCCTTCTGAAACTCATTATTAACGTTTTATTTAGTTAACAGGATTAAATTAAACACATAAAGTATATTGCTTCAATTTTGTTGCAATTTTTTTCCTTTTTTCTTCCAGATGGCAGCATTTTACACGAACCTTAAAGTTCGTTTGTATATTTAAACATTTTTGTTAAAGGTGGGCTTATTTAAATTCTCTTTTGTTTTATTTGATTAGAAATTCTGCAATTTTCATCTGGTAAAAGTTGTGGTTTTCGTTATTTCCCATTTTCTCTTGCTCCACAAACATACAACAAAAAAAAAAAAAAAAGGTTTATAAACGAACACTGCTTATTGAGGCCCAATTATCTTCAATCATCTCTTAACGCCAGATGGATTTGACTTTGGGAAGGGAAAATTAAGGTTGGTTTTAAAGGGTATTAAAATGTGTTTGTTTCTATACTTCTAAAAAAATTTTAAATAATATAAATCCAAAAAGTAAATTTAGTTAGACAAGGTGCCGAAAAAGTAATGACATAATTTTGATTGGCAAATGTTATGACCTTGGAAACCAGAAATAATAACGCGTGTTATTCGCACTAAATATGCGAAAATATGCCAAAAAAAAATCATTTGAAAACAAAATATTCAACAATTTAAAAACATTTGCATTTAAAAAAACACTCCTAAAATTATAATCGGTAAAGCCCAAACACCATACATAGTATTTACAGACGAATTTTCGAAATTGTATCCCAATTGCAAGCGATGGGCAGTCATGGTCTCACAAAAACAAAGTTAAATTATGAGGTAAAAATTCATATAAGAGTTATTTGTGGCGAATGCTTTCTAGATATTTACATCCATATGAGATTTTTTGTCTTAAAGGGACTTCAGGGACGGTCGCTAAATTCTTAATTAATGTTAACATTTAAAAGAAAGTTAAAGCTATTTATAGATGGTAGCTTTGGGCAAATGTGAGCCGATTCGAAAAGAATTCAATTGCAGTAAACAAATTTTTCGGCGAATTTAATCAAAATACCAACATAATTAGATGGTTTGCGGACACTAAAAGTCCCATTTGAAATGAAGTTTTTATGGTTAATATGTGATATTATAGACCTTTTCTCAGCATTTACATACATTACCTTCATCCTTAGTACATATCAAATGTATTTACAAAATTTGATAAAATTATCTACAAAATTGCCACTTCTACTTTGCGCACAAAGTTAACAGGGACAGACAACCAGCCAGACGGACGGATGGACAGCGTTAAATCACTTTAAACAGTGGCTCTTGGTCGGTCAGTTTACTAAAAGATTGGTCCAGATTTCTATGTTGAACATTGCCAAAAACGTATATAATTGCTATTTTCTTAATTTTTGCCTATATATATATATATATATATAGCCTATTTCCAATGTGCGAAGGAGTTCTTTCGTTCGCATAACTACATTGAAAACAAAAACAAAGTCTAAAAATTTGTTTTTGTTTTAAATGTAGTTATACGAAAGAAATAATTCTTTCGCACATCGGAAATAGGCTAATAAAATTTTAAAGTTTAATGTAACATTTATTTTTAAGGACAACCTGTTTTGACTTAAAATTTTAGAGTAAAAATTAAATAAAAATGGCGAAGTTGAAGCAACACGTTGGGTATACAGTTTTGAAACAGAAAAACCAGAATTTTCCAAAAAAAAAAAAAATTAAATTTTTTATTTGCTGCGAAAGCATCTATAACATGTATCAAAATATGCCTCAAAAAGGCAAAATATGCACTTAAAAGATAAAAGATGTTGCAAAAATACTCTTTTGAAAAAAAAAATCTGTAAAATGTAAAATATGCAATAATATGCACTAACAAATCGATGCCAAAATTCATAAAAAGCTCTAAAACGTTGTTAGTTCGGTAGATATTTTTAGAAATTTTTTTTAATAATCCTAAATTATGCAGTTAATTTTTTTAACAAAATTTTATATAACACTAGGTTAACCCGGTGCGCCTTCTACCACCATTGACATAAAATAAGTAAAAATTTTTCTTGTATTGATAACGAATCAATTTGTACCAAATTTAATACTTTTTCTTTTTTTTAAAATTAAGTTTTATTGATTAAAAACTATTTGTACATTTCATCCTTTATCGTACTCCGCGAAGCCATTCGGCTTGTTATTCTTTTCCAGATACTTAGACAGCTAAATTATCGTTATGTGGGAGGTTTCAGGCCCACTTTTCCCGTTCAGTAAGCTTTTTGACAGATATTTTGTATTGATGACTTAATTATTTGTACCGATTTACAGACTTTTACTGTAACCGTATTGAAAATAAGCGCACAGAGCAAAAAAGGCGTCAAAAAATGTTCAACCAATGGTGTTCAAACGAGTAACGAAGGGTTGTCAATATTTCGACAGCATTTGTTGTCAAATTTTAAGCAAAACGTTGCCAAATTGAAACCAGACATGTCAAAAATACCATTGTTGTTAAACAGATAACACCAGGTTGTCATTATTGATAGCATATGAGGATTCAAGATTGTATGAATGAAAAAAATTATTGTATAAATGAAAAAGGCCGTCGCCCCATTAAAAATGCACTATGTGTTGTAGATATACGTTATGTAAAATATTAGGATAACAGAATAACGCCAACTGACGCGGCACAGTGCTATGTCCCATAGGCAAAATTAGAGATTAATAAAGTGATTAGAATACTTATGCTATATATATTTTTGTAAAGCTAACAATTTACCTCAAATATATTTGTAAGTAGAAATCATTATTTTCAGTTTTTGTATACTGTGGAGGGCCTTAACCCTAAATTTTTATTTAAGATTTTATTACTTATTGGAGTGTTTAAACAGAATCTGCAAAGAAGTTCTAGAATTTTCTGCCTGAAATATAAAAATTGCCTTCATTTCTTGAGTCATAATTTATAAGTTACCAAAAATATTACAAAGAGGTAAGTTCATGGTACAGCCAAGATTAGAAAATATTAGGTTAGAAATCTCTTTTTCTTCTTTACTATAAAAACTTTACTCAGTTTTTATGTACAAATTTTTTTTTTAAAAACAAGGAAAAATATGAAAAAAATTTAAAGTAATCAATACTTTTTTTTTGGTAACCCTAATATTTTACAAAATTTGACGATACTGAAAAGATATATAAATAAGAAATGAGTGATATTTTATTTTCGATTTAGATACAACGGAGGTCTATCGACTGTTAAGAAAAAATTTAAGATTTTCTGCAGGAAAATTAAAATTTTTAATTTTTTACACTCTCGGAAAAAAGAATAGTTACACAGTACTACGATGAAAAACTTTTTTTCACATAATTTCTTATAAAATAAATAGATGCTGGTCTATATCGTCGCCCGGGGGTTTATGTGCTCCATACGCCATTTTGACAAATTTGAGTTAAGAACGCCTACTTATGTTTTCGACCCTAAATTTTTTAAATCAGCAATCCGTTTTCGGCTATCTCGCCTCATTACTGAGATAAATCGTGTCCATTTTGCTCTATATCTTATTAAACAGAACCTTTTGGTGCCACTTTGATCTATACGTCATTTAATGGCGTATAGAGCAAAATTTCATTACAAAATCTTGAAATTGATTTCTGCTGGACATTTAGCTCTACGTGCAGTTGAAATTATTCAATGCAAATATTTTTAATATATTTTGCCGTTATAAAGAATTATTCAAACTTCTCTCTTTTATAAAGTATACTATATATAGTAAAATAGTATACTATAGTAGCTCTTACAACCAAAAATAAATAAATGCGTCAAGCGGTGCATTAGGCTATAAAGTAAATAATTTCTTACTGTATAGGTGTTTGTATTTTTTGTAGGTAGTGAGAAACCGACCGCTACAGTCGATGCAACGCTTGACGTGCTTATTTAGGTTTAGCTGTTACTCCTTACTCTGCATTTTCCGATTTGTGAGAAATCGACTGACAAATTCTGCTAAAGAAGAATTTAACAGAAATTTTAAAAAAATTATCTTTTTTAACGAACAATTATCTCTTTTGCCAGCCTTAGGACGGGAGCAAGAATTTTTCCTCTATAGTATAACAAACAACCGCTTTGCTTAATAATGCTCCTTAATTTAGCCTTGTACCCGGCCGAAGGCCGTCTAAACAGAAAAGCTTTAGTTAGCGAAGCCGATGTTTGGAATACCATAGAGTAGAACATCCTTGCGCCCGGCCAAAGGCCGGCTATGCAGAAAAGCTTTAATAAGCGATTCGGGATTCTTATATTTGGGATTTTCGAATTCAAACTTAAAAAGTTCATGACCTAGAGATTCCAATTTCTGAAATTCGGGACTTAAAAATAATCCCAATATTTTTAGGATTCTGAAATTATAGTTTTTGATACTTAGTCCCTTTTTTTTTGTATGGTAAACGTATGCAGTAAATATAACAAAACATAATTTGCCAACATTATGACTTTTAAATTATGTAATTTAAAAATGAAATAAGTCCCCAAAATATTTTTTGGGACTTATTTCATTTTTATATTGGGGAGTTATTTCATATGAAATAAGTTCCCAAAAATCTGAAATGAAATAAGTCCCAAAAAATATTTTGGGGACTTATTTCATTTTTAAATTACATAATTTAAAAGTCATAATGTTGGCAAATTATGTTTTGTTATATTTACTGCATACGTTTACCATACATAAAAAAGGGACTAAGTATCAAAAACTATAATTTCAGAATCCTAAAAATATTGGGATTATTTTTAAGTTCCGAATTTCAGAAATTGGAATCTCTAGGTCATGAACTTTTTAATTTCGAATTCGAAAATCCCAAATATAAGAATCCCGAATCGCTTATTAAAGCTTTTCTGCATAGGCGGCCTTCGGCCTTGCGCAAGGATTTTCTACTCTATGGTATTCCAAACATCGGCTTCGCTAACTAAAGCTTTTCTGTTTAGACGGCCTTCGGCCGGGCACAAGGCTAAATTAAGGAGCATTATTAAGCAAAGCGGTTGTTTGTTATACTATAGAGGAAAAATTCTTGCTCCCGTCCTAAGGCTGGCTAAACAGAAAAGCTTTAGTTAGCGAAGCCGATGTTTGGAATACCATAGAGTAGAAAATCCTTGCGCCCGGCCAAAGGCCTGCTATGCAGAAAAGCTTTCGTTAGCGAAGCAGGTGTTATACCATAAAGGAAAAAGTCGTTGTGCCCGGCCGAAATCTTAACCAGCTATCTATCGCGCAAATTTTAAAATCAAAACTGAATAATATGTAATTTATTGGGGTCTTATTTCATTTCTGGAATTGGGGATATATTTCATATGAAATAAGTCCCTAAATATTGGGGACTTATTTCATTTTAATTTTGGGAGTTATTTCATTTCATATGAAACAAGTCCCCAAAAATTGGGGATTTATTTCATAATTTTTTTGGGGACTTATTTCGTGGGGAGTTATTTCATGCCGCCCCCTACTTATTTCATTCTTATTTCATTTTGATTTTGGGAGTTATTTCATTTCATTAGGGATTTATTTCATTTTAAGAATTGGGGATTTATTTCATATGAAATAAGTCCCTAAAAATTGGGGATTTATTTCATAATTTTTTTGGGGACTTATTTCCTGGGGAGTTATTTCATGCCGCCATAAACTTCATCTTAATATAACACGTCACATATATCACATAACGGTACATTTGTGTTTTTTATTTTACTTCTCTTTCAGCCGAAATCCAGCCTCAAATGCTGGTTTAATTAAAATTAATTATATCTTATTTTAAAGGATGCTTAATTATACGTCGAATAGTGGCAAATTGGATAGAAAACACCTCAGTTATAGTGGATCAAAGCTAAGACCTTATGAAAATTATTTGGTTTATCACCAATTATTGTTATATGGGAAGATATTTTGTACCACAGTAAATAGCAAAATCCCTAATTTTATAATTCTATTGAAACTGGATAAAAACTAAAAATTATATAATAAGAAAATAAAAGCAATAGCATTGAACTTAAATTTTACCTAGTATTATTATCATATTTTCGCATTTTTAAAGAAATGTGTGCACCGAATGAAACCAAATTTACCACAGATCTATAACGCATTATTTTAGAATCATTTATTCGTTTTTAGTGCATTCTAATATTAAATGCAGCTAACACGTAGTTTTTTAAGAAAAGGATATATGGGAGGCAGGCATGTCATTGCACCCAATTCAACCATGTTTGCAACAACGCTAGAACGTGAACGTTAACAGACAGATACCACTTTTTGCAACATTCTGATATAAATTGTGGCTAAAAACCAAATTTCTTAATTCAGAATGTATGGGAGGTAGGCATATCCTTGCAGCGTATTGCAGTAGTATCAGTATACTTAATTTTGTCGTTCTGTGATAAGAACTCTAGTTTTGTCGATTCACTATATGGAGACAGAGCACTGTGCACCGCAACGACGGTGAAATTTGAAGATTTTGTAAAAATTGTGCCATTAGGTAATCACTTTTGCAATTAAATGTAAAACAATCGAAGTTTGTATGCAACTATCCTTCTAATGAGATATAAAAAACAAAATCTGTTTAAATAATGTTAAAGTTATTTAAATGTCCCCAGGCCATTATCGTGTCTCAGGTAACTTGAATAAGAAACGATGCAAAAAATTAACTTATGCTGGAAAATATTTGCACAAGAGCTTATTTTTACCTAAAATATACCCGCATTAACTTGTGTGTGACTTTTTGTCTTCGTAGGTTACCCTTAACCTATCCGCTGGTACGACCAAAATAATAACTTTTTTACCAGCAGATTCAAAACTCTATTGTCAAGTTTCACCCTTTTGCTCTGTTCGTGCAGCATATCGGTATATGAAACCCGAAATTACATATATTTTTACAAATATCTGCTTTATATTTGCTTCAGTCGCAGAGCTGGGATCAAAAATGTTAAAAATTATGTGTAAGACCTAATGTGTGTATACACCGAACAAAAAACGTGGTACTAAATTAAAGTTTTTTCTACTTACTAAAATTAAGTACGAATAACAGGAAAAAGTACTTTAAACAGTCCAAAATTGGATAACTTTCGAAAACCAATATGCGTGCATACACAGAGGGAAAAATACGGTATAAAAATACCAAAATTGATACCATCCGTTGTCAAAAGTGAGCCAACTACGTTGTGTTCAAGGTGATAACGAATGGTATCAACATTTTTTAACCACCTCGTTGTCATTTTGCCACCATTTGGTCTCATTCTAGCAACAAAATGTTAATATATTATCACCATAA
This sequence comes from Pollenia amentaria, assembly GCA_943735925.1. NCBI lineage: Eukaryota > Metazoa > Arthropoda > Insecta > Diptera > Polleniidae > Pollenia > Pollenia amentaria. Next base: position 217,191,831 of record OX031006.1, on the reverse strand, counting down.
TGGTGTCATTTTGACAATAAATTAATTTCACACTGTTAATTTATTGACAACATTCAGTTATCAATTCGACAACACATTGTTCTGCGTGTACATTCTAAACCCAAGCAATAAAAAAACAAATGAAATATATTTATTTATTTAATTTTTTTAACAACAAAACAAAGATTGCAAATAATTTTTTAATAAAACAAAATTGCGGTGCGATATACCTACATACTAGTGCTTTTTTCATGAAAGGAGCTTTTCTTTGAGTTCAGCGCGGAGACCTCAGTTTGGTACAGCTTCCTTCAAATCTTCTTTATTTATAAATGGCAAGCTTCTAATGTCACATTAGCATCTTCAATAAATGAATTTTAAAATTAACTACAAATTCCATATTATTGTATTTATACTTAACTTTTAAATAATCCTTAATAACTTCCATATATATAGCCACAAGAAGTTTTCAATTCCTTATCGTCGTCGTCGATTTTTTTAAGGTCAAAATTTATGTTTTCTTCAAAAAGAAAATCTCTTCCGTAGCAACAAAATGTAAAAATCACAGTTTATTATATTTTTTCACAGTCCAAGTTTTATTTTTGCAAATAACTGCAAATAATGACAACAATGGTACTTTTAACATATTTTGTACCAATTTGACAACAGTTTGTTAAAAATTTGACAACATATGTTGTCGAAATATTAACAACACTTTGTTATCATTTTAATACCATTGGTTGATAATTTTTTAACGTTTTTTTTTTCGCTCTGTGTACTTGGTTATTCATTTAATCGGGCTTTTGCTTTAATCGGGTTATCGCTCGATTATTTAACCGAGGTTTTGGGTTAATAGGTTAATAAAAAAGCTATCGATAGCAGACAAAAAAAAAAGCTATCGCTAGTTCTATTGATACAGCTCTTCTGTAAATAGGTAATAGTACAGTGTGGTGTATTTGGTGTTGTCATCTACATATGAGTTGTCGCGTGTTGTATTATGCTGGTTGTTTTTGGTTCCGGCATCTTCCAGTTTTGCACCATATGTTGGTGTGATTTTTTTGCTGCGCTTGTATGAGAGTTGCCACGTCTACTTAAAAATTTGCAAATATTTAAGGCCTATGTTAAGCACCAGGTATTCAGGCAATTGATACAACAATTTCAGGAAAACCGGTTAGATGTAGTCAAAATCTATAGATAATAAACCAATTTATTCTTATTTTAAAATAAGTTTCGTCTAGTTAAATCCCTTCCTATTAATTTCAAACTATTTTGTTCAGCTTTTATTGCTTGATCAAATACTTCATAATTTATTCCTTCTTTTATTCCTTAAAAAAAAGAAAAAGTTATTTCTCGTTTTTGTTAACAATCATTACATCCGGCCATGAAATACCAAAAATATGAACAATTTCCTGACAATAATATTAATAAATGTTTATTAAATTCCTGCAGAGCCTTTGAAGGATAATATTGTTTTTTTTTTTTTTTTGGCTTGTTTCACTGCCATTTGGAAAAGTTTTCCTTTGTTTCCTTTGAAAATCTTAGTTAATTAATAAATTGTTTTAATTGTTGAAAATATTAGGTATGTTGTTTCTTACACCATCATAGAAACAAAAAACTTTAGCATGCAACCAACAGCAGGAGTTCGTTTAATACACAATTGTAATTTCAAACATTTGTCGCAATTTTAAAGGTCATTTTGAAGAGCCAGAGGCTGCGCGAGAAAATAATTAGAGAACTTTTTTATTTGCACATGGAATTTTCTGTAAGGGAATGAGGTTTTGGTGTTGTTTTAAAAGAAATTAATATTTTTAATTTGTTTTTAATGTTAAAAGTTAATTAAGATTTTTTGTGAGTAAATTCAATAAGATTTTTTTATGTTTCCGAAAGAAACTCATAAAACAAAGGAAATAGCAGAGGCAATAAACATATTTTTGGGTATTTTTATAATAAACCGTTTTAATTGAAAAAATTTTTGGACTTTCTAAGAAACATATAAAAAAATACAGCAATATAATTCCATAACCGGTGCTAGTGCTTATGCTGGATACTCACTATGCAATACATGTACGCAATCTAGCAAATTTCATTCATTTTAGATTCCATCAACTTCAAAACGTTTTGATATTTAAAAATTGCATTGATGTAGATTGCACCGTCTGTACCCATAATTATAAACCTAATCAATCACACCACTAATACGGTGTTCAAATATACATTTTTTATTGAGTTAATATTTGGTTTATTGACATAATTGTCTTTCTGTACACACATACACAATTTAGATAACTAAATTAGCTTTTGACAGTTAAAAAAAACTATGTTTATATTTTTATACATGTATGTGTGGCACAAAACCAAATACGTTAACAAAAATGTACATCATAAGCAAAATGTAGACAACTTTTGACATCTTAAAGGAATAAACATCTGGCTTCTTGTACTGACGTAATAGATGGACCTTTGTTTTCAGTTGCCAAATGCCAAAATACTTTGGTAAATGAGTTGTGTTCGGCTCATTTGCGCATTTTAATTTTACTTAATATTATAATAATTTCGTATTAACCCCCTGCGACAAGCGTGGTTGTCAAAAGAAAAAAGTGATTTTCTCCGTTGTTTTCCAAACATCGGCTCTCACGCATTCAGTACCTTCTTAATACGTTTTCAAGTCTACGTTGGCTTGATGAACGCGATCAAATAGAGTGCACGCGTCTCGCTGAGTAGAAAAGTGTCTTCAATACAACCACGTCAATATTACGGTAGGTGTCTGAGAAATAACCACATCAATATTTTTGCTATATTTTTGTAGTGTCCCCTAAACAACACGTCAATAAAATTGTTTCAATATATAATATCTCTTATTATTTTTATTTTTAGGATTCGCTCTAATACAAAACAAAGTTTTCATTGCTCTAAGAGAACATCATCTGGAATTTTTAAAAGCCGTGAAGAGCAGATTCTGAGCTTTGGACCAAAGATGTTAATATATCCATGTTAGAATGCCTGGTTGAATGCACTAGATAAAATCAGTTGTATCTTTTTATTTAGCCATTAAAATTGTCTCATTTTTTCTATACTGGTTAGCTCAGATATGAACTCAACTTAGTATAAAACTTGTTAAAAACAAATAGGAAATATTTTAATTTTTTGAGTTTTTGTATAGATGTAAGTTCATTAGGGCCATTTTGTTCCATGCCATTAAATATGGTTTAAAATACATTGTCGGCTTATTCTCAAAAATAAATTACAGCAAATAACAAGCTTTAACATTAATCTAAAATAAAAACTAATTTCAGAAGTACTTGGAAAATAGAAGCCCTCAAAATGGTGTCTATCGTACTACCACGTCATTGGAATTATTATTTCAAAGTCACGTCAGTCACAGAGGGTTAATTGAACTATAACTAAAATGAAATTTTATAAAGATAATTTAATTCAATAATTGCATTTATTGCGCAAAACCCAATTTAGGTGCAGATCTGAATACGGTGTAAGATAAGAATCGTTTAATATACTGTATTTTTTTATTAAATTAATATACATTCAACGTCCACTTTTGCATTCCTGTCCACATTTTAGAACAGGTTGTGAATGGACAACCCTGCTATGTGTACCGAATTAGGATAATTTTTCTCTTACCGTTCTTTAGATATAAATAAATCTATTTTGTAACTATAGCCAATATTATTTTTTACTTTTTTTTGTCATACTGTATACATATATAATTTTTTATATATCAATATCAGTTTATATAAATTTTCTTTCTTTGAAATATTTTTCATGTTTTATAAAGTTTTACTACCTGGCCCACAATGTCGACAAGAACATTTCTTTCTTATATTTATATTAAAAACAAAAACTAATTTAAATTTTTTAGTATTATTTTCAATATAAAAATGCGAAAGAAATGTTCTTGTCGACATTGTGGGCCTGGCAGTTAGTTTTAGTTTTAAATTATATTTTGAACAATAAATAATCAAATATTCACCCCTATCGTGAATAATTTTTCCTTCGTAATTTGTTCCCTTTTCACGTATTTGCGATCATGAAAAACTCCCATGAAAACATTAATACATAGGAGAATAATAAAGTGAAAAAAATGTTCGCGGGAAAAAATTCCCCTTATCGTGAACAATTTTTTTCCTCGTAATTTGTTCACTTTTCCCTTTGAATTTCTCACTTTATTTTTCCTGGGGAACAAAACATTTATGTAAGTAATTCGTCCCATAATTCGAATATTGAAGTTTACAAAATTAATTTCAAGGTCAATTTCCGTCAAAGGAGGTACATCTTATATGTATATTCTTCAACAAAATGCAAAAAACATGTCAATTGCCTGAGGAGTTATGAAGCATTTCAAAGTCGTGGTGGCAGAATTTTAGAATTTTTTTTACTACATTAAAGCGCAATAAGCTAATGGTGCAATCAAACTATCACTCCAATACAATATATTTTATTTTGTTTTTTTTTTTACCTTTTCTTTAAAATATACGTGTATATTTTTAAACAAAAATTTTTTTTTATTTTTTTAATATTTCTTCTTTTTTACATTCACAGAGAACTGATAGCGCGAAAAATTGTTCACGGGAGTTTCACGATAGCATTTTTCCCTTCGAGGGGAATAAAAATTTCATGGGAACAAAAATTCCACTTGTTTTTCAAGATAGGTGTGATTATATTTTTTATATGTACAAATTTTCAATAAATGTATTTTAATTTAATTACATAATTCACGTCTCCTCTCCCGCCAACATTTTTTCGAATGTTGTCTTTTGCTTACCGTTTTCTAGGTTTACAGAAATCTATAATTTGTGTTGGCCGTACCGCGCCCACTTAACCAATCCCGCCCACATTTTATTTTGTATTGATAATCAAGATGCGTGTTATTATGAGACTTCGGGTCCGGTCGATCGAACAACAACATGCGACTTATGAGTAAAATTAGCGGAAGTCGCGGTTTTTTCTCATATCTTAGCCATTTGTAGAAAACAGACTATGGGATTTTATACACAAAACAAGCAAATCGTTATGATTTTTTGCAACATAATTCAAAATTTATTTTTTGAGAGTTAAAATATATAAAATAACTGAAAATTAATTTTTTTTTTTACGGAATATGTGTTTTTACGATATTCGCGGTTGAATTTTTAACAGTACAAATTAAATGAACGTTTCATTATAATTAAATGCAAAATAAGTAGATCGGTTTTTAAGTAAATTTACAGATGTTTTAAATCACATTTTTATTTAATTTTACATACAGAATACCTTAACTTAAAAATCCGTATTAATGTGCAATTAGTTTTTTGAATAAATGTTAGAATCAGTTTAAAATAAATTTGCTTGGAATTTTAAATGTTTATTTTTTTAAAATTTACTGAACGGAATACTTCTTAAATAACCTACAGTCCGTTACTGTAATAACATTGTGAGTGTAGGTTATCATTGGCTCAGGTGTGACATTATCAAAGTTCGTTACACCGTTGCACAGTGTAACAAATAACTAAAGCGATCATAATAGTGTAGAATATCCTTATACATAGGGTGCATAGTATTTAACTAGTATGCCAACTGGAGAGAGCGTTCTCAATTTTTTAGTTCACCCCTCACACATATACGTTCTGTGTGAATTCAACACACATAAAAACAACAAAAAAAAAACAAAATTTGAACTTTTTCTATTTAAAATTTTCCACAATATATAAATTTTTGTTTAATTTTATGACACAAACACATAATTAATAATTTTTTCCAACACATTTTGCTTATTTGATTTTGTAAAATGTTTTTATTTTTCACAAACTAAAAATTTTTTTATAAATTATTTTGACACAAACTTTTTTCTGTTGTTAATATTATTAAAGCCAGCAGAGTAGTATTTTGTGGTATGAAAAAAATATTATAAATCTTAAATTATATAAATATTTTTCGATATTGCAGAGTAAAAATTAAGCAAACATTGTTTTTTTTACGTTTATAAATGCAGGCAGCATTAAATATATATAAAATTTTTCGAACTAAAAAAATTATATTTTAGAAAATTTTTATTGCCACATTCTATACGATTTTATGCAACTATGTTTAGGAGTGAAAATAGTTTTAAACACCAATACATTTTACACAAATGTCTTACTAATACAAACATATAATAGGTAATTGACATTAAAGTTATGTACCTGTCAAAGAGTCAGCATACTAGTTGTATACTATGATAGGGTGTGTGTGAAACGGTATCAAAGTACTCATGGAAGTAAAATTTTGACACTGTTGAGGTGAATAAAATTACATTAGCCCTGGTGCTAGTATAAATTTTGACATTAGTGTAGAAATTTCTGACAAGCTTAATTCACCATAAAACTTTGTTACCGTTTCTCACACACCCATAGTATTTTTTTTTTTCTAAATATAATTGAATCATTTATTTCGAAAAGGGCTCAGGTACAAAAATACAAAGTGTTCGGGAGACACAAAAAACTGAATATCTCTTAGGCCATTTAACTTTTTGAAGCAGAGTTTGTTTTCTAAAATTATAAGCCTCTATTTATGTTATTATTGTAAAAACAAAAAATAATTTTTAGTAATATTTGTAGGAGAAAATTGTCATTACAGTTTGCAGAGACGAGCTCTATTCGAAAATTATTTTTGAATTTTCGGGGTTTTAGTAGCACAACACACAAGTATTCAGATAATCTATAACGTGTAAATATATATTTTGCATTTTAAGATAAGACTAACTGCTTGGAAGAATAATTTACGAACTCCACAATATTAATAAAAGTAAACAACATTTTAAACCAGGGCTGTGGAGTCGTCCGAAAAAAGTACTAACTCCGACTCCGACTCCAAACGCTGAAATTTTTTAAGTGCGACTCCGACTCCGACTCCGACTCACGACTCCGACTCCGACTCCTACTCTAACCGTGATGCGAAATGAATGAGACGTAAAATTATTTCTCTTTTGTGTAGAAACATCTTTATTAAACGAATTATGGGAATCCCCGCGAAATGTGCATAAGAAAAACATGAGTGTTATGGTAGGAATTAAAGGCAGGCCGATAAAGAAGTTTCTACACAAAAGAGAAATAATTTTACGTCACAATTTTTCTAATACATACAAGTATTTATGCGCTATAGCAACACTTATTCTGTACAATGTTGAAAATATTTCAGCGTTGATGGTTAAAAAATTCTGATATTAAAATTATTGGCAATTCCTGTCATTAACATTTTTTAGCATGAGTAAATTATTTAAAAAATCATACATCTTTTTCAACTAGATCAATAACTGAGTATAAGTTTTACTAATGTAATTTAGACTTTTTCCCGCACGTATAAAAAATATACCAAAATATACTTAAATAGTAAAGTACTTGAATCAACTATTTCTAATAAAATAAATTAAAATCTACTTATTCATATTGATCTGCAAAATATTGCATCGCCAATTTCGAAGAATTTTTATATTGGAAAATATTAGAAATTTTTTTAAATTTTTTATGCCGAAACAATTTTGGAGTCGGAGTCGCGCGTTTTTTTGGGTACTGCGACTCCGACTCCGACTCCGGTACGAAAACCTCAACTCCGACTCTTCAACTCCGACTCCGACTCCGACTCCACAGCCCTGTTTTAAACGAAAGCTTTTTATCAGAAAGGAACAATTAAAAGATTTCGGTACATTTTTATCTGTTTATTAAGTTAAAAAATTCATTAAGTTAAAATATAAATTATAATTTTTCTTCTTTGAATACATGTCGGTTGGCCATTGCAGAATATCTTCACATAAATTTTGGAAAACGGCAATATGGAAACTTTGTTCCTCGAGCAGCTGTATTTACACATTCTCCAAGTGAAGATAAACAAAAATTGTCTTATTATTTTAATTCTTCTCCTGAAAAGGTGTTCAATACTCAGATTTTTTTAATAATGGCAAATTGAAAAATAATTTTTCATAACAAATTGTCCACACATTCAAAACTTAAATCTCACTGTAAACATTTAGAATTTTTTTTTCATTTGCTAACTAAAACACACATATAAAATATTCTAAATGAGCCCTCTTAGAAATTTATTTTGAAAAGCCACTTTTTCATCGCTATGGAAGGAGTATATAACTTTTCATTCTACAATATATCGGTATATATGTGTTCCTCCAAAAACAGCAGAAAACTCAATTTCCAAAATTTTGCACTTGAGCTCTTTTCATAACGAATTGTCCACATATTCAAAACATAAATCTCACTGTAAAAATTTTTAATTTTTTTTTCATTTGCTAACTAAAACACATATAAAATATTCTAAATAAATATGGAGATGAGCCCCTTTCGAAATTCATTTTAAAAAACCACTTTTTTAATCGCTACGCAAGGAGAATATAACCTTTCATTCTACAAAATAGCGGTCTATATGTGTACCTACAAAAACAGCAAAAAACTCAATTTCCAAAATTTTGCACTTGAGCCCTTTTCGAAAAAAATGATTTAATTATAACAAAATATTTTCTATGAATATACCAACTGAGGATACCTGTTTAATAAAATATCAAATTGCTTTTTCTATATTGTACCTATTTTTAACGACCTTAATCAAGATCGAATTGTTTCAGCAAAAAATACTATTTTGCACATAATCAAATGTTCTAATCAAAACCTCTATTAAGGACCTGCTAAAAATTTACAACATCATTATAAAGCCCATATTATGAACATTTGCTGCGAAAAATTCGAGTTTGTTGGTGAAAGAGGAACGACGAATGGAAAAGCGTACTTTGTTTCTGTGAGCGAACACTCGTTTTCCACTTTGCACAAGCAAACTATACTACTGTAACTTAATTTTAATCGAATTCCTATGAAAATTATTATTACATGTGTTTTTCATTACGTTTAACCCTACTGTTAGGTTTGGACCATTTTGGTAAATTTTTATTTTCTTTTCGCTTTGACGACGGAACGGGTCAATATGTCAACTTAAGACGTTAGCTAATGTGGTGGTTTTATATTTAATTACTTCTGCAAAATTTTTGATCATGAATGATGTAAATGAAATTAGAAAAATGAAAAATATCGAATCTTAGGTTAAGGAACATTTTGGTCCATTCTTGATTATCGATTTGTTGATATGAAAAAATTTACAAAATAGGTGAAAAAATCAAATATTCTCAGTACATGATGAGCAAATTATCCTCCGTTGCAACTTGCATATCGAGGGTTATTATTCAAAGAGTGCTAAATGCAATTTTTTGAAAATGTGTTGACTGAAGGGGCATCTGTCATTTAAATTTGAAAAAAAAAAAAATTCTCGAAAGGTTTTTTTTTCATAAATATTGTATTGTGCTATCTAACACACACGTTTTTTTTTCGTAAAAAAGTGCTATCTACATAAAAAATATTACTGTATATAATAAAATGATAAAAATTGTTAATACAAAGTAGACAAATTATACATCAAAAGTTTGGGAATTGTGTCTTTATATTAAAAACTAATATTATTTTAAAATTCGTTGAAGGTATTTTGCAAAAAAAAATTTATCAATAGTATAAATTTTTATTTATATATTTATTTATGGAATTTTTTATAGCAACGTGTTAACTGACTAAAAGTTAGTTTTGATGACGAATACAATAATCTTCCGACTACAATTAAAACATACAGTGGTCCTAAAGAAGCGAATCCCTTACAATCTGGCCCACTTCCTATACATCTAAGCCAAGGAGGCACTTCCAAGCATTAAAGCCTGTTATTCCGCATGAATATCATTCTTTTTACGACAATTTAAAACATGCGAATAAAAATTTATTTTTATTGCTTTCGAATATAGGTTAATGTAAAATTAATAAACATAATTTCGAGTTATATTAATATGATTACGCGTTTCTTAATATTTTACTTTTTCATTAAATATTGTTTTGTTAAAAAAAAAAAGCTAATTATTTTAATAAAAGATCGTGTTACTTAAATTAAAGTCTCAAATAGTATTCATTACAGCTCATTCTATTTTTGTTCAAATAGTGCTATATGCTTATTTCAGTGTTCAAATCGATAAAATTTTAATTTGTAAATAGTGCTATCAGACATATAAGCGCGAATATCTGGAGACGTTTATTTTTAATAACATTGTAAAACAAAACTTAGTTAATACTCTTAGAGTTATAGAAAAAATCAGTTTTTTCGCTCTCCTGTAAAATTGTGATTTTGCTGATAGCACTATTTGAATAATAACCCTCGATATAAATTGTTCTGCATATATGCATTTGCTACTGCACTTATATTTACAGCAGCAGCAGGTTTCTCGTTTTCTAGCAGCTGTTATATTTCGTAAGCCGCTCGTCGATGCTGTACAAGCAGAATATGATGTTTTATTCCAGTAAGAAGCTCAGCTGAAAATTTATTTGTAGGCATCTTAGACCTTTGGGTCATATTGCTAAGAATAGAGCTAACTTGAGCTAAGAATAGAGAACTTCCGCAAAATTTCTGCTCCCTGACGATTTTATCTATTGGTGCCCACGAAACATCAATTTCCGTATAAACGCGTTTAATGCGAATATGTAAATCATAATGAAAAATACAACATTTGTCCATCGATTGGTTTTTCTTTTTGTACTATAGTAGCCAATCATTTTATCGGCGGTATCAACACCTCATAAGAAAAAAAATTATCAGAATAATAAATTATTATTAGTTATAGTAGGAAACTAGTTCTGCATGGTGCTCATCAAAATAGTACCTTTATTTTTATGGCTGATATATGAAACTAATGCAGTAGTTTTATTGAAGGCAATTAAAAAAAATATCAGCTGTGATATTTTGACCTTTCATGCCTTCAGTGAGATCCAATACGACCCGCTCTCCCTGGTTTTATTCAAGCTGTTAATTTTTTAGTTTTCCGAGGTATTGTTGGATTTTCCATACATATCCTGACTTTGAATTGACTGCCAGCCTAAATTTGAGACCACAATTAGCACGTTTCGATGGCATATATTTTCCAAAACAACAACGACCACGAAAAGCCACCAACTTAACATTAATAGTCACATTTTCATGACAGTTGTACAACATTGAAATGCAAGCCTCCTATCCATTCTACAAATCTCGAATAGTTGCGAACTTATCATCACTTTGTCTCTGTATTCGGTAAAAAAAATATTGTGCACTTATTAGAAAAACCAATACTGATCAAAATGGTCCTATAACTAGGGCCCGAAAGTTTTTTATAACCTAACAGCAGGGTTAAAACCTTTTGCTCATATACTCTTTAATAAATAAGTTTTATATAAATATTGTGCGTTGATTATTTTTTTAAAATGCGTTCTGGACCTGAAACAGTTTCTGTACAAGCAGTTTTTGTGAGTTTGTTATTGAAAGGAAGAAGACAAAAGAGAGATGGTATGCAAAATACAAAAATCCTGCAAAACAAAAATTTCATTTGATGGATACGAATGCAGTTTTGAAAGGGAATAAGAGAAGGTTTTTCCATCAAATATTTCATAATATGGACGAGGACTTGAAAAAAAAAATTTTTTTTTTGTAGCTATAAACAAATTATCTCTCATACTGACTTCTATTGTAAAAGCTCAATTTTGACAATACTTTTAATAATTATTTTAAACGGGTTATCATAAAATTCTTCTCGACACAAGTTTGTACTCTCGGACTGGATGTTTTTATTAAACAAATTATCTCTCATACTGACTTCTATTGTAAAAGCTCAATTTTGACAATATTTTTAATAATTATTTTAAACGGGTTATCATAAAATTCTTCTCGACACAAGTTTGTACTCTTGGACTGGATGTTTTTATTAAACAATAGGGCTTATCGAACCATTTGCAAATATTAGTTTGCCAACTTAATAAAATCTAAATATAAAATTAGTATTTCCCATAGTTTTGATGCCCATTTATTTGATTTTAAACAATTTAAAATAAGCAAATTATTTTCTTTTGTTTGACTTTATATGGGTTTTAAAATTGAGAGCAACATTTCTATTGACTATACCTTGTACTTATTCTACCAGGGTAATTCCTTAACATTTAAATAAAATAAAATAACATATACCTCAAGTATAGAAGCCAGTATTATTTGAATATTTTTAAGCACATATGTTTATTAAAAACAATAATAATTTTAATCATAAATCTTCCTTTTTCACACTTAATGTGCTCTAATGGGTTTAAAAATTTTTAGAATTTGTTAAATTCTTAAGCCTTTTTTGTAACTTTTGGAGTTGTAAAAATTAAAATAGTTTTAAAAATGTATTTCATTTATTTGCTAATCTTTTGCTTTATAACCCAGTTTTATTTAAAGTAAAATAAAAAAAAAGAGATTTTTGCCTTTACTAGAATTTCTATTTTATGTCTGGCTGTTTGTTTATTCTAAAATCTGCATAAGAACTCACAAGTTGTTTTGGCACAGAAATGTATTTAAGAGATTTTTTTTTTATTCCTGAATTTATTGTTTATTTTTTATGTTTTTTTTAGAAAGCCAAATTTAGTTCTTTCTATTAAAAGTTTTTTATTTTTCAAATATTATTAAGTTCCTTTTTTACTGTGTTTTGAATAGAAAATATCTGCAACTAACCCAATTTCATCTGAATAAAATAGAAGTGGGAACGATAAAGAAGAGGTTTAGTTGGTCGAGTATTACAGAAATGCGGTTAAGAATTAAAAAGCTACCACATTCATGAATCTGTTGTTCACAAGATAAAGAATTATATTTTCAAAAACAAAATAAAGTACCAGAAATAAACTAAAATTTTTATGAGGAACATCTAGGACAACAAATGCAGTTAAAGTTTAAATAAACTAAAAAAAATATACAAATTTTTAGCTTTTTGGTCAAAGTTAGTTTACATCATGTTCTTTGAAATTTGTAACTTAAATATCCAGTTGTATTGATAAAAAAGATAACAAATTTTCTTAACAACAACTTAGACAAGCAATTATCAAGACAAATATTTTAAAATTGTATGCTTTTCAGATACAAATTAGGAAAAAAAAACAGGAGAATGAATTTCGAAACTTTATATAACAAGTACAAAAATTGATGTTTTTAAATAATATAAGATAATGCGTTCAGTTTATGCTAGTTTGCAGATTTCAAAGCTACTGAGCCGTTATTCCTGAAATAATCTGATAACCTGACGTGTTGCATAGACTATAAATATTTTTAGGTTTTTAATTGAGCCTGACACCTCCCGTACAAAGAAAATATAAATTATAGATACTTGGAGAATGGTTATAGTAGAAGTGTCAAAATTAGGAACATATAGTTTGGTTTTAAAATCAAAACATCTGTCAAAAGGCGAGTTGAACGGGAAAAGTAAGCTGGGAGTCACCCATACTAATAATAACAGTAGGATAACAGTAGAAGTATCTCAATATACACAGAAAAAAGTGTTTTATCAATTAAAAAATGGCTTAAAAAGTATTTAAATTTCATTAATGTGATAATTGAATCAATTATATTTTTAGTTGAAAGAAAATTAAAAATTTAATTTTGAATCAATCTGTAGAAAGCAACAACAAAATTACAAAATATTTATGACATTGTTTGTGCTTGCAATGTAATTCTTTGGCGTCGCATGGCGTTTTAATTTCTCTTTTTAATTTGAATTTAAAAACGAAGTTCTTGTTAAAAAGCCTCTTATATAAAATCATTTACAGTAATACATTGACTTAAGAAAAAAATGGATTGATTAAAGTTGTAATAAAATTTGTAGGCTCAATCGATGGCTTTCTCATGCCTCTGTAGTGGCTGAAGGCTGTTTTTTTTTTATGTAAATGAAAGTTTTACAGTAAAATGCAACCATGTAATCTGCTAGAATAAATTTTGATGGTTGGCACAACTGTTCAGGCGGGTGATAAGATACTTGCGAGGAAATGAAAGAAAAGTTGGCGATAGGGTATGGAAAAAAGTCGGGAAAAAGAGAAAAAGAAGCTTGAAGGGCTTTTGAGGTGTGGCATAAAAGTGAACACATTAAAACCTAGACATACTAAGTATAAGAAGGGCTTCCGTGCAACGTGCAAAAAATTGGACATTATTGGGGAAGAATCCGAGTTGGTATAAGTGGCGCCCAGAATTCGATGTCGCATTAAAAAGTCACTGAAGATAAAAACTAAGCCATAGTGAAGCCATTTATAATGATATCCGAAACGATGAAATCGGACTTGAAACGGCTGCATTATATATAAAAAACAAAAAGTGGAATGTAATATATATATGTAAAGAAAAAATGGGATTAATTTCGGGGCGTGGCATACACTTGATTACAATGAAAGATAGAAGTACATAATTTTAGAAGGGCTTTCTTCCCACGTGTAAAAAATTGGACATTCGAGATGGCATCAGTGGCTCCCAGAATTTGATACCGGATTAAACAGTCCCCAAGGCAAAAATTAAGCCATAGAAAAGGCATGAATAACGATCTGTAATATGCTATGAATGGATTTTAAATGGCGGCGCAGTATACACAAACTATCCAGAGGCGTGGCAAAAAAATTGAAAAAAAATTTTCTAGAATCCTTTTCAACTAATCGTTAATCCTAGGGGGTGTCTGTCTGAACTTTTTTTCGAACGATCTTAATGTACACTAGGGATGCCAATCGGGACTGATTTTTGAAAATCCCGAGATTTCGGGATTTTTCGGGATTTTTCGGAATTTTTTTTTAATAAACAACACTTTTTAAATATTCAAAAGGTTTTATAAACGAAACAAAAATTTTTAAAAATGAAAACAACAAAACAATTTATTTTATACATATGTTTATAACATTGGCCTCACCCATGATCAAACTGATCAGATTCTGAAAAAAGCTTAAAAAAACATACGTATCTCTTAGTTTTTCTAGATCAATTCATTTCGGTTTTTTGACAGCAATTCAATTTTTAATGTGAATTAAGTTGTGACGACATTAATACACGGCAAAGTGTAGTCCCTCATCGATCTCGATAGCTGAGTTAAAAACTGTAAAATTATGTCGACTGAAGTGCAGTACACCTCCAGGGTGAGGGCAAAATTCATTATCAATAATTTAAGTACGTTTAAAATTTATTTTACAACAAAATGTTTATAAAATGTTTCTTAAAACAGATTTCAAGTTTAAATTATTTATTTATGAATACCGTATGTTTTTTAAGCAAATTTGTTATTATTATTGGAGCGGAAGGAATATGAGCTATTTCATCAATATTACGACTTAATTGTTATAATTATATCAACTTTTATTCTTTAGTTTCTGAATAAAACTTTAATTGGATCGTGAATAATTTTTATTTTTTGCTTGATATATAACAACTATTTTTTGATTTCTATATTTTGCATAAAAATAATAATTTTTAATTTGGAATTATGTCTTAAGCCAAAGCTGAACTTGCTTAACGTAATTGTAATAAAGGCTTGAGATGTAAATCTGCAAATTTCGTTTCTACTTAAAAAAATGATTTTTATTAAGAAAAATACAAAAATCCAGAAATAGTCGTCATATATCAAGCAAAAATTGCAAATTTTAAATACTCGCTGTGTTCCAAAAACAAAAATTAAACTCGAAAATAAGAATTATTTGCAACAGAAAATATAACCCAAATATAATTTTTAATAATTTTTTTGTATATACTATAAAAATTCAATAAAAACGAACAGTTTTGTACATAAAAGTTGATATGTTAAAAATCCCGGGATTCATAAAAATAAATCCCGGGATTCGGGATTTCCCGTTTGGCATCCCTAATGTACACCATTCCAACTTTTATTCATCCAGACACACAACATCATCGAACCCATCATTCATCCCTGCACATAATCTCACACCACACACACTTACGTTAGACAAACACCGACATATATACAGACGGGAATTGGTCCAAGCCAACGTGGGAAAAGCGGATTATTGATAATCCTACCCATAGATAATTCCAAGACATCAGACCGAGCTCGAACTAGGTTTTTTGGCGCCGGTTTTTGCGCTTTGTGTAGGGGAGGGAAATAATGGATATGGAGTGAGGAGAAAATAACTGGTAAGTGAACTTAGTTTCAAACTTGTAGCGGTAAAATATCTTTAGAGGCAAAGCTACATATTGGCCTAGGATTTGCCAAGGTAGTAGGTTGGCTGGGCAGGCAGCGAGTCATCAGCTGCCATCCAAGGAATTGAGAAGTCGTGATGATTTGGTACCGAAAACTTTGAGTGGGTTAGCTTTTTCTTTTATTGAAATAATACTTCATTTTTATGTGATTTACTTTCTACTTGTTTTTATTTAAAAATTCTTTTTTATTTTGACCGATTGTTTTTACATGCTACCAGATTTTTTTTTTTCATTTAGTAAAATTTTTGGAATGATTTTTTTCTTTAAAATACATAATTTCTTAGACAATAGCTTGTGGATGGTTTAGATGGCGAATTCACGTCACTCTACCGGCCTTGCCTGACAAATAAAAAATCTAAGCGTTGCCATCCTAATCATCCATCGATTCACAGCAAAAGTTATTGACAAAAATGGCGCCGAACGCGGGGCGTCATTTTGGACAATAGCTTGTGGATCGTTTATATGGCGAATATGCGCTACTCACCCGGCCTACGTTAAATGGATTAGAGATTGAGAGAATTATGTAATAATTTGCTAAAAAAAAAAATTGACCATTTTGTAAAAATTTACTAAGAAATAGTTAGTTTTGTGAAAATCTACTAAAGAATGAACTATTCTAAATGCTTTCATATCTTCCATTCCTATTGGAAGAAACATAACTTCAACTATTCAAGAAATATCACTCCCAACTAACTAATAAATATGCAATAACTTACCAAATGTTTTCAAAGCTCAAACACTCAATTGAGTATCTATAAATAAACAAGAAAAAAAAATATCTTTCTATAATATTTGTATTAATTTGTATTGATTATACTTTAGAGATGTCATACAAATATGTTCTTATTTAGTTTTATAATACAAAATCGAAAAAGGAAATATATAATGATAAGTTAATAAAAATATATGCAACGAATCTTTGATACACTCCACCAAAAAATTTTTGGGTATTGCATTTTATATGAAATCGGTCATAACTTATAAACCAATCCATGAAAAATCTGATATTTAACTCAGACATTAAACAAATGTTTGTCAAACTACACGACACTATTCGTTATGTCCTAAGACATTTTAATGTGCCATTGAGGAGAAGCCCTTAGGTGCGTCCTCTGTTCATTATAGGAAAATTACGCTCCCAAATGGATGTATCAAAAGTTAAAGGCATAATTTCACAAAATAAAAAGTAGAGTAAAAAATATTTATTTGAAAAATTGATTTCCAAAATTTAAGCTGCTACAAAATGGAAATCATCAAACATGCGAAGCGCAGTAATTCATACTACAGCAATATATAATGGCCCAATTTTTTTATGTACACAGAAAAAATTAATTATTAAATATTATTAAAAAATTGTTTGAAAAGTATTTCAACTTTATTAATGTTATAATTGAGTCAATTATTTTTTTATTTGAAAGAAAACTAAAAATTAAATTTTGACTTAATTATAATTTTTGTTGTTTTGAAATAAATTTTTAATTAATATAATAATTATATAACAAAAAATTTTAATTGACTATTTTCGTTTAAAATAAAATAATTTAAGCTAGTAGAATTGTTGTTGGGATTAATCAAAGCCTAAGCTATATTTAATGAAATCAATTAACACATTGTTTGGAATAGCAAATTTTTTGATAATTTTTTTAATTAAAATTAAAAATATCATTTACAAAAAAAAAAAAAATATATTAAATATTTTAAATTTTTACAATTTTTAGTAATCAATATAAACATTTTGGTAATAGGTGCAAAATCAACAAATTGTTAGCCTGATTCTAAGAATTTGGTATACATTTGGTGATTAGAGAATTTCATCTGTGTATATTTTCTTATTATCTGGCTCGTAGCTTCTGAACAAAATCAAATAAGTTTCAAACCCTATTCCGGTTTTATATATCTTATTAAGAAGAAATATTGAAATAATAGAAAAACAAAATAATTTTCAAAAATTTCACAACAAATTATATAGTTATATAACAAAATCGAAAAATTTTCAAAAAGTAGAGTTAACTCTTTAACCCTAGGATTCTCGGTACATCATTTGTACATCTAAAAACCCCAATTAAATAAGAAGTATATATATATATATATATATATATATTTTTATTGAACGTATGATAATTACTTTAGATTATACAATTTTATTATATAATTTTATTATTTCATTATTTTATTCCAAATTCGAAAATATAGTCTTTAATTTCTCACATTGCTATTTCGCATCTACCACAGGCATAGCTGCCAGATTAAATTGGTCGACAATCGTTAAACTTTGATGAAAAAATTGTCAAAATTGTCAAATTGACTAAGCTAAATCATCACATAAATCGTCATTGTAAAAACCACTAACGCTTAATAAGTTTTGAAAATAAATTGTTACTTTTAATTTCCGTTGCTAATAAAATTGTAATATATTCTGAATATTTTTGAAATTAAATAAAAATTTTCGTTAAAAGTATTGGCAATCATAATAAAAGTAAGAAAACAAACTAAACCCAAGAAATATTAAACACCTATTTTCACGTCGAAAATCCTGCTTAAGAACTTAAGTCTGGCAAGCACCAATAAAATCAGACTTTCTGAAAGAAAAGTTTCATAATGTGAACCCAAACTAAAGAGAGGGGTTGTAAAACGCCTGTAATAAAAAATTACTGCCAATAAAATAATGCAAATAAATCAAATTATCTAAGAAGCTAACATAAAATATAAAATTATATAAAAAACTTTTTTAAATTTGAACAAAATTTGTCATATGAAAAATCGTAAAATTTAGGGTATAAATCGTCCTATCGTTAACACATTAAAAGCCAACAGTGTTTAAAAAATCATTAATTTTGTTCATTTAGTATTATAAGTGAAAGGAGCATAATGAACTTAAAAAATATGAAAAAATAAAAATAAAGTGTTTTTTGAAGGTTTTTGAGGCTGTACCCAAGCAGGTACAATGGCTCAATGAATGTTTTCAAATATGCTTATTTTTTGTATGAACATTTTGAAAATCACTCCTTTTCTACGCACATAGCTATGCCACATAGTTTACAAGTACATCTTATTCGGTTGTGTCATTGAAGATAGCGTAAAGGTTTTTCGGTTCTTTTCGCAAAATGGTTTCCAGCATTAGGTGCTACACTAGGAACAACCGATCGTTTAGATATTGATTGTTGCGATTGTTTAGTAGGAATTGCCGGACGATGCCACGATGAAACTTCAGTTAGTTCATTTTTGAGTTGTTGGCTTCCTTGTACAACTTCAGTGAGTTGACGCCGATTGAACTCATCATTGATGTAAAAAGCGGTCACCACCACTTATTTCCACGAAATTTTGTCAAATAATTATTTAGTGCTTGATCATGAAGTTCAACGCCATCCATTTCTGAATTGTAATCTGCAATCGATTTCATCGGTTGATCCGATGGTTACAACGTTGTTATCAGTCCATTTCACGAAAATAAATAACTGAATGAAACATTCTCTTTATGCCCATTTGGGAGAAGTTTGACTTGGTGTTGAGTGCTGGATTCTCCTACGAAGCCCTTGAAGGATGTCTTCGCTATCGCTGTTGAAAAAAAAAATCTATATTATCCAGAATATCTGGAGGCATGATAAGATCCTCAGCATCACCGTTCTCCTCATTTGTATTGATATTTTCATCTGGTGGAATATACGCAACATCAAAAAATTATGATGTGAAGCATCTTCCACAAAGTCCAAAGCGCTGTCTAGATTATTAAATCTTCTGCCATAAAATATTGATAGGTTGATGCTTTCAAAGGCCATGTCAATTCGAAAAATATAATCAGCCTTATTCTGGTTGTCGTTGTCGTAAGCGACTGTGTCGTTTTTTGTAATAGATTAAAGTAAAACACAACCTATGTTCTTTAATCTACTACAAAAAACGACACAGTCGTGTACGACAACGACAACCGGAATAAGGCTGAATATAAAAAAGCTAATCAAAATATATATATTATCCGCCACTGTACCCAAGCGAGTACACTGTTTTTAAAACTTCCCTTTTGTTTTGAAAATCATTTTTTTTTTTTTTTATTTGCAAATTAAGTGCAAAGTTTTTTAATTGTTATGCAATGAACTTTTGGCAGAGTCAAATAATCACTGACCTACCCGAAATGAGAAAATCTGAAAAAGGCTAGACAAAAAAAGCAAAATTCGAAGTACTTCTATTTGCTGCCGCTGCTTTTTCAATTTGTTTTGATTAAGCAGAGTATTTAATTTTATAGACTTTTCAAAATGGAATTTAACCCCACTTATTTGTTCCAATCGAATCCAAATTAGTTTCATTCGATTCAGAACATATCATTTATAGAATTAACGTCCCTGTTTTTTTGATTTCTTGTTATATGCGAAAAATATTACAAGCAAAACACAAATTTGGTCTGGCCAGACCAAGACGGTAATCCTGGGGTTAAGCTTCTGACACATCAATTCGGGAGTGTGATTTCTAGTCCTATACTACTTAATTGGAGACAAAATGTGAAATATATTTTTTAGAACAAATCTAGAAAATATATTTCACATAGAACTCTTTTTGAATCCTAACCTCATAAAACAGAGTACTGTTGCCATGATGAAGTGCAAATTAAATTCGGTCATAACAATTTTTTTGGTTCCATTAGCATGAGTGACGGATAAGGTTTTTCGATAACTCTTATGTGCGCTGCAAAACAAAAAATACCTTACAATGCGCGTCAAGATACCTCGTGCCTATATGAAATATATATAGAAGACGAGACATCTCGCATTAAATAGCTTGTTAAAACGCTGTAAAAAATTAATGTTCCTGGTAACAGATACTAAATTAACTACTTAGATGGCACTTTAAACTATTTTTGATCTCGGCCGTTTTGAAATAAAAAACATTTTCAATTTGGCATTTCAAATTTGGGGTTTTTATCATTGCGATCTGTAGTATTCTGAAACCGTTGAGTATATAAAAATAATATTAGCACGACCCTAAGACGATTTGATTTTACGTTATTTAGCATTTCTTGTAACAACATTGGTTTATCCCTTCCTAAGTTACAGTAAAATCGGTGGAACAGCCTCTTCAAAAACTCCAAATTTTAGAAAACAAAAATTTTTTTTTTTAAATTTACCCATAAAATTTTAAATTTCGACTGTATTTATAGTAAGGGGACCATAGGACATCAAAATATTCTAGCTTTAATCCTTTTAAATTTTCTTGTTGCATAGTGTAATCAGTTAAAAACTCAATTCCGAATATTTTTATGAAGCGTTCTATTGTTTTTCGGTAACGATATGTACGTGTATATACATATATTTATATGTTGATTATAATAATTTCAAAACTATTTC
Source organism: Pollenia amentaria (assembly GCA_943735925.1). NCBI lineage: Eukaryota > Metazoa > Arthropoda > Insecta > Diptera > Polleniidae > Pollenia > Pollenia amentaria. Next base: position 217,170,451 of record OX031006.1, on the reverse strand, counting down.
AAAATATCTTTAAAATTTTAAAGTCAATAAAAAATTTCCATTTTTATAACTGAAACTTGATGACATGAGTACGTGAACAAATTTAAGAACAAAAATTGTTATGATGATAATGATTGTTAAAAAACGTATGTATGTACATACGAATATATGAATATGTAGTTGTAAGTATAAGTGTGCAATTTATGTTGTTTTAAGCGGTAGATTAAATAAAAGTTATTTCCCTTCTCTGACTGTAAATGACTGAAATGAATGAAGGAAAAAAATTTTATAATTTAAAGCAAGAAAATCGCACAAAAAAACATGCCTATTATGTGGATATATTTGTGTGTGTGTGTGTGCCTGTGTAATCGTAACAGCTCACAGTATTCGTGCATCTGTGTCAATGTAGACATTTGCTGTTACTGGTATTTTGCTTTCATTTTTAAGCGACATAAACGCCAAATGAGTTCTAAATGATTTGGGGAATCATAATAACATTTATTTGCACAATTCGTTACTATTGTTGTTTTTATTTTATTTTGCAGCCATAATCGTTGCTGCAATGCCGCATGTGTCGGGAGAACATTAACTTCAACGCTTGATGGTAAAATAAAAAAAAAAGAGGCAAATAAAAAAGTTATTTGCTGTTTTTATTTTTTTAATTTCATTCTTTGCATGTTTTTAAAGACAAGAAGTTTATTTTAAATGGGGGGGTTTTGTTGACATGCATACATATTTTCTTGTTGGAATACAAATTTTGGTTAAAATAATTTAAATAGGGTGGGGGATTATTTTGTTTTTGTGCAGAGTAGAACAACAAAAATTTTTGGTTAGAAGTTTATAGTCTGTTATCGAAAAATCCATTTAAAATTACAATTAATTTATTAATTTTAAGATTCGATTTTGGATGGATCTTGGTAAAAAGTCGAGCTGCTAGTAAGACTGAAACTTCACCATGACTTCTTTGATTGGTGGAAACGGTACCCTTCGAGTACAAAAGTTAAAATGTTTAAGGGTTTAAATTAATATTTCGTTTTATTTTATGAAGTTTAAGGAATCGTGTCGATTAAAAAAAAGGAGTATTTTATTTCGCCGTGCAGAATATTTCATACCCTCCCCAAGCATTAACATTTTTTGAAATAAGACGATAAATTGAGCCTGTGATAAATTTTAAACCAATCTTCATTATTTCTGACATCCCAATCTTAAATTGTATAAAATTTATCTGTGCAAATTGCATGACATTAATTATATTTGTTAAGGTTTCAGGTGCAATAAGATCTATTACAAGAAGTGTTGTCAGATTAGCCTGTTCATTTATCTTTTGCCCTCTTCATTTTGCTTTTAGCTTTGTGTCTTTTTTAAGCTTTTCTAATGTCAAAATATCCTATAAAAGACTAAATTTATGTATGTCAAAAATCTTTATTCACTACTAAATGAAAAAGCTTTTCTAGCGAATATACTCAAGAAAATAATCTGGCAGCGTTTGTTTTAATTCTGCACAACATTTTGATACAATCAAAACTGTAAAGACAAAACAAAAAAAGAAAATATAATTAAATTGAAACGCTTAATGTGATATTGAATATTAATTTTAATTAAAAAGATTACATAAATATTGTCATGACTTGGAAATTTCTAATGATCTCCTTAAGTTATTAAAATCGTGTGATATTTATGCAAATTCCAGTTCCAAATCTTCCGATTTTGATTAACCCCAGGATTACCGTTTTGGTCTGGCCAGACCAAATTTGTGTTTTGCTTGTAATATTTTTCGCATATAACAAAAAATCAAAAAAAAAAACAGGGACGTGAATTCTATAAATGATATGTTCTGAATCGAATGAAACTAATTTGGATTCGATTGGAACAAATAAGTGGGGTTAAATTCCATTTTTATGTAAAGTCTATGAAATGACCCTCTTGGTCTAGACAGACCAAATTTTTTTTTCCTTGAATGATATTTCAAATAGGACAAAATATTAAAAAAGCGTATACGTGAATTCTAGAAATGATAAATTCTAAATTGAATGAACCAAATTTGAATCAAATCAGAAAACTACGGCCCATTATGCGCTTAGTTCAATCTAACTACAAAAACCTAACGCAAAACTCGTTTCAGCTGTGGTAGATGCGAAATAGCAATGTGCGAAATTAAAGACTACATTTTTGATGACTTGCATATGGAATAAAATAATTAAATAATAAAATTATATAATAAATTTGTATAATCTAAAGTAATTAGCATATGTTCAATAAAAAATATATTTATTTACTTTTTATTTAATTGGGGCTTTTAGCTGTACAAATTGTAGTCTTGCCAGACCAAGAGGAGAACTTAGTGGTAAAAAGTAACCGAGAATCTTAGGGTTAAATTATTTTTTCGGTTATATAATTATATATCTGTAATAGTTTGAAACTATTTTAATATATCTTAATTCCTTTCTTCGTTATTTAATGAAAATTAAATTGGAAGAACTTTAAGCCCCAGTTGGCAGACAGTAACAGTAATCTTACCGTTCAGTAAAAAAGTAAGGAAATCCATTTATTACAGATTTAATCTTTACGGTCTTAGTGCTTTCTATAATCGTTCTAATTGCTTTATGAAAATCCGTTCCATAAACCCTTTATTAACCTGTTTTATTTTTTATAAATTATGACGTAAGAGATTATAAATATTTTAAATTGACATTAATAAGATTTAAAAAATTAAGAATTAATTTCATTCATTTATTCAACATTTTTTATTTTTCGAATTTATTCTAACTGAAATTTTACTCACAGAATAAATTCGAAAAATAAAAAATGTTGAATATAATAAAGTTGTTTATAAAAAAAATAATTCCCAATATCTATTCATTCATTTATGATAAATTTAACAAAAGTTTTTTTTTTAAATATTAATAAAATTTTTTAAAAACAAAGTATTCTCAAATTTTGTGGCGGTAGACGATTTAAACCAGGCCTGCAGTGGAAAAAAGGGCTGTGGGAAAAATCGCCCAAAGAAAAATGGCCCAAAAAAAAAAAATGAAAAATCGCCCAAATGAAGAATCGCCCAACAGAACATGAAAAATGACCCAAAAAGTTATATATGAAATTTTGCCCAAAAGAAACGAAAAAGGGCCCAAAAAAACAAATGAAAAATGACCCAAAAAGCAAAAACGAATTTTTTCCCGGTGGCATGTTATAACGTCTAGTGTCATAGTGTCCATGGACGTTATGACACTCCAAAAAGTGTCATGGACACTGCGCTAACTAAAGCTTCTCTGCACAGCCGGCCTTCGGCCGGGCGCAAGGATTTTCTCCTCTATGGTATAACAAACACCGGCTTCGCTAACTAAAGCTTCTCTGCATAGTCGGCTTTCATTTGGAAACAAGGCAGATTTTAGAAGCTTTACTTAGCGAAGCCGGTGTTTGTTATACCATAGAGGAGAAAATCCTTGCGCCCGGCCGAAGGCCTGCTGTGCAGAGAAGCTTTAGTAAGCGAAGCCGGTGTTTGTTATACCATAGAGGAGAAAATCAAAAAAATGGGCCATTTTTCATACAACATTTTTGTATGACGAAAAATCACCCAACAATAACGAAAAATAGCCCAAAAATTTTAGGTCACTTTTCATATGAATTTAGGCCCAATTTTACATGGAATTTTTTTGGGCGATTTTTCATTTCTTTTTTTGGGCCATTTTTCTTTGGGCGATTTTTCCCACAGCCGGAAAAAAGTCTCTAGAAGCGACAGAACTCATTTGAAAACTTAAGAATTCCTGCGCTATTTTCCTCAAGTTTGGGTATAACAGGTCATTGCGCCAGTAAACTACCGGATCTGCGTCTCTAGAAATATAAGGAGATCTAAGGTATGTCTGGACTTTCTCTTTAGCAGAATGGTAGCATATAATGGAAAGAGGCTCATCCTCCTCGCTTTGTCTTAATATAGTTGAAGAGTCAGTGTTGATGTTTTTGTACCGGAGTCGCAGTCGAAGTACCCAAAAAAACTCGCACCTCCGACTCCAAAATTTGTCGGCATAGCAAATTTAAAAAAAATTTCTAAAATTTTCCAAAAAAAAAAAAAAAATTCGTTGAAATTGGCGATGCAAAATTTAAATATCGATTCGAAATTTGTATAGAATTAATTTGTTGCTTTCTTAAACCATTTAAAAGGTACTGCATTCAAAAAAGAGTTGAAAGTCAAATAAGGACCAGTCTCATATACATTCAGCATTAATGCAAGAGTAGGAGTCGGCGTTAGAGTCGGACTTAAAAGATTTCAGCATTTGAAGTCGAAGTTAGAACTATTTTTGACGCCTATACAGCCCTGCTTATTTCTATTATTTGTTATGAAAGTATCGTCGTATAGACTGCAAAATATCGCCGATACCGATGCATCGGAAAATTTGTAGAACCGCCGGTATCGGTATTCGTTACTTCCTTGTATATTTTATTTTGTAGATTTTATTTTTGTTTGCTACTTGAAGTACAAACCTTCTTATTTTCAATAACGATCATGAATTTTATCAACGTAGTTCCTTATTTTTTATTAAAAAATAAATAAAAACCTACAATGTTATTTTATAATAACTTAGCATTTTTACTTTTTTTCAAATCGGTTTATTTTTTTTTTTTTGGTTTTTTTTAAGTCAATATAGCTTCTTTTTCCAGTTCATGGCAGCACTGATTACATGACTGAACTTTATGGGACTAAATGTATATCTTAAGCGTTTGACAGTATAATTTTCAGTTAAAGAAAACTTAATTGCACCAAATTTATCTACAATATCTTTATGTGCTGCGGTTTTAAGCTCACTAAAGATTTTTTAAGAGTTTGACTTATATGGGACCTATGGTAGGTAATGAACTCATCATCACAGGAGTATTTAATGTGATAAGAGAAAAGGAGAAAATTGCATTACATATCATTATCGGTTAAAGCGTAATAAAGCATTTTTAAGAAGGTAGCTACGTATATGTCGGACTTACGGTTATCATAGCTATGTAATGGTGGCTCAGTGGCATTAGAAGCTGGCATTGTTATAAATTTTTTTTTTTTTTGATTAGCGAAGTGGTTTAAATTTTGCTCTATACTGTGCATATCTTTTTTTCCAGATACTTATAGCTGTAGCAATTAGTACCCACTATCAGTTTATTTATGAAACTTACTGTTTTCTGTAACAATTCCTTAATTTGTCTCTAAGAGAATTACTTGTGTGTAGTGAAATATAGATACCGATATTAAAAGAACAAGAAAGCCTAACGATTATCGCTTGCCTTTTGTAAATACAAAACTTAAGTTAATTAAACTGGTTTAGATTAGACCTTTCTATTAATAAATAAAAATGCTTTTATTACGAGCTCGAGGTCAGTAGTGAAAATAAATATTATTTTTATTTGCTGCCGATATTTTAATACTTTTGGAGGTCGGCATTAAATAACCCCCTAATAGTTTACTTTCCAAAAAAAAAAAAAAAAAAAAAAAAACAAATTAAATAACCCCCCAAAGAGTGGAACCTTACTTTATATGAAATGAAATCCCAGTTTTGGAAATGAAATAAACCCCCAATGAAATGAAATAACACCCCAAACAAAAATTAAATAATGCCCTAATTTTTGGGGTCTTGCTTCATATGAAATAAAATCCCAATTTCTGAAATGAAATAAAATCCCAATACGTGTAATACGCTTAATTGTATAGGTTTGGCTTAAGAGTCAAGCGATGTATAGCATGGTTGGTACTTCGGCCGGGTGCAAAGATTTTCTCCTAAATGGTGTAACAAATACCAACTTTGCTAAATAAAACTTCTCTGCATAACTGGCCTTATGCCGGGCGCAAGTATTTCCTTCTCTACGGTATAACAAATGCCGGCTTCGTTAGCTAAAGCTTCCCTGCATAGCATTACATATCAGAAGAATTTTCTCCTCTATGGTATAACAAATACAGGCTTCGCTAACTTAAGCCCCTAAAATCGGCCTTATCCTCGTCCGATTGTCAGCTGCGCAGAGAAGCTTTAGTTAGCGAAGCCGGTAATTGCTATACCATACAGGATGAAAACCGTGCGCCCGTCCGAAGGCCGGCTATGCAGAGAAGCTTTTGTTAGTGAAACCGATATTTGTTATACCAAAGAGAAGAATATCCTTACTCCCAAAAATGTTTTCGTTATAAATTTAAAAATGAAATTATCCGCCAAAAATATATTGGGGCTTTATTTCATAAAGATTTTTTGGGCGATAATTTCATATGAAATAATCCCCCAATCGAACAAATTAAATAACGCCCCAAACAAAAGAAAATAACCTCCCAAAAATCGTTGTTGTTGCTTCCTGTGCAATTTTTTTGGGGGTTGTATTTATATTGGACAATCGACTTAAAAATTGTTGTTTTTCTTTAGCATTGTCTGTTATTAAACTTCCAGTTTATGATACTCAAAGGCAATTGAAGTATTGGCAACAAATAAAAATAAAATTTAATTTCACTACTGACCTCCAGCTCACAACAACAATATACTCACTAAACACTCTCAAAACAGCTAATTATGTGCAAAAAACACTAAAGACTACCAATGGTGAAATTACTTCATTTAAAGCGCTAATCGTATTTTTGATGATTTTTTAAATTTCGCCTGGGATGCAAGATACCCATGTTAGTGAAAGGGTCAAAAGAGTAGGAAAAGCGAGAGGTGTGCAATTGAAATGATTTAAATAAATTTAAGATGAGCAAGGAAAATCAGAATAGTAAGAAAACGAACAAGTGTTAAATAGTGAAAATGAGAAATTTAATAATATTTTAAGGCTTTCAATAAAGTTCTGGAAATAAGGAGTGCAATCTTAATACATCCTAATTCGGCCCTCGCGATGCAAAAATAAAAACAATTTGTAATAAAATTGTACTTTAATTTGTTCTTAGAGCCACTAAAACAAGTTTATTTCAATTTTCATTTTATTCCAGCCTTCAAATTTGGCACCCACAGCGAAAACATATTTCCCCTACCGTTAATATAAAAAATAACATCTAACGATGCTTGTAATTGTATTTGTATTTTTGTTTAAATTCTTTTGCTTATTATTGTCTTTCTATTTTACATATATTCTCTCAATGGCATTTGAAGCGCTATTCTAAGGACGCCTGTGCGTTATATTTTATTAATTTTCATACTTGCTTTTGAAACTTGTTTGTGACATTAAAAAAAAAAACTTAAGTTTTCGAGAAGTATTTTCTTTTATAACGTCGTCATCATCAACACAATTCTACTTGTCATCTTGTTTTCAGTTTTAGATTTGTATATGTATAAAACAAAATATTTTATTCTTGCAAATAAATTTAAATAAATAAAAGAAAAAATAATAGAAATTAAAGAGAGAAGTAGAAGTTTTTTCTGTGTCAGAAAATGGAATTGATAAATTTTTAGGGGGTTATTTTTTAAATCCCTTAAATTTTTGTTGAGAAATGTTTTATATAAAATTGTTAAAATTCCTTACAAAATTGTAAACGATTGTTCACGGAAGGTGTGGTAAAGTGTTTTGAAAGAAATTTACCATTAATCTGAGTTATAAAATTTTGACTTGTAAGGATTTTTGTTTCAGGAAATTGCTATTATTAAAAATTGTTTTCATGAGTTCAAAAGAACTCTTCTATTTATGGAAATATTTTTTACGACCTTTTCGGAAAATATTTTCTACATAAAATTAGGAATATTTAAATATATAAATCCCTACTTATAAATAATACATATGACGAAATTCACCCTTCTTTCGCTTAAGAATTATCTCATTATTAATTATTGTCCAGTAAACAAAGCTTCCAATTAAAAAAAGTCATTGAGCTCAACGAGCTTTTTCGTAAACATATATTGGGCGTTTCGTGGCCTGTCGAGAAATATTTGGAAGTATGGAGGATGGAAATAAAATCCACGTGAGAGACTGAAACTATTCCAACCGAATGCCTGGGCAGTATTTTTCCCATTTCATAAAAAAAGAAGACAAAAGAGATTGCAAGAGCTACAGAACTCATTATTAAATGTGGCATATAAAATAATACTAATGTAATATTCGCGGAGGAGATAATTGGTGACTACCAATGTGGTTTGTGCAAAGGGAAATCCATAGCTGACCAATATTTTAAAATGAGTCAGGTTTTTGAGAAATGTCAAGATAGAAACCATGAAGTATATTACCTTTTTATTGACTTTAAGCAAGCGATTGATTCTGTGGAACGGGGTGAGGAATTCCGGCTAAGTTAGTAAGGCTAATTAGTAGAACTTTAGAACAAACGAGAGCAAATGATCTTTTTCAAGGCAAAGTAACAGACGGGCTTAGACTTTAATCAGGAGTCAAGCAAGGCTATGCCTCCTCAACACTTTCATTCAATCCTATGCTCAACTTCGCTGTAGGAGAAATTGATCAAGAAGGCACTATATTCTATAAATAAAGCGTGATCCATTTCAAGGTTCCCTACTTTTTTTAAAGAAAAAAACACAGAAAATTCAAATTTAATGGGGAATGTTTATTATCATTTGAAAGAACATTCTTTGGCATTTATTTTTGAACATTGTGTCTATCAAATGTTGGCCGTTGCTACGTCGCAGATGGTCCATCCGCTGAGTCCAATTTTCGATGACTTGTTCGAGCATTTCGACTGGTAACTGGCAAACGACACGCGTGACTAGAATAGACTAGACTAAGACTTTACCAATCCCCACTGGAAAAAGTCTAACGATGTGATATCACACGATCTTGGTGGCCAATTGACCGCCCCAAACCGTGAAATTATGTGCTCACCGAAGTGTTCTCTCAATAAATCCATTGATTGATGCGATGTGTGGGAAGTGGCGCCATCTTGCTGAATCCAAATGTCGCCGAGATCACGAGCTTCAATTTCAGGCATTAAATAGTCGGTTATCATGGCACGATAACGAACCCAGTTGCTGCGAATGGCGCCGAATCGTCTTCCCACGGTCATCGTGTACACTCTCAGCTATGGCCGCTATATTTTCTTCACAGCGTGCTGGACATGGTCTATTCGGTCCAATATATTCTCCAATAATGATTATTTTGACCATAAGTTGAGCGAAGTGCACGAAACACATTCCTCACAGAACGTGAATTTTCGTAATAAAGTTGAACGATTTCTAAACGTTGTTCAGGCGTAAGCCTTTTCATTATGAAATGCCAAACAATACTAAACAAAAATAACATGACAGCATGACACGACTCACACATGATCTGTAAAAAAAGGCTATTGAAAAAGTATCTCTACTTGAATAAATATGTGCGCATGCAGACGATATTGCCATTATTGCACGCAATAATAGAAAACTTAAGGAAACTTTTACGCAATTAAACACTCTCACTAAGAGCATTGGACTACATTTCAGTATGAAATATAATACTTTGTTGAATCGGAGTCGACAGGGAACATTCGGATTCGGGAATATAGCTTTGGATGTGTACAATAAATTTATTACACAGGGTGGCCCAAAGTGACCGAAGGGGCTTGAACTCCCTATATCTTTTTAATTATTATTTATTCTTTGTTTTTTCAGCATTTAGTAAAGAAGACTTGGGAAATCAATCAGAAATTTCTTACAGTCAAACAAATATAATTTTACAAATATAATATCTTAAAAAGAGCAAGTATGTGCAAAGCAGTAAATGGCCACCACTTGCGAGACATAATTTTTCATAATTGAATTAAAAGAACTTTTCATTACTATTCTGTAATTTATTTGTTCCAAATTGTTTCAAAATTATGCATTAAATAAAAAGTTTTAATGAACTTAAATCCCTAAGGCCTTTTTGGGCAGCATTGTATATCTGGGAGTAACTTTCTCCGGTACTGAGGATTCAATATGTACTATAATGCCCGTAATTTCTACAAAAAGAAAGCTGCTCTAGTTCATACCTAACATGTATTTTTACCTATTTCAACATTTATTTGCCTTCGTGTATTTACCTTAAGTTTTCTTTTAAACTATGGCAGGACTTACACCATAGATTTCTTTTTGTAGAAATTACGGGGGATAAGTAAAGAAATTTATGCAGCAAATAAATGCTGCTAATCGCATAATAAGCACTTTAAATCAACATTCGTAAACAGAGGGACAACATGTAAAATGTAGAGGACACTGGTGAGTCCTGTTTTAACCAACGGTTGCGAAGTTTGTAGTTTGTAAGTTAACGAATGTAGACAACTAAATTCCTTTGAGCGAAAAATACTCCAGAAAATATATGGTCCAAAAACGATGACGGGACGTATATACTGAAACAACTAGCAGATCGCCAGACTATAGCGCAATGTGTTAAAGCCTAATGTGTTCAATGGTTTGGGCGGCTGAAGCACTAAACAGAAGATAAGTAATGCAGGATGACATCAGCAGAGCTAGTGGTAGAAACGCAGATTTGGGACTCCCGTACATAAGCTGCTATGGAACACTGGCAGAAGATCATAATGCTTGAAGACTAATTGTGAGATAAGCTTTGGCCCACAGTGAGCTGTGACGCTTAGAATGATGATATGGTGTAAAATATATAACAAACTTGCCTCTATCATTTCTGTGCCCTTTGGAAACCCCATGTCAACCAGCGGACATCGTTAAGTCAACGTCGCTACTCAAAAGGACCCAGAATATTTATATTCAAGAGATACATAACGTTGTGCAGTACGCACAGACAAACATCGAGAATTATACCTCTTTTCTCACAAGCATCCAAAATATAAAAATTTATAGGGTCTTGGATAAATATTGTACAAATTTCAAACGGAATGACAAACTTTCGATCTGTGGTGGTGGATTTTAAAATTAAATCAAATTTTGTAATCTCGATCAAATTTGTAATCGCATTTTTCAATTTCATAAATTTCTAAATTTCATAGCCTGAGACCACTGGTTTTTACATATTGGCAACTTCCCATTTGAGAATTATATATATTTCTTCATATATTCACATATATTTTGTATACATACATAAATATGTGCAAATCGTTGTTCAAGTTCTTAGCTAAAATCCATATTATTTAAAAGACCTGCTCTTATAATAATTAATCTTTGTCACTACATTTTGTAATGAATCAAATACTGTTAAACCTCCACGGTCATAACCATATAACTTATCATAGACGTCCTGTGCTTGCACGTATTTGTGCCTTTGTTATAATAAATATGTATGTATGAATGTAAATAAGTCAACCGCATTTGGAACAGCGGACATGACAATTTAATCAAAATGGTATTTTCATTTAAATAATCACACAGTAATAAGCACAATTGAATACGAAATTAATGACGAAGCAAATATAAGCAGAAGCATACACTCACACACAAACCAAGATAAAAAAATATCTAAAATTCAACCCAAACTAATTCTCTTTACTAAACACATGAACATAGATGTTATCCCTCCAATATACAGAAGAATACTATGCATAGTAACAAAGTTGAAGGAATATTGGGTAGTCTTGATTTCAAATGATTTAAGACTGTTTTAGTTTTTAATATCTTGAATTTCGTGTTTGTTATTAACCTTAAAGCAAAAAAAAAAAAGAAAATTGTTACTTGAAAGTACATTTTTATTTTTGTGATAAACGCTTGGATACAAAAACTCTTATCATCTTTTTTATTAATAAATGACTTTTGACTTTGAAAACTGAGTGAATGTGTAAATGTTTTTAACTACAAAAAAATTGAATAGCACGTCAATTTGTCAAAGAAATCTGTAGGATATAGTCAAATAGTCAAAATAGAAGCCAACTAATAAAATGATGGCAATTAAAATGATAAAGCTTAATTAATGGCATTTTATTTTATTGAATGATAATCAGATTAGTTTTATAGTCATTAGGCAGTTTTTTTTTCATTTTGTATTAATTAAATTAAAGGTAAAACTAACTAAGAAAGACAACATTTGTTAAGCATATCACAGAAAACAAAATCATTAGTTTTTTTATCAATTGAATACATTGTTTAAAAAGTATTGTTATTTAATAAATGTGTTATTTGAATCAATTATTATTTACATTGAACAAAAACTGAATATATATATTTAACTTAATAAATAGAATCTGAGAATTATTTCTTTTCATAAGTTACTTTATTATATTCAAAATTTTTTATTTTTCGAATTTATTCTATGAGCTAAATATCAGTTATGTATTTAATAAAACTTTTTTGTAATAGTTCTATTCCTTAATTATTCTTTACACACAATATACTTCATCCAAAGAAAAGCTAAGATTAAATGTAGCAGGAAGATACAAGATAATAGTATAAAGTCATTCCCAAAAATTTAAGTAGTATAACTATTACAAAAAAGCTTTATAGAACTGAAATTAAGCTCGAAAAATAAAGAAACATTAACTTAATAAATATTTTAATTCTTTAAAGAATGTTACATATAATACTTTCAACTAACATTTTAGTTGTTTTAAAAATAATATGTAATTAAAATATTAATTAAAAAGATCAAAATCTTAATTGATTTTTTCGTTAAACCCTACCAACATTTGTCTCTAAGACACGTACGTGCAAATCTGAAGAAAAATGCTGTAATTAATTAAAAACAAGTAAATTAAGAGAATATTTTTTATTAAACACATGGTTTGCATGCAAAAGTTTTTACACCATGATCATTACAAATATTATTATAATAATTTTGATAGTACAATTGTTACTTTTTAATTTTTGATATGCTATAAAATTTTCCCTTCTCCACACTTATAATAATGGGTGATACAAGTAGAGATACTTTTTTCAATAGCCTTTTTTTTTTGACAGATCACGTTTGAGTCGTGTCATGCTGTCATGTTATTTTTGTTTAATATTTCTTGGCATTTCATAATGGAAAGACTTACGCCTGAACAACTTTTACAAATCGTTCAACTTTATTACGAAAATTCACGTTCTGCGAGGAGTGTGTTTCGTGCACTTCGCCCAACTTATGGTCAACATAATCGACCTACTGAGCGTACTATTCGCAACACCATCACCCATTTTGAGACCCAGCTTTCATTATTGGATAATATTCGACCGAATACACCACGTACAGCACGCTGTGAAGAAAATATAGCGGCCGTAGCTGAGAGTGTACACGAAGACCGTGGAGGGTCGATTCGGCGCCATTCGCAGCAACTCGAATTGACGTATGGAACGACCTGGCGCATTTGACGTCGAGATCTTAAATCAAAAGCGTACAAAATACAGCTTGTGCAACAAGTGAAACCACTCGACCTTCCCAAGCGACATCGCTTCGCTCTATGGGCTCTGGAAAAGTTCCAGGAAGATCCGACGTTTTCGAGGCAGATTTTTTTCAGCGATGAGGCCCATTTCTGGCTCAATGGGTATGTAAACAAACAAAATTACCGCATTTGGGACGAACAGCAACCTGAAGAGATTCAAGAACTGCCACTTCATCCAGAAAAAACAAAGGTTTGGTGTGGTTTGTGGGCCGGTGGAATCATCGGTCCATATTTCTTTAAAAATGATGCCGGTGCGAACGTAAGCGGCAATGGCGACCGTTGTCGTGCCATGATAACCGACTATTTGATACCTGCAATTGAAGCTCGTAATCTCGCCGACATTTGGTTTTAGCAAGACGGCGCCACTTCCCACACATCGCATCAATCAATGGATTTATTGAGAGAACACTTCGGTAGCATAGCACATTTCTTTAAATTTGAAAAAATATCGTGGGGTTTCCCCTAGTAATAGAGTCTGGTTAATTTAAAACCCTTAAGAGGCTGTATGGGAACAATTGTACCTTCGCATATTTTATTTGAAGAGAACCCCAGAAAACAAAATAAAACGATTTGACAATGAAGATTTTTTAATTTAAGAAGTAGCAAACAATGTGCAAATATAGAAAAAATAATTAAAAATATGTTAACTGCGATTCTGTGCATGAAAAACATGTTGCATCTATTAGTAAGTATTCATCACAGACAAGATTTGTGCAGACTAGCGTATTCATTTAATCGAGATTTTTGCTTTAATCGGTTAATTTTTTAAATTGATGGTTTAACCGATTAATAAAGTTTTTTTTTAAATGAAGTAGTTTCAATATATAAAAATGCATAAATAATTAATTATTTGCAGTTCATTGGTAAAAACAATACCCAATGACATAACAAACATAACAATTCTTGAAATAAAACGAGCAAACAAAATAATAATTCATAAGTTTGTAAGCTCATTTTGTTAGTTATTTCAATAATTTAAGATCTTAAAAAATAATCTTTTAATTTGGTTTTAATGTTTACGATTTAAGCGTTTATTTTCTTTAGTTTATATTAAACTTGACTTTGAAAAATTCTTTTATTCATCGTTGATGTTGGAAAAATCTGTTACGGTTGGGCCAAGGTTACCCTACTAGCTCTGCTCGGTGTCATCTCCTAAGGGGGTGTTCTCAACCCTTTGGTTGACCCTGGTTCGCAGCTAGAACAAAAACAAACTGAAATCAAAACTCAAAAATAACAACACACTTACTCTTTATTTAACGTGGAATACCCATTCATAGGGAGGTTGATGTTGACCTCTAATCGCCCATTTCCCAACCATGACCGCGATATCCACACATTTTTTCCTACAGTCCCATAATCGTTAATCGAAAATAGCCATAAATTCGTTTAGACTTTTAGCTGCTGTTGTAGCAATTAAAAACTTTGGCATATAATTGTGTAATTAGCTTTAAAAGAAATTTTTATATATACACATGTAAGTGAATTTGTATATGCCGGTGCAATCGTACCCATACCTCCTGTTAACGTTGTAAAACTATACCGCTTGACGAGGGTTAAACTATACGCGTTTTTTTTTTTTTTTTTTGATCACACGTAAAGCATCTTTTGCTTTTATTTGTTGCACAATTAGTTGCATTTGTTGAAGCTCTTTCCTAAAGAACTTTCTGCATGCACTCAAATATAGGCTGTTATAATTAATTCCGCGACCTTTGCCGTATTTGGGGACCAGTAAGTGCTTCAGAATAATTAAGAATTTATAATCTAATAAGAATTGTTGCGTTATGCCGAATATTTTCGTTACTACATTGAATTAATCATAAAAAGTGTGCCTCATAGACACATGTTGGTAATATAGTTTAAACTTGTGCAATTGAGTATTACTTATATTGGGAATTGTCAAACCTAATATTTAATTATGAAAGATAATATTTATATAAATTGTAATTGTTAAATTTTGGTTTTTTTGTAAACTGGTTAGAATATACGATCTACCGTTCCGAAGTTAAAGTTAAACAGATAAAAAAAGGTATTATTAGAACGGTAATATTTAAAAATGTAGTATATTTTAGATACATTTCTGTACGAAAACCTTCATTGTGATTCATTTTTGTTTAAGAAAAGTGGTTTTTAGAAGGCGGACTTATATGGGACTTATGGAAAATTGTGGACCGATCATTAAATAATTACATGCTATATAATTTCATCGTTATATTATTACTCGTTACGATTCAAGAAATTTGGTAGTGTGATTTCTAGTCAACTTTACCGAATTTATGCAAAATTTTATACACCACTAATTTAATATTTTGTCGCGCTTATACATTAAATCAGGGTTTTGTGCTCTAGCGCCCACCTAGCGAGCGTATCAAAAATTGTTTGAGTTCTTGGGAAGCGAGCGTAATTAAAAAGACCAAGATAATTAAATCGACTTGGAATTAATCCAAAGCTTCTCGCATGGAAAAGAAGTGAACATACCATTGTTCCTCGGAAAGTGAGAAAAAGGGCGACTGTAACTCATGTCGAAAACTATCAAGATATATTACGTCTTAACGTTATACATATCATAATATTCCACTCGAAGCCGATGGGAAATTGCAGTCGTTTAGGCGTCAACGGCGACCAAAATTTAATAAAATTTAAAAGTTTTCAACGACGGCGGCGTAAATACAACCGTTGGCTACACCAAATAATGTAAGTTGCGGCTTGAATGTATGTTGTTTAAAAAAATTGCTTTTAAATCATTCGTATATTTTTCAAATATGTTAAAATGATTATTTTTCAAATAATTACACAAAGAAAAT
Source organism: Pollenia amentaria (assembly GCA_943735925.1). NCBI lineage: Eukaryota > Metazoa > Arthropoda > Insecta > Diptera > Polleniidae > Pollenia > Pollenia amentaria. The sequence goes on along the minus strand of OX031006.1, from coordinate 217,154,455 downwards.
ATCTAACAAGAACAAAATACTGGCCTCATCCGTGTTATAATTTATTGCATTTTGCATTTTTAATATATTTTTGTAGTGCTAAAATTTTTTTTCACTCCATTTTTATTTGTGCGATTCTTTGATAGTTAAATGCGGGAACTTTCTCACAAAAATTTTACAGGCACACTTTTTCTGTTAATTGCCGAGTAATTTCCTTGCATGACAGCTATTACTCTCTTAAAATTGTACAGGCGCAGTTAAGTGAGAAAAAAGTTGTTTGTTTTAATTTATGGCATTTATGTTTCATTTCTCACATTTCAATCGAAAAGTTTCTTGACGCGGGACTTACAGAACATGGGCACATGACAAGGAATTTTATGATAATTTTTATAAACTTGTGTTTTCCTAGTGATCGAAATTCGACATAATTATTTATGTGAATATGCAAAAAATAATCAAATACGTTTTAACGAATTTACATGTTTCAAACATTTGTTTTTTTTTCGTCTTAGTGGATTGGTTTGTCGAGGGACCGCCTCTGGCCCATGCTTAATCTTTCAAGTCCGTGAATGTTTATTTAAGTTTTATTACTTCTGTTAAGAACATACATCCATACACCTATTCATTTATTTATTTGCTTATTGTTAAGAACACACATTCATACCAATTTATTACCTAATGTTTTAATTTCGTCAACTGCATACACAGCATTTTAAGTCCAATTATTAATTGTACCTCAAGTTCATTGTCTTTAAAATTATTTTAGTTTATTTTATTTTATTAATTGGTATTATTTTGCTTACTTAACATTCTTCCTCTAGTTCATTGCTTTACGTTTATTATTTTGCAACAATATAAAATTAATATAAACAAATGCAGCAAATTAGTATTTTGTCAACTCAACATATTTTAGTTATTAATTTAGTATAAATATCGTAATAGAATTCTTAAACGTTTCCATTAAGATCAAGTACAACCAACTACTGCATTTTTATTGACCCATCACTCTTCAAGTTCCAAGTGCTTGAAGAGAATCAAAAAAATAAGACAAACTAATGTCAGATCAAATTTATGTGTTTGGTCCGAGTTTCAAATTAGCGTTAATTTACATTTTGAATTAACAACTTCAATAGTATAAAAAATCAGAACGTACAATTGAAAATCAAAAAAGTACCAAAAGGACTCCTCTTATAGTTTCTGTATCTATCTGGACTAAGCATGTTGAATTTTATGTTTCTAGTCCCACACGCAAAGAAAAAACATGGTTGATACAATCACAATCGCAAACTATCATTAATGTCTGTGGCTATAATTGTGTCAAACACGTCTTCATTAACAATGTATGTTCAGACATGTTTAAAGCTTATTATTGGCTCAAAAATATTATTATGTTTATAAGAAAAACACAAATGATCTTCCTAACCATGTTTCTAAATACCATGCAAAATGTCTATTTGAACAATAAAACCAATAAAAAAATTTATTTCAAAAAATTTCATGTTTTATTAAAAATACTTTGCGACATACCTCATATACAGCTTAGCATATATAAATAAGTAAAATTAAATACATGCATTTATATATATAAATAAGTTACCTGTCTTAATAAACGTATAATAATTTATTTTTTTAATTTTGAAATCGTGCAAAAATCGAAAAACTTTTAATTATTTTGTAGTCATTCATGTTTCCCGATTAACTGACTCTCGCAGACGGAAAATGACGTGGAGAAGATTTTGTTTGCTTTTTAAACACACCCTGTTTGTTTTGACAATAAATATTTGCTCATTTAGAGAATGTGTTTTAAAGCGAACAAAAATTATGGTATCCAACATACCATATGTGTACAGCTAATATTATGATTTAAATTGTATAGTTGAAAATAAATACATTATAGTAGCAAATATTTCACATAATTTAGTATGTTTAGCTAGATCATGGTAACTTATTAGCTGTAAAACACCATATAATATTATTATAATGAATTAAAAAATGTTAAGGAGAAAAATTATTTTTTCAAGTTAAATAAGGATTATAATAAGTTTATTATGGTAAACATATTAGGCAAATATGAATAAAAATGGTCGTAGTGACCATTCATTAATCATGTTTTTTCTCTGCGTGCAATATTAACGGAAATTCAAAAGGTATCAGTTGAAGAACAAAAACGTACCAATAGTTTCATATTAAATGTTCTGATCCACTCAGGACCCTGCACCCATTATTTTATGTTTCTATGTTCAATATTATAGACAATTCTAACACTACCACTTGCAGTACCACAGAGGTAAAATAAAGAAATTTAATTTCCCATTTCTTATACTTCTTTCTCGCCATTGAAGTACTAAAAATTTCAATATAGTAGTGGGAGCCCATCATTTAATGCGTATATGGAGCAAAATGTTTTGAAAAAAAGCATCATATCTTTCATATTTGTTACGAATATAGTGTTAATTTCTATGTTTATTGTTTTAAAAGATAGATGGGGTGACTAAGAAGTCTTGATAGTGCCGAATTTCAAAATAGTTTCCTTTAGTTTAGAAAATATGAGGTTACCGAATTTACACGTTTTTATCCTTTTTTACCCCCTTAATTCTTTTTAAATATAATTTGTGCACTTCCGTAAATAAATACCTTTCAAATGGTGTAGTTTTTGTTCAAAGGACCTCATCGTTGTCCTTTTAAAGGACTTAACATTTTTCAAGAATTTTAAATAAATAAAACAATATAACATCAAAAAACAATATAACATCAAAATCGTTACCTGTTCTTAGGGGAGTGCCACAGGGATCGATACTTGGGCCACTTCTATTCTCAATTTATATAAATGATCTAGATAAACAATTGCTACACTGTAATGTTCACCTATATGCTAATGATGTACAACTCTATATTAGTAGTCCCTTGATAAATATAAATGATTGTGTTGAAAAAATAAATATTGATTACAAACGTGTTCACACATGGGCAAATGCAAATGGTTTGTGTATAAACCCAACGAAGTCCAAATGCTTGATAATAACGAAAAAAAAACTGAAACTGTCGCTTGAACATATAATATTACTGGACAACAAACAAATTGAAATTGTACAAAAAGCTAAAAATCTTGGCATTATTTTTAACAACACACTCACATGGTCTGATAATGTAACTGCTGCTACTGGGAAAACATACTCAATGCTGCGAACGCTATGGAACACCCAACACATCACACCGTTAAATATTCGAATGTTACTTGCAAAAACGTATATCATGCCAATTTTACTTTATGGATGCGAACTGTTTGCAAGTTGTGACTCAACAAGCCAGGGAAAACTTGAGAAAAGTTACAATGCTGTATTGAGATATGTTTTTAACCTAAGAAAGTATGATCACACTTCCCATGTTAAAAATAAACTTTATGGCGTTTCTCTGAATAATCTGTTAAAAATTTAAACCTTAATGCTATTACACAAAATAATTTTCAAGCATGAACCAGTGTATCTTTTTGACAGAATATCTTTTACGCGTTCATATTAGATATTCTGAGCGTAATTCTTACATCAATTCAATCCGCCTTTGGAACTCGCTACTACCGGCCAATAAATCCTTTAGCAACGTCTTGGTTTTTGAGAAAGAATTATATAAATTTTTTAACACAAATTAATACTGCTACCTTCTTATTATGTTTGTATTTAACTATTTTAAACTTATTTGTTTATTTGTAGAAATTATTAAATTATTTTTCATAATAATATATCATTTTTTACTCTACAATGTAATTACAATACAAAAATCCGATACTATAATTATAAGATTTGTATCTTGTTGTATTGGAAATCAAATAAATAAATAAATGTATTTCAGTTCCCCTGAACAAAAATTAAAATTTATATAAATAAAAATTAAATACGCTGATTAACTTGGTTTAGTCTCTAGATTAACTTATATTTATATAGTGTTTTTGAGCCAAGGATAGAGAAAAAAGTTGAAGATCAACTGAACAAAAGTTTTAATGATGTTCTTTTTGACGATTTTTCTAATATTTTTTTTAAAGTCTTTATTTAATTGTTTTGCAATATATAAAAAAATATATAAGCATTAAATAAACTCGAAACTGCTCACACATTTAATGATAATGACACATTCAGCCATGTCACCGAGTACTATTCCATTTTTTTTACATAAAAACTTTTGCGGAATGAAACCATTTTTGTTTTCATGAACGAAATGGAAGTTTTCTGTATGTTAAAGGCCAAACAACTATCAAAATATACTTTCAAACAATAAAAATATATATTTTCTTCGGTTCCGAACGGAATTGTGCTCTGTGACATGGCTGATTCATTGTTGTTTTTATAAATTAATTTTTTATAAAACATTTTGATAGAAAATTATTTTAAAAAGCGAAAAAAAAACACTGCTTTTGAACTAAGAGAAATAATATCCTGCAGTTTCGAAGTTTTATAGAGTGGATTTAAGTCTACGACATATCGAGCAATATTTGCGATTACACCGTAAGCGAAAAAGGGCAAATTTTACAGGAGGAAGGTTTTAATTTTTTCTTAAGCAATCCAATACTTTATTTGAATTTAAATGGGCTTTTTCTCCGCAACGAAACCAACTCAAAATAGAGGCATAACTCAAATTTGAATTTTTTAGCACTTTAAAATTTAATTCTTCTCTCAAGAGTTGAGAATATAAGATATTTGTAGTTTTGAAATTTTCACATAATATAAAGAAACGATATGGCGATTAACTCCACATTAAGCAAGTGGGCGGCCCTTTATTTTACTTGGAGTTAAAGAATTAAATACATAAAGTTAAAAATCAGGTTTTTCGAGTTATGACTCTATTGCAGCAAAGGCTCGATATGAGTTTGTTCGTCATTGTTAAGGGTACCTTTAACATATTTGCAAGAAAAAAACACAATTTCGATAAATTGTCGATTACGATATAATCGCTCGATATAATTCTATAATTCTAAGAAAAGTTATTAATGAAACCTTTTAAGAATATGGAAGGATATTTTTACTTTTTTGACTATTTTTATATTTTGTTCAGGAGAACTGAAATAAATATTTGTGTAAGATTCTACAGAGTCTTTTCTTTTATTTGGTACTGAGTTTGCTAAACAATATAAGATACTAATATTAAAATAAAAATAAATATTTAAACGTTGCCTTCCTGAAAATTTTAAGTCCTTTGAAAAACAAAAGATGAGGAAATAAAAAACCAAATACGCAGTTTGCCTAAATTGTCCCTCTAAATTAATGAATATGTAGTGGTATTTCTCCCAAAGAGAAACAAATGCATATGTGTCATACAGTGTAATTTTCGAAACCGTTGTTGTTATTGTTTTGCCAGAAGTGTACATATAGGATGCCCGTTTTTTGTTTTTCTTTTTTTTTTATTACAAAAAAGTGTTTTGCAATTCAAGTTTTGTAAGGACGAATTAAATACATACTCGTATTTAAATTAACTGATTTTCGTTTTGATTAAAAAAGACACTGAATGTCTCGAAAAAGGAAGGCAAAAGTATTTATGGCATAATACAAAATCAGCAAATAAACAAAAATAAAAATCAGCAGAAACAATTTTCTATTGCTGAAAAGGAAATAGTTTAGTCAAACTTAAGTTAATTTGGTGTCATTTTGCAGAATTCTACAAGAATATAGCTCTTATTTTGCCAATTATAATGAGAAGTGAAGTGCAAATCGATACAAATAAATTAATTGGGCTTATCTAAGAAAAAGTTAAATTCACTTTAAAGAAATGCTTAAAATTTTATGAAAGTTATTATATTATTGGTGTTACAGAAAATAATTTAACTCTTTAAAAAATCTTCAGAACAGTAATAACGTTGCTATATTAAAAAAAATATTGCGTTGCGCAAAATTTTTCATAAGCAAAACAGCACGCGATTTTGGGGCAATTTTTTTTTTTTGGTTTTTTGGGGCACTTTATCATTTTTTCGTTGGGGTGTTTTTGCATTTAAGTGAAATGAAAAATTTCCCCAATATCAGAATGAAAAATGGCCCCAAATAAAATCTCAATTTTAACTTTGGGGCTTTTTTTTCATTTACTAAAAAAATTGTAAATTTTATAAAATGCAAAATGACGCACAAAAAATTTTATTTAAATTTTATATAAAAATTCCTGGAGAAGCCGCCGTTTTTTTTTTTATACCATAGAGGAGAAAATGCCTTGCCCAGCCCAAGGCCGGTTGTTTAGAGAAGCCTTAGTTAGTGAAGCCACTGTTCGCTATACCATAGAGAAGAAACTCCTGGTTCGAATACCCATCAATGCTATCTATCGTACGATTTGTATACCAAAACTGTATAATTATACATGTTATTAAAAGTCAAGATTTTGAAATTCTGGATATTTTAATTTGGGATTTTAAATTAGGTATTTTATGTTTCAGGTTGGGTTCATACAACCCAAATTTTTAACATAACTTTCTTTGTGTTTTTTTTAATGTTTACTTTTTAAATTCATTAAAAATTTTGAGGTAGTTTTCCTAATGAAGAATCACCCCAAATTTGAGGTCATATTTCATTTTCATTTAAGAGCTATTTTTAAATCTTGCGTTATTTTTCATTAAAAAATGGGGTCATATTGCATTATGAAAAATTGCCCCTAATTTGGGGTCAATTTTCATTTTTGTTTTAGGGCCTGATTTCCTGGAGCCCTATTTTGGAGCGCCGTTTCATATCTCTATCTAATTTCCATTTCGTTTGTTCGATTGATCACAATCCTTTCGGCATATACCGTATTTTACAGAAATTAGATTGTCGCGTTTCAGTTTTACATTTATGAGCAGCTTTTATTTCTAAAAAGGGGTCACAAATAATTTTTTTTATCGGTTCTGCTTCTTGCTACAACTTTATATCTTTCCATGATATTTTCACATTGCTAAGTGCATCGTTTACTTGCAGACTCCATGTTTGATCGGTGTATTGTCGAAGTTAAACGGTGCTGCATTTCCTTCTTGAAACAATTGATTGAGAAACCTGCTCTTGGATTAACATGTTAAAAGTCATTTGTAGCCTAGATAACACAGTCAGCTATTAAATGCCCAAGTAATGCCGCTAGATTCCTGAGTTGGTCTCATCAGACCGTCGCGTCAAAAGCGACAGTATGTATTGTGGTACATGGGTCGGATACATTATTTTTGTAGGTGCACCTTTACATTGCTATGATGTCTCATGTATTTTGAAAGTCTATAAAATTAAGATTAAAAGGCGTTTTCATCTCTTTTGATTGCTCTATAGTGATCCTGACTTTGTCAAATTAAGCATATATAAATAATTTAGACTAACTAAAGACTTAAGCTAGCTAGCTCTTTCTAGGTTCAGGTCAGGGTGCTCATTTTATAATAAATTATACACCACACTTCATATTATTTATTCAATGGAAGTATTTGCAAAGATAACATATCTTTATTTTTCTGTAAATTGATTGTAATTCAAGAATGGTTTGGCTAACTTGTAGTATCTTTCATCCAGTAAATGCCTTATAGTATAGTGTATCATCATTTTTTTTTTGAAGAATAAATATTTCTCAAAAAATGTATTTTCATTCAACTCATTATATGTACAAGGTGGAGCAGAATGAGCTATATGTTTTGGATTTTTTATAACTTTTTCAATTATTAATTTTTTTTTTGTTTTTTTCAGCATTTTGTGAAAAAGACGTAAGAAATAATTATTAATAACTATTCAATCGAACAAAAATAATAACAACCAAAATTTTGCAAAAAGTCATGAAAAATAAGTTAAAAAGCGCACGTACGTGCGAAGCAGACAATGGTCATTACTTACAGAAAATAATTTTACAGAATAATTTTTAAAAAAATCTCCAATAATATGATGTATTTTTTAAAAAGAAGTATTTATAATCACATAAACATATAAGTTATAAGCCGATTAAACCATATAGGTCATTCTGAGCAACCCTGTATACTCGAGTGTTATTTTTTTTTTTTAATTTAATTATAGGAACACGAGGTAAACATAAAAACGATAATGACAATAACAACAAAAGAAAACTTTAATCAAAATTACCCTAATCAAATAAGGAATACAAAGAAAAATAAACCCACATTCACACACAAAGTCTTAATAGAAAATGTCCTCTGACACTTAAACGAAATGTGATTTAAAATTGGACACACTAAATAAAATTAATGTTTAGGCGAGTATAAAAAGCAAGGCGAAGTATCTTGTTTGCTAAATAAATATACACAATGCTGAAAACAAAATTAAGGTAAATAAAAAAAAAAAAATATTAAGAATGTCCTAAAATATTCCACCGAATAAGACGAACATCAAAGATTACACACATACTTTTATAGAAAGCTACTAAATAGCACCAGTATTAGTCTAAAAAAACAAACACCATTTTATTACCAAATCTAGTTGAGCATTAAATTGTATATTTTTGTTTCTTTCGGGGCTTTTCCTTCTTTCTGTTTTATTTAGAAAAACAAAAACAAAAACAACAAAAAATAAAAAATCTCAAACATTAACAACAACTAAATGTTAGCATTAAAGCATAAAGATACATTGTTAATGATATAAAACGTCTAAAACTTAATGACGTCATTTTATTATAAGTAAAAATGTATGTGTATATGTATGATTGAATCCATTTAAGCATATGTATGTCATTTTGCCGATAAAGGTACTATTTTACTACTTAGCCTAATAGTAGGCAATAAAAATAAATACACTTGTACATGAATATTTATGTACATTGCCCAACACAAACATACGTGCATATAAACACAATAATAAAATTTTATTATAGTTTTAGTTGTAGTTATTTTATTTATTTCATTTTTTTCTTGCTCTTTTAATTTTCTAGTAAAAAGTTTATCTCTTGTTGTTTTATTATGAGTTAATGAAATAGGATTTTCTATTTTTATGATTTAGTTGGTTTGGTATATGTATTTGTATAAAAAATTACGATTTACATTGCGATATATCTATGTATGTCAGGATTACTAGTAATTCATTGAAAGAAAAGAAAGGAATATTCTCAATGTCTAAAAGGCTTAACGGGAGCAAGATTTCTTCATTAAAAGTCTTACCGGAATTTCCTAAAAACGGTTAGAAAACTATTTTATAGATTAATTTGCAACTATAGTTGTCCATTTTTGAGTCATTGTATATAAATTCATTTATAATTTAAAAAATTTGTAGTCAATTAATTTATTATGAGGTTCACAAAATGAATACATGTCGATGCCTTACTTTCTCAACCTCGTAAAAATACGGTTTTGACTTTTTCATGTCAAACGATTGATATTTTTGTGTTCTATTACTGAGAATAACATGTTTAACTCGCGACAATATCTGCGGCAGGCATTATGTTATCTAACCGGTATTTAATGTGTCCTGTTATAAAATGTCAAAAAGATGTTAATTTACTCCATCCTATTACGTCGGTACAAGTGGGTGAAAATATTAAAAACTGTCTCAATCACCAAATTCATAGAATTAAGCAAAAAATTTGTTGATTTTGCATCTATTACCAAAATGATTACATTGATTACTAAAAATTGTAAAGATGGTACCAAAAGCCAATGGCCTCAGGATGGTTACTAAACTTCCACTCTAAGCACCAACGGAGAATAATAAGGAATACGGCTATAAATTTTATTAACAGAGTTTTAGAAGTCAGCGACAAGGTTTTCCATAAACAAAACGTTATAAAAATTTACAATATATTAGGTATGAATGACTTTCCGAGAAAAACGAATAGGAATTTGACCAAATACGTAAAAACTAAAAGCATTTTAGAACCACAAGATAAACCACAAAAAGTGTACAAATCAGTTACATATGTTCCTGGTTTTTCGGAAAGATTAAGGCATTCAGACATTTATGACAAAGATAAATATGAATTAGCTCTGCGAACAAATGACAAAATTTACAAATTATTTAGCAATACTAGATGTAGATTCGCAAAAGAAGACAAATCCAACTTGTCTGCACTGGCAGCCAACTGTGCTTTGAGTGGACATCAGCCAGAATTTGAAAATTTAGAAGTATTGGTACAAGAAAGTAATTAAAATAGAAGATATTCACTTGAAATGTTGCACATTACAACTTACCAAAAGAGAAGAAATTAAACTACAAAAGAGACGATGAGAACGTAGCTCAGATTTTCAAACACACCATAAACAAATATAGATATAAATGACAGACAAAACAACACTAGCAATCCAAAGCTTACAGTGCACAGTGAATAATTATGTTTTTATTGTTAATTATTATTTATTGTTTGTTGTTTTTTCTAATAATTTATAAACAATACATTTGTGTATATATTTTTGATTAGATCCCCTGAAGATGAGCCACGGATTTGCCTCGAAATATTAGGCACAAAAATACATCTATTCAAAATTAAAATCAAAATTGTTTTTTAATTTTTAATAAATAACCACGAGCCGAACCAAATATAAATTTCAACAACAAAATAGGTCAACAGTACAAACTGTTATCAAATAGTAAAAAATTTTAAATTTTGAATATTTTTTTTTTCAATAAAAGTATTTGGAAAAAGTTTCCTGACGAGCTGGCCTAAGCAACCAGCGAAAAACGCATAGAAACTAGCTTTCCCACAACAATAAATTTCAGTGTTTTCATAAAAAAATTTTGATTATTAGCACATCATTAATAAATGAATTAATTAATAAAATATTTCATTCCCGAAAATAATTTTTGATAAAAAATATTTTAACTTTAAATAAAAAAATCATCAAAAAACTTCGTTTCAAACTATATGTTATGTGATTTAATTAAATAAAGCTCAGGTTTTGACAATTTTCAACAACAATTCTACTAGTTAAAGCGAAAAAATCAATTAAGATATTTTGTTATTTAATAAATATTTTAGTTTAAAATTTTTTTAAACGGCTAAAATGTTAATTAAATCAATATTATGTTTTGAGGTTTCTTTCAACTTATTGATTCAATTATCACATTAATTAAATTTAAATACTTTTTAAACAATTTTTTTTAATTGAGAAAAAACTACTGATAATTTTATCTGTATATATAACAAACATATAAATATTCAGCACATGTAGTTGAGATCAAATTTTAAATTTAGGGGGTCCGCAAACCTCTGGTTTATGCAAAATTTAAACGATTTATTTCTATGATATACAAAATTTTTTAGATTATTTTATTTCTTATAGTTTAAGAAGGTTGAAGTTTGAAAATTATTAATTTTTTAACAGTTTAGAGCAAAATTTTTTTTTAAACATTTACCTAGAATTTTTATATATATACAAAGTGAAATTTCTTTGTACTATAATATCGCTATATCAAATGGCAAATAATTTTTACAGTTAACATGATGAAGGCATTTATAATACACAGAAAAAAGTGTTTTATCAATTAAAAAAATGGTTTAAAAAGCATTTAAATTTAATTAATGTGATAATTGAATCAATTATTTTTTTAGTTGAAAGAAAATTAAAAATTTAATTTTGATTTAATTAACATTTTAGTTGTTTTCAAATAAATTTTCAATTAAAATTTTAATTAAAAAACAAAAAATCTTAATTGACTTTTTTCGTTTAAAAATAATATAATTTAAACATGTAGAATTATGGTTGTGAACTAGGGATGGGCAATAAATATCGATATATCAAAATATCGATATTTAAAAAATCATAATCGATATATATCGCCGATATTAAAAATACCGATATATCGATACATCGATATTTATCTACGACTATCGAATTCGATATTTTTAAGACTCTTTATAATAAAATTCAACAATTTAGCCGTTGCTCAACTGCTTACAAAACTGTTGTTTTTTTAAGAATTGCATCATATGCTTTTCAACTAATGTTAAGAAAATAACGGCGCTCTTCGCATTTTCATAGATTACACAGTTCAGTTTTGTCTCGGTTTTTTTAAGAGATGACAACAAAAAAATAAGCGCAGAAAAAATATTCTGGAAAGGGTTCCTAGAATTATGGTAAAAACCGCCTTAATTATGGCGTTTTAGCAGCAATAGGCTCATGAAAGTTGTAGTGTTATGATAAAAAAAAATATATTGTTTTTTTTTCTTTGAGCATGTTCTTATATAAAGTTTCTTTTACCGGCAGTATATAATCCCAATAAATTTTTTTAGATTTCATATGGCGAATAAATAAAAAAAAAATATTTGTATCCTTTACTTTACTTTATTCTGGATCTTTTTATTGTAGAATTACTGCCGGCCCCTCGATTTAAAACGAAAACTTCGTTCGCATAACTTACCTTAAAAATTTTAAATTGTCTTTTGTTTTGAAAAAAAGTTAAGCGAATGAAAGTTTCGTTCGAAATCGAGGGACAGGCAGTAAATTTGAAATTAAAATATAACAATAAAAAGGTAGAATGGAATAACATGTAATATGTTTGTACATATGTAAATACATACATATGTATTAAGTTTTTAAATTTGGTAATAATTTCAGCTTAATACGTTCGATACATCGATAATTTTAATTAATAAATATCGATACTCTTAAGAAATATCGATACGATATATATCGATATATTTTTTCGATTTGCCCATCCCTATTGTGAACGGTCAATATTTATTTAAATAAAATAACATTATGAGTTTTTTAAAATTAATAATATCATTTATTGAAAAATTTTTCAAAATTTTTAGTAATCAAAAAAAAATTGTTTGCTTGATATTATGAATTTGGTATAAATTTGGTGATTGGAGAAAATAAATAATTTTTTCTGTATATTCTCTGAATATACAATTTTTTTACAAGACAGGTAAGATGTTTTTTATCCATTTTCATACAAAATTTCATTTTGAGTACAACAATTTTAAGTCAACATTTATTTTAATTTATAAAAAAAAATATAACGTTAAATCGATAAAAAAGCTCGTCCTAATTTTATTTTAATAATGCTAAAAACATCTTATAATAATGCTAAATAAAATGCCAAATGCTAACACAGCATTAACATTTGACAGTACTGGCAAGACAGAAATAAATTACATATTAGTTGCCAAAAATTCTACTACCTGTCTTCGTAACGTAGGCGTCCAGACAGTTATTAAGAAAGTTTACTTTAAAAAAATGTCAAACGTGAATGTTGTAGTGCAAGTTCCAGCTAAACCTGTTTTGTGAACTAAACAAATTAAAAAATAGCATAAAACAGCAATATTGTGTGAACATAGATAACACTTAACTAAAACATAAAAAACAAATCAGAATATATTTATTTTTGATTACCTTTTGTGTGATTTTTTTCTTTTGCGAACAAAACTTTAAATGACTGTCAGCAAATGTCAAATTACTGTCCAATTTTACTGTCTGCGAAATTTTTAAGACAGAAGACAATGATTTGGAAAAGTATGCATGTATTAGTGAAACATTAGTATGTATTGCTACGTTTTTGCCAGTACTGACAAATGTAAACGCCATGTAAATGAAAATCTTGCAGCTTAATAAAAGATGTTAGTTTTTTGTAAATAGAATGTGGGAATTCTAGTTCTCATGTTGAGTTTCAAATAAATTCTGATAGTGCAGAGAAAATACTGGAAAATATTGAAGGAATAAAAAATGAAAGCTTTATTAATTCTAATTTGACTTAAAATACACATTCGAATATATGTAAAAAATTATTATCAAAAGTTATTTTCGGGAATACAAAATTTACTATTCATTAATTCATTTATTAATGACGTGCTAAACTCCCAATTTTTATTTATGACAAAAACACTGAAATTTATTGTTGCAGGAAAGCTATTCTATGCGCATTTCGCTGGTTGCTTAGGAAAGCTCGTCAGGAATCTTTTTCCAAAGAGCTTAGAAAAGCTAAAAATATTATACAAATAAGATCATAAAGTGAATAAGAATTTTAAACACTCAGATCCTACTTGTAACAATATCAAAGCTTCAACAAAGCCACAACAATAAATATTGAATTTATCTTTCTTAAATTCCCCTACAATTCGCTGGGTTTTCCCAACACGAATTGTAAGAGGACAAAAAGAAAAAAAAAAACAAAATTAAAAAAATTTTAATTTGAATTTTTCTTAATTTAGCTGCAAAAATGCCAAAATAGTCACACTGCGTATGAGTGATATTAAGCGCTGATAAATTTCTTAATAAAAGTGCAGTATACAATTCAGCGCATTATTAGAATATTACGGTGGTACTGTGCGTATAAGTAATACGACTGTGCTAGTTGAAAAAACTGTCAAGCGGGGCACACGACGGTTTAACCCAATTCGAGTACGCTGAATCCAGTGGTGCTAGCCGTTTTTTTAGGTTAGCTCTTGTATTCGAGGTATACCTTTATTTCGAAATTGGAGAAGTTTCCACATCATATATTCGCGTAACTCAAAATGGCTTTCAAAAATAAAAAAATCCAACTTTACAAGTTAAAGCTATTTTATTAATAATGAAAAATATTAATTAATATTTTAATTTGTATAATAAATATCTTAATTACATATTATTTTTAATACAATTAAAATGTTTACAGAATTAAATTTTTATTTTTAGCTACTATTTAATAAAAAATCAATTAATTAATGTAATCTGTGGCTTCGCTTAATTCGAACGAATTTGTCTTTATCGTATTAGTTCTTGGCAGTATTGCCGTTTTTTATTTAAGGGTATTTTATGAGGTTTTTTTCTAGTTCCCCTTTTATTTTTCGGAATATCCTTTTTTAAAAGCATATTTTTGACCGCTTTTTCCAATTTTTTTATTGTGGCGCTTTAAGTGTTTTTTTTTTGAACCATTACTCTTTTTTAGTTTACAGTGCCCAGTTTCTGTAACTACCGCGTGGAAAAGCTTTTCGATTGTAATGTGTAAAATGAAATAATAATGCCATTAAATGAAAAAACAACTATTTTTCTGACTTAACTGTGTCTGTAACATTTTTAGCGAGTAATTATCACGTAAGGAAATTACTCGCCAATTTATAGAAAAAGTGTGTCTCTAAATTTTTTTTGAGAATGTTCCCGCTTTGAACTGTCAAATAAACTCACGCGTAAAAACAGGGCGAGAAAAAATTTTAATACTAAATATTATATTAGAAATGCAAAATTCAATGAACAATGCGGAAGTATTTTGTTCTTGTCAGATTTTTTCATTGTTCAATTATTTTGCTTTTAACATTTTTGACAAATATCCGAATGTTTCCAAAGCTATTTTTTAAACAACAAACATTAAAGTCGCAGGTTTCATTATTTGGTATAGCTGAGGGTTGTATTTTCGTCGTCTTTGATGAACATTTTTCAATCTTTATAAATTTTGGTCGCCGTCAACGATATGTTTGACTGGTGTTCTCAACATCTGCAATTTAATATCGGCTTCGAGTGGAACATTATGACATTTAAAACGTTACGATGTAATCTCTTTTGATAGTTTTTGACATGTGTTACAGACACATTTTTTTTTCACTTTTTGATGAAATATTTTATTTCACATATTTTCGATGCGAGAAGTTTTCACCAAAGTTACAGAACATGGGCACAGGATTAAGAACGATTCATTAGATTCGTTTTAGTTTTTTGCAATTTAAGTTGTTTTTCTGTAACAAAATATCTCATATTCGAACTAGGTGGCAAACTTCCTTTAAGTTTCAAATTACTACAAAAAATATCGCTACTTATTGTGGGAAATATATAAAAAAAAAATAAAAAAGAAAAAACAGATGTTATTGATTTCATACAAAATTTTATGGATGATTCGTTGCAAAAATGGAAAAGAACGGAAATAAATGATACATTTTTGATTGAAGTCTACAATTTTGAAAATTCTTTGGGGTAACTCCTTTTCAAGAAATGGCTATTTTTATTTTCTTATACTTTTGTTTCCTTGCTCAAATAGCGAAGTTTTATTATCTTATACTATTGTTTCCTTACTCAAATACCGAAGTTAAAGAACATTTGGCTTAGGCAGGGTTTTTGAGATGTGGATTAAGCTTAGACTTAGTTTCATGTTCTCTGAAACTCGGATTTTTCCGGCCAAATGTGATTTTTTGTTTTATCTTCATTAAATACCAACCTCTTAAGCAAACCTTAGCTGTTCCGTCAAAAATTTTTATACAAACTTGGTAGTGACGGCACAAATCTGTTTTTAAATAAAACAAGCCTAGTTTAACTAAGATATCAAAAACCCAGCCTTAATGAATTTTTTTAAACCAGAGATTAGAAATCGATTATCTTTATGCTTGGCCAATCCATTATTGAATATTAAAAATGGTCTATTACAATGGTTTTTAACAGGTGGTTCATTTTGTGGCCGCGGCTTCAAAATGGTTGAAAACCACTGGTCTATAATAAGAAAAATTGCCTAAAAAAATTAATTCAAATGAAATATAAAAAAATCTGAGTATGCTATTAAACCCGTTTTGTGACCCGCTGATGACGATTATAAAACAGATATATTTGAAAATGAAATTGTTTTTCTATAAAAATATTTTTTTTTTTTTTTTTTTTTCGTTATTTATTTATTGAATCTTCATATATTTAATATGAACTAACAATAATTTATCAAATCTTAACCTAATACTTTATTTATGTCCTGCCAGTGCCAGACAAAAATTTTCTTCATCACGGGTTCTGTTCACTTATATAGGTGTTTATCTCTCATCTAGTTGGGTAAGTGCTGCAGTGTCTCTTCTCCTTAAAAATATGTTTTCAAATAAATTGGTTTTTGGTTTAAAGTTTTTGTTTACAATAACTAGTATTGTGGTTATTTTATGGAACTGTTAATGGGTTTTAATCGAAATTTTTAAATTTTAATCAGGCTTAAGTTCATTGAATTTAATTTTCATTAAATTATTATTTCTTTACTCCTAAACTAAATAAATTGATAAGAAAATAAATCATTTATTTTTAATTATTAATATCCCTTTTTATATTAAAAGAATTTTTTTTAGCCAATTCGTCCCTTTTTAATGTGTTATTTGCAAAGCAACACAAGAGATTTTAAAAGATATTGATTATTGTTTGGACTCATCGCATGAGAATCGTAGATATTACTGCAAATGCCTTAATAAAGTTAAGTCTGTGATTAGACGTGTTAGAAGAAATTATTACTTAAAGTATTTTCAGCGATGTACACATGAGCAGTTGTGGCGTAAACTACGAGCTACAGGAGTTGTTAGAGATACTGAAAACACTTTTGAAATTGATGTTGAGAGCTTTACCAAGAATTCTATACTCCATTCCAATGCTAATTGTTAGAAAGCGATTATACATACTCTTAATTTCAACAATAACTTGGGGTTATGTTTTCGTAATGTAACTGATGATGATATTTTAAAAGCTATGATGTCTATTAAGTCTAATCCTATTGGACCTGATAAAATTCCCTTGAAATTTTAAATAAAACTTATTCCAGCTGCATCTAGGTAGCTACGTTTTATATTCAATACAATTATTACCTTTTCCAAATTCCCTGGCAGCTGGAAAGTAGGATGAGTGATTCCAATACCGAAAGTAAAATTTCCCCACCTATTAACAGACTTTCGTCCGATAAGCGTTTTGAACTCATGTTCTAAGAAACTAAAAATTTTATTGAGGGATGAACTTTTGGAACATCTTGAATGTTGAAATTATTTAAATAGTTATCAATCGGGACTTAGAAGGCGTCGAGAATATAAGAAACTGCATTGACCATGAACAGCTATAGAGTATGTTATTCTCCCAATATGACCTAGGATTTTCTGCTTGCAAGTAAATGGAGTCTTATCACAAACATATACCAATATGTACAGAATAAATCGGCCTGTTCATCAATTCTGTTACGAACCGTTTGGACTGGCGAGGTTTCCAACTAGCTCTTTACGCATTTTTTTCTCGGGGGGTTCCAACCCTTCTCGCCAGCCGCGTATTCGAACAAAAAAAAATATGAACACAATAAACAAAACTGAAAACTACACAATAAACTACCACCACATAAAGAATTTTGAGACTGATGTTGGTCTCGTTTCGCCCGCCACACCATGTCATGGATGCATCCGCCTATTTTACGTCACATGACCCAAAACCCACTTGACCTCTCTCTCTCTCCTTACCACTCCATCATTACCTGTACCTTGCTAATTCAAAAACCTAAATTTTTCAAATTAAAATTTACATTATTTATTATAAAAACTAGTTCAATAATTAATAGCATAATAATAATGATTTTTACAATAATAAAAAAAAAATAATTTTACAATAATTAAAAAAAATATATATAAGTACAAAAAAAAAACCAATACATATATACAACAATTTTTCCTCAATCTTTTCGTCTTAATTTACATTATTTTTCCTATTAGTGATATTTAATTTGGTTTTTTATGCTTATTTTCCTATATCTTTTTTTTTAAATCTATATCTAACGGAGCTCCCTGAGACATAAGTTTTCTATTCTTTCAATATTCTATTGTTGTAACTAAAAAATATATATAAATAACTTCACTTTTCATAAAATCGCGGTAATCGAGGGTTAGGTGTATATATAAACACATATAGGACATACACACAAACTACTACACTTGACACTAGTATTACAGATTTTTTTCACAACTCACAACACTACACTTTTGTGGGGGTTCCCCAAGGCTCCATTTTGGGGCCTTTATATGAATGACTTATATCATCACATAAAATTCAGTACGTGTTATACATATGCTGATGATGTTCTCTAGCTGGCGGATGTCAATGGTTGTGGTCTTAAGTTTTTGGGACAAAAAGTTAATGAGGAGTTAAATGTTGTTGTGTAGCGGTCTAAAATAAATCATTTTTGTATGAATCACCTCAAAATCCGTAAATATTTGTCAAGTAATGTAAAGAACAATGTTGCTATGGACTAGAAGTCTATTCTGGGGTATCACAAACTAGTATCAATAAACTTACACAGTATTTTAATAGACTTGCACGGTATATCTTTGGACTAAAATAAAGATCACACACTCATATGACTTATTTCATTTTAAATCTTTTGAGATGTGATTTCTAAAGTTTTATTAATATGAGAATATTATTACAATTTTATAATATTTTTACATTCTGGAATCCTCTGTACCTTAAGGAAAAATTTAGTTTTGGACACTCCACTAGAACCAGTTTATTGAACATACCTAGACATTCTACTCAAATTATGAACAGGTAATTTACTGTCAGAGTCTCAAGGATGTAGAATTCGTTCATATCTTGTAGAGAGTGCGCATTCTCCAATTATATACCAAAGTTTAAGAAAATGTTATTAGAAAATCTGTAGAGAAGTAGAAGTGGACTGTATAAATTTGCCACTAGTGGTTTGACCTTATGTCGTTTTCAACATTTGTGTAATTGGCTTCAAAAAAAAGAAAAAAAGGTACGCGCTATGTTTACATTTGTCCCTCAAGTTGTGCAGAAAAAGGTCAAAAATAAAAAAGAAAGACAACATGAAGAACAAAAAAAAAACATTCTTTGGATTTCAAGAAGAATTCTTGACAAAAAGTACGAATAACAGAAGTTAGGAAGAACATGTAAATCAATTAAAATAGATAATCATTCATTCAAAAGCAAATTTCGATCTACCAAGGTGAAATACCTTTTGGTTTAAAGATTGATGTTTGACTATTGGCGTCATCCGGCTTCAATAGCCGAGTGAGTAAAACGGTAAATCCCTCTGAAGAGATTGTGTGGTTACAATCGAAACTAGTCTGGGCAACCTGTCCGTGAAAGCCTGGGTTCAAATCTCAGCGCAGTCAAGAATGAAAAATTATCAAGAAAATTTTAATTAATTTCATGTTGTAAAATTCCTGTTTTCATAAAAATTGTTTTATGAAAATTAAATTCAATGAACTTAAGCCTACTTAAAAAATATCTAAATTTGGATTCAAAACCATTAACAGTTCAATAAAATAACCACAATACTAATATTGAAAAAAATTTAATATTTGCCATAAGATTTGGCCGACATATATCAAATAAATAAAATAAAATAAATAAATTCTCATGGCGATTTTTATCGTTTTTTTTCGTAGTTTTCTGCAGTTTTTACCCGTTTTTACAATGCATTTGACGCACTGGTTTGGGCTTTTGATGCTTCTGTTTACTTTTAAGACCTCGTTAAAGAAAAGCTATAATTCGAACATAATTTAGTTTCCAAACTAAGACCGCATAATTACTTCAAGAACCATAAAATTAAAGTGAAACTCCTGATGAGATACATTATAGTGATTTCAGATCTTATTTTTATTTAGCCCTGAAAGGTTACTCTTCATTTTGGTACATTTAAGTAACTCTTCATCTAATCGACGAACATTTAAAAAAAAAAATCTAGCGGTACGATTTTTAAAGTTAAAAATCAACAAAAAATTTTTAGTTTATCATTTTATTTTAAAAATAAAATTATTTAAAGCATAAAATACAAAAGTTTTTCTTCTCTTTCAAAATTTGATACGAATTTTAACTCATTTTTGAGTTTTAAATTTATTATTTTTTTCATCATTTTTCTCATCAGCTTTTGTTGTCAAAAAATGAGCGTAACTTAAAACCACATAAAAAAGTTATATGATAAAGTTTAAATGAACTTTTTCGATTCGACGAACAGTTACCATCTAGGGCTACAAATTTAAGTTCAATTTATGTGCTATTCACGGTGGCCTTGAACCTAACTTAATTGGGGGGGTAAGGGCACATCGAATTTTTTTGCTGGAGATCACATATTTGTGCTTAAGAAGCAAAATCCCGCAAAAATTAAAAAAATCCGCTTAGCCGTTTTTGTAAAAAATGTATTTTTGTACTTATAATATAACTGTTTTTGCAAATTCTTAATTTAGAAAAAAAAATCTGCGTGGCACTTAAAAAAATATATAATAATAATATTTCTCAATAATTAGGCAGATAACTGTAAAATAAAAACATATTTTACGAGAAGACAACTGAAAAATGTAAATATACTTGTTTAAAAACGGAATAAATAATGTAATATGAGTGTAACAACAAAATAAAAGCCTTTATCGATTTTGACATCATTTATTTATTTATTTATTTATAAAATTAATATAAGAATAAGAGCCATAGTTACTGAGGCTTTCAGCTCATTTATAATAAAATTATATAGTAATTCTATGTTAGATAAACTTATACATATTACATTTTTTTATGAATTTTATTCATAAGGGTTATTGTTCTTAAAAGTTTGTTGTCTGGCTTTATGGTATTTAGGGCAGCAGTTTAGTAGGTGTTCTGGAGAGGTAGGGTAAGTAATGTCGCATTCGCAAATTGGAATATTTTGTAACTTAAAAAGGCATCCATGCGTCAATCGGGTATGACCCAGGCGGAGTCTTAAAAATTTTACCATTTCGATTCGGTCCAGTCTGTTCTCCTTTATATCGGTATATCCATAGAGATTAGTTCTGTTACGGTTAATATTCCTATACCAATTGGATGCCCCTAGATAGTTGTCGTCCTCTTTCATGAAGTGGTCTTTAATATACCTAGAGATGTCCGTGTCCTTGGCGGTTTGATCCGCGAATTCATTGCCCTTAATTCCACAATGCCCTGGAGACCATATAAGAATTATCCGACCCCTTTCTCGAATAAGAATATTTCTAATATATGTTATATAAGCGTTATTATTGCAGGTATTCATAATCATTTTTAATGTCGATAGTGAGTCAGAACAAATAGCGTATTTCTATCGTTTGTAGGCAATAGGTTTTATAGCTTCGTAGATGGCGATTAGTTCAGCGGAAAGGATTGAGCTGAATGTTGGTAGGATAGATGTCTTGATTACTTTGTGCTCAGTAGTAATACTAAAGCCTATAACTTGGTCTTTCTTTGATCCGTCAGTAAATAGAAATCGGCGTTGAGGCATTTTTTCTTGGATGTCTTGGAACAAAGTTTGGAATTGGATTGGATTGAACTTATGAAGACTCATATTTACGCTATCTGTGCTAAGTAGCCAAGGTGGGTACTGTCTACAGCTAGTCAAGATAGGTTTCAAGTCAATTTGCAGACTATTGCATGTTTCTTTTATTTTGTACATAATGGAAGCAATTTTTGGATGTTTTTTGGATTTTTTTATTTTATTTTTGACATAAGCGATCTTAATAATTTGTTAGGGTTGTCGCAAAAGATGCGTGCCATTTTATACACTGCTATTTTTTGTTGGGATTCGAGGGATAGAATGTTTGCCTCACACATCATATTTTTACATGGAGTTGTACGAAAGGAGCCGAGGGAGCTTCTGACGGCCTCGTTCAATATTGTGGTAATTTTTCTTAGTTTGGATTTTGGAGAAAACCCGTAAAATGGTAAAGAGTATCTTATTTTTGAAATAATTAGGGCATTAGTAGTTGTTATTAGATTGAGTGGACTGCAGTTATATTTATTATTGGACAGACATTTTATGATGTTTAAAGATTTATTTAAAGATTTTTCGATTTGTTCTATCTGCGTATTCCAGGAGTATCTTTTGTTTATGTATAGTCCAAGAATCTTTAGTGTGTCTCGTAAAATATGTTTTTATTTTACAGTTATCTGCCTAATTATTGAGAAATATTATTATTATATATTTTTTTAAGTGCCACGCAGATTTTTTTTTTCTAAATTAAGAATTTGCAAAAACAGTTATATTATAAGTACAAAAATACATTTTTTACAAAAACGGCTAAGCGGATTTTTTTAATTTTTGCGGTATTTTGCTTCCTAAGCACAAATATGTGATCTCCAGCAAAAAAATTCGATGTGCCCTTACCCCCCCAATTAAGTTAGGTTCAAGGCCACCGTGTATTGGTATTAATGTTTCCTAACAAAAATGTGTTGAATTTACACAGCACCAATAGATTTGCCTTAAAATTTTGTAGAACCGTATAAACTTTAGTTTTAATTAGTAGATTTTTCTTAACAAAAATATTTGTTTTAATTGAAAATATTTGTTTGTACAACTTTTTATGATAAACATACATTAGCATTTTTCCGAAAAATGAACAGAATCTTTTAAAAGCATTTTTAACGTTGCAAAAGTTTTTCTTCCTGAATTGATGTTTAAAAATTTTTTTTTCTCAAGCAAAGGAAGATTATTGGTACTTAATACGCAAAAAATACCAATAATTAAATTTGTATTAAAATTATTAATTAAATGAGTTTTTATAGCTCACAAATACGAAATATTTTATGCGCCATTATGCATATCAGATGATTAGACAGCCAGTAATTGCTTTTTAATTACTTTTTTATTAATCAGTTGTAATAAATAATCAACATAAAAATATCGTTATGAATTTTAATTATTATTTTTTATTGGTTTCATCAATGGAAGTTTTTTTTTTTTTTTTTGCTTTTATTCAAATTATAATAAGACAAAACACAAACTATGGAAAGAAGTTAAAATTTTAAATACCCTGCAGCAAGAGTGATCTGATCAAGTTACTGATTACTGGATCAATGGGCTCTACTCCCACAATAGCGCAATTTGTATAGTATTCAGGTGTATACTATGGCTAACCAGCTGACTCTTTGCTCGGCGATACGACTGAGTACAGCGTATAGCTGGTTCTCTCGTTATAAGGTTCATGTCAGAATTTAAAACATTTGTTTCTCTATGGCGATGTGGAGTACTGAATCCCGGAAACTTTCTTTGGTGCAAGATATACAGCTCATTTGGCTTACTGGAATGAGCTGTCCATTGAAATATGTCCCTGTCTTAAGACCGTGTATATCAAGGGATATAAGTATACTTACTAGAAGCAGTGCTCTCATATCATCCCAAGTACGTACATATACCACATCTATGCTTATTGCAAAATATCGTAATATGTTTGTCTTAGTAAATATTATTTTAAAAAAGTGCCACCTAAGGAGCCGCAGAACAAACCGCACTTGTTCACATTTTTTATACAAATTAGTTTTTTCGTATTTTTGTATTACTTGGGCTGAACTCTTCCAGAAAAAGTATAGACAGCATATTTTTTTACCAAGAAAATGTGTCCATAAAAATTAGCTGCATAATAGAGTGTCCTTTTTTTCATCAGAACGTACTTTTTTCATAGTCTTTGCCATTTTTTCGTGTAGTAGAATTGTTTGCTTTAATGAAAAAAGCAATGCATATATTAATAAAACCAGAAATAAAGTTAACTTTAACAGATTTCAAACTGTCATGAGCTCTTTATTTTGTTGCCTTTTTCATAAATTCCCTTCCTGCTAATGAGAGTCAATACAATCGATCTAAACGCCATAATGTGCATGAAGTGGCTTAAGGAAATGTGCGAATACATGAAGATCATATGTGTCCAAACATATTGAAATTAAGGAAATTTTCGTTTAATTTTAAGGAACTGTCATTTGCTTAAGCAAAGGGCGAAACTGATCGCACATGCCGTACGGAATCAGATGTTTTTTTATTTTTTTTTAATGTATTTGACAAACGTTTTGCTAATTTTCGAAAGAAGCTTAAGCTAGTTCATGTATATTAGGGTTGGGCCTTTAATCTAAATGTATACACGTAGAGAAAAAACATGTTTAAATATGGTTACCTCCAACAAAATTATTTTTAAAGAAAATGTTAAACATATTATGTTAAATTAAACCATATTATTGTTACCGACAACCATATTATTGTTAAATTAGTCCTCCATCAAGAAGTCACAACCATATTTTGGTTGCCTCTAAATATGTTATGGTTAAATATGACAATTATTTGTTTTTTAATTAACAATAGTATTTTCCTCTTTTCCAAGAGCAACATTCTACGGTTGAAAATAAACCATGCTATTATAAGTGTTAAACATATTTTAGTCATTATCAATCAAAACATGTTCGGAGGCAAACATAATATGGTTGTGCCTTCTTGATGGAGGTCTAATTTAAACATAATATGGTTGTCTATTACAATATTAAGGTTTAAATAACCATGCTTACAATTTTATTTAAAAATAGTTTTGTTGGATGTGACCATATTTAAACATGTTTTTTCCCTGGGTGTACATTAAGATAGCAGCCACATTTTGCCAAAATTATTACGATGTAGAATAAATCTGCTGATCGTAGTTCAAAACTGAGTCAAAATTTATTTCGCCGAATTTTTTGAAAAAATTTTAATATCTGGGTTTCATCACTGTCTGTAGACATTTGCACTGTACTTATGGCATATAACACGAAATGAAACTAGAACTGAGATTGATCCTCAGAAAAAAGTAAAACTTATGACAGCTTGACGAATTCATAAGCTTAGATTTAATGCATTTTAGGAGATAATGAAAGAGTGACAAAAAACCAATTGATATTAGTTCTTGATATGGATTATCAAATATAGCCAAAATGTATAACTTCTCTAGTCAACTAGGGTTATAGAATTAATGTGTCTGTGAGTAGATATGAATTATTTATCATTTTATCTTTTTTGTTAAATAACGTACTTTTTTATTTTATTTTTTATTTATTTTTTTTTTAACAAAACACACTTTTTCCGAAAAAAAGTTGTTTGATGTCAAGCATCCTTAACATTTAATGTGGCAGTTTTATGCATCAATTGATAAGTAAACAACATTTTGCCTTTTCTAGGTTCATTCAATTTTTTATGGGGGCGAAATAAATAAACCTCAATTTTGCAAAAATTTTAACTGAGCAACAAATACGGTTTTTCTGCGGCTACTCATATATAAATTTCTTAACAGATATTTAGCCATATTGAACAACAATTTATGTCATATTGTTTAACTATAATAACACTTTTGGTGCTGTATGTTATAAAAGTATTGATGTCATATTTTACCTTTTTGTATCTAAAGTGAAACAGCTATATTGTCTAAGGATTTTAAGACGACTCAAAAGTTATACACCTGGAGAGCACAATAAAAAAAATCTTAAGATTACGACAGCACATACAATACTGTTCTTTCCCTTTTGGCAAAAGTCGTCCTCAGTACTTGTAAAAGTTCGGATGACAAGCTTTATCGCATCTGCTTTACATCCTGAATCTTTCGCTGTATTAGCCTGGACCTTTTATAAGTTATATCAATTCAAAATAACTTAATGAAACACTTTCCACTTCAGTATAAAATGTAAATACATCCTATGCTGAACTTGACTGTGCATACCATATTGACAAGGGTGGATGACCTGAGGATTAAAACTATAGTAGCCATCGCTCGTAAATATTTAAAGGTTCTGAACACCTGGAGAATCTAGTGTACATAAGGTGTTAGTTCATGAAAAGTGCATCTGGTACAAGGAACGAGGAAGTATAGGATCGAAAGCTTTAAGCTTCAGGTTAAATGGTTTTGATCTGCAGATCTCTGCTGGCACCAAATACCTAATTACGGTCCTATGTACCAGGCTATCATAGGGAATACACATACGGAGAAGTGTGGATAAGGCGATTGTTGCTAAAAATGCATGTATAGGCGCAATTTGCATGAGTTAGGGCATGAGTCTGCAGTATATAAATTGAAGCCTTTAGACTTTGATAAAGGCGACCCAATTTTACGCGTTTGTGATATAATAGAGTGCGAATAACAAGCCCAGATATAGTGCAGTGCTTCATAAAGTATATTGGCTGGTCGTATTGCTGATTACTGGATCAGTATGCTCTACTCCCACAACAGCGCAATTTGTATACTATTCCGGTGTGTACTATGGGTTAACAGCTGGCTCTTTGCTCAGCGATACGACTGATTACGGCGTATAACTGGTTGTCTCCTTATAAGGTCCATGTCAGCATTTAAATCATTGTCTATGGCGATGTGAAGTACTGAATCCCAGAAAATTTCTTTGATGCAAGGTATACAGCTTATTTTGCTTACGGGAATGGGCTGTCCATTGATATATGTCCCTACTTAAAGGCCGTATATATCCAGGTATATAAGTATATTTACTGATAGCAGTGCTCTCGTATCAGCCGAAGGACGTACATATATCCGGTGATATCCCGGGATATAGGGATCATCTTAAGAATATTTAATGTTTGATGTTATATCTATAACACTTAAAGGTGAAATATCCTCTGGGGCATAATCAGGTGCAGCCAATAACTTGCGATCGGGGCTGACCAGAGATCCCATCTGATACCACAGGAGCCAGTGCAGTAGTACTGCTCCAGACTGACTAATGAGGCCTCCGTTAGTATACTTCTTGCGGGAAAAGCTTTCTGTCTACCAAAAAGATTGTATTTGAGGATGTTTCGATTTTCCGTTGGAAATAAACTTTCGATGATCACTGGGTGCTTGTTGCTTAGTACCCAAAGTTGTGGAAATGGATTCAATGAAAATCCCACTAAAATAATATTTTATCACCAGTTGTGGTAAAGTTCTGGCTAGGGGGAGGACGATCTCTAGGTGCTCTTGCTAGTCAGCAGCTGCTGCTAGTATCCTTCCAAAAGCAGCTAAGCTAAGATAGCTCCAGCTCCTAAATAATAGGCGAGTGAACAATTTGGCAGAATCTGTACTGAAATTGCAACCTGGGTTTGTTGGTGACGCTCACACTCAAGGTTGGTTGGTAAATGCATTGTTTGACACACCAATTGCTTAAGATCCACCATGAAGAAGGCCGTAGAGTAGGTATTCATGTAAAATTTTCCGCAGAATATCGGGTATTTTTAACCCTAGATGGCTACTGTTCGTCGAATCGACTAATTTTCAATTTATCATATAACGTTTTTATGTGTATTCAAATTACAATCTTTTTTCAACAACGTTAGCTGATAACAAAAGCTTTAAAAAGTTTATAAATTTTCAAACTCAAAAATTAGTAAAAATCAAATTTTGAAAGAGAAGAAAAATTTTTATATTTAATGCTTTATTTAATTTTATTTGTATTATTTATGCTAACTAAACAAATTTTGTTGATTTTTTACTTTAAAAATCGTTCCGCTATATTTGTTTTAGAAAGTTCGTCGATTCGACGAAGAGTAACTTTAATGTACTAAAATGAACAGTAACCTTTCAGGGTTAAATACGAATGCCAAGCAATCGAAAGTAATTCTTAAAGAGACACCAGAACATACAGACAGCCAGGGTACCCAAATAGTGGATGAACTTTCCAAAAATGATATAGGAAGAAGTGAACAAAGCTTTTTGGAAGTACCCAAGCCAAGAACATCTTTGACGTAGGGTATCAGAAATCGTACACCCTTCACAGATTTTCCTTCTTAGCTATTGCATCAGAATTAAAACTATTTTCCATTTGTTATTTTTCTTAAAAAAAAATTTTTTTTTCGTCATTGTTTCCTCTACAAGTACGCATGATGAATCAGTGCTTGACATAAAAAAATACAAAAGAAGAAAATATTACAAAAAATTGAAAAGAAACAGTAAAAAAAAGAATCTACTTCGAAAAATATATAACAAATAGATGTTAGCAACGAAGGAAAAAGAATGTCAACAAACATGGTAACCAATTTTCTTTTGATAAAATTCAAGCTTACTGAAAAAATTAAAAAAATAAAATTACAAAAGTCCTTAGTTCTTATTTTGTAAGATTTGCTGTAACTGTGACAACAGGGTGGTGCAGAGTGAGGTATTTCTTCCTTGCTTTTAGTCGGTATTTTGTAAAAAAGACATAGGGAATTTAAAATGACTAACTGAAATCCAATAACGTATAAAAACAATTGAATTATAATTTGTAAGCTAACAATCCATTATATTCACAATTTTTTACTGAACGGTTAAGCCCATTTCCCTATAAACGTCTACGTTAGCAAGTAAAACTTTTGGCTCTGACCTATGGAGACCATAAGAGCAGTTCATCAGTAAGGAAATCACTGACTTAAATGTACTGTTTAGTGCTAGAACACTACATCCTGCCTGTGAGGCGCAACGAATGCCATTTTTATGTATTTCAATAAGATCGTGTGCAAGTTACACACGAGCTTCCAAACGATCGAAGTATTCTACCGTGTGATCTTGTGAATGGTCGATCATTGCGAAACAAATTTTTGGGAAAGAGATAACTTCTTATTGTTGCCTAAGAGGCGAGGTTTATCTTTATTGGTATTTTGTGACTAGATATTCTAAATAAATTCATACTAAATACAATCAATTAATCAATACATACTAACAAACTCAGAACCACAAAAAAGTAAGGGAAAAAGGTCAATGAGCAATTATTGTACACCATTCATTCATTTATTGTTAAAAATTCAATAACACGTACTGTCTGAAATACAGATCTCCAACCTGCTATGGGAAAAAGGTCTGAAATAATATTTATATACAAAGCAAAATATAAATAAAATTTTTTATTTTATGAAGCTTCCCTTGGGGAAAGGGTACTAACACAAAACATGTCACGTGATAGTTCTAAAGTGCTAGGGACCAGTTCTAGTTCTAACACTTTATATGAAGGCGACTAGTCACTTAACCATGGTGATGTCCTAGGAGGGGGTTAGTTGACACCTTTTTGACACATTGTAACAGGTCACTGAAATAACATAAATGGACATATTTCATTATGCCTGTTGCAGATATTGTCCCGAGTGAACCGCTTGACTTGTTTTATGTCCATTACCTTTTCTCGGGAGCAACTACACTTTAAATACATTATCACCAGTATTACATATGATATATTTTTCAAAGTTATCTCTTTGTAAAAAAAAAAACTTGAAGTGTGCTCTTGGCGAGCCTTTCCCTGCGGGAAATTTGAGTCTATTGCTCTTAAAGCACTTATCCTGTGACCAGTGAACAATATTTTATAATTAAAAGGAACGAATTGTGATAGGTGAAAACAAAACCTATCACTTAACTGGTGATAATGTGTTTAGAGTGTTGTTAGTCCAGAAGAAAGGTAATTGGCACAAAACTGTTCATTGTCAAGTGATAAGTTTAGTGTTAGTTCCCTTTCCCCAAGGGTTAATTGACTTATAAAAAATTTTTTGAAAATATTTTGAAAATATTTTTTGTTTTAAAATTTAATTTTTTAAATATAACCGGCTTCGAAATAAAAAAAACAGATATATTGAAACTTGGAAAATTATTATTTTTTAAAAAAAAGTAGCTGCACAGGCGAGGTTTAGCTTTAAACGGTTAAGAAAAAGGTTTAGTTTTCTAGGGTTAAGGGAAAGGGAAGCAAAATGGCCCATATTTTGTTGAAACTGTGAATGGTGTTTGAATCTCTGTCAACCAAGTGCACATCCTACGATGTTGAAAATCTTGTTATGCCAGATGTGAAAAACCATCCAGCAGCCGCAGCTGCCTTTATGGCTTTTGTAAGAATCATATTTAGAGAATGCATTATTTTTTACATAAGCGATTCAAATCAGATCAGACTTAACAGCTTTTGCCAGTTTTGTTAAGGCTACAACCAAAATGAAAGCATATTAAAAAGAGCACTACTATCATACTTCAAAGCTAATAAAAAAATATTCCCAATAATATTCTTCGGGCAAATTAGGGAATTCGATATCAATCGAAATGTTCATTTAAAGTGTATTGTATTTTCGATGGATATCGAATGCCGTAATTTGACCCCTGCAATTTCAACTAATTATAAGAAATAAAAACCATATAGCTCATTTTGCGCCACCCTGTACTTGTCAATTTAATTAAGAGTAAAATAAAGTCTTAAAAAACTGCATCTATAAGAAATTCGTTTTTATCATATTTTTTTGTTCATCTTTAAAAGCTTACCAAGTATGTACATTTCAATTGCTAAAAATTTTATGTTTCTTAAGTTAAATTTTATCTGATGCCATTTAATTAATATTTTACTACGCTTTTCCTTTTGCAGGATATAAAAAATTTTGAGATTTTTCGATTAAGAGGGATAAAAAAAACTGCATTGAATATACAATTTTGCATTGAAGTCTTTGACAAAGGTCAAAATTTCCATGAAGAGGGATGTAAATTGAAAGTAAAATTTTGAATTTTAATTGGACAGAGTAAAATTAAACAGAAAAAAAGATTAAAGAAGCAAAATAAATGGTAATTTATGAACTAAAATTTGCTACAAACGATGAATTTTTCAAAAGAAAGAAAATTATGTGTTGTAAGGATCAGAGTTGTACATGTCGTTACCTAAAACGCAAACGGACCTCACTAACCAAAAATTAAATATCGACTTTTTAATTGATTAGGATGTCTTGCACCAACACAAATGGCCAGGTTTTACTGTCAAACAATTTATTTATTGAAGAAAAACAAATTAGTGTCAGTTTAAGGCAATTTATCAATTTATGATTTTAAGTATTTTTTTTACTCCTCTTGTAAAACTTTCAAATGTTAGCTGGGGTCATTTGGGTGTTAACTAACTATCGTTATGTAGGTCCTCCCTAGAGCCACACTAAGACAAAATTTCATATAGATAAAGATGCGTAAATAATATTCGGCAAAAGGAACTATTACATTAACCTTAACCTTAATACATTATTTTGTTCTGGTAGTAAGCGTGTTCACGCAGTAGTAAGCGTGTCAAACGCAGCACCTTAGATCACCCAGACGCTAACGCACATTGCCAAAAAAAAACACTAAAATAAAATAAAGTAAGTTCGGTTATTCGTTTAATACATATTTGTCTATTTAAGCGGAAAATAATGAATGTGTTATGTGTAAAGAATGCAAAAAAAAAATCAACACATTAAAATAAAAAATGAAAGAAAAAGGAATTTCATGAGTGAAACTTAAGGACGGTCGATGTTATTTGCGCACATCTCAGCAGTTTGACCGATCTGGCTTCATTTCAATAGCAAACTTTAACAAACCATCTATTCTAGGGACTTCGAGAAAGCCATTTCAACATACGCACGGACAGAGGGTCAGACGGATATGGCTAAAACAACTTTGCTTCGTCTAAAGACCCAGAGTGTATATACTCTATATGGTATAAGATTAATATTATAGAAATTACAAACCGAATGACAAACTTATAAATTCCCTTTTCACCTGTGGTCAAGAGTATACAAATTTCATTAA
The DNA here is from genome assembly GCA_943735925.1 of Pollenia amentaria. Taxonomy (NCBI): domain Eukaryota; kingdom Metazoa; phylum Arthropoda; class Insecta; order Diptera; family Polleniidae; genus Pollenia; species Pollenia amentaria. The sequence continues at coordinate 217,122,613 of OX031006.1, read as the reverse complement.
TTACATAAACGACAGTTTTCTCCACTGTGACTCATAAATGTCTATTGAAACATTAATATTCATAACCGGTCGAAATATTTTTATAATTGAGCTACAATTGTGCAATCCTTATGGGCTACAGCACATATTAAGAGCAAAATGTTTGCTAGTCTAAACGCTTTAACATTTGTTGCAATAAACTTTTTAATATAAAAAAATATATCGTCTATACTTTTAATGACAACAATAAATCAATCGATTATAGTTCTTCATTAAAATTGTAATCCAAATCCATTGAATATTATGCCAGGTAGGATGTATATCTTTCTATATCGCCTTAAATTTTATATAGTTATATTAAAAGCACTCAACATAAGAACTCTCTTTAATAAGAGAAAGTTTTTTTCAAAGATTATCCTTGGTGCTTAATACAAAAAATAGAATGAAAATAAAAATAAGAAAAAATCCGTAAAATGAAACCAAAAACCACAACAAAATCCCCAATACCCGGATCAAATTTTATATCCCCGTTTTCAAAATAAAATCCCCAATTTAGGGATAAATTCCCTCATCTTAAATCACTGTTGTATATTCTGCTAGTAAAATTTTTACTATAAAATATTATTTAAACACTTATTTCATATTTTTGTTAACGAACCAAACTTTTGAAAAAGTTAAGGGAAATAATAGCCAATCCCACGATGTCAAACGTTAACGTATATAAGTTATTGGAATAGTTTTAAATTAAAAATTATGAGAATTAAAGCCAATCCCACGATGTGACACGTTAACGTTCGCATAGAAAATTACATTTAAAACAAACACAAATTCTAAAAATTGTTTTTGTTTAACATGTAATTTTCTATGCGAACGTTAACGTGTCACATCGTGGGATTGGCTTTAATTCTCATAATTTTTAATTTTAAAACTTTTTCAATAACTTATATCAAACACATATCGCACTTGATCATAAAGAGGATATAAGCTCCAAATTTTTATTTTTTCACTTTTTGTACATTTTTATTTACCCACTGTAAAACATCGTGCTGTTTTGCCTACTTTTTGGAAATGAAATGGTGGATTTAAAAACTCTTTCTCATATGCCTTTTATGTACAACTAAAAATGTTTTGCTTCTACAGAAAATTTAAAAATTTTGAGTTAATACCCCCTTTGTGATCAAGTGTCATATGCAATTTTCTTAAATTAAGAACAGTTGCACCTCTCAATAAGTCAAAACAATTGAATCAAATTCGTATCATTTTTGGTTTGCTCCTTAAGCATTCGTATGTTTTTTAAAAATTCGAAAAAATCAAAACATTGTGTTTTTGTTAATAAATATGGTATCGTTAGCGTCTTTATAAATATAAAAAATTGTTGGCTCTTCATAAATAAATTGCAAAACTTGTTCTTAACTAAAATTGCTAAATATCAATATGCCCGATGCTTCAATAACTGAATAGAGAAAACAAACAACAACAACAAAAATAGGGCAATGCTTTTTTCACATTTTTTCTTGTCGAATTTGTAAACTTTAAGGGCCATAATTACAACCTGCCATTGGTTAAAGGTATATTTTTCTCGGACGTATAACACGATATTTATTATATCAACTTAACTTTGACCTGCCCGATATGATGAACTTGCCTTTCACATATTTCTTAATTTAGTTTAAAGCAAAGTTGTAATAGTGGAAAATTTTTATACGTCGCACAAAATTCTACCTTTAACTATCGGCGAGTTGTAATAATGACCCTCATAAATATATAAAATTTGTTATCTATATTGGGCTTGATATTTTTCAAAACAGAACTAAAGAAACAACAGGATACACCATCATTTAAAATATCTTTTGAACAATTCCTTTATGTTAGTGCTCTTAAATTATTAATTACATCTCACTATCTTGAAACGAATTACAAACGAAATTTTTTTTCCCGTTTTCTAAAGAAGGTAAAAATGATTTAATTTTCACTTTCGTTAGAATTTGGTTTCTGTAGTACACCTGAATATCCGTTTGAAACTCAATATGTTAAAAATCGGCCCATTGTTCTACTTATCCTCTATACCAGAGAACTGCAACGAGCACCCGTTTTTATGATTTATAATACTCGCCTTAAAACGAGTTGCAGTGTAGTTAATACAGCCTATTGCTTTTGTATGTGCTCGCCAGGCTCGTAAGAAATTGTGTTGGCAACATACGAGCCTTTAGCAATAGCAATGAAATTTATATGAGTTCGGTTTTGTATTGTTTCGTAAATATATCTTTTCAACATTCGGCAATAGCAATCGTACTTCTGATAAACAACACAAGAAATGTTTGTGTAGGAACTTGTACATTATTACGTAGAGCAGCGGGGGGCGCTGGTTACTCGCAGCATTCGTCATTCGTAGTAATACTTAAAGCAGCGTTGCCAGATGGTTTAGGAAAAAATCAATGATCGTATATTTAAGTAAACATGTAGGGCTAAAATCATTATGAAATAAAATGAACTTAAAAGTTATTATAAGAAAAATTTTTGTGGAAAATTTTAATTAAAATATATAACGAATGCGACAGGCTTATGAATCACAATTTTTTTATACGTCAATTTAATTTATATGTAAATATAAATTAAGTCCGTTATTTCATTGTGCGACGTAGACACAGAATTTACTTTTTATATATTTATACATTTTTGACAACAAATGTTACAACAAACACACAATTATATTCTATGATGCTAAAGATGCACATAAGAACACTTTTTTAAATGGCTGAGTGCGCTTCTTATTAACGGTAACTATCGGCTGCTAATTTAGTTTTTTCTTTAAGAAAATTGTTTTAATATCTTATATTTAGTTCATCAGTTTTCATGACAGCAGGTGGTTCAATATATGTATGTATCATGGCGTAATGTAATTTTATAGATAATAATAAATAAAATACTTTAAAAAAGCATAACTAGTTTTCATCCATAAAATAAATAACAATACATGCACTAAATCTTTTAAACGCCTAAAATCGTCTAACCTACGACAAATCATAAAATCTGGCAGCCACGTTTTCACTTAATGTTAAATTTAAAATACACGAACATATACTAAATGAATATGCCGTGAATGTTGTTGTTACGAGCTGGTCGTAAAAAATAGAAAAAACACGAAACTTTGCTTAAAGTGGTTGTGATATTGTTCATACTTTTTTCTGGGCTCTTACTTCTTTATGTAGTTAACACATGTACAAGTAAAAAGTTATTGTGTAACATTTAAATGCATGAAGCTCGCTTTGTATGAAGAACGAGCCAACGAGCCAACATAATCAGTAAAAGCGAGTGCTTAAAAGTATTCGAGACTAAAAATGATTTAGTAAACAGCGAGTGCGCTCGCAAGTATTATGTATTGTTGCAGTTCTCTGCTCTATACCAAATCGATGAAATAGTTCACCAACATAGATGCCATATAAATGTACGCTACGAATGAGCACAAAAAAATTACATTAAGTAATCTTAAAAAGAAGCACTTAAATGTTCAATCTTTCTCTTCGTCATTGGGTATCCTCTTATTTGTAACATTAAGAATAAAGACAACCACTAACTTGTTGTGATACACCACACATCTGTTTCAAAAATAACGAATTAATCACATGTACAAGTACATACGATTTAAGTGGATAATGTGTTGAGTGGCGGATACACTTTTTCTATAAGCACACCATACATACTCTTATGTATAAGAAAAAATGAAAAACTAACTAGAGTACTATACGTAGTTTGCCATACTTCGAGTGTTTGTAGAAAATAATGAAGATGAAATTAATGATAACATGTACTTATGTATGTAGGTAAAATATATTAAGGGTTTTCAAAAGATCGCTTACAATTGCAATTTGTGCACATGGACACGCTTGCGAGACTCCTTTCAATTTTAAACAATTAATGTCAGTATGTTAGAAACGTCAATACAAAAATATGTAAATTAAAAAAAAATTAAAATTAATGTTGAAAGTTGTGATTAAAATGTGGAATTTGTTTTATAAAATGCATAAGAAAGCCAAAAGACAAATTGGCTTAATTAATTGCAAGAATTTATTGAAAGTGATTTATAATCAATTGAATCACAAAAAAATTATCAGTAGTTTTTTATTAGTAGTTTTAAAAGTATATCAATTTAATTAATGTGATAATTGAATCAATTATTTTTTTAGTTGAATTAAAATTAAAAATACAACATTTTATTTGTTTTGAAATAAATTTTTAATTAAATAACAAAAAATCTTACTTGTTTTTTTCGGATGAAATAAAATAAAATTTAAACTTTTAGAATTGTTATTGTTATATAGTCCAAACCTGAACTTAATTGAATTAAATCAATTAACACATTATTTGAAACGGCTAAGTTTTTAACATTTCTTTAATTAAAATCAAAAATATCATTTATTGAAAAAATGTTCACAATTTTAAATTTTTACAATTTTAAGTAATTAATATAATCATTTTGGTGATAGGTGCAAAATACACAAATTCTTTGCTTGATTCTATGAATTTTGTATGAATTTGGTGATTAGAGATAATTTTTAACTTTTTTCTGTGATGTTTCATTTAAAACGACGGTAAGCACTAAATTAATCTGTTTGTATAAATGCACAATTGAACAGCTTAAGTTTACGAGTCAAAATTGCTGGGCAAATTTACGAAATTAATTCTCTGTCTCAGTCTCTGGCAGTTCATTTGCGAGGGCGCAAAAATTCACAGTTTGTAACTATTGCTAGCATTTTAAGCAATCTCATAAAAACCCTTATTATTTACCCTCAACTGTTTTAACACATTCTTGTGAGATTTAGTTTTTGCTTATTTAATTTTGTGACATAGATCTGTTTTTGTTTAGTGGTACAGAAATAGTCGAAATATTATTAAACTAAAACTCGGTCGGATACTGCACTTTTAGTGTGTATATAACATATAACAAAAACAATTAAGAGTACGCGAGCACATAACATTGTCTAAATTTGTAGTCTTTTGTTTAAAATTTGTCATTAATACGTTGTGTGGCCTATTTTTATCAACACTTTTAAAGTACTTAAAATTATACTGTTGTCTCTGTCTGATAAGCACTTTTACAGCTTTGTATGAGTAATATTGCAATTTGCAAATATTACGCATACGTCCATGTTATCAAAAAACCTCTAGTTTACAAGACACTCAAACTTCTACAGCCTTATTCATAAAAAATATTTCCGTTTTATAAAAGATATATTAAACAAATTTTAAGCCTGCATTATCCCTGCGGGAAATTTGTGTCAATTGGACCAGCAGACTGGTCCTGGGATTTGTAAAAAGAAAGAACTCATGACATGTGAAAGGAGAACCAATCCGTTAATTGGTTTATGCAAAACCAAAAGGTAGAAAAGTAATGAATTATAGAACAGTATTCACCGGTGGTGTAACACATTTTTTTGGGACTTTTTAAAATTTTGTCCTTAAATTTAGTTTTAGGACTTGTTTTATTGAAATAATACTCCATTGTACTAATAAACATTAAAGACGTTCAGTGAGAATAGATGTGTGACTTGTCATAAAGTGGCTGGTAGGTGTCCATTGACCCCCTCCAATGACAACCCCATGTAAAAGGGAAAGGTCACATTCATATAAAGAGAACCGGTCCCTACCACCAAAGACTATCACCGGACTAATTTGGTGTCAGTTCGCTTCCCTCTAGGAATATTTTGTGAAAAAGGTATCTACTTAATACATAAATTTTTATCTAAAAAACATTTTGAGGTGACTATTTCCTTTGTATTACAACAGAATATAACTTTTTCATCTGTTTATTTGTTTAATTTTGTGATTCTAATTTCTCTTCTTCTTCTTAGTAAACACCTAAAACCTTTTGCATTAACCCATTACTGCGTATTAAAATACAAGGGTATTCATTTAATCGGGCTTTTACTTTAATCGGTTAATCGCTCGATTAATTAATCGACGTTTTGGTGTAATCGGTTACTAATCGGTTAAATTTGTTATTGATCGGTTAATTTAATACAGTTTTTTTTTAATAAATTAAATAATTTCAATATATATAAATGCATAAATTAATTACTATATGGAGTTTATTAGTAAAAAAAAAACAAATAACTTAACAAACATAAAAATTCTTGAACTAAAACGGGCAAATAACAGAATAATTCATAAATATGTAATACATATTTTTTAATTAATACATATTATGCATTTATTAAACAATAAACTGTAAGATCATTTTATTAGTTATTTCAATAGTTTAAGAAGATCTTATAAAATAATCTTTTATAGAAATAATTTGATTTAAATGTTTTAGATTAAAGCGTTTATTTTCTTTAAATTTAATAAATCTAGACTTTGAAAAAATTTTTTCACTTATCGTTGATTTTGGAGAAATCAAAAGCAGCCCATAATGCAGAATATCTAATTTCTCACTCCTCTTTCTCGATTTTTCTAAACATATAAAATTTCCATTACGTCATTAGAGTCCTGTTCTATTTTTTTTAATTTCTAACACTTCTAATTGTCTCGGTTAATTCTGTTATAATTTGGATATGAGAAGATGTACGCTGTACGTATGCGTACGTGAAACAAAAATTTGTTGACAGCAAGCACTTGTTTAACATGAAGATCACTGGACACCTTCTTTGTTTGTTTAAAAAAAATTTTTTTAAACACATACATTTTGTATACGAGACGAAACAAATAATTAAAAAAACAAAAAATATGTAATAATACTACAAAAAGTCAAAATTTTGTTACATCTGTTTATCGACTGAAATTAACCGGTTAAATCGTTAATTGAAAATAGGCAATTTAAAATTAACCTGTCCGCTAATCGGGTAGTAATTAATCGATTAACCGATTAATGTCTATCCGAATGAATACCCTATTAAATACACAAAAAAAATTGCAGTAAACAAATTTTAACAAAGGCATTTTTGTATTTATTAAGACATTGATTAACCTGGAAAAAACCAAAGCAGAAAGATTTTTTTTCTTGCATTTAGTTATTACACAGGGTAACCGCCGGGAAGGTATACTTTTTTGTTTTGCCGCCATTTTGGTAAATGTTAATCCTAATAGTTTATAATAGGCAGTCGTGAAGAAGACACGTTGCAAATTTATTACGGAAAAATATTCGATAAACCAACATGTTTTAATGGTTAAAACATAATTTTATCAAATTCAATCATCGATTACTGTGACGATGAGAAACTTACGTGAAATTTTTGGGAGAAACAACGCACTAGTTATCGTGTAGTGAATGATTTCGAAGAAAGAGGGTATGTAGGTAATAGGCCCAAGCATTGACCACAACGTACTGTACGATCGGCTGAAAACATAACTGTTGCCCAAGAAAGTGTTCAAAACAATCCATTAACCTCAATTCGACGACTTGCTCAGGAGCTTGGTCTTCAAAGAACAACCTTGGCTACAATTTTGCACAAGGATTTGCATTTGTTTCCATTTAAGATTCAGTTGACACAAAAGCTTCTTCTACAAGAACATTTACGCCATTTACAAACAAAGTAGTATACCTTCCCGGCGGACACCCTGTATAAGGAAAATGAAGGTTTCTTCTTTGTCCAAAAATGGTAAAAAAAATTTTCCCAAAAAAAGCACAATGCGAAATATTAAAAATGCCCACACGATCTAATAGCTTTGGGTATCCCCTTAGACTTGTGAAAAATTAAGAGCGATACGTTAGCCCAGCTGGCTGACACCCGAAATATAATTAAAATGTGTACTTAAGTACCCAACAGTTCATAATGTGTTCCAAATATGACTATTACACCATATTGCAAAAAATCTGTTTATTTTAGCGTTAAGAAAAGAAAACTTCTATTGATAAAATTTATTTGAAGAAAATTAATGTTTTTGCAATTTTAGAATTTTGGAAACAAATTCGTCAGGCACATTAAGCATTCGTATAAGGTACTGTCAAAGTACTGTGGACAACAACGTTGACGTGTAGGTAGTTTTCCGATTTAACATTTATTCTGCGACCTTTTGTGTAGCCAGGACACGCTACATGACAGATCTAGAATACGTACGAAGATAACAATTCTGGTAGATGTGGGATCATAATTTGCGGTTGGATCCCGAAAAATCTGCATAATTGACACAACCTAATATAAACCGCTGGTATGCGATACCACACTCTCCAGTGAATAGGCCAACAAGCGCCCTTTGTTCACTTTTTCAATCAGAAGAAACTCACTAGACGGAATAAAGTGACAACAATTTCTTTAGTTTGTCTTAATTTAGCCGAGAAGATTCTCGTACAAGTCATGATTTCATCATCTACCCAATGTAATAACAAGTTCTTAGTCCATTTTTTATAGTAAAATCACAAAGCGGAAGAGTTTAAAGCATGTTTTTGCGAGGCTGTCCTCAGAATAATAGCGCAGTTCTAAATAACATTTTGTTTGTTTTCAATGGCGCAATGAAAATGAATTAAATTTGTCGCGTTGAAATTATATATTAATACACATATTGATAGTTAAAATATTATCTATAATCAGGTAAATACTTAAAATTTTACTTAAAATCGTACGGGCGGATCTATTTATTTGCACAAAAATGTTATTCCTAAAAATATTAGTCACCTGACGGATTTCAATAAATTAACTTGGCTACTCATAAGAACGCAGAATATTGTTACAAAAGTAAATTTTGTAAATAAATATTAAAACCTCGAACGTTCCGGAAATATCTAGAAACTTGGAATAGAGTAATAATGCACTGTGAAATATGGCATTGAGGGTCAGTAGTAGTTCCGATATTTAAAAGTGCAGATCACAATAGTAAACTGTGATTTCTTTTTTTTAAAGCTGGAAAAAAGGTTGTAAAAGTGAATAAGTTTATTTTCATTAAGTTTTCTTTAGTTTGATTTACAAATAAAAGAACTCAAAAGTTTAATATAAAAGGAATAGACCAAAACACATTTAAGTAAAAAATCTAACAATATTAACACTTTAAAGGCTCTATGATCAACATTGTAGAGATTACAAACGGAATGAAAAACTTAAATATACCCATTTGCATTCGATGAAGAATTGGTTGTTAACGTGGTAGCACGCCTAAAACTAGGTGTGCTGCAAGTAGACTCGAAAGTGACTCCGTTTTGTTGCCACACAACTCGTCGAGAGTAGGAACCCCGAATCAAGGGTGAGCCAGGGCAATGTTGAGGTGGCTAGAGCTATCCCGTTTGGATATTTCACCAAATTGCTGTGTTTCACCCGCGATATCTCCGTGAGACCTTGTAGAAGGTAATTCCCAAATAATCCATGTCGTGTTGAATGAAACGCTGGGCTTTCACAAAGGAGATAAAATACTATCTCCTCAGTTCCAGGTTCTCCGCAGCTAAGGCAGCATTCATTAAAAGGGAGGCCGAGTCTCATATCGTACTTACCGATCGTCCATTGACCCGTAAGTACGTATACAATTCTCGAAATGTTCCTGCGACTGAAGTTGAGAAGTCGCAGAGTGACCTATATTGTATGTGGGCCACGTTGTCTTGACAGTTGTGCAGCCATCTAGTTTCCCCCATTTATCCTTTGGCATATCCAGATAGTGTCTGAATATTTCGCTTCTGGTAGTTCCCAGAGGTGTTGTGACTGGCACACGCTGTGAAATAATAGAAGCAGCTCCAGTTTTGTCCAGCGCATCTGCCTGTTCATTACCATAATGGTCCCTCTGCGCAGGGAAGAGTATAACTTACATTTTTTTCATTTCAATAGTTATAGAAAATCTTAAATTAAAAAAAGTTGCATTCAAAATAAAAACTAAAGCTGTCTTAATATAACCAAACAAAAAAAAAATATTAACAAAAAAGCTTTAGAAATATTTTGGAAATATGCCAACAAACAAATAACTAATGTTGCTAAAAAAAAACATGGCTACACACCTACAAAATGTTATAGATTTTCGAAGAGCAAAGGGAATTTCTATAGAAATGTGTGCTCTACTTAAATGTAAGCAAAACCAAGAGAGACTGGTGGCACCATTATCAAAATTTATGTATTTAAATGAAAATATATATACCATACAAAAAAGGGGTTCCTGCTATGGAATAAGTGAAAGGAAATGAAATGCTGTCTAGGCAAAATTAAATTTTTTTTGATTTCATGGCGTAGGGAAACCCTAAACATTCACAACTTTTTGCTCTATATATTAACAAACCTACATGGACTATAATAACAACGACATCAACTACTACAACAACAAAAAAAACCTAATGTTACGGAAGTTCATGTAACACAGGAAGTGCTCACATAGAGAAAGATTGAAGGTTGCTACCACCAGGTACCATGATTTTGTTTGCTATCGATAAAAATGTGCAAAAAAGAAAAAATATCAGAGAACAAATTTTGCATAACTCTGCTGAATAAAAACAATAACAAAAAAGTGACTACTCGTAGTAAAGTTTCGATAAGGGAAAGTTTAAATAAAAATGCATAACAAAGATTTTTTTGTAATTTTTTTTTACATTTTGTATATTTAATAAAACTAAATCTGAGACAAAAAAGTACTAGTTTGAAAAAAGACAAAGTTTTATAACAGAAAATAAGAAGGAGGCAAAGAAAAGTTGTTACAAAAGTATGCGGGCTAAAAAAATTGTATGACAAATTTATTGATTTATTTCTATAACAAAAAATAACTTAAAGAAGCAAAACTGCATCTGTGGAATGAAAAGTACTTGAAAGTGTGCAGTTTGTTTTACAAAAACTTTTACATTAAAAGATTTGTTTATTCAATTGTTTTAGAGAAAAAAAAATTTCAATAAAAAAAAATCTAAATCTACCTCTGCATTTTGATTTGTGAGCATAAAAGTTTTCTTTAAGAGCCCTTATAGATTTAAGTATGTATGTATGTTGGCATACAAGGTATACAAAAAGAGTTATGTTGGGTTTAGTTAGTTTTTAATTTTTTTTTTAACTTTTAGTTCTGTTTGGTTTTATTTTTCTGTGCTATTCTTTCATTGAATATGATTTTGTTTAAGCCCTTCTTTTTTCCAAGCATTTTGTTATACTTGCTCCAGTTGTTTAATATGTAATTAACCTTATTCTTTTGTTTTGTTGCTGTTTATGTTCATTTTTATTTTATTACTAATTTTCCTTCTACTTTTTCCTATAATTTCATCATAATGAAATATTATCGGTTGTGGCAGAGGCAGTGGAAAGTGCACAGCTGTTGTTTGTTTCTTAATGCTTTAAGTTGAATTTATAATTTTAGTTATGCGTTTTTAATCCAGTTCTTGTTTATTGGTAAAAAAAAATTTTGGTCATTTTAAATTAAATCTTCTCTTGTAGGCGTATGAATAATATTATTTTGCTTTCGTTTACTAGATTTTTAAGGACGTTAGATTGAGTTTAGCTAAGATTAATTTTCTAATTTAATTAAAATCATCTGAATAAGATGACTTATTCGTTTTGTTTTATTTTTCCCCATCACAAGTAGTAATTGAGAGCTTATTATTTCATAATTTCTTATGTAGCAAAGATAAATATTCATCTCAGAGACCATTAAGTACAATAAAGACCATACTATAAAATGCCTAAGCTGGCCTAAGCACCTTTGCGAATCATGTTAATCATATGGGTAAAATCATATTGAACTTAAGCACTCCCTTTGTTACATCTTATGAAACTGTTATTTGTCCAAGCTAAATGCGAAACTGATCGCACATTCCGTACGGGATCAGATGTTTTTTGATTTTGTTTCTGATTTTTAAATGCATTTGAAAGGATTTTCGTTAATTTTTGATAGAAGCTTAAGGAAGCTCATGCCTATTTTATTTAGGCCTTAAACATTTAGAACACTTACGAAAACGCATTTCAGTCCCAAGAAGTTTGCGGCTGAAGTTCAGCAAAATCCGGCTCATTTTCCCAGTCATACAAAAAAGCTCGTAAATCAGCAGTTTAATTTTCTTTCACATTAATTATCCAAAAACTAAAGAGTTTTTGAATTTTTTTTTGGGTAATTTATGCTTAAATTTTGTGAAATTTTAATTTTTACAAAAATTAATACTGAACTAAACCAATTTTTTTAAATTTTTTTTTCCTTATTAATTTATTGAATCTTCATATATTATATTATTGTTAATTCAATTATTTATCAAATCTTATACTAATACTTTATTTTTGTCCTGCCAATGCCAGACAAAAATTTTTCTCCTCGCGGTTTCTGTTCTCATATGTATTTAGATGTTTAGCGCTCTTCTCGTCGGATAAGTATCCTGCAGTATCTCTTATCCTTTACCTACAGTGGCCGCTGTTACTTAAACTATTTCGAGCTAGTGGATTTGGGTGCGACTCAAGTCTTTTTAAAAAATTTTCTGCATATTAAATTAAATTCAATGAACTTAAGCCTGATTAAAATATCGAAATTTGGATTAAAACCCATTAACGGTCCAATAAAATAACCGAAATACTAATTACAATTAAAATGTTATTTAAATTCAAATAAAATCTTTAATTTTCTTTTGATTAAAAAAATAATTGATTTAATTATTACATTAATTAAATTGAAATTCTTTTTAAACAATTTTTTTAATTGATAAAAAACTACTGAAAATTTTTCTTGTGTATTATTATTAAAATAATTATAAATAAAAAAAGAGAAGCATTTCGCGTTATAAACAAATCTTGTATTTAAAAACCGTGTTTTTTAAATTTTATTGCTATTAAGTGCAGAAAGGGGTGTACTTTATGAACTCGTACCTTATTTGAAGAAAACTCTACAAGTAAGGGATACTAGCTACTTCTGGCAATACTGGTAATGAACCAGAACGCAGATCAACCTTTAGATAAATTTTATCTTTCTAACAGATTTCTGTTATGTTTTGAAAATTAACGCAAAAATTTAAATTAATAATTTTTTATAGTCGTATTTATCCTGGTAATAAAAAAATTGCTAGACTGAACAACTTTTTTTTTTGGACACGTTCACTTATCAATGGGCGTTAAACAGCAAAATGCTTTAAATTTATTTAAGCAGATCTGCATGTCCACATCAGAGTTTTGATTTTATGACATTTTTATTATACATACCAAAAATAAAACATGGCATAAAAAATGTACCTGTAAATAAAAGAATCGACGTGATTAGATTATGGATAATTTCCAGACATAAATAAGTTTAAAAAAGAGATGTTAAAATTAAAAAGATAAATAAATTATACTGGCACCACCATATTGAGTATAAACAAAAAGCATACAAAGTCTTAAAAAAAATATAAAATAAATAAAAAGACTTAACGAATTTGAATATTCAAACAAACTTTCAATCCCCAATTTATAAAATAAAACACGCTATTACATATTTGTTCTACTCTACTTCATGCCACAGCGATGACACAATAATGCTCAAGCGCTAAAAGTATTGGTTCGATTTTTTTTAACTTAAAATGTCTCTATTTAGCAGTGTTCAAGCTCGAAACCAATAACCCTGCATAAATGGCATTTAGTTAGGAGTAAAATAAAATATAGAAATAAATATTCGAAATATTTTTGTCTTTTCCTAAGCAAATCACTTTATTTAAAATCTTTTGCTTCATACATTCGATGCGATGCACAGTGGGTTGAAACATATGTAAACTAAGGATAAATTTAGGGAAGCCCATTATTATCGATATATCGATTAAAAGCAACTATACATTATTTACGGACAATTTCAACAAGTTCAGCTATTACTAACTATTACATTAACGTCCAGTTAGCAATATGTTTTTGGCAGTTATAACTGATAGTAAATTAAAACTAAACTTGGAGAAATGGGCCGTTAGTTAAAGAAAATGGTTTTGAAACTAATTGATAGGAAATATTTTTTTAATTAAAAAAGAAGAGAAAAATTATATACACATATGTGCATAAATATATCGCTCATTTGCTGCAACGTCGCCATAACTCAAAAATATTTAATTTTGGATTTGGTGATGCAGAAATGTTCGCTATGATTTTCTTTATATTGTGTATTAAATTCATCTTTATATCTTTTACGCTTTCCCTGTTCTTGAAGACAATGGCAAATCAAAACTTTAAACACGTTTATATCGAAATGTGTCTTCTGAGCTATGACGAAGTTGTAGCAAATGAGTGAAACATGCATTCGGCTGGGTCGATATATTAAGTTGAACCAGTCACCCACTCTGATTAAAGATTAGTCGAAAACAATTCCTGAAATATTTTTATAGTTTTTATCACGTATCTGGATATGACGATTTTGCAGCAAATGAGCGAAATATGCATTTGGGTGGTTCTAGAAATTAAGTTTAACCAGTCACCCCCTCAGATTAAAGATTAGTTGAAAACAATTCCTGAAATATTTTTATAGTTTTTACCAGGTCTCTGGATATGACAATGTTGCAGCAGAAGAGCGAAATATGCATTTGGCTGGTTCTAGAAATTAAGTTTAACCAGTCACCCCCTCCGATTAAAGATTAGCTGAAAACAATTTCTGAAATATTTTTATAATTTTTTTCTAAGTCTCTGGATACTTTTCAAGTTACACAGCTTTGGCATTTGTAGCCCGATCATATCATTTTGCATATAGCTATTCATGGCTTGCTTATGGACTTAATCTCACATTTTGTGACTTTTTAATCCGACATCAAATTCTGGGCGCCACTTATGCCATCTCGAATCCTACCCCCTAATGTCGAATATTTTACAAGTGGTAAGAAACCCTCTCTAAAACTTTGAACGTCTTGCGTAAAATATACAAACTTTTATGACACGCCTCAAATAGGGGAACTTTTTGATTTTACATTAAACCAGGACGACTAAAATACAATACAATTCAATTTGCACCAGTCACGTTCTTGAATGAAAGGCACAAAATTTAAGTTTCTAGAGTAAGTTTACAAATTTTGTTTTTTATCTGCCACGCCCTAAAAAACATCATTTTTGTTTTGTTGTATACCGCCGTTTTCAACAATGTTCTTATCAACTGCAGCTCTTTCACAATTATTGAAATTAGTAGTAATTTAATTAATGTGATAATTGAATCAATAATTTCTTTAGCTGAAAAAAATTAAAAATTTAATTTTGATTTAATTAACATTTTAGTTGTTTTGAAATAAATTTTCAATTAAAATTTTAATTAAATAACAAAAAATCTTAATTGACTTTTTTCGTTTAAAATAAAATAATTTAAACATGTAGAATTGTTGTTGGGAATTGTCAATATTTATTTAAATATATTAACACATTGTTTAAAATTTCAAAGTTTTTTGATCACTTTTTTAATTAAAATTAAAAATATCATTTATTGAAAATATTTTTTCAAAATTTTTAGTAATCAATATAATCATTTTGGTAATAGGTGCAAAATCAACAACTTGTTTGCTTGATATTATGAATTTAGAACAAATTTGGTGATAGGAGAAATTTAATAATTTTTTCTGTATACAATCTAATATTTAATTTTTTAATTTTAACCACCTCGCGCAAAATTTTTAAATATGCATAATTCTATTTAGACTGCTCACTACTAATAAAGTAACATACTCAAAGCCATAATTTTAGCAAAAGGCGACGTAGAAATTTATTTACTCTCACCCAATATCAAATATGGCTGTGAAGGACAAAGTTCAGCTCTTGAATTAATCCTCATTTTTAGCCAATTCCAACCCCCTGTGCAATGGCACAATTTTCGCTGTTTATTTTATTTCGAATTTTTTTCTGTTGCTTTCTTTTAAAATAAGATTTGGTTGAGCACTGAAATATAAAATAAACTTTTATCCCATCATACAAGCTGCATTAAGCGGTTTTTTGCTTTTTTAAATTTGTTCCTCACTGAAGAAAAAATTTCGTGTGTGTAACAATGTTGGATTGCATCTTTAAATTTGAGACGCTTTTTTTTTTTGCTCTTCTACATTTGAGGGGGTAAAGAAATTGTAAATCCTTTAAAATAAATGCAGTTTGTTTGTTCTTTTTTTTTTTATTCTCGTGTATTACTTTTTCGGGCTTGGTGTATGTAAATTTGAAATACTCTTAATAAAAATACTAGTACAAGTATTTTTGTACAATATTTAATTTCCGGCATTAAATCAATAGCATCTAAAAGAAGATAATCTTATTGGATTTATATTGTATATTAAGTAGGAAAATTTTTTTACTAAAAATCATGTAAAGTTCTTGGCAAAAAGAAAAACATTAAATAAAGTCTCATTGGCAGACAATTAAATAAATATAAAACTATTTGGTTTTTCAGGTAAAATTAAGCAGTTAATATAAAAGCCAAAGTAATATAGTTAATAATGGTTTAATATTGATTAAATCTAAAATGTTATATCAAGAATGTTAATATAAATAACGACTGTTAATCACTTTCAGAGTCGATCTAAAGAAGTCGGTCCGTCCAGCTGACTGGCTGGGTATCTTTCCATGTAATATTGTGCAAAAAGTATAGGTCGCAATTTTGATAAAATATGGTACATACGTTTCAATTGTCATAAGGATGAAGCCTATGGAAAATGCTTAGAATCGGTCTATAATTTCACTTGGGCCCTATGCAAGCTATTTTCGGCTTATATCCATAAACATTTTTTTTATTATGCTGGTATTATCATTAAATGTTGTCCTTAAATATCGAATTGCAACACAAATCGTCTCACCATGTCATGTCATGTACTGGTAGGTCCAGAATTAATTTCATACAGATGTTGATATCTAGATAATAAGTG
Source organism: Pollenia amentaria (assembly GCA_943735925.1). Classification (NCBI taxonomy): domain Eukaryota; kingdom Metazoa; phylum Arthropoda; class Insecta; order Diptera; family Polleniidae; genus Pollenia; species Pollenia amentaria. Next base: position 217,105,944 of record OX031006.1, on the reverse strand, counting down.
TCACAAATATATCTACACGCAGAGGAAAAACATGGTTATGGTAAACATATTCTAAGAGCAACATATTATGATAAGTTTTATGAATGTTGTCAAAACCTATAATGATTATTATTAGAATCATAAAATATCATATTTAGGCTAAATATATTCGTAATATTACATCATAATATTTTTCCCTTAATCATAATTTGTTTTTATTACATCATATTTAAATTATTATTATTATTATATACTCCTATCATATTAATCGTAATAGGTTACGAAGTTATCTTATTATGACACAAAGTGATAATGTTATGGTTAAAAGTAATCATATGCACAGATCATCTTGAACCCTTTTTCTACAGAATTTTGAAAAGCTAAAAATATTATGCAAATAAAATTGTAAAGCGCTTGAGAATTACAACCACTCAAGTCTTACTTGCAATGAATCTGAAAAAGTAAAATTATGATTCAAAATATGATTACAGTAATCATAATATAATAGTATGTTATCATATGGTGTAATGATTATTAAATATCATTAAATTGTTGTAACTAATAAAATATTTTTTCAAAGTTACCAATATTTTGTTGTTAGAAAAATAATTATTTTTCAGTGAATCATATTGAAGTTTATAATTGCGATAATCATTGAAATATTTACAGTAACTAAAATTTTGCTGATATTCAATAAAAATAACAATTTTTTGTTTACGACAACAATATATTGTTCCAAAAAACATAGTGTAGTTGCTGTAACCATGGCGAACCATATTTATTCTTTGCGTGTAATAGGAATCTTTGCGTCATTGTTAAAAAAGTGACAAATTCCAACACAGGGATATTGTTATCACTAGAGTAACTTCGGTTATTGTGGAACCCCTATTTTTGTTTTGGGAATCTTAAATAAAGTATAAGCAAACTCTTCATCGGACTAGGTGGGAATGTGTTTCCAAATCGTTCAACTAATTAAATGTATCACAAAAATTATATTTTCTTAATACGAAAAAAAGTTAAATGTATATGAAAAATCTGATGTACCTCAAAAACAGTGATTTGCAAAATAGAAGGATAATGTGAAACATCCATGGTGGGTAATATGGAATACTATTATATGTTATCGCAGACAATATAGTAATATAAAACTAAATTCAATTAAGCATATTATTATTTTATTTTAATTAATTAAAAACATAAGACTTTCTTCTTGACATAAATTGTTGTTTAATAACAAAAACACATTAAAAAATTATTCCACAGCCTTCATGGCGATTAGTGGAATATGGTTCCACAATACCCACCTTCAGTTATTCCACATTAGCCCATTGGCTAATTTTTTAAAACAAATCTTATAGATATTAGAAAGCTCATCAATTGCCACACTTAGCAATTAAAAGTAGTATTTAGTTAACAATTTGTTTAACGTTGTAAAAAAAAACACAAATAAAATATTAATTTTTCCTCAAGTTATATTTTTATTTGATCTATAAAATTCAATATTAAACGAAAATTCTCAAGCAACTACACTGAAGTGTAGTTTTCGATGCTGAAACGTGAAGAGCTATTACTCCTTTATTGTGGTTTATGTACGTTTTAATTAAACATTCCCTGATGATGATATTCAAAGAATATCGAAATATTGGAAACAAATAAAGAAATTTAACGTACAACAGACCTCAAGCTTGAGCATTTTAATTTAATATAAAATATTAATATTCTGAGCAATATAACGGTTTGAATATGCACATAAAAAAATTCGACAACACCTGTTTTCACTTACACACAAACCTTAAACTAACAGAGCGACCAGAGGCAGTAATGTTAATATTTTTATGTATGCTCTGTTAACATACAGTGATCGTTTCTAAATAACATTAAGCTTGGGCACTAAAAGGGGTCCCACATTACCCGCCTATTCCACAATACCCAAAGTTAATATACAATAAACTGGCGCTATTTTATAATTTTTATATTTTATTATGTAGAATGGGTTATCTTATAGTTTTCACATATTTTCCCTATTAAATTCAAAATTATGTTTGCTTGGTTTTTGATTTCAACAGTGATATTTCAAAAACAAATTCTCCAGTGAATTACCTCTTACTGAAAGGTATGTTTATAATAGCCCAAGCCCCCTTAACAAACTAAACAACTAAACCAAAGCCACCAGGTGGGGAATTGGGGTATATACAGCAAACTTAAACAAAAAGAGTAGCAACTATGCAGTAGCGACGTACGAATACGTAAATTAACATATACATATACATGCATACAGTGTACTTGTTTATGCATATTTATTAACAAATACGATTGTATGTATCCTCGTCCTGTTCCCACCATTGTGACTATATTTTTTGAATGTGGTGACCACATGGAAAGCTTACCATTATTCATGTAGCCATTACGTTTAAATTTAAGACCTTGACTGTACGTACATACTTACATTTCGAAGGCACCTACCATTATTTAAATTTTTTTGAAATTTAAATTGGGAATGTGTAAGCAGTGCTCGTTGGAGTAGCACAATAAAACCACAACTATTGCAGCCTTAAAACATTGGCTAAAACGAAATTTTGGCTATAAAATCAATGAATAAAATTCTTGTTTTTTTAATAGCCGCACAAGGTAAACAACAACAATAGCGGTATTCACCGTTTGGTGCAAATGGTCTTACAAAAAAGAAAATGCAAAATATCATAGCTCTTTCATGAAATCTAGGGGAAACTCTGTATATTTTGTTGTTGCAATTAACAAAAATAAAAGCTTGTTTCCCTACGTCTATGCGTTTTACGCGTTTGCTGGGTAACTTGTTAATACAATTTTACACTACGACTTTTAAGACCGATGCATAAACGCATTGAACGCTTGGTTTGGACCTGCAGCAGAATTTTCTGCTAATTTCTAATGATTTTTTATGAAAATAAAAATCACTTCGCTACAACTTTTGGGTTACTTTAAAGAGGCCACACAAACCATTAGCAAAGACACTGCTACATTTCTCTTACGCTATTTCGCTAGTTAACAGTCTTCGAATAATATTAGAAAATACGATTAATGAATAAACTGAAATGCAAAATATTTTAGAGTTTCAAAAATTAGAAATTTACGTAGCATTAGCTCTGATGAAAAAATTGAGTGCTTAGATAGAAAAGTGAAATCTATTGTTTATATACAATTATTTGCCTTCGATACAAAGCTAGAAAATTTCAAAGGCAATAGCCCGAAAAAAAACGTCTAATTGAGCTACTCAGCATGACTCTACATTCCGAAAGTGATAAAGACACGGTCCCCCCTACACCTAGTAAAAGTTCTGATAAATCTAAAAGAACTGACTTTTGGAGCGTTCTTTCTTAAAAGAAAATTTGGAGAAGAATGATCCTCTGTCCATTCTACTCTGTGGTTCAGCTAAATAAGAAGTCTAGATACATATACCTAAGATCTTCTAATTTTTCTAGAGACGCAAATCCGTTTGTTCACTGACGGTATTATATATTATACTCAAAATGTAAGACCATGGGGCAAAAATACTTAAGTTGTTAAAGGAGTTTAGTCACATCTGAAAGACAATTTTTTTACTGCAGGTCTGCTTCAAACGGAGTTGCGAAATGATCTCCGCAAAAGTTGAGAATACTTTGTTTTTTAAACAAAAATCTTATTAGGATTAATTTGGAATACTAATAATCTTTTACAGTTTTTTTTTTTTTTTTTTTTTTTTTTTTTTTTTTTTTTTTTTTGCTTAAAAATTAATTAATTTTACCATTAATTTAAATTAATTTCGTTATAAAGCAATCTTCATAAACTCTGACCTCACAGTATTAAAATTCGTTGCGGTTTTAGGCGTATTCTAAAAGTAGGGTTTCGAGAGTTTTAAAGAGGCCTATGCTAAATTATTGACCGATCTTTACGAATTTAGGATACAAAAATTACCAAAAAAAAAACGAAAAAACCTTTTCAAGTTTTTAAAGTCTGTTAAAGCACAAAATAAAATTACTTACAAGAACTTAAAATTATTGCATTCAGAAAAATAACCTTAATTTCCTTCTAAAAATACACTAAAATTAAAAGTTCTGTGATCAACGGTATAAGAAATCCCTCTCTCCATAGAAATCTCACAACATTTTATAGGAAATAACTTGAATTGTGGTTATTTTTTTGAACTGTTTATGGTTTATATTCCAACTTTTTTTTTTTTAATTACGCTAATGCTAGGAACACAACTGGGACGAACGACGAATTTCGGCCAACACGACGAATTTTTCAGTTAAAATTTGATGAGTTAAGTTGTCGTATGAAGCACAATAACGACGAATAATCAGCAGCTTTTATAATTGAGAAAGTTGAATGCTGTTTGTGCAAAGAGAGCGAAATAGTGTGACCGTATTAACAAAATTAATGCTTAAAAATTAAAACATATTTAAAAACACAACAAAAAACTATTTTTGTAGCAAAATCCTTTGTATATTTATTTCAAATGTTATATAATATAAAATTATTTATATAATTGTTATATTATTATATTATATTATATTATGTATTATTATTATAATTGTTATATAAAATTATTAAAGTAAAAAGTAACTTTATTTACTAAAATAGTTCTAAACTAAAACCAAACATGGTCACCTGATTTGTTCGTCGTTCACCGTCATATGACACGTATAGAAAGTTATCGTGTTATGGCTATTAAATATCATTAAATAGTTGTGAGGAATATAATATGTTTTCAAAGTTATCATTATTAAGTTATTATAAAAGTTATTATTTTTTAGTGACCAAAACTTAAATTTATAAGTGCGATAAACATTGACATGTTAATAGTAACTATAATATTGTTGATATTAAATAAAAACAAAAATATTTTGTGTTCGACAACAATATATTGTTACAATAAACATAGTGTAGTTGCCGTTACCATGCTCAACCATATTTTTTCTCTGCGTGCACAATCTATTGGCAATCCCTTATACGAATGCTGGATGTATCAGGGGAATTTGCATTAACCCAGATATGCCCATTGCTTGAGCATGATCATTTCAAAAGTACTTTTATATTATTTTGGAAGCAAATGAGAAATAAAAACAGTGTAATTATAGGTTTTTAAAGATTTATTCAAAAAAAGTGGTGTTTGAAGCCGTCATATATTTAGGACATTGGGCACATGACCTATTGGGTGTGATACGATACAAAACATTTTACATGGTATCCTATGTCACATTTTCGGCATCTAGTTAAGATTTTTTGGTGACAGGCTCCACATCTTGTTTGTTTTTCCTGTGAAATAACCCAATGGTCCAATCGATCGTAACGCAATTCATTATTTAGGCTTAGCGATGGATGACCCCTTTGGTGAACCGAAACTTTTTTATTTTGAACAAGAAGAGTAGTAGCGATACTTCTCCTAAAAGACAATTGATTCTTATTCCGCCATTATGCTTGTGAATCTGCCATGCATTATGTACCGCAATATCCACACAGCGTGCTATGTTGGGAAAATGCCATTTTTTTCCTCTTATAGCTGTGCGGTATAAGCTTATGTTTTGATCAGAACGAACCACTGATCAGGATCTAGGAAGTTTTTATCTTGGCAATGAATATTCGACAAAATAAACTCAAATTTGTTTCTCAGGATCGCTTGGGAAACTAGTTCATTATTGGAATCTTTCGAGCGTTCCCAATACATTCTTCTTCTAGGCAGAGGAACGAATACACTAAGTAAAATTACTCCAAGAAAGCATTTCATTTCAGGTATATTCACGCGCAAGTCTCTATTCTTTTGTGATGCGTACCGATTTGTCTCATCCGTAATTTTTTCTACCAGCTCATCATCGAATAAAGAGCAAAAAAGGGATGTAGGATTACGCTTGTGGCTCAAGCTTTTGATAACGTCTGGCATGAAGGATTATTACTGAAATTGCAGCAAAACTTACCAGCAAACATACAAAAGCCCTTAGAAAGCTACTTAACCGGTCGTCAATTTATTATTAAAGAAGGCGATTTTTTAAGTTCTCCTCAGCCACTTGCCGCTGACGACCCACAAGGCATCATTCTTGGCCCTCTACTCTACTTAATTTTGCCACCAATCAACTACACCCAAACTTAGACATTTGTGGACGATGCAGCTTTTCTAAGCGTACACGTATACTGTCATGAAGCATCCTTTTTACTTATAGGATAATATAGAGTTGAAAAAGTGGTTAAAACAATGGAGGATAAAGATCAATGTGCAAAACCGCGCACATATAACATTCACATTGCGTCAGGAAACATGCCCCCTATTAAAATCAATAATCAAATAATATCACAACACTCGCATGTAAAATACCTCGGTATACATCTAGATCCGCGTTTAACGTGAAAATGGCATATAGAAGCCAAATTAACTCAAATGAAACTAAAAGCAATTAAAATTAATTGGCATATTGGAAGAAATTCTTAATTATTTCTTAATTAATACTTTAGAAAAGCTAAAGATATTATACAAGTAAGACCATAAAGTGAATAAGAATTTTAATTCTATGCGCATTCTGTTCTTAGTCTCAATTACAAACTTCTACTTTACAACTCTATCTTAAAGCCAATTTGGTGGTACGGTATTCAGTAATGGGACACTGCATCGGCTTCTAATATCGAAAAAATTAAAAGGCGCCTAAATAAACTTCTTCGAATATCGCTGCCGCTCCCTGGTGTGTCAAAAACTCAAATATCCACAAGGATCTCAATGTGCCATTAGTAAAAACTATGATAACAAAATAGGCCGAAAAATATTTTAAATGGCTGGAGCTGGATCCAAATCCGTTAGCTCCAAATATTTTAAATTATGGCGGTCACACTCGCTTGAGGAGAAGAGACACTGCAGCACTCACCCAATCCGGTGAGCGATAAAAACCTACACATGTGAACAGAAACCGTGATGACGAAATCTTTTTTGTCTGGCACTGGCAGAACATAAAGTAAATATGAGGATAAGACTTGATTAATTATTGTTAATTAATATTTAATATATGAAGATTCAATAAATAAATGCTGAAAAAAAATAAAAAGAACTTAACTAAATAATATGTAAAAAACCAAAAAATAAATATATTCTAATTTTAGCGGCAGTTGTTTCACAATTTTACCTTGCGTTCTACACACACGGTCTTAGCACATTTCGAAAATATTTGATCAGCATTAGCCTCTTTATTATCCCTTTCACCTCACAATTCTTAGAACTTCGCAATAAAATCATCATTTTAGCCTTTTTTAAACTCATTTTTCGTTATATAAAAAACAATAACTATTAAAAACATAGCACTAAAAGCTACATTAACACTAATCATTAGTCGATTCGACTAACAAGATCTTTATTACTTAAAAATACCGCACTTACAAAAGAAATATGATTACTAGCAAAAAGTGAACAACGACGACTGGGAATATAAAACAAGATTTCAAGGTGCTCGTGCAATCAAAAAAATGCTGTGTTTTGAAATATAAGCACTGTTAGTAGCTTCGACTAACATAAGTGTTCTAGGGTTAAATTACTTACAGATACATATGTATATGTATTCTAATCTATTTATGCATATGTATTCACATAAATACATACACAAACATTACCGAACGTACTGGCCATTAAAGTTTTAAAATTATCATTAATTTTTTAAAAATTTTGAAAAAAATTTTTATGATGTGAATAATAACGTATGTGTGTGGTATGAGGAATAGACTAGAGCTAAAAACTGTGATTGTGTATTTACGACCTTTATCAAGTTTTTTGATAATTAGCAAAATAGAAATAGTAAGAAAATATGATCGAGAAAGTAGTCCATATGAGGGTTATAGCTACAAAGGTTAAAATCACAATTTTTTTATAAACAACTCTAATAATGACACAGATAGTTACGTGGATGGGCCCCTATCCACGACTACAGGATTCACATGCAATCAAGTGATTGTGCCATCCTATTGATCGGGTATGTAATTTTGGTGTGACTGTACGCTCTGTTGTAGCGATATCAAACACAGTTCGATATTTTGCTGATGGTACCAGTTTATGGTATTGTGTATGGTGAAATTAGCAATTAGTTGAAAAAATTGTCAAAGAATAACCATTTGATAAAAACCAATTTGTTTCAATACCCTATTATTGCAACATTATTCTAAACACTTTTAATAAAAAAGGGTGTCACAATTGATTACGAATCTCTAACCGCCCATAACCGGGTACCCCACTCGTTTGTAGATGTTTTACTTTAATATTAGAAATAATGGTTTTAAGTACATTTATATAAAAGCTACGTATATAAAAGCAGTTAAATTAAATAAGCCTTTGTGATTATTTTTTATGGGTCAACGCATATTATCCTCTATATCCTCCAATGGGCATTAACAGATTCCCGTCACTACTACATTTTTCTCCGTTCACACAACACATACCCTCAAAAACTTGTGACGCAAAAAACTTCTATCTGCTGGAAGGGCAACTATATACCGGGAAAACAGCAATGCATCGTGTATTCGACAAGGATAATAATGGTTTAGGATCTAACAGGCCCTTTGCATGGAAGTGGGCGCAACATCACAATGGATAATTTTTTTAAAACGCTTAATTTGGCGAGACATTAACTACTTATCATACAAATTGAACGCTGTGCAAAAATAAGCTTTACATTCCTGATATAATGAAGGATAAAAAAACTCCTCCAATTTTTCTTTCAGGGAAATATCACTATGTGTTCATACGTGCAAAGAAAATCAAATTCTGAAATTGTATTATCCACAATGAACAACAGCGTTGGTAGTAATGGAAAACCAGGGGGCTAATTCTGGAAGTCGTGATCGAATACTTTTTCGATTGGAAAGGAATTTTTGCTGTAATTCTTTCAGTCGATACTAAACGAATCAAAATTAATTTTTCAGTGTTGTAAAGCGTTTCCACAAGACAGAAAAAATAATAAATAAATTGAGAAAGTATTCGATCACGACTGCCAGAATTAGGCGCCACAAGGCTAACGGAAAAATTAGCGACTTTTTCAAGCAATAGGCTTATACGCCATTTTGATGGAATTTTGATATGGAATACTGGTTTAAAACATACAAAAATTTTGCAACAATAAATCGTAACACAAACATAAAACAGCTCACTGAAAAATAAATTAAATAAACCGTCAAAAACCAAAAATATATTCTCAGTCTTGAGGCAAAAAAAAAATTTCGTAACTAACTTGCCGAGTCTGAAAGGGGTCATACTGAACTTGTTACAAATCGGTCCTAATAAATAAATAAAAAATCATTTATATAAAAAATTATTTAAACAAAATTAATAGAAATTTAAAAAGTCTAACTTTTTATTCTTACCTAATATATCAGTTTAGTGATTAGCTCTCCTTTCACAAGGCATTAATTGTTTTTTTTTTTTTTTGTTCTTATTCTATTTTCACAAATCCCAGGACCAATAATTGACACAAATTTCCCGCAGGAGTTAAACAATATATTCCCGATGAACACGATTACTTTTATAAGGAACTGCTTGGATTGTACTTTCAAATAAAAAAAGAAATTTGAGAAAAAATTCAGTAATTTTTTTTATAGCATTATCCAAAAAAAAAGTTATTTGGCGGACCCTTTATATTAAAATTTCTACATTTAATGATACAGCAAATGGTTATATGATCTTATAAAAAAAAGTAATTGCGTTTGGTGCGGAAAGTTTTACAACTATTAAAGCCTTTAGTTCCAATGGCTACATATGATCACAAGAGAACAACATAGCCAATAATTCCAAGGTCCTTAGTAAAATTTTAGTGACAAGCACAAGCTAAATGACTTTAGCACAAAGCATTCTCTGGTCTACAGCTGCTCAGTAGTTATTGTGACAAAGTCAATAGTGAATCAATACAGTTTCACAAAAAACAAATCTGTTACCATTTTTAACTCCTTCTTATCCCACTGTACAAAATAGCTAAACATTTCTTTTGCTTGAATTATTGCCATATGTATGACATTAAACATTTCTATAGAAACAATGTAGTGTATAACCTTGTTCCAGAGAGACATGTACATAAGTGTGAATATGTGTGTTTGTTGTTTGCAGAGAATATATATGTACATTAGACCGACTCACCTTATATGGGAAAAAAATTAAAGTCTAATTGAATATTGAAAAAATAATATATAAATGCTATGAAGGCACATTTAACAAGACAATCATTAATAAGCAGTTATCTAACCCCAAACAAATTTTTATTCATGAAAAATAGCCTTTTTGGACCCTTTTTTGAGGGGGCTTAGCTCACGGAAGATATTCGCCAGAGCCAAAATATTTTGGGAATATTTTTAATCCAAATTAAGATATTTTTAATTGGGCTAAAGTTTATTGAATTTAATTTTCATTAAATTATTTTTATGAAGACAGGAATTTTACAACATGAAGTTAATAAAATTTTTTTTTTTTATTTTTTTATTGATAATTTTTCATTCTTGACTTCGCTGAGATTTGAACCCAGGCTTTAACAGACAGGATGCCCAGACTAGTTTCGATTGTAACCACATAATCTCTTCAGTGGGGTTTGCCGTCTTTACTCACTCGGCTATTGAAGCCGGATGACGTCAATAGTCAAACAGCAATCTTTAAACCAAAATGGTATTTCACCTTGGTAAATCGAAATTTGCTTTTGAATGAATAGAATCTTCATGAAACATATCAAAGTCAGTCTTGAGGAGGGTACATTAACAAATTTTTTTTTTGAGTCTGTCTAATGTAAATATATTAGTAAATATGTATATAAATATTAGAATAATTTCTATGGCATTCGTAAAACTTAGATTTTATTAATGTTTGGGGGGTGTAAATTCATGTGCTTAAGTATTATTTACTAGGATGTATTATGAAGAGAATTGTAAATTTAAAAAATACAAGTGCTGACTAAAGAAAAAAAAACGTAAAACATAAACAACCACATAAATGAACATACACAGACATTAATTTATGCCTTTTTTAATGACCAGTTGACACTTCCCATAAATTACAATTGTTGGTGTTAATTTAACATTTGTATATATTTATTTTTTTTTTTTTTTTATTCCGAAAAACACACATCTAGGAGGTAAGATAGAAAAGGGTAAGTAATTTATACTAATTACTATTAAAATTTAGATTTTTTTATGCAAATTTGTATATTCAAAAAATTATTGCAAATAATTTTAACTACGCTACTCTAGTTTTTAATTTTATAAATGTTTTATAAGCATAATGCATTTCTTAGGGATTAACATAGGAATTATTGTAATATTTAAAATAATTTTTTTTTTTTTTTTAATCAAATTTTTCCTAATAAATCACTTTTTTTTTATTTATAAAACTTGTATAAATACAAAAATAAATAATTAGATTAAAAAAAAAGTATTCAATTCCTTCTACAACTTTTGCCGCTTGAATAACAACTTAATCCCACATTCACCGCTGAACATATAAAACACATGTGCATATTTGCATACTTTTAACATAAATCATATGATGATATTAGTTTTTTGTTTTAATATTGTTTTTAATAATTTTAAAATTGTATATTTTTTTTTTAATGCAAAATATTTTAAATTGATTTAAATATTATGGTTATTATGAAGTTATTGAAAGCTCATATTGTGAATATGTTGCAAAATAATAAAATACAATTTTAACTAAATCACGAAAAATTTCCTAAACTGTTACAAAAAATAACGATTTTAAATAAAATAGTAAATGTTATCATTAAAATATGGTAAGAAAATTTCCAGCGACTTCCGGAAATTAAAAAAAAAAATTATTGTAAAACAACTGTAGAAAATGTTAAAAATTTTGTGGGAATCTATCCAGAAAAATCTAACGTCAAATCAAGTGCATTCGATTTTCTCCTTGTTTTTTGTAGGAACACACCACACTGCTCGTCAAGGATAAGGACCTGAGACTAAACTTGATGTTAGATATTGTCGAGGTAGCTAGAGCGAGCGCACATATTGACACGTTTAAAATGCGATATATACACGATCTATCTGAGATCCTGTAGAAGATTCCCAAATTACTTATGTCTGGTAGACCCTCTCTTCTACGTTCCAATATAAATACTGTCCACCTAAGAATTCCTTAAAAAGAAAGACCTAGTATGCATTTGTGTCTACCGATCGCCTAGTGACTGGCTAACACTAACATCAATCTCGAATTTTTTTTGGGTGTTGTTTGGAAGTTGCAAAGAGCGTTTCTGTAGTATTTGTGTAACGTTTTCTTGGCAGCCCAGCACCTATTTAGCTTGCTCCATCTATCGTGAGCCTTATAAAGATAACCAGCAACAAAAAATTGGATTTTTAAAGCACGTAAGATAAAAAGCGCATAATCGAGCGCTTGTATAAGAGTGCTCTCTCTTATACAGCAGTCAATGGTAACGAAGAAAATAAACAAAAAAGCTGCAATTTTAGTGCTGACACTAAGAGGGTTCTAAAGCGAAAAAAAATATATTTTGGTTTACGAAAATGATTGAAGAAGGCATTTAAACAGGCAAAACCAAAACATTAATGAAAATGTTAATATAGTACGCCCTTAAACGTCGTTGTTTGCATATTTTATTAGGTTAAAAGAAGCGCTAATTGTCAGCCGAAAAACGTCCTCCAACCCGGGAACACTCCATACAAAAATCATGCATCCAATCAGCAGCTTTGAAGTGCTTTGAGGTATGAATTCATACATAAAACCTGCTCGTTTTGAGGCACATTTTTTACTGGGTAGTGTTAGAAGATTTTTCTTTTGTTAGTTCCCATGTATTCGGCAACTGACAAATCCAAAGCAGACCCAATTACGGCTAACTCATTGCCGTAATAGTCTATTAGCAAAGGGACCCAGATTATTATTATGTTATTTGAGTGACTGGAATAAGATTTGGCTATCAACAAGTATTCCATTTCTTCCGCGAATAATATTGTCATACAGTGCGTGCCGCACTAAATTCCATTTTTAACCGAAATAATGCCAGAGAAATTGATTGATAATTCTTTAGAGGAAACAAACCCGAAGCAATATATTATGTAACTAAATTCCACAGAAAATTCATTTTAAAAAACTAAAAATTTTTTTAAAATGCGGATCAATTATATTTCATTTAAAATAAATGAATTTAACATAAATTTTTAAATTTTTTTTTTATCTAACAGCATACTCCGTAAAATTTAACAGTTATCGCTTTAAAAAAATGTATCTTAACTAACAAAAAATAAAACTACATAACAATATAAGTACGGATAAACATAATTTTTTGGTAGTCCGTTTTCGCATAACAAACATAAATGTTAAAGAATAAAGTAATTCGTCAAATCACTATATTTTCTTTCAAACTTAACAGTACGAAAAAAGAATTAAATAGCCCACAATCAGTTACTGTGATAATTTTATGAGTGTACAGCTCATTTCGTATTCATCGACTTATACCCTGGTTATATATTTGGTAGTAATGCCTTCCCTGCTCCATTCCCGCCTTGACGGATTTTATGTTCTTAATTAACCAAAATGGATATTAGATCTAATTAAGAAATTGTCTTCTTTTGTTATTTTAACCAGGGTCTTTTATTTTTTTTTTTGTAAAATAATTAATAAAAAAAAATTAACTTTGGCTCCTTCTTTCTATCATACTTAAGTCAAAAAATGTATCACATGCATAAAGGGAAACTATTAAAAGAAATATAAAAAGGGTTTTTTTTTAATTTCAAAATGCATAAAAGGTTTTATAATTATAATTGTCTTAAATAATATATATCCAAAATAATAGGACAGTTCAATAACAGAAAATCAATGCACATTTTCAATAATGGTTAATAAGAAGTATTCACGTACTCGAAAAACTTGCAACGAAAGAGTGAGATAAAAATCATAAAAATTTTAGGGAATAACATTTTTTTAAAAATTCTTGTTTATAAAACACTAGTTTAATATTAATTTTTTTTTTTTGACTAAAAAACTGTTGAAAATGTTTAACAAAATAATTTTTAAATAAAAAGTTTTTAATCCAAATTTTGATATTTTAATCAGGCTTAAGTTCATTGAATTTAATATTCATTAAAATATTTTTATGAAGTCATTTTACAATACGAAATGAATTAAAAAATTTTTTTTTTCAATAATATAAAATATGTACATACATATGTAGATATTTTTATAAATTTTGGAATAATAGTCATGTGCAGAAAGTTCAGAGAAATTTAATTCAGGTAGACAGATTCTCGTTTCTTACAGCAGCATATGGACAGGAGAGCTAGCTATATTGCTATATTCGGCTAATCCGAATCTTATATGTATATCCTTCACCATTGTTCGAGAATAACAGAATATTATATTTAGATATAAGTTAATCTATTTTGTGCTACTCCCACTTTGCCAATCCCTCTCGGATGACGCTTATTGGAAGCCAAGATGCTTGAACATACCTAATTTCAAAACTACGACTCTCGAGATATACAGAAATGTATAAAATCTTTGTATGGAGAGTGCCACGCCTACTACTCTTATCACATCCATAGGGATGGGATTGGTGCTTAGCCTACCGGGGTAGTAAGCTAGTCTATAAGTTCGGTGGTTGCGGGTTCGACTCCCTCCAGAGACACTGGTCTCCTACAAACAAGCGTAGAACTTTGCGCGATTACCATAGGAGAAAAAACACAACGGTGTTAAAAATATAAAAACAAATTAAATTAAAAATTAAAAACATTCAAACCTTTTGTCGTTATCTATTGATAACCAAAACTTTGGCCTTTGCCAAAAAAAAAAAAAAAATCATAATAATAACAAGCAATCGTGGTTTTTTGCTCATCAGACGGATATCGTTAAATCAACTTCGGCATATTCTAAAATCAATATTTTTAAATAAGAAACGGAATAACAAACTTTAATATAATCCTTTATCTTCGGTGAAGGGTATAATTAATTTTTAATCTTAACTATTTAAATTGTCTTTATTCCATTCTAAAAATTTATTCACTAGTTTACCACAAATATCCAATAAAATTTAAAGTGTCATAATAAAATATAAAAACTTTCGATAAAATATTAAAACGCTAATCTATTATCTAATGACTATCAATAACTAAAAAGTTCTCAGAGTTTTGAATTTTTTTAAAAGCAGCCCAACAATCTTACTGAACACCATTTAAAAAATAATTTGAATGTGTGTTTTTTCAAATACTTTTTGGCACCAACAAAATATTATGGTAATGACTTTCAGCATTAAAAATACATGAACACTTGCACATCTATCGGCTGCATATACACAAGCATATAATTCTGAACATTTTCATTAGTTTAAACACTTTATAACACAAACAACTGCACACATGTGCTTAAAAAATATTTAAAATTTGCATAAAAAGTGCATTTTGTAGAATAGAGTCATTCATACTCATTTGCATAATGCTCTAACGCATGCGACAAAAAAAAAAGAAGTTGGTTTATATTTTTCATATCTTTTTTTTTGCATCTGGGAGTTTTGCATGTGGTTTTTTTGTTGTTCTTGTAATATTTATGCAAAGTTTTCATATAGATTTTTGTTGCTTATGTTTTGTTTCGTAAATGGTTACATTTTAGTTTGATTTTTATGTGATCTTATTAAAAATAAAAAACAAAAATATAAAATCATTTCTAGTGTCAAAATTTAATAGAAGTAAGGACTTTTGGGTATAAAGAAAAGGAGGAGTTTGTATTGTAAAGCTTAAGACAATTTATGTATAAATAATACTTCGAAATCAAAGTAACCCTATGCGACTAACGTGACTTTTTAACAAAAAATCTAATGACGTTGTAGTACACTAGGTACCATTTTGATGGCTTATGTTTTCCAAGTTCTGCTTTGTAAACCTTCTGAAATTATTCAATATGTGTGCTGTTCGACCTTTTGTTGTAATTTTAATGTAAAAAATTAGTTGAGCTCAAGGTCAGTTTTTTTAATTTTTTTATATTTTTTTATTTATTTAAAAAATGTTTCCAATATTTCGAAATCCACTGGATCTCATCTTCAGGGTACTACAATTATAGTTAACAAAAAAAATAAAACATAATTTTAACATTAAATGAATATATATTGTCCCACTGTGTCATAAAACATATAAACAGAAAATAAGCGCACAAAAATAAAAACTTACAAGAGTAACAATAATAAAAAACACGTCACACACGGTTTTACATTTAAAATTGCACTAATTCCTTATTCTATTTTTGTTTATTATATGTCTATATTGTTTTGCTGAGCTCGTCTCTAAATCGCTCTTAAAGTTTATTCGGTAGTCTTTGCTTGTGTTTATTATATTTAACATTTCTAGTGTATAGCGTCTATGGTATTTTGCCTCTATTTATAATATCTCCACATTGTCGAAGTTTGGTGTGTGCCCTTTATTTGCACAATGGGATAGAAGTGCGGTTTTTTGTGATGCAGTTTTATTTATATTTTTCAGGCCAGATTTATGTCCTGCTAATCTAGTCTTAAGTTTGTTTTTTGTTGTACCAATATATACCTTTTTAAATATATTGGTTTTGTCACCATTACAATTTATTTTGTAAATCAAATTAGATTTTTCCATTTTATCCAGCTTACTTTTGGTGTTTGAAAAAAGTTGTCGTAAAGTGTTTTCCAATCTAGGTGCTATTTTATAGTTTTCCTTATCATAAATGTCAGATTTTTCAATCCTCTCGGATATTCCTGGCACATACGTCATTGATTTATACCATTTTTGGTTTCCATCTATTTCTTTAATTTGTTTGTTTTCTACTTGTAAGAGTCTTTTAATAATATTGTCTGGGAATGCATTTTTCTTCAATATTTCTTTTATTTTCTTTATATTATCCTGGTGAAAAAGTTCATCACTTATATTTAAAACTCTTTTTATTAAGTTGTTGGCGGTGTTCATAATAATGTTTTTTGGCTGGCACGAATAAAAGTTTATTATTCTACCTGACGATGTAGGTTTTTGATACCAGTCTATTTTCAGTTTGTTACCCGATCTAATTACCAGGGTATCAAGGTATGGTAATTGTCCATTTAATTCTTGTTCCAAAGTGAATTTTATTTGTGTATGGAAGCGGTTCAATTCCTCTAGCATCTCATTTATGGCGTTGGTTTTTACAATGCCAAAAAGGTCATCCACATATTTTGTTAGAATTTTCGGTTTACAGTCCAATTTTTTAATGCAGGTCTTCAAAAGTTCCTCCATCACGATATCGGCCACGATAGGGGACGCTGGTGATCCCATAGGCAACCCCTTCCTTTGTGTATAGATTTTGTCTTTATATTTAAAATAACGATTTTCCTTAATACAAAATTGTAATATTTTAAAAAATAAATCTTTGGGTATTGTTGTTAATTTCTCGATCTCCTCCCACTTATCTTTGATCACGTCAATTGCAAAATCAACCGGTATGCTCGGAAAAAGCGATATTACGTCAAATGAAACTAATTTTTCGTCTTCTTCTATTGCACAGTTATTTACCTTACTCCTAAATTGCACCGCATCCCTTACATTAAACTCTGAATCAACTGTTAGTTTCTTCAAGATGTTCATTAAAAACTTACATAATTCACTAGATGGTGAATTTACTGAAGCACAGATTGGTCTAAGTGGGAATCCTTCCTTATGGATCTTGGGTAATCCATAAATTCTTGGTGCAAAAAAATTAAAAAAACTGACCTTGAGCTCAACTAATTTTTCACACCTTCTGAAATTATTTTTTGTTTTAGATTAATGTTAAAGCTTGTTATTTGCTGTAATTTATTTTTGAGAACAAAACGACAATTAATTTTACACCATATTTAATGGCATGGCAAAAAATGGCCCTAAAGAAGTTACATACATATATACAAAAACCAAAAAAATATCTAGTACAGAAAAAAATGAGAAAATTTTAATGGTTAAATAAAAAGATAAAACTGATTTTATCCAGTGCATTGAACCAGACATTCTAACATGAATATATCAAATTGTTTGATCCAAAGATCAGAATCTGCTGTTCGCGGCTTTTAAAAGTCCCTGATGATGTTTTTTTGGAATAATGAAGAATTTGTTTTGTATTGGAGCGACCCATCAAAATAAAAATAATAAGAGATATAAAATATTGAAAAAATTTCATTGACGTGTTGTTGAGGAGACCCCACATTCATTCTTTTTTCTCAGACCCCACATTCAGAAGGGATTCACAATGGACCCGTCTTAACCTAACCTAACCTTCTCAGACACCTTCCTTAATATGCACGTGGTAGTCTTGAAGACCCTTTTCTGCTCATCACAACTCGTACCCCCTATTTGATCACGTTCGTTACGCCAACGAACATATGAAAACGTGTTAAGAAGGCACTGAATGCGTGAGAGCCAATGTTTTAAAAAGAAAGGAGAAAGTCTCTTTTTCCTTTCTTTGGTGTCTGTAATACAACCACGTCAGTCGCTGAGGGTTAATTTTCGATTTCTCTTTTGATAGTCTTTTTTTTTAATGTCATATCCAATTATAATGTGAGGGGTATGAAATATTTTTGAATAACTTGGAAATATTTAATTAGCACTATGATGCACAAAAGTGTTTTTAGCCTTTAACTATGGAGGTGAAATTATTTAACATAGTCACTGACATGCTAATAAATTTGACCTATTTTAAATTTACAAGAAGTTTTTGATAAAAAAAAAACCTACTAAAAACCTTTAAAACTACTGGTTTTTTGCATATAACACACGAAAATCTAACTTAAAACAAATAAATAAAAAGTATATTAAATTTAAGAAACCCATTTTTTACAAAACACCATTTTCGTAAGGACCATACAATTTTTATTAAAAAATAAATAAGTTTATATTTTTTTTTTATCTAATAAGGCATTTTTCTACAGCCAAATGTCTAAAACATAATAAAGAACGCTAAAAATAATAAATAGAAATAAGAAAACGGATCAGTTTTTTGGAGTAGTTTTGTTTGTAAAATTTGGTGTTTACGCACCCTTCCCATATACATACGTTTACTGCATCGCATGCCTTTGGGCGTATAGCAATGTCAGCGAACAGGAGCGATTATACGCTTTAGTTTACTGGGACTTATGAAGCATAGCTTGTGAGCAAAAGGAAGTGACTCCATTGGAGTTGGAACTACGAAATAATATAACTAAAACGCGTCAGAGTGGTCATTTTTAAAACCAACTGCAGCGTTTCTCTGCACATCAGGGATGGAAAATGATGTTTCGGAATCTGGATCAACTTTAATTACAAAAAGTATTTTTAGACTATTATGGTTTATATTTTCTTGCGGTTCTCTTACAAGAGAAAATTGCAAATCAGATTGTGAAACAGTTTATATGTGACGAACAAAAGTTTGTCATACATACTTATACTTTATTGTTTAAGAGCTTATGGTCGATAATAAATAATACGAGTCGGGGCCGAACACGTTTTACGCAATATATGCCTTCCAAGCCAGCTAAATATGGAATTAAAATCTGTTGGGCATGTGATTCCAAAACATGTTATCCACTTCAAGGCCAAATATATACTGGGAAAATAAACAATGTAAGAGATGGGAATCAAGGCGAGTGTATAGTAAAAGAGTTGGTGGGCAATTATAAAAACTCCGGCAGAAATGTCACTATGGATAATTTTTCATTAGTCAAACAGCTGGCCACTTGGAAGTTATCCGTCGTAGGTACATTAAAAAAATCAAAATATATGTTCCGTCCCAACGCCGCGAAGTTGCATCTAGTGTGTTTGCTATTTCCGAAGATGTAACATTAGTATCCTATGCTCCTGGCAAAAATAAATCAGTTTTGCTTTTGTCAACAATGCACAAGGGTAAAATTATATCTGGTCCATAAAATAAACCAGAGATAATTTTATATTATAACGAAGCTAACGGTGATGTGGATAAGATGTTGTCACAGTATTCTATAAAACGAGCAACATTTAACATTATGGATACAGCCGCTCTTGCCTCATTTATAATATACAAGGAAAACATTGGTGAAAAATCTGTGAGCCAATGGCAGCGGAAGCATTTATTGAGTTGATGTCCGCTAATATTGACCAGTTCAAAAATACCTCAAATTACTGTAAGATTTTCTATTAGGTCAGCTATGGTGTGCGTTTTAGGTAAAAATTTAAAAAAAAGAGAGAC
Source organism: Pollenia amentaria (assembly GCA_943735925.1). Lineage (NCBI taxonomy): Eukaryota > Metazoa > Arthropoda > Insecta > Diptera > Polleniidae > Pollenia > Pollenia amentaria. Next base: position 217,085,831 of record OX031006.1, on the reverse strand, counting down.
AATATGTTAAAAATATATTTTTAAGGTGAACCACTTACCGCTACGGATCCGGATGCTAATTTCGAGGCCGATAAAACTGCACAAACGGATGCAACTAGACGTATAATATTTAAAGGTAAATGTCATATTTCTTTCTCAGATAAACGAAAGAGAAACACGCGACAAGTTTGCGTAAAGTGCAAGAATTCCATTTGTGTAGAACACAGCGTATCCCAAACTACGTGTGACAACTACTACTATGCTTCGTCATCGTAATTGCATTACAATTACTTAATTAAATAAAATCAAAAAAAATATGTTAAATGGCGCTTTTATGGAATAATAATTTATAATTGAAATAAATAAAACCTAAAAAAATGTATAGAGCTAAGAATTTTTTTTGTACCACCCGGGTGGGTATTGGTAAACTTTGAAGAAAATTTTTAAAAATCAAAAAATTAAGGGTTTTTTTTAAAAAATATCGTTACTTTTAAAAAATCTCGTCATATAACATTTTTGGATATTAAAATTGTTTAACAAATTTTTCTTAGCTTTATATTTATATCCTTAATATGTATGTTTTCTTCTCTAACCTTTTTCTTTTCGTGCCACCATTTTTTGTTTCCTTAAAATAAATCATATAATAATATAATCCCCATATTTCAAAATAAACGATGTTTGTTTACTATTACCTAAGCCTTTAATTTTTTTTGTCATAAAACTTTTACATTTAAAATACAATTATTATAAAAGGCAATTAGATTTATTTACCATTTATTATTTAGTAAATAAATAAGTATCTAAACGTAATATTTTAGAAAACACATTTACCATAATATTTCTATATATGAATGTATGTTAGTGTTTAAAAATAATAGCAAAAAAGTAATGCGGTGTTCAGGATAATAAATTATTAAATGCTATTACGACAATTCATAAATTATTCAAGCTAAATACACTTAAGACCCGAAACGGTAAAGCTGTGGCACACGTTTTTTTTTTAATTTTTAAAAACAAAAAAAAACTCTTTTTTAATAAATAAGCAAGTAAATAAAATATGAAAAACAGTAAAATAAATTTAACAACCGTAAATATTATAATTAGAATTTGTTATTGAGGACCATGTAACGTATGCTTAATGTAATGGTAATAAATAACAATCATACGCATACTTGACCTGTTTAATAGTTATGCACGATATTTTTGAAGATTCAGTATTCTTGTGTAGGTTTAACATATATATATATATATATTATTTTGCAATATAATTAATATTTTTGCATGTTATACTGAATTCTTGAAAAGGTATAATGAATGCATACAGTACACAACAGCCCGTTAAAATAATCGAATTTTTCTATTCGTAAACTTTCAATTGTTATGATGCTGCGAAAATACAGTCAATGTTTGATTTCACAATCTGAATCTACAACCTTCGTGATTAGGAATTAAGTGTGCCGTTTGTTCTAACAGAGGTGTTTATCGAGCTAAAGGCAAAGTGAGAGCTGTGCGGAAGTGTGTTGAAAATAATATATCTGTGGAAAAGCATCGTCGCCCCGACCATTTCGGCATTTTTAGAACAAAATTGTTGAGAATTTGAAAGTTGGATCTTAAGATGAATTCACACAAAATTGAAATTATGAAAGTATTGCCACCGCACCACTTCTAACAATGACAACAGTAGGCCTTATTTGGGCTCTCCTTGTATATGTACAATGTACGTATACATCAGTCTATATTAATAAAATATGATTAAAGTGTTATTAAGTAAAAAGCTGTCTAAAGTAAAGAAAATAAAATAGTTGAAATCATTTTCAACGGAAGCATGTCATAACGTCCAGTGACACAGTGTCCATGGACGTTATGACGCAAAAAAAAAAGTGTCATAGTTTCCATCAGATCAGTGTCGTTATGTCCGTGGACGTAATGACACTTAGCAGATTGTCTTTATGTCCATAACTTAAGAAATAATTAAAAATATTAAATATATAACGAAAACGTTTATAGGCGCAACGATTTTTTCCTCTATGGTAAAACAAATACCTGCTTCGTTAACAAAGGTTTCTCTATAGTATAACAACCTGCTTCGCTAACTAAAGAGTCTCTGCATAGGCGGCTTCGTTCGGGGATAAGACCGATTTTAGAAGCTTTACTTATCGAAGCTGGTACTTGCTAGACCTTAAAGAAGAAAATCTATACGCCCGACCGAATGGCGGCTGTTCAGAGAACTTTTTGTTAGCGAATCTGGTATCTGTTATACCATAAAGGAGAAAATCCTTGCGCTCAAAAGCGTTTTCGTTATATATTTATTATATATGAAGCTCCTTTTTTGTATTTAACTTCTTTTGTTATAATGGACATTATGACACTATTGAAAATGCCATAATGTCCATTTGCAAAATCTCTTAATGCCCACGGACATTATGACCTTTTGTAAAGTGTCATAGTGTCCTTTTGGAGCACTTTTTGGAGCGCAACTGTGTCGCTGGAAATTATCACATGCCACCTTTCTGATATGTATAAAAACACGTGAAAGTTGATTGCTCAGCCATGTTGAGAATTATTTTCTGAGCCATTGAAAAATCGTCTTTTTTAAAATTTTTTATGAATTTTTTGGTTTTTAATTTAATTGTATAAGGTATTTTAAGACACAATCCCCGTATTCATAATTGATTGTTAAATTCAATAAACATGAAAAATTTCCTTTGTAAGCCTTTATTAAATTAAAAATATTTTTGTGAATACAAGCATAACTTTTTTGCTCAATAATTTAGCCACTTTTAAACAGTGAAGAATTTTTAAAACGTCAAAAATAAGACCACTCCCACCTCCATAAAAATAGGAAAATTGTTATTTTAAATAATTATGGCTAAGTATTACGGTTTCTTATTTTCAGGACTTTTTCCATTCCCGGGTCCAAAAAATGTTTCTGAAATTTGTTGTGAAGAATAAAATGAAAAAGTATAGAAGAAGTATTCAACTTTTTACAATCACCAGCAAGCACATATCAATTAAATCTGCTTAACCAGTAAAACCTTTATCATTTTTAATGTTTTTCAAACATTAAAGACTAGAAGAATTAGTGACTTCTTCTTTTTTGTTCGATAATTCTAATAAATAAAAACTTTTTTAAGTTTTAACAAAAATCATTTTAATTAAGTTATATACATTATCTTACGAATCTTCTGATTTTATATTGACCATTTTTTCTTTTAGATCAGAAGGTTTGATAGGTCTGTTTTATAGTCTTTAGCATTTTATAAGGACCCCACCAGAAGATAACTTCTAAGCTATGTCCTCATCCAAAGGTCAAAAACTTTTTAAATTTTTCAAATATTTCGCGGTTTGTTTTATTAACCCACAGTTTGCTGAGTAGTTGCTTAATCGCATATTATAGAAAAATTTACCACCTGTCGTTAAAAAAAAAATTTAAGTCTTTCTTTGCAAAAATCCAAAAAATATTAGTATGTAAAATTTTTTTTCATTTTCAATCGATTTTCGACTTAAAATTTTACAAAAAGTTTTGGAAAGCAAAGTTGAACTTTTTCTTAAAAATGGCAGGTCTAGTACTAACAGACATGAAAAAAATAAAATAACCGAACCAAACTAAAATGCTTTTGCCGCAATAAAAAATAAACTGAAGACAAGTAGTAAATATAATAATTAACAGCTTAAAGACACTGGCAATACATAAAAACTAACAACACACACAGAGATAGCAATTATTCCGATAAAAATATCTAAATTACTTAAGGATAAAAGCCACAATGGTGAAAAACTACATGATACATTTTTCCCTTTTGTAGAGAACGGTTTATTTTGGTATGTACAGTATTAATTAAGTGATATTAATAAACAAAAAATATATAATGAAGCAACTAAATTATTTAACAAATAATCTCGATATGAATATAATAAATATGATATAATCATTTACGAGAGTTAATGTATATTTCGATTGAAACAGAGTGTGTATATACATGAGAAGTATGCGAATAGTAAAAACACAATTAATTAACTGTAAATACATTTTATAAAAAAAAATTTTTTTATAAAAGGTTTTCCAGTAAGCTCTAAAAAATAGTACACAGAAAAAATTATTAATTTTCCCCAATCACCAAATTTATACCAAATTCATAACATCAAGCAAACAATTTGTTGATTTTGCACCTTTTACCAAAATGATTATATTTATTACTAAAAATTGTAAGATTGTGAATTTTTTTTTTTTTTCTATTAATGATATTTCTAATTTTAATTAAAAAATTATCAAAAAACTTTGCCATTTCAAACAATGCGATAATTTATTTAATTAAATATTGACAATTCCCAGCAACAATTCAACATGTGTTAATTATTTTATTTTAAACGAAAAAAGTCAATTAAGATTTTTTGTTATTTAATTAAAATTTTTATTGAAATTTTATTTCAAAACAACTAACTGCCAGTTCATCGATTTCGAACGTTAACGTTCGCATAGAAAATTACATTTAAAACAGCAACAAAATTTTAAAATTTGTTTTTGTTTTAAATGTATTTTTTCTATGCGAACGTTAACATTCGATATCGTTGAACAGGCAGTAAGATGTTAATTAAATCAAAATTACATTTTTAAATTGCTTTTAAATTAAAAAAAATAATTAATTCAATTATCACATTAATTAAATTTAAATAATTTTTAAACCATTTTTTTATTGATAAAACACTTTTTTCTGTGTAAGAAACACAAAAAACTTCTGAACATTATGTTAAATATTTATAAGAATTGAGAAGTAGATTATTAAACGGAACGGTCAATATCGAAAATTCTCTACTATGTTCTCCTTCTTAAGAAGTAATAAATTCATAGAACTAATAAGATATAAAATATACAAACTCACATAAGTTTTATGTGGAGTTACATATACGCTAGAGTTTGTAGTTCCCGGGATTTTCAATTGTTTTCAATACCCGCTTTCCCGGGAATTAATTGCGGGATTCCCGGGAAATTTTGAACAAAATCTTTTTTCAAACCTTAGTAAATTTATGTCGGACTAGTGTCTTTAGTAGTTTAAAACAACTTAATATCACCACAATATTTAAATTTGCTACAGTTTAAATTTTATTAAGCTAATTTTTGAGAACGGGCCTTATATAGGGCCTATGATAAATTATAGATCTATCTTCCAAAATTTTTTTCTTGTATGTATTAGCAAACTGAAGTGTAAATTTTACAATAATATTATAAGGTTTAGCGGCTTAGGGCGTAGTAAAGTGTTTTCTTAGATTTTTCTTTATATGCGGCATTTCAAGTAATTTTGAGTCTAATGAAATTAGATTATGCTAAATTTCACCACAAAAGCATTATTCGTTACGCTTTTAGCCATAATTACATGATTTACGAGATTAACATGGAGCCGTAGGTAAATTATGGACCGATATTCACGAAATTTGGTGCCTTATAAGACCAATTTTTAAAAAAAATTTAATGACAATAGGTGCATTTCGCCACAAATTTATGTTAGTTTTTGTTGAGTTTTTAGGGAGGTAGTTCCACATTTGTGTGCATAACTCTTTTCCTACTGAATCCATTCTGCTGGAATTAAGCCACAAACAGCCTAGAAGATCTAGAAACAATTTGACACCCATATGGCGAAATCAGCTTAGAATAAACGAAGGACTCACAATACAAATGCTTAATGGGACCCTAGATGAATATTAAAAAAGATTCACATGGAATGGCAAACTTAGTATACCTTCATACACCACTGCTTATTAAGGGTTATAAAATTGTAAAAAATATGTTATTAAATATATGTCTGTAGCAAATAAAATTTCTGCTTCCTGCTGAATTTGTTGAACGGTAAAATTGTTTCAGAACTCCTACTTCGTAATGTTATGCTTTCAGTTCCTAATCGCCCTTCCAGAAATTTTATTCCACTAACGGCCAATTTAACCAAGTTCAGTTATAATTAACTACCAGTTATAACTGGCGAAAACATATTGCTAGCTGGAAGTTGAAGTAACAGTTAAGTTTTAACTGAACTTGATGAAATTGGATGTAAGAATTCAATACTTTCATTCTTATTATGCAAATGACCTCAGAATTTGACAATGTATATACGTATATTGATTTCTATGATCCTATTGACATAAAAATAACCTTTTAAGTATCTTAAAATAATTTTAATCTTACATTTTTTTACGTTTTTGTTATATAATAGCTACTAGACTTAATTATTTTAAGCGTAATATTCAGTAAGAAATATTAGTTTCATTGGAGAAATAAGTAAAGAAATTAATAAAAAATTTTGTGCGGGAATCCCGGGATCTCGGGAATTTGATTTTTATTTCCCGCTTTCCCGGGAATCCAAAAAGTGCGGGAATAAAAAAACTCTAATATACGCACATATGAGGGCTTCCTTAACAAAACTATATTAACAAAAAGGTTACAGAATATTTCCAAATTTGGAAAAAAAGGTTGGTTATAAAAACAAATAATCTGTCAAAAAGCGAGATTAACTGGAAAAGTGAGTGTAAAATTTGCTAAAAATTTTACTAAATATACCCACACTACAATAGTGGAGAGGTGTATTATGCGTTTGTGCTGATGTTTGTTACACCTTTCAATATTCGTCCTAGAACCACCTTTAAGTATACAAATCGACTAGGAACCACTTTTTAAATCGTTCTTATGATGGCAGTTTATATAGCATACAAGATTCTTTTCGGAATTGATTATTTCTGCCCAAAAACTTATTCTGTTCGTATTAAGATTAAATTTTGTCCGAACTTATTTTATGGCAATCTAAATAATCTTATTGAATTTTATTGGAACTGGTCAATTGCCACCACTTTCTTATAAATGTTGGTATTGGCATACAAATTGGTCGCAATATATTTTAAAATAGCAACTATGTTATGGCAAAATATTGTGCTGGTAGGTCAAATTTAACTCACTTAGGGTCATTATTATAACTTTCCGATAGGTAAAGATAGGATTTTGTCACACTTTAAACTAAAGTGAGCAATATGCTAAAGGCAAGTTCATCGGTTAGGTTAAAGTTAATTTGAAATAATAAATAACTTGTTAAACATCTGTCAAAATCCTTCCTTTTACTAACGGCAAGTTGTAATAGTGGCCTTTAAAGCTTCAAATATTTTATTTAGATGAAGATATCTAAATAATATTCGGCACAAAGAACTTGTACATTAATCTTTACCTCAAAACAGTATTTTGTTCTGCAATGTATATGATTGCCCATGGCTAATATATAGACTACACTCTCGAAAATTTGTTTTTCAATTCGGTTGTGTAGGGTATCGGACTTGATCGACTATATTTTCTGACTTGTTTTGTTTTAATGGGCATAGCCAAGCTTTTTAGGAAAAGATAGCCCATAAAAAAGCAAAATGGTATTTTTTTTTTATAGACTCGTAAAACCTGACCCGATTTTCGAGAAATTTTCACAATTATTTTCTGACTTCACGGCGCTTAACATGGACTATAAGTATTTGTAAAAATCCAAGTCATTGTGGCATAGAAGGACAATATAAATTTCTATATACCTGGAAAACACTTACTGTAAAAAATCAAATTTGGTACAAATATCTTGACCTTGTAATTAAAAATATATATCAAAAAGTGGACAGAATTGAATGTGGTGAAGGCGGCACCATCCATTTAAAGGCAATATCTATTTCTGTATGTCTCGAGAAAGGTTTTGGTTGAAGTTTTCAAATTTAGCACAAATATAACAATGTACTACTTCTGCCAAAAAAATTGAGCTGCTTTAAAGAAATAGGCGTGGCACAACCCAAATATACCCAACTAAAATTTCTGTATATTTTGGGTTTTTAAATTTGATACAAATTGCTTGGTTTTCAATACACAACAAAAAAAAAGGGAGTATGGGAGCACAAATACAAAGAATTATGTATAACTTGAGAACGGGTATAGTAAAAGCATCCAAGAAGCTTCATTCATTGGCAATATACGAGATCTGTGTTAAGAAAATTTACTTATTTTATTTCAACAAGCCTACCAAAGCGCACTGGGTCAAGCTTGAATACGTAAAAAACCTTCTGTTATTACAAAATAGTTGTCTAAAAAGTTTTCAAATCATAAAATAAAATTATATATATATGTAGGTCATATATATATTGAAGGTATTTGAAAAACAAATTAAGAAATGTGACATATTTATCCGACAATTATTTGAAGTATGGTGACAACATTTAGTTAAATTCCTTTAAAGGACAATGACAAGCATTTCCTCTTTGTTAAAAATGTCCTTAAAATGTGGCTATGAAGATAATAATTTTACTTGAACAAAAAATAAAATATGGTTAAAAAATTTGAAGGCAGCAGGTCTACAGTTGACCATAACTGTTGTTTAAGACTTTTTACTTTCACTAACGTAATCATAACTCAAAAATTGCACATATTGACTTAATATCACTAATGCATAGTAAATCAGGTGTTTAATGAGTTGGTAATCATTTCCGAAGATATTGTAATCTCAACTCTTGGGAGAAAAATAAAAATTTCTTGTGTGTTGTGTGTAAATTTTAAACTTTAAAGTCGTTTTCTCTAAAATTAATATTTTTGAGTTATGACGATGTTGCAACAAATCAGCGATATACATATGTTTATTGATAATTTATAGCAAATGTCGCATAATAAATTTACATAATAAAATTGTTTAATACATTTTGTTGTTCTGTTTATTTTTTTTTTTTTTTTTTTAGCAAACTAGTTGAAATTATTGTTGCAAATGTATATCTTGTATGTTCAAATAAACGACTATTATAGAAAATTGCTTATTAAATAAAACGTTTGCTCGTAAAAAATAAAGAAGAACTTTTAATATTGTCCTTAGTCCTTATATGGGTTTACGTGTTTAATCACCAAACACGTGACAAAGGTAAGTCATAGTGCAAGTTTTTGTCTCTACATAGTTACTCGTAATAGAAAAAATTATTTTTCACTATTAAATTATTTAAAAATAGCAATGCCTAAAGGACTATGTATGGATTATTGCAGCAATTTAGTAAATTAGCTACAGAAGGACTGAAAATAACTTTGTCAAGCGGAGTAAATATGTTTATTACCAGGGCAAGCTTTTAAGAACTTTTGCTTAAAAAATATGCAGCAGCATAGTTTTAAAGTTTTTCCCAAAAGTATATCCTTTGCATAAGCTTGAATATTACTCAGGTTGGAAGCCATTTTTAACAAAATAATTGCTTTTTAGTTAATCTGTTGCAATTACAAAATTAAAATATACCGGTCCTTTTCTTTCATATGCATTTTCTTATATCCAAATTTTTGATTAAACCCTAAAAAATTACATCGGGCTAAGTTTTTCTAAAATAAATGGCTGCTGAACAATTATGGATGTTTGTTTTTGATAATGATTTATTTACAAATGACAAAAGAAACTAAAAGAGACTTAAATGTTCGTACGGTGAAAGATAAGCCAGGAATTTTAAGAGTTGAGGCCCAACCAGAATGTGCATAACGTGGCTTAAGCAGCTGTGCGAATACACAGAAATCTTATGTGAATGAACTAGGGATGCCAAACGGGAAATCCCGAATCCCGAAATCACGGGATTTTTCGGGATTGATAAATCCCGAATCCCGGGATTTATTTTTATGAGTCCCGGGATTTTTAACATATCAACTTTTATGTACAAAACTGTTCGTTTTTATTGAATTTTTATACTATATAAAAAAAATAATTAAAAATTATATTTGAGTTATATTTTTTTTTGCAAATAATTCTTATTTTTGAGCTTAATTTTTGTTTTTGGCACACAGCGAGTATGACGACTATTTCTGGATTTTTGTATTTTGCTTAATAAAAACTATTCTTTTAAGTAGAAACGATATTTGAAGATTCCCATCTCAAGCCTTTTTTACAATTACGTTTAGCAAGTTCAGCTTAAGACATAATACCAAAATAAAAATGATTATTTTTATGCAAAATATAGAAATCAAGAAATAATTGTTATATATCAAGTAAAAAAACAAAAATTATTCACGATCCAATTAAAGTTTTATTCAGAAACTTAAGAATAAAAGTTGATATAATTATAACAATTAAGTCGTTATATTTACGAAATAGCTCATATTCCTTCCGGTCAAATAATAATAAAAAATTTACTTAAAAAACATACGGTAAATAAAATAATTTTTTTTTATAAATAAACACTATTTGACGTATTCATAAATAAATTATTTAAGCTTGGAATCAGTTTTAAGAAACATTTGTATAAACATTTTGTTTTAAAATAAATTGCAAACATATGAATCTCGCCCTCAACCTGTAGGTGTACTGCACTGCAGTCGACATAGTTTTACAGTTTTTAACCCAGCTATCGAGATCGATGAGGGACTACACTTTGCCGTGTATTAATGTCGTCACAACTTAATTCACATTAAAAATTGAATTGCTGTCAAAAAACCCAAATGTATTGATCTAGAAAAACTAAGAGATACGTTTATTTTTTTAAGCTTTTTTCAGAATCTGATCAGTGTGATCATGGGTGAGCCCAGTGTTATAAACATATGTATAAAATAAATTGTTTTGTTGTTTTAATTTTTAAAAATTTCTGTTACGTATAGAACACCTTTTGAATCTTCAAAAAGTGTTGTTTATTAAAAAAAAAACAAGCATCTTAAAGAAACACATTGATCCCGAAAAATCCCGAAAATCCCGGTATTTCGGGATCGGGATTTCCAAAATGCCAAATCCTGGGATTTTCAAAAATCAGTCCAGATTGGCATCCCTAGTATGAACGTATTGAACTTAAGAAAATTGTTGTTAAGTTTTATGGAACTGTCATTTGGCGCACATTAGAAATAAAATATTTATTGAAAAACTGAACAAAGTTTTTAATCGTAATGTTGGGGCTAAAACTGTAATTTGCATGAGCTAGCTTAAGCCACTGTCAAAAATTAACGAAAAGGCTATCAAATTTATTTAAAAATATCAAAACCAAATCGGATAACGTGTGATTCTGTACGGCATGTGGGTTCAGTTTCGCCTTCCTTTTAACCAATTGTCAGTTTCATAATTTAAATTAAAATAGTTAAGAAAATTAATTAAAATGAATCACACATATATTAATCACCCAGAATTAAATTTGTTCAGGAAGTTATCATATTCTTGAAAGATTTTTACAAATTTACCAAGCAAATCGAACATTTCCAGGGCTGGAAAATATACAATATTTTTCAAAACACTTAAAAATCAATGGTCTAATGTGACAATACTTTTTTACGAAAATTACTAACAATAAATATACAATATTGTTTTCATAGACAATTATACAACGAATACGACGATACTACGAGATTGTGAATTGGAGAATTATAAAAGTGTAGTGTGGATTACCCGAAATTTCTATTATTTAAAAAAAAAAAAAAAAAAATGAGCTCCAAAATATCTGATAATATTTTGCACTCGAAATAAAGAATGTTTCATTAAGATTAACGATGAACAGTTTGCTTTTTTGCATGATTCGATACTTTATTTGTTGTAGTTTAGGTAGGATAAGATTCTAAAATTCTTCATAAGTGCATTTTAGATTGCAAGACTTTTATTAGTTACTTTGATTTTTATTAGTTGATTTGATTTTTATTAGTTGATTTGCCGTTTTGGAACTCACCAAAACTTTATTTGATATCAATATACATATAACATATAAGTTTATTAAAAAAATGTGTTTAAATAGAAAAAAAAGTACCTTTAAAACAGAAAGATTCAAAATCTTATTAAATTATCTCCAAATTGCCCAAGGCTTACATGGACAACCACCCGGACGGAAGGGCATTGTTAATCCGACTCAGCAACTGAATCAGAGCTAATAGGCATACTAAAAGTTGGGACCAATACTTTGGTGTTACACACATCAGCACAATCACATAACAACTATTGTGGTGTGGCTATAATGATAACGTGACGCTTCAGACCGGTCGATTAGATCATTTCATAGTTTTTTTTTTTTTTTTTTGATAAAATATTACAAATTTCTTTCAAGCCTGGTCGCTTGTTTAAAAAAGCTTTGTTTGAATCGCTATTATTTTCATAATTCGTGCCTTATGCTAATTTTTTGTCCACCCCAAAAATTATATTTTCTCCTTAAATTAAAAAATTTCACACTTACAAATATTTTAGAACACCAATAAATTTCCTAGAATTACGATCTTAAATTTAAGTCTTAAAAAAGAACAACTTATCATAACAAATTGCATTCTTCAATTTTTACAAATTCTCAATTTAATGTGGTTTGAAAATGCCATTTAAAAAATTAAATGTCAAACACTTGAAAACAAAAGAAAAAAAGCTGAAGAAAACTACTTAATCAACTTTTCTTTCGTCTCAGCCACCCATGTCTTAATCTAACCCTAAATTCTTTTAGTTATTTTTTCTTAAACTTTTTAAAAAGCTCTTCTTAAATTACTGATTTTTACCCACCTCCCCAGCCCCCCCAAAAAAAAAAAACAAAAATAAAAAACAAAAGAAAAAAACATTGACTGTTTAAAGTAGAAGCTAAAATAAAAATGCTAGAGATAAAGTATTTCTTTACTAAGTTTTTTACCGTAAAAAAGTTACTTTTAAAGAGTTTAACAAATACTTAAACCCATTTACTAACAAAGTTAAATTGTAAATTTGAACTGAGTGAAAGGCTGGATATGAGTGGGAAAAAGGACAATCTTTAAAGTTTGCTAAAGTTGAGAGAATAAAAATATTATGTTAAAAAACAAAAAGAAAAAAAATTAAGTCTTAATAACTTAAAAGATTCATTTACTGTAGTACAAATGCAGTTAAGTCTGCAAGTTATGAAATAATTATTTTAGTTTACTAGAACTTACCTTAAGATTAGAAGAAGAAAACTTTGTTTAGTCTCTTAGTATTAGAATAAAGTTTTGTCTTAGATATTCTTTGGGTTTTTTTTTTCTTTTGAGAAAAGTGCACAAAGTTGATTCGTTGAGTTGTGTCGCAGTATTTTCAGGTTTTTAGCAAGTTTTAACGAAGCACAGTGACTTAATTATATTTCTGTTAGAGAAAGAGGTTTTGGAAAGATAGTTAAGTATCAAAGCGATACTGCATTTTAAAGAGAAGTTAAGAAAAAATCCTCACATGTGGTATAGTTAGTGGTAGAGACAAGAGACAGCCACACAGATAAGAGGAAAGCTGTAAAGAGAAGGAGAAATATGAGAAATTAGTTCTGTTTTATGTAATAAAGGAATATCTTATTTTTTTAAATTTAAAATATTCTAAATAATTAAAAAAGTTTTCATGCTTTTTAAGATAAAATTAAAATCGAATTTTTAAGATAAGCAAAGCCAGAATCAAAGAATTTTATGGGCGGTTTTCACCATATAAGTAATTGAACGTGTAGTAAAATTGATATAAAGAGCACTCAGTTTTCTGCGTGATTTACATAGAAATATAATTGTGAAAACCGCATATTAAACTCTTTTTATATATTTCAAAATTTGCTAATATTTGTTTTTAAAGAAATGTTATTTAAATTCTGATTTTTATAAACTTTTTTTTAAAAACTTGAAAATTATTTATTTGTTCTAAGTTTTGTAATAAAGAATGAATGTTTTGTTTAAGCTTTGAAATCGTTACAAGTAAAACTTGTGTATTTATAATTCTTATTCGCTTTACAGTTTTATTTGTATAATATCTTTTGCTTTTCTAACGTATTTGGAAAATGGTTTCCTGATGATCTGGCCTAAGCAACCAGTGGAATACGCACAGGAAACATCTTATCCCACCAACAATAAATTTTAGTATGTTTATCAAGAGTACATTAAAACAAAATCTTTTAAATCAATTCGTTGTTTTCAGCAAGTTTAATAAGATATAATTTCACAATTTCTAATCAATTGGAACCAATAACTTATTTGATACAATTTTTCTACAAATTTGTAGTTCGATTTTGTTCTGACTTGATAAGCACATTCTGTAAAAGGATTCTGAACAGTTGTGCAGCTAAACAGGATTTTAGTATCTATGTTATATCTTTTTCCGCTTTGGACGAAAAATTTAAACTTTCGTTTTCATAGTTTTTGCTTTTTCTTTTAAAGCATTTGGTCTTTTAAAGAATTTGGTACTATTTCTTGCTCATTTATTCATTGCTTACATTTTTAACAACATTTTGAAACGATGATCGACTGAATCTTTATTAGGCATACAAATTCAATATTTGAATTTTGCTAAATATTTTTAAACTTCTTCAATTAAATATCCACTAAACTGTTTTTCAAGTTAAAAACCAATTTTAAATAACTTTATGACAAGAATTAAGTGAAAATTTTTTAAGAGGTTAATTACCTATTAACAATTACTTTTCTTTTAAGACAATTTTTTCTATTTATAAGTTCAAAATCGAGTTAACCAATTTTAAAAATAAAGATCTTCCAACGTTAAGAATGATAACTGTGATCACTTTTCGTTTCCACCGAAAACTCGATTTTCTCTGAGGACACAAAATGTTATACAGCCTTTAGGACAAAAATCTCTTATCAATTATTATTTACCTCAAGAATCGACAACGTAAGTGTTTCTGAATGAAAACACCCTAATTTGGCTCTGCCGATTCTTATACCTTCATAACCTTTATCGTGGTCCGATAAGAACAGACAGTTTTATAAATACCCTTCTTTGTATTAATAAGCCAGATATTTGTACCAAATTTGGAAAATTCTAGTCTTACCGTAAATGAATATATTTTGTACCACGCCTACTTCTTCATTCCCGACCATATTTTGTTGGATGCTTTCTATTGATAAACAAGATTATTCAGAAACTTTGGCTCTTGCCCAAATATACATAAACATAAACAACAACAAAAAAAAATACTTTTTGTGAAACAGACACTTCTAGTGAACAAAATGTGACTTATTGTGAAAAAAGTTACGCCTCAAAGAGTTTATTCACGATCAACATAATCAGAGAAGCCTCACTCACAGTCAATGCATTTGTGATGGAAAATGAAGAGCAAGGAGCAACGGTTATGTCATCAGTGCCAACAATGCATCCCGATGATTCAACATACGTACCACCATCACATTTTGTTCTTTAAAAGTGTCTTTTTTTCACAAAGAGTGAAATATTTTCCCTAAAAGTGACTATTTCCTAAAAAAAAGTAACTTTCTGCAAAAGTCCGTAAACTTTCACCACATTTTTTCAAGAAAGTTTGAGTATTAATAAAAATCAATTTTTTTTTTACAAAAGTCGCTATAATCTACAACAAGTCAAGAATTTTAGAAAAAGCCTAATTTTACATGACTTTCTTCAGGAAAAGCCCTACTTCTACAAAAAGTCTTTTTTTGCGATTATTGCTTTTTTTAAAGTTTGATTTATTAGTGTACCAAATGGCGTATGCATGTTAATAAATTGGAATTAAATAATACTCATACGTAACCAGGTAACTTGACAGATGTTTTCCTTGCAGATTTTTCTTAAAAAAAAAAATATATTACAAATATGTACACTAGGGAGGGTCGATTTAAAAGTCGCCCAAGTGACAAGGGTGGGTCGGCCCTCCAAAGTTTGTTGGGGTCGGTCATACATTTAGACTCGAGTGGGGCACTTTAAATGGGTCAAGGTGGGATTTTTAAGAATTTGACCTTTGGGTCAAAATAACGAGCATCAGAACTCATTTTAGAGGTATGGTTCCTCGGTCAAAGCTTCTTATTTTTTTAGCATAGAATACAATTTTCCTTGTCACTTGGGAGGTTTTTATATCGACCCCCCAAATCTATATATATACTATACTATATGTATGCATGTCATTTATACTACAGTGGGGAGCATTAATGAGTACATAGATGTAATTCCTGTACTTCGGAATGCATAAAAAGTGTAATAATAAAGAAAAAAAAATTTGTTGTTATCTTTATTATTACACTTTTTATGCATTCCGAAGTACAGGAATTACATCTATGTACTCATTAATGCTCCCCACTGTATATGTGACAGAAATTTATAAAATTCTACTGCCCATTATATTTGGAGCTTTCGGACAAATGATTATAACGTGGAGAGACGGACATCGTTAAATCATCCTTATTTTTCAAAAGAACTCAGAGTATATACACTTAATCAAAATTAGATCAAAATTGTTGATATTACAAATAAAATTACAAACATATACCGTTTTTCCTTTGGCGAAGTTTAAAAAAATTATAAATTGATAAATTTAAATTAAAGTTTACAAATTTTTAAAAACGTAAAAAATTCGGACCAAATTGGGGATTTAAATTTTTCCATAGAGATTTTTTGTTGCTCCAAAATTTAAATTGGAGACATGAACCAAAAGTTTTCTGGCAACTCTTTATAAAGCATAGTATTGTTACTTCCAGCCATTGTGCAATGGAATTTTAATAGTATACGCGCCCTTTCTCAGACCCTCTCGCTATTATTTCTTCTTGATTTTTGTTTTTTTTGTTTGTTTTGGGAAATGCATTGTGGATTATTAACGTATAAACTTACGCTAATTATCCACAAAGAAAAACAATTGAGAGTGGTAATTCCGGCAAACAAAGTGGCCAATTAAAATCCAAGTATTTAATGTGTTCAAATGGGTGTAATTTCTTCTGATAAATTTCCATAAAATTTGTCGTGGGCCATATTTAAGAATTTTGTTAATTGGCATGGCCAAATAATTAAAACTTAGCTTCATGGTTATATATGAATTTTTTTAATGGACCTATAGTTAGTCTTATTACAGTTGTCGTTGTCGTACACGACTAAAGCCCCAGTTAGCTGACAGTAGCAGTGACGTTGCAAATCAGCTGCTTCCTTTTGTTGTGTAAAAAGCAATTAGAACGATTATAGTTAGCAGTAAGATGCAACTTAACCGTAACGTCTCAATTTGTAGAAAATAGATTGTTCTTACTTTTTTACCATACGGTTACATTACTGTTACTGCCAGATAACCGGGGGCATAGTCTTGTTTTGTAGTAGATTAAAGAACACATGTTGTGTGAAACTTAAATGAGAAAAAACGATACAATTATTTACGACAACGACAACATAATAAGGCTGAGTAATTTAGTAACCGATCCCTAAAAATGTTGGCAGCGTGATTTGGTATTGTATGGAACTCGTTTGTGCCAAATTTCAAAACGGAAATTTCACAATGATATCGCCCATTTGAACGTTTTCAATGGTAGACTTAAGTCCTTAATTTTTGCAAAAAAAAAAATCTGCTACAGATTTTTAGTTTATTTCGGAAATCTACACTACAAAATAAAAAAAGCTTTCACGTGATTTCGAAGGGGCCTCATCAGTAGTGAATCTGGGGTCGTGCCTCTGGTACTAGATACGATCTATGGTCAGCCAGTATCTCAAGAGATCTTTCTATTTTGAGCATTAGCGAGGTCCAGGTCTTGTCTGCACCTGATTTCCCCAGAGATTGTAATACCATAACGTACACCCAAAGAAAAAATATGTTTAAAAATGGTCACCTCCAACAAAACTATTTTAAAAGAAAAATTTTAAACAAATTATGTTTAATTTAACCATATTATTGTCACCGACAACTATATTATGGTTAAATGGGTCCTCCATCAAGAAGGCGGAACAATATTATGGTTGCCTCCAAACACGTTTTGGTTAGTAATAACTAAAACATGTTTAACACTTATACTAGCATGGTTGGTTTTCAACCATAGCATGTTGCTCTTGGAAAAGAGGAAAATACTATTGTTAATTTAAAAACAAATTATTGTCATATTTAACCAAAACATGTTTAAAGACAACCATAATATGGTTGTGGCTTCTTGATGGAGGACCAATTTAACAAAAATATGGTTGTCGGTGACAATAATATGGTTAAAGTAAACATAATATGTCTAAAAATTTTCTTTAAAAATAGTTTTGTTGGAGGTGACCATTTTTAAACATATTTTTTTTCTGCGTGTAGATATCATTAAAATAGATCCCATCATACCTCTGGGGGATATTAAAGAACAATTGGGCTAACTAAAGAGAATTTTGGAGAATACAATTTGGAAAAAAAAATTAATTAATAAACAACATGTTCATTGCATTCAGTGCAGTATTTCTACAAGCTTTCAATGAATTTCTGCCAGAGCACTTCTTTTAAATAATGTTTTTTTTTATATCTCCCTCAGCCCACAAACAAATTTTCCTAAAGAAGAATTCATTTAACACGATAGTGGCCACAACGAATAAGCTAAAACTCTTTCTTAGTTTTAGGCATTTTCGTATTTAAAATGGATAAAATCGGTAATTTTTTTACCCTGTTTTGGGCAACACAATTTGCCTGATTAATTATTTTATGTACGGAATGTTTTTTGTGAACAAATTTATTCGATTCATGCAAACATTTTTTATGTTCCGTACAAATATTTCCCGGAAAAACACGTTGGGGCGATAGCAGCTATACAGAACGAACTGAAGAACTTACACTAGTCAGAATAAGTTGTTTTACGAAACATTTTTCAGACTGTTGAATTTAGCTTAGCTTAGTGTCGTCAAATTACGGTGCGAAAATGATGCGCAAAACAAAGAATCTATATATAGTTCTTTTCATGCGAAATTTTATATTGTTTTCTTTTATATTCTCTTTATGCTGATAATAATGCATGGAGACTACTATTTTTTGCGTGACATAAGTATTTTGACGGTGTCTTTGCGGCTTTTTGTTTGCATTTTTGAGCACGTTAAAGCGGAACAACTTTTGTATTTAAGTTTAATAACAAATAAAAATAAAAATTTATTAAAGGGCGCTATAAACCATGAATGAAATGGCAGAGTTGAGTTTGGTTACCAGATATTCGATGGTAGCAAAGTTTAACCCTTGAACGGCAGTAAAAGACATTGTAAAAGAGTTCAATGTGTCGCTTCAAACCGGGCACTATCAAATTAATAAGTGAAACAACACATACTGAAGACCGAGAGTTTAAATAAAATTGTTTTCCGAAGCCTCAATCGGTGAGCGCCCTGTTAGACGACGTTTAAAGGAAAGAGATTTTATGACTATTAAAGCTAAGGACGTGCAGTACATAACAAAGTCAAACAAGCTTAAAAGACTGGCCTTCGCTAAATTACAAATTAATTAACATCTTTTTAAGATTCTATGAAATAATATTTGTTTACTCATTTTTAGGTTTGAATTAGTTATAAATAAAAAGGAAAAAGTAAACAAGACTTTTAAACAAATCCGTTTAAAAATCAAATGTATAAGTGTACGATTTTTATTGCGTCAAAATACTTATGCCGACTAGTGTAATTACACCTAAATATTTTCGTTTAAAAAAAAAATAGTCTGGTTGAAAATGGTTAAGTCTGCTAAGAATAAACCTAGATACAAATAACGCATGGAATTTTTTTTTTTGACTTTAGGAACTATGTTCGATTCCCGCCATATACTCTGGTCTCCTGCAAACATGCTCAGAAAAAAAAACTATGATTTATTTTTACGATTTTTTTTATAAATTGTATACGCTTATCATGTTTTTAACATAAATTGCTTTTAAAAAACAAACTGCTCTCAAACCACTAAGTAATTTAAAACCTAACAGTATTTTTTTAATTTAGCTTTAACCTAATTATCGGCGACAAATCACAACTTTGTTATGAATTAAGAGTTGCCTCTCTACCCCAAACATTATTGTGTAGATAAATTTATATTTTTAATTGCTCTTAATACCTTAAGACTTCACTAAACTTTTAATAGCCTCAAAACATTACAGCCAAACAACTTCATGTCCATATGCGCTACTAAAGAGACGTTAAATGTGAGAAAAAAATGTTAGCGAAACATTTCACTTAAATCAACGATTATTTTTTCACAGTAATACATTTTTCCCCCTGTTATTTTTTCAACATCTAACCTCTGGCATTTACACTAAGCTAGTAACTTCAGTGTATAGCTGGTTACTTCACGACAATAACAACAACAACAACAACGTAGATGATGATGAAGTGGCAGTGGTAGCGGTGGTGACCATGTTGAAAAGTTACGGCTCTAAAGCAATTTGTTTTGCAATAATGCTGGCTAAAGAAAGAAAAAAAAAACAAACAACTAAAAAGAAAACAAAGTCTACGAGAAAATAAAACCTAGTGGGGGATGTGTAGTGTAATGTGGCATACTCCACATTAATATGTGTTAAAAAAAAACAAGAAAGCAAATTGGAACAACCTACAGAAACAACAACACAAAAAACAATCAAAAAGTAGTATACTGACACACTCACGGGACACAATAGCGCACACACTATAATGGACTGAAAGTCAGTTCTTTAAAGGAATTAATAAATCAACATTTCCTTGTTAGCCACAGGTAAATTTTGAGGTTTAAGGGTGATTATTTTTTTTCCAAAATCAAATTAATAAGATTTATTACAGTTTTAGAACTGATGTGTACATTTTAAGCAGATCCACTGTCAGACGTTGGAAGCCTATTTTGTATTGTCAGATGTCCAAAGTTTATTAATCTGAAAATGTCATCATTGTCAGAGACCTTTTTCTATTGGTAACGCTGCAAGTACATACGTCCCAGGGTTGGAAAATGCGGTTTTGGATGCTGTACCAACTTCAATAATAAAACGTTGTTTTGAGATTATGACAGTACCGGTTTTATATTTTCTGGCTCATCTCTTGATTTAGGTATTTAGAAAAAGGACTTTTTATTGTATTTTCTTTTATTGTATCAAAAAAGTACAACTGCGTCATGGTCTCCATCCATCCCTCATATACATAAGTGAAAAGAAAAAACAAAAAATTTAATTTTGCAATATTAATTTTAATAAGCTCAATAAAACCTTTTAAAAACAACATAAAAAAGTAAAAATTCTTGCTATTGCTTTTTCCCTTCAATAAAAATAATTTCACTAAGAATGTAAGAAAAGATAATCTCATTGTTTATTGTTGTTGCTTTGTTGAAGCTGCGATATTGTTACAAGTAAGACCTGAGTGTTTAAAATTCGTATATACTTTATAGTCTTATTTGTGTAATATTTTAAGCTTTTCTTAAGCCTTTGGAAAATGTTTCCTGACGAGCTGGCTTAAGCAGCCAGTGAAATGCGTATAGAAACGAGCTTTCCCTGAACAGTAAAGTTCAGTGTTTTTATCAAAAATAAAAATTGGGACTTTAGCACGTCATAGAGAAATAATAAATTTTGTTTTCCCGAAAATAACTTTTGATAATTTCACTTTTCCAACCTATAAAAATACACGGAATTTTCATTTTCATACAAATTCTAAAACATATCTGGCAATTCTTGCCATGTAATTGTCAGACAACCTGGTGAACTGATGATGTTTGTTGGCAGATGAATTTATTGAAAGACAGTTGTCTGCCAATAAAATTGTATGGTCTTCTTACAATCGTCTGAACTGATAATTTGAAACGGATGATTGTTAGATCTGACCACCGTCTGCATGAAGTCTTAGATTGTATTAGTTGCCCCCCGATGACACACAACATTAGTAAAATAAAAAAAGCTTCTTTAGCGTAAGTACTTTAAGAAGCTGATGCTCAAATGAGAGCTGTTTCTCGATACCAAGGAATCGTAACTCTTTATTTTACATGTTAATATTTGTTGAACCGACGAACTTTTTGAAAAATAATTCTAGCGGAACGATTTTTTAAAATAAAAATTATAAAACTTTTTTTTTAATTAAGCATTTTATTAAAAGATAAAATAAAAGTTTTTCTGCTCACTCAAAATATTATACGAATTTTAACAAATTTTTGTGTATTAAAATTTATTATTTTTTTTAATCCTTCGACATCAGCTAAAGTTGTTGAAAAAAAAACGTAATTTGAAAACACATAAAAAAGTTATATGATACAGAGTAAATGAGCTTCGTCGATTCGACGAACAGTAACCATCCAGGGTTAAGACTAAAAAAAATACTTATTTGACTAAAATATAAAAAAAAGAAGGAAGGAATTTACTACTAAATTTATCAACAATTAAATTTTCTTTTTTAAATATTTTTCCCAGCAAAAACTTAACTTATAATGCTATTTTAAATGACTTCCTGAATTTATTACTTTGTGGCTTTATTCGCCGCTTTTTGTATTATCAGTAGGGCAACCAAAAAAAAGCACTAAAAACCCAGTTTTAAGCTCTTAAAAAAAGCGTTTAAAAACATGAAAAAAAGCTGTTAAAATTAAAAAAAAGCAATTTAAATTTATTGTTTATTTTATACTTTATTCATTTAATGCGTTGTTACAGTAAATTATAAATTGATGGGATAAATTTTCGAAAAGGAAACTCTGTCTATTTGGAGTCAGCACGTTCTTGTACATAGAAAAAGTTCTTTCTACGTCTACAGATGTTAAGGGAGCATATTTAAAATGTAGTATTTGCTCTGAAGAATATTTTATACGATTAGACTCACAATTCCGCTTGCCTCCCAAAATATCCCCAATATCTTTTAGTACCTAAAAACCTTCATTTTTTAATAAAACTGACTTTAATTTTTTATTAGCTTTGTCTCCTATATCCCCTGGAACATCGGATACTTTTCTTACGGTGTCCATAACTATGGAAACTTGGGAAATCAATGAAATGTTTTTCGTTTCCAATTTTGTTATAACTTCGTGTAAAAAACCAAAATTTGCAGAAATGAACAATATTTGGTTCCGCAAATCACTTTCATTCATTAAAGCCTGGCCTATACGCACTGCTGACGAATTTGTAGAGTTTAAATTTGAAAAAATTTGAACGAAATTATCAAAATATTTCGCATAATAATTTACAGCCATTATCCACGTTCCCCATCGAGTTATCTCTGGTTGTGGAGGAAGTGGTATATCTGGTGCTGTTTCTCGTAAAATTTGAACCCTTGCAGGAGATTTAAGGAACGTTTTTTTTTTGCATTTGCAATAAATGAGTCTAAATTTGAGTAGCATTCTCTTATTTGTTCACAAACTCTGTGAACTCCATGTGCATATAGGTTGCGGCGTCACTTACAAAAAGAAGAATTTTCTCTTTATCTATCCCAAATTCTTTCATTGAATCATCAAACAAACGTGCTATAGTGGAATGATTGACTTTTTCTAATACAACTGTATTTATTAAAAATCCGTTTTCAGAAATATCTTCTTCCACATGCAGTATACCCACAATAACGTTTGCCACAAACCTGTTAGACGCATCGGTGGTCTCATCTATAGAGACCCAAATAAAATGTTTTTGTATTTCTTCCTTTATTTTTTTGACTGTCGATTCATAAACTATTTTTGTATATTTGTTTTGAAGTGACGATTCGGATGGGATATGGAATGATGTATAGTTTTGAAGATATTGCAGTATTTTTAAATTTCGAATTTTGTATAAGGGTAAGACAGAGTAACATAAAAAATAACATACAGAGAAACACAAAATATTACCACACGTTGAACGATTTTTTTAATCAAAGTTGTTACAGCACAAAAAGGTTTGATTTTTTTAAGTTTATAAAAAAAGTTGCCACGTCAAAAAATAACGATTTTTGCAAAAAAAAAATTTTTCTTATGAAAAAAAGAAAAAATGATCTTAAAATTGCAAAATAAGTAAAAAAGCCGATATTGCAAAAATAACTAAAAAAAAGCCGATATTGGCAAAATAAGCAAAAAAAAGCACTAACAAATATAGCTTATTTTTTTTGTTTCTTTATGATCGGAATTTGTTTTTAATCAAAACCATTCTATCTTGCAAACCAAAAAATAAGCATTTGATTTTTTTTGGTTGCCCTAATTATCAGTTATATCAAATAATAACTTTATTAATATATCTTAAATAAGTCATAATTATAGATTACAAAAAAATACTTTGGCATAATGACTTAAATAAGTTATTATTATATGATTTTAAATAATTTTTTAAATCAAATTGCAATATATTGTTTTAATATTTGTTAGAAATCCGGTAATATTATAACATGTTAAGGCCCGTTTTCACGACTTACCGATAGCTAAAGGTAGGATTTTATCGGCCGTATAACAAGTGTTCCATTATTCCAACTTTACTTTAACCTTAAGTGAACGATTAGTTGAACGAAGGTTCATACTACCTGATAAGTTAAAGTAAAGTTTTAATAAGGGAACACTTTTTATAACGCCGATAAAATCCTACCTTTAGCTATCGCTAAGTCGTGAAAACGGGGGTAAGAATAATTTCGATGTGAAATACATGGAAAATCCAAAAATCAATCAAATTAATGTAAATATATACATAAATATGTTTCAAAATTACAATCACAATATATTCTCGTTATTAGTGATATCAATCTAATGTAAACGATGTTTTTTTGAAGAACATAATCAGGCCTGTCACAGAAATTGTTCGGAATTGTTTTGAATCCGTATCTTCATTTCGATCGATTTTCGTAATTCCGACAAATTTTAATTTTGTTATTTTTAAATTAAATGTGGCAATATTGTGCAACCTAAACAAAAACTTTTTTCGATCGAAACATTAAAAGTGTTTCATTCCGAGAAAATTATCGGTTTTCGTTTTCTCGAATTTTATTTCTGTGACAGGCCCGCTTAATTACAAATATTAATACACACATTGTTATTATAATGTTAGAGCTATTAATGATGTGCAGCAAAAGCCACTCTTAATTAAATGTTTTCTAACGTTTCAAAAAATTCATTATTGTGTACACTTTTTCAATATTATTTCCATAAGATTTCAGAGCAATTTTAATTAGGGTGTTTTAAGCTTTTTCAAAGTTAATTTGAAAGTTCTTAATTCCTTTTTCTTTTGGTAACTACATATTTTTATACAACTTTTAAGTATAAAATAAAGGTACTATTTTTTAGGTTCTAATTGTCCAAGTTATAAAGGATTACTTTTGGGACATCGCGAACAAAAATAAGTACTTTTTCTAGTAGAAAAATAAGTACTCTTTTACTCAAGTTCTCATTATTTTTCTGCTTATTTTGTAAGCAATTATTAAATAAAAGTCGTAGTCAAATTTTATATTGACCCTTACAAAAAAAGATTTTTGGTCTATATACCAAATAGGATTAATAGATATATATATACATATAAATATTTAATTAATCAATAGGTATCTATCGATCCAGATCAAAAAAAAAAAACGAATCCAATAAAGAAATATAACTTGTAGTAAACTATAATAATTATAAATTATAATTTAGACAGCTGTTTAATTCAACAAATGTTATGTGAAATTTAACCAAAAATAAATAGTGATTACGTTAACAGTGTCAAAATTTTGTCAGGTGTTACTTAAGACTATCTTGGCATTCACATTGTGTCCTCTTAAAACTGTTTTGAGCTTTTTGCGCATATTAATTTTCATAATAATTTTGATAGCGACTTTAAAGTACGTTCGTACAAAACTTTTCGAAATATTTTACCTAATGACATATCTAACCCTTTATTATCATAAGTATGGCTTCTTCTACTAAGAAAATAAAGAGCTACAAATTGTTTAGCTATTAAGAATTCTATCAATATTTTAATTATATCTTCTACTAAAACAAAGTCCGAATTCCTTCAATTCCCTGTTGCAAGCCCTGCAAGACCTGCTCTTAAAACATAAACGCATTTTGATAAAAGTATAAAAAAATATCACAAAGGACTTAAAATGGGGGAAAAAAGTTTACAAAATAAAGGCATAAAAAAAATGTAGACCATGCCCTGCATACAAACGAAAAACGTAATCTTATGGAACAGATTTGGTCGAAATGATACAAGTGACATAAAAGCAAAAAATAAAAACTAAATAAGGTTCTAACCGGGGATAAGCAGCGATTCACTGTAACAATTTAAAAAAAACTATGAATGAATGTGTGTACAAGAGAAGCCGAAAAAGAATATCACAGAAAGCACACTGAATAGTGTATCAAACAACTGAATTAGTAAGTTAATTTAATGGTTTCTTACTAAAAAAAACATGGAAAAACATAAAGAAATCTTCAAAACGTAAAACAATCTTTAAAAAAAAATAACACAAGAGGGATAAGAACAATGCTAACATTATTAAAGAAAAAGAAGAAATAAGAAGGCAGATTGAACAATGAAAACTTTAAACCTAAACATACACACATACTTATATATTTAGGTGCGTACATACATGTATAAAAATTTTGTTAGTAAAGGGGTTAGTTGTTTATAACATGGACCGTGATAAAAAAAAATTATCAGAAAAAAAAATATTATTCTGCCAAAAAAAAAAAATAAATAAATAAATAAATATAAAACAAAAACAATTATTTCTGCCAAAAAAAAAAATATAAAACAAAAACAATTATTTTTGTCAAAAAAAAAATATATAACAAAAACAATTAGTTTTACCAAAAAAAATATTAAGAATGTAATCAATACCGATATATCGGCGATAATTCAGGTTTTCCGATATTTGGATATCGGCAATATTTTAATATCGATTCGACGATATTTTAATATCGATTCGACGATATTTTTTAAATTTTTTTATTGTTTTTTTCAAGAAAAAGAGCATTGAAAATTAGATTCCAATCTTTTTTTTGCATATTAACTAACAGCGAAATAGAATATTAAAGAGCAGGACATTAATCAAAACATAATAATGAAATTCTTTATATTCTTAACCGTTTTGGTTCGCACCACAGCACAGAGTTATATTTTGTCCAAAACCAAAAATTTTTTTATTTTTAAAAAAATATTGATGCAATATTAGAGCTAACATTTCAAAATATGAAATTGCAAATTTCAATCACAATGTTCTACTACTTTGGCTGTATTAGTGCCGGTTATAAATTTTTTAATTTAATAATTTTAGCTTTTGTAACAATTAATTTAGCATTAAGATTAATTTAGCACTAAGGACAATTGAAGAAAAATGGAAATTTTTAGAGGCACATACACATATACCTAAGGATTTGTTTTTGGACATTGTGAGGTTTTGTATCAAAAATCTACGAACAGAGAAAAGGAATGCCGATGAGCTCTCCAGCCTCACTAGTCATAGCTGATATAATTATGGAACAACTTCTTGACATATCATTGGCTAAAATGGACGTAAAACCGAGGATAATTATAAAATATGTGGCTGATTTATTCGCAAAAGTAAAAAAGGACAAAATAAATGACACCATCGAAAAACTAAATTCATTTAATGGACAAATACGGTTAACCATGGAAGAAGAAAATGACAACCAATTGCCATACTTAGACGCAATTGCTATTAGAAAAGGAAACAATGTATCAATCGGGCGATTGATACATTTTTATTCTAAGCATCCCAGAAGAATTATAATAAATACAGCATCGAATTTCATACGACGAGTTCTTAAAATAAGTGACACGGAATTCCATGAAAACAATATAACAAAAATAACGAATATTTTAACCATGAATGACTTCCCAACAACAGGCAACAGGTTTATCACCAAAAAGATATAAAAGCATATCATATGTTTCTGGACTCTCGGAAAGATGGAAAAACTCAGATATTTATGACGAAGAAAAATTTTAACTAGCATTTAGAACGGACAACACTGTGAATCAGGTATTTAGCAAAACAAAATCAAAAATTAAAAAGGAAGACAAGTCAAATGTGGTATATAAAATTCCCTGTAGTGGTGACGGGCTCAATATATGCGATAAAGTATACGTTGGGACGACAAAAAAAAAACTTAAGACAAGAATATCTTCGCACAAATCTGACCATAAAGCTATTGACAAACCTATTGAACAAAAAACTGCACTAGCAGCCCACTGTACGTTGAAAAATCACAAGCCACATTTTGAAGGAGTAAAAATATTACATGAAGAGAGGAATTATTCGAGGAGATTTACAATAGAGATGCTACATATTATTGATGTTAATCCACAGCTTCGTCTAAGTTACCGACAAGACACAGAAAATTGTTCACACATATACAGACAATTAATAAACAAAAACAGACGATCGATAAATTAGATTTAGTTAATAAAATCTAATAAGAAGTGGCACAAGTGTTATTGTGAAGTTTTGTGTTTATTATATTTTTTATGTAAACATGTAATTATCTTTGTAATATTATGTTTTGTTTTTTTTTAATGTTAATAATAATTATTATTGTATTTATTTATTCAGACCCCTGAAGATGGTTAGCGATGCTTACCGAAATATTGGAAAAATAATAAATATATAAAAAACGACCTACAGCCAACAATTAAATAAATTAAATAATTTTCTTCGGTCTTGGAAAACTGCACCCCTTTCAGTTAACCACATTATTTTAGATAATTTTACCTGCATAGTTCAAAAATTTCTGCTATATAAAATATAACCACAATACAAAAGTATAAAGTTTGGTTGTCGGGCCTTACCACAGAGTAGTATTAAAACTCATAAGCAAGTACTATGAGTCTCACAGCCAAGATAGACTAATCCTTTTATGCAAAAAAGTTAAAGTTCTTATTAGTTCTTACACATAAATACCCATTCACTTTGCTGGGCTTAATGTGTTGGTTAACTAATGTAAACTTTAACTTTTTTAGCATTAAGTTAAGTTTTTTATTTAATACGTTTTTAATTTTGTATTTAAAATCAAATTTTTACGATACTGAAAACAATTTTAATTCGTTTCGTTTATTACAACGATTTCGATCAAGTATTTGATTGTGTTATATATATATATTTTGTTCAGTATTTATTTATTGAATCTTCATATATTAAATACAAACTAACAATAATTATTCAAATCTCATCCTAATATTTACTTTATATCCTGCCAGTCGCAGACAAAAAAATTTCGTCATCATGGCTTGTGTTCACATATGTAGGTGCTTATCGCTCATCTGAATGCATTAGTTCTGCAGTGTCTCTTCTCCTTAAGCGAGTGTAGCCGCCATAATTCAAAAATATTTGGAGCTAGTGGATTTGGGTGCAGTTCCAGCCTTTTTAAATATTTTACTGCATATTTCTTAATCATAGCTTTAACAAATGGCACATCGAGAGCCTTGTGTATAAATGAGTATTTAACATACCAGGGGGCAGCTGTGATTATTCGCAGAAGTTTATTTTGGCGCCTTTGTATTCCCTCGATTATACACAGCCGGGGCTGTGTCCCATATCTGAATACCGTAGCACCAGATTGGCTTTAAGATAGAGTTGTAAAGTTGAAGTTTGCAATCGCGACTAAGAACAGAATTTCTTCCAATAAGCCAATTAACTTGAATTGCTTTCAGTTTCATTTGAGTTCATTGTGCTTCTTAAGCGTGAGCCAGTTCGAGGTTCCCTACTTTTTTTAAATAAAAAAACACAGTTAATTAAAATATAATGGGGAATGTTTATTATCATTTGAAAGAACATTCTTTGGCGAACGGCGCCGAATCGACTCTCTTCAGTCTCCGTGTACACTCTCAGCTACGGCCGCTATATTTTCTTCACATTGTGCTGGACGTGGTCTATTCGGTCGAATATTATCCAATAATGAATGCTGGGCCTCAAACTGGGTGATGGTGTTGCGAATAGTACGATCAGTAGGCCGATTATATTGATCATAAGTTAAGCGAAGTGCACGAAACACACTCCTCACAGAACGTGAATTTTCGTAATAAAGTTGAACGATTTGTAAAAGTTGTTCAGACGTAAGTCTTTCTACTATGAATGACAAGCAATACTAAACGAAAATAACATGACAGCATGACACGAATCACATGTGATCTATCAAAAAAGGCTATTGAAAAAAGTATCTCTACTTGAATCACCCATATATGCAAAACGTGCTTTTCTGTCTCAAAGCGCAGCAAAATATTTAAACATGTGCACACAGTAAGCCATCTGTGCATCTTTTTAATACATTTTTGACTTTGACTGCAAAGAATAATGATGTTTTTGGAATACAAATGGGTTAAAAAAAAGTCGTCGAGCTTGTTCTGGAACATGCCCAGTGAAACTTAACATCAGTAAGTCTTACCGTCTACAAGATGAAAACACGGGCTAAATTACGACATCCATCGAAATTGCATTAAATTTCAAATAGGAATTTCGATTAATATCGAATACCGTAATTTGGCCTCAGTGCATTTTAAGCTGAAATAGATGCAATTAAAGAAGCATGCAAATTACATGAGGATAAAAAAAAACAGACGCAGAATGATTGGATTTTTTTTTTTTTTTATTGACAGATTATTCTAAGCATCAAAGAGTTAAAGTGAGTTGGCTACACGCGGAGAAAAAATATGGTTGGGCATGGTTACGGCAACTACACAATGTTTATTGTAAGAATATATTATTTTCGTCAAAATATTGCTATTTTTATTTAATATCAACAATATTGTAATTACTGTAAACATGCATCGCAATTATAAATTTAAGTATGGTTCACTGAAAAATAATCATTTTTATAATGATTACTCTGAAGACATATTATATTCCTCACAACCATTAAATGATATTTAATACCCATAACATGATAACTTTCTATACGTGTACTCATAATATGTTTAAGATGCAAGCAAAATATCTTTACTCTAATAATATTTTGTTATCACCATTTGTGAAATAATTTTGCACCAGTTGTGTAGTTCGTTTAACATATCAACGGTTATTATTCAAATAGTGCTATCTGCAATTTTTCGAAAATGTGTTTTTTATAGAAACGAATTCACTGACTGAAGAGTTAAATCTGTCATTTAACTTTGAAAAAAACAAATTTTCCCGATTCAGTATACACACAAATAAATAAACCATAAACAGATGACTCGAAAATGTCACCTGTATGAATTCGCCTTGGCCACAACACCTTTTTGCCTCACTTCACAATTTGTATTTTTAAATTCTGTACTATTATATTTATATTTTTCTTATGATACTGAATTAAATGTTTTTGTTTTGATACTGAATTAAATGTTTTTGTTTTGTTTTGTGCCTTATTCGCTACAGTTTTAGGCGCACTAAACTAGTTTCTGAGTTTTGGCTTTCTATGGGGCTTATGATTAATTATGGGCCGATGTTTACGGAATTTAGAAATGTGATATTAAGTCGTTTGAAACTGTTACATACCAAAGTTAATTGCAATAGCATAGTTTGTGACGGTTTTAGGCGTACTAAGCTGTCTTCCAAGAGAAGGCTTTATATGGGGCATATGGTAAATTATGGACCGATTTTCACGAAATTTAAAAGTTTGATTTCAAGTCATATAGAACTAATTTGTGCAAAATCTTATACCAATCCGTGTATTATACCACCATTTACGTAAGTTTGAAAACCAAATTACTACTATTTATTTAGGGAGGTGGTTCCACATTTGGCTTCATGTCTTTTTTCCTACTGAACCGATTTTGCTGGATTTCAGTCCCAAACAGCTTTAGCTACCTTCGCTATTGACACCACTACAATTTTTTTCTTTTGAATTGTGCGAAAGTGAGCGTGGTTTCAACAACGGACATACATCCATATCCAAATCAGCTTAGAATTACTCTAGGAGCCACAATATATAAAGGGTGGGTAAATTTTAAGGGCCGATGTTGATTTTGAATAAAACACATATTATTTAGGAAATTATTGTCATTTCTTTTTATTATGATTATATTGGTATGGTTCAATTATGAGTGGAACAAAATATCGCCCAAATGGCCGCCGCGACCTCGGCGGCACACCTCCATCCGATGGTCCAAGTTTTCGATGACGCTGAGGCATAATTCAGGTTCTATGCTGCTAATGTGCCGAATTATCTCATCGTTTAGCTCTTGAATTGTTTCTGGCTTATCGCCGTACACCTTTCTTTCAAATAACTCTAAAGAAAGAAGTCAAACGGTGTCAAATCACATGATCTTTGCGGCCAATTAACATCGCCATCACTTGAGATAACACGGCCATTGAATTTGTCGCGCAAAAGAGCCATTGCTTCGTTAGCTGCATGGTAAGTGTCACCGTCCTGTTGAAACCACATTTCGTCAACTTCGATATCTTCTAATTCAGGACATAAAAAGTTCGTTATCATCTCACGATAGCGAACACCATTCACAGTAACTGGCTGACCGGCCTCATTTGCTTTATGGGGTTTTAAAAAAATATTAAACAAATTTCACACGGAATGACAAACTTAGTCTACCGTTTTTCACCAGTAGTGGTGGCGGAGGGTACAAAAATTAGCAATATCCTGCAAATGCTTTATCCTAAATTTAAAAATTAATGATATATTATAAAGCTGACTGCTGCTTTTTAACATATGTTATATCTACCCTTTTCATTAAAATTTTAAGCGACATTTTTGTCTATAACCCAAAATTATGAATAAAAAAATCACAACTAGTAATAGTCTATATTTTAAACGACATGTCTGTTATAAATATTATTAAAATAATTTTTGACAAAATAAAGCGATTTATGCAAGACATACTACATTTCGCACTTGTTTTTTTTTTTTTTTATTTTTGCAATTGTTGGAAAAA
The DNA here is from genome assembly GCA_943735925.1 of Pollenia amentaria. Lineage (NCBI taxonomy): Eukaryota > Metazoa > Arthropoda > Insecta > Diptera > Polleniidae > Pollenia > Pollenia amentaria. The sequence continues at coordinate 217,053,481 of OX031006.1, read as the reverse complement.
AATCGACGCGCTTAATATTCATATCTTACCAACTTTTTGGTAATGAAAAGGTTGGTTTACAAAATTATTTTTCGTACGCTATTCATGTAAAATTAAAACCTGTTTTGCTTCTACTGAAAATTTTTTTATTTTGACTTAATACAGTATTGTTGAACAATTGCGATGTGTATTAAAAAATTATTTAATTATTTCTTCATTATTTATGGGATATACTTCTATTTAATTTTTTTAACATAAATTCTGTAATTTTCTTTAAAGCTCTTTTTATAAATAAATCAAACATTTTCATCATATTTCATTTCTTTTGCTCAAGTTTGATCCAGTTTGCTCAAGTTTCTTTTAAAATATGAATTCATGCCAAAAACACTTACAGTTTAAATCATTTAATCAAGTCACGTTACACATAAAAAGGATAACTTAACTACTTAAGTGCAAGACATTTTTGCAAATTTAATCAATGTTTAGTAAAATGACACATATGTTGGTTATTGCTTGGACCATAAAAATGACACAAAATATCTTTTTTAATAATATTGAGCAAACTTTTGTTTGTTTTTTATTTTTTGTATTTAAAGAAAAACTGCAAACAAAAGATTTGGAACTACAAAACATGTTAAGTAAAATTAAAAGTGACTTTGTGTTTGTTATAGGAAAATACAATTTTTTTAAGAATAACAAGAACCGAAACTTTTAAAATATCATAAATTTATTGAGTGTGGGGGTTCGAGAATATGTGTGCATACAAAAAACGATTGGGTTTCAAAACGTCAGCTGCAAAGCAAATCGCCTTTTTAAATGCATTCTACAATGCAACCGTTTAGAATTTTACAATATTATCTGTCCTAATGTGCACGAAAAAAGTTATCGATGTGTACAAAATAAGCAAACTGTGCAACTTTAAATTTGATGATAGATTTTTGACCTTGACATTACAGATTTATGATGTTTTGGAACTCAGCCAACATGTTAGAATGCTTATGTCGGCTGTGCGGAATATTAAGTAGTCTTCACTAAGCATTATAATTTGTTGTGATTGGACTGTGATTTTTGTTCTGTTATATATCTGTGGTTTTCATGGGCAACCGCGTATGTCTTAAAATCAGTTTTTTCAGGAGAGCCGAAAAGCATTCTAGATCAAACTATGGGCAAAGTACTGAACTTTTTGAACTTTACATTAAAAAATTGGAATCGGCCCATCCTATTTGAAAGACATTTAGAACCCTGTAAAGAGCGTTTAAAATTAAGCAATACGGTATCAACATCTCCAAATCGAAATACGCGGTTGCCCATGACAACCATATATGGACTGAATCCACGTATCGTAAATTGTGAGCCGACGTCACGAAATCATAATAGTAATAGAACAGAATAATAAAACTTATACTATCATATTTCGATTTTGAAATAGAACGAATTTTTGGAACGTTTATGCCAATATTTGCATTGCGCCACCGATTCTATGCTAGTTTCTGATAATTTCCCTGCGAGAAATTTGTGTAAATTGCTCTTAAAGCACTTATTCCGTGACCAGTGAACAAAATGTTATAATCTAAAGGAACGAATTGTGATAGGTGAAAACAAAACCTATCACTCAACTGGTGATGATGTGTTTAGAGTGCAGTTGGTCCAGAGCAAAGGTAATTGGCACAAAACTATTCATGTGGCTGGATTTTGTACGGGTAGTGGCTGATTCTCTCTAGTGCTATTACTTTATATGAAGGGGATCTATCATATTGACATGGCTCATTTGGGACAATATCTGCGAAATTGGATGTGTCCATTAAGGTTATTTCAGTGACCTGTTACCAAGTGCAAAAAAGGTGCCAATTAACCCCTCGCAGGACATCGCCATGTTAAAGTGACTTGTCACTTGACAAGTTGAGTGTTAGTTCCTTTTCCCCTAGGGTTATTATTAAAATGGCAGGATGAATTTTTTTTTTTTTTTTTTTTTACTTAATTACCAATATATTGCTATGATCCATTAAAAAGGTAAATTTTGTTGCTTCAAAATAGCAAATACCGTATAAAGAAAAGTTAACTTTTGAGAAAGGTTGGTCCATGCATGGGTCCATAGCTCTTTTACAGCTGAGCCGATTGTGTTGGACTTAAATCTCAAGCTGCTGTGGAGAATCAAAAGTAGTTTTACGTCAAATTGTTTGAGATGTGTGGAAGTTAGCGTCTCTTCATCAGACGGACATGACTAAATTAACCTAGAATTAATAGGACCCAGAACATACTCTCTTTAATGGGTCTAAGATAAATATTACTTGTTGCTCAGTATTTGTGGTGAGGCAACAAAAAAAGCATATTCAAAATAGCCTTAACTAACGACCTCGAATGTGTGCAAAATGTATGAAATTTTTTTTCTTTCGCTTAGTTTTCATTGTTCTAGAAACTAACAAATTTGGATCTACAAAATATCCTTACACTTTATATACTTTAAGAAATTTTCTAAACATTTAATAAAAGTAAAAAGATGTATTGAACTTAAGTGACACATTCCTTTTATATAGTTTTTATGTCATTCCGTGTGAAACCTTTTTAATATTAATCTAAGACACTTTAAAGTATATCTATTCTGGGTCCTTGAATAATTCTAAGTCGATTTAGCCATGTCTGTCGGTCTGTCCATATGTCCGTCTATTGAAATCAGGTTCACTTTAGATGGACTAAAACGAAAAGAACAATATTGGTGTCAAATTATTTCTAGTTGCGACTTAAATGCAGCAAAATCGATTTAATAGAAAAAGAGTTATGAATCAAAATCTGGAACAACCTCCCAAAAAGATTTATAATTTTGTTACCAAAACTATCAAAAATAGCAGCAGAATGCACATAGTCTGACTTCCGAAACGTACTATTACAAGGTTTTTATACAGTTGTACTACTATATTTTAACCATGTGCATGTACAAAGTGCCGAAACAATGCAACTATGTGTTTTGTTTCTTTAAAAGTTTTGAAATGTAAGTGATGCATTGGATAGTATTAAAAATAAACATGTAGTGTTTACAAATGAAATATTAAATGTCACAAAGCATCAATTTTAAAACCGATTGCTGGTCTTCTGCGTTACTAATACTTAACAGTGATGTTTTCGAAGGGTTATCATTGTATATATTTTGAAATGCGGCGTTATGAAACATTATGCTCTGTTCTAATACAAAGCAATTGACGTTTTGTAAGTCAGCCATATTGATATAAGATTTTGCACAAGTTGGTCCTATATGACTAGAAATTAGAACACAAAATTTCGTGAAGATAGGTCCATAATTTACCACAGGCTCCATATAAAGCCCACTCTCGAAAAACGCATTAGTACGTCTAAAGCCGAAACAAATAATGCTATTGTAATAAATTTTGGTCTGGCACAGTTGTAGTTAACTAGAAATAATACTGTCGAATTTTTTAAAGTTCGGTCTATAATTCACCATACCCTCATATAAAGCCCACGCTCGGGAAACCGTATCGAATTATGATGCTAAAATCAAATTCATTCTGTAACAGTTTCATGAGACTAGAAATCACAGTTTTAGCTTTCGTGAAGATCAGCCCATAATTTAGCACAGGCCCCATATAAAGCTCACTCTCGGAACACATTTTAGTACGCGTATAACCGTAACGGATATTCTATTATTATAAACAAGGACTGACTTGTTTTATAAGACTAAAAATCACAATGTCAACTTTACCAAACATCGGTGCATATTTAATTTCCTATTTTTCCCATATAAAGCCTACTTCGAAAATATTGAACTGTGGGTTGAGGGCATCAAAAATTCAGCACAACCAAATATGGGCATTTCCTGGCGTCACGAACGTACGTTCGTACGCTTTTGATGTACAAATAACAGAGAAAACAAAACTTTTCTAGCATTTTTCGCGATTCGATAGTATTTTGGTAGCTCTATGTTAAGTGCAAAAGATGGATTTCATGGAGTTTAAGTTTTCATAATGATAGTTAAAAACATGTGGTCACGAACGTACGCAAAATAAAAGTCAACTTTGGCTGACAGTAGTGAAATGTAAAAATCTGCGAAATGGAACGGAATATTCAAACGTGATTAATTTATTTTAAAAGTGTATTAATTCAGGTCTCTATGCAGTATTTACACAATAAAATATCTCTATTGGTCTTTGTTTAATTGGCTTAAGTACCTGTCGCGAACGTACGATTTTTCCATATTTTTTAACCGTTAATCGAACTTTTTTTGGTTCTCCTTACACTTTTCTCTTCTTAATTGATTGTAATAGAGAAATTTTAAAAAAAGAGTGCAAACATAACAAATTTTTTACATGTAAAATAACACAGTAGCACATTTTTAAACTTCAAAATCTTGAACCAATTGAGACCCCCAAAATCTGAATGCTTATGATGGTAAAAGAAACCCCCTAGCTGGGTTTTGAATTATTAGCTAAGGTTTTTTTTTAAATTCATTTTTAAAGTTTTCGACTGTGGGGTGGATTTAAGAACAATTTTCAAAAAACATGTACTGATTCTTAAGTCTATATCTCGTGAACTATTCGAAATATTGTTTGTCTCTCTTAGGCAAATTTTTAGCACTTAATCAGATCTAAAAATTTTAACTTGAGATAAAATCAAAAAAAAAAAAAAAAAACAACATATTACTCAAAACAGCAAAACTCTCAAAAAACGTTAAATTTTTTTTGTTTTTTATTATTCATGATGGGAAATATAAGGACACTTCAAATCTTTTTAAATATATATTGCAATTTAGTCGTCGCTTTCGGAGCCAGTCTCATCATCTGAAAACATGTTTCCGACCGTTTCGCTCGCATTATTTTTGTATGAAAATACTTTATGGCTAGACCAGCAGACTTTCCCAAGCATCGCATCTATTTTTTCCCCTTTGAACCTCTTTTCCATCGGGATGGTTACTTGGTGGAAGCGCTCACCTGGCTCATCAGATTCTATTGGCAATTGGTTTTCGAACTCTGCCAAATGATTATTTAAAAAGTGTAGTTTTGAGCATATTTTTTTCTGAAACTTTCCATTCGGCTCTTTCTATAACTGTCTTTAGTGCGTCCCAAGCAATTAAGTAGTTTCCGTGCAAAACCATATTGAAATCTTCCCTTTTTAGCAACTTTCGAATGTCTCCATGAAGTACACCTATTTTAACGCGTTGACGACCACACGACGCATATATGCGTCATGCGGGTTTTCCCATAAACCGAGGACGCTTATATGCGTCGCAATTTGTTTTGTACTTCATGTATTATAGTTTCTATATTGGTGTACAGATTCTATTGATTTTTTTTTTTTGGTTTAGGGGAAGTACCAAGCTGTTATTTTCTGGGTTTGAGTTAGAGTTAATTCATTTCGTGGAAATTTATCATCTGGTTTGTGGCCACCCCCCAGCCTGATCGCTTCGGTCGTGAACGCATAAGCAAAAAAAAAAAAAAAAAAAAAATGCACAAAAAGTAAATAAGAATTTGAAGAGATTAGTTTAGAAGTACATTACCAGCTTTAATGTTTTGATCACTTAGTCTTAGGAAAATTTTCTTAAGGCCGAAGGGAAACAAGCAATATTTCGAATAGTTCACGAGGTATAAACTTAATAATCAGTACATGTTTTTTAAAAATTGTGCTAAAATCCACCCCACAGTCGAAAATTTCAAAAATAAATTAAAAAAAAACCTTAGCTTATAATTGAAAACCCAGGTAGGGGTTTTCTTCTACCATCATAAGCTTTCAGATTTTTGAGGTCTTAATTGGTTCAAGATTTTAGTGCTGCACTGTGGAATTAAATAAAAAAATGTTATTAGAAGTAGCATAAAAAGAAAATATTAAATTTTCCAGTCTCCAGCCCAATTTCCAAAACCATTTTTTTTCCCAAACTCCAGTAAAATATCTGAGATATCATAGCATATCATTTGTGTATACTATTCTTTTATAAAAACATAGACTTTTTTATAATTATAAACAACAAAACACGATGATTATCAATATTTTATTTTTCCATCCTAACTTGTTTTCCTATGAAATTATTGATTAAATTTTAACGCAAAGTTAAAGACATAAAACAAAAATATTGATTTTTCTTGCTTATAAAACAAAATTCCAGCAAACAAAGTAGAGAATGAATCTATTAACAAACTTTTAAAGAAAACATATGCACACACATGTATAAACGCATTAATTAATTTCCGCTTAATGTTTATTTTTAAACAACTTTTTTTGTTATCTGAAAAGCACATACTTTTAGGTTGTAAACATAAATGTCGCTTAAAAAATTAATGAAATAAAACCTGAAAAGGGTTGATACAACATGTGTTCAAAAGCAGCAGTCAGCTTTATTATATAGTCGGCTTAATATGCAAACCTGCTAAGTCCACTTTTTAAGTAAATCGAGATTTTGATGCCGTGTGGTAGAGAAATTCATGCCTCGTCGGCCAGCATTTAATTTTCTTAAATTTGAGTCTTGAAGTGTGTAAAAAGGTTTGATAAGAAAAACGGCTTAATCCACACATATAAAAATTTTTGTAAAAAAAACTGCTAAATCCAGTATATTATTAGTTCAGTGTTTATTAATAACTCACGCAGCAAATATGAAATATAAGAAGTTTTTTGTCTCTCCTGTAAAATATGCTGGAAGGGAGTTAGCAGGTTTGCATATTAAGCCGACGAAATATCTTCTCAAATTTTTCAAATTTTCAAATTTAGGCTTAGGCATTTGTAGGATATTGCTATTTCTTATACCCTCCACATCTAATAGTGCTGAAAGAGGGTAGACTTAGTTTGTCATTCCGTGTGAAACTTTTTTATTTTTCATCTCTGACCCGATAAAGTATAAAGATCATTGCTCCTTGAGTAATTTTAAGCCGATTTGGCTATGGATGTCTGTCCGTTGTTGAAAACACGCTTACTTTCGCACAACTCAAAACAAAAAATAATAGTGGTATCAGTTGCTAAGGTACCTAAAGCAGTTTGGGTTTGAAATCCAGCAAAATCGGTTCAGTAGGATAAGAGTCCAAATGTGGAACCGCCTCCATAAAAAATTGATAATTTTGTTACAAAAACTTAGATAAATGGTGGTATAATGCACGGATTGGTATAAGATTTTGCACAAATTAGTCCTATATGACTAGAAATCATTTAAATTTCGTGAAAATCGGTCCATAATTTACTATATGCACCATATAAAGCCTTCTCTCGGAAAACAGTTAAGCGCACCTAAAACCGTAACAACTAATGCTACTGTAATAACATTTCGTGTGTCGCAGTTTTATAAGACTAGAAATTACACTGTAAAATTTCATGAATATTGGTCCAATTTAACTTCATATGTCCAAAAATAATTCCATGCAATTTTGTGATAATCGGTCCATAATTCACTGAACGTCATATATCAAGCAGCCTTCTGAAACACACTATAAAACGATACAACAAATTTCACAATTATCGAGCCTGTTCTGAAAATCACGTGATTTCAAACCACGTGCTTTTATAATCACATGTGTGATTTTGTGGTGTTCTTAAATTCAGTAAATTTTAGTACGGACGAAGAATTATCTAATGAACGTTTTTTAAAGCAAAGCCAACTTTAATGTTAAACGATGCAGTGCACAGTGTAAAATTTTGCTAATCTAGCTGGACAAAAGTCGTTTTTTTGAGTTTAAATTTGAGTAAATATATTTATCAAATATAAAAGAGCACTTGTTATAAACAAAATGCAAGCACTTTGGCTAATTTGTCAATAATAATAATAATATAACGGTACTTTAAACTTGAATATTTTTGAGTGAATTAACAACAACAACAACACTTACATGAAACAGCTCATTTTTAAAAGTGTGTAACTTTTTATTGTAATGGAATTTTTTAACGATTCTTTTTTTGTTTTGAAGCTCAACTTATTCGCTGTTAATATCAAGAGAATTTATTTTTCGAACTGGATAATTCTTTTAGTGCTATTTCATTTAAAAAATTACTCTTTTCGTTAAGTTAAAAAAAAAAAAATAAATTCTATAATCGATAAATTCTTTTTTTCATAACGCTTCAACACCAAATTAGCTTTAAAAGAACGTCTGAAGTACCTAGTTTAAGGCACATATAAATATATCTGCCGAGATTTACCATTTAAAACAAAAAGAAACAAATAATGAGTGATAATAGATACCATATACAGTGGTTTCCCGATTTAACGAATTATTGATTGTCAGCCCTGTTCGTTAAATTGAAAAGTTTGTTAAATGCAGTACTAAAAAAATTGAATTGAGCAATCCTAAACTACTATTTCTTACTATAAGGAGATATTCATCTTCTCGTAAAAGTCTGGCCAATGGTATATCATCCTCTTCATCAAAGTTTTGGCCGTTTCTGTACAAAATTTTATTCCAGCATTTTGATATTGATGTTTCTGAAACACTTTTCAACGCCAATGTGAGCATTAAAGAGGCTTCGTACAAGTTAAATTGTTTTAAAAACTTTATAATGTCGACTTCCCCTGATGAAATAATTTTAGACAAAAGGCTGTTTCTATAATGCAGCTTAACAAGACGGATTGCATTTTGGTCCATCGGTTGTATTAGAGGAGTAACATTTGGTGGCATATAAAGTACCCAAATCTTTCCATTACGTGTTTGTTCAACTAATTGATCTTCTGGTGGGTGGCAAGGAGCGTTATCCAAAATTAATAAAGCCTTTTGGGGTAAATTATTTACATTTTGTTTATCAGAAACTAAAAAAATCAAAAATAGATGGCAGTAGTACATAATTCATTGTAAGCAAAATGAAATATATATATATGGAGGTGTGTGCCAAGACTTCAACTATTTGCCTGACTGCTCCATCTATGTATTTAAATAAGTTTAACGAATTTTTTGTATATTATTTATATTTGTTCGTTACATCGAGTACCAAATTGGATTTTAATTCGTTATACACAGTACCTAAGGTAAAATGTTTGCCTGTTCGCTAAACCCCGAATTCGCCAAATTGAGAGTTCGGTTAATCTGTACCAAGAAATTTTTGATATATGGCTAAAAACACCCGAAAATGAAAGGCTTGACCTTTCCGTAAACCATATTCGTGGAAAAATAAGCAGTAGTTCGGATTCACATATTGATTATGAGCATTTATAAAGTTTTGTAAAAAATGTGTATATTAGATTTAAGCTAAGGTGGAAAGCGGCAAACCGAACAAAACGTGATTTTGTAAGTCGCTATGGCGACTGGTTAAGCACAAACATTGAAAATTCAAAATTTCTTTATAAGAAACCAAAAGAAGACCATTTAAGGCGTTCAATGAAATTTCACAAAAAATACAGGCCAGAAGAGCAAAACAAGTCTTGAAGTCAGTAAGTACCGAAGAGATATTTTTGGCAGCCGAAAAAATTTGCGGTGGTCACCATGTAAACGAGATTCTGCAAGTATAGTAAGTAATCATTTTAATACATCACCTCAGAGAGGTTGCAATATAAAAAAAGCCAGAATTTCTAATTAAATTATAAAATGTTTGTCTCCACAGGAAGCACTGGCAATGATGATCGATATAAATTCATGTGCAATGAGAAATCATGTGCAAAATTGATATCCATGTTATGATTTAGTTCAAAATGCGAAATTATTATGCAATCCAGCTAAAATAAATGTTGACGAAATGTTTGCCGAAGTAAACTTGCAATCTTGATCAAACTCTATCAAGATTACATATTCTTAGCTTCGGAAGATGTTTTGCTTTCCACGGCAAGTTTAAATCAAGAATTGCAAGTGGGGCTGCGATGGTTCTGCTCAAATCCAATATATACAAAAATGTTTTCAAGAAAACCTCAGTGGTATGTCATTATTCAGTATATATTTGGAACCACTTCAGTTGTTTTGTACAAAAAATAATTTTAAACGAATTATTTGGCAAAATCTTTCTACTTCATCACCAAACCATTGTCGTCCAATTAAACTAATATTTACAAAAGAAACAACAGAAACTATAACAAAAATGGTAAAAAATATCGATGATCAGACTTTCTAATCCCTGCTATTATAAAAACGAACAATTTAAATTAAGGTATCAACTCCAATTTAATTTTGTCTATGATTGATGGAAGAGTTTGCAACGCACTATTTGAGAACAGTTCAATACAATTTTGTTGCAAAGTAAAGCCAAGCGAAATGAATAATGAAAACGCTTTATGACAAACAATTATTAATCAAAAAGCGCTCTCATTTGGAATTTCTCCACTTCATTCGTGGATAAATTTCATGGAGTGCCTGTTGCATATGTCTTACAAGCTGGAGGTAAGGAAGTGGCGCGTCACAGGAACGGATGATAAAATTATAATTAACAAAAAAATATGTATTATTCAAAGTAAATTTGAGTAAAACACAGGTTTTTCAATTAATACGCCAAGTCCAAAAGGTAGTAACACGAATGACAGTAACACCGCTAGACGAGTTTTTAGAGACTCTGAAATAACGGCACGGTTAACTGTACTCAATTTAGAACTTATACTAAAGCGTTTTCACATTTTTTTAGAGTCTGTGGGTTCTGGATATTGCAGATAAAACCAGAAAACTATTTTTGAAAGAGTATCCGTGGTACTGTATGCCGGTGACTGTCCACAAAGTTGTATACTGCTCAAAACAAATTATTGACAGATGCTTCCCTCCCATTGGGCAATTGTCGGAGAAGGCCATAGAAGCCAGAAATAAACATCAACGAAACTATCGGGAATAATTCACTCGTAAAACTTCTAGAACGGTCACTAATAGAGATAGAATGAATAGACTTTTAATAGCATATTATTCATATATTTAATATATAAACAGCAGCCCTCCTGTATATAACTAAAAAAGCAGCATTGACCCCTGAAGTACTCTATTTATTGGAATCTCCAGAAATACCAGAAGAGAACCATGAATTTTAACATTTTATTCTTACTTTAACTTATATGTACATATACTGCCGTATTCATAAAAAATAAAATAGATTTTATACGTATTTAAAACAAAATTTCCACACAAATTTTCCTTAATATAGATTTCATATCCAATTTAGTTTTTTATGAATACGGCAAATATTGTTATTTTAAAATTAATAAAAATGAATAAAGAAAAATTTAAAACTTATTGTAACTTCTACCTCTTTATTTTTTATTTTAAGCATTATCATGCATACTTGCAACTTTTTTATTTTTTGATTATCCAACGCGAATAATATCAGATATAAATTTTTGCACTTGTATGGGAGGTGGGCGTGGCAGTAGTCCAATTTCACCAATTGTTTTGACAATGGTACATATTGGTCTAGTATTCATAAGTATAGCTCCATTTTTTTCCAAGATATTTAATGGCTAGAATGGCTAAATCTTACACTGTGCAGTGTTGGCCCAATGCATATTTCTCTGTTTTATAGTTTTTAATTAGATAAGGAAAATATTTAAAATAAAGGTAAAAGATATATGTATGAACAAAAATGTCCTATGATGATCTAAACATAATTCTTCATTTGTTTCAAATACAGAACTTTTGTTTTGAAGCTCCACTTCGAAAATGAAAAAAGCGTTCAGTTTCTTATAATAAAACTCTATTTTTGCAATTGTCTTTCATTCAGTCCATTAATAGCTTGGAGTATTTCGATCTGAACGTCGCGTTACAAATCAGAAATTACGCTTTCAGAGATTAGACTTCTGAATGCAACTTTAAAGGAACGTAGTAAATATGGCAATAGCGTTCAGTTTGAATTTTTCTGAATGTTGTGTTCAGCTAATTTAATTTTTGCTGTGTATGTATTTGGTATATGTAAAATAATGCGAACAGTAAAAAAAAAACAACTCGTACAATAAAATAACATAGGATTTTATGAACAAATTAAGAGGCAGTCTTGGTGATATATGTAAATACAATCGAGTTACCATCGTATCTGAGGCCTTCGTAGAACCCATTTCAACGGACACACGGACGGAACGACGAACAGGCAGACAGACGGTCAACCACCTAAGAACTTCTATTGGCATAAAGACCCAGAATATATGTATATACTGGGGTCTAAGATCAATATTTTAAAAGTTACAAACAGAATAACCAAGTTATATGTACCGTTTTGCCTTCCGTGAAGACTATAAAAATAGTTTAAATAATTTCTTATTTAAGGTGCCAAATTAGTTAACCCCGCAAGTGCCCCGCTTGAAAGAAAAAACGTATCAAATTCTAGCACAGTGTAATTTTACAAATGAAAAAAAACTTTAAGAGCAAAAATATTAATAAAGCAACTAAAACAAAATTTTACAAAATTAATAGCCAGGCCCCCGATGTCGATCGACAACTGAAGCGAGCGACAATAATTCACTCATTATCGTTCTCTTAAGCGGCCCACTAACTATCGAATTATCGGTCGACAGGTTTTACTTGACTAACCTATTTCATTTATTTATTTTCAAATGAATGTATTGCCACATCATCAATTCTATAAATAAAACGCTAGTCAGGAAATAAACATCGACAAAACATATAAATTTAGCCAAAAATAGAACTCTTTCTACAACCAAATTAGAATAGAAAACAAAAGAGTTAACAAAAAACAAACAAAGCAGTAAACAAAAAATAAAGAATAGATATAGAATTTTATAAGTGGTGGTGTTAAAAAAAAAAAAATTTATGTAAAAAAAAAAATGTGTTACACACAAACACAAAATGTTTTTAAATATTTTAACAAGCTGCCTTTGTCGACAACTACAACACAAGCGACTGATTATGACCTTTCTGGTCGCATAATATTTCTAAGTGGGCCGCTAATTTATATTAAAACTGTTCATTATCGCTGAAAAATACTAGTGGGCCGCAAATCAGCTGTTTGTCGTTGAAAGTGCAAGCGAACGAGAGAGTTCGACATCGGGGGCCAGGCTGTAAGACTCTAAAAGAAAAGTCAAGAAAAGAAAAATTGCAAAAAAAAATTTCACTTAAACGAAATGTGAATTCGGCGCAGAAAATAAAATATTTAAAAGTATACATAAAATAAAGACAATACATGAAAGCTTTACAAAATAAATTTAAACAAAATCTAAGTAAAAAATATAACAAATAACAACAAATAGAATAAAAATTCTATGTCTCAAGGCATAAAAAACAACGTGCAGTCAAGTATGTTAAAAAAAAATAAACAAGAAACATTTGAGTTTAATGTGTCAGCTGAACACGCAGCCACACATATATACACATACAGTGTACAATAATATAAACAACAACACTTTAACGAAATATAAATACACGTAAGTATACATGTATTTGTGTTCGAGCAAATATTCATATGCAGGAATGGAAATTGTAATTTGGAATCGATATTTTGAATTTTAAGTTAACTTAAATTTAATATCAATTTAATATACATACATTTTTACGGGCAGGATCACAATGTCGACAAGAAAATTTCTTTCACATATTTGTATTGAAAACAATAATAAAAAAAAAAATTTGTTTTTGTTTTCAATACAAATATACGAAAGATATGTTCTTGTCGACATTGTGGGCCACGCTGTAGGTGTCGAAAGCACTGCCTGGAATAATGATTTTAAATTGTTTGCCTTAATTGTTATATTTTGATATAAACATCATCATATGTATATATACTAAGAATATTTTTTCCACAAAAAAATGTTAAAATTTCAATTTCCCATCTCTGGTCCATAGTCCCTTGGTTTCCCAAACGTAAACATGAGATGAGGTGAGCACACAAAACGTTTGAAGTATGTAGCACATCTGATATGTAGTGAAAATATAGAGTACATTTTTTTTGAAGGAGGGGACTTTTATTTTAAAGTAACAACATTGTGTATTACATAAGATTATTGTGGCATAATTTTAGGCGCCACATAACATGGCTATATATTCAAACATATACATATATTTTTTCTTCCAATGTGGTTGAATCACAGGTTAAAATAAATATTGCCAGAGCGCTTTAAATCTGTAGGGAAATCTAGTAATAATGAATTTTAAATTTATAAATTGTTTATCTTACTCTTCGCATCAATGCGTATTTATTGAAATGAAATAATTTCTTTAACTTTAGTGCTTTAACATGATTTACATACGTAGCCTACTTTATGGCGACTTAAGTAGGACACATAACACAATTTTAGAGATTGCCGTTGTTGTTGTCGGTTTGTTTTCCTAACATGCTAAGAAAATCAATACGAATTAAAAACAAGCAAAACACGTAGCAGCCGGCAAAATAAATGGTTTTTCAAAACGTGGTTTAAAGTTATTACACTTTCCATACTGTTTAGTTAAGGCATACCTTAAGGGTGTAAACGTATTTTAAAAGTTATTAAAGAATACGAACATTATCACTTTAAAGCATGAAATTGTTTATAGTATAAAGTAAAGGAAATAATTATTTAAATTGATTATTTATGATTCAGTTAAACAATTTCGAGACTTTAATAAATGGATAGAAAAATAAAATAAATTTGGGGTCATAAACTGTGACTAATTAAAAACAAAGATGAATTTAGTATTCATAGCAGTTTATAGTCTGAAATAAATGGAGTAGACCGTAAAGAAAAAAAAATACATATTTTACTTAGCCGATATGCAAAGTTTATCGATACAGTAAAATGTTACGAATATTAAATTTTTTTTATATATTCACAGTTCATGACCACAAATTTACTTTCTTTTATGTGAAAAGTTAGTTCAATATTTCTTAATTATGTGAATTTATATGGAATAAACTTTCTGTAGTTTTTCAATTTATTTTTTTTTTGTATTATTATTGTTTTGGGTTCCCAAAAAACTGTGCCTCTTAAAATATGTAGATTTTTTCAACATTTTTCTAAAATTATAACAGAAAGTCATATTTAAGCATTAAAAGTTAGGGGTCTTATTTTGAAATTCTCTTTACCTTGCGTTGGGAAATTCTTCATGTATTTTTTTTTTTTAATTAGGAAAATTGGTATAAAAATATTTTTCAAGTAGGGTGAAGTAATGCTGTAGGCTTTCATAAAAGGTCTGTTCAATAACAGAAATCAATTGCTTATTTTCAATAATTGCGAATAGTAGGTTTTCACGTACTCGAAAAACTTGCAACGAGAGAGTGAAACAAGTGAATAGATATTTGAGAGACAAAAAATGTTCTAGAAATGTCCTGTTTCTGGTTTTCGTATACTAAACAAACTTTAGATAAAGTGTACGGAAATCTTTTAAATACAAGGCAAGCTTATCAAACAGATTAATGCATAAGAGAAAGAGGCGTATTCATAATTTCAAATTGTCAATTGTTTTTATTTCGTATGTATGAGCCAAAATAATGTACATGTATGTGTTAAATATTCTTTATTATCTATGAAGCCAATTTTGGCCCTTATAAATTTTCTGTAAGAAGAAGAAATTAGAATGCGATTAGTACAAGATGAACTAATATGCTTTGCATAAAATATATACAAAATATAAACATTTTCTTATATTTAGGAACAATAGCCATGTGTAACGGGTTCAAAACAGATAAATGAAGGCGGACTGAGTGTCGTACCTTACAGCTGGATACTTATATTAAAACTTTTGCTGGTAAAGCGTTAATTTTTTTACGTTTTTGAGTAATTAGGAAAAAATTTTGTAAAATTAAAACTTGCCCACTAGTAAGGTAAATGAACATACCTAATTACATTTAACTCTTTAACTCAGAAAATTTTGAACTGATTGTCTTTATTTTTTTTAGGAAACGCAAGTTTTATGTAAATTAGAGCGACTCACCAAAAAAAAGTGCTTGATGTACCCTCCTAAAAATGAACCTTGGACTTTTTTAAGTTGACATTTAAAATATTTTGGCTCCAGCTTTGACCTCTCGTGAGCTGGACCATTTTGAAAAAGGGTCTATTTTTGCATGTTTTGTTAATTTGAGAATCTGTTTCCTTACCAACATATACAATATGGGTATCATAAGAAAGGTTTTTTAAGGCGCGTCCAACTGTGTACACAATTTGTCCAAGGACGATCATCCATGTCCCTTTTTACGGATATTTTGTAAAAAAGAATGGTGTTTGAATTTTTTGTTCGGGTTTGTTTATAATAAAAATGCCAAATTAACATATTTTAATCTTCGATTCTATTAAATACGGGTCTCAGCTTTTTTTGAAATTCGTGCTAGTTCGCGTTTTGACAAAAATGCAATGGGATGGTAACCCTTCATTTTAAATAGGGCAATATGGGTATCAAATTTTTTTTTTTGGCAATCACATCATCTTTGTATATAAATAATTTAGAAAGGTATTTTAATTACGACACATTGAACTTATCTAAATTTTTTTTTAGCTTAAACCCAACGATATTGGAAACTGATAAACTTAAATTTACAATTTGGTTTTTATGCATGAAATTTTTCATACAGCTTTTACTTTAATTTTATATTTTTGCAAAAATCTAAATTATTTACATACAAAGACGATGTACATGGCAAAAGAAAAAATTTGATACCCACATTGCCCTATTTAAAACGAAGGGTTACCAGCCCATTACAACGCGAACTAGCACGAATTTAAAAAAAAGCTGACACCCGTATTTAATTAAATCTACTAAAGATTAAAATATGTTAATTTGGCATTTTTATTACCAACAACCCCGAACAAAAAATTCAAAAACCGTTATTTTTTACAAAATATCCGTAAAAAAAGGACATGGAAAAATTGTGTATACAGTTGGACGCGCCTTAAAAAAACCTCTTATGATCTTATGATACCCATATTGTATATGTTAGTAAGAAAACAGATTCTCGAATTAGCAAAACATGCGAAAATAGACCCTTTTTCAAAATGGTCCAGCTCACGAGAGGTCAAAGCTGGAGCCAAAATATTTGAAATGCCATCTTAAAAAAGGCCAAGGTTCATTTTGGGGGGTACACCTTGCACAAATTTCGCTTCCATACAACTTGAGTCGCTGTAATGTATATACATATATATGAACTCTTGAAATTCGATTTTTTGTAACAAAAGCCCCAAGTCCGGATGAGCATCCATGAAATCTATTTATCCTATTTTCAAGATTCAATATGCAAAATATTTCAAACAAATTTGCACCACATAATTCTTCTCATGTGGTCACAATGTGTGTGATATCATGCCAACACCTTCATTACGGATCTACGTTTGCAGGGGCGCTTATTGAAGTAAAATTTTGTTTTTGGGTTATTTTCAAATGCCCAACAAATCGTGTATAAGGAGAATATTTAAGTTAAATTGTAATATTTGTATAGACCATATCGTACCCCAAGTTCAGTAGAACCACGACGACCAAGTGAAACAATGTAGCTATTTTATTCGTCTACAAAATTGGAGCTAAACTTAGTTTTCCCAGCTATGGAGTTGGCGCAAATATCCCAAAATCATTATTTCAGAAAAAAATGGGAATTATTTCTCAATATCAGCATTTATGAACCAACTTAGCTTATCTTTACTACAGGTATTCTATATAGATTTCTAAAGGGAAAGGTAAAAAATTAAGTTCATAAATTTAAAGAAGACTTAAAGAAGTGAAGAGGGTATAACCTATAGACAGTCGTGGTTTTAGCTCATATCCCAGCTATTTTCAGGCCTATATCTGATATAAATATCGAATACTCATAGCCCCCATCATATCTGGAGCTTTTGGAAACCCTATTTGAACCATCATACGAACAGGCGGACATCGTTAAGTCAATTTCACCACTCAATGTTAAACTTTTCAAAACAAGTTACAAACATATATGTATCTAAAAGATATTTTTTAGTATTTCAGAGCTCTTACAGATAATAATTTTTGTTTTTAACAATTTACAATTAACTAAAGCCGTCGCACAGTGCTCTGTCTTATAGGCAAAACTAAAGACAATTAATGTGCTAAGACTATTTATGTAAACTATATTTTTGTAAAGCTCACAAAGTACCTTAAATAGCTTTGTAAGTAGAATTCATCATTTTCACTTTTTATTTACAGTGGAGGGCACCAGATTTGAGCCTAACTGATAACTAAAAAAATGGCTTTTACCTGTTATACTAAAAAAAATTGCAAAAAATTAATTTCTTAATATATTCTTTTCAAAGTTTTGCACTAAACGTAAAGAAAAGGAAATTATTGTTGCTTACAACATTACTAAGAAAAAATTTTCTATTATCGTAAACTCCTCGAAATTGCTAAAGTTTGGTAGAGTATAATTAACTTTTTCTTCAGAGTAACTAACTTTTTATTTAAGATTTTAGTACTTTTTGGATTGCTTTAAGAGAATCTCCAAAGAAGTCCTAGAATTGTCTGCCGCAAATATAAAAATTGCGTTCATTTCTTGAGTCATATTTCTTATGCTACAAAAAAAAATTACAAAGAGGTTAATTTATGATATAGCTAAAATTGGAAAATACTGTCTTTTCGTCATTAGTATTTTTGTTTTAAAAAATAAGGAACAAAATTTAAAAAAATTAGAGTTATCTTTTTTTTTTTTTGATGGGCTCTTATATTTTACAAAGTTTGACGATACTAAAAATATATGTACATAAATTAAAAATGAGTAAGTATTTATTTTTGATTTAGATACAACTATTGACAAATAAGAAAAAAAATTAAAACATTTTCTGCAGAAAATTGAAAATTTTTTATTTTTTACACTCTCAGAAACCAGATTAAGTGCACAGGACTGCGATGAAAACGCTTTTTACATAATTTCTTGTAAAATATGTAGATGTTGGTAAATATTTTGCAAAAATAAACTTAGGTTAAATATACAACGTCACATATATAACATAACAGTACATTTGTGTTTTTCGATTTATACTTCTCTTTCAGATGCCATCCAGAGTCAAATGTGATTAAAAATCAAAACAAATTATATCTTAATTTAAAAGATGCTAAATTATGAGTCGAATAACTAATCGGATAATAAAACCTGATTTTAAGTGGATCAAAGCTAAGATTTTATGAAAGTTTTATTTTTTTTAACCAATTATTATCACTTCGTTAGATATTTTGTAGCACAGTTAATAACAAAATCCATAGTTTTATAATTATATTGTATGCTCCAAGTGATTACAACAATTTTAGGCCATATTGGACTGAAATCGAATAAAACTAAAAATTCTATAATAAGAAAACAAAAGCAATAGCATTTAACTTAAATTTTACTTAGTACCACCATCATATTTTCGAATTTTTATAGAAATGTATGCACTGAATGAAACCAAATTTTCCACACATCTATAACCCATTAGTTTAGAATCACTTATTAATTTTAAACGCATTCTAATCATAAATGCAGCCAAAACACAGGTTTTTAAAAAAAGGATATGTGGGAGGTAGGCATGTCATTGCAACGATTGCAATAAAATTTGCAACAACTCTAGAATATGAAATTTTACAAGCAGGTACCAGTTTTTGCTACATTCTTATATAAATTGTGGCTCAAAATCAAAATTTGTAATTTAGGATGTATGTGAGGTAGGCATATCCTTACAGCGATTTTTCTCAAACTTCAAATTTTTCTTAACTTAGAAAATCAGTATCAGTATACTTAATTTTGACTTCTGCGATAAGAACTCCATTTTTGCCGATTCACTATATGGGGAGACCCCATTGTGCGTCGTGGCCTTTGTGCTAGATGTCCAGAAAATTCGTATTTAAGGACTGAACTCATTTCTTATAGCTAATTTACACTACAATGAAATCTAGTACTTTCGAGATTTCAAGCCAAATCTAGTTGTTTTTGGCTAGATTTCCCGTACAAAACAAAATCTACTCCGTAACTAGATTTTGACGAAATCTATTCGAAATCTAGTAGTACTTATTGATGCAACTATGTTTTTCCCCATATAGCACTAAAAACTACTTCCCTGCACAAGAAAAAAATTACATTTTAACAAAAAACAAAACATATACAATAATAACTGCTTGTTAAAATTGTTAAAAAAAAAATCAAAAATTTTGTAAAATAGTAAAAAAAACTGAAAATGACAAATAATATTGATAAAATAAATGAAGTTGATTATAAAGAAAATGTAATGCAAATTTTTAAATGCCTATTTCTTTATATGTAAGTATGTGTTACACAAAAAACTTTCAGTAGGCGGTTTTTGTTGTGAAAACCAAATCTCGCTAATGTCAAACAAGTATAATGTAAACGAACTTGATTTCGATGTAATGTAAATGCCCTATTAGAAGATTTGCCCTGCAGTAGATCCAAATACAATTAAGGTCACCGCCGTCACTCTTGTAGTCGCGCCTCTTAATCCACATGAAACACATTAAACACACTGCAACAATATTTTTAGGAGGATTTAGCCTAATATTTGCTTAATCCACCTTAATATCTTCCCACAAAGGGGATTTTGACTCGATAATTATAAAAATAACATATTATGGCGGTAATAGTTTTCATACGCCCTGGCTGCATGGGAGACGTCAACATGAAATCTGTTAATGCAGAACGACGAAAAGACTTGAGGCGAGTAGCTGAGATGGCAGTATTTGAAAAATAAAAAAATATAAAGTTGAGTTCTTTTTTTTACAAAAAAGATTTATTTATTAAATATTAACCCCTATAGTCATAAAAAAATATTTTTGATTAATAAAAGGTTTATTAAACCAATTTTCATAGAAAATTCTTTTCATAAACCTAAAATATTTTTTATGAATATGGGGGTTACATTATAAACTAACCATATTTTTTTATTTTCAGAAGGAAAAATATATGCAGAACTGGAATCTACAACAAGCATTAGCAGCACATCAGAAGATCAGTAGCTAATGCAAGAAGATAACAAACACAGATTCAGAAGTAGGACCAGAAAAGAGAAGGTACAGTCGAAGTACGGAAGAGTTTACTACTGAAAAATTGTCTATATTGTTGGATAGATGTACTTTTTCTGATAGTGATTTTTAGATTTTTTACTTATTACAATTCTGCATATTAAAATCTATCATTACGTTGTTGTTCAATATGGTTCATATCAAAATGTAGGTGTTTAATTTGACATCTTTGCAATTAATACCATCGCGATATTATTTAAAACTGAAGTTAAGCAAAAATAAATGTGGTTTATTTTCCAAAAATCTCTCAACAAAAACGTAAAATTCTAATATTATGGAAGTATTAATCCTAAACCTGGGTAAAGCTTAACGCTAATCATACCGAAATAAAATATTGCAAGGCCTAGCAACATGTAGCTCTAAGACACATAATGGAAAACTTTAAGAAAATAGTTTGAATTAATAAAAAAAAAATAGTTAAAGAAAAATGCTCATTACACACATTATTTACATACAATAGTTTTTATCATTCATTCAAAAGCTAATTTCGATCTACCAAAGTGAAATAACATTTGGTTTAAAGATTGATGTTTGACTATTGACGTCATCCGGCTTCAATAGCCGAGTGAGTAAAACGGCAAACCCCACCGACGAGCTTGTGTGGTTACAATCAAAACTAGTCTGGGCAATCTTTCGATCTACCAAAGTGAAATAACGTTTGGTTTAAAGATTGATGTTTGACTATTGACGTCATCCGGCTTCAATAGCCGAGTGAGTAAAACGGCAAACCCCACCGACGAGATTGTGTGGTTACAATCGAAACTAGTCTGGGCAATCTGTGCGTGAAAGCCTGTGTTCAAATCTCAGCGCAGTCAAGAATGAAAAATTATCAATAAATTTTAATTAATTTCATGTTGTAAAATTCCTGTCTTCATAAAAATAGTTTAATGAAAATTAAATTCAATGTACTTAAGCCTAATTAAAATATCTAAATTTGGATTAAAAACCATTACAGTTCAATAAAATAACCACAATACTAATAATGTTTTTATACAATGATTATTCATTATAAACATTTTTATAATATTTTTGACAGCATTGTTAAACTATACGACAATTTTTTAAGATCACACAGATAGCATCTTTTGCGTTTATTTGTTGCACAGTTGGTAACATTTGGTTAATGGCGATTTCTTTTCTGAGAAAAATGTTGCATAAATGGTACATGCTCTACACAAAAGAGATAGAGCATGTACCATTTATGCAACATATTTCTCAGAAAAGAAATCGCCATAAGTTTCTACCTGAAGAACTTCCTGCATGCACTAAACTAAAGGCGTTTGCGACTTATTATGAGACCTTTGGCGTATTTGAGAGTAAAAAAGTGTTTCAGTGGCTATGAGACTAATGTCGGTATTTTATGTTGCATTTTTTTTTTTATTTTGCCTTTTTACCGTTTCACAACTCACCGATAGTAAAAGGTATAATTTTATCGGCTGTCTAAAAAGCGTTTTATTAAAACAACTTAAATTTATTTCAACTTTAATTTAACTTATCGCTCATTTAACGTTAAAGTAAAGTTGTAATACGTGCACAATTTCAATACTGTAGATAAAATCCTCCCAATAGGTGATTTGTGAAAACGGGGTAAATCTTTTTTTTTTTTTTTTTTTTTTTTTTTGTTAAACTATTTAAAACATACGTAAAAAAAAAATTAGAAAATTTGGTTGCAAAATGCCGAATATTTTCGTTACTACACAGACAAACTTTTTTTTCCCAATTAAAGCACTAATAAAAAATATAATTAACATTTTAATTAAGTGCATTAAACGTTTAATTAAGTAAATTAAACGTTTACCAAGTGAATGAAACGTTTAATCAAGTGAATTAAACGTTTAATTGTTACTATTAATTTGTTTACTGGTGCAAATTAATAGTATTAATTAATTTTTTTTTTTCGTACAATTGAATTAAATTTTACGGACACATGTTGGTCGGATAGTGTTAAACGCAACATTTCTAATTCCTTTTTTTACACAACCACAAAAGGAAAGGTAAAAGTTTTTAAAGTCTTATGACTGAGTCTATTAAATTTGGCCCATCCTTTATAGCAATGGTTACTCGGAATTGTAATCTAAAGGTTGAAGTCGAGATGCTGAACTTAATTTTACAGATTTTATAATTCACAAGAATTTTCTAAAGGTTTCTTGAAACTTTCTGTACTAATTATTATACAATAAATTTAACAACAACTTTTAAAACAAGTGATTTATTATGTCAACTTAACTTTAACTTTCACTTTAACAATTTTTAATACACATTTATTTTTTTCAGAAACGCTAGAAAGTTTTATTTAAGTGCATACCACGGTTTTGTACGAGGCTTACGTGTTGGTGTATTCAGTTACATTCGGTCTGTGAAACCGACGCGGATCGGTTGCTGCATGTCCTAATTTTTATTTTAAGGCTGAAAACTAAATCAACCTGTGACTTACTTATTGTAGATGAAGTGTTTTTGGGATTGCAAAATTTAATTTTTGTTTTATTGAGGAAAAAGTGTTTAAGTTTTGTTTTTGTTGTATCTGAGAAAAAAAACCCATCGATTTTGGTGGCTTTTCCGTAAGAGATGGAAAATCAAAAAAGTTAATGAAAATAAGTTTAATGCATAGTTCAGTTATTTTATTATATCTTCAAGTCTAAAAAAAAAATATTATATATCTGTTTAAGTTTTGTTTCAAAAAACTATGAAAGATGAGTTCAAGCCTTCGGTCTGTGAGACCGCGCGCGGGTATATGTGTTACGAAAATTGGGGCGGGTATCGGAAGGTTAACAAAAAGTTTACTTTAGTTTAAAACAAAGTTGTAAAAGTAAACAATTTGTTATACGTGGTACAAAATCCTACCTTTAACTATAGGCAAGATATAATAATCGGCCTTTTAAATTTAAATCAAAAGTGTAAGTTAAAGCGTAATAAATATTTTTCGATTACTGGAAAATCTCGTAAAGAGGACTGAAATTACAATTATTCAATTTTAAACTAATACAACTAAAAATTGTTAACGTATATAATCACTTATGCCTAAAACTGACGATAATTCTAAGATAATTTTACTTTCATTACACTATCAAAGGTGTTCTGGAAATCGAAAACGCAAAACGCAAGAATTTAAAATAGGGAAGTAACGATATGCCTTTTTGCCGAAACGATGCCGATACACAAAGAGAAATATCGCCGATATTGATACCGATACCGATGTGAAAAATAAATTTAAATTCAATGTAAAATTAACAAAACTCAAGTAGAGTAATTTCTTTATTATACAAAATTGCAGTATAAGAGATAATTAATATTTAAAATTGATTTTAATAAGAATTTAAAAACAACGAAATGAATTTAAGTTCATGGTAAAATTAATTTATTTTTTAAGCAAAATGCAATGTTAAGGTACCCAGAAAAAACTTTTTGAATTTTGGTAATAGGTAGCAGTTATTTCACACCTTACCCGGTAAGTAGGTGCCATTACAATTGCCATTATTCTGAAAACCTCAATAAGTACTTACTATTAATGACGTCAGTAACTATTTTTTAATTCTTTTATTGAACAACTGAATATTTGTTAAGGTATGTTCAGACATATTAAATATTTAACGAAAAAATCCAAAAAAAGCGAGTTTAGTATATAGATCAAACTTTAGCTTTATTTTTAACCATTGATTTTCTTAACTTTATTTGTAAGAAGATAATTGTATAATGTAATTTAGAAACTGTTAAATGATGTTTGATCTAGCCAAACGTTTTGCCAAAGGCAAATAATTTTTTAATAAAACTAGTGGTTACGTGTAGGACGTCAAATATTTAATATGTGTAAATATAGCAATAATAATAGCCAGTAAACCTCTGCACAAATGCATTTAAAAGCCGTTTCAAGACAATCGAATGCTATGTTATGCAAAACACATATAACAAAAAATAAATAAAAACATACAATTGCAAATTAATTGTAATTAGTGTGTTATAAACGACCAAATACGAAGTGTAAAGAGTACGGAATTTACACCAAACAGCAACAAAGCAAAACAAATCACACTAACTAAACCAAATCACACAAATCACACGAAAGAACTGTAGCAAAATAGGTGATAAGTATGAATTATCTTGTTTTTTTCAATTATTAGACTAGCTAGATTTGTATTAAGCAAAAAACAATTAAAGATGAAAAAAATTTTTATAGAATATTTAAGTTTTTATTTTAAATTATTTTATTATTACCAAAACATATTATCAAATATTTAATTAAAAGTAAAAAAAAAAATTAAAAGGTAATTCTATTAGTTTTAAAATTAAAATAAAAATAATACATACAACGATCAAAATCTGAGAAACAATCGGCAATAAACATCAAGATCACACACTGTGAATTGAAAAGTTTACCGCACATAACTGTATTATAGACTCACAATTGTTGTGTATTGTTTTTTCGTTCAAATCAAATTATGGATTGAGTTGGTTTATTTAAATCCAACTACTGCTTTACACTGATTTGTTTGAAACGAACTACTGTTTTAACATTGATTTAGTTTTTCCTAATGGATCATTCGAGCTGATTTAAAAAAAAAATTACAGTAGTTGACACAACAATAATTTGGTGTTGACAACTGTGTACAAAAAACAAATGCATTCGTGCAGGGGTTTAATAGCCAGCTCAATAACTACTTATTAGTTGTGCAGCTTTCAGTACTGAATATTTTTTTAATGGTAACGAGCTTAATAACTACTAATTAGGTGTATAAACAGTTTTAAAATGTATTATATTCAAATTCTTGTTTTTGTTTATACTTCTTTTTACTAACTAGCTAAATAAAAACTAGTTATATTTGAGCTTACAATTCAACTTACTGGAAGTTAAATAATAACTAGATACTTTTTGACTGCTGGTAATTGTATTGTAAATTCTGTGGACAACTCGAACAATAATAAGTCGTTATTCAGACGAAAAATAAGTAGTGTTCATTTGTCTCCAACATTACTTGCTAACTTACCAGGTAAGTAAAGTTTTTGCTGCGTATGTTCGAGTCTAACAAATGTTTGATGAAAAATTGCAATCAGTTATTTGATCAAACTTTGGCTTTTTGTTTAACAATTTCTATTGATTTACTAAACTTTGGTTGTAAGAAGATAATTGATTAAGAAACTGTTAAATTATGTTTGATCCAGCAAACGTTTTGCAAAGGCAAATAATTGTTTAATAAAACTAGGGCTTGGTGTGGGACATCAAATATTTAGTAGGTGTGAACATAACTTAATAGATTATTAATATTCAACATTAGTATTAATAAGATTTTTGTTTAAAAAACAAAGTATTCTCAACTTTTGGGGAGATCATTTCGAAACTCCGTTTGAAGCAGTCCTGCTGTAAAAAATCGTCTCTCAGATGTGACTGAGCTCATTTGATAACTTAAGTATTTCTGCGCCATGGTCTTAAATTTTGAGTATAATATTTAATAGCGCTAGTAAACAAACGGATCTGCGCCTCTAGACAAATTATAAGTTCTAAAGTTCTTATTTAGATGAACGACAGCGTAGGATGGACAGAAGATCGATAAGTCATCTCCAAATTTTCTTTTAAGATGTTCACAAACGCTCCAAAGGTAACTTATTGTAGACTTATCAGAATTTTTACTAGGTGGTGGGGGTGACCGTGTCTTCAACGCTTTCGGAATGTAGAGTCATGTTGAGTAACTCAATACGATGTTTTTTCGATCTATTGCCTTTGAAATTTTCTAGCTTTGTATCGAATGTATAGAATTGTAGATAAACAATTAATTACAAATGTCGTAGTGTATAATTGTATTGACAAGTTATACAGCAAACGCGTAAATTCGCATCGAAAGCATGAAGTAGGATTACTTTCTACTTAAGCATGCGTTTCGAAAAAACGAAAAATGTGTGATGTGGACGGATCTCCTTAGAATTAAACGAAACAATTTATAATTATGTTTGATTTTTTGCTTTTAGTTGTTATGCAAAAAATAAGCTTGAAAATTAAATTGTTTGTACAAAAAAAAAAAAAAAAAAAAATATATATAAAAAAAAGTATCAGCGTATCGACAGCAAAATATCGCCGATACCAATGTATCGGCAACGTGAAGTATCGCCGATATATCGGTATTCGTTAGATTTTTGTAGAAAAAGAAATATAAATTCAATACAAATATTTCTCTTTTAAACATAATTCTATAAGAAAATTATAAAAAATTAGATTAAGAGCGTATTGAAAAGATCTTGAAAATTCTTGCGCTTTGCGTTTTCGATTTCCAGAGCATCTTAAAAAAATACGGTTTGGACTTTTTCATATAAAACTATTGTTTTTTTTTGTGTTCTATTACTGCAACAACTTATTATTTCAATACTTTGCCTCGATTCTGTAAATAGTAATAAATTATTGAAATAATAAGTTTTTGCAGTTATAGAACACAAAAATAGTAATCGTTTGACATGAAAAGTCAAGACCGTATATTTTTAAGATGCGAGGTTGAGAAAGTAAGGCATCGATATGTATATATGAAAAATTTTCTAAAATGAAAATCTGTGAATTATTTCTTTTTCATAAGTTACTTTTTATTATATTCAAAACTTTTTTATTTTTCGAATTTATTGTATGAGCTAAATTTCAGCTATGTATTTTATAAAGCTTTTTTTAATAGTTCTATTCATTTAATTTTTTAGGAATGACTTTATTCTTTTAAAATAATATGTAAAAACTTAGTAATATTAAATATTTTTTTGAAATATAAATTTCTTTGATAAGTATTTTTTTTTTTACTGAAATCTTTTTTAAAATAATAACACCGAAAACTTTTTTTAAATATTTAGTATACAAAATGATTTTTGTAAAAATAATTGGACATATTCTGGAAATCAAATGCGAAATGAAAATCGAACAAAATTTGACGACGACCCTGTTTAAAATGTTCCTAAAACCATTTTTTGCATCCTATAAACTTTGTGCGCTAGTTTATCTCTACCAGAATTGCTGTTAAAACCTGGAAAACAGCAGTCGTAAAAGTCGTAAAAAAATTTTATCGTTTGATTTCAATAACACTCGATTTCGATTTCTAGAATTTTCACTTTTCAAACTATATAACTAATTAACTAAAACCTTAAAAAATTTTACTCAGTTTAGCGCTACGTTGAGTACAAAGGCTTTAAAAACTTTTGAGTGACGTGTACAAAAATAAAAAATAAGCACATGTTCCCCACAAACTATGTATAGACGAAACAACTTAAATTGTTTTGTGGCACAAACAGCCTATAATTTGGTAAATAAAAAAAGGTCACGTTGTTAAATTAAAATATTACTTCAAAGGCTTTTTACAAAGAAAAATACTTTTGTATTTACTGTTAGTTAAAAATGAAGAAAATATAAGTTAATAATTAAACAAAATTTACAAAAGATTTCTTTGTAAGGCAAAGAGAATTTTAATGAAAAAAAAATTTTTTTAATTTATTTTTTAGCAGCTGAAGGACAAAAAAGCATTGATTACATAAAGCTTTCCTTGACACTTTTTCACACAAACCGTAATGATTTGTGTAGCTATTTTCTTTATTTTGCAAAACGGAAGTAAGAAAGATGTGGTCATAAAAGAAGTAAAAATAAAGTTTTAAAAAAACTAAGTTTCCTTAGGCACCAGCAGACATAATACTGAAAGCTGAAACTTTTCTTTTCTAAAAACTTCTGTCGGCTTAAGCAAAAACGGAAACAAATTGCTCTCTTTTTGCTGTTGTTGTTATTGCACCAAAGACAAAAAATATATGAATAAATATTCCTACAACTTCTAGTTTTCTACAAAAATTTGTTTAAAGTTTGATTTTAACACTCACTTTATTTTATTGGTGAAACTCTACTCAACAATTCATCACAGAGCTTGTTTTTTTAAGTTTTACTTAATTTTTTTTTTTAATTTGATCTTCTGTTTTAACTAACACAACTAAATAAACTCGACTTTATTTTCTTTGTTTTTAACTTGATACTCGTTTTAGTTTTATTTTCCTCTTTTTATATATATATTTTTTTTTTTTTTTTTTAATATTTGTATATACGATGGCTGATGATAACAAAAATAAGTATATATTCGTATATGGAACGTTTTGCTAAATTGTCTTCTTTTTAACTGTGTTTCTGTGCTACGTTTGCACTCTTCTGTGACACACTACTAGTTTGGTTATTTTATGAAAGCATATATAGCCGACTTTTAGTGAACACACATTGTTGTACAACAACAACATGGGCCAACGTTGCCACACAAAAATTGTACGTACAGAGTGAAAAACACAAAAAATTGAATCTTAAAAACAGAAACAAAAACTTACAGCACAAAAAAGGCTAAACTGGCTAAGAAAAACAAAAACAAATCAGCAGCAGAATCAGCTTACAAACAACATCGGTTTTCATCGTTTTCATATATTTCAATAATTTTTTTTGGAGAACGTAATTACAAACGGCAACAACAAGAACTGAGAAAGTTATAGTAGCAGCAGCAACATTGAGGCGAGCTAAATTGCACATACCATGTGACGATGATGATAAGGGAAATATATATTTGTTCTATTGATTGTTTTTGTTGTTGTTTTTTTTATTCAAAATTTTTCTTTTTCCACTAACAAAATTCTCTTTGGAAGCAACATCGTCATCATCATCAAAGTCATCGTTACCTCAACCATAATTATAATCATTGTCAGCATTACGCTCCTTCCCTATTTGAAAACAAGAGCAATTTTACTCAAAGTATTTTTACGGTTTTAAATTGTGTTTGTTATCAACAAAATACACATTTTCATTGCTATTCTTTTGCGTTGAAATATATAAAGCCTACTTTTAGGTGCCTGTTCATTTAACACTTCAACACACATACCCTAGCACACACACACACATGTTTTATTTATTTTTTTTTTTTTTTTTTTTTTTTTTTTTTTGTTATCTGCTCTCTCTTTATTAACTCGTTGTTTTTGTTTAACTCGGCTTTCTCGCTCGTTGAATTATTTTGTTTTTACTTTTGTAAACATTTTCTAGTAAAATCCGCCAAATGGTCGATCTAGAAGGTGCAAACGAATAAGATATACATCGCAAATCATAATATGTAGCTGTATGAGTGTGTGTACTATTTTCATTCTCCTATTTGGCAAAGTGCCCATTTGTGTATACTATAAATGTTATCGTTTATTGTATGTTTAATACTCGTAGTCAACGAACATTTAAACTCAATTTTCTGCTTAACTCAATTTGTAGGTTCTAAGTTTGTGTTAAAAAAAAATTGAGTACTATACGCTCTTAATGTAGGGGATTGAGCAAAAAAGTTGTGAGTGTTCCCAATAAAGTGGGGAATGGTTTTTTCTTTTTTTTCGAATTTATGTTAGCATATTGAAGAATTGAAAAGTTAGTTACATTTTTTTTTTTAAATTAGACTCTTTTAAAATTTGTATTATTATTTCAAAATATCGATGATAAACTTTAAACTTTCTTTATATTTAATGTTAACAACAGTGGCATGAAAATTTTAAGTAGAATAATGGATAATGATACAAATCTCATGGGTAACGTTAAAAAAATTTTTTTTTATGGAACATTAAAAAAATTCTAAGTGAATAAAAAGAGACACTAGATGATCATATTTAGTTGTTTTATTCTTGTATGGGGGCACAAAACTTTTAGCGTTTTTAAGTTAGACAAAAAAAAATTTTTAATGTAAAATTTAAATTATTTAATTAATTCTATTCTTAAAATTGTAAGAAAAAAAATTTCGCTATTTTAGAACATGTCCGATTCAAATGGTTTATTTGCACAAAAACTCTATTTCGGAAATAAGTTTGTATGAAATTAATGACCGATTTTCACTATTTTCATTAGGTTTCGTCAGCCAATTAAGCCAATTAAAATCTACACAGAAAGAAAAAATTCGTTTTAAATGTAAGATTTCCGTTCAGAAAGCTTTTTTGTACGATCGCGCTCTCAGTACCAGCCATGGTGCCGAATGTTTATGTGAAAGTTTATTTAAGTAAATAATGAATTAAGTTAAAAATAAATGTATATCTTTTTCATTTATGTTCCACATTGTATTACAATCTAAGTTAAAAAAATATATATATTTTAGAAAAACGTTTGAAAGCAAGTTGAAAATAAATGCATTTCTCAATTTAAAAATAATTTCCCTATTTGCTGGTGGCTTGAAAAAAGGTTCCCCAACAAAACCTCCGTGTTTGTGGGGGAACTCGTAAAATTTCACTATTGACGTTACCTACAGGATATTGTTTTAAATACCTTCCACTAAAAATCAACTAATACAAACACAGAGTTAAGTTTTTTGACAGCTGACTAAGATATTTTCTCACTTCTCTGCTTATAGTCGTTGTTTATGCTATTTATGTTCAAACTTTTTTTTTTTTTTTTTTTGTATAAAAATGTAAAAATCAAATAATGTAAATATTTATTTATTTCAATAGAAATTGTACATGTATAACAAAAACAAAAAAAAAAAATCACAACCTGTCTCTCAATCACTTTAAGTTAACTAGATTTGTAGCCATCAGTAATCCTCAACGACATTAGTTTGTTCTTAAAATGCCAATATTAATAAAACTCGCAAGAAATTTCGCTGTCAAAAAGTTTCTAACATAAACAAGAATCTATTTATATATATACAAATGAAAATGTGTCTGTTTGTGTGTTTGTGTATTTGTTTGGATATTTTCGATAGATTTCTAAACTACTAAACTGATTTTTCTGAAGTTTGTAAATTTTAAAGGTGGCATGGCATTTCCCATAATTGGGAACAAATTGTTTGGTAATCAAAAGAAAACGTCTGTCAGAAAGTGGGCTGGTTTAGAGAAGTTTTTTTTATTATTCCTAAGCTAATCCCGCGAAGCTCATCTCTTGTCTGCGGGAAACCAGAGTCTCTTGCGGGAATCGAACCCGAAACCCCGGTACTGCTAAACTATCTCACTACCAGCTTGCCTACCGGAGCAAGTAGGAATGTCATCTCCTATGCAAAAACAATATAGATTTATGTATGACTTGGGAATGGAAATAGCAAAATGGTATCTGCCAACAAATGAGCTGGATTTGGGAAGTAGGCGAGGTACCTCCGATATGAAAACAATATAGATTTCTATATATCTGAAGAACGTTTACTGTAAAATTTTTTAATTTTAGAACAAATAATTTGTTTTTCTATTTAAAAGGGGGCAGCAAAGCGCACAGGGTTTAGCAAGTAGTTATGGAATTCAAAGACATATAAAAGTATTTCTCAACTACATTAATTATTCAGAAAGATACAGATCTAGAAATTAGTATTTGTTTAAAAGAAACACACAAATTTTCTATTTTTATTAATCTTAATTAATTTTTTTTTGTTTATAGTATTAAGAGATATTTAATAATTCCAATAAATAAATATTTTAAATTTCTACAAACAGACATGTACCTAATAAAAAAATCTCCTTCAAGGTAATAATAAACAAAATTGTTCTTAAATTTTTACATATTTCTCAATTTAGAAGCAGAAAATAATAAGTAAGAATGCTATAATCGACAGTGGCGAAACTTTGACACTCTTTACAAAAAATTTAAATTTTTATAATGGATCTAACATTACGATTTCTAGTCATATCAAACTAATGTGTGATAATTTGATTATAGTATCATTATTCGTTACGGTTTAAGGCGAATCAAAGTGCATTCTGTGAGTGGACTTGATATAAAACTTATGGTTATGAACAAATTTCTCGTATAAATGAGTTTCCCGACCATGGGCTATATTTGAGACCTATGGTTAACTATAGGCCGATCATCATCAAATTTGGTATTATATTTTTTAGTCTTACAAAACTAAGCCGGACGAATTTCCTAACCATATCGTAATTTATAAAGGTCTAAATCCTAGTTTAGACCATATGTTGAATTAGCAAATGTATGCTTATGTGCTTAAAAATAATAACAAGTCTTAAATTCAACATATCCCAGCAAATGATATTTCAACATATAAGTAAGCATACAATTTTTGTGTCTGCACGATATGTTGGATTTCATATCGTCATATAATTTAAAAAAAGCCCTAAGTTACATTGACAAAATTTAACAGGAGAAGCAAAAACTCTTTACATTGAAAACTAACCAAAATTAAAACAAAAATTTTTTTTAGAAAAAAAAAAGAAAACAAAATTTGATTCTTCTTAAAACACAACAAAGGCAAACTTATTGTTCACAAGCAAAAAATAATAATGCAAAACTTTCTTTTTTTATGTTTGTTATTTGCACTTACGCCTTTTTGAATTTTTTTGATAAAAACGTTATTTTAATTGTAGAAGAATAAATTTTTAAGAACCATGTATTTTGATACGGTGCATCATAATTGAACAAAAAGTCGATTTTGAATTTTTTTTGTAACTTAGGGCATTTTTTAAATCATAAGATTATGTTGAGTCAGGGATGTTAAATGGGGTTTTAAATTTTGTACCAACTTTCAAAAAAAATGTACTTTTGGACCTTCACGGCACCATTTTTTTAATTTATTAAAACAACAAAAAAAAAAAAAAATACATGAAAGTCAAGGACCGGAAAAGGTTTTTTTTTATGTTTTTTAAAAAATATTTATCATTGGCGTTCGAAAAATATTTTAAATTGTACAATAACCAAAAATAGATAAAAATATTTTGTTTGATATTGTTTCTTTAAGCTCAAAATAATAAAGTTCTCAAAAAAAAAAAGGTTTTTAGGAAAATATTTTTTTTTTGTACTTTTGTACAAAAAATTACGAACCGAAAATTTAATTTTTTCTTTTTAAAAATTTAAAAATCATGCGTATAAAATATTTTTTTTTTCATCAGTTTAAAAAAATAGGAAACACAAAAAAAAAGATATTTTTTTTTCCGTACAATATTATTTTGTACATGAAAAGAATAAAATAAACCGAAAGCTTAAAATTTAATTTTTTTTAATTGACAAAATTTAAACTCATACGTACAAAATTATAGTAAAAAATATAAAGCTAATTAATAATAAGTAGTTATAACATGATAAAGATTATCCTAGAACTAAATAGTAATCTTATCAATTAGCTTGATGTTGAGTTTGAGCAACAATAAATTTTCTACATGCTCAGAACTTAAATTCCTTCTATTTTTGGTCATAATAATTGGCGAAGCACTGAGGGCTGTCTCCACAGATACCTGTGTTGCGGGTACAGCTAATGCAACAGCAGCTAGTTTTGATAATTAAGAATCTCTAAAGATTTTTTGCAATTGCAATTTTAAACACAATTTTATATTATAATTTTAATTAAAATTCACAATTTTAACTTCAAATTGAGTTTTTATTGTTAGTTTCTAAAAACAAAAAAAAATATTTTTCTCAAAAACGTTTTTTTTAAGAACTTTATTATTTTGAACTTTGAACAACAAATAAAACAAAATAATTTTTATTTTTTTTTTGTACTGTTGAAAACATGTTTTGAACACCAAGGATAAATATTTTTAAAAAAAAAAAACAATAATAAAAAAAACGTTTTTGTGTATTTTTAAAATTTTTGGTTTTTTGTTTCTATTCATGTACAAACCACATGTTGTACTTTAAAAATAAATATATTTTTTTGTTTCCTATTTTCTTTAACGGATAGAAAAAAAAATTTATTTTGTACGCATGAGTTTTGAATTTTTCAAATGAAAAACTTACTGCCTGGCCCACAATGTCGACAAGAACATTTCTTTCGTATATTTATATTTAAACCAAAAACAAATTTTAGTTTTTTATTATTGTTTTCAATATAAAAATGCGAAAGAAATGTTCTTGTCGACATTGTGGGCCTGGCAGTTAAATTTAAATTTTTGGGTTCTTAATTTCTGATGCCTGAGATGTTCAATTGTACACAAAAAAAAAAACAAAACTTAACATAAACATACATTACATGTATGAATAAAATAAAGTACATAAAAGTCTTATAAATATATGAAATCAAAATCGGGCACTTATTTGTTTAGTTAATAAACTATTTGGAATTTTTACACCATAGCAGCAAAAAATTGTCGATCTTAACCAAGCTTTTGTTTGTATGAGACTTCATAATGTTTGCACATGTAGTCTGTTTCTTTCCTTAGTTTTAATTATATTTTGAAAAGAAAAAACACTTCCAACATTTGCAGACAAATGTGGAATGGATTAATTTCAAGCAACTACTCTAGAAATGTCAGGAAAAATATGGATATTTAGCTGATTTAGTAAATTAGCTACGGCCGACCAAAAACTACAAATGTTTTCAGTTTTTAACGACTGCAGTTGCTCGACATCAGTTAAAGCTCTAAATTGATTATTGATTGAATTAAAATTTACAATTTCATTCAAGAACATTTTTACTAGAAGAGGTACAATACTACTTGTTTTACCTGATATAACATTTTCAAGAGTAAATTTATGGAACCACATTAAAACTTCGTTATTAAAGTTGACTTTGGTTCTCAAAACTTCGCAAAATTTTATATAAAATTGTTTTGCATTTTCTTTAATTTCTTTAACAATATCAATATTAATATTATATGTTCCGCAATAAACTTCTTCAAAGGGCACGTGAGTTTTGTAAAGGTCTACGATAGATTTATCAGATTCATCCAAAACATTTGTATTCGTGAAATTATTTGCTATTTGGCGGAACAGAAAAGTTAGCCTTTGTAAAAATACCTGCATTCGAGCATCTTCTGATTGCATCTCTAAATTAACCATGTTTATAATTTGAAGTGCATATTGCATATATAAAAAATGCAATTTAAAAGAAGGATTTTTAAATCCTGATGAAAGAAAAAATAATTCAAAAAATAAATGCAATGAAATGGACTTAATAATTTGCTTGCTTTACTAAAAATTATAAAAAGGAGGAACTATGACAAATTTTTAAATTGTACTAAATGAGTCACGGTAGTACCACGGTATTTTAGACGGTCAAAATGTACCAAAAAAGTACAATTGTACCAACCTTAACATCCCTGTATTGAGTATTGACTACATTTGTTTAAAAATTACAATTAAATTTGACAATTTTTTTTATACGCTCCACTACCACTGTGGTAAATAAGGGTATACCATGTTTGTCATTCCGTGTGAAACTTTTTTATAATACATCTAAGACCCCATAAAGTATATATATTCTTGCTCCTGGAGTAATTCTAAGTCGATTTAGCCATGTCCGTCTGTCTGGCTGTTGAAAACACGCTCACTTTCGAAAAACGCAAAAGAAAAGATCAAATTTAGTCTCAAATTGTTTGTAGTTATCCTAAGCAGTTTGGGATTTAAATCCAGCAACATCGGCTTAGTAAGATCAGAACTATGAATCAAAATGTGGAACCACTACCCAAAAAAAAATTGATAATTTTGATACAAAAACTAACATAAATGGTGGAATAATGCACGGAATGACATAACATTTTGCACGAATTCGCTTTATACGACTGCAAATCAAACTGTAAAATTTTTTGAAGATCGGGCCATAATTTACATTAGGCCCCATACAAACCCTACTCCCGAAAAAAAGCTTAGTACTCCTAGAACCGCAATAAGTAACGCTAGCACACTCAAATTCGGTACGTCACAGTTTTGTAGGACGAGAAATCACACTGCCAAATTTCGTGAAGATTGGTCCATAATTTACCATAGGCGTTGCGTTGCGTTTTATATGATAAGGGCCTTAAACTAAACAATTAAACCCTACAGTTTTAGGAATTTTTTTTACTTTGACAACTTATTTACTGGAATTTCACTGCTACATTATTTAAAGTATCATGGTTATAATGGAACTGGTACTATACGTGAAAACAGAATTCCAAAATCTTGTCCTTTACAAAACAAAAAAGATATGCACAAAAAACAGCGCGGCTATTCTGTGTCTCGAAAAATTGAAGGAACCGAAATATTTTTTACAAAATGGGTAGACAACAGTGTCGTATCATTGGCATCCACCTTATACAGCGAAGAGCCAAAAGATCTTGCTCAACGATATTCAAGGTAGACACATCAAAGAGTAAATATATCACGGCCTGCTGTTGTGTCAGCTTACAATAGAAATATGGGTGGAGTCGCATATCCGTTCGCAAGAAAAAGTGGTGCTGGTCAATTTTCACTTGAACTATTGATGTAGCTATTCAAAATGCGTGGCTATTGCATCGAAAATCCATTAATACTATGTCACAACTAGATTTTCGTCGAAATTTGGTTCAACATTTATTAAAAACTTGTAGTGATAAGTCTCGCTCTGAATTTACAGCTCGTCGATATGCTCATTTTGCTAGTGCAAATATTCGCTATGATGGTGTTGCTCATTATGTTCAGCCTTGTAATCGAAGACACTGTGCATTTGAAGGCTGTAAAAGTCAAAGCAGAGCAGAATGCAAAAAATTAACGTGGCGCGGATCGTGTAGGTCCTACAGGTTAGGCGATGTAAAATTTGAATTTAGGGCACAGGTACACAGAAAAAATAGAAAATCGACTTTAATTAAACAATTCGTTCAGACAATTAAATTTTTTACTAATTTTGCCCCTGCAAAAGAATTGATCATATCAATTAACGGATTTGTATTTTCGAGTCATGCCACACAAATTTAATCAATTAAAAAATTAATTGCATCAATTAAAAAAATACACAACTTATACAAAAATATTTACATTTTTGTGTTTTGATTAAAAAAATTAATTGCAGCAACCAAAAAAAATAATTGAAGAAATTAATGTTCACCAATTAATTATTTAATTAAAAAATTTTTGGCAAAAAGTTTTTCTGTGTAGTGCTATATGTTCCAAGTTTGGTGAATATTGGTCCACGGAGAGCCCGTGTCCACTAATGGGTTAAGATAATACTCGGCGTAAAAAACTCTTATAAGATTCATAAGCTTATAACAAAATTTTGTTTTACAGGGTCCATGATTACCAAATACACTCGCAAGTATTTGCCTGCTTTTTTTCTGTGGTGAAGGGAATTAAATGGTCTGGCTTAAACGACTATACTCTCGTTTTTGTTAATCATATATAACAACGGTGACCATTCGCCCTTTTTTTAAGAGGACAGTCCTTTTTTGATACGATGTCCTTATAGACCTTTTTTCAAAAAAGAGGACAATAGATTTTTTTTTTAAGTGAGTTGTCCTTTTGTTAGATTATAATTTTTTTTCTTTAAACTCAAAAACTATAAGTTTGGTTTTCTCCAAAACCCCAAAATTTCAACTGCAATTTAGCAAAACATGCCATTGATGCCAGTGTAAGAATATTTTCTCTCTCAACAAAGTTGCCCGATGATATTGCAAAAATTATTTTTATGATCCATGTGCTGGATTGTGGTTACTTTTGGCACATAGCCAAGCTTTTATATTTCATAAATAAATTTGTCGTATAGAGTTACAACACATTTCAATACCTGAGGCTGCTCATACTTTAAAGGACTTTAATTTAAAATGAATTGCACGCAAAGAAGATGTGTTTTGACCATTGGTTATGAAGACCATTTTGGCATACTAAGTTGGCAAGTAGTATTCTGTTTTGACGGTTTAAATCAATGGGCTGCAGTGTTTACAAAAATTTAACGTTTTGATTGGGTGAGAGGTGGAGAAAAGATTATAAATCAGTGGATCAAATATAGATGGAACATTTTGGCTATTTTAATGAAAAAAATATTATAGGTAAAAAATATAATGTAGCTTGTAGGCCTTTAGTATTTTTATTTTATTGTTACCAATATTTCGGCACTGCTTTGTGTGCCCTCCTCAGGGTTTTCCTTAACTATTTAACAAAATTTAACAATATTTTTTAACAAATCAAATACAAAAATATTTTTCAATTCAAACTTGATCTATTACAATATAAATAAATTTTAATTATTTATGATGTTTGTCAGGGAACAAGTAATTCTTTGCAACGATTTCAAGAGCATGCGCCTTTGAAGCAAAATGTAGGCAACACGTGGGCATTTTTCTCAGTTCTTTGCTCAATGAAAGCAACTGCAAAGTGCAAAGACAAAAAACTGTGTTAAAGAAAAATTTATATTGATTTGTTTTTGCAATTTATTTTGCAATATTTATGTGATATGCACTTGCAATTCACAATCTTGTGCGTAAGAGATTGCAAATTTATGCAATATCAACTATGGAATAATTTCTTTGGTTTAGTTTACAATTCTTGTTGCCATACCCGAAACAAAACACGTCAATCGAAGATCATAGATGGGAATTCTCAAGAAACCACATACATTCTATAAAAGTAGAAGTAGCTTGCAAATACAAACCTAAAAATCACTAAGTGTCAGCTGTCAGTTTTCAATTAAGTGTTGCATACGTAGACTAAATACAAACTATTGGTTTCAAGTTTTGCATTTTAATAAAGGAGTAGCAAGTACATTGCTGTATGTTTTGGCAGCGTAGAGTAAAATTATACTATACCATTTGGCAAATGTTACGATGCAAGACCATTTGCACAACATTGTGAATAGGGCTATTAACTTACAGGTAAACAAACGATTCCATTATTTTTCTTTTTTTTTGGTTTCAATGTATGTGCTTGTCTTCAACCAGTTAAAAGGTTTGTACCAATCTTAGTGATTTTTAAATACTGCATTTAGTAGTGCCGATGTCGAAATAAGAATTACTTGCGGTTTTTGGAAGTATTTTTTAAGTCTCAATAGAAAAGACAGACCAAAAGTTAAAGATTTAAATTAAACTATTGCAATAGTTACAAATTAAAACAAAATTAATATATAAAGAAAGATTGCGCCATAAAATAAGGAAATTATTTGGGGATTTTTTTCTGTATACTTTTAAGTTCATTATGTAATTTTGTTGTACAGTTTAAAAATATTGAGGTACACTCACAATATTCTGTACGTAAAATTAACTGAAATTGTAATATAAAATAAATTAATATTCAGTTCAAAACCGGTCTACTTATTTTTCATTTATTTTTAACGAAAATTTCATTTAATTTTTACTGTCAAAAATTCAACTGCGAATTTTCAGTTATTTTACATAATTCAACTATCAAAAAAATAACCGACGAATTCCGTTAAAACATATGAATTTTCAGTGGTTTTATATAAATTAACTATCAAAAAATAACTGACAAATTCCGTAAAAACAAATGATTTTTCAGTTATTTTATGTAATTCAGTAATTTTATATAATACAAGTTTTTACTCGAATTTCTAAAAAATACCAGACACCTGTCCGCTTATTTTTCTAATGAGAGAGAGAGAGTATATTTTTTTGTATTCACCCGTTATACATGTTTGTCTTACTCTTTTTGTACTGACCACTTTTTTTACAGAAGAACTTTCAATTATAAGACACCATCAGCATGCCCGATATGGTATTCGCAATTATTTTACTTTAAAAGTTTGATATATTTAACAATATAATTTTAACAAATAGAATATGGGAATTTTCTACACAAAACAAGCAAATCGTTTTTTACTTTTACTTTTTGTTTTCCGGGAGTGGAGGGTTTATATGGGACCGAGTGTAAATTATGGACCGATCTTCAAAAAATTGTACAGTGTGATTTCTCGTCCTTTAAAACTGTTACGTGATATGCGTTATTTATTGCTGTTATTGGCGTACTAAACTGTTTTCCGGGAGTAGGGTTATATGGGGCCTATGGTCAATATGGACCAATCTTCACGAACAAAATGTCTTTCAGTCGCATAGAGCAAATTCGTGCAATATTTTATATCATTCCGTGCATTACTCCGCTATTTATGCTAGTTTTTATATCAAAATTATCAAATCTTTTAGGATGGTGGTTCCACATTTTGATTCATAGTTCTAGTCCTACCAAGCCGATGTTGCTGGATTTTAATCCCAAACTGCTTAGGATAACTACAAGCAAGTTTGTTCTTTTCCTTTGCGTTTTTCGAAAGTGAGCGTATTTTCAACAGACGCACTGACGGACAGACAGATGGATATGGCTAAATCGACTTAGAATGACTCAAGGAGCGGGAATATATACATATACTTTATAGGGTCTTAGATATAAAATAAAAAAGTTTCACATGGAATGACAACTTAGTATACCCTAATTCCCCACTAGTTGATATATGTTACTTTGAGGATAAAAGGAACCATCTCACCAAATTTCATTCAAATCGAGAGGGTTCGGGTCCCACTCTTGGTCGATTTGACATGGTCAAATAAAATATCCAATATGTATTATTTACGACCATTATTATTTAAATTATAATTAAATTGTCGAGGTTGAGGTCTAACTTTTTTTAAAAAAATATAAACGCTTATTTTAATCAATTGTTCGGTACTTCTTTGAGTGCCTTCTTCAGTGTTTTTTCTTCCTTATTTAACAAAATTTGTTTAAACAAATTTAACAATATACGAGTATGTATGACAAATTAAAAGTTTTTTTTATATTTAATACAAAAGTTTTCTAATTCAATTTATTAATTTATTTATTTACGTGGACCTGCAGCCAAACAAAAATAACTAATAATTTGAAACAATCAATATCAATAATCGTTAAATATATCGAGGTTAACTAAATACCATTTTGAAGTCGGAGGAACTGGTAGCTCCCAAAAATGTTGCCTCTAACTTAATTATGTCCATGGACTCTTTAGGAATTACTTGGTGCATGTGGTTATTATCAAAATCTTAGGAGATTGTATAGATTGAAATAATAGGAAGTTTCTTTGTATTTACACTTTTTTTTGTTCGGAATTCTTAAATATATTTTGTGGCTGAGGCTTAAGCAAAATTCTCAAGCAGAGAGACCTTAAAGAAGTGTTTTTTTTTTTTTTTTGTTTTATTTACAACTACAATATAATTACTGGAGTTTAATTTAGTATGTGCTTTTGTTAGTCATCATTGCTTAATTTAAAGTAAGCGTAAGCAAACTTAATTAAACAAACAGAAAAGTGAAACTTGAAGTAAACTCTTTGTTTTTTTGCAATTATTTTCAATGCTGGAAATGGATTAAAAAGGGATTTAGTGCAACAATGGACACCAAGGTTAAGTTAGGTTAGAAAGGCTGGTGCGAAGCAAACATCCCACCCTCACCCAGAGACTAATATGGTCCATTGTGACGCCTTAATTAGTGAAAGAAATGTAGTTTGAAAAAGTAGGAAAAGTAAAGAGTGAAAGCACAGTAAAAATAGACACGAAAATTATTATAAAGATTAAACTTGATGTTGATACTTTTTACTTAAAAAAACTCGGATCGAATAGGTAGTAGCACGATAGGCCCAATTGAGTATTGGTTTGAAATTTCTTAAAAGTGTTAATCAAATGGTACGCAAAGTTATATTAATATACTCGTATGCTCACTTAACAGAGTATTTAAGACCTCTTACGGCATAGTTCACCAAGCTTAGTTATAGTTAACTATTACTGAACTGTCAATTATCATACTGTTTACTAACAGTTAAAATCATAGTTAATTTTAACTGAGCTTGGTAAAATTTTTAACAAATTTCTTACACTTTGTTCATAGCAGATTTCCTAAAACGGAAAGAGAGAGATAGAGATATTTTTATTTTGTTTTGACATAGTTTCTGTTCTTGTCAGTCTTTTATGACTAAAATGCGTCATTGAAGAGTATAGATACATATCCCTCCGATGAGTGACAGTTCTGAACTTCACGGCCGTGTGAAAAGGTCCCTACGGACCTTTTTTGTAAATCATGTTTTTTTCATATAAAAAATTTTTTTTTGATTTTTTTTTTTGTTTTTATTGTTTATAACTAAATTCTACTAACAAAAATAATTTTTTCAATTTTTTTAATTTTAATATTCTAATTTTATACTACTAGCAATAAACCAGTTCTTTGAATTTTTTGTTCTTAGTATTGTGTTCTTAGTATTTTTGGTTCTTAGTATTTTTGTTCTTAGAATTTTTTCTTAGAATTTTTTGTTTTTATCATCATCCCTAATGTCTTTGAGTTTAGGTCTTTGTGTTCAGAACAAGTAAATTATGTGTTGAAACTATAAAAATATTATAATGATGCCTAAAAACATGCATTTATTAGTGAAATTCAGTACAAGGTCCATACGGACCTATTCACATGTCCGCGTACTGTTCTCACAAAAACTGTACTGTTCTCAATAACTCCTAAAGTAATGATCCGATCGGCTTGATTTTTTTTCCAAAAGATGCGCAACAAAATACTCTTGGAATGCAGAGTAACTTTTGGGGGGGTTGTAGTGGCCGAAGTAGGAGTAATTTCAGTTTGAAAAGGCAACAAGGTCCCTAGGGACCTTCTCACTCATCGGAGAGATAATAACCAGTATACAGCGAATTGTATTTGCATACCAACATTGCATCAAAGATCTGTGTTGTTGTCCAAAGACGGTTGTCTTAATTCAAAAACGTTGTGTTTTCTATTTTTTTTTTTTTTTTTTTTTTGAAAATGTTTATTGATGATCTGGCCTAAGCAAGCAGTGAAATGCGCATAGATACAGCTTATCCTCCAACAATAAATTTCAGTGTGTTTATTATGAATAAAAATTGGCAATTAAGCACAACAACCAAAATCTTATTAATGGTAAATCAAAAACCTTATGAAATCTTAAGTGTTCTAAAAATTAACAATGAATGTTGTGTTGGTGAAAAATAAAGCTAAAAATTCTTTTGGTTAAAAGTTTTCAACAAACAATTTTGTGTTTGTTGGTTTGTTTTCTTCCTTAAAAGGGTGCTGAATTCACACTGAACCGGTTTGTAAAGAGAGAGGAAAGCTGTTGTCGTAAAAAGTTGTCTACTTTCTCCTTTTTTATATAATTTGCTATTATTCTTGTACGGTTAGCCTCGACTTACGTGGTTCTTCATTTACGCGATATCTATAAAACCCGGACCAATAA
Source organism: Pollenia amentaria (assembly GCA_943735925.1). Taxonomy (NCBI): domain Eukaryota; kingdom Metazoa; phylum Arthropoda; class Insecta; order Diptera; family Polleniidae; genus Pollenia; species Pollenia amentaria. The sequence goes on along the minus strand of OX031006.1, from coordinate 217,009,890 downwards.
TAGTAACCGGTTTTTTAATTACGGGTTTCTTTTTTACGCGCATCTACTAGCATTTTTGAAAACTGGTTCCAATTTTTTCTTCAGAAGCACAAATGTTCACATGCTTAAAAATTTGTAGCATTAAAAGTTTTATTTCTGCCGCCTAATTTCAATGTTAAAATCTTAAGTTTAGTGAAAGAGAATTTTTTCTGAAAACCCTTTGGCCGAAATTCTTTGCTAATAACAATATTGAAGACCTGTTGGCATCGGAAATCTCTGAAATATTAGAACTATTTAAATCAATTTAATTATATATAACAAAAATATACCTACATCTTTATAAATATTTTCTTGTTTTTGAAAAGTACTAATCAAAAAAGTAAAATATTAGTAATTGTTTGTTTTTTTATGTATTGCGATTTTTAAGTCCCGAACTTAAATTTTGTATGAAGCTCATGTCTCAATTTACATTAAACATACATATGTATGTCATATTCTTGGTCGCAAAAAACAATTTTGTACTAATATTTAACATTATTTTACGCGAATTTAATTTACACGTACATACTTTGTTCAGTCCCAATAGACAGCGTCAAACGAGGCTTATGTACTAAGTTTATTTTATTTCATAAAACGTTGATGTGTATAACATTTTTTGAAAAAATATAAAGCAAATCTCAAATATGTTATATTTTGACAAGGGGTTTTTTTTAACAAAAAAAAAAAAAAAAAAAAATAAAAAAATCCCTAAATACAAACAGTAAAACATTTTTCAGCTTAAATTTGGAAAGGAACTCACGATTAAAATTCTAGTATTTTTCCATTTGACAGTTGGTGTGGCCAACTCATTTGCACAATTGTATGTTTTACCCTCTTTATGTTTAACGACATATTTCACAAAATCTTTTTTTTGTTGTTTTGTATTTAGGGTTTCCACCTTTTCAACTCCTAAGAGTGTATAAATATTGTCTTTTATTCCCAAGAATTCACGGGAATTTTTCATAAAGAAATAAGAGTCTAAGTGCTGGATCACACTCTTCAAGTTTAAGCCGTCAATTCTTGAACTCTTCGGAGAGAAGAGAAAAGAGAATGCCATTTCCTTTCCTGTCTCTTCAAAAATTTAAAAGACTTAAGTGTGCAATAGAATAGACGCAGTAGTACAATGTCGCAAATAGCGCTGCAAATGTGAAAAGTAAAAAAAGGCAGTTTGAAAGAAGTGTCAACAGCATACGTAGTTGTAGTAGTCGTTGCTGTTGAACTTGAGGCGCAAAGATCAAAACTTTGAACTTTGTTGCGCTACAGAGTGAGTATACGACAGCTTCAGCTACTACTACAACTACTTTATTCTGTTCCAGGCCTTAAGCGCTAAAAACTAAAGAGCATAAACCAGCACTTACAAAAATCATTCAGTTGCCTTTTATTTCAAATGGATTTGCATCGTCGTCGGATGTCCTCAATCGCATTATAAAAAAATTCAGAAAACAAATTGCCATAAAAAACGGGTTTTTTGAGAAACGCTTTTTTAAAATAGGATCATTTTTTTAAAATCAGAAAGAAGTCAAACTTTTTATGAATATAGTTTGCAGATGTTTGCAAAAATTATACATTGCCTACCCTCATTTCTTTAATGTATGAATGTATTTTCGCCTGGAAGTTCCCAAGATGGGACAGCAGCAGAGCAGATGCTCTGAATCTGCATATCTTGGTACATGAGTTATCCAATGTAAACTGTTGGTATATAAAACCACAGTACCTCGTAAATAGGCCTTCAAACAGTCTAAGTTACGCCTAATCAAACAGAAGTAGCTTAGCTGACTTTTCACGCGACAGTGAAACAAATCTCTTGGACTGTCTTAATCCAGAAGTAAACGTCCATATGTAAAAGAATTCACGTTCAGACCATTTTTGCTGCGTTACTCAAATGTGATCGATAGGGATGCCGAACAAAGGCTCAGGCCCTATGAATGGACGGCGAGCGGCCCTGTTCTGCAGAGATGTTAAGCAGTCGTTCAGAGATGTAAAACAGTCCATAACTAACCTGGACTTCATCTCCAAAGAAGATAGTGCTCTAAAAGCGGCTTGGCTATCTGACATTATAAATCATCTCATTTCTATAATGCTGAGAAAGCATTAAAAAAGTAAATTTTTTTCAAAAGAACAAAATCAAGTTTTACATACGAATTGAAAGATCTGATTCTTACATTAAGCCTCGCTGCGTTATCACTTGCTCCTTTCGAAAAATAGAATTCTTTGATTTCATTCCACATGGATATGCTGTCAGTTAGTGTCATTAAATGTCACATACTTTTATGGGTCGATTATGTATGCCAACTTTAGTTTTTTTTTTGGTTTTATTTTGGAATTTTTTATATATTTCTTATTACGAATTATAAAGTGGTTCTTCTTATTATTCAACATAGTATTGGATAGCATACTGAGAGAAGCTATCCCAACAAACACTCACATTATATGGGGACTTCATGGAATGCTTGATGACTTAGATTATGCGGACGACATTTGTCGTTTTGCTCAAAAAAATTACCATATGATATCTAAACTGCAATCATTGTGCAATATGGCAGCTAAGTGCGGATTAAAGATTAATGTTGGCAAAACAAAGACTATGAACATAAATATTTCGCCGAATAATCTTTTAACAATGAACGATGCAGAAATTGAATCAGTAAGCTCCTTCACATATTGCGGGAGAAGTATCTACAGTACTGGTGGTTCTAGAGATGGCTGCCTTCGTTCTCTTCGATGTGGACATTCACAACCATACCCAGAGACACTTAGATAATCATATTTAATGCAAACGTAAAACCAGTGAAATATACTACCCATCCAATCACGAATTTTAAACAATGATTCAAGGCTTTGTGAATCATTTTCTGCATAGAATTCTTCGAATATCTCGGTCTTATATTATCACAAATAATGATTTGTGGAAACAGACGCGGCAGACACCGATTCAGACAGAAGTAAACGATGTAAGCGATCGCGGCTAGGACACACGCTATGTTAATCACAGGATAATGCAATAAGACACAGTGTGGAGTGGTCACCTTAAGCAATTCAAAGGGAAATGGAGGCAGCGGGTGCTGGTGTATCCTTAAGCGAAATTTAACACATTGCTAACGAGAAATCTAGATGGAACACCTTTGTTGAGGCCCTATGCTCCAAAAAGCAACTTTGCTATCATCTAAAAAGTTTCTAGTAGTCGTCAAAAAGCTTTTCCGCAAGATCAGCTTTATATATTGATTTTTTTTATTGGAGAGTTGAGCGTCGCAGAGAATTATAATATGGAGCTGAACTTGTCTAAGACCTTTTTTATGAACTTACAACACTTAAAAAAAAACAAAAGAAATGTTTTTTGATGCACCCTTTTGCATATATATATATATATATATATATATGTATATATATAAACCATGAATTTATAAACACGTATTAAAAACTTTTAGCAGTGGTGATATTACCAAGCAAAAACTGATGCTACCTCGGAAGCAGTAATGTAAGGGAGAATTCGATGTGAAGTGGAATTCCTCGCGTAGAAGCCCTGCTTTAGAGATTTGAAATATGCTTTTTTCTCGCATTAGAAACTAACATGATTTACGTGAATAAAGAAAGTGACAAGATTAAGCATTGGAAAAAAAATTTATTTCAGCGCTTAAAAAACTTTTTATAAATCAAAATTTTTTTGGAATAATAATAATAATTAGAAGCCTTAATCACCTTTTTAGAAGAGGTGATTAAGGCTTCTAAGACATGTATAACTACTGGAGATTGCAGTAGAGCTATACAACATACTACAACGTTTTACCCATCTGCTCCGGATCTGGAAGATATGCCTATTGGTCAATAATACTGCGATTTGTATTTATTTTAATTTTTTCTATCATTATGTTTGTTATGTACGTTCGTTGTATGAATTTTAAAAATATTATATAATTCAAAAATTATTTTCGGGAATGAAATATTTATTAATTAATTCATTTATTAATGATGTGCTAATAATCCCAATTTATGATAAAAAACACTGAAATTTATTGTTGTGGGAAAGCTAGTTTCTATGCGCATTTCGCTGGTTGCTTAGGCCAGCTCGTCAGGAAACTTTTTCCAAATACTTTAGAAAAGCTAAAAATATTATACAAGTAAGACCATAAAGTGAATAAGAATTTTAAACACTCAGCTCTACTTGTAACAATATCAAAGTTTCAACAAAGACACAACAATAAATAGTGAATTTTTTTCCTTTCTTACATTCCCCTACAATTGGCTGGATTTTTTCCAAAACGAATTGTAGTTGTAAGAGGATAGAAAAAAACAAAATTAAAAAAACAAGTTGCTAAATAAAGCAGCTTGCCATTTCAGTTTTTTATTTGCCGGGCACATGCAAATTTATTATCAAAAATTATTTTCGGGAATGAAATATTTATTAATTAATTCATTTATTAATGATGTGCTAATAATCCCAATTAATTCAATTTTATAAATTAAAATTTCTCAATTTCATTTGGAATTTTCTCAATTTCAAATTAAAATTTCCCAATTTCATTTGGAATTTTCTCAATTTCAAATTAAATTTCTCAATTTCAATTGGAATTTTCAAATAGATATTGGGAATTATTTCTTTTCATAAGCAACTTTATTATATTCAACAATTTTTTATTTTTCGAATTTATTCTATGAGTTTAATTTCAGTTATGTATTTTAAATTTCAGTTATTTTTTTTTTTTTCATTTTTTTTTTAGGAATGACTTTATACACTACCAGACTTTTATATTGTATCTTCTTGTTACATTTTACTTTAGCTTTCCGTTGGATAGCAATGAAGTATATTGTATGTACAGAAAAATTTACAATTATTAGACACCAGCAGAATGTAATGCATTTTCTGAACCGCTACGGCCTTCGTCAGCATTCTTTGTGTCACACTGGATAGTGATACTTTATAAATTCAATGTATTTAACTCAACTATCTTAACAAATAGATATTGAGAACTATTTCTTTTCATAAGCAACTTTATTATATTCAAAAATTTTTTTATTTTTCGAATCTATTCTATGAGTTAAATTTTAGTTACATATGTATTTTATAAAGCTTTTTGTAATAGTTCTATTCCTTAAAATACATAACTAAATTTAACTTATAGAATAAATTCGAAAAATAAAAAATTGTTGAATTGGAATTTTCTCAATTTCAAATTGATTTTCTCAATTTCAATTGGAATTTTCTCAATTTCATCTGGAATTTTCTCATTTTAAATGAAAAATGGCGTAGAGAAAGGCACTTTAGGAAGCAAAAAAAGGAAGAGGTTGGGATGCAGTATATGTATTTACTACTACCAAACTTGAAATATTTGTACTGGGTGATGTTGACCGATGAATTTGTGTGCAGCCTCTACTCAGCACAACATGTTACAGATGACGAATATGTGATCTTAAGTAAGAAAACTTGTAAACTCAAATAATAAAATATAGCATATATAATGTGAGAATTATTTCTTTTGATAAGTTACTTTTTATATTCAACATTTTTATTTTTCGAATGAACTCCATGAGGTAAATTTTAATCGCCTTTTGCAAAAAAAAAAGCTAAAGTTCACATTAGTTAACCAACACTTTAATCCCATTTACTTTTGCTGGGCTTAATGTGTTGGTTAACTAATGTGAACTTTAATTTTTTTGTGCATAAGGGGGTTAGTATTTTTTATGTACAAAAAATTACAATTATTTTTCTGTACATTAAAAATACTTTATTGCTAACCAAAGGATAGCTAAAGTGAAGCATGTAACAGGGAGATACAAGATAGTCTGGTAGTGTATAGAATCCTTCCTTAAACTGTGTACATACCTATAGCTTCAATGTTAACCAAAGGTTGGCTTAAGCAATAACCGTATCTGAAATATTAAAAGAATATAACTATGTATTACAAAAAAAACTTTATAAAATTAAAATTCACCTCACGGAATTCATTTGAAAAATAAAAATGCTTAAAATAAAATATCTTTATAATATAGTAATAAAATATAGCTTCACATATGGGACATAGAATTGTCCCGACACCCACCAAATTTATTTTCTTCATAAATTCCCTTATTTTGATTAGTTTGCGTTTATTGTTTATGATCGATTAAAATTGCATCTGACAATAGTTGCCCTAGCTAATACAAATTTTAGTTTCAATTGGGTTGCCTTTTGACAATACATAATCGACACATTTAATTTAGGTATAACGCGTAAGTGGAATTTGATAAATATTAAAAACAGGGAATTTTTACTCCGAATAGAAACCCCATTTCTATTGCTACTGAAATTAAATTTTACAAATATTTAATTAAACCATTTTATGAAAAATATTATGAAATAAGTTTAATTCTATTATGTGATAAATGTGCATTAATTAGTTTTTCATTCTAAATATTTAATTATGATGGTAATTTAATAATATTGTTTTAGATTAATATATAAAAAGTTTTTTAAGCTGATTTCGCGTTTAAAATCAATATTGTAAAATAAAAATGTTTTATATTCATTCATTATAAATTTGTTACGGCATGTTTACAAATGTGTACATTCGTGAGAAATGCCATATGTATCGTCGTAATTGGAATAGGACAAAACTTTCAAAAGAATAAATTCTATTTAAAATTAATTTGTAAAAATAAGGAAATCATCCTAAAAAATTTTAATTTACCATTCTGTGAAACCATCATCAAATGATTTTTAAGCTTAATTTTTCCGGCTTATTTTTATTTTTTTAAATATTTTCAAAAATGAATTCATTTTATTACAATTAATGTACGATTATTGGAAATGATTCAAGTTTTCTAAAATGTATTACCAATATATGAGTCGTTTGATTATGGAAGGCCGTTTTTCATTTGTTATAAAATAATATGAACATCTGTAGGTCGTATAATAATACGTCATTTGATTATGAAAGGACCATTTAACAGAATTTTGCCACTATATTTTCCGATTACTTATGAAAGGACTTATGTCATTGCTAAGAGGCTTTTCATAAAAATTTTAAGGTTGACAGCATTGCTAAAGAAATTTATTGCGTTCTGATGCATATCACATTAGTTTTTTTTATATGCAAGATTTTGTTTCATAATTTGTTAACTACTCAAAAGTGTCCTGTAGACAAATACATATAACGAAACTACAATCGTTATATTAGTCGACAGATATATTCGCTAATAATAACGATAGTGTGATTCTGTAATTTCTTTTTAACGATAGTATTCGGCTGTATTTTTGTATTCATTTAATTTAATATCATATGACATTTGTGTCATCAAAATACCAAAATACCCTAATGCCAAATACTCAAAAGCCATTTTAAATCCAAAATACACTTTATCGTTTTCTGTTTTTTATAAAACTCTAAACGGGCTTATTAAGGTCTTGTGTTTTATGAAAATAAAAAGATTATAACATAATTTTTTCTTCCGACGTTTCGTTGGAGATTCCCAACATCTTCAGGGAGATATTTTTATTGATCTGGTAACCATAAACAATAGAAAAACAATAATTTAATAAAAAAAACGATTTAATAAACACCACGTAAATTATTGTCGCTTAACTAACGAAAAATATAGTGTTTAAAGTAACAGCTTCAACCGACAGCGAATATAGTTAAAAATTTTACTGAGTAGCAAATTCGGTAACATTTTCGTTATACATATTTATTTTAACAACACGATTATCGTTACAAAAGTTAGTCAATCGCACTACTGCGATTACATGGCCAACAAGTCGTTGCCACAAACCAATATTATTTTGTTTAATCAAAATAATTTTTCAAAGCAATAGAACCTTTTGTTTATGATATTTTCTGCTCCAGAAGCCTAAACATTGTCACAAAAGTTGATGCGACAAAAAGTTCATTAGAGTAAATTAAAAGTTTTTTTTCCAAGAGTTTACTTTTTGCGACAAGAGGCCTTTCATAAATAATCCATTCATATATTTCGAATTCTTTTTTTTTTCATTAATGGCCAGTTCATCGATTTCGAACGAAGACTTTGTTCGCTGATTTGTTCTTTAATTTGTTTTAAATGTAAACAAAGCGAACGAAGTTTTCGTTCGGAAATAGATGAACAGGCAGTAGGTCTACTTTCACGACGATGTTGCAAATGAGCGATGTATGAAAAGCCATTTTTAAGGTCGGGTAAGGGGGAAAAATTGAGTACAGACTTTGTTGTACTCATCAAGTTACTGGCGCAACTAACTTTTGAGTCTGGAAGGGATCATACTAGATCTAATTTGAAGAAAGAATCGCACATGCATGTGTACTTGCGCACATATGTGGGTATAAAGATTTATTTATTTTTTGCGTATATGTCAAGTGGAAAAATTTTACAACCGGACGATCGTAGTATTAAGAAATGTCGTTGATACAAAAATAGCTTTAAAAATTATGTAAACCCTTTGTTCTATATATTGCCAACTTGACCAGCAAGTTCCTTGAAACATTCAGTTAAATTTTAAAACAAAATTTTACTTAAAAATATTTTAAAAAATATTACACTCACTCGTTCACATCTGCCAGTGACTTGTGCAAGCACAAACACATGCACATGCCGTTCATTGCCTGTGTAAGCATAAATGTTTGTTCTTATACAGGAAATGATTCAATTAGTACTTCTACAAAAACAAACCAACATACACATAAAAGAATGTCATGTGATTGTTTTTGCTTGTATACATACACATATCTACATATGTATGTTTATATGCTTGCATGAGATTTCTATAAGTGTTTGAATGACATATTCTATGCTGTGACTTGCTTCAATGACCCTTCATATTTGTTAAAATCCATTGCCAAATAACAACCAGCATGCTGATGAACAAATATCTGAATGTGAATGTGATTGCGGAGGACTCGCTCTTATAAAATGTTCAGAAAAATGCGTTATTTTCTCTACAATTTGAGTTCCAAGTGGAGGGATTAAAATGCTTAAAATAAACAAATGTCGGTGAAGATGAAACTAATTGATCCAGTTTTTTGCCACTGTTCTTTATTTCCGTAAAATACATGTCCTGCACTAAATACCAAATTGCCATTTAAGTGGTTTTTCGAATTGTTATGAAATTTTAAATATACACATCTGTGTCAAGTTTCATTCAATGCCATGTTTTTAAGACTGTTAATTTTTGTGTGACATGTTGAAAAAAAGTTGTGTTCTAGATAAATGTGAAAATTGTTGCAAAAGGTTTTCTTTTGGAAATTAAAAAAGAGAATTTGTGATAATTAAAATCTATGATTTCGGAACATTTATTGTTTATAAAGGGTGTCTCCATAAAAGTGCTCTTCTTAAATTAAGTTTAATTTTTTTTGTGCAAGTGGCAACTCTAAAATCTGGCAGCTGTCCCATATGTATATTTCGATTATCAAAAATTGAGCGCCTTACGAAAGAACAATGTATAATCGGCCATATTCTGGAAACGAAATCGAGTAAAATTTAAATCGAAGGCAATTTTAAGTTAAATTTTTTATGATTTTTAAAGTAATTTTTATTCATATAAGTGGTTCTCAATTTATGACGTATATAAAACGGAATATTTTTATGCACATTTAAGAAAGGATAATTTTCAAAATTTGTTTGATTTAAAATTCACTCGAATTCGATTTCCAGGACATGGCCGTATATTTGTGAAAAATTACGTGTTTTTATTTTTAAATAAAAATGGACATTCTTATTGGGACACAGTTTATATTGTACAAATGGCTCAGAAGTCTTGTTAGTAGTGGGCTGGTCTATCAGCGTAGGAGTTGAAGGTTGGAATTCCGCTAGCGACTCTTTACTACAACAGGCTAAAGGACTACGTTCTTCTTTCTGCGCACTTAATTTAGTAAGAATATAATTATACCCATACCACCAAAATATAGAGCATTTTATGGGCTTATGCCGATCTACATTACTTTAAAATTATACACCTTTTAGTATTTTGATAGAGTCAGAATCGTTTTTCGAATCAATTTAACAATGTCCGTCCTTGCGTCCGGCTGCCTGGTAAACTGGATGATTGTTGACGCCAACTTTATGCGCAAGGTACAGGTCATAAAAATTGAGATAACTTAATGAGGTTTGGTACAAGCTCCTACTGAAAATAAGGAGAAGCATTCTATAATTTTCCCCAGCTCCCATTATGATGGCTATTATGATAAATTTGGTCCAAACCTATTTTATGTCACTGTACTTAATTTTGCATAATTTTGTTGGAAGCGGTCTTTATTTAACTCAAGGTTGCATGCAAATGCCACTCCCTAAAAAAGCTTTTAGTGCCATAACTTCCTTATAGATGTTGGTATTGGCATGAAATTTGGCAACAATAACTTTCACAATATTTAGGTACTATGTCATGGAAAACTGTTGTACTGGTAGGTTCAGAGTCGATCATTGGTTTCATAAAAATTCCCTCCCTAAAAAAATTTTAAGACGAAAAAATCTCCTAGCGATGATATTTAACCTTCCTGACTATTTTCGTTGTCTGTGAGACGGAAGCACCCCTTGTTTGCTGATTATTTTAAAAGGTGGCAGCTTCCCCAATCTTCAGTGTCTTTGCGATTACTCAGCGTTTAGTGTAACAAGCGTGTTTAAATTAAAGCGTGGAATCATTGTTGGTTGATTAGTTTTTCTGTGAGACCAACTTAGAGTTAAGTGTAAAATTTTTTTGTTTAGGTAGGTTGGTCTTGTCAAATAAAAAATTGTACAATGAGAATGCAACGTAAGCGGCCAGATTGTATTGTTTTACAAAGGAATTCTGCTCAAATTTGATTTTCTATGTGCTTTCCTTATTTTTTTTTTCTAGATATTGCAGATAGAGAAAGGAAGACTTAAATTTTTTAAGTTTTTTGTTTACTTTTTAAATACTAATATATAAATACAAAAATAACATTTCTGAATGTCTTAAGAAACTTCACCTCTAGAACTAAACCTTAAAAATCAGTCTGATATATATTAGGGCGGGTTGATTTCTAAGCACGCAAAGTAATCGACCAAGTGACAAGGAAATCGTATTGAAGGGATCAAAATAAGATAATTTGCCCAAAGAGCCATACCTCTAAAATAAATTCTGATGTTCCTTATTTTGACTCAAAGGTCAAATTTTGAAAAATCCGACTTTGAGCCATTTAAAGTGCCCCAATCGAGTCTAAATATATGACCCACCCCCACTAACTTTGGAGTTCCGACCCACCCTTGTCACTTGGGCGATTTTTAAATCGACCCGCCCTAGTGTACACATTTGTAATCTATTTTTTTTTTAAAGAAAAATCTGCAAGGAAAAAATCTGTCAAGTTAATAGGTTTCGTATGAGTATTATTTAATTCCAATTTATTAACATTCATACGCCCTTTGGTACAACTAATAAATCAAACTTTTAAAAAAAGCAATAAGCGAAACTGTAACCCCTTTTTTAAAAGTAGGGCTTTTTCTGAAGAAAGTCATGTAAAATAAGACCTTTTTCTAAAATTTAAGGCTTGTTGTAGAATAGAGTGACTTTTTGTACAAAAAAAATTAATTTTTATAAATACTCAAACTTTCTTGAAAAAATGTGGTGAAAGTTTACTGACTTTTGAAAAAAGTTACTTTTTTTAGGAAATAGTCACGTTTAGTGAAAAAAAAATAAATTTTTTGTGAAAAAAAGACACTTTTAGTGAACAAATTAGTTGTTTCTCGAAAATAAAATAGTTTATCATGTATTCGGGCTTAAATGTTTTTTCCTTTTTATAGTTGCAAGCCAACGTGTGGTTGCAGGCGGCCAACGTCAGTTGCTTAGTTTTTCGCTTTAACTTTTTATTGATAAGCACTATTTTTTAAGCTTACCATAACTTATGCAATCAATATTATTAAGTTCTTTAAAAAAAATCTACCAAGCTTCTAAAACCAATTAAGGGCTTTATTTCGTTAATCCTTTATATCCTTGTGTTGAAGTACAACTTTTGTTTAAATTTTAAAAATTTCTATGAAAATATTTTTAAGGTGAAGTGAAAATAAGGGGCATACATCTTTTGTGATTTAATTTCTAATTCTTAGAATTGATTTTTTGTAAGTTAAAATTAATTTAAATTTGATGTATAATTTACCCCATCCAAACGGTTTGATCTGCTTTCATTCAACATAACAGATGAATGTATTACATGTCAAAACCACAGTTACAGTAAAAACAATTTGAAAATAAAATTGAAACGGAAATCTAATTTCTATTCAATTTCATATATAAAAATACAGAAGAGAAACAACAACAACAAATAAACAACCACAATGTTGCATGAAATAACAGAAGAAAAAACAAAAATACTTTTCAACGTAAACGAAAAAAAAAAATCTAATAGCAAAACAAAAAATGTACAACATTTTAGACATTAGAAATATAAAAATTTAATGCAGATACATAGACAGACAAACATACAACATTACCTACCAAACCATACATGCATATATTATTAATAAATGCATGTGAATTTGTATGTCCATGTTCAAGAACAAAAGAAATTGTATACAAAATACTTGTGGTAATTCATTGTCCTTGTGAAAATATCAAAGAAAAAAACAAACAAATCCTTCACATATGAACTTTAAGTGGATCTTTAAATGATTGTGTAGGTTTTTTGCATTGTCTGCAAACATGTGCAAATATATTATATATATATATGGGGGATTTCATGTCAAGTGGCCCAACTTTTGAAATCGATGTCTTCCGAATTGGATGAAATTTGCACCAAGGTTAGTCTTATTGGATAGTAGCTTAGACACAAATTTTCAACAAGATCGGTCAAAAAGTTTCTGAGTTAGAGGGGTCAAAATTTGACATTTTGGAAAAACCGGTGTTCTTTCTCATCCATGTAACTTATTATCTATTGGTGTTAGCAAAATTTGTCCCAAATAAATTAGATAGCTAGTTCTTCAAGCTTTCGAAAAAAATTTTGTATTTTTTTAAATTTTTTTTTTAATTTAAAATTTATTTTTTTTTTTTTTTTTTTTTTTTGCTCAAAAGAAAGCTTATGTATTTTCCTTTTAGGTAGTTTTGGTCGCTTAGTAGGATGCGAGTGGGATATTTATACATATCCCATAATTTCTAACTCAATACGAGGGTTTTTCAATTTTTAGCATCCAAATCGGAAGACATCGATTTTAAAAGTTGGGTCACATGACATGAAATCCCCCATATATATATTTTTTTTAACCAAAGATACTGTGTATGTATGTGGGTATTTCCACAGAAAAGTCTACTTTTTGTCATGTTACGCCTCCAAGCTATTTTTTTTTTATCTTCTTGTAAAGCGCTATTTAGTGAAACACAAGGAAACTTTGAGCAACATGGGTCTTAAATACAAGATGATATAGAAGTGCCCAGATATGACCCAGCACGATCTGTTTACATAAACTTTAAGTTCTAAATTTGAGGAATAAACCTTTTTCCATTTTTAGATCTCATTATATCGGTACTGGGATAAATTTAAAGCTCATATTACATAAACATATCGCACTACTTCCTCTAAAGTGCATCACCTCAAAATTTACAAATTTTCAGTAGAGACAAAAAACTGTTTTCTTTTTATATGTACTCTTATATCACAAAGGGCATTACAATTGCATTTATTTTTTGACAAAATACGAGAGAAAATTATGTAAGATTTTTACAGTGGGTAGATATGGCCAATGTACGCCGATTTTTTGCAAAAAGTGAAAATTTAAAAATCTTGAGTTGACCCTCTTTAGAGAAAGCAGTGTGATATGTTAAAAAAGTAAAGGCTGACCATATGATTCCCAACACCACAGTATTTCAAAAACAAATTTTCTAGGGTGTAACATATTTGGGACTCATGACCAAAGTTTATAAGGTTAATATTTGTATAAAAGTTATTTTTGTGGAATCTTATTTATTTAGATATTTTCATCTATATGATATTTGTTTGCCCTTAAGTAATTTAAGAAAAGGGGCTTATTTGGGACCAACAAGCACAACACTTAGTAATGACATATCGCAAAAAAAATTTTCGCAAATTTTTATGTCAGAACCAGTGATGTTATATGTACGGAATAATTCCTATTCGTAGGGATTTTCTTCTAAAAAATAGGGGTAGGGAAAAGAAGAAAAAATATTTTAAACTCATTAAAATGTAGGGACTTTTCAAAAATGTTTCTAACTTTATATATTTGGCAATCTTTTTCGATCTTTAAAAAAATGTCGTGAACGTTTACGGACTTTACTTTACTTTTTTAGGGAAATAGTCACTTTTAATAAAAAAAAAACTTTTTGTCCAAAATTCACTTTTACTGAACAAAATGTGATGGCGGTACGTATGTTGAATCATCGGGATGCATTGTTGGCATTGATGACATAACCGTTGCTCCTTGCTCTTCATTTTCCATCACCAATGCATCGACTGTTAGTCTTCTCTGATTATGTTGATCGTGCATAAACTCTTAAAGGCGTGACTTTTTTTTCACAATAAGTCAAATTCTTTTCACTAAAAGTGACTATTTCCAAAAAAAAAAAATAACTTGTTTCAAAAGTCCGTAAACTTTCACCACATTTTTTCAAGAAAGTTAGAATAATTATAAAAATCCATTTTTTACAATTAGTCGCTCTATTCTACAACAAGCCAAGAATTTTAGAAAAAGCCTAATTTAACATGACTTTCTTCAGAAAAAGCCCTACTTTTACACAAAGTCCTATTTTTTCGCTTACTGGTTTTTTAAAGTTTCATTTAGTTGTTGTACCGCATGGCGTATGCATGTTAATAAATTGGAATTAAATATTACTCATACGTAACCAAGTAACTTGACAGATGTTTTACTTGCAGATTTTTCTATAAAAAAAAAATAGGTAAAGCCTATAGTACACGGCATGTAAAAAGACACATGCGCATGTGGTTCTGACGCAATTTTGACGTCAATGCAAAGCCACAATAAACATTGCGAGTTGTGTGATGACGTCAAAATTACGTCAGAACCACATGCGCATGTGTCTTTTTACATGCCGTGTACTATAGGCTTAACAAATATGTACACTTCGGCGGGTCGATTTAAAAATCGCCCAAGTGACAAGGGTGGTTCGGCCCTCCAAAGTTAGTGGGGGTGGGTCATATATTTAGACTCGATTGGGTCTCTTTAAATGGGTCAAAGTGGGATTTTTCAACATTTTGTATTTTGGTCACAATAAGGAATGTCAGAGTTTTATTTAGAGGTATGGTTCCTTCGGCAAAGCTTTTTATTTTTATCCCTAGAATGCGATTTTCCTTGTTACTTTTGCGATTTTTTTGCGTCCCTACAAATCGACTCGCCCTAACAGACAGCCATCCAACTAGACGGACGGACATCCTTAGATCGATTCAGAAACTGATTCTAAGTCGATCGGTATGCTAAAAGATGGGGGAGGGATCAATAATTTAATGTGTTATAATCATCAGCACAGATGCAAAATACCCGCTCTACTATTGTGTTGTGGAAATAATTAAGACATTGAATTATTTTATACAAGGCGGTCCCAAAATTAACGGACGTAATAAAGAAAGCACAATAAATTTTCTAAAAATTATATATATTTCTTAACAATATCTTATTTTAGCTCGAGACAATTTTCCCAGCGATATACTATATATTCTATATCAGGGTTATAGTAAGAACGCTCCAGCTCCTGACAACAGCAGAATCCATGTTTGTATTTTTTGTAGAAATAGAAAATTATCCGAGAGAGTTAAATTCGTCGTTTACCGTTAGTAATTTAAAGCTAAGTTTATTAATTTTGCTGTGCACTGGTGCATTTTTTTCATGAAATAGATTTTTCTATTGCAAAGCGTTGCCATCGTGTTATTTTGGTTTGGTATAAGCAAATTGCATGGGCAGGAGAAGTTTTGACAGATAAAAGCATTTGCGCTCATGTTAAGGTTGATCTATTAATTGGTCAACCACTACGGTGTTCGTTTTGCCATCCCGTACGACCACGTTGAAATTCTGCCAGTCGTAAACGAAACAAGAGACTCCTCTTGAGTAGAACCCAGCTTGTCTTTAATACAACTGCTACTGAAAACTATTAAATGAAAATATTAAATAACAAAACTGTCACCAATCTTTTCCGTGTTCTAAGATAGTTTGTTTTGAATGAATTCCAGAAAATCTTAAGCAACGTAGCACTTTTAACATATGATTTATGAGGTTGCCACTTTTCACCAAAGGCAAGTGGACATGTCTGAAAATTTTGAGATCGCCCTCGTTTACTTATATTTTGTGTTATAACGACACACATTTGGTTCAAATGGTATCAAAGTGGCGATGAAGTGAAATTTAGAAAAAAAGTTTTTATAATAAATGTTTGTCTAGGGTAAAAGTTGATACAATTCTGCATCGCAAGTTGTGAAAATCAATCAACTAAGTTGCTGACTTTCTTTTCAGTGAGCGGTCAAAGTTAGCAAATTATTGCTGTTTTTAATATAAATGAAAAAAATGGAAAAATTTTACAATTCAAGCGATTATTACTAGTGTTACATCTATTAAAAGTAAATCTTTTATAATGGAACCTTCATTATCAGGATTTTTTTTTATAAAAATTATGTGTAAATATTTCAATAATTTTAAAGTATTAAGCTAGTAAGTGTTTGAATTAGGTTTATGGATTTTAGAAAAGTATAGGATATCAGCTTATAACGGCTGGTTATTTTAAGGGTCGATGTTGAATGTGAACCACAGCTAATCGTCAAGTTTTTTTCTGCATTTCATTTGAAATTTCTCAATTTTAGACTAACTCAATTTGATTAATGGAAAGATACACAATCAAGCAACGCATTAACGTTATTCAGGCTTATTATAAAAATGAGCGTTCAAATCAAAATGCATTTAGTGTACCTTCGTGATTTTTTTTAATTAGCATAATCGACCTCAGTGGACTCGTTAACAAGCAGAATTTCCGCATTTGGGCGAATGATAATCCAAGAGTGATTGTCGAAAAACCAATTCACCCAGAAAGAGTGACTGTTTGGTGCGGTTTATGGGCTGGCGGCATTATCGGGCCGTATTTTTTTCAAAATGAGGCCGGTCGGGCAGTTACTGTGAATGGTGTTCGCTATCGTGAGATGATAATGAACTTTTTAAGGCCCGAATTGGAGATATGGATGTGGACGATATATGGTTTCAACAGGACAGTACCCCTTGCCACAGCTAACGAAACAATGGCTTTTTTGTGCGACAAATTCAATGGCCGTATTATCTCACATGGTGGCGAGGTCAATTGGCCGCCAAGATCATGTGATTTGACACCGTTGGACTTCTTTCTTTGGGGTTATTTGAAAGAAAGGTGTACGGCGATAAGCCAGCAAAAATTCAAGAGCTAAACGTTGAGATAATTCGGCACATTAACGGCACAGAACCTCAGTTATGCCTCAGCGAAAATTTGGACCATCGAATGGAGGTGTTCCGCCGTGAATGAGGGTATACTAAGTTTGTCATTTCGTATGAAACTTTTTTATTATACGTCTAAGACCCCATAAAATATATATATTCTCGCTCCCTAAGATATTCTAAGTCGATTTAGCCATGTCCGTCTGTCTGTCCGTCTGGTCTCAAATTGCTTGTAGTTATCCTAAGCAGTTTGGGATTGAAATCCAGCACCATCAAATTGCTTGTAGTTATCCTAAGCAATTTGGGATTGAAATCCAGCACCATCGGGTAGCATCAGAACTATGTATCAAAATGTGGAACCACCACCCTAAAAAAATTTTAAAATTTTGAACCAAAAACTAACATAAATGGTGGAATAATGCAAGGAATGATATAAAATTTTATACTGTTAAATTTCGTGAAGATCGGTCCATAAATAACCCTTGACCCCATATAAACTCTACTCCCGGAAAACATTAGTAAAAGCGTAATAAATAATGCTATCTTACTAAAATTTTGTACGTTACAGTCTTGTAGGACGAGAAATCACACCGTAGAGTTTTTGAAGATCGGTCCATAATTTACACTAGGCTCCATATTAACCCTACCGTAAAACCGTAATAAATAATGCTATCATAATTAAATTCGGTATGTCACAGTTTTATAGGACGAGAAATCACACTGCCGAATTTCGTAATTATCGGTTAATTTACCCTAGGCCCCAAATAAACCCTACTCTCGGGAAACAGCTTATTGCGCCAAAGACCAAATAAAGGAAAATAGTTTAATTTGCCTAAAACCATAACAGATTTAGATATTGCGGCAAAAATTATTCCAACTTAGATGCATATTGCCAGAAAAAATATCATGCAAATTAGTGAAATTCACTGTTAACGCTAAAACTAATTACACTGCTGTATTGAAATTTATTCTAAGTAGTTTTTTGTAATACCAGAAATCAGTCTTCAGATTTTTGGGATGGTTGGTTCATAATTTACCAAAGGTCCAATACAAATGACCCTCCAAAAATCCCTTTAGTTCGGCTTAAACTGTTACGAATCATGATATTTTACTCAAGCCAGTTCAAAGTTCTAACAAGAAACGTTTTTGTGAAGCTTAGTTAATAATATGTATAAATGTTTTTTATCATATTGAGCCGAATGTAGCACTCTCACTTGTTTATTTTCATTTTTGTGTAAAAACTCTCGAAAACAAAGATTCCCGAAAAAGTTTTAAATTTTTTATTTTTTCAGATTAATTTTTACATTTACTGAATTAAGTGAAAGCAAAAACTGGATACAAATTTATTCTTATATGTATTTATGCTTATTTACTACTAAAAAATGATAATATTCTCTTATGTGACTTTTTGAAAAAATCCGTTCATGTATAAAATTGTGTGAAAAACAAAAATAGGATTTTAAATTAAATTTATATTAATATAAATACATATCGCTCATTTCGTGCAAGACCGTCACAATTCAAAATTTGGCATTTTCGAGTTAGTAATGCGGAAATGTTCTTCTCTTAAATCTCTACAAATTGATCTAAGAACGGAGAGAATTATCGAAAAAATAACGGTAATACAGATGCTTGTGACGCTATGACCTCTCGTAACAAACTTGAGCAATTAACATCAACAAGGTCACATTTTAGTTTGTGTTTGGCATTCCTCTTGTGCATGTGGTTTTCTTTGTAGCAAAAAAGAAACATTTGATTTTATAACTGTATTTTAGTGGAAGAGAAGGTGAGAAATAATAGGTTGGAATCTTAAAAAGGCTCTCCTGTAAAGTTTCAAATTTTGAGTTGTGACGGTCTTGCACGAAATGAGCGATATAATAAATTTATTATTTGAATTTTTTAATAGCACATTAAGCATGATTTAATTTTAAATTTTAATCATTAACTTATCGCTTTTCATTCCAAAGTTAGAGCATCAATTATGAAATAAGGCCTTTTTTCGAAATAAAAAACAATAATGCGCTTAACGGGTTAAAAAAAATTGTTCTTTTTCTAAAATGCTGTGTTTTAATGTGCTTTGAATAACTCATTAATAAAAAATATAATATTTTAAAACTACGGCTTCTATAAACTAATCGCCACTTTGGGTACCATCGAACGCACTGTGCGACGCTAATAAAAGTAATGAAAAAGTGATAAAAACAAGAATTTTTTAAAAGGACCTTAGTTATATGCAAATCCTCAACAATTTGTAGTTGACCATTTAAGAGAACATATTACAATTTTCGTTGAGCTATAACAACGTGTTTCATAAAAACATGGAGAGCTTCAGCTATAAAGAATTGGCCGGAGAGTATTTTAGAAACAAAAACGATGAAGATGTTAAAAATTACATTCGAAAAAAAGGAAACTTTAATTCCTATAGCACTGAAATACAATTGGACTTAGAAAATAAATTATATGTTTTCATCAAAAATTTACAACAGCGATATAGGAAAGTCGATTACAGCAAAGATAGATTTTATAAGAGCTTTGCAAACTGGTTAGGGAACTTACTTTCTGTCCAGATCGCTTCAGAAACTACAATATCGTCAGTTTGAAAAGCAACAGTTTGACAGATGGCAAATTAAGACTCATCATGTACTCTTTCTTTAAATATTATTTATATTCAGGCCTGTGATAGAAATTAATTCCGATCGCAAGTGAAGGAAGTTCCGCATTTCGCTTCTCTAAAAAAACGTATATTTAATTTTACGTTTTTTGGAAATTAAATCATTGCGATCGATGTGTGTGACAGGCCTGATTATTAATTTACTAAACTATTTGGTTAAGGTCCTAATTGAGTAAAACGCAACGCAACGCCAAAAACTGCATTGAGAGCAAAAACAAAGTCAAAAATATTTTATAATTTTGTTGTTGCTTCCTACAAAAATTCATATTGAATTTTTAAATTTGAAACGCTGCATATCTTGTGGCGTTAAAAATTTTAAAACGCAATAAGAATTTTTGTAGAAAACAAAAACAAAATTATAAAATATTTCTGACTTTGTTTTGTGCTTTCAATGTAAGTTGTGGCCTTTTACACTATTACGGCCTAAATATTTAATATCTCAATAACACTGATGTCGCATTGAAATCTACATTTTTGGTTTCAATCAACACGCTACAATTTGATATTCACTTAAATATTAAATACTAACTTTTAAAAGTATTAAAGTTCAAGCCAATTGTACAAATAATATGAAAAGGAACATCAAATTGTGGCTTGATTTTACAGTCTTTTTCTTTTTACACCAAACTTTTTTTTCATGAAATATTTCTGTGTGACATGTGTCATATTGGCAACTAGCAATATATGAATTTAACTTATAATAAAGTCTTGTATTTGCAAATCTTCATTGCATAACAAAAACGGACCTTTTATTTACATAAAAAATATATTTCGTATTTTGTCGCAACCAAACATATTTTTGTCACAATTTCTTGCAATGGACTGTGTAAAAAATGGATCAAATTGAAGGACCCTTGATATGTTCTTCAAAAACGTAATAATTTTTAATACAACTACAAAATATGTTATTATGCAAAAAATTGGAAAATACTTTTTCCTCAAATATAAAGACGGAGTTGCAGATTGAATTTGCAAAATGGCTACTTCTAATACACAGAAAAAATTATCAGTAGTTTTTTATCATTAAAAAAAAAATTATTTAAAATGTATTTCAATTTAATTAATGTGATAATTGAATCAACTATTTTTGTAGTTGAATGAAAATTAAAAATTTAATTTTGATTTAATTAACATTTAAGTTGTTTTGATACAAATTTTTAAATAAAATATTATATAAATAACAACAAACCTTAATTAACATTTTTCGTTTAAAATAATATAATTTAAACTTGAAGAAATGTGGATAATGTAAAAAATGGATCAAATAGAAGGACCCTTGATTTGTTCTTCAAAAACGTAATAATTTTTATTACAACTTTAGCTAGATTGAAATTACAAAATGGCTACTTCTAATACACAGAAAAAAAAAATATCAGTAGTTTTTTATCACTTAAAAAAATTATTTAAAAAGTATTTAAATTTAATTAATTGATTATATTTTTAGTTGAAGGAAAATTAAGAATTTAATTTTGATTATATGAATATTTTAGTGGTTTTGATATAAATTTTTAATTAAAATTTTAATTAAATAACAAAAAATCATAATTGACATTTTTCGCTTAAAATAAAATAACTTTAACTTGTAGAATTGTTGTTGGGAATTATCAAAACCTGAGCTATATTTAATTAAAGCAATTAACACATTTTTTGAAGCGGCAAAGTTTTTTGATCATTTTTTTAATTCAAATTCAAAATACCAGTTATTGAAAACAAAAATATTAAAAAAATTAAATTTTTACAATTTATCAATTGTTTGCTTGATTCTATGAATTTGGTATGAATTTGTTGATGAGAGATAATTTTTAATTCTTTATGTGTAGATAAAATATATATTGATATTAAAACTTCTACTCTTTAGTTTTTTCTACAATTTGCAAGATTAAGCTCTTGATAATGGAGCACACATATTATTTTTTAAAAGTTAATAATAAAATATAAAAAAAAATTTAAAGCATTTAGTTAATAACTGAAAATCAGAGTATTACTTTTAGTAATTTCGTATATACCAAAACAGCATTAAATCATCTTAAAAATCAACTTTCTTTTAAATCTTCTGTCGTCTTCATTAAAAATTTTTGCTAAAACTTTTCATTGCAGATATTGAATCCAAACATCCATTATATTTATGGTTAATGCCATCAGAAACATTGATTTCTTTCTCTCCAATACATTTAAGTTATTTTATTGATGGCAAAATCTAATAAATATCTGTATGTATGTTGTAACATAATAATAATAAAAAAACAGAAAGCACTAACGAAAATATAAAAAACTATCATCTAAAAGCTAAAAGAATCATGACAATTTTTGTTTCGTAATGGCATAAAATTGATGTATGAGGGGAATTTCGTACGTAGACTATTACTTAAATTTGTGTATGATATTGCATTGAAACAATACCTTTTCTTAATTTTAATCAAATTAAAAAATCGACTTTAAAATAACTAAACTGTAATGAAAAACACTATTTACAAGTAACAATTATTTTTTTTTTGTATTTTTTTTTTTTTTTTTTTGTTATGTCAAGTTTATATTTCCCTAATTCTTTTAAGGTACCAAAATTTATGCTAATTCTTTTTTCGTGTAAATGTAAATTTCATAGGGACCTGTCAACAAGATTGAAAGTCATCCATTAGCTTAAATAACAACTATTTGTGACAAAATTTGCCATTTTTTATAGGCTGAATTCTTAGGCCAATTAAAGCTTCTGTCCCAGGCAACGCATTCGGTATGATTTTAAAAAATAAAAAAATTTACCTTTTTCCAAACATATTATGAAAAAAATCAATTAAACCAAAAATTTTCGCTATTTTTAACACATTAAAATAAACAACTTTTTGGCATAAAAGATATAATTGAATATTATAAAATATAATTATGGTGGCAATAATAGCGAAGCAGAGTCTAGTCGACTGTAGCCTGTGACTACAGAGAAAAATTAAAAATGGTTTTTAGTCACCAAATTCATAGAATCAAGCAAACTATTTGTTGATTTTGCACCTATAACCAAAATGCATATATTGATTTCTAAAAATTTTAAAAATTTAAAATTGTGAATGATATTTTTAATTATTATTAAAAAATGATCAAATGACTTTGCCGTTTCAGCCACTTTGTTAATAGATTTAATTAAATATGGCTCAGGTTTTGACAATTCCCAAAAACAATTCTTCAAGTTAAAATTTTTTATTTTAAGCGCAAACATCAATTAAGATTTGTTGTTATTTAATTAATATTTTTATTAAAAATTTATTTCAAAACAAAATGTTAATTAAATCTAAATTATATTTTAAATTTTTTTCAACTAAAAAAATAATTGATTCAATTATCATGTTAATTAAATTGAAACACTTTTCAAAAAAATTTTTTAATTGATAAAAAACTACTAAAAATTGTTTCTGTGTATGCAAAAACGTATTGGCCGATTATCATAGTCAAGCAATACAGTTGGTTCTTTTTAAAAAAAACTTTAAAATAAAAACCTAATTTCACATTTTCTGCTACTATAGTTTAAAGTTAAAATAGGTTATAAGTTAAACTGACTTTAACTTGGTGCCCCATTAAATGAAGAAAATTTGTTTCATACAAGATATTACAAAATATAAACTAGTGACAGCTGCCATTGAAAATTTTAAAAAAAATAAGTTTATTTAGAAACAAATTGTGATTTTATCAAAACTGTAACGCGAAAAAAACTCATCATCAAGGTCGAAAGTATTTAAACTCCTTTTATATATTCTATGCTCCTTTCCGTAGAAGTCTTTCTCCAAATGATTAATAATTACAAAATCTCTGCAATACTTGTAAAATTAACGTTTTTAACTTTTTGCACGAACTTTTTGATTTTGCGAGGAACTGCCTTTTTAAATATTTTACTGCATACTTGTGCTGTTGTCAAATGCGCTAAAAACAGCTTCAGTTAGTTTTATATTTAAAGGTGACTTAACGTAATGTAAAAAGTGTACTTTAACTTGTCTATGAAAGACTTAAAGTCGACTCTCAAGTTAAGTTTAGTTTAGTTCTCTTAAGCTGGGTTTTTGAGATCTCAGTTTAACTAGGTCTTGTTAATCTGAAAACAGATTTGTGCCGCCATTATGCTATACAAAATTTTGGCGGAACAGCTTAGTTTTGCTTAAAATGTTGGTGAAATAATAAAAAATATTTAATTTCTAAACTAAATATGGCTGTGAAAACAATTCAGTTGGCCATTGCAGAATATCTTCATAAACATTTTCGAGATCGGCAATCTAGATATCATTATCCTCTAAGCAGCTGTATTCCCTCATTTTCAAAATAAAACGGTGTTCGCTATTCAGATTTTATTTATAATAGAAAAATCAAAAATAATTTTTCAAAAAAATTTACCACATATTCAAAACTATCCTCTTACTGTAAACATTTTGAATACAAGAGTTTTTTCCATTCCAAAAACACGTTTTCAATATTCTAAAAAAAAATATGGAGATGAGTCCTTTTCGAAATTCATTTTTAAAAGTCATCTGTAAAGGATATATAAACCCTTCATTCCCACAGTATATCTGTCTATATGTGTACCTTCCAAAGGAAGCAAAACTCAATTTTCCTTTTCTCTCAAGAGTCCTTTTTGAATTTCATGATTGATTTATTGTAATCGTAACGCCCTCATTCATAAAAAATATTTTAGGTATTTAACAAATTTGCATAGAAATTTCGTTTTATAAACCTTTTGTAAACCTCAAATATTGCTTATGAATAAGGGCTTTAAAAAATAATCTGAATTTACAAAATTAAAATGTAGGCCTTGCTTTAAACGTATTTTAACCGCAAAGATGTGGGTCAAATTATGGGCTTAAAGGGCAGACCTTCGTCTTACTCATGAGTCTAGCCAGACCTTTCTCAATGCGTTTTGAATGAAAAATAAGAACATCTGCCAGACGGAGGGCTTAAAAATATCCAATATCAATATCTTCTGGCGCAATGCTGTAAAATGTGTTTATTTTATGCCTGATAGAATTTGCGGCAGGGCTAGTTGTGAAAGCGACTATTATACAGCAACAATTTTTGACATTTGTGATTAGTAAATTTTTTCAAATTATTATGAATATATTCAGCCTTGAACAACGCTACCAAATTATATAAATTTACTTTGAAAATCAGTCGTCGATATATAACTTTTAACTTAAGGGCTCATTGGAACTTATTGCTTCAAAGGTTAATCAGGAGCACACGTTAAGGTTAACGGAGATCTTTCCGGCGCAATGAGGATTTTTTTTCAATATGGAACAGAAACCGGCAAGAAGTGGTTTCAAGAGGATAACGACCACAACCTTTGACTTATTAAAATCAAAATTTGGGCATAATTTGATTTCGATAATTTGGCATGTCAGTTGGTGTCCATGGTCGTGCGTTTAAATATCTCTCGATGATTTGCTGTGGAGCTATGTCAAGTCCCTTTTTTTAATATTGCGAACAAAAAGTTTTTCTTGATTAGTATTCTTTTTTGTGTCTTTTTTAAGGGGTTTCGAGCTCCAAAAACATTCTTTATAATTGCTTGAAGTTCGCTAATATCAATCCGAAAATATCGCATTATGAATTAAACATTTTGAATTAAAATATGAAATAATCGCCACTTATTTGTAACAGCGATTCCAACTGATTCGCCTTTTATATTATACCAATAAAACACCAACATAATTTGTTGGTTTTTTCGGACTTTTATATGGGCAATTGGCGTAATTATAGACGAATTTTAATTATAGTACACACGTTAAATCAATATACTAAAGTCTCTGTCTAGGAGCAGTATTTTTTTAAGTTGCGTACTTCAACGCAAACGCATAGTACTCACTCTTATTATGGTGGTGTTGGGTGTAAAAATTTATATTAAAACATTTATTTTTTATTTATTATAAAAAAAAATCATTATATATATCTTTTTTTATTTAAAAGCCCTAAAGTAAGGATATTTTTGATTGCATAAGAAAATTGTATATTTTTAGTCATGTTTCCACTTAAACGAAGTTGAAAGTAAAGCCGTCTATATAAAACACCCTTCCCAACTACAATATTAATAATAATAATAATAATAATAATCAAACATTCCCATCCAATAAAGGCCAAAATTGAAAACTAAATATTGAATGTTATAAAAAAGGGGTCAAAGTTAATAGATAAACTTTTTCCCTGATAATATTGTGATGCTATTTATTGATTGTTAAAAAAGCAAACACACACACACACACACACAACAATATAGCCGAAAGACGGTAAACATAAAAATTGGAAAAACTGTAAAGAAAACACTGCACAAAATAAATAACGTTGATATAACCAGCTGACCATCCCTTGATTATGGAAAAAATAAACCCAAATGACATAAACAATCTAAGACATTGTATGTCAGTACAAACAGGAAAATTGATGAATAAAGCATTTAATAGTTTCCATGTTCGTGCTTAAAGTTGTTAAATTAAAGATCAAGACTAAATGCAAGCTGAAGAGATAGTAAAAAAGCAAACAAAAAAAAACATATACACACTTAATGTTCGCAATTAAAAGATTCCACAAAAAAACTAAAACAGCAAAAACAAAACACTGAAACTAGTGGTGTCAGCGACACGTTTTAGAAAAATCATTAATAATAATAAGAACAGCTGTAAAATACTTAACTAAGAGTGTTTAGAAAGTGGTTGAAGTGTGGCCTAAAGGCTCACTTTAGGCTTTAGAATGTCTTATTTGGCAAATAGCCAAATACAAGGCACACAATATGTTGAGAAAGACCATGCATTGATTGGAAATTAATGGAGCTATTAAAACTTTTATAAAAAAAAGCAAATAAGTTTACAAGAAATTTACGCACTGAGAGAAATTCTCATTAATCTTTTCAAAATTATGTATTTAAGCAAATTTTTCCAAAATGCCAATATTTTAAGAATGCGTTGAAGTTTGATAATACGAATTAAATTAACATTAGCAAAGTTTTTATATAGCCTTAAGACATTTTTATGCCCTAGACAGTTGCTAGTGGTGCATAATTTTATATTAAGTTTATTTCATATGAGCGGCTTTAAGCACAAGGGGTTTAACCCTGGATGGTTACTATTCGTTAAATCGACGAAGCTTATTTACACATTATCACCTTTTTATGTATATTTAAATTACGATTTTTTTTCAACAAGCTTTAAAAAAATTCCAACACAAAAATTATTAAAAATTCGTATCAAATTTTGAAAGATAAGACAAATTTTTGCTTTTTATGGTTAATTTACTGCCTGGCCCACTATGTCGACAAAAACATTTCTTTCTTATATTTATATTGAAAACAAAAACAAATTTAAATTTGTTATTATTGTTTTCAATATAAAAATGCGAAATAAATGTTCTTGTCGACATTGTGGGCCTGGCAGTTGATTTTATTTTTTAAGACTTTTTGTTTATTTTTTACTTTAAAGCTCGTTCTAATTTTTTTTTAAAAGTTCGTCGATTCGACGAAGAGTAACTTTAATATACTAAAATGAAGAGGAACCCTTTCAGGGTTAAGCGTCTCTTTTTTTAAATTGAGATTAAGTGCTCATACACCCCGTGTGCTCCAAGCGAAACAGGTATTTTAATGACTAAAACTATTTGAATTGGTCGCCATATCTCGCTACCGGATGGGAATTCCACATTCACCTCTTGTGTTCTGAACTTAGCCTACCAATTCCATATGTAATCTCAATTTTTAGAAAAGTACTTAAGAACCTAGTGCTTAAAGTAACAATTTTAAAGCCCATAAAATGTAGATAGCTTGGGTCAAGATTCTGGCTATACCAGTATGCCTGCCCACCTTTTAAGAACAGGCTTAATTTTTTTTCCCCAAATTTAAGTTCTCATATACAGTTTCCGGTAAAAGCCCAGCAAAACTGGTTGAGTATGAAGAGAGTTATGGATATAAATGTAGACCAAAACTTTATATTTCTCTTTTGTTACTATTATGGTCTAATATTAATTTAGCTTTTAACGTATTGTAGGAAAATATATCGCACTTGTTCAACAATAGTGTATTTTTAACTCAAAATTATTATTTTTTCACTTTTTGGAAAAATCTAGACGTTGTATTCATATCTACCCGCTGTCAGATATCGTGTTATTTTGTCTACCTTTTAGTAATGAAACGGTTAGCTTAACAATTCTTTTTCTTATGCCTTTAATGTTAAATTAAAAGTTTTTGTTGCTTCTACTGAACATATTTAAATTATGAGTTAATACAGTATTGTTGAACAGCCGCGATATTAGCAAAAGTTCAAAAACAAATAAGAAAGTATAGCCGGTCAAGTCCGACTATATGATACCCAATACCATCGAATTTAGAAACAAAATTTTGAGAGTGTGCCCTATTTGGGTACATGGTAAAATATTGATCAGCCAGAACAAAAAAGTTCTTTCTGCCGAACACTATTTAGATATCTTCATTTTTATTAAATTTTTTTGTCATTAAGTTATTTTAAGGAGGAGATCTAGATAGTATCCTTGTAGAATTCTGTATCTACCATCACAATATCGAGACGACATAGAAGCTGTCGTTAAAGTTACTGTCATTAAATTGTATGTCAATACCGACATTCAGCGTTAAAAAAACTGCAGTCAAAGAACAAACTCTGCCATTTCTTTTAATCCTTCATTTATTATTGGTCAAAAAAAAAGACTATTGCTTTTACTTCTGATTCATTAAATGTAAGCAGCCACTGTCAAACCAACTCAAAAAGCGAAAAGTTGCACACAAAGTTTTGTTTTTTGTTCGACAGTTTTTAGTTTCGACAGCAGTTTTTAAACCCTGCCTACATTTAGATTCTGAAATAAGTTTGTACCAAATTTAATCTAAATGCCAATATAATAAGAAGGTTTATGATCACAAAGACTATACTCCGGAAATTATATTGTATGGAGGGTATGTTAAATTATGGCTACTTGTGACAATTAATACCTTTGTACCAAATTTCTTCAAGTTATCTGCAAATTGCGACCTGTTTTTTTCGCACAAGGTTACATGGACAGCCAGCCAGCCGGACGGATATCGTTAGATCGCCTCAGAACGTGATTCTCAGTCGATCGGTATACTTAAGGTGGGTCCAGGACCAATATTTTATATCCACTTTTATGTTATTATTTTCTGGTTTTCCGGATAGTCAAAACTTAAATCAATATTAACATATTTTTTTAAGTTGGGATCTTATTAGGAGCAGAACCAACTATAAATTTATACTTGTTGTTTTATTTGATTTTGGAGATGTCATAATTCCAACTGCTACAAAAGATAGTTTAGTGATTTTATTAGGGTGTCAATATTGGAGCAGATTAAAATTTCGTTGATACATTTACAAATACATACACTGGTAAAATTTAGCATTTGGTAAAAATGCAGTTGTAACGCTTTTTGTGATATAGAATCAACTAAAGAGCAACAAAATCGTTAACTGAGAAAAAATATTAGTGTAAGTTAATTGGTCGAAAATGAAGATTATAATTATTGTTATTACTGACTACTGTTTTTCTTTTTTTTTTACAATGTTTCCAGATATAATTAACCCTAGGATTCTCGGTAACTTTTTACCACTAAGTTCTCCTCTTGGTTTGGCCAGACCACAATTTGTACAGCAATTAAATAAAAAGTAAATAAATATATTTTTTATTGAACGTATGCTAATTACTTTAGATTGTACAAATTTATTATTTTAATTTATTATTTCATATTTTTATTCCATATGCAAGACATCGAAAATGTAGTCTTTAATTTCGCACATTGCTATTTCGCATCTACGACAGCTGAAACGAGTTTTGGGTTAGGTTTTTGTAGTTAAATTGAACTAAGCGCATAATGGGCCGTAGGTTTCTAATTTGATTCAAACTTGATTCATTCGATTTAGAACATATCATTTCTAGAATTCACGTATCTTTTTTTTTAAGGAAAAAAAATTTGGTCTGGCTAGACAAAGAGGGTAATTTCATAGACTTTTACATAAAAATGGAATTTAACCCTACGTATTTGCTCCAATCGAATCCAAATTAGTTTCATTCGATTCAGAACATATCATTTATAGAATTCACGTCTCTGTTTTTTCTGATTTTTTGTTATATGCGAAAAATATTACAAGCAAACCACAAATTTGGTCTGGCCAGACCAAGACGTTAATCCTGGGGTTAATAAACTTTTTTAGTTATTAGTAACAAAATTAGTTCAAATTAAAAACAGATAAAATGTATTTCAGTAAATTGATGTTATTGTTATTACTGACTACTATTTTTTTTTTTACAATGTTTCCAGATATAATTAAAAACCCATTCCCTGAAGAAGGTGAAAAAAAACACCAACGAAACGTCGGATTTAATTAAGAATGAAATAAATCTTATATTTGCATTAAATTAATGACCGTGAAAGCCTTGCTATAGGGAACTATATAAACTATTAAGATTAATCAAAAAAAAGGTCGATCAACACTTAAAATTGTGTAATATTTTTGGTTGTTCCCAAATTCAAGCACAATTCATATAAGAATACTAATCTGCGTCATTTTGACTCACTTTGACTCAGAAACGTGCCATATTTCGAAATTGGCAATATCTACCGCAGCGACGTGTGTCGCTCACAAAAGGTCTATGTAACCTATGGGATGTCTGAAGTGCACAGCCACGGATTCATGCTGATTAAAAAGAAATCGCAATATTCTGAAAGTTAATGCGTAAGATTAACGCAGATTATCTTTCTATGGTTAAAATATAATGTTTTTCTTGTGCAGGGAAGAATATTGAAAAATAATTGAAAAAAATAGCCAAAATATGTTTATTGTTGATCATACTATTGTTAATTCTGACAATTATATGGTTATTTTCGATTAAATTCTGGAAAAATTCGACCATATTATGGTTAAGTTTATTTTGGCCAAATTATGATTATTTTAACCATAATATGTTAAGTTCCAACCATAATATGGTTACCTGCAAACCTAAACATTATTGAAACCCTGCCATATTATGTTACCTCCAACCAAATATTTCAAAACCAGTATTTGTGGGTGCTCTATGGTGTTGCGACATAGAGTAGTTTTAGGGGGAACCCCAATGTAATGCATAGTTGGGTTACGTGGTCCAGCCCTAGGACATCGCAATGTAAATTGGAGTATGTTTTAACATACATTTAGGTTGGGTATTGGAGTAGTCCTACTCCCTTATGGAGTAGTCCATACACGCATGTAAAGAATAGTCTCGTTTTTTTGCAGGGATACTACAAAAAAATTAAAACTTTTGTTACGTCGGTTAATCGGTTAATCGACTAAAACTAACCGGTTAATCGTTAATCGAAAATAGCCAATTTTAAATTAACCGATCAGTTAATCGGGTTGTTATTAATCGGTTAACCGATTAACGGGTAACCAAATGAATGCCCTAGTACATACTGATGAGCGTATGAATATTTGTGTACACGCGGGCTAAGAAAACGAAGAATCAAGTAAGAATATATTGTTATGCCGGTTAAAAAGTTTAAAAAATGTTACAATAAAAAAAACTTAGTTGTGGCTGACTATTGTTACTTTGTGCTATTTCTTCTTCTTCTTTTTTTACAACTGCATTTATGTACAATAATAAATATAGAACAACAACATCAATATTTGTTAACTTACTATACAAAGGGAAAAATGATGACGCAGCTGTTAAAGTGCCACACGATAGATGTAGTTCAATCTTGAGATGGATAAATAAATGGCTGAATAGTTAGATGAATGGATGGATTACACACTATATTTGCAACGATTTGTAGAATTGTATTGTTGTTGTCTTAAACACTCTAACGACAATGTTAATAAATTTTAAAATTTTTTTCTTTTATCACAAAAAATTGTTTGGTTCACTTTTGTTGCAAAATCAATATACAAACATATAATAAACAGGAATCTTTCTTAAATAAATGTACTATAATAAAAACTTTTCTACAAATTGAGTTGTATAATCTATGAAGAACTTTAGACAATTCCTTGTTGTTGTATAAATACTACATATGTAATGTATTGTATATGTACATATATAAATAAATGATATGTATAGATGTTTAATTTTTGTTTTGTATTTTAAGACATTAAGTCTGCATTAAAATTAATTTTACAGTTTTTTTTTAGCAAAGTTTACTAAAAACCACTCCTTTTTCGAATGAAACTAGATCAACTCTGAAATTAAAAAAAAAAAAAATAAAATAAAATAAAAGTATCTTTATTGTTTCCAATTTATTTTTTTGCTTGCAACAATTAGTTAGCAAATTTTTTCACTGTCTGGAATAGTCGGCTTTTGTTAAGTTATTATTGTTCGGTTATATGTTTGTTTGTTTTCCTTTTCTCTTGTTGTTGTATTTAGACAAATTTTGTAAACACTTTAAAATCCGTTTATTTATTATATTTTTCTTACTCTTCTTACTCTTCCAAACGTTTGATTTTGGTTTTACACACGCAAAAATACACGCACATGTGTACACGCGAACAACAAATTTCACAGAAGTTTTGTAACAACTACGAATTTAGTAAGTAAAAGAGAATGTGAAAAAGTATATAATGTTTTTGGTTATATTTCTCTTTTGTTTTTGCTTTTCTTAGTTTTCCTTTGTACGTCAGCTGTCAATAACCTTTCAATGCAGAAAAGAAGGGTGTTTTTCATATTTTCTTTTCCCTCGCAATGACCACAATCATTTGTAGGAGCTTTAGCGGAAAGCTCTTAATTTTGCAAATGTAAAAGCTTTATTATAACTGTTAAGGAAGTAAAAGGTTTAAAATGTATTAATCAAGAAAGTGTTGCCACGTAGACTCTTTATTGTAAAATATTTTTCGGTAAAATATATTTTAATTCTAGAACAAAGAAAAAAATCGTTTCATTCTGCTGCAAAATAGTATCCGCTATCACGAAAAATTCTTTTAATGTGAAATTAATCAAAATAAGTTTTTATATATTGTGCTTTATTTCCTTTTTTTATAATTGATAAAAAAAATACTTAAATTAATTGTTGGAGGATAAGCTGTTCCTATGCGCATTTCACTGGTTGTTTAGGCCAGATCATCAGGAAACGTTCTTCTAAATAATTTCAGAAAATCCAAAGCTATCAGCGAACAAGACTACATCGGAAATGAGAATTACCTACACTCAAAACATCTTGTTTGCAATGATATCAAAGCTTAAACAAAAAAAACCAACAATTAAACAGTGAGTTTAACTTTTCCATCATTCCCCACTACAATATTGTTAGTTAGAATTCTCCCAACCTTAATTGTATAAGGGCTAATAAATCAGCGCAAGTTAAACTCTGTTTATGTTTTAAACTGTGCTTAAACCGACATATCTATAAATCAGTAAACATATAAACCATCTTTAAACGCATAAAATTGGACGTTTAAGCTACCAATACAGACCATATGAATTTGACAACATTTATCGTAGTGCTGCCACATGTTACTTTTTAAACTACATATAATACATGGAACACTGATTTACAACTGTTGAGTTTAAACTACATATAAATTTAAGTTTAGTTCAACTAAACCAGCGTTTAAGCACTCACTGATTTATTAACCATAAGTGGGCTAAGAAAAAACAAAAACAAATTTCGTAAAGAAATCAAGATAAAGCAATTCACCAGTTCAGTTTTTATGGACGTGCACTTGCAAATTTATTATCAGAGTTACTTTTGGGAATACATAATTTTTCATTAAAAGATTTTGTTTGTTGTGCTTCATTCCCTATTTTTATTCTTGATAAAATACTGAAATTTGTTCTTGGAGGACAAGCTGTTTCTATGCGTTTCTGTAGTCTTATTTACTGATATCTTTGGCTTTTCTAAAAAGTTTTGGGAGAACGTTTCCTAATGCTCTGGCCTTAGCAACCAGTGAAATGCGCATAGAAACAGCTTAAACTCCAACAATAAATTTCAGTATTTTTTCAAGAATAAAATAAGGGAAGTAAACACAACAAACAAAATCTTTTAATGAAAAATTATGTGTTCCCAAAAACA
This sequence comes from Pollenia amentaria, assembly GCA_943735925.1. Classification (NCBI taxonomy): domain Eukaryota; kingdom Metazoa; phylum Arthropoda; class Insecta; order Diptera; family Polleniidae; genus Pollenia; species Pollenia amentaria. The sequence continues at coordinate 216,975,883 of OX031006.1, read as the reverse complement.
ACTTTGATAATAAAATTGCAAGTGCACGTCCATAAAAAACTGAACTGGTAAATTGCTTTATCTTGATTTCCTTGCGAAAACGATAAAACAATTTTTTTTTGTTTTTTCTTAGCCCACTTACAACTACAATTAATGTTGGGAGAATTCCAACTAATTGTTCACGCAGAGAAAAAATATGTTTAAAAATGGTCACCTCCAACAAAACAATTTTTAAAGAAAATTTTTCAACACATTATGTTTAATTTAACCATATTATTGTCACCGACAACCATATTATTGTTAAATTGGCCCTCCATCAAGAAGCCACAACCATATTATGGTTATCTTTAAACATGTTTTGGTTAAATACGACAATAATTTGTTTTTAAATTAACAATAGTATTTTCCTCTTTTCCAAGAGCAACATGCTATGGTTGAAAACCAACCATGATATTATAAGTGTTAAACATATTTTAGTTATTCTTAACCAAAACCTGTTTGGAGGCAACCATAATATGGTTGGGCTTCTTGATGGAGGACAAATTTAACCATAATATGTTTGTCGGGGAAAAAAGTATGATTCAATTAAACATAATATGTTTAAAATTTTTCTTTTAAACATATTTTTTCTCTGGGTGTTGTGGCGAATGTAAGAAAAGATAAACTCACTGTTTTATCGTTGGTAATTTTTTAAGCATTGATATCGTTGCAAATAAGACTTTTTGAGTGTTTGTAATTCTCATTCCCTCTGTAGTCTGATATGCTGATATCTTTCGTTTTTCCAAAAAAATTTGGGAAAACGTATCCTGATGATCTGGCCTATGCAACCAATGAAATGCTCATATTGATAGCTTATCCTTCAACAATAAATTTCAGTATTTTTATCAAGAATAAAATAAGGGAATTAAGGCCGCTTTAGCCGACCGTTAATATAAATAAATGCAATGAAACGTACCGTTACGTACTGTAAGCTCGTTTATGCACTTATAGAACATGTAAGAACGTGTTATTTGTTTTCCAAAAACATAAACAATAAAGCATTGGTACACATTAAACCACACACACAGTGATGGGAATTAAAAATGTTCGAATGGTGACCGCTTTGCAGGAAAAGAACCAAGTGATTTAAATGGTATTAAAACTGTATTTCTTGTATTCATAAGTATAGAAATTATAGATTTACAAAAAACAAATATGTAGTATAGGATATACATACACATGGACTTATATTATTTTGCAAATGTGCATACACAAAACTGTGTTTTGGTACTAATAACAACCAGACTTTTGTTGTTTGTGTATATGTATGCATTTGTTTATTTTATACATCAAAACATATATTAGTATAAATGAAAACATGTATGTATGGTAAGTTATTTTGTCAAAAGTCCACAGATATTACTGTGGAAAAAAGTACCAAAGAAAAATGCTGAATTTACCCGCATTCCATTTAAAATAAAAGCAGCCCATCACTATCTACAACTGTCACGTTACATCGTAATGAAATTCTATTTTCTACAGGTTGGCACTTTACGGTTAAATGTCATTACAGTCAGTTAAGCATTTGCATTGCCTTTCATATAACAGACAAGATCAGCTGTTAACACTACATTTAAATTTACGGCCGGCTAACGCGGCCTTTAGCCACAACAAACAAAATTTTTTAATGAAAACTTATGTATTTTCTAAAACAGCTTTGATAAAAAATAAATATTTTTTTGCTATTTCTAAAAAAAAGAATTACAAAATTTTTTATTCTTTTAGCTTAAATTAATAATTAAATTAAATATTATTCCTTCGACCTTTTTTTATTTTTTTATTCAAAAATAAAAAGTTTTTTCGAGCTCGAGGCCAATTGTTTGTAAAAAATATTTATTATTTATTCACTAATCTTCTCCAATATTTCGATATCCATCGAAATGACCTTCTCCACAGTGCAATATTGAATGTGGAGAAGGTCATAATGATAATGATATCCGATGGATATCGAAATATTGGAGAAGATTAGTCAATAAATAATAAATATTTTTAACAAACAATTGGCCTGAGCTCGAAAAAATTTTTTATTTTTGAATAAAATTAAAAATTTTTTCCAACTTTTTTATTCCTTATTTCATCGAGAGAATCCAAACTATTTGACGGAAAAACTATACATCTAAAGCTTTGTACAGACGGTGGTCAGAACTTACAATAATAGGTGTGTTCCGCAAGATCTCGGGCAAGTTATGACTTATAAGAGTAAAATGGAAATTACTCCCTAAATTTGTCAAAACTACCCAAAATTGCTGGAACGCAAAAAAACAGTTTTGCCCTTCTTTAAATACTAATGCTGCTTACTTTTCAAATTAAGATATATTAAAGTGATTTTAGACGCTTAAAAGTCATAACGTTATAAAACCAAAATAATTACTTCATTGTAATTTTTTTATATTTTGTTTTTTGTTATACTACAGATTAAGGGAAATATGTATGCAATAGTTTTACCCAAAGATAAACAACCAATTGCTGCTTTAACAAAAAGCAGCAAGAACCGAGTTGTAATCTAAGCGCTTGGATTGTAATTGTTTACATTTGAAGCAATTATAAGATTTCAGTTAAGTTGTGTTTACATTTAAAGAAAGATTTAAATTTCAATAGAATTTATGCGAATCAAATGTAACCATTTGATTCAGAAAAATTGTCTTGTGTTTTGGTTACAATAAAATTGGATTTATTCTTTGTTTATAGTTATTGTAAAAAATTTAGTAATTGTTTACATTTAAAGAAAGATTTAAATTTCAATAGAATTTATGCGAATCAAATGTAACCATTTGATTCAGAAAAATTGTCTTGTGTTTTGTTTACAATAAAATTGGATTTATTCTTTGTTTAAAGTTATTGTGAAAAAATTATTAATTGTTTACATTTAAGAAAAATTGTAAAATTAGATATAAGAATATGATTATGGAAAAATAAAGTCAGTCTTAATAATAAAACTCAATAGTGAACACTAATTCACTTTAAATAAAATTGGCGCAGTCGGTAGGATAATCCTGCGAAAAAGGATTTAAGTTTTTTTTTAATCCTGTGAAAAAGGAAAATTTTTTTTTTTTTTCGGTTTTTTTAATCCTGTGCTAAAGGAAGAAAAAATAAAATAATAATATTCCTGCTTAATAATATTAAGTTTTTAATTCTTAAATTTTAATTCAACAAAGCCTGACATACACCAGCCTAACAAGCGGGTCCCTGGACGGCTATATAATAAAAGATTAGTTATTATTCTTTAATGAAAATGAATAAATGTTAAAATATAACTTAAATTTTAAATAATTAACAACATTGAATAAAAGTAACCTAAAGGAAGAAAAAATGAAATAATAAATATTCTGCTTAATAAAATTCAGTCTTTAATCCTTAAATTGTTAATGAACAAAGCCTGACATACACCAGCCTAACAAGCGGGTCCCTGGACGGCTATATAACAAAATAATTAGTTATTATTCTTCAATAAAAATGAATAAATGTTAAAATACAACTTGAATTTTTAAGAAATACTTACTAATATTGAACAAAAAGTGACCAAAAATAATAATAAATTGTGTCACCAGGCAACGAATTTTGCTTGGGCAGCGGTACAGAAGAAAACAATTGTTCTCACCACTAAGTCACCGGGCAACGAATTTTTGCCTGGGCAGCCTTAACTCTGGACCTTGGGAAAAGGCATAGAAGGAACCTGTTTGACGAAAACCGGAGAATGCAACAGGAAGAAGTATTACAACAACAACAATATCAACAACAACAGCAAGTAGAAATGAATTATGCTAGAGATATAGATCCCCTTAAATTTTTAAGTTTAATGCCTAACTTTGATGGAAAAAGAGAAGAATTATGTCCCTTTTTAGAAGGGATAGATAATGTAGTTTCGTGCATGTCGGATTATAATCCAACAGCACAAAAGATGTTTTAACAATAATTAAAAACAAGGTTGTCGGAAGGGCCAGACTGGTTCTGGAGATTCATCCTCATCTTAATACATGGAATGAGGTTAAATCTCTTTTGGAGCTAAATTTTTGGTGGTTTGGCCTCTGCCGAACAACTTTTATTAATAAACTCCCCATTAATTTAAAAACTATTCTTTGTAATGTAACTTAATTATAAATGAAAAACCAAAATCCCAAAATCCTAACAGAAACCCAGATTCAAACCCCTCTAATCATAGGGTTCAACACACAAATTACTATAATACATCCCAAAACCCCAGATACCAAAATCCTAACGTTAACCCAAATAGATATCCACACCATAGTAATACATTCCAAAATCACAGATACCAAAATCCTAATAATAACACAAATTTTCCAAGTAGGATGAGGTTAGATGAGATAGAACCAATGGAGGTTAGCGGACAGACTCACAGACAAAACCATTATATAAATAACGAACAGAATTTACGTTTGCAAAATTTTCAATATACGACCTCTCAAGCGGATGATCCACCGAATTTAGACTCCCCTATATTTTATTCAGGGGAAGGACACGAACCACAAGAATCCTAATCGATTCTGGGTCAACAGAAAATATTTTAGAAAAAAGTCATTGTCAAACTAATTTTATAAAAACATTAAGAGAACCCCAGAGAATCAAAACCGCTTCAGGTTTTCTGGTAATAAACGAAGAAGCCAATATTTCTAAGAATTCTTTACAAGTTCGCCTGGAAAAAGACGAAATTTTTAAAATCCTTAGTTTCCATCCAATATTCAACGGAATATTTGGATCTAGATTATTAAAAAATAATAATGCGATCATTAATTATAAAAAACAATCTATAATAATTAACGGTCAAGAATTACCTCTATACTTTGAGGGTCAGGATGAAAGCGAACATCCAATTAAACATCTAAAAGAAATAGAAGATTTGCCCGAACTGTATCATGTGGAAGAATTGGGAATAGTAGATCAGTTGAGAACAGGGCACCTCAACAATGAAGAAAAGCGATTACTCAAGAATATAATTGCGAGATTTTCAAAAGTGTTCTACAAAAAGGGGGACAGCTTAACGTTTACAAATGAGGTCAAACACACAATCCAAACAAATAACGAACAACCTGTCTATACAAGGTCTTACAGATACCCTGAGATACACAGGGATGAAGTTCAAAAACAAATGAATGAAATGTTAGAACAAGGTATCATTGTACCTAGTAATTCACCCTATAATTCTCCTATTTGGGTAGTCCCAAAAAAAAGGAAGATAAAGTAGGAAACAAAGAATGGCGTATTGTCATTGATTATAGGAAACTAAATGCGGTGACCAAAGAAGACAAATACCCAATACCAGTCATCGAAGACGTTCTGGATAAGCTAGGGAGGGCAAATTATTTCTCTTCACTGGACTTGACAAAGGGTTTTTACCAAATAGAGGTTGATGAAAACGATCAAGAAAAAACCGCCTTTCAACCAGCGACGGTCATTACGAATTTAGACGTATGCCATTTGGGTTGAAAAACGCTCCAGCCACATTCCAAAGAATGCTCAATAATGTATTAAGGCAATACATAAATAAAATATGCGTAATTTATATGGACGATATATTGGTATTTGGAACCTCTTTACAAGAACATATGGATAATTTAGCCAAAATATTCTATACATTACAAAAAGCCAACTTAAAGGTTTCTTTAAACAAATGTGATTTCTTACAAAAAGAAACAAGTTTCCTTGGTCACATAGTGACTACTGATGGTATTAAACCAGATCCTACAAAAATAGAGTGTATTAAAAGTTTCCCAATACCAAAAACGGTTAAGGAATTGCAATCATTTTTAGGTATGAGTGGGTATTACAGAAAGTTTATACAAAATTATGCAAAAATTGCAAAACCTCTCACATTGAGGCTCAAAAAGGACAAGAAGATCAATGAAAATGACTCCGACTATAAGGTAGCTGATGCTCTTTCAAGAATGAATATAAAATCTGCAGAAATAAATTATTTCGAATGTAACGTGTGCCAGAAAGTTTATAAAAGAAAAGTTATTTTAGAACAACATATTCAGCAAAAACATGGGAAACAACTTCTTCAATGTAACTTGTGTAAAAGAAATTTTGAAAGCAGGGTAGGTGTAAAAAGACATTTTTTGCGCATTCATAAAGGTGAAAAATTAAATATTAAGGTAATAGAAAGAGAGGTTTGTGAAAACCAAGTAGAAAAAATTATAAATCAAAATAAAATTGGATCACCGATTCCAACTGTGCATAGCGCCCACGATGATGGAATTGATCATATCCCCGTAACAGAAAGCCCTCTTCAATTTGCGAACAAACAAATATTAATTGAGAAACAAGACAAAGACTCATATGAGGAAAAAACTCAATTCAATAAAAAAATATATAAATTTGCAGTAAGCTTAAATGATTTTAAGGAAGTTCTAGGAAAAATAATAGCTCTAATTGAGAAAGAAGAAAATTTGGTGATCTTCTGTAATATTGAAGATTTATACCTTATGATTCAAGAGGAAGTTAGGAAATTGAAAAATATTAAAAAATTTAAAGTATATAGAACATATACTCTGTTAGAGAATGTAGAGAAGCAAGATTTATTAGAAATAATTATGAGACATCACAAATATGAAAATAACCATCCGGGTATTGATAAGACGTTTTTAGAGCTTAAGCAAAAGTACTATTACCCCAATTTGAAAAAAGAAATATCTAAAGTTATAAATAACTGTGATATATGCAATTATAAAATTGAAAGAAGGCCCTTAAAATTACCATTCGAAAAAACAGAAACCCCATCATCGCCACATGAAATTTACCATACAGACATTTGGTACATGGACTCAAAAAATTCATATATTACACTAATTGATAAATTTTCCAAATATGCTCTAATTCAGAAAATTGAAGAACGAACACCGCTTAATTTAATTAAACATTTTACAATACTGTTTAATTTAATGAAGACCCCCAAAAAACTTATTTTGGACAATGAACCAGGATTTACTTCATCATTGTTCAAAGACTTTTTAGAAAGAAATAATATAGAGTTTCACTTTACAACTCCTTATAGACATACTGGAAATTCCGACATAGAAAGGTTTCATAGTAACTTAAATGAAAATATAAGAATATTAAGAAAGCGAGAGGAAACCTCAGATATTGTCTATAATGTAGATTTGCCTATTCAAGCTAATTTTATCTATAACAACACTTTCCATTTAACAATACGTAGAAAGCCTGTTGAAATTCATTTTAGTAATAATCCCTTAGAAAACCAAAAAATTAGACAAACAATTGAAGAAAGAAAGGAGAAAAATCTTGCATACCTAAACAAAAATCGCAAAGATCAAGAAGTTAATGAATATTTTAAAAAAGACTTTAGGGCCCATAAAATCGATACCAGACACGAAAAGGTGACATTAAAGAAAATAGACGATAAAAATTATCAAAATAAAAACCAAAGGGTTTATAAAGACCAATTAATACGTGCCAAAAATACTTTCAGATCCTTGGACGTTCTGGTTGATCCCACGGACAACTATATCGAAGATGGGATTTCAGAAAATCTTAACAATGGTGTTAACAATGCTCGTAATCCGTGTGACGCATTGTCAAGAAGTTGATTTTAGGGACCTAACTATAGGAAGTGGATTCAGCGTGATAAAATCGGGAGAGAAACATTTGGTCGAAAAATATTGCAGCATTGTACATTTATTTAATATTACAAAATATGAAAAATATGTTGAAGATCTAGCTAGCAACGTAACAGAATTAAACGATAAATTTCTTAGGCATAAAATACAGCATTTAAGAACATCATTAAAAAGTCTTACACCTCATCGACAAAAGAGAGGTCTTATAAATCTTTTCGGTACAGGAATGAAATACTTATACGGAACAATGGACGATGAAGACAGAAAGGATATAGAAAAAGCATTACAGAGAATAGAAACAAATACCCACAATCTTATCGAACAATCGAACAGTCAAATTGAAATAAATCAACATTTCGATGAACAACTAGCAAAACTTTCAAATTTATATAAATTACAAACGAAGAAAAATTATTTAGAATACATAAATGTTAATAATGAAAAAGTTGATGAAAGACATGAAAGCCAAAGGACACATTTAAATTTTCAAATTACGGAGCTCGAAAGAATAATTGACAAGGTAGAAGGAATTATACTAATATCAAGGCTAGGACTTTTGAGTCAAAATATACTGACCGATGAGGAAATGATTAAATATAATATTACCTTCGAAAAATTACAAAACATAAAAATGACAATAGCGACTAAGAACAGAAATATACTTTTAATAATTCAAATTCCTGAACTCACCCAAGAATCATATGACTCCTTATATATCCAACCAATCCCAAATAATAATAATTTAGAATTAAGACAAAATGAAAAAAGATACATTTCAAAAGATAATAAAATATATTTTGAAACTAATTTTAAGAACAACCTTACTGCTTTAAAAGATAATTGTATTGAAAATGTATTAAATAACAAGAAAATGTTTTGTGATTACCAAAAGAATCCAATGATAGCCATAATTGAGGTAGGCTCTGACCTGCTATTTGCTATTAATATGAAAAATGTGACCGTTAATCAATCTTGTAACAATATACCTATTATACTTACCGGGCATTTCTTAATAAAAATAGATTCATGTGAAATAAATATTTTTGATAAATGGTATGACCGAAAGGTTTATGAAAATAATGTAATAATTCCAAGTTTTTCCAAGCAAATAGAAATTAATTTCAAAGAAAGTCTATCTTTAGAGGATCTGACTTATAAACATATTAAAAATACCAAGTTCATAAAGGAAGTGAAAGAAAACCAAAATGATGTCAACATAACTTTTTATATTATAATTGCTTTGATAATAATTGTTATTCTATCACATTTTATTATAAAAATGAAATCTAAGAGAACTGTAAATAAAACAGTTATTTCGTTTCCCAAAGTTCCTTCAGAATTGGGGAACGAATCTTCGTCCGGGGAAGTTTTACCCAAAGATAAACAACCAATTGCTGCTTTAACAAAAAGCAGCAAGAACCGAGTTGTAATCTAAGCGCTTGGATTGTAATTGTTTACATTTGAAGCAATTATAAGATTTCAGTTAAGTTGTGTTTACATTTAAAGAAAGATTTAAATTTCAATAGAATTTATGCGAATCAAATGTAACCATTTGATTCAGAAAAATTGTCTTGTGTTTTGGTTACAATAAAATTGGATTTATTCTTTGTTTATAGTTATTGTAAAAAATTTAGTAATTGTTTACATTTAAAGAAAGATTTAAATTTCAATAGAATTTATGCGAATCAAATGTAACCATTTGATTCAGAAAAATTGTCTTGTGTTTTGTTTACAATAAAATTGGATTTATTCTTTGTTTAAAGTTATTGTGAAAAAATTATTAATTGTTTACATTTAAGAAAAATTGTAAAATTAGATATAAGAATATGATTATGGAAAAATAAAGTCAGTCTTAATAATAAAACTCAATAGTGAACACTAATTCACTTTAAATAAAATTCAATAATATATATACCACTTTAATTTTTCCATTAAAACCCTTTTTTTGCTTCATTTATTTTTTTTGCTTCTATATATTTTTTTTAATAAAAACTAAATTTTTTCTTTTACTTTTTAGTTTTCTGTTTAATTTATCAGTTTCTTATTTAACCAGAAACAGCTGATTGTTAATTCTTGTCCAAACCCAAAGAAAAAGTGCGGGCAGATTTGTACAGGAAATGATTAAAATTACTCTCTCAATTACTCTCTTATGCCCGTAATTTCTACAAATAGATATCTAGCTGTGTATAGATATCTATGGTGTAACGAATTTTAAAACGTATTTCTTACCTACGGGTTAAAGTGTAGTGTATTTTACACCATCGATTTTCGATAGTTAATTCACGTAGGCCAACTTAAAGTTGAAATTACCAAAATAGTGTTAGGGGATAAGTAAAGATAACTGTTAGGTACGAACACGACCAGATATCTGTTAGTTAAAATTACGGGCATTAATTGCACAAAAATTGTTATGTTAAACGCTTTTGGGTAACTTTGTGCAAGTTCGGACTGTTTCGTTATACATGTGGAACAGAGCTAATGTTAGGTAATGTAAGGCAATATGGTGTCAATATACTGCCAAAGAAATATTGCCACCAAAATTAAATTGTCAGGTCAGACGATTGTAAGAAAATCATACAGTTTCATTAGCAGACAACTGTCTGTCAAAGAATTCAAATGCCAACAAAAATTGTCTGTTCATACGAAGGTCGGCAAATTGCATGTCAAGAATTGCCAGATCTGTTTTTAGACATTGTATGAAAATTAAATTTGCATGTAAATTTATAAATTGGATAAATTGTTATTGAAGGGACAAAGTAATGGCAAGGATTTTAACTTTTTCATTGATTTTCATTTAAATTTAGCAAAAGTAAACTTTGTTTGTTTTTTCTTTTCACTCATGCATCTCAGGGATATATTCGTAATTGATAAAAAGTCTTTTTTCTAAATACATACATATATCAAGAGATGAGCCAGAAAATATAAAATTGGTGCCGTCCGTCATGGTCTCAAAATTACGTTTTGTTATTTAAAAATCCGACATCCAATTTTCCATCCCTGAAATATATGTATTTGCAGCTTTTCCAATAGAAAAAGGTCTCTGACCATGATGCAATTGTCAGATGCATACACTTTTCACATCTGACAAAAGTAAAACTAAGCTTCCAATGTCTGATTTGCCAATGCAACGACGAGTGATCACACGATTGCCAGATATCTAGTGATATTATTGTCTTACAACGGATTGACAATGCTTTTTCTGACTGCGATATCAAACAAAAATATCAAGTTCACACCGTTGTAAGGCATTTTAAGCACATATAACTGATAATATTGTTTGATCTGAACACCGTCTATACGAAGCTCAAGAGGAATTTGAATGTATAAAATAAATGGCAACACGGTTTAAGAAAAGCCCTTCTTCTTCTATATAAAGTATTTAAGTTTTCGTGCCACCAATACAAAAATGTATATGTATTTGTATATATTTACGTATAAATGTGGTAAATACTATAGTTGTATTTGTAGCAGTGTAACTTGAAAACTGTTGTACATTATGTTTTACCTTTGATATTTATCCAGTTTTTTGTTATGTTTCTTGTATTTTGGTATATAATATTAACAGGCGTATGACATCAATAATTTAGCATTTGGCATTAAAAATTCATGAACACTTGCTTGTATTTGGAACTTTAATTATATATTTTTCACACATCAAAAAAAAAAAAATCTTTCTTTATTGCAAATATTATATTTTAAGAAAATAAAAACTTTAAAGATTTTATTTAATAAAAAAAAAAAATACACACACAAGAAGACACTGTAAATCGTTGTTTGAAAATTTTTTATTTTTAAATTTAAGCTCTTATTTTGTTGAGAAAGGCCAAACTAAGTTATTGCTTTTCTTTAAAAGGACATAAATTCGGAATAAATTATTTTAAATATTATATTAATTTAAATTTAATTTACAACCGGCTTAGAATATTTTTTCACTTAATATGTATATAGATTTAAAATTTATTTAATCACTTTTTTGTGCAAAAATACACGCACGTGTAAATTTTTTTTTTCAAAAATTTTATGACTTCCTCTAAGTTTCCTTTTCAGTTATTCTTTTTTGGTGTTAATACCTTAATATCTTTCCTTCTTTTCATTTAAATATGAAATTATTATATCTTTTTTCAAAAAATTAAACTTATTTAGTGAAAATTTCCTTAATTTCTGACACACGCTGGGTAATCTAGATTAAAATCAGTTTTTGTTCAAACCTGCCTCATTTTCGCTGGCTATTGAATGAGTGATACTGTGTTTGTGCATGTTCGTGTTATTTTGTATTTTCTTGTTGCTTTATTTTCACAAATTTTTCCTTAGTTTCTTTAATACGTTTTTGCTTTACATTTTATTTTTATTATCTCCATAAAGAGCTTTTTGATGTTTTATAGGTTTGTTTGCTTGTGTGTGTATATGTGTGTATGTACAGGTTTACCATTGTTTGTTACAAATATATTTTTTTCACATTCCCTTGTTTTTCTTAATATATTTCTTCATCACATCTTCTTTGGGTTGGTTTTTGCTTTATTTTTCACTGCAGATTTTCTATATTTCTGTTTTGGTTTTTTTTGTAGGCCGCGTTTTTATCCTTATGAGACCAATGTAATGTCTCAATTGTGGTTTATGATGACAAACTCTTGTGTTAGTATGGGTATGAGAGAGACAGTTAGTAAATGAGAGCGAGTTTTCCTTAGTTGTTACTCCATAGGAAGGGAAAAAAAATTTGTTCAAGCAAATCTTAAACAGTGGCGGGATTATTACAAGTATATTTAAAGAAATTATTAAAGGCAAATTTTTATAATAGTTTCAATTAAATAGAATGTTTTGGCTGTAGGCAAACTAACCCAAAGCAAAATTGCCCGAGTAATGTGTGAAATATCGTCCAAAAGAAAAATTGCAAAAAAAAATGGAAATTATATCCAAAAATGGTGAAAAAATGCCCAAAAAGATACTAAAAAATCACCTAATTTTTATTTTAAAACTTTTGTAATTATTTTTAATTATTTAAGCTTAAGGTCCTTTTATTTATAAAAAATATTATATATATTTATTTTTTCAATATTTCGCTAACCTTAGGTTAGCATCTTCAGGAAATTAACAAAATTTTATAAAACGAAAAAACAAACAATTACAAAATTATGAAAAAAATTATCAAAAACATAATAACAAAAAAAAAAAAAAATATAACTAAAGTATACAATTCATATAAACTGAAAAAATTTCTTATCTATAAACCTAATTCACAAACAATATTTACAATAATAGAAAATAGTTTCACTAAAGAAAATTCCTATAACCTATAATCATTTTTTAACTAAACTTATTTTTATCTTACATACTTATTAAAACATATTAAATTAAACTTATTTTTAATCTGACATACCTATATGTATATCGTTCCCTAAGGTCAAAAAGGTCCTAATATTTTTATATAATTTAGGTGTAAAAATTGAACCCTCCTTTTATCGCTTAATAACTAAATTCCTATAATTATTCGTTATATGTTCTGTGTCTGCTTAAAAATTTATTCTTTGTGTCATTGGTGTATTAATTATGTGTAACATTTCTAAAATATGTCTGCGTTTTTAGTTAGTTTCAGTGTTTAAAACCGATGCTTCTTCAAAATTTGGATAGTGATTAGATTGATGACAATGATGACTTAATGGTATTTTTTTCAGAATTAATGTCACTATATTTCTGATCCGATTTATGGCCTGCAACTCTAGTCCTTAATTTGTTCTTTGTTGTACATATGTAAACCTGGTTGCATCTTTCATTATCATTTCCCTTTTAATTAAAAATAATTATAAAAAAGTAAAGGTAAAATAAGACTTAATAACATTTAAAACTTTTATTTAATAATTCTAACAAATACGTTTTAATTATATATACTTGTTGGGGTCATATGCTTGAAACTAAAAATACCGAATTCAAAATAAAGAATTCGAAAATCCCGAATTTAAATATCTCGAATCGAATCCTCTATAGAGAAGAAAATAAAAAAACACCGGCTAACTAGCTAAAGCTTATAAGATTGTCCTTGTCGGTCAAGGGCCGTCTATGCAGAGTAGCTTTAGTAAGCGGAGCCGGTGTTTAAGGTACCATTGAGACCAAGGAACTGCTGCAGTCCGACGGCCGCTTTTGCTATGGTGATGGGGTTAGCGATTCGTGATTATGGTATTCAGGATTGTCGAATTTGGGAGTTAAATACATAATGGTTTGTTTATCAACAGGGATACCATAAGTATGCAATTGCATGTTTTTTCCTTGTGCGACCAATGAAGGCAGAAACAATATATTTATCTGTTTTAGAGTTTTTTACGAATTTTGGCCTCGACTTGTTAGTGAATATTTTTTGCATATTTTACCTTTTACAGCATTTATTTTGCATAATTTAGTTAAAAGAGCTATTTTGCAGTTTGTTTTAGGTTTATAGCACATATTTTACAGTTTTGAGCCATATTTTGTTACATGTTAAATTTTTTTTAGATGCTTACAAGAGCTTTCGCAGCAAATAAAAAAATTCTTTTTTTTCAAAATTCTGGTGTTCCTGTTTCAAACAAATATCTGTATACACAACGTTTGGCTTAATTTCGTCATCTACATTTAATTTTTACTCTAAAATTGTTAGTCAAAGCGGGTTGTCATTAAAGATGAATAAATGCTATTTAAATCTTTCAAATTTTATGTATAAGCAAAAAGTAAGGAACAAGCAATTATATACGTTTTTAGCGATACAATACATATATATCTTGATCAATCTTTTAGCATACCGATCGATTTGGAATCACTTTTTAAAGTGATGTAACGATGTCCATCCGTTCGCCTGGCTGTGTGTATTTCCATGTTAAATTTGTGCGCAAAGTTGCTGTTTTGTAGATTATTTTTATCAAATTTGGTAAATATATTTTAATTGTTCTAAATACATAAAAACTTCTTTCCAAATTAGACTTTTGTTGGTATTTGGATTAAATTCGCCGAAAAATATTTTTTGCTGCAAACTTAATTTTTTTTCGAATCGACTCACATTTGCCCAAAGCTCCTATCAAAAAATAGTTTTAAGTTCCTTTTAAATGTTAACATTTATAAAGAATTTATCGACCGTCACTGAAATCCCTTTAGGACAAAAAAATCTCATACAAATAACTCTCATATGGATTTTAACCTGATAACATGACTTTGTTTTTATAATCCCACGATTGCCCATCGTTTCCAAAAAGGATAAAATCTCGGAAATTCATATTTCTGGTGTCCTTGTTTATCAATTTTTGAAAACTAAAGTTGAATTTTTTAAATAAGAAATCGAAATATCGCTCAAAAATTTTTCAAAACAATGGTAAAAGTGAATTATTACCCAACAATTACGGATAATTAAACAACTTTGTATTGAAAATTTTTGGGCGATTTTTCACACATTTCTTTGGGCGATTTTTCCTTGGATCATTTTGGCTACAGCCGAATATTTTGTTTAAAATTTGTTGCAAATTTAATATCACATAGACATTTTTTTTGTTGCAATAAAATAGAAAATGTTTTTAAAATTTTTTCTATAAATTAGCAAATTCATTGGAAAAATTTTTTATAAAACAGAAATTTTTCTTTGGAAAAGATGACCTTAAAAATTAAATTTTTGACTATAATTTTTTCTATATATTACCAAATTTTTTGGTAAAACTTCTGCAAAATAGAAAAATTTTTCTTTATAATATAAAAGTGAGGCAATTTTGTTGTATAAAATAGCAAGTTTTCTATTAAATAGCAAAGAATTTAAAATTTTAGCAAATTTTAATATCAATTATTTATTACATTTTTGACAAACTTTTACTTTAAACAATTTTTCTATGAAACCAAAATTGTTACAATATATCCAATCAAATAACAAATTTTACTAAAAACTTCAATCAATAAACTTATTTTGCAACAATTTCTTTTAAGCTCGACTGCACTAATTCTTTAAAAGCTGCAACTAAATTTATGTTGTTATGCTTGCGAGTATATGTTGCTGCCGCAGGAAGAAGTAAAGTGATTTTGTCGCCTGTCGATGATGGAAAATACTCTGCTCTATTTCTCGGTTCTCGTTCCCATTTTTTATAGCATGGGATTTTCTAACGTCCAAAAGAAGATAAATTTTGCTTCTCAGCTTTCGTCGAAATATGAATATATGAAAGTTATTATTTAATCACTATTAGTTAGGCTAATCAGAAAATTTTTGCTCGACTCTATTACATCTTCAGCAGCATTAAGTTTTCCCTTAACTTCATATATACATACGTGCCTTTTTCATTAAATCTTTATCTTTTATTTTTTTTACCCAATTTTATGTATGAAATTTTCGTAAATAACTTGCTTCTCCCTGATATAGCACAGCGTTTTTAGAACTACCAAGTCCTGGAAAACAATTAATTTCTCAGAAAGCTCAAAGATGATCAAGTTCATGTTAATAAAATAAATACTCAAGGCGTCATTCTTGATATTAAAAAAAAAATCGGGGACAAATCTAAACTTTTTTGTTTTAAAGCTTAACAAAAAAAAAAAAAAAATTTGTTTTAGGATATCTGGTTTAATTGAAAATATTTTATTAAAATATCATTATTTGATAGTTTTTTGATCAAAAACATTAACCGCCTGGCCCACAATGTCGACAAGAACATTTCTTTCGAATATTTATATATTTATATTAAAAAGAAAAACAAATTTCAGTTTTTTATTATTGTTTTCAATATAACTATGCGAAAGAAATGTTCTTGTCGAAATTGTGGGCCTGGCAGTAAATAAATTTTCCATTGTTGAAATCATAGAATACATAGATATGAAACTCGGTTATCAAAAACTTAAGTGATGAGAATGTGTTAGTAAAAATTTTATCATTGTGTTATGGTGTGTGTGAAACGGTAGAAAAGTACTCATTGAAGTTAAATTTTGACGGTGAGGTTAATAAAATTTCACTAGCCCTAGGGGCCAGTATGAATTTTGACATTAGTGTAGAAATTTTTTACAATATTAATTTACCATAGAACTTTGCTACCGTTTCACACACACCCTAACAGCCATACCTAAACAAGAGCGGAACGCGTTTTGTAGTTGTCAAAATTCCTCATGCCAATACAATTTGTATGAAGCATCCCTAAATAGCGCGGCGTCAACGCTTTGGAATTGGAAAATCCGATTTTGACAGCGCATTAAAATAATTGGGGTTGCTGTAATTGTTGTTTTGACAGCCCTGTTTTTATCTTTTGATAATAAATAATGGCAAATTAGCTATTTGTAGGTCAAACTAGCGTTATTAATTCCATTTCTTATTTTTTTTATGATGGTTTTAGTAAGCTCGAAAGTCCACACTACTGTTTGTGATACAACGCTGACGCTCTTGTTTAGCATATAGGCGTAAAAGCTACGCTGAAGAAAACGTTCCGCCTACCGCTCTTGTTTTGGTGCGGCGGTTAGTAAGAAATAAATATTCCCCACTTTCCCAGAAAACACAAATTAAAGGTCTGAAAAATTAAATCGATTTTATTTGAATTGTATTAAGAAATTCACAACGAGTTTTTTTATGCTATTAGTTTTGAATGATATTTAACAATTTTGTATCAATATATACTCGTATTTGAGAATGGGTTTAATTAAATATCATTATTAATTTCATATCAAGCTTTACTGGAACATTTCACCACTTTTTTGATATATACCTAATTATAAAAAACCAGTGGGAAAACCCGACTATATAATACCCTACACCAAATACAAGTTTTCGAGAGTGTACCCTACTTGAAACTAATGTGCAATCATGGACGCACCAAAACAAAATTATGTTATTAGTTTAAGATTCATGTACTTAAGGAGTTCCTTTTGACTCGTATCTACATCGGAATAAGTTTTACCTATGGTAAATTCTGGACCTACATCTCATGATATTGAAGTTACCGTCACCAAATTTCATGTTAATAGCAATATTGACATTCATTTTGCTGTGGCATTAAAGGCTATATTGGGGAACGATATTTATATGGGAGCTGTGTCAAATATAGTCCGATTGTAATTATAATTGGTTAAATGATTATGGTTGGAATATTTTTGGGCCAAGTTCATTCGAAATACCAGCAAAATAAGATGGTTTATATGAAAGAAGACTCTATTCTGGAAAGAAGTTTGTATGGGGGCTTTATGAAGCTATGGGCCGATTCTTGCTATTCGTCCTTATGACAATTTAATAATTGGTAACAAATTTCATCAAATTATGTCCAAAATTTTGAACTGTAATTTGCGTGCAAAGGTTATCCGGATGAACGGACAACGCACAGTGAAAGATTTAGCCATTCTAGGGAGAAAATATTAAATATCTTGGAAAAAAATTTAACTAGACTTATGAATTTTGGTACAAGCTGTTACTAGGCTACTATGTACCATTGTCAAAAAAATAAGCGAAATTGGATCACTGCCACGCCCACCTGCCATATAACTGCAAAAATTTATATCTGATATTATTCGCGCTAGATAATCAAAAATTATAAAAGCGGCGAGTACGCATGATAAAGTTTAAAATAAATAATAAAAAGGTAAAAGTAATAATAAGTGTTTAATTTTTCTTCATTAATTATAAAATAAGATATATTCATATGTACATATAAATTTAAGTAAGAATAAAATGTTAAAATTAATGATTTTCTTCTGGTATTTCTGGAGATTGCAATAAATGTAGTACTTCAGAACTTCCACAAATATGGTTTACGGAACGGTCAAGCCTTTAATTTTATCACTCATTATTTGTTTCTTTTTTTTCGGAAAATCTAGGCAGATAATTTTATATGTGCCTTAAAGTAGGTACTTCAGACGTTCGTTAAAAACTAATTTGGTGTTGAGCGTTATGACGAAAAGAATTTATCGATTATAGAATTTATTTTTTTTTTCTTAACTTAACGAAAAGAGTACTTGTTTAAATGAAATAGCCCTTAAATAATTTTCCAGTTCTAAAAATAAATTCTCATGATATTAACAGCAAAAAAGGCTTCAAAACAGAAAAATAATCGTTAAAAAACTCCAATCCAATAAAAAGTTACACGCTTTTAAAAATGAGCAATTTCATATAAGTGTTTTTGTTTTTTTTAATTCACTCAAAAATATCCAAGTTTAAAGTACCGTTATATTGTTTTTATTGACAAATTAGCCAAAGTGCTTGCATTTTCTTATTTTATAACAAGTGCTCTTTCATATTTGATAAATATATGAACTCAAATTTAAACTCAAAAAAACGACTTTTGTCCAGCTAGATTAGCAAAATCTTACACTGTGCATCGTTAGGTCGATTAAGGACGTAAATCTACGTTGATCGGTATGTTAAAATAATTGTTGAAAATCAATTTTTTATATGTTACACATATCAGCACAAACCCATAGTACCCTTTCCACGTATGGTGGAGTGAGTATTCTTACTGGTTACCATAATTCCATTTCCATTTCAATTCCATAATTTTGTTAATTAAAGGTGTATATTTTATGCTACATAAGCTTGAGATATCTAATGCTGTTTTACCCAGAGATCAACGCTTTAAAGACGAGCTCCTTAGCCCGCATACGAAATGTTTGCAGAAACACTAAAAACGGGAATATGGTTTTTTTATTTTGGGGTTTCCCCTTGGTATTATGATAAGTAACCAGTGCCAAGGATAGTACGGAATAACAATTTAGGCATTGTTTTAAATGTAATAAAATGCAAAAAATAAGAATTTCTTTTAAAAAAGTTTTATAAAAAATTTGTTTTTTAATTTATTACAAAATATTTGTCAAAAAATTTTGGTGAACGTTGTGTGTTGAATTCACACAGTTTGTGTATGTGTGAAGAGGTAAATATATATATTTTTTTAATTTAATGGGAGTTTCATATGTATATAATCTATGGTTGAAATGTTCAATAGACTTAATTATAACATCGAAAATACGCTACTTAACCTTTATGTGCTCGGGGTATTACACTTACGTTGGCAGTCGGAAGTCTACATTCGTAGCAAATAAGTATTTGTATGGAAAACTATGTCAAAATATGAGTGTAAAACTTGAATGCATATCTAATAAGAATCAAATTTAGATATAAAGTTAAGGTGACAAAGTTTAAGTTTCATGGTGTAGCATTACCAATAGTATATGTGGTGGCATGTGCGTCACATACAGGTTTTTTACATCAACAACAAATCTTGTGTATATTTTGATGCCTTCCAACTTCACAATATAGACAACGATCAGGGTACATGGGCTGTATGTCGTTAAAAAAATATCAGGCAAGTGGTTCATTCTAGTACCAGAAACAATAACCAGGTGTGCTGGGGCATGGCCTAGTACCCTTGGATTTACAGAGCACTGTTCAATTGCTGGCATGAAGAGCTATTTTGCAAGGACTCGCAGGACCTGTCGTCATTTGTCTGTTTGGTGGATGTGGTCGATGTTTTCCGAATAAACACTTAATGCGGCTAAAACGCATGTTAAATCTAGCATGTTAATCTAGCATGCAAAAAGAACATTGCCAAAGGCCAGCGCAAAGTTTTGCGCTTAGCTGAATATGCAGAAAGCATTTTATCCATCGTATCAACGCCTCCAGGGATATATTGTTGCTTGTTTTTCTTCTCAGGTAGAATAGCATTTGTCAAAAGCGTACTGGAAAGAAGTACAACGGCTTTTTCTTTTTTTTGGCACGTTGGAGACCAACGGCTCCTTTGATTCGAGGAAACCAAAAACTGTAGCCTCTTCTACTCGTTTGCGGTCTGTTTTTAAGAAGACCGAGATTTTTGGACATTAAATGCCTACCCAGATTAAACGCTGTGCAAAAATTGTCACAGATAATGGTTCTTCCGGTGATTTCCCTTTTCACGACATTCTCTTCTACATTGATTGCACGACTTGCATGCGGGCTCTTTCTTGTATATATCTCGCTATTGAGAGGATATAATGACTTTGCATCGCTTGCGAACCAGACTTGTATGCCATCATTTGCAGGCTTGGCTGGGATGTACTGCGTAAATCTATTTCTTCCGCGATATGCAAATACTTGTTCGTCAACTTATAACTACAATATGAATATTGAATATAGATCAATACAATAATAATTATTGCGAAATACGCAAAAGAGTTAAATACGCAAGCACACGTATGCATACACAAGCGTGCACAAGAAAGCGAGAAGTAAAAAAAATACTAAATGAGATGTTCTGCATGACGCATTCCAAAAAATGTGAGTTAAGTAACGGAGGGATGTGAATTACCATACATTTTGTATGGTGTCTACATTTGTAGACTATTGGCCAGGAGATGGCGATTTTGTAAAGTAGGGTCTGGGGGGTGCTGTAAATTATTTATCTAACGTGTTAGTGGCCAACACTACTTGGAATGGATTTTAAGGCAGCTACTAAAAATTTCGGACCCTGTTGGTGTGGAAATTGATATTTATTTAACTTCTTTTGTGATCACGAAAAGGATTAAACGGCATTAAAAACAACAATTAAGTATAATATTTTACCTTTGATGAACTAATTAAAGTAACGGACACGCCAAATAACCAAATAAAATTTTAACATAGTTTTAAGTGTTAAAAAATTACTATGGCATATCAAAGCAAAAAGTCAAAAATGTAACTTTCACCTTTTTTTTCGACCTTCCAACTATTGTGTACTGTTGCAAAATTCCACCAGACAACAAAATCGTACCAAATTTAATTTTATTTTGTTTGAAAAATTTTTGACAATATTTCCTGTAAAAAGTTGAAAAAATTCCTTTCTTGTTTAAAGAAACTGCTTCAACGAGTAAAAAATGATGAAGGACAAAATTCTTTTAGTAAGTTTGGGATAAACGTTAATCTTTGCGATCTTTTGTCTCCGAAAAATTTTAAAGGAATTCAATAAATTATGTGATCTTTTACAAATTTTATTTCAAACTTAACCCAGAACGTATAGAGTTAAATTGTTTAAGATTACAAACAAATCTCGTTAATATAACGAGCGTAAATAACTTGCAATACAGTGCAATGAAGTTAAATTTTACATGATTACAAAGCAATTTACTCATGTTCTCAAGATACATGATTATAAGCGAAAACATGAGTATTTCAAACAAGCAAAATATCAAATAATGGACATGCTGGAAAATTTTGCGAAAATCACTCGAGAAAAAAATCGACTGAAAGTATCCAGCAGAAAAAACGAATAAGAGAAAAATTCATATACATTTAACCCTTCAGTGAGGTTAAAAAAAATTAGGGTTTTTAAAACAATAAATAAAATATAGCTTGTTTTTTTACTATTACTAATTATATCCAAACAAATAGAGTGTAGCTTTATATCTTTTTTGTTTACTAAAGGTAGTATCATACTATAAAATTTTATGTTGATACTTATCAAACACTCAAGTAATACGCACAGGTGTGATAGAGGGAATGCAATATATTCTGAATGATATTAGGCGAATCGGGTCGTTTTAGATCACTGACGGTTTAAAAAGTCATTATATCACAGCGGATATTATTTTTATTCTTTGAATTAGGAAAATAAAGCTGACTTCAGAATAAATCGATATATTTTTCGATAGCTCTTGGTATGTGGAAAAATAATTTCACTACGACATATCGAACAAATCATTTTCGAGACGTCCTAATTAAAATTTTTTTACTTTTTCTCAACTTTTATTTTTAAGGTTTTTTTAGTAGGTAAAAAAAAATTTGTTCGAGGTTTTGCACGAGGTTTTTTCGAAAAATTTTTTAAGCGTTAAATTTTAAGGTCCCTTTTACAAGGTATGTAAAAAAAAAATTCATTTTTAAATATATCCTATCCAAGAGAAAATTGCACGCTTTATTTTTTCTTATTTTCATAATATATGGCCCAATAATGGTTACGTCAAAAAAAATAGACCCGCTTGGTACTCTCCTTGCCCCTCATTTTGCTTGGCAAATATAGTTGCCTGTGGGCTGAAAAAGAATTTTTTACCCAAAAAAATGAATTGAAAAGTAATGTTTAATACATTTTTTATTTATTAAAGCTATTTAAAAAGTAATTTATAAATAACTAACAATTTAAGATAAGTCCTATACGTGGTATTCGCCAAAACAGTCACGTGATAATGTAAAGCAAAGGAATACATTGCATATAGTACAAAATACATTTATGGAAAGACTTCGGCTTTTTCAGAGAGATACTTCCAGTTCTGGTTGCTTCCGGGAAACTGCGCGATCTAGAACAGAAGTCATTTATTAAATCCTTTGCTAAAGTAGCCCGAAAATCTATCGAGGTCACTTTTGTCTTAAAGCTGTTAGCCAACATGAGTTTGCTATATATCACGTAGCTATTATGGACTTGTATTTGGAAGAGATCAAAGAACAATCGAGTATGAAACCGCCATTTGCTTCTTCGATCATTGCTTCATGGCGTTATGTCCCTTGAACTTCACCATATGCTCATCAATTGATAGTTTTTTTGAATATGTGTATGCTTCTGGCATAGCTTTATTTATATGGTTTATAATTTCTCGGATTTTGTATCTACGGTCGTTGACATTAGCCTGATCATTGTCGCAGAAATGCAGATTGGAAGTAATTTCCTTAAATCGAGGCCGTGTCATGATATCTGCGATTTGAGCTTGATGAAATGTTGTATCTGTAGACTAATACATCCGAGTGCTAAGTAGTTTTACTAGGCTCATAATTAGACCCATATAAGCCTTGAACTCTTCCAAGGTCAGAGTGAAAACGCGACCTTTTTGTATGGCATATAAGTTGGGCTGCTCCACTATCATTATGCACATTTGTGAAACCAAAAAAGTATAGAAAATAAGTAACTACTATTGCAATATAAAAACTTGCAATTATAAAAACTTACCATTAAAATTACAAACAGCATTGAACACATCATACGCTTGCGGCATTTCCACATGTGCATTTACAATGGGTTTCAGAACTTGCGAATGTTCATATATGCAATTCTCCTGAAATCCGGTGAAAACGGCGTTTTTCTATGCAAGCGTCTCTCTGAACCGGACGACTTCTCTGGTGGTATAAAAAGTGCTGGCTTTTCTGGTATTACTGCAGCACTTGAACTCGATGCAATTGGCTCATCCTCTACAGCAACTGGTACTGCTTTACGACCAACGTGAGCCTTTTTGATTACAGGAGATTCTATGGGATTAGTTCCTTCAATAACAACTTCTATGGGCTCATCCTCTTTGATTTTCAAAGCTTAATATTCTAGAAAAACGATGTTCTCTTCATTCATATATGTATCAGCTTCTTCCTCATTGTCACTGGTGTCGCAAAGCAAAAGTTGCTCAATTTCGTCCGGATTATGGAAAAAGAAACGATCACGGACTGATCCGCTCATTTAAATTTTTTTATTTATAATAACCAAATAATAATACACTGTTTAATCAAAAATAACACTCGAAATACTACAATAATACACTTTCAAATAGTAATGCACTCACACAAACTCGTATGCTCTGATTGATTTCGAATAACTAATGAATGAAAACAAACAAACAATGAGCGCAAACAAACTTTGAACTTAAAACAATAACATACAAGATGCGTTTTGTTCAATTGACTTTTATCACTAACAGTTAAAAACAAACATGCATAAAAAAAAACGTAAAACTATATACACACATACATACAATGAAGAAAATAAAAAAAAATATTTAGATTATTTTTAGGTGCGTTGTTTTCCGTTTCAACCCACAGGCAAACATACTTGCCAAACATATTTGGGGTAAATGTGGGCAGGTTGAAATTGACACATACTTCCCCCATATATTTTTTGAAAGGTAAGAGGCGGCCCCAAAATATGCCCGAGTTTTAGCCAGGTGCGCCCCACGCTCTCCCCACAGCACCCCCCTGAAGTAAGGCTTTTTGGCCAACTTTGAGGCCTTCTAGCGGGCAAATGGGACCACCTACCACATTTTTGTTGCCCCAACCCTCCGCTACAAATCCGTATTGAACATATTTACTCTATCTCTTACGTGAACAATTATATGATGCAAAATCCTCTGGGCAAGTATGTTTGCCTCTGGTCGTCAAAGGGTTAAAACGATGGCGTTATCATATTTTCGAAAAAAAAAATATTTTTTGTTTTTGGATTTTTAGACCAGTTTTTGTTGAGTATTTCGATGAGTATTTTCGGGAACCATAGATCTTCTCAAGTCCAATTTTTATAACAAAAGTAAGTGGTAAATTTCTTCCTAAAGACGCCGGTAGAGATATGACCAAAACACTGAAATTCAAAAAATTACTCCTTTATACCCTTTACCAGAGAAAAATTAAATGCTACAAAAACAACTAATTACTCGTATATAAAAAAAGAGTAATTTTAGTGTTTTAGTCATAGCTCGGCCATTTTTTAACCGATTTGACAGATTTATATATCGACGTCGTTAGGAAGAAATTAACCATTTATTTATGTAATAAAAGTTAGACTCGGAAATAGGTATTTAAAAAAAAATACATTTTTTTCAAACTTTTTGTATTTGGACCGATTTATCCGAGGTATTTAGAAAATATGTTCTACTAAAGATTTCAGAACTTTTGATATATAATACGTATCCATAGGCACTATTACAGATCTAAAATTGTTAATAGTTTTAATAACAAAAAATAGTAAAAAACGCTTTTCCGACAAAAACTCGTCTAAAAAAAAACCTACTTTTTCCAAAAAATTATACCGTCATCGTATAAGGCGTACAATTTTACCTTGGATAGGATACAGTTGAAAAATTTGAAAAACCCTAAAAATTAACGCGTAAAAAAATTAATTTTTCGACAAGAAAATTTTTTTTGGGAAAAATGAGGAAACAATGGCAAGTTTTTAGCGTACAATTTCGCACTGGAAATGTTATATTTAAAAAAAATAGATCAGTTGAGAAAAAGTCAGAAAATTTAAAAATCTAAAATGATTTTTTTGACATGTAGTTGTTAAATTTTTTTCCTTATGCCAAAAGCTGTCGAAAAATCGATGGCACAATATCGACCAATTTTTGTCCTTAAAAATCGGCCCGCTCTAATATATATATATATATTTATATAGACGCTCTTAAATGGTCCTAAACCAAAGACTTTTAGCCTATTTCCGATGTGCGAAAGAATTTTTTCTTTTGTATAACTTCATTGAAACCAAAAACAAATTTTAAGAATTCGTTGTTGTTTTCAATATAGTTATGCGAACTAAGGAATTCTTTCGCACATTGGAAATAGGCTATTTTTATTTCTTTTATGTCTTTCTTTGTATAATAGAAAATTGAAAATTAAATAATAAATTAAAAAAAATGCACAAGCTAAGTTCAAATTTTGAAACACTTCGAAATCAAAGCGAAAAGAAAAAAATAACCAAAATGGTCCGAAAGCCTAAATGCAGGGTTAAGCAGAGATGAAAATAATATTATGTAGCGATAAGTATAAGTTAAATACTATGTTTTGCTGCTAAAACTATACAAGAAACAACGAATAGCTCAAATTTAGTCAAGTATGAAGAAAAAAAATCAAAATGATGTTATGAAAAAACTACAAAAAAATTACTTCAGTACGTAATGAACAACCAATGACACATGGAAATCTCGGGATAATGCATAATGTAAAATTGCTATTTTAACAAAATTTATTTGTTTTTGTTAACTACTTGTACATTCACTATAGAAACTATTCATTAACGTCATTAAAAATTCTAATTTATTTGGTTGCCATTCTAATGGAGTTAAGCATTTTTTGCTATTTTTTTTTTTGAATTAGAATGTTATTTGTGTTAAATTTTGATTGAATATTTAGGTCAACAACTATTCGATAAGGGCAGTATTTATTAATGATTTAATTTAGTTTTAATGTTTAAAATATTGTAAATGTTACGCCGCAGCAGCTTAATTAATAAGAAATACGTAAAGTTTTACAAATTACCTAACTTTTTAATCATTTGAGGTTAAACTTTTCAAACTTATTCTAAAGTTTGTTTATCACTGGTCTGCTGGGGCATCTACAAGAAAAATCAATTTAGTGTAAAATTCAATATCTACTAAAATGTTTTGTTGTGTTTTCTTGTTGTTTCCAGTTTTTGCTTATTTCGTTTTTATGTATAAATATTTAAAAAAAAATGTATCATATTTATAACAAAATACTTGTAGTTACACTTTCCAATCAAAAATGACTTTAACTCACTGTAGTTTCTTCTATTCATGCTGCAGCTGCAACTAAAATAACCCAACGCAATTATTTATATAAAATTTCTTGCATGGAATTTTATATAAATTAAATACTACAAAGGAACAAATTAAAAATTTATTTCAATCACAAAGTAATTGAAGTGAACAAACAAGTAATGGAATTATTTGTTAGATTCATTTCCCAGTATCACCTATAGGTGACGATGATATGCGATTTTCTCTAGCATATCTATGAAACTATTTTAAACCTGCAAGTATAACTTGAACAAAGGTAAAACCCTAAAGTGTTCGTTTTTTTTTTTTTTTTTTTTTTTGACAACTCTGGAATTACATAATTTATGAAATTTGTCAACTTTCTTCAAACAGTTTTTGGTTTTCTACTTTCTTACTTGCGTTGTGATAAATAAAATGTTGTAAAAATGCCAAAGAGTTAAGAACCGGAATAATATCTGTTGATTCATACTGTAAGATACCCAAACATATAATATGAGTGATTATCGTCAATACACAGATTGCCTTTTAGTAAAAAATAAGGCTAGATTGTCAATAGGAACCTGCAGTTAACACTGGGTAGTGTTTCACATATTTAGATACTTACATGTACATATACATATATGGTAACTAGCGTATTCATTCGGTTAACCGTTAATCGGTAAACCGATTAATTACTATTCAATTTGCTGATCGGTTAATTTGAAATTGGCTATTTTCGATTAACGATTTAACCGGTTAGTTTCAGTCGATTGACCGACTAACCGACGTAACACAATTTTTAATTTTTTGTAGTATTATAACATATTTTTTTGTGTTTTTAATTATTTTTGTCTCATATGCAAAAGGTATGCGTTTAGAAAATATTTTTCCATTCAACCAAAGAAGGGATCTTCGTTTTAAATAGGTATTTGCTGCCAACAGCTTTTTGTTTCACGTACTTTTTATATGGGCATTTCCATTGTGACGTGACGTGATATTTGTACGACAAAATGTAAAAACACTAAATGAAGAAGTGTAAAATTTGTAAATTTTTTTTTTTTATAGTAAAAAGTAATAAAGCAGCACTATATTCAAAAAAAATTACAACAATCAACCCTTAAGATTTGAAGATATAAGCAAAAATATGCGCCGGCGTTACGTTACAAAAAATAGAAGTGCATTTTTACTTGCATTACAGAACCGCATAAGTCTGCGAAATGAGCAAGACTTTTTGTATAAAACCTTTTTTAATAAGCTTTGGACTTATAAAGATTTATCTTCCAAGTTATCAAATTTAAAAATCTTTGTTCGTTTTAGGTACATATGGGAATTTCCAGCGATTTTTGTAATGTAACGTCAGAAAGCAATTAGGCTTGTATTTTAGGACCATGTTCTTCAAAAGTTATCCCTTTTGTAACTTAATGTAGAGCTAGTTGCGCTTGACACAACATATAAAAAAGTTAATAATACATATATAATTTTTTATAAACGATTTCAATTACTTCTGGCGTTACGTTACAAAAAAGAGACTTTTCGCTGGAATTTTCCATATGTATAGATGTATTACGTTATTTGTTTCTTCTCATATATTCTCATATCAAACCTTTAACAGAATTAACCGAAACAATTAGAAGAGTTAAAAATTTAAAAAAATTTAAAAATGACTCTAATGACACAATGGAAGATTTTATACGTTTAGAGAAATCCAGGTAAAGGACTGAGAAATTAGATATTCGGTATTATGGATTGCGTTCGATTTCTCCAAAATCAACGATAAGTGAAAGAATTTTCTCCATGTCAAGATTTATCAAAACTAAAGAAAAGAATCGCTTAAATCCTAAACATTTTTCTAACAGATTATTTTTAAGGTCTCCTTAAACTATTGAAATAACTAATAAAATTAGGAAAAAGTTTATTTTTTAATTAGTACATAATATTTATGTATTAATAAAAAAATATGTATTACATATTTATGAATTATTTTTTCGCTTGCTTGTGTTAGCTCAAGAATTGGTTTGTTTGTTATATCATTGCTTTTTTACATAAACTCCAAATAATAATTAATTTATTCATTTTTATGTATAGAAATTGCTTAACTTATAAAAAAACTTTATTAATCGGTTAACCGATCAATTACAAAATTAACCGATTATTAACCGATTAAACCAAATCCTCGGTTAATTAATCGAGCGATTAACCGATTAAAGCAAAAGCCCGATTAAATGAATACACTATATATACATATATATATATATATATATGCACAGGGAATAATTGGCGAACAGAAAAAATCTTGAAATTTTTTAATTAAATATTATAAATTGCAATATTTTAGAAATCTAAATTCAATATTTTTCTTCTAAACTTTTTAGAAGTCTTTTAAAAATGGGTTTTTGTCGACAGCGCATAATTGACGAACAGCTGTATACGTTGTATTTAATTGGCGAACATGACTAATTAATATGCTCCGTGTATATGAAATTTTTTGTTGCCATGTTTCCACATTATTATTCCCAAATTCTTATAGGGCACGTTATTAATGTCTGCCGACTTTGGAGTGTACATTTATTTTAATTAGTGTTGTCAAAACAATAAATCATTCTTTTCAACGCTAATTTTCAACAATGAAGCGTTTTTTTGCAAAAAACCCGCAAAAAATTTTTTACAAAATGAAATATGACAACACTAAATTGGTTTTATTTAATAAGTTGCATGTCAATGCAAATTTTTCAAAATATTTGTTAAAAATATAAATTTAAGGAATTTTGTTTGTTTTTTCTACATTAAGTGTAGAAAATAATGGTCTTGGTTCTTTAGTTGTACATGAGAATATATTAAACTCTTTGTAAAATGTAGATTTATGCGGGGTATTGAACAAAAATTTGTATCATTACAAAAAGGTAATTTTTTTATATTTCAATAGAAATTAAACAACTTAATTAATTTAATTTTTCAAAAGGTTATTGTGAACTAAAACATTGCACCAGATACTCAACAAGTTATATGGTTTTGGCAGGTGTGTTTTACTATATTTTGTTGTTAATTAGACAACACAATTTTAATTATTTTGCTTATTTTTTATTTCATCTTTTAAAGGTGGTTGAATGCTATTCATAGGAAATGTCGTCTATACTTTTGCAATTTGTTACGGGCTCATTACGTGTTCCTTTACAAGGTTTCCATGCTTTACAGGGTTCAACAGGTGCTGTAGGGCCACGACTCCACCATACACTTAATCCAAGATGTGCCCACACAAAATCTACCGAAAGTTCATACATACATGTTTCAATAGTATTGATTTGGCACCCTACGACAGATATCAACTGCTTTATGATAAACAAACAAAAGCAGTTGAAGAAAATTGTGGATTTGCCGTGGAATAAATAAAACAATTAAATAAAACCTTAAGCATTACATAAGAAAATACACCGTTAAAGAAAATATGAAAAACGTTTTGAAAAAGCAAAAATTTTTTTTAACTAAACTAGTGGTTTCGTGTAGGACGTCAAATATTTCATATGTGTAACTAAAGTGTTTTCCGAGTGCAAAGTTTATATGGGGCCTATTATAAATTTTATACCGATCTTCACGAAAGTTGACAGTGTGGTTTCTAATCATATAAAAGCGACATTGGGCACGTTCATAAGGCGTAACTGTTGTGTAACCGTTTAGTGTTTGTCTTAGAAACGCATAGTTGAGCACTTCCGCTCAGCACAACAGTTGGGTATTTGAGGCTAATTATTCCATCATAAAATTTTTTAGCTACCTAAAGTCAACATGTTGTGCTCAACCTCAGCCTTTATTTTTTTTCAATTGTTTATGTTTATCAGCTGTTAATTTTGCATTATACTCATAATGCCGTTTCTAAGACGAAAATGTTCGGCTCAACAGTTGTCAACAGTTTTCTAGCAGTTGAGCTCAACAGCTACGTCTTATGAACGTACCCATTATAATAGCATTAGTCGTTACAGTTTTACGCGTTATTTAGTATTTTCCGACAGTGGTGTTTTTAGTTTTTCAAGTTTACAATTTCTCTGGAATATTTTTCCGTGTTCCAGGAAAACGGTAGGAGATGGGCGGATGGAATTTTTGGACAAAGTGGTATTTCATGAAAATTAATTGTCGGAACCTTAATGGTGTTGAGTCTTTATACAAATTTTGCAATTTGTCAATACATATTTTCAAATTTGGAAATTCTCTAAGATGACTTCCAGGAAAACGATGGTAGATGGGCGGAGACATTTAATGGAATTTGTGGACAAAGTGGTCTTTTATGAAACTTAATTGTCAGAACCTTAAAAGTGTTGCAAAATTCGTATAAAGCCGCCAAACCTTTAAGGTTCTGGCAATTAATTTTCATAAAATACCCCTTTGTCCACAAATTCCATAAAATTTCATGCGTTTTCCTGCAATTCATCTTACAGAGAATTTGAAAATACGGACGAATTGAAAAAATTCGTATAAAGATGCAACACCTTTAAGGTTCTGAGAATAGATTTTCATAAAAGACCACGTTGTCCACAAATTCCATCAAATTTCCTCCGCCAAGGGTATCGATTTGGCGAAAGGCCAACCTCCGATCCAAATTTCAACATTTAAGCTTCTGGCGTTTAGAATGCCCCATGTGAATCAGTCAGTAATGTTACAATTTTGTTTTGTTTATATAGATGGACAAAACTTTTTGAAAATAGTAACAAAATTATTTAAGATTTTCGTTGAATTTCGAAAACTAAGTGTTTGCGCCAACTTTCTTATTTTATTTTTTCATCTTATTTTTCCATTTTCTATCACCCTGGGTCCTTTTTTTTATTTGGAGCTGCCCAAATAGAATCTGGGAATTTTAGTCCGCATGTTGGGTTTCATTTTTATTATGAATTTTTATATTAATTCGAATGTGTATTCTTAGTCAAATTACAGTTTAAAAAGCCTTTTTACTTTAATAATCTTATTCCTTCAATATTCCTATAGATTCCTGGAAAATATTGCAGGAATAAGATTATTAAAGTATAAAAGCTTTTTAAATTGTAATTTGTCAAAAATGTCAAAAAAATTTCTGGTTTGTTTACATTTATTTATTCATGTTTGTTTACATTTAGTTAGTGCCATTTAAAATAAAAACATTTTTTAATGTGGAAAAAACTTCTCGTTCAAAAATATTAATTAAAATTAAAAACATTATAAATATAAAAAATTTTGTGCAAAAATATTAACTGCAAATGGTATCATGGGGGCTTCTCTCTATTGTGATGCGAATGCAATTTCAATACGAAATCTAAATGTTAACTTGGTACTCTCTATCACTCGCAAAATTTTTTTTAAATTAAGCAATACTGGCAATAAAAATTAAAGATGCGCAGATTGACAATAATGAAGTGCCAAAATACGTAAAAAATATTTTAAATTGGCAAATTTGAATCGAATAAATGGTGATAATTTGCGCAAAGAAAAAAAATAAAAAGATGCGAAAGACAAACGCGCAAAAGCATTAAAGAGTACCGATCACTATATCGCTTCCATTTTCTTTCGCATCGCAAAAGAGTTGACCCGCAGATTATGGCCCATAGGCTAGGTTATTGAAATTTAATAACGAACGTTGTTTTCTCAGGTTTTATTATGAATATTTAACAATTTTAAGCGTTTTACTACAAATGCTACCACTCAACCACTGCTTATGCGTTAACTTGATTTTGTTATTGGGTTTCAATATTTTCTCTTCCTTAAAATATCCTTTTTCGTTTCGAAATATTCCGTAAACCACAGAATATGATATTTTTTCTCCTTAGCTGTAATATATACTTCCAAATAGATTTACACTGCCTGTGAAAAGTTCTGCTTCACGTTTGCGTTGTACAGGACGTCGTACTTTAGTGAAATCTTGTTGACATTTATTTTGTCGTTGTTTGCCTCTAGCTGCCTACAATAAGTTCACTTAAAGTTATTTAATCTTCACTGGTAGAAGACTTGCGTTGGTGAAGTTTCTGTAGAGGAACTTGTTCTACCTCCTAGCAGTCTAGTCAACAATTCCAATTCAGTTTGCTGTTGCAGCTGCTTTTCATCACCCAATAAAGAGGCAACTGTTGAATGGTTTGTTCATGATTGAAGCATTTTTCTAAAAGCTTTTCAATTAATTCAAATATATGTTATATAAATATGTTATATATACAGTTTATACTTACATTTTCCGTTGGTCACATTTTTCTGTTCATCTTAAGTGCTAATCTGTTAAATTAATAATCCAGGTAAAGAAATTATAATTTCTGTTTTGTTTTGTTGAATGCAGTGTTGCTATTTTTTTGACGACTGGGTAGAAAGTAAGAAAGTTGCCATACTTGAAAATCGTAAAGATACCCACAGACGAGGCAACATTTGTCGAAACATGGGCATGTTTCACTATATGTTGCTAAGTGTGTAGCAAAGTACCTGGTAGAAATTCGTGTTACCACTTTGGTTTCTCAAAAATCAAACTTGTTTGATATTTTATGTTTATCTACATTCACACGTTTCATGTTTTGATGCTCAACTCTTGTGGGAGAGGGAACCAAGAAGAAAAGGGGTTGGTACGGAGATGTCTGTACTCGGGCAGTACGCTTTGTGTTCTCATTCGTAGGTATATGCACAACAATGGCTGCATGTAATTTTTTTGTTTTCTTTTTCTCTTTGGTTCGCTTTGGATAAAAGTGTTGTTGTTTTGAAGCAAAAAAGTTGAAACCGGTTGCTGCGTGTGAACATAATGGCATCTTCAAAATGGAATTGAAAAGAAGTTGAGCATCAAAAGATGAAACGTGTAAATTGGGGCTTTTCAAACACAATATTTCGATTGAGCGATGTTGGCGGTTTTTGCTTTCTTTTGCAACTATCGGATAAAAAAATATGAAGAATGAAATCGGAAAATTGCAACAATTGCAAATTATGAGAATTGGAAAACAATTATGTATAATCTATATATATAAAATTGTAACGTTACTGACTGACTGACTGATTCATCATCGCACAGCCTAAACGCCTGAAGCTAAAAACTTGAAATTTGGACCAGGGGCTGGTCTCTCCCCAAATCGATCCACTAAGACGGGATTTTTGGAAATTCGAATGTTTAGGGGGTAAAAAAGGGCAAAAACGGGTAAATTCGGTAACCTTATATCTCTAAAACTAAAAGAGATACAAAAAAATGTAATACTTATCGTTGTTCTTTAGAAAAATAAGCGGACAGGTGTCTGGTACTTTTTGGAAATTCAGCCCTTTAACGGAGTAAACGGGTAAAACCTGTATTTTGGTACTTTTTTGTCACCCCATCTATCTTTTGAACCCATAAACATAGAAATAAGGGTTATATCACATTTGAAACTTATCTAAAAAATACGAATTTGGTACTTTTTCGAAATTCGGACGTTTAAGGGGTAAAAAGCGTAACTATTTTTGGTACTTTTTTTATAAAACATTTTTTTTTATTTATTGACATAAACGTATTAAATTATGGGCTCCCACTACAATATTGAAATTGTTCATGCTTCAATGGGGAGAAAAAAAGTACCAAAAAGGGGAAATACGGGAAATTTAATTTCTTACTTTAGCTTTTTGGTTCTACAACTAGCAATTTTTTTAATTATCGTTCATATTGGACCTAGAAACATAAACTTCAACATGCAATGTCCTGAGTGGATAAGAAGCTATGAGGGTACTTTTTGGTACTTTTTGCTCTTCAAATGGTACTTTTTGAATTTCCGTTAGTATAAGACCTAGAAACATAAAATTAAACATGCAAAGTCCTGAGGGAATGAGAATTTGTTCGAGGTATCTTTTTGGTACTTTTTCGTTCTTAAACTGGTACTTTTTTAATTTTCGTTAATATTAGACCTAATAACATAAAATTAAACATGCAGGGTCCTGAGTGAATGAGAATTCGTAAGAGGGATCTTTTTGGTACTTTTTCGTCCTCTAACTGGTACTTTTTTTAATTTTCGTTAATATTGGACCTGTGAACATAAAATTAAACATGCATGGTCCTGAGTGAGTGAGAATCTGTAAAAGCGCTTTTTGGTACTTTTTTGTTCTTTAACTGGTACTATTTGAATTTCCGTTAGTATTGGACCTAGATACATAAAATTCAACATTTAATGTCATGAGTGTACAAGAATCTATAAGAGAAAAATTTGTGGTACTTTTTTGTTTTTTTTTAACTGGTACTTTTTGAATTTTCCTTTTGTATTGGCCCTAGAAACATAAAATTGAACATCCAAGGTCCTGAGTAAATGAGAATCTGTAAGAGGGGCTTTTTGGTACTTTTTGGTCGTAAACCGGTACTATTTGAATTTCCGTTAGTATTGGACCTAGAATCATAAAGTTCAACATTAAATGTCCTGAGTTAACAAGAATCAATAAGAGGGATCTTTTTGGTACTTTTTCGTTTTTTAACTGGTACCTAGAAACATAAAATTAAACACGCAAGTTCCTGAGTGAATGCAACGTAAACTTTGGCGTAAAAATATGTCCACGAAAGAAAATGAGACGCTAACGAAGTGGCGGGTTAAAGGCTAGTGGAATATAAAATTTTACCAAATTTATGGGATATAAAATGTAATTGGTAGAAAAACAAAACAATAATAATGGTTTTTTGTATCGTAGTAATATATTCAAGAAACATGCAGTACTAATGTTTAATTTTTAGTGTCATCGTCTGTGGTAAAAACTGAAACATAAGTAGTTAATACCTGATTCGACAAATGTTGCCTGGTCTGTGGGTACCTTAAAAACAGAAAGAAGCGATGATTTGGCATTGAAAATATAACCAAATTTAAAATGCTTCTTTTATAATTTAAAAAAACACTAAAATTTATTTAAAAATGCCTTGAAATACAATTTATAGTTAAATAACAATTAAGTAAAATCAAGATATGTAATTCGTTAACATATTGGAAAAAATAACGTGAAACCTTATTCATAAAAAATATTTCTGTTTTATAATAGTAAGATCAACCAAATTTCCATTTAAAATTCAGTTTATTAAAAGTTTATAAATTGAAACTTTTTGTATGTGGCCTTTCAACGACAATCAACGAAATTTCGTCAGCTCATTATTGGTTTGACCTACCGACCATTTAAAAAAATAAGTTAGAGGGTAATCAAAATATATGAACATATCACATATATAAAAAAGGTTCAAACATTAAAAAAGTACGAGTTAAAAAATAAAAAAGTTCCGTTTTATAGATGACATTGCATGTTTAATTTTATGTTTCTAGGTCCAACATTAACGAAAATTAAAAAAATGTACCATAAAAATACTTTTTGTTAAGTTTTATAAAACTGTCATTTGCTTAAGCAAATTGCGACACTGATCGACCATTTGGTACGTCAAATGTTTTTTATTTTGTTTTTTTAAATACATTACAGACTTTTTGTTAATTTTTGACAGTAGGTTAGGCAAGGTTATGCATATTATGGTTGTTGGGCCTTAAGTTTTACTGCATGTTTTTAGAACACGAGCGAAACACTCATTCGTTTAACTGACATTTAAAAAAAATTTTGAAATTTTGTTTTAAATTCTAAAAACAGGCAGTAAGTTAACTTTTCTGAGCCTATTAATAACAAATATCAACAAATCAGTATAAAACATCTTAAATCACATTAGAATTTAAGCAGAAAGTGGTATATTTGAAGTAGCCATCTCAAAAATAAAAATGGAATGCCACAAAATTCCCGAGGCTGTAGAAAACACATGGGAAAATATAACATGTACCGAAATTTTCTGATATTAAAGCAAATTCGTATAAGTTTTCCGTGAAGCTATGAAAACGTAATTAATCAATGACTGGTCCAATTTCTGCAACCTGAAAAAACAATAATGTAGTTAATGGTGGACTGGCAAATTTTTAAGACAGTATTCGTGATCCGAAAATTTGTGAAGAACTCCTTTAAAGACAAAAATCGGATGATGTATTTATATACATAATTGTTGTTTAAGGAGTTGTGCACTTTAAACCAGGAGATGCAAATTAAATCTAGGTCAATTTATTGTAATGAAAACTAAGTAATAAATTTAGTATGTTATTTCCGAAAAATCTTTAATTGTTTATTTTCACATTTTTTTATAATTCTATAATAAAACAGTATTTTACAGCTTAAGGTTATAAAAAACAAAAAGAAACTTAACAAACATAAAAAATAAACATTCATTTGTATAAGACAACAATTTTTTTTTAATTACATAAATGTAAAAATAAAAAAAATGTGAAAATAAACATTAACTGCCTGGCCCACAATGTCGACAAGAACATTTCTTTCGCATATTTAAATTGAAAACAATAATAAGATACTGAAATTTGTTTTTGTTTTCAATATTAATATTCGAAAGAAATGTTCTTGTCGACATTGTGGGCCAGGCAGTTAATGTTTATTTTCACATTTTTTTTTTATAATTCTATCATAAAACAGTATTTTACAGTTTAAGGTTTAAAAAAAACAAAAAGAAACTTAAACATTTTTTTTTTTTAACTACATAAATTCTAACCCCCATATTCATAAAAACTATTTTTGATTAATAAAAAGTACAAAAACAAAAAACTTAATAAAAAAAAAACAAA
Source organism: Pollenia amentaria (assembly GCA_943735925.1). Lineage (NCBI taxonomy): Eukaryota > Metazoa > Arthropoda > Insecta > Diptera > Polleniidae > Pollenia > Pollenia amentaria. The sequence continues at coordinate 216,938,565 of OX031006.1, read as the reverse complement.
TTTGTACATATCGTCAGCTAAAATGCAAAAGGGCGTAACAACAGTTTTTTTTTATTTTTTTTATAGAAGCAAAAAACTTCACAAAATCAAAACAAGATGAACTTGTCATTTGAATTTATTTAAGGCTAGTTTACACGGCAATACAAAGTATTGCGACATGTCAAAAATTATGTAGAATGAGCTAAATCTTATAATGTAAAAGCAAAATGCATTGAGTAAGAGAGAATACTGATACAAAATTTAACAAACGGTCGGCAAATGCTTATTTTCTAAACCATTTTAGAACCTTATCTATTCTCATGACACATTTTGACAGATAATATTTAAGGTGGTAACTGTAACAATCTGCTTGTTTGTTATTTACTCAGTTGTTTAATATCTTTGCTTTTATTGTACTTAGCCTGCAGCCACACGATCAAGTTTTGTCTTTCAATTCCTTTAAATTGGCTCTCACTCTCATATTTTTACTAACACGTTCACACTTTATAAATTGACCACGAGATTGTTCTCAATTTTACTTTTCTATTTGTTTGGCAATTTTTCGTTCAATTTAACAGCTGATTAGAAGTTAAGTGAGCAAATTTTTCGTTTGGCTTTTTAAATAGTTTTCTTGATGACATCTTGAAAGTAAATTGCTTAAAAATTGCGAGTAGCCTACGTCACAGCTTTCAATTTATATAAATTTTGACAAACAGTGTATGTAAAAAATATATGAGAATACATTTCAATACAGCAATGTAATTAGTTTTAGCGTTAACAGTGAATTTCAGGCTCATAAAGCAAAACAATACTTAATACACTTTAAAATAGTTGATATGGAGCAAAATTAATGCTTAATATCTCAGAAATCCAAAAAATTTCGTGGAACAGGTTTTGAACCGGGTAACCAAAATATATATGTGGTATATACATATATTTTGATTACACTCTAACTCATTTTTTTAAATGGTCGGTAGGTCAAACCAATAATGAGCTGACAAAATTTCGTTGATTGTCGTTGAAAGGCCACATACAAAAAGTTTCAATTTATAAACTTTTAATAAACTGAGTTTTAAATGGAAATTTGGTTGATTTTACTTTTATAAAACAGAAATATTTTTTATGAATAAGGTTTCACGTTATTTTTTCCAATATGTTAACGAATTACATTTCTTGATTTTATTTAATTGTTATTTAACTATAAGTTGTATTTCAAGGCATTTTTAAATAAATTTTAGTGTTTTCTTAAATTATAAAAGAGTTTCAATTTATAAACTTTTAATAAACTGAGTTTTAAATAGAAATTTGGTTGATTTTACTTTTATAAAACATAAATATTTTTTATGAATAAGGTTTCACGTTATTTTTTCCAATATGTTAACGAATTACATTTCTTGATTTTACTTAATTGTTATTTAACTATAAGTTGTATTTCAAGGCATTTTTAAATAAATTTTAGTGTTTTTTTAAATTATTAAAGAGGCATTATAAATTTGGTTATATCTTCAACGCCAAATCATCGCTTCTTTCTGTTTTTAAGGTACCCACAGACCAGGCAACATTTGTCGAAACAGGTATTAACTACTTATGTTTCAGTTTTTACCACAGACGACGACACTAAAAATTAAACATTAGTATTGCGTGTTTCTTGAATATATTACTACGAAACAAAAAACAATTATTATTGTTTTGTTTTTTTACCAATCACATTTTATATCCCATGAATTTGGTAAATTTTTATATTCCATTATACATAATTCGCACTTGTTCAACAATAGTGTATTAACTCAAAATTTTTATTTTTGCCATTTTTGGAAAAAATCAACACGTAATTTCATATCTAACCGCTGTAAAAATATTGTGCTATGTTGTCTACTTTTTGCTAATAAAACGGTTGGTTTAAAAATTCTTTTTCATATGCCTTTAATGTAAAATTAAAAATTATTTTGCTTGTACTGAAAATTTTTATATTTTGGGTTAATACAGTATTGTTGAACAAGTGCGAATTGTTTTCCAATTCTCATAATTTGCAATTGTTGCAATTTTCCGATTTCATTCTTCATATTTTTTTATCCGAGAGTTGCAAAAGAAAGCAAAAACCACCAACATCGCTGCACACGATAAAACATTGTGTTTGGAAACATAAAATATAAAATTTTTTTGATATTTGAGAAACCAAAGAGGTAATACGTATTTCAACCAGGAACATTACTACACACGTAGCAACATTTAGTGAAACATGCCCATGTTTCGACAAATGGAGCCTCGTCTGTTTAATACAAATGAATGTTAATTTTTTATGTTTGTTAAGTTTCTTTTTGTTTTTTTTAAACCTTGAACTGCAAAAGACTGTTTTATTATAGAATTATAAAAAAAATGTGAAAATAAACAATTAAAGATATTTTTGGAAATAACATACTAAATTTATTACTTAGTTTTCATTACAATAAATTGACTTAGATTTAATTTGCATCTCCTGGTTTAAAGTGCACAACTTCTTGAACAACAATTATGTATATAAGTACATCATCCGATTTTTGTCTTTAAAGGAGTTCTTCACAAATTTTCGGATCACGAATACTGTGTCTTAAAAATTTGCCAGCCCACCATTAACTACATTATTGTTTTTTCAGGTTGCAGAAATTGGACCAGTCATTGCTTAATTACGTTTTCATAGCTTCAAGGAAAACATATGAATTTGCTTTAATATCAGAAAATTTCGGTACATGTTATATTTTCCTACGTGTTTTCTACAGCCTCGAGAATTTTTCGGCATTCCATTTTTATTTTTGAGATGGCTACTTTAAATATACCAGTTTCTGCTTAAATTCTAATGTGATTTAAGATGTTTTGTACTCTTTTCGAATATGCGCAGTCGTTTTGTGCAAAAAAAAAATAATTTTTTTGCAAAACTTCAAAGTTTTTCTTTTTTAAAACCCACAAGTATAGAAAACAGCATAAATGACTTAAACAACAAACTGTAAACAACTTTTGATTTTAATCACAAAAGATGAAAAATGTTTTTAAAGGCTGAGGTCTTAGTTAGCCGCAGAATGGCTAGGTGGAGTCACCAAACCGAGGTCGGTGGGGTGTAATAAATGGTATAAATAAAACTATTGACCGACAATAAGAAAGTTTTATGCGTTTCTTGTTAGAAATTTGAGCTGGCTTGAGCAAAATATCATGATTCGTAACAGTTTTAGCCAAACTAAAATAATTTTTGGGAGGGTAATTTGTATTGGACCTATGGTAAATTATGGACCAATCATCCCAAAATTCTAAAGACTGATTTCTGATTAAAAAAAAAATACATGAGAATAAATTTCAATACAGCAATGTAATTAGTTTTAGCGTTAACAGTGAATTTCAGGCTAATAGAGCAAAACAATACTTAATACACTTTAAAATAGTTGATATGTAGCAAAATTAATGCTTAATATCTCAGAAATCCAAAAAATTTCGTGGAACAGGTTTTGAACCGGGTAACCAAAATATATATGTGGTATATACATATATTTTGATTACACTCTAACTCATTTTTTTAAATGGTCGGTAGGTCAAACCAATAATGAGCTGACGAAATTTCGTTGATTGTCGTTGAAAGGCCACATACAAAAAGTTTCAATTTATAAACTTTTAATAAACTGAGTTTTAAATAGAAATTTGGTTGATTTTACTTTTATTAAACATAAATATTTTTTATGAATAAGGTTTCACGTTATTTTTTCCAATATGTTAACGAATTACATTTCTTGATTTTACTTAATTGTTATTTAACTATAAGTTGTATTTCAAGGCATTTTTAAATAAATTTTAATGTTCTTTTAAATTATTAAAGAGGCATTATAAATTTGGTTATATCTTCAACGCCAAATCATCGCTTCTTTCTGTTTTTAAGGTACCCACAGACCAGACAACATTTGTCGAAACAGGTATTAACTACTTATGTTTCAGTTTTTACCACAGACGATGACACTAAAAATTAAACATTAGTATTGCGTGTTTCTTGAATATATTACTACGAAACAAAAACCAATTATTATTGTGTTGTTTTTCTACCAATCACATTTTATATCCCATAAATTTGGTAAATTTTTATATTCCATTATACATAATTGTTTTCCAATTCTCATAATTTGCAATTGTTGCAATTTTCCGATTTCATTCTTCATATTTTTTTATCCGAGAGTTGCAAAAGAAAGCAAAAACTGCCAACATCGCTGCACACGATAAAACATTGTGTTTGGAAACATAAAATATAAAATTTTTTTGATATTTGAGAAACCAAAGAGGTAATACGTATTTCAACCAGGAACATTACTACACACGTAGCAACATTTAGTGAAACATGCCCATGTTTCGACAAATGGAGCCTCGTCTGTTTAATACAAATGAATGTTAATTTTTTATGTTTGTTAACTTTCTTTTTGTTTTTTTTTTTAAACCTTGAACTGCAAAAGACTGTTTTATTATAGAATTATAAAAAAAATGTGAAAATAAACAATTAAAGATTTTTTTGGAAATAACATACTAAATTTATTACTTAGTTTTCATTACAATAAATTGACTTAGGTTTAATTTGCATCTCCTGGTTTAAAGTGCACAACTTCTTGAACAACAATTATGTATATAAATACATCATCCGATTTTTGCCTTTAAAGGAGTTCTTCACAAATTTTCGGATCACGAATACTGTGTCTTAAAAATTTGCCAGCCCAACATTAACTACATTATTGTTTTTTCAGGTTGCAGAAATTGGACCAGTCATTGCTTAATTACGTTTTCATAGCTTCAAGGAAAACTTATACGAATTTGCTTTAATATCAGAAAATTTCGGTACATGTTATATTTTCCTATGTGTTTTCTACAGCCTCGAGAATTTTGTGGCATTCCATTTTTATTTTTGAGATGGCTACTTTAAATATACCAGTTTCTGCTTAAATTCTAATGTGATTTAAGATGTTTGTACTCTTTTCGAATATGCGCAGTCGTTTTGTGCAAAAAAAAAAATAATTTTTTTGCAAAACTTCAAAGTTTTTCTTTTTTAAAACCCACAAGTATAGAAAACAGCATAAATGACTTAAACAACAAACTGTAAACAACTTTTGATTTTAATCACAAAAGATGAAAAATGTTTTTAAAGGCTGAGGTCTTAGTTAGCCGCAGAATGGCTAGGTGGAGTCACCAAACCGAGGTCAGTGGGGTGAAGTAAATGGTATAAATAAAACTATTGACCGACAATAAGAAAGTTTTATGCGTTTCTTGTTAGAAATTTGAGCTGGCTTGAGCAAAATATCATGATTCGTAACAGTTTTAGCCAAACTAAAATAATTTTTGGGAGGGTAATTTGTATTGGACCTATGGTAAATTATGGACCAATCATCCCAAAATTCTAAAGACTGATTTCTGATTAAAAAAAAAATACATGAGAATAAATTTCAATACAGCAATGTAATTAGTTTTAGCGTTAACAGTGAATTTCAGGCTAATAGAGGAAAACAATACTTAATACACTTTAAAATAGTTGATATGTAGCAAAATTAATGCTTAATATCTCAGAAATCCAAAAAATTTCGTGGAACAGGTTTTGAACCGGGTAACCAAAATATATATGTGGTATATACATATATTTTGATTACACTCTAACTCATTTTTTTAAATGGTCGGTAGGTCAAACCAATAATGAGCTGACGAAATTTCGTTGATTGTCGTTGAAAGGCCACATACAAAAAGTTTCAATTTATAAACTTTTAATAAACTGAGTTTTAAATAGAAATTTGGTTGATTTTACTTTTATTAAACATAAATATTTTTTATGAATAAGGTTTCACGTTATTTTTTCCAATATGTTAACGAATTACATTTCTTGATTTTACTTAATTGTTATTTAACTATAAGTTGTATTTCAAGGCATTTTTAAAAAAATTTTAATGTTCTTTTAAATTATTAAAGAGGCATTATAAATTTGGTTATATCTTCAACGCCAAATCATCGCTTCTTTCTGTTTTTAAGGTACCCACAGACCAGACAACATTTGTCGAAACAGGTATTAACTACTTATGTTTCAGTTTTTACCACAGACGATGACACTAAAAATTAAACATTAGTATTGCGTGTTTCTTGAATATATTACTACGAAACAAAAACTAATTATTATTGTGTTGTTTTTCTACCAATCACATTTTATATCCCATAAATTTGGTAAATTTTTATATTCCATTATACATAATTGTTTTCCAATTCTCATAATTTGCAATTGTTGCAATTTTCCGATTTCATTCTTCATATTTTTTTATCCGAGAGTTGCAAAAGAAAGCAAAAACTGCCAACATCGCTGCACACGATAAAACATTGTGTTTGGAAACATAAAATATAAATTTTTTTGATATTTGAGAAACCAAAGAGGTAATACGTATTTCAACCAGGAACATTACTACACACGTAGCAACATTTAGTGAAACATGCCCATGTTTCGACAAATGGAGCCTCGTCTGTTTAATACAAATGAATGTTAATTTTTTATGTTTGTTAACTTTCTTTTTGTTTTTTTTTAAACCTTGAACTGCAAAAGACTGTTTTATTATAGAATTATAAAAAAAATGTGAAAATAAACAATTAAAGATTTTTTTGGAAATAACATACTAAATTTATTACTTAGTTTTCATTACAATAAATTGACTTAGATTTAATTTGCATCTCCTGGTTTAAAGTGCACAACTTCTTGAACAACAATTATGTATATAAATACATCATCCGATTTTTGCCTTTAAAGGAGTTCTTCACAAATTTTCGGATCACGAATACTGTGTCTTAAAAATTTGCCAGCCCAACATTAACTACATTATTGTTTTTTCAGGTTGCAGAAATTGGACCAGTCATTGCTTAATTACGTTTTCATAGCTTCAAGGAAAACTTATACGAATTTGCTTTAATATCAGAAAATTTCGGTACATGTTATATTTTCCTATGTGTTTTCTACAGCCTCGAGAATTTTGTGGCATTCCATTTTTATTTTTGAGATGGCTACTTCAAATATACCACAATTTCTGCTTAAATTCTAATGTGATTTAAGATGTTTTGTACTGATTTGTTGATATTTGTTATTAATACGCTCAGAAAAGTTAACTTACTGGTTGTTTTTAGAATTTAAAACAAAATTTCAAAATTTTTTTTTAAATGTAAGTTAAATGAATGAGTGTTTCGCCCGTGTTCTAAAAACAGGCAGTAAAAGTTAAGGCCCAACAACCATAATATGCATAACCTTGCCTAACCTACTGTCAAAAATTAACAAAAAGTCTCAAATGTATTTAAAAAACAAAATAAGAAACATTTGACGTACCAAATGGTCGATCAGTTACGCACTTTGCTTAAGCAAATGACAGTTTTATAAAACTTAACAAAAAGTATTGTTATGGTACATTTTTTTAATTTTCGTTAATGTTGGACCTAGAAACATAAAATTAAACATGCAATGTCATCTATAAAAGGAAACTTTTTTATTTTTTAACTGGTACTTTTTTAATGTTTGAACCTTTTCTAACGTAATTCCGGTACGCTGAATCCAGTGGTCCCAACCGTTTTTTTTTTTTGTAAGCTCTTGTTTTCGGGGTATACCGTTTTTCGAAAATTGAGGAGGCTGCACAATATGTATTCGCGTAAAGCAGCCCATACACGTTTCAATTGAATATATTCTTTGTCACTTGGATTGAAACGTGTATGGGGTGCTTATCTCAAAAACGGGTTATTTTATTGAATTACCTAAAAGAACCGTAAACCTGCAATAAAATTATATTTAAGTAAGGTTAAACTCTTTTCGAATATGTGCAGTCGTTTTGTGCAAAAAAAAATTAATTTTTTGGCAAAACTTCAAAGTTTTTCTTTTTTAAAACCCACACGTATAGAAAACAGCATAAATTATTAAAATCTGTAAACAACTTTTGATTTTAATCACAAAAGATGAAAAGTGTTTGTAAAGGCTGAGGTCTGAGTTAGCCGCAGAATGGCTAGATGGAGTCACCAAACCGAGGTCAGTGGGGTGAAGTAAATGGTATAAATAAAACTATTGACCGACAATAAGAAAGTTTTATGCGTTTCTTGTTAGAAATTTGAGCTGGCTTGAGCAAAATATCATGATTCGTAACAGTTTTAGCCAAACTAAAATAATTTTTGGGAGGGTAATTTGTATTGGACCTATGGTAAATTATGGACCAATCATCCCAAAATTCTAAAGACTGATTTCTGATTAAAAAAAAAAATACATGAGAATAAATTTCAATACAGCAATGTAATTAGTTTTAGCGTTAACAGTGAATTTCAGGCTAATAGAGCAAAACAATACTTAATACAATTTAAAATAGTTGATATGTAGCAAAATTAATGCTTAATATCTCAGAAATCCAAAAAATTTCGTGGAACAGGTTTTGGATTCAGAGAGCGAGTAACCAAAATATATATGTGGTATATACATATATTTTGATTACCCTCTAACTCATTTTTTTAAATGGTCGGTAGGTCAAACCAATAATGAGCTGACAAAATTTCGTTGATCGTCGTTGAAAGGCCACATACAAAAAGTTTCAATTTATAAACTTTTAATAAACTGAGTTTTAAATAGAAATTTGGTTGATTTTACTTTTCTTAAACATCCCAATAAGCACTAAAATTTTTGAAATTCAAGTGCTTTAAATATTACTGGAAGTCAGCTTTAATTTATGCCCAATTTTCAAGTCAAATTCCAGTTCATACAAAAATGTTTGAAACTCTTTTTTTTAAACTTTTGTATTGCTTAAGCTATCAAAAAAAAAAAAAATATTTGGGAAAAAATATTTTTAAAAATTTATTTCTATGCGCTGAAAGGGAGGAAAAGGATTTTAATCATTTCGAAAAAAATTAAATTATTAATTTCCTTGGACTTTAATCAAACGTAACGAGGTCTTCAACAAAACAAATACAAATATACATGCATACATATGTATAAACAATGTATGTAATATTTATGTGGTATAACGGAAAAATTTTAAAGGTAAATCTAATGGTACCGTTTGCGTTATTGTCTTCGAAACCGTATTATATTACTCTAGCACCAAAAAAATATACCATCATATAGCACTTTAAAATTGTTTTCCAATGATATCACATTTGTATGCAGATGCTTTATAGTAAAATGAGAATAAACCACAAACTATTAAGGAAGATCAACAATTTCATACACCATTATTTTTTTTCTTTCTTCAATATTCACTTTTTTAATTTGATTTCCATTGGAATTGTAGGCTTGATTTATATTGGTTTTATAGGTTTGATTTATACTTGATTTAAATACTTGAATTCAAGTTTAATTATTATGTGTTTGAGGCTGGAATTTTACTGTAATTCAACGCTTGAATTACACTGTATTTACATTGTTATGTTCGACTGGATTTCCAGTACCCATTTCGCTGGAGTATGCTATTGAATTATAGTGTAATTCAAGTATAATTCAAGGCTTGAAAATGGAAAACAGGACTGGAGTTACACTTGATTTATACTTGGATTCCAGCGAAATTGCTTATTGGGATATATATTTTTTATGAATAAGGTTTCACGTTATTTTTTCCAATATGTTAACGAATTACATTTCTTGATTTTACTTAATTGTTATTTAACTATAAGTTGTATTTCAAGGCATTTTTAAATAAATTTTAGTGTTTTTTAAATTATTAAAGAGGCATTATAAATTTGGTTATATCTTCAACGCCAAATCATCGTTTCTTTCTGTGGATCAAGTCCAGTTTACCAACGCAGCTCCAAATAAAAAAAAATGTACATAGGGTGATAGAAAATTGAAAAATAAGAAGAAAAAATAAAATGGCAAAATTCTCGGAAACGCATAGTTTCCGAGTTATGGACCTCGGAAGTTTTCATATGAATTTGTGATTTCCCACTACATTTCTAAACGTATATGGCCAATATTGGTATCATTTGAAAGCTTTTGAACAGATCTTTCTGGAAATGCAAAATTTTTAACTCTTTAGCTCCTAATACAGTTTTTACAAAATTTTATATCAAAATGTTACGGAAGTGCACTAGGTAATAAAAATTTTATCAAAAAAATCCCAGCTTCGCTAAATAAAGCTTCTCCACATAGCCGGCCTTTGACCGGGCGCAAAGATTTTCTCCTCTATGGTATAATAAACACCGGCTTCGCTATATAAAGCTTTTCCACATAGCCGGCCTTCGGCCGGGCGCAAGGATTTTCTCCTCTATGGTATAACAAACACCGGCTTCGCTAAATAAAGCTTCTCCGCATAGCCGGCCTACGGCCGGGCGCAAGGATTTTCTCCTCTATGGTATAACAAACACCGGCTTCGCTAAATAAAGCTTCTCCGCATAGCCGGCCTGCGGCCGGGCACAAGGATTTTCTCCTCTATGGTATAACAAACACCGGCTTCGATTACTAATGCTTTTCTGCATAGGTTTTCTCCCGAATCAGAGAGCGAATAATTTTTTTAATTTTTTTTTTAATTTCTTAGTGTAGATAGAAATAAGTATGTATGTATAAAAGTTAGGTTAAGTTTATTTTAGAAAAAAGTGAATTAAAAAACAAATTTAAAACATAAATACATATATTGGTTTTTATGCTTACTAAAAACTTTTGTTTTTTCGTAAATTCATCGCCGCTCCTTAATGAATTAAGAATTTTTAAATAAAATGTTTATATCCAGAAAGATCTATTCAAAAGCTTTCAAATGATACCAATATTGGCCATATAGGTTCAGAAATGTAATGGGAAATCGCAAATTCATATGAAAACTTCAGAGGTCCATAACTCGGAAACTATGCGTTTCCGAGAATTTTGCCATTTTATTTTTTCTTCTTATTTTTCAATTTTCTATCACCCTATGTACTTTTTTTTTTTATTTGGAGCTGCGTTGGTAAACTGGACTTAAGCCCTTTCTGTTTTTAAGGTACCCACAGACCAGGCAACATTTGTCGAAACAGGTATTAACTACTTATGTTTCAGTTTTTACCACAGATGATGACACTAAAAATTAAACATTAGTATTGCGTGTTTCTTGAATATATTACTACGAAACAAAAAACAATTTTTATTGTTTTGTTTTTCTACCAATCACATTTTATATCCCATAAATTTGGCAAATTTTTATATTCCATTATACATAATAAGTAACACGAATTTCAATCAGGTACATTGCTACACACTTAGCAACATATAGTGAAACATGCCCATGTTTCGAGAAATGTTGCCTCGTCTGTGGGTAACTTTACGATCAAGTATGGCAACTTTCTTACTTAAGTTGACATTCTTGTAGCCGTCAAAAAAAAAGCAACACTGTGCCTTCAATATAAAAACTCAAATTGAAAAAAAAAACAACACGTGCAGTTGGAAATAATAAGTTGTACCCATGGACCAAGTACAAAATGGATCGCTATAAGGAAAAAAAGAAGCAGTAGGATATGAGAAAAAAACGATGGTAAGTATGATTTCAAACAAGCAGCGAATGCAATATGTATGTACATATTTATGTTTATACATTTATTCCTTTGCAGATCTGCGGATGAAAAAATTGAAGACGCCATGGATTATTTGTGCGTTTTATTTGGATGTGAAATATTAAAAATTGTTCCCGGGCGTGTTTCGACTGAAGTAGATGCTCGTCTGTAGTTTGATACCGAGAAGAGCGTTGAAAAGGCATTAAAATTGATTTCATTGTACGAAGACATGGGAATTGGAAAGGATCGCATTCTAATAAAATTATCCTCCACCTGGGAGGGCATTCAAGCTGCAAAAATTTTGGAATCCCAACACAATGTCAAATGTAACTTTGACTTTACTATTTTGTTTTGCACAGGCTGTTGCATGCGCTGAGGCAAAAGTAACAGATGAAGTTACACCACAATTGAATGCTGAAAATGCAGCCAAAGTAAATTTGGAAAAGATCAACATGGATGAACCTACTTTCAGATGGATGCTTAACGAGGACGCCATGGCTACCGACAAATATTTATACTTATATTTTTTTTAATTTTAGAAGGAACATTCAAATTATTAAAGGTCAAAAAGTCTAAAAAGCATTTGTAATTGGCCCCAAATATTCCATATTTTTTAACACTTTATTTTTGTATGATTAAAAATAAAAGAAACAGGTACATATTAAGATTTTTAAAAATCTTTTTATATATTTGAAATTATTTTGAGTTTCCGCGAAGCTTGCGTTAAAAAAGTTTTTTAATGTATTCTTAAGCCTCTAGTACACGGCATGTAAAAAGCCACATGTGCATGTGGTTCTGACGTAATTTTGACGTCAATGCAAAGCCACAATAAGCATTGCGTGTTGTGTGATGACGTCAAAATTACGTCAGAACCACATGCTCATGTGGCTTTTTACATGCCGTGTACTAGAGGGTACGTTCGTAAATGCATCAGTGATTTCAAATGTTAATATGTATTTCAATGAAGTAGATGCGGACCAAAAAATTTTCAAATATTCCACAAAAATAATAGTCACACAATAAAAAAAATTATAATTACTTTTTTATCTGCAATAAAAAAAGTTTGCTTTTCTGATGCAGCGCAGTGATGCATTTACGAACGCACCCATAACTTTGAAATTATCTCCAACTTCTGGTAAAACAGGAGCCAAGTGTATAGTAAGTGTAGGATATGGTGAAGGTGCTGGACTTGGACTGGGATTATAGGGGCTGTAGCTATTATATGAGCCATAAAGTGTTTTAGTTATCACGTGAATCACTTGAAACTTAAATTTTTTCACAAATTTGATTAAAAATCACAATAATTTTCAATTTAATTAAAATTTTTTATTTGTTATTTGATTTTAAAAATAAATTTCTAAAAAAAAATAAATTTATGTAATTAAGTAAAGTGTAGTTGGTTTTTAAAGAGGAAAATTTAAATTATGGAAAACATTTTTATAAAAATTTATATTTTCATTATAAATTTTTTAATTAACTCGAATGAGTATTCAAATTACAGTACAATTACTAATTACAGTAAGTCAAATTACAATTTTAAAAGCTTTTATACTTTAATAATCTTATTCCTGCAATATTTTCCAGGAATATATAGGAATATTGAAGGAATAAGATTATTAAAATATAAAAGCTTTTTAAACTGTAATTTGACTTAGAATAAACATTCGAATTAATATAAAAATTCATAATAAAAATGAAACCCAACATGCGGACTAATATTCCCAGATTCTATTTGGGCAGCTCCAAATAAAAAAAACGTTCCCAGGGTGATAGAAAATGGAAAAATAAGAAGAAAAAATAAAATAAGAAAGTTGGCGCAAACGCTTAGTTTTCGAGTTATGTACGTTTAAAGTTTTCATATAAATATGCGAGTTCCCACTACAATTCTAAGAGTATATGGCCAATATTGGTGTCATTTTAAAGCTCTTGAACAGATTTTTCTGAATATACAACATTTATTGCAAAATTTTAAACTAGCTCACATGTTTTTTTTTCATTTTACGTCAAAATGTAACGGAAGTGCACTAGGAAAGTATATAGTTAATTTAAATAAAAGTGTAATACAAATTTTATAAAATAACAAACACCAACGTCACAAAAAACTTCCCGGCATAGCCGGCCTTCGGCCGGGTGCATGGATTTTCTCCCCTATGGTATAACAAACACTAGCTTCGCTAACTAAAGCTTTTCTGCATTGCCGGCCTTTGGCCGGGAGCAATTTTCTACTCCATGGTATAACAAACACTAGCTTCGCTAACTAAAGCTTTTCTGCATTGCCGGCCATCGCCCGGGCGCAAAGATTTTCTACTCCATGGTATAACAAACACTAGCTTCGCTAACTAAAGCAATGCCGGCCATTATATGAAAACTTTAAACGTCCATAACTCGAAAACTAAGCATTTGCGCCAACTTTCTTATTTAATTTTTTCTTATTACTTTGCGCACAAGGTTTACATGGACAGCCAGCCAGCCGGACGGACATCGTTAGTGATTATGAGCCGATCGGTGTTACAAACATCAGCACAAATGCATAACAATGCCCTCTCCACTATTGTGGTGTGGGTATAAAACGTTGACAAAACAGCACGATCTTTTTACAGCAGGTACAAAGATATGAAATGAGTGACACACCCGCTGCCACAATTTTTGGCCACACCAAATAAGTCTGTCTGTGTTATACTAGCTATAAAACACTCGTTCGACCGACATTTAGGAGAAACCAAAGAAAAATGCCAAACTAGTTTCCAAATCTATTAAAAGGATAGGCATGATTACATAAACACTTTGTACATAATTTTTGGATTTGCACTTACTTTTTTGAACGCATATAAATGACCACTATAGCACGATATGCCGGTTGAAGTCTAAAAGCAAATTTTGGGCCACAGTATACATAGCTGAGATTAATATTATTTTCCAAAAAGTGAACAAATAAATTTGTTTGATCAAGTGCGAAGCAAACATTCTAAACGGCGTAAAAACATTAGTGTATTGGCGGCGTCGAAGTCAAAAAAACGGGAAACTATAAAAAATCCTTGGCAATACTACGCAACAAAATTTGTTAAAAAATACAAAATTAACGCACTTAAACCTTATATATCGAAGTTTTAATATAAATTTATCGATATATAACCACAGTGTGGTTAAATAAAGTAAAAAAATGTAAAAAAAAAAAAAAATTAAAAAAATGTTGGCAAAATTGACATGTCCGGTGAATATGCTCAAGGCACATGATCATTTGGCGGACTGTTCGCCAAATATGCAAATGTTCGCCTTTTATGCTCAAGCTCGAAACTCTGTTCGCTGAATAGACGCTGTGCATATATATATATATATATATATATATATATATATATATATATATATATATATATATATATATATATATTGTGAAAAAAGTCACGACTTAAAGAGTTTATGCACGATCAACATAATCAGAGAAGACTAACAGCCGCTGAATGTGTGAAGGAAAATGAAGAGTAAGGAGCAACGGCGATGATTAAACATACGTACCGCCATCTCATATTATTCACTAAAAGTGTATTTTTTCACAAAAAGTGAAATTTTTTCACTAAAAGTGACTATTTCCTAAAAAAAAGTAACGTTTTTCAAAAGTCCAAAAATTTTCACCACATTTTTTCAAGAAAGTTTGAGTATTTATAAAAATAAATTTGTTTTTTACAAAAAGTCACTCTATTCTACAGCAAACCAAGAATTTTAGAAAAAGCCTAATTGTACATGACTTTCTTCAAAAAAGCCCTACTTTTACACAAAGTCTTATTTTTTCGATTATTGGTTTTTTAAAACTTTGATTTCTTAGTTGTACCACATGGCGTATGCAGGTTAATAAATTGGAATTAAATAATACTCATACGTAACTAAGTATTTTGACAGAAGTTTTCTTTGCAGAATTTTCTTTAAAAAAAATAGATAATAAATATGTACACTAGAGCGGGTCAATTTAAAAATCGCCCAAGTGACAAGGGTGGGTCGGCCCTCCAAAGTTAATGGGGATCGGTCATACATTTAGACTCGATTGGGGCACTTGAAATGGGTCAAAGTGGAATTTCTCAAAATTTGACTACCTGTTCCGGAGAAGGCAAATCAGAAAGATAACAGAGGCTAATTAACATCATTTCAGCAGCAACATCGTTGTATGTTGAAGTTTTTATATCTTGGGTCAAAACAAGAAACATCACAATTCATTTTAGAGGTATGGTTCCTTGTGCAAAGTTTCTTATTTTGATTCCTAAAATACGATTTTCCTTGTCACTTGGGCGATTTTTTTCGTCCCTACAATATTTATTATTTGCAGCCTCAAGTCTCTAAAATGACATACAAATCATCTTCGTATGTAAAGTCATTTTTGAGATATTGAAAAAATAAACTCAACACATTGGGCTAATTCACGCTTTGAATATGACATAACTATAGAAATTTTGACGATTCGAATCTGACATAACTTTTGAAAATAAGAGAGCTAAACGGCAAACCCCACTGAAGAGATTGTGTGGTTACAATTGAAACTAGTCTGGGCAACCTGTCCATTAAAACCTGGGATCTATTCCCAGCCCAGTCAAGAATGAAAAATTATCAATATATCATTTCATGTTGTACAATTTCTTTCTTCATAAAAATACATTAATGAAAATTAAATTCAATGAACTTAAGCCTGATTAAAATATCATAATTTGGATTAAAAACCATTTACAGTTCAATAAAATAATACCAATACTAATTATTAAACAAAAAATTTTTAATTTTTTTCGTTAATATATGTTCCTTATAGGATGAAAGGAACCTTCTCACCAAATTTCATTCAATTCGAAAGGGGTCGAAAGGATAAATAAAATTATAAAAAAAAAAAAATAATTATTTTCTATTAAAAACTTTTTAGTTTTATTATCAAAGTTGTTTTTGGGAATACTATTATTTATTAAAAGATTTTGTACTGAAATTTATTTGTTGGAGGTTAAGCTATTTCTATGCGCATTTTACTGGTTGCTTAGGCCAGATCATCAGGAAACGTTCTCCTAAATAATTTTAGAAAGGCCAAGGCTATCAGCAAACAAAACTACAGAGGGAATGAGAATTACCTACAAACACTCAAAAAGTCTTCTTTGCAACGATATCAAAGCTTAAATAAAATACCAAACAATAAATCTGTGATGAGTTTTATCTTTTCTTACATTTCCCGCTACAATTGTTTGGAATTCTCCCAACATTAATTGTAGTTGTAAGTGGGTAAAGAAAAAACATATTAAAAACAAAAACAAAGTGCTTTGAGTGTTTGTATGAAACTCTTATTCCCTCTGTTGTATTGTTTGCTGATAGTTTTGGATTTTCTAAAATTATTTAGGAAAACGTTTCCTGATGATCTGGCCTAACCAACTAGTGAAATGCGCATAGAAACAGCTTATCCTTCAACAATAAATTTCAGTATTTTTTATCAATTATTTAAAAAGGGAATAAAGCACAACAAACAAAATCTTTTACTTTTCAGTTTTCAAATAATTTAAATAAAAAAATAAAAAAAATATCATAACAGTTTGAAAGCAAAAATTATTAGCCAATGAGAACGCAGGCTGTGTGACGTCAAAGTTTTTACATGCGAGAAAAATTGTATTATGCCCGTCTGCTGTCTTCATCTTTATTTTTATCATTCTTGTACTTACGAAATGAAGTCGCTCGCTTTCAGTTATCGTGATCTGCTAGTAGCGCCGTATCTCGGAATGGGAGCCCTCTTTAAGCAGGAAGCCAAGCTAATATAGAACGAGTTCAGGAGAGCGTAAATGAGAATCCTGAAACATCGGCTCAAATGTCCAGAACTTGAATACAGAGAATACTGAATTTATAGTTGTTTCCGCAAGATACGAATGGTACAAGAAATTTTTCCGCCGACTATTCAACCCGCTTAGGATTTTGTAAAAAAATTACAAAATTATTAGTAAATGTTTAATGACTTACTGCCCATCCTGTGCGTACTTATATCTAGAAATGAATTTGTAATAAAGGAAGAAAAAATGCGAACAGAAAAATTGCAATAAGAATTGGACTTTTGCTAGGTTATTGAAATAATTTTATTAATTTTATATTGTATTATTTTACTTTCCCTACTTAAATTTTTTTATTAAGTTTATTAAAACAGCACCAGTGCTGCTATAATAAATTTTGATTCTTCATTTTCCTTTTAAACACACAAATAAATATATTTTCCATAAGTTGTCTATAGTATCTTAGACACTAAATTGAATTAAACAAAGGATAGAAAGCTTTTGGCATACTGTAGCTCAACTGAGTAAAAGTAAGCTATTTAATAAAAAATTTCGTTAGGTGCTTACAATTTGTATAAGTGTTCCATAAATCTAAGTGCGGGGTACCTTTCAAACAAAATTTAAACTTATAAGTTATAACCTCATTCCCTTTAATTCGCAGTGTAATTATATATCTAATTTTTAACTTAGGCAAGACTTTACAAATCAATTTAGAGATAGTAGTTTTTTTCATTACAATTTATCCTTATATTGGATAACTAATAGTCATTTAAGTGAAAATTTTATAGATTTTCTTGTAAGGACGGCAAAGTTAATTATTTTGTGTCCTTCTTTATACCATCGCAGAGAGTTTTTTGTTAAAAATACGAATTTTAAAGGTTCGAATTGCAAAGACGAGAACTGAAAATGATAATTCATACCAGAAATATTATTGGAATAAAATGTTTTTATTATGATCTAGTAAATAATTTCATGGCATATATTTTTAAAATATTATTTCCGGCATATGTCCGCTGCGGCTATGAGCTACATGGTCTATTCGATCATTCTAATTTGTTACTACTGTTTCCAATAAATCTGGCCGTATGGCGTCGATGGTGGCTTGAATATTAGTTCCCAATGCATAAAAAGCTGCTGGTTTGTTGGCATAAACCAATGACTTAACATAGACCCATAAAAATCAGTACAGGGACATTAAATCACACGAACGAGAGGGCCAGTGAACAGCACCACTTCTGGATCTAAAGTTGTCACTAAATTAATTTTGCAATAAATCAAGCTGTATAGCAAGTCTTGTTGGAACCAAATATCGTTGATGATTAGTTGATTAATTCTTGGAAATATAAGTTCGGTCAGCATGGCTCGATAGCGCTCGCCAGTCCTCGTAACGGCAGCTCCTTGCTTATTTCGAAAGAAATAAGGATCGATGATGCCGTAAGTGTGTAAACCGCACCAAACAATCAATTTTAATTGACCTAAAGGTGATCCTTAAACGGCTTGAGGATTTTCTTTTCTCCAAACACGCCAATTTGTCTTATTGACGTAGCCATTTAACCACATATTACAATTATCAGTTAAAACCATTCTTTGATAAATATACTTATTTTCGGCCAGTTTCAAATGAGCCCGAGCAAAAATGTGACGTAAACAATGATCGTTTGGCTTCAATTCTTTGTCGAGCTTTATTTTGCAGGCATGTAAGCCAAGATCCTTACCTAAAATTTTCCAAGTAGTGGACGGAGAAAGGCCAACAAGTTGAGAAGGACGACGAATTCACATTTTGGCGTCTTCTTCAATAATTCGCGCTACTGCAGACTGCTTCTCTGTTGTCTTGTTAATGGTTTTAAATCGAGAAGAGTAAAACTACGATTATTTACTGTACGAATTGCTTGCCCACAAAGCCGACTATGTTGACAGTAACATAAACGAAGTGCTTTACACAGAGGGAAAAACCCGATATAAAAATACCAAAAGTGACTCCATCCGTTGTCAAAAGTGAGCAAATTAAGTTTGTGTTAAATTTGTCATGGCACTACCCATGCATTAATGTATTGTTTAACTTACCTTTTGAACAATAATTTTTACGTAGAAATATATATTTTCTTCAAAAAGAAACTCTGATAAGCACAGAATGTAGTCGTCACATTTTAGCAGACTGTTCATGTTTTAGTTTTTTCCAAAAGTGCACATTTATATAAGTGAATTTAAATTACACTTATATAAATGTGCCCTTTTGATGGTGACTTGCCAAACCTAACTGAAAAGAAATGTCAACAGAGCTTGTTTTTTTAGCTGTCTTATCATTGTTATCGTTATCGATATCATGGAAGTGAAAAAACACCCAGTATAAAGTTCAGTACCGCAATTCTGTTCTGCAACCGATATCGTAAAGTATTATTTTCTATTTTAAGTAAACAAATAATTTCGTTAAGAAATATTAACGACAAATATCGGTAAAAATGTTAGAACTTCAAAGTCAAAATCTTTTCTTTTATTAAAAATAAATACATACAAAATAAAATGGATTAAAATTGTGTTTTAATTAAAGATTATAAAAATCGGGTTAGAATTGATTATATCTGTAAGAAAATATCTAATTAACATTTTTTAAATTTGCCAAAACGGTTCGAGGTACCCGATCACTTTATTTTGCTGTTATTTTTTAAAACCTAAGCAGCTATATTTGAATTTCAGAACTGATCAAACAATGTCCATCCATTCTAACGGCTGGCTCTTTCGTTGTCCATGTAAGCCATTTGCGAGAATCACGGGTCACAATTTTAAATCAAGTTTGTCACATATTTATGTCTTGATTGTCCCAATTTCGAAACCTATTGAAAAAGCTTAGAGTCGGTTCATAATTTTACATAAACCCCACAAAAACTTCTTTCCGAAATAGGGTCTTTGAGCCCATAAACCGTCTTGGAGTTTGTTTGTATTTAGGTTTTGTTCGATGCAGAAATATTTTGTGGCTACTTTCCCAATTTTAATCGGAAACGTTCTATATTTCACCATAGCTCCTACACAAATATCGCTCCTGAAATTATTTTCTAATGTCATAAATTTTACATGTATAAATCATATGATGCCAACTCCTCACCACTAAAAATGGCTAATTTTAAATAAGGAATGGGTAAATAGTGGCTTATAAATGGCTAAACAAGATAATATTACCAAAAACGCATTAATATTAATAAAAAAAAAAATTTTAAAGTTGCACATTTAATGAGTGCTAAGTGCTATTTGTCGGGCTCGAGTTTATTATAGATTTATGTGCAGTTTTAACAACACAAGTGATGGAACGTGTAGTAAAATTAATATAAAAGGCACTCAGGTTTTTCAGTATTGCAACATTACATTAGTATTGCAAACACTTATTTTTTTTATTTAATAATTCAATATTGATTATTTTAAATTTATTTTATTCATTAATTAATTAAATTTAAAAACTATTGTTTGATTTAAAAACATTAACTAATTTTAAATAAATAAACTATTTTTTATCCTTTAAAAAGAACAATGCGTTTCTAGTCAATCTTCAGTGCTCTGTACTGTGATGGAAAATGTAATACAATAGCCATATTCACAATCCTTTGTATTTGAGATTGCAAATTTATACAACTTGTAACGACACATCTCCGCTGAACTGCTGGGGTAGCCTCAGCGGCGGCCAGGGTCGTAGGGGAGCGCAATAAAACACGCTTCTCTTAACCACATTATAGTACGTATAAATTTATTTACTACTTTCGACCGTTGCTCAGTTGCGCCATCTGGTGCAGAACCAGAGGCCAGCACGAGGCTTACCACTCGGGTGCCTCTGCTACCATGCTGAAGAAGCACTGGGTTGACCACTCGAGTCTTGTCCCGGGACGCTTCTCTTCAGCGCAGGCGTTGTGAGTAACACTCACACTACCAAATATGCCACTGAGTGCGAGTGAATAATTTAAAAACTACTTCGACTGTGAATTCGCCACTGTCCTAAGTAAATCTTACCTTATGTCGATCTTGTCATCGACTGACACATACCAGTCGATGCTCGCTGACACATACCAGTCGATGCTCGCTCTTTTATACCGTTTGTGCCGATACACAGGCATACACACACACATATACCATTGTATGAACCAAACAGCTGTGATTGCCCAGTGTTGTGGTGTTGTGTATGGAGACTGTATTCTCACAACCAGATGGCATTATTTCCAACTGTTAAATTCAAATTACAATTTTAAATAAAGTTAACATTAATTCGCATTACTTAGGTATTAAGTAAATAAGATAATAATTTAAATGCCTTTAATACAAATTAAATATAACTCATGCCTTAAATCTAACAAGACAAACGCAGGGTAAATAATTCATTTATAATATTAAATTCATTAATATATACAAGAAATAAACTTAAATTAAAATAATTCTGGTGTGGGCAAATCGAACCCGGTGACTTTTCTCGTTACAAACTGTAAATATTTTCAATCAATTGTTAATGAACTCTTTGGTTTAGTTGACAATACTTGTTGCAAAACACGAAACAATACACGACTATCGAAGATCATGCATCGTATTTATACAGAAATCTTATATCGCTCATTTACTGCAGCAATATCATAAGTCAAAAATTGCGAATTTTTACTTAAAATTACTAATGCATAGTAAATCAGGTGTTTTATGAAGTGGTTATTATTTTATATAAAGATATTGTAAACTCAATTCTTGATAGAAAAAAAGAATTTTTTTTTTCCATTATGTTGTGTAATTTTAAACTTTAAAATCGTTTTCTGTAAAACTCATATTTGTGAGTTATGACCATGTTGCAGCAAATAAGTGATATATTCCTTAATAGCACAACTACTTTGCGATTACAAATATAAAAAACTCTGAGTTATTGTTATTGTAAAAGCTATACATGTGTTGGTGTTGTTGAGTTGACAATCTTTGCTCGGCGCAATTGATGCCCCGAGTCGTTCCGGTACGTAGACCCAATTTTCGCGGGTGTCAGCTGTTGGCTTGCAATTAAGTGTTACATACGTCGAGTAAATACAAATATAAATGTTGAAAGAGTAGCAAGTGCATTGCTGTATATTTTGTTGGGGTAGAGTTAAAATATGCTATACCATTTTTTAAACGGGTTATTATATAATAATATACACATTTTTCTTCATAAATTAATATCCGCGATCATTCTGAATATTTTACTGCAATGTCGAAAGAGAAAATATTCTTTAAATTTCTCAATACCAGTATCATCTACTTTATCGCCTCGAATTATTTAATGACGCAAACCCCGCAACTCTATTCCTATGTGCAGGGTTTCTAACAAACTGGCTGGAATAGAACTAAAATAATGCACTTAGTCACGCTCCATGTGAATGTGAAAGTAACTTTACATGTATTTTATGTACAACACATACAATACACACGTTAAATACGTAATGTTTTCTTAAAGATTTCAGCAAAGGAGAATAAATATTCTTATTTCCTATTGCTGAATGTGGCAAGAGCTTTGTTACAATTTACTTTAATGAAATTTTTATGCAAATTTAAATGTTTGATATACGTTAGACTTAAGTACGTATTTTTATATTATGTACTAGTTGTTTTTTTTCCTTTTTTATATTTCGTTAGACCAGTTTTTTTTCTGACCATTTTCCAAAATAAATTACTAAAAACTGAGAAACTTAAATTAATCTAAGATTCTTGGGTTTAATGGAATACGGGGACATTTTTTTTATTTCCCTTAGGCGTAATGAATGTTATTCCTTTTATTCAAACTTGTTATACAGGATTTTTTTCTTATTTTATTTTACAAAATCATACCCATTACAAAGTGGTTGTTCTTTAAATTATATACGAACTTTAAGTTATTTTCTTTTATGAGTCGCTTTAAAAAAAAAATGGTGGCATTTTGGGTAAAGTAAGCGATTGCTTAAGTTCTAATATGCCGTATACCTATTGTAACCATATTTTTCAATGAAAAGAAAGGACATTTAGAAATGAAGTAAAAATTATAAATAGTATCAAGGTTATCGGAAAGGTAATAAGATAAAAAATAACTCCTAGCAATACATATACTTATTTTATTGTCTATGAAAAAATAAATAAAATATACCTAAAAATTCATACAAAAATTTATGTAAAAGTCTTTAATACAAAAAATGTAATGATTAAAAATAATTGGAATTTTTCTATAGAATGTTTTATTTTTTTTTTTTTTTAAATAATACGGTTTTTAGATAAAAATAATTCAAATTCTGCAAAGTCCATTTGAAATTTGCACTTTGTTATTAAAAGTAACCAAATTGTTAGCAATTGAAAGTAATCTTTATATTGGTGCACTAAAGGCCTTAAAATTTCATTATATTTTTACCTCCAATATTTTTTTTTTTTTGAAATAGACAAAATATTCCATCTATATTTGATCTACTAATGTATAATCTTTTCTCCACTTATCATCCAATCAAAACGTTAAATTTTTAAAAACACCGCAGACCAGTGATTTAAATCTTCAATTCAGAATACCACTTTCCAACTTAGTATGCCAAACTGGTTTTTATAGCCAATGGTAAAAACATACACAGAAAAAAGTGTTATATCAATTAAAAAAATGGTTTAAAAAGTTTTTTAATTTAATTAATGTGATAATTGAATCAATAATTTTTTTAGCTGAAAAAATTTAAAAATTTAATTTTGATTTAATTAACATTTTAGTTGTTTTGAAATAAATTTTCAATTAAAATTTTAATAAAATAACAAAAAATCTTAATTGACTTTTTTCGTTTAAAATAAAATAATTTCAACATGTAGAATTGTTGTTGGGAATTGTCAATATTTATTTAAATAAAATAACACATTGTTTGAAATTGCAAAGTTTTTTTATCACTTTTTTAATTAAATTTAAAAATATCATTTATTGAAAATATTTTTTCAAAATTTTAAAATTTTTAGTAATCAATATAATCATTTTGGTAATAGGTGCAAAATCAACAACTTGTTTGCTTGATATTATGAATTTAGACCATATTTGGTGATTGGAGAAATTTAATAATTTTTTCTGTGTTGTTAAGAGAAAAAATATTCTTTCAATGGCATGAACAATTGTAAAATTCGCTCTGACGCTAGAATTAAGCGTGTTTTGCTGTATACATGCTAGGAACACAACTGGGACGAAAGTCGAATCTCGTCCAATATGACAAATGTTTCAGTAAAAATTCGCTGAGCAAATTCTTCGTATGACCGACGAATAACTAGCAGCTTTTATAACTGAGAAAATTGATTGCTGTTTGTGCGAAGCGAGAGAAATACTATGACCATATTAAAAAAAAAATTATATAAATTCGACCCGAGCTCAATCCCGTGTTCAGTCAAGAATTTACAAAAAAAAAGTTAACGCATTTCATGATGTAAATTCCTCCCTTCAATAAAAATAATTTAATGAAAATTAAATTTAATGAACGTAAGCCTAATTAAAATATCAAAAACTTCAATTAAAGACCAATAGTTCAATTAAAAAATCACAACTGTTAAAAAAAATATAATGCTTAAAAATTAAAACATCAAAAAACACAACTAAAAACTGTTTTTATAGCAAAATACTTTGATTATTTATTTTAAATGTTATACAATAAAAAAAAAACAATTATTAAAGTAAAAAGTAGCTTTATTTACTTAAATACTTCTTAGCTCAAGCCAAATATGATCACCTGGTACTGATTTGTTCGTCGTTCGCCGGCGCACAGTGGCAGAAACTCGTCTTTAATCGGCCAAAAATCTTTAACTTTTGAACAGATAGATATACTTTTCCACATTCTTTTGCTAGAGAGAAAACTTCCTATAATTCCCTACAGTTATAAATTTATTACAATCTTTTTAGCAGTTGGTGCGAAATTTAAGGTCAAAATTAAACTTTTGATGTTTTTTAGCATTTATTATGAAAATACTCTTGATTGAGATTGGGAATTGTGGTATTTTCTTTTACTAAAAAAAGCGGGATGTTTTTAAGTGCACCGTTTTTTAAGAACTTTTTAATCTATATAAGTGTCAAACTTCATTATGTTATCTTTATTGATGTCAGATTCACAGAATTTCAAACCTTAAAATTACCATTTTTTTACTCATATTGAAAGCCCTCTCATTCATTTGCACTATAGAAATAATAATTTTAATGCTTAACACTCCATGAATCTGACATGGATGAAGATATCACAATGGAATTTTGAGGTTATGTAGACCGAAAAGATCTTAAAAATGTTGACTAAAAACATCCCCATTTTTGTTAAGAAATACCCCAAATTCCCAATCCCGGAAAAATGCTCCTAAAAAACAAAAATGGCCACACTGGCCAAGTACTATTTACCACTCGATATTGGTCAGAATTTTCCAGAAATTTATGGACATATAACAAAACATTACTAATTTTATTAGAATTTTTTACATATATTAATTTTTTTTTTTTGGCATGTGGGAGAAACAAATGTTAAGTTGACTGAAAATTGCTACTACAAACATAATCATAACGTTTTCTTTCGAAAAATATAATATAAGGTTTTTAATATATCTCTGGAGAAAATATTTTTTAGCAGCGAAAGAACATGGCCATCTTTTAGTGAGGTAGTAAATATGACTCTCCCGACACCCTATAGACTCATGTTATTTCAAATCAACACAAAAGTTGTAGTTGTAGAAATATTTTTCAAACCAAAACGTTCGTAAACCATTTGTGTTATGTTTCAGTATAATGAAAACAGGAAAAAATGTTGCGAGTAATTTCATTCAAATAAAAAAAGTGTTCTGCAGGCAGTTCCAAGCAGCTGCAAAAGTAGATATGGGGTTAAAGAGAACACTTTAGGCTTTCTAATGGTAGTAAAATCTGTTAGACCCCTTTTGACCCTTACAAGTTATATTCCACTGAAATCCGAATTTAACAAAATTATGTAGCCTGGGAACACATTTAACCCTATTGATTACCGTATTGGTCTAGCCAGACCAAATTTGTGTTTTGCTTGCAATATTTTTCGAATATAACAACAAAAAAAACAAACAACAAGGACGCGAATTCCATAAATGATATGTGCTGAATCGAACGATACTAATTTGAATTCGATTGGAGCAAATTAGTGGGGTGAAATCGCATAATTATGTAAATGTTTATGAAATAACTAGGGAGATCGAACGGTTATTACTCGACCGGTTTTAACCGGTTATTTTAGCTTTGCCCAAGTCGGTTATTTTAAAATGCCCATTTTTCGAATATCGAATAAACCGGTTATTTTGGTATAATAAAACGGTTATTTTAGTAATGTGTAATTTATATACATTTTCCTTACTCTTGTTGTAGATGTACCCGTAATATAAGTATTTTCTAATTGAATATTGGCCAAACTTAAACTTTTTATGAAGAATGTCAAAACAAAACGTAACAAAGGTCAAAAAACATTATGAACACTGTAAATACAAATCGTTTATAAAAGCGTGTGTTCTTGTAGAAAAAAAAAAACAAAAAACTATTAAAAATACTACAAAAACATGTGCAGTTAAAAAGTAAATAGTAATATGTGCAAGAGTATTCTTAATATTAAATATATTTTTATATAAATATTTTTCGAACGCGATTAAAACGGCAAAGTAAGTTGCTTGCAGTGCCCTTAAATGATAAGTTGCAAAGGTTTTTCCCCGTCACGACTTATTAATCACCTTTAATTAGTCCACATGCTTGACATTAATGTGATCCAAATGAAACTTAACTTCGTTCGAAGTAGTTCTAAGTCTCCAAATAATATTTTACTAAAATACACTGCAAAAAATGAATCATTGGGTGAAATATTAGCCCGTTGTGTTGCCGAGGACGAAATGCCCGTTAAGGCAGCATCTCTTCATGCTGAAAACTACAACATTACGGCGGAATCAACGATATGGGAAACATTTCTACCAGTTTTATTTATTAAAACACCACGAACTAAAAAACAAAATTGAAGAAATCAAACAATGTCATGAAATGTTTTAAGCTGTAGTCGACGAATTGACAAATATTTAACACAAAAAGAATGTTCAGTTCACTATTCGTTTCTATAATGCTGAAACAAAATAAATTTGAGAGAATATATCAAATAATAACTTTACAGTATTCTTATAATTTATTTGCTTTTGCAAAACGTATGTCTAGATCAATTATCATTCAACAGTTTCTAAATTACATTATACAAATATCTTCTTACAAATAAAGTCTAATAAATCAATAAAAAATTGTCAAAAATTAAGCTAAAGTTTGATCAATGGTCCCACTTTTCTTGGAATTTATCGTAAAATATTTGTTAGGACTGATCTAAGTCATATCTATGTATTTTTTTGGTTTCTTACCTTTGCAGATTGTTTTGTTTTTATTCAAATTAAGGTTTTATTTTAAAAACTTATTTGATTTTTGTGTTTTTAAATATTCGAATTAAAACCGGTTAACCGGTTATTTAAAAATTGCTTAACCGAAAACCGGGTTTTTTAAAATAGCAACTATTCGTAATATTCGAAAACCGGTTATTGAAAAAAGTCGAATAATCGATATCCCTAGAAATTACCCTCTTGTTCTGCCAAGACCAAATTTTTTTTTGGCTTGCTATATCATTCAAATAGTGAATTCTATAAATGATATGAATCGAATGAATCAAGTTTGAATCAAATCAGAAAACTACGGCCCATTATGAGCTTAGTTCAGTTTAACTATCAAAACCAAACGCACAACTGGTTTTAGCTGTGATAGAGACGAAAAAGCAATGCGCGAATTGAAGACTATATTTTCGATGACTTGCATGTGGAAAAATATAATGAAATAATAAAATTATATAATAAATTCGAATAATCTAAAATAATAAGCATACGTGCAAAAAAAAATATATTTATTTACTTTTTATTTAATTGGGATTTTTTGCTGTTCTAATTGTGGTCTGGCCAGACCAAGAGGATAACTTAGTGGTAAAAAGTTATCGAGTATCTTAGGGTTAATAACACATCATTAATAAATGGTACAGTAATACAACGAACCATTTCTTAAAGACTGCTATCCCACTAATATTACAAAGCTTTCAATCCATTATTGATAATTTACAAAAATTTAATTTTTTCTATAATAACATAAAATATTTGTTTCCAGCAGCATTTACACAACTACAAATATTTTATGACAAAAAATTGTACTTTTGGCCGATGAAATTAAATTTTCAGCCACCGTGCGGAGAATGAAATAGAAATAAATCTATTGCAAAGTCGCCGCATATGAACAATTTCGCCGGACGCTATTATTCTGTGTTTTTGCATATACACAAATATGTTTTATTTTTGGCGACGAATATTCGCGGCAGAAAATTCGTCGTTCGTCCCAGTTGTGTTCCTAGGATAATGTTGAAATTTTGCGGTTTTGGGAAAATAAACTTATAGCTTTTGAGTATAAAGAAAAAAAAAGTCATAATCTTATAAAAGGACAATTCATTCAAAAAAATACTATCTACTGTCCTTTTTTTTGAAAAAAAATCTTAAAGGACATCGTGTCCAAAAAAAGGACTGCCTCTTAAAAAAAGGACTAATTGTCACCGTACTTATACCCAAACTTAAACAATTAAGTTTTAAATATTTTTTATTGTAATCGGTTTATATTTAAACATTTTGGAATGCGAAGATGGGACCTCTGGGGCTAAAAGGTAGTTAGTTGGTCTGTCAGTATTAGGGATGCGATTTCGATTGCCGCCAGAGACTCTGATAATACTAAAAAACTGTAAATCGTACAAAGCTGATTCTTGGCGTAGATCGATGTAAAGTTGTGCTAAAAATTAAGCAAATTTGCCTACAGACAATCCAACTTTTCATTACCTAATTATGAAAAATGCTAAACACTTTAAATAATTTTTTTTTACATTTTTAAACAAGTTAAATGCCAACCAGAAATAAAAAATATCCATTTCAAATTGATTTTTTAACGAAAAGAATAGAAAAGTGAAGCAAAATAAAAAAAGAATCATGAGGAATCCGCAATACTAGTATTCAAATCCATTTAATTTTCACTAACAGACTATTGTATATTAAAACTAGTACTTTTTTGTAGTTTAAACATATTTGGCGTTACATTTTTTTTCATAGATGGTGGAGTTTTTCTTACCCTGCAAATATAAGGAAGAGAAGATACTAATTGCCTTCATATTAAATCTTTGTTAGTTTTATCCTTGAATTTTTTGCGTTAACTGCACTCTATAACTTCTATTCTCTGTTTTTCCTGGATTCTTGAGCTTCTTCTGATAATTGACCAATTGAAAGGATGCAGTGTCTAATTATTGCTTTGCCATGCCAAATAACTTTGTGCGCACTGACAGGCATTGTTGCCTCGTCAAATTTTGCGATTTTTAATCAAACTTTGCTGGAAAATTTGTAATTCAGCTATTAGAGAGAAATCTATTATTATTGTTGTTTTGTTCATTTATATAGGGTTTTCCAATTAGGACTCGACAACTTTTTTTTAAATAAATCGAAAACCTTTAGAGATATTTTTAAAACTTTATGATCGACTTGAAACACAATCAAAATATTTATGAATTGAACTCGACTTCGTTCATATGGCCACCGCGGGCACTTCGGCAGCGGTCGATTCGTTGGACCCAATTTTCGATGACTCGGTCACACATTTCGGCTGTAAAGGTCGCTATTTCGCGTTCAAGGTTGGCTCTGAGTTCTTCCAATATCTGGCTTGTTGGCATAGACAAATGAATTGATATAGCCCCAAAGAAAAAAAGTCTAGAGGCATTACATCGCACGAACAAGGCGGCAAATTGACTGGTCCATTTCTTGAGATAACACGCTCACTAAACTTACTCTTCAATAAATCGATTGTAACGTGTGCTGTGTGGCTTGTGGCACCGTATTGTTGGAACCATATGTCGTCCAAGTCCATGTTTTTCAATTCGGGCCAAAAGTAATCGGTAATCATGGTGAGATAACGATCACCAATCACAGAAACTTGACGTTCGTTATTGTCGGCGAAAAAAAATATGGCCCAATGACGCCGCCGGCATGCAAACCGCACCAAACAGTTATTTTTGTGGATGAAGTGGAGATTGATGAAGCAGATGTGGATTTCCCCAAACCAACAACGCATTTTTTGCTCATTGACGAGCCCATTGCGCCAAAAATGAGCTTCGTCACTGAAGATGAGTTTGTGATGAAAATCATCATCTTGGCGCATCTTTCCCAGAGTCCAATCGGAGAACGTGTACTTTACCATAATAAACATGTTGAGTTTACTGAAAAAGGAAAGTAACAGTTAGATGATCAGTGAACCAGTGTGTTCACAAATTAGATTCAAAGCTGTCAAGTACCAAGCTGAAAATCCGATATTACATTTTTTAACAAAATTGTTTAAGAGATGCTTTGAAATAACACACAAATGTATAAAACAAATAAATACAAATGATATTCATATATGTGAAAATATGAACCATTTTTTGTAGTCACACAAATATCTTGTTGTTGTTGTCAAACTGCTTGGCCCTTAAAAACAAAGGAGAACTCACTTTACAGGTTGCAAACTCAACCGAGCTATTTCTATTTTTTATTGCTATACTTGTTCTAGTATTGCCGCCACGTGATATTTGAAACCGCCTTGCCAAGCGCTTAAAATTTTAATTCAATTCATAGTGATTTATACGTAATATTCTTATTTCTAAAAAAATATATTGACTTAAAGCCTCTTTCACAATGGAAGCAGCCATTTCGTTTTTTATATTTCTCATATTTTTCCAAGATGTTTCTTTTAAATTCTTTTCATTTTCAGTACAAAAATGTAACTATAGTCCATGGTACAAGTACAAGAGGTAGACTCGTTGGCCCAGATGTTTGTCAGCTGCTTACCCCAGTTAAAACCCAAATGTCAAAAAAATTTTGTTTTTGTTTACATACATATATTCGCCTTGGTTTACATACAAAAATTTTTATATTAAAAAACAGTTTTTAAATATAAAAATTTTGTGAATATAAATAAAATACAAAAACATTATAAAAAAATGCGTGAACGAAATGAAAGAATCATTGGCATAGGCCAGAAAAACGATATCTTGTGAATATGATTCAGTGCAGCACACGTTTTTGTTGAAAGCCTTGAAGTCCGACGATGATGATGAAGACAAAGAGGTTGTTAAAGAGTGTTAGCCATTTTAAGTACAACTCAAGTTTTTTTATTCAGAATTAGGAGGATGTAAAATGTGGAGGCATGACCTCAAATTTAGCTTTGTTCGAAGTTAAGCATGGTCTATACACAAAGGTGGAATGCTCTGGCCCCTTCTCCATAATCAGACAACATTTTACAGAAGAGTTGGTAAAATGTATTTGTAAAGAATTGCAAAGAAAATATAAATTGCATCCACATGAAAGTCATCGTTCATTAGCCAAGATCCGTTCTGCTGCTGCTAACTGTAAATATTTACCTTCCAATCAACTGTTAATAGAAATAATAGATTCCCTAACGGATGGTGTAGATTTTAATAATCAAATGAGCTGAGCACGTTTTGAAAGTCTTACAAAGCCGGTTATTAATTCATTTATGAATATTTTAAATGAATGTGCGGAAAAGGCGTTAAAAGGCCATCCGGAAATTAAAAATTAAATATGGTTTTATTGGGCGCCAAGGCACAAATACTCGAATTGCAAGCAGGCTAATTAGATTGATTCAATTATATTTTTTAACCTTCTTGACCACACTGAAGCAGTTGCGTTTATTAAGTGGGCAAAACGTTTGAAGACCTGCCAGACATCACGAGCTTGAGCCCCAATTGATGATCATGGGCTTGTGAGGTTATAGATTCTATGTTATATGTTATAGATGCCGAAATACTCAATTGACCACTTTGTATTGTATCCATTTTGTGAAGTTCAGAATGACGATCATGAAAAATTTTATAAGTTTCGAATAAAAATGTTAACAATATGTATTTAAAATAATATGTACATGTGTATGTAGTTAGACTTTTCGCTGTTTAAAAGTTCAATAGGAGAAGAAGAGCTTAGCTCCATCAACGAAATTCTAAAAAATCGATTTTTTTTTATTAATTACTTAATGCTGGGAGCATACCTGGGTAAGAACTTAGAACGTAACTCCATAAATTTCTAAAAAAAAAACGTTCTATTTACGCACAACTCCATCGTAGACGGATTTTGTTTTCCTCTAAAAATAATATTAGAAAATCCAAATTTATTGAAATTTTGTTTGTTTTTTTCTTCTTTTTATTTGTTTTCGAATATTTAATTTAAAAACACAAAAATTATTTTATTTCATTAAAAATTTTTTTTCTGTGACAATACTGCCGTAACCGGCGAAAAAAATAGAATTAGATCTATGTCGACGTATAACGTAGATACGCTTTAAGTTGTGTGCCTTGGTTTAAAATATTACACGTTTTTATTTGACAACCTGTATACGTCATTCGCTTCTACGTTCATACGGTGCACTTGTATTCCTACGGTTAGGCTTAGGGGGTGTATTTTTATTACTTATGACCGTATTCTCATTAGGCGATTATATTTTTCCCCAACGAAAAACTGCAGATTAAAGAAATTTGGTTTCCCAATCTCTCAATGCTTCTTTTCTGTCGCAAAGCTAACCAGCCCTCATTTGCCAATTATTTATTCGCCGTTTATTTGCCGATAAATTCAATCAGTTGATTCTCAACTTTTTCATGTGTTTTGAGACGTGCTGCCTACTGAAAATAATGTTTTTATTTTTATTTGAGAAAACTAAAATCGTTAACGTACAGTATATCAGTCTAATAAAATTATGTCCAGATTTAGTTACAAGCAGATTATCGATACATTGAGAAAACGGCCAACAAAACTAAAATTTGATCTCAGCAAGGGCATAGCTTAAGCTAAATCATTGTTATTGCTTTTTCTCTGTATGTATGTTTTACATTAACATATTGCTCTCATTCATAATTGTATAAGGCGTGGTTCAACCATAATACACGGTGCTAACTTAATTTGACATTTCTTTGTTTCAGTGTTTGACAAATTCAAACATGGAGAGGTACACAATTAAACAGCGCGTTAAGATTTTTGAAACATTTTACGAAAATGTGCAATCAAATCAAAATGTATTTCGTGCACTTCATGCAAATAAGGTCGGCCAAGCAGTTGCCGTGAATGGTGTTCACTAAAGCGAGATGATAACGGACTTCGTGTGGCCAGAATTCGCGAAATATGGTTATAACAGGATGTTGCCAATAGCCGTACAACCAACGCAAAAATGGCTCATTTACGCGAGAAATTCAATGGTTGTGTTATGTCATGTCTTGGTGTTGTTAATTGTCCGCCAAGGTCATGTGATTTGACACCGTTGGACTTCTTTTATTGGGGATAGTTATAAGAAAAAGTATACTTCTTTAGCTTAGAACAATTTAAGAGCTAAAGGATGAAATTCTTCGGCAAATTAACGATATTGGACCTCAATTATGTCCCCGAATCATTGAAAATCTGGACCGTTGGATGGAGAAATGCCACCGAACCCTGGCGAGGTATTTGCCCGATATTTTGTTTCACACATAATTGTCACAGATCCTTCTATACATTAAATAAATATTAAGACAATTCTCTGTAAACTTTTTTTGTTTTATTTACAATTAACATCTTGGTTTTGGTTAGACCATCCTTTTTAAAATAAATTACTGATTTTATTTGCAAAAATGGTTTTATTTAGTGATTGTAACATCAATTTTATTACAAGTGGCATCAATGACGCAAAAAGTAAAATTTATCCAATGACGAATGTCATCATAAAGTTTGTCATATTTTATGCTTCATCCATGCTAGGACTACAGTGACATAAATTCAATGCCACATTTTGTTAATTATTTACATAATTTTCACGTTTAAAAAGTTAAATAATAAGCAGAAATTCCCATATTCTATTTGTTTAAATTATTTAGTTAAATACATCAAAATTTCAAAGTAGAACGATTACGAAAACCATAGCGGGCATGCTGCTGGTGTCTTATAATTGAGAATTCTTCTTCAAAGAAAGGGCGGAATGCAACAAAAGTTAAACAAATATGTGCAACGGGTAAGTAAATAATAAAATTCTATCACTTTCACTTAAGTCAATCCCAATGAATAATGAGTCCTTTCTCCGATGTCACTAAGTCATCGCACTGATGGCATTTTTATTTAACTGGCTCCGTTTTGTCATATCTGTGATGCCGATCTTTCATCCCGTTGATGACATAATTTTTTAACCCTGATGAAAATTTGGCAAAGTGATGTTATGGCTGGCATCATAATTATGTAAAGTGTCATGGGGTCAAAAACGAAGACACTTGTCATAGTTTTGATGTCAAAATACATCAGCGTTATGACGCCTTTTCTATCAGTGTGCTGACAGGCATGTAATATCAGGGATACAGTTTTCAATAAAGTTTTCTCGTTCCAAATGCATATTTTTCAAATGCTTTCACAGTTATGATGTACCCAAATGCCTAGCAATAGCATGTTACACGAAAAAGCTCAATGAGTTTTAAATTTAAGCCAGTAACTCGGCAGACAGCTTTAAATTTCTGAAAAAATTGTCTGGCTGTATTTCCATCGTTTGTATTTGATGGTGTTTGCTTGGCATATGCATTAATAACAAAATGGTTTTCCTCAAATTTGTTCGAAGTCAAAGGATATTGTGACATTAACATTTTGGAAAAATTGTTCAGCGTAGGCAGTTTCGAAACAAGGCAAGTTTAAAAAGGGGTGTACAACTCGTCAGCCGTTAATTAGCTGTCTTCAATATATAATTCAAAAACGACAAAAAATACTTTTGTTTATGTTTTGCGCCAAAATAACCGAACACATTTATGAGAAAAATGTTTGCCTTGTCCAGCTGATTTTGATAACAACCATTTAAATTGCAAAACAAAGTACATGTAGCTTTTTGAAGTTGTAGAGTTGTGCTGTTCTTTTTAGATTCGCCTTGGGGCAAAACGTGTTTTTTTGAAGAGCACACAAAATTATCAAAAGTTGGACCCCAGCTGTTAACAGAAAAAACGTTTTCGTCTAGGCATTTTCTTCTTTTCATTTTAAAAATTTTATTAAGAGCTTCTCTAATATGGGAATGGGCAAATTGAAAAAATATATCGATATATATCGTATCGATATTTTTTAATAGTATCGATATTTATTAATTAAAAATATCGATATATTGATGTATCGAACGTATTAAGGTGAAATTATTACCAAATTTAATAAACTTAATATACCTATGTCAATACATATTTACATATGTACAAACATATTACATGCAATTCCATTCTAACTTTTTATTGTTTCTTTTAATTTCAAATTTATTGCCCGTCCCTCGATTTCGAACGAAACTTTCAATTGCTAAACTTTTATTTAAAACAAAAACAAATTTTAAAATTTAGTTTTTAAGGTAAGTTATGCGAACGAAGTTTTCGTTTGAAATTTTGAAATCGATGGAGCGGCAGTTAGTTCTACAATAAAAAAATTTAAAAAAAAAAAGTAAAGAATCCAAAAAATGGTTATTAATTCGCCATATGAAATCTAAAAAAAAAAAAAAAAAAATTGGTATTATATACTGCTGGTAATCGAAACTTGTGACAAATACTATACAAGTAAACTATGTAATTTTTTAATTTTAATATACATATAAGAACATGCTCAAATAAAGCAAATAAAAAACAAAATATTTTTTTTTATTATTAACATTCCAACTTTCATGAGTCCATTGCTTCTATAGAATATTATAATACGCCATAATTAGGGCTATTCTTTGCATAATTCTAGGAACCCTTCCCAGAATATTTTTTCCGCGCTTATTTTTTTGTTGTCATCTCTTAAAAAACCAAAACAAAGCTGAACTGTGTAATCTATGAAAATGTACAATAGAAAAGCGCTGTTATTTTCTTAATATTTGTTAAAAAACATATGATGCAATTCTTAAAAAACAACAGTATTGTAAGCAGTTCAGCAACGGTTAAAATGTTGACTTTTATTATAAAGAGATCTTTAAAATATCGAATTCGATGGTCGTAGATAAATATCGATGTATCGATATATGGATAATTTTAATATCGGCGGTATATATCGATTATTTGTATTTGTATTTATTAATTTGATTTTCTAAAACAACAAGACACAATATCTTATAAAGTACAGCATTAGAATCAGACAAGTTAAAGTATACATTGATAAAAAATATATATTAAAAACTACATAGATTATATTTAAATTTAAATAGATTAAAATAAATAAAGTAAAGGTTTATAAAAATATAAAAGTTTACATTTACAACATTAAAAAAATTTACGAAAAGTTTACGAAAAATATTCTCTTAGTAATTTTCTAAATCTTATAGCGTTGCTAGTGATTTGCAAATCATTTGGAAGTTGATTCCCGAGACGTATGCTTAATATAAAGTATTGGCATTCAGTAGCATGGTCACGATGACGAAATTGTATAAAACTCTACACGATCTAGAAAACTGCAGACGTTCATAAAGATATTTTGGCTCTTTTGTCGTTATTATTTTGTAAAGTAATACTAAGTTTTTGAATTAGAGATAGTTTGAAAAATGACATATTTAATAAACGGCAAGAGTGCTGCGATATATGATCAAATCTTTTTAAATATTGATATTTTGATATATCGATATTTATTGTCCATCCCTACTCTAATATATATATCAATAGCTTAAACAAAATAATAAAATGTTGTGTGATATTTCAATTTCAATTTAATTAATGTGATAATTCTATCTGTTATATATACGTGAACTGACATCTGGCATCCCTTTTCAACATATTATGTAATTTGTTCAATATTGTAAATAAAGCACTCAATCTTTAAATGAGCAACTAAAGAATAACACATATTTTTCTTATCATGGTGTTCCCGGAGAAATTATATCTGACAATATGCCCTTTAATTCTATCGAATTTCGAGATTTTTGTAAGCAAATTGGTACAAAGCTTTCTACAACTAGTCTTGGGTATTCTCAAGCAAACGGTTTTGCAGAAAGATTTGTTGGAGTCGCCAAAAATCTAATGAAAAAATCAACCCTTAATGAGCCGGCAAATAAGATCAGATCTATAGATGTTAATCAGTTATTATTAATGTCACTTTTAAAGGGGGAACGTATCTTGGGCATAGATCCTGGTTTTACAAATGGTTGTAAATATAAATATCAGCTATAAGAGAGACAGCTGATGTTTTAGAAACTGGAGTACTTTAATACAGGAGCAACTGCAAGAAAAATAGAAATTTAATTTAAAAGTGAAGAACCTGATGAAACAACAAGTAATACAGAAGTGGAGTACGAAATGGCTACTACTAGTGCTAATATGTTTGCCTATTTAGTTTTTTTAGTTGAAAGAAAATTAAAAATTTAATTTTGACTTAATAAACATTTTAGTTGTTTTGAACTAAATTTACGGCCTAAGTTATAAAAAATAAAGCATGTCAATAAAGGGTTTATGAAACGGATTTTCATACGGATTTTATTGACATGCTTTATTTTTTATAACTTAGGCCGTTAAAATTTAACTATTAATTAAATAACCAAAAATCTTAATTGACTTTTTACCTTTAAAATAAAATAATTTAAACTTGTAGAATTGTTGTTGGGCATTGTCAAAACCTGAGCTATATTTAATGAAATCAATTAACACATTGTTTGAAACGGCAAAGTTTTTTAATAATTTTTTTAATTAAAATTGAAAATAACAATTATTGAAAAAAAAAATTTTTAGTAATCAATATAATCATTTTGGTAATAGCTGCAAAATCAAAAAATTCTTAGCTTGGTTCTATGAATATGGTATGACTTTGGTGATTAGAGAAAATATTTAATTTTTACTGTGTAATGAACAATTATGGTTTCATAAAAAAAACAATATTTCAAAATATATCCTAGAAAATTTGTTATTGATGTTCAAAGTTTGAATATATTTTGAGCAAAATAAATTTTGTTTTCTTTGTATTTTACACATTAATAATTTTACCTTTAACTAAACTATGTTCCACCTGAAACGAGTAAGGCATTAACTTAATTGGATAGTTTGTTCTTAAACATGGATGTCTTATTTTAAAGTTAATTTTTGGGGTTTTGGCCATCTAAGCGTAACCCTCTGTAACTGATGTGACTTTGTAATAACAATACGCTAGACACCATTTTAATGTCTTATATTTTCCAAGTTCTGTTTTGTAAACCTTCTTAAATTATTTTTTATTTAAGATTATTGTTATAGCTTGTTATTAGTTGTCATTTATTTTTGAGAACAAAACGACAATTAACTTTAAACAATATTTAATGGCATCCCACAAAATGGCCCTAAAGAACTTACATCTATGCAAAAACAAAATAAATTAAAAAATTTCCTATTTGAG
Source organism: Pollenia amentaria (assembly GCA_943735925.1). Classification (NCBI taxonomy): domain Eukaryota; kingdom Metazoa; phylum Arthropoda; class Insecta; order Diptera; family Polleniidae; genus Pollenia; species Pollenia amentaria. The sequence goes on along the minus strand of OX031006.1, from coordinate 216,899,920 downwards.
AAAACTTTAATGGTTAAATAAAAAGATACAACTGATTTTATCTAGTGTATTGAACGAGACATTCTAGCTGGGATATGTCAAATTGTTTGATCCAGAGCTGAGAATCTGCTCTTAGCAGCTTTCCAAAGTTCCAGACGATGATCGCTTGGAACAGAGAAGAATTTTTTTTGTATTGGAGCGGCCCAGCAAAACAAAAATAACAAGAGATATAATATATCGAAACAACTTTATTGACGTATTGATTTTTTTTATCTGATATATTAATTACCAATTACAGAAAGTTGTCTAGTCAAAATTCATCAAAATATAAATATACCCCCACGATATTTCGTTATCAATTTAATAAAAAATTCATAATTTCCGCAAAATTTTCCTTTGACATTGTCATTTGACCTTTGGACCTTGTAGCTTGTATCATAAAACTTGGATAGCATTAATGAGAATTTAACAAAAAATCCATTATTGATAAACTTTTTGCAAAAAAAAAGCATTTTCCTCGAATCATTGTCCTATCCAAGTGTACCGGATTGTTATTTTTAAAATATTTTTTTTTTATGTTTAATTTTTTGTTTGGCCAAGTGAATTGATGTTCCAGATGTTGTTGCTTTTAAGCTAATAAGTCCTAGAATTTCCTTGTAATTAAAACAAAAATTTTTATTACACTTTTACCAACGTTTCGTCGGTATATGCCGACATCTTCAGGAGTCGTCTCTTTATTAAATACAAACATTTATTAGACCAAAAACATTTTCCAAAACATGTATAACTTACAATATTTTACGTCTTTGCATTAATATTTAATATTTAACATAAAACATGAAAAATTATAAACAAAACATGAAATTGAAATTTGAAAACACCTCTACTATATCACAGTTTCTTTTTAATTTAAGGCAACTTTATAGCTGGCATTAATGTTATTGATGTCTTCCTTCGTGATGTTTTATTTTTTTGTTTTGTAATTCTCTCAAATGTTTAAAACAAGTCCCTGGTGTGGAAATCTCAATTTTTTCAATTTTGTTAAAGAAAATTTGTTAAAATTTTAAACTGGAGATTTTGTCCGTTTTTGAAAGCACCTGAGGACAGGTTAACTCCATTTAAAAAACACCTTTTTATATCTCAATATATTGATTGAAAAATTTTATTACAGAAATTAATTTCAAAAATCTTTAAGGTACTGGAAATACTCGGTCAAGTAATAATTGGAACATTAGTGGCCTGGGGCATCATTAATTACTTGGTTGTTCCTTCACCAATTTAGGGTTTTTATTATAAGCTAGCATTTAACCCGCCACTTCGTTAGCGTCTCCTTTTCTTTTGTGGACATATTTTTACGCCAAAGTTTATGTTGCATCCACTCAGGAACTTGCATGTTTAATTTTATGTTTCTAGGTCTAATACAAACGGAAATTCAAAAAGTACCAGTTGAAGAACAAAATGTACCACAAATCCCCCTTACAGATTCTCATTCACTCAGGAGCTTGCATGTTTAATTTTATGTTTCTAGCTCCAATATTAACAACAAATCAAAAAGTACCAGGTAAAGCACAAAAAAGTACCAAAAAGCGCCTCTTACAGATGCTCATTCACTCAACGCATTGCTTGTTTTATTTTATGTTTGTAGATGCAATACTAACAAAAATTCAATAAGTACCTGCTGGCAAACAATACTGTCTGAAAAAGTATCAAAAACCACTCTTATAGATTCTCATTCACTTTGGTACTTTCATGTTTAATTTTATGCTTATAGTTACAATTTTAACGGAAATTCAAAAAGTACCAGGTAAAGAACAAAAAGTTCCAAAAAGCCCCTCTTACATAATCTCATTCACTCAGGGCATTGCATGCTTAATTTAATGTTTGTAGATCCAATATTAACGAAAATCAAAAAAGGTACCAGTTAAAAATCGAAAAAGTACCATAAAGATCCCTCTTATTGATTATTGTTAACTCAGGACATTTAGTGTTGAATTTTATGATTCTAGGTCAAATACTAACGGAAATTCAAATAGTACCGCTTAACGATCAAAAAGTACCAAAAAGCCCCTCTTACAGATTCTCATTTACTCAGGACCTTGGATGTTCAATTTTATGTTTCTAGGGCCAATACAAACGAAAATTCAAAAAGTACCAGTTAAAAAACAAAAAAGTACCACGAATTTCCCTCTTATAGTGTCTTGTCCACTCAGGACGTTTAATGTTGAATTTTATGTAACTAGGTCCAATAGTAACGGAAATTCAAATAGTACCAGTTAAAGAAGAAAAAAGTACCAAAAAGCCCTTTTACAGATTCTCATTCACTCAGGACCATGCATGTTTAATTTAATGTTAATAGGTCTTATATTACCGAAAATTAAAAAAGTACCAGCTAAAGAACGAAAAAGTACCAAAAAGATCCCTCTAACAAATTCTCATTTCCTCGGGACTTTGCATGTTTAATTTTATGTTTCTAGGTCTAATACTAACGGAAATTCAAAAAGTACCAGTTGGAGAGCAAAATGTACCAAAAAGTACCCTAATAGGTTCTTATCCACTCAGGACATTGCATGTTAAAGTTTATGTTTCTAGGTCCAATATTAACGATAATTAAAAAAATTGCCAGTTGTAGAACCAAAAAGCTAAAGTAAGAAATTAAATTTCCCGTATTTCCCCTTTTTAGTGCTTTTTTCTCCCCATTGAAGCATGAAAAATTTGAATATAATACGTTTATGTCAATAAATAAAAAAAATGTTTTATAAAAAAAGTACCAAAAATAGTTACGCTTTTTACCCCTTAAACGTCCGAATTTCGAAATTTGGATTTTTTAGATAAGTTTCAAATGTGATATAACCCTTATTTCTATGTTTATGGGTTTAAAAGATAGATGGGGTTACAAAAAAGTACCAAAATGCAGGTTTTACCCGTTTACTCCAATAAAGGGCTGAATTTCCAAAAAGTACCAGACACCTGTTCGCTTATTTTTCTAAAGAACAACGATAAGCATGAAATTTTTTTTGTATCTCTTTTAGTTTAAGAGATATAAGGTTACCGAATTTACCCATTTTTGCCCTTTTTTACCCCCTAAACATTCGAATTTCCAAAAATCCCGTCTTAGTGGATCGATTTGGGGAGAGACCAACCCCTGGTCCAAATTTCAAGTTTTTAGCTTTAGGCGTTTAGGCTGTGCGATGATGAATCAGTCAGTCAGTGAGACAGTAACGTTACAATTTTATATATATAGATATAACGAATACCTATACCGATATATATCGGCGATTCTTCACGATTGCCGATATATCGGTTTCAGCGATATTGAACTGTCGATATGCCGAGACTTTTTTATAGTTTTTTTGAACAAACAATTAAATTTTCAATGCTTATTTTTTGCATAACAACTAATAGAAAAAATCAAACAGAATAATAAATTCTTCCTTTTAATGCTTAAGCTCGATATCGGTCCACACCACGCGTCTTATGCGAGTGTTTCTTTTTTGACCTTTTTTAGAGATGCTAAAGTATAACGTAATTCTTCTTTCTACTTTCGATATGTATATGCATTTTAAGCATTTCCTATGTAACTTGTCAATACAATTTTACATTACGCGTTTTTAGACTGATGCATAAATCTACTGAACACTTGGTTTGGACCTGTAGCAGAATTTTCTGCAAACTTTTAATGATTTTTGTGAAAATAAAAATCACTTTGCTACAACTTTTAGGTTACTTTGAAGATACCACAAAATCCATACGCTACATTTTCTGATGCTATTTCGCTAGTTAACAGTCTTCGAACATTTTAAGAAAATACAATAAATGAATAAACTGAGATGCAGAATAATTTAGAGTCCCAAAAATTGGCGATTTACGTGGCATTAGCTCTCAATGAAAGATTTAAGTGTTTAGAGAATAATGAAATCTATAGTTTATCTACAATTCTTTATCTTCGATACAAATCTTGTAAATTTCAAAGACAATAGATCGATAAAACGTCTTGTTGACCTACTCAACAATATGCCGAAAGTGATGAAGACACCGTCGGCGCTACACTAAGTAAAAGTTCTGATAAGTCTAAAGGAACTGACCTTTGGAGCGTTTGTGCATATCTTAAAAGAAAATTTGGAGAAGGATGATTCTCTGTCGATCCTTATATTTTCTAATTTTTCTAGAGTCGCAGATCCGCTTGCTTACTGGCGCAATTATATGTTATACTTAACCCTTATGTGATTGACAAAAAAACTACTTGTTTTGTACGACAAGGTACCCGGGTACCTTCATACAAATCTTATGAAAAATAAACTATTTTGCAATTTTGGATCATGCTCAATGTTAATTTACGCTAAAGTTACAATCCCGGTGAGGGAGTTATACGGATATCGTGGACGTACTCGTTTTACACAATATATGCAGGCAAAGCCTGAAAAGTATGGGATAAAAATATTTATGGCTCGTGATGCTTTGAACTCCTTCCCCTTACATGGCCAATTGTATACTGGTAAACAGAAAGTGTGATCCAGATAAACGTGGGAGAGAGGACTGTCTTAGATCTTGTTAGTCCATATAAGAAATCAGGAAGGAATGTCATAACCGATAATTTGTTTACATCTCTTGAACTGGAAAAGGCATTAAGTTCATGAGTCTCACACTCGTTGGAACAATGAGAAAAAATAAGCGTTGCATACCAGCTAATATGCAGGCACATAAAGACAGGTAAGTTTATTATTACATATTCATTTGGCGAAGTCTTACTTGATAGAACTTATTCACGTTTATACTTATAGTTTAGACAATTATTTTCTACAAATTTTGTATTTCGCAAAGAGGCATCGTGGTGCTCTTACGTGCCAAAACAAAAAAAAAAGGAAAGCTGCAATAATGTTACCAACCATGCATTTTACCCCGTCAGTCGAAATCACTTTGACTGCTAAGCCCGAGAATCCTAAGGTGATGGCAAAAGCACACACACGAATAGCAATAAATATTATACTTGTAAAAGATTTTGATACTTCTGAACATCCAGATACCTCAAATGTGCAAAGAGATTAAAGTGACCGTATCGCAGTAGCAGGAAGTTGCAAAATCTGTCCGAAACTTTGTCTGAAGCAAAGGAAAACTCGCAAAACTTGTAGAAATTGATCTCTACCTCGTCCAGTATGCACAAACTATTTACAGGACGATCAACCTAAATAAATTTATAATCATACATTAATATGGGCATGAATGTAACTGAATTTTTATTACTTTTTGATAATATAATGTACAATAAAAAAAGAAAAAAAATTTACAGAGAATTTTTTCATAGAATTGCATAAAGGTACCTGGGTGTCTTGTCGAACAGTTAAGGGTGTATGATGAATGTTCGCATGCTATGCCTATCTGAATTTATTAATTTTTTTCAAAGATCGGAAAGTTAATAAAATATCGAAAGTTATGAGGTCTCAAGAAGTGTCAAGTACTATGGTTGCCAATTTCTACAAAAAAAAATTATTTCAAAACGCAAAAGTTACCCGGGTACCTTGTCAGTCACATAAGGGTTAAAATTTAAAACCATGGCGCAGAAATACTTAAGTTGTCAAATGAGTTCAGTCATATCTGAGAGATGATTTTTGCGGCAGGTCTGCTTCAAGCGGAGTCGCGAAATTATCCCCGCAAAAGTTGAGAATGCTTGTTTTTTTAAACAAAAATTTTATACATTAGTAATCTCTTACACTGTAATTTTGTATAATTAAGAAATTACTCTACTTGAGTTTTGTTAATTTAACGTTGAATTTAAATTTAATATTCGTATCGGTATCGGCGATATTTCTTCTTAAGTATCGGTATCGTATCAGCAAAGGGCGTATCGTTACATTTTTAGTTTTTAAACCTTTTTGTAAATATAATAGTATCAACATTTCGATTATTTTATCATCTGAAATAAAACTTTTACGATATGCAAAAAATTTTACAAAAACTAAAGAAAAGTGACTTTATCGCCTTGTATTCACCTTGCAATTTTTTATGAATTTCCGCCTCGACCTTTCTTTATCCAATCGGTACCAAACTTCATATTAAATGTATTTCATACCAAGGAAAAGGGAACGCTTTCACTTAAGAATTCACTTTAATCCTTTTGTACCCCTTAAAAATACATATACAAAATAATTACTTTAAAATTGCCCTAAATAACTTACAAAAGCTAAAATCTTTTCACCTGCGTATAATTTATCAATTGTGTATTTACGCATCAAGTGAAACCATTTTTCAATATAATCACATAACAAATTATTGTCTATTTGTTATATAAAAACTGTTTAAAATGTTTTATTTCGTTTTCTTTTAACAGCCTTCTTTTCTAAAATAGGAAAAGATTCTTTTGTGGAACTTTGTGCTAACAAAAAAAAAACTAAGCAAACATTTTTTTCTTAGAAACTCGTTTTTGGTTTCTTTATAAAACTTTTGTGTTCTATACACCTTTGAATTTTTCACATACCCCAAATGTTGAATACAATGCCTTAAATGTTCTCCATATATTTTTAGGATTTTTTGATTGTGCAACATAATTTTTTGTTATAAAATCTTAAAGGATATTTATAAAAAAATTAAAAAAAAATTCTTACTCTTTTTATTTATACATGGGTTCAAACAGGATAAATTATTCAATCCTTTATTGCTTAATATAACACATCTGTAACACACCAAAAACATCTCTCGAGATTATATTGTATCTAAGGTTTGTCGACTAAAATCTATGCTGTACTATGGCAACACACCAACTCTTTGCGAAAAAAAAACTGTTTCAAATTATTTTATGCCATTTGATGCTTTTTAACGTTTGATTTCATGTTACGAAAAGGTCACAGTCCCTAAAAACCCAAATAAAAATTTAAAAATTAAAAATGTTTGTTAATTCTAAAAAAATCACCCCTTACGTGAATAATTTTTCCCTCGTAATTTTTTCCCTTTTCATGTATTTGCGATCATGAAAAAGTCCCATGAAAAAAATTCATAATAACGTGAAAAAATGATCGCGGGAAAAATTCCTCTCATCGTGAAAAATTTTTTCCCTCGTAATTTGTTGATTTTTCCCTTTGAATTTCTCACTTTATTTTTGCTGGGGAACAAAACATTTATGTAAGTAATTCGAATATTAAAGTTTATTAAATTAATTTTAAGGTCAAGATCCGTTAAAAAGGCACAAACTTATATGTATATTGCTCGACGAAATGCAAAACAACAGGTCGACTGCCTGAGGATTGTGAAGCTTCCCGAAGACGTAGTAGCAGAATTTTAGAAATAATTTTACTACATAAAAGTGGAAAAAGCTAATGTTGCAATCAAACTATCACTCCAATACAACATTCACTGAGAAAAATTGTTCGCGGCAGTTTCACGATAGCATTTTTAGTTTCGAGGGGAATAAAAATTTCATGGGAACAAATATTCCACTTGTTATTCTCGATAGGGCTGAATATGTTTTTGTTGTCTTTACATAAGCCAACTGTATTTTAAAATACTTAAGATTTTATGATCTTGAGCTAAAAACAGTATCGGAAAAAATAATAGGGGCATATTAAACATTAAATAGTTTCTTAAATTTTTATTTAGTTTTTCATAAAAAAAAATTAAATATACATTGCACTGTTTCCTGTTACTTTTTGTAAGAAACCCTTATACAGTGGTCATACCCAGCCACTGTGAACATTTTAAAAAATGATCTCTATTTTTTCGCCAAAAAATACGTTGCATTCCTCTTTGTGATATAAGAGTACATATTAAAAAAAAAACTGTTTTTTTTATTGATTTTGAGTTAACTCCTTTTTGAGTAAACCGCATTCTTACAACTTGCCGTTTGTTGAAGGGATGATTTTGTCGGACGTATAACAAGTTATTCATTATTTCAACTTACCTTTAACCTAAACGGTAGGACGAACTTGTCTTTAACGTACTGTTTAATTTAGTTTAAAGCAGTTCTTGGACAAAATCCTACTTTAAACAATCGGCTAGTTGTAATAATGGCCCTTAGTGGAGCCGGTGCGATTTATAAAGCTAAAGCCATTCAATTTGTCTGTATCAAAAATAAAAATTAAAAAAAAAAGTTACAGTCAAGCAGTTAATTAAAAACATATGAAGGATAAAAATAGGGACATATCAATTTTGTTACTTTTTGCTATTTAAGCCAAAAATTATTTTAGTATTAAGTAGAAGTAAAAGCTCTCTTCGTAATTAAAGCTTCTTGAAACTTTTGTTTAATCGCTTGCATATTTGTTATTATTATACGTCCCAATTTTATTTTTTAGAATTTCCGAGAGGTTATTTTTTTAAGAATTTTGCAGTTGAACTGCTAAACTGCAATCAGTAACAGTTCAATGCAAAATTATTTAAGACATGTAATTTGCTATTTATTTTTTTTCCGACACTATGTATTCCCATTGATCCTCTAAGAAGCAAACAAACGTTTTCAAATCGAGTCGGGCCAAATTGTTTGCATCTTTCTAAATTCATCTTAAAATTGTCGTGCGTGCCGGTCTACCTTGCCGGCGGCTTCTCTGTGGGTTTCATTTAGTGTGATCGACTATTTGACTTGTTTAAAACACGGTTTTTGAATATTCCGAATAGTTGCCATTTTAAAAAAACCCGCTTTTCGGCTAACCATTTAAAAAATAACCGCTTAACCGGTTTTAATTCAAATACATAAAAACACAAAAAAAAATTGGTTTTTGTAATAAAAGTTTAATTTGAATGTAAAACAAAACATTTCACAAAGTTAAGGAACCAACAAGATACATAGATATGACTTACGGTATGTTCAGACCTAACAAATATTTGAGGATAAAATCCAAAAAAAAAACTATTTTTAGCAATTTCTTTTTATTTTCTAAATTTTACTTATTTTTAAAAGATAATTGTATAATGTTACTAAGAAAGTGTTAAATTACGTTTGATCTAGCTAAACCTCTTGCAAATGCAAATAAATTTTTCATAAAACTAGTGGTTACATGTAGATCGTTAAATACTTAATAGGTGTGAATAAAGCTTTAGAACTTTTCAGAAACTTTGATTATGCAAATTTATAGGAATTTATCGTTAAAAGATTTTGTTCGTTGTGCTTAATTCCCTATTTTTATTCTTAATAAAAATACTGAAATTTATTGTTGGAGGATAAGCTGTTCCTATCTGCATTTATTTTGATTTTCTTGCGAAATCAATAAAGCAATTTGTTTTGTTTTTAATTTTGTTTTTTCTTAACCCACTTACAACAACAATTAATGTTGGGAGAATTCCAACTTTTTGTAGTGGGGAATTTAAGAAAAGATACATTCACTGTTTTATTGTTGGTACTTTATTTAAGCTTTGATATTATTGCAAATAAGACTTTTTGATTGTTTGTAATTCCCATTTCCTCTGTAGTCTTATTTACAGATAGGGTTGGCTTTTCTAAAAATTTTTAGGAAAACGTTTCCTGGCGATCTGGCCTAAGCAACCAGTGAAATGCGCATAGGAACAGATTATCCTCTAACAATAAATTTCAGTATTTTTATCAAGAATAAAAACAGGGAATTAAGCACAACAAATAAAACCTTTTAATGAAAAATTATGTATTCCCAAACAATTTTGATAATTTCTAGGTATTTAAGAAATTTATTTTAAATGCGTTTTAATTTGTTGGTGGTGTCTATATCAATGGGTAGACATGATTATATATTTCAAATAATTTTGTTTCAGCATTATAGAAACAAATAAAGGGTGGTTAAATTGTAAGGGGCCATGTTGATTTTGAATAAAACCCAAATAATTTAGGAAATTATTGTCATTTCTTTTTATTATGATAATATTGGTATGGTTCAATTATCGGCGGCACACCTCCATGCGATGGTCCAAATTTTCGAAGACGCTGAGGCATAATTGAGGATTATCCGATTAGGCATAAGCCTGATTATCTCATCCTTTAGCTCTTGAATTGTTGCTGGCTTATCGACGTACACCTTTTCTTGCAAATAACCCCAAAGAAAGAAGTCCAACGGTGTAAAATCACATGATCTTGGCGTCCAATTGACATCGCCACCACGTGAGATAACACGGCCTATGAATTTGTCGCGCAAAAGAGCCATTGTTTCCTTAGCTGTGTGGCAATTGGCAATGTCCTGTTGAAAGCACATACCGTAAACATCCATTTCTTCAAATTCGGGTCACAAAAAGTTCGTTATCATCTCACGATAGCGAACACCATTCACAGTAACTGCCTGACCGGCCTCACTTTGGAAAACATACAGCCCGATGATGCTGTCAGCCAATAAACCGCACCAAACAGTCGCTCTTTGTGGGTGCATTGATTTTTCGACCATCTCTCTTGGATTATCATTCGCCCAAATGCGGCAATTTTGCTTTTTGACGAATCCACTGAGGTCAAAATGTGCCTCATCACTGAAGATGATATTCACGATATGCATTTTGTTTTGAACGCCCATTTTCATAATAAGCCTGAATAACTTTAACGCGTCGATCGATTGTGTATCTTTCCATGGTTCAAATTGAGTTAGTCAGAAATAGAGAAAAGTCAAATGAAATGCAGAAAAAAACTTGACATTTAGGTGTGGTTCACATTCAACAGCGGCCCTTAAAATTTAACCACCCTTTAGTAATAATAACATGCTTTTCGTATGAAATATCTACACAAAAAAAATTATTAAATTTCTCCAATCACCAAATTTATTCCAAATTCATAATATCAAACAAACAAGTTGTTGATTTTGCACCTATTACCAAAATGATTATATTGATTATTAAAAATTTAAAAGATTTTGCTTGTTGTGCTAAATTCCTTTTTTAAATAATTGATAAAAAATACTGAAATTTATTGTTGGAGGATAAGCTGTTCCTATGCGCATTTCCCACAAACATCTTTGATAATAAATTTTAGCAAGTGCACGTGCATAAAAAACTGAACTGGCAAATTGTTTTTATTTTGATTTCTTGCGAAAACAATAAAAGCACTTTGTTTTTGTTTTTAATATGTTTTATCTTTACCCACTTACAACTACAATTAATGTTGGGAGAATTCCAAATAATTGTAGCGGGAAATGTAAGAAAAGATAAAACTCATCACTGATTTATTGTTTGGTATTTTGTTTAAGCTTTGATATCGTTGCAAACAAAACTGTTTGAGTGTTTGTAGGTAATTCTCATTCCCTCTGTAGTTTTGTTTGCTGATAGCTTTGGCTTTTCTAAAATTATTTAGGAGAACGTTTCCTGATGATCTGGCCTAAGCAACCAGTGAAATGCGCATAGGAACAGCTTGTCCTCCAACAATAAATTTCAGTATTTTTTATCAATTATTTAAAAAGGGAATTAAGCACAACAAACAAAATCTTTTAATAAATAATAGTATTCCCACTAACAACTTTGATAATAAATTTAAAAATTTTGAAAAATATTTTCAATAAATGATATTTTTAATTTTAATTAAAAAAGTGATCAAAAAACTTTGCCATTTCAAACAATGTGTAAATTTATTTAATTAAATATTGACAATTCCCAACAACAATTCTACATGTTGAAATTATTTTATTTTATATGAAAAAAGTCAATTAAAATTTTTTGTTATTTAATTAAAAATTTATTTCAAAACAACTAAAATGTTAATTAAATCAAAATTAAATTTTTAATTTTCTTTCAACAAAAAAAATAATTGATTCAATTATCACATTAATTAAATTTAAATACTTTGTAAACCATTTTTTTAATATATAAAACACTTTTTTCTGTGTACCCATTCATCGACCACAATTATGTCATTGTTTGATTTCTTCAAGCGGTTTTTATTTACATCGTTCATAAAAAGGTATGTGATGGAATTCAATTTTGAAAGCGAAACGGTTTAACATCGATAATATCGTTTCAGCACCTTATAAAATTGATTTATAATACATTTTGCTATTATTATCTGTATAATTTCTTTAAAATTTTATATAATATATTCTAATTAAACTGTATTTTGAACAAAAAATTAAGTCCTCAATTCAGAAATGGATTTAAGGATCGCTCGAAATTCATCGCGCCTTTCAAAAATGTTCGATTTGAAATCGACCGTATATAAATTACACATTATTTAAATAGCCGGCTTATTATACCAAAATATATATTTAAAATTTATTCGATATTCGGAAAATAGAAATTTTAGAATAACCGGCTTGGGCAAAACTAAAACCCCCGGTTAAAACCTGTCGAATAAAAACCTTTCAATCTCCCTAGTTGAATTCAATAGCGTTTCGAGCGATGCTTGACGTTTCTTTGCGTAGAGTATGACCAATGGTATTCCATTAACATTTTCGGATTTCTTTGAATATTGGAATTTGCTTATTTGTCTTAATCAGTCTAATGATAAGATGTCTCTAGGACATTTCAACAAAGGAATGTTGATTTACTATTTGAGTACAAGCCATTTATCTGAACTTATTATGCTGCCAAAACAATTGAGTGGCCTTTTTCGGCTTATAATATCTGCACCTCAGTGCCCTGTACAGCTTGTGATGGACGCAAGGTCATAATATCTGGCCATTGCTTTCAAAAGGTCTGACGTTTTAAGAATGGATTCTCAAATCCTTTTTCTGGTCCGTTTATTTTTCCACCCGAGCTTTCCTGACACCTCTGCTAGTTCTTGCATATTTATACTAATATAAGAGTACTTGTGGACATGGAGACGAGATTCCTCAACATGTCTCAATTACTAATTGAATTTTTAATATCAAAGGCAAAAACATTTATAATGTTTAATTTTTAGAAAGCCTTAAAAAAAAGATAAAACGAATAAAATTTTATTCAGTTTTATAAAACTTTCCACAATTTCAACAATCAAAAGATTTCTTTTATTTAAACACAGAAATTTGAACTTAAGCTAAAAGCATTTGTTAACTTAAATAGAAAAATTATACCAAAATTAAGATACATTTGCTAGTCTCATTATTGTCTTCCGCACACTTCAAATAAAAGTTGAAGGTAAATAACTTAAAATACAAGTTAAAAGAAAAACTTCTGCAGATTCTTTCAAAAGACAAAGAAATAACAAAAAGGACGGAAAATGTGAATATGTTCACAACTATTTTAAAGCATAAAGCATACATAAGGATAGTACAGAGATAAGTTATCTTGTATTAAATATCTAAAACAACTAATTTTCATGACATAGAGAAAATCAAGAGTTATTTCAATAGTTAATTATTTAAAAAATGTGTGGGCCTATAAAAATATTTTTTTTTCAATCTTAAATTTTATTTTTATTGCAAATTTTCGATAAATTACCTGTAAAAGAATATGAATACAAAATGTTTACATGATTTATTAAGTACCAACATTTTTTCAAAATATCCTATAAATAAATAAAAAACATTTTGCAAAATTTATAATAAAATTTAAAAAAATTTTCTATAAATAGAAAAATTTTTGCAAAATTTTGTTTATTTTCTTATTTAAAAGGTTTCCTTCTTATTATCTTAACACTTGGCCTAACTTTAAAAATAGTTTCATATAAATTTTTGGAAATTAAAAACTTTTCCTATTAGTACAAAATGTTCACATAATTTCCTCTAAAAACGAAATTTGTTCCTTCAAATTCCAAATTCTCTATAAATATAAAACTTTTAAAAACTTCTATAAACGGGAAGCTTAAAAAAAAAATTTTCTATCCCGTGCGGGTGGATTTCGGTTTCAATATTTTCGCTTCTATTTGACCAATATCAAATAGACCGGCATAAGTCAATTGCGCTGATTGTTCTTTATGCTTGTTTCTCACATTTTTCCGCTATTCGCTTTACCGTTACTTGAATTATTGCGAAATTCTCGTGCCACATTTCAGTTTTGCCAAAATAAGCCGCAGAAGTAAGTTGCGTTTGCAATTACAAAAGTAATTATCGTTAACAAATAATAAAGGGGGCATATTTTTAACATATTTGAACTGGAAAGGTGGTTAAAATAATGGAGGATAAAGATCAATGAGCAAAAATGCGCACATATAACATTCACATTGCGTCGAGAAACATGCCCCCCTATTAAAATCAATAATCAAATAATACCCCAACACTCGCATGTGAAATATCTCGGTATACATCTAGATCGGCGTTTAACGTGGAAATGGCACATAGAAGCAAAATTAACTCAAATGAAACTAAAAGCAATTAAAATTAATTGGCTCATTGAAAGAAATTCTGTTCTTAGTCTCGATTGCAAACTTCTACTTTACAACTCTATCTTAAAGCCAATTTGGTGCTACGGTATTCAGTTATGGGGCACTGCCTCTGCTTCAAATATCGAAAAAATTCAAAGGCGCCAAAATAAACTTCTTCGAATAATCACAGCCGCTCTCTGGTATGACAAAAACTCAAATATCCACAAGGATCTCAATGTGCCATTAATACAAACTATGATAACGAAATATGCAGTAAAATATTTTAATAGGCTGGAACTGCACCCAAATCCATTAGCTCGAAATATTTTAAATTATGGCGGCCAGACTCGCTTAAGAAGAAGAGACACTGCAGCACTCACCCAATCAGATGAGCGATAAACACCTACATATGTGAACAGAAACCGTGATGACTAAATCTTTTTTGTCTGGCACTGGCAGGACATAAAGTAAATATTAGGATAAGATTTGATTAATTATTGTTAGTTCATATTTAATATATGAAGATTCAATAAATAAATACTGAAAAAAAAAAAATATTTTTAACTGAACAAAATGTTTGAGGCCATTTGGTGCAATAAAATTGCATTTTGGCTTAAAATTTTATGCATCAAGTGTGCGTATCCTTAAGATCCTTGGAGGATATGAAAATGGTAAAACCTAAACATTGATTATATTTTCATATGATATAGAGACTATATATTCAAAAAATTATGACAAACTTCTCAGTAGAATAGCGACAGGTCTGAAATTTTCTATAAATACGAACTTTTTAGAAATTTTCCTGTTGCCGAAATAGTATTGTTAAGAGGCGGAAAATTAAAAAAAGTCTCGTACTTATTGACCCGACCTCGTATGTGTACATTTCGCTCATTCTCTTAAATAGTGTCGTTATACAAAAACTAATATTTTCAATTGATCCATACAAAGTTTTTAGACAAAAATAATATCGCTTAAACACAAAATGTTTCTTTTTTTTCTGAAAACCCTCCGATGTTAACCCTCTTTCACTCTCATGTGTCACTGTTATAACAAAAAAAAATATAAAAACTCCTTAGAACAACTAGAATTTTGATACATACAGTTTCCATCTTGTTTTTACTAGTGTTGCCAAGACTAAATACAGAGAAAATGCTAAACTTTTGCGATAAAATGCTTATATGTATATGCAAAATAAAAATGCTTAAGAAAGTTCTAAAAAATATTATATAAAATACAAAGAAAAACGCTTTCATTTGACAGAACAAAATATCAAGCATGGTGGCTGTGCAAGTTAAAGTAATATTAATTTAATTAAAAACAAAAAATTATAAGGGCAAGGCTTTGATACAAGTTCTTTTTAAAAAATTTCTTTTATGACAGGTTTAGCATAAACAATTTCATGCGGAATCCAATTTTCCGCCGAATTTTTATTCGTAATTGGCCTGATTATAACTCGTTGACATATTTAAATAAAATACATTTCCTGATTTGTTTCAGATATATTATTAGTTATATTAAAGCGAATTTCAGGTGGGGATTTTATATTGGACCAAATTTCAATTAAGTAACACAATTTTTCTAGAATTAAATTTTTTATAAAATGCTTTTCGGATGCAGCGTTTTGTAAATTATGGGCACATCTTTACAAAATTTATGTGCGATTTCCATTCATAGCGAATTTGTGCAATAAGAAATCAAAATCGGCGAATTCTGGCACAAACTTATTAGGGGCTATCATAGCTCTTTTTCCACTTAACCGATTATGCTAGATTTTAATTTCAAGCTTCTTAGGACAAATAGAAAGAATTTGACACCAATATTCTTCTTTTCTGTTAAGTATTTCGAAGATATGCGTGTTTTCAACAGATAAGCAGATAAACATGATTAAATCGACTAAGAACTAGTCAAGGACCCAAATTATAGGTTTATATACTTTAAACGGCCTTAGATGACTAGTACAAAAGTTTCACATGGAATGCCAAGCTAAGTATATCCTCATTCACCACTTGTAATAGATTGTATAAAAATCAATTCATTTTTCAACATTACAAGTAAATCAAAAAAGATGCAAAAATTGACCTTTAAGTTAAATTTTTTGTTTTTCTCTTCATTATTTATGTATTGAATCTTCATGTATTAAATATGAACTAACAATAATTAATCAAATCTTATTCTCATGTCCTGCCACTGCCAGACAAAAATTTTCGTCATCACTTTCTGTTCACATATGAAAATGTTTATCGCTCTTCTGAGTGAGTGAGTGTCCTTAAACGAGTGTGGCCATAATTAAAAAAAAAAATCCAAAACTTTTTGAACTAGAATTTAAAAATTTAAAAACTTCCATTACGTTAAAAATTTATTTGTAAAATATAAGCAATAACTAAATAATTTTATATCGGAAAAAAAGTATAAGTATTGACATATTTGCACATCAATTAAATTAAAAAAAGTTGCATGTGATGGCATTTGAAAATCTTCATTTTGTAACATAATTGTAAAGAACACGGGCAAAATTTACTGAAAAGGGGTCAGCTCCCTTTATTATAGAAAATAAACTTTAAAAAATGGTTTTAATACTAAAAATCAGAAAAAGATCAGGCATAATTTTGATTGTGCATTTATTTTAAATTATATAAAAAGTATGTACATTTCATTAAATCAATACATTTGCACATCAAGTAAAAAGCTTTACCGTTCAGCTTGGAAAAATGTATCACTTAAATTCAAAACTCCTAAAACAGTGCTAAATAATTTTGGGAAAATGCTGAAAAAGTGCTATATCCCAGTAAAAAATGTGCTCCAAAAGGAGCAGGTTTGAGGTATGAATACATACCTCAAATCACTTCAAAGCTGCTGATGGAATGCCTGATTTTTGTATGGGGTGTTCCCGGTTTGGAGGACTATTTTCTGCTGACAATAAGCGCTTCTTTTAACATAATAAAACATTCAAATAATGCACTCCTAAAGTGCTTTTTAAGGGCTATCTATATTAATACATTTCTTAATGTTTTGCTTTTACTGGTTTAAATACCTATTTTAAGCATTTTCGTAAACCATAATATATTTTTAATTTTTTTTTTCGCTTTCTTCTTTGTCTGCACTAAAATAGCAGCTGTTTTTGTATATTTTATCCTTTATCATTTACTGCTGTATAAAAGCTATATTATTGAAGCGCTCGATTATGCGCTTTTTTCTTAAGTGCTTAAAAACCACCAATTTGTTTACTGGGATGGTATATGGTAGCATTTTTTCATGCTAAACTAGTTTAAAAACGCTTGATCTAGCAGACATATGCTTAATTGACAACAGTGGTTTTTACCTTCTCCTCTAAAGTTTCTACTTTGTGATTTAGGATCTTTCTAAAAAAGACCAACGAAATAACACTTTTATAAAAGGTGGTCCAACCAACACGCACGATGTTAGTTATAAATTAATCAAAAATTTTCAGAGAATTATCCTAATATTTTTTTATTGTGATAGAAGGGTCTATGGCAAGTATATGGGAAACAAACTACCGGCTAAATGCTCTACAGAGCTTCGGTGGCATACCTCTAGCCGATGGTCTATATATTCAATGTTGTTAATGTGCCGAATTATGTCATCATTTAGCTCGTGAATTGTTCTTGCCTTATTGACGTAAATTTTTCCTTTAAATATCTTCAAAGAAAGAAATCCGACGGTATCAAATCAAATGATGGTGGCGGCGAATTAAAAACACCACGACGTGAAATAACATGGCAATGGATTTTCTCGCACAAAAGAGCTATTGTTTCATTGGCATCATCCTGTTGGAACCACATATCGTCCAGGCCCATATCCTGAATTTTTAGGCACAAGAAGTCCGTTATCATCTCGCGATTGGGAACATCATTCACGATAACTGAATGGCCGACCTCATTTTCGAAGGGACCGTAATGCCGCCAGCCCATTGACTGGGCGAACGAACTGGGCGAGCATGCCCTGGTGTTTTCACATTTCCAACAGACCCAGTTGAGCACAATTCTCCAGAAAGGCATTTTGATTAGAGCGCCCTTTCGAAAAAGGCTTCATTCAACCTCTCCACGGTTGAATATATCAAAAACTGAAACAAAAAAATGTCAAATTAAGTTGGTCAAAAAACTTGCCGGTAAGCTGTGACTGACAATTAACATCGTGCATTATGGTTTATAAATTATATTTAATTTTCACAAAACTTCATACAATAAGTTAATTTGCTATAAATAGAAAATTTCTAAGAAAAATCATTGCGCAATCAAATCAAATTATTGATTACTCATACGTTTAGGGATCGTTCTTCAGTGTGTCCACAAATATCCAAAAAAGTATGCTTTACTTTACTTATCAAATACGACGTAATATAATGTCTAGTGTTACTCATACGCACCGTAGTACAGTACTGATTGTAGTTTCAACAAAGTATGCTTCGGTTTTTAGTTAGTTAGTTAACTTTATTGAGACTTCATTTTTTCATAATTATAATACAAGATTTGCGAACATTATTATTTAATTACAATTGAATATATCTACGGTTTTTTATATGAAATGAGTTCATAAAATTTTTTATATTCATTTTAAGCAAATATCATATTCGAAATAACCCCTTTAGTTTTGTCTTATTTGCAGCGCAGTGATGCATTAACGTACATGTCCTCTCTCAAAGCGTTTTTCAAAACTATTGATGCAATCTGCAGAGATAAACAATGACATTTTTGCACTCATATAATACGGAATTTATATATTTGTCTTTTCATATTTGCAAAGATACGTTTATCCTCAATAAACTTCGCGGACTTCTGAATGGATATGATTATGATCTTTATTTATTTGCTCACACATCTCCATTCTCTTTAATACAACACTAACTTTTTCACAGTCTATATAACAGACGTATCGGGTAAATTATTCATAAACGTGCTTTTGCCGGAAAACTCATTTTTCACCCGTCAAAACCGATAACTTGCAGTTCTTTATATATCCAGTTGCAAGATATATAACTATAGTTTATATTTTCGATATTACTTTTTACTTTAATTTTAGTCTACCTTTTGCATACTTAAAAGCTAAAGACAATGTGTAATAAAAAATAAGCTATAAACAATTGCCCAGGAATTAATTAAACAAAAAATTATAATAGGAAAAAAACAAAATGATGTGCATTGATTGACACCATTAAAAAAAATTGTATGTCCATGGACACTATGGCAGTTTTTTAATTTATTTATTTGATAGATTTTCTAATGGAAAAATATCTTAACAATCACAGTATTAAAATAAGACAAGTTACATAGAAAAAAACAATCATTTGACAAATTCTTTAAGAATAGATATAAATATCACAAGAGAAGAAAACGAAATAATTTTAGTAAAATAAAAGCTAAATTAAGTACCATTTAAATTTGTAAAAAACAAAGAAGATATTCTTAAAATTTGGTAAAAAAAAACAAATAATAAATATTAGAAATTGTAGGATTGTAGTTCTTTATGAGAATTAAAAAATTTTATTAAATGAACTCAATAAGTAATCTCTAAAATCTCATTGCGTTTTCGGTGCTCTGCATATAATAAGGACGTTGATTCCAGAGACATATGCTCGAAAGAAAGAATTAGTATTCCGAAAAAATGGGTTTTTTACCGCAGTTGTATGATATATTTCCCCTTCTCGATCTTGTAAACCTTGAATGGTCAAACAGAAACTTGTTCTTTTGTTAAAAGGGTTTTCTGAAGAAAATTTAAATTTTTCATATTTAAAACGTTGATAAGAGATATATAATTCCAAGGATAATTCCAAATAGTGTAGCAAAATGAACTATTCAAGGAAAATAAAATAATTTTTACAAGCCTGGGGTAAATTTTATCTACGCCAATAGAACTCGATTTCGTAGAATAAATAAAAGCATCAACTACGTCTAGTACATCAACACACTGAATCAGAGATTCAACCGCAGAATCACCGAGAGGTAAGAGACATAAACTTTTAGAAAATGTATACATATTTTTAATTATTGCAATGATAAAAATGGTTATTTATAGGCAGTTTCGAGAAATTCGAATTATATTAAGGAATTAAAAATTAAAAATATAAATCAGTAATACTAAAAGAAAATTTTAATATAATTTTAAATGAAATAATATTAAAATTTTATATTTTGGTGAAAATTCGAAAAATATTGAACATTCGAACTTATCGAAATTATATGAAAATTCGAATTTAATTTGAAATTGAATAAAATTAAACTTTTAAAAATTTGTAATCTAGTGAAATTTCGAAATATATTGAACATTCGAAACTTATCGAAAGTAAATGAAAATTCGATTATAATATGAAATTGAATAATATTAAAATTTAAAAAATTTGCATTTTAGTGAAATTTCGAAAAATATTAAACATTCAAAAACTTGTCGAAATTAAATGTTTTCAGTTTTTTAAAAATGTAAGAGAAAATGTTTGTTTTTTTTTCAATTTAAGAAAACATTTCAAAAAGTACGAACTTAGTTTCGTAAAAAAATTTAAATATAAACATATCGAAATGGATTGTTTTTAGTTTTTTTTTAAATTACTAGAAATATTTTTTTTAATGTGCTTCTTTGAGTCAAATTTAATTTGAAAATGAAGGCCAATATGTTGAGCTATTTGCTGCACATAATCACCTCGTGCAACTGGTGAATGAACCAACACATATTTCATGTGTTGATGGGCACCAACACAATACCCTTGACCTCTTCCTCTCTTCGCACCCTCAAAAGTACGAAGTTGAAGTTCTAGCACCTCTCGGTAACTCGGATCATTGCACCATTTCTGCCTCTTTTCCGTTCTCCGAACTTCGGAACGTTTCACGACAGGCTATGAAACGATCAAAATTTGTCTACGGAAAAGCACGTTGTGTTGAACTCAACGACTTTTTTCGGCATTTTAATTGGAAACTTTGTTTCCTTGACAATGACGTCAATGCCATGGCGAAAATGGTTGAAAATGTTATAATGCTAGGAATGAAAATGTTCATTCCAGTTAAAAATGCTTCGAATAAACCTAGGTCCAAATCTTGGTTTAATCAGACGTGCAAATCAGATCCAGAGAGAAAGCATTCAGAAATTGTCGTGTCAATAAAACCGCTGATACTGAATTGCTACGCAAAATGGCAAGGTCGTCGTGTGCCAAAGTGCTAAGACGGGAAAAAACTCTTCACGAGCAACGTCTTCGTGCTGAAGTTCTTACTGCTCCCCGGGGCAGTAAAAGCTTTTGGTCATTCGTTAAAAGAGTAGGGGTTAATGCTAGTTCTTCAATACCAACTCTTTTAAAGGATGGCCAAACATTCACGAACCTGGTTGATAAGGCTAATTGTTTTACCGAATTATTTGCAAATAATTCTAACTTACCAGATAGCAATCAACCACTACCCGAACTCGAAAAAGTATCCGTAACTATTCCTAAAATATTTTTTCGGGCTCGAGCTGTTAAAAAGGTTCTTGCGGATCTCGACATAAACAAGTCTCCTGGCCCGGATGGTATACATGCACTGGTCTTGAAGCAGTGCTCTTCGACGCTAGCTCGTCCCTTAGCAAATCTTTTCATCACTCTATACCATGCTGGTGAATTTCCCGTCTGCTGGAAAGTTGCTAATGTAACGCCAATTCCTAAAAAAAGAGTGGTAATAACCCTGAAAATTACCGCCCAATTGCAATTTGTTCGGCACTTTCCAAAGTTATGGAGAGTATGGTAAATCACCATCTTGTAAAATTTTTAGAGTCAAATTACCTACTAATCGACCGCCAGTATGGCTTTCGTAGAGGTCGTTCTACTGGAGACCTACTGGCCCTGTTATCAGAAAAATGGTGTCGTTCCATTCACCATTTTGGCGAAAGTAAGGTAATTGCTTTAGATATTTCCAAGGCGTTTGACAGAGTCTGGCATGGTGCATTCTTGTCTAAACTTGTTGCATTTGGTGTCGGTGATAATTTCTCTCGATTAATATCGAGCTTTCTCAGAGATCGCACTATACGGGTTGTTATAGATGAGGTTTCATCAAACGAGTTCAAGATTCAAGGTGTCGAAAGAAGCATTCAAGTGCCTCGGTTTTTTGAAACGGTGTAAGATATACTTCACTCCATCTGATCTCCTTACTATTTATACCACCTATATCCGACCGCGAATGGAATACAACTCTCATGTGTGGGCCGGTGCTTCAAAGTATATTTTGGAGCTTCTCGACCGCGTGAAGGAGAGGGCGAAGGTTCTCATTGGCGACAGTAGGGTATCCAATTCTATTGACTCCCTTGAGCACCGTCGCAATGTGGGTTGTACTTGCCTATTTTATAGTTACTACAACGGGATGTGTTCTGATGAAATTAGGGATTTGGTTCCCGAAACCCATAGCTTTATTCGTAATACACGTTTTTCCTCAAGAGCACATCCTTTTGTGGTCGATTGGCCGATGAATCGTACAACTCATTACAGGGAAAATTCGTTTTTTGGCCGGACTGTTCGTATGTGGAATAACATTCCTGCTGAAGTCTTCCCTCTCACTTACAACATGAAAAAGTTCAAGTCGAATGTTCACAAACACTACTCCCTCTTTCCTCCTTCCCATAACCTATTTTCCTAGTTCCAACACAATGCACTGCATTAGTAGGGGTCATCCCCAGAGTGCTGGTCCCAACAAAAAAAAAAAAAAAAAAAAAAAAAAGTGCAACAAAAAATTTTAAGATTTTGAATTAAGTACCAGTGAAGTGGTTTTATACTGAGATTCTTAAAATGTATTACATTTCGAATAGTTTGTATGCTTTAATGTTAAGAGTTCGAAATATAAATGGTGTAGAGAATGGCCATTTGGATCTCGGGGTATAACGTTGAAATGTTGTTGCTTTTCTGATCAGAATTTTTTTCCAGTAGCTTTTGAGTTGTATTTATAATTTTTTTATTATATTTGCGTAATTTCAATACTTTAAAAATGTATTTCAATACATATTTTTTATTATTATCTAAAATCTGTTTGAAATTATATTATTATGACATTTACAATTTTTTCTATTTTTACACTTCCTTTATCTCTAAGACAAAACTTTAACTATTAAAATTCCTTGGTTTTTTCTTCAACTTGTATTACTTTGTGAAACTTTTGTCAAAAACAGATTTACGACTTTCTATTATTATTATTTTTTTTAATCTTGAGAGTGAAGGAAATTGCTAAAGTTTTTGGTGGTTTTTGCGTAAATATTTACTTAATGGTGCATAAAAGTATTCTGGATTTAATTTGATTTTTATGCAAATATTTTAGTTTATGAGAAAATTATATTATGAAATGCTAAAATGTGTCACTTTGAGTTTAACGTCTTTGGAAACAATCATAATGTCAGTATTTGATGTAAAATTATTTTCTTTAAAAGTTTATGTGTTACATCTATAGGGCAATTAAGCAGCTTTTTGACATTATTTAAGTTAATAATTTTAAATCATCAAACTGTTAAATGAAAAGTGTATGAAAAGGCAATAAAAAACCCTTGATCTTTTTGAAGGTGTTTTTATTCGAATAACTGCAAATATATGTATATATCGCCACCTAAAATACAAAAGGGCGTAACAACACTTTTTATTTTTTATACTAGAAGCAAAAAAGTTCACAAAATTTATTACAACGGTGTACTTGGCGTTTAAATTTTTTTAATAAAGTCGCCATTTTTGATCGCAAGGATCGGATTTGATCGATTTTTTTTTTTGTTGTTACGCCCTTTTGAGTTTTAGGTGACGAAATGTATATGTAAGTGTACATTAGTGTGTCCCAAAAAAAAAATTTTTTTTATGCCCCACCTTTTTTTGAAAGCTTATAGTGTTTTTGGGTATAAGAAGTAAGCTGACTAGAATTTTTTGGACTCGCATTGCTAAAGTCTGTGCAACAGAACAAAAATCCACCCATATTTATTATTTTAAAAGAATACCTAATATCTAAATATCTAACATTAAAACAAATCCGATGCATAAATGGCAAACGCATTACAATATTTTTAATTTCACAAAATGGGTACAAAACTTAAAAAGGGTTTAACTTTGGAACAGTAAGAGCAAATTCAATTATTTTTTTTTTTTTGCAATGACTCAGAATTTATCCACCTTTTAAACTAAATCATTAGTTTTTTTAACTTCAATATAAATTTTAAAAGTTACAGAGCATTATTTTTCAAATTTACGCTTAATTTACAAAAAAATGTGATTAAGGGGACCCAAATGAGCAAAAAAATAACCGAAACTTTTAATATCTGCACAGAGAAGTAAAGTTTGAGAAGTTTTCTTTTAAAAAATTGACTTAGTAACAAAGAAAATCGTGCTAATGGGCCGAGTAATCAGCAAAATTTAACAAAGTTAAATTCGATTTTAGCGACCTCTAAACCTCTTCCGAAAAATCTGAAAAAAATCACAAAAATACTTTACCCTATAAGCTCTCAAAAAATGCTGGGGTACCTATAAAAATCAAAAAAAAAAATATTTTTTTGGGAAACACTAGTGTACATAAGTATATTAGAATTATCTTTAATGATGCCACAACACAGAAAAAAAATCTTAAATAGAATAAATATGTTAATAAAAAGTATGAATTCAATATTATTTGTTTTTCCCTAACTACCCCCAAGACATTGAAAATACATGAATCATCACTATTTGTGTAGTTTGTCAATGTCTAATTAAAGAAGTATAAGTCTAATGCAACATAAGGGAGATCATCATTTGTTTTTTTTAGCCTTGAATTTTCCTTAAAAAAAACATAAAAATATAGAAAATGTCATTCAAAAATTTCCAAATCATGTTTTTGTTTAAAAAAAACTTTAATTTTTTATATATTATTTTTGTTTTTTTGCCAATGTAATTGTTTATTAAATTAGATAAATTAGATTTCAGCTAATACGTCCTAAAGTTCTATATGTAATTAAAAATGCTGACATTAATGCCAGTTGTTGTGTTGCAATATCTAACCTGTGATATAATTTTTTAAGTTTGTGTTTAACTTAATATTTCATGTTTAATTTTTTTTATATTTGTCTATAACAAATTATTGTTCAATGTAATAAAAAACTAAGTTTTCTTATTACGAATCCCTTGATAAAGTGAACATAAAATTCACGAAACTTTGGGAAAATATGGATTAAATGAATTTTTTTCTTCAAATCTCCTTGATTTTGTTAAAGTTTGAGAAATATTAAAATTTTCCTATTTGAAGCGAACACATTTTGAAGGCGATCCTATTTTGACCCCTACAAATCTCCTGGCCTGGATGGTAGCATACCTGCGAAGTAACAGACGGTATCGACTATTAAAGCTCCTCGGATAATGGGGTTCTTTACGGCATGTCTTTGGCTGGGTCAAATCCCGGCCAGGTGGAGGGAAACGAGAGTTGTATTTATTACCAAAGCATAAAAACACTGCCAGTCTTAACCTTAGGACTTTCGACCGATTAGTCTAGCATCCCTTCTCTTGAAGACACTAGAAAGGATAGTGGACCGATAACTCCGGAGGACGATCGATCCGAACTTTTTTTTATCGGTACGCCAACATAAGTACAAAAGAAGGAAATCGACCAAACACACTCTAATTGAGCAGGAGAGTTTGGTGAAAAAGTCTCTCCCTATTGGTGAATAAACTTTAGTGGCTTTCCTAGATATCGAGTGAGCTTTTAGCAGCATATCTCCGAATGCGATAATTGCGGCGTTGTTAAGTCTTGGGTTGGAGAGTGAAGTTATCGAGTCACTAGAAAATCTACTCAGGCGTAGGAAGATCAACTCCTCTCTGGGTTCCTCTACCATCACACAGTTTGTCAATATAGGAACGCGGAGCTCTATTACCCTATTACTATGGAACCTGAGTCTGAATCAGGTGATGTATCTTGAATCCCGCGGCTGCAGGGTCATTGCTTATGCTGACGATGTTGCGATTGCTGTTAGGGGAACATTTCTTTCAACGATACGCGATATCCTACAGGGCGGTATTGTGCACCTATCCAAGCCGGATGCGGATAGGGGACTTGCTGTAAGTCCGGGGAAGACCGAACTGGTCCTTTTCATTCAAAAGTATGGTAGGCCCGACTTCCGAACTATTATCACCGGGATAGATTTGGAGAAAAGCGCAAAATATCTGGGGATCATTCTGGGCGACAAGATGAGTTTCAGGCAGAATGTTACGCAGCGAGTCGCCTTTCCGAGCGAGTCGTCTTTCTGACTACTGCAATGTTCTCCTGAAAAAAGGCTATTGGGAAAAAGTGGGGATTGACCCAAGAATAATCAACTGGATCGATTTGACCATAGTTCGTACAATCCTTATATACGGTATACTCGTACGGTGGCCAATCTTGGATAGGATGGCCCACTTGGGAAGACTGAGGAGGATGCAAAGAATATCTTCTTGCCGCAGATGTAATAGCGAGTGCGACGAGGAGAACGTAAAACACTTTCTCTGTCACTGTCCTGCACTGGCGAGAAGACGACTGGCCGAAATGGAATCTGCCACCTTTTACGAATTATATGACGTCTCTGGCGTTGAACTGAAGCACATTTTAAACTTCGTTAGAACAACGAGATTGTTCTGAGATGAAGGTTCCCTTAAGTGTAGCTCTGTGGTATCAAAATGGATCATTGGGTCTAAGTGTGTCAGATGGATACTGATTTCCGTTTCTTCATTATCTTCATAATTTTTTATTATAAAATTATGTCTATTCTAAACGTTCTCTGCCTGAAGTTCGTGGATTATTATTTAATCCACTTCCTCGTTTAAATGTTAATGATTGCTGCCGCAGCTGCAGAGAACCTGGAACTGAGGAGACAGTATTTCATTTCCTATGTGATTGCCCAGTCTTGAATTGAACATGACAGAGATTATTTGAGAATTACCTTCTAGAAGGACCCTCTGAGATATCTCGACGCAATGTATCAACGCAATGGGCTGGCTCTAACAACTTCAGTATTGCCCTGGGTCACGCTAGATTCGGCGTTCCTTCTCTTAACGAGTTGTGTGGTGTCGAAACGTAGTCAGTGTCGACTTCACTTGCAGCATGCCTAGCTTGGGCATGCTACTACGTTAACCAACTAGTTCCTTTGTATTCAAAACTTTCTGCGAAACAAATTAAGCAATTTTTTTTTTTAATTTTATTTATTTATTTTTTTTATTTATTTTATTTATTTATTTGTCTATGGAATTATAATCCTTACAGACTTCTTAATTAAATAAAAATAAATTTTAAAAAGTAACAAAAATTATGGATTTAAATAGATTAATATACTAGTTTTAATATCAGTGGAGCTATAAGAATAGTCAATAAATTTATAAAACTTGTTGAACTCGTTACACATCCTTCTTAAGGGGTCACCATTAGCATAATTAGCTCTAAAAAATTGAATTGATAACGGAACCAAGTGACGTGATGGGCGTTGAGGAACATTAAATGTTATATTGTTGATTAAGTATCCAGAGCAAACGTCGCCAATAATTATGTTGAAAATAAACGAGATGTTAAGCACAGTTCTACGGCTCTTTAGAGTTGGCAGCTTGATGAGGGCTAGTCTAGCAGGATAAGGCGGCAGATTCCATTGGTTAAAGTTCAACCCACGTAGACAAAAAGTCAGAAACTGTTTTTGGACTGATTCAATTTGGTCGGAATGTTTTTTATAAATAGGGTCCCATATTACGGATCCATACTCCAATACAGGTCTTACCAGGGAAGTATACAGACTTTTCGTAACATATGGATCCTTGAACTCTTTAGCCCATCGTTTTACAAAACCGATCATACCTCTGCCTTTATTAGCTGTCATTGTTATATGTGCAATGAAATTTAGTTTCGAGTCAAGCAGAATTCCAAGATCTACGAAGCTATCCACCGACTCCAACTGATGACTTTCAAAAAAGTAGAATGCAGGTATTGGACTCTTTCTAACAAAACGCATGTATTTACATTTTTTTAGATTAAGTTGCATAAGATTTACATTGCACCACGTGTAAAAAGAATTTAAGTCGTTTTGAAGAAGTTGTTGCTCAGATATTTGACGATAGCTCAGAAAAACTTTGACGTCGTCCGCATACATCAGAATATTGGATGAATAAATCACCTCAGGTAGGTCATTAATAAATAATGTAAAAAGAAGTGGCCCAAGGTGGCTTCCCTGAGGCACACCAGACAGAACATCTATGCTTCTAGAAATCGCGTTATTAAAGTTAATGGATTGTGTTCTGTTGCTTAGGTATGAGTATATCCATTTTATACTAATATCAGTAAAACCCAGTAAATGAAGTTTAACCTTCAAAAGGCTATGGTTAACTTTATCAAAAGCCTTGGTAAAATCAGTGTATATCACGTCAGTTTGTTGTTGTTGTATAAATCCTCGATGTATGGCAGTTGTAAGATGAAGGAGATTTGTTGTAGTAGAGCATCTTTTTTGAAACCCATGCTGGTAAGGTGTTATCAAATTTGATACTTGGTAACAAAGGAATTCGGTAATAATTTTTTCGAATAGTTTAGGTATTATACTCAATTTTGCAATACCACGGTAGTTTTCAACATCCGATTTATTTCCCGATTTAAACAAAGGAATAATAAACGAGTTCTTCCATAGATACGGAAAGTGACCATGCTCGATTGATACATTAAATAAAATTTCTAGAGGGATAGCAATACTGTCAGCACAGTTAATTAAAATGTTACTTGGAATGCTATCAGGACCAGAATTGAATGAAAATTTTAAACTTTTTAATTCCTTAACGATTGTTGCGATGTCAATAAATGGAATGTGGGTTGTTTGGTTCGCATTTATCTTGAATGGATAATTAACTGATTCGTCATAAAAAGCATTCGAATAAGTTGTGGAGAAGAAATCGGCAAACCAATTACTTATTGTGTCATTATCGCTGGACTCCATATGTTGGAACTTCATGGATGAAGGGAAGCCAGCTGTTTTCTTCTTAGAGTTAACAAATTTAAAAAACGATTTCGGATTACGCTTGAAATTATATTTCATTGAATTTAAATAATTTTCGTAACACGCTTTATTAAGCAAAGTATACTCAGAGCGGCAAGTCGAGTATCTTAGATAATCCACGGATGATCCGGATTTTTTGAATTTTCTGTAGTATTTGTTCTTTTTGTTTTTAGCATGAGCCAATTGTTTATTATTCCAAGGTGGACCAGTTATTTTCCTATATTTTTTTTTTGGAATAGCCAAATCCATAAAACGGTAAACTTTATTGTAAAATGCGTTACACATCTGATCAACGTCAGTAAAGCACGATAAAGTATTGTCCCAATTTGTATTAGAAAATAGCTCAATTAACATATTATAATTAGTATGTTTGAACGAAAATACCTTTTCATTTCTAATATACGAGGACACAGGCTTACATGGAATTGAGAAGAGCAGCTCAATTGTAGGATGGTAAATATCTTCAGGAGTTGAAATAGGTGATGAGCGCCTAATGAAGCAATCTGCTATATCATTGACGAACACTAAGTCTAAAATTCGATTACAGTTGTTGGTAATGCCATTAATTTGGTATAGGCTTAGATCATACAGGACATCAAAACATTCGTCATAGGTTGAACTATGCTTGGTTTGAACGAAGTATTTATCTTCTGGAAGATATTTCCATGTAACGGAAGGTATATTAAAGTCACCAAAAACGATAACAGAATCCCCATCTAAAGAAGAACGCGCAATATCAGCAATAGACTCGGCATGTTTAGTGTACACACTTTGCGGGGACGTTGGAGGAACATAAGAACAAGTTAGATATACTCTTTTATAATCAAGTTTTATTACCACTGATATAAATTCTATATCACACGTTGAATCACCAGTAACCAATTCTGTGGAAAAGTTGCTAGAAACTGCAATAATGTAGTTATTGACAGACGTTTTATTTCTTCGATGCACTCTAGAAAATTGTACACCTTTTTTGGCCAAAATTATACAGGCCTGTTCTAAAAATCACTTTCATTCAAATCACGTGATTTTAAAGCACATTCTCCTTTTAAAATCTCACGTGTGATATTTTTGTGTTCCGT
Source organism: Pollenia amentaria (assembly GCA_943735925.1). Taxonomy (NCBI): domain Eukaryota; kingdom Metazoa; phylum Arthropoda; class Insecta; order Diptera; family Polleniidae; genus Pollenia; species Pollenia amentaria. The sequence continues at coordinate 216,869,773 of OX031006.1, read as the reverse complement.
TTTTGTGTGTTTTGGTGTGATTTTCAATTGCCTAATGCAGAAAGAAAGAGTTTCAGAACACCACAAAATAACACGTGTGATTTTAAAAGCACGTGATTTGCAAGCACGTGGTTTTCAGAACAGGCCCGATAATAATAAAAGTAATAAAGTAAATATACTTAGCTTTTTAAAATTTTCGACAAAATTAATTTTCTGCTTCTTTATCAGTTGTTTTTCTTGCTATTTCTAAATTAGTGATCAAATAACGATTGAGTTCCGTTAATTTTGTGAGAGCTTCTAATAAAAGTTTTCATAACTGAAATTTCCGGTTTTTTATATATTTTATATAATGTCGAGGGGGAATAGTTTAGGATTTTCTGAGACTGAATCTAATAGATCAATTAATTTAGCCTAGTCGTTTGGTTAAAATTAATGATAACTAAAAAAAAAAAAAAAAAAAAAAAAAAAGATTTCGTATAGTGCGATGGATAAAAGCGAAGTCTTTTTGGTTAAATACATACGGCGGCATGAAATAACCCCGAAAAATATAACGCCCCAAAAAAAATATGAAATAACCCCCCAAAGTGTGGGGCGTTATTTCATATGCAATAAAACCCCAATTTCAAAAATGAAATAAACCCCCAATGAAATGAAATAACTCCCAAAATCAAAATGAAATAAGTCCCCAATATTTAGGGACTTATTTCATGTGAAATAGTTCCCCAATTCCAGAAATGAAATAAGACCCCAATATAATACATATTGTTCAGTTTTGGTTGGGCGCAAAGACTTTTTCCTCTATGGTATAACAAACACCGGCTTCGCTAACTAAAGCTTTTCTGCATAGCCGGCCTTCGGCCGGGCGCAAGGATTTTCTCCTCTATAGTATTCCAAACACCGGCTTCGCTAACTAAAGCTTTAATGCATAGCCGGCCTTCGGCCGGGCGCAAGGATTTTCTCCTCTATAGTATTCCAAACACCGGCTTCGCTTACTAAAGCTTTTCTGCATAGCCGGCCTTCGGCCGGTCGCAAGGATTTTCTCCTCTATAGTATTCCAAACACCGGCTTCGCTAAATAAAGCTTTTCTGCATAGCCGGCCTTCGGCCGGGCGCAAGGATTTTTCCCCTATATTGTATTCCAAACACCGGCTTCGCTAACTAAAGCTTTTCTGCTAACCCGGTCTTCGGTCGGGCACAAGGCATTAGTTAGCGAAGCCGGTGTTTGGAATACTATAGAGGAGAAAATCCTTGCGCCCGGCCGAAGGCCGGCTATGCAGAAAAGCTTTAGTTAGCGAAGCCGGTGTTTGAAATACCATAGAGGATAAAATCATTGCGCCCGGCCGAAGGCCGGCTATGCAGAAAAGCTTAAATTAGCGATTCGGGATTTTCGAATTCGAAATTATAAAGTTTGGGACTTAGAGATTCCGATTTCTGAAATTCAGGACTTAAAAATAATCCCAATTTTTTTAGGATTCTGAAATTATAGTTTTTGATACTTAGTCCCTTTTTTATGTTTGGTAAACGTATGCAGTGAATATAACAAAACACAATTTGTCATCATTATGACTTTTAAAATATGTAATTTAAAAATTAAATAAGTCCCCAAAATATTTTTAGGGACTTATTTCATTTCAGATTTTTGGGGAGTTATTTCATATGAAATAATCCCCCAATTGAAAAAATGAAATAACACCCCAAAAAAAAGAAAAAACCCCCCAAAAATCGTTTTTGTTGTTCTCTGTACAAATTTTTGGGGGGTTATTTCATATTTTTTTTGGGGCGTTATATTTTGGGGGGTTATTTCATGCCGCCAATACATACAATGTGTTTGTACCGCTAATATTCCATCATGGGGATAAAAGCAAAGATGCTGAGGTCCTGGTGAATCCCTTTTGTCTTTTACGTTTATAAAGAAATATTATATTAAAAAACTTCATTTATTTTACTTAGAATTATCGAGCAATTCCAAGGTTTATCAATCTCTTCTATCTAAAGAGATATTTTATCTTTCATGTTAATTTTCTTGGAACAACATTCCAACCCTTTTTCTAAATAATATATCTTTTTAACGGCTAAATAAAAAAGCTGTTTCTTATCATAATTTGCATGTATATTAAAAATGTATTTTTGGTCCCCAAACACTAACAATCCCTTAGGCAATTCTTAACTTATATTGGTAAAAAAGAAAATAATTAAAATCTAAGAAAGATTTAAGATAAAATGAAATCATATTTCCAGCTCTAATTTTTAAAATTTATGTATTTATGTACTTTTTAAGTAAAGCCCAGCGTGAGGAATAACTAGAACAACATTAATTGAAGAAATAACAAAAAAGGCAACTACAACAACATAATTAAATGATGTTCGTTAATGCTTCATTTGGCAACTTAATTGGCCACATTTATAACCGCGAAAATAACAAATGATTTTTGTTTTTCTCTTCTTCTGGACTTCTTTGGTGTATATGTATATTTTCCTTAACACAAAATACATACATAAGAAATGAATAAAGAAAGGCACCCTACACCATTTTTTTTTTTTTTTTTTTTTTTTTTTTTTGGTAATTTAGATGTGAAAGTGAAAATGTAAATGAGGTTTGTTTTTAAATTTAGTCAAGTAAATTATTATTTAGCCAGCTAAAAAATTAATATTTTTAAACAAAAATATACAATTATTTTAAGAAAAATCAGCAATATTCTATTTTTTTGCATAAAAAGTTTCTTAAATCAGCTAATTTAAAAGCAATTCAGCAAGCATAGTTGAATAGTTTTTACATTAGCTGTGTCCATTTACTAAAAATTGTAACGAAAGTGTTCATTAACCCAAAAAATTTGCAAGTAGAGAGCGTCAGAAGAGAGAAAAAAAATTGAAAGATAAAATAATTCTTGCAAATTTTTACTGGTAAAATTTTTACTTGCAAGAATTTTTGAAACAGCTGTTTCATGATTTTGTTTACAAAACGAACTTTTCCAAAAGAAGTTTTAAATAAGAATATTTTGCAAAATTTAAGAAATTTGTAAGTTAATGTTGATGTTTTAAATTATTATTTATGCGATAAGAAATCATAATTTTGTTTAGCTTAGGACAGAAGTACCAAAATAAAATCTCTAATCGGACTGAAATCAACAACACTAGATGTATTACATCAATGACAGAGATCATTTTTATGAAAATTATGTTGTTCTTTTTTACAAATTAATTATTTCTAATATACTTATTTACCAGTGAATTCTTGCATTTTGAGTAATAGTAGAATCCTAGAAACCTCTTTGCTTTATTTCGATACTTCAATTATTCGGAGAGCGACAATGATATTGAAACTGTTGAATGTTTAATATAAGCTCGAAAACAACTTAGTATGCGTTTAAACATAATAAAGGAATATAAAATTTTCTTTGGAAGGGATTCGCGAAACTGCATAAGAAGGTATTTTGAAGAAGTAATGCCAACATATACGTATGACGAGCTCAAGCGACATTTTAGGATCTCCAAAGATATGTGTGAACATTTATGTGTCAACTTTGGAGAAAGCGACATAAAAACCAGCCAACACAAGGACAAACGTCTTCCGCCAAAGCTTTTTTCAGTCGTATTTTTATTGTTTGCTGGCCACAAAGCCTGCAGCTATAGAGATATAGCAGAACGATTTGATCTAGCTTTGGGAACTGTGTGGAATATGATCCATAGAGTTTCCTCATATATAAGCTCCTTGAGCTCTTCTACTATTAAGTGGCCGGACGAAGAAAAATGCTTAACTCCAATATTTACTTCAAAGAAAAGTGTGGCTTCTCAAGAGCAGTTGGTAAAATACTTGAAACTTTATTTATTTTTAAATAAAATTTTAAAGACACAGTTGGCAGCGATGGAACTCACCTTGTAATAGACCCTCCGAAAAATGGCAAGGACGGTTATATTGATCGGAAGGGAAAAACTTATTTGTGCTTGCAGGCGGTATGTAATGAAAATAAAAAGTTTAATAGTATATTTGTGGGATATCCGGGCTCATCGCATGACAGCTGAATATTTAAAAATTTCCTCCTTGATAGCTTCTTATCAACACACTTTCAAGGTAATATATTTTTAAATAATTCATACTTTTAATTAAATGAATATTTTTTAGATTATTATTTATTATGTGATTCAGCTTATCCTTACAGTGCACACCTAATAACTCCTTGTCGTGATAATGGTCATCTCTCTAGACGTCAAAAGAATTTCAATATGAAATAAAGTTCTGGCCGTGTGATTATAGAACATTATTTTGGTATATTGAAACAGCGGTTCAGACAACTTTATTATTGTAAAATTCGTGGAATAAAGAATCTGTGTAACCTTATTCGTGCTTGCTGCGTTGTTCATAACATTGCTGGTGAAGATGGCATTCAATTCAATGAAGATCCATTACTGCCCGTTCAAGAAGAACATCATGGGACTGAATAAAGTGTAAGAGGAAGTTTTTTTTTTATTATTATTCCTACACTAAATCCCGCGAAGCATTTGGCTTGTCTTTAGGAGACCAGAGTCTCTGGCGGGAGTCGAACCCGCGACCCCAGTACTGATAGACTAGCTCACTACCAGCTAGCCTACCGGGGCACCCAAGTGCCGTAAGAGATGCTATTTCCCAAGAAATAGAAACATTTTTACTTTTAATAAATATTTTTCCACTTTATTTACTTAAAAATTAATTTTTCAATTAAACTCAAGCTACGGTCACACTTATTAAATATTTGACCAAATAAGCATAACCACTAATTTTGTAAATAGCTAGTGAGATTTAACATGGTCGTAATAAATAATACTAATTATGCTGCCAGACACAGCAAATAACTATTTTTTGAATGATGTATATTCAAAATAAATATTACAGCGAAAGGAAATTATATTTTAGTTGGCCTGTTGGTTACGTCTTTTTCGTCAAATATTTTCCAAGTGTGACCGTAGCTTCAGTCTTTTCTTTTCTATTATTTCAAATAAAGCAAAACATAAAATTACTTACAAACAAAAACATAAAATTTTATAAAGCAAAAAGCAACTTATTTTTAAATTAACAAAAAAATTTCATATAATATAGAAAATAAAACCTTTCTGCCAATTTCACGATGTCGAAAAAATGATTCTGCTACACAAATCCATTTGAAACAAAAACAAATTTCGGACAATTTGTTTTTGTTTTACATTAGGTTGTGCGAAAGAAATAATTCTATTCCCACCTCTTCAACAAAAGGCTGAAATTAGTAACATATGTGCGTATTTGCTAAAAAAAATTATATCGTTAGGGGCATAAACAAAAACTCACACTTTGAGATTCTGCACTGGGGTTTTCCGAAAACATAATTTCTTCAAAAAACTCTTCCTGAGTCTCCGTCTACCTCCGCTTGGTACTGAGGATCTTAATATGTGCATACATACAAAGTTGTAAATGCTTTATTATAAACAACATACATTTGCATGTATAGAACAAAATCAATAAACTTAATTGTCTGAATTAGTTTAAACGCCTTGGGTGAACAATTCAATTGAAGTTTTGGCAATTCCATATTGAAATCTTTCGATATTTTTATTGCTAAATAAAATAACGAGCTTGTTAAAACAATTCGTTATGTATTTTGTTTTGCTTTTAACCCATCAGGTGTTGTTTGTCCGATGCATAACACTATTGCATTATAATACCCCATTAGTTACTAAATTTGTTTGCAAATTAAATTATTTACAAAATTAAAGATTCTTATTAATTATCAAAGTTGTTTTTGGGAATACAATTATTTACTAAAAGATTTTGTTTGGGGAATGTAAGAACAGATAATCTCACTGTTCGTATGTTTAAGCTTTGATATCGTTGAAAATAAGACATTCTGAGTGTATGTTATTCTCATTCCCTCTGTAGTCTTGTTTGCTGATAGCTTTGGCTTTTCTAAAATTATTTGGGAGAACGTTTTCTGATGATCTGGCCTAAGCAACCAGTGAAATGCGCATAGGAACAGCTTATCCTCCAGCAATAAATTTCAGTATTTTTTATTATCAATTATTAAAAAAGGGAATTAAGCACAACAAACAAAATCTTTTGATTCTTATTAATTATAAAATAATTTGAGTTATTCTCATTGTTTACTTTATTATTAACAATAATTTAACACGCTACTTCGTTACGTTTCTTGCGTGTTCATATTTAAATGCCAAAGTTTATGTTTCTAAGTTAAAAAAACATTACCAAATTTTTTATCTTATAGGTTCTCATTCACTCAGGACCCTGCACCTATAATTTTATGTTTCTAATATCTATTATAGAAAATTACAAAGGTACCACTTGTAAAACGAAAAAGTAAAACAAAGACATTTCATTTCCCGCATTTCACCATTGAAATAATTTAAAAATTTTAAGGGCCGATGTTGATTTTTAATAAAACACAAATTATTAAGGAAATTATTGTAATTAATTTCTGTTATGATAATATTGAAATGGTTCAATTATGTATGGAACAAAATATCGGCCAAATGGTCGCCACGACCTCGGCGGCACACATCCATCCGATGGTCCAAATTTTCGATGTGTTTGACAAATTCAACTATGGTGAGGTACACAATTGAGAACCGCGTTAAGAATGTATAAGCCTTTTACGAAAATAGGCGTTCAGATCCAAATGCATTTCATACACTTCGTGATTCGGTCAGCATAATCGACCAAATGTATCCACAGTCGTGTTAATTGTGCGCAAATTAAGCCAATTAGAATCTACGAGTGATTGTTGAAAAGCTGATTTATTAACAAAGAGTAACTGTTTGGTGCGATTTATGGGCTGACGGCGTCATCGGACCGTACTTCTTCGCATGTCGGCCAAGCAGTACCCGTGATTGGTGTTCGCTATCGCGAGATGATAACGGACTTCTTGTGGCCAGAACTTGGGGATATGAACCTGGACGATATGTTGTTCCAACACGATGGTGCCACTTGCCATACAGAGAAATTCAATGGGCGTGCTATCTCTCATCGGGGCGATGTTAATTGACCGTCACGATCATATGATTTGACATAGTTGGACTTCTTCCTTTGGGGCTATTTAAAAGAAAAAGTGTGCGTCAATGAGCCAAGAACAATTCAAAAGCTAAAGGATGAGATAATTCGGCATATTAACGACATTGAACCCCAATTATGTCTCAGAGTCATTGAAAGTATATACCATCGGATAGAGATATGTCACCGAAGCCGTGGAGAGCATTTGGCCGATATTTTCTTTCACACATAATTGTCATAGATCCTTTTATCATAAAAAAAAAATATTAAAATAATTTCTTGAAAACTTTTTGTTTTACATACTTATAGTTAACGCCGTGCGTTTTGTTTTTCAAAGTTAATTCTGAAAAAAAAAAACGTACCAAAAGTATACTCACTTACAAAATTCATAACGTTAATTATGCCACACCCTGTAGTTGGAGTTTTCACTTTGAAGCTTTGCTTGCATTTATTAATGCATTCTGGCCGCTATTATAAAGAATAAACTGGCCCACAATGACGACTGCTATCAAAAGTTTTGTTATTTACATATATTGAGCTAAAAGAAATATTTTGTAATTTGTTGACATCATTGCAGAGCATGTACGCATATTTGTGCGTTGGATTTATTTACTTTTACATAAGTACGTACATATATTGTAGTCTTGGGCTTAATCGTTCGTTTAAGTGACCGGTCATTATCGTTCAATTCGAATCAGTGAACGAGCTCGTTCTTTTCGTTCAATCGTTCGTTTCAGGTCACTTTGTCTTTTGGGTCAGTTTGTCTTTTGAATCATTTGTCGCTTTCGTTCAGTCGTTCACTTGTCTTGTCCTCTTTACTAAACAATCGATTGAATGTGTTAAAAGAAACAACATGTGAGATTACACTCGAAACATTATGTAAGTAAATTCAAAAGAATAGGCATTAAGTTTAGAAAACTGAAAATGTAATTAGAAAACGGATAATTTTAAATAAAGGAATTGTAAGGTAATTTTTTACTGTTAATTTTATATCGGAGATATTAATTAAAAATTAATTAACTTTTCTTCTTATTTACAATTAAAAAAAAGTACACACTAGGTACAAAAAATATATTCAAAGGCTTTTCAGTTAATTTAAACTTAATTTAAATTACGTACTTAGACAGCTAAAGCAGTGTTTTTATCTGTCATTATGACCTACCAAATGAGCCAAATATTTTTTCCTTTCTATTTTTTTTATTTATGTACATATGTACACATGTACTTCAGTTTTATTTTATGCATAAAAAATAACTGAACATATTAACAGAAATAAAAATCATTAAGGGTTTTCATGATATCACTAAAAGTCTCGCAAACTGTGCATTTTTACGCGCTCTCAAATGAACTGCCAAAAATTGTATGAGAATTCGTTTACACAAACTTCGTAAATTTGCTCAACAATTTTGACTCGTAAACTGGCGCTGTTTGTTTAATATTTACCGCCGTTTTCAATGAAAAATGTGTTGTGTTAATAATATCACAAACAATAAAATCTTGCAGTAATTTAAGCAAATTAGTCGTTATGCTTTATTTATGCTTGTTTAAAAAACAAATTTCACTTTTTATTCACAAATTTAAGCTTTTAATTTTATAGTTGTTTTCTTTTAATTGATTTTTGTATTGATTTTTGTATTTAAAATGACACCAAAATTAACAAGGGTCTTCATGAAACGAGTCTTGCAAGTTTGCCTCATCATGAAAACCCTTATTAATTTTTGTAGTTTGTTTTCGGAACAATATGCAGAAACAGTTTAATTAATAAAATAAAAAAATTTCATTAATTACGGAAAACAATTTTAATAAATCTCATTAAGTTACTGTAAAACTTTTTTGAGTGTAACCAAGAATAGAAAACAATAAGCACAAACCAAATACGCATTTTTTTCGTTCAATTGATTAAAAAGAAACAACAACACTATAAGTGTGTATGCTATACGTTTTTCTTTTAACACATTGCCAGTGGCGACTTGCCACACTGTTTTAAAAAATTCATAGTACAATCTGGGCTGCCATACGTAGTAATTTCTCGCCAAACGTGGCGATTTTAAAACTTGTTTATTTATTATATGCTTAGGTAATTCCATTTTAATAGAAAGAACAAAAAATTGTTGCGAGGGCTTATTCAAAGTAAAAGCCCAATTCTTTAAGAACAAAATACTTTTAAAAACAAAAAAATAATAAAAATAATAGCAATTGCACAATTTAAATATCAAAATAATATTACAAAAATGATCAAATAGCAATAGTGATTATTATTATTCATGCGTTATATGTATTATATTCTCAAAATATGTGATAATATAAATTTTATTTTTTGTTTTTATTTTATAAAAACTAAAAAACCTTTTTAAAAAACACGCTTTTATTAAATGCGCTAAAAAGAAAAGAGAAATAAACTTTAACTATCAACTTATAACATCATTAATAAATTTATATGATATAAAAGCTTGTCGCTTGTCTTTACACAATTTATTTGATTTAAAAGCTAGTCGCGAGATTTAAGTACTAGTATTTACATGGTTTGAAAAGTTTAATAGTTTAAATCAATCACATCAAGTTATATGTATAATTTACTTGTTTGTCTACACAAGTAAATCTCGTATATCATATAAATTATGTAATCCGTTATAAGTTGATAGTAGTTTTATACTTTTCATTTATATTTTTCTTTGAAGCGCATTTCAATAAAAGCTTGTTTTTTAAAAAGGTTATTTACTTTTAGTTTATATTAAAACTAGCATTCGTATTCTCATGAGTCCTTTCATTTGATACCCATCTTGAAGGCAAGCATTAAAAACTTAGTCCGCCATATATGATTAAGAGTAACGTCACTTTCTTTTTCGACTTATTCTCAGCAAGCCCTCCCATTTGATACTCATATTGTAGGAATGCATTAAAAATAAGTCTGCCATCTTGGGTGTCTTATAATGTTAGATTTAGAATAACGTAACACAGTTAACCATGCATCGTCATCTTAACTAAACGTGTTTTAAAATGACAGCTCAATCGGTTCGAGGTATCTGCTTCAAAATTGAGTTGCAAGATTTCACCGAACAAACATACATTGCTAATTTTTTTTATATTTTAAGAGTCTTATTCATAAACGAATGTAATGTATACATTAAAAGTTTTTTTCCATACTAATTTCGTGCTGTAAAACTTTACTAAGCTTTTATAAATAAAGGGACATATTTAAAAAATTAAAAGAAATAAATATTTATAAAATTTTCTGCTCAAATGAAAAAAATTAGCATTTGGCGGGTTTTGTATTAAGAACAACTGGCAACGCTCATGTAAATTGTAGAAAAATTGTGAAAAGCAGCCAGGGTTTTCAGATTTATTTTGATGTTTTTTGCCAAATTCAATGTCAAAAATCGCCAAGGCTTATTTTGCGTTTTTGACAACATAAAATTTATTTTAGAACTTTCTCCAATGTTTTCTATAAATCCTAAAAAAATATATTTCTTCTGAATCGCTAAAATTTTCCAAAAATGGGACAAAGTCGCCTTGATATATGTATATTTTTTTGAATAAAAGTAAAATTATTGGTGAACACACAAAAGATACAATAGTTTATAATAATCTAATTAAAGCTGCAAAACGTTTTTTTGTGTTTAGTATTAAATAAATATTGGATATATGTATATCTAAAACGCTATACACTTCACCGGCAAGGCAATTCTTACTGTTTTTTTTTTTTAACAATGTATATTCAAAATATCGTGCGAAGGTACAAAAAGTGCTATTTACATTCATATAATTTATAACTCGTAACAATGAAGGCGAGTTTTAGTAGAGTAAATTATTAAAAAGAACTATTTCAACACAGGCATTAGCAGTTGGAATTAAATGCATATAAAGACCGTCAAAGCAAGTTCTTTAAAATGGTAAGTACCTGACGTATCCTTATAGCTATAAGCTTTATGCAAAACCTGATATATATTAGATGGAATACCATCATTGATATAATCTTTCTAAATAACAAACGGTAAATCTGTCCAACAGTCTCAAAACAAGTTTATAGAAAATCAATAGCCAACAAAATCGCCATATATTTTATAAGCCGCCAAAAAGTCGCCATATCGCCAAATCGAAAATTAGGTCGCCAAGAAACTTGACAACCCTGATTGTATTATGAAAATGTGTAAAGCAATGTGGCAATGAGTAAAAGAAATAAGTATATTATAATTGCATAACTTATACAACACAAAAGTATTGTTGTTTCTTTTCAACCAGTTGTCCGGCAAGCAAGTGACCGACTGATTCAAAAGACCCAAGTGAACGATTGAACGAAATCGAACGATGAAACTGAACGGCCGTTCATCGTTCGTCTGACTGATCCGTTCAATTGAACGAGGTCGTTCACGACCGACACAACTCTAATATATTGAATGAAAAATGCAACATATTTTTTTATATTGCGTAATTTATTGAAAAGTGTGGATTATGTATTCGATGGGTACTAGGGTATTCATTTAATCGGGCTTTTGCTTTAATCGGTTAATCGCTCGATAAATTAACCGAGGTTTTGATTTAATCGGTTAATAATCGGTTAATTTTGTAATTGATCGTTTAACTGATTAGTTAAGTTTCTTATAAATAAAGTAAATTCAATATATAAAAATGCATAATTTATTTATTATTTGGAGTTTATTAGTAAAAAAAACAATTCTTGACTAATACAAGCAAACAAAAAAATTATTCATGAAAATTTTATTATGTGTTAATTAATGAATTAACTGTGAGATTATTTTTATTAGTTATTTCCATAATTTAAGGATATCTTATAAAATAATTTTTTAGACAAATAATTTGGTTTGAATGCTAAGTATTTATGAGATTCTTTTCTTTAGTTTTGATAAAACTTGACTTGGAAAAATGTCTTTCATTTATCGTAGATGCTGGATAAATCCATAATACAGAATATCTTATTTCTCAGTCCTTTTCCTGGATTTCTCTAAACATATAAAATCTTCCATTATGCCAATAGAACCCTGTTTTATTTTTTCAAATTTGAAGCACTTTTAATTGTTTCGGTTAATTCTGTTAAAATATTGATATGGGAAGATATGAGAAGAAACAAATAACTAAGCACATACTTATAAAAAGTACATAATATAAAAAGCTGTTGGCAGCAAATACTTATTTAAAAAAGGATCATCGAACAACTTACTTTGTATGAAAAACGATTTTCTGAGCACTTACCTTTTGTATATGAGACGAAACAATTAATCAAAAACACAAAAAAATATGTCATAATACTACATATAATTAAAAATTTTGTTACTTCGGTTAATCGACTGAAATTAATCGCTTTAGTCGTTAATCGAAAATAGCCAATTTTAAATTAACCGATCAGTTAATCGGGTAGTAATTAATCGGTTAACCGATTAACGGTTAACCGAATGAATACCCTAATAGGTACCTTTATAAACATAAAACCTGAAGACCGACAAGTCGATAGTAAGTGGGCTGCTGTTGAGAATGATAATGAGTGACTTGTTGTCGCTCACTTAAGTTGTCCATCGACAGGCTGCAAGCGTTTTGTACTGTATTTCACAATTCGACTTTAATCGCTACCGATATCCTTATCTGTTTAAATAATATGTTTACCCTACCAAAAAAATTTATATTATAATTGCAATTCACACCATTCACACTCGCATTAAGACATGAAAAACAAGAGAACACAAAGAAACTCAACTAAAATTCAACCGCTAAATAAGTGAAAAAGTTTCTTCTTCTTTTTTTTTTTTTTTTTTTGTAGCACTTCTTTTATTCATTCGGTTAATTATAAAAAGGAGATTCCTTAAAGTGATTTTTGTTCCTTAGTATTTCATTTTTATGACGTCGTTATCTCCAAAGAAAAATCTTTTATTTAATAGTCCAGTTTATTTAGCCCATGTTGCTGTTATCTGGTTGTCTATAAAATTCGAAATAAATTATGGTATTAATAAACGAATGTCTGGAAAGCAAAAAGAGAAGGAATAATTACAAAAACTTTAAGAAATTGTTACCTTTTTTAACTAACTTTTGTGATGTATTGGAGGCCAAAATTGTTTTCACAATTGGTTGGAAAATGGAATGCTGAATATGCGCTTTTAAATCTTAAGTCCTCTTTTAAAAAACACACACACACACAAACACACAGCCTGTTCTCGTATTTTAAAGATTTAATTTTTTGTTTGTAAAATGTGCAAATCATTAGTAAAAAAATCCCTTGGGGTGTTGTTAATCTGACTAAAATGGATTTTTTCCACCAAAACTGCTAAAAATCTGTTTACCAAATAAAGCGCAGATATCTTTTTTGGGGTTTCTTTGTCCTTTTTAATCTTTGTTTGCATTTACTTTAGACATTCTTTGTTAATTTTTCTTTAGAAGTTAATAGTAATATTAAAAATTGCTTGGTATTTAAAAATAATGATACTGACAAAAAGTGATAAGATTTTAAAAAAAGCAGTAATAAATATTAAAATTTTATTTTTGTTTTCTTTTGCGGTAGACCAACTTAATTTATAGGTAAAGACCTCAAAGTTTCTCAGGTTTAAACAACAAAAATATCTTATATTTGGATTCTATTAGGAATGGAAACTACGGTGCAATTGTACTTTGTTTGATACATTTTCCCGTTTACTGGTACCGCAGTACTACTGACACTTTTTTTTGGTACAATGCCTTATTTTTTAACATTCACTAAGTAAAGTAAGCCTATAATCGCTGGATCAATATAACATGGTTGAATGTAAAATTTTTTTTCGATTTTCCAATATTAATGCTTTTGTGTTGCATGAGACAGTTTACAACTTATAGTGAAGATTTAGAGACTCCAGCACGCACTTGGGCACCTAAAACAACAGTTCAGTAACAAAATTGTATGTGCTACATACAACTTATAATATATATATTATAATAACGTTAAAGCGTACTTTCAAAATTCCATTAGAATCTTTTATTAAAATACTAAAAGTACACAAGGTATTATGCGCTTGTGTGTAGCAAATAAAAAATTGGTTATGGACCCACTGAATCGATGTAAAGATTCGTCCCTTCAGCTGACAGGCCAGATGTCCATGAAAACCTTGTGCACAATTTGGGAGACAACTTGATGAAATTTGGTACATAGATTCCAATTGTCAAAAGCTTATTGAAAATATTTTACTGCAATGTAAATCAGGTGACCAAATATTATTGGTATCAGCCCATATTTGACCATTGCTTCCATAAAATTACCATTTTCGAAAATAGCTTTTAATGTCGTAACGAAAATAAATTTTTGTTTTACATAAATAACATACTTGCGATTTTAAGTCTTTCTTTTAAATTAAACGAAATTTTACTATTAGTAATTCGAAATATCAAAGTACTATGTTGCATTAAATATTGCCTTAATACTAAGTCGGAGTAGTAAAGTTGTACGTTAAATTAAATTTGTCTACATTTTCTTTAAAAAGGAAAAAAGGAGCATAATTTAGTTGTGACTCTAGTCCACTCATTGCTAACCTACAGTTAAACAAAGTGTTGTTGCGTAACTTTATTTGGAAATTTGTTTCATTAAAAGATTTGATTTATTGTGCTTAATTCCCTTTTTTATAATTGATAAATTCTCATTCCCTCTGTAGTCTTGTTTGCTGATAGATTTGGCTTTTCTAAAGCTATTTAGGAGAACGTTTCCTGATGATCCGGCATAAGCAACCAGTGAAATGCGCATAGGAACAGCTAATCCTCCAACAATAAATTTCAGTATTTTTGTCAATTATAAAAAAAGGCAATTAAGCACAATAAATAAAATCTGTTAATGAAAAAAATTATGTATTCCCAAAAACAACTTTTTTGATAATTTATTTGTAAATAGTTAAACAAAAATAAGAAATTAAAACTTGATTTTCTCCACATCTTTGTTTATGTACATACAATCTTGTAATATTGAGGCAGCGATATGTATCACGAAATTTGTCCCAGTGCACTCAAAATACACTCACCAATACACACTCATTTTACTCTGCATCTCTTTGTGATCACCACTGATGTACATACATATAAAAACTCAAAACAAATGATCTGAAAAAAGTATCAGCTCATTCAAGCCATTGTGTGCAAGCACACAGAAACTCAATTGTGTGCGTTCTTTAACACCCATACACATATACAGGTACTGCACAACAGTTGTGTTTTCAACCACATAGCAGCGAATGAATTGAAGAAATTCAGTGAATTGAAATGACTTGTAAGTGGCCTTGTTCCAGGTCCTTAACACATAAACGCCAATTAAACCAATCACACCCACATAGTCGCATTGTGTATTTAAAATCCCACTATGTGAACCATATTTGGATAACTTTTCTTCTTACGTTCTCCAGCTATAAAAAAAACTATTTTGTGCCACGCCCAAAAATCAAATCTCGCCCATTTTTCCAGGTGTCATGCATTTCCATCGAAGCTTTTTGTACCAAATTTGAAAACTTTACTGCTACGATTCTCCAGAAATACAGAAATCTAACTTGTTTTTATGTTAGGTACCATGCACAGTTCTCCAATCCCGCAAACAATTTGTCCGATGTTGGGTATTGATAATCAAGTTGATTGTACCTAATTGGGCAACTCTTGTGCTTGCCATTGATGGCCCACCTGTGTGCACACTATTTGGATTATCTCACGGATATTGAGATATACATAAATCTTTTTAAGTGCCACGCCCACTTCCCGAATCCCTTCTACATTTTGTCGGATGTTGTGTATTAATAGCTAAGATCCTAGCACCTGGTTTGGAAACTCTGGATATTGCCATTCTCCAGACTTACAGAAATCTATAATATCTTTGCACGGGAGGTGCTAATCACAGAGAGGTTGTGTATTGATAACCCGGCTATGTGTAGAAAATTTGGACAATTTTCTCCTACACGCAGAGAAAAAACATGTTTAAATATGGTCACATCCAACAAAACTATTTTTAGACAAAATTTTAAACATATTATGTTTAAATTTAACCATGTTATTGTCACCGACAACCATATTATTGTTAAATTAGTCGTCCACCAAGAAGCCACAACCATATTATGGTTGCCTCTGAACATGTTATGGTTAAATATGACAATAATTTGTTATTAAATTAACAATAGTATTTTCCTCTTCGCCAAGAGCAACATGCTATGATTAAAAACCAACCATGCTATTATAAGTGTTAAACATAGTTTAGTTATTATTGACCAAAACAATGCCGCAGGCAACCATGATATGGTTCTGCCTTCTTGATGTAGAACACATTTAACCATAATATGGTTGTCGGTGACAATAATATGGTTAAATTAACCATAATATGTTTACTATTTTCTTTAAAAATTGTTTTGTTGGAGTTGACCATATTTAAACATAGTTTTTCTCTGCGTGTACCGTTGTCCAGATATACAGAAAACCATATTGTCTTTATATCGGAGGTGTCACGAACACTTGACCAATTCAGATATAAGATTATTCATGTTATCTTTTTTTGGTTGGTGCCGTTTTTGTGCACGCCCACTTTTCAAATCCCGCTCACATTTTGTCGGATAGTGTGTAATATTGATAACCAAGATGCTTCTACCTAATTTCGAATCTTTGGCTCTGGCCATTCTCCAGATATACAAAAATCTATAATGTCTTCTTCAATCCTGCCAACATTTTCCCGAATGTTGTGCGTTGATAACCAAGGTGGTTGCACCTTATTTGGAAACTTTTGCTCTTTCCGTTTTCCAGATAAACAGATAAAAGATATAAAAAACCAACAACAACGACTTAGTTCTCGGTAAAATTAGAGGCAGTCGTGATGTTTTGCTCACACCACAGTCATCAATGGACCGATCTGAATTGCAATAGCAAACTTTTGCGGAGTGCATGTGATGTATAAATATAATAACCTAATCCCCAGTATGTTTAAGGTCTTCGGAAAACCCATTTCAACATACACACGGACAGACGGGCATTGTTAAATCAACTTCGCTCATCATAAGGACCCAGAAAGTATACACTTTTAAGGGCCGTAGAGAAATATTGTAGAAATTACAAACGGAATAACAAACTCATATATATCCTTTAACCTTCGGTGAAGGATATAAAATAGAAATATAGTGTTTGAAAAATAACTAACAACTTTTAATTGACAATTTCTAATTCTTATTTCTAGCATCATGCCACAATATTAATATTAAGATATATAAACATACATGTGTATATAAAATGTTTCTGGTTTCACAGTATTGAATAAACATATTTTTAGAAACTTCAATTACTGATATGGTTATTGAAAAACTTTTTAAAGTTCTAAGCCATGCATATAAATGTTTCATTTTCTTAGTTTAACATCCAATTTTTTTTTTTTTTTTTTTTTTTTTGTTTTTTAAATTGCTCCAAATAGTAAAATAAAATTTTTAAACCCGCTTTATGCTCACTTAGAACACGTACATACATATTTTAAAAACATTAATATTAACTGAACAATTTTAGTTTAATAGCACAACCATTTAAAACTACTCTCCTTTTTTAACCTCCACAACTAGTTCTGAATGAGGGTATACTTAGTTTGTCACTCCGTGTGTAAATTTTAAAATATTCATCTAAGACCCCATAAAGTGTATACCCTCTGGGTCCTTCAGATATTCTTAGTCGATTTAGCATTGGCCGTGTGTCTCTCCGTCTGTTGAAAACACGTCTACTTTTGAAGAACTCAAAAGAAAAGATCAATATTTATGTCAAATTGTTTCTAGTTATGCTAAGAAGTTTCGAATTGAAATTCAGTAAAATCGGTTTAGTTGGAAAATATTTATGAATCGAAATGTGAACTTAGGTTAGGTAAGGTTCCACGGACAGCCAACGCAAGACGCTCACTTGGGTCCTTCAGTGGTCCCTTTGTGAAGAGAAGAAGCAATATAAGTTCTATTGTAGATAGATCCTCTAAGCAGGAAATCACCGGCTCTCCCAGGTATTTTTTTTCTAATGCCCAGTAACCCAGAGCATTGACAGAGAAAGTAAAGTACAGTCTCCTCTACCTCCTCATCATGGCAATTTCTGTAGTAGTCATTCAATTCCAGACCCATTCTACTAGCATGAGTCCCAGCAGGCCAGTGTCTAGTCACAACCGACACTACAGTCCTGATTTGTTCCCTATTGAACCTAAGTAGAGATTCTCCGTTCATCATAACCAGGCCAAAGCTCACAGGTCCATCGCTCTAGCGCAATCCTATAATACTCGCGTGAGTGACTTACAGTGAGCCATTGGAAGGCCAATGAATTGATCAATGAATGTGTCATCCATGTGACCACCTTTATTGGCCAACTCATCTGCAGTCTGAGTGCCCAGTCCCGGGCAGTCTGAGTGCCCTGGTATCCATATAAGCGTTACCCCTGATTGCTCAGAAATCTCGTTCAAAGACATCCGGCATTCTATAGTTAACCTAGAAGTCGTGTAGACACCCGCAGGAGAAGCAATGGCAGGCTTGCTATCAGTAAATATACGTATATCTCCCGATATGCGATAATACATTAGCCAGTGTGCTGCCCGCCTTATAGCCGAGATTTGCGCCTGCAGAACACTACATCCATCCGGCAGATGAAAGGAAACTTTTATGCCCAGTTTCTCTATGTAGAAACCTCCGCCATCTCTTTCTCCCTTCCTCGAACCGTCAGTATATTCCCCTAGGGCCGGTTCATGGAAGGTGCCCATGACCGACAGCGCATTGCCGTTCGCCATATGTGTCATAAACTAACTGTCGCCAAAAATTGATAATACTGATGCACAAACTAGAAACATTTTTTGGCAGAATGCACAGAATACACAAGGAAACAAAATTGAATTTTATTTGCATTGACTGGAACTTGATTGCAATCTTTTTACTAATTTGAGGGCGCTGATTTCAAATATAATCTCCATTTTTCCCCGCTGCTTAAGTAAAAAATCAAACAATTTAAAATTATTATTTTCTTTACACTAAAGGTGTATCGGCTGGTACCCATTGTGCTTTGAAAAATCATATTAAAGTAGCTTTCCAAAACATGTATGTGCTTGAAAATCGAACGAATTATGCTAAGTCCTGGGATAATAAATTTTTTTTTTTTTGATTCTATTAAAAAAAAATTAAAATTTGTATTTTTAAAAATCATGAAAAATCCAAAACGAGAAAAAGTGTAAAGTCTTATTACTTGCGCATAAAGTCACATAACCTATGGACAAAATGAGACAAAGATCATACAAACCGATGAACGCGTTTCCCTTTTATTCACAATTAAGTGAAGTTACCTCACTTATTACATAAATAGAAAAAACTTTTTAAGTTATAGTTATTAATTTTTAAATTTGAATAGTTAAGGAGAACGTTTCCTGATGACCTGGCCTAAGCAATCAGTGAAATGCGCATAGGAACAACTTATCCTCCAACAATAAATTGCAGTATTTTTAATCAATTATTAAAAAAAGGGAATTAAGCAAAACAAACAAAATATTTTATAAATAATTGTAAAAAAAAAAATGTTAAAGTTCATTTAGAAATCCACAGACAAACATGGATGACATCTCCAGATATAAAGAAATGCATTTTGTTCCATGCCCACTTATCCAATCACACCCAAATTTTGACGGATGTTGTGCATTGATTACTAAGATGCTTGTCCCTAATTTGGAATCCTTGGCTCTTGCCGTTTTCCTGATTTACAGAAATCTATAATGTTTTTGTATGGGCGGTGTCATGCTTACCTTTAATTCAAAAAAAAAATATATGGTATATAGCTCCTTCTAGATAATCAGTGATATACTGTAAAAGATTGGTTCAGCGGCTTACAATATACCTATTTCTCCACTTAAGCGGCAATTCATGTACATGTGTATACATAGTTTGTTATGTATAAAAGAAAGCAACCCAGCCAGTAAAATTTTTCGACATCTTCCAGATAGCTGAGAGAAATGTCGACAAAAAAGTCGTAATCGTTTACGAATTCTGTCAGATTTCTGACCCAAAAATTTATGAAGTGGTTGACACGAATTTTGGTAGGCATGTCGTGGGAAATGCCGATTCTTTTGCCGACATTTCTAATAGAAACGGAAATCTAGTAAAAAAGGCATGGGAGATTCTGATGGGTTCGCACAATCAATATTGTTTTCTGACAGATAGCTAAACGAATATGGAATAAAATGTTAATCTAATAATCGCACAGATTTCTGTGAGGAGTTTTTATTAATAGAAAATAAAAGTTGATTATTAAAAATTTTACATACATATGTACATACATACAAATTTTCAACTTAATGAGAATTGTAATTATTAAAAGAAAAGAAACACACATAGCCACTTAGACACATCTATATGAATATAATCAGAAATGTATTAGATATATCGGCACATGAATTCCCTCCGATATGTTCATGCGAAGTCGATCAGAATGCGGTCAGACAGTACGTATAATCAATGTCTAATTTTTTGGAGTTGTAAAAATGTCAAGTTCTCGGGTACTTAGAACAGCCCTTGTTTTTAAAGTTATCAATAGTAAAAAAAAAGTATTCGTGTACTATTGATCAAATTTAGCCGGACACAAATTAGCAAATTCAAATGAAATAAAAAACTAACAAATATGGAAGATTACATAAAATAATTTGTTTGTATTTTCCAAAAATATTCGTGTTATAAAAAGTATTTAATCGTGCACCGATAAGAAAACGAGTTAAGTAGTCAAAAGTGTAAACATTTTTCAACAATTCAATTATTTGCCATCAGCTGTTGCCTTTATTTTACGAATTTTTACAAATTTTGCGTTCACGTACTTTTTTGGACAACAGCTTTTTGTAAGAGCAAATTTTTAAGTTTACTCATTTACTGCATTTTACTGTAAAAGTACTCAAACGCACCTATAAATAGAACAGCAGCAAGAACACACATATTAAAAAATTTTATTTTTGTATGAAAATCGCGATTCTTATCGATTGAGTTTTTGTGAACAAACAAAAAGTTGTGCACTGATTACAATGAAATAAAGTTCATTTGAATCGAAATATGATTAACTTAAAGTTTCTAGACCAAAACGGTGACTTTTGTCGCATTTTTTAATGTTAATGAATTTTTAACGAACTAAATTTTTTTTTCTTAAATTGGTCTTGTTTTCACAACTTTAAAGATATCTCTGAAACTACTGGGCAAATTAAAAACCAATGTAAGTGGTGAACCGTTTTCAAGTTATTCCAATAGAGTAGTGGAAGTGCCATAATTTTTGGCATAACGGTATATCGCGAAAAGTCGAGCTAATAGAAAAATAACTAAGTGCAGATTTGGATCCAGCGTCCTAAATTACCTTAAAACAACATTCAGTGCTTAATCAACAAAATTCTTGTTCCCTTGTGTTTTTATGATTTAGTTTTGCATAAACTCGTTCTATACGACCAGTAATCACACTGCCGAATTTCGTTAACATTGGTCCCTAGTTTACTATATGCCCCATATAAAGCCCACTCTGGGGTAGCACTTTTTTATCAAAAAGAATGATTATATTGAAGTAAAACTTGGTCCCTCGTAGTTCCATAAAACCAGAAATCTCTATACCAGATTTCGGACAAATGCATCGATAATTTACCATAGACCTCATATAAAGCACACTTTCGGAACAACGCCTAAGACCGAAACGAACAATCCTTATTTAAAGAGTTTTATTCGACCTTTTATTTTAACGTTGAAAAATATCTCTTAACTTTGGAGTTGGGATCGTTTCCAAAAGAGATCGACAATACGAATCTATCGGTATATGACAGTCGACTCTAACAGGAAGAGTTTTTAAGTTTAAATAGTCTGGATAACTGCTATTTTCGGAACCTGCTGGAAAGAAAAACATAAATATTTGTGGTAATAGGCCTATTATTTAATATAAAAAGCCCGCTCCTGAAATTTTCCTACTCATGGTGGAGGGTATCTAAGATTTGGCACTGCCGAATATATTACTTTTACTTGTTTTGTATATAATCTTAGCTGCTATAAATGTAAAATAATATGAATATTACAAGAAATTTAAAATGTATTTAAAACTACAGCTTATTCCTAAATACTCTGAGTTTATTAAAATATGCAAACAGAACGTGCACAAAGAAACGGAAAAGGATTTGTTATCGCATAGAAATTAAGCTAGATTTTATTTTGGTATAGAAAACATGTTTGACGCTGCTTGCAAAGATTTTGAACTGGTTTAAAATCTGTTGCAGATTTCAATGTATTTAAGTTAATAGTATTATCTGTTACTTGGATACACAGAAAAAAATTAAAAATTGTTTCTAATCACCAAATTTATACCAAATTCATAATATCCAGCAAACACTCAAAAGAAAAATCAATCCCTCCGTACTCAATTCAATCCGAAGCGGTATCAATAGTACGGTGAGTACGGATTTTCTTGAATCAACTACAGAAAGATTGATTCAAGTACGGATTATTCAATCGCGAAATACTTTAATTATGAATATTCAATTCCGGATTCGTACTTAAAATAATCCGAAAATAAAATTGATATAAGTAAAACTGAGATTGAATCAATCTCAAAATGCGCTTGATTCAAGAATTACAAGATTAATTTAATCCCGAATTCATTCTTAAAATAATCCGAAAATGAGATTGATTGAAGTAAGACTGGGATTGAATCAATCTCAAAATGTGCTTGATTCAAGTGTTATAATAAAAATAATTTAATTTTTAGTTCATTTAAACCAATACTGAAATTAGAAGAATAATATTATTATGACTGATTTACTTACCCGTTTCAATCCTTGGAAAGTTGCAATTATAAAACACAAGCATCATGCCTGATATGATTTTTACTTAAAAAACTTAATGTAGATATTTAACTAAGAATATAAACTTAATGAGAACTCTTGCTTTCAATTTTACTTTTTAAAGTCTAAAAATAAAATGTGATTAAGATTAAAACATGAAAATAATCTGTTTTTGTCTTGTTCTGTTGTTTTTGTTGTTTCTACACACAACATGCAAATCCTTTTTTAGCTACTTGTGTGGTGTTCTTGTAGTGGCTGCAACAAATGTTGAAAAGTAATATCAGATTAAAACGCTCATTTTGAAATTTTACTCCCAGAGTGGCACTACCAACGAAAATTTCAATCTTTTTTTGTACTTGGTTTCAGAATTTGATACTTACTTTAAGAAATTCGGGGATTGATTTTCGAAAGTTATCCCATTTAGGATTGTTGTGAGTACTTGGATTTTTGAGTACGACTCGTACTTAAAGTAAGTATAAAAAGCTTAATTTATCCCGAGTGCTTTTCTTTCTGAGAACAAGTTGTTGATTTTTCACCTGTTACCAAAATAATTATATTGATTACTAAAAATTGTAAAATTGTGAATATTATTTTTCAATAAATGATATTTTAAATTTTAATTAAAAAAATTATCAAAAAACTTTGACATTTCAAACAATGTGTTAATTTATTTAATTAAATATTGACAATTCAAAGCAACGAAAAAAATTAATTAATATTTTTTGATGTTTAATTAATATTTTAATTTAAAATTTATTTCAAAACAACTTAAATATTAATTAAATCAAAATTATATGTTTAATTTTCTTTCAATTAAAAAAATAATTGATTCAGTTATCACATAAATTAAATTTAAATTCAAGTCTCTGAATTCAATGCTTTTTATTTCATTGTAAAATTCTTTAGGAATTATTAGGAGGTACTTTATATTACTCTAGCGAACACTTTATATGCACCACTTAAGAAGGGACCACTGTATTAAGTGATATCGTAAATATTTCAGGTTTCAATATACTTAATATGCATAATTTTTAGATCTTAATTTTATGCATACAAAATAGTAAAAATGGCCCTGAGCCATCAGAAATTGTTTTGTAGAAAAACTAATAATTTTTTATATCTTTGCTTCGGTTTTTTTGTACTCTTAAAAGGTTTAAATTTGTTTGCCTAAGTTTTTCTCTAAAATTAAAGCTTTATTTCTTATTTAATTTTTAAGATGAATATAAGAATTCAATTTAAAAGTCGTTATAAACAATTTCATCGTAATAAAATTTAAAGAAAACAATATATACATTTTTTTTTAAATCATAAATCAAAATCATGTTTACTTTGCACAATTTTCTTTTGCTTCACGTTCTCCGCTACATTTTTTTTTATCCAAATCATAGATGATTAATAACATCAATATAAATGATTAAAGCTTATAATCTAGCCAAAAGGACTATTAGTCAATTATGAATTTACCACAACAAAACGTTGGTTCGTTCTTTCGCTCATTCATTATACACACTCCAATGCAACAAACATACATACTTATAATGCCACCATCACAAAAACCACCGCCAGCAACTGCCACAGAGACAAACCAATACAGCAGCACAGTATTGAGAGTAGAGATTTCCAAGCAACAACTGTAGTAGTAGTAGTAGTAGTAGTAACACAAGTGACATTAACAGGAGCGTAAATAAGAGTACTATTGCCCAAAGGAAACATTTGCCAATGAAGTGTTTTGTGTAATGTAAAAATATTCAAAAGCCAATAGATGAGTGAGTGAGCCAGCGAAGGAATGAATAAATGATATAATGAATGTATGTCTGGGAACTTGACACAAATTATGAGCCACATAATCGTTCACATTTTTATTGCCAGCATAACAATTATTTCATTCATTCATTTTGTCCTACCAACGCAGAACTGCCAGCAACACAAATATGTGACTGCGAAAGTGAGGACATTGGTAACAGCAAGACATACAAAAATGACATAAAATCCAGGCAAATATGTAGAGGATGCTTAGATTTCATTTTCATGGTGGCTGATAAAATGACAACTTTTTAATTTACATTAAATGAAGTGAAAATATCTCAAACATGCCACACAGGCAGCAGAAATACACGCATACGTATCATCATCCTACATAAATGTTCACTTTTATTTTTTTTCTGTGCAAGAAAAAGACAGAGGACACAATATGTTCTAGCCAAAAAGTGATCAGAAACAAAGTAGAAAATAACAAGTAAGAAAGTATAGTCAGTCCAGTCCGAACATCTGATAACCTACACCAGAGTGCTTAAAGACAAATATTCAGGATCATAGGATATCATAGACCACACGCAGAGAAAAACCATTTTTCAATATGATCACTTCCAACAAGACTATGATAACCGAAAATTTTTAAACATATTATGGTTAATTTAACCATATTATATTCACCGGCAACCATATTATGGTTAAATTAGTCATCCATCACGAAACGACAACCATATTATGGTTGCCTTCAGACATATTATGGTTAATTATAATAAAAATATGTTTAACACTTATAATAGCATTTTCAACCATAGTATGTTGCTCTTAGAAAAGAAGAAAATACAATTGTTAATTTGAAAACAAATTTTTGTCATATTTAACCATAACATGGTTAGAGGCAACCATAATATGGTTGTGGTTTCGTGATGGATGACTAATTTAACCATAATATGGTTAAATTAACCATAATATGTTTAAACATTTTCGGTTATCTTGTTGGAGGTGATCATATTGAAAAAATGGTTTTGCTCTGCGTGCAGCTTAAACAAAATTATCTGATGCGGTAAAGATTCATAGCTATGAAATAAGATCATAAGTGACTAACAGAAAAAAAAACCTTGGAAAAAAAGTCAGAGTACTGGTAATTTTAATCACCGGTCGGCGAAAAATGGGTTAAGGTAATTTTAGAATAGACGTTCACATTGGACTGGCCTAATCAAAAAGTAATTGTAGCCAAATTTAATATTAATATCAACATTTATATAAAGTTATCGTCTGAAAAACTTTTTGCAGAAGTGCTATTTATATGGGTGCTTCACCCAAATAAAAACTGATTTCAATAAAACTTGTTCAAGTGACTTATCCCAGCTAGAATTTTCGATTGTATAAGAGTCCACTGTGACTCTCATGAAGAGAGTTTTTGATCGTCGACGAAAGCATGTTTTAATCGTAGAAGATTCCTTGCATGGGAGAAACTGCTACACAAGCTGATTCCTCTGTGAGATTGGTCTACAACACAGTGAAAGACGCTTATATTAATCGTAGAGGAAATCGCTTGAGATGTGTGTAAAGATTATCTAATGAGTCTTTCAGAAAGCAGGCCAAGAATCGTATGAGACTCATGTAGGGATTATCGTACAACTCGTGAATGTTCAGCCTTATAACTGAGCTACCCAAATAACGGCATCAAGCATTTTTATCATGTCAAAACTTCTAATTTGCATACAATTTATACGAAAAAAACCTTAATATCGCGAATGCAACACTAAATATAATCGTCTTAAAATCAGCCTATGCTAGCTGGGATATTGCAATCTAGTCAATATGTGCACAAGATTTTCATAGCCAGATAGCTAGCCAGTCAGCAGGACATCTTGAATGATTCTAATTCCATCGATAACAAAAATATTTGTCTAAGAAATATTTCTAAGCCTTGCAAACGCACAATATCCTTCCCACCTATGGTGGTGCAGACTATAAATGCAAATTTATGACTGTACACATATATTCATACTTACTTACAAATTTGTTTGTAGGTCTGAATTTGAAAGCAGCCCTTGTAGTATTGAGACAACGACAAAATAAATTCACGTTTAGCTGGCACATGAACTACTGGTGTGGATAAATCGATTATAAACTGAAAATGATAAATGACAAATTTAAACACAAACGAGAGATTAACAAAAAAAAAAGAACGAAATAAATTATTACTGTCAATGAAAGAGGGCACAGAAACCCGAATAAGGACATTATTTTCATATCGTAAGGCAATACAGTCGTGCTTATATTTGTATTGAATTAAATTTTTATAGTATTTGTAATTGAAGCATTAACGTATTTAAGTGACAAGAGTCGTTTTAAGAATAGTTTGTATTATAAATTTGTTTAAGCTTGGTACTGAATTGATATGACAAAATGTTAATGCTATATAATTTTACATTAAAGCTATGCATTTGTAAATTACTATAAAATCTTATTATGCAATAGAAATTTTTGATATTTTAATTAGGCTTAAGTTTATCAAATTTAATTTTCATTAAATTATTTTTAGTAATTAAAATATCAAAAACTTCAATTAAAAAACAAACAGTTCAATGAAAAACCACAATAGTTACTTATTATGCAATGTTTTAAATCAAATCTATGTCATAAACTGTATTTGAACTTAAGTGTTCAAACAGAACTGCGTCGAGACAACATTTTCCATACAATTTTTCGTTGAAAGACGTCGTGAAATAATGATGAAACAGAACTGGGGCTGAACGATGTTTTCAATACAGTTTGACATAAAATTATGACAGAGAATGCGGTCGAGAAATAAAGGCCCTAGTCATGCACGCAGAATAAAAACATGATTAATGAGTGGTCACTACGACCATTTTTATTCATTTTAGCCTAATATGTTTACCCTAATAAATTTATTATACTCCTAAAATAACTTGAACAAATATTTTTTGTCTTTAACATTTTTAAATTCACTATAATTATTTTATATGGTGTTTTACACCTAAAAGGTTACTCTGATATAACTACACCTATTAAATTATGTGAAATGTTTGCTACTATAATATATATTTATTAAACTTTACAATTAATATCATAATATTAATTGCACCGAAAAGTTATGTTTAATACCATAATTTTTGTTTACTTTAAACCCCATTCTCTAAATGAGCAAACATTTATTATCAAAGTAAACAGTGTGGGTTTATAAAAAAAATTAAATTTCTCCCACGTAATTTTTTGTCCGCAAGCGTTAGTTTATCTGGAAACATGAGTTACTATAGTGTGAAAAAAAGGCCAAGCCGCCCCGCAAAACCAGCGAATTAAATTATTATACGTTTATTGAAACAGGTAAGTTGTTCATAATTATAAAAATGTATAAATACGCAATTACGTTGTCTTTCTTCTAGCCAAGAAATCCCACAATATTGGAACCGGCATAGAAATTTTTACAGAAAACTATGTCATAAGCCCTGAACTTTTTTCAATTACTATTCAACAGTATATTGATATAGTTGATTTCATATTAGAAATAGAATGTAAGTTTGTGTCTCACTTTATTTTTAAAATTCTTAAGTGCACGGGAAAAAAATATTAAAGTGTTATTGGAAAGAAAAGCATATGCATATGCATACAAAAGTTAAATTAATATACGCTAGATTTTATTAATTAATATATGTTATATTGTATATGTACACATATATAATACAAAGAATATAAATGTACATGTATATATGTATTTAATAAAACATAAATTTTTAATATTAAATTTTTTATTAGTTTTATTGTGAGAACCAGGTGTTGGGAAATATAGAAACATGGTTCAAAAGATTGTTCCGAACATTATAATATTTTTGAGACAATAATTACAGTAGGTCTGAACATATATTGTTACTTAAGACGTGTTTGGCACAATCATAACCACAAACATTAATGATAGTTTGCGATTGTAATTGTATTAACCATGTTTTTTATTTGCGTGTGTAAAACGCAACGCAATGGCAAAGAATTATATTTAAAGCAAAAACAAAGTCATAAGTATTTTGTAATTTTGTTGTTGCTTTCTACAGAAATTCACATTGGGCACGTTTATAAGGCGTAACTGTTGTGTAATCGTTTAGTGTTTGTCTTAGAAACGCATAGTTGAGCACTTCCGCTCAACACAACAGTTGGGTATTTGAGGCCATTTATTCCATCATAAAATTTTTTAGCTACCTAAAGTTAACAACATGTTGTGCTCAACCTCAACCTTTATTTTTTTTCAATTGTTTATGTTTATCAGCTGCTAATTTTGCATTATACTCATAATGCCGTTTCTAAGACGAAAATGTTCGGCTCAACAGTTGTCAACAGTTTTCTAGCAGTTGAGCTCAACAGCTACGTCTTATGAACGTACCCATTGCGTTTTAAATTTTCAAACGCTGCATAGCTTGCAAAATATTTATGAAATTGTTTTTGCTTTCAATTTGGCTTTGCGTTGCGTTTTATATGATTAGGGGCTAAATCAATTTTAATTTGAAAACGTTTTTTGTAATGCTCTCCCATAGCGACAAATATTCTCCCAACAATGCTACCATACTTTTTTTAAATTGCATACATTTTGTAAACAAAGAAAAATAAAAACTAAAGAAAACGATAGAAATGAGAGAGAATTTGCAGTTACTGTCGACGTTTTAATTATAGGTGTGGTGTTGCGCCATCAAGGTGTGAGCTCCGTTACAACACCAGTAACATATTATTAAGGATGATCTGTCAAACTAGTTATTAAGCATGAATTGAAATAATAATAAATTACTTCTTATTCAACCACCAAACACGATACATTATAATAGGCTTTAGAATTTTTGCCTGAAGTTGAATACTCAATTCTGTTTCATCATATAAAATCTATTTTATTTTGAGAACGTTTCATCTAATGCTCACACACAAAGACAATTATTCTTATATATCATATATTTTGTTAACAGAAAATTAAATACAAAAGAAAAAAAATTTAAACAATAAAATGAGAGAGAATTTGAAGTTAATTAATATTTTTTGATATTTAATTAATATATAAAATAAAAATTTTGTTCAAGACAACTTAAATAGTAATTAAATCAACATTATATTTTTAATTTTCTTTCAAATAAAAAAAATAATTGATTCAATTATCACGTTAATTAAATTTAAATATTTTTTAATCCATTTTTTTAATGGATAAAAAACTTTTTTCTTTGTACATTAGACCGTCTGAATTTTCTTTTTTTTTTTTTTTAAATTCCTTCATGAACATCAATTTCATTTTCACAAAATGCATCCAACCTCCAACAGAAGCACAATTTTAGCATATTTGAAAAAAAAAACTAATATATTCTTACTTTATAATGTATTTATGAAATAGAAGCAAATTTAGAAAGTTTTTCTTAACAGAATGCTACTGTTATTAACACCAAAATCTTTTTTTTAAAAGTTCCTTACATACTGCATTTACAGAATATAAAAGTTTTGCCTCGTCCAATTTTTATATATGAAAAGGTAAGCAAAAATTAAAAAAAAATTTTAAGTTTGTATTTGAAAATCTGAATTTGTAGTGCTATGAATAAAAAACCATCGAACAAAATGGCAATGTTGCTTTAAGAAACATTTAGGAAATTTAATAAGCTTTCTAATGCATGTAATGATGTTCAAATCCATGTAGAACTGCTTGAGTTTGAGACAAATTACTAAATCAAGATTTTTTTAATTTTTTGGAAACAAGTCATTTTGCCTAAAAAAATGAAAAAACGATTGAGAGACCACTTCCAGTTCATCAATATTTAAGTGTTATACACCAAAATTCTTGGTTTTTATAGAAGATAAAGAAAATCGATGTTCATGAAAGAATTTCGAAAAAAGTATAAAAACTGAGACGGTCTAGTGTACATACACAAAAAAAAATTTAAAAAGTTATTAAGTATTAAAAAGAAAATTTTTAAAAACTTTTCGAATATTTTTTACAATTTTCTTAATAAACATTGTGTTATTAACAATTTGCTTTATTTGTAATAAGTTATTGTGTATATCATAGAAAAAAATAATAATCTATACATATTTTAAAAGAAGATATCGTCGGTCACAGGTTGACAACTCTTAACTCACTTTAAAATTTTTTTAAATTGTCAACTCGTATTATTTATTTTAATTTTTTTTTAATCTGAAATTATTTCAATACTTTACACCATCTTACAATAAATATCTCCTACTAATTTTGGTTTTTTTTATTTACTTTCAACACGGTTTAGTAACGGAGTAATAACGTTTTTTTTTTGTCTCCTGAAAAGTACAAAAAAACATGTTAAGAGTTGTCAACCTGTGACCGACGATATGCCGAATATTGAGAAATTAAATCCATATAGAGAGTAAGTAAAACTATAATTTAATAATTCTTAAAGAAACTTTAACTGGTCTCTTTTATATTCCAGTTTTTTTTTAATATTAGTCAAGATATGGTTTTTGCTGATTTCCAAAGCTCCTGGTGCTTCCAAGTCTGTTGTTGATATGAAATATAATGGTTGTTGTTATGTGCTGTTATAAGTATTTTAAAACTTAACTAAAAGAACAATAAAAAACCACTTTTAATTGCAATTTCTTATTAAAAATATTTCTTATTAAATATTTTATTCAATATAACAAACTCATTGTTTAAAATATTTGTTGAGTTGTTACAACTTTAGATAACAAAATTATCTTTTTTATAGTTACGAATTCGGTCGTTAATGCCTTTTCAATTAAAAAGTTAGTTGTATTAACGAATATGGTATTAAATATGACATTTAATATGATATCGCTATTTTCAGTATTATATAAACACTTATTCAAAAAAAACCTTTTTCGTTATTCATACAGCAATTCGTATATACACGTAGCTCATTAATCTAGTGCTAAAAACTGAATATATCATACCTGAGTTTCTTGATTTTTCGTTATGATATCGTATAACACTACAGTGGGAATGAGAATTACAAACACTCTTCTTCTATTATTGCACATCCAAATTTGAATATAAGTGATTACATGCAAGGTTTCTCAAACATAAAACTAAATAATTATATATATGTATATAGTTAATATCAATTAATACATGGAGAATTTATATAATATTTTTTATTATTTGAAGAAAATCATCTCTGTTTCTCGCAGTATGGATTAGTTCACCAATGGTTCTCAAACCAGTCCATTTTCTAATCTTTCTTAACCACGACATTTGTATTATTATATCATCTAATAGTTTGTACGAGGTACGCAGTTTTACGTCTTTTTAAAGTTTTTGAGTACTTCACGATCTTTCTGTAGCATGCTTAAAACTTCTACGTTCGACAATCGACGATAGCAACACATTTTAAAAGCTTCTTATCTATTTTAACCTGCAACTTTAAGTGTCCATGCTTCGACTCCATACAAAAGTATGGACCAAACATAACAATTTAGAAATAGTATTCGGAGATTGATGTTTATATCACGACTTGTTAATACATTTTTTAGCTTACAAAATTAACTTCTTGCCTTCTTGAATTTCTATACGTAAATTGATTTCCTTATTACATTTCCAAGTTTCTTGTAATCAACAGCCAAGATATTTATTTAAACTTTGGGAGCAGCTCGATAAGTTCACTGTTATATTTTGTTTTTTCTGTATTTATATTGAGACCGAATCTGTTGCTTTGAAATTTAAAAGCACTTACAAGTCTTTGTAAGTCATTCAGGTTATCGACCAATAATGTTGTGTCATCAGCGTAACATATATTGTTTATATATTGCCCATTGACTTTTATTTCGGTATTTAAATCATTTATAGCTTCTTGAAATATATGTACATTCTGAATAGACATTGAAAAGCAATTTGGAAAGAATCCATCCCTGACGAACACCCCTGTTGATCGGAATACTTTCCGTCACAATATCTCCAAAACGAACTTCAGCATTTTGATTTCAATATAATGATTTAATACAATTGATATATTTACTATATATATTAATAAGTCTTAAAACTTCTTAAAGTTTGTCGTGCTGTACTTTATCAAAAGCCTTTTCAAAATCAATAAAGCAGAGGAACACGGCTTCTGTGCATCCTTGCAATTTTATAGTAATACTTGTATGCTAAACAGAGCTTCTCTGTTCGCACTTTTAATAAATGCGTTGATGTTTTATTTTCAAAAATAGTTTTAATGTATGACACATTAAGCTCATGCGTTGCTCTTTTTTGGAAGTGCTTTGAATGTAGATTTGAGTCTTTCTCCGTCGTCGGTACTCGTTACTTCCCTAGTGCTATTATTATAAAAATCTAAATATTAAGAGATCTGCTTATAATATTGTTAACATGAAAATTAATTTAGAAAAAGATAGTCTAATTAGTTTGCTGGATTATTATCTCTTAAAGATAATTTATAGTTTAAATACTTTAAAGAGTGCCTAGTTCTTTCTTTGATTTTTATGAAATTTCACATTTAAATGCTCTTTCACTCATTGTGCTAGCTGGGAATATAGATAGCAAAGCATTATATTTTCTGACAAGTCTTTAATTCAATTTTTGATATTTGTCTTAATATATTAAATCATTGGGAATGCGTATTTAATAAAATGTCCACCTTATAAAAATTTTTCCCCTTAATTGCATGTTTTAGTAAGTGTTGTTGACAAAAAAAAAAAAAAAAAAAAAAAAAAATAACAAGAATACTAAGGCACAAGCTCTATGTTTACATTTGTCCTTCAAGTTGTGCTAAAAGGTCAACGAAAAAAGAAAGAAACCCATAAAAAACGAAAAAGTTTACTTTGGACTTCAAGAAGAATTCTTGACAAAAAGTATGAAAAAACATGTAATTCAATTGAAAATAGATAAACATTCGCAACAACAAATTTCGATCCACCAAGTAAAATACAATTTGGTTTAAAGATTGGTGTTTGACTACTGACTACCAGTCGTCGTCAAGGACGGTGAGTGCTAAACGGCAAAGATTTCCGAAGATATAGTTTGGTTACTATCGAAACACGTAAACTCAATATGTCCGTGGGTTCAATCCCAGCTGCGGTCAAGAATGAAAAATTATCAATCAATTTTAATTCATTTCATGTTGTAAATTCCTTTCTTCATTAAAACTAATTCAATGAAAATTTAATTTGAGCAACTTTTAAGCTTTATTAAAATTATAAAAATTTGGATTAAAAAAAAACTTAAGACAATCAACAGAAAAGGTTCGTCTAATTTTAAATAAAGAAAATTTTTGATTTAAAAAAAAGCCCGGACTATTCGACATTCGAAAAATCCACATTTTGAAAAAACCGAAAACCGTATTGCGAAAATAGCCGGTTGAAAACCGAGACGATCACTCTAATAGATACTTAAGTAAAATATTTAATATACTTCTTGTAATTTCCTTGTCTATTCGCAGAATCCAATCAATATTTGATGTAATAATTTTGAAAAATGCACTCTTTGATACTATTCTACTATAAATTTTTTTTAATTAATTTTAAACAGACTTACAGCCTGTTTTTGTAAAACACAAGTGTTCTCACTTGAAGTTTTCGTATTAAAACGAAAACGTTTTAAATATGGTTTTTAAAAAACATTTAAAAGCTTTTGTCTATTCATGTTTGACATAAATATAACTTTTTTCTATCGTTAAATAACGTTATTGCCAATGCGTTTATTTTCGTACGTTTTTATGCTTTTTACATATAAGGATTTTGTGTTCAAGGTTAACCCTGGCTTTTATTTACAAAAATTAATTATAAATTTAAAAAACAAAAACTATAAAAAAATGTTAGTAAATGTTAAAACTAAAAATGTTGAATTAAAATGTTTACAAAAATTGCAATAAATAAACGCAATATATGAAGACGATTTTTTGCTACACATCAACATATAGAAATGGTGAAGGTATTTGCGTGATAGCACTAATTTTTTTAAAACATACGGAAGATCTTACATACACACATATATACATACTTATGTACATACTTGTCTCTTGAATTTGTTGAACCTGTAAATACATATTTTTGTAATTAGTAGCATTTAACCCGCTACTTTATTAACGTCTCCTCTTCTTTCGTAAGCATATTTGTATGCCAATGTTTATTTTTCGGCCGTTTTTTATGATCATATTTGTGTGCCTAAGGTTATAGTTCTGCTACTAACATTTTTTATCTTATGGGATGATAATCACTCAGGACCTTGCAGCTTAATTTTGAGTCTCTTCAAAGTACCAAAAAAGAAATTACCAATTTCGCCCCTTAAACGTTTGAATTTCGAAAAATTGCCAAATTTGGCTTTGCATTTTTTAGATGAGTTTCGAATATGATATAACTTTTATTTCTATGTTTATTGGCTTAAAAGAAAGGGGGATGAAAAAAAAGTACCAAAATACTCCCTGAAAGTGCAAAATTTCAAAAAAATACCAGACACTCGTCCAATTAATTTTTTAAAGACAACGATAGTTAGTACATTTCATTGTATCTCTCTAAGTTTTGGATATATAAGGTTACCGAATTTACCCTTGTTACCCCCTAAGCATTCGACTTTACAATAATCCCGTTTTAGTGGATCTATTTGGGAAGAGTCCAGCCACCGGTACAAATTTCAAGTTTTTAGCTTCAGGCGTTTAGGCTGTGCGATCATAAAGCAATCAGTCAATAATGTAACAATTCTATATAAATATACATATACATAGATACACAAACCTTTAATAATATTGTAAATAATTTAGGGTTCTTTCAGT
This sequence comes from Pollenia amentaria, assembly GCA_943735925.1. Classification (NCBI taxonomy): domain Eukaryota; kingdom Metazoa; phylum Arthropoda; class Insecta; order Diptera; family Polleniidae; genus Pollenia; species Pollenia amentaria. The sequence continues at coordinate 216,834,529 of OX031006.1, read as the reverse complement.
ATAATACCCTTTTTATTTTCAATTTATTTTATTTATTTTTTTAAACGAATGCCTTTTACTTATCGTCTTCTTTTGGCATTTGTGTTCATTTATTACGAAGATGTTCATTTTATAAGAACCAAACGTGTGTGGAAAAAATTAAAGCTTTTTCAGTCACTCACCTAAAATGTGTTTTAATTTTATGAAAACCTAAATAAGTTTTCGTTCGTTTTTTTTACGAACGAACAAACATTTTAATTTTCTAAAAACAGGCTGTTAATTTTTTATTTTCATATGGCTAAGAATCATAATTGTTAATGCCAAAATCCGTTGTTAATGCATTTTTCATTTACAACGGAGATGAGCTGAGTTTTTCCTTTTTTATTTATTATTCAAACAAAAAAGCTAAATGTTATGAAAATAGCTCTTTTCCACATAAGACCTAAACTTTAATATCAAAGATGTCGTTTCCGTTTTGATTAAAAAATTGTTCGGCCTTCATCTTTTGGCAGCTAATAGATAAGGTAACTAAAATAACTTGAATTCAATAAATCCATTTGATTCCAAATTCTAAAACTTCTTGTTTTTATTCTACCTCTTATTTTCATACTTTCCCCGCTCTGATTTCTGTGAGTTATCTGAGAGCAACCAAACAAAGCAATTTTATTTTGTTGTCTAGCAAACGCTCGGAGACTAATTGTGTGTTCCTACTTTCCAAAAAGTCCTACATTCGAGCTTCAGCTCAACAATAAGTTTAATAACCTTTTTAGTGCATAAACAAATATTTTTTTTCTAATCAATGTTTACAATTATGAAACACTGCCAATTAATTATTCAATTTAATATATTATTAGTACATTACAAATGTCTTCTTCTCGTATTATTGACTGCAATTTATAAGTTCTTATCTCGTATTTCTATTCAGATGATAAGAAAAAGATGTTATTATTTTTGTTTGTTGTTTTTTAATAAATACATAAAAATAAAGAAATAATTAATAAATAATTTCAAAATAATGTGAGTACACATATATACTCTTAAAATAATTATTCATTTTGATTTAGAAATAAAAAAAACTGATAAAGTACTATCGCTTAAGCGTGACCATACTGTACCCTACACCACTTAAAAAATATATTAAAAATATGATACATTCATTCATTTAGGTCGATTAAATTAATGCATTAGACTTAATATGATTCCTAAGGTAAACTAAAGGAAAAAATGTGTAGGACGAATTGGAAGATTTAAACATTATGGGCCTAAACTAGTTAAATTATGTCTCGCTAACACTAGTTTTAAACATTTTTTTGGAGTAAAAGAGATTTATGGGAGTGCGTCCTAACCACATAACAGGGTACGCATGTGTCCATTAGCGGATTAAAATGTTTGCAGTTGCAAATCCAATGCTAATAGAGAGTATTCAAACTTCAAATCTAAAAGTCTAAAGTATTTTTGTTTTATAGCCCATTAAAAAAAAATTGCTTCAGTGGTTCAAATGATACCAATGCGAACAGATAACCGGAGTACCAGTGTAGTAATAATATAATTGGCACCTATTAAACTTAATAAACTTCTAAACCATACAAATCGGAGAATATACATAAACATCTTCTGCACGCTGAATTTGTTAAACGGTGAAATTGTTTCAGTGTTCCTATTGCGTAAAATTTAATTTTCAGTTCAAATCAGGGTTGCCAGATAATTTTGATAAAAAATTATCGGCACTTCAATTAAAAAAATCCGCAACTTAATATCCATTTTAAGAACAATAAAACATATTTTTATTAACACAAAAAATAGCAAAACAAAATAATTCAGCATTAACTTACATGTAAACCATATAAAAACATAAAAATTAATGAAAAAGAATATTTTTATAAATAAATTGTTGTTAATTTAAAAAAATCTTGTACATTAGGTTAATATTGTTTTTATTGGTAGAAAATTTTTTTTCAACATTTTATTTTAACAAATATATTATAGATACATATTTGAGTTTAATAGTTTAATTAAATCCATTTTAATACCAACATCAAAACATTTTGCATTATTAAATTTTATGTAATCTGTAGAAAAAAAAATTCCTTGCAAGGATTCATTTTCCAGGGAACATCGAAATTTGGTTTTATTAAGATTTACTTAGCTAAAAATTCTTTCCATATTTACGGAAGAATATGGAAGGTCCATAATTTGTTGTACAAACTTTGACAGCACTGGAAATGCATCATTACAATCCCCACGTTTTACATCTGAAATTTTTTGCCAAAAAGTTTGCAAATTTACTTCAATTCCTTATAAATTTTTTAAAAATTTAAAAATTTTAACTCTCTACATTCAGTCTAAAATTTGATTTTCTTTTTCAGAAATAAAGCTGGGGAACTCTTTCAGAATTTTCATTAAAGAAATATTTTCCTTTTTCATAATTTTGTTAAGGTTATCAGATTTAAAGATTTATAAGTTTTTCTTCAAAATCAAAACATTTTAATATTTGATTTGCAGGTTCTATATAAAAAATTAATACAGTGATTAACAATTTTGTTAATATCGCTTTTGTTGAATTTTGATTTTGATATTAACTCATTAGCCACTAAGCCCAAATACTAAACATTAAAATTTAAAAAATTCTTTGTGTTCATAAATTCCGATTAGAAAATTTATTTTTTGTAAAATTAGTTAATACAGTTTTAAAAACACTTTCCATTTTGTTGTTTAGGTTATGACAAGTACTCCAAAGTTGCCCAAAATTAATAAATTTCACGTTAACAAGCAAAGTTACCGTGAGTGTTTATCAAAAAATCGGTATTTTTAGAGCAAAAATCGGCAAATAGGCACTTTGCTAATTTTAAGGCAAAAAATCGGCAAAATGCCGATAAATCGGCAAATATGGCAGGCCTGGTTCAAATGCGTTTTTTCATAAATTATATTTTTCTTAGACTTCAATACTTTCGGTCTAATTATCCGAATCATATGATCATATACGAAGAATGTGCTCTCAATGAAGCAATTTTTATACAAATGATTTCTCGGATTCTATTAGCATAAATAATAACCTCTGAAGGCTGGGCTTTTGAGACATCAGTTAAACTAGGCTTAGTTAATCCGAAAACAGATTTCTGCCGACATTACAAAACTTGGAGGAACATCTTAGTTTTGCTTTAAATGCTGTTCTTTAATCAAATAAAAAAGAGATATTACATTTTACCGGAAAAATCCGAGTTAGTACCTTAAACTAAGTTTAAACTAATTCCACATCTCAAAACCCGGCCTTAGTATCTTTAAATTATTTTACGTTCGTATAAAAAATATTTGTTTGATTGAAGAATTTAATAAACACAAAAATAACATATATGCTAAATTTCATCAAGTTCAGTTATAGTTAACTATCAGATATAACTATCAAAAATATATTGTTAACTGGAAACTTAAGCAATAGTTTTTTTTAATTGAACTTGCCTTAATTGGCCGTTAATAAAAAAGATAAAAATAATACTAAAAAAAATTCAGTAAATAATTCTTTTTTTTTTTTTTTAATTTTATTTATGATCACTTGAATTAACAAGCAAGAGCTATATCCGAATTTTTATGAAGTTGGATCTATAAATTATAAGCCAATCATGTTGTTGTTTCTAGCCATAAACATAAAGCTAAATTGGATAAAATTTTATGACATGAACTATATTTGAACCATATTTTAAAATGTGGCCAATGGTAAATTATGGACCAATTTTCACGAAATTTGATGTAGTGGTTTCTCAGACAGACTCACAGTACTATGACAGACCAGACCCTATGACAGACTGCAACGGCATGACTCGTTACGATTTTAGGCATACTAAAGTGTTTCCAAATAGTGGGCTTTATATAGAGTTTTTTAGCGTAATTAACCCTTAAACTACCTTTTAAGTTTTTGCTTATTTCTATATGTTCGGAGACCTATGGTAAAACTTCATGATAAATATTTTCGCAGAATATTTCAACTACATATATCCCTGGGATTTTTGCATTTTTCTAAATAAAAATTTCAAAAATCGCGTTTTCAGAAGAGTCAGAGGGTTAATGTATTCCAACAAAATGATGACACAAATCAAGACACTATATACCAAAAACATAAGCATCACACAATTTTCTACGTTTTTTTACCACACAAGGATGCAACTTTAAATAGGCCGTAAAATGGGTTTCAGTAAAGTTTAAGAACGCAGATACACGTTTATCTTTTTCAGATCCCTCTACAAGAATCATTTTGTTGTGCAGTGTAATTTTATTACAGATACTATTTTCGCAGCTATTTATTTTATGGAATCAATCGATTTGGCTTGTGAATTTTTCATAAATCGATTCAAATAATTTCTTTTAATTCTTATTCAAACTTTCAATTAGGGTAAAATTACTTTTCCACTTTTGTTGCAATTCTGTTTATAAAATTAAATTAACTTCAAACTTTTAATTGACCAATTAAAAAAATTAAAGTCCTGAATGCCTTAAGCAAATTTTAAAGTAATCGTATGTAACACTTCTAAGTAAAGGCCATGTCAGATAAAACTTTTGCTTCGCGTTGCGTTACCGATTCGCTTTGACATCTAATATAAAATATACATACTTATACGAAACATGTCACATAAAGTACTTTCAAAGCGGAGCGAAGCAAAAAGTTAGCCAACTCTCATCTTTTTGCGCGCTTTGACAATTGGCTAGTATAATTTTCTTTTTTTTTTAATTTTTTTGCAAATTCAATTCCAAAAAACCGTCTAATTAAATTTTTAACTTTAATTTTTGTAACAAATAATTAAATGTACAAATTACCAACCGCTTTTATAAGTAAACATACAATGGGTGAGTGTTGTCAAAGTTTTCATTGTGGCATACACCTTTTGCTTTGCGTTTTTCTGCCGAAGGTAGAAACGTCACGCAAAGCGACAAAGTTGTATCTGACACGGCCTTAATACGCACAGCAACGAACATCAATTATCGCTAACCCAACCCCGGCTAAATTTTTTAAAAACACTATTTATGTGATTAATTTTATTAGAGATAAACTCAGTGACGTCCTTTTTATATTCATCTGTCAAATAGTGTCTGTTGTATTTCAAATTGCAAAAAGAAGAAAAAAATTTATATGCAATTGATGACCAACAAAATTCTTAGTCGCATTGTTTGCTGATAACAAATGCAATGCAAATTTATTTAAATCTCGCAATGAAAATACGAATTTAATGCAGTAAGTGGCCAGTAGCGAAACCATTTAAGTCTTTAAAATTCACTGCAGATTATTGGCAAAATTAAAAAACATAATGTCACAAAATAATAAAAGTCGGTAGTAAATTGATTTAATGAAATCACAATTAATTTAAATTGTTTTAATTCGTATGTGGTTTTTAAATTAATACAAATTCTTTTGTTAATTTTTTTTGTTTTTTTTTTTTTTGTTTTATATTCATTGCAGAATTAACCATCGCAGTTTGCCAATTGCCTGGTTGCGACGATGTGACCACAAATGTGCAAAATGCTGTTAATGCTATTAAGGAGGCAAAACAGCAAAATCCTAAAGTACAATTAGCTATTTTACCCGAAAGTTTTAATGCTCCATATGCTGTCAAGTTATTTTCAAAGAACGCCGAAAAAGTGCCTGAAGGACCCACATGTCAGACTTTGTCAAAATTAGCCAAAGCACTGGGTATCTACATTATTGGTGGCAGTATAATTGAGCGTGCTGATTCGGATAAGTTGTATAACACCTCTACCGTCTGGTCTCCCGAGGGTGAATTGATTGGCAGACATCGTAAGGTTGGCTTATAACACAGTTTATTTTTGGGGGGGTAATTTTTGTATTAATAGATTTCTTTCAGATTCATCTTTTCAACATTGACATTGATGTTGAGAATGCTGGTGGTGTTAAATTTAATGAAGCCCTGGCTTTATCAGCTGGTAATGATTTTACAGTTGTGGAAATTTTTGGTCACAAGGTTGGCATTGGTATTTGCCATGATAAACGTTTTGATGAATTGGCTCGTATCTACCGGAATGAAGGTAAGTAATTTTTTAAAGAGAAATGTATTGTCTAATCATTTACTAAAAGCATTTTTTTAATAGAAAAATAAGCTCAAAATTGTTTTAAAATTTTCTTTTGTGCAGTTTTCCAATTTTAAAATTTCCTATTTATCGCCACTTTTACATAATATATTATTGTTGACAAAATGTTCGCCATCCTAAACTTTTGTTGCCACCAATATACAAATAGCTTTGAATTTTATGAGGTTCATTAAGATTTACTTTGAAGAGTCTGAGATCAGATTTTCTCGGAAGTAATATATCTCTTAGTTTTGGTGGCGGTAAAAAATTATTTTGAAAAACTCTATAATATTTGCCTGAAATGGTATCTTAGTAAATTAAAACCAAAATTAAGTCCAATTTTCATTATAGATTACACGAAAGATCCAAGGCAGAAAGACCTTTTTACCAACAAAACTAACATGCAATTAAAATGTAACCATAAACTACTTTTTATGTTACAGTTAACTCTATTACTCTTATAAATTCAGCACAAATGAAAAACCTTTAAGTAAATACAATCTCTACGGCATATTTTTATCATTTGCAATGAAAAACCAGCAAGAAAGTATAGTCGGTCAAGCCCGACAATTTGAGACCATACACCACATTATATAAAGGCAAGTTTTCGAGAGTATACCTTATCTGAGATCCAGGGCCAATTATGGACCCGCGAAAACAAAAGAATGCTATGAGGCTACTTTCAATATCATTCTTATGCGATTTGGTCATCTTAAAGCGTTTTCCGAGGTGCAGTTTATATGGGATCTATGGTCAATTCTAGAGCTACCAGTACAAATTTGTTATGGGGTAGTAGCTATAATAAGAGTAATGGTGGCCAAATTTTATATCAATACCAATATTTCGGAGAAATGTCACAGCATTTAAAGCTACTTTAGGTATTTTTATGGGACTTATAATCAAATATTGACGTACTTAGCAAATCAATATTTAGAGCCAAATTTAATTTAAATACCAACATAAGATATCTTATGGCCACGAAGATTATTTCAGCAAGAAGTTTCTATGTCGGCCATTTGACATTATGGACAGATTCTTAACATTTTCAACAGGCTTCGTCCTTATAGCCTAGTACTCTCATTAAGTTTTTGAAAAATGTAAGCAACATTTATTGTTTGACGTTTTTTCTTCCTGGATGGAAAACTGTTACACGTTTTTAAATTGCTCGTTTCTTATTTAATATTAAGTTTATATTTTTTCCAATTGCCTTATAGTGCGTTTCCATTATCAAGAAAAACACTTGTTTTGAGCAAAACACGTCGAAGTGTTTCCATTATGATGTTAAGTGTTTTTATTTTCAAATTTTCGAAATAAGTTTGACGGTTTTTTTTTTTCATGTTTATGTTTATTTTGAATTTAAATATTTCTATTATATTTTTATTATCTATTGAGTTTTTATTAAATTATATCATATCTAATAACGATATGAAATATAAGGTATGTGATTATTTTTCAAACACAAGGATTTTGTGAGATCGCCTAGTAGAAATATGTCGGCGAACAATGAGAAGAAATAGGGTACAGAAATATATTTTAATTCTTCTTGCGAAATCTTGAATTAGAAAATCCTCCAGACTTTGGAAATTGGTTATTTTTTATGTAAAAATTTAAAAACATTAAATAAACGTATGTATGTGCTCAAAGGAACGATCTTCACGGTTCTGGGAATATGATTGTCAAGTAAATGGCGATAAATTCTTTAAAAACAATTTTAGAATGGCTCGTAAAACATTTTCCAAACTTTGTGAAAATTTAAAAAATCTTAAAAAGGAAGACACAACGTTCACAAAGGCTATAGAAAGGCTTTATAATTTGTTTTACAATTAAATCTTTGAGCAATTCTAAAAATTTATATGTATGAATGTATTTTTATATAAGCACTTTTTATTTGTATATTTTCAATACAAAATTACCACAATATTTTTTTCTTACATTACAAATGTCACTTTTTCGAATTTTTCATTCACTATTAAGGGATAGCTCAGTGTTGCATTTGTAGGTATTGAATAAACGCAGTGTTGTACAGAACATTTTCGACATTATTTGGAGCAAAACACCGTATTTGAGATGTTTTCCTCACACAAAAAGTGTCTGGGAAAGCACATGATTTGCTGCATGTTTTGCGGAAAACAAGTGTTTTCGAGCAAAACAACTATATGGAAACGCACTATTAAATTACATTTCAAAAATATTCTCAAATATACTGCACACGTTTTTTTCATATGAGATTTAACAGCATTTAACGTGAAATATGGAATATAGTACTTCTCTAATGACATTTACGACGTACATACATACATGTACCAAATTTCATCAAATTACCTTCAAAATTGCGACATGTGCTTCTCGTACGAGGTAACATGTACAGAAAAGCAGGCAGCCGGACGGACATCGCTATATCGACCAGAAAGTGATTCTGATTCGAACCGCATTTTTAAAGGGGGGCTTAGGCCAACATTTTTTTTTTAGTGTTATACACATTAGCACAATCGCATAATACCCTCTACGCTTTTGTGGTGTGGGTATAAATAATCGATTAAGATCAACCTGCTGACTTAGGAGCCTGTACAAAGCTTGGAATTGTTATTATACTATATTATATATTATAATACAAGTATATTGAATAATTTAATCAAAGCCGTTCACATTACATTTGAGATAATTAAGATGACAGTTGATTAATAAATAATGGTGTTTTCTTTTCTACAAAAAAAAAATACCACCTTGTTAAAAGGCACATGTATAAAATGCCTTGCCGTACCTATAATAATGCAAGTTTTTATTTGACGAGAACAAAACACATAATTGGACCGGCCGGTTTTTAACAGCTGATAAAAAGTTTGTTCTTTAAAAAACAAAAAAAAATTACATAAATCAAAATCAAACGTCCTTGTACTTAAGCCCTCGCATCGCGGCAAGATGACTACCCATTCGCGAGGGTAGATTGATATTAAATAAATAAATAAATGAATGACGAAATTCAAATTTCTTTAGTTTCTTTTAAATAAAATATGTAAACATGAAAATAAATACCTTTGCTAGATTGCTGATTCATTAACACCGAGTTTTTCAGATTTCTTGATTTGACGTTTTTTTTCAAAAACAATTTTATAACACCGAATCCACTTAAATTTTATAACACTGAAAGCATTGTTAATGATAGGTTGCATTAACAATGTAATGCTTTCTTATGTTTTTACAATTAAATAATAGAAAAAATAACTATTAAAATTTAAAATTTTAACTGTCCTGATTAGAGGCGATTTTTTCCCAACTTCGTCTGGTAGCCGTATTTATAAACAGAAGCCATCTTCTTACAGGGCATTATTAACATTGTCGATTTATACAGGGCGTAAAGTACAATACCTTATGCCATTAGTAAGGGGGCATTTTTTTAGAATAAAACAAGCCACCCTTTTAGAGAGCGAAGTATTTTTAAGAAAAGAAGACTAAATTGCATTTTTTTAAAATAATATGTCACAATTTTGGTAGAAAAGAAAACAACATAAAACACAATAAACAAATTTTTATATTTTTTAAATATTAGAAGTTGATAAAAATGCTTTTAATAAAGTTATCAGAAGAATATTTAAAACATGTTAATGATAAAATTGGGAAAATTAAATTTATGGATTATTTAAAAAATATTAAGAAGAAATCGTGGTCGATTGTACACGTGCGAGGTACGTTTATTGTGACCGATGCTACATCATACTCAGTTTGAGGTATGTTCAGAAGATTCCATATGATTAATGAAATGATTGAGTTTTAAATGTGAACTAGAAGTGATTAACAAATCGCTTCATTGTATGGCTAATCATCTAGATTTTGAAGTGATAAGAGGGTAATCACGTAAAAGATTCTTAAACGCGTTTAAAAACCCAAGGGTGAATATAGAATTAAACTTATATTAGTCTCTTTATGAGATATACTAACGAAAATCGATGAAACAGTCCTAATTTTTTTTCACATTCATTACATACATATACACATCAAAAATTTTACAATAGGAGTCCGTATACAATTTTTTTTTAATACCATAGAACCGCCCTATGTCTGCATGTTCATCCAATTTTATTCTCTCCTACCAAAAACAAGCCACTTCACAATCCTTAATCAATACCACTCACCACAATTATTTATAATTAAATTTTAATTTGCAATATTATCATCATTTATTACTGTCATTATTATGAATATTATTTCATTTACATACTTGCCGGACAAATAAAACTGAGGTTTTCTGCATTATTTCTTTTTTTTTCATTTCATAACAGGCTGTGAAATGATAGTTTATCCATCAGCCTTCTGCATTTGTATGGGTCCCATGTACTGGGAACTTTTGCAACGTGCACGTGCCACCGACAACCAGGTCTTTGTTGTCACTTGCTCACCCTCACGTAACAATATGTCCGGTTATGTTGCCTACGGCCACTCAATGATTGTAGATCCATGGGCTCGTGTACAACGCGAAGCAGGCATTACACGTGAAATAATTATTGAGGAAATTGGTAAGTAATCCAGTGTCTATGTCTTTGTATGTGTATGTCATTTTGAGTACATAATTAAATAAAATTTGTTTCAAATAATTTATTTTTCATTTTACTTTTGTAGATTTTCAAATGGTCGATGATGTGCGACGTCAAATGCCTTTGTTTGGTCAACGCCGCACTGATATGTACAATACAAATGTCATAAAACAATGATTATTTGTGGTTTGACAATGTGTGGAGTCAGCGATTTAATAAGCAACTACCGATTGTAGATATTTTTTATGTAGCATCTCGTTTTTTATTTACAAATTATTATTTTGCTTTTTATGTACAAAATGTTAAGTTTTGATAAATGACAATTATAGAATTAAATTTAAAAAAAATAATTTTTCAAGATGTATTTTTGATCACACTGCTGAATATTTCGCATTTTTTTGTAAAAAAAAAAAATAATTTTGCTCTATTGCGGAATCTGTTCCTAAGACGACGATTTATCCCCAAAAAAAAAAACATTATTAAACAATGTGCAAAGATATATGTAATATAAAAGTTACTTATGTATTAACTCAAATGTTTTAATCGGGCGTGTGATTACATTTTTGCCAAAAACATCATTTTTGTTTTTAGTTTGAAATTTTATACAACACAAATAACAGAAAAGTTCATAATCTTATGTTTAAATAAATATACAGGCCAGTTCTCATTATCACGTGATCTAAGATAAGGTGCCTTTAAAATCCCACGTGTGATTTTGTGGTGTTCTGAAAATCAGACCGTTTTTGTGTTTTCTTGGTGTATTTTCGGCAATGGAAGATCACACCGATAAATACAAAAACGGAAATCCAATGATTTGATATCAAGTGATTTTCAAAACATGCCTGATAATAGATATTACTAGTAATTTATTTTAATTACACAAAATGTAATAACATATTTACATATATCATTTTGTATATTAAAGTTTTTTTTTTTTAAATATCACATATTAGATCAAATATGTATTGTGTTATATGATTGGAACATTCATGAAAAAATTCAGTCTTTAATGTTTACTGGTCAAACGGTTTCTCGATACCGGAACTGGTACGCCAGCTTTGGAACGATACGGAGGTGGCAACACATTTTTTTGCATAAATCAATTTTTTAAACATTTTTTAGTGTACCTAATTTAAACGCAAGATTTTGGCTCTCCCATTTTTAAGAAATTTTGTATTTTCACATTTTTATTTCTACAGCTTTTTATAATTTTTTTAACTTTTGAATAAAACTTTATAAAACAGTTTCAATACCAAATTGAAACGATAACTTTTGACCGATATCGAATATGTACTTGTATTTATTCGTATCGTTTCATCCCTTATTCTCCTGCTAATTTCAATTTTGGCTTATTTTAAGTATTCGGGATTAAATCAACTTCATAAGCGGGATTAAGTCAACTTCATTAGAGCATTTTGAGATTGATTCAATCTCAGTTTTACTTACATCAATATCATTTTTGGATTATTTCAAGGATTAAATTGAGTGTTTCGCGATTGAATAATACGTTCTTGTATCAATCTTTCTGTACTTGATTTAAGAAAATCCGTACTCACAGTACTATTGATACCACAACGGATTGATTTGATTGCGGATGGATTGATTTTCTTTTAAGTGTAGCACTCAAACAAAAATTTTATAAATTATTAAAATAAATTTGGAGACAACAAATGACTTTATTTAAACTTAAAATTACTGGCAATTTTATGCTTGAAGTAGCATTTCCAATATGCAAAATCATCGTTCACTGCTGGTGTTTTTAATGATTTTTCAAATTTTTGTGTTTAACAAAAATTTTTAAATTGGTATTTCAATTAGGGATGGGCAATAAATATCGATATATCAAAATATCGATATTTAAAAAAATTACAATCGATATAATCACCGATACTTAAAATACCCATATATCGATGCATCGATATTTATTTACGACTATCGAATTCGATATTTTTAGGATCTCTGTATAATTGAATTCAACATTTTAACCGTTGCTCAACTGCTTACAATACTGTTGTTTTTTAAGAATTGCATCATATGTTTTTTAACTAATATTAAGAAAATAACGGAGCCTCTCCATTGTACATTTTCATAGATTACACAGTTCAGTTTTGTCTCGGTTTTTTAGGAGATGACAACAGAGCGGAAAAAATATTCTGAATGGGTTCATAGAATTATGCAAAGAATCGCCTTAATTATTAGCAGCAATAGACTCATGAAAGTTGGAATGTTAATAATAAAAAAAAAAATATTTTGTTTTTTTTTATTTTTTTTCTTATATATTGAAAATAAAATATTACACTATTTAATTGCATTGTATGTGTCACAAGTTTCGTTTACCGGCAGTATATAATCCGGCATTATATAACCCCAATAAATTCTTTTTTTTTTTTTTGTGGCTAATAAATTAAAATTTTTTTGTATGCCTTACTTTTTTTTGATTTTTTTTATTGTAGAATTAACTGCCGGTCCCTCGATTTCCTTAAAAACTATATATTAAAATTGGTTTTTGTTTTAAATAAAAGTTAAGCGAATGAAAGTTTCGTTCGAAATCGAGGGACATGCTGTAAATTTGAAATAAAAAGAAACAAAAAAAAGTTAAAATGGAATCACATGTAATATGTTTGTACATATGTAAATATGTATTGAAATGGGTATATTAAGTTTTTAAATTTGGTAATAACTTCAGTTCAATACGTTCGATACATAGATATTTGTAATTAATAAACATCGATACTCTTAAAAAATATCGATACGATAAATATCGATATATTTTTTCAATTTCCCATCCATAATCTCACTTTATGAAGTGTCAAACACTTAACCTACAGAAAGAGATAATGTATGGCATGACATTTCTCAAGAATGGATTGAATTGTTGTACTATTTTCAGTATTCTTAACAGAAACTTGTTTCACTCAATTTTGTTTTTATTTAAATTATCTTGTTATAAAAATTAAAATTCCCTGTATATACATAGCTCTTCATTTTTAGTACAGCCAACAAAAATTAAGTTAACTATTCATAAATTTGTAGCTTTAAGTAAAATTTACTTTAATTCTATTAAGATGTATGTTAAAATTAAAAATAACCCCAGCAAGTTCACTGTCAGATCTTGTTTAAATAATAAATGCATATTTTATTAATTTTTAAAACATATTTTGAGCTTTTTAAAACCTCTTTCTTGCGCATTTTGTTCCCACGCCTAGTTATGAACCAGAATTTAGACAAGAAATAACAGAATGTAATTTTGTTATCATCGGTCCATAATTGACCATGAGTCCTATATAAAGCAGCCTTCCTAAAAGCAATTAAAAAAGCATTAAACCCAAAGAAAAGTGCAATACAAATGAACTTAATAACCAATACACGGAATTTCATGCAAATGCATATTTGTTGTCGTCAGTCTGAGATCAACATAAACTAAATATCTTTGCGAATCGTGAACTTTGATGTAGAATGGCATCGATTTGTGCATATTTTGACATTGCATGTGTTGACGACAAGACTTGTTTTATTTGTTTTATTCTGCGATGCACCGTGTTGCAGAAGAGAAAAGAGGCCACTTCGATGATATTAATTTATTGATTTCTTACAGAAAAAAATATTTTGCAAAAGATCCCGATTTATTTCTTCTTCCACAGCATATAACAACCAGGCGGAGAACGTGGTTGAAAGCAGTCATGTATAATGCTGAAAATTTTGACCAATTCAAAGATGTGGTGAAAGGATTCAACGATGGTGATGCAGTTTGATTAAAAAAAAAGCAAATTTATGGACTTATCTCTGAGGCTATTGTCAAATTAGAGAAATCTCATCCATTGAGAAAGCAAATTAAATAAGTTGATAATGCCCTAAATAAAATGTATGCAGTGGACAGTAACTTTAGGAAATAAATTCGTAACAAGCTTGATAAAGTCTTAAGAAAAATGAAGGATTCAAAAAAACACAGCAAACTGCTGGCATATTGAATTAAAATTTTTACGAAAACAGCTGAGTGGAAAATTAATACACCACACAGGAACTGTCAGTATTTAATTATGTACCGATCACTTTCGTCGCATTGAACGGTCATTTTCAATTTTTAAAAGCTTTTTGAGGACAAGCTGCCTCAACTTTACATTCGAAAATATTAAGAAAAATGTTATGTATTTATATAAATAAAATGTTTTCTGATTGTTCTGAATTCATTTTATATTTAGGTTCAAATACCAATCTAACATGTGACTTGATTTACATGATTATTTAGCTTTTGGGGTTTCTTTATATTTTTGTGCTTCACTTTATTTCAACTTCTACTCTTGTGTTTATTGTAACTTATTTTCGTTTATGAAACTGAATTTTTACGTTTTTATGTTATTTTTCTTTTTCTTCTTGTTATATTAATATTTTTTTATCATTGATATATGTGAAAAAAAATTAAGTGCATATTTTTGCATGCTTCATGCCCATAAAACGCCTTGTTAAAAACCGGGCCTTGTTAATAATTAACAAAATAGTACAATAAATCATAAGTAAATTTTTTTTTTAAATATTCTTCATACAGAATAATACAGAATACAGAACTGACCTTACGGAGCATTTCCTGTTTTCCATCTTCATGAATAACTTTTATTTCGACGTCATCAGCGGACTTAACTCTTGAAAATGCAATTGACCATGACTAAAGACCGGCTTGGGCAAATATATTACCACCTTTTCTAAAGTCTGATCCTGCGCTTTATTTGTAGTTATGTAGAATCCCAACATAGAACTTAACATACATCCTATATATAGAACTTATCGTACCACGCACTTTTTCCTTTCGCTTCTTCGCCCTAATACCACACCCAGAGAAAAAACATGTTTAAATATGATCACCTCCAACAAAACTATTTTTGAATAAAATTTTAAACATGTTATGGTTCTTTTAACCATATTATTTTAATAAAATTGTAAACATGTTATGGTTCTTTTAACCATATTATTGACCATATTATTGTCATCGACAACAATATAATGGTTGAATTAGTCCTCCATCAAGAAGGCACAACCATATAATGGTTGTCTCCGAACATTTTTTAATAATAACAAAAATATGTTTAACCCTTATTACAGCATGGTTGGTTTTCAAGCATAGCATGTTACTCTTGGAAAAGAGGAAAATACTATTGTTGATTTAAAAACAGATTATTGTAATTTTTAACCATAACATGTTTAGAGACATACTTGCCCCTTATCTCCACTTCTTAGGGGGGCTCCCACAAATATTGCGTTTTATGAAATTCTTAAATTAATTAAAAATTGTCGACTTTTTTGAATAAAACAGATTTAAATCATTTATGGCTTGTTTTGTTTGCAGCTTCGTTTTTTATATGTCTGCAAAAAATTAAAAGCCTAGCTGCATTTGTTAATTTTTAATGAATTTTTAAAAAACAAAAATTTCGAAATTTTGATAAAAAAATTATTTTTTTTCCAAAAAAAAAATTATGTTTCTAAAACGACTGCGGATATTAAAAAGAGGTTATACTTTTCTTTAAGTAAATTTTATTTCGGAATTTCGGTTTTTCAATAAGCTAAAGCGTTTTTGAGTTACGCGAACGTATGTTGTGCAACCTCTTCCATTTTCGAAATAACGGTATATCTCGAAAAACAGAGCCAATCTTAAAAAACCGTGGGCACCACTGGATTCAGCGTACCTGAATTATGTTTAAACGCCATGTGCCCGGCTTGTCTGTTTTTTCAACTAGCATAGTGTTATTATTTTAGAATATTGAAAGTTGAATATTTTCGACTTAAGTGTGTTCGGCTACCTTACGTAGAATTTTATGACGAATATTTTCGCAGAATATTTCAACTACATACATCCCTGTTTTAAAGATGATTTTTGCTTTTTACAGTTAGAGGGTTAATGTATACCAACAAAATGTTGCTTGTAATGTTCTGAAAAAATCTTCTGAATACACTATACACCAAAAACCTAAGTATCACAAGATTTTCTACGTTTTTTTCCTACACAAGGGTGCAACTTTAAATAGGCCGTAAAATGACTTTCAGATGTATACTTTTAAAGCGCCGATACACATATATCTTTTTTTAGACCTCTCTACAAGAAGCAGTGGGCAGAACATTGTTATTTAAAAAAATGTCATATTGTTGTACAGTGTATTATATTGGGGCTTTATTTTTATTCAATTAAAAAAATTAAATAAGCCCCCAAAAATTGTCGTTTTTGTTCACGTTACTAATTTTTGGGGGACTATTTTTTTTTTTTTTTATTTGGTATTTTTCTTGTGCGGTAATTTTATGCCACCGATAAAAGCTGTGATATTATTATGTTCATAGATGGCAATAGCGCTAGAGCCACAGCTTAATATCTTTGTAGATAAAAAAGTCATCGAAATGATTTTAAAACCAAATAAATGTTAGAAGAAACAAGACAAATACTATAATGTGACTGGGTTTAAACATTGCTGTTTTTCCAATAGTATTTAATTTGTACATCAACACAAATTCTGGGTTTATCAATGGTGTTCTTAGTCATAACTCGACGCAATCGGACTATCCGTTAAGTAGTTTCAAAATGTCAAGAAGTATATTAAAAATAGAAGCAATTTTTTTTTAATACATATAGACAATATTATATTCTATAAATTCACGATTAATATTTTACAGAATGTCTTAAACGATTTACAATTATAGATATAAATTTAAATTTGTTTTTTTTTTTTTTTGCTTTAAGCAATTTAAATTTAAATTTAATACTACTCGTTGTTTAGAATCATACTTTTTGCTGTTGGGCTAAATTTTGACGCTGTTAATGTGTCCCATCCAATTTTGTACATTTCATTTAATAGTGCGTATCTCAGACAAAGAATATTGAATTCCACCTTTGATTTTTTCCACAGAAATGTAGAAATAATTGCTTTTTCCCGCAACTACTCAACAAACTTAGTGCAAGCAACCAACAAAAATACTTGGTAACCATAGAAATGCAATATTGATAAAACACACAAAATTGACAAGGAAAAAATGCAATACTTTTTGCTAATGGTAGTGTCCCTCTTGCAGCTACTGTTGTTTGCTTTTGCTAACAATTATCAGCAGCAGCAGTTAGAATGTACACCAAAAGGCATCCGAGTGTAATACAGGCACAATCATCACACACAGAAGGAGAACAAAATCAAAGGAGGAGTTACGGCAACAAAAGAATATTGTAAATACCATATCTTCCACCAACATCAACGAAAACAACAAAAGAGTGCATTGAAAACAAAATCATCATTCTCGTCATCATCACCCACTGAAAAAAGATAGACAGACAGACAGATATATTACAATGATGAAAAGTCCTGAAGAAAAGTTTGTTTGTGCAGCAGGCAACGATAAAGAAACGTCAGAGTACGCTAAAGATGGCAACAAAAATGGCAGAGATATTAAAAATGAATTTAATGTTAAAATAGTAAAAGAAACAAATGATTGTATTACACTGAAATGGAATTTAATTTCTGAAACAGATGTGTATGAAATTGAAGTGCATCATAAAGTCAAAGGATGGAAAAATGTTGAGTGGTAGGTTGAGGCAAGACGACAAGTGAAGTGAATATAAAAAGAACCACTAAAATATTTAAATCGAAAGTCTTTTTTATATTCCTTTAAAGGACCAGTAAGTGCTTGGCAAATGTTAGAAATTTAGAGGAAAATTTTGGTTACTTAATAAGAGTTAAAGCTTTAAAACTTGATGCTGAAAATGACCTTTATAGGACTTTGAAAACTTCACCTAATATTGTTGTAAGTAGGCAGAAGTAAAGCAATGAGATTACAAATCTCTAGTCTGTTGTGTATTTTTTTTTATTTTTCTGCTACCAGGGCTGCACTTTAGCAGCCGAGCCCACAGTAATTTGCCTTTTTCGTGCCATTAAAAAAGACCAACAATTTTTGGTTAAACGTATTTTACGACGTCGTCCTGTTTTAATTGAATATCCAGGACCAAATGGTTACTTGCCTTTAGCTAATGCTATTGCATTTAGTGAAATGTGCATTGTCGATGTGCTACTTACTTACGGTGCCAGCGTACATGTGGGAAATCCAAATAATAACCGGACACCATTACATGTGAGTAAACGAATCAATCACAATTCCATTTGAATTTTAAAATTTATTTACAACTCTTTGTGATTTAGGAGGGAAAAAAGATAGTTTGATTTTGTTTTTAAGGGCAGTTAGTGGGACAGATCTAAGGAAATTATGAAGTGAGTTGGGAGAAGGTTTCCTTAGCTGCATAAGTAGTTAATGCTTGATGAATAGTTTTGCTAGATACATCATACACTAAATCAAATCTAATATACATAGGGAAAGAAATATGTTTTTATATGGTTAAAAATAACTTCACTATTTCTAAAGAAAATTATTCAAGAAAACTATGGTTACTTCAACCATATTTTTGTCACTGTAATTATATTATTGTTAAATTAATTGCCCAATAAACAACTGTACCAAGGTTTCGTATAAAGCTTTATTTTTATGTTTACCACAAACAATTGTATAATTGCTTATGCAACCATAGTATGTTTCTCTTAAAATGTAATAAACAAAACACAATGTTATTGTTAACTTTCAAGCATTTAAGTTGTCAAATGTACAAAATTGTTGGCAATCATAATACTTTTGTAAATATTTTCTATAAATTTTGTAAATATTTTCTGTACATTTTGTAAATATTTTCTATAAAATAGATCATGGTAATGCCGTAGATCATGGCAATGAATCTGTGATTTCGCTTAATAAAGTATTTTTATATCGCTCATTTGCTACAACGTCCTCATAACTCAAAAAATTAAATTTTGGAGTTAAAGATGCAGAACTATTCGCTGTGTTTTTTTTTCTACTGTGTATTTATCGTTATATTTTTTATACTTTCCCCGTTTGAAGAGAATATGTCGTTGTAATTTTTAAGTGGTGCGAGCAAATTAATATATATAAACACGTTGCAGAAAATGAGCAATAAAATATTTAGTACTTTTTTCACGCTTTTATAAGTATAATATTTTTCTTTGTTTTTATCTTACACATATTAACGGAACGGAAAATATAAACAATCCACTGCCCAGATGTGCTTCTGTTCATGCATCAAATTTAAAAGAGCTTTAGAATTGTGAACGTTGAGGGAACATTGTTTACTTGGCTTGGGCTTCATTGCACAGACCATAAAAAACGTGTGTGGACGGGAGGAGTGCCTTAGTCTCTACCTTGGACTGTTCACTTGTAATTTTTTTGAATTTAATTAGTATTTCTCTGGAATTAAAAAACCCGGGATCCTTTAATCGGAGGGTAGACATTATTTTAGAAATATCGATTCAAAAGATTTTGAAAGGTTACTTCTCTTTTAGTATCCCTAAATTTGATACTGTTAGTGAATATTTATAGTATATCCTTAGCGAAATTGCATTCTTAATCAATAAGTTTTATATAAATTTTACTTAAATGCTTTCAGAGTCGTTGTTATTTTTTTTGGAGTTAAAATTTTCTTTTATACAGAGGTAGAATATTAAATATAAAATTCGCATTTTAGGACTTTAGAGTATCAAGAAATTTATTTGCAAATGTAAACAATTACTCGATTATTTTGAATCGTTATTAAATAACCCGTCATACAAATGATCTTCCCAGAAATATAAATTTTAAATTTACCCAAAAAATAAATTACGTGAGTCGAAATAGAATTGACTAATGGGTTAGTCGGTCAATTATAGAAGGAAATAGTTTTCTTTAATAGCAAATTTTTGTTTAAGGTGGTAGTTATTTAATTGAAATAAAAATTAGACCAACTTGATTCCTTTATCTAACATATAATTGTCCTCCTGCAATAAATTGCAACAACAGAAGAGCCAGTGCAAAAACATTTTACAAACATACAATTGGATTAGGAAAATTTCGTCAAAACCATTCGAATGTGAAACGGAATATTAAATAACGGATGAAGAGTTACAAGCTGATGCCATTGTGCCTAATTTGAGGTATATTACCCTAAACAAAAAAAGTAATTGCCTTTATTATACCCTACACCGTAGGAAAAGTTTTTCATTCCGTTTGTAATTTCTACAATATTGATCTTAGACCCATTAAAGTACATATATATTGTATGTCCTTATAAGTAGCGAAGTTGATTTAACGATGTCCTTCTGTCCGTTGAAATGGGTTTTCCAAAGATCACAGATATGACGGGGACTTGGTAGTTATATATTAAATTAGTCAAAAGCAGCTGGTTATCAGTACATAACATCCGACAAAATTTGGACGAGATTGGACAAGTAGACATGGCACTTCCCATTCAAAGACATTAAAGGTTTCTGTACATCTGGAGAACGGCAAGGGTCCAAGTGTTGTGAGCTAGCGTGGCACAAAAGTTGAATTATTTATATTTAAAGAACTTTTTTTATATAACTTTCCGTTATTTTCGCACCATGGTAAAGGGAACTATATTCGGTGTAGCCGAACATAGTACTCTAACTTGTTTTTAAATAAGTTTTTTCGTGTCTCACTTGCGATTTTAGATGAAATCATCTACTTCACTGGGTTATTTGAGGTTTTTTCTATGATGTAAAACTAGAGAATCGGATGGACGTGCGAAAAAATAATGTGCAAAATCTTTTATTTAAAATGCTATTTGAGGGCATTTGTTATGAGAATTGCCTATAAACAATTTAAAATGGTCAATTTTACAAGTCCTTTATTTTAATTAATACAGATTTACAGCATAAAAGCGGTTTCTCAACATAATCCTGAAGATACGATTTGCCAAAATAAATTAATTATACTTAAAGTTTATATTGCATTTGGGTTGATTTAAATCGGCCTATTATTTCACCCACTCCAAAGTTTAATTCCACTAATGAATATTTGTTTCCACTCTTCTTTTTGTGCTCTTCTTCGAAATCATCAAATATACAGCAGGCATTTTACTATGGACGTTTGCCTGTGGCTCGCATGTTATTGAATAAAAAAGCCAATATGGAAGCCAAAGATATCTACGGCTTAACTGCCAGTCACTTGGCGGTAGATGGAAATCAAGTTGAGATCTTAAAATTTGCACTTGAAAATGGTGCAAGTATAGAGGCCAGGGATGCATGTGGTTGGACATTGTTAATAAAAACAATTGCACAAGTCATACACTACTCCTGTTATATGGCTATACATACATATGTAGCAAAAAATGAAATTGCTTGTATCAGGAAACAGTTAAATTAAAAATTGAGATTTTAGGTAATATTATGTTTGTTTTTTCTATCATATTTGCAGTCGTTATGGATTCCGATTTAAGCATTTTAAAATTATTGATAACTTGTGGTGCTGATATGGAGATCCGAGACATGAATAATTTAAACTGTCAAGTCTTAGCACGCTTATATTGCAATGAAAAAGCCGAAGAATATTTTCAAAAAATTCTAAAACTGAAGAAGGAAATGGAGTTAAAGGATATGGGTGATAATGCCGAATCAAAATAGACCCCTTTTACTTAAAAAATATAAAACAAAATTTATATTCTATTAAGAGTTTTTTCCACAAAAAATTAAAACTTACAAAATAAAAATAGTTAAGACATTTAATTTAATGATTTTAGTGGTTTAAAACACAAAAAAGAGTTAAATATCAAAGAAATAAATCAAAAAGCTTTTACAATTATTAAAAAAAAAATTACAAAATATATATGCATATCAAAAATTCTCGTAAAAATATCATACTTGTATAAATTTTTTTAATAAACGTAAATTTGCAAAAACAATTTTAGCAATCGAAAATTTGCAAAAAGTTTTTCAAAAATAAAAAAATTACCCAAAAAAAACTTTCTGAAAATTAAAATTAAAAAAAAACCAAAAATTTCCAAAAAACAATAATACAAAAAAAAAAAAATCTGAAACTGATAAAAAAAATAGAATATTTACTAAATTAGATAATTTGCTAAAAAAAAAAAAAACTACACAAAAGTGGTCTAATAATAAATATTTTCACAGAATTTTCTGTTGACATTTTCTAACAAATTTGCGTAAAATTTCATTTTAGTAGCACATTTGCTTAAAATTTGGCGCAAGTAGCAAATTTGTTCTATATTTCCTAATAAATAGCAAATTTGTGCAAAAATTCCTACAAAATGCAAATTTGAACAAGCATTTCTAAGAAACACAAATTTGCACAAACATTTCTAGATATAGCCAAATTACACGACATTTCCTAAACAATAGCATAATTGCGCCAAGTTTTTTTACAACAAATCAGATTTGCGCAAATTTCCCAGAAAAAACCAACTTTCACAAATATTTCTTAAAAATTTCTAGAAATAGCACATTGGCAAAAAATATTCCTACAAAAATATTAAGTTTGCGTGAAATTTCCAACAAAGAGAAAATTTGCGCAAACATTTCTAAACAATAAAAATGCTCAAGCAATTTTAGATATTGTAAATTTGTACATAACTAAAAAAAAACAATAGCAAATTTGCATAAGATTTCCTATAAATAGCATATTTGCGCAGGATTTTCCATAGTGAATTTCCGAAAAAAACAATTTGATATTCATTTAAATTAACAACACGTATAAAGTTGATATCCATTTTATTATTTTTAAAAAAGTGAAATTCAAAAAGAGAAAGAAAATTTTAAAAAGTTTTTTGCCGTTTAACGTTTGGGTTTATCATTTTAATTGTTAGATGCTTTAACTACCTTTGATATATTTCAACTGGCTGCTAGCAAAATGCCACTACGAAAAATCGCCTAAAGCAATATATGAAAAATCACCCAAACGAGAAATTACCCAACCTTTATGAAATATGATCCAAAAAATAGAAATTTATAAGCAAAAATGTAGAAAAATGCCCTAAAAATAACGAAAACTCACCCAATTTGTATTTAATAATTCTTAGCAATTAGTTTTAAGTCTACATACAAACTTATTTGGTTTGGGGTCATATGGCCGAAACTTAAAATCACGAATCCAAAATCTCAATTTCAAAATCCTGATTCTCTTACTCAAGTTTTCTGATTGGACGTTCTTCTACCGGGTACACGGCTTTGCACCTCTATGGTATAACAAACACCGGCCTCGCTAACTATACCTACTCTGTATAGCCGAGCTTCGGCCGGGCACAAAAATTATTATAGAAGCTTTAGTTAACGAAGCATGTATTTTTATACCATATGAGAGAAAATCCTTGCGCCCGGCTGTCTATTCCGAATTCAGGATTTTTAATGAATAATAATACATATACAAATTACTGAAAATAGAAGCTGTTTTACTAGATCTTGCAAACGTTATTTTTTACTATTTAAATGAAGAATTGGTCAAAATAATAAAATGAAAAAACGCCCAAAAATGGTTCTCAACTATTTGCTATGCTAAAAATGATCTGTTACCCAATAATTACGAAAAATCGCCCCAAAAGAGGGTAATATTCACAGAAAAAAGTGTTTTATCAATTAAAAGAATCGTTTAAAAAGTATTTAAATTTAATAAATGTGATAATTTAATCAATTATTTTTTTTAGTTGAAAGAAAATTAAAAATTTAATTTTGATTTAATTAACCTTTTAGTTGTTTTGAAATAAATTTTCAATTAAAATTTTAATTAAATAACAAAAAATCTTAATTGACTTTTTCGTTTAAAATAAAATAATTTAAACATGTAGAATTGTTGTTGGGAATTGTCAATATTTAATTAAATAAATTAACACATTGTTTGAAATGGCAAAGTTTTTTAATTAAAATTTAAAATATTATTTATTAAAAATATTTTTTAAAAATTTTAAAATTTTTCGTAATCAATATAATCATTTTGGTAATAGGTGCAAAACCAACAACTTGTTTGCTTGATATTATGAATTTAGAACAAATTTGGTGATTGGAGACATTTTGTTCTGTGTTTCTTGTGCAAAATCACACGAAATTTCATGGAAAATTTTGGTCGATTAAACTTAGAGTCATTTTGCTGGCCGCCATTTAAACACATCTTACATTCCGCGCCGCTTGATAACCGCACGAGTATGTCAGATAAAAATCCTGAGTATGTTTTAGACCCAAATAAAAAACATTTTCCGCCAAATCCTTGCCAAATTCACAAAAATTTTGTGCATATAAAGTATAAAATATTTTCTTATTGTTTAGCTTATATTGTTTTAAAACTTCATTTTCTCGATCAACAGTTTCCTGATTTTCAGCCGAAGCAGCCATCCACTCATTATAGTCTGCAAAAGCATTACGAAAACTTTTCAAATAGACTACAGCTAAAATGCGAGCCTCTTCCAAAACATTCACAAATTGTGGCAACTTTAAACACTCTACAATTTCTGCAAAACGTTTAGGTTCATAATAACGTTCTGTTGTATTAAATAGAGTCATCCAAAGGTGTACATTTAAGGTGGGATAATAATACAACATAGGCTTGTTGCGACTCTGATACACATAAAAACTCCAATCTAATATTGTGCTGTGTATCCCGTATTCATAGGTTGAGTTTCGTTTGCGAAATATTTCCAAATTTCTAACATTATGTTGATAACTTTCTCGATACATTTTTAAAGATTCATATTCGTAATTTAAATCTCCGGAACGAAAATAAATTTGCGGCGTTTTAAATTTTTCTGTAAGTGAGGCCAATTTTAGACGTATGGGATTTCTACCAAAGTTTTCAGTTTGCTCTGCTTTCTTTACAAATTCTTTTAGTATGTAGAGAAAATAACGATGTTCTTGTGACGCACTGTGTATGTAGTTCTTTGTAATTATGTAGGCAAAGAGAGGCTTAAAGTATTCAAATGACTCACGGTAGCAGTCCTCCAGTCCCTTAACTGTGTTGCAGGATATAAAGAAATCCATTAGTTTCTGTTTAGCCTCGAACTGGGAATCATCGTTTTGTAGTTCGGTCATAAGATGTATTATTTCATTGGCTTCAGGAAGGTGACCTTAAAGAAAAATTTTAATTTAATAAAATAATGTATGTGTATTACATAGCCAGACATTACCGACTAACATTCATGCTTTTTGATTAAGTTTAGCAATTAAAATAACTTCAAAACAACTAAGAAAGTTCAGTGGGACAAGACCTACCATATAATAAATTATATAAAAAAATGAAAAGAATAATTTTCGAGAGTAAGCGATTAAATATGACGAAGTTTTTTGATAATTAATACTAAATTAAGTTATCTGAAAGCGACTATGGTGTTTATACGTTATGGAATGATGAGGCAAGTACGTACCTACCACAATAAAACGTTATTGTAAAAGTGTTATTCGAAAGGGGTTTTTTGGTACTAGTAGTCAATTCTAGGAATTTTTAATGTTTTAAAATTTGGCATTATTCCGAAAATTTCGAAAAAAAAGAGCATTCTGTTGTTATACTTCCAGGCAATATACAGCTACTCACACTATAAGTGTGACACATAAGTGTGACACAGAAAAAAAGTTTTTTATCAATTAAAAAAATGTTTTAAATAGTATTTAAATTTAATTCATGTGATAATTGAATCAATTAATTTTTTAGATGAAATAAAATTAAAAATATAATTTTGATTTAATTAATATTTAAGTTGTTTTGAAATAAATTTTTAATTAAAATATTAATTAAACTTCAAAAAATATTTATTGACTTTTTCGTTTAAAATAAAAAAATTTTAACTTGTAGAATTGTTGTTGGGAATTGTCAGTATTTAATTATATAAATTAACACATTGTTTAAAATGCCAAGGTTTTTGGATCATTTTGGTATTTAAAATTATGGATATCATTTATTGAAAAAAAAATATTAGATATATTACAATTTTTAGTAATCAATATAATCATTTTGGTAATAGGTGCAAAATCAAAAACATGTTTGCTTGATATAATGAATTTGGTATAAATTTGGTGATTAGAGAATATTTTTAATTTTTTCAGTGAGTTGATATAATTTTTGAAACTTTTTATAAATTGTCATATTAAGAATTTGTATCAGTTAAAAACTAAATGCATACAGAAAAAATTATTTTGTGTCAAAACAATTGTAAATACAGTGAAATGATAGGCTGATTATTAAAGAGAGGAATATGTCTTTTGGGGTAGCTATGTCTTTTTTAATAGTGAAGAGATTTTAACGGGCCCTTTATAAATTTTTGTTTCTAAATTCTAGTCGATAATGGTGTTAATTATTGTGTATCCAATTCTAAGTCTGCATAAGTATGCTGAAATAAGAATTGATGTCTTTTATGATGTATTTTTAATATATATCTATGAAAAAATTAAACATTTCATTTAAATACATTTTATTCTTTAAAAGCACAGAAAAAAGTGTTTTATTAATTACCAAAATAGTTTAAAATGTATTTGAATTTAATTAATCTGATAATTGATTCAATTATTTTTTTAGTTAAAAAAAAAATTAAAATTTTAATTTTGATTTGTTTTGAAATAAATTTTCAATTAAAATTTTAATTAAATAACAAAAAATCTTAATTGACTTTTTTCGTTTAAAATAAAATAATTTAAACGTGTAGAATTGTTGTTGGGAATTGTCAATATTTATTTAAATAAATTAACACATTGTTTGAAATGGCAAAGCTTTTTGATCATTTCTTTAATTAAAATTAAAAATATAGTTTATTGAAATTCAAAATTTTACGATTTTTAGTAATCAATATAATCATTTTCGTAATAGGTACAAAATCAACAACTTGTTTACTTGATATTATGCATTTGGTATACATTTGGTAATGGGAGAAATTTAATAATTTTTTCTGTGAAGCCAAAAAATTAATTATTAACAAAATTTTTTGTTAATATTACAAACTCGTATTTAAAATTTGTATGAAATTATTAACAAGTATTTCATTTAATATTAAAAATTGTTGTTAAACATATTTGTGGAATATCAACAATTTGAATTAACAAAAATATTTTTTATATTTACAAATTCGGCTGTTGGTGCCATTTCAAATAAGAAGTTAATTCTATTGACGAATGTGGTATTCAATATTATAATTGATTTTTTGTAATTTTTTCCGTGTTATATGAATTATTTTAATTAAATTATCCAAACTTAATTCAGACCTACATAAATAAAATAATTAATATAAAGTATGAAGTATTTTTTTATAGTGTGACTAGCTGTATAATCATAAACAAAAATCCTAAATATTGAAGACTTATGGCCCATTTTATCAATTTTTTTTATAAGTGATATTATATAAATTTAAATATAGTTAACAGTATTAGTATTGTGGTTATTTTATTGAACTGTAAACAGTTTAGGGGATTGCAAGAAAAGATTAACTCACTGTTTATTGTTGTGGCTTCGTTGACGCTTTGACATTGTTACAAGTAAGAGCTGAGTGTTTAAAATTCTTATTCACTTTGTGGTCTTATTTGTATAAAATTTTTAGCTTTTCTAAAGTCTTTGGAAAAAGTTTCCTGACGAGCTGGCCTAAGCAACCAGCGAAATGCGCATAGACACCAGCTTTCCCTCAACAATAAATTTCGGTGTTTTTAGCACAAATATAAATTGGGAATTTAGTACGTTATACATAAATCCTACTAATAATACATTTTGTATTCCAAAAATAACTTTTGATAACAGTTTAAATATAGTTTTACATATAATTTTATTTTAATTTGACATGAAAAAAAACATAAACGTAAATTGATATATAAATCAATTTAGTTTAAGAATTTCTGCACGGACAATAAGAAGTAATTTCCGATCGAATTTCTTTTAATTTTTTAAATTAAATTTTTATATTTACTTCTACTTTAGGTCGGATGTGATTTCTGTGACATACCTGGTTAACAACATGAAATAAAAAACAACGTATATATATCTAGGTGTTCTGATTAATGATCAATGGCATGTCTCAAAGGAAATTAAATGTCGCTTAGAGATCGCGAGTGGGAAGTTTTTCAAACACCATTATAACCAGCCAAGACATCAATATAACAACGAGAATTTAATTCAGCCAATAAGCTTATTTTTAAATTTGGACCTATAATATCGAAGATATAAGCGATTACTTTTTTTTAATTTTTCATATAAAAATCGAATTTTGTATGAAAATATGAGTGATCGCCAAATATGCTTGTTTACCCAATTAACCCTATTTTTATGAAAATAGAACCAAATAATTTTTTTTTAATTTTTTGTATAAAAATCGAATTTTGGATGAAAATATGAGCGATCACCATATATGCTTATTTTTCCATTTAAAATTTTCTTTGCGAAAATATAAGCGATTATGAGTTTGGTTAATTTTTCATATTAAAACCAAATTTTGTATGAAAATATTAATAAAGGTATGTTCAGATCTGAAAAATATTTGACGAAAATGTACAAAAAAGCATGACCAGCAAATTTGACAAACTTTAGCTTTATTTTTAACAGTTTTTTGACTTGCTTATCTTTATTTGTAAAAAGATAATATCATAATTCAATTAAGAAACTGTTAATGACATCCTACAAAAGCAAATAATTTTTTAATAAAACTAGTGGTTACGTGTAGGGCGACAAATAATTAATAGGTGTGAGTATAGCTTAAGTAATAGCTGATAGAAGTATGATCGCTTACATTCAAGTAACAGATATGCAAGAAAAAGAAGCAGAATTAAATTGATATCAAAATGTTGGTATTAAAAATTGTTTAAATTTGATATACCGATGTCCCAAGTCAATTACAGGTTTACGATAAAAGCGATTTTCAGGACTATTTCTTGCATTTCCGAAAAATTTAAAAATTAACATAGAATATAAAAAAAATTATATTTTTGCTAAATCTAATTTAAAAACTTAGATAAAAAAAAGATTTCTTAACCCTTCGTGTTACTCATAAGTCTGACCAAACCTTTCTCAGTGCATTTTAAATGGAAAATTTAAACATGTGTTAGACGGAAGGCTAAATCTTAAGTTCAATTCCGGAAGAACATTTTTGGAGCAGTAGCTGATGGTCCTAATCTAACTACTAATCTAACTAACTAGGCTTTGACCCAGGATCAATACCATAAAATTATATTCAAAATTGAATTTGAACTTTGCGCATTAGTTTTGCATAAACACAAATCAAGCTGATTAGTTAGACGAATAGACAGAAATTAGTTCTAAAGGTATGTTCAGACCTAACAAATATTTGACGAAAAAATCCAAAAAAGCATGACCAGTAAATTGATCAAACTTTATCTTTATTTTTAACAATTTCTTTTCATTTACTAATTAAAGTTTAGTTGTAAGTAGATAATTGTATAATGTAATTTAGAAACTGTTAAATGATGTTTGATTTAGCAAACGTTTTGCAGAAGGAAAATGTATTTTAATAAAACTAGTGGTTGCGTGTAGGACGTGAAATATTTTATATGTTTGAACATAGTTTAGGTATCATCAATGTGTAGGATGTAAAATTTGTAAAAAAGTAAATTACTACTTACCCAATATTGAAAATAAAGGACGATTACGTCCACAAACATAATCAAAATAACTTTCACAGGCAAATTTGTCCATGTCTATCGAGTGTTCCATACGTATGGCAATGTTATGTAATTCTTGTATGCGTAACTGTAAAACATCGGACGTATATGTGATTTGAGCCTTTGACAAGGACATAAAGTTCAGCATCAACACCAACCCCAATGCAACGTTGAATAGCGTCGAAAATTTTGTAACAGCTGAACGGCGGTTTGGATAAACAACATGATGTTGATGATGCTGACGACGATGATGTTGACAAAGTACGGAAAATACACAACACATGGTTATAGTTTTAGTAGAAACTTCAAATGATAAATACTTTATAAAATAGAACTTAGAGAGAACATATGGCTTGCACAACACCAACATCAACATAAAAAAACAGCAACAAGAAATATATGCAATATAAAACTTTGCTCCTTTTAGTGATAAATTTGACTTTGATTTATTTTAGTGTTGAAAGTGGGTGGCTTAGGTGTAATAGCCCAAACGTAAAAGTTTTTGTTTATATTAGTTTTTGTACACTATACAGAACGCCAACGCCAAATTTTTAGCAGCGCGAGTTTTTTGTTTGTATTACAAACTCAAATAGAAGAGTAAACAACTGCTCGCACCAAGTCCAACTGAGATGAGTTTAAGAAAAAAAAAACTAAATTATGCTAAATCTGTTAAAACTGAATATTGTTAAAGGGCCTGTGGTTAGTGTATGAGTGAGATTTATTTTAATATTGAAGTGTGTGTAAATGATTGTCAGTTTAAAAGCGATAACACTATCAGTAAAATAATATTGTGAGTCTCAAAAGAAAACTAAACAAAAGCATTAAAATATATTTTGAAATTTTTTTTACAAAATGTTTAATATGAGTTGGGAGAATGCGCTATACGGAGCAATAACAAATTTGAAGTTCGTTTGCTTATATTGGACATATAAAGTCCACTTTAGAATCAGTCCTATAATGAATAAAATATAATAAGTTTTCACACTTTAACCCTTATGTGCACATCTCGGTACCTGGGTAGCTTGAGAGTTTTCAAGAAAAATTTGTTCATTGAAATTAATAATCTGCATTCGGATATTTCTTTAAAGCTACTTATTTTCAAGATATTTTGTATTTTTCCAGTCGTATATCTAGCAATATATAAAAAAACCTTTCTTCCAACTTAAAGATATTAATACGAAATTACATCTATTCATTGGTGGATACATTCGGCTACCTCGAATGGACATTAGGGTGGCCTTCATTTATCCGTTGTGTGAAATATAGGATGATATTTGCGACTTTAGTATGGCAACTTAAATCGAATTAAACGCGCTAGTTTTTTTTAATAATTAAAAAACAATTGTTTTTAATTTTGGGATACTTAAGGTGCCTGTAGACGACATATTTTTTATATCCCACTGTAAAATACATACATGTCGTTTGCTACCTTTACGATATTGTATGTGTAAAAGTCATATGCAAAGTCATCTGACAAAATTACAATAAGAGCGAGTTCTATTTTCTTCTGACAAGCTTTCTGACATCAGCTGTGTCAGAAATCTATGCCGTGAAGAAACCGGCAGCGGCGGTGCACTATTGACGGAATCATTAGCCGGCTGAAGTTAATATTTTACAGCGCTCATAAAAATTTTTGTGGCGGCAGCACGCTATTTTGAAAACGGGAAGTACTTTGGTTTCTGCAATAACTATGCGAAAAAAACAGAGACAATGTCAAAAGCAAATTACATGTACGTGTGTGCCCAAATATTATAAGCCTTAAAGAAAACAGCACATAACATGTGACTTGAAAAGTTGACAAGTCAGATGTAAAAAAATGTCGTGTTCATGCACCGTTAGTTAGAATAAAATTTAACAGTTCACTGAAAAAAAATTCCGAAAGAATTTTACCAAAATGGAAAAATTATAACTTTATATTTCAAATGGCACAAAAATTACTAAAGGCTTTTCTGCAAAACAAACTGGTTCTGGATTGAAACTTCAATGTCTTCAAATTTGAACGTCAAATACCTCCGAGCCGCTTTACGATAAAGAAATGTTTTGTTTGGACACAAATTAAAAATATCTTAAAAAAAAAAAAAAACCGAAAAAATTTCAAGTTTTTTGACATTTATCTATGTATATCTCATAACCGAAGCATCGCATTAATAAGAATCACGGAGAAATTTTAGATATTGAAGTGCTTCACCAGTGTGCAACGGTTCGCGCAAAACTATTTAACCGTTGTTGTGCAATTTAAAAAATAAGCGAGCAAACTTCCAAAGAAACTTACGAAATAATGACAAAAAGAAATACTTTTAATATTGAAATAACACATTGTCGACATTAAAAAAGTGTTGTACATAATTTCATATAAAATATGTAGATGTTGGTCTATATACATATTACAAATGTAACACGTCACATATATCAGATATTAAAGATATTAATACCAAATTAAATCTGATTTGTGTGTTAAATAGAACGTGAATTGTGCATATTCTAACTAAAAAAATGATAAACTTTAGGCCCTAATCATGTAAAACGCAACGCAAGGCCAAAGAATTACATTGAAAGCACAAACAATGTCATTAATATTTTGTAATTTTGTTGTGGCTTTCTACAGAAATTCACGATGCTTTTTAAAATTTCAAACGCTGCATAGCTTGTGGCGTTGAAAATTTTTAAACGGTACATAAATTTATGTAGAAAGCAACAACAAAATTGCAAAATATTTATGACATTGTTTGTGCTTTCAATGTAATTCTTTGGCGTTGCATTGCGTTTTACATGATTAGGGCCTTAATGTTTTAAACCAATTAAAGTAATTTGATGAAAAAAAAATGGTTTTAGCTGAGAGAAAATTTTACGAGATCAATTGTTTGTGTTCTGAAAATCATTGAAGGATATAAAAATGTTAAGACCTTAACATTGTTTATATTTTCTTACGATTTAGAGGCCATATATTTTGAAAATTATGATAAAATTCCCAGTAATTTAGCGTAAGGTCTGAAAGGGATACATCAAAATCTAACGTCTATCTCAAGGCGTAAAAATTTTTGGATACAAATTATTAGAAAGATCCATACAATTTAAAACTAATACGATATTAAAGTATAATCTAAAAGATTACTGATGAATAAAACTATAAATAATTCTTAGATAAATCTTATTTCATAACAATATCAAAATATTTTATTTATGTGATTATATTTTCGGTTTGTAATAAATCTACCTCCTTTTTACAATTTTATTGTGAAATATTATTAAATGATTTTTAATCCAAATTTTGATATTTGATTCAGGCTTAAGTTCATTAAATTTAATTTTCATTAAATTATTGAAGAAAGGAATTGTACAACATGAAATGAATTAAAATTTATTGATTATTTTTCATTCTTCACTGAGCTGGGAATTGAACCCAGGTTTTCACGGACAGATTGCCCAGACTAGTTTCGACATGTGCGTGAAAACCTGGGCTCAATTCCCAGCTCAGTGAAGAAAGAAAAATTATAAATAAATTTTAGTTCATTTCATGTTGTAAAATTCCTTTCTTCATTAAAATAATTTAATGAAAATGAAATTCAATGAACTCAAGCCTGATTAAAATATCAAAATTTGGATTAAAAACCATTAACAGTTCAATAAAATAACCACAATACTAATTATTGTTAACAGCTAAGGCATGAGCTATGTTTACATTTGTCCTTCAAGTTGTACTGAAAAATGTCAACAAGAAAAAATAAAGACAAAAACATGAAAAACAAAAAAATGTACTTTGGATTTCAAGAAGAGTCCTTGACAAAACGTACGAAAAAACAAGAAGTAAGGAAGAACATGTAGAGCAATCCAAATAGGTAATCATTCATTCAAAGCAAATTTCGATCTACGCTGGTAAAATACCATTTGGTTTAAAGATTGATGTTTGACTAATGACGTCATCCGTCGTCAATGGCGGTGAGAGCTAAACGGCAAACACCACTAAAGAGATTCTGTGGCTACAATCGAAACCAGTCTGGGCAACCTGGCCTTGAAAACCTGGGTTCAATTCCCAGCTCAGTCAAAAATGAAAAATTATCAATAAATTTTAATTCATTTCATGTTGTAAAATTCCTTCTTCATTAAAATAAATTAATGAAAATTAAATCAATGAACTTAAGCCTGATTAAAATATTAAAATTTGGATTAAAAACCATTAATAGTTCAATAAAATAACCACAATACTAATTACCATTAAATGATTTACTTTTGCTATGTTATTAAATGTTCATGGGGTTTGAATTAAAATCTTTTTTGGCAGTTTTTATAAAATTTTTAAATGTTACCTATTATTTTTAATTTTAATTTTAAGCACCTAGATTGTTCTAAGATTAATATTCGACTTACGCTATATTCACACCTATTAAATATTTAACGTCCTACACGTAACCACTAGTTTTATTAAGAAGTATTTGCTTTTGCAAAACGATTGACAAGATCAAACATCACTTAACCGTTTCTAAATTACATTATACAATTATCTACTTACAACTAAACTTTATTTAGTAAATAAATAGAAATTGTTAAAAATAAAGCTAAATGTTGATCAACTTACTGGTCATACTTTTTTCGATTTTTTCGTCAGATATATGAATATGAACAGTCATAGATTTTGTTTTTCTTAAATTCCTTCCTTTTAATGTAAAGTTTACGTTGTTATATGTATGTATACGTATAAAAATAAGAAGTCTAAATATTTCTGCAATTTCCGAAAATATTCTTTTAAGAAAACTTTACCAGCAAATGTCTTAGACGAGATTTGTTTTTGACATAGTCTTCTAAATTCTTGAAACATGTCTGCATCCGTAAAAGTTATCGGAATATTATTTTTACCATATATGTATATACTTCTAGGGGCCATTATTACAACTTGCCGATAGCTAGAGGTAGGATTTTGTACCACGTACAAAAAGTTTTTCAGTACTACAACTTTGCTTTAAACTAAAGTGTGTGATATGTTAAATGCAAGTTCTTCATACTGAGTAGGCTAATGTTAAGTTGATATAATAAATTACTTGTTATACGTCCGACAAAATTCTACTTTTAACTAACGGCAAGTTTTAATAAAGGCCCTAAGTATTGCAAAATAATTCATAATTATATCCTTCCTCGCTCCAACGTTTTTGTAAAGTAAAGATTTTAAGTGCTTAGAAAGTACATTGTATTTAGGTTTTCATTAACGCTTTTTTTAATTCCAGTTTTTTCATGCATAAATTTAATATAATATTTAATTTTCTTTTATTTCCCAAGCATACATATGGAAGTTAATGCTTTACTCCAGGTTTAATGTGAAAATCTCTAACGGCACAACTTATAGTTATTTTTTTTATGAATTATGCTCCTTTTTTAGGCACCCTGCCCAAAAGCAAAAAATTTAGAAAAAAGCATATTTAAATGTAAAATAATCTGCATGCCTTTAAGTCCATTTGGCGAGTTTTGTTTTGCTTCTTTGTTTAATGGAAAAAAAATTGAAAAAATGTGCAAAAATATGAACAACAAATTCTCCCACACTGAAAGAATTATGCTTCATAAATCTAATGAATCAATTTTATTTAATTATTTTTTCCATTACGGGAATGAAATTTTACAAATTTAATGCAGTAATTTCATTAACATTAATAAATTGAGTTTCGTAATTTCGTTAAAATTGTCCATTGGACAACTTAATATATCCTTTGGAAAAAATCCAACTAATAGCTTTACATTGAAATAAAACTGAACTTATTCGAACTAAAATGATTTTCAGTAGGGCAAATTTTTATTGGACCCATGGTAAATTATGGGCCAATAATCCCTAAATTATCTAGACTCATTTTTCGTATTAAAAAAAATTAATTGGAATAAATTTTAATACAGCAGTGAAATTAGTTTTAGCGTTTACAGTGAATTTCAGAAGGCAGCCTAATATGGGATCTAAGGTAAATTATGGACCGTATATCACAAAATTGCATGACATTTTTTATGGCCATAAACCGATAAGTTGGAATAAATTTTACCGAAATATCTATATCTTCTACGGCTTTAGGTTAATTTAATTAGTTTCCCAAAGTGAGCTTTATATGGGGCCTATGGTAAATGATGGACCGACCATCACGAAATTTATTAGTGTGATTTCTAGTCCTATATAACTGTGACGTACCAAATTTTATTGTGATAGCATTATTTATTATATATTACAGTTTAAGGCGTACTAAACTGTTTTCCGAGAGTAGGGTTTATATGGAGCCTAGGGTAAATTATTTACCAATCTTTATCAAATTGCACAGTATGATTGCCAGTCATATAAAATAATTTGTGTAAAATCTTATATCATTGCGGGCATTATTCCACCATTTATGTTAGTGTTTGTAACAAAATTGTAAATTTTTTAGGGTGGTGGTTCCATATTTTTAATAATAGCTCTGATCCTACTGGGCCGATGTTGCTGGGGTTACAAACAATTTGACTCCAAGTTTGTTCTTTTCTTTTGCGTTTTGCGAAAGTGAGCGTGTTTTCAACAGACGGACAGATAGACGGATATGGCTAAATCGACTTCGATTTACTCAAGCAGTCAGAATACTTTATGGGGTGACAAACTTTGTATTAGGGAGATCGATTATTCGACTTTTTCAAAAACCGGTTGTTGAATATACCGAATAGTTGCTTTTTAAAAACCCGGTTTTCGGTTAAGCATTTTTAATATAACCGGTTAAACGGTTTAAATTCGAATACATAAAAACACAAAAATCAAATAAATTTTCGTAATAAAATGTTAATTTTAACAAAATAATTCCCAAAGGTAAGAGACCAACAAAATACATAAATATGACTTAAGGTATGTTCAGACCTAACAAATATTTGACGATAAAATAAAAAAAAGCGTGACCAGTAAATTGATCAAACCGTCAGCTTTATTTTTAACAATTTCTTTTTATTTGTAAGTATATACTTGTATAATGTAATTTAGAAACTGTTAGATGATGTTTAATCTAGCCAAACGTTTTGCAAAAGCAAATAAAAAATTACAGGAATTTAGTAAAATTTATTAATTGAGATATTATCCCAAATTTACTTTAAATGAGTTTAATTTGTTGGTGGTTGAGCATGTCTATATGAATCAGTAGACTAAAACCATATTTTTGTAAAGTTTCAAACAAAACTTCTGAGCCAGAATTATTTATTTCAAATTATATTTTTTTTCGGCATTAAAGAAACGAATAGTAATATGAACATGCCTTTAGTAAAAAATATTTGTCAATTCGTCGATCACAATTCAAAACCTTCCCTGACATTGCTTGGATTCTTCAATTTTGTTTTTTTAGTTCTTGGTGTTTTAATAAATAAAACTGAGCAATTTTTTCATATCGTTGTTCCGCCGGAATGTTGTAGTTTAAAACATGAAGATATGTTAGTACTACTTAAGAGTTTTTAATGCTTTAACGGGCATTCCGTCATTGGCGACACAATGGGATAATATATCACGCAATGATTCATTTCTGTCAGCGTAGTTAAGTAAAGTATTATTTCTCGCCTCATTCGAACTACTTCGTAAGGAGATAAGTTTGATTTGGAGCACATTAATGTCAAGCATGTGGAATAATTCATAATAACTAATAAGCTTTTTTGTAATAGTTCTCTTCCTTAAATATTTGGGAATGACTTTATACACTGCCAAATATTTAAATATTTAAGGAATAGAACTATAACAAAAAAGCTTTATAAAATACATAACTGAAATTTAGCTCATAGAATAAATACGAAAAATAAAAAATGTTGAATATATTTAATATTTAAAATACTCTCGCACAAATTACTATTTACTTTTTAACTGAACATTTTTGGATTTTTTAGTTTTTTTACAAGAATACCCGCATTTACATATAAAAGCGATTTGTATTTACATTGTACAAAATGTAATGTTTGACATTTGTTACATTTTGTTTTGACATTCTTCACAAAAAGTATAAGTTTGCACAACATTCAGTTAGAAAAATACTTAAATTACGGGTACATCATAGTATACTACTAGTATGTCAACTGGAAAGAGCGTTCTCAATTATTTAGTTCACCCCTCACATGTACGTTCTGTGTGAATTCAACACACAGAAAAATAACAAAAACAAAATCAAATTTTAAATTTTCTATTTAAAATTTTTCATAATATAACACTTTTTGTTTAATTTTATGACACAAACACATAATTAATAATTTTAAAATACATTTGACTTATTTGCTTTTGCAAAATGTTTTATTTTTCACAATCTAAAGATTTTTAAATAAATATTTTTGGCATTTTGTGGTATGAAAATAATATTTGTATTCATAAATTATTTAAATATTTTCCAATATTGCAGAATAAAAATTTTACAGACATTGTTTTTAAAAGTTTATAAATGCAGCCAACATTAAATAAATTGAAAATTTATTAAACTAAGAAAGTTTTATTTTAGAAAAAAAATTGTTGCCACGTTCTATACCATTTAATGCAACTATGTTTAGTGGTAGGAATAGTTTTATACACCAAGACATTTGAAAAAAAAACTTACATATTATTACAATAACCGGTTAATTATACCAAAATAACTGGTTTATTCGATATTCGAATAATAGACATTTTAAAATAACCGGCTTGGGAAAAACTAAAATAACCGGCTAAAACCGGCCCCAACTTAGTATACCCTCATTTTCCACTAGTGGTGGTGGAATATATAAAAAATTCATTGGTATAACAAAGTGTTAATGTAAGTAAAAGATTCAAAAACAAACATCGAGAAGAAAAAACCTAAAGCAAAAAATTCTCATATTTTCTTTAATTGTTAATTTTAATACACAAAATTAACGAAATAGTACAAACCAGTTAAATGGAAAAATGCTGATGAAGGTCGTCGCGGGTAGGGAAATGAATTAAATGCAATTTCCTTTAAGGTAAGCTTATAAAAGTAGAACGTCACATTATATAACAGCAACATAAAAAGGAAATAAAATTAATATAACTTAATGGTTTGTACCAGGAATAAAAAAAACGAAGTAAAAATAATAACAACTCAAAACCCACGTTGAAAAAATACCTGAAATAAATAACCATAATAATCAATAAACTTTTAAAAGCTGTCATTTTTTTTTTTTTTTGAGAGAGCGGGGAGATTTCTCCCAACGGAGACGGTACCGCGACCAAACCAGGTCTATTGTACCCACCCCCCTTTAGTTGGCCAAAAGACCCTCTGCCTCCCAGAGAAACCCAAGAAGGTCTTTTTCCAGTATTGCACCGACTCGGGACGCGCCCATCGTACCGTGCCCCAAGTGTCTCCTTCTGGCCCACGCTAGCGCCGGGCAGTCACACAGTAGGTGCCTTGTGGTCTCGTCCTCCTCACGGCATAGTCTAAATTCCTGGTCCTCTGCCAGGCCCATCCGAAACAGGTGGTGCTTGACCGTATGGTGGCCCGTCAAATAAGCCACCAACAGTCGTAGTTCTCGTCTGTTGAGACCCCTTGTCTCCAATGTACTCCCGGAAAATATAAATTCCTTCGCCTGACGTATTCCCGGTAGTAATACCCAGTATTTCCTGTGGTCCCTGAGAGCCCATTCCCCCAATAGGGGCTGTCATAAAAATGACGAAATTTAGAAATTAATTTAATAAATTTATGTAAGAAAACAAATCCAAAATTTTAATGAAATACAAAAAGCTCTTCATTGAAATAATGAAAACAATTCCTTTAAACGTTTGACTCTTCATCATTATGCCTATGAAAATTTTCATTAATGTGATGGCAAAAGTGCATTAAGTTAATGCAAAATTCTCATCGATTTTATGAAACATTTCGTTAACTGGGGGCTTATGAAACATTCTTCATTTATCCAATTAAGCATTATATTTTAATGTTTTTTTTTCATTTGATTAATGTCAAATTCATTAGATCTGTGAAGAAAATTCTTTTTGTGTATAAGAAAAACAACTTTATATTACAAAATATTATCATATTGCACAAAAGAAACATAGCATATAATTTCAGGCATTAGGGATATTCACAAGAAATTTCAAATTCAAATAAAATGTTAAATTAGTACAAAATGAGGCATTTGATTTTTAGATGAACTAGGATCTCTAAAAGATGAATTTTAAAATATGCCTTCCTTCACTGTATTATGGTTAACATGGACAGTTTACACAAGGAAATTTGTGTTGAATATTATATCTCGCTACTTCGTTAGCATTTCCCTTTTCTTAATGAACACATTTATATGCCAATGATTATGTTTCTATGTCTTAACAAAAAAGTACAAATATTTTGCATCTTATAGGTTCTCATTCAGTCAGGACCCTGTACCTATAATTTTATGTTTTTAATTTCAATATTATAGAAAATTCAAAAACTACCATATTTGAAACGGAAAAGTAAAAGATAAAGAAATTTTATTTCCCGTATTTTCCCTTTTTGATACTTTTTCTTCACACTGAAGTATCAAAAATTTCGAAATTTTAGTGGGAGCCCATAATTTCATATCAATGAATAGAGAAAAATTTTTTATAAAAAAATTACCATAGGTACGATTTTCCCCGCTTAAACGCTCCAATTAATAAAAAGTACAAAATTTATATATATTTTGGTTAAGGTTCGAATGTAATGTAACTATTATTTCTATGTTTATTGGCTTAAAAAA
Organism: Pollenia amentaria; assembly: GCA_943735925.1. Classification (NCBI taxonomy): domain Eukaryota; kingdom Metazoa; phylum Arthropoda; class Insecta; order Diptera; family Polleniidae; genus Pollenia; species Pollenia amentaria. The sequence goes on along the minus strand of OX031006.1, from coordinate 216,793,851 downwards.
TAAATGGGGTGGCATAAGAGTTACAAACTACAGGTTTTAACCGTTTACTACCCAAACGAGCTGAATTTAAAAAAAAAGTTCCAGACACCTGTCAACCTTTTTTTTAATAAACAACGAAAATCGCTTGATTTTTTTGTTTCTCTTTTAGTGTAGGAGATATAAGGTAAGCGAATTACACGTTATTACCCTTTTCCAACCGCTAAACATTCAAATTACTAAAAATCCCGTCTAACTGGATTGATTTGGCGAGAGACCAATCTCCGGCCTAAGTTTCAGCATTTTAGCTTCAGGCGTTTATGCTGTGCAATTATGAATAATTCAGCCAGTCGGTAACGGTCAATTTGAAATTTTTTTTATATTAAGTTTTCATTAATTTTACTAAGTTTCCGGTTTTTCCCGATATTTTAACCCCTTTTTACAAGATCAGGCAAAATATTTTTTAATGTTTGTATGAAAAATGGTTGCCTAAAGTACACGCAAAGAAAAAGCATGGTTGATACAATCACAATCGCAAACTATCATTAATGTTTGTCATGATTGTGTCAAACACGTCTTAAGCAGCAATAAATGTTCAGACATAATGTTTTTAGCTAATTTTTGTCTCAAACATATTATTATGTTCAAACCATGTTTCTATATTTTCCAACCCTATACAAAATGTCTATTCAAACATGTAATATGGTTCTCGTAATAAAAACAATAAAAACAATTAATTTTAAAAATGTATGTTTTATTACAAAAATACAGCATATATTAATAAATAAAATATAGTATAAATGAAAAAAAAAATAATATTAAATACATACATTTCTATACATGTGTGTTAGATCGACTCAAAAAAAAGTGAAAATAAAATAAAGGTTGATGTTTTATGATGATTCCCAAAATATTTTGGTTCTAGCGTTGACCATCCGTGAGCTGGACCATTTAAAAAAAAGGTATTTTTTCAGTTTTTCGAATTTTTTTGTACTTTGCTCCAAGACGACATAAATAAAATTTGTTATCATCGAAAAGGGTTTTTGAAGCAGCATCTAATGGTATATAAAGCTTTACCACTTTCTACCTACTTGTTGAGATATTTAACTAAATACATATTTTCGTTTCGGGTTTTCATACAAATTCTACGTATTTTTTTATTAATTTTATATTTTTTTATTGTATTTTTCACATTTTGATAAATTTTATAATGAAAAAATGTTATACCCATATTGCCTATATATGAAAATAGATCAAATATATCGCGATTTTCGCGTTTTATGTGAATAATTACAAAAAAAAAAAATAAATTAACATTATTTTAAAACAGTTTCAATTTGAAAAGCAGAACATTATTTCCACATACGTAGAATTTGTATGAAAACCCGAAAAGAAAATATGTATTTAGTTAAATATCTCAATTAGTAGATTGCAAGTGGTCAAGTTTTATATACCATTGGATGCTGCTTCAAAAACCCTTTTCGATGATAACAAATTTTATTTATGTCGTCTTGGAGCAAAGTACAAAAAAAATCGAAAAACTGAAAAAATACCCTTTTTTTAAATGGTCCAACTCACGGATGGTCTACACTAGAACCAAAACATTTTGGGAATCATCATAAAACATATCAACCTTTATTTTCAGAGGGGTAACTAAAAAACTTTTTTCAGCTCCATACAACTTGAGTCGGTCTAATGTGTGTGTATTTCAATTTAAAAATTATTAATTATATTTTGTGGTACAAATTTATCCAAAAAAAAGAGATCTATGTAGCGTTACTTCGGCAAGCAATAACACCTTTCAATATTTTTATCCGCGTACTTAAGACTTGTTAAATTAAAGTAAAATTAAACTTACCTTCTATTTATTTTATGAAATAAACTTTATCAATATGCTGTTGAACAGTTATTAAAAAAATCGCGGCTAATGACAACATTTTGTGTCAAAATTTCTATGCCGGTTTCAGTGTTGAAGGTTCTTTGGCTGCAAGAGAGAAAGTAATTGCTTATTCATATATTTTTATAATCTATATATATAAAAATGGTGTAAAAAATTTATAGTTATTCATAAAATTAGAACGGCTGGCCGATTTCTGTAAAATTTATTGTCAGTTGTTCGTATTTTCGAGGAGAGGGTTTTTACGGAAGAAAATTTTGGAAAATCCCTCCGGAAAAGTCGGAAAATTGGAAAAATCGAAGATCGAGTTTTTGAATGAAATTTTGTGCGAAATTATTCCTTAATGGCTTTCCAAATCAAACAATATAAAGTTCTTAGTGTAAATCATGGAAAATTGCGGAAAATGCGAAAGGCGGAAAATTGGAAAATCTCTCCGCAAAAGTGGGAAAATTGGAAAAATCGAAAAACATTGTTCATAAAATCGCTCTATACTGATTCCATTCAAATAAATCACATTGAAAATTTAAATATTTGTGTTGTATTATTACTCTTAAGTTTGTCTGAAGGCTTAAAATTTGGGCGAGGCGAAGTTCGCCGGGTCCGCTAGTTATATATAAATAACTTACCTGTTTCAATAAACGCATAATAATTAATATGGTAATTTTGCAAGGTACTCGTAGCACGGACTTTTTTCTCCCCGAAAAATGTTTTAATTATTTTGTGTTTCCTGATTAACTAACGCTCGTGGGGGGATTTAATTTTCTTTATAAGCACACACTGTTTTTTTCGACAATAAATGTTTGCTCATTAAGAGAATGTGTTTTAAAGCAAACAAAAATTATGGTTTTAAAAATACCTTTTATGTACAACAATATTATAATTTTAATTGTATAGTTGAACATATATATATTATAGTAGCAAACATAGTAAATAATTTAAAATGCTTAGCTAGATCAGAGTAACTTTTTAAGTGTAAAACACCATATCGTCGGTCACAGGTTGACAACTCTTAACTCGCAAAAAATTGAATCGGGGGTATTATTTATTTGAATTTTTTTTAATCTGAAATTATTTCAATACCTTTGTTTTCTTTACACCATATTAATAAATATCTCCTACTAATTTTGTTTTTTTTTATTTACTTCCAACACGGCTTAGTAACGGAGTAATAACGTTTTTTTTTTGTCTCCTGAAAAGTACAAAAAACATGTTAAGAATTGTCAACCTGTGACCGACTATATACTATTATTATAGCGAATTTAAAAATGTTATAATAAATTTATTAGGATAAATATATTTATTAGGTTAATATGAATAAAAATGGTCGTAGTGACCATTCCTTAATCATATTTTTTCTTTGCGTGTACTATCTAAATTGAAATACTAATTGCCGTTTTCTCAATATATCGACAAACTGTATGTTACTCAATATTGACATAAATTTATAAGACAGTTGACTGTCCCTTGAAAATTTTGGTTTTCTTAATATACCGGCAAAAACACTATTTTAGTTGGCAAACATCTAAAAATAAATGGGATAGCTGGGAGCGATCTGATTGAATTTATCTGTACTCAAATACTAATTAGCGAATGAGGGCGTTTTAATGTTGTGATAGAAACGAATCTAATGAGCCATTGAGAAAACCCAATTTCTTTATTCTGCAGTGATGATTGTGTAATGAGAAAACGGCCAGCTAAAGACTAGCACGTATTTTCTAATCTAAAGTATTTTTACAAGACATGTATTTTGCAGTGAATTCCTCAGATGTTGCCATATGTTATATCACCCGTCTGTCGAAATTCACAAATACTGATGGTTTATAAATTTTGCTTTCAAACTTTCGTTTTTTGTTTCATTGACATACACAAAAATTGTTGATAGCAGCAAATTATATACCGATTTATATATCTACATGTAGAAAAGGCGTCATAGCAATGATGTATTTTGGCATCAGTACTATTACAAGTGTCTTGTTTTTTGACTCCAAGACACTTTTCTTCACATCACTTGGCAAAATTGTCATCCGGGACAAAAATTGAAATAAAGTCATCAATGGGATAACACAGCGGCAGGTATGACGAATCGGAGTCAGTTTAATAAAACATGTAATCAGTGCGGTGACTCAGTAAATTCGTAGAAAGGACTCATTAGGCACAATTTAATGACAAACTGTCCTTAAGTTGAGTCACTGGGATTAACTTAAGGCAAAGCGATAGATTATTATGATTTACTTACCCGTTTTACATGTTTGTTTTACTTTTGTTGTATTGCGCCCTTTGTTTACAGAAGAACTCTCAATTATAAGACACCAGCAGCATTCCCGATGTGGGTTCCGTAAAATTCTACTTTACAAATTTAATGTATTTAACCAAATAATTTAAAAAAAATAGAATATGAAAATAATGTTAATAATACACAAAATGTGGCATCGGATGGATGTCACTCTAGTCAAAGCATAGATGACTCATTAAATTGTGACAAATTTGTATGACAGATTGATGCACAGATTGATATTGATTTTGAACAAATTCTTTATATATGACTATAAATCACATATTTATAATTCCGTGAACCTGGGTCCAAAATTTACCAACCTACTCTTAGAAATCTGTTAAGAACGCTAAAACCGTAACAAATAATTTTACTGTAATAAAATTTGGTGCGTTGCAGTTTCAAGGGACTAAAAGATGTTGTGGTAAAATTTGGTCCTATTAAGCTTCATATGGCCGAAAATAATGCCATGCAATTTTGTAATAATCGGTTAATAATTAACATTATGTCCCATATTAAGCAGCCTGCTGCAAACCACTTTGAAACTATAAGGCACTTAAACAAATTTCACTATTATTTCGAAATTTGTTCTGATTTAGGCTTTGTAATACCAGAAATAACTCTACGGAATTTTGTAATAATTAATCCATAATTTACCATGGGTCCAATATAAATTCCCCTCTCGAGAATAATTTTAGTTCCGATTTAGTTTAACGCCGAATCAATTTGGGTACGTTCGTAAATGCATAAAAAACTGTGCATCACTGCTGCAGTGATGCAAAATTGTCAGTCAATAATTTATCAGTCAATAACTTATCATATGTAGGTCTAAACCGCGACGAATTTTAATACTGACGTTCGTTTTTATATAGATTAATTAATAATTTATAGACCTATATAGGGCAAACGCCCGAAATATTCTAACTGTCGGTGGAGCGTATCATAGATTCGGCACAGCCGAATATAGCACTCTTCCTTGTATTTCTTGTATTTATTTTGTATCTCTTGAAAACTGCCTATATTTAGGTAATTTAATAAAAAATCTGCCCTTTTTTCTTCTACACCCGTGTCACAACACAGTTTTTGACTTCTTTCTATAGAACTTTATACAACCCACTTTTGGTTAAAAAACTTCAACAACTTATACCTAAAACACTGTTAAAACTTGTATAGAATTTTATAAAAAGATATCCTTATTTTAAATTTTTGCTGCGCTGCTCTTTAGTTGCACAACATTCTATAATTCTCCCAAACTTAAGTGTTATATACCATTTACTTGCAATGCGGCTCAGTGCACTTTTGAATATAACATCACCACTCGTACAAGTATATTAGTGGAAGAAAAACAAATGCTATAAAAATATTATGCATAAAGTGGCGGGTGGTAGCTAACGCCACCATTGAGATGAAGCAGAAAAAGTACACAAGATATTTTGCAATTTCTTTAAGCAAACAATTTTTACGAAAAAAAATATTACAAAAAAAAATTTAATTTAAATTTTTTACGTAAAAAAATGTATGATAAACTTTTAATGTTATATAACAGCAACAAAATTTCGCGGAAGTAAAAATTTTTATTGGAATTTGGAAGGAAGTATTTAATAATAAATGCTGTGTATTAAAAAAAATTTGCTAATAAATTTATTTTAACAAAAAATGTAGAAAAAGAAGCACATATTGCTCAATAGCTATTTAACAAATTTAAGTTTAAGGAAAGAGACTCAGAAAAATAAGTTATAAAAGTATAGTACTGCATTGTGGGGCGGTCTGAAAGTTTATAAGAAAAAACAAAATTTCAAATAATAAATAATTTTCTATAAATTTATTTTTAAATAGTTTCGGTGGTGGTGATCCTATAAAAAAATTTGTTTTCTCTGCGTAATTCTTTTGGTGAATACTCCATAGAAGATTCCTTGGGCATAGCATACACACCCAGAGAAAATATATGTTTAAATTTGGTCACCTCCAACAAAACTATTTTTAAAGAGAATTGCAAACATATTATGTTTAAATTTAACCATATTATTGTCACCGACAAACATATTATTGTTAAATTAGTCCTACATCAGGAAGGCACAACCATATTATGGTTGCCTCCGAACATCTTTTGGTTAGTAATAACTTAAATATGTTTAACATTTATAATAGCATGGTTGATTTTCAACCAAAGCATGTTGCTCTTAGAAAAGAGGAAAATACTATTGTTAATTTAAAAACAAATTATTGTCATATTTCACCATAACATGTTTAGAGGCAACCATAATATGGTTGTGGCTTCTTGATAGAGGACTAATTTAACAATTATATGTTTGTCGGTGACAATAATATGGTTAAATTTAAACATAATATGTTTAAAATTTTGTCTAAAAATAGTTTTGTTGGAGGTGACCATATCTAAACATAGTTTTTCTCTGCGTGCAGAGAAAAGCGATAGCCGTTTTACCCTAAATCGTTCATTGAATCTACACTTTTAAAGTTCCTTCAATTGTATTTACTGATGGATGGTCTATTCACAAAATGAAGATAGAAGATGCTGAAAATGATCTCAAATTATGGATTTTAATAGAAGAATATGTAATAATAGGTTTTTTTGCCGTCTTTATCAAACTTTTTATATAAGAAACATTGTTAATAATAAGAAAATGTTAACTGGAAAAGGCTACTTTGTATTGTCTAAAGCGATAGTAGTGATGTTGATTGCCAATTAAACGCTTTAACTCGTCATAAAATGTAGATGTAGAAGATTCTTAATGTATATAATACATAAGTTGAACACTCCTTCACAAATGATGTTACTAATCGTACATCGTAAGAGTTCATCAGCCTAACGTATGATATTAAAGATAAATGGGGTAAAAATTTATTTATATAACACTATTATCATCTATTCAATTTCCAATGTTATTTTTCAGCATTCATTCCTATTCATTCCTCTATACACAGAAAAAAATAACGCCTAATCAATTGTCATATTGACAGCCATATTTGTCAATACAATTAATTTTTTAATTGAAAAGGCTTCAACAGCCGAATTTTAAAGTATAACAAATTATTTTATTTATTCAAATTATTAATATTTAACAAATATGTTTAACAATTAATTTGTTATAATGAAAAAACATTCGTTGACAATTATATTTGTATACATTAGACCGACTCACCTTTTATGGAACTGAAAAAAGTCTTTTTGTTACCCCTCTGAAAATAAAGGTTGATATGTTTTATGATGATTCCCAAAATATTTTTGTTCTAGCGTTGACCATCCGTGAGCTGGACCATTTTTAAAAAAATGTCTTTTTTCAGTTTTTCGAATTTTTTTGTACTTTGCTCCAAGACGACATAAATAAAATTTGGTATCATCGAAAAGAGTTTTTGAAGCAGCATCCAATGGTATATAACACTTGACCACTTGCAATCTACTAATTGAGATATTTAACTAAATACATATTTTCTTTTCGGGTTGTCATACAAATTCTACGTATGTGGAAATAATGTTCTGCTTTTCAAATTGAATCTGTTTTAAAATAATGTTAATTTATTTTATTTTGTAATTATTCACATAAAACGCGAAAACCGCTATATATTATACTTTTTTCATATATAGGCAATATGGGTATCAAATTTCTTAATTTTTCAATTGTAATAACCTGGTGATAAGAAAAAGATCCGTTTTCATACCCTGGATGCTGTGAGCTAAATTTAAGTTTTTAAATATTAATTTTTTAATATAAAACATACTAATCTATTAATGACAGGTGCACCATAAATTTATAATATTAGACTTAAAAATAAATTTACTAAAACACTAAAAATGGATTTTCTCCAAACTGTGACATAATCCAGCATTTGTTATCTTTGTGACAGCAGTGAAATAACCAGTCATATGGAGTAATATTGATGATATGTGACAATTAAATATTCCAAATATATTGTTCGAGTGCGAGTCCTTAAAAGATATGATAAATTGGAATAAAATTGGTCGCATTACTGAACTACCTTGTATACAATTTTATTCCCATCAGTATGTAAAAGATCTTTGTGATTCTGAAGAAATTATTGAAATACCAGGTAAAGTCACACTTTTAAAAACTGTTTATAGAGATAAAATTAACTGCTTCTTTTATAATTCCCAATTTATTATTTCCTCAATTTATAATACCCATGCCATTCGCAAACCACGGAACGATTTGTTAAGCTAGTAAGCCAATCATGTCTTTCTGTTATCGAAAGTAATCGACCAGGTCATATTTCAAACAAAAAAGAATCGTGCAAACTTTAAACAAAGATAGAATCGCGAAAAGATTTTTTTATAAATTTTCTATTTTTTATTGTATTTTTTTTTTTTTATTTGTATTTTTCATATTTTGATAAATTGAAAAGTGAAAATATTTGATACCCATATTGCCTATATATAAAAAAAGATAAAATATATCGAGATTTTCGTGTTTTATGTGAATAATTACAAAAAAAAAAATAAATTAACATTATTTTAAAACAGATTCAATTTGAAAAGCAGAACATTATTTCCACATGCGTAGAATTTCTATGAAAGCCCGAAACGAGAATATGTATTTAGTTAAATATCTCAATTAGTAGATTGCAAGTGGTCAAGTGTAATATACCATTGGATGCTGCTTCAAAAACTATTTTCGATGATCCCAAATTTTATTTATGTCGTCTTGGAGCAAAGTACAAAAAAAATTCGAAAAACTGAAAAAATACCCTTTTTTTAAATGGTCCAACTCACGGATGGTCTACACTAGAACCAAAACATTTTGGGAATCATCATAAAACATATCAACCTTTATTTTCAGAGGGGTAACAAAATCACTTTTTTTTTGAGTCGTTCTGGTTTACATATGTATACAGTTTCTCATATTAACAAAATAGTTTGTTGATACATAATTAAACTTTTGCCCTTTTAAAAGAATGAAATGCATTTTTGATATTTATTTATAAATCGAAAAGAACACTATCCTCCTCTGTTTACCCATCGACTTAAACAAGAAATACTAGATTTCAAAGATATTTACTTACAGAAGTGCACGAAATATATCTAATTAAAATCGGTTCAATATTTTCGGAGTTATAACCCAAGTACCATATCGATGCCTTACTTTCTCAACCTCGTATCTTAAAAAAATACGGTTTTGACTTTTTAATGTCAAACGATTGATATTTTTGTGTCCTATTACTGCAACAACTTATTAGTTCAATAATTTATTAATATTTACAGAATTGAGACAAAGTATTGAACTAATAAGTTGTTGCAGTAATAGGACACAAAAATATCAATCGTTTGACATTAAAAAGTCATAACCGTATTTTTTTAAGATACGAGGTTGAGAAAGTAAGGCATCGATATGCTGTTTTTTAGATGATTGTGTTTAGTATACTCCTAAAAGACGAGTTACAATAACAAAAACATTTTTACTTTTTTATAAATTTTCAGACACGCTCGTCTTTTAATCTTGGAATGAACCTTTTGCGTCTCTCTGTATAACTCATATAACAATTACTGAGCTACCTAAAAAAGAGCGTTTTTTTAAACATAAAAATTCTATTGTCAATTCAATTTCAATAAAACAAATGGACCTAAGGATCTGCCGAATAAGATATTCCAACCGGATGGAGTCTAATTCGCGATCTAAAGATTTGTTTCGTATAAATTTGTATGAAAATGTTTTATTTAGGTAGCTCAGTTATGCGGCTGAGCATTTCAGTTGTACGAGAATCCCTATATGAGTCTCATACGATTCCTAACATGCTTTCTGAAAGACTAGTTTGATAATTTTTACAGACATCGCAAACGATTCTCTCTTCGATTAATATAAGCGTCTTCCGCTGTGTTGCAGAAGTATCTCACAGGGGAATCAGCTTGTGTAACAGTTTCTCCCGTCCTAAGATTAAAAAATGCGCTCGTCGGCGATCAAAAACGCCCTTCGTGAGATTCCCAGGAGACTCTTATACAATTGAAAATACTAGCTGGGAAGCATTCAAATTTGCTACTAACACATATGCAAAACACATAAATAAAAAATTTGGTTTTTTCCAATTACACAGTTTTTTCTATCAAATAAAAAAATAGGGTGATCGATTATTCCACTCTTTTCAGAAACCGGTTTTCGAATATTTCGACTATCTAAATTGGCAAAGGTAAACCAGTCTTCTCCTTTTTTGGTCAACCGAACCTCATTGGGGAGAAAAATGTATCAAAATGGGGAAACATATTTACATAAAAATGTATGGTCGAATTTTGAATTTCGAAATCACAAGGGGTTTAAGTGCCTTTTTAAAAAAATTAGATTAAATGCTCATATACTCCGCGTGATCCAAGCGAAACAGGTATTTTAATGACAACTGCTCGAATTGATCACCATATCTCGCTACCAGATGAGAATTCGACATTCACCTCTTTTATTCTAAACTTCACCTACTAATTCCAAATGTAATCTCAATTTAAAAAAAAGCACTTAAACCCCTTCTGCCGCATTCATAAAAAATAAAATAGATTTCAAAAGTATTTTAAAACCAAATTTCCATACAAATTTTTCTTAAAACAGATTTCATATCCATTTTAGTTTTTTATGAATACGGCAGCTTGTGTTTAAGCTCCTCACAAGCAATTACAACAAAAATACCATAAATACTAATTTTAGAAACAGCCTTAGAACTCGTTGCCCAAGAATGTTCTAGCATCTGCACAAAACGGAATCTTGACACCACTATCAACTAGAATTTGAAAACTAGAGTAGAAAAAGACCCGTTATAATCTCTCTTCAATTCCAACAATTACTTTGGTTACCACAAATAGTGATTAAGCTTTCAATACTCTGCCTATCGTTTGCCCTTTTAAGCCCTTATGACACCACATTTTTTATTCATTGAATTGATATAGAATTGATAGAAAGAAACCGTAAATGTTAGAAAGAGTAAACTATAAAAAATGTGAACAAACTTTTAATTTTATTCTTTTGTTATGGTTTTGTTTATTTTATTAGATGTTGTCAGTTTTTTGTTTATGAGAAACATAAAAACAAAACAAACAAAAGGCGGCACACCGCTGAATTTGCCCACAAACCGCTAATTCAGCAACACTTTTAATATTTCAAGCTTGAAATGTATATTTGAAGTTAAATAATTTCAAATCTTTTTGCGATATAACTTAATTTGTATCGATAACCTTAGTAAAATATTTGACAGTTCGCTATTATCTTAATACAGATGAATTTTTTGCACTTGGTAAATTTTTCTATTATATTATAATTGCACCAAAACTGGAACAGTGCATTAAAAATTTAGTGTCATAAGGGCTTTAGTGACTTAATCCAATATATTTAAAAATGTTAAATTTTGTATTTATCAATTTTTTTGACACAAAATATGTTTTACTGTGATATATGTTTATACATATGTATGTATTTATTTTTAACTAAAACAAATTATTAATTTGACAATTTACAAACATGTTAATTAACAAAATTGTGAAATATATAAGACAAATTTTACAATATTTTTCTTAAATCTCATACTTAATAACTGTTGTTATTTTATTCTGTGTGTACACTCATTCACCTTAATATTTTTTAATGTGCTAAAAATCAATCTCGAACCCTTCATTTTACATAAGGGAATTGAGACTTTTCACGTGTTATTATTTAAGGATATTTTATGAAGGGAAAGAAATACATATGTATTAGGGTATTCATTTAATCGAGCTTTTGCTTTAATCGGTTAATCGCGCGTTTAATTAACCGAGGTTCTGGTTTAATCGGTTAATTTTGTTATTGATCGGTTAATTGATTAATAAAGTTTTTTTATAAATTAAGTCATTTTAATATATAAGAATTCAATGATTTATTTTTTGGAGTTGGTTAGTAGAAAAAAACAATAACATAACAAAAATAACAATTCTTGAACTAAAAGGAGCAAACAAAAAAATAGTTCATAAATATGTAATACATATTTTTTAATTAATACATAAAATGTATTAATTTTCGATAAAACTTTTAGATCATCTTATTAGTCATTTTAATAGTTTAAGGAGATCTTATAAAATTATCTTTTTAACAAATAATTTGGTTAAAATGTTTAGCGATTCTTTTCCATAATTTCGATAAAACTGGACTTGGAGAAAATTCTTTCATTTATCGTAGATGTTAGAGCAATCAAAAGCAAGCCATAATACAGAATATCTAAATTCTCCGTCCTTTTCCTGGATTTCTCTGAACATATTAAATCTTCCATTAGGCCATCAGAGTCCTGTTTTAATTTTTTTTAAATTTTTAAAACTTCTAATTGTTTCGGTTAATTCTGTTAAAAGCTTGATATGAGAAGATATTGGAAGAAACCAATAACTAAGCACATACATATAAAACGTACGTGGAACAAAAATCTGTTGACAGCAAAACTTATTTAAAATTAAGATCACCTTCTTTGTTTGTAAGACAATTTTTTTTTCTAAATACATTCCTTTTGAAACGAAGCAAATAATTAGAAACATAAAAAATATGTTAAAATACCAAAAAAAAAAAAAAAAATTAAAAATTTTGTTACATCGGTTAATCGACTGAAATTAATTGGTTTAATCAGTAATCGAAAAAACCAATTTTAAATTAACGATCAGTTAATCGGGTAGTATTTAGTCGGTTAACGGCTAACCGAATGAATACCCTAATATGTATAAATAGGCATGCATGTGAGAAGTTTGGAAATTTGCTTTTCGTTTGTTACTTTAATCTGATTATCGTTTTAATGAGATGCTTAACATAAAATTTAGTAAGTTAAGTTTTCTGGAGTGTACAAGTTTTACAAAAAAAAAAAAAAAAATAAAAATACAAAGAAAACGGAGAATAAAAAGGACTTGTCAGTATTGAAAAGAAGTGATTTAGATAACAAGGGATAAAACAGACTGTCAAGTGCGCTTTGATTTTATGAAAGAAGTAAAAAAAAAATTTTGTTTAGTAAAAATATTTGAAAGCATATTGTAAAGGTGTTTTTTTAATAATACGAAAGAACTAATAAAAGGGTTAGCTGTCAAGCAAATTGCCATACTATTCTCACTTTTTTACATTCGTGATCAGTATACTCCGGAAAATATTCATACATTTATCCACGCCTTAATAGCACTACTAACTTATCCAAATTTAGTTATGAAGTCAGTCATCGCTTGCCTCAACTTCCTAATCTTTATATCTCACGGTTTATTAGGTTTGCTTATGCACAAAACTGCTGCATATGGAGTTAGACCAACCTTCAACATACGCTTAAGACACCACAAAAATTACCCGTTGGGCTAAGTTCATATGCCGGTGGCATCCAGGGATCTTAATGCTACGAAAATGAAGAAAATCGGACGTATTGAGTGCGCTGCATCAAGAACAGTCGTATGACTTTAATCATTTTCAAATCTTAATGTATTGATTATGTCGAATAAATATTTCAAATAAACAGACATTTTTGATTTAAAGTTAACTTTTTGTGTTTTTTTTTAAAATTTGTAGTTCAATCAGGCTTAAAAAAAATACCCTTTACGAAAGTACATGAACAAAAGGCTTGAAATATGTGTTTTTGTAACGGCTGCAGAATTTTGATAAAAGTAATAAATTCGTGCTTATCTAAATATTATTCGTATTATTGTAAAATCAGACACTCTTTTGTATCCCAGAAGATTAGAAAATATTCAATATTGTCTCTACTAAAATATAAGTCAACAAAAACTTCCATCTGTAACTGTTACTTATAAAATTTTAAATACATTTTTATTAAATTAAAAAAATTATAAATTGACCGTTCATTTTGCCAAATTACTAAATGTTAAAATTTAGTATATGCAGGCTCTTAAGGTCATTTAATAAATGCAAATAAAAGATTATTTATTCATTCTGAATAAAATCCGACGTTTCGTTGGTACTCTTTTCAACTTAAGGGATTAAATTTTTTTAATATCTAACAGCAGCATTGTGAAAATAATATGTAAAATAGTAGCCAATAACAGTGTGGACTGGGCCCTGTTTCTCAAAACTACAAGTTAATTGTAACTTGTAGTTACAAATAATTGTAACTTGTAGTTACAATTAACTTGAAACAAAAACAAAAATTGCAAAACTGTTGCTTCTTTTAACGTATTTTACTTGTAGAAATGTAACTTTTAGTTTTGAGAAACAGGGCCCAGATCTTAAAAATTTTTTGCAGCTAAATCTGGCATTAATGCTTAAAGTTTTAACAGATTTTTGTTAAAAATTTATTACCCTTATCGAATTTTATCCGAAACTAAATACATCTTAGTTTATGTTTAAACAAGTGGGTAGGTTTTGGTAAATATGTGGCACAGGCAGTTGAGATTAAAATTTAAATTTAGAGGGCCCGGAAACTTCTGATACCTGCAAAATTTAAACGATTTTATTTCTATGCTTTACAAAATTTTTCAGATCATTTTATTTCTTATAGTTTAAGAAGAGTTGAATTTTTAAAATTATTATTTTTTCAGCAGCTTGGATCATATCAGGCAAATAATTTTTACAATCAACATGATGAGGGCATTTCTAATATTCCCTTTCTTCCCTTTAATTAGAAATGTTATTTGTGTTAAAATTGTTTTTAAGTAAAAGTTATTATAACTAGAATCTGGGAATTATTTCTTTTTCATAAGTTACTTTATTATATTAAAAAAAAATTAATTTTTCGAATTTATTCTATGAGCTAAATTTCAGTTATGTATTTTATAAAGCTTTTTGTAATAGTTATATTCCTTGAATTTTTTAGGAACGACTTTAAACACTACCAGACTATTATCTTGTATCTTCTTGTTATATAGTCTGGTAGTGTATAAAGTCGTTCCTAAAAAATTTAATTTTTTTTATGCTACGCTTTGGCTGAAACTCACAAAATATAATTATTAAACAAAAATAATGATAAAATTTTTACCCGGATTGCACAGGGGTCAAATTATTAACAAAATTCTCCAGATTTTAAATATTATTTGGAAAATCCCGGGCTGCACCGGGACAAAAGAAATAGTATCTTTTAATTTAAGATAAGTTGGAATTTTTAAATTATTATTTTATCAGCAATTTTTTCAGATATTTTGTTAGATTAACAAGAAATATCCAAACATTTATACTCTAGAATTGTTATCTTAGAATTGTAATTCACGGTGGAAAAGTTTTAAGACAGTAGGTCTAAAGACTGATTTTCGTTCCGCGAGGAAGGAAGTCAACTATCAAATAAGAATCGCAAAGTCTGAGTATTATTCTAAGCGACTTGGTTCTGCTCTTGAATCGAAACGGACTTGGAAAAGTATCAAGGATATTTTAATTGGTGATCCAGTTAAAAATATAAGCTACTCTATTGACGCTGATGAACTCAACAATATTTTTGCTAATAGTCCAATGGTAACAGCAAACAATACAGCACTCGACAATAATACATTTAACACCAGCAACAACAATATTTCTGATCAAAATATGTTTGAGTTCTCATGTGTTAGCCAGCTTGATGTTTTCACTTGTTGCATTGAAATAAAATCTAATGCTGTAGGATATGATAATCTTCATCCCAAGTTAAAGCCATCTTACCAGTTCTTCTGCCTTATATTACCTGTGTTTAAGAATGGGTCTTAAATAAAAACACGGTTCACTTTTAGGTTTTAATAATTTAACAATTTATTTATTTAATTTTAATATTTGAATTCATTTAGTTTTAGTTGCACTTTGTTTTTATTTTTTGTTTGTTTATTTATTTTACATGTGTTTTTGTTCTTGTATTTATATTTCAAAATTTATGTTTTGTTCTTGTATTTTTACTGTTTGTTGTTCACTGTTTAATATTTACTGATCGACTGACCTTAAATTATTTTTAAATATACAAAAAAGGGTCACATATTATAAAAGAAGTTTTGTACTAAATATAACGGGATATACTGAGTGCAAATGTAACAACAATTTAACTAAATAATTTTTACATATGAATATGAAGATTAAAGAAAATAAAATATAACAAGTTGCTGGTAAGCAGGGTCGTCGTTGTTGGTAGGGGTCATCTCTAAACATTCCGCCCCCCATGATATGGTGATATATTTAACTGGGCTCAAGTTCTTCGAGGGGTCCGGAAAATAAACAGCCGCATTATAGCACCTTGTTTTTGGGTTTCATCACGTAGAATGCTGGAGTACAGATGATGTTACCAGGGGGTGAACTGTGTGCCATAATATTAGATGTGGAGTTTTTGAAAAATAGTAAACTGAGATGAGACCATACGACCAATGCCACAAAAGTTATTTGTGTTTTTCTTGGGCGACTTTTACTGGAATTATACAAAATAATTTTTTAGAAATGTGTATTTAATTATTAAATAACAGTACGAGTTTCGTTATGGGTCTCGTAATAATTCCATTTGTAGTTCGAATATCAACTACTCTGATATTTTTGTCGGGTCCAAGGTAGGTTTTGGTAATTCGACCTAATTTCCATTCATTAGGTGGCAGATTACTGTCTTTGATGACAACTAAATCGTCAACGTTGAGGATTGGTGTTGATATTTCCATTTATATCGACGATGCAGCTCACTTAAATATTCTGATTTCCATCTTTCGCAGAAAGTATGGTAAATAATTTTTAGACGTCTCCATCGGTTGGCGAGGGTCAAGTTATCGGTGCTCGAATCTTTTTCTGGTGGGGTCATGAATGAAGTACCAATAAGAAAGTGTGCAGGAGTAAGCGGTGATAGATCAGTTGGGTCATCACTAGCTGGACTTAAAGTTCTGGAATTTAGACAGGATTCAATTCGGGTCAAAATTGTAGAAAACTCTTCAAATGTAAACTTCATATTTGGAGTCATTTTTCGTAAATGGATCTTGAAGGATTTAACACCGGCTTCCCATAGTCCTCCCATGTGTGGAGTGCCAGGGGGTATAAATTTCCATTCCACGTTTTGATGACTGTAGTGATGAATTATTTTTTGTTGAAGATTTTTGACAAATTCGAGTCGATCCTTTCTTATAAGTTCTGCAGCTCCAACGAAATTTGTTCCATTGTCGGAATAAATTTTAGATGGACATCCCCGTCTTCCAATAAATCTGGCAAAAGCAGCTAGAAAAGCCTGAGTTGAAAGGTCACTTACTGCTTCTAAGTGTATTGCTTTGGTGGAAAAGCAGACAAAAATACACACATAGCCTTTTGTAATAAGGCATGCTCGACCGGTGAAATTTCTTATGTTGAAGGGTCCAGCATAGTCTACGCCAGTGATTGTAAAGGGTCTGGAGAGTGTCGTGCGTTCTGGAGGTAATGACGACATAATTTGTTCTTGAGTCCTCTTTTTGTATAAAATGCAAGTTTTGCAGTTCCGAATAACGGTTTTTACTAGAGTTTTTAATTTGCAAATCCAAAATTCGGTTCTTATACTTCGAGTCATAAGTTGGTTTCCACCATGTAAGGTTATTTTGTGCGTGAATTCTGCGATGAGTCTCGATAGTTGACAATTATATGGCAGTATAATTGGAAAGCGTTCATTATAGTTTAAAGATGGTGATAAAGTTAGTCTACCATTTGCTCGCATAATTCCTTTGAGGTCTAAGAAAGGATTTAGGGTTAGAAGACTACTTTTAGGTGAAAGTTTTTCTTTAAGTTGTAACTTTTTGTATTCCTCTGAATACTGAATCTTTTGGGTCAGTATAATTAGTCGTTCTTTAACGTCTTGAACTTCATTGGATGTGACTTCTGTTGAGGGAAAATTAAAGTTACTTTTGTTTTGACCAGAGTTTTTTCTCCATCGTAAGATGTAAGCTATAACTCGATATGCACTTGACAATGATGAGAAACGATTTAATGGGTCTTCATATGTCGTAGTTGTAAATAATTTTATGGATTTTGCTTCTAACGTTGTGTCATTAGAAGATTTTTGCATCGGCCATTGATGTTTTGGTAATTTTAGCCACGAGGGTCCATACCACCACAAATTATTGTTTTTCAAGTCTTCTGGTGAACATCCTCGGCTAGCGACATCAGCTGGGTTTTCTTTAGAGTCCACATGTTGCCAGTTTTGAGTTCCGACTTTTTGTAAAATCTCAGAAACTCGGTTTCCTACAAATGTGTTCCAGCAGTTTGGAGGCTTTTTTAGCCACGACAACACTATTGTCGAGTCTGTCCAGAAATAAGCTTTTAACTTGTAGCTATAAAGATTTGGTAAGATTTCAGAGGCTAAGTTTGCTAATAAGACCGATCCGCATAATTCAAGTCGTGGCAAAGTCAATTTTTTTGGACTAGAGGCGTTAAAAACCACTCTTAGTTTTGTGGTGAGCCTGTCTGGTTTTATTACTGCATGGTGCGGCAGGTAATAATTTGGAGTTTTTTCGATTTCTTGGGAAGAGAGTTTTCTCATGTGTCCCAACTCAAGGTATTCTAGAATGGTTTGGTCATATTGCGTCTTTATGTCAGGTTTGGTGTTGAGCATTTTCTCCATACGTAGGAATTGAGCCATCGCAATATTTCTAGAAGTACCTATCTCGTTTTCAATTTTTAAGGGTAGGGTAACTATATATCTCCCTGCTGAGTTTCTGGTTGTGGTTTTGTTGTAGTGGTCAATTTTTTTGGACTAGAGGCGTTAAAAACCACTCTTAGTTTTGTGGTGAGCCTGTCTGGTTTTATTACTGCATGGTGCGGCAGGTAATAATTTGGAGTTTTTTCGATTTCTTGGGAAGAGAGTTTTCTCATGTGTCCCAACTCAAGGTATTCTAGAATGGTTTGGTCATATTGCGTCTTTATGTCAGGTTTGGTGCTGAGCATTTTCTCCATACGTAGGAATTGAGCCATCGCAATATTTCTAGAAGTACCTATCTCGTTTTCAATTTTTAAGGGTAGGGTAACTATATATCTCCCTGCTGAGTTTCTGGTTGTGGTTTTGTTGTAGTGGTTTTCGCAATAGATATCTTCGTTGGACCGCAAAATTGGTTTTGGGGTATCCTCCACCTCCCAAAAGCGTGTGAGGATTTTGTCTGCTGATACCGTATTGCACAGTGATACTGTAGATGTGGATTGAATCGTTTGTTTAATTGGTCCCCCCACAATCCAGCCAAATACTGTTTTTTGTGCCAAAAGGGATCCAATAGATATCATGGGAGTGTCTAAGCAATAAATGGATGGGCCTAAATCGAGACCGATTAGTAAGTCTATTGGACGACTTGTTGTGAAGTAAGGGTCTGCTAATTGTAGGTTGGCAGTTTTGCTTAGATGCTTCGAGTCTAACGTTTGCGGTGGTAAATTAGGAGGAAGGGTCTTTAGGACTGGTGCCCAAACTTCTAATTTAAAACTAGGGTCCACTCGGGAACAAAGATTAAACAAGCAAGCTTTTGTTGAAATTTCTGATACGTTTTGATTCAATCCAGAAACGTGAACTAGGTTTGGTTTAGTTGGTAGTTTGAGTCGATTTTTTAACTTTTCCGAAATAAAGGTTGACTGCGATCCAGGGTCGATGATAGCTCTTGCCTCGAATCTTTGACCTTTTGATTCAACGTGAACAACGGCAGTAAATAGCAGGGTTTCCCTATCAGACCTATTCTGAAGGGATGGTTGTGATTTTTGTAAAGTCAAGGAAGTAATGTTAGGAATGCCTGTTCTGGAAGTGGACTGTGTGTTTAATGCTTGCGCTGCGGCACTTGTGCTGGGTTGCTGCTCAGCGTTATTTTGTGGCAAACCTGAAGGCTGGGTTATCGTTGCCTTGTGTAACAAAGTGTTGTGTTTTTGCTTGCAAATTCTACAACTGAATTTACTTTGACAATCTGTCACACTGTGCTCGATTGAAAGGCAGTTATAACATGAGTTGGTTACTCTGACTAAATGAATCCTATCGCTTACATTTTTTGCAAGAAATGAGGGACACAATCGTAGTGGATGAGACTCTTTACAGTTCTGGCAGGTATAGAATGAGTCATTACGATTGCCTCTAGCAGATTTTGTAGTATTTTTTACTTGTGACCTGTTTTCAATAAATGAGGTATTTGTTTGAAGAGAGTGTACATTTTTTCCTTTGGATTGTTTGTGGTGAGGGTCCTGCTTGAAATGGGTCGATTTCACCACTGCTGTTTTGAAATTACCGACAGATTCTAATGTTTTGAATTTATGGGTCAAAAAATTATCAAATTCTTTCCAAGTAGGCACTGATGCGCAATCGTTCAATGTGTTTTCAAATTCTTCTAAAAAGTTTCTAGGAAGCTTGGTTGAACATAAATAGGTCAGAATCGGGTCCCAACCTTGGGTACTAATGTTTAACTTCCCTAGAGTTTGAATACAAACATTAATGGTTCGCTGTAGTTTTTTGATAGAAGCTCCAGAATCGTTTGTAACTTGTGGGAGATCAAATAGAACTTTAAGTTGTTCAATAACCTGCATTCTTAAATTTTCATAGCGATCCGTAAGATTTTTCCAGGCTATATCGAATCCATCATTTGTTAAAGGGACATGAGTAATTATTTCTCGGGCTTCACCTCCTGTTTTTTGAGTCAAATGAAAGAGTTTTTCGACCTTACTTAACTTGGGGCTTTTTATATAAAGGGCTGTAAATAAATCCCGGAATGTGGGCCAAGTACTATAATCCCCATAAAACGTGTCTATATCGCAGGGTGGTAACCTTATGCAAGGATTGATATCAAGGGCTTGATTAGGGCTTTGGGCTTGAGAAAGTCTTTCCACTGCTTGAGATGGCTCCTTGAGCGCATCTATTTCTGCATAAATTGACCCCATGCACCTCTTATAAACCTGCAAAGATGAGGAGTATTTCCTTCTAATATCATCCTTATTTACTGGCTTCTTATCCGTATCTATCAGACTATCATCGTCCATACATGACTCGTATGACCTTCTTACTTTTTCCCATAAAGTGTCTAACTCAACTCGTAAAACTTCTAAGGCATGGACATTATCCTCTGCTTGTGTTTCTGCGTGTAAAGCATCAAAATGCAAAAGGTCTTTCACGCGATTGATAAATTGAATGAGAGACATAATGTACACGGGTTACGTAAATTTTAAAATATAATGGGTCAAAAAAGTATGAGAGTCTGACTAAAGTCCAGCTAGTGATAAATAGATTTGCAGTAGTTTGCTTGCAATACAAATTTTATTTTTTAGAAATAAATTGTTTCCCCAGATAGTTGAATAATTTATAGTGTGATGGCAACTTTGTTTAAAATTAATTGCGCAGCAAAAAAATAAAACGTTCAGGGTCATACACTAATAATGTTAAAGTGTAGCTTAATTTCGTTAACTTCGATGATCAAATTTTAATTTCTCCTTTTGGTTTTATTTTCCTCTGCACTATCTTATTGGTACTTACTTGATGATTCTGCCTTACTTGCGTATTGTTGTTGTAACTAACAGCTTCTTTGCTTAACTGCTTGCGTCTGCGCCGACAGAGTTGCTTCTCTGCTTAGCTGCATGCGTTTGAGTCAACAGAGTCTGGAATATTCTGGATTACTTTTTATTTTGCCGTTATAAATTCTTTTAAAAAATTTGGCAAATTGGTAATTTTTTCTTTATTGCACACTCAAAAAATGTATGATACTTTTTTTATTTTTCACTTATGTCACAGAGTCTTTTATTCCAAAATATATTTTTTGTTAAATTATTTTTATTGCGTTTATTATCCGGCTTTGAAGGACCAAAAATGTTTAAGAATGGGTCTTAAATAAAAACACGGTTCACTTTTAGGTTTTAATAATTTAACAATTTATTTATTTAATTTTAATATTTGAACTCATTTAGTTTTAGTTACACTTTGTTTCTTTTTTTTTGTTTGTTTATTTATTTTACATATGGTTTTGTTCTTGTATTTATATTTCACAAATTATTTGTTTTTGTAATTTTACTTCAAAATTTATGTTGTGTTTTTGTACTTTTACTGGTTGTTGTTCACTGTTTAATGTTAACTGATCGACTGACTTTAAATTGTTTTTAAATATACAAAAAGATCACATATTATAAAAGAAGTTTTGTACTAAATATAACGGGATATACTGTGTGCAAATGTAACAACAATTTAAGTAAATAATTTTTACATATGAATATGAAGATTAAAGAAAATAAAATATAACAAGTTGTTGGTAAGCAGGGTCGTCGTTGTTGGTAGGGGTCATCTCAAAATAACTTTTGTTTTGACCAGAGTTTTTTCTCCATCGTAAGATGTAAGCTATAACTCGATATGCACGTGACAATGATGAGAAACGATTTAATGGGTCTTCATATGTCGTAGTTGTAAATAATTTTATGGATTTTGCTTCTAACGTTGTGTCATTAGAAGATTTTTGCATCGGCCATTGATGTTTTGGTAATTTTAGCCACGAGGGTCCATAACACCACAAATTATTGTTTTTCAAGTCTTCTGGTGAACATCCTCGGCTAGCGACATCAGCTGGGTTTTCTTTAGAGTCCACATGTTGCCAGTTTTGAGTTCCGACTTTTTGTAAAATCTCAGAAACTCGGTTTCCTACAAATGTGTTCCAGCAGTTTGGAGGACCAAAAATGTTTAAGAATGGGTCTTAAATTAAAACACGGTTCACTTTTAGGTTTTAATAATTTAACAATTTATTTATTTAATTTTAATATTTGAATTCATTTAGTTTTAGTTGCACTTTGTTTCTTTTTTTGTTTGTTCATTTATTTTACATATGTTTTTGTTCTTGTATTTATATCTCCCTGCTGAGTTTCTGGTTGTGGTTTTGTTGTAGTGGTTTTCGCAATAGATATCTTCGTTAGACCGCAAAATTGGTTTTGGGGTATCCTCCACCTCCCAAAAGCGTGTGAGGATTTTGTCTGCTGATACCGTATTGCACAGTGATACTGTAGATGTGGATTGAATCGTTGGTTTAATTGGTCCCCCCACAATCCAGCCAAATACTGTTTTTTGTGCCAAAAGGGATCCAATAGATATCATGGGAGTGTCTAAGCAATAAATGGATGGGCCTAAATCGAGACCGATTAGTAAGTCTATTGGACGACTTGTTGTGAAGTAAGGGTCTGCTAATTGTAGGTTGGCAGTTTTGCTTAGATGCTTCGAGTCTAACGTTTGCGGTGGTAAATTAGAAGGAAGGGTCTTTAGGACTGGTGCCCAAACTTCTAATTTAAAACTAGGGTCCACTCGGGAACAAAGATTAAACAAGCAAGCTTTTGTTGAAATTTCTGATACGTTTTGATTCAATCCAGAAACGTGAACTAGGTTTGGTTTAGTTGGTAGTTTGAGTCGATTTTTTAACTTTTCCGAAATAAAGGTTGACTGCGATCCAGGGTCGATGATAGCTCTTGCCTCGAATCTTTGACCTTTTGATTCAACGTGAACAACGGCAGTAAATAGCAGGGTTTCCCTATCAGACCTATTCTGAAGGGATGGTTGTGATTTTTGTAAAGTCAAGGAAGTAATGTTAGGAATGCCTGTTCTGGAAGTGGACTGTATGTTTAATGCTTGCGCTGCGGCACTTGTGCTGGGTTGCTGCTCAGCGTTATTTTGTGGCAAACCTGTATGCTGGGTTATCGTTGCTTTGTGTAACAAAGTGTTGTGTTTTTGCTTGCAAATTCTACAACTGAATTTACTTTGACAATTTGTCACACTGTGCTCGATTGAAAGGCAGTTATAACATGAGTTCGTTACTCTGACTAAATGAATCCTATCGCTTACATTTTTTGCAAGAAATGAGGGACACAATCGTAGTGGATGAGACTCTTTACAGTTCTGGCAGGTATAGAATGAGTCATTACGATTGCCTCTAGCAGATTTTGTGGTATTTTTTACTTGTGACCTGTTTTCAATAAATGAAGTATTGGTTTGAAGAGAGTGTACATTTTTTCCTTTGGATTGTTTGTGGTGAGGGTCCTGCTTGAAATGGGTCGATTTCGCCACTGCTGTTTTGAAATTACCGACAGATTCTAATGTTTTGAATTTATGGGTCAAAAAATTATCAAATTCTTTCCAAGTAGGCACTGATGCGCAATCGTTCAATGTGTTTTCAAATTCTTCTAAAAAGTTTCTAGGAAGCTTGGTTGAACATAAATAGGTCAGAATCGGGTCCCAACCTTGGGTACTAATGTTTAACTTCCCTAGAGTTTGAATACAAACATTAATGGTTCGCTGTAGTTTTTTGATAGAAGCTCCAGAATCGTTTGTAACTTGTGGGAGATCAAATAGAACTTTAAGTTGTTCATTAACCTGCATTCTTAAATTTTCATAGCGATCCGTAAGATTTTTCCAGGCTATATCGAATCCATCATTTGTTAAAGGGACATGAGTAATAATTTCTCGGGCTTCACCTCCTGTTTTTTGAGTCAAATGAAAGAGTTTTTCGACCTTACTTAACTTGGGGCTTTTTATATAAAGGGCTGTAAATAAATCCCGGAATGTGGGCCAGGTACTATAATCCCCATAAAACGTGTCTATATCGCAGGGTGGTAACCTTATGCAAGGATTGGTATCAAGGGCTTGATTAGGGCTTTGGGCTTGAGAAAGTCTTTCCACTGCTTGAGATGGCTCCTTGAGCACTTCTATTTCTGCATAAATTGACCCCATGCACCTCTTATAAACCTGCAAAGATGAGGAGTATTTCCTTCTAATATCATCCTTATTTACTGGCTTCTTATCCGTATCTATTAGACTATCATCGTCCATACATGACTCGTATGACCTTCTAACTTTTTCCCATAAAGTGTCTAACTCAACTCGTAAAACTTCTAAGGCATGGACATTATCCTCTGCTTGTGTTTCTGCGTGTAAAGCATCAAAATGCAAAAGGTCTTTCATGCGATTGATAAATTGAATGAGAGACATAATGTACACGGGTTACGTAAATTTTAAAATATAATGGGTCAAAAAAGTATGAGAGTCTGACTAAAGTCCAGCTAGTGATAAATAGATTTGCAGTAGTTTGCTTGCAATACAAAATTTATTTTTTAGAAATAAATTTTTTCCCCAGATAGTTGAATAATTTATAGTGTGATGGCAACTTTGTTTAAAATTAATTGCGCAGCAAAAAAAATAAAACGTTCAGGGTCATACACTAATAATGTTAAAGTGTAACTTAATTTCGTTAACTTCGATGATCAAATTTTAATTTCTCCTTTTGGTTTTATTTTCCTCTGCACTATCTTATTGGTACTTACTTGATGATTCTGCCTTACTTGCGTATTGTTGTTGTAACTAATAGCTTCTTTGCTTAACTGCTTGCGTCTGCGCCGACAGAGTTGCTTGTCTGCTTAGCTGCATGCGTTTGAGTCAACAGAGTCTGGAATATTCTGGATTACTTTTTATTTTGCCGTTATAAATTCTTTTAAAAAATTTGGCAAATTGGTAATTTTTTCTTTATTGCACACTCAAAAAATGTATGATACTTTTTTTATTTTTCACTTATGTCACAGAGTCTTTTATTCCAAAATATATTTTTTGTTAAATTATTTTTATTGCGTTTATTATCCGGCTTTGAAGGACCAAAAATGTTTAAGAATGGGTCTTAAATAAAAACACGGTTCACTTTTAGGTTTTAATAATTTAACAATTTATTTATTTAATTTTAATATTTGAATTCATTTAGTTTTAGTTGCACTTTGTTTTTATTTTTTGTTTGTTTATTTATTTTACATGTGTTTTTGTTCTTGTATTTATATTTCAAAATTTATGTTTTGTTCTTGTATTTTTACTGTTTGTTGTTCACTGTTTAATATTTACTGATCGACTGACCTTAAATTATTTTTAAATATACAAAAAAGGGTCACATATTATAAAAGAAGTTTTGTACTAAATATAACGGGATATACTGAGTGCAAATGTAACAACAATTTAACTAAATAATTTTTACATATGAATATGAAGATTAAAGAAAATAAAATATAACAAGTTGCTGGTAAGCAGGGTCGTCGTTGTTGGTAGGGGTCATCTCTAAACAACCTGTTTATTTAACACCATCATAACAACAAGTAATTTTCCTATAAAGTGGAAACATGCAAAAATAATTCCAATTCCAAAATCGAACACCGAATATCAGCCTGTTGCTATTTTTAGCTTTCTGTCAAAAGTAATGGAAAAGATCTTGCACCGCCAAATAAGTTCTTACGTTTATGAAAATCATTTACTATCTGATAAACAGTCAGTTTATTTATTAGCTGCGTAACTGCTCTAGTTGATGTCTCGGAGAATATACGGCGAGAACTTGATGATGGTAATATTAACTTTTTAGTTCTACTGGATCACTCTAAAGCTTTTGATACGGTAAACCACCAAATTTTATGTACAAAGCTAAGGACTCTTTTTAACTTTTCGTCGTCATCAACAAAACTAATTTCATCGTACCTCACAAATCGTATTCAATCGGTATTCGTAAACAACAAAGCGTCTAATCACTTATTACTGTCTAGTGGTGTTCCTCAAGGATCGATTTTAGGACCAATATTATTTTCAATCTACGCTAACGATCTGTCGCAGCAATTAACTCATTGCAGTGTCCACATGTATGCAGATGATATACAATTATACCTTATTAGTCCAGTAGCATCAATTAAGGAAAACATTGACAAACTCAATTACGTTCTAAACAACATACATCGTTGGTCATCTCAAAATGGTTTGTGTTTAAATCCACGTAAAACAAAATGTCTGGCTATTCACAAAAAAAAGATCACAACTTTAATCGAAAATGATATCCTAATAAACAATAAGAAAATTGACATCGTAAAAACGGCAAAAAATCTGGGATTAGTGTTCAATAGCAACTTAACTTGGTCAAGCCATATAAATACACTGGTGGGACAAATTTATGTTAAACTAAGAGCCCTGTGGTCCGTACAATACTTTACACCGCTGAATTTCAGAATCCTACTTGCAAAAGCTTATTTGGTTCCAAGCCTTACATACGGATGCGAGTTGTTTTCTCATTGCGATTCCACTAGTGTAGAAAAACTTGAAGTATTATATAACAACATCATAAGATATATTCATGGACTAAAAAAGCTTGACCAAGTTTCAGCATACTCGAAAACTCTCTATGGAGTTGCTTTCGAAAGCCTTCCTAAGATACGGGTTCTTTTGTTCTTACATAAAGTTATTTACACTGAAAAGCCAAAATACCTTTTTGAAAAAATTAGATTTGCTAGATCACCAAGGGGTAAAAGGATCATAGTTCCGAAATGTCGATGCCTAGTTTCTCAATGGCAATTTTTCATCAACGCTATTCGTCTTTGGAATGCTCTTCCTTATGACCAACAAATAAACAGCAACGCAATGTCTTTTAGAGAATTCCTTTTTAAATATTTTGCCTAATTTATTTTGTTTAAATTTTTAATGTTAAAATTTTTTATGTTGAAATTTATTAATGTTTTTAAATGATTTCTTTTTCTTTTCTTTAAATCTTTTTTATATTTAATTAATATTATAAAATGTTTATAAACGTATATTTTTTTAAGTTTAACTTTATTAAATTTGGAAATTAATTTGTACACATACAAAATCCTGCACTGTAATTATAAGACTTAGTTCTGTTGTGCAGGAAATCATAATCAATAAATAAACCATATACCGTAACGGTTACTTTTTAATAATTATTTCTTGAATTTTATTTCTCTCTTAGAAAATAAAAGTGATTTTAGTGTATTCTTCGGAAATAAAATTTATGTTCGGTTTTTGCAA
This sequence comes from Pollenia amentaria, assembly GCA_943735925.1. Classification (NCBI taxonomy): domain Eukaryota; kingdom Metazoa; phylum Arthropoda; class Insecta; order Diptera; family Polleniidae; genus Pollenia; species Pollenia amentaria. The sequence goes on along the minus strand of OX031006.1, from coordinate 216,766,060 downwards.
TGCAAGTGATTGAACGTGTAGTTAAATTAAAATGAAAAGCGATCATTACAATGTGACATTTCCTTGTTATAATTAAATGGCAAACGATTTTTACAATCACCATGTTAAGGGCATTTCTTAAGACAAGAATTAGCCGTTTTCATACGAAATTTGGTTTTAAATGTAACTATTTTTCGTCAACATTTAAGAAAAAATATTAAGTTTAATAAATAAAACTATTCCCCCAACTGCTTGAAAAAATAAACCTAAAAAGAGCTAAAAACATTAATTTAAATGGTAAATGAAAATTTTGCTGCTAAATCAAAATTTTTATTTAATGCTCAATTAAGTTATAAATATGCCAAAATGGTCACACTGGTTCTCATATGTACAATTGTGCAAAACAAAATTACGCATGTTTTTATTTTCTTTATGCATGAATGCCTGATGAATAATCAAGTTTTAAAAGATCAAGTATCTCATGAAGTGTGGCCATTTTGACATTTTTGCAGTTAAATTTAACATTAAAAATTTGTATTTAGCTGCAAAATTTTCATTTAGCACTTGACATTTTATTAAGCATTTTTATGAGATATTTAGCTTTTATTAGCATTAATTGAAAAGTTTTATTTATTTTACTTAAATTGTTTTATAAATTATAATAAATTTTAATTAAAAATAGATGTACCCAAAATAAAATTTCTTATGAAAATTGATAACTCTTATGTTAAGAAAGGGAATATTAGGAATTCCCTCATCATGTTGATTTTAAAAATATTTGCCCTTCGATATTACGATATTAAAATGCAAGGAAATGTCACTTTGTATTTAGATAAAAATTTTAAAGTGTAAATATTTGAAAAAGTTCTTTGCTCTAAACTGCTTAAAAAAAATAATAATTTTAAAACTTCAACTTTTCGTAAACTATAAGAAATAAAATTATCTAAAAAATTGTGTATATCATAGAAATAAAATCGTTTTAATTTTGCAGGTATCAGAGGTTTGCGGGTCCACTAAATTTAAAATTTAAATCTCAACTACCTGTTCTACATATTTATATGTACCAGATCCCTAGAGGGCAGCGAACTGACACCAAAGTAGTCCCGTGATCGGTCTTTGGTGGTAGGGACCGGTTCACTTTATATGAATGTGACCTATCACTTTTATATGGGGCTGTTATTGGAGGGGGTCAATTGGCACCTAACATCCACCATATGGCAAGTCACGCATCTATTCTCAATGAACGTGTTTAGTGTTAGTTACTACAATGAAGTATTATTCCAATACAATGTAGTTTTATTTCAATAAAACAAGACCCGAATTTTAGAAAGTTCCAAATAATTGTGTTGTACCACCGGTGAATACAGTACTATAAATCATTACATTTTCTACCTTCTGGTTCTTTATAAGCCAGTTAAAGGATTGGTTCTCCTTTCACTGGTCATGAGTTCTTTTTCTTTTTGAATATGTTCTATTTTCACAAATCCCAGGACCAGTCTGCTGGACCAATTGTCACAAATTTCCCGCAGGAATGCTTTAGCAAAATCTATCCACTAGTTTAAATATAACCATTTATATCAATTACTTTAAAAAATAAGGCACTACAATGTTTTTAGTTTCGAATAAAATTTGATACTGGTAATAAATTTTTTTAAAAACCTTTAAAAAAATTTAGCATTATTTTTAGCATTTTTTAAAATAATTTTTAGCATTTGTTGGTCATGTCTAACGCCAGATTTAGCTGCAAAAATTTTAAAGATCTGGTCACACTGATCTCATGCTTAAAGTATAAATATATTTTGCTCATGTACAAGTATAAGAAACAAATCTCTCCTTTTATCTAATTATTTTTTTCAGAAATAATAACAACGCAAATAAAATTATTCATAAGTGCATAAAACAAACGACATTTTTTCTTCTTAAACACGAATAAACAAAAATACAACTCTCAATAAAAATTCTTATTCATGACCATGAGTGAACAGTGAGTGAATATTTGGAAGTCTTATAAATACTTTTTGAAACCGTAAATGGGTAATTCCATATACCAAATCGACCAAGAGTGCGACCCTACCCCTTTCGATTTGAATGAAATTGTATCCTATAAGAACATATATTAACGTCAAATTAGTCAAAAACCTAATTTTTTTTTGCTGATTTTTTTTATGAAATTCTTCAAACTGTTCTTTAAAAATCTTGAAACTTTGAAGGAGGTGTTTTTTTTAAGATATAATTTTTTTCTTTTGCAACCTGTAAAAAATAATCCTAAAATAAAATTTTAATATTGTAATTTTGAGCAATAAGTATTTATTGAATTTGATTTGTGTGATTTTAGGTGTTAAAAAAAAGTAACGACATTGATAAAAGTTGTTATGTTTATTTGTTGCATTTTTTGTTGGAGCTCAATGTGGGCACTTTCAAAGAAAATTATACTTTTTGTCACGTTACGTACCCAAGAAATTAAATGAGTTTTATACAAACAAATCAGGTAAAAAAAAAAATTAGGTTTCTGACATAGTCCATTTTTAAAATTTAATATTTTGTAGATATTACATTTTTATAAAAAAATCTTTTTAATATATTGTTTGTAGCCCCAAGTATTCTCTTTAAAATGGCATACAAATCATTTTCGTATGTGCAGTAGTTTTTCATATATTGACTTTATGGTCTTACTTGTATAATATTTTTAGCTTTTCTAAAGTATTTGGAAAAAGTTTCCTGACGAGCTGGCCTAAGCAACCAGCGAAATGCGCATAGAAACTAGCTTTCCCACAACAACAAAATTTCAGTATTTTCATTCAATAATTGGGATTATTAGCACATCATTAATAAATAAATAAATTAATAAAATATTTAATTCCCGAAAATAATTTTTGATAATAAATTTGCATGTGCCCGGCAATTAAAAAACTGAAATGGCAAGCTGCTTTATTTAAGCAACTTGTTTTTTTTTAATTTTGTTTTTTTCTTTCTATCCTCTTACAACTACAATTCGTGTTGGAAAAAACCCAGCCAATTGTAGGGGAATGTAAGAAAGAAAAAATTGACGGTTTATTGTTGTGACTGTGTTGAAGCTTTTATATTGTTTGTTACATTTAGACCTGAGTGTTTTAAAATTCTTATTCACTTTATGGTCTTACTTGTATAATATTTTTAGCTTTTCTAAAGTATTTGGAAAAAGTTTCCTGACGAGCTGGCCTAAGCAACCAGCGAAATGCGCATAGAAACTAGCTTTCCCACAACAATAAATTTCAGTATTTTCATTCAAAAATTGGGATTATTAGCACATCATTAATAAATGAATTAATTAATAAAATATTTCATTCCCGAAAATAATTTTTGATAATAAATTTGCATGTGCCCGGCAAATAAAAAACTGAAATGGCAAGCTGTTTTATTTAAGCAACTTGTTTTTTTTTTAATTTTGTTTTTTTCTTTCTATCCTCTTACAACTACAATTCGTGTTGGAAAAAACCCAGCCAATTGTAGGGGAATGTAAGAAAGAAAAAATTGACGGTTTATTGTTGTGACTTTGTTGAAGCTTTGATATTGTTTGTTACATTTAAGACCTGAGTGTTTTAAAATTCTTATTCACTTTATGGTCTTACTTGTATAATATTTTTAGCTTTTCTAAAGTATTTGGAAAAAGTTTCCTGACGAGCTGGCCTAAGCAACCAGCGAAATGCGCATAGAAACTAGCTTTCCCACAACAACAAAATTTCAGTATTTTCATTCAATAATTGGGATTATTAGCACATCATTAATAAATAAATTAATTAATAAAATATTTAATTCCCGAAAATAATTTTTGATAATAAATTTGCATGTGCCCGGCAATTAAAAAACTGAAATGGCAAGCTGCTTTATTTAAGCAACTTGTTTTTTTTTTAATTTTGTTTTTTTCTTTCTATCCTCTTACAACTACAATTCGTGTTGGAAAAAACCCAGCCAATTGTAGGGGAATGTAAGAAAGAAAAAATTGACGGTTTATTGTTGTGACTGTGTTGAAGCTTTTATATTGTTTGTTACATTTAGACCTGAGTGTTTTAAAATTCTTATTCACTTTATGGTCTTACTTGTATAATATTTTTAGCTTTTCTAAAGTATTTGGAAAAAGTTTCCTGACGAGCTGGCCTAAGCAACCAGCGAAATGCGCATAGAAACTAGCTTTCCCACAACAATAAATTTCAGTATTTTCATTCAAAAATTGGGATTATTAGCACATCATTAATAAATGAATTAATTAATAAAATATTTCATTCCCGAAAATAATTTTTGATAATAAATTTGCATGTGCCCGGCAAATAAAAAACTGAAATGGCAAGCTGTTTTATTTAAGCAACTTGTTTTTTTTTAATTTTGTTTTTTTCTTTCTATCCTCTTACAACTACAATTCGTGTTGGAAAAAACCCAGCCAATTGTAGGGGAATGTAAGAAAGAAAAAATTGACGGTTTATTGTTGTGACTTTGTTGAAGCTTTGATATTGTTTGTTACATTTAAGACCTGAGTGTTTTAAAATTCTTATTCACTTTATGGTCTTACTTGTATAATATTTTTAGCTTTTCTAAAGTATTTGGAAAAAGTTTCCTGACGAGCTGGCCTAAGCAACCAGCGAAATGCGCATAGAAACTAGCTTTCCCACAACAATAAATTTCAGTATTTTCATTCAAAAATTGGGATTCCTTATAGGATGAAAGGAACCTTTACACTAAATTTCATTCAAATCGAAAGGGGTCGGGTCCCACTCTTGGTCGATTTGGCATGGAATTACCCAAATATTTTAATTTTGTATTTGATTAACTGCTTGTTTTTTAAAATAAAAAAAAAACAATAATAAAAAAAACTTTAATATATATTGTTATATAAAATCAAAAAAGCCGTAAGGTACATTTTACAGGAGAAGCAAAAAACTTTCTAAAATGAAAAATAAATAAAATTTTTAAAAAAATTTTTCACGTTGAGCTTCTTTTTTATTATAAAATTAATATTTAAAGAAAAATTTCCAATTGTTGTATTATTTAAAAACATATGAAACTTACGCCTTTGATAATTATTTTTTTCTGAAACCGAAAAGGGCGTAAGTCATATTAAAATAAAATGGTTATAGGCATTTCGAGGAAAGGTTTTTATTTTCTTCATTAAATATATTAACTATAATTTTTATTAATATATTTTTTTTTAATTTTGACATGTTTATAACTAATTAATGCAACATAAAAAGTAGTTTACAAAAAAAAGTTTTAAATAAAATTAAATCTATATTATAAAAACATAAAATATTAATATATTAAGGTCTTTCGTGCTTTTTCGAAAACTTCCACTTGACTTGTAACATACACCTTTTTTCAGCAAATTGGAAGCAATGACGCAATGAGCTTTTTTCACAAAATTTAGACCGATATCTTAACCCCATTTTCGATGTTTTTGTCCGACATAATTCCTTTATTGAGGCCTGCATACATTTTACCAGTCATTCGGTAATTGTCATTTAAATGTTTTTTATTAACTTTTATTTTAATTTACTGACTTTTTTAAAATTAGCATAACTACTAATTTTTAACTAAAGTATTTTAATCGCGATTATTTTCTCTATTTAACTGTAATAAAATGCTTCCTTCAAGAAAGATATTTTATTAGAAACACATCAAAAGAAGTAATAAAACTTAAAAGAAAAAAAAGACATGAATTTTTTGTGGTTGCACTTAGGGCTTCAAAAATTTTGTTAATAAAATCGTCGGTTTTAGTTGTAGGAGTGTAAAATTTTGCAGAAACATGTATTTTGATACGGTGCGCATCGCAATCAATCAAAAAGCCGATTTTGAATTTTGTGTAACTTACGGCTTTTTTGATTTCATATGATATGATATGTTTTTGTTTTCCATATAAATTTCTAAACGAAAATTTTTATTTTAGTTTAAAAGGAGGCAGTTAATAACTAAATCACATAAGTCAGTTTAGTTTTTATGTATTCAATAAAAAAAGGTCCTGTTTCGCTATAAGTTCGGGTTTGGTCTTAAAAATCTACCGAAGGTCGTCTTCCGCTTCGTCTTAAATAAGTGCTTGGTTTTTAAAATTGCCGAACTCCATATAGTTTTCCTATATCCCTCATATTTTATTATTATATTATATAATTTTACGTACAGCAAATCCGAATAAACGTCAGTAAAATACCACTCCAAAAATATGTTTAACTGGCGGCTTCCTTTGTGTTTAATAATTATCACGAAATCTTGAAATGTCCTGAAATTCTACTATATGTAGGTTAGACTGCCCCAAACTTGTATGAGGAAATTATTTTTTTCGAATTCAGATACGCATACCCTCCATTTTTTTTCTTTTTGATTCGAATAACCGAAAAATTAAATATTATTGCGATCGGATAACGATTACCCGTGCTAACTTGACGCCAAAGTTCGAAAAATAGGTCAGTATGAAAGCCATAGAGTAAGTTTGGAATTTAAGACCGTCTATTAATTTTACTTGTATAATACACATTTATTTAATAAAAAATTTGCTAATATTCAGTGTTTTCCAAATCCTCTAACCACACCCCCTCCCACGCCCCCTGTGCTGGTTCGTTACTGTTGCCCTGCCACAAGCCCTTAGTTCCTGGCTAAGACCATCTAGACAAGGTTATTAATAGAATGTTGACAAAAATAAATGTTATTTGTAAAGTTTTATATTTTATTATAAACATTTAATCAATTCGTTAAATTTTCTTTCTAAAGTTTGTTTGTTACAGTCCGGATACATCTGACTGTAAATATTGCTGTTGTAGTAAATATTGCTTTTGCTCCTCTTCAGCTGTAATTAAAGTCAGAATTAGTTTGTATGTTCTGTTCTGTTACGAATCAGCTGTTTTGTTTCTGTTCAATTGAAAGTCTGCATTTGTGGTTTGGTTTTACTTTTTTGTTCTGTTCTGTTGCGGGCAAATCTGTTGAAAATAGAATTCAACGTTCAGTTAAGGCCAAAGTGTGTATGTACTAGTTTGTTGTGATATGAAAAATCTGTAATTTTTTGTTTAAAGCTAGAAAAATTGGTTTTAATCAATGATTTTTTAAAAATTTACGTATTTTTGGCACAACATATTAATTTTTTACTTCTTAAGAAAAGTTTTTTTTTACAATTTCAATGCTTTTCTTTTTAAAAGCAGATGATTCCTTTCACAGAAAAAGGAATTACAAAATATTTGCTACAGAAAGGAACGAAACAGAACGGCAACGGAAAGTAACAACTAATGAGGCCATAAGCCATGAAAATCCTTCACTAACGTAACCGCTCTTTCGGCAGTATCATTAAGCGCTCTCAGTACACTCACTTTCTCTTTACCTTGATGCATTAGTTTGCCACATAGTAGGACATTCGCTAAGAAAACTATCGTCGATTTTGAGCCGATTGAATAAGGATTTGCTTTTATATGAAATAAAGTCATCTATATTTTTGTCCGAAATTAAAAAGAGAAAACAGTTATCAATTGAAGTATTGAAAGAAATGAAATCTAGTATAAGTTTATGCCAGACTAACCGTAAAGTGAACCGCAAAATTCTTATTTCCATGGGATGTAGCGGTTACCTATTGCTAACTGAGTATCATTTTTTAAGTTAGCCACAATTTTCGCTTTAGTTTTTTAATCTACATCATCGTCAAATAAAGACAACATACATACTTCATCTGTCAAGTATCATAAATGCTGGTAAAACTTCTGCACCGCTGATTTTGATATGCATTTGTCAATTTTTCATAAACTTTCAAGGTCTTAAAAAACACATATCTTGGTAGGGAGCTTTTACAGCTAAAATACATTTAAGCCAAAGCTTGACGTATGATGTTGAGATGAAAGGGCAGACGTCTAACAAATCCACCTTATCTAACTTTGATATTTAAAGCTGAGAGCTAAGTAATACTATTTCCAATGAATAAATTGTCCTTGCCATCCATCGAGCTTGGTGCATGGCGCCAGGAGGGTGAGTATATCCACCGAAAAATATTATTGGCAGCTCTATCAGTTCTCGTTAGTCACCTCTAACGATGTATTTAATCAATTCAGATTAGTAATATTGTATCAGTTTGTCAATTTCTGAAACATTTAGAGATCATTACTTTGTGTAGATTTGAATTTTCCTGCAATCGACATTTTTTCAACTTCCTCGAAAGCTTTTAAACAGTGAAATATCAGGACTGGTAGTTATCTGACTAATTTTGGTCTCACACGCACATTTTAATACTAATTCGTAGAATTGATGGCAACAAGCAAAAAAAGTATATCCCTGTTTAACGTTTGATATAAAAGTACACATGCACCATTAATTCGATCGGTATTTGAAGCTGTTGTATCACAACAGAAAATCTGCTCTCTATATTCAAGATCCCAGTCTAGTACTTCGTTCCATACTGCCTCTGATTGTTCCATTTCAGATGAGTTTTTCTCGATGTCACTTAATACATATGAATGTATATTCGATATATAAACAAAAAGGATTAAGGAGTTATCAAGAGGACACACTTATTATGTAGAATTGCTTTAAGCCAATGGCATACCATTAACCACCAGACGATATGTATGTAGTTATGTATATACACAGAAAAAATTATTAAATTTATCCTATCACCAAATTTGTTCTAAATTCATAATATCAAGCAAACAAGTTGTTGATTTTGCACCTATTACCAAAATGATTATATTGATTACTAAAAATTTTAAAATTTTGAAAAAATATTTTCAATAAATGATATTTTTAATTTTAATTAAAAAAGTGATCAAAAAACTTTGAAATTTTAAACAATGTGTTAATTTGTTTAAATAAATATTAACAATTCCCAACAACAATTTTACATGTTTAAACTATTTTATTTTAAACGAAAAAAGTCAATTAAGATTTTTTGTTATTTAATTAAAAGTTTAATTGAAAATTTATTTCAAAACAACTAAATGTTAATTAAATCAAAATTAAATTTTTAATTTTTTTCAGCCAAAAAAATTATTGATTTAATTATCACATTAATTAAATTAAAATACTTTTTAAACCATTTTTTAATTGATAAAACACTTTTTTCTGTGTAGTATACATTTCAGAATACTATATCAATATCAAAAGTATTTGAAAAACGGTAACAAATTTTAGTATAATGTGCCTTTATTTAAATGTATGGAAATAATAGTTTAAAAATGTTGGGTATCTAAACTTCTAAAAAATGATAACAGAAAATCGCTAATGTATCGCTCTTTATTAAAAACAGGTGAATCTAGCGCCTAAAGCGCGAAATTGGCAACTATGTCCAAGACACTAGCGGAGTTCAGTGTTAATTGCAAATGGTCTTGCGAAAGAGCAAATGCAAAATATCATAGCTTTTTTGTTAAATCCAACAACAAAATACACAGAGTTTCCGTTAGATGTCATAAAAAAGCTACGAATTTTTGCACTTGCTATTTCGCAAGACCATTTGCACCAAACACTGAACTCCGCTACTGTATTGTTATTGTGCTCAACGAAACAAAAAACTTTCGGGTATTCCCCGTTTCTAAGATGAGTAAAATAGATGTTAAGCAACAACATATATTTTTAACAGAGTGTTACATAAAAAAAAACATCTATTTCACTCATCTCAATTTATTTTTGGCGTTCACGTTCACACAGGCAATAATAATGTACATATATTTTCTATAACTTAATTTTCAGATTTGAGCGTATCTTTAAAATTTTTTTAAATTAAGCTGGAACATAATTTTTGGTTTTAGTTTAACTATATTTTGTTATAAAAATGTAATTAAAAGCTAATGTCAATAATTTTAGAATGAAAAATATACATATGTCTGTAGTAATGATTTTATGAGGGTACAAACAATTGTACCTGTGTTGTAAATTCTTTCGACGAGGGTTAGGAAATTTTTTTGCCAATTATGCAAATTTTTTTAAAAATAAAACTAAATATATTTTGTAATCAAAGCCAAAATAAAATTTTTTTATGTGTTCAATTTTACGTTTATATTTTATTTTTAGACAAGTGTTGCACATATTTGGAATAAAAATCGAATGGAATTTCACAGGGTTAAGTTTTTTTTAAATACATTTAAATTTGTAATTAAGAAAACTTGAGCTTACAAAATTCTGTATTAAAAAATAATGTATGTAATTTAAAGACATAATTCATATATTTAGTTATTTTATTAAAACGAAAAAGGTGAACAATTATATTTGTATATCAGCGACATCTTTTATTGATAATGTGAAATTGTATAAAAAAGCTTTGAAAGCTCCTTCTTATCAGCAACTAAATAGCATTAATCATAAAATTACTCGTATAACAAAACGCATAAACTGTGTAGCAACAGCATTTCCAAAACACATAAAATAGCAGCTTTTATATTAACAATAGATAGACTGTTAGCTACTCAATCGACTGTATAAGTGTTATATAGGAGACGGCAGCTTTTAAAATCTAAAAAGTAGAAGAGAAACAATCAGATGAAGAAACAAAAAATATATTAGAAATTACGCCACATTTATTAGTAATAAACACAAGAACAACAAAAACTCAAGACGATGAACTTTAAATATAAAAGCACATAAATCTATGTACTAATTACCGCCATAAAGTTGGCCAACGATGCCTCATAAAAACCGGCTTTAATAATTGCTTCTCGTTGGGAGCGTAACATTAACAACAGCAGCATGCGACGATGTGTTGGCTTCAAATTATACCAATTTGATAGTTGTACTGAAATTCCAACCATGATACTCTAATTTATTAGACCAAATAAAACGAAAGTTAGAAATAAAGAAATGAAAAAATTTTATTCATTCTTTCATTCATTTTAATGACAGCGGAAGTAACATTTGTGTGGGAAAACGGAAATTATGTGCGATAAGGAAATAGAAAGGTCATTTTATGCGGCCATGAAATTCGCATACTCTCAAGTTTAAGAAGTGATTGAAAGTAAAGTGAGAATTACACAGAAAAAAGTTTTTATCAATTAAAAAAATGGTTGAAAAAGTATTTAAATTTAATCAATATGATAATTGAATCAATTATTTTTGTAGTTGAAAGAAAATTAAAAATATAATTTTGATTTAATTAATATTTAAATTGTTTTGAAATACATTTTTAATTAAAATATTAAATAAATATCAAAAAATATTAATTGACTTTTTCGTTTAAAATAAAATAATTTAAACTCGTAGAATTGTTGTTGGGAATTGTCAATATTTAACACATTGTTTGAAACGGCAAAGTTTTTTGATAATTTTTTTAATTTATTATCAAAGTTGTTTGTGGGAATACTATTATTTATTAAAAGATTTTGTTTGTTGTGCTTAATTCCCTTTTTAAATAATTGATAAAAAATACTGAAATTTATTGTTGGAGGATAAGCTGTTCCTATGCGCATTTCACTGGTTGCTTAGGCCAGATCATCAGGAAACGTTCTCCTAAATAATTTTAGAAAAGCCAAAGCTATCAGCAAACAAAACTACAGAGGGAATGAGAATTACCTACAAACACTCAAAAAGTCTTGTTTGCAACGATATCAAAGCTTAAACAAAATACCAAACAATAAATCAGTGTTGAGTTTTTATCTTTTTTACATTTCCCGCTACAATTAGTTAGAATTCTCCCAACATTAATTGTAGTTGTAAATGGGTAAAGAAAAAAACATATTAAAAACAAAAACAAAGTGCTTTTATTGTTTTCGCAAGAAATCAAAATAAAAACAATTTGCCAGTTCAGTTTTTTATGCACGTGCACTTGCTAAAATTTATTATCAAAGTTGTTTGTGGGAATACTATTATTTATTAAAAGATTTTGTTTGTTGTGCTTAATTCCCTTTTTAAATAATTGATAAAAAATACTGAAATTTATTGTTGGAGGAATTAAAAATATGATTTATTGAAAAAAAAATAGATATTGGGAATTATTTCTTTTTCATAAGCAACTTTATTATATTCTTATATTTTTTATTTTTTCGAATTTATTCTATGAGTTTAATTTCAGTTATGTTTTTTTAATAGCTCTATTCCTTAAATTTTTAGAAATGACTTTATACACTACCAGACTATTAAAAAAAAAATATTCACAATCTTAAAATTTTTAGTAATCAATATCATCATTTTGGTAATAGAAGCAAAATCAACCACTTGTTTGCTTGATATTATGCATTTGGTATAAATTTGGTGATTAGAAAAAAATTTTTAATTTTTTCTGTGTAGTTAAGGTCGTTATATTCTTTAGAACATAATTTCTTACCTCTAATTTTAATATTTCACCGCCATAACAGTATATAAAGAGTTGCAACAATATCGAAGATAAGAAAATGCAGTTCTTCATCAATACCAAAAATGTATCCATATTCTAAAAAGATGCTAAAAGTTTTGAAATATTAAATACTTCAAATCAAATCTTCTTTACTTGCCTTCATCATTTGATACAAAATCACACAGACTTGCAGAGATGTCATCAGAAATTGTCCAAACACTATCGGACTATAAATTTCTCGTATCTCATAGTACAAATTCAATATTAAATTATGATATTCTATATATGACTTAAGATCATAATGTAATTCATTCTCGTTTTTTAAAAATGTATTCTCTACAATCGAGTTTTGTAATATTTTAAAATGTGATACCAAATTAATGGCAAATGATACAAATAGCCCATCTATGGCCGCGGCGTACATAACAACGGATAGTGTTACTAGGCCCGTATAGACATAAGCAAATTGATAGCCGGGAAAGGTTTCAAAATCAAAAGCAAATCTAAAAAGAAATTTAAAAAGAGTAACATAATTGGCACAAATATTCCTTAAGTATAAAGTTTTATATTTTAAGTTAATCGAATCGGCTTATAAACGTAGCGAAACTCGCCCATAATCAGTGTTAATTGGTCAGAAATATTACAGCTAAAGATTCCCATAAACTACGATCGAGGTCCTGAACGAGAAGTCTATTTCTTTCTATTCGTATACAGAATCATATAAAATAACTTAGACCGTAAAAGTGAGAATCTGGCAGGCTCCCTTATTTTATCAGCTTGTGCAGAAAGCTCATATTGCAATTTAAAATCTATAAAGTTTTTTGAAATCTTACAAAATTTTTGCTGGGATTGGATTCTTACCTAAAAAAAGTTCTTACCAGCTTAATTTTAAAATAAAGATCTGTTTTTTTTATCAGATTTTAAAAAAATTATAATTGCTGTAACTATCAAGGTAGAGTTCTAAATTACGCTGTGCCGAATCTTTAATACCATCCACCGACAGTTAGAATATTTCAGGCGTGGCGTGGCACATTGCGAAATTTAGGAAGTTTAGTGGAACTTTATAAAATTTTTGAAATACATTAAGATTATTCCTTATTTCGGTAGCTTAATATCCCACCTCAAAAACTACATACTTATGGCGATTTCTTTTCTGAGAAAAATGTTGCATAAATGGTACATGCTCTACACAAAAGAGATAGAGCATGTACCATTTATGCAACATATTTCTCAGAAAAGAAATCGCCATTAGTTTGTGGATTTCCCCATGTGAAGCAAATGCAAAATGCACCTGAAAGTTGCCTTACTAATTCTGTCATACTTTTTGCCTAAAAAAACGGGTTTCGATTTGTTTTAGTGAATTGAGTGGTACATAAATACGGCATGCTAGTAGGCCATGATTTTTTTCATATATTTTATTAGAAAATTTGTAAATTTTTGTCATTTAAATAATTGCAAAATATTTTTTCACTTATGCGTGATTTGTTCGTAAAAAAAGAGATATTTAAAAAGTAAATAAAATTTGGGATGGGCATTGGCGCTGAGTATCGCAAAGGGACCGCTGAAGGATACAAGTGAGCTATCTCTCGATGGCTGCCCATGGAACCTAACCCAACCTAATTAAAATTTAAATTTTTAACTTTATTGGAGACTTTAAAAGATTATACCACATAATACCATCTTCAAACGCACAAAATGTGAAATGTAGGGTTTTTCCCTTTTGGGAACACAAAACATCTTCTGCGATATTTTGCGATCTTCTTTTAAATAAAACTTTTTCCAGAATAACGTTGCAAATTTCATATAACTGCATTTTACAAATGTGGAAGGAAGAACCAACATTGGACGCCATCATTGGTTTTGTTTTTGCAAAAATAAGATCACCAATGCTAACAGCTAACGCTCGTTGAAGCTTAAAGGTAATTCTTCGTTCTTCGGTATTACTTTTTTATGCGTCTCTCCGTCTGAGCGTCTGCCCGCCTCTCCGTCTGTTGAAAACACAATCACTTTCGAAAAACGGAAAAGAAAAGAACAAAATTGGTCTCGAATGGCTTGTAGTTATCCTTAGCAGTTTGGCATTGAAATCCAGCAACATCGGTTCAAAAGGCTCAGAACTATGAATCAAAATGTGGAACCACCACCCTAAGAAATTGATAATATTGATACAAAAACTAACATAAATGGTGGAATAATGCACTGATTGATATTAAATTTTGCACAAAATTACGTTTTATATGACTGAAAATCATGCTGTTAAATTTCGTGAAGATCGGTCCATAATTTACCCTAGGCCCCATATAAACCCTACTCTAGAAAAACTGCTTAGTACGCCTAAAACCATATAAAGCCCATTTTGGGAAAATGATTTAATTCGCGTAAAATCGTAACAGATATAGATATTGCGGCAAAATTTCTTCCAACTTAGATTCATATGGCCAGAAAAAATATGCAATTTTGTGATAAACGGTCCATAATTTACCTTAGATCCCATATTAGGCTGCCTCCTGATATTCACTGTAAATGCTTAAAGTAATTACACTGCTGTATTGAAAGTTATTCTTATTTATATTTTGTAATACCAGTAATCAGTCTTCAGAATTTTGGGATGATATGGGTCCATAATTTACCATAATTTACCATTACCCTCCTAAAAATCATTTAAGTTGGCTAAAACTGTTACGAATCATGATATTTTACTCAAGCCAGTTCAAAGTTCTACAAAGAAACGCTTAAAACATTCTGATTGTCGGTCAATAATTTAATGTATGTATGTAGGTCTAAACCGCAACCAATTTTAATGCTGACGTTTGTTTTTGTAAAGATTAGTTAATAATATATCATATAGAACCTACTCCTGTTGATGGAGGGTATCAAAAACTCGGCACAGCCGAATATAGCAGTCTAACTTGTTTAGTTTATACTGCTTCTTAAAAGTTATTAAGTGCCCCTAAATCGATGAAACTTGGCAGAAATAGGTGTTATGGTCATAGGCTGGTAGAGCTCAAAAATAAATAAAATCGAACCATGGAGGAAAAAGGTGCCCTTAGAAAAACTAGTCCTACCTCTGAAAAATTAAATTTTTTAAAGTTTTTCCATACTTTTGCTTAGGAAATGCAACTTTAAACGTCGACGAAAGCTTAGAAACTTAAAATTGGACCCAGAAAATCGTAAATTAACCCGTCCCCTTTTGTTTAGAGGGTAAATTTAATAATATTTTCAAAAATAATGTTAATATTAAAATAAATGGAAATCTTACACCATAAATTTTAAGCTTTTATAGGTAGTGGAAGGTATCCCTCCAATTCCACCCGCAGATCGACCCTGTTTTCTAATTTCCACAAAATATTAATTTTTATGTCGCTTTTATTTGTTTAATAGTATTTAATTAATCTGAAATTAATTCATTTATTCATAACTATAACTTTTTTTTAAAAGTAGCAATAAATAGAATGTGGGAATTATTTATTTTTCATACATTTTTTTTTTTTTTTTTTTTTTTTTTTTTTTTTTTTGAATGGGCTTCTATGAGCCAAATTTCAATTTAGAAAGCTTTTTGCAGAAGCCTTATTCGATCAATATTTCACATACTTATTTGCTTAAGCCAACCTTTGGTTAACATTGAAGGTTCCGTACAGTGCTAGTCTTAGTAAAGTACCCAAAATTACGCCAGAAGTTTTAGAGTTAATAGAAACATTTTCCGACCCATATAATGATTATGAGTCTTTTGACGATTGCAATGAGTCTATTTCTGAATAGATGTTTTAAAAGTTGTAACAAAGTATGTATGTTTTTTTAATTTTTTTTCTATATTAAAAAGACAAATTTGTATACGCAAAAACTTTAATTTTTATTAAAAATTTTAAAAAACTAACAAATAGAACTGTTTTACAGGTTTATATAATTAAGTTCCGCTAAACTCAAGAAATTTCGCAAGGTGCTTGGGCCCTATATGGGATCTATAAATAATTAATTAATCTTAATAAAAACGGACGTCAGTATTAAAATTGGTTGCGGTTTAGACCTACGTATGTAACATAATTAACCGTCAATCAGTCATATAAAACTTAATTGGAAAAAATTTGAGTAAAATATCATGATTCGTAACACTTTTAGCCAAAATAAAATTATTTTCGAGAGGGGAATTTATATTACACCCATTGTAAATTATTGACCAATCATCACAAAACTTTGTAGCGTGATTTCTGATATAAAAAAAAAATTATAACAAATTTCGATATAGTAATTAAAATTGTTTCGGCCTTTCATAGTTTTATAGTGGTTAGCGGAAGGCTGCTTCATATAGGACCTAAGGTAAATTAAAGACCAATTATCACAAAATTACGTGGTATTAATTTAGGCCATATGAAGCTTAATTGGACCAAATTTTACCACAACATCTCTATCTGCTACGGTTTTAGACTTATTTAAATAATTTCTCAGAGTGGGATTATATGAACCCTATGGTAACATATAAACCGATCTTTAAACATTTGACAGTGTTATTTCTAGTCCTTCAACTCTGTGACTTATCAAACTTTATTACAGTGGCATTATTTGCTGCTGCTTAAAGCATACTAAACTGTTGTAGGCTTTATGTGGGGCCTATGGTTGATTATGGACCAAACTTCAAGATTTTAAACAACAATTTGGCACCAATATTGTTCTTTTCTTTTGAGTTGTTCGAAAGTGAGCTTGTTTTCCATAGACGGACAGATGGACAGACAGACGGACAACGCAAAATCGACTTATGCCCGTAACTTCTACAAAAATATATCTGTTCTCTTCACCGTACATAACAGTTATCTTTATCTATTTCAACGTTTATGTGGCCTACGTGTTTTAACATTAAGTTTTCTTTTAAAATTGGCAGCATTTAACCCATATATTTTTATAAACGCTACTCAAGGAGCCAGAACATACATACACACTTTATGGGGTCTGAGATGAATAATAAAAAGGTTTCACACAGAATGACAAACTTAGTATACCCTTATTCGCCACTAGTGGTGGTTAAGTGTATAAACAAATTAAAGTAAAATTTTTTTATATTTTCAACAGTTATTCATTTCTTACCTCATCGGCATCGGTAATTCTAAAGCAAACTCTGTCTGGCGTATTTTTGACCATACATTTTTTAAGATAGGAGCCAGCATAAAGTATGTACCAGTACTTGCTGTAGAGATATAGTATAGTTTAACTACCAAGAAAGCTGTACGGTTAGAACGTTCCAAGATATTCTTAGCAGCGTGAGATTTCGCTGATTAAAAAAAAATAGACAACAAGCAACACAAAATATTTGATTAATTTATAAAACAGTAGAAACTCAATGTTAAACTATTTAATGAACACTTTTTATTTTGACTCCAGTACACTTACATTAACTTACAAATGAGTATCTTGAATACTTACATTCATGGTACATAGACTCCAACTTTGTCATTAATGCTACAAAACGCCATTTATAAGTAAGGAATGTTGCTATTTTTATTACGGTTAGTACGTTGGTAAAACAAATACTCAAACTTGCCGTTGCCAATTCCAAATTGTCAATGTAATAAATTACATAATTTATCATGGGCCATTGGGCCGACATGACAAACATTAGGACACCAAAATATAATATATTACGGCATTTTCTTAACAACTGCGATTTATCACGTACGAAGTGATGACCCATTATACGCAGACATTGTCTTTGTCTTCCAAAAAATTCAATCATTTTAAATTGATATACAAGATTTCTTTTCTTTGGTCGGCTGTAAAAAGCAAAACAACAATTCTTCACCAAGTTAAGTGTAAGACAATTAAAGCCAGAGAAACAAATAACACATTTTCTTTAAAATTCCTTCAGTTCAACGATGTTTCAAATGGTTTGCCAGTCAGCAAACAGTAAAACAGCTTTAAGTTAATGATTGTCAACACGAATGGGTGGGTATTGTTTTGCATTCTATTGACAAAATAGTCAATCCTTTTGTTTTCATTAAGGTTTATAATTATAGGTTATTGTTTATATTAATAACCGACAATAATGTTATAGGAATAATGAATAATTACGTAGAGAGATCTAAAATAAAATATTTTAATTTCAATGATGAGTTACTAACATTTTTTGTTATCAACCTGATCAGCACCTAAAAGTGTGTCATATTTTCATGTTGATATATCTTTTGTAGATACAATTAGAGATTGTTTGTTATACAAGGAATACCTCCTCTATGCTATAACAAAAGCTTCGCTAACAAAAGCTTCTCTGCAAAGCTGGCCTTTAGCCAGACGCAAGGATTTTCTCCTGTAAGTTATAACAAATACCAGCTTCGCTAACCAAAGCTTCTAAGATCGGTAACGCATTAGCACAGATGGACAGAGGATGTTTAAAAATTTCAAAATTTGCTCCATCAGTTTTAAAAATTTTATTATAAAATCAAAAAATAATAATAATTTCTTTGTCCATATACATTATGACTTGCCACCCATTTAAGCCTAATATCTTAGTAATTACGATTCTAATGGGTGTCCCAAAAACATTCAACGACGGTGGCGTAAATACAACCGTTGTCTACACCAAATAATGTAAAGTGCGGCTTGAATGTTTGTTGTTTAAAAAAAATAGCTTTGAAATCATTCGTATATTTTTCAAATATGTTAAAATGATTACTTTTCAAATTACACAAAGAAAATATCTGACAAGAACAAAATTTTCATCATCATTGCATATTACATTTTTAATATATTTTTTAGTGTTGAAATTTTTTCTCACCCCGCTTTTATGCGTGAGTTTATTTGACAGTTCTAAGCGGTAACTTTCTCACAAAAATTTCGCAGACACACTTTTTCTGTAAATTAACGAGTAATATCTTTACGTGACAGCTATTACTCACTAAAAATGTTACAGACGCAGTTAAGTGAGAAAAACAGTGGTTGGCTTGTTTCAATTTATGGCATTTTTGTTTCGACGCGGGAGTTACTGAACATTGGCACTGGTCGATATCTATATTTCAGTGCATCGACCAAATTTCATCACAGAAGAGATATTCAAATAAATTTGTTCTCTTTGGCTCGTAAATATTGCTGTATATTCACCAAATTTGTAATGATACAGGTTTCGCGATTTTAATTCAACTTTACAGATCAATAGCAGTGGTGTAGTCGAATGTAGGTTTTTGCAACTTATAGTTTAATGGACCAATCGGGTAAACGCAAAATTTAAAGCGGCCCCAGTTCTCCATTTTTCGTCCAATTTTGGAGATCGTTTTACATATGAAATGTTATCATGAAATTCAATAGGATTTTTTTGAAATTTAAAATTTTATTTGCTAGGAGATATTAATCGCAGGGATAAAAACTATGATATCCCACTACTGTAATTATTTTAGCCATAATAGTAGTTTACTTCTAATACTAAACTTAATTATCAATTAACCTACCAAAAAAGAGGCGGCTAGTAAATTGCTATTACATGCTTGTAGTTAACAAAAGTCAATGTAGCAGTATTTCAACACACTGACAGATAAGAATATAATTATATGTTTTGCTTAATTCAGAATGTTATGATTACAATGTGACACTTTAATTATGAAGGAGTTGCCAAACAGGAAATAACATACAGACACAAGAACACATTCATATTTACACACCTACGACTTTTAAATGATAAAATAAAAAATATTTTTTATACTTATAAACTATTTCTTAACATATCTCAACAATCACTGACTTAATAACATTTTTGCTCAGGTAAATGAATGTATACGAGTGCCGCATCATCATGTCCCTTGCCCAATTTAATTTACTAATGGTCTAGTCACAAATCGTTCGTAAGCTAAAATACTTTCTGTTAACTTATGTCTACGGTAGAGTTGGCAATTAACTGAAATAAAAACTTACAAGTATTTGTCACTTAATGGACGTTTGATGATGAGTTTAAATGATAGATATCTTTTTTACGAGATTATTTCTATGAGAGTCTTTTGTTGAAATATTTTAAATTACTTTAAAATGCTTTAAACTGGCATTATAGGGTTTCTGTAATATTTTTTTGTTAATATTTAACTGAAGATTTATTTTTTAGTTTATTTCTAGAGCGACTTAAAATTTGGATAAATAAAATAAGCTTCGTATGAAAGGACTATTGTTTTTGGATATAAATGCAAAGTTTTTGCTGATAATACAAGTAATTAAAACTGTATACGTTTCGGGACTATTAGTTTTAAAAAATGATCGCGATAAGCCTTTTTTCTACCTGGCATTGCAACAATTAAAACCCATCATTAAGAAATGTATTTATATTCGTTGCAGGTGAGACTTGTAATAAAAGCAAGTTAATAAAAATATATGATTTACATTAATTTGCATTTTACGCAGGTTGACAGGCGTTTTTAACAAAAGAATTGCATTAGGGACAATCTGTTGCGATTACAAAATAAAAATATATCGGATCAGTTTCGCACTTTGCTTAAGCAAATGACAGTTTCATAAAACTTAGCAAAAAGTTTCATTATACAGCAAATAATTCTATTAAATAATTTATTTTTAAATTACACTGTCCAACAAAAAAAAATAACAATGTTCTGCCAAATGATCCTTTAGAGGGGACTTAAAAAATATATTTATCGGCGTTTTAAAAGTTTACATCTGAAACTCATTACACAGCCTATTTAAAGTTGCACCCTTGTGTAGTAAAAAAAACGTACAAATACGTGTGTTACTTAGGCTTTTGGTATATAGTATCTTCAGAAGATTTATTAAGAACATAACAAGTAACAATAATAAAAGAAATATTCTCTTTAACAACGGGATATATGTAGTTGAAATATTCTGCGAAAATATTTGTCACGAAATTGTACTATATGTCTCACAACACACTTAAGTCCAAAATTAAACTTAAATACCAAAAAAATAAGCAGAAGCATAAAAGGTTGTTTAAGGGTTAATTATATACTTATGCCAACATGGCGATAAAATATCCCAGAAAAATTTTGATTTTAAATTTTGGTTTTAAAGTAATTACATTTTTGTTCTTATGTACTTCTTAATAAGGTAGATGTACTTCTGAATTTCTGCTTTAGGGCAATGAAATTCAATGCAATTTGGTATTCCCATGCGGTAGCTAGACCCAGGTGGGCATGCTGACCCCATCTGCTGCGTTTGTCAAACTAGTGACGTACTAAAATTAAATAGATGTACGAGTTATTAACCCTTAAACGACCTTTTAAGGTTTTTCTTATTTCTGGTAATAAAGTTGAGTTTGCGACTTAAGTATGTTCGGAGAACTATAGTAGAATTTCATGACAAATATTTTCGCGGAATACTTTAACTACATATATCCCTGTTTTATATATGATATTTGCTCTTTTTTCCAAAAAATTGCAAGAATACCTATTTCAGAAGATTTAGAGGTTTAATGTATACTAATAAAATGTTGCTTGTACCGTTCTGAACTAATCTTCGGAATACACTATATACCAAAAACATAAGTTTTTTTTACTACACAAGGGCGCAACTTGAAATAGGCCGTAAAATGAGTTTCAGATTTGAACTTTTAAAACGCCGGTACACGTATATCTTTTTTTAGACACCTCTACAATAATAGGTTGGCAGAAAATTGTTATTTTGAAAAAAATTTCGTTTTGTTGTACAGTGTTATTATAGTTTATCTTATGTGTTATTTTAGTCATATTTGAGGAGCCGCAGAACAAAACGTACTTTTTCGCATTTTTTTACAAATTGGTTTTTTGATATTTTTGTAATATTTGGGTCGAAATCTAAGAAAAAATCTAGTTAGCATATTTTATTTTTTCTTTTTACCAAGAAAATCGGTTCTAAAAAAATTGATGCATAACAAAACGTACATTTTTCATTTTTATTTTTCAAAACGTGCTTTTTTCATTGTTTTTGCCCTTTTTTCGAGTAGTTGTTTTAATAACATAACATTTCTTAATAATCTTAATTTGTTTGACGTTTATTTATGTCATTTAATTTTCGTTAAAATTAACTGTTGAATAATAAATTCTTGAAAACGCGTCGAAAAAGTGAAAATTTTCATTAAAACAAAAACAAAGTTTAAGAAATTTTTTTGTGTTTATCATACAATTTACCGTTTTTTAAAGAGAGAGAAACGCGTCAAAATTCTCATGTATGTATATTTAATTTAGAAATGTTTGACAAACAAAAACTATTTTTTAAACTTTGCTTTTGTTTTAATGTAAATTTTTATTTCTTCGACGCGTTTTCAAGAATATCCACCAATAATTGCAATAATTTAACTATTGTTTGGTGAATGAGTGTTATGAAAAAAATAATTAATACAATAGTATAATTAAAACATGGAAGAATTACAAGAATCTGTAGAAAATTTAAATATGGGAATACGTAAAAAGCAAAAACTTAAATATGCTAAAAAAATTAAATATTGCGAGTTTCATTTCAACATTTTGAAAACGACGTTGGGAAAAAAGTTTAACTATTTAAAAAGTATTATACTTATTAACTTTAAAATCTGTATTGAATTATAAAAAAGAATTGTTTAGTTTTCTATTTAATTTGAAATAAAATAATAAAGTTTTCATTTTACTTATTTCTTACTTTAATGGTTCAGGTTTTAAAACATTCAGTCAAAATATTATCGTCTAAAAAAACGCAAACCAAAACGTTCCTTTTTCTATATTTTTGAACAAAACGTACTTTTTGCATTTTTTTTAACAAAACGTACTTTTTCGATATAAAATTGGTTTGATATTAAACATCCTTGACATTTAATGTGTTGACTTACGGCAGTTTGATTCATCTTTTGGTAAGCAAAAAGCTTGTTTCCATTTCCAGGTTCATGCAGTTTTTTAAGGGGTCGAAATAAATAATCCTCAATTTCCCAAAAATTTTAAATGTGTGAAAAAGTACGTTTTGTTCTGCGGCTCCTCATTTAATAAAACAAAAACTAAAAATATATATTTGATTCAATTGAAATTTTAATTGTTTAAAAATAAATATGTAATTAAAATATTAATAAAATAAATAAAAGTCTTAGGCCCTTTTTCATAACTTACCGATAGCTAAATGTAGGATTTGGTCGGACGTTTAAAAAGTGTTCCATTATTACAACTTTACTTTAATCTAAAGTGAGCGATAAGTTAAAGGAATGTTCATCCCACCTGATACGAATAAGTAATGTTTTAATAACGGAACACTTTTTATACGGCCAATAAAATCCTACCTTCTGCTATCGGTAAGTTGTGAAAATGGGGGTTAATTGAGTTTTTCGTTTGAAATGAAATTGTATATTATTTATATTGGTAATTGTCAGCCCATGAGCTTTATTTATCAAAAATAATTTTTAATACAATAATTGTTAATTTTTTTCGTAATGCTCGTAAAAATATACGGTTAAAATCTCAAAATCTTAGAAAGTGACAATAAAGCTTCCAGATTATAAAAGGTATAACTAGTACGGTAATAATATTAAAGTGTATTATACATAGTATATTTTAGAAAAATCTCTGTTTTCTCATCATACATTTCTGTTTTAGATATATTATATTACTTTTCGGAATAATGATTTGTGTGTGACCTGTGACAAATTCTGAAACGACTATCACTAGTGCCTTTAAGTGCGATTTCTAGTCCTAAGAAACAAAATTAGACCAAATTTTAGCACAACATTATTTTAGGTTTAGACGTTTTTAAGAGTTTTATATGGGTTTTATGGTAAAATATGGACCAATCATCAAAAAACTGTTAAATTAAATAATTTTTGATTTAAATTTAAGCTATTAAGTTAAACTCATTCAACAAAATTTTTAATTAAAACTAACAAATAATTCCATTACTAGTTTGCTCAACTCAATTACTTTATTAATTATTCCTAATTACCTGAGGAAATTGAATTAAATATAGATATTTTGTTAAGTATTTTCTTAGTTGAATCATGGTTTGAAGTCGGAAAATTTTAATTATTAATATTTAAGCTGTTTTGAAATAAATTTTTAATTAAACTATTGATTAAATATCAAAAAATATTCATTGATTTTCGGTTTGAAATAAAATAATTGTTGTTGGGAATTGTAAATATTTAATTTAATAAATTAACACATTGTTTGAATTGGCAAAGATTTTTGATCATTTTTTAATTAGAATTAAAAATATAATTTATTAAAAAAAATATTCACAATTTTTAGTAATCAATATAATCATTTTGGTAATAGGTGCAAAATCCACAACTTGTTTGCTTGATATTATGAATTTGGTATATATGCGGTGATTAGAGAAATTTTTTAATTTTTTCTGTGTATGGGAAATATGAGAAGAAACAAATAACTTAACGCATGCATATTAAAAGTACGTGAAACAAAAAGTAGCTGACAGCCAACATCTATTTTAAATGAAGATCACTGAATACCTTCTTTGTTTGTATGAGAAAATATTTTCTAGACACATACAATTTGTATATGAGACGAAACAAATAATTAAAGTCCCAAAAAATATGTTATAATACTACAAAAAATTAAAAATTTTGTTACGAGGGTTAATCGACTGAAATAAGCCGGTTTAATCGTTAATCGAAAATAGCCATTATTAATTTAAGCGATCAGTTAATCCAGTAGTAATTAATTGGTTAACCGAATAAAGGTTGATGAATACCCTAATAGATACATACAAATATACACAGATGAATACTCCAAACTTGTAGCTTCCCTCTTTTTTGGGCGGGGTCTTCTATAATTTACGAATTTTAGTTGCTTAAATGTATAAGAATTTTTTGTTTTGAAAAAAAAATTTAAGGGCCCGAGAGACTATCAAACAAGCCAGCCCATCAGCGTCGTTTATTTCAAGCTTTTTCGGAGACGTACAAATAAACACGGCAAGCAACAATTGTATCTTGTAAAAAAAACAAAATATTTATATTTTTCATGACAACAAATACAAAAACAATAAAAATTTTTTTTTTTTGCAATCACAACAGGAGACTATCAAATAACACAGGTCAACAGCAAAAAAGGGCTTGAATAACTACTATATAGATTTGATGCAGCATGGCTACCTAAGTACAAAAATGGTAACATTTTTCAATTCTATGGATAATTTTTTTTTAAATAATTTTTAAGTAAAATTGTCAATATTTTGACACATTTCTCCACTTATATTATCATAACTCAAAAACAACTTGTCCGATTTTGTTAAAATAAATCTACAAAAATTATGATTTACAATATCTTTAAATGATGTATACAAATATTTTTAATGCGATCAATAGTTTCAAAGTTATGAAACAAATTGTTAGCCAAAAAATAAAAAAAATTTTTTTTTCGGAAGAAAAAAATCTGGAAAAAATCGAAAACGGCAAAAGGTATTATATTTTATTTATTTGTAGTAAAGCTACATATCATGTGAATTAAAAAAGATATGGATCATGAAAATCGGTGCATGGTTAAGGTTTTTAATTACAATTAATTGAAGCTGTCGCATATTTACAAGCACTGTAGAAAATGGTATAATGAAAATGCAGAACACAGAAACACAGGTGCATTATACGACCCGGATTTCGGCAAACCCTCTTTACATGTAGATAATTGTTTGGAAAAAAACCTTTATGACATTTTTATGATTTTCAGAATTAAAAAAATAAGTAATAAACGAAAGGTTGTTTTACGATTGCGGTAGCAAACTAATAAACGCTCATAAATGTGCGTGCACGCTGCAATGCTCTTTTTCTTGGTCTTATGAAACAATATGTTAAAGCACTTAACAAAGATAGTAAATGTTTCCAGTATATTTCAAGGAAGTTTCCTAATTTGAGTATTGAAAAGCTGAAAGCAGTCATATTTAATGGCCCACAAATTCGCAAATTTGTCAAAGATATTGATTTTGGCAGTTCAATGTCAGAAATTGAGAAAAATGCATGGGATTCGTTTGTATGGGTTATTCAAAATTTCTTAGGAAATAACAAGGGTGATGATTACGTTACGCACGTTGAAGAGATGTTAACTCATTTCCAGAATCTTGGATGCAACATGAGCATCAAAGTACATTACCTGCACAGTCACTTAGATCGTTTTCCTGAAAATCTAGGAGACTTGAGTGAGGAACAGGGCGAACGATTCCACCAAGATATCCGGACAATGGAGGAACGATACCAGGGTCGCTGGGATGCACACATGATGGCTGATTTTTGCTGGAGTATTCAGAGTAACACTTCGTTATTCAACAATAGTAGAAAATCGTTTAAAAGAAAATTCCAGAGTTTGTAGTTTATAATAATTATTTATTTATTTTCTTATTTTATTTCTTATTATAAATTTAAATAATAAAATACATATATATTTTATACTGTTTTATACATTTAAACTTATCCAATTCAAATGTTTTTCCGAAGAATAGAAACAGTATTGTAGGTAGGGTTTTGGCAAAAAAATACATGAATGTTACTATGTAATGCATTTTCGATGTGAAAATTGTACATTGCATGTTTTCAAAATTCAATAAATTGAAAGAAGAACATTAATTACTCAATTTTATGTATATCGAGAAAAATAACTAAAATTTTGTGAAAATGAGCGAATTCACTTAATTGTGAATAAATTCGAAAATTATCAATCAATTTTTATGACCGATATCTCATTTTGTTGCTTTTACATATGGCTTTGTGATAAAACAATAAATCTGCACAATTTTTGCCGTTTTCGATTTTTCATGATTTTTTTAAAACAAAAATATTTGCCATTTTTACGTAAAAAATATATTTTTGGCTTAAATTTTTTCTTATAACTCCGAAAATAGTGGGTTTAAAGGCTATGTAAATTTAAATTTTTCTAAATTTATTTTAATAATATCGGACTAACACTTTTTGAGTTATCATTAATTATGTGAAGAAACGTCTAAAAAAATTTACAATTTTACTAAAAAAAAATTTTAAAAAAAACCTCTCTATAGAATTTTAAATTTGGACCATATTTGTACTACTGGAACCACAATACATCGAAATTGTATAGTGGTTTTTCAAGCCTTTAAAATTTTTTCGATTTTGTTGCCTTGTGTAATCAGCCATAAAAAAAAATCAAAAATTTTTGATTTCATCAAGCAGTGCCGACAAAGCGTACATGAAGCCGAAAAAGAACGACTGTACGCACACAACTATGTGATTGATGTGTTTATTTGATAGCCTCCAGGATTCTCGGTAACTTTTTACCACTAAGTTATCCTCTTGCTCTGGCCATACCACAATTATAACAGCTAAAAACTCCAATTAAATAAAAAGGAAATAAATATATTTTTTATTGAACGTATGGTTATAAATATATTTTTTACGAATTTATTCAACAATTTTATTGATTAATTATTTTATTCCACAATCAAGTCATCCTAAATGAGGTCTTTTATTTCAGACATTTTTTATTCACATCTACCAGAGCTGAAACGAGTTTTGACTTAGCTTTGTTAGTTAAATTGAACTAAGCACATAAATGGCCGTAGTTTTCTGATTTGATTCAAAATTTATTCATTCGATTCAGAACATATCATTTATCGAATTCACGTTTCTGTCTTTTAATATTTTGTCCTATTTATAAGAATTACAATCAAAAAAAAAAATTGGTCTGGCTAAGATAAGAGGGTAATTCAGCACATATCATTAATAGAATTCATGGCCCTGTCAAAAATATTGCAAGCAAAACACAAATTTGGTCTGTCCAGACCAAGACGGTAATCCTAGGGTTAAATTTGAAAAATTTAAAGAAAGTATTTACACAGAAAAAAGTGTTTTATCAATTAAAAATATGTTTAAAAAGTATTTAAATTTAATTAATGTGATAATTGAATCAATTATTTTTTTGTTGAAAAAAAATTAAAAATATTATTTTGATTTAATTAATATTTAAGTTGTTTTGAAATAAATTTTTAATTAAAATTTTGATTAAATATCAAAAAATATTTATTGACCTTTTTCGTTTAAAATAAAATAATTTAAACATGTAGAATTGTTGTTGGGAATTGTCAATATTTATTTAAATAAATTAACACATTGTTTGAAATGGCAAAGTTTTTTGATTACTTTTTTAATTAAAATTAAAAATATCATTTATTGATAATATTTTTATTAAATTTTAAAATTTTTAGTAATCAATATAATCATTTTGGTAATAGGTGCAAAATCAAAAATATTATAAATTTGGAATAAATAGTATGAATTTGGAATAAATATTATGAATTTGGAATAAATTTGGTGATTAAAGAAATTTAATAATTTTTTCTGTGTATTGGACAATTTTTTTTTTTTTTTTTGTGATACTTATCGTTTAAGGATTTTTTTTTTCATCATGTTGGATGTTTATATTTGAAAATAAATATCAATGTTTTATTTTTTTCAACAAATGAAAATGGATTTTAATCAAAAAAGATATTTTTATGATATGGAAATAAATAACTAAAAGTTTCGGGTCTTTGTACTTAATTAATCTTCAAGGATAACTTGGACTGAATCTGAGTTGAGATCCCTTTGATTGTCTACGACAACATTCTAGGCACCCCGAAATATAATAATATATTCTTAGCAATTCGCGGATATCGCTTGAGCATATTTTGTAAGTTTATCTATTGTAGTTACTAACAAATACTACTAGTTAGTATAAAATGTATTTCAGTGGACAAAGTGTCTATGTCTAGTATTTCTACGGTATATTGAGAAATTGAGGTGACATGTTAGATTTATTGCGATGACGATCAGATTTCTTCTTTAAAAACTCTACATTAATCTTTTATATTATTTAGCTTATCACTCATCTTTGGGAAATAAAATATTTCCGGGAGTTGCATTTAGCTTTCTCTTACATTCATATGCGCTCTTTTAGAGATTTTTATTAACTCTTCCCCTTATCTTACAGTGTCCGTCACATCTTTTGCTTCTGTCTGTGTAAATTTTTCTTTCTAGTTCGAAAAATGAAGCGCATATAGTGACTAAATCTTGCCCATTATACGTTCGCTTGTAAACGGACCATTCACTATATTTGGCTTAGATACCTTTTCAGTACTGCTACTAGGTCATATGCTAACACCTTATAGCACAAATGGCGACTAATTTAAATATTGCGTTAACTCTGGGACACCCTAAATAATTGAAGGTCTTATTAAAATGAAATACAACGAGTTCTTATTTATACTTTGAAAATGAATAATTTAAACATCTTTTGGTTTAATTTTACAAAAACCCTAATCGATTACGTAATCAAATTTGCATGTTTTTTAATATTTATTTTTTTTAAATAATACTATTAAAATAATTATTTAAAGTGAAAGTACAGCAACTTTATCTTGTGCACCAAATCAGCAAGAAAAATTATTAAAAAATCAAAATGAAATTTTGTTAATCTAAAATTACTAAAATCCATAACGAACTGACTTAAAGCCAAATAACCAGAGGGAATCATTAAATCGAATACAGTATCAGCACAGTTAATTAAAACTAACAAAAAACTTATTAAGAAATAACAAACAAACAAACAAAAAACTAACAAACCATTACAAAAATATGATTGATAGATGAATAAATGATAGAAAGGCAACAATTAAAATGAAGATCATGATTAAGATGCACAGGTCAAGAGCATTTAATGTTTAAAACCAAATTTATATTTAACCGCTTAGAGTTTCAACAAAAAATGTACACATTTTTTTTTATAAGAAATTTTATTCTACAATTTTTAACTGTACAAATGATTTTTTAGCTAAACAAAACTATAAGAATTTAACAAACAAAGATATTAACAAATAACAATAACAATATGTTGTCTTCTTTTCTTTTTCCTAAGCAATGGAAAAAGACAAAGAAGATCACAATTCAACTAATTATACAAGTCTTTTAATAGAAATTTGGTGGTAAATAACCATTGTTATGAGTTGAACCAGAAATAGCACCAGTCTGAATACTGCCGAAATTTGCAGAGCCTGCTTGGACACCACCAAAGTTAGAAGAGCCACCAACGTGAGCATTAGTACCTGCACCAATACCAGAACCAGAACCAGCAGCAGCGCTAGCATCGAAACCACCCAACGAACCAATAACTGATGTGACAGGAGCAATGCCTTCATCGGTTACTTGGCTAGTACCACCCAAAGCATCATATTGAGCTTGAATTTGTTCTTGGGCATGATTGGCTTCTTCGTTGGTCTTGTATTTAATGAAGAATACTTCTGGTTTTGCAGTGGTGGTGGAATGTTCAACAACTTCGGCGTGAATATCTGAAGCATCGGTTTTCTTGCTGAGTACATAGATGACAGTCTTGTCCTCATTGGGAGCAGGGCTAATTTTTATGGATGTCTTTTTGTTTGATTTGGCGGGTGATTTAATGAATACAACATTATAGTTCTTCTTGGGTACACCAACGGTTATGTGTTTTTCTTTATAATCTTCTTCCACATCTTCAGGGGCGGAATGGATAAAGAAACGTTTAGAAACGATAGCTTGTTGATGTTGTTGTTGCTGCTGCACGTGTTGGTGTCCTCCTAAGGTGGATTGTTGCCCATGCTGGCCACCTTGAAAGAAAACACCACCTGTAGCAGTAGAAGCAGCACCGGTTAAACCGCCACCAAAACTACTTAAAGATTGTTGTACGGATACACCTCCCTGATTGTAGTTGTAACCTTGAGGAGCAGCCAATGACATGGCACATAAACACAAGACCTATTAAGATAAATTAACACATTTTAATACTCATAAAAAAACTTGAATACTTGAATCCTTACAATTAATCCACGCATTTCTAAGCTTAAGTTGTAACTTAAATAGTTGAAGTTTTCTGTTATTGAAGTTTTGTTTTGCTTGCTTTAGCTTTTAAAGTTGTACTGACTTCTGTTCAAAAACGCCAACTATTTATATACCTCGACAAAATAATGATACCTGCAGCATACGAAAATAAGATAAAAAAAAATACAAACGTTTTGAAATTTTTTTTCTTTTTCTTTGTAATTATCATCGAGAGAAAAGAAGCAATAAAGAAATCATAATTTTTTTTGCATTCTATTAAAAATGTTATTGAAATACAATCACTCAATCATAAAAGGCTAAAAATGAGTTTCATAAAGTAAAAATATTAAATTAAACTTTTTCCTAATTTATATTAAATGTAACTTATGACTTTTAAATTCTTTACTATCTAATGAAGTATTTTTTCCAAGACGAAATTTTGTCAAATTGCTATGAGTTACATGATGATTTAAATTCCGTGTGCATAACACACAGAGAAATCCATCTTCATTTCAAACTTCGTTACTATGTTTTCGACAAAGACGCAGAATGTTTATAAAACTTTTCCCCGGTATTAAGGTTAAAGTACAATTGCGATTTCTCGTATTCATTGCAAAAACTACTTATTTAATTTTTACTACTCTAGTAGCTTCCGAAGGAAAGAATACATTTAATATAACATTGGCTATAAAAATTTCCCTAAGACAGTCCAAATCCACCTAAAAAAATAACGTTTTTAATGTTTCTATAATTTGGGATAATCGCGAATTCATTTTCTCTTTTGTCTAAACAGCTTATTGAGGGTTTACTACGTGGCTGGCCTATTCATCCTGACATCTGACCAATCACACAGCGCACAGAGGAAGATTTCGGAAAAAATGGTAATAATCCAGTCGAGCTTTAGTTTTGGACTTGGAGTCTATAGACTTATCAGCAGAAGCGCAATAGGTTCCCAAAGATGGGGAGTTTAGGTGTGACAAAAATTAAAAACGATCCAATTTATTTTAGGCCGATTTTAAAAATTTTGTGATAGTTTTGTGAAATATAATTTTAAATTTTAAATTTGCTATTTTTGAGCTAACTTGGTCTAGTATATGGTAAATATAAGTCTCAAATTTATAAAGATATTTTTGAAAAAAAAAATTTTTTATGCAAATTGCTTAATATTCTACGGAAAATTTTTTGAAGAAATCTATTGTAATTAAAATGCATTTGAAATTCAAATTTTAAAAAAGTCGTTCTTTTTTCCATTTTTAGCTTAAATAGTATTTTTTTTTCTTTTTTATTTATAAAAAAAAAATTGTTTAATAATATATATGTACATTATATACACTTTTTTGAAATGCCACTTCATGTATATTATTTCTAAGCAAAAAAAAATTTAAAAATTTTAATTACTACGGTCTCAAAGCTCATCCGAAATATACGATTTTTTATGCCACATCTTCTCTAATTGTACAGCTAGAATCAAAAATGTTAGGCATTGTTTTTATAACCTAATTAGTTTATAAAGGGAATCTAAAGCCTAAGGGATTGCCTTTGACATCTTAAAACAACTAAAATTTTGTTTGTATAAAAAACTGATAAGTCTTTTCAGTTGTAAAATTTCATTAAATGATACATTTAAATAATTAAAGTATTTATTGCACAAATAAAAATTTATATTAATGTCTTCAAACAATTTTATAATTATAATAAATTGTTTTAGTTTTTAAAATCTAGATATAATTCCCTACACATTGATGCTTAATATGTCTACTGGGGTGGGTCGATTTAGCAATCGATGCTCTGCCATGGATTGATAACTTTTGGCGTGAAGAAAAAAAGTTCCCCTACGACAAAGAATTATTTTCGAGGCTCGCAAAACTAATTTTTTTTACTGTTTCTCAACTTTTTTATTAAGGTTTTTTTTAGTAGGTAATAAAAAATATTACCTTTCCAAGGTGAAATTGTATGCTAAAAACGATGGCGACAGCAGTTTTTCCAAAAAAATGTTTTTCTTGAGGTTTTGGACGAGCTTTTTCGAAAAAATTTTTTACGCGTTGATTTTTAAGGTTTTATTTTAGAAAAATTCGCCGATATAAAATTTTTTCAATATATCCCTTCTAAGGTAAAATTGTTCGCTTAAAAAGATGACGATATAATTTTTTCGAAAAAAAAATGTTTTTTCTTGGGCTTTTAGACGAGTTTTTTTAGATTTTACTTTTTTGGTTATTTTTAAGGCTCCAAAACAATTTGTATGTAATTCCTCCCGTATCAAATATCTCATTTCATTATAAATTCGCAAGTTAAAGGCGATGGTGGTATCAGTTTTTCGAAAAAAAAAATAACGAGTTTTGGTCGAAAAATTGATTTCTTGCGATAAAAAAATAGAAAAATGAAAAAAATTATATCGCCATCGTTTTAAGTGTACAATTTTACTTTGGTAAGATAAAAAGAATATTAAAGAATAACTGTAAGAAAACAAAATTTATATATAAGTACTGTATGTACTAATGAACTTGAAATAAAAAAAAAATCATGCCTTCCGAAAGCGAGATGGGTAGCGAAACTTTTACAGTTTTGCTTTAAAAACTGGCTACGGTTGAAGCTTAATTTTGAATTAGGTATTTCTAATAGTTTATCACATTTGACAACTAAATAAGAAAAATGAATGAGTGGAAATTCCAAATCTGAAAACCTTTTAGCATATTAATTGCAAAAGGTCTCAAGGAATTGTAAATTTGTTTCTCCTCCATAACGAAAAATTTTCTAAATATGTAAATTTTACAAGCCAACAGCATTTCTTCTTACAATTACTTCGTAATGGAATACATATCGGGTCATTAATGCCAAAACGTCGAGGGCGCCAGCCATGATTATTAATTTTCGTTTTTGATTTGCATCATCTGCATTATATCAAAGCTGTAAAATATACTGTTATGATTTAACAGCAAAAACAGTTTAATTCATAATTTGTTAACATATTTTGCTACCACGAAGTGGCCCGATGTCTTTATTCGATTCAACATATTAAATAATATTGTCAGCAAAATGGCGAAATATTGCACTGTCTATCAGTGTTTGTGCAATATGGAATTGTGGCAACAATTGTTGTGGTATTTCGTAAAGTCTCAATTTACACGTTTCATCTTTTAATGCTCAACTTATTTTCAATTCCCTTTTGAAGATGCCATTATGTTCACACGCAGCAACCGGTTTCAACTTTTTTTGCTTCAAAACAGCAACACTTTTATTCAAAGCGAACCAAAGAGAAAAAGAAAAGAAAAAAATTTACATGGTAGCCATTGTTGTGCATATACCTACGCATGAGAACACAAAGCGTACTACCCGAGTACAGGCATCTCCGTACCAACCCCTTTTCTTCTTGCTTTCCTATCCTTAAAACACAAGAGTTGAGCATCAAAAGATGAAACGTGTGAATGTAGACTAACTGGATAACTATTATTTGTTGGTGTTGCTAAACTTTATTTCTGGTTTCAATCAGAACTGTTCTTGATTCCGACGATTTTTAACATGATTTGCTAAGATCAATATTTTTTAGTGTAAACTTTTAATTTTTTTTTTTTTGAAAATATTAATTATTTTTACCTGTCTAAATGCTGACACTTATATCTGTTTTAATCAAATGAATGTCTTAGCTGCTAATGAAAACAATAAAAAATTTACGTTTGTACAAACCTTTTGCGTTGTTAATTTATTTGGGTGTTGGCTTGTTTGCACAAAAGCTTAAAACATGTTTGTAAGAAAATCAAAAATTGTTCATTTTTGATTTTTTTTTATTGATCAAACTGATTGATTGTATTGTGCTGTTTAGTGCATGATTTAATAATTTTGGTGAACATTTGCAGTAAAGAAATAGAAGAAGCATTAAAAGGGACAATATTATTTTATAAAATTTATTGAAAAATTAATGGTTGTAGGAATAATATTAACGGAAAAGGCGGGTTAGTCAACCCGCTTGTGAAGTCTGTACTATAATAGCCCTGTACTATAATAGTGCTTTTATTTCACTCGCGTGTGTTGTAATATGTAGTAACCTCGTCGTTAAAAATGCAAACACAATATAGTACAATAACTTTTTACACTATCTTCAGATTAGTTTTAACGTTTGGTACAATCTTTTCCGGATACGATATATGCTTTAGAGTAAAACGTGCCAGCGTCCGGCCAAAGAAGCGTCCGGCACGTGGAGATTACACGCAAAGAAAAAACATGGTTGTGGTAAACATATTTTAAGAGCACCATATTATGATAACATTCATGATTGTAGTCAACATATTACAATTATTATTCAATCATATTATGACCAAATATATTCGTAATATTACATCATAATATTTTTCCCTTAATTCTAATTTGTTTTTATTTCATCATATTATAATTTAATGTAATCATACTATTATCATGTTAATTATAATAAGCTAAGAAGTTATCATATTATTATCATGTTAATCATAATAATATGTAGATTAAATCTAAAACCGAAAAATATTTTTAATATATATTTGTGCTTATTTACTTACTGGCAACCTTAACGTAAAACTGTAACAGATACATATATCACATCATAATATGATGCAACTTTAAACATAATATTTTTAACCTATTTTTGTCGTAGCTCGCAATTATTTATAAATTATATAATAGAATTTTCATTATATTTCTCTAAAATAACACAAAACAATGGTCTAAATTTGTGCACCATTTTCAAACAATATATAATTTTTTTAGCATTGATATTTTATTTTGTGGCACTTTACATTTTTTTTTTTAATGTACCTACAGCTTATTTACTTATTAATTTCTTTAAACTTGGTTTTTTCATGAATAACAAATAATTCAATAGACATATGTAAAACAAAGGACACAACTGATACAAAATTATTTTACAAATAGAGATAACAAAATATTATTATAGAAAATTATATAAAGTGAACCATACTTTAATTTATAATTGCGTTAAACATTGATATGTTTACAGTTACTATAATATTAATGATATTTAATTAAAATAACAATATTTTGTGTACGACAACAATATATTGTAACAATAAACATAGTGTAGTTGCCTTAACCATGTCCAACCATATTTTTTCTCTACGTGTATTTTGTTTGAAATCCCACGTTATTTGTACGGCTGGAGGAGTTGTCTGTTAGTAGAGTTTTGTAACTTGTAACTGCAAGATTTCACAAAAAAATTCTTTTATTTTAAATACGACGAAACTATTTAGGATTCACTACCTGAAACTTATCAGAAAGACATTTAGTACTTACCTTAAAGTTGATTAGTTTTGTACTCTGAAATATTTCTTAAACATATTTTTTAGAAGTGTATGGTATTTGTTATCAAAACCAATGAATTAAACGCTAAAAACTATCATTTAAAGTTCTGCAAATTTTTATTTGTTCGAAGTTAATTAAAATATTTTTTTCTTTTTTACTTCTATCTCAATATTTCGATTTCCTTTAATATAATAAAAAATTACAAAATTGTTTTTAACAACAAATGAAGAAGAAGAAATTTGCTGTCGAAAACAATTTTGTAATTTTATATTATATTTTTTTAAAAAAATCCGGAAGAAGATTTCCAAAGGAAATCGAAATATTAAGATAGTAGTAAAATTAAAAAAAAATAAAAATATATAGTTCATTAAATTTTACTTTCATTAAATTATTTTTATTAAGAAAGGAATTTTACATCATGAATTGAATTAATATTTATTGATAATTTTCCATTCTTGGCTGACAGCTGGGATTGAACCCACGTTCACGGACTGGTTGCTCGGAAATGTTTCGATAGTAACCACAATATCTCTTCAGCGATCTTTGCCACTTAACATTCACCGCCATTGACGACGACTGGCAGTCAATAGTGAAATATCAATCTCTTAACCAAATACAATTTTTGGTAGATCCATTTATTTTAATTAATTTAATAAACAAAAAGTGACCTTAAGCTTGAAAAATATATTACAATATAATATCTAAAAATAAAATAATTAATATATGAAGTTGTTTTTCCATTATGCAAGTCAGCAAAAAAAGATGTGAGGAACATAAAAAGCCGTTATCCTGGAAACTAAAGGAATTACCTAAATGTCATTTACAGCTAATAAGTAACAGTGCTAACATAATCAATTTCATGGTAGTTCTTGGTCCCGAAAAAAAGATTTAAATCAAAAGCCTCCCTTGGTAAAATTTGGGTTGTGGCGGTTAGAGCTCGATGTGTTTAATACTTCAATATACTTCAGCAATCTCCCAAACATTCTAATATACCGTCTGGTTGCTTAACTAAAGATCGATTTTTGTCGACTTTTATAAACCTGATGTATCGGTGTTAAAATTCACTTGGCCAGAAAGAAATGGACTGTGGCTTTAATTTTTGTAAGAAGTATCTATATTGAACCTCAACTCGTTAGCAATCTTTATCCAATAATATTTGAAGTTGAAATAATGTTCGGGAAATCGCTCTATACAGGAAATTATAGACCAACTCTAAAAAAATTGCAATAAATAATGTCTTAATCATATCATATCAATATATTATTTATGTTCCAATTATGATGATGACATCTTTTATGCAAAAAAGTTGCCTCTCTTCCATATCTATTAGTCTCAAATATAATTTTATATTTATATTTAATATTTTGTGTTAAAAATTTTTTTGAAAACTTCAATTGATAAAGAGTTGTTTTCTTTAGGACCGGCACGAAAACGCATAATGTTATATTGACGAATAAGTACGCCACTATTCGGTGGCTTGTTATGCCATCTAGTGCCATCTTTTCCAATGAAACAATTGAAGCAAAGCCGGCCGCGAATAACGTTGTAAAAGCCACTTTTTGCAAAAACTGTTTTTTTGCAGATTACCATTAACATTACTCTCTTATACTGTTTAAACATCAAATAACTCAAAATTATGCAACTCAACGCCCTCAAATTGCGGTACAAAGAGTCAGCCAGTGGAAGAACGTTGTAAGTTACTACCAAAATGATACAAACGAACTGGTTTTGCAAAGTGGAATAACGTTTTATAAGCCGCTTGTGAAGTGGAAAAACGTTTTGAATGACATCGCGATTGTGGATATGAAACGTTTTTCCACTAAAAAAAAATTATAAACTGTAAATTTGCATGATATAAAATTAAAATTTCTTGATATTTTGCATACAAGTTTTTATTATCATTATTTTTGATAATCTACCAAAAAAAATTAAAAATAAATAATCCTGCCTGCTAAAAACGTTTTTTTGCTCTCCTGAAAAATTATAATTTTGTAACTTACAACGTTATTCGCGGCTGTGCTTCAATTATTGGCAGCATTTTCTTCGTTCATTTCAGAATCACAGTCTTCCTCTTCTTCATCAATGTCGTGTTCTATATTTGGTTCGATGACTAAATCATTTTCTATATCTGATGCATAATTTTCGTTGGGCAAATGATCTTCATCATCGTCTTCTTCCGCGAATGGATCTTCTTCTTCATGTTCTCCAGCATCTTCAATAGCACGTTCACGCTCCAAGTCATTGGCCAAAGCCTCCACTACTCGGGTATAAACACTTTAAAAGTTTGCAGTAAACTAAAAAATAATACACAAAGAGTGTTTGTTTCAACAAAAAAGGATAAAGTAAAAAAATGATGGCAACTTAGCTTTTATTTGACCATTATAAGCTAATTTTGTGACAATTTTTTTGTTTTTTTTTGTGAATTGTTTTAAAAATATTTATGAATTGTATCCAGGGTTGCTGAACTTGGTGTTTTCCGACCAAATTTGGTCGGATGGTTTGCGTTTGGTCGGATGGTGGGCCAAACTTAATTTTGGTCGGCAAAGCAGCAAGTGCATATCTTTTTTTTTTTTTTCTCAGTATTTATTTATTGAATCTTCATATACTAAATATGAACTAACAATAATTAATCAAATCTTAACCTAATATTTGATTTATGTCCTGCCAGTGCCGGACAAAAAAGATTTCGTCATCACGGTTTCTGTTCACATATGTAGGTGTTTACCGCTCATCTGATTGGGTGAGTGCTGCAGTGTCTCTTCTTCTTAATCGAGTGTGACCGCCATAATTTAAAATATTTCGTGCTAATGGGTTTGGGTGCAGTTCCAGCCTTTTTAAATATTTTACTGCATATTTCGTTATCATAGTTTTTACTAATGGCACATTGAGATCCTTGTGGATATTTGAGTTTTTGACGTACCAGGGGGCGGCTGTGATTATTCGAAGAAGTTTATTTTGGCGCCTTTGAATTTTTTCGATGTTAGAAGCCGAGGCAGTGCCCCATAACTGAATACCGTAGCACCAAATTGGCTTTAAGATAGAGTTGTAAAGTAGAAGTTTGCAATCGAGGCTGAGAACAGAATTTCTTCCAATAAGCCAATTTATTTGAATTGCTTTTAGTTTCATTTGAGTTAATTTAGCTTCTATATGCCATTTCCACGTTAAACGCCGATCTAGATGTATACCGAGGTATTTTACATGCGAGTGTTGGGGTATTATTTGATTATTGATTTTAATAGGAGGGCATGTTTCCCGACGCAATGTGAATGTTATATGTGCGCATTTTTGCTCATTGATCTTTATCCTCCATTGTTTTAACCACCTTTCCAGTTCAAATATGTGATCCTGTAAGTAACGAGATGCTTCTTGACAGTTTGCGTGTACGCTTAGAAAAGCTGTATCGTCCGCAAATGTTGAGGTATGGGTGTAGCTGTTTGTTGGCAAGTCCGAAGTATAAATTAAGTATAATAGAGGGCCCAGGATGCTGCCTTGTGGGACTCCGGCGTTAATTGGCTGAGGAGAACTTAAAAAATCGCCTTCTTTAATAATAAATTGACGACCGACTAAGTAGGTTTCTAACAGCTTGTGTATGTTTGCTGGTAAGTTTTGCTGCAACTTCAGTAGTAACCCTTTATGCCAGACTTTATCAAAAGCTTGAGACACATCGATGAAGAGTGCAGAGCAATATTTTTTTTCTTCAAAGGCTTTTCTTATGACATTTACTATTCGATGAGTTTGTTCAATTGTGCTGTGTTTTCTTCTAAAACCGAATTGATGATTGGGAATACATCTGTTTTCATTTAAAATCGGCGTTAATTTTGACACTAGTAGTTTCTCAAATAGCTTTGATATATTAGACAATAGGCTTATAGGCCTATATGACTCAACTTTTGTGGGATCCTTTCCTGGTTTAGGTATCATGGTAACTAAAGATACTTTCCACTCTTGTGGGTAGTATTCAAGGCGTAAAATAGCATTAAAAATTAGTAGAATAATTTTCTTTGCTATGCGGGGTAGCTCCAAAAGCATCTTGTTACTGATGTTATCAAAACCAGGGGCTTTCTTGGGGTTTAAATCATGAATAGCCTTTTCGATTTCTCTTATCTCAAATCTTAGTGGAACAGCTGATCCAACAGCAACAGGTGGTAACTCGACCGCAGTATCGAAAGATGTATGAGGGGTAAATACGGTTTTCAAATGATTAACAAAAATATTTCCTTTTTCTATATCATTTCGTGCCCAACTTCCATTTAAGTTTCTTAATGGCGGTTTAGTGATAACTGGTCTTTTTAGATTTCTAGCTGCACGCCATAATGAGTAGTCAGATTGAGGAGTTGCATCAAGTTCCTTAAGATATTTTTCCAGAGAAGCCGTTTTTTGAGACTGCAGTAAGATTCTTAGCCTTTTTGTGCACTCTTTTAGTAAATTTTTAAGTTGAGGGGATCTGTGCAATTGCCACTCCCTTCGAGCTCTCCTTTTTTCAGTCAAGAGACGCTCGACATCTGTAGAATATATTTTACTATTTTTGATGTTTTTGCGGGCTATGCTAGAATGTTGAACAGCTAGTTTGAGATAATTGTCAAAATTTACAATAGAAAGATTCACATTCTCCGGTGTTCTAAGCGGAATATTTTCAGTGCAGTGGGTACTGAGATATTTTTTATATTTTAACCAATTTATTTGTGTTGCTGACGTCACTAAGTATCCACACGGAGATACAATTCTATAAGGGTTTGCTATAGTTAGAAGTGTAGGTTTGTGATCAGAAGATAATTCTAAAGAAGCTTCAACATGAATCGTTTCTGCGGGGATGTTTTTAACCACGCCAAAATCGATGACATCTGGAATTTTTTGCTGATCAGTAGGCCAATAAGTTGGTTGACCACTCGCGACCACATTTAAATCGATTTTAGACATTGTATTGTACAAAACACGACCCTTTGGTGTTATTAGCCGTGACCCCCAGAAGGTATGTTTAGCGTTGTAATCGCCAGCGGCTAGGAAACAGGGTCCTAATGATTTAAAATATTTATAATATTGGCTTTCTGATATTGAAAATCTAGGTGGAGAGTATAATGATGAAAGTACTAAGTTTCGATTTAGCTCTTCAACACAAATGTTCGTTGCTTGCAGATAATCTTCACGATGATCACACATTAAGTAGTGTTTGATTCGGGTTTTTATCAAAATAGCAGAACCTCCACAAGCTCTATCTCGAGGGTCCTTGGTATCATATAATATATAACCATTAATTTTAAACGTATTTCTTGAGGTCATATCTAATATCTTTTTTACAAAACACAATTTTTTTATTGTTGATGAAACTGTGGATGTGGCAGTGAAATAAAATGTATTACGTTAGAAGCATATGCGGTGTTAGTTTTATATAGGATAGTCTTGTCACTTTATTTGAGATTACCAAGTCAGATGCCGTTAAAATTTTTGTTCTTAAAAAAACTCCTTATCAACAAACAATATTCCTTTAAAATATTTTATCAGATTGGCAACAAACGGCGCTAACGTAATGACTGGTAATGTTTTCAGGAACACTGTTCTGTACCACCCCATAAGATATAAGGTGTTTGTTATTCAAGATGGACTTCTTTGGAAGAATTGTAGAACTGTGGGATACTTTAATACTGTATTTTGTATCATGTTTTTCAATGGTATAAGAGGCGCAGAACTTGCAGAAAGTTTGGACGAATTTTAAAACATCTGTTGGCAGAGAAACTCGCTTTTTTAAGCATTCTACAATGCAACCGTGTTGATTTTTACACTGTTATTTGTCCCGAAATGCACCAAAAAAGTTATCAACGCGAAAACAATAAGCAAACTATGCATTGTTAAACTCTTTAATACATTTTTTACTTTGTATAAGGATGTTTTGGAGGTCAGTAGAGCAAGGAGGATTCAAAAAATGCCGGAATTATCGAATTACTTCCTTAGAAAAAGTTCAATAGTTTCTTGCGAGCTTTAATTTTCTGA
Organism: Pollenia amentaria; assembly: GCA_943735925.1. Classification (NCBI taxonomy): domain Eukaryota; kingdom Metazoa; phylum Arthropoda; class Insecta; order Diptera; family Polleniidae; genus Pollenia; species Pollenia amentaria. Next base: position 216,723,836 of record OX031006.1, on the reverse strand, counting down.
CATTAGGGTTGTACAAACAGAGATCTGGTGGGAAAATACTAAAACGTGATAATTGAGGTCAATGGCCTCTAAGTGCAAAATATTGGTATTCTCGAGACAAAAACACTGATATATAATATTTTAAGATCGGACTGTAAATGCCTAAGAGATAACGACAAATGTAACAAGGCGATCCCTACATTCGGCAAAAAAAAAATATTTTGTGAAAACTCCTTGCAAATATACTTTATATATATAAGAGGGTGTACCGGGAAACTTTTTTTAAGTACGGTCTACGGCTCAGCCAATAGTTTGCTTTTTATTAAGTTCCTTATCGTTCCTGAAAAAAATTTAAAAATGATAACAGGTCATTTTGTATAACGACATATTTAAATTTAAGTATTTTAAAAATTTGGTCGGTTATGGTAGGTTTTGCAGACAATTTTGGTCGGATAAAATTTTTTAAACGGCAACCCTGATTGTATCTTACTTTGCTCAAAATTTAAATTTATTTAATTAAAAATTAAAGGAATATAATTTCCTCACAAAATATATGTGGGTCTGGCCAGACTTCATGCGCCACTTATGTGATATGTATGTTAAAAAATGCTTGTAACTCATTCCTTGCTACCTTTTTTGATCCGTTTTTTTGCCATTAAAAAGCCAAGAAAGTTTGAGGAGGGCACCTGAACAATCCAGTCTCTAGCGATACTGCAAATACTCTTAAAATGTAAAAAATTAAAAAAAAAAATCTGGCCAGACCCCTGTATATGTCCAAGGGTTAAAACTGAAATAAACGCAAAAGTTATAACCAAATATAAGCGTGATAGATTTTTTTTATAATATTGCTTAATATATATAAAAATATATATATATTTATTTAAATACACTATTAGCGGACAACTAATCTTTCTCACAATTTATTTTTTCTTTACCCTTTTTTTCTCCAAAAAATTACTTATTGTTATCAAAATATTTTTTTTTTTTAACGGAAACAAAACTACACACACTGTTATTACGTTATCTTGTTTTGTTTTTAACAAGCAACCAACATCATATAATAAATCAAAAATTTTGTAATAAATTTGTTATGTCAATTAATTATAGATGAAAACACCCAAAACATTAAATTGCTCACATCAAAATTATTGTATGTGATTATTTTGACGAAAATTTCTTAGGGGAAAAAAAATTTTATTCAAAGACAAGTACAGAAGCCGATAGAAAAATCACGTGATCATTGCGGGCTTAAAATGTTAAAAAGAACTCCTACTACAAGGTATATACAGTTGAATTATTCAATAGTTTTTAGCCATAGGTCAAAAATAGAAAATCGAAGAAAAAAATTTGACATTAAATATGGCATCAATATCTCATATGAGATGAAGATTTTTAAAGATAATCAGCACAATATTGAATTAAAATTACCCGGGAGTTTTTTCCCTTTTCCCATTTTTATAAATAAAAACTCCCAGGGAATTCTTATTCATAATTGGGCTGATAGCTGCACTCTTTATGAATACCTTTGAAATAAAGATCGCGTGTATTTTTTGATGCATCAGCAAGTTGAAATCAATTAAAACTTCGGAAAAATTACAATTATGTAAACTGTTCTGTTTTAAATTAAATAAATATAAACTAATTTTATAAATTGTTGTATAATTTATTGAGCTTGAGGTTTTTTTTCTTTTTCTATACAAATTTTTATTAGATTTATTTTATAACTCCAATATTTCGATATAACAATGTGTATCATCATCAGGGAAACAAATTAAACAATTAAACTAACGTTTTTTTTTTAAATAATGAAAAAACAATAACAATTGTCACATAGAAAAAATTATTTACAATTAAAAAAGTTTTTGTAAAAATAATCTATTACATTCTAAAAAATTTTTAATTTCCTGTTTTGTTTTTATAAACTAAATGTCTATAAATTTTCCGTGTCCGATTTAAAATGAATCCTTAACCATTCTGGTACATTAAGGATTTGTAACATTTCTAGCATATAACGGCGCTTATTATTTTTTTCTGTGTTTAAAATTGATACTTTCTCAAAGTCCGGAGAGTGTTTTAATCTAGCACAGTGGGTTGTTAATGCTGTACCATTTCTAACTTATAAAGATAAATTATACAACAATTTAAAAAGTAAAGGTTGAATAAAACAAAATTTTTAATAAATATTATATTTATTAGCATTCGTTCCTTAATGTATTTAAAATGCACTAAGAGTTATATCTGTTTCCTTCTGCGCCCTTCATTGGGATTTTTTCCGGAAATTAGTCAATTTCTTAAGATTTTAATCTGATAATATCAGCTGCCACCTACTCCCAGTCTTTGTTTTGTCTTCGATAGATTAAAGTTGTCTAGTTGTTCTTTTGATAGGTTTCTTATGTGCTACTTTGAATTTTTGTAGTTGTTCTTGTTATATTTATTTATGTTTTATGTTGGTTTATTTTGTTGTAAATAATGGAGTTGCCGGATATTATTTAAATACTTGTTATTATGTGATTGCAATATATTTTACAAGAAAAAAACTTATCAGTGCGGACCTTCAGCTTGATTGCTGAAAAGCTGAAGAGTGAAATTGACAATAGGTTAGGTTAACCTTTAACTGTGGAGGTAAAATTTTGGAACATACTTAATGACGTAAATTTTACTAAAAAAAATTTTTATTTTGGATTTTTTTCTCAAATGATGACTTTTTATTTTTAGAAATTCTGATTTTTACTTTAATTTTGCTTATACAAAATACACTATTATTTAAATAGTCAATTTTCAAAACAATGAAGTTTTGCATCAGCTTGATGTGTATTGGTGCTGCACACTTTTGTACCCAGTATCTAGAATACACAAAATTGCATCATTATTTCTGGACATAAAAAATATTAAAAAGGCATATTATAACCTATTTCCAATGTGCGAAAGAATTCCTTCTTTCGAACAACTACATTTAAAACAGAAACCAATTCTAAAACTTTATTTTTGTTTTAAATGTATTTGTACGAAGTAAATAATTCTTTCGCACATCGGAAATAGGCAGTTAGAATATTGATAAAAAAAATATTTGTGAAAAGAAAAAATGTATTTTTATAAAGTTTCATATACTGACGAACTATGTTTTTATGTATTTCAATTTAAATAATAAGAAGTATGTTTTTATAAAAAATTAATAATTCTTAAGGTACGTTCAGACTGATGAAATATTTGAAAGCAAACATCAAATATTTCATTAACGTAGTCTGAACACAAAATATTTTTGAGTATCAAATAAAATAACAGCTGATTTTGAGCAAATAAAAGTATTTGCCGGCAAACAAATATTTGTCTAATGTGAACATAGTGTGAACACAAAAAATCAAATATTTTAGTAATTTTTGAGCAAACATTTATTTGATATTACAAAAAAATTGTAAGAGCAAACAACGACAAATAATTTTAGCCATGTTCCGGATAAAAGCAATTTTTCCTGTAAGTTTTCGGATTCTTTACAATTTTAAAGATTTTTTATAATTATTAGACTTTGCTATCATGCCGCGCTATTAGCAAATTTTTGCGAATTTTCGCTTATTTAAAAATTTTTATAGAATTTTTGCAATTCCTTATAGTTTTAGGCACTTTTACTAAATTTTATGGCTTGCTTGAAATATTAAAACTGTTCGCGAATTTTCGCTATTTTTGCAACATTTTTTTTTTTTTTTGTTTTTCCCCTATATTTTGTTTTTTAACCGATTTAGCAATTTCAAATATATTTTAGGGTTTGTTTCTCAGTTTGCCAATTTTTGTGAATTTTATCCATGTTCGCAAAAGAAGCGATTTCTTTCTGTGATTCTTTGCAGCTTTAACTATTTTTAATAATTACGAGCACTAAACTTTGGTATAACGCCGCTTTTAGCAAATTTTTGGGAATTTCCGCTACTTTAGCAATTTTTACCGAATTTTCGCCATTCCTTATACTTTTAGGGACTTTTAATCAATTTTATGGCTTGTTTGATATATCAAAAATTTTGGCGAATTTTCGCTATTTTTGCAACATTTTTTTGTTTTTTTTTTTTACATTTTGTTTTTTAACCGATTTAGCGACTTCCAATATATTTTAGGGTTTGTTTCCAACTTTGCAATTTTTCGCAAATTTTAGCCATGCTGATCAACAGAATAAAATAAATAAATTAGCTGATGCGCTCATTTTTACTATTTGAGAAATATATTTTTATTTTTGGACACTTCATTAAATAATTATTTGATGCAAATATTTCTTTTAGTCTGAACGCATGGCAAACATGAATAAATTTATTTTATTTAACACTGTTTGCCAACTGTTTCATCAAACAAAAATTGTCAAATATTTGAGCTTAGTTTGAGCATTAAACAAAATATTTTTTTGTTTCACACAGTTTGAAGCAAATATCAGAACAAATATTTTCGTCAAATATTTCATTAGTCTGAACGTGAACGTACCTTTACTATTTTGCCCTTGTTTTAAAAAATTTAAATTAAGAAAAAAAAATTTAAGATTTTCATCTTCAAAATATGATTTTTTTCGCCATATGACAATTTTCATTCCAAAGATTCTGCCAACGCTGTATATAAATATAAAGTTGCAGCTAACTACAGGTAAAATCTACGAACGAAAAACAAAACGAATTTATGAGTACAGCAAAGTATGTACTCCCTCGCTATTCCCTTTTCCCTTCTCTTCTATAAACTCAAGACTTTGCAAAGTAAACTTTGCTTGTCTGAAAGGGGTCTATGCATCACCCTAATGTATGATTTTTATTTTAAATAGATGTGACAATATTACCATTTCCCGTCCTTTGTTTTTTTTTTCTTTGTCTTTTGAAAGAATCTGCAAAACTTTTTCTTTTAAGTTGTACTTTAAGTTATTTACCTTCAACTTTTATTTGAAGTGTGCGGAAGACAATAATGAGACTTGGAAATGAATCTTAATTTTGGTACAATTTTTCTATTTAAGTTAACAAATGCTTTTAGCTTAAGTTCAAATTTCTGAGTTTGAATAAAAGAAATCTTTTGATTGTTGAAATTGTAGAAAGTCTTATAAAACTGAATAAAATTTTATTCGTTTTACCTTTTTTAATGCCTTCTAAAAATTAAACAGTAAAAATGTTTTTGCCTCTGATAGTTAAAATTCAATTAGTAATTGATCCGCTTTTAGCTTAATGAAAAGTTAAGGGATCTCGTCTCCCTGCCCAGAACTACTCTTATATGAGTATAAATATGCAAAACCAGCAGATCTGCGCTAAAATACATACCATCTACAAAACAAGGATTTAAGAATCCATTCTTAAAACGACAGACCTTTTGAAAGCGACGGTCAGATTTTAAGACCTTGTGTCCATCACAAGCTGTATAGGGCGCTCAGGTGCTGATATTCCAAACCGAAAAAGACCCCTCAATCGTTTTGGCAGCATTAGAAGTTAATCTAAATGATTTTTAAATTAACACTTCTTTGTAGAAATGTCCTAGAGACATCTAACCATTACAGTAATTAAGACAAATAGGCAAATTCCAATATCCAAAGAAATCCGAAAATGTAAGTGAAATACCATTGGTCATACTCTATGCAAATAAACGTCAAGCATCGCTCGAAACGCTATTGAATTCAACTAGGGAGGCGAAAGGTTATTATTCGACCGGTTTTAATCGGTTGTTTTAGTTTTGCCCAAGCCAGTTATTTTAAAATTTTTATTTTTCGAATATCGAATAATTTTTAAAAAACTATTTAGGTTAATAATCCGGTTATTTTAATAATGTGTAATTTATCCCTTTTAGACCGTAATGCATCGATTGTGCGGGTAAATTTCAGTCTCAATATTTTCGCTTCTATTTGACCAATGTTAAATAGACTGGCATACATCGATTGCGCTGATTGTTCTTTATGTTTGTTGGTCACATTATTCCGATATTCGCTTAACCGTTACTTGAATTATTGCGAAATTCTCGTGGCACATTTCAGTTTTGTCAAAATCAGCCGCAGAAGTAACTTGTTTTTCAATTACAAAAGTACTAATCGTTAACAAATAGTGAAATGGGCATATTTTAACTGAACGAAATGGTAAATTTTATTTTTTCAAGCCAATTGAAGTCATTTGATGCAATAAAAATGCGTTTTGGCAAAAAAAAATTTAACGAGATGCATCAATTGTGCGTGTCCGGAAAATCCTTGAAGGATATAAAAATGGTAAAACCTAAACATTGGTTTTATTTTCATACGATATAGAGACCATATATTCCAAAAATTATGACAAAATTCCCAATAGCTTAGCGTCAGGTCTGAAAGAGTTATATACGTTTTCCTTACGCTTGTTCTAAATGTACCAGTAATTTAAGTATTTTTCTAATTGAATATTAGGCAAACTTAAATTTTTTGTGAAGAATGTTAAAACAAAATGTAAAAAATACAGGGATCGAATACTTTTTTGAATCGAAAGCAATTTAACTTCTTATTCTTTCAGACGATACAGAACGAATGGAAATTATTTATTTCAGTGTTGTGAAAACTCAAATAAATGCTTTACAACACTGAACATAAAAATTCGACTCGTTCAGTACCGACTGAAAAAATTAGAATTAAAATTGCTTTGGAATCGAAAAAGTTTTCAATCACGACTGCCAGAATTAGCACCCAGGTGTGTGCTGAAAATCGGTCGATTTCAAATCGAACGTTTTTGAAAGGTGCGATGAGTTTCGAGCGTTCTTAAAATCCATTACTGAATTAAGGACTTCATTTTTTGTTCAAAATGCAGTTTAATTAACATTTTAATTAACAATTTTAAAGAAATTATACAGATAATAAGAGGTAAATGATACGAATAAAAACGAATAAAAGATACTGAAAACGATAATAACGATTTTAACCCGTTTCGCTTTCAAAATTTAATCTTATCACATACCTAATTATGAACAATAAAAAAAGAAATTGCTTAAAAAAGCGTGCTTTCTTTTAAAAATAAGAACCAAAAATAATTGAAAATACCACAAAAAACATGATCAGTTTAAACAATAATTAGCAGTTTGTGTGAGAGTATTCTAAATATTAAATATGTATATGTTTATACAGATGCCATCTATGGAGATATTTCGAAAGAGATTTAAAAGACAAATGTGTTTAGGCACTAAAAAGTCTAAAAGTAGTTCTATAATATCTTCATGCTTAAAACTAACACATTTCGGCAGAATCAACGATATGGAAAAAATTCATCAGTTTTATTTATTCAAACACCAAGAATTAAAAAACAAAATTGAAGTAACCAAACAATAGACAAATATTTCCTGCAAAAAGCATCTTGTTATTACTATTTGTTCCTATAACACTGAAACAAAATCATTTGAAACATATAATCATGTCTGTTGAATAATATAGACACCACCACAAATTAATGTGCGGTTTACACAACACAAGTGATTGAACGTGTAGTAAAATGTATATGGAAAACACTCAAAATACTGAGTGCTTTTCATATAAATTTTACTTGACGTTCAAACACTAAAACTCATCTAAAATAAATTTATTAACTTCCTATAAATTTGTAAAACCAAAGTTCTTAAAAAATACTAAAGCTACATTCACACCTATTAAATATTTAACATCCTACACGTAACAAATATGTAGTCGTACTACAAATTTCTTTGTTTTTGCAAAATGTTTGGCTGGATTAAACATTATTTAACAGTTTCTAAATTATATTATATAATTATCTTCTTAAAAATTAAGTTTAGGAAATCAACAGATATTGTAAAAAATAAAGCTACAATTTTATCAATTAACGGGTCACGCTATTTTTGGATTTTTTTCGTCAAATACTTATTAGGTATGAACATACCTTAACTTTTTAACAACAAAAATGTGTCGGTAAGTTTTCAAAATTCGTTAGCTAAGGATATTTGAAGCAAAGACTCGAATAAAGTCGTAAAATGTTTTTTGCAGGTTACCGTTAACATAGCCCTATTACATTGCTCAAACATCAAATCACAATTTAAAAGAGTCAGCACAGTGGTACAACGTTGTAAGTTACTTACAAAATGCTACAAAAGAAATTGTCGGAAGTAACTGATATGTATAACATAGATACTAAAATAAAAGTTTATGTTGAAAATCAAAACGACAATAAAAAGAAAATTAGTAGAAATGCATATAAAACAAGAAATAATAAGAGCATACCGGGGGGGGGGGGGGGTGCTTTAAAACCATGTGAGATAAGGCCATTATGGCTTTATTGCTCAATTGAATGGGAGATAAAGCCATAATGGCCTTATTGCCCAATCATTGAGAGGTAAGGTCATATTTAAAATTTTGCGAAATGAGAGATATAGCCATACTTTTTTTTCGCAAATGAGAGAAAAAGCGATATTTTAAACTTTAGTGTGCGAAGCCAGATTCCAATACTTTACTTTAGTGTTTCCGGGAAAATAAATTTTTTAATTCTTGTGACGCACGCAGGAAAACTTTATTCAGCGAAGCCACCTGCTGCGTCCTACTGGAGGAGAAAACCCGTAAGCACGGCCGCAGTCCGCCACGCAGAAAAACTTTAGTATGCGAAGCCAGATTTCGTAAAAGGGAAAATGTATTATTAATCAATGTAAAATGCAAAAGTTCTTCAAAACTGAAATGAGAGATAAAGCCTTTTTCTAATATTGCTAATGTGAGCTAAGGCTTATCTCACAAGGTTTTAAAGCACCCCCCGAGCATACCACCAAAAATCGCTCCAGAGCAGGTAATGTGGCAAAATGTTTTCAGTACAAACATTTGGTCAGAACAGTAAATTTACATTAAATTTGAAATATAAAATTTTTGTTAGTTAATTCATTTATTAATGACGTGCTAAGTTCCCAATTTTTATTTGTGATAAAAACACTGAAATTTATTGTTGAGGGAAAGCTGGTGTCTATGCGCATTTCGCTGGTTGCTTAGGCCAGCTCGTCAGGAAACTTTTTCCAAAGACGTTAGAAAAGCTAAAAAATATTATACAAATAAGACCATAAAGTGAATAAGAATTTTAAACACTCAGGTCCTACTTGTAACAATATCAAAGCTTTAACAAAGCCACAACAATAAACAGTGAATTTATCTTACTTACACTCCCCTACAATATGCTGGTTTTTTCCAACTCGAGTTGTAAGGTTTTTGATTGTTTTAATTAACAGTTTTTAATAACGTTATTTTTGGCAATCTCAAACAAAAAAATTTAAAAAACAATAATCTGGCCTTTTAAAAAACGCTTTTTTGCTCTCCTGAAAAATAATTATTTTGTCACTTATAACGTTATTCGTGGCTTTGCTTTAATTGAGGTAAAGAGCTATTGTATAGTACAAAGCTGTATGGGAAAAATGTGAAATAATAAGCCGATTCTCACCATTTTCGATGGGCCTAGTCCGTGTTACAATTTACACATATGTAGCAAACTGTATAAAAATATTTACAAAGTTTCGACCTGTACTTTGCTTACTAAGTTTACATGGACAGCCAAGCCAGACAGCTGGTCGGACAGTCGGCCATTGCTTTATCGATTCAGAAAATGATTCTGAATCAGTCGGTATACTAAGAGGTAGGTCAACAATCAATATTTTTATGTTTCACACACATCAGTACCTTTGGTGTTGTATAATTTGCTAAGAAAAAATCTTCTAATGTATTTGGGGCCAACACGTTCTAAAACAAGTGTTTGCATTTAAATTTTACCGAACTTAATGAATGTGAGACTACCATCGAAACCAAACAAATAATAAATTTTCCTTTACATTATAAGCCATGTAAAATTTTAATTTGTATACCCTCCACCACTAGTGGTGGACAAGGGTATACTTAGTTAATCATTCCGTGTGGAAGTTTTTTAATATTCATCTTAAGACCCCAAAAAGTACAACCCCTATATTCATAAAAAAAAATTTTGGAATAATAAAAGGTTTATTAAACAAATTTTCAGAGAAAATTCGTTTCATAAACCAGCTATAAACCTACAGTATTTTTTATGAATATGGGGGGAAATGTATATTCTGACCTCTTGAGTAATTATAAGTTGATTTAGCCATATCTGTCTTTCTGTCCATCTATCTGTCAGTTGAAATCTCGCTCACTTCCCAGCGATTCAAAAAAAAAGAACATTATTCGTGTCAAAGTGTTTCTAGCTTTCCTAAGCAGCCTGGGCAAAATCGGTACAGTAGGATAAGAGTTTTGAATCAAAATGTGAAACCATCACCCTTAAAAAATTATAGTTTTGTTCCAAAAACAAATATCAATGATGGCGAACAACACCGACTTACATAATATTTTTTTCAATTTCGCTTTGTATGACTAGAAATCACACTACTAAATTTCATGAAGATCGGTCCATAATTTGCCATAGGTCCTATATAACGTCCACCCTGGGAAATAATTTAAATATGCTTTTAATCGTAGCAAATATAGATATTTTCGTTAAATTTGGTCTTATTTTTCTTTCAATTTCTTCAGTTTTTATAAAGATTGGTTAATAACTTAAATATCCCATGTAGAGCCCACTCCTGAAATATTCTAACTAACGGTGGAGGGTATAAAAGATTCGGCACAGCCGAATATAGCTCTCTAAGTTGTTTTATCTTATTTTTTTAAAACACCCAATACGGTTAATGAATATAGTTCAATTTTATTTTTCAGTTTATGCTTTAATGTGATTAATTTGAGCTGTGTTTCTTTTCTTCAAATATAAATAAATGTAAGAGAAACAAATTATTAGAAATTTTAATAAAATTAACTTAAATAACATCGACACAAATAGCACACATGATGTTAAACCATTAGTCAATTCATGGCTTATTAAGACATTTAAATTAATAATTTTAGATTAGATGTACATATTTCGAACATAAAGAAAGAAGACAGAAAACATAATTTTGGTTTGCTGTTGTAAAAGTGCAAAAAAGAAAGTAATTTTAAGTTGCAGACGTTAGGATTGTTTAGGTCAAATTCAACCCATATAAAAGATGTTATACAAACAATTTACTTTACTTTAATTTGAAACTAATTTAATATTTTTTGCTGCGGTATTCTTCATATGAGCAACTCTCGCAATAACGATTTTTTTTAATAATTATTTGCACACATCCCAATATGTAATTCAGCTTGAGTTATTCAACATGCTTTCAACACTAGTATTAATGGGATGTTTGCAAAGTTTTGTAACAGCCCTTTTAAATGTACCCTCAGTGGTCTTTATATATCCTACTCTCACCCGGCTATCAATTTCGGGATAAGTTTCAATCCCTTGACATAGAGGCCATTTATGTGGTGGGGACGAATTTTCCTTTATTAACACAAGGTCGCAGGCCTTATATTAACATGTTTGGAAGCCCACTTTGTTCTTTGTTGAAGAGTTTTAAGATATTAATTGCTCCAACTATCCCAATACCCTTGGCGAATTCCTATCATGGTGAATCTCTTTTTAAACAAACTGAATTTACACTTGTAGCTAATGATTCTTAAAATGTAGTAAAGGGGGCGACCATTTAAAAATGTGCAGATGTAAGAGAACGTAAGTCATAAGAATCTTGATATGGCAGTTAGTGATCTACTATTAATTACAGCTTCAGCTTGGCAAAATACGGTAACAAGCAGCTAACAGGCGCGGATTCAGGGGGGGTGAAAAAAGGAAATTTCTCCCCTCCCCCCTAAATTATAAAAATATCTTTTGCTTATTTCGATAATACACGAATTTCCGAATGTACAAAATTTTTGGAAATCCCATCAAGTTTTTTTTGTTTTTTATAGATTCTCTAATCAAATTTTCTTTAAGTATCCAAGTATTTATCCTAATAGTTTTTATTATACATTTCCAATGAAACCCCCTTGTAGGGTATACAGAAAAAATTAAAATTGTCTTTAATCACCAAATTTATACCAAGTTTATAATATCAAGCAAACAAGTTGTTGATTTTGCACCTATTACCAAAATTATTATATTGATTACTAAAAATTATAAAATTATGGATTTTTTTTTTTCAATAAATGATTTTTTTAATTTTAATTAAAAAAAGTGGTCAAAAAACCTTGCCATTTAAAACAATGTGTTAATTTATTTAATTAAATATTGACAATTCCCAACAACAATTCTAAAAGTTTAAATTATTTTATTTTAAACGAATAAAAGCAATTAATATTTTTTGATATTTGATTAATATTTTAATTAAAAATTTATATCAAAACAACTTTTTTAACATATCAACTGTTCGTTTTTATTGAATTTTTATACTATTCACAAAAAAATTATAAAAATTTTATTTGAGTTATATTTTTTATTGCAAATAATTCTTATTTTTGAGTTTAATTTTTGTTTTTGGCACACAGAAAGTATTTAAAATTTTTAGTTTTTGCTTGATATATGACGACTATTTCTGGATTTTTGTATTTTGCTTAATTAAAACCATTATTTTAAGAAGAAACGATATTTGAAGATTCACATCTCAAGCCTTTTTTACAATAACGCTTAGCAAGTTCAGCTTTGGCTTAACACATAAACCAAAATAAAAATTCTTATTGTTATGCAAAATATAGAAATCAAGAAATAATTGTTATATATCAAGCAAAAAAACAAAAATTATTCACGATCCAATTAAAGTTTTATTCAGAAACTAAAGAATAAAAGTTGATTTAATTATAACAATTAAGTCGTAATATTGATGAAATAGCTCATATTCCTTCCGGTCAAATAATAAAAAAAAAATTGCTTAAAAAACATACGGTAAATAAAATAATTTTTTTTTATAAATAGTGTTTATTTGACGTATTCATAAATAAATTATTTAAACTTAAAATCTGTTTTAAGAAGCATTTGTATAAACATTTTGTTTTTAAATAAATTTCAAACGTACTTAAATTATTGATTATGAATCTCGCCCTCACCCTGGAGGTGTACTGCACTGCAGTCGACATAGTTTTACAGTTTTTAAATCAGCTATCGAGATCGATGAGGGACTACTCTTTGTAGTGTATTAGTGTCGTCACAACTTAATTAACATTAAGAATTGAATTGCTATCAAAAAACCGAAATGAATTGATCTAGAAAAACTAAGAGGTACGTATATTTTTTTAAGCTTTTTTCAGAATCTGATCATTTTGATCATGGGTGAGGTCAGTGTTATAAAAATATGTATAAAATAAATTGTTTTGTTGTTCTCATTTTTAAAAATTTATGTTACGTATATAAAACCTTTTAAATAATCAAAAAGTGTTGTTTATTAAAAAAAATAGCATCTTAAAGAAACACATTGATCCCGAAAAATCCCGGAATCCCGAATCCCGGGATTTTCAAAAATCAGTCCCGATTGGCATCCCTAGTTGTATGTAATGAAAGTTGGAATTTTTTACCATATATAGTACTCATGTATAAATACACAAAATTGCTTTCGAATGATTTAAATCTTCTTGTACCAATTTCAACTGATGACACTTATGCTGATGGATTCTGTTTAAATGGAAGTTTAACGATGAATTTGCTTGTGACCGGACATCTCGATTTCTCAAAAAATCGTACACATAACGTTTCTTCGGTTGTGTGAATAATTTCACATTAAGGTTCCTCAATTTTCCAAAAACGTTCCAATATGCATGTGCTCATCTCTGTATACAACATATAGTTTACAAATCAGCTGTGGATTGTTTTGATTTTGAATTAGTGTGCAATTAATTGATATATTTTACATCTGACTGTGGTGAGATTAACTATGATGACGTCTCGCATAATGCCAGTTATGAATAATTTGTAATTGATTGGTTTTTTCTTGTAATTACTTTGTTTTGATTGTTCTTCCTGTGACGATCGAGGCCAACAAATTGTTTTGCAAAACTGGCATATTAATGTTTTTAATTTGCCCAACCATAAACAATTCGTAAAACAAGCCGGCTCCAATTAGTAAGTATATAGACCCAGGTGTGTGAAAATATTTTTCTACTGACTTAATGTTACTATGTATATTAAAGGTTTCAAAATTTATCAAAGTTTGGTTCTGATACGATGTCATAGATGGAATGATCACAGTGATTTGAGTCAAAAACCCATTTTGAGACGATTTTTACTCTGAAAGGTTAATTTTCATTATAGTGCATTAAAGTTACTCTTAGTCGAATCGATGAACTTTTTTAATCAAATTTCTAGCTGAATGATTTTTAAAGTAAAAAATCAACAAACATTTCTTTAGCTAAGCACTTTATTAAAAAATAAAAAAAAATAAAACATAAAAAATAAAAGTTGGTTTTCTCTCTCAAAATCTGATATGAATGTTCACTCATTTTTGTGTTGTAAAACTTATTTTTTTTTTAAAGTTTTTGTCATCAGCTAATGGTGTTGAAAAAATATCGTAATTTGAATAAATATAAAAAAGTTATATGGTAAAGTGTAAATGAGTTTCGTCGATTCGACGAAGATTAACCATCCTGGGTTACTATTAGTAAACAATAACCGAAAGGACCAGATGTTTTAGAGGTAATACATTTGATCTCAATGTTTACCCTTTTTCAATTAACACGCAAAAACTGTGCAATATTTTCTGTGATAAAACGTAACTAAAATAACTGCACTATGTTCCTATGAAACTGGAAATGCTACTGGTGAAACCGTTTCGGTTAAAGATGTTGTTGTGTTTTGGGTGTAATTGATGCTGCGTTTGATCTCTGCCATTGTTAACATCTGTTGGTCGATATACATGTGCTAGATATATGATAAGATCCTAAATAATTAATGCATAGTTTTAATCGTTTTACTGCACTAAAACGTTCATTGCTTGACATTTAAATAAAATTGATGCAATTAAATGCATTGTCAATGCTTTGCTTTTTATAATTGACTCAAATTTATATTCCGCCCATGAGGTGCAGCAAGTGGTTTCAATAGTTCTGTTTAAGACACGATTTGTAAACTTTTACACCTCCTATCCAAAAATAATGAAAGATCGTTCCACTGTGAGAGCGTAAGAGATTGTTATGGAGTATCTTTTTTCCAGTTTAAAATATATCTTCTTTCCATTTTTCCTGAGTTTTGGGGTCAGAGGTTATTATATATAAAATTATTCCATCAGATATTTGATTTGTGGAGCCAACTGTTTTTAGAGCGCGAAGGTTTGCATTCACTGAATCAATATATACTCGTACAATGTCTACCTTAGGCCTTGAAACGTCAGCGAATATTTTTTCTATATGACTCTGAAAAATTAATCTTCGGTTTTCCTGATGCGACTTAAGAATTTCCATAGCATTGTAGTAGTTCTCTACAGTGCCATCTAGTGACTGAATTAGCTAAGCAGCATTATCAGTGAGACAAGAACGCAAATATCGAAATTTAGAAATTGGTGACAAGTCAGCATTGTCATTAGAGTTTTTTTCGGGAATGCCCGGGATTTTCAATTGTCTTCAATTCCCGCTTTCCCGGGAATTAATTGCGGGATTCCCTGGAAATTTTGAAGAAAATCTTTTTTCAAACTTTAGTAAATCTATGTCGGACTAGTGCCTAGACTGTGTTAGTAGTTTAATCCAACTTAATTTTACCACAATATTAAAATTTGCTACAGTTTAAGACTTATTAAGCTAATTGTTGAGAATGGGCCTTATATAAGGCCTATGATAAATTATAGACCTATCTTTCAAAATTTTATTTCTTGTCTTAGCAAACTGAAGGGTAAATATTACAATAATATTATAAGGTTTTTAGGTTAAGGGCGTAGTAAAGTGTTATCCTAGATTATGCTTTTTATGCGGCATTTCAAGTAATTTTGGGTCTTATGAATGTATATTAAGCTTAATTGCACCACAAAAGCATTATTCGTTACACTTTTAGCCATACTTACATGATCTACGTGTTATTGAGCTATTCGGCTCCAAAGATGCCAATGAGCTTTCTGCAGAACAGGAAGCTTCATTGGCATGGGCTAAGGCCCTTACTGCTGGGCTTCAAAGCGTTTCACCTCCTGCCCCTGCAAAGGCAATGCCTAAACGGCAACGTTCGGAGGAAGAAGCGACAGCCGTTAGACAGCAACCAGGGACAAAACGTCCCAAGCACGCACCAAAGTCGACTAATAGGTCCTACAGCGAGGTGGCGAAAGACCATCTTGTTAGGGCTATTATAGACAGAAGTGCTGCTGATGGATCCATCTCCCACTCTAGGTGGGACTTGGTGAAACAGCAAATGATGGGTGTCTTTTGGAAGATCCTTAGTGAGAATCCAGGAGCACCCCCGCAATGCGACGATGCTGGCTGGTACCAGGGTCACGTTAAGCTGATGGCGTGTGTGGATGAGCGCTCTGCACTTCTGCTAAAGCTTGCCATTGGAGCGATTGGCGAAATATGGGAAGGTGCTAGGCTCGACGTGGTTTTGGTGAGTGAGATACCACGGAGACCTAGATCCATCGTCACCATCCCAGCGGAACCTTCTGCACCGGAGGAAATCTTGAAGATTATTCAGTGCTGCAACCCCCAACTTCCCACTCATAACTGGAAAGTTGTCAAGGTTTCAGCAGCTGAAGGATCCTCAAGAACGGCGATCGTTGTCCTGAATCAGGACTCCTTGAAGCCACTGAGGGAGAAACAGGGCAAGATTTACTACGGTTTTAGTACCATCTTGCTCCGTGTCTACCGAGGTGATGACAAGGGCGATCCCGCTCCGAAGGTTGTGGAGCCTACGCAGCCTGCGGACTGCACGAATGACGCTTCCGTTCATTCATGTGACAATGAAGACACCCCGTCCGTTTCTGACATGCTGGGTGACCTCTTTGAACGCATGGGTGAATTGGCTGATGAGGACGCCCTCCTGGAATCAGATCAGGAGGACGCCAATGTCACGGTCGTTAATACTGGACATGGTGAAGGTGACACAGATAAACCTTCACCACTCTAAGGCAGCATCCGCTGCACTGTTCCTCCGGGTGGTAGAGAGAGAGGAGGAGCTAATAATGATCCAAGAGCCATGGATCCACAAGGATCGGGTTTGCGGATTAAACCTCAAGGGCTATAAGCTCCTACATGCCAAAGCAGCAGGTAAAATTAGATCTTGTATTTTGGCTAAAAACACGCTGGATATCTTTATTCTTTCTGATTTCAGTGATGGAGACACAACTTCAGCGGCCCTAGAGATGGGCGACATATCGACCTGGATCGTATCGGGCTATATGGCGCATGACCAGGACAATGAGCCACCTAATAGGCTTGTTCGTGGCTTGGTAGCCAAAGCCGGCTCCATGGGTACCCCGGTGGTTATCTGTGCTGACGCTAATGCGCACCACATCACGTGGGGCAGCTCCAACACCAACACTAGAGGTGAGTCGCTATTTTCTTTTATCTGTAGCAGTAATCTAGAAATAGCAAACATAGGCGCGGAACCTACGTTCATTGTAGCTAATAGGCAGGAGGTTCTTGATGTGACATTGGTCAGCTCGGAACACTCCGACTTGATAAGTAACTGGGCGGTCTCAGATGACTGTTCTTTTTCGGACCACAGGTATGTTGAGTTTCAATTGGGTCCACCCCCCTTGGGGGTGTGTACTTTTGTGAATAGGAGGAGAACGAGGTGGGACTATCAGGCTAGTCTACTCGCTGATTCTCTGGGCTCAGTCCCTGTCATTAGTGGCGTTACGGAGACTGAAATGGCAGTGGAATTCCTATCGGGGGCACTGCGACAGGCAACGGCACTGGCCTGTAGGCCAGTGGTTAGGAAGAAGGGGGGCAAGCCACCATGGTGGAGCCCTGAGATTGCACAGTCTCGCAGAGACTGTCGTAGGTTATTCAATATGGCTAAACGTCTGGGAAACTGGGCGGATTATAAGTCGGCATTGAACAGGTTCAAGAATTTGGTTAGATCGGCGAAACGGAATGCCTGGAGGAACTTCTGCAGTGGCGTGGAAGGATCCTCTGAGACAAACCGGTTGCGCAAAATAATGGCTTCTTGCCCGGCTGTCCCTAGCTACATTCAGAAAGCTGATGGTAGCTGGACTACGAATAGTCAGGAGACGCTGGAGGTGTTAATTGACACGCACTTTCCTGGCAATTCCCTTCCAACACCACGGAAGATCAACTGCTTATCAGAGCCTGGACCAGTGTCCATTTCTCTGTGCTATGATAGGCTCAATTGGGCGATAAGGAGCTTCGACTCCTTTAAGGCTCCTGGTCCGGACGGTATTATTCCGGCCGACCTTCAAAAGAACGCGGGGCTTCTGATTCCTTGGCTGTCCGCTATCTATACGGAATGTATTAGATTCTCGTACGTTCCCATCCGATGGACTAGATGTAGGGTTGTTTTCATTCCAAAGGGGGGTAAAACATCCCACACCGGACCTAAGGACTACAGGCCAATCAGCCTGTCGTCATTTCTTCTCAAGACCCTGGAAAGGGTCATTGATATTCATCTGAGGATGTCTATTCCTAGACATTTGCTCTCTTCATCGCAGCATGCCTACACCAAGGGCAAGTCTGTGGAGACGGCGCTCCACTCACTGGTCGGCTACATTGAGAAATCCCTTGAATTTCGGGAATACTCACTTGTGGCCTTTCTGGACGTTGAGGGAGCTTTCAATAATGTCAAACCCAACTCCATCTTGGAGTCGATGAGAGAGGTTGGGGTTGACGATGCAATTTGTGGATTTATTGGTAATCTACTCGATAATAGGATCATTGAATCCACGATGGGTGCTACCGATGTTTGCAGATTTGTGCACAGGGGCACCCCGCAAGGTGGGGTTCTGTCCCCTCTACTGTGGAACCTGACGGTGAACACTTTGCTGTGCCGGTTCGACAGATTGGGGATAAGAACCGTCGCGTATGCGGATGACGTGGCGGTGGCGGTCGCGGGTAAACACCTGGACACACTGTCCCATTGTATGGAATCTGCATTGCGGATTCTAAGCTCTTGGAGCATTTCCTGTGGACTTGGTGTCAATCCACGGAAAACTGAGTTGGTACTCTTTACCAGGAAGTACAAGGTTGGCAACTTTAGGCTTCCTAGGCTGAACGGCACGGAGCTGAAGCTCTCGAACAGTGCCAAATATTTGGGCGTAATTCTCGATAGCAAACTATCATGGGAACTCAACGTTCAGACGAGGGTTGATAGGGCTATGGTGGCCTTATACACCTGCAAGAGATCCTTGGGCAGGAGCTGGGGCCTGGGCCCCAAGGGTGTCGAATGGATCTTTGAAGCGGTGGTAAAACCGATTCTCTTCTATGGGGTCATAGTGTAGTGGCCTGCCATGGAAAGGGGACGGTACTGCAGGATGCTTGGGAAAGTATATAGGTTGGCTGCGCTGATGATCACGGGATCACTCCGCTCGACACCGACAAAGGCACTGTTTACTATGTTAGACTGGTTGCCGATTGATATCATGGCCGAACAACAGGCCTTGACTTCCGCTATGAGACTGGGGGCGGTGGGCCTATGGTCTTCGCGGAACTATGGTCATGCCAGGGTCACGCTTCGCGCGTCTCAGGACCTGGCGGGGCTGGACTATTGCACTCCGGAACCCTTTTTCGGTGCTTTGTTCACGGTTCATCATGGCAACTATGATGAGCTGCTCGATAACACGCGATCTTTGGAGCCGACCCTGCGGGTCTACACCGATGGTTCCAAGATGGGCGACAGAGTGGGTGGAGGTTTCTTCATCGAGGAATTGGACATCAGGGTCTCTTTTAGGCTGCCAGATGGCAGTAGTGTGCTGCAGGCGGAAATTTCTGCCATAAGGCGGGCGGCAAATTGGCTGAGGTACTATCGTATATCGAGGGATATATGTATATTTACGGACAGCAAGGCTGCCATTGCAGCTCTGGCTGGTGTCTTTACGACATCTATGTTAACAGTGGAATGCCGGATGTCTCTAAATGAGATCGCGAAACATTCCAGTGTAACGCTGGCATGGGTACCAGGACACAGTGGGCTCCTGGGCAACCATACTGCGGACAGTCTAGCCAAACAAAGCTGTCTCTTGGACGACATGTTCGTCGACGGCCTGATTGGCACTTCAATGGCCCGCTGCAGGACTCTCATCAGACGGGAATCGTACAGAAGGGCTCAGGAGAGATGGCAGGGCGAGCATACCTGTTTGATGGCCAGGACTCTATGGCCTGGCTATGACGCGGCGAGAACGCGCGTACTACTCGGTCTCGGCAGGGATCGGATAAGGACAGTGATGTCGGTCATCACGGGTCACTGGGTGATAGGGACTCATGCTAGGAGGATGGGTCTTCCGTACAATGACTACTGCAGGAGTTGTCATGATGTGGAGGAGGAGGAGACGGTGTTTCACTTCCTCTGCCAATGCCCCGGACTGGCGGGCGCTAGGTTGAGGCATTTTGGGAGACCGGAATTGCCATGTCTGGACGATTTGTCCAATGCGGGACTGAAATCGATCTACCTGTTCTGCAGGGAATCGGGGTGGTTCGAGACTGCGGTGACCTCTGGGGAATAGTCTGGTGGATACTGGCTGACCCTTGTCACTGGCTGGGGGTATCACAAAGGGACCGCTATAAGGACCCAAGTGAGTCGTCTTCGTGACGGCTACCCATTTAACCTAACCTAACCTAACCTACATGATCTACGAGATTAATCTAAACATCGGGCCGTAGGTAAATTATGGACCGATATTCACGAAATTTTGTGCTTTATAAAACGAATTTGTTGAAATTTAATGACAATGGGTGCATTTTGCCACAAATTTATGTAACTTTTTGTTGAGTTTTTATTGAGGTAGTTCCACATTTGGGTGCATAACTCTTTTTCGTACTGAAGCGATTCTGCTGGAATTAAGCCACAAACAGCCTAGAAGATCTAGAAACAATTTGACACCCATATGGCGAAATCAGCTTAGAATAAACGGAGGACTCACAATACAAATACGTTATGGGATCCTTGATGGATATTAAAAAAAGATTCACATGGAATGGCAAACTTAGTATAACTTCATACACCACTGCTGATTAAGGATTATAAAATTGTAAAAAATATGTTTTTAAATATATGTAGCATATACAATTTCTCCTTCCTGCTGAATTTGTTAAACGGTAAAATTGTTTAAAAATTCCTACTTCGTAATGTTATGCTTTCAGTTCCTAATCGCCCTTCCAGAAATTTTATTCCACTAACGGCCAATTTCACCAAGTTTACTATTAACTACCAGTTATAACTGTCGAAAACATATTGTTATAATGTTTACAAATTTTAACCACAATTGTAAGTAGCGATCTGAACCGTTTAATGTCCCCAATCAAACTAAACTAAACTTTTATGAGTTAGCCTGAATTTATAGTTCAAAATTCCTTGTTGATTCAAGAACCGTCTAGTATTTTCTAGAATGTTGTGTTCGAATTATTTTAAAATATTTGTTATACATCTAAATCTAAAGTCTACAATTATAATTGCTAGAAAATTTATTACAGTGGCGTTCATAAAAATAGTAACTAATATGACATAAAACTATAATTTACAAGATAACTTATAACTAAAACCATAAATAATTCTCAGACAAATCTAATTTCGTAACAATATTTTCATTCTAATTATGCAAATGATCTCTGAATTTGACAATGCATATACCTATATTGATTTCTATGATCCTATTGACATAAAAATAACCTCATAAGTATCTTAAAATAATTTTAATATTAAATTTTTTTACATTTTTGTTACATAATGGAAACTAGACTTAATTATTTTAAGCGTAATTGTCAGTAAGCAATATTAGTTTCATTGGAGAAATAAGTAAAGAAGTGCGGGAATAAAAAAACTCTAATTGTCATGGACTTAATACAAAATATTTTATAAAAGTCTGTCCAACGTTGTAATTTCCGTTGAAATATGGTAGTTGCAATGGTAGAAGATGAGGTTTGGTTGATTGGTGTAATGTTGTGGCATCAAATTGAGTGCGATTCATGGGGACTCATTAATGTTTGCCCGATGCATTGACAAACACTCAAGAGGCAGTGATTTTAGTTTGAAATATGCATTTTCAAACACTGAGCAGTGATAATGTTCAAATTGTGATTCATCCACTGATTCGAGATGGACCTGTACCTTCTCAAATGACTCAAAGTGCCGCTCTATTAAAGAGAGTTTGAACTCCAGTTGATGAAATAATTGTAATTAACCATGTTACTGACTTTTTCTAACACTCGATTTAAAAAGTTATTACGTTGCAACTCCCTGACATGAATAAGTTCATAATCATCACCATGAGACGAAGAAGCTATATATAACTTTTTGTATATAATATTTCAAAATTTGTCGGCCTTAATGGCAGAAGTAATTGTTGGTAGATTAAACATGCTCGAAGTTTAATGGTTTGTTTATAAATTTTTTTTTCTTTTTTTGTAAAATTAGCACATATCCTTATTCAGCTTGTGCTATCCAACAACCTACGTATCGTATGTTATTAAAGAATATATGCACTATCTCTTTTTCTTATACAGCTCAAATAGCTCTGATACGAAACTCAAGCTCATTGCATATTTTTGGTGTGGAGGGTCTATGATTATTCATCGTCGCGTAAGTGCCGCTCATCTTAGCTTCGCATAGTTGCGCTCTATGATTTTTCTATCCTTCAAATGCCAAAATGAAAAAAAAGGGAGCGGTTAAAATTGAATTCTAAAAAAAGCGCTGCATTTACTTGAAAATTGGCTAAATCCCTTATTATCAGATTGTGTATGAAATAAAATTTTCTACAAATTGCTTATTTTAGTACATTGTTTAATAGTGTACCTTTCGAATTTAAATTTCCCAATTATTCTTTACAACACTCTAAAAAAAACAAAAAAGAAAAACAAATAAAATAATTAAACTAAAGACTGTAAGCTCTTTTCGCCTATTCTGGGTATTTCTTTTATTCACACAATCAATATCTGAATCAATCTAATGATGCCCGTCCGACTGGCTGGTAACCTTTTACTCAAACTACAGGTCGCAATTTTGAAGATAATTTGATATTAACTTATTTTTGATTAATGTAATAATTGTTAAGATCCCTAATTTGTGTAATACGAACAAAAAAAATTTTAAATATTATTTAAGTTTGGGGTTCACAATATGTTTTAGTGATAATGCAATTATAGTGCATTCTTTGATTACTATTTTTAGTGATAATGCAATAATAATGTACTTTTCATGATGTGTATAAACAATAATGCAATAGAAGTACATAAATTGTGATACACTATAGTGGTTTTTAAATATTAATGCACTACTTTTATAAGAAAATAATGTATTTTTTAAAAATAGTGCATTAAAAGTGATTAAGTTAGTTGAATGCAACAAACTTGCATTTCCATTGATTTGGTTAAAGGTGAAAAAATTGTCAATGCATAAGCTTATTTAATGCATTTGTCCTAGTTCTGCTTTAAAGACATTAACAGAACCATTTTAGCAAACACTTCAACATTTCGTATTATTTTGCAATGTTTTCCTTAAGTTTTCTCATTAATAAGAATGCAGTAGGTTTACTACTTTCCTAATACTGATTTGTTTGTGTTTCGACAATTGTTATTCAACAATCAGTTTTTTTTAAATGGTAAGAAACATAAAAGGATGATAAAAAGAAGCTTTTACTTTTATACCTCAAAAAGTACTTTTTCAGTAACAGAAAAGGTGAGATCCCTTAATTTTTGGGTAAAGTTCGGTAAAATTAGAGTAAACCAAATTTTCTCTCATTGAAAGACAAAAATCTATAAAAGTACGCGAACAATGAAAACCAAATTTCTAACCCAAAAGAAAACGTTTATATGAAATATGTTCAGTTAAATACATAAATGACACATTAGCATGTATGAATGTGAAATTCCAGAAAGTACTTACATTTTTCAACATATTCTATTGTTTAGTTTTTTTTTAATAATTTTTTGATAATGCTTGTGCGGGTTTTTATTTATACTATGATTTTTAAAACATGTAATTTTTAATTTTTTTCACAGCTGCTACCAAAATCTTTTACATTTAAATGATGACCTTTGCGACATGTCTTGTTCTTTTATGGTTGGTTTAAATTTTAATCGAAAAAAAGATCAAATTAAAATTAAAGAAAAAAAGGCGAAGAACAGATATAGTGTCTTTTTTTTACACCACTTCTTATCTACCGAATTTCTTATCTACAAATAAAAAAACATGTTTTAAAAATCATCGTATAAATGCTGCCTAATAATTTTGCCAAACTGCCCAAGAAAAAAGTACGGGCTATGGTGAAATGACTAGAAGGAGCCAGCACTACGGCATCTGGTCTTTCTTGCTTAGGCCATGGTGAATGATTTGCTTATTCTTAGTAAATGTCAAAATATTGATTGTTATGTGTTAATTTTCTTTTAAAAATAGTTTGTGAGATCAAAAAGAAAAAACAATTTGTTTAGTATTATATTTAAAATAGTGGAATACAGTTAAAAACATAACTTAAAAAAAGGACGTTTTGTATAATAAAAGTGTGTTTTCGCAGAGAACAACTTGTGAGTTGAATTAAAACCAATCGTTGGTAAATGTTAGATTCTGGTCGAAAATATTTTGCAAAAAGTTTGAAATACAGCTTACTAAAATTTTATTGTGTTATAAAAGTGCTATTTTGGTTGTTGCAACGAGCAAATTGCGCTTTAAATTACAAATTAAAAGCAATAATTATAATAACAATGATATCTTGGTTTGGCGAAAATCCATATTTTTGACACAATGGATTTTTACACAAACATTTTCGCCTACGTTTGTTGTATTGTTGTACAACAAATCCTAGTGCTTCCACCTTCTGGTAATTTCGCCATGGTACGGGCTACTTCGTGCAAGAAGAAGAAGAGAAAAAGCTCTCTCACTTTATCAAGTCTTGATTACGGGAACAGTTTTCAGTGAGTATGGGATCCCACGGCCTCCCAACCAGGGTTGTGAACTATTTCTGATCAAAAATCGCCGTACCCCAAATCAAAAAGCGCTAAATAAAATTGATATAAAAAAATTAATAAAATGGTTGGCAAAAAAATAGTTTTTAATAAAAATATACATATGAGGCTTAGAGATATAAAAGCGCTAAATTCAAATCCGTTTTTAGTCTTTTTATCATGTCTAGTTTTTTATAATATTTCGCCCGAAATAAAGCGGTTATGCTCATACATTTTATCATAACTTAAGAACGATTTGTGCGAAATTTACAAAATGATTAGGAGTAACATTTCCCTTGAGTCATCTAAACAATATTTTTCTTATTTACAAAATTATCGCCATGTGTTCAGAAATTTGATTTCAAAAATTCATTAAAAAATTATTAGGAAAAAAGTTTACATTTATATCATTTATCAGAAATCCAGGTATATTACGAATAAAAGAGCGTTGAAATCATTAAAATCAGTAAGCCAGACGTGATTGAATCAAACTGTGAAAAGATTTGGATTTAGCACGGTAAGGTCAAGTAAAATCACATAATAAAGTTCTCGCTCCACCGACGTTTTTTTGCCGACCAGTGTTATTAGAACATTAACATTTTTACAAAGCTTTTACTGATATTTTAGGTAAAGTAAAGAAAAATAAATAATATGAAATATAAAGTAAAATAATATGAAAAAATATTAGTAAGGGGGCATTTACACGGTGTCTTTTCAGACATGTCTGTTTTCATGTCTAATTGTGTAATATCCACATCCCTCTTTCTTCTCTAACCCGATCGCCAACAAACAAAACAAACGTGTTTGTTAGACATGTCTGAAGAGGCACTGTGTAAACTCCCTCTAATAAGCGACATACCAATAACTACTAGAAGATATATATGTAGATTAATAATACATTTCAGAATACTATATATCAAAAGTATTTTAAAAACGGTAACAAATTTTAATTTAATGTGCTCTATAATTTTAGATAATGTTAACAGAAAAGCGCTTACTTAGCGCTTTTAAAAAAAAAGCGCTTAGGGAAAAATATGTGCCTTTTTGACAGTTAAACAGCGCTTAGTCTAGCGCCTAAAGCGCTTAATTGGCAGCTCTGCCTCCACTACTCCACTAATCTGACAAACATTCAGTTTTTTTTAACAAACTTTTTAAATATTAGCAATTGCTTATGTTTTTATAATCACCAGTTTATTAAAGGCACGACAGCGCAAAAAGGAACTATGAAGATGTAAACTAGCAAAAATAGTTTTTGAACGATAGATTTGCTAATGTTGAAAATGAGCGTAATCGAATTATAATTTTGGTTTTGGTATGAAATTATGAGCATGAATAACACAAATTTGCAAAAATTTATACACGCAGAGAAAAAACATGGTTCTGGTAAACATATTCTAAGAGCAACATATTATGATAAGATTCATGATTGAAGTCAAAATATATTATGATTATTATTAAAATGATATTATAATCTGAAACTATCATATTATGATTTAAAATATGATTACAGTAATCATATTACAATCGTAGGTCATCATAATATCGTTGTTATAATTTTTTTAATATTTATAAATTATTTTATAGTAAACTTACAACCAGTGGTCAATATTTTTGCACTAATGGTTTCGCACTTTCGCAATAACAAAAAAAAAATTTTATTTAGCAATAATTTTTTATTTTGTGACACTTAAAAAATTTTTTTGTACAAATTACTTATTTTTTTTAATTTCTTAAAATTTCCAATTTTGATTGAAGTTTTTGATATTTTAATTAGGCTTAAGTTCATCAAGTTTAATTTTCATTAAATTATTTTTATTGAAGGAAGGAATTTACAACATGAAATGATTTTTAAAATTTTTTGATAATTCTTAACTGAACACGGGATTGAACTCGGGTCGAATTTACATGTTTCGAGAATAACCAAATTCTCATCATCAGAATTCTTTGCGTTCTACCGTTTGCTCCACAGCGGCAATTATTCAATTTTTATTTCAAGACTTTGTCTTCAAAACTGAAGTATATTTGTTTTTTATATTTTTCTTTTTGTCTTTTTTAAGTTGACCTTTCTCTGTACAACTTGAAGGACAAATGTAAACATATAGGAGCTTGCGCCATAGCTGTTGTATTACAATTGTGATTTTTTAATTGAACTGTTGATTTTTAATTGAAGTTTTTGATATTTTAATTAGGCTTAAGTTCATCAAATTTAATTTTCATTAAATTATTTTTATTGAAGGAAGGGATTTACTTACAACATGAAATGATTTTTAAAATTTTTGATAATTAAGCCTAATTAAAATATCAAAAACTTCAATTAAAAACCAACAGTTCAATTAAAAAATCACAATTGTTATTTCTAATTTTGTCTTAATTTTTAATGGATATTGTTTATTTTTTAAATTCTTTTACCCCTTTGCTAACGCTTACAAATAATTCGATATAATACAAACGACAGAACTTATGCAAAATTATCTGACGAATGGCGATAACAAAATTTTATTAAGAGCAAAGATATTTTGTTTGCATCTTAAACATAGAAAGTTTTCATGTAATGGTTATTTAATATTACAAAATGGCTTTAAATAATATAATATGTTTTCAATCTTATCATTATTTAGTTGCTAGAAAAATAAATATTTTTCAGTGAACAATTCTTAAATTTATAATTAAAACTATAATTGCGATAAACATTAAAATGTTTACAGTAACTTAAATACTGCTGATATTATATTAAAATTAAAATTTTTGTGTACAACAACAATATACTGTTACAATAAACATAGTAAAGTTGTCGTCACAATGTCGAATCATATTTTTTCTCTTTGTGTATCAACTACACAAACTTAACTTAATACTAAATAAAGACTGGTCCATTATTTTAATTTGCCTTTATGGTTCATAAATCGTATTGATTTTCATATTTAAATGTGTTTTTTTTTGCTATTGTATTCTGTTTTTCATCAAAGATTCGGCACGGAATACTAACGGTTACTATAATATTTGAATTAGATAAAGCATAATTTTAAATCACATTATTTCCATTCTTTTTTTTTTTTTTTTTTTTTTTTGTCCAAAGCAATTTGTTTTTATATTACCTGCCGATCCTACAATAATATAGACCTTACAAATATTTCAAAATTTTATTTTAAAAATTATATTTTTAACAAATGGTACATTGACAAAAGTACAAAAAAAAAACAAATAATTACATAAAACCTAAATAACAATTATGTGACTACAAAAAAGTCTATGACACATCAGTTTAAATAACCGAATCTCAAAATACTTTCTTAATAAACTCCGTTTTAATGTTTCACGGGTGGCAAGTACGCTGTGTTAGCAGCACCATGACTAGCTGCGCCACCAACACTTGCACCGGCACCAACATCAGCAACATAATTATCCAAGGAACCTATAACCGAGGAGAATGGTGCAATACCTTCATTGGAAATGACAGTGGAACCACCTAAACGATCATATTCAGCTTGAATGGTGTGTTGAGCATGTTCAGCTTCCTCATTGGTCTTGTATTTGATGAAGAATACTTCTGGTTTGGCAGTTGTAGTAAGAGGCTCCTCAATATGAGCGGTAACTTCATTTTCAGCAGATTTCTTAGCCAATACATAGATGACAGTCTTGTCTTCGTTGACTGCAGGAACGACACGGATTTTGGTTTTTTGAGTAGCGCCGGCAGGGGACTTGATGAATACTACATTAAAGTTCTTACGGGGTTGACCAATAATAATATCCTTTTGATGGATTTCAGCCTCTTCATCTTCTGGTGCTGAATGTATGAAATAGCGTTTAGATATCAAAGGTTGTTGAACGTTACCATCAAAACTAAAGTCGCTTCCAGAATCAGGGACCAAGTACTGATTGGTTGGTTGACTGGGATAGTTATATCCTTGGGGAGCGGCTACAGTTAAAGCAGCAAAACACAAAATCTGAAATTTTTAATAATTACTTTTAATATTCTATGATTGAAATATTGATTTATGCCCCTTACAATTAAACCACGCATGTTCTTGCTTAATTTGTGCTTAATGTTGGCAAAGAAAGAGGTGATGTTTGTTGAACAGCTGTGTTTGGAATATATTTATCTGGTAAAGTATTTTAAGTATTTATAGTTGCTCTAGAAATTTAATAGTTGATCATTAATCTAACAAGTTATTCGTTCAATTTCAGACAAACTCAACAATCATCATTTGTGTTAAATGTTTAGAGACGATCTTTTGTCTATTCTTTTTTTCAATTTGTGTTTTTTAATTGTTTCAAATATTTTTGTAGCATTTATGATCTCTTGCAATTTTTTTTTTAATACGTGATGTTGTTTATTTTTTTAAAAACACAATCTTAATTTCAATTATCCAACTTTATTTCTTCCATCTATTTTCGATATGCTGGGGCCTTCATTTGATACAAATCAGTTAATTATTTTTTTTTCTTTTATTGGTTTGAAACTTAAATTTGTTAATTAAAAAATGTTGTTTATTGTATCCAAACTCAGTAGGAGTGCATACCTGAAGTGCATTGTTATAAAGGGAAGTATGTGCAAATTCAGATGTGGTGTTTTTTTTATAATTAATATAGTTGGACTGCTCTAACATCTACTGCATTTCACATATTTCGCAATGGCCATTTCAAACGTTTATGCATTTAACTTAAAAAAATCGTAACACTACGTTATGGTGAATTTTGTTCTACTGAACACATATTCGAAAAACTGAAAAAATACCTTTTTTAAAAATGGTTCAGCTCACGGATGGTCTACGCTAGAACCAAAATATTTTGGGAATCATCATAAAACATATCAAGCTTTATTTTCAGAGAGGTCGTTCTAATATAAATTATTTACTAATCTTCACAAAAACGAACGTCAGCATTAAATCTGGTTGCGGTTTAGACCTATATTAAATTATTGACCGACAATAAGAAAGTTTTATGCGCTTCTTGTTAGAACTTTGAACTGGCTTGAGTAAAATATCATGATTCGTAACAGTTTCATCCGAACTAAAATAATTTTTAGGAGGGTAATTTGTATGTACCTATGGTAAATTATGAACCAATCATCCCAAAATTTTGAAGCCTGATTTCTGGTATTACTAAAAATTAATTAGAATAAATTTCAATGCAGCAGTGCAATTAGTTTTAGCGTTAACAGTGAATTTTACAAAATTGCATGATATTTTTTCTGGCCATATAAATCTAAGTTGGAAAAAATTTTACCGCAATATCTATTGTATATCTGTTAAGGTTTTAGGCGAATTTAATTATTTACCCAAAGTGGGCTTTATTTGGTTTTAGGAGCAATAAACTGTTTTCCGAGAGTAGGGTTTATATGGGACCTAGTGTAAATTATGGACCGACCTTCAAAAAATTTTACAGTGTGATTTCTGGTCCTACAAAACTGTGACGTATACAACTTTAGTGTGATAGCGTTATTTGTTACGGTTTTAGGCGTACTAAATTGTTTTCCGCAAATAGGGCTTAAAAGGGGCCTATGGTCAATTATGGACCGATCTTTACGAAATTTTACAGTACGATTTGCAGTTGCATAAATGTCAATGTTATATCTATATTATTATATTCCGTGCATTATTCCACCATATATGTTAGTTTTTGTATCAAAATTATCAATTTTTAAGGTTGTGGTGGTTCAACATTTTGATTCATAGTTATAATCCTACTTAACCGATGTTGCTGGCTTTCAATCCCAAACTGCTTAGGATAACTACAAGCAATTTGTGACCAAGTGTGATCTTTTCTTTTGCGTTTTTCGAAAGTGAGAGTGTTTTCAACAGACGGATAGACGGACAGACAGATGGACATGGCTAAATCGACTTAGAATTACTCAAGGAGCCAGAGTATTTTTACTTTATGGGGTCTTAGTTGTATAATAAAAAAGTTTCACACAGAACGATAAACTTAGTATACCCTCATTCACCACTAGTGGTGGTGGAGGGTATAAAAAAGGTATATATGTTTACAAACGAAATTGTTCATGAGAAAAACGAGTGTTCAAGTGAATTTTTAGAAAATATTTTAATTTACTTGCAATTTTACTTGCGCTGGGGCGATTTTTTTCACAATACCAAATTTTATATATTTATGTATACTTAAAAAAATTATGTAATTTTTTTTAATTATTTAATTTTGTTTAAATAATTTTTCACTGTAATTGGAATTGATTGGAATTTAAACTTATTAATATAAATTTTTTTATAATTAGTTTTTACAATTTATGTTTTATGTTGTGTGTATATGAAACAAAATTTGTTCAATATGTAAAATGTATAAAAAACTGACGAAAAGATTATATGTATATCAATAATAAAAATATCTCCCTGAAGATGTTGGGAATCTCCAACGAAACGTCGAAAATTATGAAATAATCTTTTTATTTACATAGAGTACAAGACTTTAAATAAGTCTTTTTAGAGTTTTCTAAGAAAAAAGAAAAACATAGCATTAAAATTAAATATTATGTCGATAATAATTAAATTACAAAGTAATTTGTAAAGTTTTGATTTAATGCAC
The DNA here is from genome assembly GCA_943735925.1 of Pollenia amentaria. Classification (NCBI taxonomy): domain Eukaryota; kingdom Metazoa; phylum Arthropoda; class Insecta; order Diptera; family Polleniidae; genus Pollenia; species Pollenia amentaria. The sequence goes on along the minus strand of OX031006.1, from coordinate 216,692,464 downwards.
ATACATACATACATATTTAGAAGTGTAAATAAAAAATAATGGGTGATTCAAGTAGAGATACTTTTTTCAATATCCTTTTTTGACAGATCACTTGTGAGTCGTGTCATGCTGTCATGTTATTTTTGTTTAGTATTGTTTGGCATTTCATAATGGAAAGACTTACGCCTGAACAACTTTTACAAGTCGTTCAACTTTATTACGAAAATTCACGTTCTGTGAGGAATGTGTTTCGTTCACTTGGCTCAACTTAAGGCTGAGTTAGGCGAACGTTGCTGTACCCGTAACGTACTGTACCGTACCGCTAGCACGTTGGTGCACTTATAGAACATCTAAAAACGTGTCATATGTTTTCACATACATAAACAAAAAAGCAATAGTATACACAAAACAACACACACAGTGATGGGAAATCAAAAGGTTTAAATGGTGACCGCTGTGCAGAAAAAGTACCAAGTGATTAAAATGGTATTAAAACAGTATTTAGTGTATGTAAAAAAACATTATTAATTTAATATCTGATATTTATATTATAGATTTGCAATAAACAAATATTTATTTTAGCATTCACATACACATTTACATGTATTATTTTGTAAATGTGCATATACAAAACAATGTTTTGTAACTATTTAGAGGCTTTTATATATTTCTCATTTCTATTATATGTGCATACGCATTTTTTTATTTTGTATATCTAAGCATATGTATATTTATATACATAGGGAAATATTTTGTATTCTAAGTAGTTTTGTCGAAAGTCCATAGATATACTGGAAAAAAGTACCAAAAAAAAGAGCGAAAATACCCGCATACAATTTAATATGCAAGCAGGCCATCACTGCCTTACAACTGTCACGTAACGACGGCATGAAATTCTATTTTATACAGAATGAAACGTTACAACTACGGTACATTACATTTCGGTAAGCTTTTGCATTGCTTTTCATATACCAAAAAGCGAACTGCTGATTGATACAGTACAGATACGGTACAGCAACGTTCGCCTAACTGAGCCTTTATGGTCAACATAATCGGCCTACTGAGCGTACTATTCGCAACACAATCACCCATTTTGAGATCCAGCATTCATTTTTGGATAATATTCGACCGAATAGACCACGTTCAGTACGCTGTGAAGAAAATATAGCGGCCGTAGCTGAGAGTGTACACGAAGACCGTGGAGAGTCGATTCGGCGCCGTTCGCAGCAACTCAGACTGACGTATGGAACGACGTGGTGCATTTTACGTCGAGATATTAAATTGAAAGCGTACAAAATGCAGCTTGTGCAACAACTGAAGCCGCTCGACCTTCCTAGGCGGCATCGCTTCGCTCTAGGGGCCCTTGAAAAGTTCCAAGAAGATGCGACGTTTACGGTGCAAATTTTATTTAGCGCTGAGGCCCATTTCTAGCTCAATGGGTATTTTAACAAACAAAATTGCCGCATTTGGGACGGAGAGCAACCTGAAGAGTGTCAAGAACTGCCACTTCATCCAGAAAAAACAACGGCTTGGTGTGGTTTGTGGGCCGGTGGAATCATCGATCCATATTTCTTTAAAAATGATGCGACCGTTATCGTGCCATGATAACCGATTATTTGATGCCTGAAATAGAAGCTCGTGATCTCGGCGACATTTGGTTTTAGCAAGACGGCGCCTCTTCCCACACATCGCATCAATCAATGGAATTATTGAGAGAACACTTCGGTGAGTACATAATTTCACGTTTTGGGCCGGTCGATTGGCCACCAAGATCGTGTGATATCACACTACTAGACTTTTTCCTGTGGGGATATGTAAAGTCTAAAGTTTATGCAGACAAACCCGCTTCGATTCAGGCTTTGGAGGAAAACATCACGCGTGTCATTCGGCAGTTACCAGTCGAAAAGACATAATCTTCAAAAAAAATAAATGCCAAAGAATGTTCTTTCAAATGATAATAAACATTCCCCATTAAATTTGAATTTTCTGTGTTTTGTTCTAAGTAAGGAACCTCGATTACATTATATTACATTATACATTATACTTTTTTTTTAACATTAGCGAGATTTTTTATTACATAACAAAAACAGCCGACTAAAGTTTTTTATGTAACTCATATCGTCTCCTTAATAAAACAATAGTGTATACGCATGTACATCATTATTTTTTTATTGCATAATAAGAATCTACATAACTGATTCCTAATGTGGTCAAAATTTGGTGAAATTCTACTTCCACAAAGTGGGTCAAAAGATTAATTGAAATATTATTGTATAATTGCGTGTTTGATATTTTTCATTAATAATTATGAAAGTGCAGGTAAGGTGTTTTAATTAGTTGGTACTCTGAATATCATTTCAAAGAAAATAGGGTATAAAAAGCATACACTTTTTTTATTATTCACTATTTTTATTATTTCATAACAAAATAAAATCGTTAAAGGACGTATATTGATATACACAATTTTTTAATAATATATTTGGTGAAAAATATTCAAATAGTGTATACCATACAAAATAAAATAGTGTATTATGATTTTCGTACATATTATAAAACAAATAAAATAGCCTAAGTGACATCATTGGACTTTGAATCCAATTTATTTGCAATTAAAGCACTTGTAAATTAATGAAATATCATCTACTAGTAGCCTGATTATTCTATCATATATTTAAATGACCACAACTCAAAAACATCGATTATTTTCTGAGATATTAGTGTTTTCCTATTTGTCTAATAACTCAAAAAATGTAAACTCTATTATCTCGAAATGGCAAAAAAATTATACACTATTGTTTTATTAAGGGGACGATATGTACATATATAAAAAGAAAAAGGCATTTAAAAATTTGCATTACCTCTTATTTATAATCAACTTCATTTATTTTATCAATATTATTTGTCTTTTAAATTTTTTTTTTACTATTTTCACAAAATTTTTTAATTTTTTAACAGTTTTTTCAAGCCGCTATTACTGTTTTTGTTTAGTTTTTTATTAAAATGTCATTTTTGTAGTGCTTTGTGGAAAAAAACATAGTAGATTTCGTCAAAATCTAGTCACTGAGCAGATTTTTTGCTGTATCGGAAATATAATCAAGAACAACTAGATTTGGTTCGAAATCTCGTAAGTACTAGATTTCGGTGTAGTGTAAATTGGCTATTATCATCAGCAAACGAAACTTTTTTATTGAAAACAACAAAAAAAAGAAATTGAACTTTTCAATTTTACTAACCGGCCGGACACTCGTTTAAACCAGATACAATTGTAGTTAATTATATCCAGTCTGTAAAACCACATACCAAATATTTAGTGCATAATCTGGCAAAAAAAATTCTATTTTCTGTTGAGTCGTTTTAAAGACGGAAGGAAGGGCATAACTAAATCGACTTAGAATTACTATACTCGGAAGACTATAGCGCCACTACTACATATAAAACACCACTCATGGTTATGGAGAATAAAATAAATTACAAGAAATTTTATTTTTTGTAGAGTACTTTTGAAGCGGCTATTGTATGTAATTCATATTTTATTATAGTCGTTCACTTGTTAACTCATTTTAAAGGTTTCTTTCTTCTCTCCGACCTTATTTTATCTCTTTCTTACTATGACACTCATCACAACAGCATTAGGCGGAGCATAATTTATTTTCATTTTGTAAAATTCCTTTAACATGTTTGTGTTTTGTATTGTTTAAATATCTTGTAAAGATGCTGTATGTATAGAAGTGTGTTCGTTAATTGTTACACTACCTTTTTACATTTTGGTAATCTGCATATTTCGTTTCTGTTGCTGCTTAAGTTGTCGCTTTTGTGTTGATTGTGTTTATTGTTGTTTTTCTTTTTCCGTGGCATTTGAAGTCATTAAGACTCATCGCCTTTTGATAAAAATAATAAACAAATTTGTAGAAAAAGTCTCTCTTGTAGTTTATACAATTAATCTTAGATTATGTTCGTGTTCTCTTATGTATTTTAGATGTGAATTTTGGATAATGTAAATTATTGTTAGTTTTTGGGTCGTTTTCTTACGAATTGTATCGAGATGTTTTTTATGGTAAAGGTCAACTTCTGTGTTTTATTTTTGAAGTAAATAATCTTATAGTTACCCGAAGACATTAGACGTAATTATGTTTTATCTTGATTTAAGATTATCTTTAAAATTTCTTTGAATTGCTTTTGGCTTTGAAATTCCTTGGTTTGTGGCACAATCAATCATACAGTTATTCTATGCAAGCTACGCTGGTGTACATTAACAGGTAATGAGGTGCCAAGCATGCAACAATATATGATTGACGGATGTGGTTTTTCGAAAAAACAATTAAAATAAATCATTTAAAATAAATAAAAGTCCTTTGTTCGGATGTGGCGAATCCTTGATACACTCCACCAAGAGAAAGAATATTTCAAAATTGGTATTTGCATGGAATCTTCAAGCTATGCACCAATTTTATAGAAAGAGACCTCAAAGTATTATATTTCGTTGCGGTTTTTAGGCCTGATCCAAAGCGTTTTCAAGAATTAGCTTAACCCTATGCGACTGACGTTACTTTATAATAACAATTCCAATGACGTGGTAGTACATTAGATACCATTTTAATGGCTTACGTTTTCCAAATTCAATTTTGTAAACCTTCTTGTCATTTGCTGTAATTAATTTTTGAGAGCAAAGCTACAATAAATTTTAAACAATATTTAATGGCATGGCACAAAATGGCCCTAAAGAACTTACATCAAAAAAAAAAACTAATATATAATAATAACTTCCTATTTGTTTTTTACAAGGTTTAGTTCACATCTGTGCTAACCAGTATAGGAAAAATGAGATAATTTTAATGGTTTAATAAAAAGATATAACTTAATTTTTCTAGTGCATTGAACCAGACATTTTAACCTTTAACTGTGGAGGTGGTGGTAAGTTTTACCCTCTCCTTACATTTCTTTCAAATACTCTCTTTCATTGCGCTCTATAAATTTAATTTTCTTAGTATCTTCTCATATCGTGATCGTCGTTATTCACTTGTGTTTTGGCTGAGCTCCACTTAGCACGGGTGGAGCTACGAACATGCTTGGTGTAAAAATTACCACTCGTCATCATTTACGCAATTTTTTCTTTGAAATATTTTACCACCACGTCAGCGTTAGCGTAGGTATTTAATAGAAAAAAATTAACCGCACATCAAAATTAACCTTATATTTTAATGGAATTATTTTTACCACTCGTTCGTTTTCTTGTTAGTAAAAAATATTTTATATGATACAAGCTTAACTCAGCGCGCTTTGCTACCCTAACTAAAATAAAATAAGTACCTTTTTTAAAATACAGGTCTCGTGCATTGTTTAGGAAGCTGTTTGTACCAAGTTTGAATACTTTTACTGTAACCATTCTCCAGTTATATAGAAATCTATATTCTCTCTGTATGGTACCACACCCACTTCTCCAATCTCGCCTATTTTTGTAAAGGGAGAGGGGTTTATTTTATTGATAACCCAGCTGTGTATACCAAAAATAGATACAAAAAAATCTATTTTGTGCCACGCCCAATTCTCTAGTCCCACCCACATTTTGTCGGATATTGTGTATTGCCATGATGAATTTACTTCATTGCGAAACTTTGACTCTTCTTCAGATATATAGAAATCTATATGGTCTTTGTATGAGAGGTGCCACGACCACTTCTCCCGCCCAGATTTTGTCAGATGTTGTGTATTGGTAACCAAGATATTTCGACCACAGTTGGAAGCTTTAGCTCTTGCCTATTCGTCTGCAATGTAGTAAGCCAATGTGTATGGGATGCAGATTTTAATGATTAAAAAACCTCCAAAAGGTGTTGACCTGTAGTTTCTTCTAATTTCTTTTATATCTTTAAGTGTATACATTTGGCTGTGAAAAAATTACTTTTAAGTTCTTGGTTTTTTTTTAATTCATATTTTCTTGATAAGTTTTTAATATATCGTTTTTTTTTATATTAAAAAAAGTTTGTAAAGTAAAATACCTGTTTCGTTTAAACAAATAAAAATAATTTTGACTTTCTTTATTTTGTGTGATTAAAAATGTGGCACTTCATTTTTCAAGAACCAATAATTATAAAAAAATATTTTTAACTAAATTTTTTTAGTAAAACTTAGAGGGGTAAAATTTACCACCGCGTCATTAAGTATGTCCCAAAGTTTCACCTCCACAGCTAAAGGTTATCATTCATACATCAAATTATTTGATCCAAAGCTCAGAATCTGCTCTTCGCGGCTTTTTAAAGTTCCAAATAATGTTCTCTTAAAACATTTGTTTTGTATTAGAGCGACCCATCAAAACAAAAGTAATAAGAGATATAAAATACAGAAACAATCTTAATGACGTGTTATCTTGAAGACACTTTTCTGTTCAGTGCGACGCGTGCGCTCTCTTTGATCGCGTTCGTTGCACCAACGTACACATGAAAACGTAGTTAAAAGGTACTAAGTGCGTGAAAGCTGATGTTTGAAAAGGAACGGAGAAAATCCCGTTTTTTTCATAGCTGTTTGTTAGACAACCACGTCAGTCGCAGGGGGTTATATGAGGCATATGGTAAATTATTAAATTATTATATTATGTGAAAGCTGTTTTTCAGTTTCATAAAATTATTACATACGAAATTTTACCACAAGAGCATTGTTTGTTGCGGTTTTAAGCGTACTAAAGTACTTTACGAGAGTGGACTTTAAATTCAATGAAACTTATAGTCTCAACGAACTATGAGGGAGTTTACACGGTGTCTATTCAGACATGTCTTTTTTCTGTATTCCCTTTTGAACATGCTTCCAAAAACCTATTGTCTTTTCACGATGTCTTTCCAAACATGTCTGTTTTCATGTCTAATAGCCATATACATACAAACTAATAAACATGAAAATTCATAAAAACAAACATGAAAACTCGTTTCGTGTTTGTTTGGCAACCCCTCTTTCTTCTCTACCCCGATCGCCAACAAACAAAACAGACGTGTTTGTCAGACATGTCTGAATAGACACCGTGTAAACTCCCTCTATAAAAGGCCAATTTTTACTACAATAACATGTTAGGGGTACTAAAATGCCTTTTAAGAGTCGGCTTTATATTGGGCATATGTTGGATCATGGAGTGATTTTCACAAAATATGGTGTTGTAATTCTTATAAAACTACACAGAAAAAATTAAGAGTTGTCTCTAATTATCAAATTCTTAGAATCAAGGAAACAATTTGTTGATCTTGCACTTATTACCAAAATGATTATATAGAAAATTTTAAAATTGTGAATATTTTTTTTTTTCAATATATTATATTTTTAATTTACTTTTAATGCTTTTATTATTTACGATGGCACCAAATTTTATTATATCACAAAATTTCGTGAAGTGTAACAAACATATTTTTTGCACATTTTTTGTGTGTTATAATAAAATTATATTGCAAAAACTCAGAAAGGCTTGAATTAAAAACGTTATTTAATACATTTTTAGTATCTTAAAAATGCTTTTTATCAAACCAGAATCGTATAATAATGATATAAATTATATGTTCTTGATATATTTATCTGATATTCTTAAGTATATGAAGCAGGTTAAACGCCCCATTCATTTTACAATATTATTGTGTTGTTATTTGCTATATTATTTCCACTTTGCCCTATATTATGCAATAAGTGCCACAATGGTTTCAATGTTAATATGGCGCAATTGTTAGTGGGGTGCCAGACTTACTGTTTTTAGCTTTATAGGTATTGATTTTTTTTCAATTGTACTGTTTTAAGCACGACGCCGAAAAATTGCTCAAATGTACTGTTTTTTTTTTCTTTGGTCATGTTTAAAAAAAAACAAAGATAGTAAGATAAACTCTGTTAAGGTGATACACATTTAGGGGTATCAAGCCATATTGGCATATTATCCTAATATTTTAAAATAATTGAAAAAATTGTTGTTGTGTTTCAAACAAAAATGTTCTAAAATAATAAGATTTTTTATGCTTTGTAAATTAATTTTTTTTTTGTTGATAAAAATCGTTCATATTCTGTTTGAAAGACTACTTACTAACGCATCGGATGAACAAGGCATGAGTTGTAGTGGACCAAATCAAAAATTTTGTTTAAATTCAAACGCTTTTTGCTAATTATTGTCCTTTCGAAATATATTATGAGCCTCAGTTAATTACAAAATTCCTAGTTTTTTAGCTTTATTGTATACTAAATATAGTACATTACAAAAGTTTCAAACCATAATGCACCAAAATTGGCAAAAAAAAAAAAAAAAGTAACAATCCTATAATGAGAAACGAAAATATCACTTTTTGAATTTCTTTATATTAAGTTATGAATGCATATTAGGGTGCGCCTGATTTTTCATATTTGCGAAATTGAACGGGAACTCCCCCTTTCTTCCCATTAAAAAACTATGTTTCGCAAAAAATTTGACTGATCACATATCAGGAAAGCTTGGCATATCGCCTCTCAATTTTTGAGGTGCATTTACAAAGGGAAAAAATAATTTTTTTCATATTTTGTAAAAATGTTGCCATGAAATAATTACTTTTGCAATTCAATGTAAAAGAATCGAAATGTGTACGAAATACTCGTTCCTTTGATATATATGAAAGACAAAATTTGGTTTAAAAATTTTAAGGGTATTGAAATTTCCCCAGGCCATTAACGTGTCCAGGCTACTTCAAAAATAAATGTAGGAATAAAATTAACATATTTTGAGAAATATTTTAAAAAGAGCTAATTTGTACTTAAAATATACCCGTATATACATACCATCTTGTTAACTGCTATACCTATAACCAATACCAATTTGCTATTATTTGAAATTTTTTGAGCTTGGCATGTTAACAAAAGCTACAGTAGCAACTGTTCTAAGAAATTGTAGAACATTCTTAAGTAATTTTTTGAGGTTTGGAGGGTCTAGTTAGGGATTTTTATCAACAACTGAAAAATAAAGATACGTTTTCGGATAGGCCAAATATGAAAAAAGTCGTAAAACAACTATTGTTTAAGAGGCCCAAGGATCCATTTTCGACAATAAAAATTTCTTTTTCTAGAAAAGTCCATGTTGATATATTTCTACATATACATAGTAACTTACCTTTTAAACTAAAATTTCATAATTGTGTCGTACACAATTTACACATTTCAACAATTTCATTTTCTTTCTTTTGCAGATTTTTATTTGAAAACAGGCCATATTTTGTGGCATTTTTCCTTGCCATCTTTACAAATTTACTTTTATTTTTACTACACAATTAAAACACATCTTCTTATTAACTCTTCTATAAATTACATAGTTCTTTATAAAATAATAAAAACAAAAATCATTTCACATTACTTTCATCTGCATAACTTTGACCTTCACTAAACCAAAAAAAAAAAAATTATTTTTTTTGAACACACACTCTGTTTAGCACAAAAAAAGTTTTTAACTCTCTGCTTCAGCCATCTGCACACTATTTAAACGACGCGACTCTCTTAACAAAAGAAGCAGCGAAGCAGCAGACACTGCACGGCTTAGTTACTCTGCCTGCGTTTATATGAACAAATTTTCCAACACACTTTTCGTTATAAAGAAACTAACTTTTAACTTAAATTTTTTCAATTGCTGATAGAATTGCAATTTAATTACATTTATTTAAAAAAACTATTTATTTTCAAACACTTTTTCTTATAAATAAACGTAATTTTTTAGAGAGCATCTACTAAAACGTTCACGCACAACAAAATTTTCTAGAAAATAAAACGCATAGGAAAAGGAAGCCAAATAAAAAGTGTGTGACAAAAATCTGTTTTTGTAAATATTATAAATTGGGAGTGGGGAGAGGAAAGAGCATTTAAACAACAACATTAGTTTTTTATTTGCATGTTGTTATTGTATGGAACAATAATGTAGTGGTTAGCGCATCAGGAATATTTTACGAAGCATAAGAGATGATAAAATTGTTTTAATGCAAGAAGTGATGAAAAGGGAATTTAAATAATTTTGCAATAACAACGACAACAACAACATCACTATGTGAGTAATAGGAATGTGTACTGCTTTGTTGTTGGAAGTCAAGTGGCTTATTTTTGTTGTTAAAGTAGAGTTAAATGAAATTGCCTTTGTTTTTAACAGGGATGGGTAATACTAAACGATAAACAATGAGATTTGGATTAAGTTTAAACTTAGTTTAACATATTTTGAAACTCTGATTTTTCCGGCGAAATGTGATTTTTTTTATTATTTCACTCAACCTTAACATTTTAAGCAAAATTAAGCTCGTTCGTCAAAATTTTGTATAAAAAGATGGTAATGGCGGCACAAATCAGTTTTCAGGTTTACTAAACCTAGCTTAACTGAGATCTCAAAAACCCAGCCTTTGGAAGTTAAATTCAAAAAGATTTAATATTGAATTTAATTGTGTTTATTGGCAACAGATATTTAAAATAATAAATTTTTTTTTATTCATATTGAATTTTTTAAAATGCAATATGAATTTCTGTAGAAAGCAACAACAAACTTATAAAACATTTTTGACTTTGTTTCTTATTTTAATCAATTTTTTGGCGTTGCATTGCGTTTTCCAGAATTAGGGCCTAAATTTACTTTTATAACAAATATCGAAAATATATGAACATATGGGCACATAGTATATTTTATGAATATATAAAATCAGTTCTATGTCTTATAGCAGCGTCTAATCGTGAAAAGTGTGAAAATCTGACATTTTTTATGTGTAGTTTTTGAAAAATCAATATTTACCAATAACAATCGTCTTTGTTATGAAAAAATTAAGTCACATCTAGCTCTTTAAATAAGCGTACAATCTCATATTTTTCATCAAAAATGGATTTTTATATGAAGAAATTTAAATCGGCTCGGTAGCTCGTTTCTGTATTTTTCAATGTTACTTTTTCACTGTTTTGAACACTACTTTTACTCCGATGTTTTTCAGATTTCTCAGAAATTTTTTTGCTGGCTGGGTACAAGCATTAAATTCAAATATATTAAACCTTTTTTTCCCCCTAACAGATTACTTTTGTCCTTTTAAATCTTGAGTTTGGCCCAAAATTAAAAAACTCAAAATGCATCACTGTGACAAAAATCTGTTTTTTAAATTGAATTATGGTGGAGTGGGGAGAGGAATGAACTTTTAAACAACAACATTAGTTTTTTATTTGCATGTTGTTATTGTATGGAACAATAAAGTAGTGGTTACTAACTGCTTAGCGCTTCACGAATATTCTACGAAGCATAAAAGATGATAAAATTGTTTTAATGCAAGAAGTGATGGAAAGGGGAATCAAATAATCTTGCAATAAAAACGACAACAACAACATCACTATGTGATTATTGGGAATATGTAGTGTTTTGTTGTTATAAGTCAAGTGGTTTATTTTTGTTGTAAAAGTAGAGCAAGGCGAATTCAACTACAGGTGGTGGCGAAACGCCATCTGATTTTGACAGTTCGATCCAATTTGTTTTGATTTGTTAGTGTTTAGTTAGGAATGGTTGACATTTTGGACAGTAAACACTAACAATGCAATGCAAAAAACCCTAGGTTGTTTCTGTTGTTTTTGGATTGTTGTAGTTTCGACACCACCTGTAGTTGAATTCGCCTTGAAGTAGAGTTAAATGAAATCGCCTTTGTTTTTAACAGGGATGGGTAGTACTAATCGAAATACAATAAGAGTAGAATTAGTTAAATAATAGAAATTGTTAAAGGAGTTAAATTCAAAAAGATTTGAATTTAATTGTGTTTATTGGTAACAGTAATTGAACATAATACATATTGTTATTACAATATGAAACACAATGATAAAAAACTAAATTTTTTTAATGATCAATATTGTTTTTTTTTTTTTTTTTTTTATTATTCCTACACTAAATCCCGCGAAGCTTTTTGCTTGTCTGCAGGAGACCAGAGTCTCTGTTGGGAATCGAACCCGCAACCCCGGTACTGATAGAAAAGCTCACTACCAGCTAGCCTACCGGGGCATCCTATCGAAAATATATGAACACATGGGTACATAGTAGGTATTAGGGCGTTCAATTAACCGGCTTTTTTTGTTCGATTAAACGATTAATCGATATTTGGCATTTATGACTTATTCGATTAAACGAATACTATTTTAAAATTTATCGAATAATCGAATAATTCAGAAGCCAGAAATTTTATAAATTAAGAGATTTTTTCGATAATTTTTCGGGAGTAGTATTTGTATGGGAGCTATCGTCAAATATGGACCAATTCCAATGATCTTTTATGATGATTTATTTAAAAAAAAAAACAAAAATAAAATGGCCCAAATGTAATCTTAATACCACCATACCATGGTTTATAGGCACAAACACTTTTGCGGAAGGAAGTTTGTATGGGGGTCATATGAAATTATGGACCGATTCTCACCATTTTCAAATTGAGTCTAGGACCAATATTTCTTAGTGTTTCACACACCAGCGAAAACGCATAATAACCTCAACTCTATTGTGGTGCGGTGAGGGTTGGAGATAAATTTGTAATTAGAAATAATATTATTGAAAACAAAAGTTATTTAATCCACTTCAAAGAAATGATAAAGTAATTGTACCAGATAATGATGAATTGTACCAGTTTACTAATAAAGTTTTGATTGTACCAAATTTGCTACAATTGTACCACAAATTCCATCAGTGATCTGCATTACTTTGACCTTCACTAAACAAAAATAAACAATTTGACTTTATTTGCACACACTCTGTTAAGCACAAACCACGTTTTAAACACTCTGCTTCTGCCCTCTGCACGCTACTTTAACGACGCGACTGTCTTCTCAAAACAAGCAACGAGCCAGCAGAGACTGCGCTGCTTAGTTACTCTTTATTTAAACGACAAAAATCTGTTTTTTAAAGTTAATAATTGTGGAGTGGGTAGAGGAATGAACTTTTAAACAACAACATTAGTTTTTTATTTGCATGTTGTTATTGTATGGAACAATAATGTAGTGGTTAGTGCATCACGAATATTCTACGAAGCATAAAAGATGATAATATGGTTTTAATGCAAGAAGTGATGAAAAGGGAAATTAAATAATTTTGCAATAACAACGACAACATCACCATGTGAGTAATCGGAATATTTAAAATTTTGTTTTTGTTTTAAATGTTAAACAGGTGTCATTTTTTACTACGCATGAAATTTTTTTACGTTACTATTGTTTTAAGTTGTGATAAGTGTATTTTATTCAAGTTGTCATAATTTTAAATTAATTTAAAGAATTGACCACACAGAAAAAATTAAAAATTGTTTCTGATCACCAAATTCATAGAATCAAGCAAACAATTTGTTGATTTTGCACCTATTGCCAATATGATTATATTGGTTACTAAAATTGTAAAAATTTGCATTTTTTGTAATAAATGATATTTTTAATTTTAATTAAAAAAATTATCAAAAAACTTTGCCATTTCGAACAATTGAATTAAATATAGCTAAGTTTAAATTATTTTATTTTCATCAATAAAATCAAATAAATTTTTTTGTTATTTAATTGATATATTAATTAAAAATTTGTTCCAAAACAACTAAAATCTTAATTAAATCAAATTTTTTTATTTTTTTTTTAACTAAAAAAATAATTGGTTCAATTATTACAATTATTAAATTAAAATACTTTTCAAACAATTTTATTAATTTTTTGCCGTTTCAAACAATGTGTTAATTTATTTAATTAAATAAAGCTCACGTGTTGACAATTCCCAACAACAATTCTACAAGTTTAAATTATTTTATTTTAAAGTTTAAAGTTTATAAATAAAAACAATTGTTTAGAGAGTATTTCAATCTAATTAATGTGATAATTAAATCAAATATTTTCTTAGATGAAAGAAAATTAAAAATATAATTTAGATTTAATTAAATCAATTTTTAATTAAAATATTAATTAAAAACCAAAAAATCTTAAATTCAATTTCTACGCTTAAAAAGCACATTCTACGCTGAAAAAGAATATTTTTTCGAAAAACGAACTTCAAATAAGTCTTTTGCAACATAAATGCACTCCAAAATGTTTTAAATTTCCTTAAAATCTGTTAGATAGTTTCGGAGAGGAAGAAATTACCCGCCATATCCCCTCGATGTCCTATTTTTTAAAAAAACGTATACCTTATGTATCCATATAAATATGGATCTATCTATATTTGAAATTTCAATCAAATTGGTTTGATAATAAGCTCAAAGACGCTATTCCGCTTTTGTATGGGGGATATATGAAATAATTGACCGATTCGCCCCATTTTAATCTTGGTCCTTGTGCCCATTAGAACCTATGCACCAAATTTCATCAAATTATCTTTAAAGTTGCGACCTGTAATTTGCGCACAAGGTTACATGGACTGTCAGCCAGCCAGCCAGCCAGCTGAACAGACATCGTTAGATCGACTCAGAAAGTGATAGTATACTTTAAGTTTAAGGACCAATATTTTAAGGTGTTACACACATCAGCATAACTGCATAATACCCTCAATTTTTCTGGTGTGGGTATAAATATTTAAGCAAAATAATTCTTATTTGGTTTTCAGCGGCTAAAGGGTAAACTATAAAAAAAATGTTTTTTTTTATTGTATTGTATTTTTGTATTTATTTTTGTTTGTTTTATTGTACACTTTAATCTTTTACAAAGTGTTTTGTATAACAAGGAAAAACATTGTATTAAAAATAAATTTGGGCAATATTTTTTATGCAAAGCCAATTTATGAAAAATTTACTTAAAATAAAAACATTTTTTCAAGGCTTTCTAAATATAAATGTTTTTAAAAATTTCTTCGAAAGTTGCTACAAAAGCAAATTTGAGTTAAATCTCCTTAAAAAAATTTTATATTTTTTTTTTGTTTTTTGCCCATAAAATAAAAAAGATATTGGCAATGATAGAATTAAATATTATTTTCCACAAATTGCTAAAGTTAAATGTAAAATTAATTTTTTTGCCAAAATAACCAATCTATTATAATAAAAAAAAGCACATAAGATGCGCCAATCAACATAAAAATAAATGATTAAATAGGCCTACTACACAACTTAATGTCTCAAAATTATACAAATCAACGAAAAAGCAATAAAATTCAACATTAAAATAAATAGATAAACTATTTAAAAAACCTATTATGAAAAGAATGAAATGTATTTAAAAATTATACAAATTAATGAAGAAACAATAATATTTAAAATATTTCGCCTCCATCGCCAAATTAACAATTTAGAAATTGTATTTATTTTTTCAACACTAAACAATTTCTGCTAAATGACTTGGCAACCTTTCCAAACCTCAAATTAGGTCAATACAAAATGAATAATTTATTGGTACTATTTAATATATCAAGCACGTTTTTAAGTTTGTGGTTCAAACTAATATTAAATCAATTTTAGACTAAAAATTTACTTTTCAATAAGAAAAGAAATAAAATCAACAAGAAAAATATCAATAAAATTGATTTTGTCTGAAATCTAATTATCGTTAATATCTGGATACAATTGCTAGGAATGTTTGTGGTTATTTCGCAGATGCATTGAAAGAGAATGAAAGACAATCTCGACAATTAGTGATTCAATTGTAAAATTCGGCTGTGCCAAATTTTTGGTACCCTCCATCAACAGTTTGAATATTTCAGGAGTGAGCGCTATTTGGGATCTATATATTATAAGCCAGTCTTTATAAAAACTGCCGTCAGTATTATAATTGACTGCGGTATAGATCTATCATAAATTATTCTAAAAGAGCATCCACTCGATTGTTCGATTAAGAAATTGTTCTCCATATTAAGATCGAATAAAACTTTCCAACAATTTAAATCCCAGCTTTGGATTGTTCTTGCAGCATAACGGTATATAAATCTATGTTTTCTTTACATCTGAGGTGTAGGGTATGTTCAGCAACTTTGTAAAAAATATTATGACAAATATTTTTGTGGAACATTTCTGTGGAACTTTGATAAAGCATCTTAAGTCGAGATAAGATATCAAAAAAGTTTTTAAAATAAACGCGGTAAAAAATCATTTTTATCAAATAATAAAATAAAGCAAAATACTTTTTATGATAAAAACAACTTTAAAACCGTACACAAAAATGATGTTTGAATAAAAAATGGTATGTTTAACAACATGTTTTTAAACTTTTTAAATTTGACTTAAGATGTTTTGTCAAAATGGCAGAGATATTAACCCTCTAACACCCCCTCAAATGGCATTTTGTCTAACAAGACGTAAAAAACTCTCCGACACAAGTATAAATTTTCTTTGGTCTCGTCTACCAGAAGCCATTGTCTGAACCCCGTAATTTGTTTAACGATTTAGTTTGTTTAAAGATCAAAATTAATTTCATAAAACATTCTACTTTTTTACTGCCTGGCCCACAATGTCGACAAGAACATTTCTTTCGTATATTTATATTGACAACAAAAACAAGTTTTAGTTTTTTAATATTGTTTTCAATATAAAAATGTGAAAGAAATGTTCTTGTCGCAATTGTGGGCCTGGCAGTTAATATAAAAAAAATTTTTTTTGGATTTCTAACTGATAAAATACCTTAACCCTGAAAGGTTACACTTCATTTTAGTACATTAAAGTTACTGTTTTTCGACATCGTCAAACTTTTTAAAAAAAATTCTAGCGGAACGCTTTTTAAAGTAAAAAATCAACAAAAAGTTTTTAGTTTAGGTAAGAATTTTATTAAAAAATAAAATTAAATAAAGCATAATATATACCAGTTTTTCTTCTCTTTCAAAATTTGATACGAATTTTTACTCATATTTATGTTTTAAAATTTTTTATTTTCTTAAAGCTTTCGTCATCAGCTAACGTTGCTTTAAAAAGAGCGTAAGTAATTTGAATACACATATAAAAGTTACATGATAAAGTGTACATAAGCTTCGTCGATTCGACGAACAGTAACCACCCAGGGTTAAAACAAAATAACATGTTTTTAACTTTAGCGATTATTTTCATTCCACACACTTCTGAACATATTTAAGTCCCTTTTTAGATATTGGTGTATGTGTGACAAATAATTGAAATCACAAAAAACTTTAAATTTCGTACGTAAGAAATTTTGTACTAAAATGCACATTTGTCATATAAATGTTGACGTTAATTCTGAAAAAATTCATCAGTATTTATAAATGTGTAAACAATGCGATGTCGGATTATGGGTTACCTGTTTTTACCCGACTGTCTATTCCTTTTTTACCTCGTATCTTCCAATCGCCAGGAATTTGACATTTGATTAGAGTTTTTTTATTCCCGCACTTTTTGGATTCCCGGGAAAGCGGGAAATAAAAATCTAATTCCCGGGATCCCGGGATTCCCGCCCAAAATTTTGTATTTATGTATTATTTTTCCAATGAAACTAATATTTCTTATAGGCTTAAAATAATTAAATCTAGTATCTATTATATAACAAGAACGAAAAAAATTTAAGATTAAAATTATTTTAAGACACTTAAGAGGTTATATTGGTGCCAATAGGATAATAGAAATCAATATACGTATAAACATTATCAAGCTTAGAGCTTATTTGCATAATTAGAATGAAAGTATTAGTCTTACGATAATAAAAATTCTGGAAGGGTGATTAGGAACTAAAAACTCAACATTACGAAGTAGGAATTCTGAAACAATTTTACCGTTTAACAAAGCAGAAAGAAGAAATGTTATTTACTACATATATTCAATAACATATTTTTTTACAATTTTATAACCCTTAATCAGATGTGGTGTATGAAGGTCTACTAAGTTTTTCATTCCATGTGATATTAAGGTCCCATAAAGTATTTTTATTATTAGTCCTTTATTAATTCTAAGCCGATTTTGCCATTTAGATGTCAAATTGTTTCTAGATCTTCTAGGCTCTTTTGGATTGAATTCCAGCAGAATCGCTTCAGTAGGAAAAGAGTTATGCACTCAAATGTGGAACTCCCTAAAAACTCAACAAAAATAAACATAAATTTGTGGCGAAATGCATACAAATTTCTGCTTTCTACTTTTATAAGACTCAAAATCACTTGAAATGCCGAATATGAAACACAATCTAGGAAAACAATTTACTACGCCCTTAACCGCAAAGCTTTATAATAATGTTGTAAAATTTACACTTCAATTTGCTAGGACAAGAAATATAATTTCGTGATTAAAGGTCTATAATTTTTCATAGGGCCAATATAAAGCTTTCTCAAAAATTAGTTTAAAAGCCTTAAACTGTAGAAAACTTAAATATTGTGGCGAAATTAATTTGGATAAAACAACTAAGTACACAAGTCTGACATAAATTTACGAAAGTTTTAAAAAAAGATTTTCTTCAAAATTTCCCGGGAATCCCGCAATAAATTCCCAGGAAAGCGGGAATTGAAAACAACTGAAAATCCCGGGAACAAAGTCTACATTTGATGTATCGTTGAATTCGTGTTAAAAACCTCAGTATCCTTTGATAAGTGCTTAAAAGCAAAACCTCAGATTTTTGGCAAGAAATATTCATACGCTAAGAAACAAATTTGGCAAACCTATAGAGTAAAGCTTCAGAATAAAGAAAATAATAAGATTTTACGAAAATATATATAAATAAATTAACAGCCATGTTCTGTAAATCGAATACATACGTGGTAATTGGAAAACGAACAAATGTTGCTTATTTAAAATATATAAAAAAATTCTTTTTATGTACTTCATAATTTGAGTTCTTATCAGGAATAACTATGGTCAACAAATTTAATTGAGTATATCCTTCAATTTCAATTTCACTCGATTTCCAGCGACAGTAAATTGGTTTTATTTACTAAAGAATAATAAATTGGTTCAAATAGTATCTCATAACTGGCTGGCAACTCTCATTAGAAGTACCGCGACTAAAAAGTTTAAAATAAAATAAATAATTAAAAAATAACATAAGAAAATATTAACTGAAAGCCAATGCTGAATACCCGTATTGATTTAAAAAGGCGGGACACAAATGAAACTTATGCACCGAAATAAAATGAATGGATTCCGCCTGCTACTAATCCTAATATACGTTAAAGATACTCATACGTAAAACTGACGCATTATTTTTACTTGCTATATTGTTGTATTATTTGATTTATTAAGAACAAACTTATGTGGATATATTTTTAGATATATATTAAATAAAAAGGCCGAAGTTTGAAATATGTTTATAGATGAAATGTCTGAAGTGCATACCAACGTATTCCTGCTCATTTAAAAGAAGTGGCAGCATTAGGAAATTGTATGCGTAAAATTTAATTAGATTTTCTTTCTTCGGTTAAAAGTCTTGTTTTAAGTTCAGAACTTTATTTTTCGAAAACCTTTATATTTTGAAAAACGTTAACATTTTTATAATATTTTGTTTGATCCACTGTAACTCAGGCATTTTTTGTCCTACCAAAGCCAATTAGCCACTGGACTCTTAGTTTAGTAGTCTTTTAACAAGAAAGGCAGCTGAAAAAGAAGTATACGGCGAAAAACACAAATGGACCGTAATCTGATAAATGTGACGTGATGGGACAAAACTGAGCTCATATACGGACTTACTTTCAAGCCTTTTAATATATGTAGTGTATCGCAACAAGATAACATAAAAAATTTTCTTGATATCCCATGTCAACTGGATCGTCCGATTAAGAGCATTTCGCCTTTAGAAGTTAAAAACACAATAAAGGATTTAAATAATACAAAATCACCTGGCTACGATTTCATTAACCCTAGAATCTTGAAGGTATTATATTTTTAGCCACAATATTTAATTCAATACTTAGACTAAATCATTTTCCTTCCCAATGGAAATACGCAAAAATCATAATGATTCTTAAGCCAAATAAATCTGAGCATAACGTAGCGTCTTACAGACCAATTAGCTTGTTACCGGTATTTTCTAAAATATTCGAGAGAATCCTGCTAAAAAGAGACCAATATGCCACTACCCTATTTAGAAAGTAGAAATATAATTCCGGACCATCAGTTGGGTTTAGACATGACCATGGCACTCCGGAACAATGTCATCGAATTGTTCAAGAAATTACTGATGCCTTGGAAAAGAAATTATATTGTTCGGCTGTGTTTTTAGACGTCAGTCAAGCATTCGATAAAGTCTGGCATATTGGTCTTTTGTACAAATTAAAGCATATTCTTCCAGCTCCTTTTTACCTATTTTTCAAATCATACTTGTGTAACAGATCTTTCTATGTTCATGTCAATGGGGATGATTCTCCGTTTGGAATGATTGAATCAGGAATCCCACAAGGAAGTGTGTTAGGTCCTGTCCTTTATACAATTTTTACTTCAGACATGCCTATAGGCAATAACTTAACAACAGCAACGTACGCGGATGATACCGCTATATTGTCTTCAAACGAAAATCCTGTTGAAGCTTCCACAAAGTTACAAACCCAGCTGAATGAGATTGAAAAATGGTTAATAAAATGGAATATCAAAGCTAATACAGAAAAATCTGCACATGTTACTTTTACATTAAGAAAGGGTGATTGCCCTACTCTTTATTTAAATGGAGATCCTATTCCAAAATCGAGTAAAGTAAAATATTTGGGTTTACATCTGGATAAAAGGCTAACATGGAAACATCATGTAAAAGCTAAAAGGGAACATTTGAACATTAAAACAAAAAAAATGTATTGGCTATTAGGGCCAAAATGAGAACTCAGCCTAGATAATAAGCTCATTTTATACAAGACAATGCTTAAACCTGTTTGGACTTATGGTTTTCAGCTGTGGGGAACAACTAGTAATTCTAATATAGAAATACTCCAGAGATATCAATCAAAAACACTAAGATTAATAGTTAACGCGCCATGGTTTGTAAATAATAAGATAATACATAATGATCTCAACGTATGCACAGTAAAATATGAAATAAATGCATGTAGTGAGAGATACTTGAACAGAATTAGCAATCATCCAAATTTGTTAGATATTACACTTTTAGATGACAGTAACGAAGTAAAAAGACTTAAAAGATATCATGTTCTTGATCTGCCTTTTAAACGCCCGGGAGACTATCAAATAAATACATCAATCACATAGTTGTGTGCGTGCAGTCGTTCTTATTCGGGTACACATACGCGTTGTCGGCAATGCTTGATGAAAATCAAAAAGTTTTTATTTTTTTATTTGATGGCTGATTATTTGATAGTCTCCTGTTGTGATTGACAAAAAAAAATTATTTTCTTTGTGTTTGTTGTCATGAAAAATATAAATATTTTGGTTTTTTACAAAATACAATTGTTGATTGCCGTGTTTATTTGTACGTCTCCGAAAAAGCCTCAAATAAACGATACTAACACATATGCACTGATTGACGGGTTTATTTGAAAGTCTCCAGAGACCTTTAGAAGCTAGATTTATCTCTTATTTTTCGTTAAATACATGCGTATGTATATTTATACTTGTACAGATTGTTTTTATTATTGATTTCATTGGAAATTGATAATATAAGTTATTGTTAACTAGTTATAAGATTTGCTAAATGTTTCTTGTAAAATAGATTGCAAATAAAAGAATACTAAAAAAAAAAAAAAAAAAAAAAAAAAAAAAAAAAATATACGGAATTAATATTAGTTGAAATTGCTAAAAAAAATTTTAATGTTAATTTTTGTACAGTAACGCCCAACCAAAAGGAGATAGTAATCAATTTTCCACAGATATTTCGAATATATAAAAAGTATTTTTAAACGTGAAAACAATGTCATATCTATCGTGAATAAAAAGTGAAAAGCTTTTCCTTCCAAATTTATTTGATGAGAACAAAACACAAAATTGGACCGCCCTGTTTTTAACAGCTGACAAAAAGTTTTTTCTTCAATATATAAAAAAATATGTACATAAATTAAAAAGTTTGTTCTTCAAAATATAAAAAAAATATACATAAACCAAAATTTGTTTATAGATTGATATTAAATAAATAAATAGATAAACAAAATGAATGATGAAATTCCAATTTCTTTAGTTTGTTTTTAATAAAATATGTAAACAAGAAAATACCTTTGCCAGATTGCTGATTTATTAACACCAAGTTTATCAGATTTCTTGATTTGGCGTTTTTTTGACAACCTATCATTAACAATACAATGCTGTCTTATGTTTTTACTATTAAATAGTAGAGAAAAATAACTATTACAATTGTAACTTTTTACTGTCCTGATTAGAGGCGATTTTTTCCCACATTCGTCTGGTAGCCCTATATATAAACAGAAGCCATATTTTTATAGGGCATTATCAACACTGTCGATTTATACGGGGCGTACAGAGCAATCCCTTATGCCAATAGTAAGGGCGCATTTTTAGAATAAAACAAGCCACCCTTTTAGAGAGCGAAGCATTTTTAAGAAATGAACACCAAATTGCATTTTTTCAATTAAAATGTCACATTTTTAGTAGAAAAGAAAACACCATAAGTATAAATTATGGCCGATCTTAACAAAATTTAGTACTTTATATATAACAATCCGTGCATTCGGCCACAATTTATGTTATCGACTTAGAATTACTCAAGGACCCAGAATAAAGCATTAAAGGGGAAATTATTTTCAAATTGATAAATGCATTTTTTTTAACATGCTTTCAAACGTTATTCTAAAATATTTTTCAAATGTGGATTTTAATACAATGTGGAACATAAATGAAAAATATTTTTATTAAATTTAAACTTATTGTTTATTTAAATAAACTTTCCGCTTAACATTCGGCACTTTAGCTAAAAGGTAATATAAGGTTCTTTCTGTCCTTAAATTTTTGGGAAAAAAGAAATACTTGGCTTCTTTTTTTTAGGATTGTCCTGGCGTTGCACCGCAATCGTACAACAAAATTATATTTTCTTCACTTTCCCGTTTCATTTTTATTTACATTCTTAGACTTTATAATAAGGTTTTTACTCACAAATAATTTATATTTTTCAAAAGAAATTAAGGTTTTCTAAAGGCGAATTCACTTAAAGTAACATGTAATTTTTCTTGAATTGTAAAACACATATAACTTTAATCGCCATTTTTTAATGCTTACATTTATTTTAGCTTTAGTGTTGCAAAGTTTATTTTTGATTTGAGAATAACATTTGATAATAATTTGATATCAAATTGATAAAACATTTTTTATCAAATTTTTATATTCAAAACTTTATCAATTTAAATTCAAATGTTAAATCAAACAATTGAAAAAGGTTTAAGAATTGTGTTTAACGTCAAATGATAAAGTCAAAGGTTTGACTTCGTGTTTGTTGGGCTGTTAAAAATTTTAAAAAATGTTCAGCAACATCTGTTATTTCACACGAAAAATTTGTCATGTATCAATGCGAGTTTGCACAATTTGACGTTTTTAATCTTTCAATGTATGTGACAGTGTTTTTCGTATTTTACAAAAAGTATTTTTTTAAATAAAAAATTAAACAAAAATTTAAGTAAATATGGATAAAAAAAACTATTACCGGTTGTGCTATTTATGTTTTTCCGTTCTCATTTAATATTTAGATTAAACTTTTTTCATTTAACTAAAATTCCACGTGAAATAAGTGCATTATTACATTATTTCGCAGTTGTAAAAAATGTTGCCAAAAACGTTCCGTAACTTATTCACAAATTAAACAGAGTACAACTCTATCAACATTATTTCATAGAAATTCCGCACAAACTTTTTTCATATGAGTTTTGACAGCATTTCACGTGAAATGTTGAACAGAGCACCAGGCTTTAGATGAATTATAAAAACTTGTCCACGAAATCTCAAGCTTAGTATATCCTCATTAACCAGTTGTGGTAGAGGGTATTAAAAAATTTTTAACAACAAATTTCCAAAAATTTATATTTATTTATGTTTACTTCTTAATTTTATATTTCTGCTAAAAATATGCGGCTAAAAGTAAAACAATCATAAAGCTTTTACAACGGTTGTGAAACGAGATGTAGCTTGATTTTTATTTCCGGTGGCGCTGTCAGACATTATTGTGTTTGTTAAACTTAATAACAACAAAATGTGTGGTGCTAGTGTTTTAACAGTATTTCGCCAATGTACGAAAGCTTTTTACACATTTATTTATCACGTTTTCGTTTCAACGTATGCGTTAGATGTCGAATTTAAACATGAATATTGTGTGCATTGAATGGTTAAGGTATCATGTTTTTCCAAGTTCCCTTTTAACAACTTTAGATCACAACATAAATAGTTATGTGCGTTAAAACTCATTAGTTTAATATTTGAATCACCAGTAGAATTAAAGCTCAAATCTAAATCTTATTCATCATTATCTGATGTTGCTTTTAATGCAAGAGGTTTTCGTTATGGGTACAGAAAATAATGTGAGAGCAATTGATTTTGTAACTGGATAAATAACTTTGCCATTTCTTTCGCCTTGCACTTTGGTCATGCAGCAATAGCAGTCAGTCTTATGGTCAATTGGATCCCTCCAATAAAAGCGTCTACCGAATGACAAATTCTCCTATACGCTCTTACCAAATTAATGGTATTTTCTTGTCTACAAAAAATGTGACATTTTATTTAAAAAAATGCAATTTGGTGTTCGTTTCTTAAAAATGCTTCGCTCCCTAAAAGGGTGGCTTGTTTTATTCTAAAAAATGCACCCTTACTAATGGCATAAGGCATTGAACTTTACGCTCCGTATAAATAGACAGTGTTGATAACGCCCTGTAAAAAGCTTCTGTTTATATATAGGGTTACCAGACGAAGTGGGGAAAAAATCGCCTCTAATCAGGACAGTAAAAATGTAAAGTTTTAATGGTTATTTTTTCTATTGTTTAATAGTAAAAACATAAGAAAGTATTACATTGTTAATGATTGGTTGTCAGTGATATAAAATTTAAGTGGATTCGGTGTTGTAAAATTGCTTTTGAAAAAAACGTCAAATCAAGAAATCTGAAAAACTTGGTGTTAATTAATCAATAATCTGGCAAAGGTATTTTCTTGTTTTCATATTTTATAAAAAACAAACTAACGAAACTGAAATTTCGTAATTCATTTTGTTCAGTTATTTATTTATTTAATATCAATAATCTATTAACAAATTTTGGTTTATGTATATTTTTTCTTATATTTTGAAAAACAAACTTTTAAATATTTGTACATACCATAAAAAAAACACCATAAGTTAATTTTACAAAACACGAAGCATAAAATACATTTGGTGTCCATGGCTAATTGACAAATCTGGTCTGGTACCCAAAATTTAATGTGCAAGATTTGTTTCTGCGGACACATTTTTTATAAACGTGGTCGTACCACAAAGAAACCAAAAGGTATCCATTGAAAAGTTAAATATTATTTAAAAATTATAAACGTTATTAAAACAACAAAAGCGGGACAGTGGCTGACTTCATAAACGCAGTGTTGCAATGCAACACTAAAAGGCAAAGTATTCATGGACTAGACAATATTTCTGTAAGCAATGCCCTTATTGATTGGTAACCGTTTTCACTGCACAACGCTTGCGAAAATTTTGCATAGTGTTTTACTTGTGATGCTTTGTTAGCGCATTTGTTTTCAGTCACGCTTCATTTATGAAGTCATCCAGTATTTTGAAATATAACGTTTTTGAACAAAAATTTAACTAAAGTTTTTAAAATGTTTTTGTCTATTTCTGTTTCAGCAACAATTTGTATTAACTTGTAAATGACGTTTATAATAATTTTTATTGCGTTTTGAATAAATATTAATAATAAAAATTAAAATTTATATATAAAAAAAAAAAAAAAATAAATACTTAATAAAGCTTTAGTAAAATTTGCCAAAATTTTCTTGATTGAAATTATGTGTGCTTGAGAATCAAACTGTTGCTTTATTGTTAACACCAAGTTAACAGCTGCCATTGTGAATCAGGCCTTAATCTATTACATTTAAATAAATTAATAATCTTCAAAACCTAAATTAACAATTCTCCCGTAGAAGTGTCTTTATGTAATAGACAATACACGATAGATTTGGAAGATTGATGGCTTGGTTGGTAAACCTGATGAATAGTAATTAATAATTATGGATATTGAGGTGACAAACTGAATAAAAGATATCAAATAAAAATAAAAAAAGCAGTTCCATATACGAGTATAAAAGAAATGATGGCCACCATGCTAGTTAAACCAATTATGAATACAACCACAAGCTATGACAGAAAAAATAACTTTGAAAATTATTTAAAGGTAGAGGGACATAACGTACGTTAATTCGTCGACAAGAATCGTGCGTTTAAGCTTTAAATTCTTAGGCGTATGAAAAATGGCAAATTGCACAACGCGCGTTATAAAAGCCTTTTCTGCAAGCTGTTTTTTTTTATTTTGTACATTAAAAAATTTACACTTTGCTTATATTTATAATTCCAACTTTCGGCAATTTTTTGCTTGTTTTAATAGTCCTGGTTTCCTTTTTTATACAACCATTTTCTAGAATATATAAACTATTTTTGACAGAAGTCTACAGCGCGCTCGCGCACTAACGCAAGTTAAAATGCTATATTCGGATGTGCCGAATCTTTGGTATCCTCCAAAGGCAGTACTTATGAATACCTGCACGCAGAGAAAAAATATGGTTGGACATTGTTACAGCAACTACACTATGTTTATGTTTGTAACAATATATTGTTGTCGTACACAATATATTGTTATTTTTTTGCAATATCAACAATATTATAGTTACTGTAAACATGTCAATGTTTATCGCAATTATAAATTTAAGTATAGTTCCCTAAAAGATAATCATTTTTTTAAAAACTAAATAATGATAACTTTTAAAACATATTATATTCCTTTCAACCATTTAATGA
This sequence comes from Pollenia amentaria, assembly GCA_943735925.1. Lineage (NCBI taxonomy): Eukaryota > Metazoa > Arthropoda > Insecta > Diptera > Polleniidae > Pollenia > Pollenia amentaria. Next base: position 216,665,716 of record OX031006.1, on the reverse strand, counting down.
TATTTAATAGCCATAACATGATAACTTTCTATATGTGTACTCATAATATTTTTGAGATGCAAACAAAATATCTTTACTCTAATAATATTTTGTTATCGCCATTTGTAAAATAATTTTGCATCAGTTGTGTCATTTGTTTTACATATCATCGGCTGATAATTTAATTGTCGTGATGTGGATTCCGATAGTTTCGAGTAAATTGAGTTTGAACACATTTAATTTGAAAATTGCTTCAGCAAATGCCACATACGACAAACTCAACACACCATACCTCGAAAACCGTATGAGGTATCGAAAAACTGATTACGCCAAATGAAAGATCAGGTTGGAAAACCTAAGGAATCGATCTTAACCCAAAACCGCAAGAAATCCACATACGACATTTAAATTATCAACCGACGATATGCCTATCGAATTAATAGTTATTCAGTACTTAAACAATTTTAAAATAAATACCCATTAAAAAAACAAGTTTAAAGAAATTGAAGGTACATTAAAAATATTGTAAAGTGCCACAAAATAAAGTATCAATGCTAAAGAAATTTTAATGTTGTTTGAAAATGGTGCAAAAATATTGACCATTGTTTTGTGTTATTTTAGAGAAAAAGAATGAAAATTCTATAAAATAATTTATAAATAATTGCGACCTACGACAAAAATAGGTTACAAATATTATGTTTAAAGTTTCATCATATTGTGATGTGAAATATCTGTAACAGTTTTACGTTAAGGTTGCCAGTAAGTAAAAAGCATAAATAGATATTAAAAATATTTTTCGGTTTAAGATTTAATCTACATATTATTATGATTAACATGATAATAATATGATTACTTCTTAAATTATTATGATTTACATGATAATAATATGATTACATTAAATTATAATATGATGAAATAAAAACAAATTAATATTAAGGGAAAAATATTAAGATGATATATTACGAATATATTTGGTCATAATATGATTGAATAATAATCGTAATATGTTGACTACAATCATGAATCTTATCATAATATGTTGCTCTTAGAATATGTTTACCACAACCATGTTTTTTCTTTGTGTGTATATTTGCTATGGTTTTAAGCGTATTTAAAGATCTCCCAGAGTGGGCTTTATAAGGATCCTTAAGTAAATTATGACTGATCTTCACGAAATTCGGCAGTGCCCTATAGTCCTATAAAACAACTATAGACCAAATTCTACTACAATAGCATCATTCGTTGTGGCTTAAGATGTACTAAAGTGTGTTTCGAGAGTGGGCGTTATATGAGCCGTATGGGAAATATCAGACCTATCATTGCGAAATTGGGCACTGTTATTTCTAGTTTTTTAAAATTCGTTAGGGTTTTAGTCTTACTAAAGTGTTTTCCCAGCGAATACTTTATAAGGGGCCTATGGTAAATTATCGACTGATCATCGGGACGGTGCCACTTGCCACACAGCTAACGAGACAATGGCTCTTTTACGCGAAAAATTCAATGGCCGTGTTATCTCACGTGGTGGCTATGTCAATTGGCCGCCAAGATCATGTGATTTGACACCATTGCACTTCTTTCTTTGGGGTTATTTGAAAGAAAAGGTGAATGTCGATAAGCCAGCAACAATTAAAGAGTTAAAGGATGAAATAATTCAGCAAATTAAAGGCATAGAACCTCAATTCTGCCTCAGCATCATCGAAAATGTGGACCATCGGATGGAGGTGTGCCGTCGAGGTCGCGGCGATCATTTGGCTGGTATTTTGTTCATACGTAATTGAACAATACCAATATTATCATAATAAAAAGAAATGACAATAGTTTCCTAAATAGTTTGCGTTTTATTCAAAAACAACATCGGCCCTTAACATTTAACCACCCTTTATATCAAAATTCGCTTCTTTTTATTAAATTTATAATTTCAATTAAATATTCAGAAAATTCAAATTAAGTAGTTGAAAGTTTGAATTTTATTTAGGGCATAAGTTAATTTGAACATTTTTTTTATAGTTCACCTATGAATTTGTAACTGACTGTTACAAATAAACACATTTTTTTCAATATTGGTATACGTATGTTTATCAATCATTCCATTAGTAAACTCTTCAAATACTTATTTGGTTCAGTATTTAGTATCTATGTTGCTGAAATAGAAACAAGCTAAACAAGTTAATTATGAAAAAATATGAATGAAAGTGAAACACATGGACATTTCGAATTTTTATCGTGGGTGACGCATTCAGTATAGTTTATTAGTATATATATTTTGCTACACCGCTGGCACCTAATTAACGCAGTAGTTCAAAGCTGAATTTTTTAATATAAGATTTAAGCGACTTTGTAGTGAAATAATTAAATAAATAAATAGTTAGTGTACCCGTAAATTTAATTTTATAAGAATCATTTTTCTAACAGCATTGTAAACACAATATTTCTTCGTAATAAATTTTCAATCTCAAGGTCAATTTTATAAAAATATTTATTTATTATTTATTCAAAATTTCGCTATCTTAATGGATTGCATCTTCAGGGATATTTGGTTTTTTTTAAATTTTAAACAAATTTTTTAAAACAAAATTTCAATGAATGTAACAAAATTCTTGATTTTTTGTAGTATTATAACATATTTTATTGTGTTTTAATTAATTATTTCGTCACATGTACAAAAGGTATGCGTTTAGAAAATATTTTTTTATACAAACAAAGAACGTGTTCAATGATCTTCATTTTAAATAAGTGCTGGCTGTCAACAGCTTTTTGTCTCACATACTTTTTATATGTATGTGTTCAGGTGTTTGTTTCTACTCATATCAACAGAATTAGCCTAAACAATTAGAAGAGTTATAAATTATACAAAAAAATTTAAACAGGACTCTAATGGCAAAATGGAAGATTTTATATGTTTAGAGAAACCTAGGAAAAGGACTGTATTATTCGATTTCTCCAACATCTACGATAAATGAAAGAATTTTTTCCAAGTCAAGTTTTATCAAAACTAAAGAAAACAATCGCTTACATCCTAAACATTTAAACCAAATTATTTGTCTAAAAGATTATTTAATAATATAAATATTTATTTCTTTAACTCCCACTGGGCGCCCTTTTATTTTATAAGATCTCCTCAATCTATTGAAATAACTAATAAAATGATCTCAGTTTTATTTATGTATTAACCCATATACAGCCAAGAAAATTCAAACGTGATATTTTGAAAAATGTGTACTCTTTTTATAGTAATTTGGGTCTTCTGAATCCAAATTCGTTGTCGGTTTAACGCAGCCTTGGCCATGAGTCCCGGAACTGGGTGTTCGCAAGTGCGAACACTGGCTGCTATTTGACATGAACTTGCAATATTTACAAATTTTTGTTCATTTATAAAAATGTTAAAAGTAAGATAATAACAAATGTTTCAAAATATATTTATTAGGGTAATAAAATAATAATGTCTTATTTTATATAAAATTTTTCAAAGCATTTTGGATGCAAATGCATGTTGCATGTATGGCACATCCATTTGATTGGTTTGCCACATCTTTATGTTGGCACCAGCGAGGTTTCCCTTGTGGCTGAACTATTGGAATATGCTCTACTCCTACAATATTTGGCTATTGATAACAAACGCTTATGTCGAATCTTTCCGGAGCGGATTCAGCATCTGTTTGAGAACTAAGTAGCAAAGCTTTGCTTACGCTTACTCTGAATTGTTTTTGAGATAGCATATTTTTCTTGTCTTCTTGTTTTAAGAAGCATTAGTGAGTGAGGAGCTTAGAACAGAAATAAATACAGGCCAATACCACTTCTTTGACCTTTTATTTATTCTGTAATTTGAGACGGCATTGTCGTTAAGGTCTACGCCCCTTATAGCATTATAGTAGGAGTTGAGAAGCAATGGTTGTGGTACATTCTCGTATTTTTTACATCCTTTTTCCATCGTTTTACGCTGCGCATCGGTTCAATTTGTTCGAAGTTGGTGAGAACCGTTAACTCTTTGTTATCTGCCCAACGATAAACAAATTTCGATAAACCATGATAGTCACTTTCTCCCCGCTTCAGCTACTTTCCTATGCGTATTGGGGCTTTTGCAACTCGATTGGGTCGAACGGTTCCCGTGGCGCAAAACTTTTTTTTACTTAAAAGCCACATAAAATAATATGATGTGAAAAAGTTGTCTAAATAAATTTAATAGAGAATGGGATCTTTAACACATCCCAATAGTCTTAAAACCAGGGTTTCGAACAACTGCTAATAGCAGTCAAAATTTGCTAAAAATGTCATTTATTTTCAGTAACATGCTGAAAAAAAAGAACTGTATTTTATTTTCATCCACACTCATACTTAAAACAGTTGAACTGTGTGCGCACAGTTACTGAAAAAATAGTAACACAATTCATTTTTTTTCAGCAGTCAAAAGAATCAGCAGCAGACTCCCTCCATTTTAAACACACAGACTGCTGAACTTGCGACTGAAAACCAGAAGCTGTTGTGTTTACAGTTGACGTAAACTCTTTTTTTTAGTTTACTAAACAACGTAGCTAGAAACTGGCAGTTCGACTATACAGTTACGTAAACACAAACTGGTTTGTTGAATGAATTGAGTAATGTTAAGTTGAAAACACATTTGTTTTGTTATTTAAATCAAATAAAAGAAAGGAGAAAAACAATTATTTATAGAATGAAACAAATAATTTGTAATATTTCGAATGCCAATTACAATACATACTTTTTATTTAAAAATATTTATTTTTGTTTTATAAATTTTATGTAAAATTAAAACACTATTTTTTAACTTGATAATAATTCAGTGAAAATGTCAACCATTAAAACACATTAAACATAATAGAAAATAAGATTTTCTATAGTAAAAATAGAATATATAAAAATTTTTCCTGTTACTTTAAAATATAATATTTTTCTACTAAAATTTTTATTTTTATTAATTGAACAATATTATATTGTACAAACTTAAACTATAATAAACACTAGTAAACAATATTAATTTTTACACATTTATTAAAAAGTCTCAAAAGCAAGGTCGCGAGTATTATTATTAGAATGGATTAGATTTTGATTTTCAGAAATAGGTTTTGATTTTGAACTTCAAATGATGAAGATAAATATTATATTTAATTTAAGAATGTTATGAACTAATTGTTTAAAAACATTAGATTTATATGGCAACTGTTAAAAACTATGGTCGAAAAGTAAAAAAGCCAAAAACAGATTATTCATCTAGCCACCAATTTTTTTTGGTTTTAGAACATTGTAAACTACGAACTACTGTATTGGAGAATACTTGTGTCGTAACGTACATTATAATTATTTGTTTCATTGCAATTTACCGCTTTTATACTGGCCCGTCTATAATTCTGATATAAGACTATTATGCCATTTTTATTTTGTACAACCCCTATACTACATATACATATGCAAATGCATCAGTTTGAAAAAATCCTTTTTGCAATGTCCTATCTATATATATAAAATTGTAACGTTACTGACTGACTCACTGACTGATTCATCATCGCACAGCCTAAACGCCTGAAGCTCAAAACAAGAAATTTGGACCAGGGGTTGGTCTCTTCCCAAATCGATCCACTAAGACGGGATTTTTGGAAATTCGAATGTTTAGGGGGTAAAAAAGGGCAAAATCGGGTAAATTCGGTAACCTTATATCTCTAAAACTAAAAGAGATACAAAAAAATGTAGTGCTTTTCGTTGTTTTTTAGAAAAATAAGCGGACAGGTGTCTGGTACTTTTTGGAAGTGCAGCTCTTTAACGGAGTAAACGGGTAAAATCTGTATTTTGGTACTTTTTTGTCACCCCATCTATCTTTTAAACTTATAAACATAGAAATAAGGGTTATATCACATTTGAAACTTATCTAAAAAATCCAAATACAAATTTTGTACTTTTTCGATATTCGGAAGTTTAGGGGGTAAAAACCGTTACTATTTTTGGTACTTTTTTACAAATCATTTTTTTTATTCATTGATATATACGTATTAAACTATGGGCTCCTACTACAATATTGAAATTTTTTATGCTTCAATGGGGAGAAAAAAGTACCAAAAAGTGGAAATACGGTTTTTGGTTCCACAACTGACAATTTTTCTAATTATCGTTAATATTGGACCTAGAAACATGAACTTCAACATGCAATGTCCTGAGTGGATAAGAACCTCTGAGGGTACTTTTTGGTATTTTTTTGATCTTCAACTGGTACTTTTTTAATTTCCGTTAGTATTAGACCTAGAAACAATTAACTAAACATGCAAAGTCCTGAGTGAATAAGAATTTGTTAGAAGGATCTTTTTGGTACTTTTTCGTTATTTAACTGGTACTTTTTTAATTTTCGTTAATATTGGACCTATAAACATAAAATTAAACATGCAAGTTCCCAAGTGAATGAGAATCTGTAGGAGTGGTTTTTTGGTACTTTTTCGTACTGTATTGTTTGCCAACAGGTACTTATTGAATTTTTGTTAGTATTGCAGCTACAAACATAAAATTAAACAAGCAAAGCGTTGAATGAGCATCTGTAAAACCTGAATTTTGGTTCTTTTTTGTCCCCCATCTACCGTTTAAGTCAATGCACATAGAAATAAAAATTATATAAAATTCGTAACTTATCTAAAAAATGCCAAGTGAAAATTTTGTACTTTTTCTGAACTCGAACGTTTAAGGGGTAACAATCGTACGTAATTTTTTTACTTTTTCCAAGATATTGTTTCTTCATTTATTTATTTTCATCGCACAGCCTAAACGCCTGAAGCTAAAGAGTTGACATTTGGACCTGAGGCAGGCCTCTCGCTAAATCGATCACGCTGACCTCATATCTGCTAAGCTAAAGGAGATACACAAATATTTAATACTTATTGTTGTTCAATAGAAAAAAAGGCGGTAAAAACGGAAATTCGCTAACCTCATATCGGCTAAACTAAAAGGGATACAAAAAAATTGAATACCTATTATTGTTCATTAAAAATAAGCGGACAGGTGTCTAGAACTTTTTTGAAATAAGGAGTAAACGGGTATTTTTAAATTTGTATTTTTAAAAACTTTTTTGCTATGCCATCTATCTTTTAAACCAATAAACATTAAAATAAAAAATATATTACATTCGTAATTTATCTAAAAAATACAAATACAAATTTGATGAGTTTCGAAATTCGAACGTTTAAGGGGTGAAAATCGTACCTAATTCTGTTATTGTTTTCAAAACGTTTTTCTTCATCTACCTATACAATATAAAATTGTAAAGTTACTGCCTGATTCATCATTGCACGACCTAAACGCCTGAACTAAAATGCTGAAATTTGCCCGGGAGGTTGGCCTCTCGCGAAACCGATTACCTATGATGGGAGTTTTTGAAATTTTTATGGTTAGAGGGTAAAAAAGGTTAAAACGGGAAATTCCCTAACCTGATGTTCATTAAAATAATAAGCGGTTAGGTGTCTGGTACTTTTTTGAAGTTAGACCCTTTTGGGCAGTAAACCTGTATTTTAAAACTTTTTTGCTATTTATTAAACCAATAAACATTTGAATAAAAAAATATCACATTCGTAACGTATCTAAAAAATACAAATAAAAATTTTTGAAATACGAACGTTTAGAGGTAAAAATACTCCCTTTACAAAGTAGCGGGTTTCAGCCTAGAAACATAAGCTTTGGCGTACAAATATGTCCACGAAAGAGAAAGGGGCGCTAACGAAGTAGCGGGTTAAATGCTAGTACAGGTTTTACCCGTTTACTCCTTATTTCAAAAAAGTGCTAGACACCTGTCCGCTTATTTTTATGAAAATAAATAAATGAAGAAACAATATCTTGGAAAAAGTAACAAAATTACGTACGATTTTTACCCCTTAAACGTTCGAGTTCAGAAAAAGTACAAAATTTTCACTTGGCATTTTTTAGATAAGTTACGAATTTTATATAATTTTTATTTCTATGTGCATTGACTTAAACGGTAGATGGGGGACAAAAAAGAACCAAAATTCAGGTTTTACAGATGCTCATTCAACGCTTTGCTTGTTTAATTTTATGTTTGTAGCTGCAATACTAACAAAAATTCAATAAGTACCTGTTGGCAAACAATACAGTACGAAAAAGTACCAAAAAACCACTCCTACAGATTCTCATTCACTTGGGAACTTGCATGTTTAATTTTATGTTTATAGGTCCAATATTAACGAAAATTAAAAAAGTACCAGTTAAATAACGAAAAAGTACCAAAAAGATCCTTCTAACAAATTCTTATTCACTCAGGACTTTGCATGTTTAGTTAATTGTTTCTAGGTCTAATACTAACGGAAATTAAAAAAGTACCAGTTGAAGATCAAAAAAATACCAAAAAGTACCCTCAGAGGTTCTTATCCACTCAGGACATTGCATGTTGAAGTTCATGTTTCTAGGTCCAATATTAACGATAATTAGAAAAATTGTCAGTTGTGGAACCAAAAACCGTATTTCCACTTTTTGGTACTTTTTTCTCCCCATTGAAGCATAAAAAATTTCAATATTGTAGTAGGAGCCCATAGTTTAATACGTATATATCAATGAATAAAAAAAATGATTTGTAAAAAAGTACCAAAAATAGTAACGGTTTTTACCCCCTAAACTTCCGAATATCGAAAAAGTACAAAATTTGTATTTGGATTTTTTAGATAAGTTTCAAATGTGATATAACCCTTATTTCTATGTTTATAAGTTTAAAAGATAGATGGGGTGACAAAAAAGTACCAAAATACAGATTTTACCCGTTTACTCCGTTAAAGAGCTGCACTTCCAAAAAGTACCAGACACCTGTCCGCTTATTTTTCTAAAAAACAACGAAAAGCACTACATTTTTTTGTATCTCTTTTAGTTTTAGAGATATAAGGTTACCGAATTTACCCGATTTTGCCCTTTTTTACCCCCTAAACATTCGAATTTCCAAAAATCCCGTCTTAGTGGATCGATTTGGGAAGAGACCAACCCCTGGTCCAAATTTCTTGTTTTGAGCTTCAGGCGTTTAGGCTGTGCGATGATGAATCAGTCAGTGAGTCAGTCAGTAACGTTACAATTTTATATATATAGATAGGACATTGCAAAAAGGATTTTTTCAAACTGATGCATTTGCATATGTATATGTAGTATAGGGGTTGTACAAAATAAAAATGGCATAATAGTCTTATATCAGAATTATAGACGGGCCAGTATAAAAGCGGTAAATTGCAATGAAACAAATAATTATAATGTACGTTACGACACAAGTATTCTCCAATACAGTAGTTCGTAGTTTACAATGTTCTAAAACCAAAAAAAATTGGTGGATAGATGAATAATCTGTTTTTGGCTTTTTTACTTTTCGACCATAGTTTTTAACAGTTGCCATATAAATCTAATGTTTTTAAACAATTAGTTCATAACATTCTTAAATTAAATATAATATTTATCTTCATCATTTGAAGTTCAAAATCAAAACCTATTTCTGAAAATCAAAATCTAATCCATTCTAATAATAATACTCGCGACCTTGCTTTTGAGACTTTTTAATAAATGTGTAAAAATTAATATTGTTTACTAGTGTTTATTATAGTTTAAGTTTGTACAATATAATATTGTTCAATTAATAAAAATAAAAATTTTAGTAGAAAAATATTATATTTTAAAGTAACAGGAAAAATTTTTATATATTCTATTTTTACTATAGAAAATCTTATTTTCTATTATGTTTAATGTGTTTTAATGGTTGACATTTTCACTGAATTATTATCAAGTTAAAAAATAGTGTTTTAATTTTACATAAAATTTATAAAACAAAAATAAATATTTTTAAATAAAAAGTATGTATTGTAATTGGCATTCGAAATATTACAAATTATTTGTTTCATTCTATAAATAATTGTTTTTCTCCTTTCTTTTATTTGATTTAAATAACAAAACAAATGTGTTTTCAACTTAACATTATTCAATTCATTCAACAAACCAGTTTGTGTTTACGTAACTGTATAGTCGAACTGCCAGTTTCTAGCTACGTTGTTTAGTAAACTAAAAAAAAGAGTTTACGTCAACTGTAAACACAACAGCTTCTGGTTTTCAGTCGCAAGTTCAGCAGTCTGTGTGTTTAAAATGGAGGGAGTCTGCTGCTGATTCTTTTGACTGCTGAAAAAAAATGAATTGTGTTACTATTTTTTCAGTAACTGTGCGCACACAGTTCAACTGTTTTAAATATGAATGGTGATGAAAAATGATGGTTCGAACTATTTTCAGTATAGTTGCATGTGTAAAAATACAAACTGGCGACTGCATTTTAAACACTGCTTAAAACCACCTGTGCACCCAAGCCAATTTGACGATCGTAGTTCTCACTCGAACCAGAACATGATATACAATTAAACAAATAATCACCACTCGAACACAAATACCAAATCTTGTACCCAAAACGAATTGGTTTATTACGGATATACAATTTATGTTAGTTGCGTGACAGAGGATTTTGTTTTTGTTTCAGCACAGCTTTAAAACAACATTGTATCAAAGAAGCGCATTCTCCCAATAGCAGCCAATATTCGCGCTTGCGAACAGTGAAACAAATGGCTATAATTCAGTAGAAATATAATTTTTTATTTATGTTTGGCCATTTAAATTATTTGGACAAATTCTCTTTATTTAGTTTGAGCATTTTTTAACAATTTATGTTTTTTTTTGCAGTTATATAAAAATCTTCCTAAAAAGCGTCCCCAAAAATGCCCCCACAGGCAAAACATAAAACACATTTTTTATTTTTTTTATAACGGCTAATTAAAATTAAGACCTTATATTAAATAATGGAAACATTAAATTGTAACAAATAAATATACAAATTTTTCTAACTTGGCAATCAAATTCAGTAAATTTACTGTTCGCAAGTACAAACAGTGGCCGAAAATGTGTTAATTAAAAAATGAGTGTTATTACATTTTTGTTTGCTCGTTAAAGTTCAAGAATTTTTATGTGTGCTATGTTATGGTTTTTTTTACAAAAAACCTCCAAATAATAAATAACTTATGCATTTTTTTTTTGTATTGAAATAACTTTATTTATAAAACAAAACTTTATTAATCGGTTAACCGATTAAACCAAAACCTCGGTTAATTAAACGAGCGATTAACCAATTAAGGCAAAGTAAATGAATACGCTATTAGTAACTATGCCATGACAAAAATTAGTACTAGTAGATCCAGAATTGACCATGGGTAAGACATAAACCCTGCAAGATCACATTAAGACCAACAAATCTGAAATAGATGTTGAAAAATAGAACGCATTCCACACACGCAGAGAAAAAACATGATTAATGAATGGTCACTACGACCATTTTTGTTTATACTTGCCTTATATGTTTACCCTCATAAATTAATTATGGTCTTAATATAACTTAAAAAATTGTTTTTTGTCCTTAACCTTTTTAAATTCACTATAATAATATTATATGGTGGCTTACACCTAAAAAGGTACTCTGGTCTAGCTAAACATATTATATTATTTTATATGTTAGCTACTATAATATATATATTTAAAACTATACAGTAAAAATCATAATATTAGTTGAACACAAAAGGTATGTTTAATTATTATTAAACTTTATTACCATCATTTTTATTTGCTTGAAAACACATTCTCTTAAGATGCAAACATTTATTGTAAAAACAAACAGTGTGTGCTTTAAAATTACATTTTCTCCGTCCGCGAGCGTCAGTTAATCAGGAAACATGAATGATGACAGAATAATTAAAACATTTTTCGGGGAGAAAAATGCCATGCTGCCTTGCAAAACTAACGAAATAAATTATTATACGTTTATTGAAACAGGTCAGTTATTTAAATATAATTATAAAAATATATAAATATGCAATTATTTTGTCTTTCTTGCAGCCAAAAAAACCTATACCAAATTTTGACACATCATTTTGTCATCAGCCCCGAATTTTTTCAAAAACGGAATTCTTATTTGTTTGGATGTATTTGTACCACACAACGTAAATTTATAAATTAAAACACATACACAGGTATATAAATATGTGTATTTAATTTTATTTTTAATATATGTATGCTATATTTTATTTATTATATTTGTAATAAAACATAAATTTTTTAAATTACATTTTTTATTGTTTTTATTGTAAGAACCATATAAAATGTTGAAGTAGACATTTTGCATGGTATTGGGAAATATAGAAAAATGGTTTGAAATATCGTGCGCATTTTTCTTCTGAACATAATAATATGTTTGAGACAACAATTATCTAAAATCATTATAACTGAACATATATTGTTGCTTAACACAATCATAACCACAAACATTAATGATAGTTTGCGGTTGTGATTGTATCAATCATGTTTTTTCTTTGCGTGCACAAATAACTCAAATATGAATCTAAATCTCGTAATAAAATTTCGTTTTGACCGGTCCTTGATTGTCTGTGGAATCCAGATACGTCTCACTCTCGAAAAATTCTATGTATATACTATGGTGTAGGGTATCTAATGGTTGGGAATTAGCGACTAGACTATACCTTCTTACTTTCTCAAAAAAAAAAAAAAAAAATGTTTTAAGGCAGACTCAATAACAATAGAAATAGCAAATTTAAATACAATATTCACTTGTAAGTATACTGATTGACGAAAATTCCACCAAAATCTGCATATTTTAAAACCTTTGCAAAACTTTGTGCACAAAAATGTTCAACATTGGGTCTTCTGAAGCCGTCTTTCTTATAAAAGTTTTCTTTGCTTGCACTCCAGCTATTCCTTGATATTTGTACCTAAATGTTAAAACATCGTCACTCCATTACTGTTATTATTGATAAACAAACAACAATAAAAAAAATGAAGATACCTACACACTCGAAACTTTTTCAAAACTTTGCCAATAATTTATGATGGCGAAAATTACAACACGAGAGGCGGTAATCAGCTGCTGGTTTATACAATTTTATTATTATAGTTTCAATTTTAGCTCTCTGATCTTCTTTGTATCTATTGGCCACCTTTATGAACTTAATTGTATACGATTGTTTCTACTTTTTGTGTTAAGATATTTAAATATTTTTTGCTTTATCTTTAATCAAATATTTTTAGTTTTATTTGTTAAACAAAAAATAATAAAAAAATAATCCAGTTAGTAAATTTAAAAAACCGTAGCGAATAACTACATTTGATATAAAATTATATAAACAAAATCAGTCTAAACAATACAACTTTGACAGCATCAACGATGTTTTTCAAGTTGAATAGTATTGATTTTTGAGGAAGCGCAAATTTTGATAGCAACATAAAAAAAGTTTTTCGATGAACTAGGGAGAATCCAAATATTATTTTCTTTGGAAAGAATATTTTTTTTAGCATATTTTTGATTAAATTAGAGTTTCATCTTTTCTTATTCGGTTTGAACAAGCAAAGTTTTTAAAATATTTGTTTTAACTTGAATGTAACAAATATTGAGACACATTTTTCATTATTTTTTAAAGCCACACCGCCATAAGTTTGCAATTTGTAAGATATTTTAATGAATATTGGCACACCCTAGCAGAATCTTATTAAATCTTTTGGAAAACTTTTCCAAAAAAAAATAAGCTGGCTTACGCAGATGACCATTGCCTTTTGGCTCATAGCTTCGAGAGCGTCCAAAATATTCTGGATATTCTTAAAAGAAATGCCAAAAAGTTCGGACTTAAAACTAATATGAGAAAGACTAAATGAATGCGAAAAGCCATACAAATAAAATTTTCATCGATGGAACGGAAATGGAAAACATTGAATCCTTTTGCTACCCGAAAGCAGCTTTTCCGGGCGAAGTTATTGACTACCGCATTAACAAATCCCGTCATGCTATGTGGAAGCTATAGAGTGTATGCCAGTCAAACGAGTTATCTCGGCTGACGAAGATCAATATATACAATGCTTTTGCGAGGCTTGGGGCCTTGTTTAACTATGACATGAGAGAAATCAACCCTCGATATTTAAGAGGCGAGTAGGACTTGGCTGGTTTGTTCACTTATACAAGAGAATATGAACATTAATAACTCTGAAACAAAACAACCACTGAATAAATCTCGAATAAGTTCATAGAAAAACACTACGATTTGAAAGTCAGTATTGCCAGTAGAAGGAAAAGAATAACATTTAGGAAAGATAAAAAAAAAAACAAAAATAACCGTGAAGAGTAAATGCAAAAAAAGCAAATTTAGTTCTGTTTCAATGTAAATTATTTGTTTTCAATGTAAATTTTAAAATTAAAGTAAAAAAAACAATTGTAATTTTTAATTGAACTGTTGGTTTTCAATTGAAATTTTTGATATTTTAATTAGGCTTTAGTTCATCAAATGCACAACAGTAAATTTCAGTGTGTTCATTCAAAAATTGGGATTATTAGCACATCATTAATAAATAAATTAATTAATAATGTAATTTTCATTAAATTATTTTTATTGAAGGAGAGAATTTACAACATGAAATTAAATAAATTTTTTTTGATAAATCTTGACTGAGCACGGGATTAAACTCGTGTCGAATTTACATAGTTCACAGATAAGAAAAATCTAAATATTTAAAAATAGATGTCTTCGGAGAATCAGCATATGCTAATGGCCCAACCTCATTAATAACACTGCATTACTAAAAAAAAGACAGAAGTGAAGTACTTTTCCGTTATTTAAACTCTGGCTGGATATTTATTGGCTTAAATTCATGCAGCACACAGTTAAACTGCCTGTGAATTACATGATATCAATGTTTTTAAAGAAAATGTTCGGTTGTGTAACTCTCAATGATACTTAACTTGTAAAGCAAACAAGCTGTAAGGACTATCCAATTAAGCATTTTCGTAAAGGAGGGGTTGCATTTAACTTAACAAGCTGGGGGTCGTGATAAATACAGGCTTTTAAGAAACGTGTGCGCAAATTAAGGATCGGTGCACAGTGCTCTGTCTCATAGGCGAAACTGCTGAACTAAACTAAAGTGATTTGAATATTTATGTAATTTTTTGTTTTTTTATTTTTAAGCTAACAAAGCGTTTTAGATAGATTTGTAAGTATAATTCATAATTTTCACTTTTAATTTACAGTGGAGGGCAACAAATTCAAACAATTTTTGAGCTATACTATTAAATAAAAAGAATTTTACCTGTTTTATTAAAAAAAATTGCCAAAAATTTATTTATTATTTCATTCTTTTCAAACTTAGTAGTTTTGTTTACCACCAAACGCACGAAAAAAGGAAATTGTTTTTGGTAAACAATATTAATGAGTACATACAATTTTCGTATTATCGTAAGCTTTGAGATTTTCCTATTGGAACTTCGCGAAATTGCTAAAGATTGGTAGAGTATAATTATCTATTTTTTTGGAGTACCTACATTTTTATTTAAGATTTTAGTACTTTTTGGAGTGCTTGAACAGAATCTGTAAAGAATTCCAAGATTTTTTTGCCTGAAATATAAAAATTGTGTTCATTTCTTGAGTCATATTTCCTAAGTTACAAAAAAATTTCAAAGAGGTAAGTTAAAATTGGTTATATTTTCCAATTTGTTATAAATTTTTTTCCCAACTAGTATTGAAAATTAAATACATTTTTATGTACTAAGTATTCTTTTTTAAACCAAGGAAAAAAATTGAAAGTAATCAAATTTTTTTTTTGGTTACCCTAATATTTTACAAAGTTTGACGATACTAAAAATGCATATATGTATATAAATAAAAAATAAGTTCCAGATTTTGTTGTTTTTAAGCTTATAAGGCCTAGAATTTCCTTGTAATTAAAACGAAATTTTTTTAACAATTTTCCCAACGTTTCGTCGGTATATGTCGACATATTCTGGGGTCGTAATATTTTACGTCTTTACATTAATATTTAACATAAGACATAAAAAAAAATATAAACAAAACATGAAATTTAAATTTTAAAACACTACTTCTATATCACAGTTACTTTTAGTTCTTTAAGTGATTTTTTCATTTTTGATTTAGATATACAAAATATTTAAGACTTTCTGCCGGAAAATGAAAATTTTGTATTATTTACACGCTCAGAAAACAGATCAATTATACACTTTTTTACATAATGTCTTATAAAATATGTAGATGTTGGTCTATATGTTGCAAATATAAGCTCCGTTTAAATATACAGCGTCACATATATCACATAACTGTGCATATCTGTTTTTCGACTTATACTTTTCTTTCAGCCGCAATCGACAGTCAAATGCTGGTTCAATTAAAACAAGTTATACCTAATTTAAAATTAAATTAAAAATATGCGTCGAAAAGTGGCTATTTGGATACAAAAATACCTGAGTTATAGTGGATCAAAGCTAAGATTTTATGAAAATGTTATTGTTCATAAAAAATTATTGCCACCAAAGTAACAACAGAATCCAAAGTTTTATAACTCTACTGTATAGTCCTCTTAATTACAAAAATATCAAGCCATTTTGGACGGAAATTGAAAGCTAAACATTCTTTAATAAGAAAACAAAAGCAATTTCATTTAACTTAAATTTAACTTATCTTTAACTAAATCTAACCAAATTTACAGTAGATCTAAAACGCATTATGTTAGAATAACTTCTTAATTTTTAGTATATTCTAACCATAATGGCAGCTAAAACTTAATTTTTTAAAAAAGGATATATGGGAGGTAGGCATGTCCGTGCACCGAATGAAACAAAATTTGCAACAATACTAGAATGTGAAATATTACAGACAGATACTACTTTTTGCTACATTCTGATATAAATTGTGGCTGAAAATAAAATGTTTTCAATCCAAGATGTATGGGAGATAGGCATATCCTTGCAGTGATTTTTCTTAAACTTCAAATTTTTCTTAACTTACCCATTATAATAATATGATGATAATAATGATAAGAACTCTAGTTTTGCCGATTCACTATATGGGCACAGAGCACTGTGCACTGGGGTCCCACTGCTAAAAAAAAAATGTTTAAGTCAGTATATAAAGTGTAAAGGCAATAATTCCTTACATCAGTAATTCTTTTTCATATCTATAAGTTGTTCAAACCTAATTTCAACTTGGTACCCATATTTTAAAGAGATTTGTGAAATATTCAACATTTTTTTTTTATTTTTCGAATTTATTCTATGAGCTAAATTTCATTTATGTATTTTATAAAGTCATGCCTAAAAATTTAATTACTATTGAAAATAAGCAATAATTTATATTATAATTTAATAAAAAAATAAATTGAATAAATTTTAAATTTGTTAATATAAATTTCAATAGAAACCAAAATATGTACGTAATTGTTTTTTAGAAATGTACGGCGCACAGTGGGGTTTTTGATACCAAAAGTGGGAATTAATTCGAGGTAAATTTTTTTCAGACAAATTCACTTTAAGAAGTAAAACTTATCAATTTTTTAATGTTATTTAGTACAAATTTTATTTATTTTCCATTAGTTAATTTTTTAAAACAAACCTTTAATATTGCTAAAAATTCCAATATTTCAAAACAAATAAAAACAATAATATTAATTCACACATTTCTATTCCTTATCCGATTCTTTATCATCATCAATTATTATCATCATCATTATCACTATAATAAGTATAGGTATCATTGTCATCATCATTGGCATCTTCTTCACCATCGAGATTTGATTCAAATATTAACAATTGAATTGCTTCCAAAGAGCAAATTATGGGTTTTTTTTTTTGATTTTTATTGGTACCCCAGCATTTTTTGCGAGCTTATAGGGTAAAGTATTTTTGTGATTTTTTTTCAGATTTTTCGGAAGAGGTTTAGAGGTCGCTAAAATCGAATTTAACCCGAAAATCGGGTTTTCTCGACTTTTTTAAATTTTGCTGATTACTCGGCCTATTAGCACGATTTTCTTTGTTACTAAGTCAATTTTTTTAAAGAAAACTTCTCAAACTTTACTTCCCTGTGCAGATATTAAAAGTTTCGGTTATTTTTTTGCTCATTTGGGTCCCTTTAATCACATTTTTTTGTAAATTTAGCATAAATTTGAAAAATAATGCTCTGTAACTTTTAAAATTTATATTGAAGTAAAAAAAATAATGATTCAGTTTAAAAGGTGGATAAATTCTGAGTCATTGCAAAATAATTGAATTTGCTCTTACTGTTCCAAAGTTATACCCTTTTTAAGTTTTGTGCTAATTTTGTGAAATTAAAAATATTGTAATATGTTTTCCAGTTATGCTTCGGATTTGTTTTAAATCTGAAAAAAATCACAAAAATACTTTACCCTATAAGCTCTCAAAAAATGCTGGGGTACCTATAAAAATAAAAAAAATATACCTATGTAGAAATATATTTATTTAATGTTAAAAAACATATCGCACTTGATTATAAACAGAGAAGTAACTCAAAATGTAATAATTCTCAGTAGAGCAGAACAATTTTTAATTTTATGAGGTATATTTCTTTTAGGCATATTTCTTTTAGTGACAATTTTTCTAAAAATGTATATATAACATAAGTTCCCTAATCTCAATGTTTATAACAAAGCCTTTTATATATTTTCCATTTATATTTATTTCGTTTATGAATTATGTTCTTATAACCTCGCTATATGTATATATGTTTTGTAAATACATGATTATCATATAACAAATGACCATGATCGGTAGTGTCTGTTATATAAAATCGGAGCCCATCAAAACATCGCACTTTATTTAAAAAAAAATGCAATAAACACATTCTTTACAATGTAACCATATTAATAATGTAACAATAACATTAAAATTATTCATATTACAAAAAGCTTTATAAAATACATAACTAAAATTTAGCTCATAGAATAAATTCGAAAAATAAAAAAAATTTTGAATATAATAAAGTAGCTTATGAAAAGAAATAATTCCCAGAGATTTGTGAAAGTAATTTTAAAACTTAAAATAACACTTTTTGCCAAATTAAGTATGGCACTTAGTCGTTCTTGTCCGCCACAAATACCTTTTCATTATGTTTAATCAATTATGCAACGATAACACACAGTTAAAAGGGAATCATGATAAAACAAAAAACAAATCTTTGATAACCTAACAACACTGATAAAGAGAAAAGTGATAAAGTGACCTGTCTTAAACTGCGGGTTATTTATTGCTTCTTCTTTCTTCTCAATACAAAAGAACTAATAATTCACATAATGCGTATATACACAAAGTCGAACAATGTTTTTATCACATGCTTAAGGGTGACAACCACATACTGTGAGCCACTAAAGAAAACGACGAACAATATTTGACAACTATATAGAAGAAAAGGCCAGACCAGCATTAACAACAGCTACAAGACAAGGGCATGGCTACTTAAGCTACACTAAAATGTTAATATGCATGTGGCAGAAAAACATGCCACACAATACATAAAGTCTGCGTCGGGCCTTAATGTCGCTTGTAGTGGCATATTTATTAACATAAACGAATAATTACTTTTGGAACATGAACATAAATAACAAAAACAAAAAGTTAAAACTAAAATAACAATATTCGTTAAACATTATATAAGACTTTGTACCGCAGAAATGATCAATCTTCTTCTTGGGAGCAAATGATGATGAGTAATTTTTTTTTTTTTTTGCTTGTTAAAAAATTATGGCAGACTTCCGGCGAGCTGACAAGATCAGTTGATACACCCTAAATGATCTTGTTTCTTTTTGTGACGGTACGGCTATTCGTGTTAAGTTAAAGTTTTTTTTTTCTTTGCTTAAAATGATTTGGCATTTAATAATATTTTTTTTATAATATGAATTTTAATTTTAATATAATATTTATGAATGCATGTTAAAAAAATGATTTGGAAGTTAAATCACGATCATCTTTTTATTTTGGTAAATTTATTACTGGCTTAAGCCATATTTTTTTATTTTTAAAAAGCCATGATTTGCTAAAAAATAGTTTTGTTTGATTTAACTTTTTATATATACTCTTCTCGATGTACAAATATGCCCTTCAAATTAAACGATCGTGATGTGCTATAATATTTTTATTATTAAGAAAAAATTTTACTTGACCAGTGTAATTCCGCGAAATCCTTTAGGGTAATCACAACAAATTGATATATTTGTTATTTTCCTTGCAAAATTTTCCAAATTTATTTTCCCGCCAAGATCGCCAGATTTTATCAAAGTACCAATCATATTTTATTCTTTTAATTCGAGTATTATATTTTTGGTATTTATTACACTGCGCAACAGCATGTATGAGGATTGGGTTATGTTACATCCCAATAAAAAAATGTCTTTTTTTTACGAAGCACTAATGGTATACGAGTATTTTGAAAAGTAAGCACATATTTATGTTTAAAATTTAAAAAATATATTATATTTCAAAAAAAATATAAATACAATTTTAAGAGCCACGATATACCCTTACCGCGAAGCAGGTTTGTAAGGGAGCATATAAAAGAATAACGGTAACAAAAAAATTTGTGTTCAAAGCTGATCGTTACATTCACCAATTTTAATATGCGCTGAATAAGGCGCTTTCTGTGTCAAAAATGTAATGCTTTAAAGTAAGAACTCGCCATATAAAATTCATGTCTTCCGTAAGCGGTATGGTAAGCGAAACTTTTACGTTTTTCTCTTACAAACCTGCTTCGTTGGAGGCTCCATTTTTTATTGGAATGATACTTTTCCAATTGCTAATGACGATTCCAATTCTGTGACTAAAATTCCTGTATCAGCTCTATTTGATACATGACACATGGGTTTTTTAATAATACAACACTATTGGGGAATTCACAATACCCCTCGTATTGTTGTATATTTTATTAAGTTTCAATTGTGTATCGGTTGTATATTGCATGAATATTTAATTGCGTATAATTGGTGTGCTCTACAAGATCTCGGGCAAGTTCGGACTAATAAGAGTAAAATTAAAATTTCTCTTAAATTTGCCAAAACTACCCAAAATTGCTGGAACGCAAAAAAACATTTTTGCATTTCTTCAAATACTAATGCTGCTTACTTTTCAAATTAAGATATATTTAAGTGATGTTATACGCGTAAAAGTTATAACATTATAAAACCAAAACATTTGCATCATTGTCATTTTTTATATTTTGTTTTATAATGTATTTATCACTTTGATTTTGGTTAAATTTTAAGGGCCGATGTTGAATGTGAAACACACCTAAATGTCAAGTTTTTTGCTGCATTTCATTTGACATTTCTCAATTTCGGACTAATTCAATTCGAACCATGGAAAGATAGACAATCGAACAACGCGTTAAAGTTATTCAGGCTTATTATGAAAATGGGCGTTCAAATCAAACTGCATATCATGAAAATCATATTTTGTGATGCGGCACATTTTCATCTCAGTGGATTCGTCAATAAGCAGAATTGCCGCATTTGGGCGAATAATAATCCAAGAGTGATTGTCGAAAAACCAATGCATCCACAAAGAGTGACTGTTTGGTGAAATTTATGGGCTGGTGGCATCATCGGGCCCTATTTTTTCCAAAATGAGGCCGGTCAGGCAGTTACTGTGAATGGTGTTAGCTATCGTGAGATGATAGCGAACTTTTTAAGGCCCGAATTGGAAGATATGGATATGGACGATATGTGGTTTCAACAGGACGGTGACACTTGTCACACAGCTAACCAGACAATGGGAGTATGTTACAAAACAAATGGGAGTATGTTAAGAATCAGTGTCGTCAAACTAGTACACATCATGTGATTAAAGTCATTCATTAGACAAATGCTGCAATTTTGTTGTGCAGTGTTATATATCGCAACCTTAAATCCAAAAGGCCATAATCGATACCAAATTCCAAGTCGATTTTTGGATTGATTATGATCAATTTTGGTTGATTACATTTAAATCAACAAAAAAAGTCGATTTTGAATTTTTTCTTACTTAAGGCCTATTCGATTATAATTTTAATTTAAAAAGAGAGTTTATATTGCAGATCGGTGCTATAATTTCCAAGAATTTCAATCGCATACAAATTTTATTTGGTTGGCCCTGATATTGTAAAAACTTTTAAATTTTATTTTTCTGCTACGACTACAACTATTGCTAAAAAAAAATGTCAAGGTTTCAGTCAAAAAGTAGCAGTAATAGTAAAATTTGGCTCCAAGTATTTTACATTTTTAACTAGACTAATAGTTTGTATTCGTTACTACTGCTACTTATAGTAAAGTTTCTTTAACACTGGTTTTAAACGTATGAGGAATTTGGAGAAAAGCAACAATATTTGCAAATTTATCTGATAATTTTAAACTAATAAGCTGATGACCTATCCAAAAAATTTCATCACAGAAATGATAATTTTAATTAAATGTTTAACTAATGGACTATCTTCTTTAAATTAAAAATTATAACGCAAGCTTATTTCGCTATATAAATGAAGATTAATTACTTTATTTGTAGTTAACAATGTTATTATGGAAGTGGATGAAATACATTCACCAATAAAGTTACTCAAACTAACAAAATTATTATTGTCTTCTGGCTTTTCAGATGTTTTTGAGTCGTCTCCCTAACCTGAAGGCTTTCGTCTCTAAAACTCTTAAAAAGGCTGAGAATATCATACCAAAGATCGCCACCAGAAATAACAGCTTTTAAATGTTATTTTAATTAAAATATTTAATAAACATTTTCCATTCATACGGTCCAGAAACTCTTTTTGAATTAAAATATCAAAATCAAAAATTTGTATTACAAAGAAGGGATGGAAATCATGGTACTTTTTTGTGAATACATTTCAGACTTTGTTGGTACTGCTACTTAATTGGTAAAATTTAAAATTCGGTACAAATCCCAGAATGATTAATATGTTAAAATTTTTCTTATTTACTTTTGTATCTACCAAAAAGCTAATTTAAAGTCCAAATCACTTACATATTATTTATATACTTTAGGGTCACGGGCTTAAGGCAAGAATATTGTAAAGTATTTCCTGTTTTATTGATAAATTTTAAGTTTTGTTTCCAAAATAATTCCTTATTTTCTATATTGTAAGGTTTGCTACTAAAAATTCTAAACTGCGTAGGAGAATTTTATTAACAATCTGACATCAACAGTTTTCTTTTCTTTTGTGCCTTTCGGAAGTGAGCGGGTTTTCGACAGCCGGACCGACAAACGGACATGACCATATCGACTTAGAATTACTCATGGATCAAGAATTCATGTATGCTTTATGGAGTCCTAGATAAATAAGACAAAATGACAAACTTAGTACATCGTCATGCACCAAATGTGTTGGAGGTAGGGTTGGTAGACGGGCTTGATTGTCAAGCTTTTTCAATGCGTGTCAAGAATCAAGAAAAAATGGCATTTATTAAGCTAAACGGGAATATTAAAAATGTTTGCATTAAATTGTTAAGAATAAGTAACCACTATTGATCGTGTAATAAATATTTGGCATGTAGTTAAAATGTACTTTTTAAAAAAGGGGGAAAAAATGTCGGAAAGAGCTATGGGAATTTGTATCTCAAGGAATTTTAGATTTTGAATTTTTAAAAGAAGAATGTATAGAAGAAGGACTATCAGAGTCTTATTGGTTATTCATTTATAATATAATGCATTAGTTTCATTCATCAATATTGAATATAGAATAAATGTTGGATTTACATAGTACGACTAAAATGACTAATCTAATAAATTGGCTAAATCAATATATTAGTGATTGGTTCTATGGTAGTAAAGTTGCATTTAAATATTTTGTTAAGTATTAGTTCAATAGTAAAAAGCTTAAATTAAATGTCATTTTATTACTTGTTTTTTTAATAAAAAAATTGTTTATTAACGTAATTGTATTTTTAATTGTTTTACCTAAAATTATAAGTATATCCTCAAATACTGTAGAATATGCAAAATTTTACCAAAATTGTTTAAATTAAAACAAAATTAAAAGCCAAGTAAAAGTGGCCGAATCTTAGAATCCCTTCAACACAATATTGAAAAACCAACACTTCTCTAGCTCATATTATCCGATTTGGCTCATTTTCTATATTAAATACTATAAACGTGTGAAAGCCCTATATATTGTAATTTGAGTTTCTAATCCAAAGGGCATTGCCGCTACTAACTTTTGTACTAAAAAGTTTATTTAAATAATGTGTCAAACACAAAATATGAAGAATTAGTTAGTTAAGTCTGAGCTGGATTAAAAGCAAGATCACCAAATAAAAGAAAGAATTATAAATAGCAGTAATTTCCATTTGACTTCTTGTGATATCTCTAAATAGAGGATTTCTAGAAATTAACGAGAAAAAGTAAAATTTCAAAGGTAAAGCTTTTAATTTTTTATTCACTTTTTATATTTACAAAATATCTGTGGAAAACGTATTCCTAGTATCTCCTTTTGCTTGGGCGTTACTGTACCAAAATCATGATTTCGGGAAGAATAACGTAGTAATTTGTCAAGAAATAGACCAATTACACTGGTCAACATTAGAAAAATTTTTTAGCCATTCCAACTAATACTTATGTTTTTTGGCACGCTTAGTCCGTATATGAGCTCAGTTTTGTCCCATCGCGTCACATTAAACGGATTATAGCTGATAGATTTATGTTTTTTGCTGTATACTTCTCTTTGATCTGAATTTCTTATTAAAAAGCTACTTAACTGAGGGTCAAACAGTGGCTTATTGGCTTTGATCGGACAAAAAAAAAATGCCTGAGTTACAGCGGATCAAACAAAAAATTATAAATATGTTAACATTTTTCAAAATATAAAGGTTTTCGATAAATGAAGTTCAGAAATTAACACAATACTTTTAATCCTAGAAAGCTAATCTGCGTAAATTTTACCCATACACTTTCCAAATATTTCTATTTCTTTTTAATTAGCAAGAATACGTTGCTGTGTACTTCAGACATTTCATATATAAATATATTTAAAGTTATCCTCCAACAATAAATTTCAGTATTTTTATCAATTAAAAAATAGGGAATTAAGCACAACAAACAAAATCTTTTAATAAATTTTGACCTTTTTATTTAATATATATGTAAAAGTATAATCCACATTAGCTTGTTTTTAATTAATCAAAAAAATACCACAATATAGCAGGCCAAAATAATGCGTCAGTTTTACGTATGAGCATTAGACCGTCTCAGTTTTTATACTTTTTTCAAAATTTCTTCATGAACATCGATTTTCTTTATCTACTATAAAAACCAAGAATTTTGGTGTATAACACTTAAATATTAATGAATGGGAAGTGGTCTCTCAAATCGATTTTTCATTTTTTAGGCAAAATCCCTTTTTTTTCAAAAAATTAAAAAATCTTGATTTAGTAATTTGCCTCAAACTCAAGCAGTTCTGAATGGATTTGAACATTATTACATGGATTAGAAAGCTTATTAAATTTCCTAAATTTTTCTTAAAGCAACGTTGCCATTTTGACCGATGGTTTTTTATTTATAGCACTACAAATTCAGATTTTGAAATACAAAATTAACATTTTTTTTAATTTTTGCTTACCTTAACATATATAAAATTTGAACGAGGCAAAACTTTTATATTCTGTAAATGGAGTATGGTAGGAAATTTTAAAATAAAGATTTTGGTGTAAATAACAGTCGCATTCTGTTAAGAAAAACGGCAGTTTTAGTTGAAATGAGTAAAGTTGTTTATTTCTAAATATAAAAAAAAAAAATTATATTTTGGTAATAACTTTTTTGTACCTTAACCGATTTTTCCGAGTTTTTCAGCAAATATGTTCGACTGAAAATTTCCGATCTTTTGATATATTAGACATATCCATAGGTTATATAACAGCTCTAAAATTTTAGTTTTTATAAAAATGTTGATGCTTTTTAGCCCATTTTTGGAGTATTTTGCTAATTACTTAACCATTTCTTAACCGATTTGGCAGATTTATATACCTACGTCTTTAGGAAGAAATTTACCATTATTTTAGATTATAATACTTGGACTCGGGAAGATCTATTATTTCCGAAAATGGGTATGTTTAAAAAAAAAATTTTATTTTGGGCATTACTCTTCCATTTTTGGGAAAAAACTTTCAGGGTTTTCGGGAAATATATTCTGCTAAAAATGTCTGATATTTTGATATATAAAACGTGTTCATATGTCATACTAGAGCCCTAAAATTTAAAATTTTGAGTATTTTCAATTTATCTTTGTACGGGAGGTACCATGCCCACTTTTCCAATCCCGCCCATATTTTGTGGGATGATGTATATTGATAACCGAAATGTTTTTACCTAATTTGGGAACTTTAGATCGTGTCGTTCTCCAGATATACAGAAATGTATAACGTCTTTGTATGGGAAGTGCCACACCCAAAATAATTTAATTTAAGTCATCGAGCATTTTCACAAAACGCATCCAAACTCCAACAAAAGCACAATTTTAGCAAATTTGAAAATAAAAAAACCAATATCTTCTTACTTTATAATGTATTTATGCAATAGAAGCAAATTTAGAAATAAACAACTTTACTCATTTCAACTAAAACTGCAGTTTTTCTTAACAGAATGCGACTGTTATTTACACCAAAATCTTTATTTTAAAATTTCCTACCATACTGCATTTACAGAATATAAAAGTTTTGCCTCGTTCAATTTTTATATATGAAAAGGTAAGCAAAAATTAAAAAAAAATGTTAAGTTTGTATTTGAAAATCTGAATTTGTAGTGCTATGAATAAAAAACCATCGAACAAAATGGCAATGTTGCTTTAAGAAACATTTAGGAAATTTAATAAGCTTTCTAATGCATGAAATTATGTGCATATCCATTCAGAACTGCTTGAGTTTGAGGCAAATTACTAAATTAAGATTTTTTAATTTTTTGAAAAAAGGGATTTTGCCTAAAAAATGAAAAATCGATTTGAGAGACCACTTCCCATTCATCACTATTTAAGCGTTATACACCAAAATTCTTGGTTTTTATAGTAGATAAAGAAAATCGATGTTCATGAAGAAATTTCGAAAAAAATTGAAAAGTGAGACGGTCTAATGAGCATCTTTAACGCATATCTTGATATGATTATCTTTTTGGGATTAAAAGTACAAATTTATGGGTAACAATTTTCGATTAATTGGTAAAAATTGGAGGTAGTAGTAATTTTTTGCTGATACCTCTGCCATGTGTGACCGTTTGGCTGAGTTCCTGACTAAATATATAAATATAAATATATATAAAAAAAATCCTGCTCCACATCATAGCTGCGGTGTTCAAAAAGCCAATTTCAATATAGACACAGATAGAAAAACTGAAGGCTGGATAGAAGGACAACGTTAAATCAACTCCGCTACTTTTAACCATCCAAAATATTAGAATATTAGAATTTAAGATCAGTTTTGTAAAAATTACAAACTTAGTTACAAACTTATTTAAAAACACTAGCTGTATTGATAAGCCCTTTCCACCTGTGGTGAAGGGCATAAATAATATAAATCTGTTTGTTAATTTAGCTGAATATTTAATTGTTTCAATTATTTTTGACGACTTAGATCTCGCAGGCATAGGTGGAGGATATAATAAATAAAACATACAAATCCCCAAAATAAAAAAAGTATCTCCAACTAAATTATCAAATCAAATTTTGCATACCCATATCCCAAATAAAATCTTCAATTTAGAAAAAGTACCCCTTATCTGTCAACACTGGTGATCATCATCACTATCGTCAACAACACAACTCCCAAATATGTTTATGTTGGTTAGACTGCATACTTGAATTATGTATCTGTATCTTTTCATACCTTTACCACTGGGTTTCTTCTTCTTTTTCTGTACATTTTTGATGCTTTTTCGTGTATAGTTTTCGTAATTTTTTCTGGTCATTTGAATAGTTGAAATACTGTTGAAAGCTGAAATACTTTGCAACGTATTTCATTTCGGCTCGTGTTTATAAAAGTTTATACTAAATTTTTTTAACATTTAGTAGATTTTAGGTAGTCAATTGATACACAAAGGTTAACACAGGTTTCGAACTGTGGTATAAAAACAAATTTTAACAAATTTTAAAAAATATGCGTGGTTTTTTAGTAAGTGAAGAAAACAAATGTTGTGATTTAAAATATAAATATAAGAAAACAGCTTAAATGCAGAAGGATTTTTAAAGAAAAAATAATAAATAGAAATTTATTTAAGCGAAAATTAACTGGCATAATTAAAAATATATATATACATACATAATATGAAAAGTGTTTGGGATCCTTGTGATTTAAAAAAAAAAACAAATACCAACTAAAATAAAGTGCAATCGATAAACATTTCTAAAAAGCAAATTTTTCTTAAAAGCTTTTGCGCCTAATTGTTCTTGTGAAACAGAACGAGATTAATTATAAATTGCAATTTATAGTTATGAAAATGTCAAAGAAAATAAATAACTGGGTGATTCAAACGGTCAGCATACCAAGACATATTGTTATAATATCCTTATATTTTACAATAGTTAAAAAAATTGTTATTGTGTTTCAAACAAAAAAGTTCTAAAATAAATAGACTTTTTATGCTGTGTTGTCATCACTACATAGTATAAATCTAAATTAACCCATTTTTTGCCGACCGGTGATTATAATCACCAGCACTCATACTCTTGTTTTTTGTTGCAATGTTTTTTTTCTTATGTCAGTTACTTAAAATCTTATTTCGTTATTATATTGTCAGTTTACTTAATGCGGCGAAAAATGGCTTAAAAGTGATTCCTCACATACGTCATATTTTTAGTGTTATTATTTAAAGATTTATGACCTTATGACTGCTGTTTGAATCCTTTAAATATATTGTTAACTTTTATTTTTTGAAATGCAGACATAATGGCGCCGATTGCAGAATGAATCAAAAGCAATAAAATTTTTAAAGAAGTTATATATTTTGTTTTAAGCTTTAAATACTCAGGATTTCTATATATTGAGTTAAAGCAGAAGGTTAAACGATATTAAAATTATATTTTTCGCGAACCAACTTTAGATAAATTCACGGTGTTCAATTCCTGCCAAAAATCCATAACTTCTTTATTTCTTTAAGTAAATAGTTAAAATGAAGTATCCAACTTAAGAATAACATATTTGATCATTTTGGACTTATGCATAAATATCCAATATCCAATTTTCCTTCTCCTGTGTTCACAACTGCATCACTAAAAATAATAAATATGAGTTTAACATGGCGTTTTAAAAAATTATTATTTTACACCCAATTTTCACGACGATTTAAAAGACATGTCTTTTTTGTTTTTTTTTTTTTTTAAAGAAACTTCCAAAAACTTGTTTAATTTTCACCATGTTTATTTTTTTCAGTCAGAATTGAGTTTTTCTGATTTGCTTAGTTCCTTCTTCGTATAAAAATATTTAAAATTTCATTATTCCACATAATTTTGATATATTTTGAATTTTTTTTAAAAAAAATTTGTATTCTTTTTTATTTCAATAAGCACTTGTCACTTTGAAATAAGAATAAACCATAAATTAAAAAACACAAATAAGTTAAAAGAGGAATATCAAAAAAGAAACACAGAAAATAAGATTCATGACTTTTTTTCTACCCTCCTTACTTCTCTACCCCGCTCGTTTTCAAATGGAAAAAGACATGATTTAAAAATAGGGGAAGAAATTATCGTGAAAATTGGGTGTTATTAACATTATTTTTAATTTAATTTTTTAGGCAAAACTTAAATAGCTGTATAGAAAAAAGTACCAAAAAGATTTATGTACTCGAATTTCAGAAAAGTACCAAAATGTGCTTCAGAGCTTTCTAAGAAGAGGAGAATAGAATTTAAATTTTATTTGTAATTTTAAACTTTAGAACATAAATACGTTAACAAAAAAGTACCAAAATTATTTGTTGACCTTTTTCGTCCCCTAAAAATAGGGGAAGAAATTATCGTGAAAATTGGGTGTTATTAACATTATTTTTAATTTAATTTTTTAGGCAATACTTAAATAGCTGTATAGAAAAAAGTACCAAAAAGATTTATGTACTCGAATTTCAGAAAAGTACCAAAATGTGCTTCAGAGCTTTCTAAGAAGAGGAGACTAGAATTTAAATTTTATTTGTAATTTTAAACTTTAGAACATAAATACGTTAACAAAAAAGTACCAAAATTATTTGTTGACCTTTTTCGTCCCCTAAAAATAGGGGAAGAAATTATCGTGAAAATTGGGTGTTATTAACATTATTTTTAATTTAATTTTTTAGGCAATACTTAAATAGCTGTATAGAAAAAAGTACCAAAAAGATTTATGTACTCGAATTTCAGAAAAGTACCAAAATGTGCTTCAGAGCTTTCTAAGAAGAGGAGAATAGAATTTAAATTTTATTTGTAATTTTAAACTTTAGAACATAAATACGTTAACAAAAAAGTACCAAAATTATTTGTTGACCTTTTTCGTCCCCTAAAAATAGGGGAAGAAATTATCGTGAAAATTGGGTGTTATTAACATTATTTTTAATTTAATTTTTTAGGCAAAACTTAAATAGCTGTATAGAAAAAAGTACCAAAAAGATTTATGTACTCGAATTTCAGAAAAGTACCAAAATGTGCTTCAGAGCTTTCTAAGAAGAGGAGAATAGAATTTAAATTTTATTTGTAATTTTAAACTTTAGAACATAAATACGTTAACAAAAAAGTACCAAAATTATTTGTTGACCTTTTTCGTCCCCTAAAAATAGGGGAAGAAATTATCGTGAAAATTGGGTGTTATTAACATTATTTTTAATTTAATTTTTTAGGCAATACTTAAATAGCTGTATAGAAAAAAGTACCAAAAAGATTTATGTACTCGAATTTCAGAAAAGTACCAAAATGTGCTTCAGAGCTTTCTAAGAAGAGGAGACTAGAATTTAAATTTTATTTGTAATTTTAAACTTTAGAACATAAATACGTTAACAAAAAAGTACCAAAATTATTTGTTGACCTTTTTCGTCCCCTAAAAATAGGGGAAGAAATTATCGTGAAAATTGGGTGTTATTAACATTATTTTTAATTTAATTTTTTAGGCAATACTTAAATAGCTGTATAGAAAAAAGTACCAAAAAGATTTATGTACTCGAATTTCAGAAAAGTACCAAAATGTGCTTCAGAGCTTTCTAAGAAGAGGAGACTAGAATTTAAATTTTATTTGTAATTTTAAACTTTAGAACATAAATACGTTAACAAAAAAGTACCAAAATTATTTTTTGACCTTTTTCGTCCCCTAAATGTACAAATTTCGAAATTGACCAGTGTGCAATATAGCGCCTCCAATTGTACAGACTGTGCTAGACAAGCACGATTCTAAAAGCTTTCTTATTGGTTTTCTAAACTTTAAACTAATCGCGTAAATAGTTTTTTCTTAATATGCGCTTGTTTGGACATTCGTAACCTTTTTTCATATTTAACAAAATTTTAAAACTATGATGACGAAACTAGATTTATATACATAACACAGAAATGTTATTTTAATACACATTCTAAATTTAACAAAATTTCTAACAATTTTACGCCCTCAAATTATTCACTGAGAATGTGAAATTTCACATCTTTTAAAATTGTACGTGTTAAACAGAACTTTGCACGAGCAGCTTTTACGTACATAAGAGATAAATCAAATTTCATTACGAGATTTTCATAACCCTAGGCCACGTATAAAGCCCCATTTTTTAAACTTCTTAAGCCATCGTTTAATTCTTAGCTGTCTGTTACAGTCAGTACATTATTAGTTATATCTTCAAATTTAATTACAATTCATCACAAATAAGATTTGAAAAAATTACGTTTTACTTAAGAGATGATAAGATAATTTACGAAATATAGATGATATTCCACATATCATTAACTGACAGCAATTCCTCTGGAATGCAGAATAACGACATTAACCATATAGTTAGAAAATTGCTTCTAGTTCAATAAATGCTTGTGTAAAAGTATGTTGGTAAATCTAGATCCTTATCTTGCTGCACTCCTCTTAGTACTCTTATCTATTCAAACAAAGAACTTGACTGACTAAATTTGTCACAATATTTACCTGCTCTTTGTCTATATTGGGACTCAAGTTTGTGCTTCTCAAAATACTTTTGCAAATAAAGCTGATGTGATTTAAAGTTTATGAAAAAAATTTCTTATAGTTTGAAGGTTAAACTTTTTAAAGTGATACACTTAAAACCTTTAGTCGTTTTTAATAAACATAAAATTTATAACAATCAAAATTTTTTTATAGGTCATTTGTCTCTGCGCTACAGTTTTAGCGGCACCTCAGGGCTACAATTACAACCAACAACAGAATGGCTTCTCAGTCGCTTCACCAAGTTTCAATACAGATGCCCAAGTAACTTCCACAACAAAATCCCAGGAAAGTCACAGTATCTTACAACAAGCAGTCAGTTCTGGCACTTTGCAACAAGCCTTATCAGGTGGACAAAATTCAGGACAGAATATACAACAATTCTCAACAGCACCCAATTTTCCTCAATATTTCTCCACTTCAAAGCAAAATGTTGGCTTAAATGAACCACAACAAGAGGCCCCTGTAATAACAAACTATGAGGGGCAGAAACAGCAACAAGAACTAAATGGATATCAACAACATCAACAATACCAAGCTCCAGGTACTGTTACAAAAGATATTTACGTACATGTTGCACCCGAGGACCAGACTCAGCAATACCAACAGCCAGCTTTGCCTTCACCACCTCCACGCAAACATTATCGTATCGTATTTATCAAAGCTCCCTCACAAAATGCCAACAACGCTGCTTTGCGTATTCAGCAAGCTCCCACCGAAGAGAAGACGATTATTTATGTTTTGACCAAGAAATCTGATGCTTTGGACTTCCAGACCATTCAAGAACTCCAACCTAAACAGCCAAGCAAACCGGAAGTATATTTCATTAAGTACAAAACCAAAGAAGAAGCACAACATGCACAACGTACCATTCAAGGTGAGTAAGCTGAATTTTGCATAAAGTGACGATTTCACTACTAACGATTTTATGCTTTTTTTTTGCATCAGCACAAAAAAAATCGCAAAATTAATTTTTAGCAAAAAAAAAAAAAAAAAAAAACTAAAATGAACTTGAAATTAATTGATTCATAGCTTCTTTTTTTAATTTTTAAATGTTTTTTTTTAACATAATTCATGTTTTTGTTCAAATGTATTTTTTACAGCTCAATATGATCAGTTGGGCGGCACGTCACAAGTCTCTGATGAAGGTGTTGCTCCAGTGGCATCGTATATTGGCTCTTTAGATGGCTCTAAACAAACCGGTTTGAACTTTTCTAATAGCTCCGGTCTCTCGAGCTCTTTATCGTCTTCTTCGTCGTCTTCTTCGACGTCTTCTTCCAGCTCGAGTTTAATATCCGGTGGAGCTGGTAATAAAGGCAGTAATTATTTACCACCCATTGTAAAGTTATAAAATTTGTTAAGGAAGTGTTAATTTGTTTCATCTATAAAAACATGACTTATTAGCCATCATATGCAACCACAAAGATTTCTTTTCTATATCGTCATCTTCTACTTTTTCTTTTGAAACTTATTTTAAATTAACAAACAAAAATTACTTATTTTTACGTTTCGTTTTATGACAATTGTAGACAAATTAAAAGATTTGTTTTTATTGTTGATGAAAAAAATCAATCAAATTAAAAATTTCTCCTAAGCTGAATTAAAAGTGAAATTAATTAGCTCTAAATTATTTCATATTATATAATTGTGCTAATTAGTTTGTTGTTATTTCTCTTTTATTGTTCTTTTTATTGCTCCGTTACTTTTAGTTTTTGTTAAATTTGTTAATTTTAATTATTTACACATACCGTCATACATATGTATATTATTGATTATTCATCATTGTTATTATAAGCCATATTTACAAAAAACGCAATAAAATATGTAAATATATGACAATTGTTTACATTTAAATACATTTCTTTTAATAAAAATGGCTCCATTATTCAAATTTATTTGTTACTGAGGCTTATTGAGCACATTTTGAGCTTTAAAACCCATCACATTAACGAATAAAAATCCCATGTTCAACGTTGTTGTACACAGTGATGCAAACTTTTATTTTTTCATTACCGTACAGCCCTCTAAAAATTACCGTTGTTAAGAAGAAATCACCGTACGCAAAAGTTAATAATCAAAACAGTATTCATAAACTTTTTAAATTTGAAATACGTTTTAACAAACATTTGAATGAAAATTGTTTTAAGATACATTTCAAACCAAAATTTTTTATATGAATACATATGTATGTGAATGAATTTATATGTAAAATCATCACATATGTATATAAAGTCGAAACGCACGGCCTAATCGACTGAAGCTAAATTTGAAAAATGAAGTGTGATTGGCAATACATTTGACTCATCTAGGAGCATCATATGCGCTGCATGGGCCTAATTTAAGAATTTTAATCATACAAATATAGCCCCTGCAGCGCGTACGCTGCTCGTAGATGGGTCAAATGTATGGCCAACCACACTTATTCTTTCATATACATCATTTATTTCTAACAAACCTACCGGCTGTATCCATTCAAAATTCGTTCGTTGGTGCAGAGATACCGCGCAACTGCTTCGGCTATGAATGTCCCATGGCCAGGGCCCTGTCGATCTTCAAGGACTTCCGAAAACTTTGAGCTGCTTGAAAGCAGTTTACGTGAAAATCCACGACATTCAATACGGAAAAGAGCAGCCTCACTGTGACTTCCAAGAGCAATTATTCATGAAATTTTAAGAAAGGATCTGAAGTTCCATCCTTTTAATATTCAAATCGTTTAAAAACTGAAAGAAAGTGACTTTGATTTATGCAAAAATTTTTGTGGAACGATGTTGTAGCGTTTTTTCACTGTGAATTCCATTTTTTGGAGCGAAGAGGCTCATTTTCACTTAAACGGCCACATCAACAAGCAAAACTGCCGTTACTGATCTCCAAGAACAAGCAACCCTCGATTGAAACATCAAAAACCATTGCCTTGCCCCAGGGCAACTCTTTCTCGGTCCTCATCCACGCATAAGATAATTAGACCATTTTTTTTTTTTTTTTGAAAATTCTCGAGGACAGGCGAAGAATGTCAACGGTTAAAAATTATCGACGCATGATTACGGAATTCTTTTTGGCAAACCTGCGAGCTCACCCATCATACTCTTCACAAACGTGGTTTCAAAAGGATGGGGCGACTGCACATACAGCCAGAGTTTCGATGAATTTGTTTCGGGAAATTTTCCACAAAAACTGATCAGTCCCTTTGGGGACATCCCCTGGCCACCGAGGTCGCCCGATCTTACTCGCATGGCTACCTCAAAGACAGGGCTTATAATGGCAATCCCCAATCCCTTGTGGCTTTAAAGGAAACTATTCGTCGAGAAATCAGCTCAATTGAACCAAGTTTACTGCAGCGTGTGGCGCAGAACACAAGGCTCCGTTTTGAACAGTGTGTTCAACTCGACGGAGGACATCTGGATTCTATCGCTCAGTGCTTTTAATAAAAAATTGTGTCAATTATTACGTTTTTATTTAAATTTGTAAATATAAATTTATTACCAGACACCCTGCAATTGTCGAAGGTTGTTGATACAATTTTAATTTTCTTAATGCTATCCCTGATCTAGACATAATATTTGATGCAGATAACTCTTATATAGATCTAAGCATCAGAACATAATTTTTGTTTTGGTGGATCGAAAATATGTTTATCAACTGTGTGGTGTAAAGTATCTAGTTGGCTTGACCGACTATACTTTCTTACTGATTTTTTTCTATACTTTTTTAAGAAGCGAAAAGAAGTTAAATTCTTGTAATTACATAAAATTTAAGCATTTACAAAACCATATTATTGTATTATATTCAGAATTTTTGACAGAAAAAAAATTTGTTCAATATGGAATAATAAAAATTTGGCGTTTTTTTATATAACATTTTTATAATTTTAATACACAAAACCAAACCGTTTGATAATGATCACATGAGATAAAACAGAAACTAACTACTGTCTCAAACTATAACGGATTTTCGATAGATACAAAAATATTTATCGAAACAATAAACTAACAATGAACTAGTTTGATCACGAAATGGTTTGAATTTGTACAAAAACAGGTTTCCAAATTAAATGACCAACAACGAGTTTGAATGAACAATAAAACTCAAAAGATTATTTATAACTCAAGAAAAAATATTCCCATAATTTTTAGGTGTTGTTTTTAATTATTGGTTGTGTGCCACAAATGTGTTACATGATACATTTCGATTTATATTGTGAAAGACCTTAATGACATAATGCTGTAATTCACGAAATATTAAATTAGTTTTCAATGTTTCCTATCTTGTAAAAAAAAATTACAGCAATGTAGTAAAAACAGTTTTGTTGTAATTTATGTAATTTAAAGTTATTTTTTTACCTTTGATTAAAACGTTCATCAACATTCAATAAAATACTTAATCGAACAAGAAATTTTATACAAATCGACTCAGCATCTTTATCTTTTGAAATTATACAAAACTGATGACATTGGGCATGGGTCAATGTCATTATAAAAAATCGAAATGCAGATAAAGAAATCAAAATGTTTACTAATACGGGAATCTTAATTACTTAAACTTATAAATACATAAATAATTTTGAACACGAAATATATTATATAATTTTTTAAACAAAATTAATAACAATGTTGATGTGAAGATGGGCATGTTGATGTTAAGAAACAGACAAAAACATGGAACACACCAAAAACAAATAACTAATTTTTAATAGGTAACTATAAAAGACAACATAAAAATGTAAATTGACATATATTAGATAAAAACTGACCACAGACAAATAGTAAATGTACTATTGCATTAAATATTTATGGCCCATACATTTGTTGAGTTTAATGTTGTTGCTGCCTTCTTTTGATCGTTAAATTTGTATTTTAAGTAACTTGAACTATTAATAGAGGGTCTGTTAAATGTTTATTTCCACATTTAGGCACACTTAATTTTGCATATTTTCTAACCTATAACCAATGTTGCCAGCACTTTTTAGCGCATTGAAAATGCCAGATTTTTTTTGAAACGCCAAAAATAAAGTTTTTTCTATTTGAATTACAAATTTTGTACAAACATTTTATTAAGAATTAACCATTTTCTAATATTTTTTTCTGAACTCCAAATTCTTTAAATTCAGCTCATATTCAATAATCTCACCTGAATTTCCACTGTGACATAAAAGTGAGTGAAAAAGAATTAACACTTTCAATGTTTTTGTCGAATATATTCGACATTGCATTGCACTATCTTTCTACGCAATTTTACTGTATAAAAATGTAAAGTTAATTATTATTTTTTTGTTTTATCTGAAAGGGGGGCACTTTTAATATTTTATATTGTTATTATAGTAGACATTGACTTTCTTTTCTTATTATTGAAGGCATTGTCGTACCCAAGTCAGGAAATTTGTAAAAAGGTTATATTTAGGAAGAAAAAAAAAATAATAATTTCGGGGATCAAGCGATATTAAAAAAAATTTTAAGTATTAATACATGCGTAAATAAGTATTTTCTTGAAAAAAATATTGC
The DNA here is from genome assembly GCA_943735925.1 of Pollenia amentaria. Taxonomy (NCBI): domain Eukaryota; kingdom Metazoa; phylum Arthropoda; class Insecta; order Diptera; family Polleniidae; genus Pollenia; species Pollenia amentaria. Next base: position 216,628,265 of record OX031006.1, on the reverse strand, counting down.
AAAAATAAACTGAAGGTTCTTTTGTGGGCCTTTGAAGGTAAATTTTGAATATATTCGGCACTCCCTATAAACCAGGGGAGCTGCATTAGGCGAAAACTATTATTTTTCCTGGCTTCAGCGCCATCACATTACCTTAAATACAAATTTTCAGATTTTTATCTAGCCACAAATTATTTTTGACCCTAAAAGGGTTAAGATATGGGGCATTATTTGTGAAGCGGAAAACCCAATAAAAAAATTTTGTTGGAATTCCCTTATATTTGGCATAACTATAGTTCTAGTAGATATGCAAAAGTATGCGGTATATTTTTTTCTATGATGTTTATTTGTCGAGTTACGGGGTGGTAAAGTGTTGCCGTTTCCAAAAAAAATGTTTTTTTTTTTAAATTACTTTTTCGAAGCAAAAATTAATCAAACAAAAAAAATTTAAGTGATTCTTATAGAAAATCAATTGATCTTTAAATAAAAAAAAATTAATTTGAAAAAAATTTTTTTTTTTCATCTGCAAAACCGGAAATGACCAATTTAAATCAAAATTTTTCTAACTTAGTCCTAATTATTTTTTTTTAATCGAAATTAGTCTATAGTGTCCTTATTATATTGTACAAGTTTTATTGTAGGACATATGTAAGTTTAAAATTTGTGCAAATTTCTCTACAGTCGTACAGGTGGTTATTGCAATGTTCTACCGTAAAAGACAGGAAAGAACGAGTTTAAATTTTAATTTTTCTCAAACTTATTTTTGGGCATACAAAATTTATTAAGATTTTTTTGTTGTGCGAAATTCAAAATTTTTATTTTATGAGCATTTCACTGGTTGCTTGGGCCAGATCATCAGGAAACCTTTTTTCCAATTTCGACCTAATTTTTTAATTTTCTTTTTAGTGAAATAAACCTTCGGCGTACTTATTATATTGTAAAAGTTTTATTATGTGCTCTTCATAAGTTTAAAAGTTATGCAAATTTATGGATATGCCTAACACATCCAAACCTGAAATGACCAATTTATATATGTACTCTTTGTGCACCCCACGCAGGACTGCCAGATACATTTTTCCATCCTCCCCTTATGTAAAAAATATCCGCTCTAAACGGAAAAACCCCAAGAAATCCTTTTTAATAGAATAGTATTTTAAATGGTTAATTGATTTTTTATTAATTATTTATCTTTGTACTATGGGCGTGTGTGAAACTGTAGCAAAATTTTATGGTAAACAAATATTTTGCTGTGGGAATCAAATTTCATGTTTGTGCTGTGTGAAATTATACCTTTCTTAACGATATAAAATTTTGGCATTTGTGAAAAATAATTGAAAATATTTAATAAAGAATTTGACCTGTACTATGTGCACATGGACAGCCAGCGAGCCAGCCGGACAAATGGATCAACATCGCTAGATTAATTCAGACAGTGATTCTAAGGTTGGATTCAGGCATGCGTTCTGAACAATATTTTTTTCCGGAGAAAATTTTTTTCTGACTGTTCTGTAGAACGATTCACCCATTTCAGAAAATTTGTCCGGAAAAACAAAGTTACCATCTGACGTACGGATTAAACAATTACGAAAAATGGCAGCACAACTAGTAAACTACTTTTATTGAATTGTTTCTAAAAGTGGTTTAAAAAAATGGACAAAAAAAAGAAAGTGATATTGTTATTTTTTATTATATTTATTTTTTGATTTAATTATTCAGCAAAAAAAATTAATATAAATACAAAAACACTATATAAAAATTAAATTTTTTTATAGAAATAGAAAAAACGGTGGCATCTAAATTCATCATGTTCTGAACAAGAATTGAAATTAAAGCAATTCAAGAAAAAGCTTGCTGAACAAAATCATAGTATAGAACTAGTATGCCGACTGGTGAGAACGTTCTCTTTTTTTTATAACTCTCATCACACATATAGGTTCTGTGTGAATTCAACACACATAAGAACAACAAAAACAAAACAAAATTTGAAATTTTTTAATTTAAAATTTTTCACAATATAACACTTCATGTTTAATTTTATGACTTAAACACATAATTAATAATTTTTTTCAATACATTTTGCTAATTTTGCTTTTACAAAATGTTTTTATTTTTCACAAACTAAAAATTTTTAAATAAATTTTTTTGACACTAAATTTTTTCTGTTGTTAATATTATTAAAGCCAGCAGAGTAGCATTTTGTGGTATAAAAATAAAATTTGAAATCATTAATTATTTATATTGCAGAATAAAAATTTAGCAAACATGGCTTTTAAAAGTTTATAAATGCAGCCAGCATTCAATAAATTGAAACTAGGAAAATTTTATTTTGGAAAAAAAATTGTTGCCACATTCTATACGATTTTATGCAACTATGTTTAGTGGTGGAAATAGTTTTATATACCAATACATTTGAAAAAAATCTTACTAATACAAACATAATATATGTACCAGTGACAGTTGAGTTATGTACCTGTCAAAGAGTCGGCATACTAGTTGTATACTATGAACAAAATAATTTCTCTCTCTCAAAAGTAAGACGTCAAACTCAATATAAAAAAATTTTGTCCGGACAAAAATAGTGTTCAAAACGCATGGGTGAATCGAGCTTTAGTCGATCGCTTTACTAAAAGGTGTTTAGGACCAATATTTTTATATGTTACACACAGGGCTGCCGTTTCAAAATTTTCTACCCGACCAAAATTGTATACAAAACCTACCAAAATCCTATGAAACCGACCAATTTTTTACATGTTTAAAGGTAAAACATAACGTCTGTACGTATAGGAGTTTTCAAAGGGACACCAAAAGAAAATACGAATATTGTTACAGGGACACGTCACATATTCTGAAAGTGGTTTTTGTATTTGGTTTTTCTGCTTAAGTATTTACACTTTAAAATTAGGGACTATATAGGCAAATCATATTTAGACAACACTTGAGATGGTGTGATAACTTGTAACATTTTAATGTCCTCGCGCTTTAAATAAAACTTATATTTTATTTTAATAAGTAGCTCAATATAAAATTTAAATATATCTTGTTTGACTTCTAAATCCTCGTTTAAATTAGGATTTTTTTATGTACTTTAAAAATCAATATGACTATTTTTATTATTGAAATCGATTTAAGTATCGCTGTGTATCACTTAGAATGTGTAAAAACAGATATACACTAAGCCTGAGCTCAAATATAACAAACAAGAGCATTCTGAGTGGAATTTTTTATTATGGATAGTATTATGACAAAAATAAAAAATTGTATGTAAAAAAAACAGGCGCATTTAATGTAAAATAAGTCAATTTCATTGTTAGGTAAAGTTCTAAGCTTACAATCATTACAAGCCATTTCGTAAGTGCCGACTCTTGCCAATCCGATAAAAAATATTCAATTTTGTAAAAAAAATATTAGCTTTGCACTTATCTGCTTTGCGATCAGTATTCTAAGTTTCTTAATATTAATATAGTTCATCTTAGATAGACCAAAATAAAGTTTAGTCTACCTTCCTACCAAATGAAAAATACCGGACCAATTTTGGTCGGAAAAGACCAAGAACGGCAACCCTGGTTACATACATGAAAACAAATGCATAATACTTTCTCGTTAGTGGGTATAATTATGCAGGGATTTTAATAAAGCAATATTGATTTGTTTGAAGTAAAAACAACTACTGAAAATTGTACCCGATCCCTTCACTTTTTGTTCAAAAACGGTTATCTTAAAGTAAGAGACTCCAAAAATCGTAAGTTGTTGTATGTTACTTGTATGATTAAACCAAGAAAATATCGATTCTCTATTTCTTAATCTAAAATGAATGCAAAATACCATATTTGTTTATCTAATGGTGTATTCTTTTCTACACAAAAAATATCACCTTCTAAAAAGGTGCATGTATAATAATTAGGGAGATCGATTATTCGACTTTTTTCAATAACCGGTTTTCGAATATTACGAATAGTTGGTATTTTAAAAACCCCGGTTTTCGGTTAAGCATTTTTTAAATAACCGGTTAACCGGTTTTAATTCGAATACATAAGAACACAAAAATCAAATAAGTTTTTGCAATAAAACGTTAATTTGAATAAAAACAAAACGATTTGCAAAGGTAAGGAACCAACAAAATACATACATATGTAGATATGACTTAGATCAGACCTAACAAATATTTGACTATAAAATCCAAGAAAAGTGGGACCAGTAAATTTATCAAACTTTAGCTTAATATTTAACAATTTTTTATTGATTTACTAAACTTTATTTGTAAGAAGATATTTGTTTAATGTAATTTTGAAACCGTTTAATGATATTTGATCTAGACAAACGTTTTACAAAAGCAAATAAATTATAGGAATTTAATAGTTATTATTTGAAATATTCTCCCAAATTTATTTTGAAATAGTTTTAATTTGTTGGTGGTTTAGCATGTCTATATAAATCAACCACATTTTTAAAAGTTGCAAACAAAAACTCTTAGCCAGGATTATCTATTTCAAATTATTTTTTTCCGCATTATAGAAACGAATAGTAAAATGAACATGCTTTTTGTGTAACATATTGGTCAATTCGTCGACTACAATTTAAGACCTTCCATGACATTGATTTATTTTTCAATTTTGTTTTTTTAGTTCTTGGTGTTTTAATAAATAAAACTGGTAGAAATTTTTCCCATTTCGTTGATTCCGCCGGAATGTTGTAGTTTTCAGCATGAAGAGATGCTAGAACTACTTAAGAGTTTTTAGTGCCTTTAAGAGCATTTCGTCCTCGGCAACACAATGGGCTAATATTTCACCAATGATTTATTTTTGGTAGCGTATTTTAGTAAAGTATTCTTTTTCGTCTCTTTAGAACTACTACGAACGGACTTAAGTTTTATGTGGAGCACATTAATGTCAAGCATGTAGACTAATTAAAGGTGATTAATAAGTCGTGACATGGAAGAACCTTTGTAACTTATCATTTAAGGACACTTCAAGCACCTAACATTTTCTTTTAAATGGCGTTCGAAAAATCTCTAGAGATAATATTTTTTTAACAAGAACACACGCTTTTATAAGAGATTTGAATTTACAGTGTTCATAATGTTTTTTGACCTTTGTTACATTTTGTTTTGACATTCTTCATTAAAAGTTTAAGTTTGACCAATATTCAATTAAAAAATACTTAAATTACGGGTACATCTATAACTAGAGTAAGGAAATGTATATTAATTACACATTATTAAAATAACCGGTTTATTATACCAAAATAACCGGTTTATTCGATATTCGAAAAATGGGCATTTGAAAATAACCGACTTGGGCAAAGCAGAAATAACCGGTTAAAACCGGTCGAATAATAACCGTTCGATCTCCCTAATAATAATGCTATTTGTTGTTTGAGGAGAACAAAGCACAAGCATTCTACTTTTTCAAGTTATGAAAAAGTAGAATGCCCCGTTTCTAACACCTGACAGAAGGCTTGTTTCTAATCACTATAGCTTATTATGTAACGTTTTTTTTTTCTCATTTTCCAACATTTTGATTTTAACCAATTTATCGATTTTAAATTAATCTTTGTTTTGTTTTCTAAAAGTGGTTAACAAAAATTTAGGTTTTGATTCCATTTTTAAAATTGTTTGTGAATTTCTGTTATGTTTGCGATGGAAGCAATTTTTTTCTGTAAGTTTTCTGATTCTTTACAGCTTTTACGATTTTTAATAAATATTAGACTTGGATATCATGCTGCGAATTTAGCAATTCTTACTGAATATTTGAAATTCTCTACAGTTTTAGACAACTTTAATCAATTTTATGGCTTGTTTTAAATATTAAAAATTTAAACAAAAAGTACTCAGTTTATTAAGTGATTTTCTTATAAATTTTACTACACGTTCAATCACTTCTATTGTGAAAACCGCACATCAACGTTTTTTTCATTTATAATAAAATAATAATTTTTTTTATAACTTATAACTTAAATAGTCAATGGCATATTTTAAATAAGCTAGTGTCATGAATAAAAATATATCCCAGTAAAAAAAATCGTGGTTTTTGAGGCACTTAAGAGAAAAAGCGCATAATTAAGCGCTTCAATAAGAGAGCTCTTATGCAGCAGTAAATGATAACGAATAAAACATAAAAAATCTGCTATTTTAGTGCTGACAACGAAGAAGGTTTTAAACTTTAAACTTTAAAATTTAAAGCTGCGATCGGCAAAATCAGGGCGCCGCGTTTTCTCTTTTTTAGTTTATGCTCTTTTGTTACGTACGTGTGCACACACATTGTAGAGACTTTAACAACATTAACAAAAACATATGTAAAATGCATACAACGCATACAATCCCAAAATGTAATAGTATAGGTCGCCGATCTCAGTTTTAAAGCGAAAACAAAATAAAAATATTTATTATCAAAAAAGTTGTTTTTTGGGAATACATAATTTTTTTCATTGAAAGATCTTATATAGCTTTGGCTTTTTTAAAATTATTTGGGAGAACGTTTCCTGATGATCTGGCCTAAGCAACCAGTGAAATGCGCATAGGAACAGCTTATCCTCAAACAATGAATTTTAGTATTTTTATCAATTAAAAAAAGGAAATTAAGCACAATAAATTAAATCTTTTAATGAAAAAAATTATGTATTCCCAAAAACAACTTTTTTGATAATAAAAATTTTTGCAAGTGCACGTGCATAAAAAACTGAACTGGCAAATTGTTTTTATTTGGATTTCTTGCGAAAACAATAAAAGCAATTTGTTTTTGTTTAAATCTGTTTTTTCTTTACACACTTACAACTACAAATAATGTTGGGAGAATTCCAACTAATTGTATTGCGGAATGTTAGAAATGATAAACTCACTGTTTAATTATTGGTATTTTGTTTAAGCTTTGATATCGTTGCAAACAAGAGGTCTTGAGTGTAGGTATTATTTGTAAATTATTTGGGAGAACGTTTCCTGATGATCTGGCCTAAGCAACCAGTGAAATGCGCATAGGAACAGCTTATCCTCAAAAAATGAATTTTAGTATTTTTATCAATTAAAAAATGGGAATTAAGCGCAATAAATAAAATCTTTTAATGAAAAAAATAAAAATATATTATGGTTTACGAAAATACTTAAAAAAGCACTGTAGGGGTGCTTTTTTGCATGTTATTGTCAGCAGAAAACAGACCTCCAAACCGGGAACACTGGGATATTTCTCAATTGACTACATTTTATTTGATTACTTACGAGTATACTCTTGTATTATAGTTTGCGATAAAACACAATTTTATACCAAACTGTTTCTTTTTGTTACTTTTTTTTTATCCCTAAAGTTATGTTTTGTGAATAAGGCATTATAAGATAGTTTTCATAAAGAAAAATAACAAAATTAGTGTTTAGTTAAATAAGTTTTTTCCGCCTTAAGTCATGCTCTGTTAATTTAAAACAAAATTCGTAAAATAAGAAGTTGCAAATTTGACTCGAATATTTATGGTGAAAAAATAAGGAGGTATCACTTATTCTTCCTTTCTCTGCAAATTTATATACGCCATGTTTGATGGTTATGATATTTTTGAAAAATCGCTACCACACTATTATTTAATGTGCACGTTTTTTTTTTGTTTCTGATATTCTTGTTTTATATTAAACGAGTCAGAGTACTATATTTCGCTGCGCCGAATCTTTGATACCCGCCACCGAAAGTTAGAATTCTTCCGGAGTGGGCGGTATAGGAGACCTATGGTAAATTGTGGACCATAGGTATATATGACAGTGTGACTTCTTGACATACAAAACTGTGACCGACCAAAATTTATCAAAGGGTCATTAACTACAGCACTATGCGCCAAGGTAACTTACAATAAAGCGTTTTCCGATAGTGGACTCTAAAAGGCGCATATGGTAAATTATGGACCGATATTCACGAAATTTTGTGGCATCATTTATTGTTATATAGAACGAATTTGTGCAAAATCTTATATTAAATGTGCATTTTGCCAGTTTTGATTCATAACTCTTATTCTACTGACCCGATTTTGCTGGATTTTATTCCAAAACTGTTTAGGATAACTAGAAACAATTTGACACCAACAGTGGTTTTTTGAAAGTGGGCGTGTTATGAACTGACGTTCCTACAAACAGACATTGTTTAGTCGACTTAAAATTAATCAAGGATCCAGAATATATATACTTTAGAATAATATTAAAAAAGTTTCACACGGAAGGATAAATTTAGCATACCTTCTTCAATACTAGTAGTGGAGGGTATAACAAGTAACAGTGATATATTCGACTGCGCTGAATCTTTGATACCCTTCACCGAAATTTTTAATATTTCAGGAGTGGGCTTATATGGGATCTATAAATTATGAGAATATGAATCCGTTGCCATTTTAAGAGTATTATATTCCAAAAAGCATATAAAACTTAATTAGACCTGGTCATATAAAATATCATGAATTGATTCAGTTTTAGTTGTATTGAAGGGTTTTTCAGGGAGGGGTTTTAATATTAGACTTATAGTGTATTATAGATCGATCAGATTTCTTTCTAGTAAATATTAAAAATGGTTAGTTAGGCCAAATTGAAATACAGTACAACAATTTATGGCCGCATTTTATGGAAGCTATAGTTAACTAAGGACTGTAACATAAAATTGCATGGTGTTATTTCTAGCCATATAAAGCAAATTTCACCACAATAAAAATATTTGTTACGGTTTTAGCAGGGCTGTGGAGTCGTACAAAAATAGCTCGAACTCCGAATCCGACTCCGACTCCAACCGCTGAAATTTTTTAAGGACTCCAACTCCGACACCAACTCCAACTTCGATACCTACTCTATCATTGATGCTTAACGTAGATGAGACTGGTCCTTATTCGACATTAAACTCGTTTTATTAATGCAGTACCTTTTAAATGGTTTAATATTGCATATGATTCTGTAAAAATTACAAATTGATATTTTAATCCTAACACGTGAGCTTTAATATAGCTATGTAAATATATAAAGTGGAGTCGGAGTCGCGAGTACTTAAACTCCGACTCCGGTACAAAAAACTCAATGCCGACTCCGCAACCCTGGGTTTTAAGCGTATTTTAATGGTTTGGCAGATAAAGCTTTTTTTGAGACCTATGGTAAATTATGGGCCGCTTTTAACTAAATGAAGTTGTGAAATTCCTAGCCTTATAGAACTATGAGAGACCAAACTTTACTACAGTAGTATCTATTGTTACTTTATTGGGTGTACTAAAGTGTTTTCCGAGATTTGGCTTTATATAGGACCTCAGATTAAGTATGGACCGATCTTTACGAAATTTAGTGGAATAATATTTAATGATATGCGACGAATTCGGGGAAAAGTAAATGACAATCGTTGCATTCAGCAATGCTTTATAATATTTTTTTTCTTAACCCTACAATTACCCTGTTGGTCTGGCCAGACCAAGTTTGTGGTTTGCCTTCAAGATTTTCTGAATAAATAAAAAATCCAAAAAAAAAAACAGGGACGTGAATGCTATAAATGATATGTACTGAAGTGAATGAAACTGATTTGGAATCGATTCGAGCAAATTAGTTTGGTGAAAAGCCAGTTTTATGTAAAAGTCTATGAAATTAACCTTTTTCTCTGTTCAGACCAAATGTATCAAAAAATTAAATTAAATTTGCATGAGGGCTAGGTGAAATGTCGAAACTCTTATTCCGGCGTAAAGAACCAACCATAATAGACATAAGCTGGCTTAAGCATATGTGCGAATACATGTAAATCATGTTTCAAGCCATATGGAACCATAGGAAATTTTTTTTTTAAATTTTTAAAACTGGCATATGCTTCAGCAAAGTGCGAAACGAAAATTTTCTTAAGGTTTGTCATTTTGGGACCCTGTTAAGTTAAGAAAAGTTGAGTAAATTGCATGCTTTTTCATTGCCTTTTACGGTTTTGAAGGTTTACAATATATTGTTTTGTGGCTAAACGGATAAGAATTTACATTTTTTTTTTTCTGTGATAGTCTATGTGAAAAAAACAACAAATCTGAATGACAGGTACTCTGTTCTTATTGTGGTTATTGTACAAAATTGCTATCAAAACCCTTTTGAAGCTTCTGGAGTAAAATGGAAAAAGTGTACACAAGGTAAGAGTTATTCCAAATAGTACAGGAGTGTAATGCTAAAGCCATTGACAGATATTCCAATTTTTAGTTAGAAAATTGTGCGAAAATTCATTAGTCAAGGAGATAGTGACATATCAGCATCTTTTTAACAACTAAAAAATGTAGTTGTTATTATTTTAAATTAAATGTATTGTATTATGAATACATGAATTATTAAATACTATAAAATACATAAAAGCGACATAAATGATTAAATATTAATATATTGTGGAAATTGGCAAAAATAAAAATCTGACTGGGTGGTTGCGGGGGTGGGATTGCAGGGATACATCCCCCTGCCCATAAAAGCACAAAAATTTAATATTTATGGTATTAAGGCATAAGAATTCCATTTAATTTAATATTTACATTATTTTTGCATTTTTCAGAGGTAGGATTAATTCTTCTCGGGGAACTTTTTCTCCCTTGGTCCGAGTTTATTTATTTTTGAGCTTTAGCAGCCGACTACCATAACACATATTTCTGCCCAGTTTCATCGATCTAATATCACTCAAAAACTTATATAATATAAAATTATGTCCGGTAATATGATATATCAAAGTTTTTGTCTCAAAAGCTTTTTGTATAATTAAATTTTACATTGTTGAAACAGAAATCTGGTGGATATATACTCGAATGGGATACTTGAGGTCAATGGCTTTTAGAGCTAAGCGTTGGTCTTCCTGAGACGAAAAAAAGTTTCCTCAACCACACTTTACGATAAGAATGTAAATGCTGAAGATATAACGATAAATGTAAAAGGCAAAAAAAATATTTTGAAACCGCCTTGCAAAAAAACTTTGTACTGTTAGGGGTTTACGAGGATTTTTTTTTTTTTTTTTTTTTTTTTTTTTGAGGTACGCTCTACTATATGTCTTAATTCTTTTCTTCAGGAGAAGAAAATTTAAAACGGTTGACTAAAATTGATATTGGTTGGTCTTTTAACAGTGTGACTTAAAACCTCTCATTTCTAACTTTGGATTAATCTTAAGATCAAATTTTAAGAGATCAAAACGATCTTAAACTTTTTTTTAACTTAAAACAGTTCATAAAATATATGTAAATAGTTAATGTAGTAAATTTGTTTTAAAAAGTATTGATTTATTGTAATATAAATAACATTTAAAAAAGAACAGAAAACTGGACACAATTTTTAAGAAAAGTTATAGAAAAAGTTTAGTAGTAACTAATGGCACTATTAACTAATAGTCAATTTACTTCTTTTTAGCAGGCAAGTATTTTGCACTGGGTGCTTCAACGCTACCTTGGAAGGATTGTTGTGCAAACTGTTGTTGATTGTTACTGGCAGGTTGAACGAATTGTGGTTGGTTATTGCTAGCAGACTGTACAAAGTTAGAACCGCTAGCGAAAGAAGGACCAACAGAGCCAACATTGACGGAACCACCACCAATGACAGAGGTAACTGGAGCAATACCTTCATCGGAAATGCGGGTTGAACCACCCAATGCATCGTATTGGGCTTGGATTTCTTGTTGAGCACGGTTGGCTTCTTCTTGGGTCTTGTATTTAATGAAGTATACTTCAGGTTTGTGGGCCTTTTGGTCGGTTGGAGCGGCAGTCAACTGACTTTGGAGGTTGGCAAAATCGGGTTTCTTGGACAATACATAGATAACAGTCTTTTCCTCGTTAGAAGCTTGAGCACGTTTAATAGATTCCGTGTTTAGTCTAAAGTTTTGACTTGGGGCCTTAATGAAAACAATGCGATAGTTCTTGCGGATAGGTGCAGCTTCACCACCACTTTGTTCGGAACCGATTTCTTCAGTTTCCTCAGGAGCAGAGTGAATATAAATATCCTTGTTAACTATGGTTTGTTGTTGAGGTTGATAATTGTAGTTAGACGAGGGAGCAGCTGGAACAGGTGCGTAAACAGCAGGTTGTTGTACAGGAGCAATATATTGGGGAGCAGGACCATTAAATTGAGGAGCAGGTTGGGCATAGAATTGCGCTGGAGCTGCAAATTGTTGCTGAGAATATTGAACTGGAGCGGGAGCTGGCTGAGAAACAATACTGTTACCAATAGGCTGTGCTGGACGGAAATTTTGATTATTCACAGGTTTTTGTTGTTGATAGTTGTATCCTGTTGCAGCTGCAGCAGTTCCTACCAAGGCACAACACTATAGAAACAAAAATTAGAACAATTTTGTAACTGATCTTATTGACTCTAAATATGGAAAACTTACCATAATTGCTAAAAACGAGTTCATTTTTAGTTTTGTATATTTATTCTCCATCTTGTTTAAATGAAATTAGTTGTTTAACTGATACTATTTCAAGACTTGATAACACCTTTTATACGATTTTCATTTCAACTTATCAAACACTGGCAAATGTAAAACTAACAGCATCACTGTAACTGATCTACCTCAAAAAATCTTTAAATCTATTTCAAATAAATATGACAATGGCTAATCATATTGATGTAATCTGTTTCAAAATTAGTTTTTTTTTTATAATTTTGTTGGAATTGCGAAACTTTTTTGTTAAACCTTTAAGTCCAATGTGCGTCAATATTAAAACAAGCACACAAACATGTAGGCCAAACTTGTCTTTTATTGTAATTTAGTGATCAACTTTATGCTAATGCTGTTAAATTTTTACCTAAATTGGATTACAACAATAACATGAAAACTATTTTTATTTTCGTGCATGTTTAATAATAACAAAAAGAAATTTTTAAACGACCTTTAAAAAAATTTTAAGTTTATCAAAATTTGTCTAAATTCTAACTGGATTTTTTAAATGAAATAATTATAAAATCGTTTTAACAAACACTGGGAAACAATATGGGTCAATGAGATGTATCGAAGAAAAATATATTTTAATTGTCTTTTGTAAAGATAAATTCCTACAACGACCTCAAATATATTTTGGGAGGCTTACTTGCGGAAGCTGGATAATTTTATGTACTTATAACTTATTGATCTTCGTTCCATTTTAAGTAGGTTTTTTTTAATTAAGCCCTTAATGAAATATAAAATAATTTTTAATTTAAAATTAAATCAAGTGAATTAAACGTTTACTTATCACCAAAATTACTGCAGAAAATGTTGTTAATATCAAAAAATCTTCGTTCCAATTTAAGTAATGTTGTCATTGTCGTAACAACGCACCGGTCCAATAGTGTAAATGTAAATAGCTGAAGTTCATGGAACTTCTTTAAATTATTTAAGAAAAATTGCTTCTGAAACCTAAAAGCAGAATTTTAAGATACGTAATATTTTAAGAAATGTTTACTTAAAAACAAGTAAGAGTGCTATATTCAGCTCTGCCGAATCTTGTGCGCCCATCACTCTGGTGCAAAACCTATTTTTTACCACGCCCACTTTTCTAATCACGCAAAGATTTTGTCAGGTGCTGTATATTAATAACCAAGATGCATGTACCTAATTTGTAAGCTTTGGCTGTTGCCATTAGAGATGAGCGATCCCGTGATTTTTAAAGATCAACGTGATTAGTGAATGTGATTTAAAAATCACTGTTCCTTTAAACTGTGATTGTGATCACGGTTTATCAGTTTTCTGTTCTTTTAAAGCAATTGCGGCCAAGGTATATGTACAATGCGCGAGCTTTTGCAAGAGCTTTTGTAAGTACTTTACAAAGAAACAACAACAAATTGTAAGAGCTTTCAAATCTGTTTACTTTCATATACATACATACTTGAACAAATGAATTTTGGCATAAAAAAATTCTAATAAGATAGAAGAGAGAATGAAAGGATCGGCAATATCATTCGACATTTCATTCAAAAAACGCTTTTACCCACACAAACAGTGAAATATCATAAATTTGTATATGTAACAAAATACAAAAAGAACTACTTAGAAAGTACCTGTTACTTGACAAATTTGGTCACAACTGTGATTCGTGATTTTTCAGTAACAGTGATTTAATCACAGGTACAGAAATATCGCTCATCTCTAGCTATACAGAAATCTCTAATATCTTTGTATGAGATTTGCGACGACCACTTTTCCAGCTTTGGTACCAAATTTGGAAACCGATTTTCTCTTGCCACTCTTTAGATATAAATAAATCCATTCCCCGCCCACTTCTTCAATCCCGCCCACAGTTTGTCGGATGTTTGTCTTCATAACCAAAATGCCTGTACTGAATTTATAAACTTCGGCAAAAAAAAAAACAAGGGATTTATGGTTAAAATTAGAGGCAGTGGTAGTAAGAAACGTCTTGCCAGTTTTTTTTTACCTTAGAAATCATGTTGATTATAAAAATTATGTAAAAATTGAATTAAATGAGCCCATGATAAAAATGTCATTGTGTAAATATTTCGGCATTTCTTGTTAATCCACGAAAATCTTAAAAAAAAAAATTGATGATAAAAATAATAATTTTGAAATTTTAACTTTTCTTATACTTTTAGAAAACAACTGATCTAAAATTTCTTTTGAAAGAATTTTTAAAATCACAGCAAAGCATAGAAATAAAAGCGTTTGTATTTTGCTTACATCAGGGATATTGCAGGACGCCTGAATATGTTAAAATATTTCCAATTTTTTAAATTTTGTTTAAAAATTGTTCGTAAGATTTATTAATACTGTAAATAAATTGTTAGCAAAAATCTTGAAAGAATTTCAGCATTTACTAAAATATTTTTAGCATTTACTGCCTTGTCAAGTGCAAGATTTAGCGGTAAACAATTTCAAAATCTGGTCACTCTGATAAGGATGCAAACAGTTCCTTGGGGTCATCTTAATGACTTCAGGTGGAGTACACAATCTCTCGCCGTGTATAATAATTTGCTTTATTTGTAGTCTTTATATACTACAGTAAACACTTAGGCCTCACATTAGACCCTTTGGGCCGCGGTGGTTATGGTTTTTATATAAAAATAATAATATTAGTATACAAATTTACAAATTTGAAATTTCACTTAGTAGTGTGCCAGTTTTTTTTCTTGTTTATTGTTATGGACGAGAATGGGGGATTTTTTTTAGTCAAATTATAAGCATCGTGTGGCATTAAATTTCAAATTGGATATTCGTATTCGTATACGACGAATATTGCCGCTGATATTCGTATTCGCGAATATTAAAAATGGATATTCGTAACATCACTAGTACATACCTCTCACTGTAAAAATGTTGAATGCAAAGTGTTTTTCCATTGCTAACTAAAACACACATAAATAAATATTCTAATTAAATATTCGAAATTCATTTTCATGTTTTTTACCGCTATGGAGGAGGTATATAACCTTTCATTCTCACAGTATATCGGTCTATAGTATACCTCTAAAAACAACAAAAAACACAATTTCCAAAAATTTGTACCTCTAAAAACAACAAAAAACACAATTTCCAAAAATTTGTACCTCTAAAAACAACAAAAAAAAAACACAATTTCCAAAAATTTGTACCTGAGCCCTTTTCGAAATAAATGATTCAATTAATATTGGGTTTTTGTCGGAAAATATTAAATTATTTGTCAGATTCTAACATTTTAAATATGACAATTATTTCTTTTCATACATTTAGGTCTCATATCGTGTTGCTCCAACAAGCCTTTTAAGGGATTGATTAACGCAATTTTCGGTAGTGCATCGGTAAAATCCAAGTATGTACATTTTGTTTATTTTTATACCCATGCCACAATAGTGGAGAGGGTGTTATTAGCTCTGGATACACTTTTTAGTATATGGATCCACTCATATTCTTTCTGAATCGAACTAACGATATCCGTCTGGCTGTCAGGCATACAATATTTGACCATAGCTCCCAAACATAATGTTCTTTTAAATGTTTGTATTGATATAAAATTTGGCGATGATAACTCTTACAATAGCTGCTACGTCAAGACAAAATTGTATGGCGGTCCGTTAATATTTCAGAATATCTAGAAAATATGCCACACAAAGAACCCTTATAGGGATATAAACCTCATAACATAGTTTTCTCTTGTCCGATCCATGATTGCCCATAAGGTAAACTCTTGAAAATTTATCTATATATACTAAATTGTTGGATACAAAATTTACTAGTACTGCCAGTTTAGCCGTTTTGAGGACAAATTTTGCATCTTTATTTATCTTTTAGCCTCCAAAATTTGTTTTTAGCTTCATGGATTTTCTTTATATAGTATGCCGGAATTGTAAATGCATTACTTATTTAAAAGTTTCAAAGTTTTATAATTAAACTATTTGAACAATTGCGTCAAGGATTGCCAGTCAATATGGATACTCTTCGTAAAATTGATTTGTTATCGGTTCACCTAATATAATAAGTCCTAATATATAGTATTCTACCATATTGATAGTAAAAATTTAACTATACCGCTGATGAATTGCGATGATTCAGTCTCACAGTGCAGGAATATTTTAAACAACAAATTTTGAATTAACAATCGAATTTTCGGTGGAGGTGTGAGATTTCTGTTAAGAGAAAATCTATTTTCTTAGTGGGTTAATCTAGTATTTAACTTTTTAGCACTTTCTTTGAATAATGCTGAGGCTGAACGAAATTTTATCACAATGAAAATTGTAATGACAAAACAAAAAATTGAAGTAATGTTTAAATGATGAATTCGTTATTGTCTTGGCATAGTTTCATTATTTCCAAGTACGTATACCTATAGATTTAGCTGTAGATATAATAAAAGAACAAGGTTTTCTGAACTTTTTAATATTTGGTAAAATATATTTTTAATTAGATAATAATAAGTTCAACTAAAGGGACTTCCTATTGTAGCAGATATTGGGCCTGATGCGTAAAACGTGAGCCTGAGCTCTGACTCGTTTTTTTTAGTAAAAGGTGCTTGTCGTATGCATAATAAATTTTGATGAATTTGCTTTTACTCACTGCTTACGTTTGAACTCGTCTTACTCAGTTTGAACTAAGTTAGATGAGCATGTGCTCATTTTCATATGCATAAAAACAAGCTTTTGCTTTCTTTTGTGAGCTCTTGCTCAAATTTTGTTGAGCCTGCCTTATAGTTGACTCGCGTCCACTAAAAAGGAATCATGGCTGAATATTTTGTACCGCAAAGAAATACAAAATGTTATCAACAGCGAAAAAAAAATTTTGCAAGTGAAGATAAAAAATTGTACAGGTTTGTATTCTTAATTATTATTTTTTTTTTTATTTAATTAATAATAAAATGATAAATACATAGGTTTGATGATAGAAGCATCTGCTGGTTGGCTAATTAATTTTTTGAGGAGTCAGAAGAAACACGTGGTGGTGCCCTCAGCAACTATGATAAAATTAAACTGTATTTAAAATTTTGTGCCGATCCTGGATTCCAAAATGGTATAGCCACAGATATTGGAGTCCATCAATGAACTGTGTCGCGAACTATTACGGAAGTTGCGAAACTTATATCTGCCAAAGCAAGCGAGTGGATAAAATTCCCGAAAGATGCTGATGAAATAAAAGATGCTCAAATGAAATGGCAAGGGAATTATTGCTTTCCATTTGCAATTGGAGTGATTGATTGTACGCATATAAAAATTAAAAAATTCTCAAATCAAAGCGATGAAAAGAACTTTTTACAAGCGTTGACATATCCTGGCCTGGTTCAGTTCATGACTCACGTATCTTACGTAATAGCGAGTTATGTAGAATTATGCAAAATGCCACAAACGATGCATTACTTTTCGGGGATGAGGGATATGGAATATGCCCATGGCTAAAGACACCATTCCGGAACCCAACAACTGACATAGAAAAAACATTCAACAAAGTGTTTACAAGGGAACATGTCATTATAGAACGGTGTTTTGGGCAATTGAAGCAAAGATTTGCGATACTTCAATACAAAATTCGTGTATCGACAGAGTTAGCGCCCTACGTAATAGCCAGTTGTTTCATTTTGCATAACATAGCTAAATTTTTAAAAGACGATTATACGATTACAACAATAATGATGTATGCCAATCAGAAAATGATATCGAACAACAAAGAGCAAGAAATTCAGAAGCTGGAAAAAACAAAAGGATGATGATCGCAAATTTGTTATCAAATTAGTTTATTATACAAATAATATAAATGGAAATCTTAAATATTTTTTTGGTCTATAAAAATAAAAAAACGTAAATACATTTCATTGTTTTATACAAAAATAAAATATATGTAATTCAATTTTAGGCAATTAATATACTTATATTAATAAAAATCAAAATTCATGTAATTGCAAGTTTCTTTCCACAAGTTTTTCTTGGAAAATTTGCATTTTTGCAGAAAGGACTTTGTTTTGTTTTAACAAAACAAGCCTCTGCAGACTTTGAAAATTCAAATCTCTTGTCTCATCAGTTTCATAGCGACTCAAAACTGCTGTTGACTTTTTGTTAACCTTCAAAATAAACAACATATAGAAAAATGTAAAATAAAATTTAAAAAAATTATTTTTGAGGATGTTGTTGCTGATATCTCTTCTAATGTATCAAACGTACAGTTGTCATCATTAGTTCCAAGAGAGAGATGAACTTTAAAAAAATAAACGAAGAGCGAAATCAACAACAAAATTTGAATTCGATAACGTTACACGTACCTGGAAGTTTGTTTGTTGAGGGATTTGAATTAGCACAAAGCAATTGTGACAAATCAGTTTCCCAGTTTTTTAAATTTATTTTTTTATTGCCTGTTTTATTTATGTCTATTTTATTTTTTATACGATATTTCATATTAGCTATTTTTTGTATTATATTTTTCCCCGTTAATTCAATTCCAAATTTCTGCTTAATTTCTTTTACACATTCTTCTATAGTTTGTTCTTTTTTATTTTTTATACTTGGTAATTGACTCTTTTCTAATAAATATTTATTTTGTTTTATTTTTTCCACTAAAAATTTAGAAATGTCGTCATTTTCTACTTTATAATTATTATTTAGTTCTATTTCTACTTCACTATCACTTGACGACATGTTTACACTTTAATAACAATTACACGTTTGAACTCCCTTTGCTCAAGTAATTGCAATTGGTTTGAACTCTTTTTTATGCATACGAAATTGAGCCAAAGCTGTTGCTGTTTGGTAGTACTCGACTTTATGAGCAATTGCTCACCTGCTTCAACTCAGCGCTTTTACTCGTTTTTATGCATGCGACCCATTGTTATCATGCAAATGCATGTTTTCCCCTTAAGCCTGATAATGGCTAAACCTAAATAACCGTATGAAACTATGAATTTGCTTTAAAACGGCATATTTAGATGAAATTGCATATATTTGTTATAAATGCATTATGAATGCATATCTTTCGAAAAATTCAAATTAAAAAATATATAACGTTAAACCCTGGGTTTAATTCCCAGCTCTGTCAAGAATGTAAAATTATCAATAAATTTTAATTCATTTCATGTTGTAAAATTCCTTTATTCATAAAAATAATTTAATTCAATGAACTTAAGCCTGATTAAAATATCGAAATTTGGTTTAAAAACCATTAACAGTTAACAGGGTTAACCCTTGGAGGTATAACCAGGTCTGTGCAGACTTTTTGCCTATAAAAGTGTGTATAACTTTTTTGGTTTTCATGTTAGAGATAAATCCTTCCATGCCTTCCTGGAGCAACAATCTCAGAACACAATGAGCAAAAAATTAGAGCGATTGTGGATCCGGGTTCGGGTTAATCCGGGTTTACAAATATTTTGGTTCAAATGGTATAACCAGGTCTGTGCAGATCTACATGTAATTTGTATGGAATGAATGGTGGACAGCAGATAAAAACCGTTATTGAGTGGGATTTTATATATAATATATAATATATAAGAAAAATTAACAAAAAGGAGTTAGTACTAACATATTTTGAAGTGTAAAGATAAAAAAAAATGACATCGGCATTTACTATTGATGATATGATGGACGTGGTGAACCGCACCTCAAGATTTTTAAGTTTACCAGAAGAACAGAGAAGTGAAATGCAGGAAAATTTTGCATTGTGGATGGCCGGTGATGATGAACAGCCAGAGGACAGTACTCCCTTCGAAGGCGACGACAATACGGATCCAGATTATGTGCCGTTGTTAGATGATGCGGCTTCCGATGCTGAAGCAGATATGTCTATTGAAACGGAGAGTCTATATGACGATGATGAGGAACTGCAAAATTTGTATGAAGGCACTGCAGCTTTACCCGAAGCGCTTGAAGCCGTTGGTATGAACGAGGAGCCATCTTCGTTGAGCTCGTCTACATCGTATATGTCAAAGGATGGTAAGATTTGGTCAAGCACTCCGCCGGCATCTGGTAGAACTCGTGCACATAACTGCGTTACTGTGGGTCGTGAAGGCCGGTTACAGGCACTATGCGAAACCCGATCGCCATATTTAAATCTCTTCTAACACCCGAGATCGTCAGCATAATTGTTCGTGAAACAAACCGTAAGGCCCAGGAGATGTGCCGAAAATGGTCTGAGCTGAATCCTGACCAGACACCACGAGAGTAGATGAAACCTGTAACCGAAATAGAAATATACGCTTGTTTTGGCCTTACCTTGTTTGCCGGCATATTTGGGTCAAACGTTCAGCCTAGTCATGAGTTGTGGGGACACAATGGAAACCCTATCTAAATAATTCATTTTATCCAATAAAATGAATTATTTATGTTGAAAAACAACAAAATGAAGCACGTGCGGTAAACCTTGGCGAGAACGTTGTTCTCAAATTGGTGGAAAAGTATAGTGGTTCTGGTCGAACAATATATGCAGACAACTTTTTTCATCATATGATTTGGCCACGGACAAAACGGTTGGCTTATGTAGGAACCAAAAGAAAAAACAAGGCCTGTATACCGAAGGAGATGTTGGACCCTAAAAGAGAGGTTTACAGCACATTATTCGGTTACCACAACAATAATGTCGCACTATGCTCATATGTGCCAAAAAAAAGAAAGCAGTGGTTCTCATCTCCACGGAACACTATAATTCCACCGTCGACTCATCGAAACCAGCACAGAAGCAGTTTCAAATAAATATAAAGCGGCATTGGCTGCATTTGTCATTCATGATAAATTGGGGCAGTAGAGAGAACAGACAGAAGACGTATGTTTCTTATGGAACTGTCCGAACAGCTGATGATCCCTTACATGGAACAAAGAGCAACAAACACTATTGTAAGAGGCTTCCAACATGTGAAGCAGTCCATGGCGTTATTCGGTGTAGAGGTAAGTATTTCATTTATTCATTCATTGAATTCAAATTCTAAATCCATTATCAACTTTGTTTTTTTGCAGGTAGCTGCAGGCCCGCCAATAGATGACCAGCCAGCTTATGCCGCATCCTCTGCCAGCAGACCCTCGTGCTCGCTGTGTTTTAAGTTTGATAAAAAACAGCGAAAAACACGCTTTCATTGCATGCATTGCAAAAAGCCGGTATGCCAACAACATTCACGTGCCAGGTACTCCTGCATTGAATGCCGTATTTAAAATGTATTTCTTCACATATTATTAATAAAATACCGTAAATAGATAATAAAAATGTATAAAAATGCGTTATTATTGTTCATTATGTGGTTTTCCAAGCACAAAATGCATTTATGGATACTTTTAGGACACCTGACTATGCATTTCCATACAAATCCCATGTAGGTCTGCACAGACCTGGTTATACCATTTAGCGACAAAAAAACCTTATACCTCCGAGGGTTAATAAAATAACCACAATACAAAATATTGTTAACAGCTAAGGCGTGCGCTACATGTTTACATTTGTCCTTCAAGTTGTGCTGAAAAAGGTCAACAAGAAAAAAGAAAGACAAATGCATGAAAAACAAAATATGTACTTTGGATTTCAAGAATAATTCTTGACAAAAAGGGACAAAAAACATAAATAGGAAGAACATGTAAATCAATTAAAATAGGTAATCATTCATATAAAGCAAATTTGGATCTACCAAGGTAAAATACCATTTGGTGTAAAGATTGGTGTTTGACTAATGACGTCATCCATCGTCAATGGCGGTGAGTGCTAAACGGCAAACCCCTCCGAAGAGATTGTGTGGTTACAATCGAAACTCAAGAATGAAAAATTATCAATAAATTTTATTTCTTTCATGTTGTAAAATTCATTTCTTCTTAAAAATAATTTTATGAAAATTAAATTTAATGAACTTAAGCCTGATAAAAATATCGAAATTTGGATTAAAACCCATTAACAGTTCAATAAAATAACCACAATACTAATTATTAAAAAATATATATATTTGGAAAAGAATGACGCATACAAATATGGGATTTTGACGATTTTCATAGACAAATATTTATTATTGACGACTTTTTTCGTAAGAAGATGACAGCCAATTTGTTCTTGACGCGATTTATACATACGTCTGCAAAAACTTTTTAATTTTACCTGTGCACTTTCTGTGTGTGATTTTAACGACTATTAAAAGCAAGTTGGAGGATATAGTCGGTCAAGCCCGTCCATTAGTTGCCTTACACCACAGTGTATAAACGAAAATTTTCGAGGCCTGCCCACATCTTACTGCTTTCCTCTTCAAATTTCTTTTTAATCTTGCAAATTCCTTCCACAGTAGGTCGTTTATGACGACCATAATCCGCCCGTTATGCACGAAATCTGGCCACGTTTGAACCAGCACTTTTTGTAGTAAGTTTTAACTATTTTTACGCATTCTTCGATGGTTAAACGATCCGTATTCTTAAATGGCAAACTTTTCACTAAATAAATGACACTTCAGATGACAGATATTTAACAGTT
Source organism: Pollenia amentaria (assembly GCA_943735925.1). NCBI lineage: Eukaryota > Metazoa > Arthropoda > Insecta > Diptera > Polleniidae > Pollenia > Pollenia amentaria. Next base: position 216,605,493 of record OX031006.1, on the reverse strand, counting down.
GCAGGCCGGCGCACACTGGTTCATATTTTGAGAAGGCGGCCAAAACTATTTTTTTTATGTTCTCCGATTTTGAAATTTTTTTATTCATGTGAAAATAAATACTAGTGAACCTCGGGAGCCAAAAAATTTCAACCCTATTTCAACTATTTCTTTGAGAACAGGGTGGTCCCAAATGGACTTTCTCAGTATTTGGTTATAGTTTCGAATTTCTGAGTAAACTTTTGAAGTTGAAATGCTCATAACTTTTTTGTTTTTCAAGATTTTTTGACAGAATAAGTTTTGTGTATTAGTTTATCTTATTAGCTATACGTGGTTTAAAGCATTAAACTCTGCGACCTGTAGAACTATTTAATATTCTTTTTTTTTTATGTCAAAATTTCCCGGAAATTTCCTATTTTATAGAACATAAGTCCTGCCCGTCAAAACGCGTCAAAAATCTATACTCTCTTGTAGTCCAGAATCTAACCTACATTTCTATACCCCATTGTACACACCTCTGGATGCGATCTTGCGAACTACAGCAATTTCTGTGACCCAAGGTAAGATATTCGGTTCAAAAAATAAGTCCTGCAAGGAAACATTACTGAAATTAAAGAAGGTGAATCTTAAAGAATTTTCGACAAATAAAGCAGTTCAGGCCACATAAATTATCTAGCACGTCAGGTTATCAATTTCATTTTGAGAAGGTAAAGGTATTGCCATTGTTATGAACTTATTGTGGGTGAACGGATGCTGCAAAACGAATAGGCGACATAAATAGACTAACACGTTAGATTTTTGAGTAAGTTAAAAGGTTAAACATTAGTAAATAGCCGCAACATAAACTACATAGTTTAATTACCTGAAAATTGCAACTTAATTTAAAAAAAATGGAAGAGCAGTTATATTTTACGTGAAAATTTCCTACATGTTACCTGTTAATTTATTGCCAGTATGTTATCCTTTTAAAAAGTGTGAAAACAGGGGTTTTTTTATGTTTCAAAGAAATGGTAATAAAATATTAAATTTGTATTTAAAAAAGGGTTTTTATGTTTCCAAGAAGTGGTATAAAAATGCATGCATACATAATTTTACCTTCATTATTGTTTAAACAATAGCTAAGTTCAGTTATAAAGTTCTCGCAGATATATATTTTCAACAGAAAGATGAAAAAGATTTTGTGTTACACATAATGAATAATCCATTCTTTAAATTATGCAACGAAGAAGAAATCAAAATTCATAAGATAAAAATTAAAAATTTTTCATTTACATTAAGAAAACGGTACCTTAAATGTTCTAGAAACAAGAAAACGTTTTACTTACGCAACGAAAAATGGCTAACAAATGATCTGATTTTTAAGAAGCTGTCAATAACCGCTAAGGAAACTGGAAAAGTGGGTCGGCCCGCAAAACAAATTGACAATTGCAGTGAAAGATCATGAAGACGCAAGCTTGCAAATATCATTGAAGAAATTTCTCATAGTATGATAAAGGATTCATTTGTGCATCAAATTCAACCACCGCAAAATAAGAAAACAAAAATTGCAATAGTTGAAAAAATTGTGGAAGCGAGCCCTAAACGCACAAAGAGGATTTTAAAAAGTATGCCTACACCAACTGAAGAAATGAAATTTACTCCAGAAGAAGCATTTGCACTATTTTTGGATTTAAAACTGACAAAAAATCAGTATACAGAACTGCGAAAGCGAACCAATGAAAAAAATTGTGGAATCTTTCCAGCATATCGAGATTTAGTTTCTGTCAAAAAAGAGTGCTTACCTTCACAAACGGCTATTAGTGTAACTTCAAGTTCAGCAGAAGTAAAATTGCAGGCTCTTCTCGAACACACTGCAGAACGATTATTAAATACACTTGATGCTGACTGTTTAAAAAAACTTAAAAATTGCAGCATCACTTTATTTTCTAAATGGGGATGTGATGGAAGCTCTGGTCAGAAACAATACAAGCAATGTAATTCAGAAAACTCATCTGATGCTAACTTATTCATGGTATCTTTCGTACCATTACGTTTAAGAAAAACTTATATTGGCTTAGAGCCGTCAACCAGTAGAGTTACAGCAATGGATGTATGGAAAAATTAAATTCCCTCTTCAACAAAGTATTGCAGACCAATAAAGTTTGTTTACAAAAAGGAAACTAAAGATGTCATAACGGAAGAAGTTCGAAAAATAAAAGATCAAATTAAAGAACTTCAACCGGCAATATTTAAATTTGATGACCAATGCATTGAAATTAATTTTCAAATGTTCCTTACAATGATCGATGGAAAAGTTGCACAAGCATTAACCGAAACAAAGTCTTCGTCAAGCTGTACCATATGCCAAAAGACATCAAGTCAATTAAGCCAACCCCCATCACAACACAATAGTTTCAATGAAGCATACGAGTTTGGAGTGTCCCCTCTTCATACTAGAATTCGTTTCATGGAGCATATTCTTAAATTGGGTTATGATTTGGAATTTGGCCCGTTAGGCGAAACAGTGAGAAAAAACAAAGAAAATGTGGAAAAAAGGAAGCAAAGAAAAAAACAAATTCAAGAAAAATACCTTCACCTAGGCCTTATAATTGATCAGCCAAAACAAGGAGAAGGAAATTCAAATGATGGAAACACTGCAAGGAGATTCTTTTCCGATCCAGAAACTGCAGTATCTATCACAGGAGTACATTTATAAGATACATTACATTAATAAGATGATTCCAGATCATTTTACAAGTTATATCATGTAGCAGAAAGATAAATGCAAAAAAATTTGGCCAGTATGCAAATGAAACAGCAATTCTTTATAACAAAAAATATTCTTGGAGACATATGCCAACCACAGTTCATAAAATTTTATACCATGGGGAACAAATAGTTCAACACAATATCCTACCAATTGGAGATCTATCTGAAGAAGCGCAAGAAAAAAGGAACAAAGACTAAAGATTCTTCCGCGAGCATAATACAAGAAAAATGTCCAGATGTTGTACTAATGAAGATCTTATTACTATTTTGTTGTGCACATCAGATCCATATATGTCCAGTATTCGACAAAAATGGAAATCAACCTCAATCAAATTAGAGGAAGAAGCTAAACAACTTCTGCAAAATGAAACCCAAAGCTATTTAGAAGAAATTTTTACTAATATTGTTTAATTTAAAATTGTTTATAGATTATAATTTGTTTTTGATTTAAGTATGTATATATTTGTATTAATATATAAAAATTAAATACACATACATCTCAAACCAAAAATAAAAGTTGAATTACCTAAAATGTTATCGATATCCAAGAATGCTATTTGGGCATTTTTTAAAATATTCCTTTTCAGTTTTATCCTTATAACAACTCGTCTCGTCCCAAAAAAAGCCAACCTTTGGCCCCTGTGAATATTGGGACTAAAAAATTTACAGGGGCCAAATATTGGCATTTTCTGACAGGATCTAAGTTCGACAATAAAAAATAAGTATCAGTTGTAAAATACAAGAGAAATAATGATAAATTTAAAAAAAAACTCATATTTGAAATATTCAACTTTTACACCGAAACACAACAAAAAAATGAAAATGCATTTTGAACTCCCCATAACTTTTGCTCCTATCAGTCGAATTTTACGTTTTATCGCATAAAAAAATACCAATCCAGTCAAAAGTTATGGAATTTTGACCGCCATCTCGTAAAATTTCCCACTATGCGGCGGCTTGGAACCCATTAAATGGATAACCCTATACAGTTGATAAGCTTCAACCATTTTTTGCACATGCAAATCAAAATAATTGACGAGGCTATAAATAAAATTAATCAAGTTAAGAATTATATTGAAAAAATTTGCTATTAACCCGAAAATAATGACAAAATGTGTGGATGATTAGTTTTGTGTAATTCAAGAATCGGATATTGCAAACATTTTATATATTTAATTCTTTTTATGCAGATATTAAACTTGCAATGAACAATTTAGCAGAACCGAATCTTTTATACCATCCATCAATAGTTCAAATAATTCAGGATTGGGCTCTATATAGTATCTTTAAAATATAAGCCAATCCTTTTAGAACCTGATGTCACAGTATTAGAATTTGCTGCACAATTTAAATAAAATATCATGGCTTGTTTCAGAAATATTTTTAGGCATATCAAAGTAATTGGGCTTAACAAGGGGCCTAGTTTAAATTATGGACCGATCTTCCAGCATGTTTCGAAAGTTAGCGTGTTTTCAACAGAAGGACAGACAGACGGATATGGTTAAATCGACTTAGAATTATTCCAGGACCCAGAATATACTTTATGGGGTCTTAAGTGATTATTAAGAAAGTTACACAAGGCATGCTTAACTAAGTTTATTCACCACTAGTGATGGTGGATGGGTAAAAAAAAACCAACATTGTCTGATAGAATAATTAATTATTTCTTATATCACCCAAAAATGTTATTATTAACACAGCTTAAAAGTTTATAAAAAGGGTATTAAGAATAAGCGATGTATGTTTCCATAAGATTAATAAGAAAAATATTTATAAAATATTAAGAAAAACTAATTTTCCTAAGGAACTTCTATCTTATTTACTAATACAAAATAATAGCCATGTGATATATATATTATATAATCAGTGCTGCCACGAATAACAATATTTTTACAACCAAAATTTTTTTAAAAGTTACCAAATATAAACAAATTAGAAATACATTTTATTAATTGAGACAGATATTAATATTTATTTTAAGTTGCATTGCAAAACAAAGGTTATTTAAACTTAATAGGAAAATATTAATGACAAATAAGAAAACAAGACATGAAATTTAATTCTTGTACATATTAAAAATTACGAGAAACATAAACAAATAGATTTTGTTTCTTTGAGACCTTTTTCATAAAAAATATTTATATATTATAAAATTTACACCCGCCAAATTTTCATACAAAGTTCTGTGTTAATTAATTGTATTGTTTTAAATATGTCCTTTACAATGAACGAAATACTTCACATTTATCAATAAGTAAAATGAAAAATGAAATTGTTTTCCGCTTTTTAACTGTCAGTGGTAGGGCTGTCATATGTGCCAATTTTTTTTATCCTTTTGGCAATGGAAGCTTACGTTTGCCGATATGGCGATGGTTTTGTCGAAGATGGAAACTTTTGGCGATATGCGAAGTGCATTGTTTGTAAATATTTTCTAATTTACATATATGTATCTTTAATATTATAAAAATGGTTATAGCTTAATTCTCTTGTTTGTAAATTGTATTTTAAATTGATAATTGTTATTATTTCTGTTTCAAAGTTTATCTATTTGAAATATTTTGTGAGTCATTGTATAATATTATGGCGAATATAACAAAAAACGGAACGTACATTTAATGGGGAAAAAGTATATGACTGACAGTCAAAGGTTTTGTTTATAAATTAAAAATATTGCCAAATCATTATCTAAAAAAAATTCAATAAATATGCTTGCCGACAGGTTATAAAAGTTAAATTTCAAATATCTTAAGTTCACGCCATTTTTTACAGTAAGTTCTAAAATTATATATTATTTATCAATTAATTTTTGAAAAATCTTTTGTAGTGGACGTTTATGGGATCTAGCCATGGGCTAATTGAAACTTATTTTTATCATTTAACCTCTGTAGTTAGATGCCGCATAGCGATGGAGATTTTGAGGATGGTAACACGTAGCACAATAGTGTTACGCGCTAAGATGTTATGCACCCATATCACTATAACAGAATCGTTCAGTTTTCCTATTAAATTGCTGCATATGTTTCTTTAAAAGCCACTTAAACTAATTTTGTGTATTTTTTTCAGTCATGTTCTGAAATCTATTCCCCGTGATATTATGCATTTCCTATTTTAAGTACAACTTATCTTTACAATTCTCAAAATCAGAAAAAAACTACGCTTATTTAAAAAAAAAATGGAAAATCTACACCGATATAAACTCCGTTTGATTTCAACTTTAGAACATGGCCGTTTCTAATATAAAAATCACATTTGGCAAATTTTTTCTTCATTTGAAATAAATAATGAGGACATCGTAGTGTAAAGTACATATTATTCGAAGTGGAAAATAATTTCCGTCATATCGAAATACTTAATAACCAACCATGTAAATACAAACGTATTCACATCTCCACATTGAGAAAATAAATTACCAATTTTGGTTAGAAATAAAGAAAAACGGCAGCTCTGAATATAATATATATTTTCCCCCTTATTCATAAAAAATAAAACAGGTTAATAAAGGGCTTATTAAATAAATTTTCATGGAAAATCCGTTTCATGAACCTTTTATTAACCTGTTCTAGTTTTGATGAATAAGGCCGTATATATATTATATAATAAATAATACAAACAGTAAAACAGAACTAAACAATTACACTGTGCTAGTTGAAAAAACAGACAAGCCGGGCACCTAATTCGGGTACGCTGAATCCAGTGGTGCTAGCCGTTTTTAAGTTAGCTTTAGTTTTCGAGGTATACCGTTATTTCGAAAATGAAGGAGGTTAAGTTTATTGAGCAAACTAAAACAACCGAAATTCCGCAATAAAATTTCCTTTCTTCTAATATGCGCAGTCGTTTTAGAAACATAATTATGTATGTAAGAGATAAATGATGGTGATGCAAAATAAAGTGGTGTTATGCATACATCTTCCCCGTCTAGAAGCATCCTACCCGTTGCAGGGGCCAAATTTAAGAATTGCAACCATACAAATATGGCGGTTTATGGAAATTCTTTAACTGGGCCCCCCTGCTACGCGTAGGATGCTTGTAGACAGGTAAGATGTATGGCCAACCCTATTTTATTTTTCATCTCCATCATTTATCTCTAACATAGCTAGCCGATATTGCCATTCATTAAAGGGGCTCCCATACCAAAATTTCAATACAGACTGAAAATGTATTGAAGAAAAAGTCCGACCGACCTCAATTAGCTTTTTGTCCCTAACATTTTCCCAAAACATACTTGCCCTTTACCTCCATTTTTTTATGGTGGCTCTCATACAAATATAGCGGCTTATGAAATTCTTAAATTTCATTAAAATTTTTCGTCTGTTGTGAATAAAATCAAAAGTTGTTAAGAGATTTTAATCGTTTATGGCTTGTTTTATTTGCAACGTTTTTATATGTCTGAAAAAAATTAGAAGCATAGCTGCATTTTCCAATTTTTTATGTATTTTTAACAAACAAACATTATGAAATTTTGCTAAAAAATAATTTTTGTTTTGCCAAAAAAATATTATGATTTTAAAACTACTGCGCATATTAAAAAAAAGTTTAACTTATCTTAAAGGAAATTATTCGAATTTCTGTTTTTTTAGTTTGCTCAATAAATTTAACCGTTTTTGAGTAGCGTGAACATATGTTGTGCAACCTCCTCCATTTTTGAAATAACGGTATATCTCGAAAACCAGAGCTAACCTAAAAAAATCGGTTAGCACCACTGTATTCAGCGTACCCGAATAAGTTTAAACCGCCTGGTCCTCCGCTTGCCTCAAAAAAAGTGTCTAATTCTAGCACAGTGTAAAGTTATGTACCAATATGTTCAAAAAAAACTAGAAAACTCAAATATTTATGATAAATTTATGAACAAATATATACATTATTAGCACATAAATCATACAATTACAATAGGTAGATTATTCACTAATGCGAAATATAATATAAATAAGTTGAAAATATCAAATGTAGTGTATAAAAGGTAACAATAAATTGGATAAAAGATTATCACACTACTTAATGTATATAATAAATTTATGTCCAGGGGTACCGGAAATACGAATCAATCTTAATCTTAATATTTGCATAAAATAAATAAGTAAAAAAGTATAATCGGCCAAGCTTACGTCATAGCATTTACTTACAAGTTTTCGAGTCTTCCTCTTTGGGGCACATGGACAGTAATGGACCTGCCAGAACAAGATTACATTATGAGGTTAGGATTCATGAAAAATTAATAGTGGCTATTCTTGAACACGCGTCGTAGGAGTGAAAATTTATATGAAAACAAAAACAAATTTACAAAAAATTTGCACAAATTGTTTTTGTTTATCATACAAAATTTTCAGTTTTTGACAGAGACAGAAACGCGTTAAATCTCTCACGTTAATTTAAATTTCGAAGTGTATAGGTAACAAAAACATTTTTCGTAAATTTTGTTTTTGTTTTCATGTAAATGTTCACTACTTCGACGCGTTTTCAAGAATAACCACCAATATGTTAAAATATACATGCTTCCAAAAAGTGGAATATACACTTCAAACTAAAAGAGCTCATTTGGCTAATACGAGCAAAAAAATAGTGCTGTAAAAGCTAAAAATACACTAAAAAATCGATTCCAAAAATCATAAAAAACGCTTAAAGGAAACAACATGTTGTTTTGCTTTCGTTAGTGGTACAAGGAAAAACTTGTTAATGCATATTTACGGTTTCTAACAAACAATTTTGCTCCTGAATGCCACTACTGGACATTCAAAAATTTGTATACTTACATAATTTTTATTATCGCAGAAAATATTCTCGGCAAAATAAAATGAGCTTTAATTAAAAACTTAATTCAAAAGAAAATTAATTTTTAAAAACCAAAAAGTTATTTAAAGAACGGATTCATTTTAAATAAATGAATTTTACATTAATGTTAAAATTTTTATTACTTAAACAGAATATTGTAAAATTAAATAGTTGTTACTTTTAAAAAATATATTTTAACCGACAAAAAAATCCAACTACGTAATAATGTAATTACGGAAAAACATTATTTTTGGTAGTTTGTTTTTTGATAACAAACATATTTGTTAAAAAAATAAAGTTATTCGTAAAATAACTATATTTTTATGCAATTGTAACAGTAAGAAAAACGAATTTGATAATCTACAATCATTTACTGTAATAATTTTAGGAGTGTAAGTATATCAGCGGCATTACTGCAGAAAATGTTGTTAATGTCAAAAAAATATTTAATTAATACTATTAGTTTGTTTACTGGTGCAAAGTTTATTAATTTTTTAATTAATATCACAAATTTGTTAATTGAAATTACTTTTTATTTTTTTCTGCCTAATGAACTAAGTCCCGAAAGTAAAAACTAACAAATTCCTCATTTTTTTATACAATGATCGTTGTTGTTAGACTTTTGGGGAGTATTGTCATTTCTTATGAAATTACTTTGAATTTTTTATGTGAAACTGATAGTGAAATAAATTCCTTAATTATTATTTTAGAGACTTATTTCATATACTTTTTTTTTATTTATTTAAGGTCTACGGAATACATCATTACAGACCAATTATTAAAACTTAACATAATATACAAACTAACAAAAGATTTAGACAGCAATTTAATTACACTGATTAAGGTACAAAATAATATTACGTTTAATGACATTAACATATACAGAAAAATCAATAAGAAAATAAAAATCATTATAAAGCTTACACAATTTTCTAAGAGAATCAGAATTAGCATTATTAGTTTGAAAAACTTGTAAATAGATTGGAATGTAGAAGCGAGTTTATCGATGAGGAGCGTTAAAGTTTATGTTGCTGAGTAGGAAGTCGGAACAGACCGCACCAGTTATTAGGTTGAATAAAAATTAAACGCTAAGCATAGTTCTTCTGCTATCCAACGTTGGTAATTTTATTAATGCCAGCCTTGTTGTACACCCAGAGAAAAAACATGTTTAAATATGGTTACCTCCAACAAAACTATATTTAAATAAAATTGTAAACATATTTTAACCATATTATTGTCAACGATAACCATATTATGGTTAAATAAGTCCTCCATCCAGAAGGCACAACCAAATTATGGTTGTAATAACAAAAATATGTTTAACACTTATACTAGCGTAGTTGATTTTCAACTTGTTGCTCTTAGAAAAGAGGAAAATACTATTGTTAATTTAAAAACAATTTATTGTCATATTTAAGCACAACATGTTTAGAGGCAACCATAATATGGTGGTGGCTTCTTGATGGAGGACTAGCTTAACAATAATATGGTTGTCAGTGACAATAATATGGTTCAATTAAACATAATATGTATAAAATAATTTTTAAAAATAGTTTTTTTGGAGGTGACCATATATAAACATGTTTTTTCTCTGCGTGTATAAGGAGGAATAATGACGTTAGGATTCCATGTTGAATTACCCAAGCAAAAAAGAAGGAATTGTTTTTGGACCGATCCTATAATGTTTTTGAGATAATCAGCATCCGGATCCCAAATAACAGATCCATATTCCAGAACTGGTCTGACTAAAGATGTATATAAGTTTTTAGTAAGGATTGGTTCAGTAAACTCCTTAGCCAATCGTTTTATAAAATTTAGGATCAAAAAGTATTCCAAGATCTAAAAATTTCGTAACCAATACAAATTGATATCCGCCAAATAAAAAGTTAAATAAAGCGTTATAATTGCTTGAAAAACGAAACGCTTACATTTTTTTAAATTGAGTTCCATTAAATTAAGCGCGCACCATTAAAATAGTTCATCCAAATCATGTTGCACCCAAATTTTTTCAATGTTATTGTCATAGGTATGAAATATCTTCACATCATCGGCATACATTAAGACGTTGCAATATTTAATTAGGCACGGCAAGTCATTGAGGAATAAAGAAAATAAAATTGGAAGAATGTGGAACCACATAATGTTTTTTGATTTAGTATTATTAAAAACAACATGTTCTTTTCGGTTTGGGTAATATGATTTAATCCAATTTAAGCATTCCATTGCATGAAGCTTTATCAGAAGTAATTTATGATTGACTTTATCAAAAGCTTTACTAAAATCCGTGTAAATACAATTGGTAAATTTCCTTTTAATAAATCCACGATTTACTACAGTAGTCAGCTGCATGAGATTAGTTTCTGATGAGCGACCTTTTCTAAAACCGTGTTCAAGGGTGATAGTAGGGACGAAATTTGATGAAGAAGATTTTCGGTAATACACTTTTCAAAAAGGTAAGGGATTACACTTAACTTTGCTATGGCTCTATAGTTTGTGACACATGACTTACCACCAGATTTAAATAGCGGAATGATGAAGGAGTCTTTCCACAATTGAGAAAAATAACCATATATTAAATATTATGCTTAATGGAGTAGCTATTGCATGTGCGCAATTCTTCAAAATACAACTAGGAACACCATCAGGACCCAAATGGTATGAGGAATTAACAGATTTTAAAGAGTCTAAAATCTGATTTGAAAAGATTTAAGAAAAGTGTATGGTTTGATTGCTCGCAATTGGATGTGGGTATTCGTTTAAGTCATATTGGGAATCAGAGTAAGTGGTGGTCACTAGATTCGTTAGCATCGTACTTCATAGTTTTAGGGAAGCCACCAGATTGCTTTTTGGAATTAACAAATTTATAAAATGATTTCGGATCGCAGTTAAAATTTTGTTTCATATTAGATATATAGTTTTTATACAGCTTTGTGTTTAATAAGTGAAACCGCAAATCTGCTGTAATCAGACAGCAAGATAGTTGTTTTATATTTTAAAAGCGTTTATTTTTTATGCAGCAAGGAGGACTAGATTTTGTGTGCATTGCTAATTTGGGAACACATTCATAAAAAAAATTTGACAAAGTTTCATAAAATTTTATTATCATGGAATCAATAGCTGCTGGAGTATAACAAAGAATAGATAGTAGATCAAGCTACTTCGAATTATATAAAAGATGTTTTTAGTCATCGTAGTTAAATTTTTTTAAACAGACCTTTTCGTGTTGATTTGTTGAGTCGGAGTTACTTTTAAATGGAACATAAAGGCCGATATCTAGGGTAGGATGATAACGGTCCTCGGGTGCTATAATTGGATCTACGCGCTGCAAGAAACAATCGGCTGGTTCAGTTACAAAAACCAGATCTACTAATTTACCAGACGAATTGTTAACTCCATTTATTTGAAAAAGACATAAATCATATTAGCTATTCAAATATTCGAACACCCAGTCAGCGGCTTTTATAGGAGTAAACATATATGAGTCAGATATATCATTTAAATTCCATTTAATAGTTATATACTTAAGGGTGGGTCACTGATGTATGAGAAAAAATAAAACTACTCGAATCATATTCTAAAAGCAATATTTTGTTGTCTTACGTTAAAACAAATAAAAAATTGTTAAAAAAAAAGTTAAAAAAAATCACGTCTTGACCCCGCGCCGAAGCTCCAAAGAATTAAATTTTTTAAATTTTAATATTGTATTTACTATCAATTATTATTAATGAAAAGTGAACACATTTTTAATTACACATAAAAAAAATAAAATTTTGGTTCCTACACAACATAAAACAATAAAAAAAACGAAATTTTATCAGTTATTTTTTGGTCGTAAAAGCTTGTATACTGTCAAAACTGGGCATTTCAAAAAATTAGATTGTCACTTTTCAACACTCAACTGCCGCATTTATTTCTGCAGTAGTGATGTTCCGAAGAATTGGTGGATCGAAAAACTTTTGATTCCAATTTATAACCTCAAAGTAGTTACTTCCGTCAAAATTGATAGAAGGGACCTCAAATACGAGAGGTTGCTTTCGGGTATGAGGTGAGCTTCGTGCTTCATGAACATGTCTGGCTGCCAGGTCTCTCACTGTTTTCAACCAACAACATCGACAGAAGCAAGTTTTTCGCGGTTTTCTAATAAGTTGCCAATAGGACCAGCATGCGAATATGGTCCCTTGATAACTTGTTAAATAGATGTTGTAATGGCAATTCGTTCAAATGTAAATAGTCCATTGCAGTGGCCACTGAAGTCCTTTTGCCAATACTCTTATTACTCCGTTCAATTTCCCAATGTTAGTGACTGTACTATCTATCACAACCAATTCCCACCAAAATTTCTTTATTAATTGTTAGAGACGAAGGAAGCGCAATAAATGACATTTCAATATTTGTAGAAGTACTTCGATCTGGTGTTGCATAGCCAACATAAACTAAATCATGTTTCTCAATCAATATTTGTCTATGATTCCTAGCTCCATTTTAAATAATATTAAGCGTCTTAACTTTTCGGCCGTCAAAGTATAAAACTAGTAGGTCTAGCTGCTTCTGGTCTTGAATGCATTCATTACGTACATTTTTTCTTTCCCGTCTTAATTTTGATTTATCAATTGGTTCACTGCTAGAAGAGATATCTTGCAATACAGATGAAGCCATAGCAGCCGCTGCGCTATCGGAAACACTGTAACGGTTACAAGTGTTTGACAATATAAGCAAACTAAAATTTTTTTCTTTCTGCCTTTGAAGTGGAAGGTAAATTAAAAGAATCATCACAAGAAGCAATGGAATTACTTAGAGATAACTCCAAGTACTCCTGTTTTAAGTTAATTTTTTCGTGACTTTTATTTACGTTTTTTTCTGTCTTTGGTGCTCGGGCTGCTCTTTTTTGCAATTTAGTTGGAAGATCTCGAACTACTCCTCCAATACACATCTTTCTCGCCCTCGCATCTCACTCAAAAACTCCTGTTCTTCTTTGGGTACCTTATATTGCCTTGGACATAAAAAAAAAACTCAATTTGTTTACATCTACAGGAACAAATATGAAACAAAACTCTGCTACGTCGGAGAAAATTTTCTTTCTAATAAACAGACATTTTTTCAATGAATTTATATGATAACCGCTTATTACTTGTATGACTATTGCACTCACAATATTATTACAGTAACGGACTGTAGGTTATTCAAGAAGTATTCCGTTCAGTCATTTTTAAATAAATAAACATTTAAAATTCCAAGCAAATTGATTTTTAACTGATTCTAACATTTATTAAAAAAACTAAGAGCACATTAATACGGATTTTCGGTTGCATTTAATATTGTCAGTTGATTAAGGAAAAGTATTCTGTATGTAAAATTAAATGATAATGAAATTTAAAACAACTCTAAATTTACTTAAAAACCGATCTACTTATTTTCAGTTATTTTATATAATTTAACTACCAAAAAATAAATCTATTTATAAATCTGTGGCAAAAAGTAAAAGTAAAAAACGATTTGCTTGTTTTGTGTAGAAAATTCCCATATTCTATTTTTTAAAATTATTTAGTTAAATACATGAAATTTTTATGGTAAAATAATTGCGAATGCCATATCGGGCATGCTGCTGGTGTCTTATAATTGAAAGTTCTTCTGTAAACAAAGTGGTCAGTATAGCAAAACTAAAACAAACATGTTTAACGGGGTAAGTAAATAAAAATAAATATTCTCTCTCTCTCATTAGAACAACAAGCGGGACAGGAGTCTGGTATTTTTTAGAAATTCGAGTAATATAATACAGGTTTTATATAAAATTACTGAATTACATAAAATAACTGAAAATTCATTTGTTTTTACGGAATTTGTCAGTTATTTTTTGATAGTTAATTTTAATAAAATAACTGAAAATTCATTTGTTTTTACGGAATTTGTCGGTTATTTTTTTAATAGTTAATTTTAATAAAATAACTGAAAATTCATTTGATTTTACGGAATTCGCAGTTGAATTTTTGACAGTAAAAATTAAATGAACTTTTCGTTAAAAATAAATGAAAAATAAGTAGACCGGTTTTTAACTGGATATTCATTTATTTTATATTACAATTTCAGTTAATTTTACGTACAGAATATTGTGAGTGTGTATTTGACACTGCAGGAAGAGACGATTTTCTCCAAACGCATTCTATCCTTTGAGCTACAAGTTTTCCAATTTCTAAAAACGATGGTTCTTTGGTAGTATTCCTTGTTATTTTTAGTTGCTCCCTATTCCAATCATAGTATTAAGTAACATATTCGTAAGTTGGTAAAACATTATCATTAATATCTTCTACATTTTCGAATCTCGTGCAGAAATAATCTTGGCTTCTGGTTTCCATAATAACGGTTAGAAGTTAAAACAGTTTAATTAAAATAATAAACACACAAGTTCACTGTCCCCGTAGTAAACCCAAACTGATCTTTTTATTGTGCATTATTTTATATGTAATCTATCAAAAATATTTCCTGGAAGAATATATACTTTTCAATGAATGAATTGCTTGTGTCTGAACCCTCGAGTACTTAAGAATCGTTAGGAGACGGTAATATGCTTTTTTGCAATGTTATATAACAAATTTAACAAAATGAAGATAAAAGCGGCTCTTACACTGAAAATAAATTAATATATTTTACAGATGCAGACAAATATACAACATATTAACACTATTAGAAGTCGTTACGAGATAAAATTTTTTTTATTGAAAAAAAATTTTTTTATTGAAAAAAATTTTGTTAATCATCCGATTTCATTCAAAAAATATTTTTGTTTTTCAAAGTTTGTATTATAAACGATAATTTTCGTAAATAATTTTTGATAATAATGATTTTTCACCAATTTTTTTTAAAACTTTTTTGCTATCTTATCTCAACTTAAGATGTTATGATAAAACGACACAGATTTATGTATTCATATAAAAAAATATATATACATATATTTTTTTTTTTTTTGTATTATATGTAATAATAAAATTGAAGCATTTCTAGAATTTGAATCAATTATTCTTTTATTATTAAACTCCAAACTACCCACATATTCCACCCGCTGTTTTGTCGTTTCCAAACGGCATCTAACAGTTCTGAGACTCATGTTCACAGTAGCTTTTTATCAATTCAAAAATTTGTTTAAAAAGTATTTGAATTTAATTAATGTGATAATTGAATCAATTATTTGTTTAATTGATAGAAAATTAAAAATTTATTTTCGATTTAATTAATATTTTAGTAGTTTTGAAATAAATTTGTAATTAAAATATTAATTAAATAACAAAATATCTTAATTGACTTTTTTCGTGCTAACTTGTACAACTGCTGCTGGAAATTTTCGAATCATGAGCTATATATTTAATGAAATCAATTAACACAATGTTGAAACGGGAAAGTTTTTTGATCATTTATTTTAAATTAAAATCAAAAATATAATTTATTAAAAAAAAATATTCAAAATTTTCAAAAAAAAATGTAACATTTTAGTAATTTATTTAAAGATTTTGTTTGTTGGGCTTAACTCCCTTTTTTTAATAATTGTTAAAAAAATACTGAAATTTATTGTTGGAGGATAAGCTGTTCCTATGCGCATTTCACTGGTTGCTTAGGCCAGATCATCAGGAAACGTTCTGCTAAATTATTTTAGAAAAGCCAAAGCTATCAGCAAACAAAACTACAGAGAGAATCAGAATTACTTACATACACTCAAAAAGTCTTATTTGCAACGATATCAAACCTAAAACAAAAAAACTCGCGGTTTTATTGTTGATATTTTGTTTAAGCTTTGATATCGTTGCAAATAAGACTTTTTGAGTGTATGTAAGTAATTCTCATTGCCTCCGTACCACCACCACTAGTAGTGAATGAGGGTATACTTAGTTTATCAATCCGTGTGAAACTTTTTTATTATATATCTAAGACCCAATAAAGTATATATATTCTGGCTCCTTGAGTAATTCTAAGTCGATTTTGCCTTGTCCGTCTGTCTGTCCGTCTGTTGAAAATTTTTAGCCAACTAGACGACGAAACTGCGTGATTTATTGTGAGGACTATATTTGGCAAATATAGAATCCCTGCATTGGAGCCCTCTTCTAAAGCTCATCATTGAACTTTAAGTTGATTTGGAACATAACCAAATAATAAATATAAGATTGCATTTAATTAAATCTTTCTGCAATTCCAAAATTCATGCAATAGTGTTTGATACTATCCTGGTTGTTTATTTTTATTAAAAATAAACTAAGTGCTATTATTTTATGTTCTGCTGTTGAATTCCGTTTCCTAAATTCTAAAATTAAATTTTTTTTTTGGCAACCCTATTCAGTTATTTATCTTTTGTTAACATTAAGGTTTTCCGTTGATTCAAATTGTCTTATAAATCTTTAATATATATGGTCACCTAAGATAAAATGTATTTGCCTACCTAATATGTTGCCATACATAATGACAAATTAAACAAGATTAACATATATTTCCACACTAATTAATTCAGTCCCATAAGGGTGGATTATATTAAAAAATGCCTTATTATAAATGTTCGTTATTAACATAATCCACCTTCACACATAAGCACCTAACTTGCATATCTCCATATTTACAAATCAAACTGTTAATAATTAAACATTACAATGTACCAATCGACTGTCATACGGCGCCTGCTGATATCGATGGACTTATAAACCGTAAGTTATGCAATATTTTATTTAACATTCACCATAACAGGAAAAACTCACTAAATAATGACTAAATAAATAAATGCATTACGATTTATAATAATATAATATTGAAATGCACTTATTTACCTTTCGCAACTAGTATTGCCACTTGAATAGATTTTGTTTAATCATCAGATGGTATTATGTATATTCATTCGTATTGCAGTTAGTTTTCCCATGTTTATATCCAAATACATACATATTTATTAAAAAAAATTTTAATTTAATTAATATCTTAATACTTCAATAAAATAAAAAAAATCTAATTACAAAAACAAAACGAAATTCTAAAGGATATAGAAATAAAGCTTTGGGTGACTATTAGGTTAAATATATTAATTATTTACTTGACTTAAATTAAAATAATTTTAATTCATAACTGTTTTGTTGTTTTATATCGTTAATAAACATTAGATTTTGACAATATGTTCTTTAACATTAATTCTTGAATATTGTATATTAATTACGAAAAGTGAAGGTGAAAGGTATTAGGTAATCGTCTTAATTTTTATTTTCCTTTCATCATACCGCATTCCTGTCAGCATATGGAGGGAGGGCCAAGGAAATATGTAGCAAAATTTCTTACTTATATTTTTATACCATCCATCACCACTAGTGGTAAATGAGGGCTCGTCGAGTAATTCTAAGTCGATTTATCCATGTCCGTCTGTCAGTCTCTTGAAAACACTTTAGAAAAACGTAAAAGAAAATAAAACAAATTTAGTCTCAAATTGCTTGTAGTTATCCTAAGCAATTTGGGATTGAAATCCTGCAACATCGGTTGAATAGGATCAGAGCTAGATTAAAAATAAGGAACTCAGAAAGTGGTTCTGCGTCGATCGGAATACACAAAGGGTCTAGAACCTATATTTTTATGTATAACACACATCAGTACAAACGCATAATACCCTCATCACTATTGTAGTGTGTATCATGTCAAAATACCAAAACAATCATATCATAATATAATAACATACATATACACAAACTGACGGCCTATGTTATAAAAAATAAAAAATTTTCCATACAAAATCCGTTTCATAAACCCTTTATTAACCTGTTTTATTTTTGTTAACTTAGGCCGTGAGAATTTAGTGATAAGTTTCTGGGTTGCTTTGTCGTAAAATTAATAATTTCCTTGGGGGCTCCCGCTTGGCTCCATATTTTTTATTCATCTAGGTATATCACAGTATTCGTTATCAAAATTAATTTAAAATACTTTAACCTTAATCATGATATTTTGATCAACTATTATCAAATTCAATGACATTTTACATGTAATTTGTACTTGGCAATCCCAAAAACCAATCACACGAATATATTAATTTTTATGTAAAGAAACTCAGGTGATTAATTACTTTTTTGTGAATACATTTCAATAATATATGTTTTATTGTAATAAATTAGTTTTTAATTTTTAAGAAAAAGGCGAGAAATTAATTAAAAAATTATAGTAAGGAAAAATATAGTAATTTGATTTGAGTTTCGAAAGAAACTTAGTAACTTATGGCACCGTTAAGTGAAGTAAATAGGAGACCAATTTATTTCTTTTTAGCAGGCAAGTACTTTACATTGGGAGCTTCAACTCCAAAGCTAACGGTGTTGGCAGAACCTTGGCTACCTTGGAAGGATTGTTGTACAAATTGTTGTTGATTGTTGCTGGCAGATTGAACGAATTGTTGTTGGTTATTGCTGGCAGACTGTACAAAGTTAGATTCGCTAGCAAAAGATTGGCCACTAGCTGAACCACTGCCGAAAACAGGAGCAACAGAGCCAACATTGACGGGTCCACCACCAATGACAGAGGTAGCAGGAGCAATGCCTTCATCTGAAATATGGGTGGAACCACCTAAGGCGTCATACTGGGCTTGGATTTCTTGTTGAGCGCGGTTGGCTTCTTCTTGGGTCTTGTACTTAATGAAGTAAACTTCAGGTTTGTGGGCCTTTTGGTCGATTGGAGCGGCAGTCAACTGACTTTGGATATTGGCAAAATCGGGTTTTTTGGACAATACATAGATTACAGTCTTTTCTTCGTTAGCAGATTGAGCACGTTTAATAGATTCCATGTTTAGTTTCAAGTTTTGACTTGGGGCCTTAATGAAAACAATGCGATAGTTCTTGCGGATAGGTGCAGCTTCACCACCACTTTGTTCGGAACCGATTTCTTCAGTTTCCTCAGGTGCGGAGTGAATATAGATATCCTTGTTAACTATAGTTTGTTGTTGGGGTTGATAATTGAAGTTGGACGAGGGAGCAGCTGGAACAGGGGCGTAAGCAGCAGGTTGTTGTACAGGAGCAAGATATTGGGGAGCAGGGCCATTAAATTGATGAGCAGGTGGATTGTAGAATTGCACAGGAGCAGCAAATTGTTGCTGAGAATATTGAACGGATTGAACAGGTGGAAGATATTGAGGAGCTGGAGCTGGAGCTGGAATTGGTGCTGATGGACGGAAGCTTTGTGAACCAACAGGTTTTGGTTGTTGGTAGCTATATGCTGGTGAAGCTGAAGCAGTTGCTACCAAGGCAAAACACTAAAATGGTAGTAAAACAAAGAAAGCATAGAAAAATCTGGATCTTATCTAAAAACCTAATTTGCAGTAAAGACCACTTACCATAATTGCTAAAAATGTATTCATTTTAAGGCGTTTTTTAATTCCTTAACGTGTTGTTTATATGAAATGTATTGTTAAACTGATGCTTTTGTCCGATTTAGTCAAGACTTTTATACAAACTAAATTTCATTTAATCAAATCCTAGCAAATGGAAACCTAAAAACATCAGTGTTACTGATCTACCTTACAATAGCATTATAATAAATGTTTAATGCTGATAACCAGTCATGTTGATGTAACCATTTTCAACATCAAAATTTTTGTGTATTAATATTTTTGTTGAAATTACAAAACTTTATTTTAAGCATTTAATTATTTCAGTATACATAAATATTCATACAAATCTGTAGGCAAAACTTGTCGTCGATTATGTATTTTAAAATGCTACGATTAAGTGTTTTAAAAAGAGGGGTATTAAAAATGAATTTTTTTTTTTTTTTTTTTTTAATTTTCATTAATATATTATCTAACACCACGAAAGTCTTTGTATAATAAGAAGTAGCAGACATTCTCCTATTGTTGTTCGTAAATGACCAGAAATATGCCAGTGAACATGTTATTTTTTCTTCGGCTTTCTGTCACCTTGAACAAATGTTTAGTTTTATTAATTTTTTATATGCGAAATAAAGCCAAACCATAATAAACTTTTGCTACAAATTAAAATTTCCCATATTCCTACATATTTGAATACAAATGACTTTTAACTCGCCAAAGTTAATGATGGTTTGTTCAAAACACCCAATAAAAGAAAGATCATTTGCATATTATTAAAAACGTACCTGTGTATTTATTAGCGTCGTAGAGTTTGAGCGTGTGTGCGTATTTGCCTAGTGTGGCTTAAACATAAACACAGATACCAAAATCTATCTTATTTTAGCCAAAAGCTAAAAGTCGAGTTTCCCATGTAATCAATACAGTCTATTTTTGTATTGTTTGTTGCATTGTGCTTGTTGAGCTTCCGTATTTGGGATGATGATATTAAAGTTTTAAAATTGTCTATGAAAATATATATTAAATATTAACTTTTTTAATTATTCATTACTTATGCTAATTAGTAGTTTAGTATGTATCAAGATTTACCTATTAATATTTAAATCCTAATTGTATTTAAATAATTCGAACATAAATTAACAGATCGAATACTGGTAACCCTTTAAACTTAAATAAAATTATAAAATACTGCTTGCAAATTTAGGTTAATAGTTTTAACACTGTTCGACAAATTTCAACTTTTGGTCTCAAGTTTTGGCCTCAGCCATGACCAAGCCGAATAGATTATGATAATATACTCGTACCTTAAAGAATATAAATTTGCTAAAATACTATTATTATTTGGTTTTGTTATCATATTAAAAAATGAGTAAAATTTGTTAACGGGATCAAAGGATATGACAATTTCATATATTTTGGCTCCATTTTGCCAAAAATTCATGCAGACAGAACGATAATTTGTTGACTGCCCAAGTAAAAAAGTTGTTATAGTAGAGAGAACGGTTATTATTCGCCCGGTTTTAACCGGTTATTTTAGTTTTGCCCAAGCCGGTTATTTTAATATGTCCATTTTTTAATATCGAATAAACCAGTAATTTTGGTGTAATAAACTGGCTATTTTGATATAATAAACCGGTTATTTTAATAATGTGTAATTTATGTACGTTTTCCTTACATTTCTTATTGATAAAAACGTTTGTTTTCGTAAAAAATTAAAAACAAGGTAAATAGCAATTTGTGTGATAGTAGTCTAAATACTAAATATATCTTTATACAGAAATCATCTCTTTAGATATTTCAAACAGGATATAATATAATATAAAGACAAAGGTGCTTGAAGTGCCCTAAAATAATAAGTTGCAAAGGTTCTTCGACGTCACGATTTATTAATCACATTTAATTAGTCGTCCAGCTTGACATAAATGTATGACAAATAAAACTTGCCTCCGTTGCTAGTAGCTCTTAATAGACGGCAAATAATACGTTACTAAAATACGCTGCCAAAAATGAATCATCGGGTAAAAAAGTAACCCGTTGTGTAGCCGAGGGCGGAATAACCATTAAGGCACTAATAAATCTTAACTAGTTCTAGCATTTCTTCATGCTTAAAGCTACAACATTCCAGCGGAATCCACGATATGGGAAAAATTAACCAGTCTTATTTATTTAAACCCCAAGAACTAAAAAACAAAATTGAAGAAATCATGTCATGGAAGGTTTTAAATTGTGGTCAACGAAGGGACAGATAAATCATACAAAAAAATTTATTCATAATACTATTCGTTTCTATTATGTTGATACAAAATCATTTGAATATATACAGGCTGGCTAAGAGGTTTTGTTTGTAACTTTTCAAAAATAAGGCTGAAGTCTACTGATTTTTATAGACCTGCTTAACCACCAACAGGAAAATATCTTAAATAATAAATTTTTAAAAATTTCTATTTTTTTTAAAACCAAACTTCTTTATAAAATCTAAGTCATAACTACACAGAAAAAAGTGTTTTATCAATTAAAAAAAATGGTTTAAAAAACATTTAAATTTAATTAATGTGATAATTGAATCAATTATTTTTTTAGTTGAAAGAAAATTTAAAATTTAATTTTGATTAAATTAACATTTTAGTTGTGTTCAAATAAATTTTCAATTCAAATTTTAATTAAATAACAAAAAATCTTAATTAACTTTTTTCGTTTAAAATAAAATAATTTAAACATGTAGAATTGTTGTTGGGAATTGTCAATATTTAGTTAAATAAATTAACACAGTGTTTGAAATGGCAAAGTTTTTTGATCACTTTTTTCAATTAAAAATATCATTTATTGAAAAATTGTTCCAAAATTTTAATTAATCAATATAATCATTTTGGTAATAGGTGCAAAATCAACAAATTGTTTGCTTGATATTATGAATTTGGTATACATTTGGTGATTGCAGAAAATTAATAATTTTTTCTGTGTATGTATTTTGTTTGTTCCTTACATTTGTGAACTGTTTTGTTTTTATTCAAAATATCTTTTTATTTCAAAAAATAATTTGATTTTTGAGTATTTATTCGAATTAACACCGGGTAACCGGTTATTTCTTAGATGCTTAACCAAGGCGAATTCATTCCAGGTAATATCGGTAGTACAACAAGTACAACTCGTACAAAAACCACAAGCAATTTGTTTTTGTAAAATCATTGTACAATGTCAAAAACCGAAACAAATCAAAACAGAAACAAAGATAATAAACAACATTTTGACATCCAACAATTACAAAGCTAAAGAAAAAAGATTATCAGCAGGGCTTTTAGGATCACCTGTAATGAATTCGACTTGTGCTAAACCGAAAACTGGTGTTCTTAAATAGCAACTATTCGGAATATTCGAAAACCGGCTCTTGAAAAAAGTCGAATAATCGATCTCCCTTTTTGATACTATCATATTAATGATTCTAGTAAAGTTATTAAAGTTTGTTATTTCACACTACACCAAACGCACATTGATGATTTATTGCGATCTCAATTTTTTTTTCTGCTGACCGGCGTAAAAAAGGATATTCGAAACACTTATGATTTTTGTGCGTTTGAGATGAACGCATAAAAGATCTTGGGTTAATTTCAGTTAGGTCAACTTGGTATAGACAATATGGATTCCAGCAAAGTAATTTAGCCGTCTCCATATAAGTTGCCTTAACTCGAAATCGTATAAGATCACTTGATACGTAAAGCGCAGCGTTTAAGCATATTGAAACCATATTTCCAACATTGAGCGAAGCTTGAATCGGCACAGGTAAGTACCTTAAAGCCTTTCTTTTGACTATTTAATTTTTAATCGTTTCATTCTTTGAGGTGTTTTCAATGGTTCACACACCAAAGAATTCTAAAGTAGAGAAGACTTTAAAAATCTGCTTATTCCAATACAAAACAGTGCATGGACCGCTTTTACTAACGTTATAAATATTTTTCTTGGAAAATTAAGAACATCATAGTAGAAATTATTGATTCGTACGATGCAATTCATTTTATTTATTACCTCTTGAACTTTTTCTCGCCAAACTAAGGTGAATTCAGCTACGAGCAAAAGGTTATTAAACAAACAGGTGACTTCAGCGACGAGGATGAAGATACCGTGAAAATTGAAAAGAGATACAAAGGCAAACCATAAGGTATATATATGCTGGTTGAATTCTACTAGTCGCTTTGCCGTGATACAAAAAACGACATGTGTACAACTTTTCGCTTCTTGAGTTGGTTTGACAGCGAATGTTTGCGAAGAAATGGAAGTTTTTTAACTTTGACTGCAGTGTTTTAAACACTGATTTATAAATTCATTATAAATTTTTAATTTTTCATATCCAATTTTTAATATTAATTCTATTTAAAATTTTTATATTTGAAATAAACTTAAGACGAAAAAATTTAATATTTATACAAAAAAAAAATTAAATACAAACTTTTCCACATCCTTTTACTTATCAGTAAAAACCAACTAAACGTTTTAAAGCTATCAAAAGATTTTTTGGCAACTCCACTAAGGCAACTCTGGAAAAGCTTGTCGCATAAGGGTTACATCATTGTGCCCGACCCTCACATAAATTGCTCTTAATTTTTGTGTGTATGAATCTTTAGCAAAATAGAGCAGAAATATGTAAAATTGTACCAAAATTATGGATATACGAGTATGTATCTTCATAATCTTTGAACCCGTAAACCGATTTTGCTCATTTTTTACACATTATATCTGATAACAATACTAAATACTTTAGCAAAAAATCTGCCGTATCGATTGGTGTAATCGTTACTTCCGTGATCGACTGCTGGGTTTACATTAAAAATTTATTTGCTCGTAAACAACCGAAATGAACTGATTTAGAAAAACTGGGAGATGCGTTTGTGTATCTTTTTAAGCTATATTTTCAGAATCTGGTCAGTTTGATCATGGGTAAAAAATAATGTTGAACAGTGTTATTTTTTTTTTTTTTTTTTTTTTTTTAATAATTTTTATAAAATGTTATCTTTTTATCCAGATGAATAATAATTTTGGCTCTGTATTTATTACGAACGCCTCTACAATTGATGTCTAAAAAGGACTTATCAATTTTGGTGTCTGTTGTCACTCGACACTGTCTAATAGATAACAATGCGCATCGTCTGGAAACCGGACACTATGATTACTACCGCAGATGCGATGGCGAAAATGAGGAGGAGGACGCAGAACACTATCTCTGGCACTGTCCTGCACTAGGAGCAACCTTTAACGGTTTGTAGGATATCCCTGGCGTTGAACTGGAGTGCATTTAAAACTTCATTGGAAGTTCAGGTTGGCTCTACTGTGGGGAACTGTTTAGTGGAACTCCACTCTATTACAGCGGATCGTTGGGGTAAGTGTGGCAGATGATAACTGACAGCTCCTTACAATAGTCCAATAAACAATAGTGTAAGCTTGTTGTTGGTACTTTTCAGATCAAATTTAAATACAACTTATGCTTTGCTTTTCATAATTTTTTGAAAAGTTTGCAAAGCATTTGATAGTTATCCACACAAGATGCGACAGAGTACAACATTTAACAAGCCGGATAATTGAAATACTTTACACCGCATTGTAATAATGTTCGTTGAAAATCTATAAATATTAAGTACATACATATTTGCTTGACATTCTACGGCCTATTCAACAGCTATTCGCAGGCTATTGATGTGATCGATGCACGATCGGTTTGACCTTAAGCCTGCCTGATCTTTCCATAATGTGGTTTGTAATGTAACAGATATGCGATTGTAGAGTGTTTGCTCTGGGTAGCGATTCATTTTACCAAACATTTAGTAAAACTGGTCAAATTATATTTACTGAAAGTGATTTATCAGCTTCAAACTATTCCGGAAAAGTTGTCGGGGCCTGCCGCTTTGCTATCTTTTAGTGAATGAATGTCCGCAACTATATCATCATGATTAGGTGGATTTACTTTGTACCCCATTAAACTATTTTAATAATTTCAAGGAGTAAAACCATTGGAAATTTGCTTAAAGGTACCCCAGCATTCCTAAAAGATACTGGAAATGTCCGGAAATGTTATTTATTTGTTTTTAGACTGTAGTTTCCACAGCAAATACCGGTCGCACAGAAAAAAGTGTTTTATCAATTAAAAAAATTGTTTAAAAAGTATTTAAATTTAATTAATGTGATAATTGAATCAATTATTTTTTTTGTTGAAAGAAAATTAAAAATTTAGTTTTGATTTAATTAACATTTTAGTTGTTTTGAAATAAATTTTCAATAAAAATTTTAATTAAATAATAAAATACTTAATTGACTTTTTTCTTTTAAAATAAAATAATTTAAACATGTAGAATTGTTGTTGGGAATTGTCAATATTTAATTAAATAGATTAACACATTGTTTGAAATGGCAACATTTTTTGATCACTTTTTTCAATTAAAAATATCATTTATTGAAAAATTTTTTTCAAAATTTTAAAATTTTAAGTAATCAATATAATCATTTTGGTAATAGGTGCAAAATCAACAAATTGATTGCTTGATATTATGAATTTGGAATAAATTTGGTGATTGGAGAAATTTAATAATTTTTTCTGTGCGGTAATAAATAATAACACATTGGTGGACTAAAAAAGGCATACACATTTTTATTTCTGCCTTGCGATTGAAGAAACTGTTATTTTAATTAAAAAAATAAGTATCTCTGAGCAAGAAAAAAAAAACGACGCGCTGCGGCTGATAATTGAATTTCATCGGCCAAAAGTCCAACTTTTTGTCATCGTCGATTTAAAAAATTTTAATGCCATTCGATGACAAACATATTAGAACTGAGGTATCCAAAAAACTGGATTAAAATATTGGCAATTGTGGGTGTGGCATGCTGCTGGAAACAAATATTTTATGTTGTTTTAGAAAAAATTTAATTTTTGTTAATTTAATTAGAACTAAATTATGAGTTCTCGCAAACTGTTATCAATAATGGGTAGAATTTTTTTTGTTAGTGGGATAGACAACTTTAAGAAATAGTTCGTTTTCTAATATGTCCATAATTTTCGTAACATCTGTATCATTTATGCCTGATATGTTATTAAATGTTTCCTTAGGTTCTATATTTTAGTTAAATCCGAATTTCAGAGGAGTAGAACTTGTTAGGGTCAAAACGGGTTAACAAGATTTTACTACCATCAGAATGATTTACTACCATCAGTGTCCTCTTTAACCCCATATATATACTTTTGCAACTGTCTGGAACTGTCTGTTGAACACTTTTCTCAGTTTAATGAAATTACTCGCAAAATTTTTTTTTTTTTACTTTTTATTTTACTGAAATATAACACTTTTGTTGACGGACGTTTTGTTTAAAAAATAGTTCTACAACTGACGTAATTCTTGCATCTGGCTTATCAGGGCAGCTTTTGAGTTGATTTGAAAGACGGGTCCATAGAGGTTCGGGAGAGTGACTTGTTGACCTCTAAAATTGGTAACCTCGGATATTCAAACTTTTAAAAATTTGGAAAAATATATGTGTTTATGGATTGCAAAAAAATAGACCTAAGCTGACCTTCAAAAAATATGCTTAAATGATTAGGTTACCTCCTTTGCTTTTAGAGATATTCGGATAAAACCGATTTTTTGGGTTGATTATTAACAATTTTCGAGTTTTTTAATAGAGTGGATTATGTTTAATATCAAACTGTTATCAATAGTGGGTTAAAATTTTTTTATATTGGTATGAAAGCAGACTTCAAGCAATGGTATGTTGTATTAATAAATGCTAATGTATTTTTCTATAAGTGTAGTGGTATATTCGTGGCGAATATATATGCGTATAAAGGTAATACATATCGCTCATTTCGTGCAAGACCGTCACAACTCAAAATTTGAAACTTTACAGGAGAGCCTTTTTAAGATTCCAATCTATTATTTCTCACCTTCTTTTTCACTAAAATACAGTTAAAAAATCAAATGTTTCTTTTTTGCAACAAAGAAAACCACATGTACAAGAGGAATGCCAAACACAAACTGAAATGTGACCTTGTTGATGTTAATTGCTCAAGTTTGTTACGAGAGGTCATAGCGTCACAAGCATCTGTATTACCGTTATTTTTTCGATAATTCTCTCCGTTCTTAGATCAATTTGTAGAGATTTAAGAGAAGAACATTTCTGCATTACTAACTCGAAAATGCCAAATTTTGAGTTGTGACGGTCTTGCACGAAATGAGCGATATGAATTCTCATTTTTACTATCTCACCAAAAGATTGCCTTGTTCTTTCGCTGATAAAAAATATTTTCGAAAGAAAACGTTATGGGTAATAATTGTAGAAGCAATTTTTAGTCTATTTGACATTTGTTTCTCCCACATGCCCTATTAAAAAAAAAAAAAAATAATTAATTTAAGTAAAAAATTCTAATAATTCCTTACACCGATTATTATAAAATTAGAACAGTAATGGTTTGTAATATGTCCATAATTATCTGGAAAATATCGAGTGGTAAACAGTGACAAAAATATAATTTTTTTATAGGCGTTTTCCGATATTGGGAATTTGGGGTAATTCTTAATCAAAAATAGGGATGCGTAGTACGCTGTTTTTAGATCTTTTCGGTCTACAAAACCTTCAAATGCCATTGTTATATCTCTATCCATGGTATGTCAAACATTAATATTATAATTTATATAGTGTAAATGAATGAAACGGCTTTCAATGTGTGTAAAGAAATGATAATTTTAAGGTTTGACATACTATAAATCTGACATGAATAAAGATATTATAATTAAATTTGGCAGTTATATAGATTAAAAAGTTCTTAAAAACATCTCCCTTCCTTAAATAAAAAAAATACCGCAATTCTCAATCTCAATTAAGAGAATTTTACTACTAAATGATAAAAAACATCAATAGTTAAACTTTGACTTTCTCAATATTTGCTAAGTCGATTTTAATAAAATTAAAACTGTAGGAAAGTTCAAAAAGTCTTCTGTCTAGAAATATATTGCAAAAGTATCTCTATGGGTTCAAAAGTTAAAGATTTTTGGCCGATGAAAAACGATTTTTAGCCACTGTGCGTCGTAAGTTTGTGAGCAAAAAAAAAAAAAACTTTAAATGCACGTAGTTCCTTAAATTACTCATATTATCCACAAAAAGTACTTTTTTCATATAAAAATGTATATATAATTTTTGATTTATTTATCTTTTTGGTATTCAAAAGACCTTTGTTAAAAATGGGCCGTTATTTTTTTTTTTTTTTTTTTTTTTTTTTTGCAAAATGACCGTTGTCAAAAATGAATTTTTTTTAATAATTATCTAAGTTTTGTCTGCTGTGCTTAATTCCCTATTGCTGTGCTTAACTCCCTATTTTTATTATTGATAAAACTACTGAAATTGTTGGAGGATAATCGTCTTTTTTGCGTTAGGCAGTTTTCTTTCCAATCGAGTCTTTTGCTTATTTTTTGTATTCTTGGTTTTGCGTACAATCGCATTTATATTGGTAAAGTGTAATAACTGAAATGGAGTAAAAAGTTGTTGTTTACTATTGTAAAATTTTTTAATTTTTTCAACAATTATTGCGCAAAATATATTACTTATCGCTAATTACACTGTGCAAGAAATTTACACTTTTTTTCGTGACAAGCTGGGCACCTAGCGGTTTAACATAATTCGGGTACGCTGAATCCAGTGGTGCTCGCGGTTTTTTAAGATTGGCTCTGGTTTTCGAGATGTACCATTATTTCGAAAATGGAGGAGGTTGCACAACATATGCTCGCGTAACTCAAAAACCCTTTAGCTAATTGAAAAAACTTAAAAAACCGAAATTCCGCAAGAAAATTTCCTTCTTCTTTCTAATATCCGCAGTCGTTTTAGAAACATAATAAAATAAAACAAAAATAATTTTTTTAACAAAATTTCGAAATTTTTGTTTATTAAAAATTCATAAAAAATTGGAAAATGCAGCTATGCTTTTAATTTTTTGCAGACGTATAAAAAACCAAATTCCAAACAAAACAAGCCATAAATAATTAAAATCTGTTTGCAACTTTTGATTTTAGTCACAAAAGTCGACAAATTTTAATTAATTTAAGAATTTCATAAATCGCAATATTTGTATGGGAGCGCCCCTAAGGGATGGTGATAAAGGGAAAGTATAATATGAGAAAATGTTAAGAATAGATATATTGCAACTATGTTTTAAGAAAATGTTAAGAACAAAAAACATTGGAGGTCGGTCATACATTTTATCCCCCTAGGAGTGAATCCTAGGCCTTAGAAACAAATGATGGGAATGAAAAATAAAGTTGCGCTGGTTATACATTTGGCCCGTCTAGGGGTATCTCAGGCGCTGCAGGTGCAAAATTTAAGGCTAGGGTTCTACGCGTATAAAAACAAAGTTCCAAACAAAATAAGCTATAAGTGATAAAAGTCTGTCTACAACTTTTGATTTTTTCAGAAAAGATGAAATTTTTTTATTTTTTATAATAACCAAACTTAAAAATTTCAAAACATTTATTTTTGTTATTAATTACTTAAAGTTAAAGTTTTTATTTAGAAATTTATTCTTCTTCCTCCTGCAGATTCCAACAAATATCCCCTAATAGCGAATCAAGTTGTTTGCCGCTATACCAGTGTTCGAGCCTGACTTTTACTGGGTGAAATCTCTCGCCATGTTCATCAGACTCGGCTGGTGATTGTTCATTAAATTTTTGGGCCTGGTAATGCAAAAAATGAATTTTCAATGACATTCTAACGTTTAAGTTTCTAAATGCCGTTAGCATATTTTTGATTAAAATTCGCCAGTTTTCGGACCGATGATTTCCTAATACATTTTCTATTACTGATTTCACACAATTCCAGGCCAATAGCTCGATATCATTCAATGCAACCTCAAATTGATGGTCCTTCATAAGACGACGAATGTCCGGTCCATTAAGAATTCCTGTAAAATAAAAACATTAAGATATGAAATATAAATCTAATTTAATAAAGTAGTTCGAGTTCATACCTTCTTTTACTTTCATGCGGCTTTATCTTGGAAAAATTCGGCGCAATTCGGTAAAAGCAGCACCATCTGGGCTGAATGCTTTTATAAAATTTTTTACAATACCCAGTTTGATGTGGAGCATTTATGGCTTTATTTCTTAATTCTAAGAATTTTTTAATCGGTTACTGTGGATTTTCCAAAATTCCTACCGCAAAGTGAAAGTATGGTAATAATGCATGCATATTTCTTTGAAATAGCATAAATTTTAATATTTGTTCTTTTGTTCTGTATTGTAAATGGCACAAAAACCGCATTTAAAAAATTTTACGTCAAAATGTCATTGAAAATAAATTTTCTGCGTTGGCACATTCTCCATATCGGCCCTTTGATGCAATAGAGTCATAACTCAAATTTGAATTTCTAGCATCTAAAAATTTAATTCTTCTTTCTAGAGTTGAATATAGAAGATATTACACAGTTGCAATATATCTCCACCCCTAAGGGGGCTCCCATACAAATATGGCGGTTTAATGAAATTCTTAAATTTGGCCCCTGCAGCGCCTAGGATGCCCCTAGATGGGTCAAATGTATGACCAACCCCACTTTCTCCATTGCTTAAGGGGGCTTCCATACAAAATGTTCAATGCAGACTAGAAATATATTGAAGAAAAAGTCCCATAAATGCCCAGGAGTCGTCCCTAGGGGAATAAAATGTATGACTGACCT
The DNA here is from genome assembly GCA_943735925.1 of Pollenia amentaria. Lineage (NCBI taxonomy): Eukaryota > Metazoa > Arthropoda > Insecta > Diptera > Polleniidae > Pollenia > Pollenia amentaria. The sequence continues at coordinate 216,573,997 of OX031006.1, read as the reverse complement.
CCATTAGTTTTTTGTTCTTAACATTTTCTCAAATTATACTTTCTCTTTATCACCATCCCTTAGGGGGGCTCCCATACAAATATTGCGTTTTATGAAATTCTTAAATTAATTAAAATTTGTCGACTTTTGTGACTAAAATCAAAAGTTGCAAACGGATTTTAATCATTTATGGCTTGTTTTGCTTGGAATTTCGCTTTTTTTTTACTTCTGCAAAAAATTAAAAGCATAGATGCATTTTCCAATTTTTGGGAATTTTTAAAAAACAAAAATTTCGAAATTTTGTTAAAAAAATTATTTTTTTTTTCCAAAAAAAAAATTATGTTTCTAAAACGACTGCGGATATTATAAAGATATTTATAAATTTCTGTTTTTTAGATTCAGCGTACCCGAGTTATGTTAAAACGCTATGTGCCCGGCTTGTCTGTTTTTTCAACTAGCATAGTGTTATTATGAAACTTGCATTACATTTTTAACACGCTATATATACGCTAGCGTTAAGTGCAAAATCAAGATATTATTTTATGTCATTGAAAACGTGTGTGCAACATGATAAAAAAATTACACATCTCTCCAAAGTGCTAACTGTTTTTTTTAGTTTTTTTATAAACAAAAACTTTTTATTTAATCGTACCAAAATAGGTCCCAACTCCTTAAAGCCAATTTTTTGGAAACTATCGGTATTTTGGAGAATGTTTGCAAAGGAAATGAGTACATTAATAGACCTATTGGGGTCATTGGGTAAAAATTGTTAATATAGGAAGCTCATTTAGTTGTTATGCAAAATATAATCATTAAAGAGTTAATTGTTTATTCAAAAAATTCTAAAATAAATTGAAGAATAATCGTCTTATTGACAGTTAAATATCGCACATATCTACTTGTTACTTCCCTTATATATATATATACAAGCAAAAATAATATTTTTACCGTCTATTTAAGAAAATGTTCCTTATAACTGCATTATTGTTTTCCTAAAAACATACAATGTAGCGGAATAACATCATATTTTACCATATTATTATATTAAATTCATAATTATCTTTTATACATTAATGTTATGTTTTACCTAATTAGTTTGTTATGAATTTAATTATTATGTTAACTTTTATTTGTGGTTCAATTAATTTCAATTAATAAATGTGCGTTTATTTATATTTAACATACCTTTATATTATTTTTACTATTTCACTTATTTCTTTCCAATACATAACTCAATAGTAATTGCTTAATTTTTATTTATAATGAGCATCATTGAATTACTTCTCATTGATATTTGTTTATTTATACTTATGTTGTCTTTTTCTTTACAATGCATTCCATTGCAATATGACTCAATTTATTCTTATTTTCATTTAAAAAGGATAAGCGGTAATAATTTTTAAAATAAAATTCATTCGCTTATGAACTGTAGACTGATAAAGTCGAATAAAAAAATTAGCGGTCTTTTCTTTTAAAAAAATAACCCAAATATAAAAGAGGTCATGTTAAGACTTATATAGTCCGATCAGACCCTTTTAATAAATAAATATTAAAGCACTATTCTACTAGGACGTTGATCGTCTGGTATGAATTTGCTTCTATAATAAATAAATAATATAACTATACAAAAACCCCTCCTAGAAAAGATGACTTATTCCCCCTTCCTACAACAAAAGTTTTAAATTTCTGTAGTGAAAAAAAATATGACTTCTTTTATACCACTCGTGAACATTAACATAATAACAAAGCGAGTATATTTAAATAAATTCATTTAAATCAATTTTATTTGTAATTTTCAAACAAAACTGCATTTGCAGTTAATCTGTCTGTTGGATTGTAATTAATCTAAAAAAATAAACATGTTTATGGTTCGTCAGCATGAAAACAAAATTTTTAAATATGACCAGCATGGCGCCAAATATTCAATAAACAACATTTAAATTTAAATATTATGACAAATAATTTACATTAAAAGACAAAAGGAACCAATAAATTTTTATTCAAATTATAATATGTATTTGGTCAGATTTTAAGTGTACATTTGCGTTAACACAAAAGTCACTAAATGTAAATGAACAGCTTCAACCTATTGTGAACATACATTTTCTATAAATTTTACATAAAACCTTTGCCATCGACCAGAAATTTAAACGATTTTATGCAAAAATATTTTTCATACCTTGTAGCCTGTGGAATAGTGAATAGTTAAACAGTTGGCACTAGTAAAACACGGTTAAGAGGTTGAATTTAAAAAAATTTCAGTTTAAACAAGCAAAAATGCTATGTATATTCTTCTGTGCCGGATCTTATATTATATATCATTCATCATTGTGCGATAAGAAAAAAAGTTATATAAAAATATATACCCAGCAAAAACTTACATTGCAAAGAAATGAGTTAAAAAGCTAATACAACTACTCTTCACTACTTATACATTGGCATTTTAACTCATTATCTGAACACGGTGATGTCATTGGAGGCAAGTACTTACCACCCTCGCTTACAAATAGGGAGTTAAATAAGTCATTACCACATTCGCTTACCAATAGGGAGTTAAATTAGTTATTACCACGTTTGCTTACAAATAGACACTTCACATTGTTATCAACAAAACTGAATGCAAAATTTTTCTACCCTACATCAGGGACATATTCATACCCAATAAACCAGAGAACGATATTATTGCAAAAACGATATGATATGTTCATGGAAAAACGATATTATAAGGAAAGGTACAATTTAAATACTATCGTTTATGATACAAGATCGATATCATATATCCATATATCACCCAGACGATATCGTTAATTTTAATTTTAAAATATTTATCAAAATTAATTAAGTATTTAAATTTTTTATGGTTAATTTCATATTCATTTATAACAAATAAAAAAAAAAAAAACAAATTATAAAAACAAATACACGCAGAGAAAAAATATGTCTAAATATGGTCAACTCCAACAAAACTATTTTTAAAGATAATTTTAAACACATTATGTTTAATGTAACCATATTATTGGCACCGACAACTATATTATTGTTAAATTAGTCCTCCATCAATAAGCCACAACCATATTATGGTTGCCTCTCAACATGTACGGTTAAATATGACCATAATTTGTTTTTAAATTAACGATAGTGTTTCCCTCTTTTCCAAGAGCAACATTCTATGGTTGAAAATCAACCATGCTTTTATAAATGTTAAACACACTTTAGTTATTATTAACCAAAACATGCTCGGAGACAACCATAAAATGGTTGTGCCTTCTTGATGAAGGACTACTTTAATTTGGTTATATGGTTACCGATGACAATACTATTGTTAAAATAATCATAGTATGCTTACAAATTTTTTTAAAATAGTTTTGTTGGAGGTGACCATATTTAAACATATTTTTTCTCTGGGTGTATGTATTAAAAATCAGTTGGTATTAGATTTGAATATATAAACCTTAAATAAATTTTATTATGAATTAATTATAAATTTCGTCAACCAACTCATAAACAAGTGCTTATGTATCAGATGACAACCAGATCAGATGTCAACCATTACTTAACTACTTCAATGAAATGCAGATGGTATGAAGTAGTCATTGAAAAGTAAGTTATTCAGTAATTTCAAGTCATTACCTAGTTTTTCTATAAATATAAAATTCTCGTGTCACAGTGTTTGTAATTGAACTTCTCCGAAACGGCTTGACCAATTTTTATGTAATTTTTGTATGTGCATTTGTTAGGTATGAGAATAGGTTGTAAGGTATTTTTTAAATCGCTAGAGGGCACAACGGGTAAAAGCTATCTCTTCTTATATCCTCTTAACTTATTAACTGATTTTCTTGAAATTTGGCAGGCAAATAGTGTAACATCTGAAAAGAACGATAGCCTTTGTTATTACTTAGGAGGGCAAAAGGGGTAAAAGCTTTCCATCCCTATATCTTCTTAACTTATCAACCGATTTTCTTGAAATAGTGTAACATCTGGAATGAACTATAGCCTATAATTTTAATTGTTTAGGGCGTAAAGAAAAAAATTTTGGTTAAACTCGGAAAATTAAAGTTTTTGATGTATTACCTGCTATTCACTTATCATTTTTTCTAAGTAACGTTAAATATTTAATAATTTTCTAATTATGAAAAATTTGTAGGAGAAACTCGAAGAACTAAACACACAACCTCCTTTTCATTTCTAATTAGTAAATTGCTTCCGAGCGAAGCCGGGGCGGTCAGCTAGTATATATATATAAAGAGTGGCCCAGTCAAAACGTACGATGTTAATTGTAAATAAAACAAAAAGTTTTCAGAGAATTGCCTCAATATTTTATTATATTATGAAAGATGGGTCTACGACAATTAATTCTTGATCAAGGAGAAATATAAGCTAGGTGGCCTCATTGGGAATCTGTGCATGGGCTATTCAAACCCAAAGTGTCAAAAATGGGGTTTGTTTTTATGTTGGCATTCACTATTTTATTGTAAGTCTTTTAAAGTATTTGAAAGGTGTTCACGGATGGCTGGTTATCAGGTTATATGGATATTTAGTTATATTCACATCAACAAAATTAATTATTTAAATTTGTTTAAATATATTTTGATGCTGTTTATATAACTACATAACCATATAACCTGGAAATCCGCCTTTTGTAAACAACCCATATGTTTATTAATATGTACTCTTATATAATTCGGTTGATTATTTGCATTTGTATATGTTTTTTTTTTTTTGCGAAAGAGCAGATAGCGATGTAAGATTTATGCAGTGGTAGATGAGACCACTGTATATCGCTTTCTTGCAAAGGATGAAAAATCTTAGAGGAACTGGTACGCTATGCATCGATTTTTATTCAAATTAAATTAAGTGTACTTACATTAGCGCGTTTTGGTTGTAAATATTTGTCAACGCTGTGAGTGAGCAATTCTTAGCGCGTTTTGAGAAGGGACATAGCGCGTTTTGGCTATAAAAAGTTGACAACGCTGGCCACTATACATCCATTTTTTAACCATATTTTGCTAAAAATTTAGCCATTTTTAGAGGAGTTGTCATCACTGCTTGTTATTGACAAATTTCAAATTAATGTAAAGTATTCGCACAATTTATGTGGATATCAGATTTTCTTGAATTTCTACGTCCATCAAATTAACTCGATATCTAACCAATTCAATGTCTTAATATAAATTTAAAAGACTATTTAATTAACAAACAAAAAATATGTTTAATGACATACAAAATGTGGTTTTAATCGGTGCTCATATTTAGCAAAAAATAAATAACATTTGATTAAAATGACAATACATCACAAAATTTTAATATTAAAGAAAATTATATTCAAATTAATCAAAATAAGCATAACAATTAATTTTAGTACTCACAGTAGTATTTCGTTGATTTTTAAAACGTGGTGTCACAAAAATAATAAAATCATCTGTTTATATTTATGGCTTAATTTTGAAAGAATCAACTAGCAATTTTTTAGCTGCCTAGGCAAACTGTTAATCAAAATATTAGTTTGCTATTAAATTAGCGGGCATATGAATATTTGCAGATCGTTCGAAGTTGATATTAAAAAATTTAGGAGATAGTAGCAATCAGAATTGTATCCTTTATATAAGTAGGCTTGCCAGATTCGAACTAGCAAAATTCATGACACTCCCTACAAAATCTTGATTTTATAATGAATTGTTGACAAATAAAATCTACCTTAAAAAATGTTTTATATAAAAATAGCATAATGGTTGAAACCAGTTAAAAGCAAAACAAAAATACAAGCAAGTTAACTTACAATTCAGTCAACTATTTCAGGCTTTTAATTATTAGTGTTGAGTGTTGATATGGGTTTATGATTCAAATCAGCATCTCAGTGTTGTCAAATTATTCGTGTTAAAAAAAGGAAACGTAGTTTTAATGGATTTTTAAAAACACACACTGAAACAGCTTTGTTAAAATAAAACTACAAGCAAATATACAAAACAACAACTTGATTTTGGATGGGATTCAAAAAGTCTTGACAAACCTATTATTTCTTGATTCTTGACGAACAGAGAAAATAATTGTAAATCAAGACCGTCTGGCAAGCCTTTATGGTAAGTATGGTTAAATATCGACCGATAGCCACAAAATTAAGATTTTATGTAGAAAAGTTTTTTGGGTTGGATTTAAGACTTGCTATAGACTAATATAAAAAGGGCTTATGTTGCATATTCTAATATGAAGGTAATATTAATGTTATGAGTTTACAAAAGATTTTAATGTTGATCAGAAATTTAGGACCACATTCCAGAAAATTCCTTTTAGTGCCAAAATTCTAAAACCAATTTTAATATCGAGTAAACGTTCTTCACTGAAAACTTATAAAATTTTAAGAATTTTTAAACATGGCTCTAATATAAGCCAAGTTCCATAACGCTCACTGCTGTTTTTAAATTCCTTTATATTTAGCAATACCTCTAGTAGATATGAATGTGTTTGCCAAAGATTTTTTTTATTACGTTTATTTGTCAAGATATAGGGTGCCTTTCTACACGCAGAGAAAAATATGGTTGGGCTTGTTTTCGGAAACTACACTATGTTTATTGTAACAATATATTGTTGTCGTACATAAAATATTGTTATTTTCTTTTTGTAATATCAACAATATTATAGTTGCTGTAAACATGTCAATGTTTATAGCAATTATAAATTTAAGTATGGTTCACTGAAAAATAATCATTTTTATAACAAATAAATAATGATAACTTATAAAACATATTATATTCCTTACAACCATTTAATGATATTTAATAGCCATAACATGATCACTTTCTATACGTGTACTCATAATATGTTTAAGATGCAAGCAAAATATCTTTATTCTAATAATATTTTGTAATCGCCTTTTATTAAATAATTTTGCTTAAGTTATGTCGTTTGTTTTACATATGCCTATCCAATTATAGTTATTCAGTGGTTAAACAATTTTAAAAACATACCCTTGGTTTCTTATTCCAACTTTAAAGAAATTAAAAAATAAAGAAATTGTATTTACATTAAAAAAAGTGGTAAAGTATCGCAAAATAAAATATCAAGGCTAAAAAAATTTAATATTGTTTGAAAAAGGTGCAAAAATATTGACCATTGTTTTGTGTTATTTTAGAGCAAAAAAAATTAAAATTCTATTAAATAATTTATAAATAATTGCGACCTACGACAAAAATAGATTAAAAATATTATGTCCAAAGTTGCATCATATTATGAAGTGAAATATGTATCTGTAAAGGTTTTACGTTACAGTTGCCAGTAAGTAGATAAGCATAAGTATATTTTCGGTTTGAGATCTAATCTACATATTATTATGATTAACATGTTAATAATATGATTACTTCTTAACTTAATATTATTAACATTATAATAATATGATAACATTAAAGTATAATATGATGTAATAAAAACAAATTAAGATTAAGGGAAAAATATTATGATGTAATACTACGAATATATTTTGTCATAATATGATTGAATAATAATCGTAATATGTTGACTACAATCATGAATCTTATCATAATATGTTGCTCTTAGAATATGTTTACCACAACCATGTTTTTTCTTTACGTATATGACGTTTTCGAAAAATTGGTTATTAGATTATTGTTTTGAACTTGAAATAAAAAAAAAAAAGTTAGAGTGCTATATTCGGCTTCGCCGAATCTTTGATACCCTCTACCGACAGGAGTGAGCTCTACATGATAAATACATATATATTATTAACTAAGCTTCACAAAATCGAGCGTCAGAATTAAAATAAGTTGCGGTTTAGACATGAATTAAATTATTGACCGACAATAAGAAAACTTTATGCGTTTCTTGTTAGAACTTTGAACTGGGTTGTGTAAAATATCATGATTCGTAAAAGTTTTAGCCGAACTAAAATAATTTTTAGGAGCCTTATTTGTATTGGACCTATGCTAAATTATGGACCAATCATCCCAAAATTCTGAAGCCTGATTTCTGGTATTACAAAAAAAATAAAAAGGAATAAATTTCAATACAGCAGTGTAATTAGTTTTAGCGTTAACAGAAAATTTCACAAATTTGCATGATATTTTTCTGGCCATATGAATTTAAGTAAGACATTTTACTGCAATATCTATATCTGTGATGGTTTAAGGCGAATTTTATTATTTTCCCAAAGGGAGCTTTATTTGCTTTTAGGCGCAATAAACTGTTTTCCGAGAGTAGGTTTTATATGTGGCCTAGGGTAAATTATGGACCAATCTTCACGAAATTTGGCAGTGTGATTTCTCGTCCTATAAAACTGTGACGTACTGAATTTAAGTATGCTAGCGTTATTTATTGCGGTTTTAGGCGTACTAAGCTGTTTTCCGGGCGTAGGGTTTATATGGGGCCTAGTGTATATTATGGACCGATCTTCAAAAAATTTTACAGTATGATTTCTGGTTATATAAAACTGTGACGCACCAAATTTTAATATGCTAGCGTTATTTGTTGCGGTGTAAGGCTTACTAAACTGTTTTCCGGGAGTAGGGTTTATATCGGGACTAGTGTAAATTATGGACCGTTCTTCAAAAAATTTTACAATGTTATTTCTGGTCCTATAAAGCTGCGACAAACCAAATTTTAGTATGATAGCGTTATTTATTACGGTTTTAAGCGTACTAAACTGTTTTCCGGGAGTAGGGTTTATATGGGACCTAGTGTAAATTATGGACCGATCTTCAAAAAATTTTACAGTGTGATTTCTGGTCCTATAAAACTGTGACGTACCAAATTTAAGTATGCTAGTCGTACAAACCAAATTCGAGCAAAATTTAATGTCATTCCGTGCATTATTAAACCATTTATGTAAGTTTTTGTATCAAAATTATCAATTTTTTTAGGATGGTGGTTCCACATTTTGATTCATAGTTCTGATCCTACTGAACCGATGTTGCTGGATTTCAATCCCAAGCTGCTTAGGATAACTACAAGCAATTTGAGACCAAGTTTGTTCTTTTCTTTTGCGTTTTTCGAAAGTGAGCGTGTTTTCAACAGACGGACAGACAGATGGACATGGCTAAATCAACTTAGAATTACTTAAGGAGCCAGAATATATATACTTTATGGGGTCTTAGATGTATAATAAAAAAGTTTCACACGGAATGACAAACTTAGTATACCCTCATTCACCACAGTGGTGGTGGAGGGTATAAAAATTACGATAAGTGATTTTTATAGGAAATTTTTTGATCATTTTAAAAAATTAAATTAAAAATAAAATAGATAGGAATGCTATACTCGGATATGCCGAATCTTATATACTCTTCCCCATGGTGAGATAAGAAGAGAAAGTTATATAAATAACGTTTTTTTTTTGTTCTCTATTACCCACTTTGGGGGCATATGGCTTCCGTAATGCAGCTCCATCTTACCTAAATTGCTGCAGTTATTTTCGCGTTTTCTAATGTAATATTTCACTGTCCTCGTTCTTGCAGTATCGATCCATTAAGTATTGTAATTATGCATTTTATCAGTTTCGTTAACGGGTTGTTGTTTCAGCTAAGTACCCAGCGGGAAAATGAGGTATTGGTTTCATAAATACCTAGAAAAATAATGTATAATTTTCGAAAGAATAATATGCATTCATTGTAAAAAGGTTATTTTATCCGACACAATTATTATGCATTGATTACCACGTATATTCCAACATTTGCAGAGCAAGGAATGTGTTGTTTCTGTTCGTGACTATTATTCGCGTTTTGCTTTAACATATTTTCTTAACAAATATCCGTTATTTGTCGCCTACCAATTTGTATTATAAAGGATGAATTAATTTATTCATTCGCAGGCTACAATTTAATAATTTATTACAATCCTAGCATATGTTTTGTGTTAAGAATAATAATTTCTGGTATCAAATATTATACATTATCGATTTTTATTAATTACATTTTCCCGCTGGGTAGATGATAAGTCTGCTGTAGCAAGTCCTAGAATGATGGGCTGCCGTCTGTCGTTGCCTGTAAACCAGAGTTCCGAAAAATTCATATATGATCGCTCATATTTAACCATTCATGAATTTTTTCATGAATGAGGAATTTAAAACGTGTAATTTTTTTCACAACCATGAATGAATTGTGAATTTTTTTGCCAATTCATTCATGAGCGTGAGGAAAAATAAATTTTTGCCTTTCCTCAGTCATGAAAAATGAGGAAACAAAAAATTTTCTTAACGCTCCTCACCAGTAATGTTGTTGTTGCTCGACAGTTTGCATGACCACAGCACGAAATGTCTTTGTGTGTATTTTGTTTTTGTTAAAGGCAACGAGCCAAAGTGTGTGTTGAATTTTTTGTAGGCAAATATTATTTAAAAAAAAAAACCAAAAGAACTGCACATATCGTCATCTTAAATGCAGAATAATATAACATCACAGTTTTCAGGAGAAGCAAAAAACGTTGTAAAATGGAAATTATACGAGATATTAGAGTAATATTAAATATTTAGAATAAAAATGCGATAACAAGTTTTTTTTTATAAAAAAATATTATATTTACTGTTATTTATTTAGTTATGTGTGTTACGTTATTTTAATTTGTAATTCTCTAAAGCAAAACGACAAATCATCAACGAAAGTATGATAGTATTAAGTTAAACAATAATTTAAAACATTAAATAATTAAATATTTCTGTTAAGTTACAGGTATAATAGAATATAAAGATAATGTACATGGTTATAAATGCAATACTGCGTTTAAACAATAAATTTAAATATGGTTAAATGCACATATAAAAATGATAATCACACAATTAATATGCAGCATCATTAGGATTGCGTTGACATGGTGAAATAAGTTTGCTTTTCTGATGCAGTGCAGGCAGTTCTGCATTCGTACTGTTTTTATCAGTACATATACTGTTTTTTGTTTAAAGTACTGATTTATGCATTACAAGCAAATCAGTACGCAAATGTACTGATTCTTTCATTAATGTACTGTTTTTGTACTGTTATTATATATTAACTGGGCTCAGTATATAGTTTGTCATGTTGTCAAATTGCGATACAAATATTAATATAGATGTTCTTATCGATGAGTTCTTAACAATAAAGATTTTTGCCGCGTCAGTACGAAAAAAGATGACAGTAGAAGAAAAATGGAAAGTGTTTCTAAACGGTGGTGCGTTTACGAATTTGGAGAAATGTGTAAATTTATTTCTTTCATTCCACATTCAAACGATTTTACAGAACGAATCTTTAGTTTTAAATGTGGAGAAAAGAAAGAAACGGGCTCCTAATATAAAACCTAGAAAGTGAGTTGCAGATAAAGACAAACTTTGGTTGTTGTTGTAATGAGTTTTACAATTTCTTGATGACAGGAAATAAATTGTGGAAAGGCCATAAATATTTTTTACATGTAACACTGTAAATATTTATGTCCATACATATGAAAATATATTATTTATAAAAATCTATAGTATAAGAGCGTCTAAAAGGTTATTATTAAAGGTTATTAGTTGTAAATCACTTTAAAATAATTTTTTAAATTAATTTTAGGATAAATACATAACAAGCTTCGTTATTTCAAGTGTTGAATTTGTTTTTTAACATTGTTGTCCTTATATCTAAAGCTTGGTGCTAAAAAGGCCAATGTCAAATAATTAATTTTAGAGAAAATTTAAATTTTAGTTTTTTATAGAAGAGTTCTAAGTAAACTTGACTCAAAACTCTTTTGAAGCTGTTTCTGATTAAATTAGACATTGGCTGTTTCCGCAAAATAAAAGTCATTCAGCATGACCTTTTAATTGCAAAATGAAATTATTTATGCTGGTAGATATAGCAAAGAAATACTTTTATGTAACTTTTCTTTAATTTTATGTTGACCTATATTCAAAAAATATAAAAGAATAAAGGAAATACAATTGAGTTCACATGTTAGTCAAGTTTTTTTCGTCAAATATTTGCTAGGTGTGACCGTAACTTGTATTTTAGATTTTTTTATTATTCACTTTGTATTCCCGCTAAAAAATATAAACGGAATTGAGTTATTGTTTTGAAAAAATTCGGTTTTATTAATTAAATTTTGTCACTGTTCAAATTATAGAATAAATTCAAGTTTTGTTTTAAAAAAGATTATAACTTTTTATGTTATTAATATGCAATTTTATATTAAAAAAGTAAATGTACTGTTTTTTATGCAATTGTACTGATTTTTTTTCTCTTATGTACTGATTTCTCTGATTTAAAAACTGTCAAACCTTACTGCATTTGAGAACGTAGAGATGTTATATTATTAGAGATATAATTATGACATATTATTTATAGTTTTTTATTTCTAATTAGAAGTGGATTAAACTAAAAAAAAGTACTTCATTAAATTTAAATTAATTTTAAAAATCAAACTTTTCCATTATAACTAACGTGTATTTTGATGTCCTTATAATGAATTTTCTCAATTGAAGTTTTCTTTACAATAAACAAGTTTTGTAAAAAATTTGACTCATATACATATATGCATATTTGTCTCCATATAAGGAATTATTTCGAAAAAACTTCTGCAAGAAGTAAATTTTAATTAGTTAATTTCTGAAAAATTTAAATAAGAAGAATGAAAGAGTTTTTCAATTAAAAGTAGTATTGATAGCAGCCCGCGTATTCAGTGAAAGAAAATGTTTATAAAGAATCACTTATCCTAAAAAAAATACTATTAGTATTTAATAAAGCCGTAAAAGGATTAACAACATTTAGCTAAACAATTTATATTCCAGCACTTGATAAGAAATGCTATTATTCTAAAAATGTAGAAGACAAGTAATTTATTATTTAAAACCAAAGGCTTTATAACAGCCTTTTTGAGGATATTGATGAAGGACGACTTGGAAGAATGTTTTTCAATACATATATATATATACATATATGTATATGGATTCGGTTTATATTAATTTTACAACATTGTTTTTCTTTTTGCTCATGCAATAATGTGCAGTCAGAGTATGAAACAGAATACCCATTTTTGACGTAAAAAAAAATGAATGTGTTCGTAAAAATATATCAAATAAGCTGCTAATTTTTTTTTAATTAAGATTATTCATTATGTTTTTTAAGGAAATTATTTACTTAATGATAAGCCATTTGTGGATGTTTAAATTTTTTTTTTAAATATTTAACGTGAATCGTAATCAATAAAAGTCTATTTCAAAATTTTCAATGATACATTGCTTTGCATTTTAGCAAACCATATGTATACTATTGGAAAAAAAAAATTTATGCTTTAAAAAGGGTCGGTCCCTTTCTTAAGCAGACATAAAGGCAAAACTTATTGGAAAAAAAACTCCATGAACAAGTATAGAAGCCTGGGCGCTGTTTCTCAAAACTACAAATTACAAATCTACAAGTAAAATACATTTGAACAAAAACCAAAGTTGTAAAATTGTTGCTTTTTTAACGTAAATGAAGTGATTTTATGGTCCCATGCATATTTATTATAGGGAAGTTCGATTGTACCTGCTGTCACATTTGCTTTTACACATAATTTTTAGCAAAACAAGCCTTTTTTACTTCAATTTCAAATGTTTGTTACCTACTTAAGAAAAATGTTATCAACGAACAACCGTTTTGGTTGGTAAAACCAAAACTGTATTACAACAACAACACGTATTGAGTACTTGGAATTTTTTTTTCAATGAGTTTTGCATTTATGTCTGCTTAAGAAAAGGACCGACCCTTTTTAAAGCATCAAAGAATTTTTTACAACAGTATAAATATCGTTTGCTAAAATGCAAAGCAATGTATCATTGAAAATTTTGAAATAGACTGTTTATTGATTACGATTCACGTTAAATATTAAAAAAAAAATTTTAAACTTCCACCTTAAAAAATATCCAAGCTATTAACAAAATCAAAAATGGCTTATCATTAAGTAAATAATTTCCTTAAAAAACATAATGAATAATCTTAATTAAAAAAAAATTAGCAGAGTATTTGATATATTTTTACGAACACATTCATTTTTTTTACGTCAAAAATGGGTATTCTGTTTCATACTCTGAACGTGTTAGTGGAATAAGAGATCAAACTGCACAATATTGCATAAGCCAAAAGAAAAACAGTGCTGTAAAATAAATATAAACCGAATCCATATATATATATATATGTATTGAAAAACCTATATTAAGTATGACTATTAGCTTCTTTGGACTGTTAGAAATTTCACAGCTTAACCCATTGCACTCCCATACGCTATGAATTTCCAAGAATAAATAGTACCATCTGCAGGTCCTTAGTTTTTTGCTTTCAGCACACTGCCATTATTTCTATTATATGATTTTTCCATCATTTATTTCGTTTTCCAACCTTATGAATTTATATATGTACATATATAGTTTTTAATAAATGTTAATACAGTCGAATTTCCCTATAATGAATCTGTTGCTATTGGATCAGAATATATCTTCATTATTAATATAGAAAGTTTATAATACAATATAAATATTTTTTCGACGTTTATTTAAAATAATCTGGTATTTTTTGTTAGGATTGCATTCTTCCAAGTCGTCCTTCATCAATATTCTCAAAAAGACTGTTATAAAGCCTTTGGTTTTAAATAATAAATTACTTGTCTTCTACATTTTTAGAATAATAGCATTTCTTATCAAGTGCTGGAATATAAATTGTTTAGCTAAATGTTGTGTTAATCCTTTTACGGCTTTATTAAATACTAATAGTATTTTTTTTAGGATAAGTGATTCTTTATAAAAATTTTCTTTCACTGAATACGCGGGCTGCTATCAATACTACTTTTAATTGAAAAACTCTTTCATTCTTCTTATTTAAATTTTTCAGAAATTAACTAATTAAAATTTACTTCTTGCAGAAGTTTTTTCGAAATAATTCCTTATATGGAGACAAATATGCATATATGTATATGAGTAAAATTTTTTACAAAACTTGTTTATTGTAAAGAAAAATTCCATTGAGAAAATTCATTATAAGGAGGTCAAAATACACGTTAGTTATAATGGAAAAGTTGGATTTTTAAAATCAATTTATATTTAAATTTAAGGAAGTACATTTAGTTTAATCCACTTCTAATTAGAAATAAAAAACTATAAATAATATGTCATAATTATATCTCTAATAATATAACATCTCTACGTTCTCAAATGCAGTTAGGGTTGCCAGTTTTTAAATCAGAGAAATCAGTACATAAGAGAAAAAAATCAGTACAATCCGAATTTTTTCCAAACAATTACTCAATTCCGTATATATTTTTTAGCGGGAATACAAAGTGAATAATAAAAAAAATCTAAAACACAAGTTACGGTCACACCTAGCAAATATTTGACGAAAAAAACTTGACTAACATGTGAACTAAAATTGTATTTCCTTTATTCTATTATATTTTTTGAATATAGGTCAACATAAAATTAAAGAAAAATTACATAAAAGTATTTCTTTGCTATATCTACCAGCATAAATAATTTCATTTGGAATTAAAAGGTCATGCTGAATGTCTTTTATTTTGCGGAAACAGCCAATGTCTAATTTAATCGAGAACAGCTTCAAAAGAGTTTTACTTAGAACTCTTCTATAAAAAACTAAAATTTAAATTTTCTCTAAAATTAATTATTTGACATTGGCCTTTTTAGCACCAAGCTACAGATATAAGAACAAACAATGTTAAAAAACAAATTCAACACTTGAAATTACGAAGCTTGTTATGTATTTATCTTAAAAATAATTTAAAAAATAATAATTGTAATTATTGCAAAGGGCACAATCGTTTTTTAGACGATCTTATACTATAGATTTTTATAAATAATATATTTTCATATGTATGGACATAAATATTTTCAGTGTTACAAGTAAAAAATATTTATGGCCTTTTCACAATTTATTTCCTGTCATCAAGAAATTGTAAAACTCATTACAACAACAACCAAAGTTTGTCTTTATCTGCAACTCACTTTCTAGGTTTTATATTAGGAGCCCGTTTCTTTCTTTTCTCCACATTTAAAACTAAAGATTCGTTCTGTAAAATCGTTTGAATGTGGAATGAAAGAAATAAAATTACACATTTCTCCAAATTCGTAAACGCACCACCGTTTAGAAACACTTTCCATTTTTCTTCTACTGTCAGCTTTTTTCGTACTGACGCGGCAAAAATCTTTATTGTTAAGAACTCATCGATAAGAACATCTATATTAATATTTGTATCGCAATTTGACAACATGACAAACTATATACTGAGCCCAGTTAATATATAATAACAGTACAAAAACAGTACATTAATGAAAGAATCAGTACATTTGCGTACTGATTTGCTTGTAATGCATAAATCAGTACTTTAAACAAAAAACAGTATATGTACTGATGAAAACAGTACGAATGCAGTACTGCCTGCACTGCATCAGAAAAGCAAATTTATTTCACCATGTCAACGCAATCCTAATGATGCTGCATATTAATTGTGTGATTATCATTTTTATATGTGCATTTAACCATATTTTTATTTATTGTTTAAACGCAGTATTGCATTTATAGCCATGTACATTATCTTTATATTATATTATACCTGTAACTTAACAGAAATATTTAATTATTTAATGTTTTAAATGATTGTTTAACTTAATACTATCATACTTTCGTTGATGATCCGTCGTTTTTCTTCAGAGAATTACAAATTAATATAACGTAACACACATAACTAAATAAATAACAGTAAAAATAATATTTTTTTTATCAAAAAAAAAACTGGTTATCGCATTTTTATTCTAAATATTTAATATTACTCTAATATCTCATATAATTTCCATTTTACAACGTTTTTTGCTTCTCATGTAAACTTATGAAATTTGATGTTACAATATTCTGCATTTAAGATGACGATATGTGCAGTTCTCTTATTTTTTTCAATAATATTTGCCTACAAAAATAAAAAACAACACACACATTTTGGTTCACCAGTCAAGAAATAATTTTACAAAAAAAATACACACAGAATAAACGTGCTGCCCGGCGGGAAAAATTGCAAGCGAATCACTTTTTAGGCCTTTAAGAATGTTTACAATTGAGTTTTTAGTAATCTTTTACTTATTCCACTCTGCCTTTTTTGAAAAGGTCTTTTAGAAGAGTTTTTATTAAATATTTTACAAATTCAAATTTTTCTTTTCTAAGATAAGGCCTGTCGCAATCGTTTTATTAGTAGTTGTTAGAACGTGTTGCAAGTTTAGTTATTAATTAACTCACTTCGTATTATTAGCCACAACAATTAAACTTGGATAAAGCTTTATTCTTAAATCTTTTTAGAACCCCTTCCAGAAGAGTTTAACATATATGCAAAAGTGCAAGGTGTTGGTCTCCAATGACACACCTTGCTAATTGGTAATAAAGTTGGAATGCGGCTGGGAGATCTTATGTCTGCAAAAAGGGCTTCTATAAGGCCTCTTTACTACTTGATTTTCCCGCTGGAAATCGTTGGGAAAATCGCATTTTTTTCCTTGTGAAGAATTTTAACGTGAATTTTTTCAAATTTTTCATATCTGTAAAATCACATTTGAATTTTTTGTTTTTGCTCACTCCTCATGAGCGAGGAAAATCAAAATAGTTTTTTTCCTCACCCTCATGAGGATGAATTTCCAGAAAATTTTTTAAATTTTCACGCTCGCTCATGAATGAAGAATGAGCGAGCGTTTCGGTACTCTGCTGTAAACTACGCCCTCCGTCTATTTTTGTGAAGTGGTGAGGAGCCTTTCTTATCTTTTATTCCTACCTTTTTACCCATGGGCGGTTGCCTGACCTTTGCTATGATGTTATTTCCAAGGGGTAGGGCACAGTGTAGCACAAGCGGCCAAAAGTTAAAAAAGTTGTTCCACATTAGATAATAAACTTTTTAACATAAGTAAATTTGAAAAAAATTTAGAATATGTAAATTATTAAAAAAGTTTGATGGTGCAGAGTTATTATGTGTTTAGCTGTAGGCAAATATGTAATATTCAAGGCACATATGGTTTTATTAACTTTAATGAGTTTTATTAACCTTGACATTAATGTACTCCAAATAAAACTTTACTCCGCTCGAAGTAGTTCTAAAGAGACGACATATAATCCAAAACGAATCATTGGGTGAAATATTAGCCAGTTGTGTTACCGAGGACGGAATGCCTGTTAAAGCACTAAAAACTCTTAAGTAGTTCTAGCATATCTTCATGCTTAAAACTTCAACATTCCGGCGGTAACAACGATATGGAAAATATGTATCAGTTTTATTTATCAAAACATCAAGAACTAAACTTAATAAATTTGGGAGAATATCTTAAATGATAAACTTTTCAAATGCCTATAATTTGTATTTGCTTTTGCAAAACGTTAATAAATAGAAATTGTATAAAATTATGTTAAAATTTTATCAGTTAACGAGTAACACTTTTCTTGGATTTTATCGTCAAATATCTGTTAGGTCTGAACATACCTTATGTCCCAGTAAAAAATGTGCTCCAAAAGGAGCAGGTTTTATACATGAATGCATACCTCAAATCGCTTCCAAGCTGCTGATGGGATTCCTGATTTTTGTATGGGGTGTTCCCGGTTTGGAGGCCTATTTTCTGCTGACAATAAGCGGCTCTTTTAACATAATAAAACATGCAAATAAATCACTCCTAAAGTGCTTTTTTAAGGGCTAACTATATAATATAGTTATACCCAGGAAAAACTTTACTTACCTGGTAAGTTAGCAAGTAACGTTGGAGAAAAATAAACACTACTTATTTTTCGGCTGAATAACTACTTATTTTTGTTCGAGGTGTCCACAGAATTCAGTACTTACAATGCACTTACTAGAAGTCACAAAATATCTAGTTATTATTTAACTACCAGTAAGTTGAATTGTAAGTACTTAAAATATACTTACGAGAAGCCAAAAAATAACTAGTTTTTATTTAATTGGGGCTAGTTAATAGACCAAATAAGTAGTTATGAAGCTAGTTACCAGTAAGTAAATATTCAGGTCTGAAAACAATACAACTAATAAGTAGTTATTTAGCTGATTATTAGTAAGCAAATATTCATAATAGTAGTGAAAAGTACTTACTAAGGTCATTACTAGCAAGTACTTATTGAGATTTTCAGAATAATGACAATTATAATGACAGCTACTTACCAGGTAACGTATGAAATAACTATGACCTATTACCAAAATTCAAAAAGTTTTTCCTGGGTATAGTTATATAGTCTATATTTATTAATGTTTTGCTTCTACTGGTTTAATGTCTTTTTTTCAAGCATTTTTGTAAACCATAATATATTTTTATTTTTTTCGCTTTCTTCGTTGTCTGCACTAAAATAGCAGCTTTTTTGTATATTTTATTTGTTATCATTTACTGCTGTTTAAGAGCTCTCTTATTGAAGCGCACGATTATGCGCTTTGTCTCTTAAGTGCTTCAAAAAACACATATTTTTTTTACTGGGTATTAGTTAGCTCTATTTGTTTTCCAAGCATTGGCTCAATTTTATGAAGTATGTTATTAGCGCCGTCATTTGCACCGGCAACTTGAGCATAAGTTAAAGAAGGACCATTATTGTGGGTTGTTTGAGCAAAAATTGGTATGTGATTGAAAATATGTGACTCTGTTTTATTTCTCATAGAATTGTAAGTTTGTTTATGTACGAGTTTTTGGTATATTTCACATCCCTTGTAATTCACGGTATGATTTTTTAAACAATGCACGCATTGAGGTGGGGTGTTTTAAAGCTTAGTACATTCAATAGTTGAGTGAGCAAGACCACATTTTACAAACCTGAAAGGTTTTCTACAATACGATTTCCTATGTCCAACTTCTTGGCATCTAGAGCATTGCACAATGCATCGAATTTTTTCGAAACATCAACCTGTATAACTGCACTACGAAATGTCTTCATACTGTAAATGTCTTTATTGTTGGTGTTAGGAGCTAGATCCCCAAAAAACACTGGCAGGGGCTGTTTAGTAGCAGGACTTGTAATATTTCGAATGCTTCTAACTTAATGACCTAAAAGCAGGGACCGTAACAGTTATTCCTTTTTTATTTTTTCGAGCAAAAATTAAAGTTATTTTTTAAAGAAATGTACGTGTTATTAATTTGCTCGCAAAAATTAAAAATCAAAAAATAATTGTTATTTTTGCTCAAAAAAATAAAAATCATAAAATAACTGTTATTTTTGATCGAAAAAAAAAAATCAAAAAAAAACTTATTTTTGTTCAAAAAAATAAAAATAAAAAAATAACTGTTACTTTTGTCCAAAAAAATATAAATAAAAAAATAACTGTAATTTTTGATCGAAAAAATAAAAATCAAAACTTAAAAAACCATAATATTTTATCATAGAAAATTTCATAAGGATCAATATGGTATACTTGAATCAGTTTTCCAGCATTTACTTTTATATGCTAAAAATTTCAAAATAACTGTTATTTTCGGTCCCTGCTTAAAAGTAAAAGTTTAGCTTTTATGATAAGTATGAAACCTAACGCTTATACAGTCAAAATATTAAGTCACTTTCCTATAAGAGTCAGTTGTCTTAATACTTAAACGATCTTGCCCATCTCTTAAAGACTTATAATAAAATTCACTACTGGGAATAACTTTACTCAATTTTGTGACCATTTTACCACTATCATCAACATCGGGTATGATTAGTGGCGGTGGCTTTATAGGTTGAGCTTCTTAAGAAGGCATATCATCATCGTTTTCAACGTTAACAAGAGCTTCAAAACGGTTTGAAGTAGATGGACGATCATCAAGTTGCTGTCGTTTTGCGTCAGACTTTTTGGGTGAGTTGGAAATTGTTCTTATACGATTATTCGCAGGAACCCTCTGCCAGCTACTATCATTATCATCAAAGCTGCTATCACTTAAATTTACACCTTCATTCTGCAAACCAACGCAGTTTGGTTGCTGTAAAAGCTTTACCAGTATGCATATTGCAGCAGTTATGCAGTGCAATTTCTGTTGTAAACATATATGCAGATCAATCGATCATACATGTAAACATACATTGAATGCATACACTTGTTGTTGTTTTTTATTTTGACCTTATTTTTGTTATTTCTTTTTTCACGAAGAACTTTTTAAACACTTTATTGTTATTAAAAAAAATAGTTGTATGCGCAAATTAGCTTTTAATACGTCTTGCCTTGATCGCACTCATATAAAGACTGATACACTCAAATTGAAAAGAGTCATTACTTAGTAAAATATTGTTATATAAAAAATTCTTTCTGTTACTTAATAAAACTATATGAACTGAAAATAAATATAAGAAAAAATGCTCAAAAGATTCCCAAAAAAAAAATCAAAATAACCACAAAATCCCCAAATAAAATATAAACTGATGCTGTGAGCTGGAAAAGAGTTTGATGCTGTAATTTTTCTTATGTTACTTTAGTTAAGTGTGTATATATTAGGGATTCATTCGGTTAACCGTTAATCTAATCGGTTAATTTAAAATTGCCTTTTTTCGATTAACCATTAAACCGGTTAATTTCAGTCGATTAACCGATGTAAATAATTTTTAACTTTTTGTAGTTTTAAAGCTTATTTTTTTTTTGTCCTTTTATTTATTTGTTTCGTCTAATATACAAAGGTTGTGTTCAGACAACATTTTTTCATAAAAACGAAGAAGGTATTTAGTGATCTACATTTTAAATAAGTATTTGCTGCCAACAGCTTTTTGTTTGACGTACTTTTTAAATGCCTGCGTTCAGTTATTTGTTTCATTTCATATCTTCTCATATCAATCTTTTAACAGAATTAACCAAAACCATTTGAAGTGTTAACATTTTTAAAAATTAAAACAGGACTCTAACGAAATAATGGAAGATTTTATATGTTTAGAAAAATACAGGAAAAGGACTGAGAAATAAGATATTCTGTATTATTGGTTGCTTTTGATTTCTTCAAAATCTACAATAAATTAAAATTTTTCAAAGTCAAGTTTTATTCAAACTAGAGAAAAAATTCGCTTGAATCCTAAACATTTAAACAAAATTATTTGAATAAAAGATTATTTTATAAGATCTTCTTAAACTATTCAAATAACTAATAAAATGATCTTAAAGTTAATTTTTTAGTTAATACATAATATTTAATTAAAAAATATGTATTACATATTTATGAATTATTCTTTTGTTTGTTCGGTTTAGTGCAAGAATTGTTATGTTTTCTATGTTATTGGTTTTTTTACTAATAAACTCCAAATAATAAATAATTTATGCATTTTTATGTATTGAAATTACTTGATTTATAAAAAAAAATTTTAATCGGTTAACCAAAATCAAAATCAATTTACCGATTATTAACGGATTAAACCAAGACATCGGTTAATTAATCCAGCGATTAACCGATTAAAGCAAAAGCCCGATTTAATGAATACCCTAGTATATATTTACAATTTTTGGATATCTTACGAATCTTACCCCCTAAAACCAAAATTTTAAAATCGGTTAATGACACATGAAAACGAAGATAGTCAGAAGGGTATGCACAAAATTTGTTTTGTGTAATCTAAAAAATTTTGAAAAATGTTAAAACTTTGTCTGGGTAAATTTGAATTTATATTCCGACAACACTGGTTATACCACTTATAAAGGAATTTTGGCAAAATATGTTTATGGCTTGTCCGCCTCATGACTCTTATAACAATCAGTTTTGGCAAAGGTATTAACGATATGTTTTGTGTAAGAACATTATTTTTTTAATTTATAATATTTTTAATCAAAAACTTTTAACGGGTGTACTAAAAAATAGTATTTTTTGAATTATGACAATATTGAAACAGATGAGCAGTACGATTATATTAAATTTGTAACAAAAATTTCCAACATAAGTAAAATCTTAATTAAAATAAAATTACGTGGCGACAGATTTAAAGTAGGCGAAAACTACTAACTCTGCAACAAATCTCTAATTAATGTATTTTGACATGTCTTTGGATTATTTTATATCAGTGATTGCCAAACTCACATAACAATACGATTGCTTCGTATTTTAATTAAAAATGTGTTTACACTGAACCAAATTTGTTATTGAAAACCTTATACTTATTACAAAGTATTACCCATTGAACATTTCATAGCATTTTAAAACTGTACACTTTTTTTGGCGCGTTAATAACGAAGTAAATTGGTTTCTGGTAGTGTTTTGGTTGTTTTTATTATATTTTAAAATTTCATTGATAAATTGTATTAATATTGGCCACTGTTTTATAAATTTAAAATATTTTATTATTTAACTATATATGTATATAAGGGTGTGTCAAATATTTTTGCGTCAAAGGCAAATTCTTATTATATAGGTCATTCCAAGAACCTTTGCCAAAGAACCAATAAGAAGTCAAAACTGAATCTTGAACCCCCGGATTTTTCAAAATAATAAAATTGTATTTTCTCTAGCCAAACGTGTATGTTGCGATTTTTTGGGTAGATAAATCCATTCTTGACATTTAATTTTACTTTTGAAGGGATGACTAGAAACAATATTTAAAACAAGGAACTCCAATATCAGTTCAGCTATGGATCCAGTGCCGTCAACATCAACAAGTACCGAAATTTAAATTAATTTGAAACTTTGTCTTTTCACGATGTTGCTGCTTTTGGCAATGTTGTTCGACGATGAACAGAGAATTTGCGACTTTTATACATATATAAATATAAGGGGGAGCAAATTGTAAGGACAAAAATTTGTCGATATTGTACCATCGATTTTTCGATAACTTTTGGCACAACGGAAAAAAAGTTCCACTACGTCATATCAAAAAAAATTTTTCGAGGCTCGCAAATTTCAAATTTTTTTAATTTTTCTCAACTTTTATTTTTAAGGTTTTGCTAGCAGGTAATAAAAAAATCGGCTGATTTAATTTTTTTAACTATTACCTTTCCCAGGTGAATTTGTACACTAAAAACGATGGCGATAGCAGTTTTTCCAAAAAAAAATTTTTCTTGAGGTTTTGCTTTTGAGGTTTTACTCGTAAATTTTTAAAGTTTTTTAGAATGTTAAAAAAATTCGCCGATTTAAACGTACAATTTCGCCTTCGACAATATCGATTGCGAAATCGACCCACCCTAATATATATATTAGCTGTACCGGCAAACGTTGTCTTACCCTTAAATGATTTTTCTACCCACACCATAATAGTAGAGGGGGTATTGTGCTTTTACTATAGCGATAGAGTCACAATCACTTTCTGGCCAATGTTTTCTCCTCTAGATCGGGTTGGGATAATTATACACGAAATTAAATTTTCCGAAATTTAAGATTGATTTGTTTTCATGGAAACTTTAATTCTCTCCCAATTTGTTCTAAGAAAATTTTTAATATATTGATAATTTATTTTTTTCGAATGTCCATAAAACAAGTTGTTATAAGGAAAATACATAAATTCTGAGGTTAATTTAAATGTCTCCGCAAATACGATTATCTAAATAGCATCACCATAGCGCTACATATCGGGTCCATTCATATATACACAAAACAATACATACCTTCTAAAGTGCCGGCAAATTAGACTAAAATGAAAAATTGTGTTAATAATTTGACTATTGCTCTATCAACCGGGTAAAAATGTTATCAGGAAACTTATTTTTGTTTAATAAATATATTTTGTGAATTTTAGTCATACGTACCATAAATTTCGGGTTGATACTTTAGAGGAACCTTGCTCCAGACTAAACTAATTTATTGCCCAAGTTTGGTGTCAATCGGTCCAGCGATTTTTGAGTTTTAGGAACACGTACCCGGCACAAACGTTTTTATATAATATATAGATATACAATATATATGTATATATATATTTACACAACATATGACATATTGGACATTCCGATTTTCTTAAAAGATTCTCAACATAAAAAAATTACATCACTCCATAGAAAGCATATTTCATAAAATCGGGGGAAAGAACTGCAGATAAAAAGCAGTGCAGAAATACGTTGTTTGATAGCTAACTATATAACTGAGTGTATTGTTTTATACATATACTTATAGGCAATTTCGCTTATAATTTTCTTTGAAAATTTAGGAACAGCAATTTTTATAATGTTAAAACAAGTAATGAGAAATTCTTCACTGGCAATATTTGTAATACTCATATTCGTTTTAAGTTTGGTTCCACATGTAAGGGACACTGCAGCATAGGTGCTGCCCGTGGCCATGGCCGTCACAAAAGCTAAAACTCCTAAAAAAAAAACTTTTAAACACGAATTTCTCAACTGCGTACAAACAGGATACTTCAGCTTAATACAATAGAAATATTTTTTAATTGAGGCTCAGAGAATTCCTAATTGCTTTCCTTCACTTTAAATACACAGAAAACCCAATTCAAACCCGAATATTGAAAAACTTTCGTACATTGTGCGAAATCAGAATTTTTTGTATAATCGCGTATTGTTTTTAGTAAAATATAAAATAACTTTTTTAGAATTATGAAAATAATATGTATGTACTAAATTTCATGACATTTATTTTAATTTGTCGATTTTAATTGAATCATTTATTTCGAACGGTTCAGGTACAAAAATACAAAGTGTTCAGGAGACACAAAAAACTAAATATCTCTTTGACCGTTTGACTTTTTGAAGCAGAGTTTTTTTTTCATAAAATTATCAGCCTCTGTTAATGTTATAATAGTAAAAAATTGAAAATATTTTAAGAAATATTTGAAGGAGAAAATGATCATTGCAGTTTCCGGAAATAAGCCCTTTTCGAAAATTATTTTCGTGTATTTAGTAGAAAAATGGTATCTTTAGTGTATGCAATTTATTGAAACACACAAATAATCAGAATATCTATAACTTTTAAATATATATTTTTCTTTTTAAAATAAGATTTCCCCTATGAAAATTCATTTAAGAACTGTAAAATTTTAATTAAAGTAAATAAAATTTTTAACGAAAGCTTTTTATTATAAAGGAACAATAAGAAAATTTCGGAAAATTTTTATCTGTTTATTAAGATTACAAATTAAAAACCGCATACATTCATTGAACAAAAACGAAAATATTTCACCAAGATAAACATATGAATTCAAAAACTTCTTTCTATATTTTCATAACAATTTTGGAAATCGGTAATTTGGATATCATTATCCTCCGAGCAGCTGCATTTACACATTTTAAAAATGAAGATAAACAAAAATTGTGTTATTATTTTAATGTTTCTCCTGAAACAGTGTTTACTATTCAGATTTTTTTAATAATGCCAAAATCAAAAATAATTTTTTATAATAAATTGACCACATAGTCAAAACTTACTTATTGGGTGCCCCGGTAGGATAGCTGGTAGTGAGCTAGTCTATCAGTACCGGGATTGCGGGTTCGATTCCCGCCAGAGACTCTGGTCTCCTATCACTGTAAAAATCTTAAACAATTTTTCATTTGCTAACTAAAACGCACATATAAAATATTATAAATAAATGAAGCAAAGCCGCGAATAACGTTGTAAAAGCCACTTTTTGCAAAAACAGTTTTTTTGCAAATTAGCGTTAACATTACTCTCTAACACTGTTTAAACGTCAATTCACCCAAAATTATGCACCTTAACGCCATCAAAATGCCATACAAAGAGTCATCCAGTGGAAGAACGTTGTAAGTTACTAACAAAATTATACAAACGAACTGGGTTTTCAAGGTGGAATAACGTTCTAAAAGCCGCTTGCGTCGTGGAAAAACGTTTTAAATGACATTGGGATTGTGGATATGCAACGATTTTCTACTAAAAAAAAAGAATATAAACTGTAATTAAGCATGTTATTTAAAATTCGATTTACTTGATATTTTGCATATAAGTTTTTATTGTCATTATTTTTGATAATTTAAAAAAAAAAAAAAATATTAATAATCCTGCCTTCTAAAAACGCTTTTTTGCTCTCCTGAAAAATATTTATTTTGTAACTTACAACGTTATTCGCGGCTGTGCTTCAAATATGGAGTCCTTCTCGAAATTCTTTTAAAAAGCGACCTACATATTTCACAGCTATGGAAGGAGTATATAACCTTTCATTCTCACAGTATATCAGTCTAGGGATGGGCAATAAATATCGATATTTAAAAAAATTATAATCGATATATATCGCCGATATTAAAAATACCGATATACCGATACATCGATATTTAACTACGACTATCGAATCCGATATTTTTAAGATCTCTTTCTAATAAAATTAAACATTTTAACCGTTGCTCAACTGCTTACAATACTGATGTTTCTTAAGAATTGCATCATAATAATAATAAGAAAATAAAGCCACTTTTCCATTGTACTTTTTTGTAGATTACACAGTTCAGTTTTGTCTCGGTTTTTTAAGAGACGACAACAAAAAAATAAGGGCGAAAAAAATATTCTGGAAAGGGTTCCTAGAATTATGGTAAGAGCCGCCTTATTTATGGCGTATTAGCAGCAATAGATTCACGAAAGTTGGAATGTTAACAACAAAAAAAATATTTAGTTTTTTTTTATTAGAGCATGTTTTTCTATATTAAAAACAAAATATTACACAGTTTACTTGTATAGTATGTGTCACAAGTTTCGTTTACCGGCAGTATATAATCCGGCATTATATAATCCCAATTAATATTTTTAGATTTCATATGGCCAAAAAAACCCTTTTTTTATTCTTTACTTTTTTTAATTTTTTTGTAGAATTAACTGCCGATCCCTCGATTTCAAACGAAAACTTCGTTCGCATAACTTAACTTAAAAACTAAATATTAAAATTGGTTTTTGTTTTAAATAAAAGTTAAGCGAATGAAAGTTTCATTATCAAAAATTATTTTCGGGAATGAAATATTCTATTAATTAGTTCATTTATTAATGATGTGCTAATAATCCCAATTTTTGAATGAAAACACTGAAATTTATTGTTGTGGGAAAGCTAGTTTCTATGCGCATTTCGCTGGTTGCTTAGGCCAGCTCGTCCGGATATACTTTAGAAAAAGTTTCGTTCGAAATCGAGGGACATGCAGTAAATTTGAAATTAAAAGAAACAATAAAAAGTTAAAAATAAAATTAAAAATAAATTACATGTAATATGTTTGTATATATGTATGTAAATATGTATTGACATAGGTACATTAAGTTTTTAAATTTGATAATAATTTCACCTTAATACGTTCGATACATCGATATATCCCTATATTGGTCTATATGTGTACCCCCAAAAACAGCAAAAAACTCAAATTCCAACAACTTGTACCTGAGCCCTTTTCGAAATATATGTTATTCAATCCTTTTTTATTTTTTTTTTTTTTCCTAGCATTTGCATATAAATGCAATTTCTTCAAATTCGCAATATACTCACAATATTTCACGCAACACGACGTTCATTCCTCTTAAGGATGCAGGTAACATTTACAAAAAACTGTAAAATCTATGAAGTAACTAGCAAAAATGAATGGCTTATGGTATGTTCAGACATCACAAATATTTGACGAAAAATGCAAAAAAAAAAAACGTGACCATTAAATTTATCAAACTTAAGCTATATTTAATATTAAGAATTTTTATTGATTTAGAAAACTTTATTCGTAAGACGATGATTGTATAATGTAATTTGGAAACTGTTAATTGATCTTTGATCTAGCAAAAAAAGCAATCAGCTTTTTAATAAAACTAGTGGTTACGTGTAGGACGTCAAATATTTTATAGGTGTGAACATAGCTTTAGCAATAAAAAATGTATTTGCATAAAGTCATTTTAGCTGCAATTGTGTCATTAATACACACAACTAATTCGAATGTCTCAACAAATTCAAATGATATCAAGATTCGGCCTGTAAGCCATTAAGAAAAATCAAATATGTATATTTATTGTTTTCATGTCATACAGCAATTGTGTCATCGTATTTTATGTTGTTGTATTTCTCCCTTTCGGCCTACCAAAATCAAAATAGCAAGTAAAATTTTTAAAACAATGGAATTCAAAATCAGTTCCTACTGTATTCACACCTCTACTGATTACCAATTTTAATCTTTCTCGTGTTTTTTATTGACAACATCTTACTGATAAATTTATGCAATTAAATATGTAACTGCCAGACATTGTCATAAAAAAACAGAAATAAATATTTTCATTTCATTAACAATTTGGACCAATATTCATATAAAAAGTGCACTCGACCCATATAAAATAAACAGTAACCTTTCAATTTTTGCCTTGTTAACACAAATAGATTTCAAGGAACCCTCTTCTAAAAATATAATATGCGTGTGTTTATGGTGAGTAGAAAGCTTATTCATATATAATAGGATTTGTGATAAATCATTTTTCCCTTAAAGTTAGCACTTTTAACCGGATTAGCCTTTGCTGCTCCACAAGGTTATAATTATGAAGTTGAATTGGGTTCCTCGGAAAACTCTATACAGGCCATTCTTAATCAATTTAAATTAATTCAACAAAATTCACCGCAGCAACAACCACAGATTTTCTACCAAGACAAAATTTCCCAATTACAATTTTCAACACCGACGATAACTCTAGATCAATCGGATGACTATCAAATCGATAAAAAATTGCTACTAAATGCCCGACAAAAAGTTTTGCAATTGGAGCAACAACTTAAGCCATCACGAAAGCAACAACCACAAAATGTAACAGTTATAAAACAACCGCATGCTATTGAAATTGAAACAGTTATTAAGCCACCAAAAATAATAAAACATCAAACCGAACATGTCATCGAGCCTCAAGCCCATTTAAGCCTTCAACCAGACATACAAAAAAATAATTCAGAAATTTACCAACAACCGAATGAGAAGGAGGACTTTTCTTTTCAGAAAGAATTTTACTACCTTTCCGCTCCACCGGAGGAGTATGATCCGAAGGACTTAGAAAGCCATCTTTCTTTATTAAAGAAAAATTTACGTGTTCTATTTATTAAAGCTCCCGAAAATAATGGTCTGGAAAATGCTGCGCTTCAACTAGCTAAACAATCGGCCAACACCCAAACCGCTATTTATGTACTTACTAAGCAACATGATACAGCAGAATTGGCTCAAAAACTGCAAACTATTCAGTCATCTACACCACAACGTCCCGAGGTGGCCTTTATTAAATATCACACTCAGGAGGAGGCTGAACAAGCGCAACGCGTTATTCAGGCTGAATATGAGGCATTAAATGGACCGAATCATGTTAATAGACCAAGCGTCGGAGTGACTCTTAACTTTGTTGGTGCGACTGACAATACAAATGGCGCTGAACATCGTAAGCCCTTGACCGAAGGTAATAAGACTGAGAATGCAAAACCAGTTTCTAAATATCTACCTGCAGCTGCCATTCACTAACAGTATTTAGTTGTTGTTGTAGCAGAAATTTCTAAATGTTTTATGTAATGAATTAAGTTTATTTATTTTATTTTAATAGTATTCATTTTACCCTCATCAATTTCCAAAATCAGTGACGCCATTTGTTTAAACATATAAAGCAAATACTTATACTAAAAAAGTCAAACACATTTACATATGCATACAACAGTCGTTTTCAGTCGTTTTAGTAGCATAAATTTTCGCTTTTTAAATAGCATATAATTCATAATAATTAATTATAATTCCATCCATAAGGGGGGCTTAAAAATTCCTAATCTTGGCTTCTGCAGCGCCTAGAATGCCCCTAGATGAATCAAATATATGAACAACCGCACTTTACCGGCTATCACCATTTCTAAATGGGGCTCCTATACAAAATTTTCAATACAGGCTAGAAATATATTGAATAAAAGTCCCATAACTGCCTATGAGTCACTCCTAGGGGAACAAAATGTATGACGGACCTCTATTACGCGTGTTCTACCCTTTAGGGGGATCCCATACAAATATGCCTGTTTATGAAATTCTTAATTTTAATTAAAATTTGTTATCTCTTTTGAATAAAAACAAAAGTTTTAGACGGATTTCAATCATTTATGGCTTGTTTTGTTTGGAAATTTGTTTTCAATACGTGTATTCGAAATTTTCGTGTTCGAAATTTTACTAAAAACTATTTTTTTTTTGCCAAGAATAATTAATATTTCTAAAACGACTGCGCAAATGAAAAACCATTTTAGCATTTCCTTAAATTCGGAATTTCCGTTTGTTAAGTTTATTCAACGAACTAAACCGTTTTTGAGTTACGCGAACATATGTTGTGCTACCTTGTCAATTTTCGAAATAACGGTACATCACAAAAAGTGGTTAGCACCACTGGATTCAGCCACTTCGAATTATGCCCCTCTTGACAGAAAAAATAGTGTCAAATTCGAGCACAGTGTAATTATTTAAGTTTTTGAGTATGCATAATCTTTGGTATATCAATGGCCAATTCCACCAATTGTATTTAGATATCAATTCATATTTAAATATATTTTTTCATAATATTTATTTTTTTTTACATGAAAAACGATTTTTAAACGTAAATTGATATATAAATAATTTGGCGAAATTGGCGATAAGTGTTAAAAAAATTTATTTTAAATATCTAATTTCAAAAAGTTTTTAAAGTATAAAATGTGTTACAATGGTTGTAGGAAATACGAACATTTTGACCAATCACAAATTGTAATTTTTTTTATTTTGGATGTAAAATTTTTGTTTTCATAGAAATTATTTTGCGTCTGTATCAACATTAAAAATATGTAAGTTAATGTTAAAATTAGTAATAAAAAAAGTATAATCGATAAATAAGTTACACTATCTTGGTGTATAAATATGATTAAGGTTTTAAATCATTTATCTAAATAGTACAATTTATCTATCCACATAATGTGTTTATAAAAATTAAAATTCGTTTGGTTGTGTGTATGTTTGTTTGTTCCATATCGACTTCTAACCTACAGAACCTATTTTATAGTATACTCCTCATAATCAGATGCATATCATAAGCCATACACATTTGTATATCTTCCAGTGGGCGTGGTACATCTCATGCAAATACAGCAACAACAAAATCACCCCAATAAATTATGCAAACCCGCCAAATACAACATGCCACTACGCAAAAATCAATACCAACACTTAGGCCCTAATCATGTAAAACCCATTGCAACGCCAAAGAATAACATTGAAAGCACAAACAATGTCATAAATATTTTGTAATTTTGTTGTTGCTTTCTACAGAAATTCATGTACCGTTTTTCAATTTTCAACGCCCCAAGGCAATGGAGCATTTGAAATTTTAAAACGCAATGTGAATTTCTGTAGGAAGCAACAACAAAATTACAAAATATTTATGACATTGTTTGTGCTTTCAATGTTATTCTTTGGCGTTGCGTTGTGTTTTACATGATTAGGGCCTTAAATTAAACATGTTTTTTTAATGAATGGAAATCTATAGATTAGTTAAATTACACATTGAGGGAAAGCACAAAGTGTTCTATTGTATCATAATTGTTGTATTTGCAATACTTTCTTATTCATAGAAGGATAGCATATACATACAACAAATTTTTAAATGTCAATAATGATAGATATATAAATGAAATGAAAAATAAACAAGTAAGAGTTCTATATTCGGCTATGTCGAATCCTACATACCCAAGATGCTTAAACCTAATTTGGAATCTTTGGCTCTTTCCATTCTCCAGATAAACAGAAAAAACAACAAAAATGGATTTATTGGTAAAATTAGAGGCGTCGTACTTTTTTGCTCATATCTTAGCTATTTGTAGACCGATCAGGCTGCGTTTCACAATCAAATAATTCCGGACTATATGTGACATAAATATATAACCCTCGATCCGCAGCGTATTTTGCGTCTTCGCAATGCCTACTTCAACGAACACATGGATAGACGTACAGACGGACATCGTGATTCGAACTTCACTTCTTATAAGGATGCAGAATATGTATATACATACTTTATAGCGACTAGGACTGCGATAGGCAAAATATACTATTACATTTTGCAATTGTAGCGCTGTATGTGTTTTACATGTGTTTTTGTTAATGTTGTTTAATTCTCTACAATGTGTGTGCAAACATACGTAATAAAACAGAATTAAAGAGAAAAGAGAAAACTGCGCCCTGAATTTGCCGATCTTAGCTCTAGAATCAATATTGTAGAAATTACAAACCTTATGTAATGTATATAAGGGTATAAAGCCAACATGTAGATGGCAGCACAGTAAAACACCAAATACACCACAATGAACAATCAGCTTCAAATTTCGAATTTTTTAATAAATAGTTTCATATCCTCAATTTCTGGCCACAAGAAGTCCATTATCATTTCGCGATAGCGAACACCATTCATGGTAACTGCTTGGCCGACCTCATTTTCGTTTTTGGAGCTACTCGTATATCCAGTTACCTTTAAAATCATGTATAAGAATTTCTTATCACATTGAACTTGTATTTGTCCAATTGCATTACAATATAAGGGGGCATTTACACGGTGTCTTTTCAGACATGTCTTTTTTATTCATTCTCTTTTGAACATGCTTCCAATAACCTATTCATAAAAACAAACATGAAAACTCATTTCGTGTCTGTTTGGACCCCTCTTTCTTCTCTAACCCGATCGCCCACAAACAAAACAAACGTGTTTGTTAGACATGTCTCAAAAGACATCATGTAAACTCCCCTTACCCGATCGCCAACAAACAAACCAAACGTGTTTGTTAGACATGTCTGAAAAGACACCGTGTAAACTCCCTCTAAGTATTTGTTTAAATATTATAGGCTTAAAATAGCTCGAAAATTAATTCAATTCAATTCAATTCTTTATTTATAATAATATTTGTACAAAGTTCAATGAGTTAATACAATATTTATGTTATAAATGTAGAGAGTTTAGACATGTATTTCTTTTCTACTCAAAAATAGTATTTTGTTAACCTAATATAAAAAAGAAACAAATAACAGTTGAGATCAAGAGGAAAATTAAAAAAAACCTCATTTAATAAAAAAAAAAAAAAAAAAAAAAAAAAAAAAAAATTTTTTTATTTTAGATAAAAAAAAAACACTTAAATCCTAAAAATAAAAAACTAATCTACATGTGATACCATATTGTTGATATGCTGATATTGCGATAACTGGCATCTTTGGTCAAAATTGCATTTAAGCCGTCGTAATTTTTCATCTACCATTTCGATATTGCTTATGTTATGCAGTCTCCAAGTTGAAAAGTGCCTCGGGAGGTTGTACATCATTTTGAGTAACTTATTTTGTGTTATTTGTAGATTTTTTATGTGTGTATTTGCTATATTTGCCCAGACTGGAGCATCATAAAACATTATTGAGTGAAATATAACTTTTAGCATTATAATTTTATTTTCACAACTAAGTTTCGATTTTCTATTAATGAATGGATATAATATTCTTGTTACTCTGTTAATTTTATTGACGGTATATGAAATATGTTCTTTGAAGTTCAATTTTGGGTCTAATATTACTCCAAGATATTTAACTTTTGATTCCCAAGGAATATCAGTTGATTGTAACCGTAGACATCTTTGTGGGGTATAGCATTCTTTTCTTTTCCTAGTAAAATATATGGCCTGAGTTTTCAAGCCATTAAGGGTAATTTTCCATTTAGTGAAATAATTACACACAATTTCTAACGATGATTGAAGATTGTTAATTATATCCTCTGCTAACGCTCCTGAGCATAATAAAGCTGTATCGTCAGCAAATATGGATGTATTACAGCCAAGAAGAACTGGGAAATCAGAAGTGTAGATGTTATATAAAATGGGAGAGAGACAGGAGCCTTGTGGACAACCAGCACAGGCAGTGACTTTATTTGAAGAAAATTTTCCTAAATGCACCTTAAATTCCCGATTTTTAAGAAAACTTTTAATTATTTTAATTAAGTGCGTAGGAAAGTTGGCATTACCCATTTTAAAAAGCAGAGCATCGTGCCAAACTGAGTCGAATGCAGCTTTTACATCTAATAAGATCATACCCGTGGAAATGCCATTATTAAAATTCGACTTGACTAAGTCCTTGATTCTTAAAATTGCATGGGACGTATTTAGGCCGCTCCTGAATCCAAACTGTTGCGGAGGGACTATTTCATTATCGTTAATAAAGGTGGTTAATTTTTCTTTTATAATTTTTTCCAATACTTTACTGATTGCTGGTAAAAGGCTAATAGGGCGGTAAGAAAGAGGGTTATTGTTGGGCTTATTAGGTTTGGCAATTGGTATAATTTTTGCTTCCTTCCAACAGTTTGGAAAATAAGAAATTTTTAGACAAGAATTGATTATTGACGTAAGCAGTCTAATACCATTTTGTGGAAGTTTTTTAATACATACATTATTGATTTCATCAGCACCTGGTGCTTTCTTATTTTTTAAACTTTTAATTACACTCTTTACTTGTGACTCTGTAATTAAGGGATCGGGATAGTCATCATTACCGTTGTTTTGAAGATGTTGTATGTAATTGTTTACTTCTAATGTGGTATCAGTATCGCTTAGATTTACTGAGAGCGAGTTATTATTCTTGAATGTTTCTGCTAGAATATTGCATTTTTCAACACACGATGCATATTGTGTTCCATTGTTGATAAGTG
Organism: Pollenia amentaria; assembly: GCA_943735925.1. Lineage (NCBI taxonomy): Eukaryota > Metazoa > Arthropoda > Insecta > Diptera > Polleniidae > Pollenia > Pollenia amentaria. Next base: position 216,538,539 of record OX031006.1, on the reverse strand, counting down.
TTGGTATTTGTTTTGACTTCTTCCTTAATACTTTTGTAATATTCCAAAAGGGGGAAGAGCCTTTTTGTAGAGTTGACAAATAATTATTCCAAGATGAATTCCTATGTTGAAAGATTTCTTCCTGAATAGTTTTGTTAATAAGTCTCATTTCGACTTTGTCTATAATATGTCTGTGCCGTATCCACCTTCTTCTGTAGTAGTTTCTGGTAGCAATTAGGTTTTGAATTTGTATTGGTAATGGTTTGTGGTTATATGATATCTGTTTTTTGGGGACACTTACATCAATGGCGCTTTTAATTGAATTATTCAAGGATAGTATCATATTGTCAATGGTATCGGTATCCGTTGATATATTATAATTATAACTTCTGAGGGCATGGTTTACCTGATTAGAATATCTACGCCAGTTAGCCTTAGAATAAATATATGTAAAGTCTTCGTCGTTGCTCGAAAATTAACTATTTATTAAAACAAGTAACAGTGCTTTATTCGGCTGTGCCAAATCTTTAATGCCCTTCACCTTGCGTAAACAAACCACTCTTCACTAACACACTCATTATCTAACAGAATTAAAAATAAATGAAAATAAATCGAGTACAATATAATATCCCAGCGGGAAAAAGAAAAGGCCTCTGTACCCCTTCTTTTGGATGTACAAGGCCTGCTCGCTCCATTGCATACTCATATCTTTTCTACACACGTTGTTATTGCGGGGAAGCCCTTCCGATTTCCTTTCTTTTGCCAGAGCTTTTGAGAGGCATTCAAATAAATGGCTCTTAGAAGGCTTTCCAGAGAATGACTGTCAAAAGGCCTTAGAATAAAGTTTATATTGAAGGTATTTGAAGAAAGGTATGTTAAAAGGCCTTTCAATTAATGGCTTTAAAAGTTCTTTCAGACCATCCTTGTAAAAATGCCTTTGATTAAGGGTCATATTGAAGGGTTTTTAATAAATATAAAATATAATATACTAGCATTTAACCCACTACTTCGTTAGCATCTCCTTTTCTTTCATGGACATATTTTTACGCCAAAGTTTATGTTTCTAGGTTTCAACCCGCTACTTTGTAATAGGTACGATTTTCACCTCTTAAACGTTCGAATGTATCAAATTTTTATTTGTATTTTTTAGATACGTTACGAATGTGATATTTTTTTATTTCCATGTTTATTGGTTTAATAGATAGATTGCGTGGCAAAAAAGTTTTAAAATACAGGTTTTACCCGCTTACTGCCCAAAAGGGTCGAATTTCTAAAAAGTACCAGACACCTATCCGCTTATTTTTTTGATGAACATGAGGTTTGGGAATTTACCCGTTTTTAGCTTTTTTAACCTCTAACCATAAAAATTTTCAAAACTCCCATCCTAGGGAATCGATTTAGCGAGAGGCCAACCTCCCGGCCAAATTTCAACATTTTAGCTTCAGGCGTTTAGGACGAATCAGTGTGATGACGAATCAGTCAGTAACTTTACATTTTTATATTATATAAGTAGATGAAGAGAAATGTTTTGAAACAAAAATAACAGAATTATGTACGATTTCACCCGTTAAACGTTCGAATTTCGAAACGGATCAAAAAGTACCAGGCAACTGTTCGCTTATTTTTTTTATTAAACAACAATAAGTACTACATTTTTGAATAAAAAAAATGTTTTGTAAAAAGTAACAAAAATAGTTACAATTTGTATCCCTTAAATGTCCGAATTTCGAAAAAGTACCAAATTCGTATTTGGATTTTTTAGATAAGTTTCAAATGTGATATAACCCTTATTTCTATGTTTATAGATTTAAAAGATAGATGAGGTGACAAAAAAGTACCAAAATACAGATTTTACCCGTTTACTCCCTATTTCCCCTTTTTCGTACTTTTTTCTCCCCATTGCAGCATAAAAATTTTTAATATTGTAGTGGGAGCCCATAATTTAATACGTATATGTCAATAAATAAAATAAAATGTTTTGTAAAAAAGTACCAAAAATAGTTACGGTTTTTATCCCTTAAATGTCCGAATTTCGAAAAAGTACCAAATTCGTATTTGGATTTTTTAGATAAGTTTCAAATGTGATATAACCCTTATTTCTATGTTTATGGGTTTAAAAGATAGATGGGGTGACAAAAAAGTACCAACATACAGGTTTGACCCGTTAACTTCGTTAAAGGGCTGAATTTCCAAATGTACCAGACACCTGTCCGCTTATTTTTCTAGAGAACAACGATAAGTAAAAAATTTTTTTATATCTGTTTTAGTTTAAGAGATATAAGGTTACCGAATTTACCCGGTATTTACCATTTTTTAGCCCCTAAACATTCGAATTTCCAAAAATCCCGTCTTAGTGGATCGATTTGGGGAGAGACCAAGCCCTGGTCCAAATTTCAAGTTTTTACCTTCAGGTGTTTAGCCTGTGCGATGATGAATCAGTCAGTTAGTGAGTGAGTCAGTAACGTTACAATTTTATATATATAGATGAATAAATTTCAAAAAAGTATAAAAGTGTAGAGATTTTTATAAGTTTAGTTTAGTATACATATGTATATATTTATTAACAGAATTACACATACTATAATTACTATATAAACAAAAAATATAAAATTAAATAAAAAATAATAAATATATACATAATTAATACATACTACATAACATTTTCATTATTTAGCATAAGTATCTATATTCTTTAATGAACAAAACTCAGCTAAAATAATTTACATTATTGTATTTTAATATGTATGTATGTATGTAACTTTGTTTTTGTAAAGGGATCTGAATTCTTTTGCTTTCGCTTGTGCAAAAAACAAAATATAAAATGTTATATCTTCTCTTCTCGCTTATCTTAGAAGAGACTGTGAAAGGTGTATCTTATCTTTTATACCGAAGATCCAAGGCCTTCTATGAGGCATTCTTTAGCAGTTAGATAATAATAGTAGTTGAATCAAAAAAATTTTTAAGAAGGCTTTTAAAAAGGCCTGAAGTAAGAAGGTCTTCTGAGTTTTACCGCTGGGATGTTGAGCATATTTCCATTTTTAAGCGGCATATCATGTAAGTATTTGTTACATGTAAAAAAATCTATACATAAAAATAATAAAATAAAATAAAAGCCAACAACAGCGGATTTTATGACAAATTTAGAGCCAATCATCGTTCTTTGCTCACTCAGATCTGGCTGAATTTCAAAAGCAAAATTTAACGGGTTCAAACAGACAAACGGACAGACGGATATCTTTAAATCAAGTTCTCTACTCTGAAGGACACTGTATATTAAATATCGCGTAACTGAAGAACTATTATAGCGAGAGTCTTCAAACTATAGTAAACTATAATAGTGACTTAACCACAAATAAGGGGGAGCAAAAATAAAATAGACTACTTACTTTGGGCAGGGAAGCAGTACCCCCATAGGACGAAAATGTTGAATCAAATTTATAACTGAGTCAGGGACATTTTCATCATTACGCAGTAGGGATGGGCAATAAATATCGATATATCAAAATATCGATATTTAAAAAAATTATAATCGATATATATCGCCGATATTAAAAATACCGATATATCGATATTTATCTACGACTATCGAATTCGATATTTTTAAGAACTCTTTATAATAAAATTCAACATTTTAACCGATGCTCAACTGCTTAAAATACTGTTGTTTTTTAAGAATTGCATCATATGTTTTTTAACTAATAATAAGAAAATAAAGCCGCTTTTTCATTGTACTTTTTTGTAGGTTACACAGTTTAGTTTTGTCTCGCTTTTTTAAGAGACGACAACAAAAAAATAAGCGCAGATAAAACGTTCTTGAAAGGGTTCCTAGAATTATGCAAAGAATCGCGTTAATTATGGCGTATTAGCAGCAATAGACTCATGAAAGTTGGAGGGTTAATAAAAAACAAATATTTTTTTTTATTTGAGCATGTTTATATATTAAAAATAATATATTGCACAGTTTACTTGCATAGTATATGTAACAAGTTTCGTTAAGCAGCAGCATATAATCCGGCATAATATAGAGTCCCAATAAATTTTTTTTTTTAGATTTCATATGGCGACTAACTAAAAATTTTTTGCATTCTTTACTTTTTTTTTATCGCAGAATTAACTGCCGGTCCCTCGATTTCCAAACGAAGACTTCGTTCGCATAACTTACCTTAAAAACTAAATTTTAAAATTGGTTTTTGTTTTAAATAAAAGTTAAGCTAATGAAAGTTTCGTTCGAAATCGAGGTACAGGCAGTAATTTGTAAATTAAAAGAAAAATGTTAAATTAAAAGAAAGTTAGAATGGAATTACATGTAATATGTTTGTACATATCGCTCATTTCGTGCAAGACCGTCACAACTCAAAATTTGGCATTTTCGAGTTAGTAATGCAGAAATGTTCTTCGCTTAAATCTCTACAAATTGATCTAAGAACGGAGAGAATTATCAAATAAATAACGGTAATACAGATGCTTGTGACGATATGACCTCTTGTAACAAACTTGAGCAATTAACATCAACAGGGTCACATTTCAGTTTGTGTTTGGCATTCCTCTTGTACATGTGGTTTTCTTTGTAGCAAAAAAAAGAAACATTTGATTTTATAACTGTATTTTAGTGAAAGAGAAGGTGAGAAATAATAGGTTGGAATCTTAAAAAGGCTCTCCTGTAAAGTTTCAAATTTTGAGTTGTGACGGTCTTGCACGAAATGAGCGATATGTAAATATGTATTAACATAGGTATATTAAGTTTTTAAATTTGGTAATAATTTCAGCTTAATACGTTCGATACATCGATATATCGATATTTTTAATTAATAAATATGGATACTCTTAAAAATATCGATGCGATATATATCGATATATTTTTTCAATTTGCCCATCCCTATTGCGCAGCTCAAACCAAGTTACAGACATGAAATATAAACAGTGGATAAGTATCCCAGCGAATAGATCCACTGAAAAGAGATTTTTGGAAGTTCAAATATTAATAGAGTAAAAAGGGGTAGGTTCGGTGGCCGTATATCTGCTGGACCTTTATAGATAGAAAACAAGCTAAACTATGTTTCAAAATCGCAAACAATAAGCCGATTGGTGTCTGGTAATTATTTGGGGTAAAATCATTTAAAACATGTATATTAATACATATTTTGTCCCCACAAAATTTGTACAGTTATTTAAAAAGAATTAAAAATTAAACGGATTTGTGCTAATAACAAAAAAATAAGATCTCATTTTCTCCCTTTTTGAACAAAAAAAAATATATTTTAGAAATACGTAATGAAGTTTAAAATCAAAAGAACGGCTAAAATCGCTAATCATATTGTTTTAACAGGGTAGCGAAGCGCACCGGGTTAGGCTAGTACTTTATAAAATCTAAGGTCAATATTAAAAAAATTACAAACAGAATGACAAATCTTAATAATCACGTCACAATGGAAATGCTGGCGAAATGCACCAATTGTAATTAAAGGTCCCCCAAATTCGTATTATGTGACCAGAAATTATACTACCAAATTTCAAGCGATCGTTTTATAATTTACTATTAGGGGTGCGAGTTGGAAATGGTTTTCGTAAATTTCGGGATTCAGGATTTCAAAAAATCAAATCCCAGTATTTTAGAGGATCCCGGCTTTTCTCTGGATATCGGCATTTTTCGGGATTTGGGGATTATGAAAGTCGATAGATAAATGCTTTTTATAAATATTTTTTAAAAAAATCGTCCTTAAAAGAGGTTTACAAACAAAAGTTTTATAATTCATTTAATATTGCAAAGTTGTTTAATGATTATATTGATGACTAAAATTTGTAATGTTTTCTTAATTATTGATTAATTTAATGAAAAATATGATAAAAAAATACAACGTACAATTTCGAGCAATGTGTTAATTGGTTCAATTAAAAAATAATTAAAATAATATCCATATTTTATTCAATTACATCAGTTGATACAAACTAAATTGGATAGAGCAAACTAGTAATTGATTTATTTGTAAGATTCTATTAACATTTTTATTAAATGAGTTAAGATGAATAATTAAAGTTTGAATTCGAATTTTGAATACCAATTTTTTAGTTAACCATAAAAATCTTCTTTTTACAAAAACACATTTTTATACCCACTACCACTAGTGGTATGTATTATGTAGTGTATAAATTCTACTACTTCTTTTCGTGAAATCGCTTCTTAAATGACCGTAGCTCGCGTTCTTACTCTCGGAAAACACTTTTATAAGCCTAAGACTTTAAAGGTTAAAGTTTAAATTTTGCATTTGGTGCACCAGTGTAATCAAGTAGATAAAAAAAATACACGGAACTTTTGGTTTTTCTTTTCGTTTTGTGCAATACAAAAGGCATTTATTTTTTTGATTAATTTTTTTTATTATTTTCAGCACTTCTCCCATTAGAATTTCTTACTGCCCGCTCGCCGATATCGAACGTTGACGTTCGCATAGAAAAATACATTTAAAACAAAAACAATTTTTGAAATTTTGTTTTAATGTTATTTACTATGCGAACGTTAACGTTCGATATCGGCGAACGGGCAGTTAATAATTGTTGGACACGCTTAAAAATATTATAACAAAGTGTAACTTTCTTCTTTCATTTTCAATGCCAGTAGATATTAACTCTAGGATTACCGTGGCCAGACCAAATTTGTGTTTTGCTTGCCATATTTTTAGAATATAACAAAAAATAAAAATACAAGAATGTGAATTCTATAAATAATATGTTCTGAATCGAATCCAACTAATTTGGAATCGATTGGAGCAACTTAGGTCGGGTGAAATTCCATTTTTATGTAAAAGTCAATGGTCTGGCCCGACCAAATTTGTTTTTTGCTTGCAATATCTTTCAAATAGGACAAAATATCAAAGAAGCAGAACGTGAATTCTACAAATGATATGTTCTGAATCGAATGAAAAAGGTTTAAATTAAATCAGAAAACTACGGCCCATTATGCGCTTAGTTCAATTTAACTAGTTCAATTTAACAGCTGTGGTAAGTGCGAAAAAGCAATGTGCGAAATTAAAGACTGCATTTTCGTTGACTTGCATGTGAAATAATGAAAAAATTAATATTATATAAAAAATTCGTATAATCTTATATACAGGCCTGTTCTGAAAATCACATTTTATCAAAGTGATTTAAAACCACAAGAAAGGTGTTCTGGGCAAATTATTTTGTGATTTCAAAACGTTTAGCTACGTAAATAACTTTTTAAAATCACTTTCTTATTTTTGCGGCTATAGTAAGATGCCCGTCATAATAAATTACTTAATAAGATATTCAATGTGTTGTTTATTAATTTTTTTATGCAATAAGCTGTTTTATTTACAACAAATCACTTAAAATTAAGAAAATCCGACGACAATACAAAAATAAAATTTGCTTTTGTGACTTCTGTTGTAATTTCAGGCTTGTTTTTGTAGTTGAATAAAAGATCGCTAATTTGCTAACAGCAGCATGATAGCAAAGTCTAATATTTATTAATAATCGTAAAAGCTGTGAAGAATCACAGGAAAAAAATCGCTTCTATCCGCGAACATGGCTAGAGTTCACGAAAAATTGCAAACTTTTAAACAAACCCTAAAACTTATTTGAAATCGCTAAATGTGCTAAAAAAAAAAAAACTAAATATCGGAAAATAACAAAATATTTTTGCAAAAATAACCAAAATTCGCGAAAAATTTAAATATTACAAACAAGCCATAAAATTGATTAAAAGTCCCTAAAATTATAAGGAATGGCAAAAATTGCTAAATTAGTGGAAATGCGCAAAAATTTACTAACAGCGGCAAGATAGCAGAGTCTTCTATTTATTATAAATCTTTAAAGCTGTAAAGAATCAGAAAACTTAAAGGAACAAATCGTTTCTATCGCGAACATGGCTAAAATTCGAGAAAAATTGCATAATTTGAAACAACCCCTAAAACCAACTTGAGATCGCCAAATAGGTTAAAAAAACAAATTATCGGAAAATAACATAAAAAGCGTTAAAAAATGAGCTACGCCTGTGTGGAACAAGCAGGTGTTAAAAACTTATGTTTGCTTGTGCTTTCGACAATTGAAAATCACACCGAAAAACACAAAAACGGTGTGATTTACAGAACACCACAAAATTACACGTGTGATTTGAAATCACGTGATTTTCAGAACAGGCCTGATAATATGCATACGTTCAATAAAAAATATATTTATTTACTTTTTATTAAAGGGGAGAATTTAGTAGTAAAATGTTACCAAGAATCCTAGGGTTAAAGGAGCTAATCAAATAAATATAAAAGATCCATATTGGGTTCCCTATCCTTCCAAGGGAATTAATTTTTCTTTTTTTAGAGTAAAACAAAAAAATTAAGTTAACGAATTCGGGATTGGCGTCCCAATCCACCAAATTTTGTGAAGATGGGTCCATAACTTACTTTGGGGCCCATATAAGATCCACTCTCAGCAAACAGTTTAGGGTTAGTAGTGCAACTGGAAATCTTACTACCGCACTTCGTGATGATGGGGCTATCATTTACCATAGGTCCAATATCCAACTCCCTTCTGAACATCACTTTTATACGTTTTTAACCGAAACGAATCTCGGTTGAGATTATCAAAAATTCGACACAGCCGAATAATATAGAACTACTATTTGGTTGTCATAAATAGTAATAGCATAGTAGCTAGAGTGTACTATACAAATTATTGTTTGCAAATTTACATCAAAGCCAAAATTAATAAGGAAATTTCGGCATTAATAGATATTTTCGGGAGTAGTATTTATATGAGAGCTATGATCAAATATGGATCATTGTAAAAAAAAGTGGTAAGAAATTTAGGTTGCAATAAACGTATAAAAAACACAATGAATATAAAAGTTATATGTATAAGATTTTTTGTTAACTCAAATTTAAAGGTTGTGACATATTTTATTATGAACTTTCTTTGTGGAGCCGTTTTAAATCTGTTAAGGACCCCTTTCATTATGGAACGATTTATTTATATTGTTTACTGCATAGGGGTATTTCCACAGAAAAGTCTACTTTTTGTCACATTACGCCACTTAGCATTTTAAATTGACTCTCAACGAATAATTTATTTATTAAAATACAGCCTGAATGTCTTGGTAGCATAAAATGACGAATAGAGAACTATTCTGTGAAAATGCCTATAGGACACGTATGTTTTAAGGCTTTAAAAAAATTATAAAAATTTTTTATTGTACTATTGGAAATTATAAATAAGGTACATTTTATTGATTTTATAAATAATAAATATAATTACTATCTAAAAAACATTAAAACAAAATAAAACAAACATTAAATTATTAAATTATACTTAATCAACGATCATAATTTAGCTCTAAGAGAGTCTCCAACATTTCATATTTGGAATCTTTTGCTTGGCGGTAAGTATGCGTTTCGGGATGGAATGTAATTTCTGGTGGGCGCAGTAGTTGGAGCAACATCTGGTGTACTAGCAGCAGCATTACTAATTGCTGGCGGCGAAGCCGATTTTGAGGCAAAGTCCAAAACTGAAGCAGAACTAGGACCACTACTACTGGTGGCACCAGGCAAACTATCATATTGAGCTTGAATGGTACGCTGAGCATTCTCCGCATCAGCTTGTGTACGATACTTGACAAAGTGGACTTCAGGTTTGACAGCATTGTTGGACTTAATTTGTTGCAATTGATTGGCCAAAGAACCAATATCAGATTGTTTGTTAAGAACATAAATCGCAGTACGATCATCGGCAGCACCTTTAGCCAATTGGAGAGCGGCATTTTCAAGAGCAGTATTTTCAGGACCTTTAATGAAAATAATGCGTAAACTTTTCTTTAAGGCGTTTGCAATATGTTCACTAGCATTTAAGTCGTCAAATTCCTGTTCAGGAGCACTGTATGAATAGAATGCTTTGTTGTACTCTTCCACCACTGGTTGTGCTGATACTGGCAAAGCATCTGAATCATTGCTATCTAATGCCTCATCATTGGTAATCTGACTTTGAGGAGCATAATTATATTGAGCTGATGCAAGTGCTAAAAGACAAACCAACTGAAAAAGATAAAATAATCTAAAATTAAGTCAGATCTATTTTACAATATATATGTTTTTTTTTTTCAAAATTTACCAAAAAAGCAAACATGTTACACTTAATGATTAGATTTTTTTAACGGAAATCACTTGTTACTGTCAACGTTTTATCACTAACTATTATTATAATTCCGTGTGTACACAGTATTTATATTAAAGCCGCCCAGCTGCTAAAAGATAAAAAAAAAACCATTGCGGTATTTAACTCTTTGCTTCAAATTTTAAAACGAAACTAACAAAAACTTACGAAATTATGTATCCATGTCATCTTTCAACAACCGGTAGAAGATAAATGTCACAATTCCTACCAGTTTGAGAAAAGGCAAAATTATGTTTTTTAATGTTAAAAATTAATTTTTAATGGAAACGAGAGTTTGTAACAACTTGTTAACAATATAAATTTACATCACAACTTTTCTTTTTTGTTTTGTTGCAAAGGGCGACACGTGATAAACAAAAATTTCTTTTACGCTTTTTTTTACAAATATTTGGTTATATACAAGTTGTTGCTTATGCATATTTTAAATGACAATGAAATGCATTTCGATTCAAAGCGATCAACAAAATAAAAATTATTGCATTAATCTTACCGTGATTAATGAATTTAAAGTGGACAATTTAATTTTAATATTGTCCACTTTAAATTCATATATTTTTATTTTCAAAAATTTCGCCTTAAATTAGGCAACGTATATTTTTATTAACTCCAAATAAGCAGTTGTGATAATGTAAATAGCATGAAAAAAATACACTGAAACACAATTAAACATAGGTCTTAGAATATAAAAATCGGATGAAGACTTATTAAAGCAAAATACTCGTAACATGTTATTTATTATATGGCAGGAATTATATAAGTCAAATAAAGCCATCCATAAAATCTTGTGGTAAAATTTAGGATATACTAAAAAGTTAATTTTGCCTAATTTTTATTAAACGATATTTAAGATTAGGTCTAATTACCAATAATGAATGCACCACTTAAGCTTTTATAGTTTCAATAAAATTTAACATCATCCTATACCCGCGCTATCTTTTGTTACACATTTGAACCCATCTTTCATAGATTTTTAAAACAAAACCTTAATCAATAAGAAAAATTTTTTTAACTTGAATATAAGTAATAGAAAGGTTATGACAAATAATTTTTTCATAATTTTGTAATTGTTTGTTTTTTCGTTATATAAAATTGTTAATTTCCAAAGGTTAGCGAAATATTGAAAAATAAATAAATATAATATATTATAAATAAAAAGACCTCAAGCTTTAATAAATAAAAATAATTATAAAAAATAAAGGTCAAATAAGACTTAATAACATTTTTTCATCAATATTCTCAAAATTAACAACCGCTATCTAGATGCTTCTTTAATATTTTGTATGGCCGGAAATAAAGATGCAATTTTGTGTATTCTAGGCACTGGGTGCAAACGTAATAATAAACAACAAGCTGATACAAAACTTCATTGTTTTAAAAATTGTGTATTATTTACAAGCAAACTTAAAGAAAAATCTTAATTTCTAAAAATAAAAATCATCATTTGAAAAAAAATTGTTAATTAATATTTTTGTCAAAACATAATCAAAAATATGATAAGATCATCATTCTGGCAACGCTGTTTATATAATATATTCAAACAAAAGAAAACATAAATTTGTCAAATTAAACTTTGCGTGACTAAACACAAAACAAAGTTTAAAAGAGAATTCAACAAACTTTGTCAAAGTAAACTTTGCCTGACTAAAAGGGGACTTAACAATATTTAAAAAAAAAAAAAACTATATAAGAACCCTGAGGGAAATTTGTGTCAATTGTCCCAACAGACTGGTACTGGAAATTGTGAAACTAGAACAAGTACAATAAGAAAGAACTGATGACCAGTGCAAGGAGAACCAATCATTCAACTGGTATAAAAAGAACCCAAAGGTATAAAAAGTTATGAATTACAGTACAGTATTCACCGGTGGTGTGACACATTTTTGGGACTTTCTAAAATTTGGTTCTTAAATTTAGTTCTGAAATAAAACTCCATTGTAGTAACTAACAGTTAACACATTCATTGAGAATAGTTGTATGACTTGTCAAATGGTGGCTGTTAGGTGTCAATTGACCACCTCCAATTACAGCACCATATAAAAGTGATAGGTCCCATTCATATAAAGTCTTTATCACCAAAGACCTATCAAGGGAAGACCTTGGTGTCAGCTCGCTTCCCCCTAGGGAAGAGTTATTGACAAAAAGTATGACAAACAGAAGTAAGGAGAGCACGTAAACCAATTAAAAATAGAAAATCATTCAAAAAACTAATTTCGATTCACCAGGGTGAAAATATCATTTGGTTTAAAGATTGATGTTTGACTATTAACTGCCAGCTGTCGTCAATGGCGGTGAGTGTATTAATTTTCTATACAATTAACTTCATTGCTAGCCAAAGGATAGCTAAAGTCAGCCTCGTAATAGAAATATACAAACGAACGAAATTGAGATAGTGCATAGAAAATATTCTTGGAAAATATTGAAGAAATAAGACTATTAAAGTATAAAAGCTTTTAAAATTGTAATTTGACTTAGAATACACATTCGAATTAAAATATAAAAAAAAAATTTGTAATAAAAATGAAAACTCAACATGAGAACTTAAATTCCCAGATTCTATTTGTAAATTTTTTCATAGAGCTAATTTAATGAAAATTAAATTCGATGAACTTTAGCGTGATAAAAATGTAAAAATTTGGATTAAAGACTATATAGTTTTATAAGTGGTGGTGTTTAAAAAATATTTAATTATAAAAAATACTTAGTGTTGGTGTGTAAAGAAGTATGTCATTTTATATTTTAACTGATTTTGGCCTTTGTGGTTGCATCATATGTATATCTTAAGGCCCAACCATAATGTGCTTAAGTTGGCTTCAGCAAATGTGCGAATACATGTAAATCATATGAGACAAACCATATTGAACTTAAGGAAACGTTTTGTTAAGTTTTATGAAATTGTCATTTGCTTAAGCAAAGTGCGAAACTGATCGCACATTGCGTACGGAATCAAATGTTTTTTTATTTTGTTTTTGTTTTTTTAAATACATTTGAGAGACTTTTTGTTAATTTTTGACAGTAGGTTAAGCAAGGCTATGCATATTATGGTTGGGCCTTTAGTGTGCCGCAAATTTATATGAAAACTGTTACGTTCGCTTGCATTATCGAGCGACTTGTCCTGCTGAAAATTGTTAGTGGGCCGCAAATCAGCTATTTGCCGTTGAAAGTACATGCGTACGATAACAGTCGACATCATGGGCGCCCTGACACTTGCATAGATTCCATTCTTAAGCTTTTATAGCGTAATAAGGACACACTAGGCTAATTGCCGTCATTTACGATTATGCAGATTATTTTTTTTTTAAATATAAATAGCAACTTATAAAAGGAAATAATTTTCACACTCAATTTTTCTTTCCTTTCTTTCTGGTGAAGATCAAACGATTTTCTATAAGAATAACTTATCTTTAATTGTTTGTTTTATTTGTTTCTATGCCGAAACAAAAATTTAAAGAAAAAAATTTTTCAAAAATGATGCAAATATTTGGCACACACCTTCGTATCTTGTAGAGGCATTGCTATACCAAATATAAAGGGATTACAGCAAAATATTTCTTGGCAAGTCCACCTCAAAAATATGCTTCCTATGTTAAACTGTAATTAACTTAAAAATTGCTTGCGCCCCAACCAAATATTGTCAAAAAAGGTTGAAATTAAAAAAAAAAAACAAAATAGATAATTTAAAACAGTTGATAATTTTAAAGCTAGAAGGTAAAAAAGTAAGTTATTTTAGTTAATAGTTCGACAAAAAACAGTAGAACATTTGAAGAACATTTATATAAATGGCAACTCTGCCTTCAATAAAATAATACAAAATTTTTGACTTGTTTTTTAAACATTAAAAAAAACGGTTATTAACTGCCTGTTCAACGATTTCGTACTTAAAGGTTCGCACAGAAAATTTCTATGAAAAAATTCCATTTTAAAAATATTTTCCGTGTGAAATTTTAAGCAAACGTTTATGTTTGAAATCGTTGAACAAGCAGTAATGTTCATTTACTTTTAAATTTTAATTCTTTCTTTCCCGGAATTTTCTTATATCCCAAAAGTTTTAGTTCCCCTTAATTTTTTCATTCCCGCAGAGGACTGATTTTTTTTCTTAATTCCTGGAAAATCCCGGAACTTTTTTTTTAGTAATTGTTGGCATTGTTTGGTAATATCCCTAGAGGGAAGCGAACTGACACTAAAGAAGGCCCGGGATAGGTTTTTTTGCAGTGACCGGTCCTAGTTCTAACACTTTATATGAATTGGTCCTATCACTTTACATGAAGTTGGCATTGGAGGGGGTTAATTGACACATAATAGCCACTATTTAACCAGTCGTCAGGCGCGGATTCAGGGGGGGGGTGGAAGGATATTTCCTGAATTATAAAAATATGTTTTGCTTATTTCGATAATACACGAATTTCCGAATGTACAAAATTTTTGGAAATCCCATCAAGTTTTTTTTTTTTGTTCTATTTCCGAAAAATAAACGTTTGGGTTGAATATGCGAGCGGTTGAATTATTAATAAGCCTTAGTATATTCAATATTTTTATTTGTGCTATGATAATTATTTACTATATACATATGAATATAACCGTTTTTCGTATCATATTTTCATAATAGTAGGATTTGAATTGGAATTTTATATGCATTGCCATTCTACCTTCCCATATATACATATGAATATATGTATTGGTCTAGTAAAAGTTCACCAAAGAAGAATTATATAACTGTCAAATTTCAAGTGCATTAATAAGAAAAGTTGTTTGATATACAAAAATACATAAAAATTAGTGAAAAAATGGTGAGTCCGTAATTTTTTTTTTAATATAATGTACCTATATAAGTATATATCATTACGTTCAGTCGAAAAGGATGTAGTCCAATGTATAAATTTTATAGGAGAGAGAAAAAATTTTCTAAGGTCTTTAGTTCTGAATATATTTGAAGTCTGTAAATCCAGTTTTGCTTTATTGATTACTCTTTATTGGCTTGCAAACCAACTAAAAATAATACATTTATGTTTTACGTAGCTTTTT
The DNA here is from genome assembly GCA_943735925.1 of Pollenia amentaria. Lineage (NCBI taxonomy): Eukaryota > Metazoa > Arthropoda > Insecta > Diptera > Polleniidae > Pollenia > Pollenia amentaria. The sequence goes on along the minus strand of OX031006.1, from coordinate 216,523,365 downwards.
ATGATTTATCACCTTTTCTATTATATATTTTATACTTTTAATGTACATTTTAGCATGTCAATTTGCAAAAAATAATATATACTATAAAATTATTATATTTATTTCAATGTTGACTATTAACAAATATTAACAAATTTTTTTTTAAATTTTCACATTTCAGCGCTTTTTCTTTAGCATTTTTGGAATTACATCTTTAGCATTTGGATATACATATCGTTGCAAAACAAGAACTAGAAAAAAATATTTGTATTTTTTCTGCAAACGATGTATTTTTGTTAACTCTATTGAACTGCATCAAAAACTTAATTTTCAAAAATTTTGGCATTAGCACATTTACGGCTGAAGATACATATGTACGTATGTATGTGCAGAAAAAATTATTTTTGTCTTTCCATTGTTATAAGCTTTAAAATTCCTTTCTAAATAACAATAATTTAAATTAAAAAATTAGCTGTAATCAACTTAAACCAGAATAATTATATATGTATCTTTAGATTAAAACCCAAACAGTTCTACTTAAAATCATTACTTAATTTTAAAATTAGTGAAGCATATTCCTTCTTCCAAAATTTTGTTAACAATTGCATAAGTTTTTTTTTTTTGGTCGAAAAATTGGTCAAACAATTTAGTATGATGTAGTCAAATAAATTGTTTCAAATAAAAAAACATTAAAAATAAATAAAATTATTTTTATAGCCAAAACGTTATTTAAAAAGATTAATTTATTTTAATTTATATTGAACTGATCTTATATTCTATTTTACCTTATTGTTGAGTTTTTTTTTAATATAATATAAACATAACGTTTTTAATAAACTTTTAAAAACAAATTTTTTACTTGTTTTGTACCATAAAAAATTCCCCCCCCTAAGACTCAAGCTGGCTCCGCGCCTGCCAGTCGCACATATATTATTAATTAACGTTGTTAGTGTTAGTTACTAAAATTATAGTCCTTGACATTTTTTCAATAAAACAGTCCTAGATTTAATCTTAAATTTTTAAATAGTCCCAAAGAGATGTATCACACCACCGGTGAATCCTGAACAATTTACAAAACGGGCCAAATAAATCAGAAAAAAAAATCAATTTTATAAAAAAATTATTAAATAAAATTATTACAGAATTAAAACCTTTTTCTTCTTACTTAATATACCAGTTAAGTGATTAGTTTTCCTTTACATGTCATTAATTATTTCTTTTGTACTTATTCTATTTTCACAAGTCCGAGGACCAGATCTGTTGACAAGAATTTCCCACAGGTATGTTTTAAGTAATAGAGCTTTCAAACATTCGCTCAGCTTTCCTTTTTGTAAAATGTCTTAAATGATATACATAATTCATTTAACAATTGATAGGAATTAATTTTGAGAAACATTCGACATGATATATTTCTTCCGTTGCTTAAATACGCAAACATTTGCAATCCTTTTATACCCACACGACCATAGTGGAGACGCATTTGTGCTGATGTGTATAACACAAAAAATATTGGTGCCACTTTTTAGTACACCGATCGACTCAGAATTAGTTTTTAAGTCGATCTGACAATGTCCGCCCGTTCGGCTGGCAGGCCGCCTGTCCATGTTAACCTTGTGCGCAAAGCACAGGTCGCAATAATTGAGATACGCTTTGGTATGGCCGTTTTTATTGTTATAAGGACCAATCCTTTGAAAGATGGTGAAAATCGTTAAATAATTTATAATGGCCTCCTTACAAGCTTATTTTCGGGATATAGTCTTTGTGCCCATAAACCATCTTATTGGTATTTAGATACCAATTGTTCCAAACATATTTCATTAATAACTATCATTGATATAACATTGGTCCATTGGACAAAAGCTCCCATACAAATACGACTCCCGAAAACAGCTTGTCCGACTATACTAATGTATAGTCGGTTGCAAATTTTTCAAGATTCTGTCGGACATTCAGCCATAATATTCGGTCCTCACCCAAAACTCGTCATCAACGTTTTAGGTTATGAACAAAACTTTGAGAATTTCCCATCTAAAAAAGTCCCAGGAATATAAAAAATTTTTTTTTGGGAATTTTTCCACAAAAAGAAGCTCTAATTTTAATTCATTGTTGCAATATGACCTACTCACGTACACAATACCTAAAGACTATTCTATTATATGCATGTTAAATTCAAATTGAATACAACATGCAAATATGTAACAAACAAATATAAATACACAAATATATAAATAAAATAGCCAAAGACAATAATAATATTATTAGCAAAACTTATGCGGTAATTAGTAAAATGTATTGAATCCATATTCATTCACAATATTCAAATTTTTTTTCTTCGGCCTTACAACAGACACTTTGAAATGTATTTATTAAGCGTTGTATCATTTAAATGAATATTTATGAATAACAACTATTTTAACTTTATCGAAAGCCTGTAAAAAATGTATTAATTAAAGTATTTTTATGGGAATTTTTTAATTATATGATTCACAAAGAAAAGCAATAATAGCACTTAAAATAGACTATTTTCTAGGAAATAATAAAAAAATATTTTCTAGGAAAATAAGTTTCCCCTTGTTTAAATTTCCGTATATAACACCAAGAAATATTTATTCGAGATATAAGTAGATAAGCTTTGGTTCATAATTTATCACATGTCGAAAAAAATTTGAAAAATTATTTTCGTAAATAATTTGAGTTGATGCAACATTCTAGAGATATTCAAATCTATTACATGACTTTTTTCTCTTTATAAATCGACGCTCTACCCTTATGGTATATTAATTTCAGGTTCCCAAAAAATAATACCATACTCTTAAACAATACATCATTGTAAAGGAATTTGTTCCCAATATTATCATTTCCCTTTCTTAACATAAACGTGGGAGCAAAAAAAGTAAAAGAAAATTTCAGGGCGTCCGAAAATGTTTAACTTTTCTAAAGGGTTCATGTAATACAAGAAGGCAGCTGTGTAGTAATTTTTGTTTCTCTGGAATTTTGGTCCATTTACTTTAAATGCAATAACAAACTCAATAGCTGATCTATCGGTTTTCCATACAATACACTTCAAGACTTCGAACAATTTAGGTATTAATTCTGTCACTATTGCCAACACATTTTATACTGCCTTATAATATAAAAAAAGGGCGTCGTAAATTTATAATGAAAATTTACATAATGGTCACAAGTGTTTTTGTAAAATAAGGCCAAATTAATGATTAGTTGCCCACAGGCCTTGACATATTAAATGCCAAGTATTTCTTCTTCTTTTCTTTTTTGATCGCGCCAAACCCAAGGAACATCCAGACAAATAGACAGACAAACGGACAGACAAACTAATCGATTATGAATGAATTTTTAGTTTTCTTCGTTATCAAACTTAATTACAAAAACAATACAGTGGTTTTACAACCACTTAAAAAAAATCTAAGACTAATGACTTACGAAAAATCAACATAATTAATTGTAACCATTTTGTTGAATTAATTGATTTAATGGGTTAATTAATAAAATCATGTTAGTCAAATTATTGGGAAATTATTAACAAGATCAATATGATAAAAATAAAATAAGTAATAAAAAGCATACAAAAATGTTATTGCACAAAATAGATTTGTTTTCTCATTATTTATTTGAATCCTAAGATATTTTTAATTAACTCTGCATGCCAGAGATGGCAAAATCCTAATTTGCAACGAACCTCCAAAATAGTAACGCACAATGGGCAAAAAAAAAATATAAAAATACATCAACACCTACTAAATCAAACAATCAATCAGATTTAATAAAATGTATAGTAAACATTAACAAATCATTCAACATTTGCATAAACATGCATTAAGTAACCAATACGATGTCAGTTTAATTTTTATATTTCTTTTTTTATTACAACAATCGAATTAAGAAAACCAGCAGCCAAAGATAACAAATTTATAAAAAACATTTTTTAAAACACCGCCCCTTTAACAGCTCAAAGAAGACGGCAGAAAACTTTTAAACACTTCCCAGCCAACATTTTATGACACAAATAACCACGTAATGTCGCGTTTTCGCTTAAACCACATAAGCGCCAACAACCCAAAATAATCGCTTACGTCGTTCTGGCCCAAACAATTTGCAATTTGCAATTTATATTAAATTATTAATATATTTCTCATATTTTTGTTTAAAAATTAAATCAGGTACCCCAATTTATATACCAAAGATTATGACTTCTAAGTTAAAAAAAAATACGTTTTATGCATCGCAAATTAAAAATTTTTGTTTTAAGAAAAAATCAAAAATAACTCGGTTTCGACAAATTTTATGTGTTTCCATACATTTTATTTGTGATATTAATTAAAACAATAATTAAGCTTGCACCAGTTAACAAATAAATAGTATCTATTAAACGTTTAATGCATTTGATTTATTTGGTAAATTTTAAAATAAAATTGAAAATGCTTTAATTGGTGGAAAACTTTGGTGAATTTTTTCTGTGCACAGAAAAAAGTTGCATTTATTTAAAATAATGGGGTCTCGAACAATATATGTACTGTATGATATATATAATTTTTGAGGTAATTGACGAAAAGTGTCGTTTGTACCAAAGTAACCTATTTTGAGAACCTGGCGCCACAACAAAAATGCTCCGATTGTCCTAAAACTTTCCCATTTTTTTTTTTATCTCAGAAACAAGCAAAAATTGTGGGTGATACGTTAAGATATTTAACTGTAAGGCCCTAATTGTGTAAAATGAAACGAAACGCCAAAAAGTACATTAAAAGCAAAAACAAAGTCACAAATATTTTACAATTTTATTTTTGCTTTCTACAAAAATTTATATTGCGTTGTAAGATTTTCAACGCCACAAGATATATTTTAGGGCACACAAAATTAACTGTTTTTGCTTTTACCGGTAAACGGTAAATCTATTACTTAAAAACCGGCTTATCGGTAATTTTTATTAATTTTAAGTTTATCAGTAGCCAGTAAAATAAATGCTTAAAATTTTTCTTAAAGATATACAGAAAAAATTATTAAATTTCTCCTATCACCAAATTTGTTCTAAATTCATAATATCAAGCAAACAAGTTGTTGATTTTGCACCTATTACCAAAATGATTATATTGATTACTAAAAATTTTAAAATTTTGAAAAAATATTTTTAATAAATGATATTTTTAATTTTAATTAAAAAAGTCATCAAAAAACTTTCAAATTTTAAACAATGTGTTAATTTATTTAATTAAATATTGACAATTCCCAATATGTTTAAATTATTTTATTTTAAACGAAAAAAGTCAATTAAGATTTTTTGTTATTTAATTAAAAGTTTAATTGAAAATTTATTTAAAAACAACTAAAATGTTAATTAAATCAAAATTTAATTTTTAAATTTTTTAAGCTAAAAAAATTATTTATTCAATTATCACATTAATTAAATTAAAATACTTTTTAAACCATTTTTTAATTGATAAAACACTTTTTTCTGTGTAGATAAATATTATTTTTAATTTCTATTTATTCAAGCTTATGGTCTATTTTTTATTTTATAAAAAAGTTTATCTTTATTTTTATTTCGAATTTTCGCAACTCCTTTGTGTTACGCCTTCAGGATTGACAAATTTTTTAAAAACAATTACATAAAAAACAAGTTAATAAAATTTCTCAAAATACAAAAATTTACAACATTTGGAAAAATTGATAATGCTAACAAAATATTTAAACATAATCTATTACAACTTAAACATTTTATTTAGTTTCCGTTTCTATTTTTATTAACTAAATGTCTATAACTATGGTCTACACTATCTGTATCTGTCTTATAATTTATTCTTAATAAATTTGAAACCTTTATTATTTGAAGCATTTCTAAGATATAACGTCTCTGGTAACTCTCTGTGTTTAAAATTGCTACAATCTCAAAATCTGGATAATGATTTAAATTAGCACAGTGGGTTGCTAATGCTGTTTTTTGTAATGTAATAGTGTGTTTATATTTCTGGTCTGATTTATGTCCATCAATTCTCGTTCTTAGTTTAGTTTTTGTTGTTCCCACAAATAACTTTCCACATTGTCCATTATTATTTCTCCTACAAGGTATTCTTTAAACTACATTTGACTTATCTAACTTTTGTATGTTATACTTAGTTCTTGTAAATAATCTGCCTAATGTATTATATGAAATAAAAATAAAGATTAACTTTTTTATAAAATAAAAAATAGACCATAAGCTTGAATAAATAGAAATTAAAAATAATATAATCGAGTAGAATAATAAAGTAATGAAAAGTTGAATGCATTATTCAACAAATTAGTTTAAAATAAAATGTAATGCATTAATAAAACTAAATAAATAAGAAAGTTAGAAGATATTAATTCATTAAAAGAACATTTTAATATTTAAATAGTTTTGCCTGTGTACTAAAATATGCTCGCAGTAGGCAAATTGTGTCGATTGTATTGTCATTAAGGCTGGTTCGGAGTTTTGTGCAAATTAACCCTACTGCCGAAAAAGCTCTTTCTGATTCCACGCCCGTCGGCTTTACAGTTAAGAGATGGTTGAACACTAACGTCAGATACTTTCCACGCTCTTGTTCCTCTTCTTGCAGTCCGATTTCTTTTTTTTTATTACTTTCATTAAAATTGGGGTATTGGGTACTGAAGCGTTGAAACCCCGTCTTTCATGGTTAGGCGGGTTAATTCGCGGATTTAATCTACATCATCAGATGACTTATTTGAATCGTATATCCAGTGACTTTCATCTGTCATGTTTAATTGTTCTATAAGCGCTACAATAGTTTTTTTTAATGAAGGTTTATGTAATTTAAATAAATCATTATTACACTCTTGCGTTACTTCTTGGATAGGTGAAATTAATTGACAGATCGCTCGTCAGCAATGTTTCTGCACTCAAAGCTTCTACAGCCAATTTAACAGAAAGCAATGCAGATGTTACATGATAATTAAATGAGCTTCATCTTCCGAAAAGGAAATTTCAACCTAATCTTTTTGATTCACTGATTGAACCGTTCCGTCATAGCCAGTAGGCTATACCATCTAGTTTTAGTATCCAAAATCAAAGGGATTTCTTTCATTTCCAATTTCATTATTTACGTGCCTTTGCCAAACTTCTTTTTTCTGGTTGAACGTCGAAAGAGTTTTACTGTTTATCGAATTTAAGTTAAAATTGGTACCATTTATTCATATTAAACATTAGTTTCAATCACCGAGTGAATTTCTAAAATAAATCCTTCAGTCAAGCCATCTTCATTCGCAACCGTGTACCCTTATACTCATTACTAGATTTTAAATTACTATATTTATGATATAATGCTTAGTTCTTTAAACAAAATGAACTATATTTATGCTTGAAAATTTATGGCCCCTATTGTGAGTAACATTCGATAAACGATATTCGCTGGCTATCGAACATCGACTATCGAATGTTAATTTGGTATTATGAGTTGGCAGCATTGTCGAAAATTTCGTTGTGCATCGAATTTTTCAACGCAAACAAATTTGCTTTCGACGGTGTAAATAATTAAAAAAAAAAATTTGTTGAAAATGTAAGTTTTTGTTAATTAATTAGTTTTGGTGTTCAAATTCCACATTCTTAATTATTTTTGGTTATTTTATGCAGGTATAAAGTCGTCAGTAGTAAGCAGCAGTTGGAAAAGCTTGTTTTCCTTATGGAACAAAATCCTTTGTTGGCAAAAGGAATTTTTACAAAAGTTCAGGCAACAAAAAAGTGGGATGAAATCGCAGAGGAGCTAAATTGTTTGGGACCACCCGTATCATAATTCCATCGTAGTCTTGATTTGTATTAGTTTTATTTTTCAAATTTGTTAACAAAACTTTTTTATTTAAAGTGACAGCTGACAGAAAATGTACTACTGTGAATAAACTAAATCACAATAGTACTTTTTTTTTTTTATCGAATGTGTGCCATAATACCAAATGAAAATTCGTTCGATCAACTAATTCGACTGCTGTCGAAAATCGAATAAAGTGTATAATAGGCACATATTATTTAATAATGATTAACTAAATTTGATTAAATTTTTATTGTTAATTTAAGCCATATTATGTTCATATTTAACCATAATAATCACTTAAAGACAAAAAAAGTCGTATAGCTCAAGATATCTCAATAAGATTCGGCATAATGAACTTTAAAAAAAAAATATATTTGTTATAGTAAATGATAATTGTTAACTTCAACTATTATCTATAATTGGCAAAGACTTTATACCCCCATTCACCAGTCGTGGTGGTCAAATGAATAATCATGTTTTTACGACAGTTGAGGTTTTTTATGTTAAAAACAAAAACACCATCACAACAATTTTGGGTCTTTAATTATTAAATTTTAAGCATAAACGAGTGTGGCTTATCAGATCTTAGTCGTCAAAAGCTCTTGCAGAAGACTCAGCTGAGTGAGTTTTGAAAGAGTTATCTTTCAAATGCTAGCTGGGTTATCACTAATAATCTCTTCTATACCTTTACATACATATATGACATGTACATATAAAGAAACAAAAACTACCAAATGCTAATACAGTCACAATTATTGAGTTATAGATACTCAGTCATTATCTATGAAGTTTATAAAAGAAAATGTCGCCGGCAATTAACGTTATTTTGTTGAAAGTGTGACAACTGGCATTGGAAAAACAAAAAACAATAAGCGAAATAAATTGACTAAATATTTTATAAATGCTAGAACTTATGGTGTGAGGAGACTAAAAAGGGAGATTAATAATACTCTAAAAACAAAGCGTATTCAAAAATACATACATATGCAAATTTTTCTCGAAATTATCTTAACCTTTTATAATATATTCGCATTCATACCAAAAAAAATCCTAATTTTTATTTAAAACAATCATTAGGAATGTGTCTATAAAAAACCACACTCACTGATACAAATCTCCCATAAATTGTTTTCAAGATGAAACTTTATATAAATGACGTTTTTTGTTATTTAATCTTTCATTTTAAGTATCGAATTCGTATTTAGTTTTAGCTTTAATGAAATAGTTTCCTAATGAACCCAGTCCTGAAAATTGCCCCCTCTATGTAACGTCAGACGCTGTAAAGACCAGCCCTTACACAATATTCTCACACATGTTTTTCGTGTATTTATTTGCTCTTTAAAAAAAACTTAAAAAATATAAAACACAATTTGGTCCGTGACATAAGAACCCCAGAAATTATGTTACTTATCTGATATCCTTTATCAGTAATCCGTTATTTTCCTTATAAGTGTTGACTCCTCCTCTTTACAGCTTTCTATTAAAGGCAGGCATTTGTTTATCTCTAATATTTTATGTATACCCTTCACTACTCGTTGTGAATGATGGTAAACTAAGTTTGTCATTTTGTGTTGAAACTTTTCTATCATTTATCCAAGACATATCGCGGCCCATTATTCACAATCTCCTATCTAAAAAAATACAATTATTCTGATGTTTGCCAACCGATGTGAACAAAAATAAACATCATTAGGAAGGTATTAACTTACAGAAGTGCAAAATATAGAATTGTAGTTGGGAGTTGTCAAAACCTGATCTATATTTGATTTAATCAATTAATGAATTGTTTGAAATGGTAAAATTTTTTGATAATTATTTTAATAAAAATTAAAAATAAAATTTATTGAAAACAGTTCACAATTTTTAATTTTTACAATTTTTAGTAATCAATATAATCATTTTGGTAATAGGTTTAAAATCAGCAAATTGTTTGCTTGATTCTATGAATTTGGTGATTAGAGACAATTTTTAATTTTTTCTGTGTTAGAAAAATATCCGGACTGGTGTCTGGTACTTTTTAAAATTCGCCCTTTTTGGGTAGTTAACGGTTTTAACCTGTATTTTAGAACTTCTTTGTCAGCCCAACTATCTTTAAAACTAATAAACATAAAAATAAATATTATACAAAACTTATAACTTATCTAAAAAATAAAAAAAAGAATTAGGCACTTTTTCGAAATTTGTACGTTTAAGGTGTGAAACTTGTACCAATTCCTGGTACTTTTTTACAAAACATTTTTCTCCATACATTAACATATACGTAATTAATTATTCTCGCAAGCTCCCGCAACAATATTGAAATTTTTGATATTTCCATGGGGAGAAAAAAGTACCAAGAAGATGAAATACGGGAAATTTTACTTTGTATTTTATGTTTCCGTTCCGAATGTGTTCTGGTACTATTTGAATTAAGTCCAATACTAACGAAGTATTGGACTTAGCCATATAAAATTAAACATGCAAGATCCTAAGTGAAATAAAATCAGTAAGGGGGATATTTTTGGTGCTTTTCCGATTTTTAACTGGTTCTTTTTGAATTTTTATTAGTACTGAATCTAGAAACACAAATTCAACACGCAGAGTCCGAAGTGAATGAGAAACTTTAAGAGGAGACTTTTTGGAAGTTTTTTATTTTCCAATTGATACTTCTTGATTTTCTTTATATTATTGAACTTATACAAAATTTTATTAAGCAAGCACGGACTTCAGTGAAAGAGGCATTTTCATCTGTAATTGTACCTAAAAAAGTTTCAAACATTCTTTAATTAAGTATACTTATCCAAACCAAATTAAAAATTTAAATAATTTAAGTAATAATACCTTAGGTGTATATATTTCAATCCCATGAAATTATTGTGTAACAGAATTATAAACTTTTCGATATAATTTCACAAAAAATAGTTCCTTAAAAATAAAAATGCTTAATTGCATTGCAGTTATTCAATCCTAATATAAATCTTTCCATTATATTAACGTACGATATTTGTAACTAATGTTTGAGGTCAATAATTCACCCTCGAAAATTTCATAAAGCCTCTTGTTTTCCAAATGACTAAGTTAGAAGAGTGCTGTGGGTACTGAGATATTTTTTATATTTTAACCAATTAATTTGTGTGGCTGACGTCACTAAGTAACCAGACGGAGATACATGGGGATGTTTTTAAAAACCCAAATTGGTGACATCTGGATCGTTTTGCTTATCAATAGGCCAATAAGTTCATTGTCCGCTCGCTTCCACATTCAAATCCATTTCAGAGATTCTCTTAAACTTCTTGCACTTAAAATCGAAATTGATTTCTATGAAATTTGTGTCATTTGTTCTTAAAGCACTAATCCTGTGACTAGTGAACAGAATATTATAAAAAATAGTTGAATTATGATAGGTGAAAACAAGACATATTACTGTACTGGTGATAAAGTATAGTTACTCCAGAGGAAACGTAATTGACAAAAAACTAGTTATGGGACTGGATTTTTTGCAAGATGGTGCTATTTGTTTATATGACTTTATATGAAGGTGATATATTATATTAATAGGTTTACTCGGGACAATATCTGCGACAGGCATTAATTTAAACGGTATTAAATGTGTCCATTTAGGTTACTTCAGTGACCTGTTACAAAGTGTCAAAAGGTGCCAATTAACCCCCTCCTAGGACATCGTCATGTTAAAGTGAGTAGTCTCCTTTATAAAAATTGTTCCTATCACTTTACAACTGTCACGTGACAAGTTTTGAGCTAGTTCCCTTTCCCCTAGGGTATATACGAGTACAATGATTATGGACAAGGTAACATAAGCATTATTATATCAAATTCGCTGATTCATAAATGACCCACCAAAAATAATCTTCAATACAGCTCTGATAACCTTGAATTAGTTATTTTAATTCACCCACTAGCGATACTCGAAAATAACACACCAAACAAAAGACAGAAAAAAGAATATGAATAAATTTGGCATAATTATCTTTTTTTTTAAATAAAATTAATTAACATAAATATATATTTCCTAGATGATGCAAAAAAAAAGTAAAATTAAGACTTTATGATTAAAACTTGTTTGAAAAACTTAGTTAACAGAATGTTAAGATAGGTTAAGAAAAAGAATAATTAACAAGAAAGACAAAACTTAAAACACAACAACAGGGGCCAAATCGTCGCATTCGTGGTGAAAAAGGTAACGTATCAAACAAAATTTCGTTACGTATAGAAAAGCGAATCGCGACATCCGAAAGAGTTTGAAATTCAAACTTTGAATCGAAATTTATTTTGAATGTAATAGTTTTTTTTCATTGTAGTAAAATGAAAACTTATGATTCTGTTAAACTTTAAAAAAAAAAATTTTATAAAATAAAGGTATATTGAGTAAATAAATTTCTTATAAATGTGTACGTAAATACTTAAAGTTTTAATAAACGATTTAGGCCGACTTAATAATCGGCATGTCTACAGTAGTGCCACCAAAACTTCATGCTGCACTGCAGCAGCTACGCTGTCACCTTTAGCCGGTAGAAGTTTTAGGCACACCATTGGAAATTATCATTTGGTGTGCATGTGCCAATGTTGCTTATGTAAAAACGTTAACTAATGTATAAACGAATTAGACGCAAAACTGTGCTCAGCATTCATAATGTAGAAAATGGAAAACTCATATTAATGCTTAAGTTCATTTATCACAATTATGCAATTTTTATTTTGTTTATAAAAAAAATATTCAGGCTGTCATAAGTTCTGAAACGAATGACTGAATGACATTTCGACCACTCGTTATCGAATAACATATGATCGTTAATTTTGCTACAAACTATTCGATATCGTGTACGGCGATCTCTAAAAGTATGATTTCGATGAAATTCATTCGATCACAAATCCGACGATTTTGTCCTTTTAAAATATGTTACAGTTCAGAAATAGCATTTCTGCTTGCTAAATTCCATAGATTACGAAACGATTAAAGATTTTTCTGATCATATTATATTTGTAAAATAACGATAATCTTAAAGTTACAAACTCAAAAAATCATAAGCTAATGTTTATATAATGATATAAAAAGGCCTTCCTTAAAACATATTTGTAAGTAAAACTTATTTAGAATCGGTTAGTAAACTACTGTCTTATTGTTGTTTAAATAAAAAAAAAAATCCAATAAATTTTCAGCTTCTTAATATCCTTAATTGATTGAACAGTAGATTTTTTGCTCTTACAATTGCAAGCTTTTCAAAACACCAAGAACTTTTAATAAAAATGTGAAAAAAATATTTTTTTGTCAAAAGATCAAAATCGAGCTTAAAGAAAGTTACAACTGAGAAAAAAGTGCATAAAAACTCCAACTGCCTTAAAACATTCAGCCATGTTATGGAAATCGAAATTGAGTTAAAATGAAATCGATGGAAACTTAATGCAAATAAATATAACGATCTACAGTAGCACAAATAAGTGTTATGTTATTACGATTTCAAATGGATTTTATTAAGGTACAAACCAACTGATATCCTGAAGGTTTATTGTATTCTGTAGCCCGTTTCTGTATTTCTCGCATCGTAAAATTTCTTGCATGAAACAAGTGAATTATGACAAAAACAGAGCAATATGAAACAAATAAATTTTTTTCTTACATTAGTGTTCCTGCATCTTTACTTTGCGAGAATTATCTGTCATTTAAATAATTTTTCAGCAATTATTGGAAGGATGTGATTAAAAGTGTTTCTGTAACAATATTTTGCGAAAAGTTTCTCACAAGAACTTTCAAAATAAGTCACAATTGAAATTGATGCGAGAAAAAAAAATTTTTTTTTAAATGGAGCCCAAATTATGTACGTATGTACACAAGAATGTGTATTATTTTTTTTATTTGAAAAGAAAGAATTTAAATGATGAAAATAAGTATATAAAACACAATTGTTATATTTTGTTATTTTAATTTTTTTAGCCTTTCATTGTCTTCGTTTTATGCAGGGCTGCCAGATAAATTGGTGAAAAAAAGTTAACTTCCTAAGAAAAAATAAAAAAAAAAACATCCATTTTGTTTTAAAAAATCGGACAATTTAGAATTAATTTTGACAAATTTTGTTCGATTTTTATTAAAACATAATCAAAAAAAAAATGGAAAATAAACACTTAAAGTTCATGGTTAAAGTACATATTTTATACATACATACTTAAGGTTGAGGTCTATAAAAATAAAATTATTTATTTTATTTTTTCTTTAATTCGATAACATTTTAAAATTTCAGATTGTTAATTTTACTTGCAGAAATCACACAAAGGCGTGACAAAATATCGTATTGAACTAAAGCTTACACTTTTGGCCAAAAAAACGCAAAAATCCTAAAGTTCATTGACTGCAAAATGGGGTAATAGTTAATAGTCACATAAACAAATGTATTAAATAATCCAATTAAATAAAAATTAAACAGTTTTCCTTCGAAATTATTCTTTTGCCGATTCATTTTTAAGCTGCCTTGTTTTTAAAGATATCGGTTTTCTGTGGTGCCTAATACACAAACATATAAAACTATTTAAAATTATTTTATTTCGAATATCGTCACTAGAAAAAAAATCATCAAATTGTCACTTTGCCAATTTTGGAACAAAAAAAAATCGTCAAAATGACGATAAATCTTTAAATCTGGCAGCCCTATTTTTATTATATATATTTCTTTCGTTGACGTTTCGCTTGCATTTGACACTAAATGACTGGAAGTATACCAGTTAAAACAGAATCTGTGTTGTCTGTTCTCGCATTCAAATACAGAAATACTTTTTTCTCACAAATAGAGAAACGATTCAACTTTTTGTTTCACACCATGGCCCAATTAGTAGGTCTGCTCGAAACGCCAGCTGATTTTGTGTAGAGTTGAATTTTTACCGTGAAATTGTTTTTGACATCTTGTCCATTTATTACACAAACAAATGCATTAGATTTTGATATCTTTAACATAATATACACAAACAAAATGCGTGTTGTTTTTTCTATTGTTGCATTGTTGTAGTTTCGCGCAGACCTACTAATTGGGCCATGTTTCACACTTAATGTGAACAACTTTGCCATGCGAGAAATACAGAAACGAGCTACTGGCCATTCAGTTGATCCAACTGCGACGTAATTAGATTAATATCCTTAAAATGGCTTAACACGTGTCTTCTGAATGCTTCTTTAAGGAAAATTATTTAATACCTCATTAAAATGACAGATAAATGTTTTCTTTGATAAAACTGCAATTATTTAAATGACCAAAAAACTCATTTGGGCAAAAAAAAAAGTTTGTCACATAAAAGCAACAATATGGTTTTTTTCTTGAGACGCAAAAAATTCACTTTTTTATTTTATTTATCAACAATTTATAAGCCAAAAATTAATTCTATAATTAAATTTTAAAATAAAAATGTCATTAAAAAAATGATTTTAGGTTGACAAATTTAAACATTTCAAAATTATTTCCAAAAACTTTTTTAATTGATAAATAGCAAATCAAAAATTGTTGAAATATAAATAATTTTAAACTTTTAATTAAAAAATATATAAAAACGTTTAGGTAATATCCAATAATCAGGGGTGTTCTGGAAATCGGAGACGAAAAAAGTAAGAATTTTTAAGTTCTTTTTAATACACTCTTAATCCAATTTTTTATTATTTTTCTAATAGAATTCTGTTTAATAGAGAACTATTTGTATTGTATTTGCATTTCTTTTACTACTAAAATCTTATTAAAAAATCGACTTTTAAATTCTTGCGCTTTCGATTTCCTGAACACCTCCGAATATATTTTTAATTACTTTATAACTTTTGAGATATTTTTCTGTGTGCTAAAAAACCCAGAATATACACATATGTATGTATACCAACGATCCTCACGCTATGCCCCCAGGGGCCGAGCACTTTTCGGGATTTTCACACACACAACACGAGTGTTACCGAAAGACTGTAAAAAACTATAAAGCTGGAGGTCCACACCACGCGTTTTAGCCTCCACGCATTGCATGCGTTTTATACCTTCCTTGCGTTCTACGTTTCAAGTTACATGCAACGCTTTTTATGCGGCATTACTACAAGTAAAAATAAGATTTCATTTGTCAACATCAGCTGATTTGTTCAAATGCTGCTTGTGACGCTTGCAAAAGTAGAAAGTAACCCTACTTTTTGCATTCAACGCCTCAATGCATCCTACGCTTTTGTGCATGTAACTTGTTACATATAATTACACAGATTCTACTTTTTTGACAGCTGCGAAGGCTGCGAGAAGGCGTGTAACGCGTAGTGTGGACCTCCAGCTTAATTTCATTCAGTTGTATGCTAGCTTTGAAACAAGCGGGTCGCCGTCGCTTTTGTTATTTAAAAACAAAAACAAAACACATAGTTAATATCTTAACTGAGTACTTTTATTTGTCTCTCTTTTTCAGAATTTCAAATATTTTCAGTACACTTTGAATATTTTTCTACTATTGCATTTGTTTATTAAAATGTGGAAAATAAAGTGGGGAAAAGGTTTTAATTTTCATTTAATATTTTGAATAAAGCTGCATGCCTTGTATACAATCAGAAATAAAAAAAAAAAATGACTGCATACATGCATTTATATAACAAAAAATATGTTTAATACACACAAAATTGGTTTCGACATGTTTATCTAGAAATTTCTTTCAGTGCACCCAAAATACACTCACCACTACAAACACATTTTTAACCGCCTCTCTTTGTGATTACCTCTGATGTATACCCTTATAAGACCAATATTATAGAAATTATGAACGGAATGATAAACGGTATAAAAATAGTAAACGAAGTAATAGAAAAAATAATTAGTACTTCAATAATCTGTGTACTACAACTTTGTTGCTATTCTCATATTCTGCATTTTCTTGTGTTATTTATATTTATATTTATATTAATGTTAATTGTTATTATTATTTAAATTATGCACATACACAGAAAAAATTTTTGCCAAAAATTTTTTAATTAAATAATTAATTGGTGAACATTAATTTCTTCAATTATTTTTTTTGTTTGCTGCAATTAATTTTTTTAATCAAAACTCAAAAATGTAAATATTTTGTATAAGTTGTGTATTTTTTTAATTGATGCAATTAATTTTTTAATTGATTAAATTTATGTGGCATGACTCGAAAATACAAATCCGTTAATTGATATGATCAATTCTTTTGCAGGGGCAAAATTAGTAAAAAATTTAATTGTCTGAACGAATTGTTTAATTAAAGTCGATTTTCTATTTTTTCTGTGTATATATCAAGCAATTTTCTTAGATTTAATTCAAATTTGTTTATGAACTTTCTAAAACCTGGATTATGTTAAATCAAAAAAAAAAATCCTTTAATAATTTACTAAGGTCCAATTTTCAGGATATTATTTAAATCTATATTATGTTAATTTTCATATAAACTTAAGGCGTATTTAAATACAGATGGATTTTTTGAGTTTTATTTGTAAAGTCTTGTTTAATTAAGATAACAGTATGGCAGCACTACTAAATACAAACAAATATAAAAAAAAAATGTATTAATTCAGAAGGTGGACTCAGAAAACATTGGTTTTTGTATTGTTGTGATATTGGGACATCAGTGGATAAAGTTTCATTTATATATTTAGGCCCTTATCATGTAAAGCGCAGCGCAACTCCAAAGAATTACATTGAAATCACTAACAATGTCATAAATATTTTGTAATTTTGTTGTGGCACTCAACAGAAATTCACATTGCGTTTTAAGATTTCAAACGCTGCATAGCTTGTGGCGTTGAAAATTCTAAAACCGTACATGAATGTCTGTAGCAAGCAACAACAAAATTACTCTTTGGAGTTGCGTTGCGGTTAATATGATAAGTGCCTTAGTAAAGAAGAGCATTTTGTACTTAAAACGATTTTATATATATGTAAAATGTGTTTTAATATCAATCCTGAAAATTTGCCATAAATCTTATTTGTTCTTCAAATTTAATAAAGCGTTTTAAGCAACGACAAAGTTCAAGTGCTTCTGTTTCTCAGTTTAACCCCAACAATATTTAACAAATTAACAATAAATAAAATCGTAAAATTTTGTAAATAAAAAAAAAAACAAAAACAATATTTACAGTGAGAAATTTAACAGTCTCATTTTTTTGTTGCTGCTCCCAATGAAATGACAATGTGACCCATATGGTTTGAATGTAGTATAAAGATGCCAGCATGCTGGGCTGAAGCATCACAACCAATTTAACAGTCAATCAATACAGACCACTCTGCTACAGCACACGTAAAAATGCGTTCCTTTGTGGTAAGTTTTCACTGAAAATAAAAAAAGAAACGGCTTAAGCGCATTAATTAAATGTTATTGTTATCACTAATTTTTTACAGGTTATATGTTTAGTTGCAATAGCTGCTGCTCAGTACGATTACGCTCCCCAAGCTGATGGTGTAGGTGACTTCCCAGAAGGTGTCGATACCAGTAATGGTGGTAACGCTGTAAGTGATGGTGGTGCTGGTCAAGATGACTACTTTGACCCAATTGGTAATAATGAATTCGAAAAGGAATTCTTTACATTCTCTGCACCCGAAGGTGAGTTTGATGATAGCAATGCTGCTGAAAAAATTGCTGGTGCTTTAAAAAGGAACTTGCGTGTACTCTTCATTAAGGGTCCTGAAAGCTCTGCTCTTGAAAATGCTGCACTTCAATTGGCCAAATCTGCTGCTGATGAACGTACTGCTATCTACGTTCTCAGCAAACAAGCTGACATCGGTGATTTGGCCAACAAGTTGAGTTCATTAAACAAGAACAACAAGCACAAACCTGAAGTTCACTTTGTCAAATACCGCACCCCAGCTGATGCTGAAAACGCCCAACGCACCATCCAATCTCAATACGACTCTTTGCCTGGTACTAGCTCCAGCACTAATGGTGGTGCTACTCCCGTTTTGGACTTTGCCTCTAAGGCTCCCTCTCGCCCAGCTGGTCAGTCAAGCACTGACAATTCTGCTAGCCTCAGTAACTCATATATTCCCCCACAATCGGCGTATTTGCCACCTGGCAGACGTTTATAGGAAACTTGTTACTAGTCGTTTAATTGTTATTTAGTTTAAGACTTAATTTTTTTTTTTATATTTAGAATAAATAAAGTTTAAAATAAATGTAAATTATTTGTTAAAAAAAACCTATCCCTCTATTTTCTACACTTCACAAAATAGCCCTCCTGACTTTTTCTTTAAGGTATGCATACAAATGTTGTAGAAATTCATTATTTAAACTAATAACTGCAATGTTTAGATTTGAAAAGGATAGACATGATTTGTTAGAAAAAGCAAACTTTAATTAAATTTGTAACCATTTTAGAATGTTTGCAGTTATTTTAGAATACGAAAAATGTAATTTTATGCACTTGAATTCCATTTAGAACTGGGCCTATTATTGTTTATATAAAACTTTTCCAAATAGATATTGGGAATTATTTCTTTTTATAAGCAACTTTATTATATTCAAAATTTTTTTTATATTTCGAATTTATTCTATGAGTATAAAGTCATTTCAAAAAAAAAATTAAGGAATAGAACTATTACAAAAAGCTTTATAAAATACATAACTGAAATTTAACTCATAGAAAAAATTCGAAAAATAAAAAAAAAAATGTTGAATAAAACTTTTCCCTAGCATTTTTGATTTTGTCTTTTAAATATTAATATATTTTTTTTCTCTTTTAAATTTTAATAAAGTTTAACTAATTGTGGCAACAAACCTGTGCCCAATTTCGAATAAAGTATGAAATACATTTTACAGATAATGTTCTAAAATGAAAACAAAAAAAAAAAAAAAACATATTTTGAATTTTTTATTTGCATTTTAAGAGAAGATATTTCAAATATTCACATCCCTGGGAACAGCTAATGTCGAGTTTGGACAAATTTGACTAATCGCTTTTTACTTCTCATAATTTAAATATTGTTTATATTTAATTAAAAATTTCTAAACCAGAGCTTGCAAACACAGTGCAGCCAAAATGAACGAATGGGTGTGAGTTCATTATAACATTTTATTTAAGATATCATTTTAAATTTTTTCTTTAAATACATTGTATTATTAGGGAATTTTTGAATAAGCTTTGAAGAATTATATCCTGTTACTAATGTCTATTTCCTGTTTCGTACATACGTGCTCTTTTTAACATATTTCTCATAACTTTTCGCAACATTTCGAGTGTAACTATTTTTGTTCGATTGTAAGTTTGTCCTACTTAATTCACAAGCCCCCTTCACAAAATGCTGAAAAATAACAAAGAGAAAATAATATTTAAAAAATGTATAAGGAATTCAAGCACCTTTGGTTATTTTTATTAGCTTAACCCTTATCCTGTATTAATGTGTCAAAATTACCCAAACAGATTTTATTGCCTTTAATTTTCACAACGGTCAATGATATTTTTTTTGAAATTTATGTACAATTATATTTTTTAATGGTACACAAAAAAATAACAAGAATTAGTTTGTAATAAATAAAATTTTTTAAGCTTTTCTAAAATTTTTAACAATTTTCTTAATTAAATTGTTTGTATATACATATGTATATTGTCATATTAACAATTTGTTTTTGTTGAAAAAAAAAAATAATTTTATGTCAATAACTTTCAATACAAAATAAAAAGTAAAATTTTTTTGTTTGTTTTAATCTCGTAAAGAATAAACGATGGGGCTGTTATTGACAACTAAGTCCATCTAAGGGATAAGTAAAGCTATTATTTATTAAAACTTTTAATCGAAATTTTAACGCAGTTTTATTTATATTAGTTTTCAAATTATAGTTGATGATGCTGTCAAAAATCCGTTCTATGCCCGTGTTAAACTCTTCTTCTGTGTCCACTTCTAAGGCTGTTTGTGTTAAATATATTTATGATAAGATTCTTAATGTATTTTAATAAAAAAATATATTATGTCAAAATCTTTAATGCATTTCCTTCTTTTAAAATTTCAATAAATATTTTAAAATTAATGAGCAACAACACATTTTGTAATAAAATTTTTTATTTAATTGCTAACAAATATTTTATTTCATGTTACAAACTCATTAAACATATTTGTTGAATGTAAACAATTTTTATTAAAGAAAGTATTTTTTATATTAAACAATTTGGTTTTTGGTACCTTTTAGATTAAAAAATTAATTGCATTGACGATTATGGTATTCAGTATGACAATTAATTTGCCGTAATTTTTTTCTGTGTAGTCATCGTACTTGACATTTGCACACCTTCAGAGAGGTAGGTATTATGAGAGAGCTGAGCATTAAAAGAAGAAGGATAGAATGGGGGTTGCTTAGACATCTCAGGGATCTGGCAGATGACATCTGTCTCCTTTTCTACAGACTCTCGGACATGCAAGACAAGCCAAGTAATCTGGTAAAACTCGCAACAAATTTCGAACTTAAGATAAACATAAGGAAGACATACACTTCACTAACAGCCACATCACCTTTAATGGCTATACACTTCAATTTATGAACCACTTTTGTTACCTTTGCTGCGTAATGTCAACGGTGGAACCAGACTTTCCATTGGACAATTGAGCTATGAATAGAGAACATCTCATATCACAAGCAAAACTAAATTAAGTATTTTCAACGCATTCGTAAAATCCACCTTCTTATATGGCAGCGAAATTTGGCTGTTTATAAATGTGATCACTCAACACATACAAACAGAAAAAAAAATTGATTTCAATTAAAAAGTTTGTGATATTAATTAAAAAATTAATGAAATTTGCACCAGCAAACTCATTAATAGTATTAATTTAACGTTTAATTCACTTGATCAAATGTTTAATTCACTTGATTAAATTTTCAATTAAAGCGGATTTTACTTTTGATTCATGCTTTAACTGGTAAAAAATGTTGGAGAAATTTTAACGTGCAGGTGCTCATAAATAAATGCCAACGTAACATTTGCGGTATATTTTGATTTGCGGTATTTCGAGCTGCGGCAAATTGCAAATAAGGAGCCAGTGGTAAAACAGATTAAAAAAATGGAAGTTTATATTATATACTCTCAGAAAGCCCTCTGACTCGATAAAAAGGACACCTTCGGACTGGAATTCATAGGGCAGCAGACGACAAGGACTCTATTAGATGATGCGAAGAACACCACATAGAGATTTAAGTGCGTCAAATAGTAATACGATGATATTAAACGATTAGTAGATGATAGAGTAAGATTCAATGTATTGTCGATGGCCAATGTTCTCACGAGTAATAAGTAAAGGAAAAATAATATTATCACATTTGGAACTTTGTTGTCCAAAATATCGAGCAAAACAGGTGTATATCGTACGTGACAAAGACGGAGGTGATTTTGAAGTGAATGTAAAAATACGTAAAAATATTAGGAATATTGACAATATTTAGCTGAAAGATAAGAGATTATTTCTTAATAAATTCCAATGCTTTCAACTTTTTGCGCAAGAATTTTGTTCTAAAATTTTAGAAAAAAAAAATATTTTATTTTATTGAAAGAGTTTTAATATAAAAATTAAGAAAATTATTTTTGTTTCGTTAACAAAAACATGAAACAGGTGGTTGAATAATTCGTGCTAGTAAAAGTTTTAACTATCAGAAATTTTCAATAATTTTTTTGTCTCTCAAATTTTTATGCTCTTTTTCCACTCTCTCCTTGCAAGTTTTTCGAGTACGTGATCACTTACTTGTAACAATTATTGAAAGTAAGCAATAATTTTCTGTAAATGAACACACCTAATGTTATTAGAAAATCTGTAGCAAAATAAAGGTTGACTGTATAAATTTGCCACACTGATAGAAAAGGCGCCATAACGCTGATGAGTTTTGACATTAGTACTATGACAAGTGTCTTCGTTTCTGATCCCATAACACTTCTCATCATTGTGATATCAGCCTTATCATCATTTGGCCAAATTGTTATCAGGGGTGATGCCTATTTGTCAGTGGGATGACAAAAAGGCATCACAGAAATGACGAATCGGAGTCAGTTTAATAAAACATGTCGTCAGTGCGATTTCTCCGTAACATCGTAGAGGGGACTCGTTAGGGTCAATTTAATGCAAGCTGTCATTAAATTAAGTCATTGGGATTGACTTAAGTCAAAGTGGAAGAATGTTATTATTTACTGAACAGTAACACATGTTTGTTTCACTTTTGTTGTATTCCGCCCTTTGTTTACAGAAGAACTCACAATTATAAGACACCAGTAGTGCGATTCTCTAACTTTTATAGCGATAATCGCATTGTTAAAATATATATATCGAATATGTTATTAAATTTGCTATTCAGTTACATTTTTAACGATATTGGCTGTCGATGTAAGTCTGCTGTTACTTTAAGTACTATTTAAGCGACAATAATTTACGTGGAGTTTATTAAACCGATAAAGTGTATTTTGTGTTTGAAATGGCATATGAATATTTGGCATTTGCGGAATATGACTTTTTGTAGACACAAATGTCACATGATATTAAATTAAATTAATACAAAAATACAGCTGTATACTATCGTTAAAAATAAATTACAGAATCAAACTATCATTACTGCAAGAAAATATATATGTCGAAAAATATTACGATTGTCGGTTCGTAAAAAGTTTGTGAATCGCATTACAGCAGCATGCCCAATGTTGTTTTCGCAGTTATGCTACTTTAAAAATTTTGTGTATTTATCCGAATAATTTAAGAAAATAGAATATGGGAATTTTTGCTTCTCATTTTACTTTTAAACATAAAAATAATGTTACTAATACACAAAATGTGGCTTGGAATTACTGTAGTCATAGCATAGATGACTCAAAAATATGACAAACTTGTTTTATGACTTTCGTCATTGCATTGATGTCACTTTTTGCCTCATTGATGCCACTTTTAATAACATTGATGTCACAATTCTGATGTTAGTGCATCATCAATATGAAGATGTATTTTTCTATGAGTGCACGAATGCTTATAAGGACATCGTTTTCAACATTTGTGCAATAGGGGTGTGCTAATACTATACATTACTTAAGAAAAAAGAAGAAGAAAAAACTTATATTAGCCATACGATTAAGCTGGATCAATTTGGCCGACAGGGCCTACATCCATATTAACTTAATAAAAAACAAAAAAAAAATGTATAATATAAAAATTATGTTTTATAAATATATGTTTCAAAAATAAAAGAAACAAATAAGAAAGTTTAGTCGACCAAGCCCAACGATATCCTACCCTACACCACAGTATTTAAAAACAAATTCGGGACCCATGGCCAACCATGGACCCGCCAGATCAAAATTATGATATGAGATTAATGTCCAATTTTCAGGATAGTATTTAAATCAATTTTATGTTAATTTTCATGTAAACTTAAATGGTATTTAAATACAGATTGGTTTTTTGAGTTTTATTTGAAATATTAATTAATATAAGAGTATGGCAGCACTACTTAATACATATATCACAAAAAATTGTAGCTATTTTTGTTATTGCTATGCCTGTTGTTGTTGTATTGTTGTGATATTGAGGTCAGCTTGCTGAGATAATCCAATGGAAACTTAAGTTGAATTCAAATGTACCACATCGGTGAATTAAGTTTCATTTAAGTGTTTAGTGAAGAAGATAATTTTGTATTTAAAACGATTTTAAACATAAATGGGTTTTAATGTCAATCATGAAACTTGGCCATAAGAATCATAATATAATTCTTAATTTCATAACGTTATTTTAAATAGTTATTTGTGCCGAATGTTATTAAGATATCTTCATCCATATGAGATTTCTTTACCTCTAACTGATTCAAGAGAGGAGGTTCATATGGGACCTATGGTTTATTTTGGACCTACTAGCACAAAATTTTGTCATGAGATAGTACCTACCGTAAATTTTTATATCAACATCAACATTTTTAAGGCATTAAAATCTATTCAGGAGTAGTGTTTTTATAAGATCTATAGTCAAATATGGACCCATTCCAATAAAATTTGGTGCGATGAATTAGACTTTAATAAAGTTAGTTTGGTACAACTTTAATCTAAATACCAACGTAATTAGATGATACATATAATTTCATTTATAGTTCGTATGATATCGTTCATCACGGCCTCTAAAAGCATTTAAAGTTTTAATTATACCCATTTAGAAAAAAACCGCGATCAATATTTGTTTGCGATAAATATCTTGCCTTGAAGTTTTTTTTTAACACTTGCGACTGATCAAATACAAAAGATGTAGACAAATAATATTTTTGCACTTCGTACGTGACATTATATTAGCTTTCAAAACAAACCAAAAATTATACCTCTAATCGAAATACATATTTGGTATTTCCTCATTTATCTTGATCATTGTTGTTGTAACATTAATTTTAAAGTATAATTGCAATTTTACCAATACCTTAATTAAATCGCCAGAAACGAGAAAATTGTTGTTTGCAATATCTTAAAATGAATCAAAGATAAAGTCAGTTTAAAGTTTTATTTTTTGCTTTTTAAATATTGTAATAAGCCCATTTCTAAAATATTTAACTTCAAAGGTTTTGCGTAATGACGATACCAAAAAGGTTGTTCATTTTGTAAAAATGGGTCAAAACTGCACAACACTTTTAAGTCAATACAAAATATTTAAACAGATTTACGGCATGTAATAAATTTATGTAAAAATTATTCCGAAACTTGTATTATATGCATTGAATGTAAAAAACAATAAACAGGATTATCCAATATATGAACTTTCTATATTGGGCAAAATTGACCCATAAATACCACATGCGTCTTATATTTTTAGTATAGGATTAGGGTTAATCTAAATTCCCAATTTTGGGCAAAGATTTTTAATTTAAAAATGCTCTGCTAAACACTTGCGAAATCGAGTTAAGTTGTTATTCCCTGTGGGTACAGAAATAGTTGCAAATATAACGATTTTGTTTTTTTTTGTTTTGGGTTTATAATGAAAAAATGCGGTATTTTTGGTAATTTTTTAATATTTTTTATAAAACATTTATACAACATTAATGTATATATTTTTTTGGCCATTCTTAGTTGAGATTTTCTCAATTTACTGGCAATATTTATGAAATTCTTGTCAAAATAACTGCACAAAACTAATTTCGGCTATCCTGTTACAAAAGCTGATTTCCGTCTCAGAGTTCTGCATTGATCTAACCAGGCAAAACTTCCCAACACTTACTTTTTAAATTATTCGTTGTGGTTTCGTTGTGGTTTATGGTGTCGCAGGACAACTCCAAAACGTAGTAAAACAAACGTTGCCAGAGAGGAAACGGCGCTAATATGCTCTCGTTTGCCGGGCTGGGAGCTTGTTCAGATCTACTAACACACACAAAAAACATTCATATCATCTTGTTCATCATAACTAAAAGGAACGGAGCCCGAAAGTGAACGACAGAAAACTACTACAATTAAAAAAACACCGTCCTGCACCGTGTACTTACCACTTTTTCTTCATGCACCTTCTACCTCGAGAGTTAAGTTGGCAGGTGTTTTACCAACTTTGGCTCTCCCACTAGAAATCCCTTAAGACTTCGCCATGATGATCTGTAAAAAAGAATTTTAATCATCCCAAAATCACCTGCTTAACCCACCATCGCCCGCCTATTGAGTGTCCCCTTAAACGAATCAATTGCATTCGGTACAGATCCCCGGTGAATGGCTGGATGGACGACTATGATTAAATCGACTTAGAACTACTCAAGGACCCAGAATATATATACTGTATTGGGTCTTAGATGAATATTGAAAAAGTTTCACACGGAATGACAAACTAAGTATACCTTCTACTAAGTACACAGCTAGTTGGGGTGGAGGGTATAAAAAAGTGGTCGCGGATTGCCGCTGGAACTCCGAGCGGTTTAAAGATACATTGGACAATAACGCTATAATAATAATATTATAAATATTCATATTCGCGTAGCCGAATATTCGCCTATAATATATATTCAAAGCACATTTTACAATATTTGTAATTTTATGTCTAAAACCCACTTCTGAAAATCACTTTTACTGATATAAAAATAATTGTTATATTTTTTATTTTAGGGCTGCTTAAAAATTTTCTTCATATTTTTTCATTGCTTTCATGTAAGTCAAAACCCCTCTATGAAATTTTGGGCCTTTGGGTCCGTACTTGACCTAGGCTCCTATATCATGACTACTTTTAAAAATCCTTTTTACTTCTTTCTTTTGTATTATTTTATTACTATAAATTAAGTTTTTTATGTAGCTGTTCCATAATTAGGCATACATATGGGGGATTTCATGTCAAGTGACCCAACTTTTGAAATCGATGTCTTCCGATTTGGATGAAATTTGCACCAAGGTTAGTATTATTGGATAGAAGTTTAGACACAACTATTCAACAAGATCGGTCAAAAAGTTGCTGAGTTAGAGGGGGTCAAAATTTGACATTTTGGCCAAACCAATGTTCTTTCTCGTCCATGTAACTTATTATCTATTGGTGTTAGCAAAATTTGTCCCAAACAAATTAGATAGCTATTTCTTCAAGCTATCGGAAAAATTTTTTTTTGTAATTTTTTAAAATTTTTAAATTTTTTTTTTTTTTAAATTTAAAACTTATTTTTTATTTTTTTTGGAAACGGTATTTTTTTTTTTTTTTTTTGCTCAAAAGAAAGCTTATGCATTTTTCTTTTAGGTAGTTTTGGTCGCTTAGTGGGATGAGAGTGGGATATGTATAAAAAAAAATAATTTTTAACTCAAGACGAGGGTTTTTCAATTTTTAGCATATGCACTATTTTGAATTTTTTCCTTTTTATGTGTAAGTGTTTCTAAAATCTTAAAAATAAAACTTATGCTGAGCAACGAGACAAATTAACCTTTCCGACGGTATACAACATACCGATCTTGCATTTCATTCCCTCGATACTGTAATACCCACAATATGTTAATCCCAGGAATAAAATCACTTTTTCTATAGAGATGTTGACAAATTAAATCTTTTTATTTATTTGTAATAATAA
The DNA here is from genome assembly GCA_943735925.1 of Pollenia amentaria. Classification (NCBI taxonomy): domain Eukaryota; kingdom Metazoa; phylum Arthropoda; class Insecta; order Diptera; family Polleniidae; genus Pollenia; species Pollenia amentaria. Next base: position 216,495,634 of record OX031006.1, on the reverse strand, counting down.
TTAAATAAATATAAAATAATAATAATAAAAACAAAAAGATAAATAATCTAAAAAACTTAATCTCAATCACATAAGTCCTTTAATAATTTTTTAAATTTTTTAAAAATTTTTGTTTTCTTAAATTTAAAACTATTTTTGTATTTTTTTTGAAAAGGGTATTTTTTTTTATTTTTTTTTTTTTTGCTCAAAAGAAAGCTTAGGTCTTTTCCTTTAAGGTAGTTTTGATCGCTTAGTGGGATGCGAGTGGGATATGTATAATGCAAATTTCATCCAAATCGGAAGACATCGATTTCAAAAGTTGGGTCACTTGACATGAAATCCCCCATATATCTAACACAATCTGCCTATGGCATTTGTTTTTTTAGCTTTGTATTTATTTATTAAGAATATGAGTTTCTAATACAACAAGACATAATATCTTATAATTTGAAGTATTAGAATCAGACAAGTTACATAATTAGTCAATTCACAAGGTATCCTAACATGTCATATTGTCAAAATGTCCTAATATTTCACAATGGTTTAAAAATATTGTTGTACGGCTCAGCCGCTCAGCGCTGGACTTTTCTGATTAATTACGACAGCACAATAAACACAGCAAGCAACGTTCTATTTATTTAAGACACTTTTTGTTAACAAACCAACAACAATATTTTTAAACCATTGTGAAATATTAGGACATTTTGACAATATGACATGTTAGGATACCTTGTGAATTGACTAAATGTGATTAATAAATAGTAAATGTTAAAAAAAAAATTAAACAATTTATAAATATAATAATAACAAAAAATTATATGAAAATAATATGAAAAATATATATAAAAATACGACAAAAAAAAAGTTTCAGTATGTTAGCATAAAACTGCAAGAGTAAATTTTTAATTTTATTGACTAGACATTCTTTTTTATTTTAAATTTCCATTATCTACGCATTATTCTCCAGTTTAACGCTTCTTTACAAAAATGGCTATAATAAAAACAATAATCGCTATAAGAAAGACAGTAGTTCGTTAAGCTGAATTTTTATTACTATATCATAAAATATGGCTAATTTGGAGATAAATAAAACCTTCACAAAGTGGTCAAACTTTAAAGAAGCCGAAATGAACAAGCAAATTTAATTTTTAATAGGACACACACAAAGATAAAACATAGTTTACACTTTTATAAATTTTAAACTATACACACGACATACACGATTATAAATTTTACAATAATTTAACATGGCTGTGTTAATATTTTTTTACGACTAAAATTTCTAGAGCATTATAATTATTATTATTCGATTAAGCGAACGGCCGATCAGTAGGAAACAATTATTTAAATTAAAAAAAAATTTTAGTTGTTGATTAACTATAATTCAACCGACTACCGAAAAACCATAAAGCTTTTTTCATTCATAAATTTTTAGTTTTATAATTTGGAAACAACGAAATGTATTTAAAAGTTTCCCAATTAAACAGACACTGAGAGATGTGTCAATTCAATGATTATCATTTTAAATTACAACATGATATGATATCGCACAACCCAGTATTTAGAGTGCACTCTATTTGGGGCTCAAAGACCAACATGTGCTCGCCAAAATAAACTTATATTTTGTGGTTAAGGTTCATATAAGTGTTAATTGTGCCGAAAAATATATATTTTAATGAGACCCTTGTAGACTCACCGGAACAAAATTTTATTAAATAATATTTATCTAGTATACTAAAAGTTATCGTCGCCAAATATTATATTAATACCAACATTTATGAAGAAATTATGGCATTAAAACCTATTTTCTGGAGTGGTATTTGTAATTTGTATAGAAGCAATAGTCAAATATGAACCGATTCCAATAAAATTTGGTAAAATGATTATGATTGCAATAAAATATTTTCGCTTAAATTAAATAAAAGTACGAATATAATAAGATTTTTTCCAGAAGTAACTTTGTAGTTATATCGATTCAGACAGTGATTGTAAATCGGTCGATATACTTATCTCAAACGTTACACAGAACAGCACAAAATGTTCTTTAAAGCAAGACTAGAAAAAATATAAAAATTTAGCACAAATAAGTTTTAATACAAAGAGTGCTTGGTCACAACTATTAACTAATTCGGTCTACTTTTTTACCCAGCTTTCATGTAAGAGACTTCAGTGGTGCGATTCACTAACTTTAAACAATTGTAATTTTTGACGACGCACAGTGGCGCCATTTGAGTTTTTTCGTTGCAAAAATCATATCTTTTGAACCGAATAAGATAATTGAACAGTTAAAACAGCATATGATAGATAACTGTTCAGCCTATGAAATGAGCGTTTGGAAAGGGTGCTACGCTTTGTAGGGGCCTACTTATGGGTTATCAAAGTTAAAATTAGTAGAAAAATCAATTTTATGGTAACTAAAAAAAATTATTTTTACATTTTTAGATTGTTTTTATTTTTTTTTCTTAAGGGTTTTATGTTTTAAATTATTACCCAACAAATTAAAAAAAAAATTATTTTTTTTTTTAAATTAATTTTTTCAATTTTCTGTAAAATATTCATCACAATTCTTAAGAGAAGGTATATCTACAAGACTAACCATTTCTAAACTATAATTATTTTGTAACTCTATTCGTGACTTCACATGCCGCAGGGAAGAAATAAGTGGATCGGAAGATGCTGCCAACATGTTGAAGAGGTCCTCATTTTGCCTTACCCTTGATGCTTTGAATGTGCTCTGCAATCTATATTTTTTATAAAATTTGTTAAGAGACTCCTGTGCTTCTTCAGAAAGCTCTCCAATTGGCAAAGACTGGTGCTCAATTATATCTTTGCCATGCGCCAATATTTTATGGACGGTCGGGGTCAACTTCTTCTGTGGATACATTTCTGCTAAAAGAGATGCAGTTTTCGACGCATATTCTCCATATTTTGTAGAATTGACATTTTCTTTGCAGTTTAAAACATCCAAGATCGTTCCCAATCTTTTCACGATTTGATTGTCAATTCCAATGATTCTAGTTACTGCCTCATCATTTTCAAAAAATCTCCTAGAAGTGTTTCCATCGTTTGAGTTACCGTATCCGTGCTTGGGACAGTTTACTTTTAGTCCAACTTGTTTAAAAAAAGCATCCTGTATTTGCTTCTTTCTGATCTTTTCCTTATCCTTTATTGATGTATTTTCATCGAAGTTTTCCTCCTCTTGTGGTAGGGTTTATGCCAGTTTTAGCAAGAATTCCATACATCTTATCCTTGCGTGCAATCGTGACATTCCATATTCGTAATTCTCCTCATTTGCAGAATCGTTTAAATTACCAAAGTTCTTCTGACAAATAATAATAAAAAATCGATAAAAAAAAATATAAAAATAAAACGAAAAAAGGGGTTTAAATAGGTTTTTGCTAAATTTTTACCTCCAATATAATTCTGTCTATATATATGTATATGATAACTAATTGAAATATTTTATAATTAAGCAGAAAAAGATACTAATCTTAAACTCTTTACAACTAATTATATAAAATGGAGATGTAACATATTATATATGAAATAAATTGAATTGAAAAAGTTCTTCTGACTCTTTTTGCAAATCGGGCATGACATTGTTGAGGTTGTTCCTGTCAGTTCGTTTACGACTTTTCCGTCAACCGTGGTCAGGTGGAACTCGTAATTGCATTCTCTTGCTTATTTGTTCTTCAATGTCCTTCACCGTAGTCCTTATGAGTTCTGCCGATTCCCTTGCAAACTGAAACATTATTGGTCGGCAATAATGCACTGATGATGGACGTGGATTTTTCCAGTGTAGGGAATCATCCGATTTTAGCCGCAAAGGAACAACAGATGCCATAAACATATTTCCGTCCGATATTGTAGCGTCATCGGAAGATATCCTTTGCTTATAAACGCTTTGTCCGGATGATCCATCGCAGCCCCATTTGCTGATCAATGTCAACTTCTCAGGAAGAATTTTCACTTCCGTGAAAAACTTTGGTGTGGTTGACTTTCTAAACAGTTCAAATAATTTTAAATTGTTCAACGCGATGTTTTCAATACTTAAATTGTTTAATGGTTTCAGTAATTGTTGCGCCAACTTTCAGGCGTAGACTAATCCAGGCATTATGCTTATTTTGCAATATGTGGGCTTATGCTACCATGCCTAAAAATTTACCTGTTCCCTGCATACATATGGATTTAGGCTGAATAATGCAATTTTGATATTATGCACTTGTCCAAATAAGATTTGTGCCTACCTGTAGGGACCATAAGTCAATATTGTTCCTGACCATTTGTACGCCAAAGTATTGTTTATGTGAGGTACGTACCTGTTAATTTCAATGAGTAGTTTTTTTCAAACTATTTGATCAAACTACTGTCAGTCAAAACATATAAGGGATGGACGCCATACAATTTCTGCAACCATGTCTTTTTAAACTTTTTTACCTCTAGAAGCCAAACGGGCACGTACGGGCAGATAAAACCTTTTGAATTATGTAAAGAAATAATCAAAGAACAGGTTTTGCAAATATGGCAAATATAGAAAAATATAGTTTTTTTTTATTTTCCGTCAAAGTTGAAAAATAGTAAAAAAACGGATAGTTTTTAAATAGTGATTTACCAGGAGAAACACAAAGCAAACAGTTAATTTTTTTTTATCATTATACATTTAATAAATACATCAATCAATACAAATAAAAAAATAAGGCGATTCGTTAACTATTTTTCGTGATAAAACACCTAAAATCGCAACAAATTGACTAAAAATTGTGTGTTTTTTTGAAAACCGAAAATCGGTCAACTTTGAACGGTTATATCTTCTAAACTAAAAATGTGATATTATTAAGAGTAGCATATTTGAAATCGTTGAAAAGTTTCCTAAAACATGGGTTTATTCAAAACTTCGTCGGCACTCATGAAAATTTTGATTTTTGCAACCTCGCTTGCTCTACGGGCGCCACTGTGCGACGTATATATTCGCTTGCAGTAACAATAGTGTGATTCTGTAATTTTTTTAACGATTGTAAACAACTGTATTTTTTGTAACGTATCTGTCTACAAAATGTTAAAATAAACGAAAAGTAAAAAATAGAATAAAATAAAAGAATTTTTTTGGTTAAGTTTGCATTTCGAATTTTGTTTTTGTTCATAACTTCATTTTTTTGTACATTCTGTACTTAAAATTTTTTGTTGTATGTATGTAGTATGTATGTTAAAAGTCGGGCCTCAGCCACTTTAAACATCAAATACACTTCTTTATCGATTTAAAAACACAACGTAAATTATTGTCTCTAAAATAACGGAAAAAACTGCTTAAGGTAACAAATGACTTTAATCGACAGCGAATATCGTTAAAAATGTTACTGAATAGAAAATTAGATAAATTTTTGTAATATTTATCTTAACGATACGCTTATCCTAAAATAGTTAGTGAATCGCACTACAAGGAATTTTTTTTTTTTTTTTTTTTTTGTTTCCCTATACTAATCCCGCGAAACTCTACGCTTGTCTGCAGGAAAGAAGCCAGGGGAAGCGGGAATCGAACCCGCAACCCCGGCACTGATAGACTAGCTCACTACCAACTAGCCTATGTTTTTATTCATTAATTTCGTGCAAAAAATTTTTAGTTATATCTAAAATGTTTTTATTCATTAATTTCGCCTTTAACGTATTTATATAATATATTTCCCCGAATACTGGAAAAATCTTTCATTATACCTTTGTTTAAATCCAGATGTAGATCCAATATTTCAAACTATAGAGGTATAGCCTAATTAAGTGTTTTTACTAAACTCTCTGAAAAAATCGTGACTAATATTATATCACATCAAGTACCTTCCCTGTTATCACCACTCCAACTTGGATTTAGAAAAGATCGTTTGACTTCTACTAATTTTTTGGAATTTAAAACTTCGGCGATATCCTCGCACTATTCTAAGATGCAAACTGGCATCAATTATACGGATTTCAGTAAGGCATTTGATAAAGTAAATCATAACCTTGTTATGTAAACAAGTTGAATAAAATCGGGCTCTCTCCTATACTTCTTAAATGGATGTCCGCATATCTTAAGGGGAGGTATCAGTGCATATTGTTTCACAGTTGTAGTTCTTAAGCTTTACCAGTTGTATCTGTTTTTCCTCAAGGTAGGTCCAGTATTATTCCTATTATTCATTAATGATTTACCACCGTGTTTTAAATCTTCGAAAATCCTGATGTAAGCAGATGATGTATAACTTTTGCTTCGCTATAAAAAGTCAACTATGTTAGATGATCTAAACAGTTTGAGCCTCGAAAAAAAATTAAAAAATGTGCTATTCTACAGAAGAAGTCCAGTACTCTGTAGCTATGCATTAAATAATCATCAACTTGAAAGAGTGGATTCCTTGATCTGATTATTTTACTTGATCATAAATTGCGTTTTAATAAATAAGGCCAAAGGTGTCCTTGGATTTATCAAACGTTGGGGGAAGCAGTGCGACGATATTCTGGAATACTCCTCGGTCATCTGAGACCCCCATTATGAGGTACATACAAAGAAACTGGAATCCTTACAGAAGCAATTTCTTTTCCTGCATTTGTCAAATGGTGAAATTCTCTCTTCGTAAGGTTGAGTTTTCAATTCCTAATCATCCGTTCAGAAATTATATGCGCCTTAGACTTTAATACTTCCGGTCTAAATATGCAAATACCCTGCAGATAATACTAGACTACGTGGTCCTACTTACAACATGGTCCAATGTACTGTAGTATGGACCATATTAGACAAATTAACATGCAGTGCTGCCAACAACTGCTATAGTTTACAGTATAACACATTGGTAGCCCTGATGTTGTCCATTATTAATTGTTTATTTAAAAGTTGAACAGGAAAGTTTTTTAAGATTAGTGAAAAAAAAATAAAAAAAATTAAAAATACCAAGTAAATATATATAATAATAGCAATAATGGATTACAGTGCACGCCATAAAAGGAAGTAGTTAGGGACTACTTCGGTGGGTTATATGGTCCACTCCTAGGACATCGTAATGTTAAATAGACCACCTTTTTACCATATAATTGGAGCAGTTTTGGAGTACTCCTACTCCTTTATGGACTACTCTTTACACGCATGTATGGACAAGTCTCGATATATGCAGGGTATTGATCCTATACCCAAAATTAGCTCCAAATTTAAAAATTTTTATTCGGATATTGATTTCACTAATCCTATTGGCGTGAAAAATAACCTCTCAAATGTCTTAAGATAAATTTAATGCAAAATTCCATCTTTATGTTATGTACTAAAGTATCTAGATTTATTTAGTTTAAGAATACTAGCCAGTAAGAAATATTAGTTTCATTGGCGAATTAAGTAAATAAATAATGTTATTAATTAACTTGTTTTAATGTTATTTGTTTTAATGTTGAATATTATTTACTCGAGTTGTGGTAAGCTTAAAATAAAATTTTTACAACAGCTTTGCAAATATATCGCAACTTAATAAATTTATGTTCATTGTATTGCGACAAAAACGATGGTGCAAATATAAATGCAAAATGGGCAGCTTTCGAAAAAGGAAAGAAAAAGAGACATAAAAACTCAATAAATTTCGTCTTGTGACAGCTCTGTATACTACTCTGCGCTTACAAGTCAAAAGAGCATAATATTTTCTCTGGAGGCTTTCACTTTTTCACTACTTCATTCAAAATCTAGCAATTCTTTTTTTAAAGATAATTGCATTCTTTGACGCAAATCACCGTTTTCTTTACTAATTGCTGCATTCAACATTTTCTCGATGGTTTTATTTTTCACTTTTGTCACCATCTCTTACATTATTAGTATTTACAAAATTTTTAGAATCTACTCCTAAAAGTCTTTTATGTAGCTGCCATAATTAAAATTAGTCCGGGAATCTAATTCCCATGCAGTGCCATTTTGCCAATTCATATTACTCATGCGTACAGGTAGACCGCATAAGCGACAGTGTGCAAACATTTTAAATTTGTCACTGGTAAGAATATGTATTTCCGAATTACTTTTTCCTCTGTATTTTACAATTTTCTATCGGGCTATTTAAACAAAAGCCCATTTATATGTCTTTTTTATTTAAAAAAACTTAAATGTTTAATTTTTTTTAATAAAGCTCCCATCTCTGTGGAATATTGATTGGCAAAATTAGTGCAAAAATATCAAAGTTGATATTTTAACATAAAAGTCATATAAACTATAAATTTAATGTGGAGGAATTTTCGATAATTAAATCGTCAGTAGGAGCCGTTAAAAGCTGTGACGCTTAGTTAGTGATTTCATTTAATAAATTATGTTTATTAAAAAGTTAAACACAAACTATGAAATATTTTCTGTATGTTTTAAATTTTTTAGTTTTTCAGTAAGCAAGTGCCAAAATACACACTTGAAAATTTTTATTAGATAATCATAGTTATTATGGTCACATAAATAATACGACCTTATTATGGTTAACGTGGCTGCCTGTGAAGAAAAGTTTACCAGCAAAAATGGTTTAAATAAAGAAATTGGAGTCATATACTTTAACAAAACTAAAAATGGGGAGGGAGCCTATATTCTCATTTCATTTACGCACAACCTGAACTTGTTTGCGCCCTCGTAATTTAACTGACAAAAATGATTATTAATTAATACAAACTTGGTAAATTTGTCTCGTAAGCTTGCGAATAATCTAAGCAATTTAGTCTGATGGCTTTCTGTAAAAACAATAAAATGACATGAATTGCTTTAAATTGCACAAAATTTAAAAATGGGCAAATTGAAGCGATTTTATAAAAATTCTTATTATAAAAAACACAGAAAAAATTATTAAATTTCTCCTATCACCAAATTTGTTCTAAATTTATAATATCAAGCAAACAAGTTGTTGATTTTGCACCAATTACCAAAATGATTATATTGATTACTAAAAATTTTAAAATTTTGAAAAAATATTTTCAATAAATGATATTTTTAATTTTAATTAAAAAAGTGATCAAAAAACTTTGAAATTTTAAACAATGTGTTAATTTATTTAAATAAATATTGACAATTCCCAACAACAATTCTACATGTTTAAATTATTTTATTTTAAACGAAAAAAGTCAATTAAGATTTTTTGTTATTTAATTAAAATTTTAATTGGAAATTTATTTCAACACAACTAAAATGTTAATTAAATCAAAATTAAATTTTTAAAATTTTTCAGCTAAAAAAAATTATTGATTCAATTATCACATTAATTAAATTAAAATACTTTTTAAACCATTTTTTTAATTGATAAAACACTTTTTTCTGTGAAACAAACCCTGATATCTGTATGTGTCGTAACCAAGACAAGTTTTTTCTTTGCACAAAAAATTTTAGAATTTAAAAGCAAAAAAAAAAAAGAATATGCTCAGAAGCAGGGACCGTAACAGTTATTCTATATTTCATAAAAGTCAGAATATAACAGTTATTTTTTATTTGTATTTTTTTGCACAAATATAACAGCTATTTTTTGATTTTTATTTTTTTGAACCAAAATAACATTAATTTTTTGATTTTTATTTTTCGATCAAAAATAAAATTTTTTTATGATTTTTATTTTTTGGGACGATAATAACAGTTATTTTTTGATTTTTATTTTTTCGATCAAAAATAACAGTTATTTTATGATTTTTATTCTTTCGAGCAAAAATAAAAGTTATTCTTCAAAGAAATGTACGCGTTATAATTATTTAGTTGACCTTAAATATTTATTTTAATGCGCTTAAGATATCTCAATAATGATCACACATTTAAAGACAACTTATTTATAACACGTACATTTCTTTAAAGAATAACTTTTATTTTTGCTCGAAAAAATAAAAATCAAAAAATAATTGTTATTTTTGATCGAAAAAATAAAAATCTAAAAATAACTGTTATTTTTGTTCAAAAAATAAAAATCTAAAAATAAATGTTACTTTCGTCCAAAAAAATATAAATCAAAAAATTATTGTAATTTTTGATCGAAAAAAATAAAAATCAAAACTTTAAAAATCATAATATTTTATCATAGAAAAGTTCATAAGGATCAATATGGTATACTTGAATCAGTTTGCCAGCATTTACTTCTATATGCTTTTTCAGTTTGCCAGCATTCTTTTTCAAAATAACTGTTATTTTCGGTCCCCGCTCAGAAGTATGCAAAAAAGATGCATCATTTGAACGAAGAACATTTTTCAATAGTATTTCGTTTTTAGGGATTTCCTCCACAACTCAGTCGTCCATGTAAAAAATCATATATTCTGTTACGAAGTGATTGCTTAAATCTGGCATATGCACTCACTTAGGCATGAATATAGATATTTTTCGAAAATTTAGCAAAACATGCGTAACTTTCCCTTTTTCTAAGTTATAACTTTTTGGAATTTGATTTTGATGTTGGGATTTTTCATTTACAGCGAAAATTTTAGAACTATCTAAATTTAAAAATAGTTTCTGACAGGCTGTTCATTTTTTTTTAATCGAATTTAATGTTTAACTATTTTGCATGCATAACAAATTAATGACATAAGATTTAAAATTAATGTGTGATTTCCTTTTTATAAGGGGTTTTTATTATCAACGTTTTCTTATAAGTATTTTGTTTTTATTTTAGTTGAGCAATTTTCTCACTTTTTCACGATTCCAACATATTTTTAAATTACCTTATCTTAGTCAACTTCATACAGGTGACTGCAACAGAGAGAGCTATGTTGGCTGTCAATTTTTTATTAATGGGGTGGACATTAAGAATACTTAAAACTACACAAAAAAAGGGACTGCCAGCATAACTCTCTTCCTGATAGGTCACCTATATGAATTTGCCTTCAACTTGTCCATACCAGTTTTTAACAATAACTTTATTAAAGTGGTTAATTTTTTCTGACAGCTGTCAAGTAGAAGCGGTATCATTTACCTTAAACTGGTATATATACATATATTGATTCCTATGGTTCCAGGGTGTAACAAAGGGCCACAACAAAGTTCTTCCATTGTGATCTATCCTGCGCTATCTGCTTCACTTCGGCCCAGGACTTTCCAAATCACTTCACTTCATTTTCGATTGATTTCCTCCAGGTGTTAGCGGGTCTGCCTCTTCTGCTACTCCCTTGGAGGTTCCATTCAATTGCCATATTGGCTACGTTGTTATTGGTGCGTCTGAGAACATGGCCAATCCAACTCCATTAACATTTGATCATCTGGATACGTATTGGTGTTTCACCTGCTCTTTCCCACAGGTCTCTATAACAAGTCGCTAGCTGTGGTGTTTCCCAGGATACAATAGGATGGAAAGCACGTTAGATGAAAAGATGTGGAGTTTGGTCCTCAGCTGAATTTGGGGTGATTTCCATACTTTTAGCAGAGCCCCAAATGCTTGGTTTGCCTTTTTGATACGATTTACAATATCCTACCGGGAGCCGCCTTATGCTGATATGACATTACCCAGATATATAAGCGATTGCACATCTTCAAGATCTACGTTGTCTATTTGGAACTTTTGGCAGTTGGTAGTACTTAAATGCAATACCTTGATCTTTTCTATGGTAATATTTAGACCTGCATCACTTGCAGTGGATTGTTTTTCCCCTATCCTGGCTGCCATATCGTTAAATGTGTGGGCTAGGAGACATATGTCTTCGGCATAATCGAGATCTTCGAGGCGTCCAGTTAAGCCCCAAGTGATGCATCTTCTATTGGTTGCTGCCCTAAGCATTATAACGTTAAGTACTATATTGAATAGCAATGCAGATAAAACACAGCCTTGTCGTAAGCCTGCATTAGTTATAAAGGGTCTTCACAGATTACGTTCTTGTAGCACCATCCATGTTGAATCCCGGTATAAAGCACGGATTTTAAACAATTTATTCATGTGGAACTCCTTTACATTCTAGTGCTTGCCAGATAGCCTGCTGGTGAAGGCTACCGAAGGCTTTAGCAAAGTCGATAAATATGCAATGAAGTGGGGATCGCCATTCAACCGATTGTTTGACAATAATACGAAGGCTGTTTACGGGATCGATGCATGAGTGATGTGCCCTAAAACCAGCCTGTGCAGAACGAAGTTGGGAGGACAGTGAGGAGGATAATCTGTCATAAATGATATGCGCTAGCACTTTGTGAATCATTGGCAATAAGGTTATGCCCCTTCAATTTCAACATTATGTCAGGTCACCCTATTTCGCGACCTTTATTATTACTCCGATATTGACCTTAAGGTGGAAGTCCATGTGAAGTCCAGAAATTTTCGATAATGTGCCTCTTCTGAACAGGCCGTATTTTTGTCAGCCGTAGCATGTTGGGTTACACATTGACATTGCAGTGTTGTGGTGCGTTCTGATATTGACAGTATGCCGGAAAAGTAGTCGGACCATATTTCCAATTGCCGGTCCACAGATGAGGTAATACCACCCATCGGGTCCTTCAGGGGATAAGCTGTGGATCGGCTTTTACCTGAATCTGCTTTGCCAACCTATATAGATCCCTAGTTCTGTGTGTATTCGCTGCAGCCTGAAGCCAATATCGCTTATCCAGTCATGCACTGCGAATGGACGAATATAGGATCTGCTAGCGTGTTCTCGATGCTCTTGTTCTTACCGCACTCATATCATGTTTCAGTCGTCCTCTCTCATCAGTGAGTCGCCAGGTTTCATCCGTAATCTATATTTTGCGCTTATGTTGTCTATGTCCGATTTGTTGTCTAGCACTTTCCGTGCGAATACTCTTTATCACACTCCACTGCACATGTTCATGCTCCGATACATCTTCATACTGTATCCTTATAGTTTTCACAAGCCTTTCTCGTACACTAGCATGCTGGAGTTTATCCCAATCGTACTCTCTTGGTGAGGGTATTATATTCTGTCGCCGAATCGCTGATAATTTTAGTCGAATAGCTCCGATAATTAGCTGATGATCGGAGGATCTATCAGCACCACGTCTGTTGCAAACATTGAGTAAGCAGCCTCTTTATTTCCTAGTTATGGCAATGTGGTCATTTTGGGTCTCCGTTCGGTGATCAGGCGAAATCCAAGTTACCTTATGGACTCTCCTATGCGGAAATATCGTCCCACCGATGGTGAGGTTATATTTTGCGAACAATTCTGTTAAACCATTTACGTTCATTCGCCCTATACCTTGGGCGCCCATTGCTCGTTACAAATTTGTGTTAGAGGGGCCCAACTGTGCATTAAAGTCGCCCATTAGCACTAAGATGTCGCCACTAGGGTCAGCCCTTATAATCTTCTCCAGTTGACTATAAAACTCCTTTTTTTCCTTCAGGTCAGCCAATTCCGTGGGTGCATAGCACTGAAAACAATAGATATTGCGTGCATGGGTGCGATGACGAAAAGAGATGGATATGTCCAATGTTCAAGGCCCGTTTTGCAGCCCTAGATAGTAAAAAACCAACGCCGCTAGATCTAGGAACTCAATAAGGTTTGCCAGAATAGATGAAAGTGGTTCCACCAGCTTTCGAAATCATCTCGTTGACAGGCCACCTTGTCTCGCATAGGCCTAGAAAGAGAAGTTCGTATTTTCCAAACTCTCGACATATTTCTGCCAATCTTGGGGGTTCCAGAAGTGATCTTATGTTCCATGCTCCAAATCGTGTCATTGTCTTATAGCTAAAAGTAGTCATCAGTTGGGGAACATTTTGATTTTCATTTATTGTGGTTTCTATAATCAGTTAAATTACAGAAACCACTCAAAAAAATATATGGTATGGACTTTTTCATATAAAACGATTGATTTTTTTTCTATTACTGCAAAAACTTATTATTTCAATAATTTATTAATGTTTACAGAATTGATACAAACTATTAAAATAATAAATTGTTGCAGTAATAGAACACAAAAAAAAAACAATCGTTTTATATGAAAAAGTCCAAACCGTATTTTTTGAAGATACGAGGTTGAGAAAGTAAGGCATCGAAATGTTGACCATTGTTAAGAAAGTTATTAACAAAAACTCTAAAATGTATCCTTTAAACGAGTAATCAGAAAAATGTTGAAACTAATCAGGAAGTCCCTTTAGACTTGTACTAAAAAATACAACAAAATTGGGGAAATAAAAAAATATTTTTTTCTTATCCATTCGACTTGCCGTGGAATGCCCTGCCCCTATGTACATTAATGTGGCTCGAAAAAAATTTGAGCCCCTAGAATTAGATTTAAGTTTAAAACAATTCCAGAATTTTTTTTTTTAATTTTTTGCTACGCCTCTTGATACCGCCCTTTTAGTTGCGGGCGACACTAATGCCATTAGTTTACCATTTATAAATAACAGCAAAAAGTTATTTAAAAATATTGTGAAGCTTGAATTTCTTAAGTACAACAGCTACGGGCATACAGCTTCTCGCAGTATAAGTGGGACACATAGAAAATTCTCTTATGTTGCTATATTTGGAATATAAAAAAAGCCTTAAGCTACGGTCATACTTGGCAAATATTTAACGAAAAAATCGTGACCAACAAGCAGCCTTATATATAATTTTATTTGATTCCAATATTTATTTTGATAATAATACCAGATCTTACAAAAACACAGTTTGTTGCTATGTCTGCAGTATAATAAGCTTTATGCTTATCTGGTCAAATGTTTAACAAATGTGATCGTAGCTTCAGTTTAACTGAAGAATGTTTATTTAGGCCATAATTTTGTAAAACGCAACGCTTGCTATCGAATTAAATTTCGATAGCTTAAATTAAGTGTATTAATTGTGTAAAACGCAACGAAACGCCATAAATTATATTGAAAGCAAAAGAAAAGTCAAAAATATTTTATAATTATGTTGTTGCTTTCTAGAGAAATTAATTTTTATAGAAATTCAATGTGGTGTTGAAAATTTAAAAAGCAATTTGAATTTCTGTAGAAAGAATAAACAAAATGATTAAATTGTTTTGACTTTGTTTTTGCTTTCAATGTAATTTTTGGCGTTTCGTTGCGTTTTAAATAATTAGGACTCAATACTTAATTTAAGATATCGAAATTTAATTCATAACTATTAACTCAGTATCTCTTTCTGAGTATATCCAGCAATGTGTGCCCGTCGTGCTTGCTATTTTTTCTTTAGCTAATCATTTCTATAATAATTACTATTGTGGTTATTTTATTGAATGTTAATAGTTTTTAATCCAAATTTCGATATTTTAATCAGGCTTAAGTTCATTGAATTTAATTTTTATTAAATTATTTTCATTCATTCAAAGCAAATTTCGATCTACCAAGGTAAAATACCATTTGGTTTAAAGATTGATGTTTGACTATTGACGTCATCCGTCGTCCCCTCTGAAGCGATTGTGTGGTTACAATCGAAACTAGTCAGGACAACATGTCCGTGAAAACCTGGGTTCAATTCCCAGCTCAGTCAAGAATGAAAAATGATCAATAAATTTTAATTAAATTTATGTTGTAAAATTCCTTTCATCATAAAAATAATTTAATGAAAATTAAATTCAACGAACTCAAGCCTGATTAAAATATCGAAATTTGGAATAAATATTTTTATTTTCTTAGAGTGTGTATGAAACGGTAGCAAGGTTGTATGGTGAATTGAAACTGTAAAAAATTTCTACGCTAATGTCAAAATTTTACTTCCATAAGTACTTTGCTACCGTTTCACATACACCCTTAGTAGCTCGTAACACAGCAAGAAGTAGAAAGGCGTAGAATAATATGATCTTGAAAATTTTGTTAAATAATTTCAAAAATCGCGTGAAAAAATTCGGTTTTCGAACTCATAAAAGTAAGGATCAGAATTTTACTGAATGTGAAAATAAGTTAGAAAAGTAGAGCCATATTTAATGTGTATTAAAAAATTTACTGTGTTGAGTATCATAATACCTCTTATTTCTATCTTAAAATACTTAAACACACTGGAATATCTCTCAACTTCTGGATTTTGAAATGAAAAGCTTAATAAGTAAATAACAATTGAAGACAGGTTAATAACAGGATTCAAAAGATTTTATCCATATATTCCTTTGATAAAACTTTAAGTTAGCATTTTTGTATTCAAAAAATATATGAAAGTTGTATACTATGATATGAAATTTAAATTTTTTTTTTTTATTTTTCGAATTTCTTCTATGAGTTAAATTTCAGTTATGTATTTTATAAAGCTTTTTGTAATAGTTCTATTCCTTAATTTTTTTTTTTTTTTTTTTTAAGGAATTACTTTATACACTACCAGAATCAATTCGAAAATAAAAATAAAAAAATGTTGAATATAATAAAGTTGCTTATGAAAAGAAATAATTCCCAATATCTATATGAAATTTATTTCAAGCGTTTCATAAATATTTTTAAACACGTACCAATTTAAGGTGTTTTTTATTAAAGGCTCTAAGTTATAGTTAAAACTCGCTAAATAGAAAACGGTGACTGGTGGTATCATTGGCCCATTCACTTTAAAGAATTTAAATTACTAATTATGCTAAATGTATTAAGTTTTTCTTAATATACAAAGTTAGTGCCTGTCATCGACTACAAGAAATTCTTCACACCCACGCAACTATTGTAACAACATAATTTTTTATTTCTTTTCAATTAATCATGAAACTAGTTAGTTGATATTATTAAATAAGCACTTTAACATCTTCTTTAAAAAAAAACTATTGAATTTAACTTGGAGATTTATTTGCTTTAAATTATATATTCGTAATATATTCATAATACAAACTAGATCAAGTTGAAGACCATTTGTTTTAAAATGTTTCTCTTAAAAATAAAAATTCATTAATTTTATATTTTAGCCAGTGTTGCCAGTGGGATTTCGAGAAAGATAAATTTTAGTTTCCAAAAAGATACGCTTTTTCCCAAAAAGATACATTTTGAAAAAAATTTGAAAATCCATTTCTAACGTTTAACATTTATTAACATAAGCAAAGCAAACAAGCAAGCATGCAAGCAAACTTTAAAATTAATTATATATAACTATCTTTGGATGTTATCAAAACAAATTCATTTTTGTAAAAAATAATATACGAGTTAAGGCGTTAATACTACGGCGGTTATTTCAAAAAGTTCACATAAATTTTTCTTCTAAAATTTCATTAAAACACACATACACAAGAATAAGCAGACGAAAACATAACATCAAAATACATGTTATTTTTGTATAGCCTCGTACAGACGGTAGTCAGATCATACAATATTGTAGGCAGACGTTGAGAATAGAAATATTTTTCATTAATGCATTAATCTTACACGTCTGCCAAATACAAATGAGGTTCACAGAATAGCAAGACATTTTTACTAAATTTTAATGCAATTTAAGCAACGCTATTTACAAATATTTTAAGACCTGACCACCGTATGTACGAAGCTTATTAAGTTGTCGAAATGATAACTTTAAAAAACTTTGTCAGTGACGGAAAGTTAAGTATTTAATTTCTGTACATTTTGCGTACAGATTAAAAAGATACGAAAAATATCAGGATTATACATGATACATGTATGTAGTCATCAAAAGATACGAAAAATGTATCATTCGTATCTTAATGACATCACTGATGTTAACAAAAGATGAAAATCAAGAAAAACTGACTACATGGGGGTAAAATTAAAATTAAAATATTATGTACTCACATGCCAAATAGTTTCAAAATTATGTTGGTATTAGGGTTGTCAGAGTTTTTTCACATTCATTGCCAAATAGTTTACTGAAAATCGACAAAAATTTATTTTTGAAGAATTTTGGTAAAAAAAATTATCGCAGATCGCAAGCAAGGCGCTATTCATTCCACTTATTTTTCATACTATATAATCTTAAAAATTCCAATTAATTTGCAATAAAAACCGTCAGTTTTTAGAATTCCTTTTTAAAAAAAATTTAAAGTTCACTTGTTTTTCAGTGGAGATCCGAGGATTGATAACTTTTAGTAAGGAGACTGGTATTAAAATCTAATAAAGCTTAAGGTTTATTCCCAATTTCTATGGGAACAATTTTTCAATGTTTTCAATGTAATTATCTGGCTATATTATAAATTTATCAGCTAAAAAAATGGCATTTGTATTGAGATTTAAAAATTTGTTAGCAATTTTAAGAAAAAACTTTACCCTTTACCGGCCGTGCCGAATCTTTGATACCCTCTACCGACAGGATTGGGCTCCATATGACAAATTCATATATATTGTTTACTAATCTTCACAAAAACGAACGTCAGCATTAAAACTGGTTGCGGGTTAGACATATATTAAATTATTGACCGACAATAAGAAAGTTTTATGCGTTTCTTGTTAGAACTTTGAACTGGCTTGAGTAAAATATCATGATTCGTAACAGTTTTAGCTGATTTCTGGCAGGGATGGGCAAATTGAAAACATATATCGATATATATCGTATCGATAGTTTTTAAGAGTATCGAAATTTATTAATTAAAAATATCGATATATCGATGTATCGAACGTATTAACCTGAAATTATTACCAAAATTAAAAACTCAATATACCTACATATGTCAAAACATATGTACAAACATATAACATGTAATTCAATTCTAACTTTTTATTGTTTCTTTTAATTTCAAATTTACTGTCTGTCCCTCGATTTCGAACGAAATTTTAATTCGCTTAACTTTTATATAAAGCAAACCCCAATTTTAAAATTTAGTTTTTAAGGTAAGTTATGCGAACGAAATTGTCGTTTGAAATCGAGGGACCGGCAGTTAATTCTACAATAAAAAAAATTTAAAAAAAAGTATGAAATCTAAAAAAAAAAATTTATTGGGATTATATAATGCCGGATTATATACTGCCGGTAAACGAAACTTATGACACATACTTTACAAGTAAACTGTGCAATATTTTATTTTTAATATATAAGAACATGCTCAAATAAAAATAAAACAAAATATTTTTTTTTATTATTAACATTCCAACTTTCATGAGTCTATTGCTGCTTATACGCCTTAGTTAAGGCGATTCTTTGCATAATTCTAGGAACCCTTTCCAGAATATTTCTTCCGCGCTTATTATTTTGTTGTCATCTCTTAAAAACCCGAGACAAAACTGAACTGTGTAATCTATGGAAATGTACAATGGATAGGCGCCATTATTTTCTTAATATTAGCTAAGAAGCATATGATGCAATTCTTAAAAAACAACAGTATTTTAAGCAGTTGAGCAACGGTTAAAATGTTGAATTTTATTATAAATAGATCTAAAAAATATCGAATTCGATTGTCGGAGATAAATATCGATGTATCGATATATAGGTATTTTTAATATCGTCGATATATATCGATTATAATTTTTTAAATATCGATATTTTGTTATATCGATATTTATTACCCATCCCTAATTTCTGGTATTAAAAAAAATAAATTAACAGTGAATTTCACAAAATTGCATGTTATTTTTTCTGGCCATATGAATCTAAGTCGGAAGAAATTTTACCGCAATATATATATCTGTTATGGTTTTAGGCGAATCTAATTATTTTTCAAAAGTAGGCTTTATTTGGTTTATGGCGTAATCAATTGCTTGCCGGGACTAGGGTTAATATGGGGCCTAGGGTACACTATAAACCAATCTTCACGAAATTTCACTCTGTGATGTATAGTCCTACAAAACTATGGCGTACCGAATTTCATTATGATAGCAGTATTTATTACGGTTTTAGGCGTACTAAACTGTTTTCCGGGAGTAGGATTTATATGGGGCCTAGTGTAAAGTATGAACTGATCTTCAAAAAATTTTACAGTGTGATTTCTGGTCCTATAAAACTGTGACGTACCATATTTTAGTATGATAGCGTTATTTATTACGGTTTAGGCGTACTAAAATGTTTTTCGGGAGTAGGGTTAATATGGGGTCTAATGCTAATTATGGACCGATATTCACGAAATTAAACAGTATGATTTGAAGTCGTATAAAGCGGATTCGTGCAAAATTTTATATCATTCCGTGCTTTATTCCACCATTTATGTTAGTTTTTGTATCAAAATTATTAATTTTCTTAGGGTGGTGGTTCCACATTTTGATTCATAGTTCTGATCCTATCTTGCTGGATTTCAATCCCAAGCTGCTTAGGACAGCTGCAAGCAGTTAATGAATAAATTTGTTCTTTTCTTTTGCGTTTATCGAAGTGAGCATGTTTTTAACAGACCGACCGACGGACAGACAGACGGGCATGGCTAAATCGATTTAGAATTACTCAAGGAGCCAGAATATATATAATTTATGGGGGGTCTTAGATGTATAATAAAAAAGTTTCACACGGAATGACAAACTTATATACCCCCATTCACCACTAGTGGCGGTGGAGGGTATAAAAAGGTAAAACGCGTTTAGAAATCGCCAAAATAATTGCCAACTTTTTTCAAATTCGCCAAGAAATCGCCATGTCGCCAAACAAAAAACTTCGTTGCCAAATACGTTTATAAATCACCACGTTTGCTCTGTCAAAGTGTTGACAAAAACATACATAAGCTTGTCTAAAACCCTCAGAAGTGGATAAAAACAAAAGAAAAATAAAACAATGCAAGAAAAGCCACACAATGTGTTATACATACAAATATTTAATAATATATTTATGCTAATTTCCATCTTCTATTTAATATTTATCTACAAAATAACAGATATGCACACTGCAAAACTGCAACGATCAAGGATAAATTTAAAACTATTTTAGTTTTGTATTAATTTTTAGCAAAAATTTATTTGGCGAATATAATTTTTTTTTTAATCGTACCATCTCATATAAATATTGGAACTTAGTGCTACTTGAAGACAGAAAACATTTATTTGTCAAGCATACGACATTATAAACGAATTATAAAAATCACAATGCGTGCCTTTATTGTAAGTAATAAGATCTTTTAAAAAAGTATTTCAAAAAATTTTACGAAATTTTCTGTTTCTTTTGGTACCCTTTATAACTTTTCACAATTTTTCTAAAGAATTGATAATCAAGAACATATTATAACTTTCAAGATACTCTGCTGCTTGGCAAGTGCTTATGCTGCCGGTTTGGGCTATGATTACGAAAGGCAATCAGGCGTAGGTGCTGGTCTTGGTAGGATTCCATCTGGTGGTTTCGGTGGTGCTCCCTCTGGTGGCTTCGGTGGCATCCCTTCTTCCGGTTATAGTGGTGATCAAGGTTTTCAAGCTGGTCCTGCTAGTGGCAATGATTATAGTGCTCCTGCTGCTGGTCCTGCTGAATTCGAAAAGGAATTCTTTACCTTCTCTGCCCCAGAAGGTGCTTTAAATGACAATAGTCCCAACCAACAATTGAGTAATGCCGGCAAACGTGGCTTACGTGTTATTTTCATCAAGGGCCCCGAAAACTCTGGTCTCGAAAATGCTGCTCTTCAATTGGCCAAGACCGCTGCTGAACAACGTACTGCCATCTATGTTCTAAACAAACAAGCAGATATTGGAGATTTGGCCAACAAGTTGAATGTTTTGAACAAAAACATTGCCAACAAACCCGAAGTACACTTTGTCAAATACCGCACTCCTGCTGATGCCGAAAACGCCCAACGTGCCATCCAAAACCAATACGACAGTTTAGGCGGTAAATCGAGTAGTCACAATGGTGGTATTGCCCCAGTTTTGGACTTTGCCTCCAAGGCTCCTTTGGCCGGTAATGGGGGCTACCCATCCGCTGAACATGCTGGTGCTTACTTGCCGCCCAACAATCGTGTTTAAGAGAGAAAAAAAGGCTTCGATGGAATGCTTAGAACAATTTGTTTGTTATTGTTAAGTTTTTATAGTTTTGTTATAATAAAAAGAATAAAATATAACAAAATAAAGTCATGTTACAACAATTAGGAATGCTATACACGTTTGAGCCGAATCTTTGATAACCTTTATAGAGAATTAGAATCTTTCAATAGTTACAGTTTTAGGCATATTCAAGCGTATTATAAGAGTACACCTATATTTAGTACCTGTGGTATACAATGAGTCAATAACTACAACATTTTATTAAAGTCCTTTTCGTGAGGGTACATTATATGGGACTTATGCTTAGTTACGACAAATCGACTACTAAATAAAAGAGAGTAAGAATGTGTGTGATATTTTTACATCCCTAAGAAAGCAAGAGCGGAGGCTGAGCGTTTCTTTCCGCTTACATTTTACGCTGATATGCCATGCATTAAAAACCCGCGAGATTGGCCAAAAATAGCTGAATTAGCATTATTTATCAATTAAAGCTGCCAACTTCACTATTAAAAGCGCCGTCAAAATGTCATTTTAAAATTATAAAGCGTTGACGTTGTGCGATTTAGGGATGCTTCATACAAATTGTATAGGCATGAACATTTTCGAAAACTAGAAAATGCGTGCCGCTTTTGTTTCGGTACGGCTGTTAGCTAG
Organism: Pollenia amentaria; assembly: GCA_943735925.1. Classification (NCBI taxonomy): domain Eukaryota; kingdom Metazoa; phylum Arthropoda; class Insecta; order Diptera; family Polleniidae; genus Pollenia; species Pollenia amentaria. The sequence goes on along the minus strand of OX031006.1, from coordinate 216,473,342 downwards.
CACAATTGTGCCATAAAATTGAAGGAACTTGGCATCAATGCTTTAGATATATATATTCAGGAGTTTCTTTAAGCGCCCACGTTAGCAAGCGGGTCAAAATGTCTTATTTGTAATAACACTATATCGTTATAGTATATTACAAAAAAAGTAATTTCTTTGGATCCAAAACTCGATTACTACTGGGCCAATTTTACTCGATTTTTTTATACCCTCCACCACCACTGTGGTAAATGAGGGTATACTAAGTTTGTCATTCCGTGTGAAACTTTTTTATAATACATCTAAGACCCCATAAAGTATATATATTCTGGCTCCTTGAGTAATAATAAGTCGATTTAGCAATGTCCCTCTGTCCGTCTGTTGAAAACACGCTCACTTTCGAAAAACGCAAAAGAAAAGAACACGCTTGGTCTAAAATTGCTTGTAGTTATCCTAAGCAGTTTGGGATTTATTTGGGAATCAAAATGTGGAACCACTACCCAAAAAAAAAATAGATAATTTTGATACAAAAACTAACATAAATGGTGGAATAATGCACGAAATGACATACAATTTTGCAGGAATTCGCTTTATACGACTGCAAATCACACTGTTAAATTTCGTGAAGATCGGTCCATAATTGACTATAGGCCCCATATAAACCCTTCTCGCGGAAAAAAGGTTAAGTACGCCTAAAACCGGAATAAATAACGCTAGCATACTTAAATTTGGTACGTCACAGTTTTATAATACTGCAAATCACACTGTAAAATTTTTTGAAGATCGGTCCATAATTAACACTATGTCCCATATAAACCCTACTCCCGGAAAAGCGTTTCGTACGGCTTAACCTTAATAGATAATGCTAGCATACTAAAATTTGGTACATCACAGGTTTATAGGACCAGAAATCACACTGTAAAATTTTTTGAAGATCGGTCCATAATTTACATTAGGCCCCATATAAACCCTACTCCCGGAAAACAGTTTATTACGCCTAAACCCGTAATAAATAACGCTATAATACCAAAATTTTGTACGTCACAGTTTCATAGGACCAGAAATCAAACTGTAAATTTTTTTTGTAGATCGGTCCATAATTTACACTAGGCCCCATATAAACCCTACTCCCGGAAAACCATTTAGTACGCCTAAAATCGTAATAAATAAAGCTATCATATTGAAGTTCGGTACGTCACAGTTTTATAGGACGAGAAATTACACTGCCAAATTTCGTGAAGATTGGTCCATAATTTACCATAGTCCCCATATAAACCCTACTCTCGGAAAACAGTTTATTGCGCTTTAAACCAAATAAATCCCACTTTGGGAAAATAATTAAATTCACCTAAAACCATCACAGATATAGATATTGCGTTGAAATTTGTTACTTAAATTCATATGGCCAGAAAAAATATCATGCATATTTGCGAAATTTACTGTTAACGCTAAAACTAATTACACTGCTGTATTGAAATTTATTCTAATTTATTTTTTGTAATACCAGATATCAGTCTTCAGAATTTTTGGATGATTTACCATAGGTCCAATACAAATAATGCTCCTAAAAATTATTTTAGTGCGGCTAAAACTTTTACGAATCATGATATTTTAGTCAAGCCAGTTCAAAGTTCTAACAAGAAACGCATAAAATTTTCTTATTGTCGGTCAATAATTTAATTCAGGTCTAAATCGCAACAAATTCTAATGCTGACGTTCGTTTTTGTGAAGCTTAGTTAATAATATATATGTATTTATCATATAGAGCCCACTCCTGTCGGTGGAGGGTATCAAAGATTCGGCACAGCCGAATATAGCACTCTAACTTGTTTTTTAATTAAAATTTTTCTTTTCTGTTGAGTCGTTTGTGAGCGTGTTTTTAACAAACAGACGGACATGGCTTAATCGATTAAGGCCTAAGGCCTGGGGCAGAATTAAGTAGTTGTAGTAGTAGCTCAAGCTGCCGAATGCTCTGTACTTAAACGAAGTTCAAAATTTTAAACTTTGAGCTTTAATTGCAATGACTACTACAACAACGTATTCTATTGACTCTACTTTGAAACTGCCTTGTTTAACTTTTCACAGCTTGTAGCGCTATTTGTAACGTTGTACTACAGGGGCTATTTCTTCCCCACCTAAAGGCAGAATTACTTTGTACATTCAGTTCTGTTACGAATCAGCTATTTTGTTTCTGTTCAAACGCTGTATGTGTGGCTGTTTCCCTTTTTCGTTCTGTTCTGTTGCGGACGAATCTGTTGAAAATAGAATTCAACCTAAAGTCGGGGCCAAACTGTGTACGTATTAGTTTGTTGTGATATAAACAAATTGTAAGTTTTTGTTTATAAAGCCTCGTCCACAATGCTAGCAACAATTTGGTTGTTTCTTCTATCTTATTTCTTCCCAAAGTATTTCATATATTGTCCTTTCATTTTTCGAACAAAAATTTAACAAAATTTTTTTTAAAAAGTTGAGTCTACTTCTACTTCAGCAATAATTAATATTAAATTGTTGACGACGTTTATTAAAATTGTATTTAGTTTTGAATGAAAGTGTTTTAAAAAATAATAATAAATACGTAATTTTGTTCTGCGAAAAAATTTGCAAACGGTTTCTTAACTTAAAATGTCTGTGGTTAGGAAAAAAAATGGTTCCTCTATTATGAACGCCAGTGTATATGTTGCTGCCTATTGTGAACGAAGCTTAAAACTAGAAAACTTTGTTTCAATAAATGATTTTTTAAAAATGGACTATTTCTGACACAAAATACTAATTTTTTATTTTTAACGAAAAGTTTTTTTATAATTTCAATGTTTTTCTTTTTAAAAGCGGTCGATTTCTTTCACAGCAAAAGTAATTAAAAAATATTTGTTACAGAAAGGATCGAAACAGAACGACAACAGAAAGTCAAAACTAATGAGGACGCAGAATATTCTATAAACTTTATGTGATCTTACATGAATATTTAAAAAGTTGCACACAGGGGAGGAGGGTTAATAACATTATTTATTTTGTATATTGTAAAGTATAACTTTAGGATGAAAAAAAATTGTTAATGGAAACGGTACCTCAAGAAAGGGTTGTCAGTCCACAATGTTTTATTATTAGGCAAAGTTCTATTATTCACACAAACAATTTTTAGTATGTTTATATAAGATATATGGTCAATTGTCGACTCACCGGTATAAAACTTTACCATGTCATAGTACCTGTTATAAATACGGTGATCATATTATTAAAATCAATATACAGAACACTAAATTTTTTTGTTATGCAAATAGAGCATATCGACCCACATTGGCTTTGCCGTGATGCGTCTACCGCGAATTTATTTTTCAAACCATTAATCGGTTGACCGATTAATTCTTTACCCATTAACTGATCGGCTAATTTAAAATTGGCTATTTTTAGTTAACGACTAAAACGGTAAATTTCAGCCGATTAACCGTTTAACCGACGTAACAAAATGCTTAATTTTTTGAAGTATTATAACTTATTTTTTTGTGTTTTTATTTATTGAGATGAAACACTCATATACAAAAGGTATGTGTTTAGACAATATTTGTTCATACAAATAAAGAATGTGTTCAGCGATCTTCATTTAAGAAAGTGCTTGCTGTCAAAACCTTTTTATTTCACGTACTTTTTATAATGGCGGATCAATAAGTCCGTAACTTTTAAAATGAAACACAGATGTTTAGCTCGTTGGAGCTAAATCTCTTTGCACCGAGCGCTTTCTTTAGGTTCGGAAATAGGAAAAAGTCACTGGGGGCTAAATCCGGAGAATATGGCTGATGAGGTTCGTAGCTTAATTCATGTCATTTTGCCATTGAGGCTGACACGTTCACTTAATTAAGATTACTGAACAAACTGTTGTTTTTTAATGCTACGCGTGAAATGTGTTCACTTTTTCATATCGTTAACACAAAGAGGTTGTTCATTGACACGACTTAAGATTTACAGTACTCGCTCTAATCTCATTTTTTTGTTATTAATACTCATGAAAAAAAGAAAACAATATTGAGCATTACGAAGGTCCGTTAACTTTTTACTCTCAGTTTGACGTAATTTTTTCGTCGCTGTAGTAAATAGATTTAAATTTTAAACAAACATTCAGCACGTTTTCGTCTGATCATGTTTGTGCTTATTTTCTACTATGACCACTGTTGCCAATTTAGCATTTGTAATGCTAGTTATAGCATTTTTTCAACTCATTAAGCATGAAAAACCCCGCTTATAGCATATAGCAATTTTTTTTAGCATTTTTCCAAAATAATTTACTACTTTTTTAGCATTTTTTAATTTAAGTTATACATTTTTATTTTTTCCATTAGTTTAAAGCTAGATGTGCAAATATGTACATAAATATTAAAACTGTAAAATTATATTATTAGTTCTATGGTTTAAAAATAAATTGTGTACCTAATGAAATTTAATTATTTTAGCCAGGTTAAATTTTAAATGTGATTCAATACAAATTTTTTAAAACTGCGATATTTTTTTTATTAACTCATGATCAATATTTGCATCTATTTTGATTTATTTTTAATTTAAAAAATTATGTGATTTTTATACCCTCTACCACTAGTGGTGCTTTTTCTAACTAAATTTTTTTAATAACAAAGTTTTTTAAACGAAATAGTTAAACAAAAAATCAGAGAACTTTTCATCAGTTAATAAACAACTTGATAAATCGCTGATCATAATCCAAATTACAAACTCAATCAAAAAAAAAATATTAAAAAAAATTTTTTAACGGAACGCAGAATACCAAAGTTGTCAAACGGAAAGTGTGTTTAAAATTACAAGTAAAAGCTTTAAAAAAACTCTAAATGTATGCATGCTATATAATAGCTCGGGACGAGTAAACACTCTCCTGGATGTATTGCCATCATTAATCGTGCCAATGCCATTTGCTTTGGACTTATCGGCATGGTATTCGGGCTTATTGACATGTAGTGCACTGTTGGCCTTTAATATCATATAAAAAACAGCACTTAAAACTTAACGTTACCTTAATATTAAAACATTAATAATTTTAAAAAGGTATTATAAAAATTATTTTCTCGACTTCAAAGAAATGAACCCACAAATACATTAAATATTTTTTACTACACTAAATATACACTTACATATGTATACATATACATCTTATTAGGTATCGTTCATTACGAATATGATGATTGTTGCAATTTGTTAAAAAAACAACAATAACAACAAACGTCATTAATGTAGATTGGGAGATCAATAATTTGGTTTAACGCACGTTCGGTCAATACAGTTGTGGTTTGTTTCAAGTGTTAAACTACTTGCTGACACAATGAGTAGTTGAAAATTTTTAATTTTTCATTTTATTCAAATGATGATGAGTTGTGAATGAGGTACAGCTTAAAACAAGTCTGCTGGAAACAAAACAATTGATTAAATTGTCGAATTTATTGAAATTATGAATGATATTTAAAAAAATAATGCTTTGTTTTCACATAAATAAATAAAGCGTTGTAGTTACAAGAAGAAGTCTGCCAGGGTCATGTGGCAATTTAGTTATTTTTCGATGAATGTTAGATGAAGTTTTAAAGCAAGCCCACTTATTGGTTGTTGTAAATGTTTTTTTTTTTTTATTAATAGTTATAGCTAATTTTATTGTACACTACAAATATATTGAAGGTTATGTATACCTGGTAAGTATCGGTAATCGCTACAGGCCACCTTGTGAAAAAGCGTAATCCAAAGCTTCTCCGTGTGCTAATACAACACAATCAGGGGTGTTATTACCGGAAATATTCAGTAAGTCCATTATGTCTATCAAAAAAACAAGTTTGGTCAAATAGCACTTTATGATCTGCAACAGGCTAAGGCTTGGTTATTTAGTATGAAAAAGAAATATACCTTTTGGTCTAAATATGACCGCCAAGACTAAGTCGATCCCGAACTATCTAGGTGGAGCTTAATAGTATGTTTCCACTATGAGGAAAACAACTTGTTTTGGACAAAACGTGTTTAAGTGTTTCCATTATGTTTAAGTGGTTTTGGTTTCCGAATTTTCGAAATCAATTTGACGTTTATGTTGTAAGCAAACATGGATGCAAAACAAAATTTGTGTGACCAAAAGAAAGTTATAAGTTTTACAAAAAATTTTATTAAAATGGAAAATAAAATTAAGTTATTAACAAATTATATTGTATATAACAACATGTTTGAATAGAAAAACCTTTATCTTTTAAATTATTTTATTTAATGCACTTCTAACTAAATTTAGTTCACACACGCGAGTATACATACATACTATCAATCATGTATTAATATATATACAGATGTATAAATAACTTTATTATCCACAAAATGTATCACTTACGGAAAATTTTATAATTTTTTAAGCACAAATTTTTTATTTTTTGTAAATTTTCTTTTTTTAAATGTTTGGTTTTTTTCAGCGCGTTTTTATTATTGCAAATGATAATCAAATATGTCACTTTTTCGAATTTTTCAATCACTATTAATGGATATCCCAGAGTTGCATTTATAATCATAGAAGAAATGCAGTGTTGCATAGACAATTTTCGACATGTTTTTGAGCAAAACCTGTTTTTGTTTGAGTTTTTCGAACATACAAAATGTATGGGAAAACAAGTAGCAAAACACTTGTTTTGCTGCAAAACTGGTTTTGTGGCCCAAAACACGTAAGTGGAAACGCACTATAAAATGCTTACTAATAGAAATTGTTCGAATAAAAACAACTTGTTACATACCAAATGACATCTATACCTTGACAGATCCTTATACGTAGCGGAGTAACTGCATAAAACAAAAAAAGCCACATTATTCGAAACATTTATAAATAGCATTGTTGTCGAACAATTGTGGTTTAGTTGTTAATAATAAAGTGAACTATTGATTTAAAAACAACAAAAAAATTAGAAATAATAAAATAAACATATTGACCACAATTATGGTAAATAAAAAATACAAAATTAAAAGTCAAATCAAAACATAAAAAAGTAAATATAAATATTTAAAAATAAAATTCTAGGAATCCTACTGGAAAATGTTAATATTTTTCATACTCTTCCTACAAATTGGCTTTAAAGTACAAGCTGCGACCGCAACTCTTGAATTATCTACACTTTCAAACAGCAAAAATAGTTACTTGCCACCACTTGCAAGCAACAACAACAATAATGGTATTAAAAATACAAAAAAAAACTGAAAAAGAGATTAAAAGATTTTAATTAATTACAGCTAATAAATCCTTACAACAAACAAAAGTGCATACCGTAAAATCTCAAAGATCCACCGATAGTTTCCATACACGTCCCGATTTAAAACCTCAAAAATTTTCAACGGATCCTTCATACCCATATCTATTTACTTCATATGCTCCTCCACCTTCTGGTTTGGTCTCATACAGAAATATACAATTACCTTTTGGCAACTCGGTAAAATTGCCAATTTTGTTGCCAAAGTCTGCCAAACCACGGGATTCAATCAAACATGATGCTGTACCAGCCTCGTCTACAGCAGGATTTGAGCTGAAAGACACGCCACCTATGTTTCTGATTGAAGAGCCTGCTGCTATTTTTCTACAGCAACAATATAATAAAACTATTGAGGCTGCTAAATTGTTGGCTTCCACTTTCTTGGAGACAAGCGCCGAAGGAAATACCCAAACAGAATCTGGAAATTCGGAAAATAATAAGCCAGCCAACTCAACAGGTATTTATATAGTGAAAACCCAAAAGAAGGCCTATATTATACCGACACATTTGAAAAAGGGTAAGTAGAATTTAAATTTAATTTCCTAATTTATTAAAAAATTTATTTTCTTTTTCTGAAAATATGTCTTTCCAGAGGCTACAAAACCTTCAGCTGTGAATGAGTTGTATCCTTTACGCGAGCAGTTCGAAAAGGCATATACCATAAATCAATTTATTTTTGTTATAAAACCTGAGAAAATAAATTTTCTTAACAAATTAGTGTAGCGAATATAGTTTGCAATTAAGTATAGTATGTACATTGCTAAGTAAGTTTAATAAAAAAGATAATTTATTTTTTAAATAAATAATATTAAAATAAATTCCGATTTAAAATTGGTGCTTCTAAAAATCTTTTACGCAACTAAACATAAACATTCAAATCAAAATTGGATTGTGAACAACACCAAAGAAAAATTGTGGAACAGAGCAATAGAGTCCTAGTCGGTGATGTCAGTAGATATTTTATAAAATCCCTACGTGTATAAACAAAATTCCTTTTTTCCCCTACAATTAAAAAAAAATGTCCATAAAATTTTCCCTACGTTAAAAATTTATTGTTTTTTAGCAACAGACACATATTTTGTTAACATTTTGTAAATATTTTAATTAAAGCATTTCTTAACTAGAAAAAAAAAAAACAAAATAAATATGTACATGCTATACACAAGTTCCATTCCAAAAATTACACTGTATGAAAAATTAAAAAAAAATTTTTTGGCAGAAACGCCACTATATTTGCATTAATCTAGAGTCAAAACATAGTCAATTTGCTTGCTTAATTTTTCACTTACTCATGTTTTTTCCTTTTTAAAGGACTTAAAAGCTTTTAAGAATACTTCCCAGCTAGCATAGGCTGTTTGTTAGACGATTATGTTCAATATACAACTCCTAAAAGAGTCTTCTGATGATTATCTGACGAGTTACAAAAACAAAAACATCTAAATTTTTTTTTATTTATTACTTTTTTTATATATTTTTGACACGCTCGTTTTTTAATCTCGGAATGAACCTTTTGCGACTCTCTGTAAGAGTCATATAAGAATTACTGAGCTACCTAAATAAGAGCGTTTTTGAAATATGAAAATTTTATTGGCAATACAATTTCAATAAAACAAACCGACCTAAGGATCTGTAAAATAAGATTTTCCGGCAGGATGATGTTGATTTCCCGACCTTAAGGTTTGTTTGATATAAATTGTATGAAAATTATAAGTTTTGACATGAAAAACACGCTTGATGCTCTTATTTAGGTAGCTCAGTTATACGGCTGAGCATTTCACGAGTTGTAAAATAATGCCTTTATGAGTCTCATACGACTCTTGGCATGATTTTTGAAAGACTCGTTAGATAATCTCTACATACATCGTAAACGATTCCCTTTAGGATTAATAAAAGAGTCATTTGCTGTGTTATGGAAGAATCTCTCATACGAATCAGCACATGTAACAGTTTCTCCCGTGCGAGGAATCTTCTACAATTAAAAAATGAGCTCGTCGACGATCAAAAACACTCGTCATGAGATTCCCAGTAGACTCCTAGACGATTGAAAATGCTAGCTGGGTTATTTTAAATAATTTTTTTGTTTCTATGTATGTACTATACATTCATATCTAATATTTTTTAGAAAACTCGGTACCAAACAAAAAGAAAGGCTCTGTAGAATTGAAAAAAAAAATTACTTTAGTTTCCCTGAACAAAATAATAAAAAAAATTTCTTTTAAAATATCTCCTCAAATGTTTTCATTAATATTTTTTTCAAAATCGTTTGATTTATTTCTCTTAGTTTAGAAGGTGTGTGTGATTGTTTTTTTTTCTCGGAACAAAATAATTTTCTTTGTAAAAATTTCATTCATTAGATATTCGCTTTTTTATATTGGCATTAATTTTAGCGAATGCTAGTGCGAATGCAAATTAAAAAAATAAGCGAATAGTTCGCAAATGAAAATTCCTTGCCCCCCCAAATACTCCTACATACGTACATGGTTTTGGACCTTGTTGAAGGCTCATAGTATAGGGTTTCTGTTAAATTTGTACTTAAATGCTATTGTTAATGAAAAAATTTAATTTTTGTAGTGAATATTAACGTATTTATACAGAATATATTGAAAATTAGATAATACCCTACATTTTTCTTAAAATAAAAAATCTGTCCCTTTTTCCCTACGCTTAAAATTTTCCCAAAAAATCGCTGTAAAAAGGGAAAATTCCCTACTATTGGCATCACTGAATCCTAGCGCATACCGATCTTTTAAATCAATTAAGATATATCGCAGTGGCATTGTTCAAAAAAAAACTAGTTAAATAATATTTAGACAAGAACTGCATGAATTCTTCCATTCGTTTTTCTGTATATTTTATTTTCCATCGTTCTGCTTGTCATTGTGCGATTCTCTATTCATATCTTTATTCACCTTTTAATTCTTTTGTCCTTTTCATCAGCTATCCGTCTATTCTTTTGGACGTCTGTTAATCATTTGGCCCACCCGCTTGTTCATTTATCTATACCCGTCTGTGTATTAATCCATACAAATCGTCCAAATTGCCTTAAATCGTGGTACCCTAACATTTTCTATTTTCAGACGCTTATAAAATGAAAAAGTATAAAATATTTTAACAGATATTGACAATCATTGTCCATTTGATGCAATAAAATGTAATTTATCACAAAAAATTCAATCGTTTGTGTTGTTTGGGATCAGTTTTAAACAATGGAGTTCATCAGAAATCGCTCAACCTGCACTTTGTTCTGAAATTAGTTTTATCGTCTCAAGTCACATCATCGCTTCAAGCTGATACATTCAAGTATATTTGTTTGTATTTAAAGTCGTAAATATAGCTTTAAGATTTTTCAACACTTATATTGTTGTTAAGTTTCCTTAACTCCGAGAATTTTTAAAAAGTTGACACACGAAGAATACAAAGATCATTTTCTTAAATTTTCCTTAAATGCATTTCCAGTCTCTCCGATATTTTACTTGCATTTTTTCAATTTATTTCTTTCTGATCTCACATATTCTTTTACTAAGTCAAACATTTTTCGAAGAAAATAGGTTTTCGCTTCGAGATCATTGTGAAATAAACTTGCAACTGAGTGTATAAACACTCAAGCTACTTGCACGACTTTCGGTTATTTGTTCGACATTTTCGTTGATAATACATATACACTACTAGTAAGTAACAACTTGCATCTACTCACTGAATTTTTTACCGTTATTCTTTAATATGCTCCCTTACAAACCTGCTTCGTAGTAGGGGAGGGTCTTCACATTTTATAATTTTGTTAAAAATTCGTTCACTTATCTTCCTGGAGCACTGTATGTCTTATTAAGTAGCTCATAAATGAGCGTTTACTTTTTAAAATTTACCGTTAGTGCTCTTGTTGTTGTAAATAAATTTGGTGTTCCATTCTACTTGCCACTGTGTGGACCGATTCTGGTGAAACCCCATGCACCGAAAATTTTCCGTTTCATGGTTTTTTATATTTTTTTTTATTTTTGATTAAAAAACTTACATATTTTTGCCTCATCAAGTTGGCACCTGCAATTTCTTTAAAATTTTTCTTAAAGATTTGAAAGCATATAAACATCAAATTACTTTGCGGATCAAGTGGTATATTGTTATCAATATGGTTAAAGGAAAATCACTTTCTGTAAAAGAGATAGCGAAAATTAAAGCTTACGAGAATTTAAAACTGTCAATAAGAGAAATATCGAAAAGGTCGGTAAAAATTTTAAAATTTAAAAATTGATAAAAAAAAAATGCTCCCCACTTAAAAATACTAAAAATAAAAAAAACCCTCTCAATGCGGCACGTATCAAAAGAACATATCGCATTTGTTCCTCGAAACAGAGTCAACTCAAAATTTATAAATTTTCAGTAGAGACAAACAATTTTTTTTTATATGTATTCTTATATTACAAATGAAGAAAAAACTGCATTTTTTTAGGCAAAATACTAGAGAAATAGATCTGAGTTTTGAGTTGACGCTGTTTAGAGAGAGGTGCGATATGGTAAAAACTTTAGCTTAAACGTACCAAAGCAGGATATGTCTCCCAACATCATTACAACACTCTCTCGACTACTTAGGCGATCCAACTAGATCTCCTCCATGCGATGGTCGTGGAATTTGAAGTCATAGTCGGCTGGAACTTCCAAAATGAATTTATTCTCATCCGAAAAGACAGCGAAGCGGCAATCTCACACTTTCAACAATGTTAGCTCCATTTAATAACTGTGACACATGGGGGGGGGAGGGGTCTCTGCAGTTAACACCATGTCATGAGTTCTCTTGCAAAATTAAGGCGAATTTCCATGCGTGCTACGTTGAGAATTTCGCGAACAGATTTGCTGTTTTTTTCAAAGTAAATTTCCACAATTTGAAAGCATTTTTCTAGCGTTAAACAATTCATGATAACTTGCCAAGCTGCTTACTGAACAGAAATGTCAACACGGTTTGACTATCTCAGATGTCAAACCACAGTTATCGGCATCGAAAGTTCTCATGCAGCTACAAATAAAATACCCGATACAAAGGTTTATTTAACTTTAAAATTCAAATATTTGAAATTTAAAGTGGATTAGAAAACTTGTCAAACCACCTGTGAACATTGTTCAAAAACAATTTAAATTAATAACACGGTTTGAATACGGAATAGAAAGAGCAGAAAAGAAGACAAAATACCAACTGGTAGCATTTTAAACGAAAATTTAAATTTATGTTTATTACTCTAATTCGGTACAACACACCGAGACAACAACCTTAGACTAGTTTTTTTCCTTTTAATACAAACGAAAAATTATATAAAAAGCCGCTTTGGAGATTAAAACAAATTTAGTTGATTTTAGCCGGAAACCAGAGTTGCAGCGAAAAGAAATCTAACAAAAATGAAATCTTTTATGGTGAGTTTTGAAAAAAAATAATTTTAAAGAAAGAACACGAACATTTCGTTTATTATTACAAAAGATTGTGTGCATTGCTCTAATCTGCTGTTTGACTTTGGCTTCTGCGGCTCCTGTAGAAAACAGCCCAGGTGTACAGTTTTTAAAATATAAAGATGACAAGGAATTTGAAGAAATCCAAAGACAAATTATTGGTGAGTTTATAGAACTAATAAATTATAATTTTTTTTTTTGCATTAATTTTATTTTTATTTTAATTTCCTAGCCCAATATGAACATTTAGGAGGATCATCACAAATACATCATGTTCAAACTGCACACGTTGTTGATCCAAAGAATTTAAAATTTAACCTTTAAATCATTTTTTGTTGAGTTCATTTTACGTGACTGATTTTTTGTTTTATTTTAAATTTGATAAATTAAAAAAAATAACCAAAATAAATTACATAATAACTCGTTTTTGCTAAAAAAAATATTTTCATCTTCAACAAAGATACGTCAGCAAAATTAAAATTATTTAAACAATTTTAAAGAAATCTTTAAAAGCTGCAAGGTCATAGTTCAATTATAGATAATATTAAAACAAATATAAACTTTAAGGAGATCAAACGGTTGTTTTTCGACCGGTTTTACCCGGTTATTTTAGTTTTTCCCAAGCCGGTTATTTTAAAATGTTAATTTTTCGCAGATCGAATAAACCGGTTATTTTGGTATAATAAACCGGTTATTTTAAAAATGTATCATTTATATACGTTTTCTTTACTCTTGTTGTAAATGGTCCCGTATTTTAAGTATTTTTCTAATTGAATATTTTGCAAACTTAAACTTTTTATTTAAACAAAATGTAACAAAAGTCAAAAAACATTATGAACAATGTAAACACATATCGCTTATAAAAGCGTGAGTTGTTGTAAAAAAGAACCAAAAACAATCAAAAATACTACAAAAAAGTGTTCAGTAAAAGTTTGATTTTTCTAAATGAATATTGGGCAAACTTTTAATGAAGAATGTCAAAACAAAAAGTCAAAAAACATTATGAACAATGTAAATGAAAATCGCTTAAAAAAGTGTGTGTCCTTGTAAAAAAAAACAAAAACTACAAAAACGTGTTTTAACTGAAGTAAATATTTATTTGGAGTAATCTAAAAATTAAATATAATTTTATATAGATGTTCTCTTCATAGGTATTTCGATCGGGCTTAAAAAACAAAGTAAGGTGCCTAAAAGCATAAGTTGTGAATGTTCTTCAACGTCACGACTTATTTATTACCTTTGATTAGTCCACTTTCCTGGCATTAATGTGCTCCAAAAAAGACTTAACTCCATTCGACGGCAAATAATACTTTAGTAAAATACGCTGCCAAAAATTGGGTGAAATATTAGTCCGTTGTGTTGCTGAGGACGGAATGCCCATTAAGGCACTATAAACTCTTAAGTAGTTCTAGCATATCTTCATGCTTAAAACTAAAACATTCCGGCGGAAACAACGATATGAAAAAATTCTTCAGTCTTATTTATTAAAACACCAAGAATTCAAAAACTTAATCGAAGAAAGCAAACAATGCAATGGAAGGTTTTAAATTGTGGTCGATGAATTGACAAATATTTCATACAAAATTCATGTTCATATTACTATTCGGTTCTATAATGCGACAACAAAATAATTTTAGATACATAATCCTGGCTAATAGGTTTTGTTTGCAACTTTTCAAAAATATGGTTAAAGTCTGCTTATTCATATAGACATGCTTAACTACCAACAAATTAAACTTATTTAAAATAAATTTGGGATATCTCATATAATAAATTAATTAAATTCATTAAACAGTTTTTGAATTATATTATACAATTATCTTCTTACAAATAAAGTTTAGTAAATAAATAGAAATTGTAAAAAATAAAGCTAAAGTTTGATCAATTTACTGGTCACGTTATTTTGGATTTTATCGTCAAATATTTGTTAGTGATGAACGTACCTTAAGTCATGTCTATGTATTTTGTTGGTTCCTTACCTTTGTTACTGTTTTGTTTTTATAAAAATTAACGTTTTATACCCAGGAAAAACTTTTTGAATTTTGGTAATAGGTCGTAGTTATTTCATACGTTACCTGGTAAGTAGTTGTCATTACAATTGTCATTATTCTGAAAACCTCAATAAGTACTTGCTAGTAATGACCTCAGTAAGTACTTTTTACTACTATTATTTTCAGTTATGAATATTTGCTTACTAATAATAAGCTAAATAACTACTTATCAGTTGTCTTGTTTTCAGTACTGAATATTTACTTATTGGTAACTAGCTCCATAACTACTTATTAGGTCCCTTAACTAGCGCCAATTAAATAAAAACTAGTTATTTTTTGGCTTCTAGTAAGTATATTATAAGTACTTACAATTCAGCTTACTGGTAGTTAAATCATAACTAGATATTTTGTGACTTCTAGTAAGTGTATTGTAACTACTGAATTCTGTGGACAACTCGAACAAAAATAAGTAGTTATTCAGTCGAAAAATAAGTAGTGTTCATATGTCTCCAATATTACTTGCTAACTTACCAGGTAAGTAAAGTTTTTGCTGGGTAATAAAAACAAATTATTATAAACTTGTTATTTTCAAAATTCTTAACCGAAAACCGAAATATTTGAAAAGCTGATTCGGAAAAAATCCGAATAATCTTTCTCCCTAATTAACGTCTTCTTTTCTGGTAACTTTAATATGTACACCCTTTACCGAAGGTAAAAGGGAAGATATAAGTTTGTCATTCCGTATGTAATTTCTACAATAATGATGTTAGTCCCTATAAAGTATATATATTCTGAGTCCTTCTGAGTACGAAAGTTCATTTAACGATGTCTGTCTGTCTATCTGTCCATGTGTATATTGAAATGGATTTTCCGAAGACCCTAGAAATGATGGCGGCCTGGTGGTTATATATTGTGATATGAAATTCAGCCAGATCGGTCAATAAATGATTGAGATATGAGCAAAAAGCCACGACTGCTCTAATTTTACCCATACACCCCATGTTGTTTTTTTTTATTTAACTTATATCTGCAGAATTTTTCCAAATGTGGCACATGTGGGTGGATTGTTAATACACAACGTATCTAAAAATATGGGTGGGATTGTAGAAGTGGCGTGGCAAAAAAACATCATAGATTTCTGTACATATGGAGAACGGCAGTAGCCAAAGTCTCTAAATAATGTACAAGCACCCTGGTTATCAATACACAACATCCGACAAAATGTGGGCGGGATTGGAGAAGTGGACGTGGCACAAAATAGATTTATTTATATCTATGGAAGGGTATTTACATAACTTTCTATTCTCATCACGCCATGATGAAGGGTATATAAGATTTGGCATCGCCGAATATAGCACTTCTACTTGTTTTAACTATGAGCTGTTACAAACTTTTTGAAAAAAAAAACAGAAACAAGCATAAAGGTCTTAAGCTTAGAATTTTATCTCGATATGACAGCTTCATTATGCATCTTATAAGGAATCATGTTATTAAAAGTACTCAGTGCAGGGAAAACAATCTAAATCTGGCTCCATACTATGCCAATGAAGAATATATATGCCAAACACTACAAAGTGGATATGTACCACCTGAGGCTTTTCTATACCTTGCCAGCAAAGGATTTATTCAAAACGAAAATGGCATTCCTATATTCTTCCATATTTATAGAAGGGCCACTAACAAAACAATACAGTGTAACGAACTTTCGAACGACAACAGTAGATTTGATAAAAACATATATTTAGGGGATGAAAATATAACCTCAAATATAAATAAAAAAATACTGGTGGCTTAACCATTTTGCATCTTTTTTTATCTTTTGACCTTTATAACACTTTTAGTCTTAGTTTTATATAAAAGTAAGTTTTTTTTGTCAAAAACTATTTTTTTTTTTTTTTAATTAATTATATAAAAAAAGTTTCATATCAAAAATAGTTCCCAATTAGAAAATATGTTATAAATTCATATATACATTGTACTCGAGTGTCCGAATATGGGACTATGTCTAATAATAAGCATCATTTAGACTTTGTTGTTTATTGATAGTTTATAAGCATAAATAATTGGATTAAATAAACTTATAAAAAAAAAAAAAATTAATAAATGTAAAGTAATTAATTTAAAAATTAAAAAAAGGTCAAATATGAAACCATTGCAACATAATGTTATGGAATTATGTATGTCTACCTATCAGAAAATAAATCTTTTAAAGAAAAAGTATATCAAATATCGCGGCTTATTTGTTTTTAAGAGCACATTTTGTACAGCTTCACTAAAGTATTGAAATCATTTATACTTTTGATGACAAATTGAGACTTGTAAACAAATTATACAAAAACAAGTAAGACAGATCGTTCAGGCCTGAAAATGTGTACCCTATTTTAGGCCCCCATGTTTGCATTTGACTTTATTACTTATTAACAAATAGTTCGAAAATAAAACTTTTAATACAATTTTTTAATCATTTATTGTTGTCCGCAGTTTTGTGTATTGAGTGTGATTCTTTTTTAGTATGCTTTATTATTTAGTTTAATTGTTGGAATCGCATTAAGAACATACACTAAAATAACAGCGTTGGCTTGTCATTCTAAATGTTTAAAAGTTTTGTGAATTTGTGAAATATTGTAATATTGCAAAAGGATTCATCGATCGATCACTGTTTCCATCCTAAAAATTGTTATGAGTTTTACCGAAAATTTTTAAAATAATGGAAAATATTTCTTGTATAATTCAGGATTTTATGTTGAAACCAAAGATGTTATAATTTTAACAAAAAGTTCGAATTGTGAAAAAATAGTAAATTCGTACAAAAATGTATTGAACGGTTCGTTGACAAAATTTGTACACATAATTTATCTATAAATTTTAGTACGGCAAAAAAAGTTAACGCCTGCAGAAAGCCACACCCAGATAAAAAAACATGTTTAAATATGGTCACCTCCAACAAGACTATTTTCAAAGACAATTTTAAACATATTATTTTTAATTTAACCATATTATTGTCACCGACAACCATATTATGGTTAAATTAGTCCACCATTAAGAAGCTACAACCATATTTTGGTTGCCTCCGAACATGTTATGATTAATAATAACTAAAGTATGGTTAGAACTTAGAAAAAGCATGGTTGTTTTTCAACCAAAGCATGTTGCTCTTGGAAAAGAGAAAAATACTATTGTTAATTTAAAAACAAATTATTGTCATATTTAACCATAACATGTTCAGAGACAAACATAATATGGTTATAGCTTCCTGATGGAGGACTAATAATACCATAATATGGTTGTCGTTGACAATAATATGGTTAGATTAAACATAATATGCTTAAAAAATTTCTTTAAAAATGGTTTTGTTGGAGGTGACCATATTAAAACATATTTTTTGTCTGCTTCGTATGGTTGTTTTTCTACTTCTTCAGGAGGCGTCTATTTAAATAAGTGTAAAAAAATTTACATGACAATACAATATCTTTTTGTTTTTTAAAATATAGCTACAACTTATTGATTATTTTACATGTTTAACAAATAAAATTTTCTTCGGAAAATTTTTCGAAAAGCAAACCAGTTAACAAAACAGGTAATAACCAGGGTTGTCAGATTGATTTTGAACTTTTTCGCCAAATTCAATGTCAAAAATCGCCAAAGCATTTATTTTTTAATTTTTTGACTATAATATACATATGTATTTTTAGAATAATTAAAAATATTTTTTTATAAACCCCAAAAAAAAAAAATTGTTCCGTATCGCTAAAATCCGCCAAAAATTCAAAAAAGTCGCCATGATATATTTTGTTTAATTTTTATTTAGACCAAAGTAAAAATGATATGTGAACACAAAAAAGGTGCAATGTTTAAAATATTTTTTAATAGTCTACTTAAAGCAACAAAGAAAGAATTTTTGCGGTAAGTATTAAACAAATAATGCATATACAATACATTTGTATGTGGTTGAAGTCGTATTATATATCTAAAACGATATATACTTAACCGAGAAGACTTCCTTTTTGTCTTGTTTTTTGGAATACATTGTGAAAGTACAAAATAAATGCAACATGTACTATTCACATTCATATAACTTTTAAATCATAAAAACGTGTAAAAACTTCATATCGCATTCTACTTCGAAGGCGAATTTTAGTGGAGTTCATTATTTCAACACAGGCATTACTAGTTGTAATAACCAGCATATAAAAAACATCCAATGCAAGCTCCTTAAAATGGTACGTTCCTGCCGTATCCTTGTAGCTATAAATTGTTGGCCTAAACTTATTTAAATTAGATTGAATATCATCATTCAATTTCTCTTCTAACAAACGGTATTTTTTCCCTTGTGTTTCATTAACATCCAAAGGTACGTTAGGATTCATAAAAATCTTAAAAATATCTTTAACAGCAACGAATTTTATCTGTGATAATTTGTCACATTTTATAATGGAAAAATGTTCATAAACTTTAATTATATTAATTTTTTAAAGAATTCTACTTATTAATTCTTTAATTCTTTCAAGAGCACATTTAAACGTGGAAAAAAAAATTCTCGAATGTTTTTCATTATCTTCATCAGCCATAAAATATTATTTCTTCGTATAAATTATGTAATTGAATTTAACAAATTTCAAAACAAATTAATGGCTCATCAAAAATAGCCAACTATTTTATAAATCGCTAAAAAATCTCCTTGTCGCCAAATCGAAAATTAGGTCGCCAAACAAGTTTGAAAATCGCCACGTTTGGCGAGAAATCGCCACATCTGACAGCCCTGGTAATAACGGCCAAACACATCTTATTCCAATATCACAGTATTTTTTCAATGTGGATTACTTTATAATTTCTTTAATCAAAATAATTTATTTACCCAAACGAATATTAAACCACGTGTAAGTTTTGTAAAATTTTATTACAATAGGAGTATTTAGTAATAATTACCAGGGGCCAAATTACGGAATTCGACATCGATCGAAATTATAATACAATTTAAATGGTAATTTCGATCGATATCGAATGCAATAATTTAGCCCCAGATTTATTTCCAATATGTTCGCTTTAGTTTTTATATATACGAAGAAAGAAGTAGATAGATCGCATTTTAATGCGAAAAATTATTTGAAATTTACATAATTATAGATCGATTTTGATCAAACTAGTTTTATCTAATTTTGAACTTTTCCGTGTGATCCCAGGTCAAAGTTAAAAACTGGTCATAACTTTTTATTTCCACCTTAATCGCAGGTTTTTTTAAGAACAATTTTTTGGACTATTTTTTTCGTAAAAATCATTTCCAGAACAACCGTAAAGCAAATGCCGCGATCATTTCACAAAAATTCGAAATATCTTAATCTTATTTCATGATAATAGAATGAGGCGAAAACAATAATATGAATCTTACCTTCTCATATTTTTAATAATTAAATTGGTTAAGAACATAAAGTTATATAAATACCGTTCTTTCGATATAAAAAAAGTTTGTGCCACACCCACTTCTCCTGTACCGCTCACATTTTGTCGAATGTTATGTACGGATAACCAAGATGTTTTTACCTAATTCGGAAAATGTTGCTCTTGCCGTTCTCCAGACATGGGCACTTCCACAGAATTGCTGTTGGAATTGTTTATCTCTTCAACTATATGTAAAGCATATTGCGCTTTACACCAAAATGCCGAAAACTAAAAAATATATAACTATTTTTTTTAATCCAAATTTTCATATTTTTAATTAGGCTAAAGTTCATTTAATTTAGTTTTTATTAAAAATTTTTCTTGAATAAATGAATCTTACAACATGAAATTAATTAAAATTTATTGATAATTTTTCATTCTCGAATGCCGTGGGGCACGAACTCATGTTCACGGACAGGTCGATTTGACGCGTTTCGATTGTAACCACACTATCTCTTCAGAGGTCTTTGCCTTTTGACCCTCACCGTCAATGAAGGCGGCTAGTATAGAGCTCGTGACTTAGCTGCTAACAATAATAAGTATTGTGGTTATTATTTTTATTTACAAAAATTAATCTTTAAATCTGTTTATATTCGACGCAATACAATAATAAAAATGTTTGGCGCATACATATCAGAGCTGGAAAAAGCTGCAATCAATTGGAATTAAACTCAAAATGCTTTCATTCTGTGATCTTTAAATCTTCGCAAAACTATATATTTTGTGATTACAGTAATTTAAAAATCATTATTTTTAAAAATATAAAGAAAAGTAAAAATGTAAAGTAATAAATCCAATTGCAATCAATTTTGATTGACATCGTGAGATTTCAATCAATTCCTCTGATATCACAGTTATATTTAAAGTCCAATGCAATAATATGCGCTTGGAATCTAGCGGGCATTTAGATTTAATTTTGATATCATTTATTGGCTTTGATTGCATTAAAGTATTGCAATAACTCAATCAAATCTTATTGCAATTAATTAAAATATGGATTGATTTCAAAAAATTTATTCAAATCTTTTTTATCGTGTTGATTTCATGATATCAAATTGAATACATGATCTCAATTTTAAGATTTCGAATTCAATGAAAATAATAACAATCATTAACGAGAAATCATATGATTGCATTTAAATCAATTTCAATATTTTACAGCTCTGATACAAATAAACTATAATTAATTT
This sequence comes from Pollenia amentaria, assembly GCA_943735925.1. Taxonomy (NCBI): domain Eukaryota; kingdom Metazoa; phylum Arthropoda; class Insecta; order Diptera; family Polleniidae; genus Pollenia; species Pollenia amentaria. The sequence continues at coordinate 216,452,063 of OX031006.1, read as the reverse complement.
TTTTTTATTTTGTCTTTCCTGTTTTGTTTAAATTTTCGTTTATTCTAAGTGTTATTATAGGGTTTGCAAATTTGTAATCGCGTTTAATCTTTCCTTTTAAAGTGGAATCTTTATCGGACAAAAATTGCTGCGATTTAACCATAAAAAACGTAAACAGAAATTTGAAGCCATGGATTTTAAAATTTAAATAAACTTTTCAAATCGGAAAAAATAGAAAACATTTAAAAAATGGAAAAAATAGAAAACATTTTAAAAATTTACATGTCCAACTTTCAGTTTCCAAAAGGTCGCTTCTAAGATGATTGTGGGGCTCATCGTTTAAAATTTAACATACGAATTATTTCGCTTTATTTCGCATATTAATGATATGTTTGCCTTATTAATATAAATTTTTCATTTTATATTATTTAAAGTTAAAAGTTGTATTATTAATGTTGTTGTAGTTTTGAAATCAATTAAAGTGAGATCATTCAATAGTTGCGGTTACGGCGTAATCGTGGTCTTTAAAAAATGGCATTTAAAGCCAACCCTAGTTTATACTAACCTAAGACCATTATAAGTGTTTTAAGTTTTAGAAAGTAGCTGATATAAATAACACCCTACAAAACTTCAAAGTTATTTATATCTTCAACCATAACGGGTGCATCTGGGTTGGCAGTTAGAAATCAAATTTTTTCTTTCAAAAGTCATATTAAAACACCTGTCAAATATTTTTTCATAACTTTTGTAACTGAACTAAGTTCGGGCATCCAGGAAAGACTTAAATATTTTAGATGTCGGTATAGCAAATATCAAAAGAAATCCCAGGAAATAGTAGTGTTTGATTATCTCTTAAGAAGAACTACGACCTTTTCCTATTAAATCATTTCTCTTGAAATGTAGTATAAAATCGCTCAAATTATCATCCGCAATTAAAATGCTTGCTTACTATAAATCTACAATTAATAATTTTTAGCTCTACTTGGTGGTGGCACAAAGTTTGTACGTCCCCGTTAAGAGTACCAATATTGTGCAATACAAAAAGACATAATATTTATTAGTCACTTTGATAAGAATTTTTGCTCTGAAATAAAAGCAAATATTTGGTGAAAAAATCGTATTATTTCTTAATATGGTTTATATTAAAAAAACAAATAAACAAAACAGTTGAGATTTTGACTTCAAGACAACAAAAGCGTGTGCAGCAACATTTCGTTATACTTACGTACAAATATAGAAAGTGAATATTTAAATAAAAATAATAACAATAATAGCAAAATTATTTTATTAATAAAATGAATATCTTTAATTTTCTGTTGCTCTCTATCGCAGTACTTTTAAATAAAGTAAGAGCTCACCCGGGCTTTTATTACGAAAATGAAGATAATTATGCCAAAAGTTTCAAACCTAACAATGAAAAAGTATATTTTCCAGGTGAAACAAATGAAAATGAAGTGAATTCAAAACGTTCAAATAATGAAACACCTAATAGTTTTCTAAGCCACACACATACAAATTATCCTGAAGATGATAATGAAAGGCAGCCGTCAACATCGTCTAAACGTAAGACGGCTTCCGTTTTAGAAACTATAAGCGACATTGATATTACCCAGCCAGCTGTTGTGAATATCAATATAAATATAATAGATCATCAAAATTCCCAATCCTTGAAAAAAAAAGATATAGATAAAATACGATATTCTAGTACCGAATCTGATGAAGAGATATCCAAATCATCTACTTCCAGCCGAAGAAATTCAAGCCTACCCTCAAAAAGAATACCACCGCCCTCAGTCATATCTTCAGTAACAGGCAGATCTAATTTAAGAGTGTGTGAAATAAGTAAGTTTTGCCTAAAAGTTTTTGCTTTTCAATAAAAAAGTTTCGTTTTCTTCAAAAACCAAAAACAAAAGAATATGCTGAATACATCCAGCGTATATTTCCGCAAGAATCTGATACAGCTCGCGATGCCAATGATACTGAGTTTAATGGACGCATTTTAGCCTCACCTGGAGAGTACCCACATATGGTAAGTGTTCTTGTTTTAGTTTTAACTAGTTAAAATGGCATACTCGGCTGTGCCGAATTTAAGACACCCTCTACCAAAAAATAGAATTCTTGGATTTTTTTCGGACTGGACTTTATTTATATGAGATCCGTGGCTTATAATGAACAGGGAAAATATTAATAAAAAAAAATTTTTATTTTGTTAATTAAAATTAGCGATTTTTGCACAGATCAATGGGATATACCAAATAACAGTTAAGTGGGGAACAGAATAGTCGCTGTAGCACAACGTTACGAATAGCGGTGCAAGCTGTGAAAAGTTAAAAACGGCAGTTTGAAAATAGTGTCAACAGAATACGTAGTTGTAGTAATCGTTGCAGTTGAAGTTGAAGCGAAAAGTTCCAAATTTTGAACTTTGTTGCGCTACAGAGCATTCGTCAGCTTCAGCTACTACCACAACTACTTTATTCTGTTCCAGGCCTTAAAGTAAGTTGCGAAAATATATGTAGCAGTACATAGTATTGAAAATTATTAGCGTAAATCCTTTATAGTAATTATGACGAATAATGGGCCCACTGCCATGGAAGTTTGTAAAAAATTTTATATTCACCCAGTGATGTTATAGATTTTTTTGAAAAGTCCCTACGTAGCCCGGAAAAAATCCATATTTTTCCTTACACGGTCAAAAAATTGTCCCTACAAAAATACCTACAACTTTTAAATAATAATATTAATGCAGATAAAACCATTGGGGATTTTCTAACAATCGTACAGATGTTTTAAAAGATTTTCGGTGCACTGGAAGGAACATTCGTCTTGTAAAAAAGAGCGCACAATGCCAATTTAAGATACAATTTTACGAATAAAGATATTTTTACCCTCACAAATATTTGACGAAAAAAAAATCAAAAAAATAGCGTGAACAGTAAATTAATCAAATTTTAGATTTATTTTTAACAAATTCTATTGATTTACTAAATTTTATTTTTAAGATCGTTATCTGTTTCAGCATGTAGCAGTAAAAAATTAAAGATAGCAAATTTCTACTAAAGGGGGAAAATTTAATTTTCATTAAAATTTTTCCTTTTGATAACTTTACTCTAAAAGTTTTTGGTGCCCATATTAAACTAGTTATCTATTATTGGTATGAAAAATTAAATTCTTGTTAAAGAGAGTTTCACAAATTTAACTTAAAATCCAACTTCCACCAAAGAAATTTAACAATTTGTAATGTTGCTGTATCAACAATCATATTAGTATTTTGTCACAAATCGAAAAATATTTGCCAAATACCCAGAAAAAACTTAACTTACAATGCTACTTTTAATAACTTATTGAATTCATTACTTTGTACCTTTATTCGCCACTTTTTGCATTATAAGTTATATATAAAATAATAACTTTATTATAATATCTGAAATAAGTCATAATTATACATTAAATAAGTTATTATTTTATGAATAATAACTGGCACCGTCTTGTTGAAATCACATGTTATGCAAGTCATATGCTCTTGCATTTTGGGCAAAAAAAAGTTGGATATCATCTCACGGTAGCGCTCACCATTAACAGTTACGTTACGATTCGCATCATCTTTGAAGAAGTACCGTCCAATGATGCCACCAGCTCATAAACCGCACCAAACTGTGACTTTTTCTGGATGCATTGGTAGCTCTTGCAATGCTTCTGGCTGATCTTCACTCCAAAACCGACAATTCTGCTTTATTAACTGCTTATCAGTGGGTCGATTAAACTGACCATAAAATGGAAGAAGCGCGCGATGAACTTTTTTAACAGAGCACGCATTTCGATAATAAAATTCAATAATTTGCAAGCGTTGTTCGTTTGTAAGACGATTCATGGTTAAATTATAGACCAAACTGAAGATGTTTGACAGTGAAACAAAACACGAAACGTGCGTCAGCTGTTTAAACCAGTGTTACCAAAAAGATAATAGCTAAAAAGTCACACGTTATTATAAAATTTTAAGAATAATTTCGAAGTGAAATACATGGAAAATCCAAAAACCAATCAAATGTATGTAAATACATACATAAATATGTTCGAAAATTACCCACACAATATATTTTCGTTATTAGTGATATCAATCTAATGTTAACGAGGTTTTTTGAAGAACATAATCAGGTCTGTTACAGCAATTGTTCGGAATTGTTTTGAATCCGTATTTTCACTTCGATAGATTTTCATAATTCTGATAAATTTTAATTTTGTTACTTTTAAGTTAAATGTGACAATATTGTGCAAACCAAAACAAAAACTTTTTTCGATCGAAAAATTAAAAGTGATTTCATTCCGAGAAAATTTATCGGTTTTCTCGGAATTAAAAAACTTTCGATCGAAATTTATTTCTGTGACAGGCCCGTATAATTACATATACGGTATTACACCCATTGGTATTATAATGTTAGAGCTATAAATGATTTTGTGCAGCAAAAGCACTCTTTATTGTGTACACTTTTTCAACATCAATTCCATAAGATTTTAGAGCAATTTTAATTAGTGTGTTTTAACCTTTTTCAAATTTAATTTGAAAGTACTTATTTCTTGTCTCTTTTGGTAACTACATATTTATATACAACTTTTAAGTATAAAATAAAGGTATTATTTTTTAGGCTGTAATTGTCGAAATTATAAAGGTTTACTTTTGGGACATCGCGAACAAAAATAAGTACTTTTTCTAGTAGAAAAATAAGTACTCTTTGCCTTAAGTTCTCATTACTTTCCTGCTTATTTTGTTAGCAAAGTTTTTGCTGGGATATATACCGTTATCTACATTTCTGAAAAGTCCCTACATTTTAATGATTTCAAAATATCTGTCCTTCTTTTCCCTACGACCATTTTTTAGAAGAAAATCTCTACGAATAGGGATTTTTCCATACGAATAACATCACTATGTCCACCTGACAATATATCGGTAGGATAAAAAAAGTCATAAAAGTTTGTACTATATAGCAAACGCTGTACAATAATAATAAAAATATCAATGTTTTATAAAAATGGCTCTTCATGTGGGCTCCATAACTCTTTTCTATTAAACAAATTTTGCTAAATTATAATCCCTTAATGCATAGAAAAGCTTTACCTAACTAAACCAAATATCTGTATATTTTATGGGGTCCCGGATTAATAATTTTTGCTGTTACATATGAAATAAAAAACTTAATATGCCCTCGATCAGCACTCTTGGTGAAGAAGGGTGTAAATACAACTACAATTTAAAATTTTTGTGTGGTTTACTATTCGTTTAAACCTTTGAACTTGTTCAATTATTCGTATCGTATTGTTATTAAAGGTTTTTTTTAATTATTATTCTTAATAATAGACAAGAAAATGTGCCTTAGGAGATAAGAATTGTTTATTTGAATAAACAATCATTAAGGGTCTTCATGATATCGCTTTAAAGTATCTCAATCTGTGCAAACTGTGCAGTTTTGCGCTCTCGCAAATGAACTGTCAAAAGTTGTATGAAAATTCATTTACACGAGGTTTGTAAATTTGCCTAACAATTTTGGATCAAAAACTTGCTCTGTTCAATTGTGCATTTATTAAAACAGACATTTTAATGCTTACCACCGTTTTTTCAAGTGTCAAAATATAACAAACAAACAAATTCCTGGAATATTCTAAGCAATTTAGTCGTTGGCCTTCTGAAAACATTTTTTAAAATATATATATGTATAACACTTTTTGTATTTTTATTTTTTTTCGTATTGACTTTTCTTATAAACTGACATTAATTGTTTAAAATTGCACAAAAGTTAAAAAGGGGATCCATGAAACAATTCTATAACGGTTGCCCATTTGTAAAAATCTTTAAATTTCAACCGATTTCATGAAAACCCTTATTGTTGTACTATATAGTTACAATATTTTTTTTTTTTACATTCGCCAAACAGGCTTATGACGCAACATTTTTATTTTAACATCATTAACGTGATAACGTAATTAAATAATGGAGTATATATATATATATATATATCTATATATATGTACATATTTATATATAAATATATACTTATATATGGATATTGCTTTTGTGGTAAATTTGGTTTCTCATTTTATAAGACTGGAAGACACACGACCAAATTTCATAGAGATCAGTCAATTACTTTTCATAGGCCTCATAAGAAACCAGTTCTTGTAAAAGTAGTTTTGGAAGTCGCCTTAAACTGCAACTAGTTTTAATATTGTATAGATTCCAAATAAATTCCATTTCTGCAATATCCTCACTTGCAGTGGAGCTTAACAAAGATTCGGCCCAGACGAATATGACACTTTCTAAACATTTCCTTTTTCAGACTGCTTTGGGTTTTCCTTCTAAAAATGACACAGTGGACTACAGATGCGGTGGAAGTTTGATAAGTGAACTTTTCGTTATTACAGCAGCACATTGTATTAATATTTCAGGGTGTGATAAATCCTTTCAAATCTTTTTGAGATTCTTTAAAATTTCAAATATTTTTTATTTTTAGACTTCAACCAGCCACAGTACGTATTGGAGATTTAAATTTAATGGTCGAAGAAAGTTATTTGGAACCACAAATACGTGACATAAAAAACATATTTGTACATCCAGATTATAGGACCAGATCTTACTACAACGATATTGCTCTTCTAGAACTAGCAGAAGAAGTCGAGTAAGCTAAGTGTTGAACAAAACTTGTACAAAATATAATAAACAATATGTTTAACATGTAGATTAACGGAGTTCGTTCGTCCTATACGCTTGTGGACTCAACCGACATATCCCTTCACCACAGCTTATGCCATGGGCTATGGAGCAACGGATTTTGCCAGAGAGCGTACAAATCGTTTAACAAATCTGAATATGACGATTGTAGCAAACGATGAGTGCAATATTGAAATGCCCAAATTTCCAGAAACTGAAAAAGGAATTTTATCTAGTCAAATATGTGCTAGGGACTTTGCACTTAATCGCGACACTTGCCAAGGAGACTCAGGAGGTCCATTGCAATTGAATATAAGAGGGCGCAGAAGGAAAAATCGTTTACACTACCATCTAATTGGTATAACGTCATATGGCCTATTTTGTCGCAGTGGTTATCCAAGCATATTTACAAGAGTGTATACTTACCTAGATTGGATTGAGCATATTGTATGGAAAGACTATTTCGACTGATTAAAAAATAAATTATTTTATTCTATTTTGTTTAAATAATAAAGTACAAAAATTCTTAACAAATTTATTTATTACTAAAAGCAATTCCATCTATCCAATCTCTATACTCTGATACTCTGGTATATACACCAGGTGGTTCTAAAGCGCAGGCTCTACCAAATGATGTTATGCCAATAACAAAGGGTCGTGTAATGCCAAATTTGTCAGTTGAGAACAGTATCAGTGGTCCACCCGAATCACCCTAAAAATATTACATTAATAATTTTCAATTCAAAAACGTTATCAACTATTATTACCTGGCATGTGTCTCTTATACTCTCAGGATCTTTTGCACAAATTTGCGTCTCTACCACTCCATGTGGTAAAAATGATTCTCCAATATAGTGCTTGGCACAATCCTTATTTGACATAATAAGTAAATAAGCTTTCAATAATCTTTCAGAACCAGCACCCGCTAATGAAATAAATTTGTTATCCTTATTTTTTTAGAAAGCAACAAGAGGTGACCTAGATATTGGCTAGACATTAACTAGACATAGACTAGACATAGACTAGACATATACTAGACATATACTAGACATATACTAGACATAGACTAGACATATACTAGACATATACTAGACATAGACTAGACATAGACTAGACATAGACTAGACATAGACTAGACATAGACTACACATAGACTAGACATAGACTAGACATAGACTAGACATAGACTAGACATAGACTAGACATAGACTAGACATAGACTAGACATAGACTAGACATAGACTAGACATAGACTAGACATAGACTAGACATAGACTAGACATAGACTAGACATAGACTAGACATAGACTAGACATAGACTAGACATAGACTAGACATAGACTAGACATAGACTAGACATAGACTAGACATAGACTAGACATAGACTAGACATAGACTAGACATAGACTAGACATAGACTAGACATAGACTAGACATAGACTAGACATAGACTATACATAGACTAGACATAGAAACATACTATACTGATGCGCTTAGGAAAAAGGCAGTAAAATTCACTTACTGCCTCTTTTAATTTCGATGCCAATAAAATCCTTTAATAATTTCAAACTCACTAGCTATAAAATAGATCTTTAACAATGTCATTTCAAAGTAAGTGCAATCTTAAAAGTTTGTCAAATTAATAAAAATACATAACAAAATACAAAATTAAAATTTTAGTTCTCTCTGATCTTAATTTTTACACTTCTGTGTTCAAACAGAATTAAATCTTCAACTTCAGGCAAAAGGCCCATAATTAAATCATCGACAGTAACTTAAAATTCTCTCTCATTTATTTCTTGTTGTTTTGTTCGTATTCTTCTTGCAAAATGTATAAAATTTAATAAAAGTATGGTAGCATTGTTAAGAGAATAAATGTATATATGTACCAGTGATCAGCAATGAGTAGTGAAAAGAGTAGAGCCGAATCATGACTCATAATTTCTTGTACTTATACGCACTCATACTTATAGTAATTCGATCGAAACTCATATTCACTCAGAAGTTTGATTTTACTCATCGTACTCATACTTAGAACATTTATGTAGTGGTTGATTTAGATTCAACAGAACTCAATGTGTGAGTCCACAATGGGCTTCTGCCCTTACGTTTTTTCACTAATTGGAAAACTCCGCTATTTATTTTTTCCTTTATCTCACTATTTCTATCCATTTTTTACAACCTGCTCATAAATATCAATAATAATAAAAAAAATGTAATTTCCCCAAAATGTTTCTGTATAAACTTACAATTTTATGCTTTTTTATATTTTTATACATTTTATACTAGTTAGAAACTGTTAAATGACTAAACTTGTAAATATACTTGGATGAGTTAAATGAGCTGAATCAATGTGAGTATTATAAGTATTTTCCTGAAATTACAAGTCAAATTGAGGTCATTTTTAAATGTGTGAGTATGAGTCGACGTCACACTCATATTTGTGAGTGTGAGTGAATCAGAGTAGTTGAGTTTAAATGATTTCTACTCACTTATACTTAAAATGAGTCAGTATGAGTAGCGAAAAAGCGATTCATTGCTGATCTCTGATATGTACATATGTGAGAGCATAGAAAAAATAACGTTTTCAAAACAAAAAAAGATTTTATTCAAAACGGCTTTCTACTACAAACTTGTATGTTAAATTGTATTTATAATGTGTTCTCGACGCACTTCTGTTTAAACACTTAAGGCCGTGTCAGATACAACTTCGTCGCGTTGCGCGACGTTTATGATTTTGAAAGAAAAGCAAAAGGTTTATGCCACAATAAAAGCTTTAACACCGCTCACGAATTGTTTAGTTACCTTTAAAAGCGGTTGGGAAATTATACATTTAATTATTTGTTGTAAAAATAAACTAAAAAAATTTTATAGGACGATTTATTGGAATTGAATTTTGCAAAAAAAATTATGCTAGCTGATTGTCAAAGCGCGCAGAAAGGTGAGAGTTGCCTAACTTTTCGCTTCGCTCTGCGTTAAAAGTACTTTATATATATTTTTCGTTGAAGTATATTTCATCTTAGACGTGAAAGCGAATCAGTAACGTAACGCAAAGCAAAAGTTTTATTTGGCATAGCCTTTACTGCATTTTCCTAAGCACGGCCGAAACGTCTACAGGCATAATATAAACTATACATATATGTTTGTATGTATGTACATAGAATTATAAAATAAAAATTCGTTATAAATTACCAAATTGCGTATGTCCATAACCAATTGCTGTAACATTCACCTCATCCAAAGAATAAGAGCCCCAAATGCATACTGGAACGTCCATAACGTGTCCTTTTAATTCAATCAAGGCAATATCATGATAAGATTGATTTGGCTTATAGCCCCGATGTGTTGTGACGTTCAAGATAGGCATTGGTTTATTACTAGGATCAGTTAAATTAGTGCCACCAATTAAGGCAACTACTGGAGGAAGTCTAAATAAAAAATATTAAAATGATCTCTTCTGGTTAAAACATTTATTCCATATTTCCTACCCGTTAAGTTTTGCACAATGTGCTGCAGTTAAAACATATCTATGGGAAATTAAGACACCACCACATTTGTAATCATATCCATCAGTATTAGCGAGAGATGTCCAACCTAAAGCAACCTTTATTTCAAATAAATTTTAGATTAAACTTTTTTTTGTTTATTTTCTTAGATAATAATAATTATAATTTACCATATAACTAAATTCCTTATACTCCGTTCTCAAGCCACTTATTATTTCAAAACGATGCTCTTCAACGCCACAATTTGAAGTACTTTTACTCAATTTAACATCATCCCAAACATTGTTTTTACAACAAACAAACTCTTCATCGCCATCAAAATAACACGAGTGTACTTTATTGGCTGTAATGGCTGCTGGACAATATTGCAGGTTACGGCAAGTTCCATTGAAGCCATCTGGATCCTTACAGTCCATTGGGAAATCATCAATTTGGGGAAATATAATTTTTAACTCAACCGCGGAGTACCACAAAAAGATGATGATTAATATTTGTAATGCGAAATTCATACTGAGTTGGGATTTTTTTTTTAATTTAAAAAAAATCACCGAATTGAGCTGTGTTTTTGTTCTTATCTCGTGAACACTTTGTTTAATAATAAATTTTTTGTTATTGAGCCAATGACACACATTTCATGTGTTTTGTTTTTTTTTTATTAAATCGAAAACAGATAATTTTGTTTTCATTTGTTTATAATTTGTTAGTATTTATTTAGGGTATCGACACAAGTTTAGGTTTTGTTTTGTTTTTAGTTAAGCACGTGGTAATGCATCAAAGCTTTTGAAATAAATGTTAACGGTAGAAAAAACCAAGTTTTGATTGGACAAATGCGCAAGAATTTTTAAAAGCTTTAGTGCTTTAAGAATGGTAGATGGCTACGATATTAATGAAATTAAACCAATACTTGTAGCAAAATGCTTTTTACACATTGAGAAATTTTTTCCATTTGTTGTCCTACAGTTTAAATATTAAACATAAAAAAAATTTTCAGTATATTTTTATCAAATAAAAAAATGGTTTGATAAGTTGTTCAATTTAATTAATGTGATAATTGAATCAATTATTTTTTTAGTTAAAAAAAAATTAAATATATAATTTTGATTTAATTAACATTTTAGTTGTTTTGAAATAAATTTTTAAGTAAAATATTAATTAAATAAAAAAAGTCTTATATGATTTTTTCGCTTAAAATAAAATAATTAAAACTTGTAAAATTGTTGTTAGGAATCCTGAGCTATAATTAATTAAATCAATTAACACATTGTGTGAAACGGCAATTTTTGTTGATAATTTTTTAAATTAAAATTATAATTTATTGGAAAAGATCACAACTTTTGGCAATCAATATAATTATTTTGGTAATATGTGCAAAAACAACAAATTGTTTGCTTGATTCTATACTTTTATTTTTTTCTGTGAACGAAAAAGGTTTTGCCATTAAAAAAAAACAAATTAAACAATATACACAATCATCGGCCGAAAAGCATTTGATAACAGAGGAGAGAGGAGAACAAACAGTCATTATTTAAGTACCGAATTTGGTCAAAAGTTGACAATGCTTTTAATGTCACATATTTCCAATTTTCTTAACAAAAACCTTTTCTGATTGTTTAACCTCAGACTAAACTTCTGCCTATAGGCCTATAATACTATAATCTTTTCAACCCGCTCTTTAAAGCCTAGAGGTATTAAAGTAGCAATTCTGCTTTATAAGACTCTGTTACGAAACTATAAAAGTTTTTGATCACTCTTAACGTTTTCTTTTCTGAGTAATATTCTACATTTATTCTGCCTCTTACATTTCTTTATGTTCTTTTCAGAAAAATGTTATTACATGTTCAACACTAATTTTAATTAAAGAGGCATGAGTGTAGCGCAAGATTAGCATCTGGTTTTGTTATAATTGCGGAAAAAATATATTATTTTTTTAGTTTGTCTGTCGTTGTAATTATATATAAAGCGAATTTCATTAAACGCAATATTTGTATGGGAGTTCCCCTAAAATTAATTAAAATTTGTCGACTTTTGTGAATAAAATCAAACGTTGCAAACAGATTTAAATCATTTATGGCTTGTTTTGTTTGGAGTTTCGTTTTTTATACGTCTAAAGCATATAGAAGCATAGCTGCATTTTCCAATTTTTTATGAATTTTTAAAAAACAAAAATTTCGAAATTTTGTTAAAAAAATTATTTTATTTTCCAAAAAAAAAATTATGTTTCTAAAACGACTGCGGATATTAGAAAGAAGTTACCTTTCTTAAAGGAAATTTTATTGCGAAATTTTCAATAACCTAAAGCGTTTTTGAGTTACACGAACATATGTTGTGCAACCTCCTCCATGTTTGAAATAACGGTATATCTCGAAAACCAGAGCCAATCTTAAAAAACCGCGGGCCCCACTGGATTCAGCGTACCCGAATTATGTTAAAACGCCAGGTGCCCAGCTTGTCACGAAAAAAAAGTGTCAATTTCGTGCACAGTGTAATTAATCAAATCTTATCCTAATATTTGCTTTATGTCCTGCCAGTGCCAGACAAAAAAGATTTCGTCATCACGGTTTCTGTTCACATATGAAGGTGTTTATCGCTCATCTGATTGGGTGAGTGCTGCAGTGTCTCTTCTTCTTAATCGAGTGTGGCCGCCATAATTTAAAATATTTCGAGCTATTGGATTTGGGTGCAGTTCCAGCCTATTTAAATATTTTACTGCATACTTCGTAATAATAGTTTTTACTAATGGCACATTGAGATCCTTGTGGATATTTGAGTTTTTGACGTACCAGGGAGCGGCTGTGATTATTCGAAGAAGTTTATTTTTGCGCCTTTGAATTTTTTCGATGTTAGAAGCCGAGGCAGTGCCCCATAACTGAATACCGTAGCACCGAATTGGCATTAAGATAGAGTTGTAAAGTAGAACAGAATTTCTTCCAAATAGAGTAAGCATTTAAAAGTGTTGCCAAATAATATTTAACGATAATGATACGCTTTTCTAGCAAAGAAAACTCCATTAGTATTTGTTAAAACATTCTTTTTCATAAGCAGGGAAATCGTAAATATGCGATTGCATATTTCCATTGTGTGATCAATGAAGGCAGAATCCGTTGTAAAGCTTTTTTTTAACTTTAGCATCGAGTTGTTAGTGCATATTTTTGGATTTTTTACCCGCTGCAGCATTTTTTGCATAATGTAGTTAAAAGAGCTTTTTTCAGCATTTTTCACGCTTATAAGGCATATGTAGCCTTTTTAAAGCATGTTTTGAAAACACTTTGAATGCCGACAAGAGCTTTCGCAACGAATTTATTTATTTTTATTTTTTTTTTAAGTCTGGTGAACTGATGACTTCTGTGTACTTTAATTTCGGCATCTCCATTTAATATTTACTTTGCCATTGTAATCCAAAACAGGTTGTCATAAAAGATAAATGTTATTTTACCTGAAAAGTTTATATATAAGCCAAAATTAAGGACAAAGCAAATGTATATTTATGATTGTGCTGATGTATGTAATACATAGAAATCTTCGCCCATCTTTTAGTACAGCGATCGACTCAGAATCTTTTTTAAAGTTATCTAATGATGCCCATTAGTCCGCATGGCTGGTGTTCTGTCCATATAAACCTTGTGCGCAAAGTGCAAGTTGCAATTTTGTAGATAAAATTAAATTTAAATTGTAAAAAATTTATTAAGTCCGGTTTAATTATACTAAGGACGAAACCTATGTTGATGATTAGAATCCTTTCACATAGCCCCAACACAAACTCCTTTTCGAAAGAGTCTGGTTTATTTATTTTTTTTTTTTTTTTTTTTGTCCATAAATCATATAATTGTGTTGGGTTTTAGGTGGAATTCGCCCCAAAAATATTTTATTGCAAATACAATTTTTTTTAGAAACGGTTCACATTTGACAATAGAAGCCATTCGTTAATATCTTAACTTTAACTTTTATTAAAAATATAAAATTTTTTTGACTTTGTTTTTGCTTTTAATGTAATTTTTGGCGTTACGTTGTGTTTTACCCAAATAGGGCCTAAATATTGATATATAAAATAAAACGACCATCTCTCAAATCCCTGTAAGACACAAAAATATCTTAAAGATATTGTTGGCATATAATATTTTGCACAAATAACTCCAACATGAATTTTAACCTCAAAACATAAGTTTGTTTGGGTGAGCCCATGCTACCCATCGTTTCAAAATGGGATACAAGCATGAAAATTCGTCTGTAAATACTATGTTGTATTGGCTTTTCCGATTATAAAAATGTTCTGCCAACTAATTCTTGCAGAGGGCACTAAAAAAAGATATATGCGTATTGGCGTTTTTAAAGTTTAATTCTCTACTTTTTTAAAGAAAAAAACACAGAAAATTCATATTTAATGGGGAATGTTTATTATCATTTGAAAGAACATTCTTTGGCATTTATTTTTTGAAGATTATGTGTTTCAAATGTTGGCCAATTTTCGATGACTCGTTCGAGCATTTCGACTGGTAACTGACTTTACATATCCCTACTGTAAGAAGTCTAACGGTGTTAGACTTTTTAGGCTCGCCGAAGTGTTCTCTCAATAAATCCATTGATTGATGCGATGTGTGGTAAGTGGTGCCGTCTTGCTGAAACCAAATGTCGCCGAGATTACGAGCTTCAATTTCAAAACTAGTCGGTTATCATGGCACGATAACGGTTACGTTCGCAGCGGCATAATTTTTAAAGAAATATAGACCGATGATTCCACCAGACCACAAACCACACCAAACCGTTGCTTTTTCTGGATGAAGTGGCAGCTCTTGAATTTCTTCAGGTTGCTCTTCGTCTCAAATACGGCAATTTTGCTTGTTTACATACCCATTGAGCGAGAAATGGGCCTCAGCGCTGAACAAAATTTGCCTCGAAAACGTCGGATCTTCTTGGAACTTTTCAAGAGCCCATACAGCGAAGAGATGTCGCTTGGAAAGGTCTAGCGGCTTCAGTTGTTGCACAAGCTGTATTTTGCACGTTTTCAATTTAAGATCTCGACGTAAAATGCGCCAAGTCGTTCCATACGTCAGTCCGAGTTGCTGCGAACGGCGCCGAATCGACTCTTCACGGTCTTCGTGTACACTCTCAGCTACGGCCGCTATATTTTCTTCACAGCGTGCAGCGTGATGGTGTTGCGAATAGTACGCTCAGTAGGCCGATTATGTTGACCAAAAGTTGCACGAAACACATTCCTCACAGTTGAACGATTTTTAACGTTGTTCAGGCGTAAATCTTTCCATTATGAAATGCCAAACAATACTAAACAAAAATAACATGACAGCATGACACGATTCACACGTGATCTGTCGAAAAAAGGACTATTGAAAAAAGTATCTCTACTTGAATAACCCATTATGTATACCAACAAAATGTTGCTTGTAATGTTCTGAATAAGACACTATAAGCCATACTCCTAAATATTCTGCAAATTTAAATAGGCCGTAAAATGAGTTTCAGATGTAAGCTTTAAAAACGCCATTAAACGTATATCTTTTTTAAGTTCCCTCTACAAATATCAGTTGGCAGAACATTTTTATTTTGAAAAACGTTTAATTTTGTTGTACAGTGTAATTTTCCACTTTCTTTTAAATGTAAATACTATTAAATTGCTGAATATTTTATTATTTTCAATTAAGTCATTTTTGTTTTTTTTGAAGCATATTTTTTTTAAATTTATAGGCCATATTTACAAATTGTGACTGCATGTTTAATGCGCATAAAACACTTTTTAGAGCATATTTCCGGTTTCCCTGTTAATATATAACAAACTCCAGAAATTATAAGTTGAATTCAAAAAAAAATTGTTTTTCTTAATATGGTGTAAAGAAAAAAAAATGGTGTATAAAATTTTAAATCATCATCTTAAGAAGTTTGGTTTATTAACATTTTACTTTAAAGCATCTGCTTATAAAAAAAACGTGATATCATTGGAAACGAAGTTTGAAGGCCTAGACAATGGTCAAATTTTTGTGCTTGGGTGATGTTATACAGTATCAAAGTCAATAACGAAAATGGTACAATTAGATTTACCTTGAGATTTTTTCCGTTATACCACATTCAAACATACATTAGAATTTGCGTTTGGAAACATCGTTTTTTTTGATTTTGGGGCATCACCACAGTAAAAGATGTATTTACACTAAGGAAATAAATAGTTCCATTTTTTCAAAAGCTTATAATCCTTTTCGCTTCCAGCACACGGAAATATTTACAAATATTTCTTCACAAATATTTTTTTTGACAGCTTAAGTAATACAAAAGTAAAAAAATAAAAAATAGTTTCAAACATTTTTGTATGAACTGGAGTTTCACTTGAAAATAGGTCATAAATTAACGCTGGATCTCAGCAATATTTAAAGCACTTGAATTTTTAAAATGTGAGTGCTTATTGATTGGGAAGCATATTTGGATATAACTTTTAAATAATATTTACATTTTTTAAATAATATTTAAAAAATATTTAACAATATTTTGAATTAACTAATTTAAGTTCTTGAAATAGTCTGTAAAGAACAATGTTCTAAATCCATAAATAATAAACAAACAAAGATGAATTTTTTATACAAAATAAAGAAGGAAAAACAGAGCGAACCATTCTGGATCACTAACTCCAAAATTAAATTTTTTTAATTATGACGACGTGGCAGCAAATGAGCGATATGACCCTCTTATATTTAGATCCTCAAGGAAGACGCCCGCACCCGTGCCCATCATCATCGAACCATCAATAAAAATAGCAAATTCCTTATACAATCTGCCTTGAAGTGACAAGCTCTCACTAGACAGTAATAATACCTTTGGTAAATGCCTAAATTCGACCCTGAGGCGATCCCAGGAGTGACACTTAATGAAACTGCCTAACAGCTTAAGGCAGTGATGTTATACGTAGGGAAAAAGCCCTATTCATAGGAATCTTCTTCTAAAAAAATGGCCGTAGGGAAAAGAAGGACATATATTTTGAAATCATTAAAATGTAGTGACTTTTCAAACATGTGGCAAAATTGTGTATATTTGGCAATATTTTTCGATTTTTGACAAAATACTTATAACATTTTTAATACGGCAACATTACAAACTGTTAAATTTTTTGAGTAATCGCTTGCCCCCATTTCAACTTTTATTTTAAGGTAAATTTGTGAAACGCTCTTTTCAAGTTTAAGATGCGCATCAAAAACTATTAGAGTGAAGTCACCAAAATTAAAAGTTTTAATGAAAATTTAATATTTTCCCTTTAGTCGAAATTAGCTATCTTTGATAGCGAAATATCTTTTCACACCTTTTAAATATTTGTCATGCTACACGTAACCACTAGTTTAATTAAAAAAACTATTTGCTATTGCAAAACGTTTGCCTAGATCAAACATCATTCAACAATTTAAAAATTACGTTATCCAAGTATAGTTTTACAAATAAATCAATATTTTTTTTTAATAAATCTATAGAAATTGTCAAAAATAAAGCTAAAGTGAGATCAATTTATTGGTCACTTTTTTTGGATTTTTTCGTCAAATATTTGTTAGGTCTGAACATAACTTTAGTCTTAAAATTGTATCTTCAACTTGCATTGTCCGCTCTTTTTACCACAAGAATGTACCTTCCAATGCACCGAAAATCATTTTAAAAACTATCGCTTATACCTGTACGATTGCGTAGTGACTTTTCAAAAGAGTCTATAACGTCACTGTCTTAAGGTGACCTAAAGACCTTTAACTTATTTTGTTATATAATTGTTTTTCTCTTCACAAGAAATGTATAATGAATACATAAAGTACACAACAACAGGGTTCAGTGATCGACGGTCCTGGAAGAGGTTCGCACTGAAGGTAACAAGGAAGCTGTGCGGCAGAGAATTGAAAATGATCAATCTGTCTTAACTCGTTGTCACTCCGGCAAATTGTGAATTTAGAGAACAGCATTGCAGAGAACTTTAAAGTTGGATCTTAAGATACATCCATATAAAATTCAAATTTTTCAAGCACTGCTACCGCAAGACCACCACCAACGACTACAATAAATAACACTATGAAACAAATGGGAAGTTTTATTTTTCCTTGAATAACCACTATAACTAACTGCAAAAATCATCATTATTTCAAATTCTATGGTAAGGTTTTTTTTTAAAAATTTTTTTTCTAAAAACTGAGATATTTGAAAAGGCTGCTCCTTTTCAAAAATCGGTAAATATTAAATAAATGAATTTTCTTATTCATATTTGTTTATTTTTCCTATTTTCTTTTTTAAGGTGTAAATATGTCACTAACAATACATATCTTGCACTCGCATCTGGTCTGTTTTCTACTCTATAGTATAACAAATACCGGCTTCGCTTACTAAAGCTTCTGGGCAAAGGCGGCCTTCTTCCGGGCGCAAGGATTTTCTTCTCTATGGTATATTAAACATCGATGTCTTGAAGCTCCAAAATCGGTCTTATCCCTGATCGATGGCCGGCTATGCAGAGAAGCTTTAGTAAGCGAAGCCAGTATTTGTTATACCGTAGAGGAGAAAATCATTTTGCCCGGCCGAAGTCACAACCATGATATATATCGCGTGACTCCTAAAACGAAACATATACAATTAATTTTATTACACATATTCGGTTCTTATTTCATTTCCGAAATTGGGGACTTATTATATGCGTTATTTCATCGAACGTCATAACTCGGCCATTTTTCTAACCGATTTGGCAGATTTATATACCGACGTCTTAAGGGAGAAATCGACCATTTACTTTTGTACTAAAAGTCGGACTCGGGAAGATCTATGGTTCCCGAAAATACTTGTCAAAATACTTGACAAAACTAGTCTAAAAACAAAAAAAAACATTTTTTTTTCGAAAAAATTATAACGCCATTGTTTTTAGAAATAATATTAAGTCAGCCTATTTTTTTATTACCTGCTAAAAACACAAATAAAAGTTGAGAAAAATCAAAAAATTAAAATTCTATCGAAAAATCGATGGCACAATATTGACATCTAAACCGACCCACCCTAATATCCATAGTTAAATTAATATTTTCCACCTAAATGTTAAATCCCTTCCTCAACTATACCGGAAACAATTAAATAAATCTTTAACCTTTTCTTAACATGAATAAAATTGAGTTAGTAGTAATTAATTTAATATATTTTATTTTTTAGTTTAAACATTATTACATGTAAATAATCTCATTTGCTTATCATCAGTCATCCTTAAAAATAACGAGCAAAATATTTATATGACCTTTATTAACCTTTTGTTTAGCTTTTCTAATCATGTTGAACTCTGCACACGTTTATCTAAAAACGAATGAGTTTTATAAATTTGTTTGTATGTATGTACGTAAATTTTATGAAAAGAGATATTTGTATAATCTTTTAATAACAAACAGAGGAATAAAATGACTTTCAACAATGTCGGATATATTGTATTATACTTACTACTAGTATTGCATTTCATTCACAACAAACTTACTATTTTACGAGTGTTATCCGGAAAGGCGTTAAAAAAAAAACTTAAGCTCATATGATAAGTGAACTTTTGCGCTTAAGAAATCTGCACTCGATACGGAATTCTTTCGCAATATTAATAATTATTTTATATTAAATTATATAGAAATATTTGCTAATTTCAACGTATCTCTTTCTAATGTGAACATTTTTATAAGTAAAAGTTTACATTTCTAGTTTTTAATAATTTTATGTTTCTAATGTTGTTTTCTTTTCTAAAAAAGTGTGTAATAATTGTTACATGTGACTTGGCAACATTTTAAAATTCTAACCTTATTTTTTTAAGAAAGTTGTATATTTTAGAACGTCATAAAAAATAATGCTTTTCATATATAATTGAAATTTGTGGTATTTCAAATTTAATTTATTCATCACATTTAACTTTTCATTAATTTTTTTTAATGAAGGAAGGAATTTTATAACATGAAATGAATTAACATATTTTTGATAAGTTTTATTCTTGACTGAATACAGAATTTAAATTAAAAACAAACAGTTCAATAAAAAAAGTTAAAAAAATTTATAAGGCAGAATAAATGCAGAATATTAATCAGAAAAGAAAACGCCATAAGATCAATATTATAGAAAACTCAAAATGTAAAAGGAAAAGTAAAATAAGGAAATTTAATTTCCCGTTTTTCATACTTTTCTTCTTACCATTGAAGTGTCAAAAATTTTAATAGTTAGTGGCAGCCCATAATTTAACACGTAAATTTCAATTAATGGAGAAAACGGTTTTATAATAAAAAATTTCGAAAAACTACTAAACTAATACTTGAATTTTTGATATAAGCAACAAATATGATATAATTTTTATTTCTACGATTCCAAACTACAGGTTTTACCCGTTTAATTCCCAACAGTACCGAATTTCAAAAGAGTACCAGACACCTGTCCGCTTACTTTTTTTTAGTGAACCACGATAACTATTTAATTCTTTTTCTTTAATTCGTTCTCTATTAGCTAAGAAGGTATGAGGTTAGAGAATTAACATGTTTTCATTGTTCTTTACTCCTTAAACATTAAAATATCCGAAAATCCCGTCCAAGTGGATTGATTTGCCTAGAGATCAACAACCGCACAATGTCTCGACTAGTACATGCTTGCGGGACAAAATTATATCTTCACTTATTTAAATTGTCTATCTATATTTCAGGCATCTTAAGCTATTTTAAGAAAGAAAAAAGTTGAAAAATGTGAACTGTAATCGTTAATCGTTTTTAACCCATTTTGTATTTTTCACATTAACAATTCGATTCCACCTAAATTTGGCATAAATATATATCTTACAAATATCAATTTACATACCAAATTATTAGTTATTACCATCGGACAATTTTTGTAGGTGTTATAGCGTTCTTAAGAAAAAGGATATATGGCAGGATTTGATTCCTTAGTCTGATTTAAATGAAAATTTACACACACGTTGCTAGTTGTATGTTTATTATCGTGACCATTTTTTGTAACTTAAAGGGCACCATTGAATCTAAAATTACATTTTTCATTTTCAGGACACATGGGAGGTAGGAGTGTTCTTGGACCGATTTCTCCAAAAATGGTCACCTCCAAAAAAACTATTTTTAGACAAAATTTTAAACATATTATGTTTAAATTTAACCATAATATTGTCACCGACAAACATATAATTGTTAAATTAGGCCGCCATCAAGAAGCTACAACCATATTATGGTTGCCTCTAAACATGTTATGGGTTAATATGACAATAATTTGTTTTTAAATAAACAATAGTATTTTCCTCTTATCTAAGAGCAACATTTTTGTTTGAACTTTGGTTGAAAATCAACCATGCTATTATAAATGTTAAACATATTTTAGTTATTACTAACCAAAAGATGTTCGGAGGCAACCATAATATGGTTGTGCCTTCTTGATGGGGGACTAATTTAACAATAATATGTTTGTCGGTGAAAATAGTATGGTTAAATTCTCTTTAAAAATAGTTTTGTTGGAGGTGACCAAATTTAAACATATTTTTTTTCTGGGTGTAACTAAGATATTTTATGCTAGTGTCTCTTATTTCAAAAATATCTGACAACTCTTTCTATTTTTGTCCCTTCGTAATATGGGGACAAAGCAGTTTGCGACTCGTTCTAAAAAAAATAAAAAATATTTTCTTTCGGGCCTTTTCGGGGTCTATAATAGATGTAAATCTGTGCTTAAATGTTGTAGGTATTTCATATAGAAAAATTTAGGTGGATAAATGTATGTGGATAAAAATAATTGCTACATTTTAAAGTTTACAATTAATGTTAAATTTGCTGGATTTATCTATACATTTACAAATTGATGTTACACCAAAAGAATACATATTTTTTATATAAAATATATGTCAACATACCTTCAACAGAATATTCGATAACAAAAAAACCCGTTTCACTTTGCTACCAATTTTAAAATATGTTATCACAAATGTACATAAGATGCAAATGAAAAGGACCTCCCTTATAAGAGTTACTTTGACCCCCTGATAAGAAACTTTTATGAGGTGGTAAACAATTTAATTCTTGCAATTCGGTACCTGGGGGATGGGGTGCTTTCAAGTCGTTATCAGTGACTCCTGGAAATTACGTCATGAGTTTTGTCCCGCTAGCATGTTCTAGCCGAATCACTTGCATTTAGGCATTTAGGCTGTACGATGATGCAACAGCCCGTCAGTCATTAACGTTTCAAGTTTATATATTTTTATTAAGGCTCTGCTTATGTAGCGCACTTGATTAAACAATGTCCGAAAAAAAGGAGTTTGATATATTTAAAATGAGCCAATCGAATATTTGTGGCTTTCATCAGCAACCGCGTATGTTGATTCTTTCGTTTTGCGATGTTTATGCCATATTGCTTAATTTTCAAGCCCTTTTCATTGGTCTATAAATTTCTTAAAAAAGATGAACCAATTCCAACTTTTTAACGTAATAACGAAGTCAAAAAGTTTAGTACCTTGCCCATAGTTTGATCTAGAATGGTTTGGCTCTACTGAAAGACATATGCGGTTGGCCATGAAAATTACAGTTATCGGTCTTTTTCTTGTTTATTAATCAAATTGTACTTTTTTATTATAAATGTTTGGATTATTTGGAGTATCTAGATTAAACAGAGACCGGAAAGCCCTTTTGTGGTTTATATCAATCGCATATACAATGCAACTACAAAGCCCGCACTTAATGGAACGTTAACTCAAATGCACAGAATAGTTTCTATTCCAGAACCTGGAATTCATTAAAAATGCGTACCTGATTGGCCTTTTGACTTCTACAAGAATTGGCTCTTATGAACTTAAAATAATTATTTGGTAATTTACAAGGATTAATTATAATCGGGGAAGAATGAAAATAATTCTGATTCAAAAGGTAGTACACATTATATAATAGCTGCAAATGTCTATAAAATTATGTATAAAAGGGGATAAAACAATTCATAGTAGGGGGTATGATGCCGTTGTTGTGGCACAGCATACAATAATTCTCGAGGTTGGTATAGGCTTAAAAGAAATGTCTATTTAGTTTTATAAATTGAAGGCAGAAAGAGAACACTATGTTAACACTTTTATTATTCGGTTGGTGATTAATTTTTTTGAATATTATTTCAAATAACCGTACAGCCTGACCTCTTATATTAAAATATATCTATTAGTCCATGTATTTCCACACTGGCAGCAGCAAACTTTAAATATGTAAAAGTTCAATGTATTATAATCAATAGCAGATGTTTGTTAAATACCAAAAACACACCCACACAGGACTATAAGGAGAATACAATAAATGCGACAATATTAAACCAAAAAACCAACTTACAAATATGTACATCTGTAGTAATGAATTATTAACACACAGAGTAACAAATATAAATGTTTTTTAATATTTTTTTTATATCACTTATAATTAATATGCTCTTCAAATGAAATTGCAAGGGGAAAGCTAAACAAACCTGTTGATTTGAACAGGGGATGTTTAAAATTCTTTAAAGAGAAAATGTCCAAAGAGGATGACAAAATATCCCTTATACTAAAAAATCCTTAAAATAAAACTTAACGAAGGCTTCCGCTGCAAACTGAAAATTAAGGGATGATAATACTGGGAAATTTGAGGCTACATCTGCAAAAACGTATAAATTTACACAACATACTCTGTAAAACCTGTTTCTGGTTTACTACTTTTTTATATAAAAAAGGAGAATATTTGCAGGATAATTTTTGACCCCAATTGAGAACAGGATGTTTATTTTGTGTTTACTCATTTAAAATGTACACCATGTGTGTGTACTGTGTGGGTGCATGGTACATTTAATACATTAATGGTCTCTTATGCGGCACTTAAACTAAACACACAACATGCTACAGGTTGTGGTAGGACACAAAAACCAATAGCGTAAAACTGTTGATATTCTTTCTTTCTTTTTTCGTACATTTTTATATTTTTGCAAATTTTTTTTTATGATTTTTCTTTTGTGCATTCTGAGGATATGAAGGAAAGGTCATAAAACTATTAAGAATGGGGAATTCATTATTGCGTTGAGAAACAAATGTAAAAAAAAGCTAGCACGAAATATAATTCAAAAGGAAAGAAAAATGTTGAAGTTCTACAAAGAAATAGTTTGCAACAATGAATGCGAAAAGAAAATTATTTTTGAAAAGGTCAAATTGTTCATTGAACTTTTTTCACTAAGTTCCTTTCTTCTTTTGAAAATGCCAAGCATTCATTTTGTGGAAGAGTATAAATATATATTTAGTATAATAACAAAATAATAATGTAAACATCCACTTCTTATCCGTAATCATCTTAAACAAAAAAAAAAGAAAAGAACAAACGATATAATTGCGTTCCTAGTTACCGTGTATACTTATAATGGTTTATTTTAATCAAAAGAGATTATTAATAAGTAAAGTTTTTTTTACAAAATAAAAATTTACTGGCAAATTAAGAAAAACAAATTTTATTTCGATCAACACCAATAAAATTTTTTTTATCATTTTTTTTAAGCATAAAATCTAAAATTTAAAAACAAAATAGCCCTTCTTAAACTGTCAAAACAATAAGGGTGCGTTGGCATTATTTCGGCAAAAATCCGTTGCACATTTTTAACAAGACGAAAAAGTAAAAAATACCACACGTTATTAAATTCAACATGAAATCGAGAATGAAATGTTAAAAATTGTTAAATCAATAGCACCCTGTTGTTGCATTGATACTATACTCCTGTCAAATAAAGAACTGCACGTTATTACTCGGCTTTCAAATATTTGTTAGTGCGGTTAAAAAAATTAATATTAATGTATTAAATGTATTCAAACGATAAACTTATTCCAGGTAAATTAGTTTGACCCTCCCCCTTCATCACAAAAACTTTGATATCATGGACTTATACAATGAACAGAATGTAGGTATTGTCACCAAACTTGACAGAAAATCGTTTTATATGACTAGAAATAATTTACCTTTGGAACTACATATAAATATCCAACTGGCGAAAATCACTAAAATACCCTTAAAAATCTAACAAAATTTTTATGTTGTAGTTAAATTTGATCGAACTATCAAAAGTTATTTTCGGGAATACAAAATTTATTATTAATTAGATTTCTCTATTACATGCTTAATCCCAATTCTTATTTTTGATAAAAACACTGAAATTTTTTGTTGAGGAAAAGCTAATATCTATGCGCATTTCGCTGGTTGCTTAGGCCAAATCGTCAGGAAATCTTTCTGCAAAGACCTAAGAAAAGCTAAAAATACTCGTTTAATACAAATAAATCTTTAAAGTGAATAAGAATTTAAAAAACTCAGAGTTTACTTGTAACAATATCAGAGCTTAAACAAAACAACAACAATAAAAAGTGTGTTTATATTTTCCTACATTGCCCAACAATTGGCTGGCTTTTCCCGACTCTGATTTTTCCCGACTTTTTTTTATAAAATCCCACCCAAAAATAAATGAAGGTATTGTGATGAAAATTAGTTCAATTTGGTTAAATTGCTTTATGAAATTTGGACCAACTTAACAGGCATTTCAGAATGGAAAGACCTACGCCTGAACAACGTTTACAAATCGTTCAACTTTATAACGAAAATTCACATTCTGGGAGGAATTTGTTTCGTGCACTTCGCTCAACTTATGGTCAACATAATCGGCCTACTAAGCGTACTATTCGCAACACCATCACCCATTTTGACACCCAGCATTCATTATTGGATAATATTCGACCTAACAGCACGCTGCACGCGGCAGCAACTTGGACTGACGTATGGAACGACTTGGCGCATTTTATGTCGAGATCTTAAATTGAAAGCGTACAAAATACAGCTTGTGCAACAACTGAAGCCGCTCGACCTTCCCTAGCGACATCGCTTCGCTCTATGGGCTTGAAAAGTTCCAAGAAGATCCGATGTCAGCCATGAGGCCCAATTCTGGCTCAATGGGTATGTAAACAAACAAAATTGCCTCATTTGAGACGAAGAGCAACCTGAAGAGAGTCAGGAACTGCCACTTCATCCAGAAAAAATAACAGTTTGGTGTGGTTTGTGGGCCGGTGGAATCATCGGTCCATATGTCTTTAAAAATTATGCCAGTGCGAATATAACCGTCAGTGGCGACCGTTATCGTGCCATGATAACCGACTATTTGATGCCTGAAATATAAGCTCGTGATCTCGGCGACATTTGGTTTCAGCAAGAAGGCGCTACTTCCCACACATCGCATCAATCAATGGATTTATTGAGAGAACACTTCGGTGAGTACATAATTTCACGTTTTGGGCCGGTCGATTGGCCACCAAGATCGTGTGATATCACACCGTTAGACTTTTTCCTGTGGGGATATGTAAACTCTAAGGTTTATGCAGACAAACCCTCTTTGATTAAGGCTTTTGAGGAAAACATCACGGGTGTCATTCGCCAGTTACCAGTCGAAATGCTCGAACGAGTCTGCGACGTAGCAACGGACAACATTTGATAGACATAATCTTCAAAAAATAAATGCCAAAGAATGTTCTTTTTAATGATAATAAACATTCCCCATTAATTTTGTATTTTCTGTGTTTTTTTTTTTTTCTTTAAAAAAGTAGGGAACCTCAAAATGGATCACGCTTTATATAATAGAATAATTTTGTGAATAAATTTGGCACATATCAGTTTTATATGACTTCAATTGGCGATGTCATATATATAAGGGTTTTTTAGAGGTATAGAAATTTTTCTAAAAATAAAGCACAAAATATCGAATAGAATTACCAACAATTTTGGTTAATTAGCTCACAAATCTTATGAAATTTCATGTTTAAAAATAATTTCTGGCATATGGCCTCCGCAACTGCACATTATGAAAGACATCCTGTTGGTTTTGCATGACTTTTTCAAGCATATAGCAAGGATTATGCTTCCTTCAAAAATAACAATTCTGCTTGTTTACGCTGAAAATGAATTGGCTATAAATGTCTGGTTCAACTTCTAGTTGATTCTCAGCCCATTCGACGCAATTGATGGTTCGCTGGCTCTAACTAGTTAGATCTTTAGTTAGATCTTTAGATGTGGGTAATGATCTTTTCTTAAAATTTTCTAATTAGTGGACGGGCAGAGAACGGCGCCGTTTCTTTAAATTCCAGTCCTCTGTAATACTCACAAATTCCAACAACGATGGCAAATCACATGCTCGTGGCGGCCAATCAACATCGCCACGATGTGAGATAACACGGCCATTGAATTTCTCGCACAAAAGAGCCATTGTTTTGTTGGCTGTGTGGCAGGTGACACCATTCTGTTGGAACCAGATATCGCCAAGATCACTAGAACACTATTCACCATTCGACCATTTAATTAACAAAAATTAGACCGAATAGCGCGATATTTTTATGAATATGTTTATTACGATATGAATATTACGTGTCGATTTTTCCAAAAAGTGAAAAATAAAAATTTTGAGTTAATGCCCTCTTGTCGATCAAGTACATGTATATACGGATGACTTGTATGAAAAAAATGCACATTACCCGCAAAAGTTAAGCTTGTCTGTTTCATTTAACCAATGTTAATTAAAACCCACGCTTACATCCCTTATTTTCTAAATCCATAACTAGTTTTGTCTTCCATACTTTACAAAAAAAAAAATCACGTGTAGATTTCCCCCAGCTTGTTATTTAAATTTCTAAAAAATGCCCCATTCCTAATTTAAATAAACAAAATTTTCTCGTTTACTTACTAACAAGAGGGCAATGACTCATTTTAATGAATACTAGAGGGGATTTTAAAAAATGATAACGTTTTTATTCCCACTGGCAGATGAGGGGTATATTAAGTTTTTCATTTCGTGTGAAACTTTTTAAATAATCATTTATGATAAGTATATGTAGTTTGGGTCCCTTAGTAATTCTAGGTCGATTTAACCATGTTCGTCTGTTAAAATGAATCTCAATTAGGTATGGCTTAACAGAAATAATAATTTCGGTGACATTTGTTTCTAGTTCTCCAGCAGAATCGAATTAGACGAAAAAATTAATGGACCTATTTTGCGTCTTGTAATGGACCTTAATACGCCTAAGACCACAACAAATCACAATAATGTGGGGTCTGATATAATGAAGATTTGTTTTTATATTTTGTCATCATAGTTCCGATATAATGCCTATACTTGAAAAACTTCTAATTCTCGGTGGAGGGTATCGTAGATTCGGCACTAACAAATACATAATTTTCACGTGTATTTATTTATTTCTTTAGAAATGTGTTTTTATTTATTGGCTTGTAACATGTCAACAAGCTGTTTACTTTGGTTTAAAATGAAATTTTCAAATGAATTTTTTGTATAATAAAGATAACAAATAATCAGTAAATTTATAAAATATTTTTTACAAACTCAGACACTGAGTACATTTTGGAGGAGGCACTGTGCTAATAAATATCTGACATGTTTTTAAATGTATGTAAATAAAATGCACGCAAAATATGCAAAATTATATTATAAATTTTAAGTGAAGATGTAAATTTAGTTCGTAGTGACTATTACAACACAACGGAGAAAAGCTAAAATTAAGCGGCATGGCCACACATCGAACTGGCGCCCCAAACTTAAATTTTTGTATTTGTGTTAGTTACAAAAACCTCACACGTGATGTGAATTTGACGAAAATCTACACTGATAAGAAAAGGCGTTGCTGATGTATTTTCACATCAGTACTATGACAAGTGTCTTCGTTTTTGATCCCATAACCCTTTTCAACAATGTGATGGCAGCCCTAACATCACTTGGCCAAATAGTCATCAGGGTCAAAAATTTAAATTATGTCATTAATGGGATGACACATTGGCATCACACAAAAAGACGAATCGGAGTCGGTTTTATAAAGTATGTCATCAGTGCGTCAAATATTTGTTTATAAATCCATTTATCAATGAATGTAAATTTGTGTATTAAAGAATTTTATATTTTGATGGCTGGATGTCCATGTAAGCATCTGACGCGGATCCAGCTTGAGCCTTAGGGGGAGGGTAAATTTTTATGATACAAAACAAGTAAAGAATTTGTTTTTAAAAATTTATTAATAACGATATGTTTATATTATATGAAAAAAAAAATCAACAATAAGGTAAAATAAAATATAAGATCAGTTCAATATAAATGAATCTTTTTAAATACCGTTTTGGCTATAAAAATAATTTTATTTATTATTAATGTTTTTTTTAATTGAAACCATTTATTTGACCAATTTTTTGACCAACAAAAATACATATGCAATTGTTAGCAAAATTTTGGAAGAAGGCATATTCCTAATTTTAAAATTAAGTTATGAAGGGTTTTAATCTAAAGATACATATACAATATAATTATTCTGGTTTATGTTGATTACAGCTAATTTTTTTATTTAAATTATTTTTATTTAGAAAGGAATTTTAAAGCTTATAACAATGGAAAGATAAAAACAAGTTAGAGTGCTATATTCGGCTGTGCCGAATCTTTGATGCCCTCCACCGACAGGAGTGGGCTCTATATGATAAATGCATATATATTATTAACTAAGCTTCACGAAAACGAACGTTTAATTCAGGTCTAAAACGTCGGTTTAGACCTGAATTAAATTATTGACCGACAATAAGAAAATTTTATGCGTTTCTTGTTAGAACTTTGAACTGGGTTGTGTAAAATATCATGATTCGTAAAAGTTTTAGCCGAACTAAAATAATTTTTAGGAGCCTTATTTGTATTGGACCTATGCTAAATTATGGACCAATCATCCCAAAATTCTGAAGCCTGATTTCTGGTATTACAAAAAAAATAAAAAAGAATAAATTTCAATACAGTAGTGTAATTAATTTTAGCGTTAACAGTAAATTTCACAAATTTGCATAATATTTTGTCTTGCCATATGAATTTCAGTAAGAAATGTCACCGCAATATC
Source organism: Pollenia amentaria (assembly GCA_943735925.1). Classification (NCBI taxonomy): domain Eukaryota; kingdom Metazoa; phylum Arthropoda; class Insecta; order Diptera; family Polleniidae; genus Pollenia; species Pollenia amentaria. The sequence continues at coordinate 216,421,978 of OX031006.1, read as the reverse complement.
TATAAATCCAAAAGTGGGATTTATTTGGTTTTAGGCGCAATAAACTGTTTTCCGAGAGTAGGGTTGATACGGGGCCTATGGTAAATTATGGACAAATCTTCACGAAATTTGGCAGTGTGATTTCTCGTCTTATAAAACTGTGACGTACCGAACTTCAATTTGATAGCATTATTTTTTGCGGTTTTAGGCGTACTAAACGGTTTTCCGAGAGTAGGGTTTATATGGGGCCTAGGGTAAATTATGGACCACTCTTCACGAAATTAGGCAGTGTGATTTCTCGTCCTATAAAACTGTGTATTTTAATTTGATAGCATTATTAATTACGGTTTTAAGCGTACTAAACGGTTTTCCGGGAAGAGGGTTTCTATGGGACTTAGTGTAAATTGTGGACCGATCTCCAAAAAATCTAACGGTGTGATTTCTGGTTCTATAAAACTGTGACGTACCAAATTTTAATATGATAACGTTATTTTTTACGGTTTTAGGCATCGTAAACTGTTTTCCGGGAGTAGTGTTTATATGGGACCTAGTTAAATTATGGTCCGATCTTCAAAAAATGTTACAGTGTGAGTGGTGGTGGAGGGTATAATAATTTTAGCGCACATACATACATACATATGTACCTTCATTCGTAAATTCGCTAATGCCACAATTTTTGAAAATTAAGTTTTTGATGCAGTTCAATAGATTAAACAAAAATAAATCGTTTGCCGAAAAAATACAAATATTTTTTTCTAGTTCTTGTTTTGCAACGATATGTAAAAGTTCTAACTCCAAAAATTCTAAAGAAAACGCGCTAGGGCCCATTAAAATTTGAAAATTTCAAAAAAAATATATTAATATTTGTTAATAGTCAACATTGAAATACATAAAATAATTTTATAGTATATTTTATTTTTTGCAAATTGACATACTAAAATGTACTTTAAAAGTATAAAATATATAATAGAAAAGGAGATAAGTCACAAAGCTATGTAAAACATAAATGTATTATTTTTAGTTGGTTTCCAAACCAATAAAGGGTTGGCAATGAAGCAAAACAGGATTTACAGATTTAAAATGTATTCAGAACTAAAGACCTTAGAAAGCTTTTTTTCTCTCCTATAAAATTTATACATTGGACAACATCCTTTTTGACTGAAGGTAAATATATATACTTATATAGGTATATTATATTAAAAAAAAAAATACGGACTCACCATTGTTTCACTCATTTTTATATATTTTTGTATATCAAAGAACTTTTCTAATTAATGCACTTGAAATTTGACAGTTATATAATTCTTCTTTGGTGAACTTTTACTAGACCAATACATATATTCATATGTATATATGGGAAGGTAGAATGGCAATGCATATAAAATTCATATTCAAATCCTACTATGATGAAAATGTGATACGAAAAACGATTATATTCAAATGTATATAATAAATAATTATCATAACACAAATAAAAATATTGTATATACTAAGGCTTACCATTCAACCGCTCGCATTTTCAACCCAAACGTTTATTTTTCGGATATATGTAGACAGCACTTGCTGGGATTGAGTGTAGAATTATATGTATTTAAATACAGTAAACTAGATGTTTCATTGGAAATATATAATAAATAACTATTAGGATAAATACTTGGATACTTATTAAAAATTTGATTAGAGACTCTATAAAAAACAAAAAAAAACTTTATGGGATTTCCAAAAATTTTGTACATTCGGAAATTCGTGTATTATCGAAATAAGCAAAACAAATTGTTATAATTTAGGAGGAAGGGGGGGGGGGGGAATTTACGTTTTTCAGCCCCACTGAATCCGCTCCTGGTAAGCATTGTACCAAAAGTACAAGTTGCAATTTTGGATATAACTAAATGAAATTTGGTATGTGCGTTTACATTGTCATAAGAACCATGCCTATTGAAAATGGTGACAATCACTCGAAATTTCACGTAGCCTCCATAACTACAAGCTGCTTTTCAGAAAAGAGTACTTTGTGCCCGTAAACCATCTTATTGCGTTGGTATTTATATTAAATTTGGTCCAAAAATATTTTAAATCATCCTACCAAAGTTTATTGGAATCGGTCAATATTTGATGGCAGTTCACATACTAATAACACTCCCGAAAAAAATATTTTAATACCCTTATTTCCTTATAACTTTTGGTAATTAAAATATGGCGACAATTCTTTTATGATAGCTATTATGTTATTCTAATATGTTGTCCTGGTGGGTCTAGAATTTACCAAAGATGTCGGATAAACACCCTACCTAAAACCCCTTAGGGCTTATAAATCAGTCCAAGTTAAGCTCTCTTTTTGGTTTTAAATGTGTGCTGGCAAATCTTTAAATCAATAAACATATAAGCCGTCTCTAGACGTATGAAACTGGCGTTTAAACTCCTAATACAGACCATATGAATTTGACAACAATTAACGTTGGGCATTATTATTATTTTTTAAACTACAAATTATATATGGGGTACTGTTTACAGCTGTTGAGTTAAATCTGTGTTTAAACATTCACTGATTTATTAGCCATAAAAATCGAAAAAAATCATACTGATACGTTTATTTATCTAAATAATATAAACCAGACTCTTTTATGAATCTTAAGCTAAAAACATAATTTTGTTGTAGCGGGTCAATGATTGCCCACTATACTTTCTTACTGGCTTTTATATATCTATATGTGACGCGCAAAATAGAAAGGGACCTAAGGGTTTTGTTCAGGAGAGCCATTTTAAAGATTTAAATACGTGTATCTTTGGTGTACCATCACTGAGCGTGTTGGTAAAGCGACACATCTCATGACGTCAGGAACGTGTGGGTCAACCTTGAAAACGCGCGTAGGTCGTCCCTAACTCTTGTTTTGTGTAGTTGGTTTTTACTGTTCCCTTTACCTTACTGGTCCGTTTCTCTATGCGCTGTCACATATGCTTACATTTAAAACATAAATGCTATTTATATAAAATTTTGCCAAAAACCTGACAAATATTTCTCTATACAACAGCTATAATTCTAAAGAAAAGTAATAAGAAGCGAAGATATAAGAAAATAAAATAACTATTTAATCGGGTTTTAATACCATTTTTGGAGGAACTCAAATCGTGAAGCACCCTACAGAATTTAAAACGTTACATTTTCTTATTTTCTTATTGTAGAATTTAATATTTTTATTTGCTTAAAAGGATGTAATAAAATTGAATTAAAAAAGACGACTTAAAAAAAATTAAACAATATAAAAATTAACAATATAAAAAAACCTTATTTTCCGTGACGCACGGTACAATTTTTGGATTATACATTTAGTCCAATATTATATTAAAAAAATTTATTAGATAATTATGAAACATTTTCGGTTGGTGGACAGTTTCTGGGATTTGCCCATATTTCAATACGGAAAACAATTTTCTCAAAGATATTAAATATCTTCATCCGCTATTTCAAAATAACTTAATTCAGATTCAAATGCTGAATATACTACGGTCTTCAAAAGATTAAACGTTGTTCAAATAATCTATTAATTTTGGTCGATTAACTGTTCGAGTAATTTAAAATTGCTTATTTTCTATTAACGAATAATTCGAATAATTTATGTTAACATTTTTTACACAGTATCTACATATGTACTATTTTTTTCCTTTATGTAAAAAAAACAAGCCGGTACTGTTTAAATACCATTTTATTGTTTCTTAACTCAGGCCCATTTCCTTCGAGTAATGATTCAGATGAAGAAGATTATTTTTTTGAGACGAACGAAAACAACCTGCTACCAGACCTCAAGAGATTGAAATGGTATAATGGAATAATATGATTTTTACAAAAGACAAGAAAAAAAACAGAGAAATTACAACGTCAACAATAAGTCAAAGAATCTTTGCGAAATTAAGTTTCATCAAAGCAAAAGAAAGAAATCGCTTGAAAAATTAACATATAAAATGTGCACTCCTTTTTTTAAAGATTATTTTAGAAGATCAGCTTAAATTTTAATGCTATTTTTTATTCAAAGAGTTTTCCTCTTCTATTTTCATGTAAAAAAATATAATTTTTGGTCTTATTTTTAAACTTCTAAAAAAGAAAAAATTGTTCGATAATTATTCGGTTAAATTTTTACATCGAATAATTATTCGCACGAGTAATCGATTAATAAAAAACATTAATTGAATACCCAAGAATATACAGAATAATATAAGTGCCTCAAATTTCTTACATGTAATAAAAATAATATTATTTTTTCGTATTGACTTTAACGATGCTCAAAACAAATTCATTGCTCATGAAGAAGAAGCCGACAAAATAGACAACTATTTTATGAATCAAAAAAGTTTTAAAATCACCACATCTGATAACCCTGAATGTGGCTATAAGCTTTATAACAAATATTTAAACATTTAATATCTATTAAAGTTTTTACCAAACCAAACATCACAAAACACTTGCAAATTCTCTTACCAACTTCGGTGTTAATTATAAAAACAAACATATCTTTTAATATAAAAAATAACCAAATATTTAAAAAAAAATCTTTCCTTTTATTTTGAAATATGTCAGATACAATTAAAACCTTATTAAAACTAATTTCATAAATTTTTCTTTTACAAACTTAAAAAAAAACATTTTTTTTATGAAAGCTAAAATCACAAAATACATACAAACATAAATACATACAATAACTATCTAGGAATGTATTTAAATTGTGGTGTTGAATTAAATCCACAAAGATTTTATTATTATATTTTTTTTTTTAACTTTTTGGAATAAAAAAATTTATTTTGTATATTTATATTTTACATATTAAATTATACATATGCAAATGCATATGTGTATGCATATATATATATATATATATTATGATTACTCAAGTGAATTATGCATATTATGTGCAAAAAAATTATATCATGAATTTGTAATAACTCATACCAGAAACAACAATTATGCTTGAAAACAGTTATATTTTGCCGACAAATATTTGAATATATATATATAAAATTATATATAAACTCACAAAAGTTAAATAGACATAAATAAATGTGTGAAGTCAGAAAAACTTTAGTAGTTAAATTATGGAGAATTAAGGACAATATAGCAACACAAGTCTATTTTAAGTAAATAAAACTGAAATATGAATTCTAAATTAATTCAACAAAATATTTTTTTTTTTAAATACAACTAATTTATGTTGAATTTCATTTATATTAAATAGACGTTTAAAAAGCTATAAAGCATAGAAAGTGACTTAAATATCACGACATTTTGTACTTGTCACTGCACGTATCACCAGGAAAGTCCTCAGCAAACTCTTCATCACGTTGACAACGTTAGTAAACAATAATCTTGGCGTCGTAGACGATGGCGCCCAAAATGCGACTGTTTACCACCCGAAAGTTTTGAGGATTTGCTTTGATAGGCCGTTTACCTCTTCAGTTCATGCCACTGCAATGACGCATAGATTATAAAGTATAAACAAGTTCCTTATAGCGCTAGTCGGCAGCATATTGGTATGGATAATGAAACCTTGTTAGCTACCTACAAGACAATTGGCCGCTCAGTTGTTAATTACGCTGCTTCAGTATGGCTACCTTCGCTGAATAATACCCAGTGGAGAAATATTTAAAACTGCCAAAATGCTGACCTACGGAAAGTCGCAGATAGCCGTTGCGCACGAAGATTCTCCCAGTCAAGGAACACAATACCACGCTGACTAAAAAATTACTCGTAGGAGTCATCCTTATCTTAATATAAGACCTGTCGAAATGGTCGTTTGTATATAAGTTATCTGCTAGATCCATTGAATGATATCACATTTTCAGCAGCTTAACAATTACATTCATAGTGGCACTATAAGTCCCTTGGCTTAAGGTTATTGCATAAATGTCATGTATGAAGGTTCCCCACCACCTATTGTAGAAAGCGGGGAAAAGTTGCTGCGAAAAACAAGAGTAGTTCCGGTACAACTAAGGTCAGGATGTAGCAACAGGCTCAATTCTTATTGGCCACTCCCAATTTTTGCCCGGCATGTGGTCAGACGCCCCATGATAACCCCCACCTATTCAAAAGTCCAGATCACCATACTTTTCTTAGTACATTAGATTTAAGGATTAATCCAGTAGAAGTTGCATGATTTCTAGGATTGGACCTGGATGCGAAACCCCTAGATTAAAAATTGTTTAGATGTTACAACGACAACTAAAAGGTTAAGCTTTAACTAAACAGTAGAACATATTTCAGAGATTAAAACAAGCTTACCAATTACGAAAATATAGACGATCAACTAGTACTGAGTCCTTCTTCCGTATCGCTGCTCGTCTTTGGAAGAATATTTTCTAACTTTGCCCGTACGTTTCATCTGCTTGAAAAAATTGAACTAAGGGTCTTAAGGTATGTTCAGACCTAACAAATATTTGACGAAAAAATACAAAAAAGCATGACCAGAAAATTTAACAAACTTTAGCTTTGTTTCTAACAATTTTTATTGACTTCCTTACCATTATTTCTAAGAAGATAATTGCATAATTTAATTAAGAAACTGTTAAATGATGTTTGATCCAGCAAAGGTTTTGAAATAGCAAATAATTTTTTAATAAAACTAGTGGTTACGTAAAGGACGTCAAATATTTAATAGCTTTACTGGTCTATTCACTGGGTCCTGTGATCTCAAATACCATCACTTGCTATTAGGCAATGCAAACTGTGCGAGATGGATTATAAGAATCTAAACATCTATTTTGGAAATGCCCTGCCTTAATTACTCAAAGACAACATTTTCTTGTGGAACCCATTGTAAATCCAAACAAAATTGTATGCTCTCTCACCGAGGAAAATAATTGGGTTCGAACGTAGCCCAGATCTGTCTTGGTAAATATCATGGCTGCACAAAAGAGCCAGTGGTGCTCTTATATCAATTTATCTAGTCGATCAAATCAAATTACATGATAGGCACAGTACCAGCGAGTACGATAATGGTTGCCGCTGAATTGAAAGTAGTTGATCATAGAAGTAGTAGGACAGACTGATAGTTTATATCGTTATATAAACTCCCCTCCTTAATATTAAAAAAATGAAAAGCGCAATGACAAACTTTGAAATACCTTTTCTACCTTTGATGAAGAGTTCAAAAATCTACAATTTCAGGAATTGTATTGAAATAAAAATAAGTGTTGTTGAGCTAAATAAAGACAAATTTAAAAAAAAAATTAAGAACTTAAATATTAAATTTCTCCCTAAAGCAACATTGATAAAAATAAAGAAAATCTTGAATTTATTAAAGCAGTATAATCAATAATATAAATATAAAATAGAACACAAATATAAGAGATGTAGATAAGAAAAGGCTAAGCAAATACATAATTCACATACAAGCAAACATTTTAATACTCACACTTGCAAAAATATGCCCCACCGTTCAAATGATAGATAACAAAAAAGATTACTAAAAGATCATCCTAAACTGACTCTTAAAACATTCTAATGCCCGTAATTTCTACAAAGAGATATCTGGTCGTGTTCGTACCTAACCGTTATTTTTACCTATCCAGTAAAACTATTTCGGTAATTTCAACGTTAATTTTGCCTACATGTGTTTTCCTTTAAGTTTTCTTTTACAATATAGCAACATTTGTATTTTTATTAATTTTTTGAATTAGCTGTCAAAAATCGATGGTGTAAGATACATTACAGTTAAACCAGTAGGTAAGACATACGTGTTAAAATTATGAAAAATTCGTTAAACCATAATTATATATACACAGGTAGATATCTATTTGTAGAAATTACGGGCATAAAAGAGCCAATCAAATATTCAACTTATAGTAAAATGTACTACCAAATAATACTAAGGTATTTGCTTTTTCAAAAACAGCTGGGTAATGTTACAAAGATGAACACATGTGTGTAACAAATTGCTGTAAATGTGTGAATGTATGTAGGCTATTTAGTTTGTTAGAAAAATATACTGCAAACATACTTTTGTTTTTTTTTTTTTACTTTTGCCAAAAATAATTGTACTCAAAGGACTGTTAATATTCCAAAAATTTAATAAATTTAAATTCAATTGAAATGAAGTTAGAATTAATGCCTGCCACGAAACTTCATAAGTTAAATTAAGTCAACTATTCTTATTTCAATTTTTGGAAAGGCCACCACCTGCATCAAATTCTAGGCATGTTTTTATATGCACAAAAACATATACAAGCAAAAAAAATCAGAAATATGATAAAAAAAAAATATGCAAAAACCCAGTCCAAAACTAAAATGAAAATATAGAAAGTTGTAGAGCCTTTCACTTTTGTTGAGCAATGTATGTTTATAGGAGTGACTATTTATTTGTTTCGGCTAAAGGTCTAATGGCCATTTTCTCATTAGTCATTTCCCAGCGGAAAACTGCACATTAAAGAAATTTTGTTTTCTCAATGTCTTATTTGCTTCTATTCTCTCGCAAAGCTAATCGGCACTCATCTGCTAACTATTTATTTAATTGCCGTTAATTCAATCGGCCTAATCCCAACTTTTACATGTATTTTGAAAGGTGTTGCCAACTGAAAAAAAAATTTTCATATTGAGATAATTTAAATTTTTAACGGACAGTTTATCGGTCTAATAAATTTATGTCCCAGGTCCGATCTTTCACATTCACGAAATTAATAGACAGAATAATATACCTTTCCTCTTTTCGTTCATCTTCACAGCAAATGAACATTTAACAGGCATTGATCAAGTCAAATATACTAGAAGGTGAACTCTAAAACAACACTGCTTTTGTGGTCCGATGTGGTCAAACGTATTGCTGGTAAAAAATGTTTGGTTTCATAATAAACTGTAGCTTGTATACAAACTTTGACAACTCGACCACCGAAAAAAAACCATATGTTGACTTGACCCCAACCTCTAGTGAGTCCGCCTTGGCATTGACACTAAAATTTCATTGGTGTGAGAAAAATAATATAAAGCAACAACATGAAAATTGCGAACAGTAGAAAATGAACACAAAAAATTTTCTAGCAAAGATAGCCGTGTACAACCGACTTTACCTCTTCTACCCTTTGCCGTCAAACTTCGTCTCTCTCCATTAAACATTTTCATTATCTCCATGAAAATGTTTAATGGAAAAAAAATACTTATAAGCTTTAAAGCGTGGTGTGGACCTCCAGCTCAAGGGTTAAAATAAACCATTTTACTATTCTGTTTTTTATGCTCTGCTTTTTAATGTTTTTATAAAAAAATGATCATTGAAAATTAAATTATTTGTTTGAAACAAACACTCTTAAAAGAAGCTTAAAAAGTATGGTCGTATCGTCAGTAAAATATCGCAGATACATTGGATGGTTTAAAAAAAAACTTTTTTATGATATCCCCAATTTTCTGATATTTTCTAATACTAAGTGCTTTCCTGGTAAATTTTGAAATTTTCTTGATTACTCGTTCAAAAGATATATAACTTTTTAAAAATCACTTTTTAGTTTTTTTGTTCAAAACTTTCTTAATAATGATCCAAATTGGAATTTTTTTGCAAAATATTTGTTTTTAGATGCTTTTTAGAGAAAAAATAGCAATAAATATTCCTAATGTTTTTGATTAACTGCCTATTTCCGATGTGCGAAAGAATTCTTTCTTTCGTACAAATATATTTAAAACAAAAACAAAGTTTTAAGAATTTGTTTTTGTTTTAAATGTAGTTGTTCGAAAGAAAAAATTCTTTCGCACATCAAAAATAGGCTATAAGATTCTTGGATTTCAAATTTTAAATCGCGTTTTTGAAAATGAGTGTATCCTTAATTTTTTTTTTTTGTTAAAATTTGTAATTCCCCCAACAATTGTGAAGCCCGGTCCGGTATTCTATAACTACTATTTTTTCGATTTTTGTAAATTTGAAAAAAAAAACTGTACACTCTTTCTTTACGTATTTTAAATCAATGTTTGTATTAATCTTTTAAATTTAGCTTGAGGTCTCTCTTCGTTTGTTTTATAAATATTAAATTTATTAAATTCAATATTTCGGCACTTCGTTGTTTAACTTTTTAAGGATTTTTTCCTGAATATCATATTGAATATCATAATTAAGAAAAAATCCCTGAATAAGACACACAACTGAGTGCCGAAATATTGAATTTAATAAATTTAATATTTTTTATAAAAAAAGAAAAGAGACCTCAAGTTTAATAAAAAGATTAATAGAAATTTCAAAATCAATGTGGATATTCTTCAATTTAAATAGGTTTCAACCTAAATAAAAATAAAAGTTTATGTTATTTGCAAACCATAATTATTTATTTACGTGCTCATTTGAAAATTTTACATATACGACTATTTTGTGAGCAAGAATACTCTTAAGCTTAAATATTTCTGAAATTATTTAGATCGATTGTATGAAATGTATGGGTCCTTGTGATAAACTTAGATTTTTTGTACCACAAATAAAATTTAATCTTTGCATCCACATAGTCTTTCTCATGGGAAACTTGACCGCAATATTCCGTAGATTAGTCGGTTTCGATGCCCAGTCATATAAATTTTTAGCTGCTGTTATTTGCTCTTCAATTGGACTTTAAAAATTTATCAACATATTCCATAATATAGGTCAGGCCTATTATATTACAACGGAGTTTATTCGATTTCATTTAAAATCTTCTTCAAAATCAAGTATGTTTTGATTGTACTTTTTGACATCAGCAATTTATTGTTTTCATAACAAAAATAGTTGACTAAAATTTTTTTGTGTAAAACATACATATCGCTCCTTTATTGCAACATAGTCTTATCTCAAAAAATAAAAAATTTTAAGTTACTTAAGCAAAGGGGTCCTTTATACCTTCTTTACATGTAAAAAAAATCAGTATTATGTCTAAAATTTAGCCTGAAATTATAGCAAAAGAAATTTTTTAAATCTGTATAAATTTGGCTCGAAATCTCTTAAGTACTAGGTTTCGTTGTAGTGTAAATGAGCTATTAGGAAAACAGTTAAATTTATTTCATAATAAATTTTAGATGTTTTCTTTTTTAATTGAGTCGTATGCGATGCTGACCGAATGGCATTTTACTAGATGAAAATAATCGATTAGTCGAATTAGTTTTATATCATCTTTTTTAAATTTTTCGTCGCCTCATTGGACCTGGCAGTGGTATGTATCAAAGGCCTCGTATTTATAATCGTATATTTTAATTCTTGTTGAGTTAGGCTACTTTCGACTTTCGCAATTATTCATCTTATGCCACTTTAAAGTTGTAGTGTTTTCTATTCGATTTCAAATAACTCCAGAACACACATAAATTATTATACCCAAGATAATTTTTTTAATGATGCATGACCTGGTTTTTTAAAACACAATAGCAAGACCTTCTAAATAGCAAAACAATATCAATCTTTTTGTAAGTATATCTAAAAACTAAAACTAACAAATAATATAACAATAATTATCCTTGTATCATTATCCTTTTTTAGCAAAAAATAAAAAAAAACACACACACACACACAGAAACAGAAATTTTTCCAAAATTGTGTTATTAGTGCCAACAAATTCAGAAATATGTACAAATTTGAACGTCACAACCATAACAGGCAATAAAACCAAAAAAAACATGTAAAGAAACACATTTTATGGTTGCCAAACATTTCGCACAAAACTCACATAAAAAATGACACTATTAAAATAAAGGCAGACACATAGAAGAGACATAATTTTATAGAAAAATATTTTCTTTAATACAAACGATTGAACGAGCCAAAAATGTTTAGATGTAAAAGTTTTTATAAAATTCTTTATAAATCAATAATTGAATTGTTTAAATAATCCTTTAACGTAAAACATTATTTAAACATTAACATTGGACGAGCTGTAGTTTTCAAGAGAAATCCATTAAAATACACTTTCAAGTTATCTAGAGCATTTTACACAAGTTTTTCATTTAAAACTATTTTCAAGGTTGAAAATGATGTTTGAAGCAGCTGTTGCTGGTCAAATTTTAACACCCACTTGAAATGTGTGTGTGAGTGTGTTTTTTTTTTTTTTTTTTTTTGTTTTGGTAGTTAAAATATGGCAAGAAAATACTTGAATAAATAAATAATTTGGTTCGTGGGAAGACACTATTGTGGTGGTTAGATTACGTGGCTGTTTGCAGAAAACAAGTGAAAGTAGTAGTGGCCAATAATATATATATGTATTTATATATATATATATATATATACGAGTATATATTTACAGTTTTGTAACAATTTAGACTAAAAATTCTTGCACTGCACGAACAAATTGTTTGACATATGAAGGTGGGCAAACGAGTTGTGTACAATTGCAAAAATTTCTTAATTTTAAGGCATTTGGAAATAAATAAAATGTATTTTTTGGCTATAAACTAACAAATTGGTTCTGTGTGAAAACGTTATAAATTTATTAAGAAAAAATCACAAAAAACATAAAAAAACTTACTATCGAATTCAAAAAAAGCGTCTGAAAATGAAAGCTGTTTTCTATATCTTTTTGATAATAGCGAAGAGTTCCACAGTTTACATCAAGTTGTGAATCCGCCTCGTACGCGGTTCACTCTGTCCGCGATATTTCATCTACACCGACGAGCTTGTTGTTTTATACCGCCTAGATAAGTAAATATACCCACCTATCGTATGTTTATTCCGATCAAAAGAATCAAGTCCATGTTTGTGGTACCGATTATCATCAACTTTTTCCCGGATTTGTTAATTCTAAGACCGAATTGGGCAAAATTTCCAAATATTTTAATATTCGTTGTGATTTCAATTGTACCAAGATGTAATCTTTATATGAGACTTATGGCTGGTTGCGATGTGCTTCGAAAGATGCCTGGATGGCATTGATGTACAGGGTTGCGAAATTTATCTATATACAATTTTTCTTGCTTTCATTTTTAATTTTTTAATTACAGCCAACTTTTGTCTAAAATCGGCACCCCTTTTATTATGGACGGTCCATTATTTTTAGTCATTTAAAACTGAATTAGATTAAATATTACGATTGTTTTTATTTAATTGTGTTAGAACTGGACCAAATCGCTCCATTATTTCATTATTTATTTATTTTTTTGTTTTTGTGTTGCAAAATATTTAAATCAATTAACTTAGCAAAAACCCTCAAATTAATGAAAATGAAATGTTACTCTTAGGTTTAAATACAACATTTTTAAACTTAATAAAAACTTTTTTTAATTTAACCAACTTTTTTAACCGATTTTTTAGAATTTGTTTTCTTTAAATTTTTTTTCTAAATAAATCACTTTGTCAACATTTTAATCATCATTTAGTACCACAACAACACAACACACTCCATATTAGGTCCAGTTGCACAAGTGCTTGCATTTGTTGCTGCCACTGCAATGTGTCTTCTTTATATTATATTGAGCTGCAATTGTGCTCTTAATAGGAAATTGTATACAAGTGAAATTCTTTCTATATGACTACAAATACTATATGTATCGTTTATAATATCATTTTGGTCATTGGAAAATAGAAGTCCAATATTTTCATCAAGAACAGCGACTTTAGAACTTTTTTTGCTCACTTCTTCTTCTATTTTTTACGTTTTCATTTATTTCATCTAAAACATGTATTTAACACTTTTCCATTTAAAGCTCAGCCAACCGTTGAACACAACAGCACATCTCTCTTTGTGTGTTGAACACATATTGTACAGTGAAATCTGTTGAAAAAGGAAAAAATTTTAAACATAAATTTTAAAAATAAATTTAAAATTTTTTAAAAATAAATTTTGAAAATTTCAAGCGTCAAAAAAATATCATTGCAATACTCTTTAGCCTTAGATTACATCTCTAGCCACGTTTCTAAAAAAAAGGTTTCCCTTTTAAATTTTTTTTACTGTTGTAGTTAAATATATACAGCACATATATAAAATCTAATAATGGCAGGAGAAGAGGAAAATGGTGAAGTTGAAATATTTGTTAGTTAATAATTAATTCTTTTGCATTGATAGAAGGAAATGGAAGCACAGACAAGAAATTGCTACGAATATGTCTAATAATATAAGATTTAATTAAGATTTGTTTCTAATTTATCAGAGATCCTTTTAATTCTACTTCCGAAGCATATCTATTTTTGTCGGCTGAAAACAGATGAAAACAGCATAATTATATGTTTTTTAAACGTACGTTTACTATACTAGGGAAACATTAATCAACATTGAAAAATTTATTTTACGCATCGAATTACCTATCTAAATGACAGCAACTAAAAAACAAGACTTATCTTTGGACCAATATCTCAAAATTCAGTGCAGGACTTAAGGACTAAATCCAGGAGGAAAAGATGGCGTAAATTGAAAGTATTGCAGTTATGGCAGATCAATAAAATAAAATAATAAAACGGGATAGTCTTTCCGAATATCATGACTTTGCTACCTCCGTTGAAATGAAAATAGTAAAATATTTTAAAAAGAGATCTCGTGTATCGATAACTATTATACTTAGGCCCTAATTATGTACAACGCAGCGCAACGCCAAACAATAACATTGAAAGCACAAACAATGTCATAAATATTTTGTAATTTTGTTGTTGCTTTCAACAGAAATTCATGTACCGTTTTAAAATTTTCAACGACACAAGCAATGGAGCGTTTGAAATTTTAAGACGCAATTTGAATTTCTGTAGAAAGCAACAACAAAATTACAAAATATTTATGACATTGTTTGTGCTTTCAATGTTATTGTTTGTCGTTGCGCTGCGTTGTACATGATTAGGGCCTTAATTTATAAAGCGTGATCCATTTTGAGGTTCCCTACTTTTTTAAAGAAAAAAACACAGAAAATTCAAATTTAATGGGGAATGTTAATTATCATTTGAAAGAACATTCTTTGGCATTTATTTTTTGAAGATTATGTCTATCAAATGTTGGCCATTGCTACGTCGCAGATGGTCCATCCGTTGAGTCCAATTTTCGATGACTAGTTCGATCATTTCTACTGGTAACTGGCGAATGACTCGCGTGATGTTTTCCCCCAAGGCCTGAATCGAAGCGGGTTTGTCCGCATAAACTTTAGACCTTACATATCCCCCCAGGAAAAAGTCTAACGGTGTGATATCACAAGATCTTGGTGACCAATCGACCGGCCGAAAACGTGCAATTATGTGCTCACCGAAGTGTTCTCTCAATAAATCCATTGATTGATGCGATGTATGGGAAGTGGCGCCGCATTGCTTAAACCAAATGTTGCCGTGATCACGAGCTTTAATTTGAGGCATCAAATAGTCGGTTATCATGGCACGATAACGGTCGCCATTGACGGTTACGTTCGCATCGACATAATTTTTTAGGAAATATGGACCGATGATTCCACCGGCCCACAAACCACACCAAACCGTTGTTTTTTCTGGATGAAGTTGCAGTTCTTGGATCTCTTCAGATTGCTCTTCGTCCCAAATGCGGCAATTTTGTTTATTTACATACCCATTGAGCCAGAAATGGGCCTCATCGCTAAACAAAATTTGCTCGAAAGCGTCGGATCGTCTTGGAACTTTAAGAGCCCATAGAGCGAAGCGATGTCGCTTGGGAAGGTCGAGCGGCTTCAGTTGTTGCACAAGCTGTATTTTGTACGCTTTCAATTTAAGATCTCGACGTAAAATGCGCCAAGTCGTTCCATACGTCAGTCCGAGTTCCTGCGAACGTGTAACGATTCATACAGCAATCCTAATCCTTTGAGTAGACCTGCGCTACATATTATTACCGACTGTGCTCAGGGTTTCGGGTGGTGTTCTTGTCTACTCCCGAATAGGTTAAGTACCGTACATACATTTTAGAGTAAAGGTAGCTTCACACAAATATTATTTCAAAAAAAAACAAAAAAAAACAAAATAAACAAAAGTACGTCTGAACTCTTAAAGTCAAGAGAAAATAGTGTCAAGTTTTCTCTTTCTCTACCCTCCCTTCCTTTCTAGCTTCATGTATTTTCATTTGAGATAGCCCTAAAATGATCCCCTAACTATATGTGATTAACTTTTCATGAAATATATATATAAAAAAATTAACTGCCTGACCCAATATGTCGACAACAACATTTCTTTCTTATATTTATATTGAAAACAAAAACAAATTTAAATTTGTTATTATTGTTTTCAATATAAAAATGCGAAAGAAATGTTCTTGTCGACATTGTGGGCCTGGCAGTAAGTATTCATTATTACAACTTTAAAAATTATGAAAATATAATATTATTAATTTGAAATATCATTTTATTTTAATAAAATAAGTATTTATACCTCATATTTGTTTTCCTCTTTGTAAATGGAACAAATTATCACAAATAACATATTGTATGTAAGTTATGATGTAGACTGTAATTTATGTTGTATTAGATGTTAAATATTTTAAATATAAACTGCCGTATTCATAAAAAACTAAATTGGATATGAAATCTATTTTAAGGAAAATTTGTATGGAAATTTTGTTTTAAAATACGTTTGAAATCTATTTTATATTTTATGAATACGGCAGAAATTCTTTAAATATTAAAAATTTAAATAAACAAAACAAAAAAAATAACAATTTAATTAATGGTTGTAACAAATGTCACTAACATAAAAACCGTTTTGCAACAATTTCCAACTCGTATCAATACTATTTTACTTTCATTTTAGAATATTTTACAGAAATTTAAAAATTTTCATATATAATTTTTATTTCAAAAACTCACCAAACAAAATCCAACGATGTCAACAGGCCTGATGAAACGCTGAACTTGCCTTGAATAATTTTAAATGTTAAATTCTCATGATTTTTTTTATGTTATATGGGTTTATAGACGTATATGTAAGTATGTATGAATGAAGTTAAGTCAAAATAAAAATAAAGTAAAAGTTAAATTCGACAACAACAAAAAAATAGAATTAACAAAATTAATTGACAGTGAGATAAATTTAAATTAGCATTTATAACTTAAATTCGAATTAAATTAGATGCCAAAATTTGTTTTAGTTTTTTTTTACGTTAAATTTAAAGTATTTGTTAAGAATAATGGGATACGAAATAGTTTTTTAATTAAGAGTTTAGGATATTGTTCACTACTAAGATTAAATTATTTTAATTTTACGGCCGCTATATTATCTTCACATCGTGTGGTCTATTCGATCGAATGTTATCCAATAATGAATGCTAGGTCTCAAAATGGGTGATGGTGTTGCGAAAAGTACGCTCAGTAGGCCGATTATGTTGACCATAAGTTGAACGAAGTGCACGAAACACATTCCTTACAAAACGTGAATTTTCGTAATAAAATTGAACGATTTGTAAACGTTGTTCAGGCGTAAGTCTTTCTATTATGAAATGACAAACAATACTAAATAAAAATAACATGACAGCATGACACGACTCACACGTGATCTGTCAAAAAAAAGGCTATTCAAAAAAGTATCTCTACATGAATCACCCATTGTTTGTTAACTTTTACCGTAGTCAAGATATAACATATTTATTTTTTTATTTATTTAAAAAATTAACTTGTAATTAAAAAATATAAGCAAATTGTAAGAAAAAAAAAGACATAGTAGCTAACGAGGCTTTCAGCTTATTTATATTAAAATTATTCTATGTGAGATAAACTTATATATATTACAGTTCTTTGTGAAATTTATTATTGTTTTGATGTTATAAGCACATGGGTTTAATAAAAAATCCAGAGGGTTATTATTCTTAAAAGTTTGTAGTCTGGCTTTATGGTATTTAGGGCAGCAGTTTAAACGCCCGGGAGACTATCAAATAAATACATCAATCACATAGTTGTGTGCGTGCAGTCGTTCTTTTTCGGGTACACATACGCTTTGTCGGCAATGCTTGATGAAAATCAAAAAGTTTTAATTTTTTTATTTGATGGCTGATTATTTGATAGTCTCCTGTTGTGATTGACAAAAAAAAATTATTTTCTTTGTGTTTGTTGTCATGAAAAATATAAATATTTTGGTTTTTTACAAAATACAATTGTTGATTGTATTTTGTAAAAACGACACTAACACATATGCACTGATTGACGGGTTTATTTGAAAGTCTCCAGAGCCCTTTAGTAGGTGTTCTGGGGAGGTAGGGTAAGTAATATCGTATTCGCAAATTAGAATATTTTGTAAATTAAGAAGAAAATGAGTCAATCGGGTATTTCCCAGGTAGAGTCATACAAATTTTACAATTTCGATTCGGTCCAGTCTTTTCTCCTTTATATCGGTATATCTATAAAGATTAGTTATGTTACGGTTAATATTCATATACCAATTATATGCCCCTAGATAAGTTTCATCTTGTTTAATCAAGTGGTCTTTCATATACCTAGAGATGTCCATGTAGTTTTAGTTCTCGGTAAAAATTAGAGGTGAATGGAGAGCGTCCTTGGCGGTTTGAGACGCGAATTCATTGCCCTTAACTCCACAGTATCCTGAAGATCATATAAGTATTATCCGACTCCTTTCTCAAATAAGAATATTTCTTATATATGATATATATGATTCATAATCATTTTTAATGCTTTTTAATGATTCATAATCATTTGTCTCGTTTGTAGCCAATAGATTTTATATCGGCGGAAACGATTGAGCTGAGTGTTGGTAAGATAGATGTATGTATTGATTACTTTGTGCTTAGTAATAATACTAAATCTTATAACCTGATCTTTCTTCGATCCATCAGTAAATAAAAATCAGCGTTGTGGCATTTTTTTCTTGAAAATCTTGAAACCAATTTTTGAATGGGATTGAATTGTGTTGGTTCTTATCGAATTATATGTACACTATCTGCGCTAAGTAACCAGGGTGGACATCGTCTACAGCTAGTCAAAATAGGTTTCAAGTCTATTTGTCGAACTGATAAAATCGAATTAACGGTTGCTAAATGTAACCTATTTCTCAAATTACACTTAACGATGTTTACTTGGCTAAATGCCCTCTCTACTTCAGCATTAGACCATGGACATGAGATCAACTTTAAAGTCAATTTCGGAATTTCTAAAAATTTCCTGTGGCTTGCCACAACAAGAAATTTACACTGTTGTATTTTTTGACGCTAAAAGATGTTGCTTTTTTTTTTTTTTTTTTTTTTTTTTTTTGTGAAAACTGATCGTATAGTGCGATTTTCAACATTTGTTAAATGCGTTTTAATTATTAAAAATGTTTATTTTATAAGAAAATAAAGATTATAATTTTCAAAGAAAAAACGGAAAAAATTTTTTATAGCTAAACAAGTTGGAATATGGCTGAAGAAAAATGGCTAATGGCTAAACTCATTTTTTTACTGGCTAAACAAGGTGAAAATGGCTAATTCTAGATTTGCCCGGGAGGTTGTAATGAATTCTGAGATTTTTCATACCAAATATCCTCTTTTGTATTTCCTTTTATCTTAACAAATCTAAGCAAATTTTCTAAGGATCCATAATTACTTAACAGTTAATGACCAAAACTCAACAAATGAAATATTACAAGCTTCATAAAACTCCAAAATTTCATTTAAAAGTATTTAGGTAATCCCTTTAAAGCTGTGAACTAGCTACATTTATTATAAAGCATCTGATATTTAATTAACAAATTTTAACATAATCCCTATAATCACTTTAAATATTAACAGAATTTAAATTATTTTCCTTAAACTTCTCGTAAAATCCTTTCCTGGTAACTACCTGCAATTTTACATATAATTTAATACTTACATTTTTTTTGGCAACAAAAATTGTAATTAAAAGCAGAAAATTAGTATCAAAGTTGTAAATCTCATAAAATTGAATTAGGTAAATATATAAAACAAATGTACAAAAGCAGCAGCAACATTAGTAGAGGAAACACAAAACTAAACTCTTCTAACAAATCTCCAACAAACACATCCATTTACAAACAGTGAAACTCTACGAACTAAAACGTACTTATTTTCACAGTAAATCCTTAAAGACCATTAAAATCTCCCACTTGGAATGGGCTTTAAATGCCATGAAAATCTTATGCTACTTTTATTGTTTAATCTTGTAGTTTTTTTTAACAATTCTATGTTCTAAGCACTATTTGCCATGTAATGCTGTTTATATTTAACACCTGCCTGTAGACGACTGTCTTGAATTATTATCACGTAGCAACTCCTACAAAAGTCCGGTCGATGCGAGTCGATTCGAGACAAGTCAAGTGTTTGTACAGTTGGAACTTGTAAATATTCATAGAGTTTTGTAGTCTTCTCATTGTTGTTGTATGTATGATTTTTTTTCTCTTTTATAATTCACAGGCAAAAAAAGTGAAAATAATAATATGTAGGGTGCTATGAACCATTATTTCTTATAGAATGTACTTGGAACATGCAGCTTAAAATACAAATGACCAATGTCACAAACACAGCTAAAAAATTTAGTTACAGGAAAATTAACACAGAACTAACGACTATAGTAGAAAACTAAAATTTCCACTTTGAATTTAGCTAAAATATTATATTTTGAGGGACTTTGTCATTTCAAAGAGTTAATGCATGTGAGATTTCTAAGTCTATTATTCGTCTTTCGAAAGTTATTGTGTTTTACAAAACAGTGTTTCAACAGCCATAAAAAAGTAACAGCTGTAACGTAAAAATACTTAATAGTCTAGTTTAGAAATGAACAAAACTTAAAGCCAGATTTTTGATATCTTATGCTTTTGTTGCCAGAAGAGTTTTTTAGAAAAATTGCACATTTTCACAAGAAAAATAACGATATGTAAATGATCAATCACAATTAGCACTGCAAATTTGTAAAACAATGACCATAGTGAAAACTCTTGTTATAATGACACTGTGATATAAAATTAAAAAAATATATACAGGGACCAATATGAGCAATTCTGCTTTATTGGACCTTATGCAACGAAACTTTTTTGCGAAACAACGCATACGGCGGCCAAAGGCAATGATTTCACGGATTAATCCAAAAAAAGTTCAAGTACCGTGAAAACTAAAAGTACTCGTTTAAAGTGCACAATAAATATGACGCTGGGGCAATACAAACATTGTAATGTAAAGCGTATTAATAAATTAATAAACAAAAAAAAAAAAAAAAAAAAAAAAAAAAAAAAAAAAAAATATTGCATCAGTAGGTAAAAAAATAAATGTCAAATATGTTACGGTGCTTTCCCAGTAAAAAATGTGCTCCAAAAGAAGCAGGTTTTATGTATGAATGAATTCATACCTCAAATCGCCTCAAACCTGCTGATGGGATGCCTGATTTTAGTATGGGGTGTTCTCTTATTGAAGCGCTCGATTATGCGCTTTTTCTCTTAAGTGCTTCAAAAAAGACAAATATTTCCTACTGGGTTTGTACTGACGCGTTGAAATTAAACATTGTAACAAAATATTTAAAAAAATTGGTATGAAAGCTAAATTTTTTTTCATAAATAAATTCGATTTACCGAACGTGTATTCATAAAGTAATTAATATAACCATGCAACCATCAAACTCAGGTATATATTCAAATGTTTAGCTTAAACTTGTAAAAAAATTATTTGTGGAAGTGCTTTTATTTTTTAAGTTTATATGGGAAATACAAAAATAATTAATTTTCTCAATTTAAGTGGACATAAAGTTATTAATTAGGCTTAATTAAGTAGAGATTTTAACTTTATTTTAAAGGTTGAATAAATCAGCGTTGTTTTAAAAAAAATTAGGGTGCGCATCGGTGCGCCTTTGAAGTTATGTTCGAATTAGCAGCAACATGCGTTGTGTTACCAGCAAAAAGCGCTTCACGACTTCAGCTATAATTTTTATAAGAGATGTGCAAATGTCGTGATTTCTCACACGTGAGTCACGCGTGACAGTGATTAATTTATAATATTATAATTTATATATTTTAAATGTTGTTTTGTATATTTTAATGCAGTATGTTTACATTTTGCAGGAACAAGCTCGAGCGTTGTTTTTTTTTAGCCGCCAAAGCTTGTATAATATTTTGAAAAATCTTAATTGTAAAACAATAGATGAAATATTACCAATTTAAAAGAAGAATTAAAGAAACGTTCTGGTTGTTCGGAGGGCAATTCTCAAGTTCTCAATAATACGTTTATCAGTTTCGTTTTTGAGTATAAGACTAAATGGAATAAAGCTCACAGAAACGAAAACCGATTTTTCAGTGAAACGAATAAGAATTGGCTGCAATCATAAATTGCATTTATTTGATTAATTATAAAACTAGTTAAAACAGAACTGATGAAAAATAATTTTTTACATATTACGTATGTGAAGTCATTTATTGCAGACAATTAAGCTGGAGTGTGCGTGAATAAAAAATCATGTTTATTTTTTTATTAATAATTTTTTTGCACGGGAGGTATCCGTCTCCTCCCTCTAATACCACCAAAGTTTTGTTGGAACATAAAGTTTGTTTTAAGAGTTACGCACATAAAATTTAGTATTCTTCACTATTGTTATTCTTCAGATATAAGAAAAAAATTATTTTTTTGTATGGGGCTACCCGTATCCCCCCTCTTATACCAACTAGATTTTGTTGGAAAATTAAGTTTGTTCTAAGAGTTACGCACATAAAATTTAGTATGCTTCACTATTGTCATTCTTCAGATATAAGAAAAAAACTAATTTTTTTTGTATGGGGGTACCCGTATCCCCCTCTTATACCCCCAAGAGTTTTTTAGAACATGAAGTTTGATCTAAGAGATACTCCCATCAAACTTAGTGTGCCTCACTATTATAGCTGAGGAGCTATGAACTAATCCTTGAAAAAAGGGCGTTTGGCCCCAGTGTGCAACAGTTATGTTAAATTAACAGACTGCAGAAATAAAAAATTTGTTATTTAAGCAGGTTTTAAATTTGTACCAAAACCTTGAATTCGGGAGTACACTTATTTTTTTTTTTTTTTTTTTTTTTTTTTTTTTTTTTTTTGCTACTAGTATAAGTTTATTTCAGATGAAAGAGGAAAAATATACTAAAAGATTATAAGAAGACTTCAAAAAGTAAATTTTTCAGAAGAAATAAGAGGCGGTCAAGTGTTTTTGTTCATATTCCAGCCATTTGTGAACTGATCTGGCAAGCTTTTCCTAACTATATGTATGTGGTAATAATATATAGCAACCTATTCTATGTATTTTAAAGCTGGTGTGAAATTCTCCATAAAGTTTATCTTTATCCAGTTCTGTAACGGATTAAATCAATAAGTGTTTCGCTCCTAAGGTAATGGTAATATGCCCAAATCAATGGCTCCAGAAATTAATAGCAGTTTACTTACTCAAACTCAAAATATATTCGAATTTTCTTTTAGACTTTGTACTCTTCTGTTCTGAGACCTTCATATGGTGTTTGCTCCTGTGATGAAGGGTATATATAGGCAATTAAAAAAAAAATTAGTTGCTTTATGCTGATATATTGATTCTTTTGAAAATATCGATGTAGTAAGATTTTCAAACAAAACTGTATTAACAAAAAAGAATCAGTTATGCAAAAGATTCAATTGTATTCGTAAGCAAGCGATACACAAGAACTTTTAAAAAGGTATCGTAAAAACCATTACATGTATTCTAAAAAAAAGTCTAAATGTTAAGTTAGAAAATTAAAGTAAAAAATTAGGAATTTTAACTGAAGCAAACATAACGCAGTCATATCCCAACAGACCTATAAAAAAGGGAAAAGTTGTAAAAAACAAAATTTTTAGGTGTTTTGAATCTGATATTTCTAAAAATAAAATAGCTTAAAAAAGAGATCGGCAAAATTGCTAATTTTTCCGATGAGTTTTTTATCAATAATATTTGATTCTGCGCAAGTAGCAATAACTCAAACAAATTTCTAAATAAAACACTTTAATAAAAGCGCATTAAAGTGTTAGTTTTGCAAACATTTTTTAGAATCGTACATCTACAAAACTTTTTGTATGTTTCTGAAGCCAATACATTAGATCAATGGCCACTTGGAAATGTTGCTTCAAGCCGCATTTCTACTCTAAAAAAGTGAATTGTTGAAAAAGAAACATTTAGTAACATTAGACTGTAGCTCCCAAACCGAAAATGAATTCAAAATTTCCAAAAAAAAAAAAAAAATTATTATCATCTTAACAAAATACGGCAAATAAAAATTTATTGGATACATAAATGACTTTACTTTTTATCTAAAAATGGCAGCATGGACCCATAAATGGTAATACTAAAGTTTTACTGAAAATTGCTTTTAACAAACAAAAAATATAGACAAGTAAAACGCACTTTTTCGTAAATTAGTCCACAAAAATCCTGTACAAATATCTCTTAACTCTACATACCACAAGCATCCCTCCACTTGTATAGAATATCATATGACCAGCCGAAAATCCATTGAACTTAACAGATCGTATCAAATTGAAAAAAAGGAAAAGTTGAGTGTTATTTCGAAAATTACTTTAGTTTTAGCTTTCTTACAGTTAGGTATGGGAAATCTGATTTTAGTAAGAAATATAAGTATTCGAACTTTCCTTTTCCTGACTTTAGTTTTATTTAAGAAATTACAGGCTTTTTTAAATCATAACATCATTTTCATGATGTTTATCAGCAACTTTAAATATAAATCTTTATTTTCTGACTCAAACTTCAACTCCTTGCCACTACTGATTACCTTGTATTTGTATGTTTTAATAGTCACTGTAAAGATGAATTTATGCATTTAATGTCGTTGTAGTTTCAACAAAACTTTAACTAAAATTGTTTGATTTTTTTTACATCAACTTAATATATTTTCTAGTCAGTAAAAAGGTGTTCACAAGACGATTGTTGGTTCTGCAAAAAAAAAAAAAGACATGTTCACTTAAAAACATACAAAATTTCTTGTTTTTTGAAATTTAATTTTTGTTGTTTTCAAATTGCTTGCTGTAATTCCACCTGTCGTTGTTGTTGCCCAACGACACGTACAAAAACTTAATTAAAAACTTTTCAAAAAAATCTTACTTTCAAAATATAACAACTTATTTCTTTAATCTTTTTTTCTCCTTTTTAGCTGCAAGGATTTATGGACAGTTGTTCTGTCTGTCTCTGCATGGATGAAGGAGACAACAAAGTATATAGGATTTTGTTTTATTTTTGAACTTTTATCTTATTTAAAAAAATAATTATTTTGTCTAAGAGTTTTATTTTAAACAATAAGCGAAATAAAAGAAAAAATTACCAAACAGGTTGTAGCTTTTTTATAAGGAGAATAAAGTAACAAGAAGATTTTGATTAAATTTAAAAATTTAGTTAAAAAATAACTTTTTCTTGCCTCAGTAGGATGTTATATTAGTCGAGAAATGCACATTTTGATATACAGATCCTGTACAAAGACAACAATCATGTCAATAATATTACGCTAGAATTCAATGAAAGGCATACTTAAATTTTTACTTCGTATAGTTCCTTGTGCATATACAAAAACTAACTTAAAACATAGCCCATTTAAAAAAACTACTGTTGTGATGCTTTCACACTGTTGTTAAAACATACCTTTTTTTAAATAAGTCCAAGAAAAAGGACATTGGCGGATAATGGGTTAACTTAAAAGCTGAGTTCTAGCTCCATAAACTTTACATGAATTTTCGTTAATAGGTCTATTAGTTTATAAGACACATTTTTTCTGGTATAGAATTTTGTAAATCGTTTCGTATGATAAACTAAATCTGTGGCAAAAAGAAAAATTGCTTAAGTTGACTTAAGCTTAATTTGAGTTAATAGCACCTTGAGATCTACACGTCCAAAAGTGCACATTCAGGTTACCGATTTTTTAGGAAGCGTTAGTAAAATTACTTTTTGCTTATCTTTTCTATCAAATATTACACTGTGGCAACAAACTAGCATTATGCCCATTGCACAAGAAATAAGAAGACGTAAAGGGCCGTGGGTCGATCACACTCTTGGACGTGCAACAACGGAAATCGCTAGAACTGCCCTCGAATGGAACCCTAAAGTAAACAGCGATCAGGGACGACCACGTAATACTTGGACACGCTGCACA
The DNA here is from genome assembly GCA_943735925.1 of Pollenia amentaria. Taxonomy (NCBI): domain Eukaryota; kingdom Metazoa; phylum Arthropoda; class Insecta; order Diptera; family Polleniidae; genus Pollenia; species Pollenia amentaria. The sequence goes on along the minus strand of OX031006.1, from coordinate 216,396,075 downwards.
AGACAGGAGCTCGTATCAGCTCATAGAACAAGGAGGCAAATTAAAGCCTTTGCCAATAATAGAAGAGAATAGAGAGAATTTGTTAACGCTCTATGTTTCTCGTGAACTTTTTGTTTAAGTATATTTAATATTTAGATAAATAAAGGACATATATAAAATAACACTTGGAATTAAAATCTATATTTTTTCTGGGACCTTAGGTATATATAGAAATAAAACCTGAAGAAAACTTTAATTGCAGAGAAGTAATGAATATATTCAAGTTGAAGTAAATTTTCGAAAATCACCTTTTTTACTTTTTTCTTATTGTCACAAGCATATTAAAAGTCTGGCCTCCACAGTCGACCGATATCGTTCGCTTGCAAGTTAAACGACAGACAGCTGATTTGCGGCCCACTAACAATTTTTAGCATGATAAGTCGATCGACAATGCAAGCGGCCGCCTACGTAACAGTTTTGTACAAATTTGTGGCCCACTACGAAATACTATGCGACGATAAATGTCATAATCAGTCACTTATGTTGTAATTGTCGACAGAGGCATTTTGTTTCAATATTTAATAAAAGTCTTCTTTACAAACAAACACTAATAGCAAATTTCACAAAGCTTTTTCAATTAATATATACCTCAGACATGCCAACAAATAACCACACCCTAACTTAAACTCACGAAAACTGTCATGAAACATCTCGTTACTTGCAGGATCATATATTTGAACTGGAAAAGTGGTTAAAACAATGGAGGATAAAGGTCAATGAGCAAAAATGCAATCAATGTAATAAATTAGTGCCCCAACAATCGCATGTTAAATATCTCGGTATTCATCTTGATCGGCGTTTAACATGGAAATGCCATACAGAAGCGAAACTAACACAAATTAAACTAAAAACAATTCAAATTTATTGGCTTATTGGAAGAAATTCTGTTCTTAGCCTCGATTTCAAACTTCTACTTTATAACTTTATCTTAAAACCAATCTGGTGCTACGATATTCAATTATGGGGCACTGCATCAGCGTCTAACATCGAAAAAATTCAACGGCGCCAAAATAAACTTCTACGAATAATCACAGTCGCTCCCTGGTATGTTAAAACTCAAATATTCACAAGGATCTCAATGTGCCATTAGTAAAAACTATTATTACGAAGTACGCAGCAAAATATTTAAAAAGGCTTGAGTCGTACCCAAATCCACTAGCTCGAAATATTTTAAATGCCATCAGCCACTCTAGATCAAGGAAAAGAAATACTGCAGGACTCATCCGACGAGAAGACCGCTAAACATCTACATATGTGAACAGAAACCGTAAGGAGAAAACTTTTCATCTGGCATTGGCAGGACAAAAATAAAGTGTTAGTATACGATTTGATTAATTATTGTAAGTTCATGTTTAATATATGAATACGAATAAATAAATAATGAGACAAAAAAAAAATTTAATTAAAATCAATGCTAAGAATTCTTTTTTCATGTACAAAAAAAAAATCAAAATACATATCGCTCATTTCGTGCAAGACCGTCACAACTCAAAATTTGAAACTTTACAGGAGAGCCTTTTTAAAATTCTAACCTATTATTTCTCACCGTCTTTTTCACTAAAATACAGTTATAAAATCAAATGTTTCTTTTTTTGCTACAAAGAAAACCACATGTACAAGAGGAATGCCAAACACAAACTGAAATGTGAACTTGTTGATGTTAATTGCTCAAGTTTGTTACGAGAGGTCATAGCGTCACAAGCATCTGTATTACCGTTATTTTTTCGATAATTCTCTCCGTTCTTAGATCAATTTGTAGAGATTTAAGAGAAGAACATTTCTGCAGTACTAACTAGAAAATGCCAAATTTTGAGTTGTGACGGTCTTGCACGAAATGAGCGATATATGAAAAACCATATTTAAATATGAATTGATATTTAAATAAAATTCATAAAATTGGCCATAAATATTTTTTATTATTACATTTTTTTAAAAACCCCACCACTTATAAAATTATTTGTCAATATTTTTCTTAAGATATTGTTCTACATTTTTTGTTTAATCCTTTGTTTTTTATTCTGCTTTATTTGTAGCACAGAGTTCTATTTTTATGGCTTGATTTATATGTTTTGTCGATATTTATTTCTAAACTAGCGTTTTATTTGTAGAATTACTGATATGGCCATAAAAAATATTTGACAATAAATAAATGAATTACATTAGAAACAGTTAGTGGGCCGCTTATGAGAACGATAATGAGTGACTCGTTGTCGCTCGCTTAAGTTGTCGATCAACATCGGGGGTCAGACTGTAAAATTAAATAGTAATCATACGTCACATATGTATGTAACCCTTTAATATGATCTGCCTTATTCAAAAAAAAAAAATTAAAGTTCTCATATGTTAAAAAATACCCAAGCCCATACACTTTAGACAGGTTTAGTGTATAGGTTAATAAACGTGAGCATAAACTTCTTTTTTGCAAAAGTCAAGCTACATATTTATTGTGACGTATGAGTATTGAAAAAAATTAAATATTTATTATACGTAGTCAATTAACTAATATATCTAATAAACATCTGCATGAAACTTAATAATGACGTTCATGAAACATTCATTATAATTTTGTATTTGCTTCGTTTGTATTCAATAAAATGAATAACTACGAAATGAAAGCAACAAACGCACGAAATTTAAGAGACGAATAAGATGCAGTTTTTTTGTTTACTTAAACAAGAGAATATGAATACTAACAACTCTGAAACAAAACAACCACTGAATAAATGTCGAATAAGTTCATGGAAAAATACATTTATTTTAAAGTTAGTATTGCCAGTTGAAAGAAATGAAAAATATTAGGAATGAAAAAAAAAACAACAATAGCCATGAAGAGTAAAAGCAACAAGATAGGGATGTACATTAATATTAAAATAATACAAATTTCACTTTGTTTTCAATGTTAATTAATTGTTTTTAATGTAAATTTTTAAACTTCAAAAAAATTTCATTTTATTTTCAAAAACATTTTTCAGCAATGTGGGTTGCTTGGAAGTACATAAAAAAGTTGTTAGGAAAAAAATTTAAATTTAATCTAAAAAATGCTTTACAAATTACGTATATTATTGTAAAGGTAACAAAAAAGAAAAAATTACATAAATTTACTAAGTGGCAACATTGCTATTGAGTATTTATATAAAAAAATGAGAGAGAGTGAAAACTAAAAAACAAAAGTCGTTTCATTGAACGAAGTCTTTGTATTTGCCATATGAAACGCAATGTGTTTGCTAGTAGCATGAATAAAACAACAGTTTGTTCAGTGGTCTAAATTTTATTTGAATACGAACTTCATTGAACAAACACTTCAGTATGTTCATGAATGAAGTTATTCATGCAGACTTTTAATATCTAACACTTTTCGCGAATTGATCGTATGCAATATTTTGAGAAAAAAATGTATGATTGAAATTAAAACTCTATTTACCCTAGCCATGTTTTCTAATCAAAAAATATCAAAGTTGTTTATAACGTAAAATATATAAGGAGTTTGATTGTTTTGCTTAGTAAATTGTTGACTTAAACTATAGCAAACGATATTTCACTAGTTTTTAATAAAAAATTATTAACTATTGCATAGATAAATGATAAAATTTGGCATCTGTATTCAGTGTTGCCAAGTCTTCGCCGCTGAAGTGGCTAAATAGTGGCTAAAAAAGAATATAATATAAAAAACGAATCAATATTAATGAAAAGCTTACAAAATGTATTTATTACACTGAAAACTGAAATTGCATATAAGATGCTACTCTGTTTGCATGAATACATTTTGAGTAACATTAATATTAACATAAGGAAAATCTTAAATTGAATAACGAAAAACTTAAGTTACCCTTGATTTTAGTTCTTGTTAAATTTATTTGCGTTTGCTGGTTAACATGCCATCTAGATTAGTAATCGCTATGTTAAAACAACAAACAGTTTCTTGTGCACACATGAATTTAGATAGTGAAGACTGCCGTTGTCGATGTTCTGTTCTTGTTAAAACAACGTCTTTACAACAATTGTTTGCATAACGATGTCTAACATCTCTGCAGCATTGCCATACAAATAAACGCCATCTTGCAAGTTATTTTTGCTTTTTATAAGGGTTTTCGTGCCACCATACGTTTTCCCCACATTGAAGATCATAAATCATTATGCGTAGCTAATTCTGCCAACGTTTTGCTCTTAAGCAAACATAACAATGTATAGCCTGGACGGTATGTAAGAAAAGTTTAACGTTGTAACCAGATGTCGAAAATGTTCTTCAAGGGTCGCAAAAAAGGAATTTTTCCAAAAAAGAGATCAATAAGGGTATTTTAAAGTTAAACAGGGTCAGGTTTTTTATAAGCAGTGCATACCATAAAAGGTGCCGCAAATATGGCGTATCACATGTCCCTCTTAAAATCACACGTATTTGTGTTCCGTTTTTGTGTGCTTCGGTGTGACTTTCAATTGCCGAAAGCACACCGAGAAACGCAAAAACGGAATGACTTTCCGAACACCACAAAATCACACGTGTGATTTTAAAGGCACGTGATTTTTAGAACAGGCCCGTATATTTATTTAGTATAATATTTTAAATTATTCAATAAATAATATTAGGAAAATTATAATTTTCGTAAAACTTAATTATAAAACTATAATTATAATTATTATTATAATTAGAAGTTTTACGAAAAAATTTTTTGAACAAAAACCCTTTTACGCATATCTTTTACCAGAAAGGTCCGTTAAATATTTTGTTATTTATTTCTTCCACATCCGTTTCAATCCAATTCAGAGACGAAATCATGGAATTGCAAGTTTATAATTTGAGTCTGTTTCAAAGTTTTCAACAATTTCGGACGCAATCAAACATTCATATAGAACTTGGGAATTTTAGTTTTCATGTTGAGTTTCATTTTTATTATAAATTTTTTATATTAATTCGAATGGGTATTCTAAGACAAATAAGTCTCAAATACAAATTATAAAAGAGCAAAAGCTACAGGAAGTAAGTAAAAACAAATAATTACACTTAATTCAGGTGTACCCAATCTTTAATGCCCTCTAACAATAACTAGTACTTTTTTAGGAATGGACGTTATATGGGATCAGTGGAAAATTATAAAACAAATAATCTGAGAAAAAAAATTCTACTCACATTAAATTTGTGTAAGGCAAATGTTATGACAGTAATGTTATTCTTTTTGGTTAATATTACACTTAAGTATTGTTTTTGAAATTGAATGTCATTAAATTAAATCATAACATTTTTATTCACATAAAACTAAATAAAACATAATTTTACTACGATGCAACTTTATTTTTTTTTTTTTTGTCTTATGGTAAATTACACAACGATCATTATGAAATTTGGAACTGACCGGAATTAATAGGGATAGTAGTGGTACATTAAGATCATTAATGTCATTATCATTATTGCTTCAGATAAAATCAATGGAAGCTAAGCGAGTTGAAGTTTATAATATTAGCCAAGTTCGACATTATTCTGATAAAGGTTAAAAGGATAGAAATAGCACCGAAGTCAAGTTTCTGCTTTAAGCAGCTGATAAAAAAAACAGTGGTAAAAAGTATTAATTAAATGGACCATTCGTGAGACATCTATAATGATGATAATAAGCAAGCTGATCTTTGTAATGTTTGCATGATGTAGAGTAAAAAACACAAATAAGCCAAATAGATCCGCCATGCATCCATCAATTGCAGTCTGTATTGCATACATTTCATTCATTGGTCTTTGCCATACTTATGATTATGATATTTAAGTGACCGACTTAAATTTCGTTTCAACTCAAATTGTAAAGCGTTAACAAACCATTTTAATGCACCCAATTCATAAGCCCAATTCACAACCTTGTACGATGCAAGACCATTTGCACAAGATTGTGAAGTGGGCTATTAAGGATAGAACTGATATGACACAGATTTGAAAGTTTGCAGTATTGGAATAAGTTTGACTAATAAAATAACTTATTGAATGACTTTATTTAGATGCACAAATTTTATGCTAAGAATTCTTCTCGTCTGTAGTATATAAGCAAAGAAATTTTTGTTTAAAATACTTTTTTTACTATAAAAATTCCGCCTCATAATTTGAATATAACAGTTTAATACGAAGTAAAGAGAGTTAAAACTGGCGACTTTTTTTCTGAGAAAAATATGTTATATTACATATGCACATGTAACACTCTTTTTATGTTACCTATAATCATTTAAAGTGTCACATGTAATACGTATGCTTTTATTTTAGTTAATATGAATTAATTATATCATTTTTTATTCCATATGCAAGTCATCGAAATTGTAGTCTTTATTTCGCACATTGGTTTTTCGCATCTACGACAGCTGAATCGAGTTTCCCATTTGGTTTTTATAGTTAAATTGAACTAAGCGCATAATGGGCCGTAGTTTTCTGATATGATTCATACTGAAATCATTCGATTTAGAGCATATCATTTATAGAACTCACGTTTCGGTTTTTTTTTTTTTTTTTGATACTTTGTCTTATTTGAAAGATATTACATGCAAAAAAAAAATTGGTCTGGCCAAACCAAGAGGGTAATTTCATAGACTTTTCGAATCCAAATTAATTTTATTCGATTGAGAACATATCATTTATAGAATTCACATCCCTGTTTTTTTTTTTTTTTTTTTTGAATTTTTATTATATTCGAAAAATATCGCAAGCAAAACCCAAATTTGGTCTGGCCAGAACAAGACGGTAATACTAGGGTTAAATATGCGTATATGAGTTTCTACAAGCTAAAGATTCAGTCAAACAAATTAAAATTTCTTTATTAACATTATATTCATGCTTCGCTGGATCTTCTCAACATGGTCCTATGTCATGTTCCTTCCAAAAGGGATGTACGTCCTTTTTGATTTATTTGTACGACTTTCTAGTCTTTGAGTATTTCTTAATCACTAAAATAATTTTTAAAAAATAACATAAATTAGTGGCGGATTTTCAATTGTTATTAAATTGTATATGATTAGAAATTTCGTGGCCAGATATAAAGCCTACCTTCTGAAAACGATTTAGTACGCCTAAGGCGTTATTGCGATGAAATTTGTTTGAATTGAGTTTTTTGAATACTAGAAATCACCCTGCCGAATTTTGTAAGGTTCGATTTATAGTTTACCCTACGTCTTAATTAAAGCGTACTTTTGGAATATACCTTAAGATTCGACATAGACGAATATATCACTTTTTATTCTTCCTTTTGAGCGTCATTAAAAACGTTATTTGTTTAATTTTGGTGTAAAAAACTGACTCTTAAAAGAAAATATAAATGAAAAAAAGGAATTTTTAGGAATACAAAATTTATTTTTAATAAGATTTCGCTATAACGTGCTAAATTTCCAATTTTTATTTTTAATAATTACATTGAAATTTACTGATGAGGGAAAGCTAGTTTTTATGCGCATTTGACTGGTTGCTTAGGCCAGATCATCAGGAAACCTTTTTCCAAAGACTCAAGAAAAGAACAAGATATTATGCAAATAGAACTGTAAAGCGAATAAGAATTATAAACACTCAAGTATAACAATATCAAACCTTAAACAAAACAAGAACAACTCTTTTTTTATTTTATTTTCGTACGTCTTATTTTAAGTGGAAAACAAAAGTGATTTATTTTAGGAACAACAACATTTTTTTTTTCAATTGGATTTTTGATAGAATGGATTTTTGGAAAAATTTAACTTATTTTAGTTAAGCGTAAAAATGTTGACTTTTAGTAGGAAATACAAGTAGTTACAGGTAACTTTCAAAGATACATTATCTTAAAAAATAATTTTTATACTAGAAATTTGTTTAAAAATGTAAAAATTTACAACCATTTGGGAGCTTTCTATGGCAGTTAAATTAATTCTTTGGTGTTAGGCTCTTATAGATGCTGTTGTCCATTTTAATTCCCTATAAGTACACGTGTATATACTTGAAGGCAAATCATCTGTTTGGTATAGAAAATTAGCCAAATAGATTTATTCTTTCATCAAGACCCCATAAAAAATTCTTAGCTTCTCACTATTTCAAATTTAGTCCCAAAATTTGCCTAACCAAGAAAATATGCTTACATATAACAACAAAATACTTATTTAATTTTAAGTTACTTGCCAAGCGTATGTACTCCTGAATATTTCTAATAAACTGACTTTAAAACTTTTTCATTACATTTTACGTATCCATAAAAATCAAACTTTCCACTCATAAAAAAATTTACCATTGAATGCTGTCCTTATCATCATCTTTCGAAAACTTTAAAGTTAAAATTACACTTCTTATTGATTAAACACACAGAAACAAGTATTCAAAAACTTTATTTTTTAAACTTGACTTTTTTCATTATATTACTTTAAAACCTTTCGCAAATCAGTATATTGCCGCCTTTTGCTCCAAAGCAAAAATAACAAACCAATCAACCAACTAATTTAGAAGTAATACAGCTAAGTACGACGTCCCGGCTGGTAGGAAAAATTTATTAAAGTTTTGTCAATTTTACCGACTAAATATTCGCACAAATACCAGCCATATTTTAATAAAGTTGTATTAGATAAAGATTGTTTTGAACTTTTGATCTTTTGGATGGGAAAATGTTTATGATTGATATTAATTGCAGCCACAATACAACAAGTTGTACTAACTACAAGGCGTTGAGCAATAAGTACAACTTTTGTTGGTATTTACAACAAAATTCTTTCTAAAACACTTTGTGATGAAACAGAAACAAAAGTTTGTTGTATTTTGTTAAAGCTAAAGGATGCTTCTTATATTTATAGATATTAAGGTGTCTGTATACAAAAACAATAACAAAAAATAGCAAACAAAGGTAACATAACCTAAAACAACAACACCAAAAGCTTGCAATGTTTTCATTTTTCTTTTCTTCGTTGTTGGTGTTGTTTTTATTCCAAGAGAAAAAAGTTAAAAAGTTAAAGAAATAAAAAAAACTACATGGTAAATAATTCTGCTTTAGAAGAAAAAGAAGAAGCTAAAGTGTTGCAACACCATAAGATTTTAGCCGCACTTAAACACACACTGACATACATATTTATACTCACGTGTAGTTTCTGTTCAAAATAATACAAAAAGCTGGAGAAGTGGAAACTTTTTAACAAACTCTAAAATTAAAAAACAAAAAAACACCACACACACAGCAAAAAAACGATTACAGGTTTACATCAGAATTTACAAAAAAAAAATCAACAATATATCGACTCAATGGCAGTGTTTCGGTATTGGTATGAGAGTATGTGAGTTTATATAAACATTATGGTTAAGAGAAAAAGTTTATTAAGCAATTTCTTTACAATATCAATTTAAAAATAATATTAATAATATAAATAGCGGTCTATAATTCCTTAAAGACTGAGTAGGGATAAGTATGACAAATATTAATTTGTTAACCACTTATACGCCACGTATACTAATACAAAGCTATTTTATAAGCTTTGTCTCTGGGGATATGTAAAGTCTGCGGTCTTCAGGAATAAGCCGGCTACGATTGACGCTTTGTAAGCCAACACTAGTCATGTTATTCGCGAGATACCAGTCGCTAAGCTTGAACGAGTCGCCAAAAATTGGACCTTCCAAATGGACCACCTCAGACGCAGTCATGGCCAACATTTACATGATCTCATTTTCAATCAGTAAATAAAATAAATTGTTCTTTTAACCGATAATAAAAATTTTTAGTTCACTTTTAAATGTACATATGTGTCTTATTTTATATTATAAATCAAACCTCAGGATGAATAACTCGATATAACTAAAACAAATGATGAACTGGAAAATATTGCATCCATACCACATAATAATACACCATAATTAGCATACATGGGCGTGCTGCAGTATGTTTTAACTGCATTATGTATAGGAGTTACCAGTAAATTTTTTTAATTTACTGCTTACTGAAAATTTGAAAATTTTAATGCATTCACAGAAACAATTAAGAACTGTCTCTAACCACCAAATGTATACCAAATTCATAAAATCAAGCAAACAAGTTGTTGATTATACATCTATTACCAAAGTCATGGTATTGATTACTAAAACTTTTTATATTGTGAATATTTTTTTTTTTTCAATAAATGATATTTTTAATTTTAATTAAAAAAATTCTCAAAAAATATCATTAATATTAGTATTGTGGTTATTTTATTGAAATGTTAATGGTTTTTAATCCAAATTTAGATTTTTTTGTTAATTAGGCTTAAGTTCATTGAATTTAATTTTCATTGAATCTTTTTATGAAGACAGAAATTTTACAACATGAAATTAATTAAAATTTTATAGATAATTTTTCATTTTTGACTGCGCTGAGATTTGAACCCAGGCTTTCACGGACAGGTTCCCAGACTAGTTTCGATTGTAACCACACAATCTCGTCGGTGGGGTTTGCCGTTTTACTCACTCGGCTATTGCAGCCGGATGACATCAATAATCAAACATCAGTCCTTAAACCAAATGGTATTTCACTTTGGTAGATCGAAACTTGCTTTTGAATGAATGATTATCTATTTTAATTAACTTAAGCCTAATTAAAATATCTAAATTTGGATTAAAAATTCTCAAAAAACTTTGCCATTTCAAACAATGGGTTAATTTATTTTATTAAATATTGAAAATTCCCAACAATAATTCTACAAGTTTGAATTATTTTATTTTTAACGAAAAAATCAATTAAAATTTTTTGATATTTAACTAATATTTGAATTAAAAATTTATTTCCAAACAACTTATATATTAATTAAATCAAAATTATATTTTTAATTTTCAATTTATACATTCAATAATTCCTTCAAGCTCGAGGTCTGTTTTATTCTTTAAGTTCTTTATTTTTCAATATTTTTAATTTTCTTTCAACAAAAGAAATAATTGATTCAATTATCACATTAATTAAATTAAGATACTTTTTAAACCATTTTTTAATTGGTAAGAAACTTTTTTCTGTATTATTTGTTTACTTAAGTATGCCCATGAATGCCTATTAAGTACAATCTTGATCGTTGTGAAGTTCTCTGACAATCCCCTTCCGTCTGTCTATATAATACAGCCTGCGCTACAAGACTTCCACGCAAAGAACAAAATTTTTTAAACGAGCATTTGTAAACATATTTGGGTTAATTCAACCATATTATTGACACCTCAATTATATTATGAGTAAATTAGTTCTCCAGCAAGAAGCCACAATCACAAAATTGAGACAACTACAATCTGGTTGTGGCTTTTGATGTAGGAATAATTTAACCGTAATATGGTTGGTGGTTCCAATAATATGTTTTAATTAATCATTACATGCTTAAAATTTTTCGTTACAAATAGTTTTGTTGGAACTGACCTTATCGAAAGCCGTGTTTTCTCTGGGTGTTGTAGGAATAAGAAATTATTTCGCTCCATTATAAACGTCCGTTAAAGGAAACTTTTGTCTAACTATGACAAAATTTTATAGTTTACTGAAAGATAACATGAGAGAATAATTGAATGAAATCGGGCTTATATGGATGCTAGGTCAAATTAAAGAACGGCATTAAATTTTGTTTTCATATTTACTTTACATTAAAGTTAAATATTCACCCTTATCGTGGTTGACGAATTTAAAATATGCCTGCGAATGTTTGGTAATAGATTAAATAAAATAAGGTCATGTTCTCTTTCATCTATTACAAACTAGTCGCAGGTGTATTTTAAATTTGCTAACCACGAAAAGGGCTATTATTTTCTTTCTGAAATTTTTTTTTTTTTTAAAAGTATGACAATAAAAATGTATATTCAAAAACACTGATAAAAAAGTTTTCTACATTAAAAATATTAAACAAACATTTTCTATTGATTTGGGCAAAAACTTGTTTATCAAAATTTTACTAAAGAACATAAAAATTTATTTTTCTCTATGTTTTTGGTATTCTTATTTTTTACAGGTTATTTGCTTGCATATTTAAAAATTCTTGCATTGTTTCTCCTTAAAAATCAATGAATAGCAATTTTTTTGGAAATGAATATCAGTATTTAAAAATAAAACATATTCATTATTTTATTTTTTAATTTACTCATATACCTTTTCCCCAGCCCAATATACTTAAGTGTATATTGTTGGTCTCATATGGAAAGGCCCTAACTCGGTCTTTTTTTTAATTGAATTTTTTAGTAGTTATAATACATTTTACAAAAATACAGCTCGTCATAAACATTTGGTGCAATAGTATCAAAAATAAAGGCTTTACAAGAAAAATGGCCTGTTCGTCGATTTCGAACGAAGACTTTCGCTTAACTTTCATGTAAAACAAAAACAGTATTTTATTATTTGTTTTTGTTATAAATGTAAGTTAAGCGATGGAAGTCTTCGTTCGCAAATAGATGATTAGGTAGTAATTAATATAGGTTTTACATTGCGATGCATACAGTTTTAATTACGTTTAACCTTTTCTTGTAAAGTTGCAATTATGTGAGTTAGGGCCTTTTAACATAAGACCAACGATATATATACATTCGTTTATTTATTGACCAAACTCTAAATATTAGTTAAAGTTTTAAAGTGCATGGTTAGTAACTGAATGAGTGAAGCAACCAACACACATGCACCAAAAGCAATTTTTGCAGTGTTTGTACTAGAAGCCAGTACTGAATTGAATTGTTTTGGTTTCGTTCGGTTCATTTCAGTTTAACAATTTTTATTTTTTTTTATTCTCCTCTACTTGTTCGAGTTCTGGTTACTTTATGGTATACCTATGTATTACTCAATTCTATTACTTTTTTCAGTACTTTTGCACTTTTTTGCTGGGATTTTTCAATCAACCTCCATTGGCTTTTACCTGAAGAGAGTACGAAACAAACGAAGGTATAAAAACAATATAATAGTAAAAGGTGTAAAAGTTAATGAACCTTTTTTTCGTAGCAACATGCCCGCTGTTCTTCTGACTTAAAATTTTTTGCTCCTTATTCTCTTTTACTTAAACATACAATCAATTTGGTCTTAGAGATCTTTGCCTCGTGCTACTTGTTGTGAGTTGTGCACTTGTCTACGTTGTTGATTTAGTTTTTTCTTTTTTATATTTTTTTTCTTGTGGTATCAGATTGTCATCTTATGGTTGTTACTTGTTTATTAAAAAATAAATACATACATTGAAAGTTTCTAAACATTTTTTTATTTCTAATTTAACATTTGCAACAAATTGTTTTGAAAGTTTTTTTATGGACAGTTGGCTTTTTACATAAAATATTGTAAAGATTTACGGTGTTGATCTTACATGTTTTCAATAGCCAATATTTTATGTTGTTATTTAGTGTAAAAGTATAAATAAATTTAAAGAAGCTGAATTTGATATTAAAACTGGTTGGTTGGTTGGTAGGTTGACGTGGCTGCCAAAAAAGAAACAAACTGGCAATTAAGTCCGTTAACCCCTTTCTAAGAATACCACTCCATAGCATATGATATACATAAATACTTAAATCAAAGGCTGTACATAAATTACCCAAGGATACTAGATCAAAAGAATCGAATCATGTTACTTGAGTTGATCGCTGATACTACCGATAGGTCGCCCAGTATATGTTTGCCGAGAAGTCTTTGTTGAGTCGAGCGAAGTTCTGGACATTCCTAGGGAAGATAAATAACTGTCTCCTTTTCTTCTGATACTTGGCAGCTGCGCCAGTTTCTCCGACTTTTCGTCGCCATATTTATCACCGTGCGGGGAAATTGAAATTTGATAGAGAATATCGGTTTCTACATTAACGTACTACAACGACAGAAGTCGCTTGACTTGCAACACCAATTCAAATCTATATACGTGTATCTCCGTCATTTATTAGGCTGCACGCTTCTCTTATTTCCAATACTTCTGCTTGAAATATACTGTTCTTGTCTTGCAGATGGTTTGTGGGAATTATAATCGCATCATATTTGTATTATTATACCATCCATCACTACTAGTGGTGAATGAGGGTCTACTAAGTTTGTCATTCCGCGTGAAACTTTTTTATTATACATCTAAGACCCCATGAAGTATATATATTTTGGCATCTTGAGAAATTCTAAGTCGATTTAGCTATGTCCGTCTGTCTGCCCGTCTGTTGAAAACAAGCTTAAGACTCAAAAGAAAAGGACAAATTTGGTGCTTGCAGTTATCCTAAGCAGTTTGGGATTGAAGTCCAGTAATATCGGTCCAGTAGGATCAGAGCTATGAATCAAAATATGGAACCACCACCCTAAAAAATTGATAATGTAGTTACAAAAACTATAATAAATGTTGAAATAATGCACGGAATGATATAAAATTTTGCACAAATTCGTTTTATATGACTGGAAATCATACTGTTAAATTTCATGTAGATCATTGCTCCTCGAAAACGGCTTAGCCGTAATAAATAATGTGATCAAAATAATGTTCGGTATTAAACAGTTTTATTAGACAAGACATCACTGCCAAATTTCGTGAAGATCGTTTAATAAATTGCGGTAGGCCCCTATAAAAACTACTCTAGGAAAATAGTTTAGTACGTCTACAACCGTAATAAATAAGACAATTGTAATGAAATTTGGTACATCAGAGTTTCATAGAAATATAAATCGCACTGTTAAATTGGGGAACGTCAGTCCACAATTTACTTTAGGCCCCAAATAAACCCTACTCTCGAAAAAAGCTTATTACGCCTAAAATCGTAATAAATAATGCTATCATAATAAAGTTTAAAACTTCACAGTTTAATAGGATTAGAACTCATACATGATCGGTCCAAAATTTACCATATGCCACATATAATAGAGTGGGCTCTAGGAAATTAACCATATACGGCTAAAACCGTAGCAGATATAGATATTGCGGTAAAATTTGTTCCAACTTAGATTCATATGGGAATAAATATGTCTTGCAAATTTTAGATCCCATATTAGGCAGCCTTCTGAAATTCACTGTAAACGTTTAAACTAATTTCACTGCTGTATTGAATTTATTCTAACTTATGTTCTTTATACCAGAAATCACTCTACAGAATTTTGGGATAATTGGTCCATAATTTCCCCTCCTGGAAATCTTTCTAGTTCGGCTAAAATTGTTGCGAATCATGAATCAAGCTATGGTGGTCATCTGTAATTGCAGTAACATTTTTGTCTGGCACTAATTTTCGACTAGCAGCCAGTGTTGCCACTAATTACCCGAATTTTTAAACTGATGAAGGAAAGAGACTGTTGCCTGAAAGGTCAACAGGAATTTTATTTGCTAAATAAGATATAAAGAGCGTTTTTTTAAGCCCATGAAACTTAAAATTGTAAAAAAAAAATACAAAAAAAATCTTATTCGAAGAAAAATACATGGCATTTACCTGAAACTTATTTCAAGCATATAGTCGCTGCGACTGTCCTTAACGAAACGCACTGTATACGTCCTTTTTTAGTCTATATTTTCGAGCATTGCTGGGTATATATCTCGAATAACATTAACAATGTTTCAATTGTTGATGTTTGTTTTAGCATAATTAACTGACTTCACACAGCCTCACGGGATGTTATTGTGAGGTATCATATCGCACTACCTTGAAGGCTAATTGAAAGGTTTTTTTCCGAAATCAATAAGTGGTCTTAATTTTTTTAAAATAAGTTGCGCCATAAAAATAATAAAGTCGCCTGTCTTTAAGTTGCGTGAGTCTATGACTGTTTTTCAAAGTTAATTTGGATAATTTGGTAGCATTGCCTAAGCATGAATCTATTCGTGGTGATTTTCCAGAGCATAGTGATCATAAATGTCAAAAAGTGAGAGTAGTATGACAGCAAAGGCTATCATAAGTACTATCGGGTTTAAAAAAAACACCCATTATAAACTCGCGTACTTTCGCTTATCGAAAAATAATGTTTGCAAATTAAAATGCTTAAAATTGCATTCAAATTTCGATTATTTTTTTATAGAACTCTTCAAAGAGGCTACATTTTCCACTTTAAAATATTCATATCTGTGGTTTACAGAAGAATTTTAATATTAAGTTATTTTTGTAGTAGAACCTAGTAGAGATAATTTTAAAACAGTTTTTAAGATTTTAATGCACCTAAGTCCCTAATGAACTAAATCCCAAGAATTAGTTCGTAATGAGTTTAAACTGGCGGCATGAAATAACCCCCCCAAAATATAACGCCCCAAAAAAAATATGAAATAACCCCCCAAAGTGTGGGGCGTTATTTCATATGCAATAAAACCCCAATTTCAAAAATGAAATAAACCCCCAATGAAATGAAATAACTCCCAAAATCAAAATGAAATAAGTCCCCAATATTTAGGGACTTATTTCATATGAAATAGTTCCCCAATTCCAGAAATGAAATAAGACCCCAATATAATACATATTGTTCAGTTTTGGTTGGGCGCAAAGACTTTTTCCTCTATGGTATAACAAACACCGGCTTCGCTAACTAAAGCTTTTCTGCATAGCCGGCCTTCGGCCGGGCGCAAGGATTTTCTCCTCTATAGTATTCCAAACACCGGCTTCGCTAACTAAAGCTTTAATGCATAGCCGGCCTTCGGCCGGGCGCAAGGATTTTCTCCTCTATAGTATTCCAAACACCGGCTTCGCTAACTAAAGCTTTAATGCATAGCCGGCCTTCGGCCGGGCGCAAGGATTTTCTCCTCTATAGTATTCCAAACACCGGCTTCGCTTACTAAAGCTTTTCTGCATAGCCGGCCTTCGGCCGGTCGCAAGGATTTTCTCCTCTATAGTATTCCAAACACCGGCTTCGCTAAATAAAGCTTTTCTGCATAGCCGGCCTTCGGCCGGGCGCAAGGATTTTTCCCCTATATTGTATTCCAAACACCGGCTTCGCTAACTAAAGCTTTTCTGCTAACCCGGTCTTCGGTCGGGCACAAGGCATTAGTTAGCGAAGCCGGTGTTTGGAATACTATAGAGGAGAAAATCCTTGCGCCCGGCCGAAGGCCGGCTATGCAGAAAAGCTTTAGTTAGCGAAGCCGGTGTTTGAAATACCATAGAGGATAAAATCATTGCGCCCGGCCGAAGGCCGGCTATGCAGAAAGCTTAAATTAGCGATTCGGGATTTTCGAATTCGAAATTATAAAGTTCGGGACTTAGAGATTCCGATTTCTGAAATTCAGGACTTAAAAATAATCCCAATTTTTTTAGGATTCTGAAATTATAGTTTTTGATACTTAGTCCCTTTTTTATGTTTGGTAAACGTATGCATTGAATATAACAAAACACAATTTGTCATCATTATGACTTTTAAAATATGTAATTTAAAAATTAAATAAGTCCCCAAAATATTTTTAGGGACTTATTTCATTTCAGATTTTTGGGGAGTTATTTCATATGAAATAATCCCCCAATTGAAAAAATGAAATAACACCCCAAAAAAAAGAAAAAACCCCCCAAAAATCGTTTTTGTTGTTCTCTGTACAAATTTTTGGGGGGTTATTTCATATTTTTTTGGGGCGTTATATTTTGGGGGGTTATTTCATGCCGCCGTTTAAACTATTTTGAAAATTAAAAAATCCCCATAAATATGAAATAATCCCCAAACAAAAATGAACTAAAGCCCCAATCCCGATATCAACTCGCGAATTTAGAAGACTTAGTTAGCAAAGTTGAGAAAATCCTTGCGACCAGCTCAAGGCCGGCTACGCAAAGAGCTAAAGCTAGCGATTCGTATAGTTAAATTCGGAATCCAATAACAGGCAAAAAGTGGAGGATATCTATTTTAAAGCGAATCAGTAAAGTAATAAAAATTTCTATAAACAAGTGTAGAGATGATTATTACACTGGAAGTTTATTAAAGGCAGGAAATGATCCGAAGAAATCGTGGAAATTTATTAATGAAACTCTTGGTCGTTCAAAAAGTAACGATATTAACCTT
This sequence comes from Pollenia amentaria, assembly GCA_943735925.1. Classification (NCBI taxonomy): domain Eukaryota; kingdom Metazoa; phylum Arthropoda; class Insecta; order Diptera; family Polleniidae; genus Pollenia; species Pollenia amentaria. Next base: position 216,378,205 of record OX031006.1, on the reverse strand, counting down.
AATGATTCTCAAGGGTAACCAATTATAGGCGATCAAGAAAAAGTTAACTGCTTGAATCATTATTTTGTGTGGCGAATCTTAAGAGGGAAATTGAAATTTATCCTGGCGAAATGTTTAATTCGTTAAGGACCGTTTCTCAGTCGTTTTAAACTTCTAAATGTAAATGATAATGATATTGTTGAAATAATATAAAATTTGAAGGTTAATAAAATTCCAGTCTGTGACGGTTTTCGCCCAAATTTGTAAAAGAGTGTAAAGATGAAATAATTCCAATCTTTTAATAAAATGGTGAATAATTCAGTGAACCCCGACATTTTAAAATTGCACAAAATAATACCAGTTCCAAAGGAGGCAAATGCTACAAATTTAGATAAATATAGTTCTATTGCAGTTCTTTCTATGATTGATAAAATTTTTGAGAAGATACTTTATGATAAGCTTTTGTTATACCTTGAAGGAAATAATTTATTATACAATCATCAATTTGGATTTCGTAAGGGATGTAGTACTGAAGATGCTGTGCTTAATGTTGTAAAGTTTATTTGTAGTGGGCTTGATGAAGGTTTTAGTGGAGTATTTTAAGCTGGAATATTTTTTGATTTTACCAAAGCTTTTGATTTAGTAGATCATGAAATAATGTTACAAAAATTGATGAAATACGGTATTCAAGGACGTGAACTTTTATTGTTTAAAAACTATTTATTAAATAGGAAACAATATGTGAATATAAATAACACTGACAGTTTTATTGCTTCTGTTGATTACGGTGTGCCTCAGGGTAAGGGTTTGGGTCCGTTATTGTTTTTACTATATTTGAATGATTTAAAAAATCTGTATTTAGATGGGCAATTATTTATGTTTGCGAATGATGTGCGCTTGTTTTACCCATACAAGTATGATTTATCACTTAAAACAAAAATTTAAAGAGATGCATCGTTAATAACTGAATTTAAAAGATTAAATCGTTTAGTTCTTAACCCTAACAAGACCAAATTGTTACGTTTTCGACCACATGCTTTATGTATAAATAGTAACTTTAACGTGTTTATAGATGGGAAAGCTGTTTATGAAACCCATATTGTAAAGTATTTGGGAATTACGTTGCAAAGTAACTTGTCTTGGGATTTACATATGCATGATTTGAAAAAGAAAATAGCTCCGGCAATTGGAATTCTGTATAAATTTAAGAATAAACTTGATGTTAAATCAAAGATGATGATATTTCAATCTCTGATTCAATCTCATTTGAATTACCTAGCAATTATATATGCTCACGATAAAAATAGCAATTCACTGAAATCTCTTCAATTCATGCAAAATAAGGCGTTAAAAATTATTTTCAGATTACCACCACTGTTTTCAACTATAACATTGTACAAAGATATTGGCAAAACAATTTTACCAATCTATGGAATGCATGAGTATCAAGTTTTAATGTTTGTTTTTAAATGCATTAAACATATTGGTCACCAAAGCTTAACATTTTCTCAACAACAATTTAATTTTAACACCCGAAATAGAACAAATTTAATCATTCCTAGATGAAGATTAGAAACAACGAAGCAACGTATTGATTACGTAGGTGCTGTAAAATTTCAATAATTTACCTGTGGATTGAAAATCGATTAATCGAGTTTCGTTATTTAAATCATCAATAATGTCCTGAGGCCGAAATTAAAATGTATCAAAATCTCCTGTACAAATAAAGTTTTTCTATATTTATATGTATATATATATATAATGGGTGTTGACCGTGACTGCGCCTCAAATGGTCCATCCGCTTTGTCCATTTTGGCATACTCTTTCCATACTCTTTCCATGGCATACTCTTTCCATGAGTATCAAGTTTTAATGTTTGTTTTTAAATGCATTAAACATATTGGTCACCAAAGCTTAACATTTTCTCAACAACAATTTAATTTTAACACCCGAAATAGAACAAATTTAACCATTCCTAGATGAAGATTAGAAACAACGAAGCAACGTATTGATTACGTAGGTGCTGTAAAATTTCAATAATTTACCTGTGGATTGAAAATCGATTAATCGAGTTTCGTTATTTAAATCATCAATAATGTCCTGAGGCCGAAATTAAAATGTATCAAAATCTCCTGTACAAATAAAGTTTTTCTATATTTATATGTATATATATATATAATGGGTGATTTTTTAAGAGCTATAGGAAAGTTTAAAAAAAACACATAAAATTCAGAAAAATGCATGAAATCTTTATTTGAATCGATAGTACGTTCCATATAATTTAATGTTTGAAGATTATTTCATGCAAATGTTGACCGTGACTGCGCCTCAAATGGTCCATCCGCTTTGTCCATTTTGGCATACTCTTTCCAACATTTCGGCCGGTATCTCGGCCGGTATGAATAAATGCTTCAATGTTGTCTTCCAATGCGTCAATTGAGGCGGGAATGTGTGTATAGACATGAGCTTTAACATAGCCCCACAAAAAATAATCTAAAGGCGTTAAATCGCACGATCTAGGCGGCCAATTGACCGGTCCCGAACGTGAAATAAAATGTTCACCGAACTCGCCTCTCAATAAGTCCATTGTTAAGCGTGCTGTGTGGCATGTGGCACCGTTTTGTTGAAACCACATGTCATGCAAGTCAAGCTCTTGCATTTTGGGCAAAAAAAAAGTTGGATATCATTTCACGGTAGCGCTCACCATTCACAGTTACGTTACGATTCGCATCATCTTTGAAGAAGTACGGTCCAATGATGCCACCAGCCCATAAACCGCACCAAACTGGGACTTTTTCTGGATGCATTGGTAGCTCTTGCAATGCTTCTGGCTGATCTTCACTCCAAAATCGACAATTCTGCTTATTAACGTACCCATTGAGCCAAAAATGAGCTTCGTCGCTGAACACAATTTTTCGATAAAAAAAGTGGAAGAAGCGCGCGATGAACTTTCTTAACAGAGCAAGCATTTTAATAATAAAATTCAATAATTTGCAAGCGTTGTTCGTTTGTAAGACGATTCATGGTTAAATTATAGACCAAACTGAAGATTGACAGTGAAAAAAAACATGAAACGTGCGTCAGCTGTTTAAGCCAGTGTTGCCAAAAAGATAATAGCTAAAAAATCACAAAAAAAAAGTTTCGGTCGTATGACCCCAACCATAAAGAACTTACGTGTATCACAATTTGAAATGCTTAATGGAATTTGAATGATATGTGAAATAAATCCATTAGAATATTAATTGTGCTTTATTTCCTTTACAAAATTTGGGGACTTATTTCATAGGAAACAATCCCCCATCACAAAATTAAAAATTATTTTAAAAAAAATTAACAAACTACCTAAAAGTCGTTGTTGTTATTCTCTGTTTAAAAAATGGGGAATAAGTTTTTAATAAAGTTCTTTTTCAACAAAAATGTTTAAAGGATTTCGATAGGTGTAAGAAGAGTTAACATGTATTATTGTCAATACACCTGTTTTTGATATCAATTGATAGAAATAAGCCGTTCTCTTAAATAAATTAATTTCACGTTGCATTTTTACTAATCCTCCAGAAAATGGCTGTGTTATGGATATTTGGGTTAAAAAAATAAGCACTGTTTTTTTTTAGCAAATTTTCATAATTGTAAAGCTACATTCATAATGGGAGCAACAATTTGGTTATTTATTTTGTCTCATCGCAGCCTTAGGACAAAAAGTTTTTATCCTACATGTAGTTTAGGTGAAAATATAGAAGTTTGCTATTTAGTAAGTAGCTTTATTTAACTGCATAAGGCCCTATAGGCTCGGTTATGTAAATGAAGAATTAATAAAAAAAAAAAATAGAACCTTGTGGTTCTAAGGTTGCGGTATGTCATATATTTTCTTCTCGTTTTCTGAACAAATATGTGACATAAGTATTTTAAAGAAATTAAGCCCGAGGCACATAGAATCCTTTGTACTTTATACGTTGCTTTTTTAGCTGACAACTAAGTTTATATGCAGGTTTTACTATGAGCTTTGTCCCATATTATACGTCTCGTTTAACGTACTTTAAAGTACTAAACTTTTACCGTACGTTGAGTTACTAAAAGCTATCAGTTTTTTTTAATATATTTTAATTTAATTTTTTGTGTTGTGTGTCAGCAAAAAAAAAAATAAATAAAATGCAAAATTAAATAATTCAACTAAACAAAGTAAATTAAATTGTCACGGTCTTGATTAAGTGTCCTACATCAAAGCATTCATTGTGTGTCACACTTCCGTTGTTACGTAAGTGTCAATTGAAAAAAGCTACGTTTAAACGGTTTCTATGTGACCCGGTCTTGAGTCTACTTCTACCTCAGCAACAATTTGTATGAAATTATAAATGAGGTCTACAATAATTTGTTTACTTTTTAAATGAAAATCTTACCACTGTTTTGAAAATAGTAATTTATACATTGTTAATCTGGCTTAAAGCTGTAATGTGATCGTAACTGAGCTACCTTAATAAGATTGGCAAGTGTTGTTTTATGCGAAAACTTTTCATATTCTTAAAGTTTATATGAAAAAAAACCTTTAGAGCGCGAATTCAACACCAGCCGGCTGAAAAAGTTTTATTGGACAGATCGCTAAGTCGTTTTTTTTTTCACTTTACAATACCCAATAAAAAATGGAGCTTCCAACGAAGCAGGTTTGTAAGGGAGAAACGTAAAAGTTTCGCTTACCATTTCGCTTACGGAAGACATGAATTTTATATGGCGAGTTCCCACTTTGAAGCAATACATTTTTGATACAGAAAGCGCTTTATTTAGCGCATACAAAATTAACGAGTGTAACGATACGCTTTGCACACTGAATTTTTTGTTACCGTTATTCTTTTATATGTTCCCTTACAAACCTGCTTCGTTGTAAGGGAATGTCGTGGCTCTTCAAATTTTATATATTTGTTTAAATTTATTAAGAATTCGTTCACTTACCTTACTGCATATCTGTATGTCTTATTGCGTAGCGCTTAAATGTGTGCTTACTTTTTAAAATGTACCATTAGTGCTTCGCAAAATAGGAAATTTTTTTATTGGGTATAAGAACACTAAAAGGTTTTTTAAAACACTTAAATACGTAAAAATGGGCTTAATACTGATTGAGAAAGATGAGTTTTAAAGATTTGTTTTTTTAATTATTATGTATGTTTTTTCGACCTTTTTGTTTTAACTTCAATAAGTAAACGAATAATTAAGCTCAAGGCCTTAGTTTTTTTTAATAAATTTTATTTATTTATTTTAATATTCAATATTACGCAACCCTACGGGAAACATCTTTAGGATAAAAATATAAAAATTTTTATTAAAACTAGTAACAATAGACGTAAATTAAACGACTGCCCGCTAATCCGATCTTTATTGTACTGAAGATGTTTTCCGTAGGGTAACGAAGTATTGAATATTAAAATAAATAAATAAAATTTATTAAAAAAAAACTAAGGCCTTGAGCTTAATGATTTGTTTTTTTTTTTTAAGACAACTTAATAGAACTTTTGCATTTGTGTGTGTGTGCGCGTATAAATTCTGTTTCCGTCTATTACAAAATTAAGCATAACTCATCAATTTCTTAAAAAAACCAAATAATCCTAAAATGCTTTAAAAGAACTCCTGTTAATTTCAATTTTCTTCGCTTTTTTATGACGGTGTATTATAAGTTTATTTAATCAAAAAGTGTTTATAGATTACTGTCTCTTTGCAAATAAAAAAAAGTGATTTTTTGTGAATATACAAATTTCTCAAAATCTACATCATTTGGTATTTCTTTTTAAATTCTCCAAATAATTTTATGATTTCCTTTGATATTAAAAACTGGAATAAAAATTACTCAAATATTTTATTTTGCATTTGATATGTCCATAAAATATTTTACAAGCTAAATGTATAAGTTTAAAATTGCAGGAAAAAAATTTAATGTGCCAGTTGGTATTTTTCTTAACTTATTATTTTTTTCTTGCTGATAAGGAGATTTGAAGGACTTAAAAAGGAGCTGTATATGCTCTTACTTTTTTGCATTCACGTTTTTGTATCATGTAGTTGATAAGATTTTTCTTCTGTGATCTGATTCTGAGCTTCGAATGCTTTTTTAAACGTTTTACATTTTTTCGCCCTTAACCATTTTTATCTTGCAACTAGTGAGTTTGCATTTTTTTTTTCAAAACTAAAACCCCTTAAAGCATGAAAATAATAAAACAAAAGCAATAACAATTGCAACAGCAACAAAAACGATTTGACCGTGCATTTTGTTGCAGCTTAACTAAATAAGAAATTTTTGTAAACTGTAAAGTGCAAAAAACTTGTAGAGAAAATGGAAGCAAAGAAAGGCAACAAAAACAAAGTAAAAGAAAAAATATTACATTATTTTACCTTCAAGGTGACCCTTGCAATTTTAAAATATTTAAAAACACACAACATAAAATTTACATAGAAATGGAAAATATTTTTTCTTGGAAGAAAAAGTGGTGGCGGTTGGTTGTTTGTGCAAAGGTAAAAAAAAATTCCTTAATTTTTCTCGATTTCAACAGCCCCTCACATACCGCATAATGTGCATTATGCGGTTTCAAACTTATTCTGCTCAGTGATGGTTTGATCCATCGTTTGGTTCGTTGTCGATTTGTAGTTTGGCCGGATGTTTGTTATTTCTTGGTATTTTTGATGGTTAGAGATGTTGCGTCATGAATTTTTAATTAATTTACTTTTGCGGTTTTTTTTTTTGTTTCTACTCAACCATCACCATTTGATTTTGTGCTGTTTAATACCTTTCTTTTTTATGTCCAAAGCTGTTTTTGTCCTATTTACTTGCCTTGTCGGTGCGGAAATGCGCGAAGTAAGCCACCATTTTAACATTTATAATAATAGAAAGCAATGATTTTTGTTCTTTGTAGAACAAAAATACGAGTTACAGCAGAAATGCATTTAATTTGCATGACGCCTTTTCAGCATTCGTTAACATTTCTTTCCTAATTTACGCTTTCATTTACATTATAACGTGGCAATTTCTTTATTGCTATATTTTCTATACTTTATTGTTGGTGCTGAAGTCTTCCTTATATTATAATTCATTGGGTATTTGCTTATACTATTTTCGCTGTATTGTTTAACAATTGAAATTAGAACGTTAAGCGATATTAATATAATTTTTTTGTGCGGACAAATCTCCACTTAATTATAGATTTTTACACTAAATCTATGTGTATATGAGAATAAGAAATGATTAAAAGATACATATACTTATCCATCTCGACATAGGTTCTAAAAGTCCCCTTGACACTTTGGACTGCAAAAGGCGACAAAAAAAATAGCAAAATTTTAAGTAGATCAGTTCCTTATTAGACCAAACTCAAAGAACACATTACTGGTCATATTTTCATTTAAAATTTTGGCATTTCCTGGGGTCACGAACTTACGTTCGTACGCTTTTGATGTAGAAATAATATAGAAAACAAATCTTTTCCTAGCATTTTTTGCGATTCGATAGCATTTTGATAGCTCTATGTTTAGTGCAAAAGATGGATTTCATCGGGTTTAAGTTTTCATAATGACAGTTATAAGCATGTGGTCACAAACGTACGCAAAATAGAAGTCAACTTTAGCTGAAAAATGTGAAATGTTAAAATCTGCGAAATGGAACGGAATATTCAATAGTGATTAATTTATTTTAACGTTAAATTTTCCATGTGTTTTAGCCGCTAATTAATCGTTAATCGAACTTTTTTGTTCTCCTTAATTTTTTCTCTTCTTAATTGATTGTAATACAGAGATTTTGAAGAAAGAGTGCAAACGTAACATATTTTTGCATGTAACATAATAATATATAAAAATGTCCTTAAAATTAGCTTAAAAAAACATATAATATTTTCCAGTTTCCAGCCCAATTTCCTCAAGTAAAACAGTTAAGATATGCTATTAAAGAATAAAATACGATGCTTATCAACATTTTTTTCTTCCATCCTGGTTGACCATTCGGAGAAAATGCCATTATATAAAAAAAAATTTGTAAGTCGGTTCATAAGACTTAAACTAAAGAAACAACAATTTTACATAATATCCCATACACCACCTTTTAGACAAATTGCTTTTTTGTCTATAGCCTAGTACTCTGTTCCAATTTGTGAAAAATGTTCCGCAAGTTCTATTATTTCACGCGAAAAATTTGACATGTATCAATGTTACCTATCTCGAGAGTTTGCACAATTTGACGTATTTAATCTTTCAAAGTATGTGACATTGTTTTGCATATGTAAACAAAACCCACATGTATTTTACTAAATAGTATTTTTTAAATAAAAAATTAAGTAAAAATAAAATTAAATATTGATGAAAGCCTGTTACCTGTTGTGTTATTTATGTTTTGCAGTTCTCAATTTAATATTAAGTTTAAACTTTTTTCATTTGCTTAACATTCCACGTGAAATAAGTGCAGCTTATATTATTTTATAGTTGTAAAAAAAATGTTGCTAGAAACATTTCGCAACTTTTTCACAAATTAAACAGAGTACAACTCTATCAACATTTTTTCATAGAAATTCCGCATTTTGCATATGCCACAACCGTACGTCTTCGGTATTAAGTTCCCGAAGTAAGGAGGATGAAATGGGTAAAAACTAAATATATATATTAACAGTTTAAAAGTGAATATCCAATTTTAAAACATTCAATAATTAAAACAATTGAATTATGTAGTATTTTTTTTTTTTTTTTTTTTTTTGCTACACAGAAAAAATAACGAAGTAAAAATCTAAGCAAACGATCAGTTTTTTGGGTATATATTAGGTTTTTTGCACCTTAAACGCCCGTAGCAAATGAATGTGCGTTTAGTTTTTTACCGTCCAGCTTCTGTAAAATTGAACGTGCGCTCAGTTTTTAAATATGTTTGTCCAGTTTTTACAATCCTGAACGTGAGTTTATTTGAGAAAATATCATTTATTTAGAAATATTCATTGATTTCGATAAATAAATTCCTAATGGGTTGATTATTAAATAATTTTTGTACACCATTTAAAATACAATTTTAAGCACTTTGAAATCTTATATACTTTAAATACGTTCCTAAATATGAAAGATGTTACATAAATAATTGATTTTCAAGCTTTATATCTTGCAAACTAAAAGCTTCGTAAGTTCTAGGGTATTCGTTTAATCAGGCTTTTGCTTTAATCGGTTAATCGCTCGATTAATTATCCGATGTATTGGTTTGATCGGTTAATAATCGGTTAATTTTGTAATGATCGGTTAACCGATTAATAAAGTTTTTTTATAAATTAAGTAATTTCAATACATAAAATTGCATAAATTATTTATTATTTTGAGTTTATTTTTAAAAAAGCAATGACATAACAAACGTAACAATTTTTGAACTAACACGAGCAAACAATAAGTCATAAATATGTAATGCATATTTTTTAATTAATACATAAATATTATGAAGTAATTTAAAAATAAACTGTTTCATAATTTTATTAGTTATTTCAATAGTTTAAGAAGACCTTAAAAATGATTATTTAGAAAAAAGTTTAGGATTTAAGCGATTCTTTAGTTTTGATAAATCTTGAAAAAAAAATTCTTTTACTTATCGTTGATGTTGGAGAAATTGAATGCAATCCATAATACAGAATATCTTATTTCCCAATCCTTTACCTGTATTTCTCTAAACCATGGCTGGGGAATTTCGATTAGAATTAGAAATCATTACGATTAGAGAAATAAAATAATCTAATCATTAGAATTGAATGTTGATAAAAATTTCAGACTATTAATTGATTTGATTAGAAATACTCAAAAATTTAATCAAAATTAGTGACGATTAGCATTTCTAATCAAATCAAATCAAAACTAATCCAAAAAATAATTGATTAGATTTCTTGATTATTTTTGATTAGATTTGATTAGATCAACTATTTTTAACTATTTTTGCGAAAAGAAAATATTTATTTATCACATTTGTTGCTATATTTACATAATGTAACAGTTTTTGAATATTGCATAAAATTGCATTATATATTGCCACATACATGCATATTTACATACTATTTACGTTTATACATACTATGCCTAAAATAAATATAAAGAACGAATTTTACAGAATGTCAAACAAAAAAAAAAAAACAAAAATGCATATTCAGTAAGTCCCGTAAAAAAAAGAAAATAGGTATATATATTACAATTACGTCGTTTTAAATGTATGCTGATTCTGCTTATACATATATAATTCACAAAATATTGACATTAGACTTCATTAATACCAACTTTTCAAAAGAAAAGTCTGACAATGAATTTCGTCTTAGACTATTGATGATGCCTGCAAATGAGAATAGTCGTTCAACGGGTGCTGACGACGTCAGTGGGGTGTTACACGATAGGAATGCTGCCTTCAAAACATTATATTTGGTCCAAATTTCAGGGCCGGGATCCGGGTCATTTAAGTTAGCATAAAACTGATTGCTTATGGCATTTTTGAAACCGTTGGACTCGGAAACTCGTTGGTGTTACCGGGGTTTTGGGAACGTCATCTTCTGTCAGAATTTTCTTTTGAAAAGTTGGTATTAATGAAGTCTAATGTCAATTTTTTGTGAATTATATATAAGCAGAATCAGCATACATTTAAAACAACGTAATTGTAATATATATACCTCTGTAGTCTTGTTTGCTGATAGCTTTGGCTTTTCTAAAATTATTTAGGAGAACGTTTTTTGATGATCTGGCCTAAGCAATCAGTGAAATGCGCATAGGAACAGCTTATCCTCCAATAAATTTCAGTATTTTTTATCAATTATTTGAAAAGGGAATTAAGCACAACAAACAAAATCTTTTAATAAATAATAGTATTCCCAAAAACAACTTTGATAATAAATATTTTCTTTTCACAAATATAGTTAAAAATAGTTGATCTTATCACATCTAATCAAAAATAATCAAAAAATCTAATCAATTTCTTTTTTGGACTAGTTTTGATTTGATTAGAAATGCTAATTGTCACTAATTGTGATTAGATTTTTGATTATTTCTAATCTAATCAATTAGTAATCGTCTAAAATGGCTTACTAATCATAATTAATCAATTTTTCAGCACAATTAAAATTTCTAATCCAATTGCTAATCATTAGGATTTCTAATCATTATTCCCAAGCTATGCTCTAAACGTGTAAAATCTTCCATTATGTCATTCAAGTCCTATTTTAATTTTTTTAAATTTTCAACTCTTCTAATTGTTTCGGTTAATTCCGTTAAAGGTTTAATATGAGATGAAGCAAATAACTATACACATATATACATATGGGAAGTTTCAGCGAGAAGTATCCTTTTTACAACGTAACGTCAGTAGTAATTTAAATCGTTTATCAAAAATTGTATTTGTATAATTTACTTTTTTATATGTTGTGTAAAGCGCAACTAGCTCTACATTAAGTAACAAAAGGGATAACTTTTGAACAACATGGTCAAAAAATACAAGCTTATTTGCTTTCTGGCGTTACATTACAAAAATCGCTGGAAATTCCCATATGTACCTAAAACGAGCAAAGATTTTTAAATTTGATAACTTGGAAAATAAATCTTTATAAGTCCAAAGCATATATAAGTTCAAAGCATATTAAAAAGGTTTTAAACAAAAAGTCTTGCTCAATTCGCAGACTTATGCAGTTTTGTAATGCAAGTCAAAAACCACTTCTGTTTTTTGTAACGTCACGCCGGCACATATTTTTGCTTATAACCTTCAAATCTTTAGGGTTGATTGTTGTAAATTTTTTTCTGAATATAGTGATGCTCTATTACTTTGTAATATAAAAAAAAACTTTTTACAAATTTGACTTCTTCATTTAATTTTTTTTACATTTTGTCGTACAAATATCACGTCACGTCACAATGGAAATGCGCATATAAGAAGTACGTGAAACAAAAAGCTGTTGACAGCAAAGACCTATTTGAAATGAAGATCCCTTCTTTTTTTGAATGCAAAAATATTTTCTAAACGCATACCTTTTGCATATAAGATGAAACAAATAATTAAAAACACAAAAAAAAATATGTTATAATACTACAAAAAATTAAAAATTTTTTTACGTCGGTTAATCGACTGAAATTAACCGGTTTAATCGTTAATCGAAAATAGCCAATTTTAAATTAACCGAACCGTTAATCGGATAGTAATTAATCGGTTAACCGATTAACGGTTAGCCGAATGAATACCCTAGTAAGTTCCATTAGTTTTTCCCTTTGCTATGGAATACTTGAACCTTTTTTGTCCAATATACACAGAGGAAAAATAAAAAGAATATGTATGTAATTAATAAAATTTTTTTAAACTTTTCTGATGTTTCTCACAATTTTCTTAATTGAATTGTTTGTAAATTGTTATATTAATAATTTGTTTTAGTTGAAAAATAAAATAATTTTCTGTCAATAATTTTCAATACAAAATTAAAAAATAATTTTTATATTGGTTTTAATCTCGAAAAGAATACGCGATAACAGTCCTATTATTGACTACTGAGTCCATCTAACGGCCAAGCATAGCTTTTATTTAAAACTTTTTATCAAAGTTTGATCGCCTTTTTATTTTTTCTAGCTTTCAAATAAAAGTTGATGATTGTATCAAGAATCTGTTTTGTGCACGTGTTAAAACCTTCTTCTGCATTAAGTCTGTTTATGTGTAAGATATTTGTGATGAGATTTTTATTATATTTAAATGAAAAAATTAATTATATCAATATTTTTAACGCATTTCTTTCTTTAGCAATACATTTTTCAAAATTAATGAGCAACAATACATTTTGTTAATATGACAAATTTTGTATTAAAAATGGTGTTTTGATTGCTAACAAATATTTTATTTGATGTTACAAACTCATTGTCAAAAATATTTGTTGAATGTGAACAATTTAAGTTAACAAAAAAATTTTTTATATTTACAAATTCGGTTGTTGGTGCCTTTTCAATTAAAAAATTAATTGTATTGACGAATATGGTATTCAATATGACAATTTATTTGTGGTAATTTTTTCTATAGATTTAACTTTATAAAAATACGTTTTTTCTTTTCACAAGTATATTTTTTCATCAATTATCTTAAAAGGAACAACCGCTATTCAAAGATGTCCAGAAATGCATTTTTGTGTATGCTAGACACAGGGTACAAGAGTCTAAAGCAATAAACAGCAAGCTGGTTCAAAATATTATTGTCTAACAAATAGTCTGTTTATAAAAACTGTAGACAAATTGTGTATTTTGTACCAACATGCTTAAAGAAAAAAATCATTGTGTTTTAAATACAAATCAAAATTTGAGAAAAAAAACATCAACTCATATTTTGCTCAAAAAATCATAAAATCATCTTTCGGGCAACGCTGATTACGTATGAAGTTATAAGAACAAAGTTAACAGATTCCTTACTTACACAATTATAGAGTTGGGTTTTTTTTTAAGAGATGAGCTTTTCTCTCTCTCTATCTGTTCTCGTCAATCTTCTATGTTGAAGGAACTGCAGAGTTTCCTGTGCTTTAACAGGATGTCTTTAATTACAATCCTTAGCTAGAATTTGTAATATATAAAAAAGTTTAGGAATATTATATTTATTAACGTTTTTTAAGTTTCCCGCCACTGCGAGTTAAGGTTTGTTCAGACCTAACAAATATTTGAAGAAAAGCTCCACAAAAAGCATGACCAGTTAATTGATCTAACTTTAGCATTATTTTCAACAATTTCTATTGTTTTACTTAACTTTATTTGTAAGAAGATAATTGTTGAATTTAGTTTAGAAACTGTTAAATGATGTTTGATCTAGCAAACGTTTTGCAAAACCAAAAAATTCTTAATTGGTTACGTGTAGGACGTCAAATATTGAATAGGTGTGAACAAAGCCTTACATAGATATAAAATTATATAATAAATATTTATATAAGTGTTCAACGTCATCGCTTTCATTGTATTTAAAATCCATTAGGCGTATATTTGCCCACCTTCTGCTACATAAGACTTAAAAACTCCACAAACACTTACGCGCACAAAACTTGCATTTACTTTTGTTAGATGGTGAAATGAAGAAGCAAAAAATTTAGGTATTTTTTAAGTGCACGTCTATCTTGAAATTAGAAAGGAAATTAAGCACAAGGCCACATGCATATATTGAAATACATACATACATTTACATTTAAGACACTTAAGTACATACAAATAATACCTACATTTGTTTTTACCCTTGAAGTACTAAAAACTAAAACAAGAAAAGCACTAAATGGCAATTTATGTTTTAATTTTATTTTTTTTTTCTTCCTCCCACTGATATTGGATTAAACTCTCCACAACGCGTTGTGAAGGTTTTTGTCTTTGCATTAAAGAAAGGAAATTAAGTGAAAAAGGAGAACCGACCACAAAAACTAATTTGCATATCGGTGGGCAATTAGAATTCCTGTTTAAGAAATTTTTCTTTAAAAGTCTTAGCATATTTTAAGCATAAAATGACATTTATAAACAATTTATTTAAGCAAAAGAAAGTAATGATATACAAAAGTTTTAAGCGCTTTTAAGGCAAAACGAAAGGGAAATAGTGATAATTTTATTTCTACTTTTAAGAAAACTTAAGTTATTGATTAAATAGTTTTGAAAAAATTAAGGATAGAGGGTTGAACAAAGCTTATAACAAAACTTGTTCTTCTGTTTTCAAGCAAATGTTGTGTGAGTTATGCGTTTGTGCTGAGGTATGTAACATATAAAAACGTTGGTTTTAGATCCACCTTTAAGTTTATCGATCTACTGTAAATCACTTTTGGAATCGATCTAACTATATTCGTTCGTGAATGGTTGTAGGTCCATGAAAACCTTGTGCGCAAAATACAGGTAACAATTTTAAAGATATATATCACTCATTTACTTCAATTGTGAGATAACTAAAAAAAAATTTGATTTTGGAGTTTGTGATGCAGATTTGTTCGCTCTGTTTTTCTTTATTCTTAATACTTTCTCCGTTTGAAGAGAATGTGTCGTTATTTTTTCTAAATGGTTTGAGCAACTCAAAAACGTTAAACGCGCTTATCTCGAAATGGATATCTTGGAGTTATGTCACTATCGAATTAAATGAGCAATATGTTAGAAGAAGTTTGAATAGTTGAAATGTATGGAGAGCGATTAAGCTACTCGATTGTGTGGGCAGAAAATTGGAGATAAATATGTGGGATCAAGGGCAACCACGCCATCTTCTGTACTAACGCTTCTCTTTGATCTGTGGGTTAAGATTTAAGGGTTGATATACCATGCACTCAATTGTGGTCTTTGGGTTTGTTTAAAAAATACAATTTTAGGCTTAATATAAATTCAAGTAAGTGGATAATTCAACGATTAGAAAAGAAAAAAGTTTAACTTCAGTACTTAAGTATCTTCTAACCTTAATAATAGTAATAACTCAATAAATTGCAATATTCATCTTTGTAGCAACGGTTTAAATATAACATTTCAACAAGTACTTTTACGAGGGCGGATCAATAAATACGTAACTTTTCGAATTTCCCTCGTAGTTATATAAAAAAAATAATTAATTTTTCAACATAATCTCCTTTTAGCTCAATACACTTAGCCCAAAATTCTCCAAATTGTGTATCCCTTTCAAAAAATAGGATTTTTCGAGGTCCATAAAATAAGCATTTGTTTGACCAATAGTTTCATCGTTGGAGCTAAATCTCTTTCCACCGAGCCATTTTTTAGGTTCGGAAATTGGAAATAGTCACTGGGTGCTAAATCCGGAGAATATGGCGGATAAGGTTGCAAATTGAGATTGCACACGTGTGCACCCGTGCTTTATCTTGATAAGAAAGAACTTTTTTCTTGGCCATATGGGGTCGTTTTGATGGTAATCGATGTGGATTATCCCGCGTGCAGCCCAAAAAACTGTTGCCATCACCTTATTGGCCGACAAACTTACCTTGGCCTTTTTTGGAGCCGGTCCACCCGGAGAAACCCATTGTTTAGACTGATACTTGGTCTCCGGAGTGTTGTAATGAATCCATGTTTCCATTTTTCATTTGAAAGCCCATTGAATTGTATTATAAATAGTTTAATTCGTCTTAAAGATAATTGAATTTAAATGCCCGCCCTCAGGTCAGGCGACCTCGGGCGCCAACGGAAGGTTGAGTTTCTTAAATGCGCATGTTAGAAAATTTCCTTCGTAATTCGGCCATAATCGGCTGAGCTTTGTGTGCAATTGCACCATCCTGTTGGAACCACACAGAGCTGAAAGGAATTATCTTTCGGCGTATATCCGGATAGAAAAATTATGATGTAACGATATCCAGTAACCGTAACGCTGTGTCCGTTTTGTTCAAAGAAGTGTGGCCCGACAATACAACGTGAAGAAACTGCACACCACACTTTGACGCAAATTGAATGCAATTTCTTTTCATGCAGTGTTTCTGGGTTGGAAACACTTCATATGCGACAATTTTTTTATATTTACGTTGCCGATCATATCAATTTTTTTTTTTTTTTTGGTAGCGGCTTTCATCAGCCACCCTGTATTTTTGCACCTGTACCCTTTTGCTTTTGAGCCCCTCAATTATCATACAAAAATCAAAATGTTGATTTAAAAACAACTGCAATGTTAATATTGCAAATAATGATAACCGTTAAGAAAAAACCTGCTTTTGATGTGCTTTCGATGAGCTTTTTTAACGCCTATGTGCTAGAAATCGCAAATCGCAAGAAAGTTGTGATTACGATTTGAAATCGCAAAGAAGGTGTGCTGGAGTTCGTAATCGCCTTAAATTTGGCGATTTTGAATCACAAGCCTACAGTAATGTGATCCACATGTGAACTTGTAAATTTCCTTTAAAATTTATTTTCAACATCAATAAATAGCATATAAAAAGGAAGTTTAATGTTTTTCTTTTCCATTTATTTTAAAAACTCATAATCTTTTGAGAAAATTTTCATAGAAAATATAAAATTAAAAAACAACATTGTTTTAATACTGATTGTTGTTTAACAATTTCTTTTAAATTTGCGTTTTGATTGTGAGCTGCTGTTTCTATTTAACTTCGAAAAAAATATGGTGCCAGACATTCAGACGTGTAAAATGACAGCGTGTGAATTTGACTTTTTACAGTTCAGGAATATCTCTTGGGTTGTAATAATCCCTTAGAAGACGTTTTCTGATACGCTCTTTTTTAAAATACAGTTTTTTTAATGAAATAACACGTAATATAAAAGCTGCCATTTTTCATGCAAATAATTATTTTTTTTTTTGTTCAAATTTGACAGCTAAAACATATGTTTTATTTTTCGACCACTACTTCGAAAAAAAACAAAACGAGTGAACTCTAGCACATGCTTAAATAAAATTGGCGATTTTCAGATCGCATGTGATTTTCAAATCATGCGATTTTCAGCACATGGCCGTAAGTATATGGAGATTTTCTGCTGTCTATCTCTTAATAGACAAGACCACTTTTAATGATGGAGCTAAATTTCCTAATATTTAATTGCGCCTAATTATTCACATTATCCAAAGGCCAAAACCGCTACCGTTAGAGACTTCAATCAAATCGCATTCAACAGATGGTTCGAAAGAGAATATTTTCGTCGAAAGCTTTTGCAAGAATACTGTGAACTTCGGCTGCACTTTTTTAATTAAGCAAAATTTTACGTGAAAAAAAGATATCTTCATCTTTATGAGATTTGTTTGGCTTTAAGTGATTTAAGGAAAGGGGTTTATATGGACCTATGGTTAATCTTCCAATACAACATTTTGTCATGACATAGTGGCTATCGTTAAAATTGATATCGCCGATTTTTATATCAATACCAATATTCATAAGAAAAATATATTAATAAAAAGGGTTTTTCAGAAGCAGTATTTGTATGCACCCATAAAAACACTATGTTTAAATATGGTCACCTCCAACAAAACTATTTTTAAAGGAAATTGTAAACATATTAAATTTAACCATATTAGTGTCACCGACAACCATATTATGGTTAAATGCGTCCTCCATCAAGAAGGCACAACCATATTATGGTTGCCTCCGAACATGTTTTGGTCAATAAGAACTAAAATATGCTTAACACTTATAATAGCATGGTTGGTTTTTAACCATAGCATGTTGCTCTTGGAGAATAGGAAAATACTATTGTTAATTTGAAAACAAATTATTGTCATATTTAACCAAAACATTTTTAGAGGCAACCATAATATGGTTATAGCTGCTTGATGGAGGACACATTTAACCATGATATGGTTGTCGATGATAATAATATGGTTAAATTTAACCATAATATGTTTAAAATTTTATCTAAAAATAGTTTTGTTGGAGGTGACCATATTTAAACATGTTTTTTCTCTGCGTGTGGGAGCTATAATCAACTATAAACCGTTTGCAATAAAATTTACCAAGATTATTAAGATCGCAATTAAATAAAACTGTTCTAAATAGCAAGATGATTAGATCTTTTACTAGCACAAAGACACTTTTACTTATATCGACAGCCAGCCAGCCTGCAAACTGTACGAACATCGTTAGATCGATTTAATATGTGTTTCTAATTCGATGGACAAACTAAAAGATGGGTCTATGACCAATATTTTAAGGTGTTAAAAGCATCAACATAAACGCACAATACCATCTCCACTACTGCTGTGTGGGTATAACCATTTTAAAACGCAAAAATAAGGACTAGATGCCAAATTTAATGAAGTTTACATAAAATCAATTACATATTAGTTATTTGTACAATTACAAACTTAATTGAAACCTCTTTAAATAACACCTTAAAATCACATTATACTTTAATTAAGTACCCATTTACCATTTTAGCTTAAAATTGTATAATAAAATGTTTTCACATGTTCAACACCTTGAAGACTATAAAAGCAAATAATTGCAAAAGCCTACACGAAAAAGTTTAATGCTCATTAAATTAAAGTGTTTTAATTTTTTTTTTTTTTTTTTTTTTGTGTTTTATAGTGCTCTAATTTTAATTATGTACAACAAATCTTTTTGTTTATTTAAACAAATGTACTTTTAAATATTTGACCAAGTTAAGTAAAACAGCAAAAAATCCTATATGCCCTTTTTTGTATATAATTAAATAATTAATGTGTTAACAACACAAACACTTTTGTTACTAACAAAGCAATTAAAAATAAAATATGTATGTTTGTTTGTGTTTATGTGTAATTAACATATATACATAGACACGCACATACATACAAAAATTTTAAAATTATTATTATTATTAATAAAACATGTTAATAATATGTGTATGTACATGTCCTTAGGTTGTTGTTAATATTGTTGTTGTTGCTGTTTATTTTTTTTAATTTAAACATTGAGAATAAAAATTAAAGAAGAACAACAACAAAACTACTATTAAATATAATAATCATAAAATCAACATGTACTTTTTCCTAAAGGGTATCAAACATTCACATGCAACTACAGGCATGTGGGCATTTTAATATAATTTTAATATAATAAATATAACATTAACTACTTTAAATTGCAGGGTATAAGTGAAGCTACACTTTAGGCGCTAAACTTAAAATCGAAAATAAAAATATTCCTATAAATAGAAAATGTTTTTAAAAATGCTTCTAAATAGTAAATTCAACGAAATTTTCCTTAATTGACCAACTTGAACGAAATTTATTTTAAGTAGCCAATTTTAACAGCATATACTATAAATTTTAAATTTCCTTAAACTTTTTTTTTATAATTTTAGCGAAATTTTAAAACACAACAAATTTTGACGAAATCTATGTATATAAAAAGGAATGTTTGTGTGTTTATTCCGCTGAACCGATCATCATGAAACTTTCACAATATATTACTGATGGTCTGGATGGATCTATAGGCTGTTTATATTTTTGGAAATTTTGAGTGGGCGTGGCACCTCCCATACAAGACAATATAAAATTATGTATATCTAGAACTCGGAAAGGCCTAAAGTTTTCAAATTTGATACAAGTAATCAATACACAACATCTGACAAAATTTAGGCGTTATTGGAGAAGTAGGCGTGGCATAAAATAGATATGTTTATATCTAAAGAACGGTAAGAGAAAAATTGTCCAAATTTGGTATGCACATCTGGGTTATTAATACACGGACTCACTAAAAATGGACAGTATTGGAGAAGTGGGCGTGGTACCTCCAATAGAAAGACAAGATAGATTTCTGTATGTCTAGAAACCCGGTTAGAGCGAAGGTTTCCAACTTAGGTAGAAACATCTTTGTTATCAATACACAACATCCGACAAAGTGTGGGTGGGATTGGAAAAGTCGGAGTGGCATCTCCCATAAAAAAAGATTATAGATTTCTGTATGTCTGGAGAACGGCAAAAGCCAAAGATTTCAAATTAGGTACAAGCATCTTGGTTAGTAATACACAACTTCTGACAAAATCTTTGCCGGTTTGGAGAAGTGGACGTGGCATAAAAGAGATTTATTTATATATAGAGAACGTTAAGGCAATAGTGGTCCAAATTTGGTACACATAGCTGGGTTATCGACACGCAACTTCAGCAACAAAGTGGTGGGAGTGGATAAGTAAGCGTGCAAAAGAGATTTCTGTATGGCTAGAGAACAGTCATAGCTAAAATTTCCAAAGTTGGTACAAATAGCTTGGTGCTCAATACGCAACATCAGTCAAAAAGTGGGCGCGATTACGGTAAATGTAAAATTTTCTAAATTTGATACAATTAGAATAACTATCAATATACAGACAGCATATATAAGTAATATGTGGGATTTGAAAAGCGGGCATGGGTAAAACTAGATTTCTGTATATCTAGAAAACAGCCACAGCTACAATTTACAAATTTTGAACAAATAGTTTGGTTATAAATGAACCATATCTGTAAAAGGCGGGATAACTAGGCGGGATAACTCCAATACAAATATAGATTTCTGTGCAACTGGTGAATGGTAACAGTAAAAGTATGCAAACTTGGTACACATAACTTCATAAGTAATGCACGAGATCAGTATTGGAAAAATTAAATATTTTTTTTTAATGAGGGTAGCGAAGCACACTGGGCTAAGCTAGTTTTCTATAAATAACAAGTATTCACAAAATATCCTTTAAATAATAGAATTGTATAATATTTCTTCTAAATAGTAAATTTTCTCGAAATCTCCTAAAAATAATTTATTTCTAGATATGTACATATATTTTATAAATTGTAAGTTTTCACATAAAATTGCAATAAAAGTGTACTTAATTTTCGTTGGTCCTAGCTTGACCTTGGCCTCTCTCAGTTTCAGCTTCCAGTTATTTCAATTGCTCGTATCATATTCTCGTATGTAAGGGTACAAGCAAGGCGAGTTCATGTATACGGTGGTGTCGATACTGCAACAACTAACAACACCAAAAACCCAACAATGTATTTTTTTGTTTTTTGTTGCTTCATCTTTATTTTTAAATTTAATGTTTGAAAGCAATGACTTTAAAGCATCTTACATTTGTTCTATTCCTGATTCCGGAGTTATACGAAATAGTTCGTCAACATATTTTGTCCAGATTTTCGGTTTTATACTTAATTTTTCTGCACATATATCTAGCAATTTTTTCATAACTATATCTGCTACAATTGGAGAATCTGGCGAACCCATAGGAAGTTCTTTCATTTTAATACATACATGATTATTAAATTGAAAGTATCTATTATACAAAATTATAATTCAGAATAAATTTTTTTTTTATATTCGTATGTTCTCTTGCGATGGATTTATCCATGCGTTCCGAACAATATTTTTGTCCGGAGAAAATAAGACCAGATTCGATTGCACCGCTCAATACTATTATACCTCTTGTCGATGGAAGACTCAAGTTGAAAAAGTTTTCTCCCTCTACTCAATGCGATTTCTTTCCAAAGCCAAAAAATAGACCAGCAGCTAAATCAACAGCTGAAGCTAGTAAAGCCAAGAACGGACTAGCAAAAATAGCAGAAAATAAAAGCGATAAATAGGGAGGATGACACTTCAACACTTCATCAGCTACAATAAATTAAGTGTAAAAATAGTTATGATGTAAAAGGATCTAATGTGATTAAGATTAAATTTTATTAAATTATTTATCTTTTTATTATTATTATTAGACATTATTGTTATTATAAGTATATATTAATTTAATTATTATTACAAATAAATAAAAAAATAATAATTTGCCAACATTTAGAAAAAAAGGGATTTTATTCCTGGGATTTACATATTGTGGGTATTACAGTATCGAAGGTTCAAAATGCTAGTTAGGTATATAACATACCGTCGGAAAGGTTAATTTGTCTAGATTCTCAGCATAAGTTTTATTTTTAAGGTTATAGAAACACATACACAGAAAAAGGAACAAATTGAGTTAGAAATGCTTTTTGTTATACATATCACACTTGCAGCCCACTAAGTGACCAAAACGGCCTTAAAGGAAAAGACATAAGCTTTCTTTTGAGCAAAAAAAAAGTACACGCTAAACAATATAAAAAAAAACAATTAAAAACATTTTTTAAACATTAAAAATTTTTTTTTTTAAATTGAAGAAAAAGCTATCTTATTTGATAGCTAACTGCATTCATTACTTTGTAGCTTTCGCCACTTTTTGCATTATTAGTTATATATTAAATAATAACTTTATTATTATATCTTAAATAAGACATAATTGTATATATCAAAAAAAATTCCTTAATATAATGATTTAAATAAGTTATTATTATATTTTGTTTTTTTTTTTTTTTTTTTTTTTTCAGTATTTATTTATTGAATCTTCATATATTAAATATGAACTAACAATAATTAATCAAATCTTATCCTAATATTTACTTTATGTCCTGCCAGTGCCAGACAAAAAGATTAAGTCATCACGGTTTCTGTTCACATATGTAGGTGTTTATCGCTCATCTGATTGGGTGTGTGCTGCAGTGTCTCTTCTCCTTAATCGAGTGTGGCCGCCATAATTTAAAATATTTCGAGCTAATGGATTTGGGTGCAGTTCCAGCCTTTTTTAATATTTTACTGCATATTTCATTATCATAGTTTTTACCAATGGCACATTGAGATCCTTGAGGATATTTGAGTTTTTGATATACCAGGGAGCGGCTGTTATTATTCGAAGAAGTTTATTTTGGCGCCTTTGAATTTTTTCGATATTAGAAGCAGAGGCAGTGCCCCATAACTGAATACCATAGCACCAAATTGGCTTTAAGATAGAGTTGTAAAGTAGAAGTTTGCAATCGAGACTAAGAACTGAATTGATCTTGCTCATTGATCTTTATCCTCCATTGTTTTAACCACCTTTCCAGTTCAAATATGTGATCCTGTAAGTAACGAGATGCTTCTTGACAGTTTTCATGTACGCTTAGGAAAGCTGTGTCATCCGCAAATGTTGAGGTTTGTGTGTAGCTGTTTGTTGGCATGTCCGAAGTATAAATTAAGTATAATAGAGGGCCCAGGATGCTGCCTTGTGGGACTCCAGCGTTAACTGGCTGAGGAGAACTTAAAAAATCGCCTTCTTTAATAATAAATTGACGACCGAGTAAGTAGCTTTCTAACAGCTTGTGTATGTTTACTGGCAAATTTTGCTGCAATTTCAGTAGTAAACCTTAATGCCAGACTTTATCAAAAGCTTGAGACACATCGATGAAGAGTGCTGAGCAATATTTTTTTTCTTCAAATGCTTTTCTTATTACATTTACTATTCGATGAGTTTGTTCAATTGTGCTATGCTTTCGTCTAAACCCAAATTGATGATTAGGAATACATCTATTTTCATTTAAAATCGGCGTTAATTTTGCCACTAGTAGTTTCTCAAATAGCTTTGAAATATTAGATAATAAGCTAATAGGCCTGTATGACTCAACTTTTGTGTGATCCTTTCCTGGCTTTGGTATCATGGTTACTAAGGAAACCTTCCATTTCTGAGCGTAGTATTGAAGGCGTAAAATTGCATTAAAAATAAAAAGAATAATTTTCTTCGCTATACTTGGTAGCTCCAAAAGCATTTTATTACTGATCTTATCAATACCGGGTGCCTTCTTGGTGTTTAAATCACAAATAGCCTTTTCGATTTCTCTAAACTCGAATCTTAGGGGAATAGCTGCTCTAACATTTACAGGCGGTAAATCGACTGCTATATCGTGAAATATATTATGGGTAAATACATTTTTCAGATGATTAGCAAACAGATTTCCTTTTTCAATATCATTTCTTGCCCAACTTCCATTCAAGTTTCTCAGTGGTGGCTTAGAGATAACTGGTCTATTGAGGCTTCTAGCTGCACGCCATAATGAGTAGTCTGATTGTGGAGTTGCATCAAGTCCCTTGAGATTAGTTTCCAAGGAAGCCGTTTTCTGAGACTGCAGTAACTTTCTCAGCCTTTTTGTGCACTCTTTTAATAAAGTCTTAAGTTGAGGGGATCTGTGCAATTGCCACTCTCTTCGAACTCTCCTTTTTTTCAGTCAATAGACGCTCGACATCTGTAGAATATATGATTTGGTTTTTGGTTTTTTTGAGTGTTATGCTGGAATGTTGAACAGCTAGTTTGAGATAACTGTCAAAATTAACAATAGCGAGATCCACGTTCTCCGGTGTGCTAAGCGAATATTTTCTGTGCAATGGGCACTTAGATATTTTTTATATTTTAACCAATTTATTTGTGAGGCTGATGTCGATAAGTAACCAGACGGAGATACGATTCTAATTGTATTCATTATAGTAACAATTGTAGGTGTGTGATCAGAAGATAATTCTAGGGACGCTTCCACATGAATCGTGTCTATGGGGATGTTATTAACCACGCCAAAATCTATGACATCTGGAACCTTTTGCTGATCAGTAGGCCAATATGTTGGTTGTCCGCTCGCGACCACATTTAGGTACATTTTACAAATTGTGTTAAACAAAACACGACCCTTAGGTGTAATAAGTCGTGACCCCCAGAAAGTGTGTTTAGCGTTATAATCGCCAGCAGCCAGGAAGCAGGGTCCTAATGATTTGAAGTATTTATTATATTGGCTTTCTGATATTGAAAATCTAGGTGGGGAGTATAAAGATGAAATTACTATGTTTCGAGATAATTCCTCAACGCAAATGCTCGTTGCTTGGAGATAATCTTCACGATGATCACACATTAAGTAGTGTTTTACTCGGTTTTTTATCAAAATAGCAGAACCTCCACAAGCTCTACCTCGAGGGTCCTTGGTATCATATAATATATAACCATTGATTTTAAACGTGTTTCTTGAGGTCAGATGGGTTTCAGAAACCATCATAACATCAATTTGTTTATTTTTAAGGAAGTATTCTAGTTCATTTTTATGTTGGCGGATGCCGTTTGCGTTCCAAAAGCAAATTTTTAAACAGTTCATGGCTTGTTTAGTACAGCTTGCAATAACATCGATTGCATTCTTAACATTTCCTGCATCATATTACCCATTGTGTTTGTAAAGTTATTAACTGTTTGTACTAATGTTTCCATGGTTTTCTCAAGACGACTTAAATTAGAAACTGGAGTTTCATCATTATTTGGCAACTCACCTTGCGTTGGCATATGGTTTGATTTTAGGACGTTAGCGTAGGATGTTCTGCTATTACTAGGCTGCGGTACCTAAACGTCATTAATGTAAACTTGATTTGTTGCCTGCATTTGAGGGGGATTAGGTTTCGGTCCAACCGAGCGCTTCACGATAGAGTATACAGGGCATCCTCTATAGTTGGCAGTGTGATTACCACCACAGTTGCTACATTTTTTTACATCGGGGTCGTTTTTAGACTTATCGCAGAGAGCTGTACCATGTAATTCTCCACATACGACGCAAACAGGGGTTAAATGACAATATGCCTTAGTGTGACCAAATTCTTGGCAGTTTAAACATTGCACGGGACCATTCCTTTTGTGCGGCTCCTCTATTGTTATTTTTCTATACAGGATATATTTCAGATTATAAATGGGATGCGTTTCGTTCTTTTTAAGCTTAATGTCGCCGGGTTCTAACTCCACTCGAAATAGTGGCTGGGGATTTTTTTCTCTATTTTTAATGTTTATTATATTTTTTATTTTGAAGTCCTTCTCTTCTAAAAACGTTTTTATCTCACCTGGGTCCACGCATGAGTCAATGCCCTTAATCACTACAAGTTATTATTATATGATTTTTAATATTTATTGAAATCAGTTTGCAATATATTTCATTAATATTTTTTAGATATCCGGTAATACTATAAAATTTTAAGAATAATTTTGATGTAAAATCCATGGGAAATCCAAAAATCAGTTAAATGTATATAAATATATACATAAATATGTGCCAAAGTTAGCCCAACAATATATTTTGTTATAAGAACACTAGTAGTGATATCGATCTAATGTAGGCGATGTTTTTGAACAACATAATATTTAAATATATTATTACACAAATTGTTATTACAGTGTTAGAGCTATAACTGATTCGGTGCAGCCAAAACACTCTTTATTAAATGTTTTCTTACATTTCGAAAAATGTATTATTGTGTTCACTTTTTCAACATAAGTTCTATAAGAGTTCACATTCATTTACATAAAAGCAATTTTAATTGCTGTGTTTAAACCTTTTTGAAAGTAAATTTGTAAATACTAATTTTTTGTCTAGTTTTGTAAGACATTTTTTAGGTTGTAATTGGCCAAATTATAAAGGATTACTTTTGGGACATCTCGAACAAAAATAAGTACTGTTTCTAGTAGAAAAATAAGTTGTCTTTTCGTCAAGTTCTCATTATTTTTCTGCTTATTTTGTAAGCAAAGTTTTTGGTGGGAAGTAACATCGATGTGAAAGAACACCTGTTTGGCCAAAATGTCAAATTTTGACCCCCTCGAAATCAGAAACTTTGACCGATCTTGTTGAAAATTTGTGTCTAAGCTGCTATCCAATAGGACTAACCTTGGTGCAAATTTCATCCAAATCGGAACAAAATCGATTTAAAAAGTGTGGTCACTTGAAATGAAATCCCCCATATAGCAAATTTTACAAAATTTTCAAAAGTTCCTATTAATAGCAAAATTGTACAAAAATTTTCTTATAATTAGGAAATTTAAAGGTGCTTTAAAATTGCAAATAATATAAACAGCAATTCTTTTAAATTTACGATAAATAGAAAATGTTTGTAAGATTTTAAAACCTAATAATTTAACAAACTTATTCTAAAAATAGTTTACCTTTAAAATCAAATAAACCGTTAAAAAAATTATACAACATTATTAGCGTTACATCAGAAGCATAAAAAGGCTTGCGTGCAAAAACTGCTTAACACACAAAGAAAATATTAAAATAATTTAGCGGAAAATCTAATAAAATTATGGCAAAATATAACATTTAAACATTAAAAAAAATTCATTTAAAAATTAAAAAAGCAAAGGGAAACCGCTCATTTCTTAGATGTAAAACTGTTTTAATAAATCACTAGCACTTACACACAGGCATGCATGCACACAAACCTGCCCCACACATTGCAACTACATTTTTAATAGAAAGAAAAAACAAATATGCATAAAATAATCTAACAACAAAACTAACTAACATTATAGTGAAACCTTAACATTTTACTCATACATTTCCGCACACACACAACGAAATTTATACAATCGTTTGTGTAAGTATTTGTATGTGTTAAACTCAGCAGGAAATCAATGTAAAATAAACCGTTAATTTTGTAGGGGTTTTTAATGTAAAAACAAAACTTTCATTAAAAAAAAAATACTACAACTTCACAGAGAAAAAAAATAACAAAATATGCACGTTTAACTCAGCGCTTAGTTACCGTTAAACAGTGCAACGGATTAAGTTATAAATCGCTTTGTTATTATAAATTAAATTTTTTATTGAAAATGGATTAAAACGCTCCATTATAACTTCTGCTTTCTATTAAAATTTTGCCCAGGAATAAGGAGTTTAACATGAAAATTGTCTTATTATAAAATAAAGAAAGTTTAGATTTGAACAAATAAGTTTAATATATGTAAATGTATATATATGAAAGTATAAGCCTAAACTGAGTCACTGTCGGATCTATTTGCAGCACGCCTAGTTTTTGGGCGTGTTAACACGTTTACAAACTAATGTTAGTATATAAGTTATTTCTGCTGTTAAAAGTGAAACAAATCCGTATAATATTTTATCAAGCTTTACTTAAAATATCCTTCCAAAATAAGGGTTTTTTATTTAAACATTTTAGTACTTCAATCAAAAATTATTACCTTCAATTGTCTTCCCAAATTGATCCTACTGTACATTGTAGCAACTCCCTTCAACAATATTGTTCAACAGTGTATGAGTGTTTTTGCATATATAAACATATTTACATACACATATACAAAGTTTCAACATGCCCAAATGAATTAAACACGTACACTCACTCATACATGCATTACATATTCACAATTTGATTCTTCAAATTCATATGCATTTTTTCACATGCATGTGTATGTTTACGTTATTCATTACTAATATTAATACATATTGCATGTTCTTTAATACAAATAAAACTACATAAAGTTTTAAGCTACAGAATATAACACAAAAATATAGAAATATTTTTTTTTTATGTACGATTTAAACTAATTAATACCCACACAAACATAAATCTTAGGGTTTTGTAATAATAATTGAATACGAAATCCTTAAGGTTTGACCTTTATGTTTTAGCTATGCAATTAAAGGTTATTTAGTTGGCTTTCTGAATGTTTAATACAGAGGCAAATAAGACCTGGGATAAATGCGTCAACAATATTTCCACATTAGACAACACCAATACAAATCTAAGTTAAGTTCACTTCTTTTAATGAACTTTTTCTGCACGCCATTAACTTCATATCAAAGCTGCGCATTATATTACGGTCGATGTTGACTTTGAATAAAACACAAACAATTTAGGAAATTATTGTCATTTCTGATAAAAAGCATAAAAGGCAGCCAAATGGCCGCCGCAACCTCGGCGGCACACTTCCATCCGATGGTCCAAATTATCGATGACGCTGAGGCATAATTTAGGTGCCGTTAATGTGCCGAATTATCTTATCCTTTAGCTATTGAATTGTTGCTGGCTTATCGACATCAGTGTGGCCAGGTAATTTTTTTTCTTCCCCCCAAAAAAATTTCAAAACCCCCCAAATATTACATATTTTGAAAAAAATCTCCCGAAATGTAAAAGTTTAGATAATAATTTAATTTCAATTAATTTAACTTGACTAAGTTTAAATTTACGTACTGATATCTTTACCTAAATAAAGCAAAAATTGACAAATTTTTAATATTTTATTGAAATTCCCCCAAAAAAAATAATAAATAATAATATATCTAAAAACCAAATTATAAACAGTTTAAAAAAAGACTAACATATGGATGTGTCCGAAGCTTAAAGGCCTTAACACAAAATAATAAGTAGAGTAAATTTGTGATGCTTAAAAAAGGAAGTTGCCGAATACGCGAAGCGTAGTAATTTATATTACAGCAATATATAAAGGCCTAATTTTTTATGTATGTTTTCCTATTATCGGCTAGTAGCTTCTGAAAAATATCAAATAAGATACAATCCCTATAACGATTTTCATATTTTTTATGGACAATTTTTTAAATAATAGAAGAACAAAATAATTTTAAAAGAGTTCACAACTAATTAGATAGTAATATAACAGAATTAAAAACTTTCGAAAAGGGGAGTTATTATTATCTACATTGAGGACAATTTCGAGGTACTTTTAGATATTATATTCAAAGATGGTAATTTAGGTATTTACCCTTGAAATCAAGCGATTTTCAGACGAGTTTAACGGGAATCTAGCGATTTTTGCTCAACCAAAAACAAGTTGTAAAATATAGTACTACATAGTTATTATTTTGTACAGGCAAATAAATAACAAAACCCCCTAAAAACACCCCAAATATAAATTTATTCCACCCTAGATTTTCCCCTTATAAATTTGTACCCCCTAAATTTGCCCCTAAATGAAATAAAACCCTAAATCTGGGGGGAAACCCCCTAACTTGGCCACTCTGATCGACATACACCTTTTCTTTCAAATCACCCCAAAGAAAGAAGTCCAACGGTGTTAAATCACATGTTCTTGGAGGCCACGACGTGAGACAACCCGGCCATTGAATTTGTCGCGCGAAAGAGCCATTGGTTCGTTAGCTGTGTGTTAAGTGGCACCGTCCTGTTGAAACCACATATCATCCACATCCATAGCTTCCAATTCGGGCCATAAAAAGTTCGTTATCATCTCACGATAACGAACACCATTCACAGTAACTGCCTGACTGGCCTCATTTTGGTAAAAATACGGCCCGAATATGCTGTCAGCCCATAAACCGCACCAAACAGTCAAACAGCATTGATTTTTCGACAATCACTCTTGGATTATCATTCGCCCAAATGCGGCAATTCCGCTTATTGACGAATCCACTGAGGGGAAAATGTGCCTCATCACTGAAGATGATTTTCACGATTTTCATTTTGATTTGAACGCTCATTTTCATAATAAGCGTGAACAACTTCAACGCATTACTCGATTATGTATCTTTCCATGGTCCAAATTGAGTTAGTCTGAAATTGAGAAATGTCAAATGAAATGCAGAAAAAAACTTGACGTTAAGGTGTGGTTCACATTCAACTTATTATATATATATAATGATATATGAGGAGTCGCAGAACAAAACTTGTCTCTTTGAATTTTTTTTCCAAAAAGTTTTTTTTTTATTTATCGCATTAATTTGGGAAAGTTCTATTGAAAAAAGTCTTATTTGCATAATCTTTGTCCTCCTCTCATAAAAAAATTTCATCTTAAAACAAATTATGTAGAACAAAACGGGCTTTTTGGATCTAAGACCAATATTTTAAGGTACTACATAGATCAGCATAAACGCATAATACCTGATCCATTATAGTAGGGTGGGTATAATGTAAAAAAGAACATTTTGGCTTGCATACCAAAACGTCGTCTTTAAATTTTTTTTTTAACAAAACGAACTTTGTTACTCTTATTTTAACAAAAAATGCTGTTTTCAAATTAAAAGTCCTTTAATTTTATACATCTTTAACATTTATTGTTACGACTTTTTCTAGTCTAATGCAATTTATGATAAGGAAGGAACTTGTTATATTTTCTAGACTTATACTATAAATCAATCAGGATTACCCAACATTTTGAAATAATCGAAAAGGCAAGTTTTGGTCTGCGACTCCTCATATACACAGAAAAATTTATCAGTAGTCATCAGTTGAGAAAATTGTTTAAAAAGTATTTCAATTTAATTTATGTGAAAATTGAATAAATTTTTTTTAGTTGAAAGAAAATTAAAAATATAATTCTGATTTAATTAACATTTTATATGTTTTGAAATACATTTTTAATTAAACTATTATTTAAATAACAAAAGACCTTAGTTGATTTTTGTTTAAAATAAAACAGTTTAAACTTGAATTGTTGTAGGGAATTGTCAAAACCTTAGCTATTTTCAATCAATTAATAATCAATTAAATTGCAAATTTTTTTGATAATTTTTTTAATTAAAATTAAAAATATCATTTATTGAAAAAATTTTTTTACAATTTTTAGTAATCTGTATAATCATTTTGGTAATAGGTGCAAAATCAACAAATTGTTTGCTTGATCCTATGAATTTGTATGAAATTGGCGATTAGAGGCAATTTTTAATTTTTTCTGTTTATACTGTTAAGTTTTAAAGCTTTTTCGTAATGTCTGTACCAAAAAAGTTTCGCATTTTTAAACATGGCTCAAAATTGCTTAACACTATTAAGTCAATACAATATATTCAAATAATTGTACAGCCTAGAATAAATAAATGCAAAAATCATTCCGAAACATGCATTAAATAAAAAAAAATTAAGAGAATTAACAATAATATTAACTTTATATATTGTGAAAAATTAATAAACCACATACACTTTATGTTTTCCGCTCTGGATGAGGGTTAAATAGCACTAAATTTTAAGGCAAGTAATGCACTACATTTGCATTATTATTTAAACATATCACAAATAGTAAATTATTATTGTTTAAAATATTTTTACAGATAAAACAATAATAATTGAATTTAATTTTCATTAAAATTATTTTTATGAAGAAAGGAATTTTACAACATGAAATGAATTAAAATTTATTGATAATTTTTCATTCTTGACTTAGCTGGGAATTGAACCTGGTATTCACGGACAGGTTGCCATGATTAGTTTCGATTGTAGCCACACAATCTCTTCAGAGGGGTTTGCCGTTAAACATTCACCGCCATTGACGACGTATGACGTCAATAGTCAAACATCAATTTTTAAACTAAATGGTATTTTAACTTGGTA
This sequence comes from Pollenia amentaria, assembly GCA_943735925.1. NCBI lineage: Eukaryota > Metazoa > Arthropoda > Insecta > Diptera > Polleniidae > Pollenia > Pollenia amentaria. Next base: position 216,345,914 of record OX031006.1, on the reverse strand, counting down.
GATCGAAATTTTCTTTGAAGAATGATTACCTATTTGGGAATTGAACCTGGTTTTCACGGACAGGTTGCCATGATTAGTTTCGATTGTAGCCACACAATCTCTTCAGAAGGGTTTGCCGTTTAACACTCACCGCCATTGACGACGTATGACGTCAATAGTCAAAAATCAATTTTTAAACTAAATGGTATTTTAACTTGGTAGATCGAAATTTTCTTTGAAGAATGATTACCTATTTTAATTGCTTTACATGTTCTTCCTTACTTTTGCTTTTCGCACTTTTTGTCAAGAATTCTTCTTGAAATCCAAAGTACATTTTTCTTGTTTTATATGGTTTTGTCTTTCTTTTTCTTGTTGACCTTTTCAGCACAACTTGAAGGACAAATGTAAACATATAGCTGGTACCTTAGCTGTTAACAATAATTAGTATTGTGGTTATTTTTTTGAACTGTTAATGGTTTGTTATACAAATTCCGATATTTTAAACTTTTTCATTAAATTATTTTTATGAAGAAAGGAATTTTACAACATGAAATTAATTAAAATTTATTGATAATTTTTCATTATTGACTGAGCTGGGAATTGAACCCAGGTATTCTGTAAAGCTTTTATTACAAATTCCGTTCATCAGAAGATACGCTACCCTTAATACCAGCTAAACTCTACGGAAATTAGGGAGGTTCCTTTAATTCTTTCGAATATGAAAAATTCGTCTTAATAAAATTAAGATAGCTATCAATTCTATCGATACAAATTGAAATGAGTTAATTTAAAAAAAAAATAAATGATATTATGTATAATATTACTAACTGAGCCCGAAAAACGATGTCTTAGCCTCAAATGTTCGACCCGATAGACTCAGATCGATAGACTAGATAAACTCGATCCGGTCGGCATTAATTCAAACGAAATTGAATTTTGCGGAATTTAAAATTGATTTGTTTTTCAGGGAAACGTAATTTGTTGTAAGAATATTTTTAATATATTGACAATAAATTTTTTTTCGAAGGTATATAAAACAAATTGTTATGAAAAGAAATACATACATTCTTATGTTAAGTAAAATGCCTCCAAAAATATGAATATATATCTAAACAATAGTGCTACATATCGGGTCCATTCATACATACACAAAAGTATACATACCTACTGAAGGTATATATTAGACTAAACTGAATGATTTTGTTAATAACTTGGTCCCAGCGCTATTTACCGGGTCAAATTTTTATCAGGAAACCTAATTTTGTTTAATATTTCCATATATTTTGTGAATTTCAGCCAAAACGTCCCTCAAATTAAAAAAATTTAAATATCACGACAACAGCGCCACCTATTGGGATTAAACTTAAGAGAAACCTTGTTCCGGACTAAACTAATTTATTGTCCAAATTTGGTATCAATCGATCCAGGGGTTCTTGAGTTCTAGGAACATGTACCGGTCACAAGCGTAAACCTTCTTTCAGGAAACAGTTTAGTATGCCTAAAACCGTAACAAATATTGCTACTGTAATAAAATTTGATACATCACAGTTTTATAGGGCTAGAAATCACACTTAAAAATTTCTTGAGTATCGGTCCATAATTTGTCATAGGCAACATGTAAAGCCTACTATTGGAAAACAGTTTAGTACGCCTAAAACCGCAACGTAGCAGAATTTTGCCTTTCGTAGTTTCAAAAGGCTTCAAATCACAGTAGGAAATATCGTAAAAATCGGTCCATAATTTACCATATTCCCCATATAATTCCCACTCTGAGAAATTATTGAACTACACTTTAAACCGTTACAGATTTAGATACTGTAGTAAAATTTTATCTAATTTAGCTTCACATCACCGGAAATAATATCATGCAGTTTTGTAATAATCCATCCGTAATTTACCTTAGGTCTCATATCAAGTCTTCTAAAAACAACTTTAAAACAATAAAATTTACTACAATATCTTAATTTGTTCTTATTTAGGTTTTATAATTCCAGAATTTTGTGCTGATTGGTCCATAATTTACCTTGTTCTCGATTGTTGCAGTGATAATGCAATAATAATATGTTATTCATGACGTGTTTTTTATACAAAAAAAGAGCATTGTTACCGCCACTGCCACTGTTATCGGTGTAAAAAGTTTTTTCGTACTACCACTAATACTAAACGCCAAAAACCAAAATGTTTTAAAAATTTTTAAGGCAAGCGCCATATTTTTCTGTAATTTTCCTTTAACATTTAAAGTGTATTTGAATGCTTGAGTTTCATACCAAAAAAGTATGTATATAATTAATGTGACTTGATTTGTTTATTAATTATCGTTTAGGAATTTTAACGTTTGCAAATAAACAATTGAAACTTAAACTGTTGTTGTTATTTGTGCGTTCACAATCTGATGAAATTCAGGCGCTTTGGTAAACTCCAATAACAAGCATTAATTGTGATTTTTTAAATATGATATATGTATATATTTTTTATTTTTGTATTCAATTATTGATTTTCTAGATTTTTTAAGAAGAACATATCTCTCGGGTCATCTATTTATATATTACTATTTTTCAAAAACTTGTTTTTCAATAAAAACTTCTGCTGATTTTTCTAATATTTACAAAGCTACAGCTTATTTAAGGTTTTCATATAGAAATTGGTTTTTTTGCAGGGACCGTAACTGTTATGACTTTTATCGAAAAAGTCAAGAAAAAAAAGTGATTTTTTTACTTTTATTTGTTAAGGCAGAAATAAAAGTTATTTCTTAACTTTTATTTTTTAAGGCAAAAATTAAAAGTTATTTTTGACTTTTATTATTTTACTCAACAAATTAAAGTTATTTTTTAACTTTTAATTTTTTAAGGCAAAAATAAAAGTCTTGAATTAAGTATTGCATAGTAATACGCTAGTTTTATTGCCTCCAATTTATAGGTAATAATAATTGATGTATATTACAGAAGTCTATAAAAATTATTGTTATTATTATTATTATATTTGTTCAGCTGTTTAATTTTACCATCAAATTGATTCTAAGTTTTCTTCAGATAAATTACATCTCAAATCCCCCAAAATCAATTTGAGTGATGAAAATGACCTTTCTGCACTGACTTGAGTTGCGGTAGAGTAAATTTTTTACTATCCCAATATTCTAGTAAATCAGCTGAACCATCTAAGCGTTTTTTTTTTTTTGTAGTTGTCAGTGATATAGTTAACAGTGATGATGTTATTACAACAATAATTACTCTGCGGAACAAAATTGAACTTTTTTTGGGCGGCCGGGAACTTTGTGTAATTTTTTTTACTAATTTGAGGTCGCTGATTCCAAATCTAACCTTCATTTTTCTCTATCAGCTCCAGTTTTAGAGATATACCGTTATGTCCAAAATTAAGACACTTTCAGCACATATATTGAAATAACATGAAAATGGTGCCCCATATTCCCTTAAGAAAAAAATCCGAAATTCGCTAACAATATTATCTTTAAGACGTACTAACACTGTTTTAAATTTGGCCAGTAATTTCAGAGATATTGTTGAAGTTTTTAAAAAAACAAATAAAATTTTAGGAAAAAAAAAATTTTTTTGTTCTTTAAAAATTCATAAAAAATAAATGTGCAACAAAAATCACAGTATGGGTCTAAAAGCATTTAGTTCAATATATTTCGAATGAAATGAGCTTTATTTCATTGCAATCGGTGCACTACTTTTGATTGTGTTCTTTTTTCTTAAATTTTTATTTGTTTTTTTTAAAAACAAATTTAAAACAATGTTAGTACGTCTTAAAGATAATATTGTTAGCGAATTTCGGTTTTTTTTCTTAAGGGAATATGATGCACCATTTTCATGTTATTTCAATATATGTGCTGAAAGTGTCTTAATTTTGGACATAACGGTATATCTCTAAAACTGGAGCTGATAGAGAAAAATTAAGGTTAGATTTGGAATCAGCGACCTCAAATTAGTATAAAAAATACACAAAGTTCCAAGCCGCAAAATGACTGTTCCGCAGTGTTATTAATAACAAAATAAGAGAATTATGTTTTGCAATGCTCTCGAAATTGTGATAACGGATGTTTTATCATCTATAGCATTGAAAGCAATAAAACTAGCGTATTACTATGCAATATTTAATTCATGACTTTAATTTTTGCCATATATTATTAAAAGTTAAAAAATAACTTTTATTATTTGAGTAAAATAACAAAAGTCAAAAATAACTTTTAATTTTTGCCTTAAAAAATAAAAGTCACAATTAAAAGTTATTTTTTGACTTTTATCAAAAAAGGCACAAATTTAAAAGTCATACAAAAATTTGCATGTACATCACCTATGTATCATAATGATAAGAACCAAAATTTTCTACGATCATTCTTTATGTGTGCTTTTTTGATGTAAATTTGAAAAAATTACAGTTATTTTCTGTCCCTGGTTTTTTGTAAAACACATACGTATAACAGTTTTTCTTATTAACTCAATAGAAATTAATTATACCAAAAATAACTCAAAGACAATGACCTCGAAAGAACTACAGTGCGTATGATAAACGTAAATATATAAAATATCACGCATACGCCCCGGGTTTCCGGTTACGTTCTCTAATAAATTAAAAACCAAATAGTGTGTAAGTTTTTAAGCTAAAAGTGGCCAACAATAAACATATTTTACTTATAAAAACAACTGCAGCAGAAAACATCGAAATAAAAATCTACACACAAACACAGACGCAATTAATATCCTCAAAGTAAAACTAAGCAGAAGCAAACATACATACTAACATGTATATTCGTTTTAATTTTATTGTTGGTATTTTGCACGCGATGTACATTCTACAGAACATTTTGCATTCGAGTTTCTATTGTTGTTGCTGTTACTATTTGCTGTTGTTGTAGTTATGTCAAGTTTGATATTGTCGCAAAACTAAGAAAAAATAGTGTTGTTGTTTCTATTATAAATTCCTTTCTTTCTCCATGCATTATAGTATTTGTTGTGGTTAAAGTTGTTGTTGTCGTAAATTAACCACATGTTTATTATACATGCAAATTCTTATCAAGCTGGTTAAAATAACTACAAACCAAATAAAAGAAGTTTCAAAATTATGACATTATCGCTTTGAAAAGAAAACAGCAATAACAAAAACAAAGGGAAAAATATAAATTACAATAAAAAAAATTTACTATACAACTAGATTTTTTTTAATAATAGAAAAAGGTTTGCAAAGAAGAATTAACCATAAATATTCAAAGTATTTAGCTGGTATATATTATTAATACATTACAAAATATAAAGGGCCGATGTTGAATGTGAACCACACCTAAACGTCAAGTTTTTTTCTGCATTTCATTTGACATTTCTCAATTTCAGTCTAACTCAATTTGAACGATGGAAAGATGCATAATCGAGCAACGCGTTGAAGTTATTCAGGCTTATTATGAAAATGGGCGTTCAAATCCAAATGCAAGTCGTGAAAATCATCTTCAGTGATGAGGCACATTTTCACCTCAGTAGATTCGTCAAGAAGCGGAATTGCCGCATTTGGGCGAATAATAATCCAAGAGTTATTGTCGAAAAACCAATGCACCCAGAAAGAGTGACTGTTTGGTGCGGTTTATGGGCTTGCTGCATCATCGGGCCGTATTTTTTCCAATATGAGTCCGGTAAGGCAGTTACTGTGAATGGTGTTCGTTATCGTGAGTTGATAACGAACTTTTTATAGCCCGAACTGGAAGATATAGATGTGGATTCAATAGGATGGTGCCACTTGCCACACATCTTACGAAACAATGGCTCTTTTGCGCGACAAATTCAATGGCCGTGTTATCTCACGTGGTGGCGATGTCAGTTGGACACCAAGATCATGTGATTTGACACCGTTGCACTTCTTTCGTTGGGGTTATTTGAAAGAAAAGGTGAACGTCGATAAGCCAGCAACAATTCAAGAGCTAAAGGATGAGATAATTCGGCACATTAACGGCACAGAACCGCAATTATGCCTCAGCGTCTTCGAAAATTTGGACCACCGGATGGAGGTATTCCGCCATTTGGCCGATATTTTGTTCCATACATAATTGAACCATACCAATATTATCATAATAAAAAGAAATGACAATAATTTCCTAAATAGTTTGTGTTTTATTCAACATCAACATCGGCCCTTAAAATGTAACCGTCCTTTATAAACCTACAAAACATGGGTCTCCACAAACCTTCCCAGAATATCTTCTTTTAGAATTCGTGTTCTTTACATCGATAGATGTTGAGATTCGACGATGAGATAGTTTTTTTGGTAACATTATCCTCCATTACAAAATTTTACATAAGTCAATTAAATAAAATAAATATTCGCTATATTTTGGAGCATATCGCCCTTTGGAGCATATAGCTTCTAAAAAGCTTCTCCATCTTACACGATTTGTCGCTGTTAGTTTCACGTCTTCCCCAGTAAGATTTCATTGTCTGAGTTCTTGGAGTATCGATCCATTCAGTATTGTTACTTTGCCTTGTATCAGCTGCGTAAATCGTTTGTTGGTTTAGCTTAGTGGATGATTGGTCTTCTGTAGCAGGTACGATTGATTTGTCCTAGTTCTTGGAGCCTTTTGTTATTTTACCTTATATCAGTTTCATTAATCGGTTGTTGTTCCAGCTAAGTAGATTATTAGTCTGTTCTCGCACATCCTAGGACAATTGGCTTCCATCTGTCATTACCGCCAAACAATACACTCCGTGTATTTGGAGTAGTTACTTTCTGATCTTTTATTCTTTTTCCCAGGGGGTGGCATCTGCCTGACCTTTGCCAAGATATTATCCTCTTTTCCAGGGGTGGGTGGGTCACGGTTTTCATATTTTATTGATTGATTGGAGGGGGTTGATGCCATTTAATTTTTTAAACTCGAAAACCATGAAGAAATTTTTTGGTCATCTGCAAGGGATCGAACCTGGGGTGCTTAGTTTTGTAAGCAAGCACTTTAACCACTACACCACGCCGCCACTTCATTCACTATATTTAAGTATTTTAAAACTAGTAAAATAAACAACGAAGAATAATTAAATTGTTTACAAATACTTTAAAAGTGTATGCAGTATTTCCTTGACATATGTGGAGGCATTTGTGAAAAGGTGAAATCCAATAATGGACCGATTTATTCAAACTTTCAATAGCAAACTGCACGAAACAAGAAATAAGGAAAATTCCACATACTAAGTTTTTTATGTAAAAACATCTATATACTCTCAGATGAACCCAAAATTAACGCAAAATAACGCAGTAATTAAGTCGTTTCACAGAATGTATGATTGTGGCAGGATCTTGTTGAATTCACATATTGGCAAAATCACTCTAATCCATTTGCGGTTGAAATAACTGTTCACGATATCAAGTACTTTTAAACCTATTTAAAGAGTAATGTTCGATTTTTTATAGTACGATTTTTTATAGTATTAACTTTAACATGATTGAAGGTTACCGTAAAATGGTTTTGACTTTCTTACAGCCCCCGAGTGAACTCCTATAAATGTCTGTTATTTTAATATTTAAAATGAAATTTTCGAACACTCGAGGTGTAATGTCAACAGTTTCACCACAAATTTTGGCTTTAGCAACCATATACTTAATTATCAATAAGGTGACAACATCCTTGATCTACAAGATCAAAAATAATATTTTATATATAATTTTTTTATTTGGTTAATTATATGTATATTTTTCTTATTTACCTGCTCTTTTTATAAAGGAAAAACCACATTTACATATCGTAAGCTGAAATCTAAAAGGTCGTTAGTCACAAAAATTTCAAATCGACTCTTTAAATGATTATGGTGTATTTTATTAAATCACATCATACAGCCTTTTGGATTTTAGGTGACGGTATGTTTGTCCGCCAATATTTTCTTTTGTGGTCAATTAATGGGTGAATGCTTTACACTTACAAAACAAACTTACAAACACGCCCTACAATAAGTCTATTTTTCCGAACAACAAAATAAAATAAGGAATTTAAATTAAACTAATTCAAGTTATTATTTAATTGGAAATATAAATAACAAATTTGATCGGGCAGATGTCTACACATTTGCCAAAATGGCGGATCCAGTACTTTACAGATTTTCAGCATTAATCCTGCAATCGATTCAATTGGTGTTCGGGAAATTTGGTCTGTAATAAATTTTTTATTTCGCTGACTCAACCCGGAGTTTGTAGGATACAGCACCTTCTAATTCCCCCAGAGGATACAGCAGCTTATAGTATTGTATCTTACAGGGAATTCAGGCTGCACTTGTAATTCGGCAGGAATTTAAAAGTTACAGATTTTTAAGATCTTAAGATCTCCTGAGATCGTGTCTGACCAGAGGATCATAACTAGTGAAACGGAAGTGAGTAGACCCCGGAGTTTTGGCTCTAGTCTAACACTTGGTTGAGGCCTCTTAGGTTAAACTTTTTTTAAAACAACACTTTTCGCCCATAAACATTATTTTTGTGACGATGTGTATTCGTTCATTTATTCGTACATTTATTTAGGTAGTTAAAATTAGTGCTGATGAGAGAAGTTGTGAAGATGTAGTTACTAATAAGTGAATGAATGGTTGGAGATCGGTATAAGACCGATGATGTGCTGGATTTTGTGAATGAACGAAGAGTTCAGGAACCGGTGGTGATGGAGGGTTAAGTTGGGTTGTAAAAATGAGTGGAGTGTGTTGGGGAAAGATATGAAGACTAAGTAGTTAATGAGTGACTGGAGAGTCGAGGGACAGGTCTGAGGCCGGTGAAGACCTGCAGTTTGTGCATGAAAGTTGAGGAACTAGTAATGAGGGGTCAGACTTGGAGTTGATTGAAGAAGGAGTCAAGACCCTACGATGGTTAAGAGTGGAGTGTGATGGATGAAGGGTTGGTTAGAAAGAAGGGTCGACCTTAGGATGAATAGGAAGAACATGACTAGCCTCATTGATTTTTTTATTTTTCGCAGAAATATGCTCTTTCACATAGACTGCTCTCTCATGGAAGGATGATTTTGGGGATCAACTGGTGGCTGTGTTTTAAACTCAAATCGCGGGAGAAGTCTTCCTGGCCTGCAAGAGAGCTTCACACGTGTGGAAAGTTCAATGTGTGGGTCGGCTCACCTCTGGTTGCTATTGCTATTCGGCAGATGCTGCTGGCTAGTCCTAGATAGCTCCAGCCCCTTAACAATGGGCGAGTGCTTTATTCGGCCAGCTTAAACACACAAATTGCTACCTGAATATGCTTGTGCCACTCCAACACAGGGGTGTTTGGTTAACACATAGTTTATCACCCAGTGGTTTTGATCCACCATGAGATTTAACCGAATGGCTGGGCTCATGTTATTATTTTCTTCATCTGTTTGCTAAATCTTTGACATGTGGCACCCTCTTGTTGAAATCATAACTCATCAAAAATATCGAGCCAGTTGACTTAAGTTTATTGCTCAAAGTGATCTCGGATTGTTCTGGCTGAATGTTTCGCGAATTAAAAGATATATATATCTTAACAAGTAAAATATTAAAACTGTGCGTAATTTAAATATGCTGCTGCTGTAAAACAAGATTCTTATTGCAAGCCCCGATAGTAAATGTAATTACTTTAGTATATATGAAAAATACTAAGACCTAAAATTTAAAATAAAATCACTTAATAATTAAAAATAACTGCAGTTATACATAAAAAATAACGTATATGCATTTGAAATCTATTTTAAAGAAAATTTGTATGGAAATTAAGTTTTAAGATACTTTTAAAATCTTAATTATTTTTTATGAATACAGCCGTGTAACTATTCAACACCTTTACTTTTCTTTTTAATTCAGTTTAAATGAGGTTTTATATTTAGGTATCAATTTTATCTTTGGCTTAACTAATCATAGACTTTAAAAAATATAATAGAATTTTTTTACAACAGTATTCTATAGCACATTTTAAAATCGACTTAATCAAAAACAAATTAATTCCTTTCAGTAAGTGAAATATTCTATGAATAAATGCATACGACTTATAATTTGTTTCACAAGCAAACGTAAAAACAATAACAACAGCAAATGACCTTTTTGTGGTTTAACATTTTTACCCTTTTATTTTCTTTGAATGAAAACTCCACTTTTGAATTTAAAACCTCCATCCACACGTTCACCACATTATTTGCATTTTGTAGTTAGACAAATTATTCACACATATCATGAGTTTGTTATAAAATAGAATTTATATTTTAAGCACAACTTATTCATTCATATTTGTTTTAAAGAATATTTATGTAGAAAGAAAAAAATATGAATAATATTTCTAATTACATATGAATTCAATGCTCATGAGATTTTTTGAAAAAGATAAATAATTTGTTTCATACGAGAATGTGTCATCAATGCTAAAAGGAATTGCAGTTGATTATGGTGCAAAATATAGTAGTAACTTTTTAGCACATGCGTTGTAGGTGGGACAGGGATAATAAAACGCAGACAGGAAGTAAAAAGATTATGTAGTCAGATATGAAAATTTTTTAGAAATAGTATTTAAATAAGAAAATTTTCCATTATGGTTTTATTGAAGTTGAAAAGTTAAATGTTTTTCTTTTTGTCAGTAATACTTTTGTGATGAATTTCCAAATTACACAGAAACAATTTTCGCAAAATTTTTTTCAATTGAAACATTAATATAAAATTAAATCAATTTTAATTAAAAATTTAACTAAGTGAATTAAACGCTTACTTGTATCAACAACATTACTACAGGAAATGTTGGTAATATCAAAAAACATGTAATTGATACTATTTAATTGTTTACTGGTACAAATTGAATAATTTTTTTAAATTTTTATTTTTTTCTGTGTATCAAATTCGCTCGTTATGATTGTTATAAAATTGCTATGATCTGTTTCGCATGTCTCTTCACTTTTAAAAGAACTGACTGTCGTACTCGGTATGGAGTACTTTTCCTATCAAGTTCGGATTTCAAGATTCCCATTACACAATAATAATAAATAGATTAGGTCATTCAGTACTTAAAATTTTTTATTCTGGCATAAATTGAAAATTTGTAAAAACAAAATAGGCATATTCCAGAAAGCCTGGAATCTTAGTGATTGAAGTGATTTGCAGTTATAAGACTCAAAAAATCGGGATAAGTTTGAGTCTTATAAACAAAGCTGTGGAGTCGGTGTAGGAGTTGTGGAGTCGGAGTTAAAATTTTAGTACCGGGGTCGGAGTCGAAATAGCCGCAAAAACTCGCGACTCCAAAATTTTTCAGCATATAAGATTTAAAAAAATTTCTAATTTTTTCCAAAAAAAAAACAATTTTTTTTCGAAATTGGCGATGCAATATTTTTCAGATCGCGATGACTAACTGCCTATTTCCAATATGCAAAAGAATTTTCGTGTTCGCACAAATACAAACAAAAACAAATTCTAAGAAATTTATTTTTGTTTTAAAAAGTTTTTGTTTAAAAATGTTTGAAGCCAGAAAATAAGAACCAGTCTACTTTACGTATGCAAGTAAATAACTATATAAATGCTCAATGCGGTAAGTGATAGAATTAAAGTATAGATTTTTAGTTTTTACCTAATCATTTCCATGCTATTTTAACCATTTAAAAGGTACTGCATTAAAAAAATTGTAATTGTCATATAAGGATCAGTCTCATAAACATTTTGCATCGTGGTCAGAGCAGGAGTCGGAGTTGGAGTCGGAATCGGAGTTGGAGTCGGAATCGTACTTACAAAATTGCAGCGGTTAAAGTTGAAGTTAGAACTACTTTTTGACGACTCCAAGGCCCTGCTTATAATTGTGAAACCCAAGACGAAAAATAGCAAATTTTAGTTCTCAAAGTTCGATATTTTCCAAACTACAAGAGATATACTATGCGTGTTGCTAGTTTTTTTTGTTGAACTCGACTAGTACATTTCATGTTTAAAATCAGGCTAAAATTAAGAATTTTGGATCTCTTTATTTGTTTCAATAAACAATACTTTGGAGACCTATGGCGGCTCTCCCAATATGTATATATACAAGTCGTAAATTGCCACCTGAAATTTTATTCTAATCATACGAACAGTTCAAACTGGAAAATGAAAAGGACCAAAACACACAACATCTCTACTGTTTTAACTTCTCAATTTATTAAAAATTTCAGTCAGTCAAACCAAACACTCTCGAACATGTCGACTGCCGAAGTACTTTGTTGTGAATAAGTTTTCGTTTTTTGCCTTTGCATTGACTGCGACTGTTTACGTTTTAATTATTAGAAGTGAAAGCAACAATTAGTATTTGGCCAAGAAAATTTAAGAAGTCGAAGATACAGCACAATCTTATGACTTTTTATACTTTAATTGCAGTTTTTAAACAACACTTTCTCAGCACTGCTAAGCAAACATAAATTTTTGTTACCCATTAAAAACTCTGTATTTGTATACAAAAAGATTTCAATAAAAACAAAAGTAAGAAAGTATGGTTAGTCAAGCTTGTCCAAATGGTAAACAGAAAAATTTATTAAATTTTTCCAATCACCAAATTTATTCCAAATACATAATATCAATTGTTGATTTTTGTTGTTCTTCTATTTGGCCAATTTTTAAATTCATTTGTATTTCCTTATCAAGCTAATACGGCCTAAAATCTGTAATGTAATTAAAACACAATTTTAATACATTTTTCCCGACGTTTCGTCGATTTTATGTCGACTTCTTCTGGGGATACGTCTATTTAATAAAAACATAACATTTATTAACAAAATTTTTAACCAATAACATTGAAAACTTACATTTTTTATATTATTACATCAAAATGACAAAATTTACATTTAACATATATAACGTAACAACATAAAACATTGAGTTATTTTTAAAAAACATATTTCCACAACACAACTTATTTTATGGCGACTCGATAACTTGCACAAATGTTGTTCGTATCTTCTTTTAGATTCATTTTTTTTTTATGTTTTGTTGGATCCTTAAGCTTTCTTTAGTAAATCGTTTTCTTGTAGAGTCTTCTTTGTTGGAAATCTGGTACATGTTGAGATTCAATCATATGCATAACTAATGCTGTGGTCTCCTTCTGTTTTGCAATGTCCATTTTATGTTCTCCGATCCTTGTAGATAACGCCCTCTTTGTTGTTCAAATATATGTTGACTTTGCACCTTTTACCAAAATGATTATATTGATTACTAAAAATTTTAAAATTTTGAAAAAAAATTTTCAATAAATTATATTTTTAATTTTAATTAAAAAAGTGATCAAAAAACTTTGCCATTTCAAACAATGTGTTAATTTATTTAAATAATTATTGACAATTCCCAACAAAAATTCTACATGTTTAAATTATTGGAAAATTTATTTCAAAACAACTAAAATGTTTATTAAATCAAAATTAAATTTTTAATTTTCTTTCAAAAAAAAAAATAATTAATTCAATTATCACATTAATTAAATTTTCAAACCATTTTTTTAATTGATAAAACACTTTTTTCTGTGTACCCTAAAACACAGCATTAACAAAAAAAATGTTCGGGAGTATGCCCTATTTGGGATCTATGGACCCGGCAAAACAAAACTATAAATATTACGGCCTTCGGATATCACGTTGTGGCTGTAGCTTAAATGCAAACAATAGGGAGAGTAAAGTTTAAATGTCGGGTAAGGGATTGACATTGGGCTACTTACGTATGTCCTTGTGTGTTGTAGCTATACAACAGAAGCTACTTTGCAGTAGAGATTGTCACCTGTGTGATTGTTTACATAACATGGGAACGTGAACACACTAATTTTTTTAGCCCAGTATTAAGAACACCACCAATTAATTTAAATTAAGCTTATGACCTAAGCTCTGTTAACACACAAAAACTCTATAAAAAAATATATTATAAATTATAATTTTTGTCCAACAAAAAAATTTGCTATATACACAGAAAAAATGATTAAATTTCTCCAATTACCAAATTTATTCCAAATTCATAATATATACCCAGCTAGTTGTTGACTTTGCACCTTTTACCAAAATGATTATATTGATTGCTAAAAATTTTGAAAAAATATTTTCAATATATGATATTTTTAATTTTATTTAAAAAAGTGATCAAAAAACTTTGCCATTTCAAACAATGTGTTTATTTATTTAAATAATTATTGACAATTCCCAACAACAATTCTACATGTTTAAATTATTTTATTTTAAACGAAAAAAGTCAATTAAGATTTTTTGTTATTTAATTAAAATTTTAATTGAAAATTTTTTTCAAAACAACTAAAATGTTAATTAAATCAAAATTTAGTTTTTAATTTTCTTTCATTTAAAAAATAATTGATTCAATTATCACATTAATTAAATTTAAATACTTTTTAAACCATTTTTTTAATTGATAAAACACTTTTTTCTGTGTAAGAATACCGATATTTATTCTTTCACTTTTATATCATCATAATAATATTTTAGTTAACCATAACATTTTTCAAATACACACATACATATAACTTTGACGTTAGACAAATAGATTTTAAGTCTAAAAAGGTTTCACTAAATTTGTTTAATCTTTCCTTTTGTATCAATAACTTAATTCTAGAACAACTGCATCTACTCATAATCATTTGCTTTTTAGTAAATAAGTCACTCAAATAACGCAATTTGAAAATTTTCAATTTAACGTAATAAATTCAAAGATATATACATATACACAATTAAAATCCGTAATTGACCTTGATATAAATATATAATTTTTTTTATGTATATAAATACATTATCATTTTCCCATATTTTGCTTGAATAACTTTAATTTCTTTAATAAACAATTTAAACTAAACAAAAGCAGTTCAATCTATTTATAGTTAGTAAATTTCTATATCCCCAAATAAGTTTAATTAGGCACATGCATATATTTAAGTATTCTCATGTTTGTATTTAATTTCAAGATTAGCGGAAATAGGAAATTATTGACATCGATTAGAGTAAATTACGCCACATAATTTAGTTTGTGATTTGCAATATGTAGTTAAACACCTTTTTGCACGCAAGTCTATTGCAGAATACCGAATGAATATTGAGAAATTTTAAAAAGTTATATTCATTAATACTCTTTCAGCGAAATAGTGAAAATATCAAAAATGACAGATGCAGAGTTGTCACGTAAGGGGTTTTATCCTCAAATTATGATTTCCATATTGGAAACGGAGATGAATAAAAAATTGGATTTTGGGATTTGTACAGGTACACTTTTTTCAATTTGGGCTTTTAGTTTTAATAATTTTTTCAGAACATTCTTAAAGGTAACAAGAACACTGTTTGAAACATAAATTTTTGTTTAAAAAATCTTTTACTAAATAATGCCATTAGAGGCTTCTTAATCTGATCGCTTTGACGAAAAATATAAATGTTTTTTACATCTAAAAAGTTTATCGCAACAAATATTATATTTTTCCAGTTGCTGTTCTCGAACGAGTTGCCCAACTCTGGATCTTCCGAATGGCCCACCAGCCAACATTTACATGACATAATTTTCAAGCAATAAATGCCATAAATTGTTCTTTTAACCGATAATAAAAATGTCAAGTTCACAACAAATAAGAACTACATCAAATACTCAAAAAAATGCGTTTCTCTATCTGTTTTGTACTTAAATGTACGATTGTATAGCTAAATTAAAAAATGTAGATGAGTAAAAAGCTAATGGTTTCGTTTTCTTTCTTTGTTTCTTGAAAAGTTTTCGTTTTGGTTTTGCTAGTGTACCATACAATTAAAAAATCTTGATTAGTTTTGCATGTCTTGCAAAAGTTTCAATACTCTGATCAATACACAGCATCCGACAACATGTGGCGGGATTGGAGAAATGGGCTTGTCATTAAATAGATTTATTTATATATAAAAATATGATTCGCCATAGCCGAACATATCACTCTTACTTATTTTTTACTCAATTTTCGAAATCAAGAGAGACACCCGATACAAACATACATACATCTCGGTCCAATTATGTGTTTTAATTTACAGATAAGAAAACAGCTGATTGCAATTTTAATGAGATCATTTTACGTTTGTCTTTATAAACTACTTTCTTGATGACATCTTAAAGTACAACTTATGTGACAGCTTTCGATTTTTGAGAATTTTGACAAGCAGTATGTGAAAAAAACTGGAAAGCAAAACATTAAAAAGTGACTGCAGCGGAACCCAACCCAATGGGACAACCCAATTTTAGCCTAATAAAAAAAACTGCAAAATTAAGATATAAAATGCAATACTAGAATTAAATATTCACCCCTATCGTGAATAATTTTTCCCTCGTAATTTGTTCCCTTTTCACGTATTTGCGATCATGAAAAACTCCCATGAAAAAAATTAATTCATAGGAGAATAATAACGTGAAAAAAATGTTCGCGGGAAAAAAATTCCCCTTATCGTGAACAATTTTTTCCCTCGTAATTTGTTCACTTTTCCCTTTGAATTTCTCACTTTATTTTTGCTGGGGAACAAAACATTTATGTAAGTAATTATTCTCATAATTCGAATATTGAAGTGTACAAATTAATTTTTAAGTCAACTTCCGTTAAAAGAGGCACAAACTTATATGTATATTGTTCAACAAAATGCAAACAACAGGTCGATTGCCTGAGGAGTTATGAAGCTTTTCAAAGACGTGGTGGCAGAATTTGAGAAATTATTTTACTATATAAAATCGCAATAAGCTTATGTTGCAATCAAACTATCACTCCAATATAATATATTTTATTTTTTTTTTAACTTTTCTTTAATTATACGTGTATATTTTTGAACAAAACAAAATTTTTTTAAAGTTTTTTAATATTTCTTCTTTTTTACATTCACTGAGAACTGATAGCGCGAAAAAATGTTCACGGGAGTTTCACGATAGCATTTTTCCCTTCGAGGGGAATAAAAATTTCATGGGAACAAAAATTCCACTTGTTTTTCACGATAGGGGTGATTAAATATTAAAAATAGATCAATTTGTTACGGCACGTTTAAACCATTTCAGAAAAAAGTAAAACTGCTTGATTCTAGAAAAATAAATAAAAAATTGAGAAGGATGACAATTTTTAATTTGACCTTAACAGGATCAAGTAAGAGTGCTATATTCGCCTATATCTAATCTTATATACTCTTCCCCATGGTGCGATAAAAATAGATAGTTATACTATTATTGATCTTTAAGAATAAATTTATCTATTTAGTGCCAAGTCCACCTCTTTAATACCGTCCACATTTTGCCGGATGCTCTGTATTGATAACAAAGATGGTTGTACCTTATTTGGAAACTTTGGCTCATGTCTATTTTCAGATATACAGAAGTCTATAATGTCTTTGTATAGGAAGAGCCACGCCCACTTCTCCAATCCCACCCACATTTTATCGAATGTTGGGTATTGATAAACAAGATGTTTAAACCTAATTCGGAAGCCGTTTTCCAGATATATAAAGAGAAAAAAACAACTACAATGGATTTATGGGAAAAATTGGAGGTAGTCGTGGTTTTTTTGCTCATATCTAAGAAACAAAATTTAGCGGCGCATGTGTCATACATATATATAACAACCTAGTCCCCATCATTTCTGCAGTCTTTGAAACCCCCATTTCAACAGACAGTCGAACATTGTTAAAACAACGTCTCTACTAATAAGGATCTATAATTCGTTACTTTATAGGGTCTTGGTTCAATACTGTAGAAATTAGAAACGTATTGACGAACTTTCATATACCCTTTTACCTTCGGTGAATAGTATAATAAGCCATTTATTTAGCTAGTGTAAAATTAACTAATATTATTAGTTGTTTTTGTTTGGCTGCAGGTCCCCTTAAATAAATCTTATGCATATGTACATACATATGTATATATACGGGAACCATTTTTCCACCGATTTTAATGAAACAAATATCGTTTTAAAAGTATTTTGCATACAAAATTTTTTTTATTTTGAAAAAAAAATTGAAATTTTCGTTCAGAAATGTATATATATATTTGTTTTATTTCTAAGAACAGGCAATTTAAGCTTTATTTTACCTTTTATACTCAAAACTTTATCATATAAATATTGTAGAAATAGTAAATAAATACTTTAATAATAACGAATAAAAGGAAATATGTAAAGACATTTGTTATTCTTTTAAATTTAGGTAGCCCTTTTAAATAAGAATAACATATTCGAAACGTGCATAAGACGATTTATTTTAACTGTTAATGTTAAGTGGTCGAATTTCGACTACCTGGCGGTACTAGTAAAAATAAAAGTTCGTAATTTTTGTTTTTATATTTTTATTTTGTTCCCCATTCTGTGTCTTGTCGGTAATTGAGACGAAGTTCTGGGTTAATATCAATAATATGTATGTATAATCTCTAGTGTATATCTCCATGAGTAATTTCTCTTTTCTTGTAATATTTGTACTCCTTCAAAATGTGGGTTATGATTTTTCAGCGTACAGTGGGCTGCTAGTGCAGTAGTTGATAGGTTTGTCAAAATCTTTTTTGTCAGATTTTTGAGAAGATATTATTGTCTTAAGTTTTGTTTTTATCGTCCCAACGTATACTTTATTGCATAAATTGGTCCCGTCACCACTATACGGAATTTTATACACCACATTTGACTTTTCTTCCATTTTAATTTTTGATAAATAAAATGAAATTGTCCTTATTGGAAAATAATTCATGCTCAAAACATTCACAGAAAAACGTGTCTTATCAATTAAAAAATGGTTAAAAAGTAGTTAAATTTAGTTAATGTGATAATTGAATCCATTATTTCTTTGCTGAAAGAAAATTAAAAATTTAATTTTAATTTTATAAACATTTTAGTTGTTTTGAAATAAATTTACAATTAAAATTTTAATTAAATAACAAAAAATCTTAATTGACTTTTTTTGTTTAAAATAAAATAATTTAAACATGTAGAATTGTTGTTGGGAATTGGCAATATTTATTTAAATAAATTAAATAAGCCATTTCAAAGCCATTAAAATTAAAAATATCATTTATTGAAAAAAAATATTCACAACTTTACAATTTTTAGTAATCAATATAATCAACAAATTGTTTGCTTGTTATTATGAATTTGGTATAAATTCGGTGATTGGAGAAGTTCAATAATTTCTTATGTGTTCGTTATTTTGCCATATAATTTTTATGGAATTCCGTGTCACTTATTTTAAGAACTCGTCGTATGAAATTTGGTGATATATTTATAATTATTCTTCCAGGGTGATTGGAATAAACATTAATCAATCGTCCTGAGGCTGTTGGGTTCTGATACCAGTTAACTTTTATATTGTTGCCGTTTTAATGGTAATCGCGTCTATGTATGGTAGTTAGTTTTCCCTTTCCTCCTCCATGGTACATTGTATTTGTCCCTTAAATGAATTTTGTTTTTCGATGGTGTCCGTTATTCTGTCCTTTTTAAATATTGCGAATAAATCATCTATATATTTCATCATTATCCTCGCTTTTTCGTCCAATTTATCTAGTGATATGTCCAGAGCTGTTCAATATTTATGTCAGCTATGGCTGGTGAGGATGACATTTCTTTTCTTCGTTCATAGATTTTGTCATCATATATTAAATATCTAATTTCCTTAATACAAAACCTCAGAATGTCTATAAACCAATTCTAATGTATATTTGCATGTGCCTCTAAAAGTTCCCCTTTTTCTTCAATTGTCCTTAACACTAAGTTAGTCGGAATACTTGAAAATAATGAAACCACGTCAAATGAAATAAGTACTTCGTCATCGGCAAGGTAAGTGTTGTTTATTTTTGAACTAAATTCTATAGCATCCTTAATATTATATTTTGAATTCTTCGTCAAGTGTTTAAGTATTTCTATTATATATTTGGAGAGTCCATAGGAGGGTGAATTAATCGACGAGCATATTGGTCTCAAAGTACTAATACAAACATAAGAATTTAAATAAAATGCACAAATGAAATAAAATACAAATAATATATTGCATGAAAACTTTTAAATATAATTTACCCCCATATTTTGTAACTTTACACACTTTACCACACTTAAAAAATATTTTCATACAAATTTTCAAAAGTTAAAAAAATTTAATATGAAAAATTTCTCAACCCAGGGTAAAGTTATTTACAAAATGAGCCCCTTAATTAAAATTTAAAAGTAGTTAGTGGATATTTTTGGGAATGAAAAAAAAAGAATTTTTGGGGATACAAATTTACAATTTGTGAACAAAATTTTAAAAACATCTGACAACCCTAAACAGGGGCTTTGCAAGGGCCTAGTAAATGATAGTATGTATGTACAAAATTTATATTTATTAAGCAGCAATTGCAGTGGCAGTAATCTTCTTTAGATGATGGTGATTTTTGTTGAAAATGTAGTGCATTTAAGTTACAAATAATTAAAATTATACACGCACATAGATTGGCGTTAAGCACTTATTTACTTATTTGTGAATAATACACTAAAGTAAATTTTACATGCATTTTATATGTGTTTGTAAGTAAAATGTTTTTATGTGAAAAGCTGCAAGAGTATAATGCAAATACGTTTAATGTGTAATGATTGCAGCTGCTTTTGTAATATATGCTTGTAAAATATACTACAAGTTTATGTAGATTTAAGTACTTTTTTTTGGTACAAGTGCATACAAATCTACACATATTCGTTAACGTATAAGTAAGTACATGCTATATCCCTACAAACATTTGCTATCGCAGAAGTTCGAAAAAATAGTAATTTTAACAGAATTATCACTAAACAAACCACTTAGCTATTATTATAAATTATCCGTCGGGAAGGCTATGTCACCGTGCAAGAATCGTCTTTGGAAAGCAAAAGCTCTTGCGGACGACAAAAAAATTAGATCGAAAGTGTAAAAAATTTGGTTTCTTTAAGATTAATATTGTCTCATGGTTTTTTTTAACTGTTAAGAATAAAAATTATACTTGTTTAAATTCAGCCTTTTTGCAGGGCTGTGGAGTCTTCAGCAAAATGTACCAACTCCGACTCCAAACGCTGAAATTTTTAAGTGCGACTCCGACTCTCGACTACCGACTCCGACTACAGCTTCTACTCTAACCTTGATTCTAAATACTTATGAGACTGGCCTTTTTTGACTTTAAACTCTTTTTATACCCTCCACCACTAGTAGTAAAAGAGGGTATACTAAGTTTGTCGTTCCGTGTAAAATTTTTTATTATACATCTCAGACCCCATAAAGTATATATATTCTGACACCTTGAGTAATACTAAGTCGATTTAGCCATGTCCTTCTGTCCGTCTGTTGAAAACACGCTCACTTTCGAAAAACTCAAAAGAAAAGAAAAAACTTGGCGTAAAATTACTTATAGTTACCCTAAGCAGCTTGGGATTGAAATCTAGCAAAATTGGTTTAGAAGGATTAGAGCTATAAATCAAAATGTGGATCCACCACCCTAAAAAATTGATACATTTGTAAAACTAACATAAACCTTGGAATAATGCACGGAATGATATAAAATTTTGCACAAATTCCTTTTATATAACTAAACATCATAGTATTTAATTTCGTGAAGATCGGTCCTTAGTTAATCCCAGGCCCCATATAAACACTACTGTCGGAAAACAGCTTAGTACGCCTAAAACCGTGTAATAAATAATGCTATCGCATTAAAATTTAGCACGTCGCAGTTTTATAAGACAAGAAATCACACGGCCGAATTTCATTAAGAGCGACCATAACTTACCCTAGTTCTCATATAAACCCTGCTCTCGGAAAACAGCTCAGTATGCCTAATACCGTAATATATAATGGTATCATAAATAAATTTAGTACGTCACTGTTTTATAAAACTAGAAATCATACTAGTAAATTTCGTGAATATCGGTCCATTATTAACCCTATGCCCATATTAACCCTTTGCTCGGAAGACAGTGTAGTACGCCTTAAATATTGCTATTATAAAATAAATTAGTACATCCAAGTTTTACAGAACTAGAAATGACCCTAAGAAATTTCGTTATGATCGGCCCATAATATTCCATATGACTCATATAGAACCCACTCTGGGTAATTTATAAAAATACGCCTAAAACCGTAGCAGACATAGTTTTGTTCCAACTTAGCTTCATATGGCCATAAAAAATGTAATGGAATTTTGTGAAATACGGTCCATAGTTTACCTTAGATCCCATATTAAGCAGACTTCTGAAACGCAAAAATTAATTTCACTGCTGTATTAAAATGTATTCTTATTTACGTTTTTCAATTCCAAAAATCACTCTTCAGAATTTTGAAATAATTGGTCCAGAATTTATCATGGTTCCAATATAAATTCCCCTCCTGAAAATAATTTAGTTTGGCTAAAACTGTCACGAATCGTGATGTTTTACTCAAGGTAGGTCAAATTTCTAAAAAGAAAAGCATAAAACTTTCCGATTGTCGGTCAATAATTTAATATAGGTCTTAGCCGCAACCAATTTTAATGCTGACGTACGTTTTTATAAAGATTAATTAATTATATATAGATATCATATAGAGCCCACTCCTTAAATATTCGAAATTTTGGTTTAGGATATCAAAGATTCGGCTTAGCCGAATATAGCACTCTAAATTGTTCTTTTATAAAATATGCAGAAACTCCTTTAATCCACTAGAAGTGTACAATAAGTGACGCCGGGTGATTTTCATCCTTCCAAAAAAGTTGTAAATGCTTGTAGGGATTACAAATACGTACCGCTACCTATACACATATGTTATATGTATTGGTTTACCGAGGAAGGTATACGCAACTGCATATACACTTATGTACATGTACTTTACATTTTTTGTCGCTTACGGCCTTTAAGATTTTATCTGACAATATGTATATTAACATGTACATAGAATTTGTTGAAATTAATGGATATTAGAATAAAGTTTTGAACCCTTACGAGTGGGCACAATTCGCTTAAGAGATATTTTAATTTATAATTTTTTTGCACCCATTAAGTATGAAACATTTTTAGTTATTTCAAATCATTTATGAGCTACCAAATTTTCTTGCTCTCAGTTCGTTTAAAATATAGTTGAACTTAACTTGTCACTCCGCATACATGAGGAAAATCTATTCATTTTATATGAAACTAATTTGAGTTATAATTATTTTTCGCATTCCTTCCCCTTATTAAATATTTTTACAGTTGGTGTATGTAGCATCGCATAGTGAAAACATTGTTAAAACTTTTATGCTACTGCAGTTCAATATTAATTAATTTTTTAATAATCAATTAAAATGTAGAAAAATTTTATGGTAGGAATAAAAAAAACAATTTACTTGCACGCATATTACTCAATGTTAAATGCAAACAAAGTTTAAAGGTAAGTAATCATTTTTAAATTTAATTAAATTAAGTTAATGACGATGATTTACAAGCTGAAGGTCTCTTTAAAAAAAAAAAAATTTTTTTTGGTAGAGCCGAAATTCATTTACCTTATAAAAGATAATTATTGAAAAGGAAAATACAATGGTTCTAAGCATAATTAATTGTTTTTGATAATAGCAATTAAGATTGAAAAAAATTCCGTTTATCGTGATTATCGATTAATCTCACTTCTTATAGTTTCACATTTCCAGTTGAACTAACAACAATAATTGAAACCAAAATTTTAATTTGGGCAATCATGGGCCCGCCTAAACAAAATTATTTGATGAGTTTAAGATTTATGTAAAAGTTTTTTGTGCCGAATATTATTTAGATATCTCCATCTATGGGAAAAACTTTACACACTGAAAAAATTAAAAATTGTCTCTAATCACCAAATTCATAGAATCAAGCTAACAATTTGTTGATTTTGCACCTATTACCAAAATGATTATATTGATTACTAAAAATTGAAAATTGCCAAACCATTACCATTTCAAAAATTCATTACAACAATTCTACAAGTTTAAATTATTTTATTTTAATCGAAAAAAACCAATTCAACTTTTTTTGTTATTTAATTATTATTTTAATTATTATTTTTATATTTTTAATTAAAAGTGTATTTCAAAACAACTAAAATGTTAATTAAATCAAAATTATATTTTTGATTTTTATTCAACTAAAAAAATAATTGATTCAATTATCACATTAATTAAATTGAAATACTTTTCAAACAATTTTTTTAATTGGAAAAAAACTACTGAAATATTTTTCTATGTACATAATCTTAAATAAATAACAAAAAATTATTTACTTTTTTTTTTACATTTTTAAAATTGTTTTTTTTTTAAAAATCTTCAAGCTCAAGGTTAATTTTATCTAAAAATATATTTATTTATTATTAATTGAATATTTCGCTATCTTAATGGATAGATTCTTCAAACTAAACTTTTAAAACGAAAACAAAAATTTGTTAAAAATTAAACAAGACGCTATCCATTAAGAATATATTAGATAAATAAAATATTATATAAATAACAAATAGATATTTAATTTTTATACTCTCCACCACCACTGTGGTGAATGAGGGTATACTAAGTTTGTCATTCCCTGTGAAATCATTTTATAATACATCTATGACCCCATAAAGTATATATATTCTGGCTCCTTGAGTAATTCTAAATCGATTAAGCCATGTCCGTCTGTCTATCCGTCTGTCCGTCTGTTGAAAACACGCTCACTTTTGAAAAGTTTGGGATTGAAATCCAGCAACATCGGTTCAGTAGGATGAGAATTATGAATCAAAATGTGGAACCACCACCCTAAAAAAAAAAATTGAAAATTTTGATATAAAAACTAAGATAAAAGGTTAAATAATGCACGGAATGATATAAAATTTTTGCTTTATATAACTGCAAATCACACTTGTATATTTCGCGAAGATCGGTCCATAATTAACCACAGGCCCCATATAAATCCTATTCGCGGAAAACAGTTTAGTACACCTAAAACCGTAATTAATAACGCTATCATACTAAAACTTGGTACGTCACAATTTTATAGGACCAAAAATCACACTGTAAAACTTTTTAAAGCTCGGTCCATAAATAACCCTTGACCCCATATAAACCCTACTCCCGGAAAACCGTTTAGTACGCCTAAAACCGTAATAAATAATGCTATCAAATTGAAATTCGGTACGTCACAGTTTTATAGGACGAGAAATCACACTGCCAAATTTCGTGAAGATTGGTACATAATTTACCATAGGCACAAATAAGCCCTACTCCCGCAAAATTGTTAATTACGCCTAAAACTTGTAAAGCCCACTTTGGGAAAATAATTAAATTTGCCTAAAACCATAACAGATATAGATATTGCGGTAAAAATATCTCCCATCTTAGATTCATATGGCCAGAAAAAATATCATGCAATTTTGTGAAATTCACTGTTAACGCTAAAACTAAATACACTGATGTATTGAATTTATTCTAATTTATTTTTTGTAATACCAGAAATCAGTCTTCAGAATTTTTTTCCTTAATTTACCATAGGTCCAATACAAATTACTCTCCAAAAAATTATTTTAGTTCGGCTAAAAACGAATCATGATACTTTTCTCAAGCCAGTTCAAAGTTCTAACAAGAAACGCATAAAATTTTCTTATTGTCGGTCAATAATTTAATTCAGGTCTAAACCGCAACCAATTTTAATGCTGACGTTCGTTTTTGTAAAGTTTAGTTAATAACATATATGTATTAACAATAAAGAGCCCACTTCTGTCGGTGGAGGGTAACAAAGATTCGGCACAGCCGAATATAGCACTCTAACTTGTTTTTATATAAAACTGACCTTGAGCTCTAAAATTTTTTAAGGAGAAAAAAATAATTGTTTAGGTAAGTTAGGAGCTATGGTTAATTTTGGACCTACTAGAACAATAGCAGCTATCGTAAAAGTGTTAATCGTCAATTTTAATGTAACACCAACATTAATAAGGACGGTTTGCTATTAAAAGCTTTTTTCGGGAGTAGTACTCGTATTTGTGTGTAAATGATAAAATATGAAACGATTCCAAAAAAATTTGGTAAGATGATTTTGATTGCAAAAGAATAAGTTTGGTCATAAATTAGTCTAAATACAAACATAACAAAATGCTTTATGGTCACAAAGACCCTATTCCGGAAATAAACTTGAATGTGGGCTATGTAAAATTATGAACAGAGTCGATCCATAATATCCAGCATGCATAATACCACCTCCTCCACTATTGTTGTGTGGGAAAACTATAACAGCTAGAGAAAAAATATTTAAAATTTGTGATCACTTTTATTTTCCAACAAAAATTAATTTCCTTATGATTTTTGTATGAAAAACTCTAAATGCGTTTTTCTTGATAACTATAACAGCAAAAATATTAAAAATAAATCTGTGATCACTTCTATTTTCCAATAAAAATTGTTTTCCTTATGACTTTTGTATGAAAAACTTTAAATGCGTTTTTCTTGAAAACTTTAAAAAATAGAGCAAAAATAATAAAAATCTGTGATCACTTCTATCTTCCAATAAAAATTGATTTCCTTATGATTTTTGTATGAAAAACTATAAATGCTTTTTTCTTGGAAACTATAGCAGCTAGAGCAAAAATAACAACAATCTGTAATCACTTCTATTTTCCAATAAAAATGGATTTCCTTATGATTTTTGTATGAAAAACTTTCAATGCGTTTTTCTTGAAAACTATAACAGCTAGAGAAAAAAAAATAAAAATCTGTGATCACTTCTATTTTGCAATAAAAATTGATTTCCTTATGATGTTTGTATGAAAAACTATAAATGCGTTTTTCTTGATAACTATAACAGCAAAAATATTAAAAATAAATCTGTGATCACTTCTTTTTTCCAATAAAAATTGTTTTCCTTATGATTTTTGTATGAAAAACTATAAATGCTTTTTTCTTGGAAACTATAGCAGCTAGAGCAAAAATAACAACAATCTGTAATCACTTCTATTTTCCAATAAAAATGGATTTCCTTATGATTTTTGTATGAAAAACTTTCAATGCGTTTTTCTTGAAAACTATAACAGCTAGAGAAAAAAAAATAAAAATCTGTGATCACTTCTATTTTGCAATAAAAATTGATTTCCTTATGATGTTTGTATGAAAAACTATAAATGCGTTTTTCTTGATAACTATAACAGCAAAAATATTAAAAATAAATCTGTGATCACTTCTTTTTTCCAATAAAAATTGTTTTCCTTATGATTTTTGTATGAAAAACTATAAATGCTTTTTTCTTGGAAACTATAGCAGCTAGAGCAAAAATAACAACAATCTGTAATCACTTCTATTTTCCAATAAAAATGGATTTCCTTATGATTTTTGTATGAAAAACTTTCAATGCGTTTTTCTTGAAAACTATAACAGCTAGAGAAAAAAAAATAAAAATCTGTGATCACTTCTATTTTGCAATAAAAATTGATTTCCTTATGATGTTTGTATGAAAAACTATAAATGCGTTTTTCTTGATAACTATAACAGCAAAAATATTAAAAATAAATCTGTGATCACTTCTTTTTTCCAATAAAAATTGTTTTCCTTATGATTTTTGTATGAACATCTTTAAATGCGTTTTTCTTGAAAACTATAACAGCTAGAGAAAAAAAAAATAAAAGTCTGTGATCACTTCTACCATCCAATAAATATTGATTTCCTTATGATTTTTGTATGAAAAACTTTAAATGAGTTTTTCTTGAAAACTTTAATAAATAGAGCAAAAATAATAAAAATCTGTAAATCAATAAAAATTGATTTCCTTATGATTTTTGTATGAAAAACTATAAATGCGTTTTTCTTGGAAACTATAGCAGCTAGAGCATAAATAGCAACAATCTGTAATCAATTCTATTTTCCAATAAAAATGGATTTCCTTATGATTTTTGTATGAAAAACTTTAAATACGTTTTTCTTGAAAACTATAACAGCTAGAGAAAAAAAAATAAAAGTCTGTGATCACTTCTACCATCCAATAAAAATTGATTTCCTTATGATTTTTGTATGAAAAACTATAAATGCGTTTTTCTTGGAAGCTATAGCAGCTAGAGCAAAAATAGCAACAATATGTAATCACTTCTATTTTCCAATAAAAATGGATTTCCTTATGATTTTTGTATGAAAAACTTTAAATGCGTTTTTCTTGAAAACTATAACAGCTAGAGAGAAAAAATAAAAGTCTGTGATCATTTGATTTCCTTATGATTTTTGTATGAAAAACTATAAATCAAAATTTTAAAATTTTCAATGGAATCAAAACATTTTTTAATTAAATATTGTTGGCCAAGCGCGATATGTTTAAGAACTATTTTCTTTTATTCATTATTAACATATAAATAACTTTTCTTAGCCCCCATAAATGGAAACTTATTTTACAATGATTGCAAGGATTGGTCCTTGTGCCAATTAGAACCTAAGTACCAAATTTCATTTAATTATTTCCTAAATTGCGACCTCTACTTTGCGCCCAAGGTTAATATCGGACGGATATTAATTTGATGCAGAAATTCATTCTGAACCGATCGGTTATGTAAAGGTGGGTCTAGGACGAATATGTTTAGGTGTTACAAACATCAGCAAAAATGCATAAAACCCTCTCCACTTTTTTGGTGTGAGTATACAAAATGTTAATGAAATATCTTTAAAGCGTCGAAAGGTTTAAGATGTTTTTATGATCAAATAATAAATTTTCTCACAAATATTTTTTAATATAAAAAAATCGCACATAAGATATTCCTTTATTTTGTCCATTTAATTCTTTACTTGACCAAAACTTCATTTAGTTTTATTTATATACAAACACCACAATAGCGGACGGGGGATTATGAGTTTGTGCTGATGTGTGTAACACATAAATATATTCTCAGAATCTCTTTCTAAGACGATCTAAAGATGTCCGTCCAGTTGGCTGGCTGGCTGGATGTCAGTCCATGTCGAATTTTTTTAGATAGTTTGATGAAACTTGGTAAATACGTTTCAATTGTCATAAGAACGAAGCCTATTGAAAATGGGGAGAATTGGTACACATTGGCCCCATACAAGCCATAAAGCTATCTTGTTATGTTGATATGAAGATTAAATTTGGTCCAAACTTACCTTTTATACATATATTTCTTTTTACTCCTGCAAGGAGCATTGGGTCGCCACTTCTTGTTGTTACGATTTCGGTAATCGGGGTTTATTTAAGACGAATGTTTTATTGGGCCAAAGCGTTAGATCCTGGTGTTGGGCTGCCAACATCGCCCCCAGGCCTGCGAATGGATTTAGTCCATATGGCTAATAGCGTTACACCGCTCATAGTCGGTTGGGATATTGTATTTGTTGGTTGGCGCCATTTGCTTGCCACGACGTTACAAGGATTGTAGGTAACCTCGGCATTTAGTGGGGAGTTCTAATGGCCCTTTGAGCCTCCCCCTTGTAACTGGTAACTGTCCGCGCCTGCCATAGGCAGCTATCACATATCTGCGGAACGTTAGCACTTAGCTGTGCTTCCCGTAAACAGATAATATATCATACAGCATCACAAAAAGTACAATGTATAATATACAATCCGCAAGGGCGGAAACTTATATTATTGCAACATTAATCGTCTTACCAAATTTTATAAAAATTGGTCTATAATTGACCATAGCTTCCATACAAATACAACTCCCGAGACATTCTTTAAGTGCTTTTGCTTCTTTATAAATGTTGGTGCTGATATAGAATTTTCGAGAATAGCTACTTTGTGCTGACAAGATTGTGTACTGGTAGGTCCAAAAGTGACCATACCTCTCTTATTAAAGCGCTCTTCAAAATCCCTGTAAGACAAATAAATCTTATATTAATATTTAGATAATATTCGGCACAAAGAACACATATATGAATTCTTACTTCATAACACAATTTTTGTTTGCCCGGGTCCATGATTAGCTGTGGGTCCCAAATAAAGAAAAAGTACGAGAATTTGTCTTTAATTACTGTGCTGTATGGTAACAAATGGTCGGGCTTGTCCGATTATGCTTTCTTACTTGTTTCAGGCTTGTGTTTGTTTAATGTAAAATAAAAATTTTAATGGATCAAATCCAAATCATTTGATTTTTTTAATGAATTTAAAGATAATTGTCGAAAATTACTATGTAAACAATCCTTTAAGATTCCAAGCAAATTTATTTTTTTATATTGTCCGTTTATTACGTTAAAGTATTCCGTACGTAAAATTAATTGAAATTAAATAGAAAATAAATTTAAATTCACTTAAAAACGCTTTGCTTGTTTTGTGTACAAACAACAACAACACTACAAGAAGAAAAACATACATTATTTTCATGTTTAAAAAGTAAAAAAAAGCCAAAATTTCCATTCTATTGGTTAAATTATTTAGTTAAATACATCAAATTTTGAAAGTTTTAGAGTTCTTCTGTAAACAAAAGGGTCAATACAACAAAAATAAAACAAACATGTATAACGGGCAGTGATGTCCAATTTTTTTAAATCTTTTAATTTCTGAGAAAAAAAAATTTACGATCAAAAAAACTTTTTTTACAAATCTTTAAAAATAATCTCTTTTACTGCATTTGTTTTGATTCTATTTATTAAAAAAACATAATATAAAAATATACATACATATATATGAACTTACACTCACAATATTCTGTACGTAAAATTAACTGAAATTGTAATGTAAAATAAATGAATATTCAGTAAAAAACCGCTCTACTTATTTTTCATTTTTAACGAAAAGTTCATTTAATTTTTACTGTCAAAAATGCAACGGCGAATTCCGTAAAAACAAATGAATTTTCAGTTATTTTATGTAATTCAGTAATTTTATATTATACAGGTTTTACTCGAATTTCTAAAAAATACCTGATACATGTCCGCTTGTTTTTCTAATGAGAGAGAATATTTATTTTTATTTACTTACCCCGTTATACATGTTTGTTTTACTTTTGTTGTACTGACCACTCCGATTAGAGGAGAACTTTCAATTGTAATTATAAGACACCAGCAGCATGCCCGATATAGTATTTTATTTTACTTTAAAAATTTGATGTATTTAACAAAATAATTTTAACAAAAAGAATATGGGAATTTTCTACACAAAACAAGCAAATCGTTTTTTCTTTTACTTTTTGCCACAGATCTAGTTAAATTAAATAAAATAACTGAAAATTCAGTTGCTTTTACGGAATTTTTTATGGTATTCGCGGTTGAATTTTTGACAGTAAAAATTAAATTAACTTTTCGTTAAAATTAAATGCAAAATAAGTAGATAAGAAAATTTACAGTTGTCTTAAATTTCATTTTCTTTTAATTTTACATACATAATACTTTTCTTAATCAACAGACAATATTAAATGCAACCGAAAATCCGTATGCACTTAGTTTTTTGAATGAATGTTAGAATCAGTTAAAATTTTCTTGGAATTTTAAATGTTTATTAATTTAAAAATGACTGAACGGAATACTTCTTGAATAACCTACAAGCTGTTACTGTAATAATATTATGAGTATATAAATATACATATATAAAATAAAAAAAGAATCTGGAAATTTCAGTTCTCATGTTGAGTTTCGTTTTTATTATAAATTTTTATATTAATTCGAATGTGTATTCTAAGTCAAACTACTATCTAAAAAGCTTTTATACTTTAATATTCTTATTCCTTCAATATGTTCCAGGAGTATTTTCTATGCACTATCACAATTTGTAATCGAAATATACAAACAAACAAAATTGTGATAGTACATAGAAAATATTGAAGGAATAATTTTTTACAAATTATAACTAAATTTATATGAGCTACTTAAAAAACCTTTTTTGCAAGTTTTTGAGAAGCAAAAAGGTGAAAGGAGAAATCCTGCGATACGACAACGACATATTTTCAAAAAATCAATTAAAGAAAATCGGCACTTTACTTCACAAACCTTTTTTTTTTATAAAAAAAACGATACATCAAAAACTTATCAAAAAATATGAATTAAAAAAAAAACAAAAACTTATAGGGCATTTTTTCACAGCCAAACATATACACTTAAAGATATAAAAGAGATCATGAAAAAAAATAATTAGGTGTAGAAACTACAGGGCAACCTTTTGGAGGGTTTTTACTCATCAACATCTGCATCCCATACACATTGGCTTACTACATTGCAGACAAATCGACAACAGGTAAAACTTCCAACTTTGGTCGAAATATTCTGGTTATCAATACACAACAACTGACAAAATTTGGGCGGGAGAAGTGGGAGTGGCACCTCGCATACAAAGACCTTAAAGATTTCTGTATATCTGAAGAATGGCCAGCGTCAAAGTTTCGCAATTAGGTACAAGCATCTTGGTTAGCAATACAAAACATCCGACAAAATGTGGGATGGATTAGAGAATTAGGCATGGCACAAAATAAATTTTTTTGTATCTAATGGACGGTAAAAGAAAAATTGTCCATATTTGGTACACACAGCTGGGTTATCAATAAACTCATCTACAAAAATGGGTGGGATTGTAGAAGTGATGTGGCACCTCCCATACAAAGAGATTATAGAGTATTCAAACTTTCTACAAACAGTTTCCAAAACAATGCACGAGACCTGCGTTTAAAAATTTCCTTATTCTATTTAAATGAGGACAGCATAGCGCACTGAGTTAAGCTTGTATCATATAAAATATTTTTTATCAAAAATTATTTTTGGGAATGAAATATTTATTATGTGCTAATAATCCCAATTTTTGAATGAAAACACTGAAATTTATTGTTGTGGGAAAGCTAGTTTATATGCGCATTTCGCTGGTTGCTTAGGCCAACTCGTCAGGAAACTTTTTCCAAATACTTTAGAAAAGCTAAAAATATTATACAAGTAAGACCATAAAGTGAATAAGAATTTTAAGCACTCAGGTCTTACATGTAACAATATCTAAGCTTCAACAAAGACACAACGATAAACAGTAAATTTTTGTTTCTTACATTCCCCAACAATTGGCTGGTTTTTTCCAACACGAATTGTAGTTGTAAGAGAATAGAAAGAAAAAAAAACAAAATTAAAAAAAAAATATTTTTTACCAACAAGAAAACGGACGAGTCGTAAAAATAATTCCATGAAAATATTACGTTAATTTTGATGTGGGGAAAATTGTTTTCTACTAAATTCATACGCTTACGCTGACGTGGTGGTGAAATATTTTTCATGAAAAAATTACTTAAATGATGACGAGTGGTAATTTTTACACCAGCATATCCGTAGCTCCGCTCATGCTAAGTCGAGCTCAGCCAAAACACTCGTGAATAACAACGATCAGGATATGAGACGATACTAAGAGAATTAAATTGATAGAGCGCAATGGAAGAGAGTATTTAAAAAAATTTAAGAGAAAGGTATAATTTACCACCACCTCCACAGTTAAAGGATATACTAAAAAATAAAAAACTACTAAAATCATGCGAAATTAAATATTATTATATTAATTATTTGTTTTGTCGCATATACAAAATGTGTTTATAAAATATTGTTTTTATGCAAAGAAATGTGTTCAGTGATCTTTATTTTAAATTACCCAGCTAGCATTTGAATGATCATTTTTTGTAAAAATAACCTAAATGAACCTTTTCAGATCACTTTAGAGATTTAAAATTGATTTATCACTAGAGCGATTGCAAAAGGTTTCACATTTGAATCATTCATATGATCAAAAAGGAATCAGCAAATTGTATCACAAATTATTCTTTGAGGTGATTCATCGGTTTCTCATATCGAGAGCATCATTTATTATCAAAAAATGAGCGCATATGTGGTTATTTTGCTCTTGAAGCTGATTCCTAAAATATTCGATTATGATACAAAGTGCTTGCTGGGAAGTGTTTGCTGCCAACAGCTGTTTATTTCACGCACTTTTTATATGTATGTGTTTAGTTATTTGTTTCTTCTCATATTTATCTTTTAACAGAATTAATCGAAACAATTAGAAGTGCTAAGCATTTCAAAAAATTAAAAGAGGACTCTAATGGCATAATGGAAGATTTTATATGTTTAAAGAAATCCAGGACTTAGAAATTGGATATTCTGTGTTATGGATTGCCTTCGATTTCTTCCAACAAATAAAAGAATTTTTTCCCAGTCAAGTATTATCAAGACTAAAAAAAGAATCGCTTAAATCCTGAGACATTTAAACCAAATTATTTGTCTAAAAGATTATTTTATTAGATCTCCTTAAATTATTGAAATAACTAATAATCTCACAATTACTTATAAAATGATCTCACATATTATGCTTAAATTAACAAATATTAAATATTATTAATGAATTATTTTTTTTGCTTGCTCGTTTTAGTTTAAGTATTGTAATGTTATTGTTTTTTTTTTACTAAGAAACCCCAACTAATAAATAATTTATGCATTTTTATTTATTGAAGTTAAATAACACTGCGAAACAAAATTAAACTTTTTTTGTGCGGCCGGGAACTTTGTGTAATTTTTTTACTAATTTGAGGTCGCTGATTCCAAATCTAACCTTCATTTTTCTCTATCAGCTCCAGTTTTAGAGATATACCGTTATGTCCAAAATTAAGGTACTTTCAGCACATATATTGAAATAACATGAAAATGGTGCATCATATTCCCTTAAGAAAAAAACCGAAATTCGCTAACAATATTATCTTTAATCACAGTTTGGGTCTAAAAGCATTTAGTTCAACATATTTAGAATGAAATGAGCTTTATATCATTGCAATCGGTGCACAACTTTTCATTGTATTCAGAATTTATCCATAAAAAAAACACATTTTAATGTATATTTTTTTTTTTTTTTTTTTTTTTTTGTTCACACATACACATTAAAATACGTTTTTTTATGGAAATCTCAATTTTTATCAATTCGGTAAATTGTGATCACAATCAAAAGTTGTGCACCGATTGCAATGAAATAAAGCTCATTTCATTCGAAATATGTTGATCTAAATGCTTTTAAACCCAAACTGGGACTTTTGTTGCACATTTATTTTTTATGAATTTTTAAAGAACAAAAAAATTTTTTTTTTCTTAAATTTTTATTTGTTTTTTTAAAAACTTCAACAATATCTCTGAAATTACTGGCCAAATTTAAAACAATGTTAGTACGTCTTAAAGATAATATTGTTAGCGAATTTCGGTTTTTTTTCTTAAGGGAATATGATGCACCATTTTCATGTTATTTCAATATATGTGCTGAAAGTACCTTAATTTTGGACATAACGGTATATCTCTAAAACTGGAGCTGATAGAAAAAAGTGAAGGTTAGATTTGGAATCAGCGACCTCAAATTAGTAAAAAAATTACACAAAGTTCCAGGCCGCAAAATGGCTGTTCCGCAGTGTAATATATAAAAAACTTTATTAATCGGTTAACCGATCAATAATAGAATTAACCGATTAAACCAAAACCTCGGTTAATTAATCGAGCGATAAGCCGATTAAAGCAAAAGCCCGATGAAATGAATACCCTAGTATCTTGATCTTATTTCACAACAAAAAATTTTAAAGTTACGACCACTGAGGCGCCACGTTGGGCGCCAAAAACGTTTATTTGACATAAGCAGTTCACGCATCAAGTCTTCCGGCGCCTGTGGACAACGATGGATTTTGAAATGTAAGTGTATTATAAATGTCATTATTCGTTTGTTAGACATATTTATTTAAACTCTCTTACACTAAATTACAATTGGGGTATTCACAAGGTGTGCTATCATGGTTTATTGTCATAATGTTCTAACATTTTACAATGGTTTAAAAATATTGTTGTTGGTTTGTAAACAAAAAGTGTCTTAAATAAATAGAACGTTGCTTGCTATGTTTATTGTGCTGTCGTAATTAATAGCACATGAAATTATGAGGGGTTGCTCACAACAGTCGTATTTTTTCATGTTATTATTTTAAGACATATGACTTTATGACACCTTGTGAATCCCCCAAATGTGTGTTATTTTTGCTACGTAACATAATAACGTAAACATTTTGGTTTTTTTTTATACTCATATAAAATAAAAATTTAGACTTTCAGTAGTAACAAGCATGGCAATACCCAGCGTATTATATCTTAACAATTAAGTTACGTACATATCAATAACCCGTCATATAGATTCTTCAATAACACATTCCACATTTCATTTGAACTCATAGCTTTATGTTTTGGTATTTCATTATTTGCACATTATTATATATATCATTATTTGCTTTAGTAATTATTAAATTGACAACTGCTGTTCACTTTAACAGCATGGTGGGAGGGTATAGACCGATAAAGTTTTCTCTCCTTTGTATGGTATCGTAATTTTTGTTTCTCAAAGCTACCTAAATTCAAAATTTTCTGCTGACGATACAAAATTCTGTTTCAAAACTAAGATTCGGCAACTGAACACACTCCATCCAACAAGCACGGCCGAACTACTAGGTCGCCTGTTCTCATATCAATCCCTTAATCCGAAGGATCGTTACACAGTAAATCGTTTTTCTAGATTGGTTATATAATTGAAGTATTTGGCCACATTTTTAGCGAGTTGAGGCTTAAAATTTTAATTAAAAAAACCAAAAGTTAAAGTTTTTAATCGTAAGCACAGAAATTTTTGTACAATACTAATGTAAGATGCTGTTAATCGCAATTACGTGTACGAGTTTTATTGATTTGCTTACCCGTATCATAAATATTATTTCAAGTAGAGAAGCGCTTTTATAGTAAGTACTAAGGAAAAAGCGATCGGCGTTTTTACACACAACCCAGAGAGTATATTCCAAACCTTGAGGTTTTTTCTACAAAAATGTATTTTTTTTTTAAATAAGCTTTAATTCTCTCTACTAGAAAGTAAAACTTATAAATCACATTTCATTTTTCCCACAATAACGGCAAACAATTATTTCTACAATTTTACAGCAATTTAATATTTCGTGTACATTTCAATTATGAATCTTAATCTGGCACACAGAAACTTCAACCATGTGATACCATCACCTGGGCTCCAACTGCAATACCAATTACAATTACAACAAAAAAAAGGAAAATCCGAAAACAAAAGTTTAAACTTAAATATCCATCAAATACTCGTAACAAAAGTTTTGTATTCTTTCTTATTTACGATTTATTTTTTCAACATTTCGGTTTCAATTTAATTTTTGCACGTATTTGCAACTTGAGAGAAGTGTAAATTAAAACCAATGAAACTTAAGTTTTTTCATTTCCTTCCTTAACCTAAATTTTTTTACACAAATAATTTTTAGTTTCCCATTCATTTTAGCAATTCGTTTAGGTTCCTTGAAAGTACATATTTAAAAAAAAATATTGTAAATGAAATTAACACTATTTTTTAGCAAAAGCAACAAAAACTATTATCAGGTGTTGCCGTTTTAATGGAATTTAGCCTAAATACCAATGAAATTACATGTAATTGTATGCCACCACAAAAGCAGAAGAATATTCTTAAAAAAAAAACAATTTTTAATAAAAAAAAGTAAAAAAATTATAAGAAAAAATTTCTTGTGTTCAAGAACATAAATTGTTTATGACATGAAAGTAAATACTACAACAATATATAAATTTGTTGCATGTCCTTTTTGTCCTTCCTTAGTTTTTATTCTCGTATAATTGTTTAGTCATTTGAGTGTGTGCGTTTCTTTAAGAGAAAAACTTTGTGGCAAACAATAGTCATGTAACGACATGCATATTGCATTTCCTTAGCATTTATTTTAGAAATGTCATTGCAGTTTTAACATTTGAATTGTTGTTAACCTATTCGTTTCTAATGGGTATTTCAATGCCCAAAAAATTATGACAGTAAAAAAATTATAGCAAAGGCCAGATTAAAAATAATTGCAGCAACTTACATTTTTATTTAAAAGTAGGCATTGATTAACCTGGAAAAAATAATAAAACGGTAAGATTTTTTATTTTACATGTAAAATTAAGGTTTTTCTTCTTATGACAGAAAATGCTTGCAAAAAGTGTTTCCATTAAAGGATAATGCGAAAAACAAATATTGCCCACCGGTTCTTAATAGTTTAAGACTTCTTCTTAGCCATGTAAAAAAAAATTAAAAGCGATTTTTTAACACAGCTGATCGACACATGATGTAGAATGAAAATGTGTATTTAAACACTCAAAAGTCATTAAAGAGTTCCAATTATTTTCCATATTCCATAAAATTAAATTTGGCGTAAATTAAAAGCAAAAAAAATGTGTATTCTGGCGTCAATAAAAGCGAATTAATATTTTTACAAATTTTGTATTTTTTGCTGTTTAAGAATCATGTGGGCCAACACAATTGTGGTAATACTGGATGCAAGTACGCATGGCTCATCCAGCATTCATATTAGGTATTGCCATCACGCTGTAGAAAACGATGACATGTGGTAATATATATGTATACTTTTCAGCCACGATATTCCACATGGTAGATCTAGGATATGTAGGAAGCAAATTATTCTACTAGATGAGAGAGCATAAATTTCGGTAGAATCTCGCAGAATCTGCATT
This sequence comes from Pollenia amentaria, assembly GCA_943735925.1. Lineage (NCBI taxonomy): Eukaryota > Metazoa > Arthropoda > Insecta > Diptera > Polleniidae > Pollenia > Pollenia amentaria. The sequence continues at coordinate 216,307,590 of OX031006.1, read as the reverse complement.
AATGGCTTAACTTCATCTAAACAGATCATATCTGAGTGCCCTTACTTCACGTTTTGCAAGTAGAAATAACTTACTATTTTACAACGGCATAAATTGACAAATAATTTAAGCACAAATTCATAGTCCACTTTTTATAATGAAACTACAAAGCGGCACAATTTGAAGCTGATTTTTTGTTTTTTTTTTTTTTTAACAATATTTGGGTTGTTTTCAATGACGCAATGAAAATAAAAGAAATTTGACGTGTTCAAATAATTGATATATAATTATACATATTCATTATTTAACAGCCTGGCCCACAATGTCGACAAGAACATTTCTTTCTTATATTTATATTGAAAACAAAAACAAATTTAAATTTTTTATTATTGTTTTCAATATAAAAATGCGAAAGAAATGTTCTTGTCGACATTGTGGGCCTGGCAGTAAATATTATCAATACACGCAGAGAAAAAATATGGTTGGACATGGTTACGGCAACTTCACTATTTTTATTGTAACAATATATTGTTGTCGTACACAAAATATTGTTATTTTAATTGAATATCAACTATATTATAGTTACTGTAAGCATGTCAATATTTTTCGCAATTATAAATTTTAATATTGTTCACTGAAAATTAACAATTTATAACAACTAAATAATGACAATTTAGAAAACATATTATATTCCTCACAACCATTTAATAATATTTAATAGCCTTTTATAGCCCTTCTATACGTGTACTCATAATATGTTTAAGATTCAAACAAAATATCTTTATTCTAATAATATTTTGCTTTCGCCATTTCTAAAATAATTTTGCATCAGTTATGTCGTTTGTTTTACATACGCCTATTAAATTATTTGTTATTCAGTGGTTAAACAATTTAAAAAAAATACCCATTAAAAAACCACGTTTAAAGAAATTAAAAAATAAAGAAATTGAAGGTGCATTAAAAAAAATTTTAAAGTGTCACCAAATAAAATATCAATGCTAAAAAAAAATTTAATATTTTTTGAAAAATATTGACCATTGTTTTGTGTTATTTAAGAGAAATAGAAAGAAAATTCCGTAATATTATTTATAAATAATTGCGACCTACGATAAAAATAGGTTCAAAATATTATGTTTAAAGTTGCATCATACTTGTATTATGATGTGAAATATGTATCTGTTACAGTTTTACGTTTAGGTTGCCAGTAAGTAAAAAAGCATAAATATATATTAAAAATATTTTTCGGTTTTAGATTTAATCTACATATTATTATGATTAACATGGTAATAATATGATTACATTAAATTATAATAGGATGTAAAAAAAACAAATTAAGATTAAGGGAAAAATATTATGAAGTAATATTACGAATATATTTGGTCATAATATGATTCAATAATAACACTGTGGAACAAATTCAGGTTAACAAAAGTTAGGTCGATTCTGAGAGTGAGGGGTGAAAATAGAGGCTAAATTAGAAGACCTGTATCGCGGCGTTTGTTTATGTTAGTTCGAATTTTTTTTTTAAATCGACCTTCAACCCTTGCAGTCAAGTGGCGCATATTGTTTATATGGTTTTTTGCCTATAACTCGTCGACTAATTGATATGTTTTAAATCTGTTAAGGCTAAATTATTGCTAGAGACCTGTGCAACAAATAAAACTTTATTAAGAAAATTTTTGTGGTGCTTATGAAGCAAAATGTTGGAAAAATTATTTGTTTTTTTATGCTTTTTGAGAATATTTTCCACAAAACTAAGTCTTTTTTGCTTTCTGTTTAATTTACAATATGCTTCTCAGTTTCTTCAATAAATTTCATTTGAAAAGAAAACTACAAAACTTGCGGGAGGGATTAGCTCAGATTTATAGACATTTATTGAATTAAAATAAATAGGTTGATGGAAGGGAAAATTATAAATAGGTATTTGTCTTTGATTATTTATAAAATTTAGTTCAGATGGCACAGCACAGACTGAAAATAAATATTAGATAAAAATAAATATATTGACGAAAAGGAAATTAAAAAAGGTTTTAGGTTTTAAATATTTTTAAAAATTTTGTTTGGTTTGCTCTTTTTATTTTAAATTTGTAATTGAAATTTTCAATTTATTTTTCCATTTATTGTCAAAAATAATTTTTTTTTTTTGTTTTATATTATTTTAAAAATTTCCTGAAGAAGATTTCCAACGGAAATCGAAATATCGAAAAATAAATAATATTTAAATTGTTTTTTATAAAAGAGTGACCTAAAGCTTAATAAAAATATATTGAAATATAATATATAATTGAAAAAAGGTCGAAATAATAGGAATATAATTAATAATTTATTTTTCAATGTTTCTTCAAAACCAACACTGAACAAAATTGGTACATAAAAAATGAGAAGTAAATTAATATTAAACTGGAAAATTAATTTATATCGCGAAAAAAAATTCGAACTAACATAAACAAACGCCGCGATTCGGGTCTTCTAATTTAGCCTCTATTTTCACCCCTCATTTTTAGAATCGACCTAAATTTTGCTAACCTGAATTTGTTCCACAGTGTAATCGTAATATGTTGACTACAGTCATGAATCTTATCATAATATGTTGCTCTTAGAATATGTTTACCACAACCATGTTTTTTCTTTGCGTGTACCATAGATGGGAGCAGTGCACTCATTTTGCAGTTTCAACTCACAGTTAGTGATAGTGCAAAATTACTGCAACCATTTTGTTGATGTTGAGTGATGAATTGAAAATTATCAGCTTCACTAAACATGAGTGATAGTGATGCTTAAAACTTTCGCACACAAAAAAATAGTTTGATTTAAGAAAAAGCAATCATCAGTTTATTGCAACTTTTTTGCTCTTCACTCATTTGAGTACAACTTAAAATTTTGCACTAAATTTACGAACAAAAAACTTGTTTTTTCATGATTAAATCCATGAGATATTCCGTTATTGAAAAATTATTTATATGTTGTTTAATTTCCTTTCTAATGAATACCATAACAAGAATCAAAAATTAAGTTCATACATAATCAGATTTTTCAAATCACTTTTTTTGATTGCAAGTACAAATTTTGCACTATTTGAATTGAATGCAGATTTTTTCATTCAATCTTTGTTTAGTGATAGTGAAAAAATTTGCAATATCACTAATTTTTTTTAGTGGTAGTTAAAAAAATAGCAATCATCACTAATGCTGGTAAAAAAGGAGTGAAAACTAATTTTTTTGCAGTTGTATTTAGTGATTGTGCACTGCTGATTTAAATCAATATTTAGTGCACTTCCCCCAACACAAACCAACAAATAATTTTATTAAATCCCAGTTAGCATTTTCAATCGTCTAGGAGTCTACTGGAAATCTCATGACGAGTGTTTTTGATCGTCGACGAGCTCATTTTGTAATTGTATACGATTCCTCGCACGGGAGAAACTGTTACACGTGCTGATTCGTATGAGAGATTCTTCCATAACACAGCAAACGGCTCTTATATTAATCCTAAAGGGAATCGTTTATGATGTATGTAGGGATTATTTAACGAATCTTTCAAAAAGCATGCCAAGGGTCGTATGAGACTCACGTAGGGATTATTTTATGACTCGTGAAATGCTCAGCCGTATAATCATTCCAAGATTAAAAAACGAGCGTGTCAAAAATATGTCTTTTGGGTATTTTAATACCCATGTCCCAGGAGTTGGAAGATGCAAAACTTTTTCACTTCAAGCAACGTTTACGGACTCCCAGCTAAAAAAAATGTATTGAAAAATGAAGTTCAAATCGTACGACCAGATCTATGGGCAGTCATTCATGGGTTAACAATTAAAAAAAAGAATGATTTTTGGTTTATATTTAGGCAGAGGTAAATTCTTGTATTTTATTTGGGTTATCAAAATCATGATGTAATTTGATAGTCAAGTATTTAAAAATAGTTCCAGTAAATCAAAATTATGTTGGCACAATTTAAATGTGCTTTTGTTGTTTTGAGTAAAGAAATGAGTTATATTTGAGAAGTCTAATCGTACTTAGTGTTCGGAGATGCCAAATCTTCTCTTCTAAAAATTTCTAAATTTTTAGTAAAAAATGGCTAAACAAAATTTAAAAAAAGAGAATCAATAATAATAAAAAATTTATTCACTTCACTCAAATTGCAAAATGTACACAAAAATGTATAAATACATTTTTAGCACACAAATTTTTTTAAGAATAAACTTAAGATAAGAAAAATCCTTGCATAACGAAAGGGGCAAATTATTGATAAAATAGTTTTATTTTATTGTAAAAGTCATTTGCAATAACTAATAAAGAAAAATATAACGTTACAACACAACTTATGCTGCATTTATAACATTTGTTGATCTAAGAATTTTAAGAACTTTAAAGTTCTTAAAAAGAGTTTTTGCGGGTAATTTTACTATTATTAAATATTTTAAGAAATTTTCCAGAAACATCAGGACTGATACAAAGACAAATACCAGCCAATTAACAAGATACTTGAATCGGCTGTTAGCATGTGGGAAAGTTTTGTTTACTAAATAATAGAAAAAAATTTTATTTTTCGAATCTATTTTATGAGTTAAATTTTCAGTTACACCCAATTTTCACGATGATTTTTTCCCCTATTTTAAAATCATGTCTTTTTTTGTTTGATAGTGAGCGGGGTAGAGAAGTAAGCAGGGTAGAAAAAAAGACATGAATCGTATTTCTGTGTTTCTTTTTTGACATTCCTCTTTGCACTTATTTGTGTTTTTTAATTTCTGTTTTATTCTTATTTCAAAATGACATGTGCTTATTAAAATATAGAAATATAAAAAATTTTAATTAAAAAAAATTCAAAATATATCAAAATTATGTGGAATAACGAAATTTTAAATATTGTTACGAATAAGAAACTAAGAAAAAATCAGCTCTGACTGCAAAGAAAAGAAACATGGTGAAAATTTAACAAGTTTTTGGAAGTTTCTTTAAAAAAGAAATACAAAAAAGACATGTCTTTTAAATCATCGTGAAAATTGGGTGTTACATATGTATTTTATAAAAAATGTTGAATAAAGTTGCTTATGAAAAGAAATAATTTCCAATATATACTTAATAATAGAAGTTAATTTTTCTTTGTAACTTCTAGTCAATAAAAGATCTAGAGAATAGAATTCCTCAGATACCAGTTGAACAGATTTCAATAAGAAATCAACAAAAAAAAACGTCATGGATATGTAAACAGTCACGAGGATAAAATAGTGCCTGACTTCTAGTTTACAAATCAGTGAAAATTAATTAGAAAACAGTCTATGAAAAGCTTAACTGAACCATTTTTATGAAACAGAAATATTTCATTAAACACAAGCTTGGCGACGTCAAGCGACGCTTGCGGGGTAAACAATAATGCATCAAATAAAAAGTCAAGCAACAATTTGATATTCCTTATTGATTTGATTCGTAAAAATTTTAAAATTGAATTTAAAACTTAAAAGTCAAATGGTGCTGTTTGCAACAAATAACTTAACATCTGAACGTATACGATTTTTCGAAAGGACACCAAGAGAAGATACAAAAATTGTTGCAGGGCCATGTAGGATAGTCTAAAAAATGTAAATGATTATTCAGATGCTATATATGGCCTCTAACTTTCGAGAAAATTGTTTAAGTGAGTATTTTAAAACCTAGACACACTAACTTTTAGAACGGCTTTCTTGCATCTGCAAGAAATTGGATATAAGTGGGCAAGGATCCAAACTGGCATAAGCGACGCCCAGAATTTGACGTCGAATTAAAAAGTCTCCAATTGCAAAAATTAAGCCATAGAAAAGCCATGAATAACGTTATGAATAACGATATGCCATATGTTAGGATCGGACTTCAAATGGAGACGCAGTGTACAGAAAACTAAAAGGGCGGTATCCATAGGCGTGGAAAAAAACGTTAAGAAATATTTCTGGAATTGTTTTCAACTAATCTTGAATTCTAGCGGGTGACTGGCTCAACTTTTTTGCGTACCTTCCTAGTGTACATATTTATTTGAACCAATTTTAAGAAGGATATTTGTATAGGAGATGGAGATTTTCAATTTCAACGTTTAACTTTGTTGGTGGCCAATTTATCGTACCAAAACGTGAAATTTATAGCTCACCAAAATTACTTCTCAACAAGGTCATTGTTTCACGCCCTGTATGTCTCATAGCATCGTATTGTTGAAGTCAGAGCTCACCGAGACCATGCGCTTGAATTTCAGGAAGCACATTGTCTGCTAGCATGGTACGATAACGGTTACCATTGACGGTCACATGCTGATTTTCCTCATTTTTGAAGAAATCTGGACCAATGATTCCACCAGCCCATATGCCACACCATACCGTGGTTTTTAATGCATGTAATGGTAGCTCTTGGTGCTCTTCGGGTTGCTCATCAGCACAAATACGGCAATTTTTGCTTGTTAACGTATCCATTGAGCCAGAAATATGCTTCATTACTAAAGAAAATTTTACGATAAAACACCGAATTTTCAATTCTCGCCGAACGCTGATTTTCGAAATACAGCTGAACAATTTTAGAGGCTGTTCTGGTGTAAGTCTTTCCATGATGACCTGCCAAACGATACTGAACAAAAATGACAAAGCAGTTTTATATGAGTCAAGCGTGATCTATCTGTAAAAAAGCATAGTGACAATCATATAAGTAAACACAGATAATTGTTATTTTCTGGAATTTTTAAATATTTGCAAGATTTAAATTTTAGAAGGTTAAATAAATTTCTATTCAGCTGATCATATAGAAAATGTGCTGCATAAGGTTGTTTTCCACTGTAAATAATAATAGTTAGTAGGTTTTAATACAAATTTTGATATTTTCATCAGGCTAAAGTTCATTAAACTTAATTTTAATTAAATTATTTTTATGCAGAAAGGAATTTTACAACATGAAATGATCTAAAGATTATTGATAATTTTTCATTCTTCTGACTGAGCTGGGAACTAAATCCAGGCCGCGACATGTTTCGATTGTTACCACATAATCTCTTAAGAGGGGTTTGCAGCTTAACACTCACCGCCATTGTAGACGGCTGGTAGTCAATAGTCAAACATCAATCTTTAAAGCAAATGCTATTTTAACTTTGGTAGATCGAAATTTGTTTTGAATGATTTTCTATTTTATTTAATTTAGATATTCTTCCTTAATTCTGTCTGTCGTACTTTCCTAATATTTATAAAGTTGTAACCATTTTAAATTCACTAAATAAAAATTTCTGTAAAATCTATGAAAAAAATGTTAAAAAATATTGTCTTCATTTCTTCGATTTCAGTTTTGTTTGTGAAATTACTATAATTTTTAAGTTTTTTTTACAAAAAATCGATTATTACCCTCTAAATCCAAATCACAAAGTTTTAATATACAAACTGACAACAACTTTTCATAATAAACCACCTGTGAATTTATTGGAGGGATATGGAAAAGAACAGCCAGTTTCCTTTTGTAATTATTGTAGTTAACATTCTTAACCCTCTTACTACTAATTCAGGTCAAATTAGCATATCACCAACATAAACTCAACCTCATAGCTGACTACTGCCTTTAACCTGTGGCATTTTTCCTAAAAAACAAACAACGAAATGAAGTATTACACTAAAGTTAACATGTCCTCGACGAACTCATACTCGCTCATTCACTTACGACCATTTTCATACTTCCTGTTCAACTGCCGCCACATAAAGCAACACCATGCTTGAAAATATGTTAGGGGAAATGTGTGTCCTCAAACAAACAAAAGCCAAAAGAGTACTTTTATCATACAACCGACAACAAGAACAGCAACAATAATAGAAAAGAAATAGTAGAAACATTTTAAATACACGTGAGTGTCGCTACATCACGTGTTTTACACTCATAAATAATACGTCAAGTTATGAGCATTTAACATATTTTGCGTTGCATGAAAAGCATTGATGCGTTGTCAAACTGCTACTTTACGGTACATACAAGTGCTATAACCACAAACACACGCACACACTTTAAGGCATATGCACGTTAGTTGTGCTTTTAAACTTACAGGACTAAAAACGAAATCGAGCAGGCGAGTGAGTGACACAAGTAAATTTTTTTTTAACAAACAAAATCCATTGTAATGAAGTCGACCATGATGATGATGTTAACGGTTACCCGTTATTTTACTGGGTGGTTGGGCGCCTGTTGACGTTTTTTTGTTATTGTTACCTTTGTATCAAACAAAAGAAATTATGTACATTATACACACATATAAATAAAAAAGGAGGTACTGTGAACATGTTTATTTACTTCTGCATACAAAACTTTTTTTGTGTGATTGTGTCTGTGTTTATTCGAATTTTTGTTGAGGGCGGTTATAAAGTCATTTAAAGTTGTTTAGCCACCAAGATTTCCTTATTCTTTTTGCAACACTTAAAAAAAAGTCGCCGGAAACATTACTATTCTGAAGGATCGAAAGATTGGATACCTACTTTTGATATCGAAAAAATTTACTGCCTTAACTAACGTGTGCTTAGAGCGTACCACCTTACAAGCAAAAAAAGGGCGCCGAACACCTCCTAATATAAAGTATTTATGCAAGGGCCTTTTTAAATTTTTTATATTTTTCCTTATTTATTTGGCATTATAGTTTTATAAGACTAGAAATTACATTATAAAATTTCGTGAAGATCGGTCCATAATTTACCATGGGCTCCATATAAAGCACACTCTCGGAAAACACTTTAGTATGCCTTTAACCGTAACGAATAACGCTATTGCAATAAAATTTGATCTGCAACATTGGCTTCTCGAGAAAAATTCTTTGATATATTTACCTTTAGAACCAAAGATATTAAATATATATAGAAAAGGCAAAAATACATAATCTACGGGAATTTTTTTTTTTTTTTTTTGAGGTTCGATCTGATGTACATTTTACACAAAGTTGGTAAGTCTAACAAAATGCCGAACATAATTTCTACCATGGTGGAATAAGTAGGTGGCAGCACTACGGCAACAAATACAACATTACAACAAAAATTAAAAATAAGTCTCCGTATACGTCAAAAATTATATTAAACTAAAATCAAATTTTGCCGCCGAACGCAATGAAATAAATTAATTTTTAGCCAATTTTTATTTCACTATGGTTACTATCTTATTTTATTTTAATTTAAATAATCAAAAACTTTAATACAATACAATAATCACAGCACAAAACGTGGACTTTTTGTAAACATAAACCAAACTTTGACACAAGACTAGACAAACAATATAAGAGCAAAAAATCGTCATCTGGCGTAGTAATGCCACCTGTTTATTTCATCATGATTTCTACTGCTAATGCAGTTTTGTTTGTAAGCATCAGCACACGAGAGAACATACACTCATAAAATTATTACAGTAACTAATTGTGGGTAATTAAATTCATTTTCGTATTGTTTATGTATGTATTATGTATGTATTCTTTCTTTGTATTGTAACAGCTGATTTTGTTATACATGTAGGTATATGTGTTGACATTCGTTGATTAAGTTAAAACCACCAACATTGGCCGCTTAAACTGGCAAATAAAAGTAATAAATCATCGTCTTAAAAACTAAAAACACAGATTAAAGATGACTAAATCTCTGATCTCCATGTTAGAAACCCACCCTTAATGTTTTTCCGTACTTATATTGTTATGTTAATTAATTTTTTTCGGTTAAAATATATTTTTTAAAACTAACAACTCTTCAATTTTACGAAAAATGCTGTATAATAAATAAAAATTAATGTAACATTCATTTATTTGAAATGAAATGTAAATGATCCGTTTTTTAAATAAATTTTTTGTTGTTTAAAATGAATTTTCTTCTGAATTCTGCTAAACTTTTGAGTGTATGTATGTTAAAAATAAAATCTTAAAAGCTTATTGATCTCCCATCACGTGATCATCGAAGAGTCCCTTTTAATAACCAATCCAGACTCCAAGGCATTGAACAGAATAAACTAGTTGCAGTAGTAGCTGAAGCTGACGAATGCTCTGTATTGCAACACAGTTCTAATTTTCGAACTTTGCGATTCAACTTCAACTGCAACGACTACTACAACTACGTATTCTGTTGACACTTATTTCAAACTGCCATTTTTAAAACTTAACTTAAAGCTTAAATGGGCTACTTTTAAGCCATTTTTAACTTAAAGCTTAAATGGGCTACTGGTTTCAGGTTAAAATATTGGATTTGGTACTTTTTTGAATCTCCAAATGTTTATTAAGTACCCTTTACGGGAAATATTCCGTGATGCCGTTAACCGGTCCTGGAGGGATAGAACGAATTGCAGGGTGTCGAGGGCCTAATGGCCCGGATTGGATGCAGGGGCAAGCAGGGTTCTATTAGGACATGGTAAATGGAACATTGCGATACCGGACTTCTGCAGGCTGTGCAGGGACGCTGATGAGCTAGAAACGGTTAAGCATGTACTGTGCCACTGTCCTAGGATGCAGGACCCCAGGCAGAAATGGCTAGGGGTTAGATTTCACGACGAACTGGGGTGTACCGCTGGATGTAATCCAACCGATGTACTGGGGTTTGTCAGGGAAATAGAACGGCTGTTTCTGTTGGGGGGACCATAGGGGAGATTTGTCCTACGTGGTATTTCTATTTTCTACTTTTCTTTTTTACTTCTCTTTTTTTCTTCTCTTTAAGCTTCGTGTTCAGAAGCTTATTTTAAATTCACATATCGTAAAATATAAATCACATATATTTTCTTAAGTTAACAAAAGGCGTTTCAAGCATATAAAATTGTTAGATATGTCTCTTGTAAATTAAAATGACGATACATAAATATATACTCCTACAAATGATAATGTTTTTAATATTCTTTAACATATATGAAGGCGAAGCCCAAAGGATTAAAGTGGACTATAAGGATTAATTTAAAATCTGAATTTGGTCATTCACAGTCATGTCTGATATTAGGAGAGCGTAAATAAATTATATAAATGATCACTAATTGCTAAAACTACTGCTTTGAGAAACTTTTTTTATTGGCAGTTAGCGGTCAAGGTTTGAAAATTGAGAAATATCGAGTGCTAGTATTTTGTATTAGTAAACATATTAACCATCTACTTCAGGTATTTAAGATATACAGCCATGTCACAGAGTGCGATTTCATTCGGAAACGGAGTTCATTCCGTATTTTGGTGCTTCAGAAAATTATGAAAAAACTTTGCAGAATGAAATAATATTTATTTTAATAAACAGAATGGGAGTTTTCTGTATCTTAAAGGCCAAAAAACTATCAAAATATACTTCCTATCAATAAACAAATATGTTTTCTTCGGTTCCGCACGGAATTGTACTCTGTGACATGGATGATAATTACAAGAATAATAGAAATAAAGATTACGACATGCATATGATTTCCCGTTAAATGTAAAAGCCTTTGAAGAAAAAAAACTATTGTTCAGAACTCTTCATCGATGTGTCGCAAGCTTTTGATAAAGTTTGGCATGAAGGATTATTACATAAATTGCAGCAAAACTTACCAGTAAACATACACAAGCTGTTAGAGAGCTACTTAGTAGGTCGTAAATTTATTATTAAAGAAGACAAACAACTATACCCAAACTTTAATATTTGCGGACGATACAGCTTTTCTAAGCGTACACGAAAACTGTCATTAAGCATTTCGTTACTTACAGGATCATATATTTTAACTGGAAAAGTGGATAAAACCATGGAGGATATAGGTCAACGAGTAAAAATGCGTACATATAACATTCACATTGTGTCGGGAAACATGCCCCCAATTAAAATCTCAACACTCGCATGTTGTAAACATTTACTAGTAACAATTATTGAAAATAAGGAATTATTTTCTGTTATTGAACAGACCTTTTATCTCTTATTAAATCACAACAAAGAAAAACTAACTGCCTGTTAAACGATTTCGAACGTTAACGTTCGCATAGAAAATAACACTTATAACAAAAACAAATTTTAAAATGTTGTTGCTGTTTTAAATGTAATTTTCTATGCGAACGTTAACGTTCGAAATCGATGAACTGGCAGTAAGTGCTGGTAAGTAAAAATAAAAAAAAATTATTTGTTTGATACGGTGCATTATAATCAGGTCTGCAATATTTGTCGATTTATCGGAAAATTGCCGCTTTTTGCCTCAAAATTTGCCAAGTCGCGATTTGCAATTTTTGCTCGAAAAATACCGATTGTTTTGTAAAGACTTAAACAAAGTAACTTTTCCTTTGTTTTAGTATAACTTATTAATTTTGAGTATCACTGGAATATTTGTTACATCAAAGAGAGACAACCGTTATTAATTCAGCTTCTGCTTAAAGCAAAAAAGAATTATTCAATATTATATGCAGTATATAAAATGTGTATTTTCCCCAATACACACATCCATATTTTAGAAGTGTTGAAATGAAAAGTTGTCAAGTCCAAATAAAAGAAAAAAGCCACGTCAACCCAATTTAAATAAAATTTAAATAAAAATAATCTCTGCACGAAATTATTTTTTAAAGACTCTGCTTCAAATTGAATTATTCGAACTGTTTTAATAAAACTTTAAAACTCAAATATGTAAGTATATATAATAAATAAATTAAAAAAAAAAATTTTACTTTAAAAACAATTTACCCTAAAGCAAAAATTGATTTTTGTTATTTTATATGTTATAAACACTAGTGAATGCCGAATTGTTCTATTTTTTTAAACTAAGCCGCTAATGACGCTTTTTTTTATTTTAATCAATAAAAAAGTCGATTTAGAATTTTTTGTATCTTAAGGCTTTTTTGAAATTATAGGACGATATGTTCGTATTAGGGTATTCATTTAATCGTGCTTTTCCTTTAATCGGTTAATCGTTCGATTAATTAACCGAGGTTTTGGTTGAATCGGTTAATAATCGGTTCATTTTGTAATTGATCGGTTAACCGATTAATAAAGTTTTTTTTTGTAAATTAAAACGAGCAAACAAAAAAATAATTCATAAATATGTAATACATATTTTTTAATTAACACATAAATATTATGCAGTAATTAAAAAATAAACTGTAAGATAATTTTATAAGTTATTGCAATAGTTTAAGGAGACCTTAAGAAATAATCTTTTAGAAAACTAATTTGGGTTAAGTTTTTAGAATTTAACCGATTATTTTCTTTAGTTTTGATTAAACTTTACTTGGAAAAAATTCTTTCACTTATAATACAGAATATCTTAATTCTCAGGCCTTTTCTTGGATTTCCCTAAACATTGAAATCTTCCATTATGTCATTAGAGTCCTGTTTCCATTTTTTAACTCTTCTAGTTGTATCGGTAAATTCTGCTCAAGGATTGATATGAGAAGTTATGAGAAGAACCAAACAACTAAACACACATATAAAAAGTACGTCAAACAACAAGTTGTTGACAGCAAACACTTATTTAAAATTAAGTTCACTGAAGACCTTGTTTGTTTGTATGAAAAAATATTTCCTAAGCACATACCTTTTATATATGAGACTAAAAACATAATTAAAAAATATGTTATAATACTACAAAAAATTAAAAATTTTGTTACGGCGGTTAATCGGTTAATCGACTGAAATTAACCGGCTTAATCGTTAATCGAAAAAAGCAAACTTTTAATTTACCGATTAGTTAATCGGGTAGTAATTTATCGGTAGTAACAAGCTGAATGAATACCCTAGTATGTATGCACATGTCGAGCCTTTGCTGCAATGAATTCATAACTCAAATTTGAATCTTCTAGCACCTTAAAATTTAATTCATCTCTATAGAGTTGAGTACATTAGATATTTTTATTAAATTTTTACACAATATGAAAAAACGATATGGAGATTAACTCCCCATTATTACCTAGTAGGCGACCCAATGCTCCACTGGGAATTAGATAATTAAATACATTAGATCAAAAATCATATTTTTTGAGTTATGATTCTATGGCAGCAAAGGCTCGATATAATTTGTCTCTTCTTTTAAATAAAAATAAATGTTCTATCAATTTTTTTTCAAACCATTTATTTTTTACTTGTACTTAATGTATAGTTATCCGAAAAAAATATAACTATCGATAATATGTAAATGGCTTTTGTGAATTATCCTTAGTTTACCTATGATTCAACCAAATGACATTACTGAAACTCACTTTTATGATGCTAAATTAGTTTTTCTTTAAAAACAAACTCGATAATAACTAGGGTATTCATTCGGTTAACTGTTAATTGGTAAACCGCTTAATTACTACCCGATTAACTCATCGGTAAATTTAAAATTTGCTATTTTCGATTAAACCGGTTAATTTCAGTCGATTAACCGATGTAACAAAATTTTGAATTTTTTGTAGTGTTATAACATATTTTTTTTGTGTTTTTAATTACTTTTTTCTTGTAATATACAAAAGGTATGTGTTTAGATATTTAAATATTTATTCATACAAACAAAGAAGGTGTTAGTAATCTCCGTTTTAAATAAGTATTTGTTGTCAACAGATTTTTGTTTCATGTACTTTTTATGTGTATGTGTTTAGTTATTTGTTTCTTCTCATATTAATTTTTTTAAAGAAATAACCGAAACAATTAGAAGTGTTAAAAATTTAAGATATTAAAAAGACCTTAATAGCATAATGCAAATTTCATATGTTTAGAGAAATTAAGGAAGAAGACTGAGAAATAAGATATTCTGTATTATGGGTTGCGTTCGATTTCTCTCTAAATTAAAGAATTTTTTCCAAGTCAAATTTTATCAAAACTAACGAAAAGAATCTTTTAAATCCTAAATATTTAAACCCACTTATTTGTCTTAAAGATTAGTTTAATGGATCTCCTTAAACTATTGAAATAACTAATAAAATGATCACACAGCCTATTTTTTAATTAATACATATTATTTATTAATTAAAGAAATATGTATTTATGAATTATTTTTTTTGTTTGCTCGTTTTAGTTCAAGAATTGTTATGTTTATTCACTCCAAATAATAAATTATTTATGCATTTTTATTTATTGAAATAACTTAATTTATAAAAAAACTTTATTATTCGGTTAACCTATTAATAACAAAATTAACCGATTATTAACCGATTAAACCAAAACCTCGGTTAATTAATCGAGCGATTAAAAGATGAAAGCCAAAGCCCTATTAAATACCCTTATAATAAATCATAGCTCCACTTTGAATACAAGTAGTTGGTTAAAAATAATCACAAATGGCTCAGATATAAAAAACCAAAATCTATATATAAGAATAACCATGAAATCTATAATCGTAATTGTCTTATCCCGAAAACTACCCTTTGATTTTTTTCGTAACTACAAGCTAACTTTTCAAATTGACGTCGCATATGCGAAACATGATAAGTATTGTCTTTTTTTTTTTGTAGCCAATCAATTGGAATGAGTATTGTTTGCATTGTGTTTTTAGCATGTTGTTGGGTCATAAACTCGGTACACAAATATTCTTTTTGCAGTCCTTTTTTGCACATTAACGATAAAAAAAACGTAAATATGAATATGATATCAACAGGACTTATGCAAATATTTTCAATGAATTTTCTGCATTCTTTTCAATTAAAATAATAAAATGAAAATATTTTTTAAAAACAATTTTATACAGAAAAATGTTAATGGATAACAAGCATACAGAAAAATTGTTAACGTGAGATTGAGAATATTGTAGAAAAGGAAGTATTGATTGTTGTCATGCATTTTCAAATATGCTTTTAGTTTATATTAGTAGAAGGGAGAGGATAGTATTTATGTATAGTATTTTTGTCAGTGTCATATCTGACTTAGTTCACTCGATTATCTTTGCCGTTGTACTGTGTTCAAAGTTATACGCTTCAAAAAGATTTAAAATAATGCAATAATCATTATCGAAATATTAACTTAACTGCTGGCTGGAATGATTATCATTGTTGTCGTAGAATAGCAAGAACGCTTCGAACTTGCGAGAATACTTCAAAAAAGTCTTAGATACGTTCGAAATATATTATTATATATCCTGGGTGCTAGTGAAATTCTAAGACGATCTGTTTTTTATTGGCACTTATAGACCAAATTGGTATTTTAAATGTGGCTTATTGCTTCACTTATCCTAAATATAAATTTTTAACCGGCATAATAATTACACGCAGAGAAAAGTATGGCTCGGCATGGTTACGGCAACTACACTGTGCTTATTGTAACAATATATTGTTGTCGTACACAAAAAATTTTTTTTTTTTTTTTTTAATATCAGCAATATTTTAGTTACTGTAAACATTTCTATGTTTATCGCAATTATAAATTTGTGCGTGGTCACTAAAAAATAATTATTTTTCTAAAAACTAAATAATGATAACTTTGAAAACATATTATATTATTTACAACCATTGAATGATATTACTATAAAATTTTACGAAATAATTACCTTTTTAATATTTTGAAGTAAAGCTTTTGTTTTCTATTACAGCAGTTCCTCTTTTAAATTTACCGAAGTTTTTGCTGTTTCGGCATTAATCCTATTCCATTCTTCTCCAAGGCCTGTTTTCAGTTGGGGTTTAATTCTAGTTTCGTGTTTTCGTTCATATATTTCTAAAATATTCCATATAAACTAAATAGAATTAAAGTCTTTATTTTAATGAAGTGAGACTAGCATATGTGGAGTTTTATCCGAAGCCACATTTTCACATCGTGATCTGTATGATTTGGGACGTTATCTTGCAGAACGTAGTAGCTGTCATGTTATTCCACTCTCTTGGAGAATTACTTTTAAAACATCTAAATAAATTTATTTGGTAGATTCACAAGGTGTGCTATCAATGTCCTAAATAATTATTTGCAATGGTTTACAAAAAATATTGTTGTGTTTCAAACAAAATAAAAATTGTAATGCTGTGTTCATTGATTCGTCATAACTGTACAGTAGAAATCTAAATTATAAGCGGTTGCTAACAACAGTAAGATATTTTTCTGGTAATTATTTTAAGACATATGATTTTAAATGTTGTAAAGTATTTTCAAAAAAATACAAGATTTTTAACACACTAAGAGGACATAAAGCCCCACACAATAAATCTTGCACCTCCATGTTTAACCATCTTTATGGTATTTTTAGGGTATAACGCTTCACATTCTCTGCGTCACAATTTTAAAAAATTTATCAGAAGACACTTGGAAATTACTTATTTATGTACGTCGTTGACTTTGTCTGTTGACTTTTTTTATGAGTTTTTTTTCTTGGGACACATGACATTAACCCTCGATTCTTAAACACCGTCGTACTGTATTTAGGGATTGGCAATAAATATCGATATATCAAGATATCGATTTTTAAAAAAATTATAATTGATATACATCGCCGATATTAAAAATACCCATATATCGATACATCGATATTTATCTAAGATTATCGAATTCGATATTTTTAAAATCTCTTTATAAATAAATTCTACAACTTAACCGTTGCCCAACTGCTTACAATATTATTGCTTTTTAAGAATTGCATCAGATGTTTTTTAACTAATATTATTCCCCTTGTACATTTTCATAGATTACATAGTGCAGTTTTATCTCGGTTTTTTAAGAGATCACAACAAAAAAATAAGAGTTGAAAAAATATTCTGGAAAGGGTGTCTAGAATTATGCAAAGAATCGTCATAATTATGGCTTATTCGCAGCAATAGACTCATGAAAGTTGGAATGTTAATAATAAAAAAAATATTTGGTTTTTTATTTGAGCATGTTCTATTAAAAATAAAATATTACACAGTTTACTTGTATAGTATGTATCACAAGTTTCGTTTACCGGCAGTATATAATCCGGCATTATATAATCCCAATTATTTTTTTTTTTTAGATTTCATATGGCGAATAAATAAAATTTTTTTGTGTTCTTTACTTTTTTTATTGTAGAATTAATGCCGGTACCTCGATTTCGAACGAATACTTCGTTCGCATAGCTTGCCTTAATAACTAAATTTTAAGGTTTTAATTTAAATAAAAGTTAAGCGAATGAAAGTTTCATTCGAAATCGAGGGACAGGCAGTAAATTTTAAATTAAAAGAAACAATAAAAAGATAGAATGGAATTACATGTAATATGTTTGTATATATGTAAATATGTATTGAAATAGGTATAATAAGTTTTTAAATTTGGTAATAATTTCAGCCTAATACGTTCGATACATCGATATATCGATATTTATAATTAATAAATATCGATACTCTTAAAAAATATCGATACGATATATATCGATATATTTTTCCAATTGGCCCATCCCTAACTGTATCTGGTAAAACTTAATAGTTTTGATATTTTTCTAGTTTGACGGTTATTTTTGTTTAAGCTGGTAAATGTTTTTCATCTAATATGCCTTTTATTCGACCACTTACATGCTTTTTTAACTCGATTTTCTTATTTGTTTTCATTAAACTACTTTTCTTACCTTAAAACGACTACGGGATACTATTTTTTCAATTTCTCCATATTTTTATGTAGTGGTTCATAAAAACGATTATAATTGTTCTTTCCTCTAGGAAAACCTGCTTGCGGAACATGTTTGTGTTTATATTCCAGTAAAAACTATACAAACTTAAAATAATTTTTACTTTTCGTATTACTTCAGAATCTGCTTACAAAACACAGGTTGATTTTCCTTCTTTGGTTTCTGTATTTAACCGTTATTCCAAAGAAAAATTACGTGTGCGTGTGAAAAAAAATTCGAGTACTAGGCTAGTCACAGTGTTAGGGTTGCGGGTCCGATGCTCGGTAAATGAAGTTAGAATATAATTTATATTTTCAACGTATTATAAATAAATATTTTAAGTCTTAATTAAAAAAAAACACACAATATTTACAATTAAAAAATTTTTTTTATTTTTTCATACATTTTTCACATGTATTTGTTGTACGAGTATGAAGTAAGTTTTGGCATTTTTATGGAAATATTTTTTTGTTAAGGAATTAAATTAATTGTGCATACAAAACAGAAAATAGTATGAATGAAAAAAAATCTTAAAAATAAAAAAATAAAAATATGTTAAACTTTTAGAAAACTGCTAACAATAAAATAATAAAAATTAAGGGCATAGTAAAATATAATTTATATGTTGTGTGTAAATAAAAAAGCTCTTTAACAACAATAAACAAAAGTATTTTTATATGTATCGTAATAATAAAATATATAAAAATTTATAAATAAATTGTTCATGCATGTGTTTATTGTTGGATAGAAGTTGTTGAGTTGATTGGTTTGAAGGTTGTTCAGTTGGTTGGTTATTTCTTTTTTCTCCTTGCTTTATGATTTTTGCTATTATTTTTTTTCCTTTTGCTGTATTTTTGCTTCCCTTCTTTTGTGATGAACAAAAAGACATCAAGGATTTCAATTTAACTTGTTTTTTTTTTTTTTGGTAACTTTTTGTATATTTAAACATCATTGTCCTCAATACGTTCATTGTCTTCGTAAACTTGCTTACGTACATCCTCATAGGAAGGTATACCCTGGATAATTTTTTTTTTTTTTTTTTTTGTGATGATAAAAAGAAATTTAGAAAATTATATTAAATCGTAATTGTACTTAAAAATAGCAGACAAAGTATTTAGATATTATAATAATGTCTTTCCCGAAATATATAATGGCATGCAATGTATATATAATTTAATTTTAAACAAAAACGTATGCAATTTTTTAATGGCAAAACAAATTTTCTAAAAACCATTTTTTTTTTTACTTTGTAAATTAAAAGTATTGCGCTTATATGTTAATAATGTTATGGAATGGTTAATTTTTGCGAATATTAGTGAGAAAAAGGTTTAAACAAAATTAAGAGATATGAGTTTATACTTACCTTAACATGAGTATAGATGTAAATTGATTAAATGAACTGATTTGAATGCCTATCGAGCATGTTCTGACAATCGCAATACACTTAAGATTTGCGATTCTGACTTAAAATCGCATAATAGGTGTTCCGTTAATCACAATCGCAAGAAGTTTGGCGACTTCAAATTGCAAAATTATGCTCAAGGGCACTAGAATTTTTTTTTTAAGAAACTATGGCAGATCACGGGCATAACGCACGAGTTTCAGAAAACCATAAAATAAATGTGGCATTTTGCGATTTCAAATTGCGCGATTGTCTGAACATGGCCGTCTAGTATAAAGAGTAAGTCGAATTCGCCAATATTAATATCAATATCACCATTTATGTTACTAGATCGGTATAATTGTATTCTAAAGTTAATAATTGGGGGATTCACAAGGTATGCTATCAATTCATATCGTCATAATGTCCAAAATAATATTTTACAATTGTTTAAGAAAAATATTGTTGTGTTTCAAACAAAGTAAATATGTTAAAACTGTGTTCATTGATTCGTCATAACTGTACAGTAGAAATCTTAATTATAAGCGGTTGCCAACAGCTGTTATATATATATTTCTTGTAATTATTTTAAGACATATGGTTTTACAACTTCATGACTCAACATGAATATAATAAATCGCTCCTCTTAATCTTGTAAACTAAGAGAGTCTTGACCAAATAAATTTGTTAGTTATAAACGAGACAATCATGCAAACATAAACATTCATTGAAATTTTTTAGTAGTATTAATTAGAATTAAGATCAATGCAGTGTTTCCAAAAAAAATTTTTGTAATACTAAATTATTTGAAAATCATTTTTAAAAACCGGCCAAGTGGCAGTCTGCAGACATCTTGGGGTCCGTGACATATTCGTCTTTTTAGAAAAAAATACAACTCATCACGAAATGGCGACATTTAATGCAACCAACAAGTGGGGTAACCCAACTTTCCTGTGTGAAAGCTCAAGGCGGACTTACTTATTTTTTATACCTATAATATTTGAACACACGTAGGTGTGAGATTATAAGAGAAAAATAGCACAGTGTAGTAGTTTTGACGAGCTCTGGTTAAAGAACTATACTTATATATTTCATGTAAAGCCAAAACTTTTCAGTAATGGCTTTTAAGTATCAGATATAAGACTAGATTTTTTTAATACCAATAGAAATTTATATTTTAAAAAAATTGAAATTTTATTCCGAAAAATTTTTTTTATTCGAAAAAACAATGGTATAACAATTACAAATGATTTCGGTCATATTGACGGTTCGGCTGATCTTGACGAAGCGCATTCCAGAAGTTTGGCCGCACTCAAGAAAAAAGGTTCGATTCTGTCTCTGGCGTGTACACTAGAACGTACCACCTTACAAGGAAAAAAAGTGCGCCGTACCTCCTCTAATATAAAGTATTTTTGCAAGGAAAAAAATTTTTTTTTTGCCGAACGTAGGGGTAGCCTTTTAACATTTTTCGTTATATCTTAGGCATTTACGGTCCGATCTTTAAGTATGCTATATCAAGAAGACCAATGTTTTGTCCACAGGGGGCCATTAACCTCAAGTATCTCGTTCTAGTATTTATCCACCAGATCTCTGTTCGTACCACCCTAATGTAAGAAATTTAAAGCTGGCATGAAACTATTAAGCTTTTTCTAAGGAAGTAATTCGATAATTCCAGCAAAGACATTTTTAAATTTAATTAGAAAATTAAAGCCTGCCAAAAATCATTAGTTTTGCCAAGGAATAATTACTGTAATTCCTGCAGGACAATCAGCTTTTACGGCCGGATATTTAAATATTATGTAACGAAATCGTGAAAATAAAAATTTTCGTTTCAGAACTTATGTATATTGAAAACAAAAACAAATTTTAGTTTTTTATTGTCGTTTCAATGTTAATTCCCAAACGGAAAAATGTATATTAATTGGAAAAAAAACAGGAAAAAACATAACATCTGCTTTTTTTTGGAAGCGAACGGGTTAGAGAAGCAAGAGTGGTAGACAAAAAGACACGATTTCGTTACATAATAAAAAAAAATAAAAAAATTTCGAAACCTCCTTGCAAAAATACTTTATATTAGAGGTGGTACGGGGAAACTCTTTTTTGAGGTACGGTCTAGTGTACACAACACCAAACGGTGCATTTTTTTTTAAAGTAATGGAGTCCGTAGTGTCTGTTGTTGATTACCCTCACTCCATATGGGCAATTTTGTTTATTAACAAACTTGTTCAGATGGTCGATCTTGTGCGCCATAAAGATCCGGAAGTCTTCTATAAAATGGCGCGAATCGATGACTGATTATCAAAGTAAATTTCAGTATAATTAAATTAAATCTATTCAGGAAAATTTGCCAGAGCATAATAATCATACATGTCAAAAAGTGGGTGCACTATGAAAGTTCGTTTGATAGCCAAGCCTTTTATAAGTTCTATGGGTGCTTAAAACGCACTTTATTTGGATTAACTAAAAAAAACACTCTTTAGTAGGATAAGAAAAATAATTCCCAAGTACGTTTGAAGCTCTTACTGATAACAAAGTCTATCAAGATAAAAATGTATGGGTTGTCATTACAGATGCGTTGCAAACTAATGTCCTTTTTTGTGATAAACTAGTTCTTTAAGATTAAGAACGATGTAGGACTACTGATCTTCCCAGTATTGTATCAACCTTTTAAGAATCTTCCTCAAAATCCATTGATGACTTATACTTCCCAGTTCTGCGCCGTGGAGTCAAAGTAACTAGCGATCTTTTTGCAAGGATTCAGCGAAAACAAGTTTTTAACGAAATGAAACTCAACTACTTCCTAAAATCAGTACTAATTAAAAAACAAGTTAATAATTAGCGTGAAAGAGTTTGTTAAAAAAAATTTACTAACTACTAAAACTTAATCAAGTACTAATTAATTAATCAATACCAACTGTTAAAGAACATTTCTATTATCTCTAGTTTATTAATGTAGTAATGAACAAATATTTATTTATAAAATTAGTCACAAAAAAAACACATACAAAAAATTATAATGCAAAATTGCTTAAATTAATTAATGAAATTAATAATAAATACAACACATACATGGACAATTATTTAAACTAACAAAAATTAAAATAACTAAAACAAATACATAGAATTAATCAAGAATTTTTTACTAACCTGCCAAAAGCCATCTTCCCAACCGGGGAACATGCGTTTGAAAACGCGCGGTTCATGATCTTGAGAAATACGAATAACACTGACTGTGTCAATAGTACGACTTGTAGGTTCGGACTTAATATATTTCTAGAAACAAAAAAACAAATTATAACCACTTTGAAAGTGTTTTAGATATTTCTAATAAAATACCTTGGCCATATCCAATATCTTGCCATTTTCATCAGCTGTAGCTCCGGAACCAACCCACATATAAATCTCATCACCAGCATCCATGAGCATAACATCATCTATATCCAAATCAGCTTGTTCGAAATGATTGACTTCTTCCACCTTAACACGTTTGCCAACCAAACGGCAATGGAAGAGACGTGGTTCCAAGAGAGGAGCACCTTTTTCAGACATGCTGCGATCATAAATACCTTCACCATTCAAATCTTCCCAGAAATCATCGGGCTCGGCACCTTCTTCGATAACTTCAACTTCAGCATTGGGCCAGTACTGCCCGAAACGATTCAAGCCCATGGTTTTTTCAAAGTCAGAAGCACCCTGTTTAAATGAAAATTTAAAATTCAGTTTATTTTTCATGTAAAACTAGGAAGCAAAACTGTCAGACTCACCAATCCAATCCAAATAAAGACTTTGTTATCACGATTTGTTACCAAAGCGAAAACATCACCCGATGACAAAGATGACGAATCAGCTTTGACTTCATAAGCATGAACGTTTAATTCATCAGTACCACGAATATGGAACAATTGGGGTTCGGTGGGAGTGGAAGTGGCCATGGTCAACAATTTACCCTTAAACATCTTAAGGAAATGTCTAGGTTCATGATTTTGAACAGTACGAATCAAAATAGCATTTTGTTCCATAGCCAAAGACATAGCATCCTCAAAAGCACGTTCACGAGCATCAGGGCTGGCTTTAATACCTTCCCAGACATAAATCAAGGAACCAGTATCTCCTTGTTTCGACTCAAATTTATAGGTAATAATATAAGCCGAAAAACCCAATAAAGGCATATTTTCTTCAAAATCGAGAGTATTGCGAGTGACCTCATTACTGCCAGATTTAGAATAGTATTGAGTAATATCTTCGATTGGATGTTCACCATTGTCGGGCATAAAGCCAATAGCACGACCACCACGTTCTTTTAGGTTCTTTAAAACGGAATCGACATCATCAATTTCAAACTCAGAATCATCAGTATCGTAACCCATAGCCGAACGCACTAAACGTGTATGGGACATACCAGCGTCACGCCAAGTAGCAAAGTACTGCTTAAAAGGAGCCGATTCAGCACCCTCAACTATACGATGAATTTGGGTCCAGGCGGGGTATTTCTTGGTACGTAAAAATTCTTGAGCCTTAGACATAGAATCGGTCTTTTCCTTGGGAGTAGCACCGCGACCAACCCAAACATAAATACCAGAACCGGTATCCAAAATAAAGCAATCACGTGAATCCAACATTTCTTGGCGCAGAGGTTTCTGGGAAATCTGCTCAATTTTAAGACTGCCCGAACTATCGGTAACTTTGTACAAAGTTACGGAATTGGCATCAGTTGTTTCAAAAGCAGCATCTTCTTCAGCAACCGATTCTTCGGGTACTTGACTTGGTGAACCCGAGCCCAAGACATCAAAAAAGTTTTGCTTATCGAGGTCAGTGCTAAACTCATCTGTTCGAATTTTTAAATTGCAAAAATAAATAAATAAACAAATAAATAAAAACATAGATATGTACACCAATTATATTTATTCAATCTGCTACTGCGTTCTACTTTTTCCACTTTTAACTTACCAATTATTTGCACTTTAGCTCTGCCATTATGATCTTGATCTCTGATTTGATTTGCTGCACTGATGGCTTTTAATTTTTCCACACGTTTTGCTTGGGCACCCACATAAACATAAATATCATTACCAGCATCCAATATGAAACAATCACCCTTGTTCATCGATGATACAGACAAGTTAACTTGGCGTACACGTACATTGCGTTTACCCTTAACTTGGAAGAGACGTTTTTCGCCCTGGGCATTTGTTTCAACATGTTTAAAGCCGGTGCCAACACCACCCTGTTCATAACGTACACCTGTATTGGTAATGAAGTAAGGAAATATGCATAAGTATTTCTGTATATTAATGTGAGTTCGTGTGTGCGACATGCGTACGTGAATCTTAATGATAATAAATGACGAAAACGGCAAACAGCCGAGAATTTCATTTAATATTTTACGAAAATACACATTTTTAAAAAGAATTTTAATAACTTAATTAGTACACGGACGTGTCTTATATGCTTCATATGCTCATCTTTCAGATACAAATGAGCTCATGTGTAGTCGAAAATATACCCAGCTAGCATTTTGTATCATAATCGAATCAGCACCAACAGAAAAATAACCGCATATAAGTTCATTTTTAGATCATAAATGATACTCTCGTTGTGAGTTAATGGTACCCTACCGACGAATCACCTTTTTTTTTATTCCTACGCTAATTCCGCGAAGCTCTTCGCTTGTCTGCAGGAGACCAGAGTCTCTGGCGGGAATCGTACCCGGAACCCCGGTACTGATAGACTAGCTCACTACCAGCTAGCCTACCGGGGCACCCTCAAAGAATCATTTGTGTTACAATTTTAATTGATTCCTTTTTCGGCATATTAATTAATCATATGTGAATCCTTTTTCAATGTGATAAATCAGTTTTTAATCATCATAAGTGATCTTAAAAGAATCATTTAGGTGAATTTTACAAAAAATTATCACCCAAATGTTAGCTGGGCAAATTCTACCCAGCTGATCGAAAAATGAGCTCATATGCGGTTTTTATTGCTTTTTAAGTTGATTCCTTAAAAATTCAAATGTGATAAAAAATGCTAGCTGGGTATACACATGTATTTATGCATGTGTGTACATCCTTATACATATTTGGATTATTTCACAACTCAATTGTGGTTTTGGAATTCGAAATACTCTTTTTTATAAGAATCACAAAAGTTTTGTACTCGCCCGTGCCAAATCATGTTTTATTGATGGGTCCAAGTGTGGCGCCACGAAGTCACTAATGAACTTTACCCCGTAGATAAAATTGAACTAGGTCCTTAAAATTAGGGAATTAGTTCATTATGAATTAAAACCCAAATTTGAAAATTAAAGAAATCCCAAATTCCAAAATAAAAATGAATCAAAACACCATAAATGGGTACTTATTTAATAATGCTAACATAGGTTCTCAATACCGATTAAAATCATAAATTTATAAGCTTTGGTTAGCGAAGCCGGTGTTTGTAACACCATAGAGAAGAAAATCCTTTCGCCTGGCCGAAGGCTTTAGTTGGCGATTCGGGATTTTGAAATTTGGGATTTTGTTATCGGGAATTTAAGTTTCGGGCATATGATATTTGAATTGTTAAATTATGAAATAAGTCACTTAATATATTAAATGGGCTTTATTTCATTTACAAAATTTTGATTTAAACGTAACAGTCCAATTAAAAATTAATTATTTAAAAAAAGTTTGTTAAAAGCCATTGTTGTTATTCTCTGTATAAAAAATTGGGACATTAGTTAATTTTTGCTTTCGGTAGTCATTGGGGACTAAGTTCGTATTGCCGTCAAGAGTATGAGCAATAATTTGCACTTCAATTTATACTTTCCAATTAATGCTATTTCCGAATAGGTAACACCTTTACACTAACACTTAAATTTTGCGTGATGGTCATTTAGAAAATATCGCATTACCAGTGTTTGTGTGATCTTAACAAAACTTATTAAACCACCAACGGAAGAATGTTGACGCCCCCTTTTTATATTATAAACCATAGGTAGGAAGGGAGTATGATGCGTAAGTGCTTGTGTTTGTAACACTAAGAATAGACTTAGTATAATTTTATAAGTAGATTTGTGAAACATTTAACAAAATTATAATAGTATATAGTTTCCATGCAATGCCTACTCCAAATAATCGTAGACCTATGATTAGCTTTCATATAGCCTGCATTCCTAAAATAACTTATACTGCCTTAAATATCAAGAATATATTTAAACCAGAATAAAACTCGTCTATATAAGCCCTACTCCTTAAAACAATAAACTGTATAAAGAATCTAACTCGACACTAGTATTTTGCATACGGAATTTATATTATGGTAATTTGTCTATAAAGGCCAACATCCATAGCAAGTGGCTTTTTTTAAATAAAACTAGAAATAGGCTGTTCTAGGCGATTCTGTAAATACTTTGTACTTAAATCATATTTTCAAAGAACGATTTTGTAATTTTTTTTTAATTACACATTTTTGGTATTATATCAATGCTGTGAGCTCTGCACTAAATATAAACGTTTAATCCATTTATAACCCTATTTAATGGATTTCATGAATTGTAATTTGTTTTTTTGTAAATAAATTATATTAAATAATATTTTGCATCGTTTTGTTTTGGACGGCAATCACCGGGTTTTAACGGGAAATTGAAAAACCAATTCCGCTTTCGCGGTATATTAAAAAGTCCGGGCTCATATAATTTTTACGGGAGCTAAAATTTTACAAAAATTGTTTGGTTAAGATTCAACTGGGATACTGGTACATAATTAAACAATATTAATACTGAGCATTTCATAAGCTGAAATATCATCTACACAGCTTTTTGTAACAAAATTAACGTTCAGATTATATATTTTCTGAAATCTTTGTATGTTAACCGATTCGTGGGTGCTTTATTCTACATGAATTGCAAATTTAAGCTGATTTATAAGTTTTTATTAATTCTTTGTATATGAAAATCCATCTCGATTGGTCATTAACCTCTTCATCCTAATCCCTTCAACCGTGTCATGGAAAGCAACTTTATACCGATAGCAGTCTGTGTGTGGGCCCCAGTGTGGCCATTTTGGCATTTTTGCAGCTGAATTTAGCATTAAAAATGTATATTTAGCTGTTACATTTTCATTTAGCACTTGGTATTTTATTTAGCATTTTTGGAAAATGTTTTAAGCTTTTTTTAGGATTACTAATTTTAAAAATTTGGATTTTACTAAAAAAATTTTTTAAATTATAAAATATTTTGACTAGAAATAGTTGTACCCAAAATTAAATTTTGTATGAAAATTTATAATTTTTATGTTAAGAAACCTGGCTTGTTAAAAAAATATAATATTCAGGGAATATTAGAAATGCCCTTACAAAAGTACAAGTAAATTTCACTTTGTATTTAGATAAAAAATCAATGGTGTAAATGTTTAAAAAATTGTTTGCTCTAAACTTCTGAAAAATAATTATTTTAAAGATTTAACTAAAAAACATACAATTATATAAAAAAATTTTGTATATCATAGAAATAAATCGTTTTAATTTTGCATATATCAGAGGTTTTATGGCCACCTAAATTTAAAATTTAATCTCAACTGCCTGTATGATTTACCAAAAGTCTAGCCATTTTACCAACATCTAACCACTTGCTTAAATATAACAATTTATTTAATTTTCGTTACAAAATTAATCACTGGTAGTAAATTTTATACTGGTAATAAATTTTTAACAATAATCTTTAAAGGATTTTAGCATTATTTTAGCACTTTTTTAAAATAATTTTTAGCAT
Source organism: Pollenia amentaria (assembly GCA_943735925.1). Lineage (NCBI taxonomy): Eukaryota > Metazoa > Arthropoda > Insecta > Diptera > Polleniidae > Pollenia > Pollenia amentaria. Next base: position 216,279,047 of record OX031006.1, on the reverse strand, counting down.
TTTTTCGCCATGTCTCGCCAGACCTGGCCACACTGGTGGGCCCTGTAAAACCTGTACTAACGTATGCGGAATGAAATGGACTACTTTTAAACAATCATTGCAAAAATTAAACAAAATATGAGAAAAGTAACGGTACTATTTCTGTAATTTTTAGCTAAATATCAGCTTAATAAATTGATATTTATGAGTAAAAATTTTATTAAACGAAAAAAAATGTCGAACATTTATTTATAATCAAAAATTATTTTTGGGAATGAAATATTTTATTAATTAATTCATTTATTAATGATGTGCTAATAATCCCAATTTTTTTAAATGAAAACACTGAAATTTATTGTTGTGGGAAAGCTAGTTCCTATGCGCAATTCGCTGGTTGCTTAGGACAGCTCGTCAGGAAACTTTTTCCAAATACTTTAGAAAAGCTAAAAATATTATACAAGTAAGACCATAAAGTGAATAAGAATTTTAAAACACTCTGGTCTTAAATGTAACAATATCAAAGCTTCAACAAAGTCACAACAATAAACCGTCAATTTTTTCTTTCTTACATTCCCCTACAATTGGCTGGGTTTTTTCCAACACAAATTGTAGTTGTAAGAGGATAGAAAGAAAAAAACAAAATTAAAAAAACAAGATGCTTAAATAAAGCAGCTTGCCATTTCAGTTTTTTATTTGACGGGCACATGCAAATTTTTATCAAAAATTTTGTGAAAATAATCCCCATAAAAGACAGTATGAAAAATTACGTCACTTTTCTCAAATGGAATTCAAAAAATATTTTATTTATAAGACAAAAAAAAAGCTTTCGAGAGTGGAAAATCGTTTAACATAAATCGCGGCTCTGGTAAACAATGTGCTTTGCCAAACTCGAGCTAAGTTGAGAGCAGAAATTGTAATTGCAAAATCTTATCGTGCGTTGTCAAATAAATATTATGTCAACGATAACACAGTAAAAAAATACGTAGCAGATATGGGAGTGGTCAAGTGTGCAAAAAACCCCGTTCCAACTGTCTCAGAAAAACAGTCGCTTATCATCAAGCATCGACTACGTGCTTTGTCACAAAATTTTTTTGCTGCAGGCTCGCCATACTTTTGCATCATGGATCATGAGAGCTATTTTACAGTGGAGGGTCATGAATGGACTCTATAAAAAGTTAATTAAAGTTTTCCAAAAAGGTTTTATTATGGCTGGCGATAAGTGAGCGTGGCATCAGCGAGCCGGTTTTCATAAATTCGGGTTTAGCCATTGACGCTCAAGCTTATATTGACAAATGTCTTCCTGTATTTAAAAAATTCATTGATAAGTATCAAAAGAATGAAAAAACCATATTTTTGCCGGACTTAGCGTCGTCACATTATGCTAGAGCCACCCAGTCTGCTTTGGCAAATTTAAATATAGAATTTGTACCTAAGGAGCTAAACCCCACAAACGTACCTCAACTAAGGCCAATTGAAACTTTTTGGGCAAATTTGAAGAGAAATGTCTATGGAAAAGGTTATAAACCAAAAACCCTGCCCTTCCTTAAAAATAAAATTTAAAGAGAGCTAAAGAAAATTAACACAAAGGGGACCCATAAGAAACGCCAACCGCTATGGCTATATATATATATATTTTTTTTTTTTTTTGTAAAATAAGTTTAAGTTGTATATTTTAACATACATTAATTTCAAGTTTTTAATACCTGAATAAAAAATGTTTGTTAACATTAAGGTATCAGTCCCTATTTCACTCCGCATACGTTAATAGTGTATTCATATTTAAAGGTTAAGAAAAATCAAGGCTTCCTTTCTTTACCTTATTATTTTAAGAACCCTATAGCTAGAAAATTATTGTATGCAAATAGTATTTGTTAGAAACAGAAGAAACCTAAAAACAATATTTAAGTCATTAGTTCATGGAATATCGTGTGAACTCTAACTGTAGTTTTATAACAACTTTTTTATCAACTTCACTAAAATTTAGTCTTTCTCTATTACATTCTTTAAATTTTTAATTTCAAACTACTATTATAAGTTTCTAAATATGTAACTAGAAACACATTTTTATTTTTAAAACTACCTACATTTTGCTTCATAATAAACTATTAAAAAATCCGAAAAATATCTTGAAAAAGTACAGCCATTAACCACAATAACTCCTTAAAAACCAACTTACTAAAACTTTCGTTTACTTTAAGCTCAACGTCTTACAGCCAAATAAAACCCCCATGAAAAGAAAGCACTAATAACCAAAAAAAAAAGTTAAGAACTTTGTTACACCCAGAGTATTAAGAAAAAATTTCAAAAGTATAAAATTTTTACCATTACAATATTAAGAATAACACACAAGAGTTGCCAGGTTTTAAACATATGCATACAACAAATAACAATAAGCAAACACCACAGGTGTGTACTTCAAGAAACGAAAAACTAAAATGTATTTCCCAAACATGATTTCTTTCAACATTTTCCATTTCTTTGCACTAAAAGTTAAGAGTAACTAATAAGCGACCATAATACAAACAGTAACTGAATTGGTGTCAGTATCAGTTGTTGGCTAAAGAAATGCGTTGCACAAATAAAAATATAAAAATAGTTTAAAGTAACTTCTTACCATTTTTAAAGTAGCTCAAAAACAATTGCGATTCATGATCCTGAACTTCGCGATGTTGTACTGGTTCACCATTAAGTAGGTCATCAAGTTGTACGGTTAAAATGGCAGCAGCACCAGCTTCATCAACGGAAGTTTCAGAGCCCAACCAAAAGTGCACATCCCAAGAGAGTTTTTTGTCTTTACTTTGGACGGTCTATAAAAGAGATGAAAAGAAACCAAAAAAATATAAATACAAAAATCGGTTAAAAAAATGCATAACAATTTCGTTTATATAAAATAAAATATAAGAGTTTAAATAAATATGTATGTGAATGTGTGAAAAAAAACGAATAATAAAATTACGTGGAAATAAAGATGTTTTTACTCTTACTACTATTATTTTACTGTCGGTATGTTTTATGTTCAAGAGTTTTATGTAAAAAAGACGTTTCAAAACAAACATAATATTAAGTGGGGAACTGGGATTCGTAAAGAAATTGATATTCTATACACTAAAAGAAAATATGTGTGAAAGTCAAATAAAAATTATTTAAAATTTTTATTTTTAGTTTATATTACAAAGAAATCTTGTAGATTTGAATTGAAATATTTCTCAGGGTTAGGTTAGGTAAGGTTAGAAAGGCTGTTGCGAAGTTAACTGCACACCCTCACCCAGAGACCAATAGGTCCATTGTGACGCCTTAGTTAGTGAAACAATTCTAGTATGAAAGAATAGGAGAAGTAAAGAGTGAAAGCACAGGAAAAGAAGGTAGTGGAAGATAAAAAATCGGACAGCACAAGCAAAAAACAACCCTACCAGACAGAAAACTGCCCTACACGTGCCCAGTCTCCAGCCTCCTGCCGCGCAGACAGGTCATTCCCATTACGAATCCCGTCAGATTCTCGAGCCTGCAGCTCCTCAGCCACCTCATGCTGCTGTTCTGCAGCCTGTGACGGTGGCACAGAAAGTGCTCAACTGTCTCCAAATTCTCTGGGTCCTCACACAACCTGCGACAAGTCAGATCCCAATCTCACCGCCATCCTGCCTACATACAGTGGCCCGTGGTAATACCTATCATGGTTCTGCCGCAGGCCCAGCAGCGCGTCCGAATTCGACTTACTAAGCATCGGCCACAGCATTCGCGATACCCGACAGTCTGTTCGGCCACGCCAAACCCGATTAACTCCGCTCAGAACCCATTTTCTTATTCTTCCAAAGTAGAAGCCCATTGGACGTACAAACTGTCAGGATCCTCCATTTCCGAGCCCAGTCTTGCCAACTCATCAGCTACCTCGTTACCTGTGATGTTGCAGTGACCCGGTACCCCGCAGATCCTCACAGCATAATTAACCAAGATTCATCCAAGAGCCCTCCTGCAATCGTCTACTAGACTGGAGTTCACATAACAGCCCATCAAGGTCCTAAGAGCCGCGTGGCTGTCCACATATATAGTGAATTCCTAGCCCTTGGCAATGTTGGACCCAACCAATTCCACGACCCTGAGAACTCCCTTAACCTCCGCCTGAAATACGCTGCAGTCGCCGGGAAGTCAATATGACCTTCTGAAGTCCTGATCCTCAATGTAGACCCCCGCACTCGTGCCCTTCATCTTCGGGCCATCACTGAAAAATAAAATCCACTATACAATCTGCCCTGACCTAACCAGCTCTCTGTGACCAAATAATCAGTAGAGCCGGGCGAGCCCAGGTGACAAAAATCTTCCTCAAACTCTAATGCGTTTACATTGTACTTTTTTTGACATTAGCGAGATTTGGTTCGTACAATAAAAACAGCTGACTGGAAGTTTTTTGTGTAACACATATAATAAGTATTGAGACATAAACATAATAATCAACTTCATTTATTTTATAAATATTAGACCGACTCAAGTTGTATGGAGCCGAAAAAAGTGTTTTAGTTACCCCCCCCCCCCCCCCCCCCGAAAATAAAGGTTGATATGTTTTATGATGATTCCCAAAATATTTTGGTTCTTGCGTTGACCATCCGTGAGCTGGACCATTTTTAAAAAAGGTCTTTTTTCAGTTTTTCGAATTTTTTTGTACTTTGCTCCAAAACGACATAAATAAAATTTGTTATCATCGAAAAGGGTTTTTGAAGCAGCATCCAATGGTATATAAAACTTTACCACTTGCGAACAACTTATTGAGATATTTAACTAAATACATATTTTCGTTTCGGGTTTTCATACAAATTCTACGTATTTTTTTATATTAATTTTATATTTTTTTATTGTATTTTTCACATTTTGATAAATTGAAATATGAAAAAATTGTATACCCATATTGCCTATATATGAAAAAAAAAACATAAAATATATCGCGATTTTCGCGGTTTATGTGAATAATTACAAAAAAAAAACATAAATTAACATTATTTTAAAACAGATACAATTTGAAAACAGAACATTACTTCCACATACGTAGAATTTGTATGAAAACACGAAACGAAAATATGTATTTAGCTTAATATCTCAAATAGTAGGTCGCAAGTGGTCAAGTTTTATATACCATTGGATGCTGCTTCAAAACCCCTTTTCGATGGAGCAATGTCGTCTTGGAGCAAAGTACAAAAAAATTCGAAAAACTGAAAAAATACCTTTTTTAAAAATGGTCCAGCTCACGGATGGTCAACGTTATATTTTTTACGTTATATTTTGGAATAAAACATATCAATCTTTATTTTCAGAGGGGTAACAAAATCACTTTTTTTTGAGTCGCTCTAATAAATATTATTTGTATTTGAAATTAATTTTTTTTTTCAAAATTTTAGAATTTTTTTTTTAAGTTTTAACAAGCAGCCATTATTACATTGGAAAAGATTTCGCCAAATCTAGTCACGAAATAGATTTTGTTTTGTATGGAAAACCTAGTCAAAAACAACTAGATTTTGCTCAAAATCTCGTAACAAAAAAAAATTTACTTTGAAATATATATTATCAAAAGTTGTTTTTTGGCATACATAATTTTTTCATTAAAAGATTTTATTTATTGTGCTTAACGCCCTTATTTTAATTGATAAAAATACTAAAATTTATTGTTGGAGGATAAGCTGTTCCTATGCGCATTTCACTGGTTTCTTTGGCCAGATCATCAGGAAACGTTCTCCTAAATAATTTTAGAAAAGCCAAAGCTAGCAGCAAACAAGCCTACAGAGGGAATGAGAATTACCTACACTCAAAACGTCTTGTTTGCAACGATATCAAAGCTTAAACAAAATACCAACAATAAAAAAGTGTGGTTATCCTTTCTTACATTCCTTTGAAATATTTCATGTCCGAATGCCATTGGTAAAAACTTTTTTATAAAAATTGAAACAAATTGTGTAATAGTATAACCTTTTTCAATATTTATATGAGCGGTCTCTTAAAATTTGAATTTAGCTTAAATAATGTTGGATTTATTTTTTTATAACCTCGCATTTTTATTATATAAACAGTTTTATTAATAATTTTGTTACTTCGTTCACAATAGCAACAACAATCTTATCTTTTTTCTTCCTAAAGTATTTTTTTCTTTTCTTTTTATTTCTATAACAAACAAACTGACCGCCCCGCATGCAAAGAAAGAAACATGGTTGTGGCAAACATATTCTAAGAGCAACATATTATGATAAGATTCATGATTGTAGTTAACATATTACGATTATTATTGAATCATATTATGACCAAATATATTCGTAATATATCATCATAATATGTTTCCCTTAATCCTTATTTGTTTTTATTACATCATATTATAATTTAATGTAATCATATTATTATCATGTCAATAATAATAAGTTAAGAAGTAATCATATTATTATCTTGTTAATCATAATAATATGTAGATTAAATCTAAAACCGAAAAATATTTGAAATATCTATTTATGCTTATTTACTTACTGGCAAATTTAATGTAAAACTGTTACCGATATTTCACATCATAATATGATGCAACTTTAAACATAATATTTTTAACTTATTTTTGTAATAGGGCGAAATTGTTTATAAATTATTTTATAGAATTTTTACTCTTTTTCTCTAAAATAACACAGAACAATGGTCAATATTTTTGCACCATTTTCAAGCAATATTAAAATTATTTTTAGCATTGATATTTTATTTTGTGGCACTTTACAATTTTATTTTTAAGGTACCTACAATTTCTTTATTTTTTAATTTATTTAAACTTGGTTTTTTTATGAATAACAAATAATTCGATTCGATGTAAGTCGTTTTTGCAACTGATGCAAAATTATTTAACAAAATATTATTAGAGTAAAGATATTTTGTTTGCTTCATGACTACACTTTTAGAAAGTTATCATGTTATGGCTATTAAATATCATTAAATAGTTGTGAGGAATATAATGTGTTTTCAAAGTTATCATTATTTAGTTGTTATAAAAATAATTATTTTTCAGTGAACCATACTTAAATTTATAATTGCGATAAGCATTGACATGCTTACAGTAACTAAAATATTGTTGATATTAAATAAAAATAACAATATTTTGTGTACGAGAACAACATATTGTAACAATAAACATAGTGTAGTTGCCGTTACCATGCCCAATCATATTTTTATTCTGCGTGCGGCTTCGCTCGGAAACCGTTTAATCATTAGAAGTGAAGGCAATTCAAAATTTACCAGGATTTCCGCGTTTTACCAGGAATTTTACAATTTATTTTTTCTTTACAAACCATCTCTTGACAATTTCGAATCGAATAAAAAAAATATCAGCCAAATCGGTCCCGCCGTTCTCACGTGATGCGATTATTCACATGGACATTTTTATTTATATAGATATATAACTAAAGATTTTTTTAAAAAGTTGAGTCTACCTCTATTTCCGCATTGTATGAAATTATAAATAAATTTATAATAATTTTATTTAGTTTTGAATGAAAATTTTAACGAAATGTTTTAAAATATAATAATAAGTACGTAATATTTTTTAGTTGCGAAAAAATTGTTGATTTATTGTAAACACCAAGTGTAAATATTGCTGCCAGTGAAAAGGAAGCTTAAAGCTACCGGTTATAATTTTTGACTTATTAAACTGTTGAATTATTTGTTTTCAAATAAGCCATTTATGTCTTTTTTTTTTTTTTTTTTTTTTGAATATTTTTCACAATTTTTAGGGCATATTTTTGAGATTTTACTTTTTTTAAGCATACCCAGGAAAAACTTTTTGAATTTTGTTAATATGTCGCAGTTATTTCATACGTAACCTGGTAAGTAGCTGCTATTACAATTGTAATTATTCTGAAAATCTCAATAAGTACTTGCTAGTAATGAACTCAGTAAGTACTTTTTACTACTGTTATTTTCAGTTCTGAATATTTGTTTACTAATAATCTGCTAAATAACTACTTATTAGTTGTCTTGTTTTCAGTACCGAATATTTACTTACTGGTAACTAGCTCCATAACTACTTATTAGGTTTAATAACAAGCGCCAATTAAATAAAAACATGTTATTTTTTGGTTTCTAGTAAGTATATTGTAAGTACTTACAATTCAACTTACTGGTAGTTAAATAATAACTAGATATCTTGTGATTTCTAGTAAGCATATTGTAACTACTGAATTCTGTGGACAACTCGAACAAAAATAAGTAGTTATTCAGCCGAAAAATAAGTAGTGTTTATATTTCTCCAACATTACTTGCTAACTTACCAGGTAAGTTAAGTTTTTGCTGCGTATTTCCGGTTTCCCTCGTAATGATTTAATAAATGTAAGAGTTTTGGTAACATTTGTTTAAAAAAAAAATTTTTAAGTTTTGTATACCAATTCTACCAAATCTCAATTTTATCTAAAAATCTTAGTGCTTTTAAAATTTCTATACTCCAGTTCTGTAATGAGGAGGCTGTTTCTTAAGAACGTTTACCTTTGAAATATTCCTTTAAAGCTTTACTTATGGTTGTTTTAAATTCAACAAATTTCAAAATAACATTTTTCAAAATGGAAGAAAGCTTTTTTAAAATTACAATCCAGTTAAGATTTCCTTAAAAATTTTAATAAAGCATTACTATTAAGTTTTATCTTAAGTTTCCATACACTTAAGGACATTCTAGAAGATTTAAATTTTAAATCTTCTAAAATTTTCACTGTGTCGTTTCTGCTGCCGTCTTCATGCATACTTTACTTAAATATTTTTTCAGGCTGTCAAAAACTGTGTTACCTTAAAAGAGTGGATAAAAAGAAAGCAAAGCACTCACATACAACTTTTAAAGTAAACATTTTATAAGGTGAAAACTTCACCCTTACTTTGAACATCTCAACGCTCACATAGAGAAGCATAGAGAAATGGGGGTAAAGCGTGCATAAAATGGGCCAACATGCCAAAACTTATATGCCACATTTTAATGTTTTTACGGTGCTTTTTGTTTTCAGCAAATAGTATATGAACTTGGAGTGCAAGTGTGCTTTTCAGCTCGTTTTACCGCATAATTTTTTTTGTAAAGCTTTACATTTTAACTCCTCTATGGTGCAATTAAGTCAATCTTTAATGAGTTTTCTATATAAAAATCGTTTCAGTAGTGTATGTTTCTTTTTATTTACTTTTTCTGCTTTTTTTTAGAAAGAAAGCACAGGGATTTTTATGTATACACGTTCATAGTATGTACATAAATATAAAAATTTATAGATTTAAACAAACTGCACATTGACTTTAAGTTTAAGTGCTAATAGTGAGGAAAAAAATGTGGAATAGTTGTGAAAAAAATGAAATACAGTGGAATCTCTCTTGAGCGGACATCTAAGGGACCATTGAAATGTGTATTTATTTGTATCTCCATATGTTATGAAAGTTTATAATGCTTAATGAAAACTTTATTAATTCAATAAATTATCCTTTATCCTAGTTTGAAGTACATATTTAGATCTTGGCACTAACATCTAGGAAATGTAAGTCAAGCAGCGAAAGTATATTCATTGCTTCTCTATCACCTTCGCATACATTTTTACCCGAAGCCTCTGTCTATGCTAAAAGATGTTTTGTTCAATAAAGGTTTAATTTCTTCAATTGGGTAATCAGAAACTTTTTATCCTTTAGAAATATGTTCTTGTAATGTTGCCCCTAAGTACAAAGGTGATCTCTCAGCTGTGAAATTTTCATCGACGTGATCTTTTAATCAAGGCATTTTTTCTGAATTTCCGAGAATATGTTTGATGACAACTATTCTTCAGGTTTAAAATCAACATGCTCAAATGCTGCCCCTGCCTTACGAAAACAGTTTTAAACTGTTTCAGAAGTAATTCGGTCCTATGCATTTTTAGCAAAATAAAAGGTATCTAATACGTTTTTTTAAGTCATGGGTTGTGTTAGAAATTTGTATGTTTGCTAATAAGTGCTCCAATACAAAATCCTGTAAGTTAAGAATTTTTAATAACACCCTTTTGAAGTAGTTGGCCAATTGAAGTACAATTTGGAGGCAAAATATGTTAATGTTTTTCCAACGCCTGTTTTTGGATGCGAAAAGTAGAACTTGCAGGGGGGGTTCTCTCTATTGTAATGCAAATACACACAAAAAAATATGAATGTTAAATTAACATGGCGCAATGTTGATTGAAAATCATAATAAATTTCAGCAAAAGTATGGATTTTTTTAAAAAATTATCATTGCTTCATTAATATTTTAAATGAAAAATTTTAAAATAACTTTGTTCAATATTTATTTCAATATTTTATTTATTTATTTATTTGCATATCCCATACAACAAGATTGATATCTTATAATTACAGTATGGTAATTTAAATGTTATTTATAAAAGAAAGTTAACAATAAAAATGTATTAATAAATTAATTTAACATTAAAATAACATAAAAAAGGAACAAAAACATAAATATAATGAAATTTAGCGTAATTAATTTATATATATGTAACATTTGAAAGAATCAACTTAAAAGAATTGTTTATTTATTCAAAATGTTTAATCAAAAGCCTTTTGAATTCACGCGCGTTGTTGTTTGTCTGAAGATTATTAGGAAGTAAGTTCCAAAGACGGGCAGAATATATACAGAAATAGTGTTCAGAGACAAGACTACGATGTCTCAATAGAAATAGTTTTTTGCCTCTATTTGATCGCGCAAACATTAGGCAATTAAAATGATGTGTCGGTTCTTTTTCATATACAAATTTATGCAATAAAATAAGTATTTTGACATCCAGTAGTCTTCGCAACGATAATCCGTATAGCCTATTTGAATATTGTGATATTCGGTCATATTTACTAAAGGGCTGCGCAAAATATTCTTAATGTTCTGTGTTCTACTTCACACAACTATCAATCATATTATTTCACTGTAAAAATACATAGCAAAACAAACATAACAACACATTATTCTCACCAAAACAAAACAAGCATAACTTGAAAAGTTTTTCTCTTCTGCTTTGTTAGTGCTTGTATTATCAAAACAAACAGAATATCAACACAAAAACAGACAATGAAATAAAGAAACGGTAAATTATAGTAAAAGCATCGAGTGCACGTAATTAGGAATTTAAAAAATGTAAAGTGATCTTAGCTTATAACAGAAATGGATGCATTAAATATAAGCAAAATTAATTTTTTTGAATTATTTCCTAAATGTACATATATTTTATTTTAGTCGACCTTTAGTATTATATTATCAAGCTTGAGGTCTTTTTTTATTTTTATACCTATACAACTTTAAGCGTTTATTTAACCAATATTTCTAATTAAAAAATTTTTTAATTTGTCAGTTATTGTTAAATTTGTTAAAAACATAAAATCCTATAAAACAGAATTCCATTTGGAGACTGCGGAAAAAACACACCATTATACTATGTAGTACATGTTTTTATTTTTTATTTCTATAAAAAGAATGAATTCTTCTTAATTAAATATTAAATATTAGATTTAAATAATAGACCTAAGTACCTTCATATACATATGTATATGTATGTAAATAATAAACAATAAATTTTTGCAAATAAAAATTAATATTAACTAGGTATAAACTTTTTTAAGCTTTTTTATATTCATAACAAAACGCAAATGTTTCTCCCTTTGCAATTTTCTCTTTGGTTTATGTTTACAATCAAAACATTCAAACATGCTTGGAATGTTCTATTTCTGTTTTAATGTTCTACTTCATCTTTGTTCTAATTCAGCTTTATTCTAGTTCAGCATTGTTCTAGTGCAGTTTTGTTCTATTCTTCTATATTTTGATCGTAAAGCAAAACAATTGTTTTTGGAAGTATGAGTTTTGTAATGAGAGAGTAATATACACATACTATCTACATTTAATGAAATTGCTTGTAAGCAATTTTTCTTGTGCTTGTGCAGCTCTTTAATATTTACGCATACCAAATACATATCTTACTATGTTGTTATAACCCTTGCCTAATTTATTTGTACTTTTAAAGTCACAACTGGCGAAAACTTCTCATCCATATAACAAACGGGGTATAATTTAAGTTTTAGCAATTAAAATTCTTATGTGTAATGGTGTAAAGTACTGTGTAGACCATAATCCACGAAGCAACAAGTGTAAGTTTCCTGCTAAACTGTTTACATGATTCGACCATTCCAAATTTTCTATAAAAACAATTCCCAAGTTCTTTGCAGAAGAAACAATATCAATACGTTGATTGTTTAACATTACTTCAAAATTTGTTTGCAATTTCGTAAATTTTTTATGTATAACAATACATTTTGATTTGTGTGGATTTAGTAGCAATTTGTTAGCATTTTCCCACTGGTGTACGCTTTTTAAATCATCATTTAGCCTCCTAATATTTTCGGTTATGCATTCAATGGAACTACTTAGATATTGAATGCATAAAATCCTGCTTTACTTGTTATATATAGAAACAACAACAACAATATAATTATTGACACATTCATTTTTTATTTTCATGTTTAAAGTAATTTATAAACAGAAGAAAAATTTCCGTATTCTTTTTGTTTAAATTATTTAGTTAAAAACATGACATTTTGAAAGAAAAATTATGACGAATACTAAGTATATCGGGCCATTCTGCTGGCGTTTTTTTACTAATGAGTGCTGTAAACAAAGGGGAATACAAATAAATTTAAACATGTGTAACAGGAAAATAAATAATAATATTCTTTCTGGATCCGCGGGTAAGTGTTTAGAATTATTCTTAAATACATATATACAAATGTTATCTCTAAAGCTTTTGCTCACTGTTGTTTCATTCTCAAACCAATTCGATTCTACATGAAATTTACTTTGTTTCATCTTGAAATAACTTTTATTCAACGTGATTTTGCTCTAACTTCACCGGAATGTTAAATTTTTATGAATTATTGTTATTATAAAAGCAAAAAATATTGTTTGCAAGTTGTTGTAAAATCATGTAAAAATTAGCATAAAGCAACTATGAAGCAAAATCACTACCATAAAATGTAGGATCAACCTTGTTTCCAACGATTTCACATTGATTTTTTTCTGTGTGTACACTATCGATGCGAAAGTTCAATGCCAATTTGGTACTCTCTATCACTTCCGCAAATTTTTTTGAAAAATTATCAATACTGGTAATAAAAAATAAAGATGACGCAGATAAATAGTAATGAAATGTCAAAATATGTAAAAAACAAATTTGAAATTGGAAAATTTAAATTAAATAAATAATGACGATTTGCAAAAAGAAAAACAATAAAAAGATGCGAAAAACAAATGCGCAAACGCATTAAAGAGTACCAATCGCTGGATTTGCTAGCATTTTCTTTTGCATCGCAATGGAGATAAGCCCCCTTGAATTAACATAGCGGGCTTCGCCACATACCACTCTTAACGTAATATTGTGATGAATTTTACTTGAAAGTTTTGTTACTCAAGGATTTAGCTGTTAGTTTAGCTTAAGATATAATTTAAAACAGTATGTGAGAGAGAAAATGTTCTCTATACCCACATTTAACTATGGCAAGCAAATTATAAGATACTTGACAATCTTATTTATAAATTATGACATGCAAAAATCGAACAAAAACAAATTAAATATCCGCGGGTGTCCCTGTGCACTCATTCCATTCAAAGAGGAGCTATTGCAATGCTTTTATTATAGTACGTAGCCGTGACTGGCCAACAGTGTCCGTTCAAAGGGAGTGTCCGCTTAACGAAAGTGTCTGCAATGGGAGATTCTACTGTATTTACCTTAAATAAACAACCTCTTGAATGATTATTACTTAAAATCTAAAGAATGGAGAAATTAGATTAGATTTACTCTCTAAGCTTGTTTTTAAATTATTAGATCCATTACGATTTTTACTTTACATTACCTTGATATAAAATTACCTTGATATATAATTTTTTTAATACCCACACCACAAAAGTGGAGAGGGTATAATGTGTTTGTGCTGAGGTGTGTAACAAATCGTATAAAAGGGTTAGTGTGAGACCCACCTTTAATTTACGATCAACTCAGAATCACTTATTGAGTCGGGCTTACGATGTATGTCCGTCCGGCTGGCTGACTGGTTATCTGTCCATGTAACCTTCGCAATTTCGAAGATCGTTTCATGTAATTTGATATATGCGTTTTCTAATGTTGAGAATTGATTCATAATTTCACATGGCCCCCATACAAACTTTTTTACGGAGTAGTATTCGGGCCATAAAGGGGCCATGTGAAAGTTTTTTGCGGAATAATATTGGGGGCCATTAACTATATTATTATGGTTGTATTTAGATTATATTTGGCTTAAACATATTTTTTACAACACAGATAATCATACCAATTTTGTTTAATCATTCATATAAGAGCATAACTCTAATATAAAAACCACTTCCGGAATTAGCTTAAAATGACATAACCTTAGTTGGGGGTAGTGCACTAAATATTGATTAAAGTCAGCAGTGCACTATCACTAAATAAAACTGCAATAAAATTAGTTTGCACTCTTTTTAACCAGCTTTAGTGATGATTGCTATTTTTTTAACTGCCACTAAAAAAAATGATTAAATAACGAAGATTGAATGGAAAAATCTGCACTCAAATGAAATAATAAACAGACTCTCACTAAAATTTGGAAAATTTAATTTTGTATGAGCAAAATTTTTGATTCTTTTTATGATATGCATAAGAAACGAAATTAAACAACATGTCAATAGTTTGTCAAAAACGGAATATCTCATGGCTTTAATTATTAAAAACCAAGTTTTTTTTTTTTGTAAATTTAGTGCAAAATTTTAAGTTGCACTCAAATGAGTGAAGAGCAAAAAAGATGAAATAAACTGATGATTGCTTTTTCTTAAATCAAACTATTTTATTTTTAGTGCAAAATTTTTTAGCATCACTATCACTCATGTTTAGTGAGGCTGTTAATTTTCAGTTCATCACTCAACATCAACAAAATAATTGCAATAATTTTGCACTATCATTGACTGTGAGTTGAAATTAGGGTGTCCAGCCGATTATTTCCTGTTCAATAAAATTTTACACGATTAATTTAAAATTGATTAAAGGATTAATCAAAGAATTTATGCCGATTAATCGAATAACAATGGTTTTTCTGTCAAATGTATAATTTTTTAAAGTTGGAATTAAAAAAAAAGTCATGTTTAGTGAGTAATTCACATACATGGGCATTGCTTACTGAAAAAAATTTCAGTAACCTGTAAATGTTTACTGATTACTGGAATAATGCAGTAATAAAAACAAATGCAAAAAAAATATTGTTAACCCTGGAGCCACCACACGTTCAATAAATCACTTTTAAGTTGTTCACAAAAACTGCTTGTCAAAACTTGTTTGAATTGACAGCTGTGTCACAGGCCGCACTCAATTTGATAGTCAATTTCATTTCAAAAATGCGAAATGCGAAAATGACGAAGAAACAAATAAAAATAGTAGCATTAGTCACAGTATTTTGTAAAAAAAAAAGCAGAAGAATTTTTTAGAACACAATTTTTTGAAATACATTTTTTATAAAGAAAGCGCCAAAGTGAATTTGTGGTCAGTTGTTAAATTGACCGTAAAATTGGCAAACAAATGGAAAGGTAAAATTGAGAGCAGTCTCGTGGTTTAAAAAGTGTGAGTCGTTAGTAAAAAAAGTGAGAGAGTATAGCAAATAAAAAGGAAAGACAAAACTTGATCATGCGGCTTCCAAGTAAAGCAAAACATTTAAACAGCATTTTCTTTTTAAAAGATTATTTAAAAAGATCTGTTTAATGTTTTATACATATAAAATTATATGATCTCAACATATTTTTAATTTTTTTATCGTTGTAAAGGTTTTATCAATTAGCATGAATTGTTACATTTGTTTTGTTTTTTGTTAATAAAATATTAAAATACTTGTAATTAATAATGTTTATTTACTTAAGTACCAATTTTTTCTATTAATTTATAAAATTTCTGGATTTTGAATTATTCGATTAATTTTAAAATTTTATTCGTTTTATCGAATAAGTCAAAAATGTCAAATATCGATTAATCGTTTAATCGAACAAAACACAAGCCGATTAATTGAACACCCTAGTTGAAACTGCAAAATGAGTGCACTACCCCCATCTACGGCCATAACTTCCTTACAAATGTTCGAATGGATAAAAACAACGATAACATTTATAGGTGCTACTAGGGTATTCATTCAATCGGGCTTTTGCTGTAATCGGTTAATCGCTCGATTAATTAACCGAGGTTTTGGTTTAATCGGTTAATAATATTTTTGATCGGTTAACCGATTAATATTTTTTTTTTTATAAATCAAGTAATTTCAATTCTTAAAAATGCATACATTATTTATTATTTGGTGTTAATAGTAAAAAAAAATACCAATAACATAAGAAACATAACAATTCTTCAACTTAAACGAACAAACAAAAGAATAATTCATAAATATGTGATACATTTTTTTATTTAATTTTAATTAAAAAATTACCTGTAAGATCATTTCATCATTTATTTCAATAGTTTAAGAAGATCTTATAAAATAATCTTTTATACAAATAATTTTGTTTAAATGTTTAGAATTCCAGCGTTTATTTTCTCTAGTTTGGATAAAACTTGACTTTGAAAAAACTTTCATTTATTATAGATATTGAAGAAATCAAAAGCAACCAATAATACAGAATATCTAATTTCTCAGTCCTTTTCTTGTATTTTTGTAAGCATATTTTAAAAAAATTTTAAACTTCTAATTGTTTTGGTTAATTCTGTTAAGAGATTGATATGAGAAGATATGAAAAGAAACATATAGCTGAACGCATACATATAAAAAGTACGTCAAACAAAGAAGCTGTTGACAGCAAACACTTATTTAAATGTAGATCACTGAATGAATACCTTCTACGTTTGTATGAAAAAATGTTTTCTAAACACAACCTTTTGTATATGAGACGAAACAAATAATTAAAAGCACAAAAAATATGTTATTACACTTCAAAAAGTTAAAAATTTTGTTACATTGGTTAATCGGTTAATCGACTGAAATTAACCGGTTTAATCGTTATTCGAAAAAAGGCAATTTTAAATTAACCGATCAGTTAATCGGGTAGTAATTAGTCGGTTAACCGTTAATCGGTTAATGAATACCCTAGTTGCTACTATGTCATGGCAAAATTGTGTAATGGTAGATCGAGAACTGACTTTAGGTCCCATATAAATCACTTTCCCAAAATCTCTTTAATAAAGGTGTGGTGGGTTTTTATATAATATTCGACACAAGGAACTCTAAAATGAATCTTAATCTCATGTGCCCTACATGCGGTGCATTCTCGGAAAATTGTATATATGGTGTTAGGTATAGGGTATCAAATTGCCCGACTTGACCGGCTATACTTTCTTACTTTTTTACTTTTGATTATCACTGTTTTTCCTTAATGCAACAAACCAACACACCAATATGCTTAAAAGAACTATGTAAATATAAATAGGGGAATAGTTTAGAGTGCATTATGCAAAATTCTATATTATAATATTTTAAACAATGAATGAAAAAGTACACAAAAATGAATGCAGTTTTCTTATTTTAAATACCATATATTCACTTACATTCAAAACAATGAAGGAGTCACCGCTAAAGAATTTGCCATAGTTATTTTTAGGATACGCTACAGGTTCAAAGTTCTGTAAATAAAAGAAAAACAAAATAGGATAAATTAATTTATACAATGTTTACAATGAATAAAAAAAATCATAAAATAACACGAGATACAAAATATACTGATGAGTACATAAAATATATTTTATTGTAAACATTTGGAGAAAACATATTTTGATTTTTCTAACATATGATGAGCAGATGTTTTATATTGCTATTTTTTTTACGAATGTACACATTTTTGTAATTTTTTAAATAAATATTTACCAAAGAAATTTGGATCTAAATTTATGCATGAAAGAAAATTTCAAAGAATTAACAAGCAAATTCAATATTTTTGTTCTAAAATTATTTAAAAAAAAAATTATTGTTCTGTTGCCAGAAATGTATTTAATAGACATAACAAAAATTTAAAAAATTTGCGATGAAGAATATAAGAAAAAACGAAATTTATTAAAGGCTTCATATTTCAAAACTATTACTAACACAGATTTTCTTTTTTAAAAAAAAAGTTTTACTCGCAGTATAACGTATTCGTTTTATCGTAGAGGAGAACATTCTTGTGCCCGGTCGAAGGCCCAATCATGCTATATATCGTACGATTCTTTTAAAACATAACTAGGATATTGAAATTCAGGATTATGAAATTTTGGATTTTTAAACTTGGGATTTAGAATTTGAGATTTTAAATTTGGGATTTAAAGTTTCCGGCATATGAACCCACCCCAAATTTTTAATATAACTTTCTTTTGGTGTTAAATTTCATTAAAAATTTTGAGGGCATTTTTCATAATAAAGAATTACCCTAAATTTAGGGTCATATTTCATTTTATTTTTAGGCCAATTTTTAATTTTGTGGGGCAATTTTTCATTAAAAAAAATGGTGTCATATTGCACTATGAAATATAGCTCTTAATTTTGATTCCCCCCTCCACCTCGGGATGGGCAAATTGAAAAATATATCAATATATATCTTATCGATATTTATTAATAAAAAATATCGATATATCGATGTATCGAACGTATTAGGCTGAAATTATTACCAAATTTAAAAACTTATTATACCTATGCCAATACATATTTACATATATACAAACATATTACATGTAATTCCATTCTATCTTTTTATTGTTACTTTTAATTTAAAATTTACTGCCTGTCCCTCGATTTCGAACGAAACTTTCATTCGCTTAACTTTTATTTAAATTAATACTTTAAAATTTAGTTATTAAGGCAAGCTATGCGAACGAAGTATTCGTTTGAAATCGAGGTACCGGCATTAATTCTACAATAAAAAAAGTAAAGAACACAAAAAAATTTTATTTTTTCGCCATATGAAATCTTAAAAAAAAAATAATTGGGATTATATAATGCCGGATTATATACTGCCGTTAAACGAAACTTGTGATACATACTATACAAGTAAACTGTGTAATATTTTATTTTTAATAGAACATGCTCAAATAAAAAACCAAATATTTTTTTTATTATTAACATTCCAACTTTCATGCGTCTATTGCTGCGAATACGCCATAATTATGGCGATTCTTTGCATAACTCTAGGAACCCTTTCCAGAATATTTTTTCCGCGCTTATTTTTTTTTTTGCTGTGATCTCTTAAAAAACCGAGACAAAACTGCACTATGTAATCTATGAAAATGTACAATGGAAAAGTGGTGAATAAGGGTATTCGATGTTTGTCATTCTACGTTTGAGGATTCATCTGAGGCCTCCACAAAGTATATGTATGTATATATCCGGGGTCCTTGAGTAATTCGTAGGCGGTTAAGTCATGTCCGTATGTCCATCCGTTGTTCAAAAAGTTTCCAACGATCTAAATGAAAAGCACAAATTTTGGTGTCAAATTGTTTAACTAGAAATTGTGAAACCTAAACAGTTCGGTGGTTCTCGTTACGGCAACAAACAAAATAAATATGCATTGTTGTTTTTAACAGTAATTTGTTTTAAGATTAAAAATATTTTGTTTCTTTTTAACAATAAAGTGATTGTCTTCCTTGAAACTTCAAATATGGTTGAATTTAACAATATGTGTTAATAAAATAAAGCTACAACCATACACTTAAACATATTATGGTTACTTTAAACATATCATTGCCACCGGCAACCATTTTAGGGTTTTCTCTAAACATGTTATGGTTAATAAAAACAATAATATGTTTGAAATATTTAAATTTTAAAACATTGTATATTTATTTTAAATTTAAAATAATATGTTTAAAAGTAACAAAATTATGGTTGCTTTGCTCTCTTCAATAGTTTAATGCTTATCCATTACATACTTGCTTGGCTTACTTAAAATTCTCAATAATTTTATTTTAATTATTGATTGAAATTCATAAATTTACTAAGAAGAGTATAAGCTAGTAAAAGAGAATGAATGCTAATGAAGGCATACCTGCCATTTAATGTGTCGAAAATCAGCAAATTTTGTAAAAAAAAAAAGGAATATCGTTAAAATCTTCATATTGACTTCATAAGAAAAATCGTCATTGTAAAGTAAGACTAACTTTTATCAGTTTTTGAAAAAATATTGATATGTTCCATTTGATTTTATTTAAATTATTTTTACAGAACAACTTAAATAAAAGCAGTTTTTCTAAAATCCAAAATAGGAAAATATTTAAAAAAAATATTGGTAGTATGTATAAGTTAATTCTTGAAGCTTGTCAACAGATGACTTTGCCTGTCTTGTATTGTTCAGAGTGTTATATATCCGGATATGACTCAGCTTGAGTCTAGAATTAGAGACGCGACTCGAAAAAAATCTTTGATCATTCATAAAAAGTTCGAAAATTGGTTGTGACATGAGAGATATCTAGCACCGATTTTACTCATCAGAAATTCTGTTTCTCCAATTTTACTCATCAGAAACTTTGGTTGAAAAATGGAGCTATTATCCAGAATTCCAAGTGTGAACTATTTCAGTTGTATTATGAACTGTTTACCCGAGACAATTACTGTCAACCAAATAAACGAAAGAAATTAACAACTTTTTTTAATTAGTACAAATTTTGTCATATGAAGAATCGTCAAATTTAGAGTATAAATCCTCAAATCGTCTATGGGAAATTTTTAACCCCAAAATCGTCAAAATGACGGTAAATCGGCAAATCTGACAGCCGTGTATGAAGGTCGTCACAGGCTCGAAAATTAATAAAAGGGGATTGCTAATAACAGTCACACATTATAATTTGACACTTAATAATCAAATCAAAAAAAAATGGAAATCAATAACCATAATATGGTAAAAATTTTAATTAATTTCATATTGTAAAATTCCTGTCTTCATAAAAATAATTTAATGAAAATTCAATTCAATGAACTTAAGTCTAATTAAAAAAATATCTAAATTTTGATTAAAAACCATTAACAGTTCAAAAAAATAACCACAATACTTATATTGTTAACAGCTAAGGCACGAGCTATGTTTACATGTGTCCTTCAAGTTGTGCTGAAAAAGGTCAACAAGAAAAAAGAAAGACAAAAACATGAAAAACAAAAAAAATGTACTTTGGATTTCAAGAAGAATTCTTGACAAAAGGTACGAAAAAACAGAAGTTAGGAAGCACATGTAAATCAGTTAAAATAGATAATCATTCATTCAACAGCAAATTTCAATATACCAAAGTGAAATACCATTTGGTTTAAGGATTGATGTTTGACTATTGACGTCATCCGGCTGCAATAGCCGAGTGAGTAAAACGGCAAACCCCACTGAAGAGATTGTGTGGTTACAATCGAAACTAGTATGGGCAACCTGTCCGTGCACTCCTGGGTTCAAATCTCAGCGCAGTCAAGAATGAAAAATTATCAATACAATTTTAATTAATTTCATGTTGTAAAATTCCTGTCTTGATAAAAATATTTTAATGAAAATTAAATTCAATGAACTTAAATCTAATTAAAAATATCTAAATTTGGATTAAAAACCATTAACAGTTTAATAAAATAACCACAATACTAATAATATGGTAAATTTTGACCATTATTATGGTTACTATTTAACAAAGTATATTTAATTTAAAACAAATCATGGTTAATTGTTACCATATTATGGTTGAATTCGGGCAAATTATTGTTAATTACAACCACAGTATGGTCATATTTAACCAAAATATGGTAATCTGCAAAAATGAACATTGTTAAAGGCTGTGGGAAAAATCGCCCAAAGAAAAATGGCCCAAAAAAAGAACTGAAAAATCGCCCAAAAAAATTCCATGTAAAATTGGGCCTAAATTCATATGAAAAGTGAACTAAAATTTTTGGGCTATTTTTCGTTATTGTTGGGTGATTTTTCGTTTTTTAAATTTGGGTGATTACCCAAATCACCCAAAAATGTTGTATGAAAAATGGCCCATTTTTTTGATTTTCTCTACTATGGTATAACAAACACCGGCTTCGCTTACTAATGCTTCTCTGCACAGCCGGCCTTCGGCCGGGCGCAAGGATTTTCTCCTCTATGGTATAACAAAAACCGGCTTCGCTAAGTAAAGCTTCTAAAATCTGCCTTGTTTCCAAATGAAAGCCGACTATGCAGAGAAGCTTTAGTTAGCGAAACCGGTGTTTGTTATACCATAGAGGAGAAAACCCTTGCGCCCGGCCGAAGGCCGGCTGTGCAGAGAAGCTTTAGTTTAGACACTGGACGTTATAACATGCCACCTGGAAAAAATTCGTTTTTACTTTTTGGGTCATTTTTCATTTTTTTTTGGGCCCTTTTTCGTTTCTTTTGGGCAAAATTTCATATATAACTTTTTGGGTCATTTTTCATGTTCTGTTGGGCGATTCTTCATTTGGGCGATTTTTCATTTCTTTTTTTGGGCCATTTTTCTTTGGGCGATTTTTCCCACAGCCATTGTTAAAACCCAAACATTAGTATGTTGTTGCTCGTACACATTATATTACAAAATTTCGAAAACAAAAGGTTGATCCATTATTTATCATATGCCTCATATATATAGCTTAATCTCGGAAAAACCTTTAGTACGGATAACTCCGTAACGAATAATGATATTGTAGAAATTTTTTAGCTGTTATAGTTCCATTAGAATAAAACGCACACCGCCAAATTTCTTTAAGATCAGTCCATAACTGACAATAGCCCGCATAAAAAGCCCGCTTAGGAAAATCTTTCAAAATCGCGTTAAACCATAATAAAGGTAAATATTTTGATGAAATTTGGTATAATTTAGGTAAATATAGCAAGAAATAACACAAAGCAATTTTTTCATAATCGGTCCATTATTTAAAATAGGTCCAATACAAAATGGCATTCCGAAAAGCCACATAAATTTAAAAAAAATGTTATTGCAAATTTAGGTTTTTTAAATACCAGAAACCACTCCATCGAATTTTATGATAAAGGATCCATGAGTTACAACAGGTCCAACATAAAATGCCCTACTAAAATCAGTTTAATACGTCTAAAGCTAAAAAAAATCATGATATTATATTTAAATTAGTTCGAATTTAGTTTTAAATAGTTTTATAAGACTTTTTGGAATAGATATAAAAGATTCTGTGAAGTTAGTTTTAATTAAGATTGGCTCATACTTAAAGGAACCCATAAAAAGCCCACTTTTTAAATAATTAAATTCTCGGTGAAGGGTATCAAAGAATCGGCATAGCCTAATATAGCACGTTTACATTTTTGATTTTCATACGCCGTTTGCGTTTATTACTTCTTTATATAAACTACTTTACATTTGTAATAATATACATACCACAATAGTGGGGAGCGGATTTGTTGATATACCATAAAATATTGGTCTTATACCCACCTTTAGGTATACAGATCGATCGATTTAATTCGAGTTTTTGAGATGTGAATTAAGTTTAAACTTAGTTTAACGCAGTCTGAAACTCGGCGAAATTTGATTTTTTATAATATTTCATTAAAGACCAACATTTTAAGCAAAACTAAGCTTTTCCATCAACATTTTGCATACCAGCTTGGTAATGGCGGCACAAATCTGTTTTCAGATAACAGAAAGTTTAACTGACATCTTAAAAACGCAGCCTTAGAATCACTTTCTCAGTCGATTCAACTATGTCTGTCCGTCCGGCCGAATACCAATTTAAATCTTGTGAGCAAAGTGCAGGTCGCCAATTTTGGAGATAATTTGAGCAAATTTGGTGCATAGCTTCTAATTTTCACAAGGAACAAGCCTATGAAAAATGGTGAGAATCACTCTATAATTTTCCATATCCCCCATACAAGCTTTTTTCTGAATAGAGTCTTTGTGCCCATCATCCATCCACCTTATTATGTTGATATGTATTTATATTCAATTTGGTTCAAACTTATTTAATTGCAATCTTAATTATCTTATAAATTTTTTTATTTTTTTTTAATTCGAACAAATTTAATCATAGCTTCCATACAAATACAAATACAACTCCCGAAAATAGTTGTTAATGCCATTTCTTTCTAATATGTAAATGTTGGTACTGACATACAAATTGGCAACATTGACTTTTACGAAAGCTACTTTGTCATGACAAAATGTTGTAGGTCCAAAATTAACCATAGATCAAAAATTACCCATAGTTTCCATATAAACCCCCATCCTTTAATCACTTAAAAGCAATCAATTTCCATATAGATGAAGATTTCTAATTAAACATTCGAACCCGATAAAACAATTCTTTTTTTTAAATCGCAACTTTATATTTCTTTATTTTAAATACATATTTTAAAAAACTTTTTTTTTAAATTTATTATTATTTAGATTATTCACTCATTGAAACGTTTATAGTCTTTATTAAAACTAATTTAAGATTATCAGATAAAAAAATTTAATTTATTTTCTTACAGGCATCTAAAATATCGATAAGCAAATTCTATTACACGCTACATTTTTTATAGAAATTAAATAAAAACAAAATATAATTAACTTTAAATGAAAAATTCAATAATAAAAAATAAAAAACGTATAAAATTGCAAATTGAAATTAAAAAGGCAAAAATATGTGCAAAATTAATAAATAATAAAAAAAAACTATAAATATTAATTTATACGAGTATGTATACACGAATCAAAAAATGGAGCAAAAAAATTTGCTTTTATGTTTAACGCCACAAACGAAAAATTAATACAATTTTAATTTTTTTTAATGTGGCCAGTATGTTTCCCGTTTTTAAGTGTTTCTTTTTTTTGCGATGGCGTGCAATTAGTTTTTTTTTTTTTTTGTTTAATATTTTCTTCTCCTCTTTTAATCATATTTAAATAAACAAAAACCATTTTTCGTTTCATGCTTTAATAAATGGCTTATAAACATTTAACTTCAACTGAGAAGGGAAAAAATAACAATAACAATATTATGAACATGATTTACATTAAATCAACGAATGATTTAAAAAAAATAATTTATCAACAGCAACACAATACCATCGATGATAAGTGTTGTTGTTTACTATCATCTCATGGATGGGTAAAAAATATCCGCTAGATACTAACTAAACATTCATATGATGATGATATGCTGCCTCAATTGACTTTGTTTATGAATGCGATACGAATTGGTTGTTAAACGAACAAAAAACATGTCTTAAATCAGATAAAACCGACCTTTTAATATGCTACACCTGAGAGCAAGAAGTTTAGATACACCTTTTTGCGCAAATACAAAAAAGTCAATAGTAACTCTTTCACGCGGAAATTAAATTTTAACCACGAAATAGAGTTTTTTGCACAAAAAGTTCCTTTTTAGACTAGAATTATCTTTTTTGCATAAAAAGTCACTCTTTATCGATTCTCTTAAAAACTGACATTTTACACAAAAGATCAAATTTAATGCAAGACTAACTTTTTTAAACAAGAAATCATATTTTACGCAAAAAAAATTTGACAAAATCAGACTTTTTTGCAAAAAAAAGGAACTTTTTACAAAAAAACCTGACCTGTTTCTAGCGCAAAATAACCTTTTAAATCTTTTGCAAGCAAATAGCTGATGTTTCACGGTCCTAATGGACCTAATATATTAAATCTGTTATCAATTATCAGCATTAACAAATTGTTTAATAAAGTGAAGACAATGATTAATAAAAAGAATTTATGCCGGTGAGTTGGTCAATTACTGAAGTTTCACGATTTTCACTTTTTATAACCGATGGGTGTAAAAAAGCATGAGTGGTGCATTAGCGTTTTAATAATAATGATTATTAATAATTATTAATAAGATTTCTCTTTAAAAATTCCCAATTTTTATTTTTGATAAATACACTGACATTTATTGTTGAGGGAAAGCTGGTTTCTCTGCGCATTTCGTTGGTTGCTTAGGCCAGATCGCCAGGAAACTTTTTTTTTTATATGTATTATATTTTCTTATATTTTTATTATACAAACAAAACTGTAAAGCGAATAAGAATTTTTAACACTCGGGTTTTACTTGTAACAACTTCAAAGCTTAACCAAAACAACAACAATAAACAGTGGGTTTATGTTTTCTTAAACTCCCCTACAATTGGCTGGTTTTTACCGTCTCGAAAAAAAGAAGAAAAACAAATTTAAAAAACAAATTGCTAAATAAAGCAACCTGCAAGTTCAGTTTTTTTTTTTTGCACGGGCAATGCAAATTTATTATCAAATGTTATTTTTCCCAATTTTTATTTTTGATAAATACACTGAAATTTATTGTCGAGGGAAGGCTGGTTTTTATGCGCATTTCACTTGTTGCTTAGGCTAGATCGTCAGGATCGTTTTCCAAGGACTTTGTTCTTCCAAGCAAAAAAGTCACACAGAAAATCCAGTCTAGGAGATTAAATCAATTAATAGCAACTTATAGAACAATCCTCTGAAAAATTTGGTGACTAATTCTGGAAATTTAATTTCCGTGTATTTCAAATCGGGCAAATTTTGAAAACTATTCTGTGTTAAAAGTTCATAAAAATTTTTTATAACTCGTACTTTGAGGACCACTAATCTTTATCAGAACTTCTTTTGAAATCAAGAAAAGTTACGCTAAAGTTAATTTTTTTTTTTAAATTTCGACCGATTTTTACTTATTGTTATTTCGATTTCCAGAACATGGCTGCTAATTAAGGTTTTAATAGAACTTTTTTAATAGAACAAGCACTTAAGGATATCAATAAACATTAAAGCGGCTCGGCCTCAATGCAAAAAAAAAACGTTGTGCCAGTCACCCCCTAGACTGAAATATATGTCAATTAAGTTTCTAAAACTAGAAAAAAAATCTTATGCCACGCCCCAAAATAAAGCGCTCATCGTATCGTAAATCTTTGCTTATGGCTTGATCGTGGCTTTATTTCTGGCTGTGGTGACTTTTTAATCCTACATAAAATTCAAGATGCCACTTGTGTCATCTCCGATATGATCAGATCGGACTTTGCAGCGTTATATATAAAAAAAGAATCGCTGTATTTTGGGGCGTGGCAAAAAAACGTTCCTATTTTAGAATCTTCATTCGCATATCTCTTATTCTAGTGTGACTGGCACAACGTCGTTTTTAAATTTAGAGCCTGCAAGTATATAACAGCCAGTGTTGCCAATACTAAATGAACTAAAAATTCTAGATTTTTGTGAAAAATGGCAAAAAAAAAATTCTAAAAAAAATGCTTAAAAAGTGCTAAAAAATATTATATAAAAATAAAAAGAAAAACGATTTAATTCGAAATTCATTTGAGAATAATTATCATGGTATAAAACCACATAAATTACGGACAATTTCACTTAGTTCAGTTAAAACTAACTATTACTTTAACTTCAAGTTAACAATATGTTTTCGACAGTTATAACTGATAGTTAATTATAACTGAACTTGGTATTTGTACTTTGTAGCCTTTTACAAATAAATTAGGAAATAAAATATAAAAGAAGTAAGATTGCTTTATTTGGCAATGCCGAATCTTTAATAACCTTCACTGTGAGTTCGAATAATTCAGGAATGGTCTTTACATTGGCCCAATGGTAAATTATGGACCGATCTTTATAAAATTTTAGTGCGATTTCCAGTCACATAAAACGAATTGGTCCAAATTTAATGAGAATCAGTACATTCTGTCATCTCTTTTAATTTTTGTTCATTTTTGTAACAAAAATATAAATTTTTTAGGGATGTTGTACCGCATTTGGGTTCAAAACTATTTTTATACTAAGCCGAAAGCGATTACCATCAATATTGTTATTTTCTGTTGAGTCTTTTGAAAGTAAGCGTTTTCATGTAGACATGACTAAGTCAACTAAGAATTACACAGGGATCAAGGGTCTTAGATGAATATTAAAAAAGTTTCGCACGAAATGACAAACAAGTGGTGGAGGGTATAAAAATCAAATCATTTTTTAACATTAAAAATAAATCAAAACAGATGCAAAATAAAAGTTAATAAAAAATATAACGCAGCTTTAAAAAATTTATATTGAATCACATTTAAAAGATGATTTGGTTAAAACAATTAAGTTCGATTACGTTCACAATTTATTTTTAAAATATTAAAAATAATAGTATCATTTTATATCTGAAAAAAAAACATAATTAATAGTTATGTGCATGTCTGCACATCTAGTAAAAAGCCATAAATTAATGGAAAAAACATAAATTTTTACTTAAACTAAAAAATGCTAAAATAAGTGCTTTGGGAAATTGCTGGAAAAAGTTCTATATGCTAGAAGTGTTTTTTTTTTATGCTAAATGGGAATTTGAAATGCTAAATTGGCAACAATGATAACAACCCAACAAAGATTTTTCTTATTAAGTAACGTATATCGTAATGAGAAATTTCCTTTAATACTTATGTTTTGAACACATTTTTATTTTCCTTCAGAAATCCTATGTAGGAGGTAGGAACATTAACCTAAAGAGAAGACATTTGGCTAAGCTGAGACTAAAAACCAGGATACAAACTTCCCAATAAAAATTTGTACGCAAATTGTACATAAATAAATTTAAAATTCGAATATGCCGATGAAGTATTTAGCCGGTTATTTTCTAAAATACTTCACCTCACTTGAAAAAAATTTTCATACAAATTTTTAAAAATTAAAAAAAAATTTTATATGAAAAATTTCTTAACGCAAGGTGAAGTGATTTAGAAAATAAGTCCTTTAATATTATAAATATGTTTATTTTAAAAGAAGCTGAAAAAAGGATTTAACTGATGTATTAAAAAAAATTTCCGTCTTTGTTAAATTTTATCGACCATAATGCTTTGCATAAGGAAGCTAGAGTTCAACAGTGACATGGCCGCTGATCGGTATTGGGAAAAAGTGTTCAATTTAAAAAATGTTGTTAATGAGCCGAGGATTAAAAATTTGAAAAATTTCGAATGCATGTGTAGAGATGCTTAGCCAACAACGACTGATCATCGTAACCGACTCAATACTAATTCAAAATCAGATTTAATAATGGTGAAAGAAAACGTTAAGGATGTTTCAACATACGGTCTGCCTAACTCGATGATTACTACACCATTTTTCATTGGAAATGAGAAAATTCCAGATGAAATTGAGAAAATTCCAAATGAAAATGAGAATTTCAATTTGAAATTGAGAAAATGCCAATTGAAATTGAGAATATCAATTTTAAATTGAGAAAATTCCAATTGATATTGAGAATATCAATTTAAAATTGAGAAAATTCCAAATGAAATCGAGAAATTAAATTTGAAATTGAGAAAATGCCAATTGAAATTGAGAATATCAATTTTAAATTGGGAAAATTCCAATTGAAATTGAGAATTTCAATTTGAAATTAGGAAAATTTCAATTTCAAATTGAGAAAATTCCAATTGATATTGAGAATATCAATTTAAAATTGAGAAAATTCCAAATGAAATCGAGAAATTAAATTTGAAATTGAGAAAATTCCAAATGAAATTGGGAAATTTTAATTTGAAATTGAGAAAAATCCAAATGAAATTGAGAAATTTTAATTTATAAAATTGAATTACATAATTTATTTAATATTCATACAACGAACGTACATATCAAACATAATGATGGAAAAAATTAAAATAAATACAAATCGCCGTATTATTGTCCAACGGGCATATCTTCCAGATCCAGAGCAGATGGGTAAAACGTTGTAGTATGTTGTATGGCGTAGTATGTACTGCAATCTCCAGTAGTTATACATGTCTTAGAAAACTTCTAAATAGTCAAGTCTCTGCTCTTCTACTCAAAACAAAGATGAATGTACTGAAAGTAAATCTCCCCAATGAAGGAGAGCAGAGGCTTGTCTTTTTAGAAGAAGTGATAAAGGCTTCGAAGACATGTATAACTACTGGAGATTGCAGTAGAGCCATACAACATCATACTACAACGCTTTATCAATCTGCTCAGGATCTGGAAGATATGCCTGTTGGACAATAATACTGCAATTTGTATTTATTTTCATTTCTTCATTCTTATGTTTGTAATCTCAATTTCATTTGGATTTTTCTCAATTTCATTTGGAATTTTCTAAATTTCAAATTAAAATTTCCCAATTTCATTTGGAATTTTCTCAATTACAAATTGAAATTCTCAAATTCATTTGGAATTTTTTCAAATTCAAATTGATATTCTGAATTTCAATTGGAATTTTCTCAATTTCAAATTAAAATTCTCAATTTCAATTGGAATTTTCTCAATTTCAAATTGAAATTCTCATTTTAATTTGGAATTTTTCTCAATTTCAATGAAAAATGGAGTAGTAGTGCGAAGTTGTTCTGAGGAAATATGAACATCTTTTTTATTTTCAAGAAATTTATATGAAGTTTTTGATATAATCGCCTTAGAATAAACTCCTTAACTCGTATATTAATTTTAACAAAAATAAATTTGTTTTGATAACATCCAAAGATAGTTACACACAATTAATTTTAAAGTTTGCTTACTGTTTTTTTTTTTTAATTACATCCCTAATATTTGACTTAAATAAATATAAAAATAAATTTATATGATATAATTATCATATTCATTAAATATGAAATAATATTATTATGTTAATAAATGTTAAACGATAAAAATGGATTTTCAAATTTGTTTCAAAAAAGTGTATCTTTTTGGAAACTAAAATGTATTTTTCCCGAAATTTCACTGGCAACACTAATGAGTACATTTTCTCGTTTAAAATACATTTCTCTATTTTAGCGGCACATATTGTATGTATTTTGTTATGCGTAAAAAAACAACAACAGGAGATTATGGTGGCATGTCGTAATAACATTCATAATGAAGGAATGACACTGTTTGGTGTGCTATAATCAATTAATTGTGTGCTCCGTTATTGTCAAGCTCTGAGACGAAAGATTTAACAAATTAATAACTTGGGATAGCATCAAAATATCGAAATACCGAAATCCAAAACTTCCAATTTCGGTAAAACATTTGCACAGGTCGACAGAGGATGTCAAAGAAAGCAATTTAAACTTAAGGCAGACTACAGATATCCTAAAATGCATTTTATGCCTTGTGGAACCGAAGTATGTATTGCTGATACCATGCAAACATTTGAAAATTTGTTTCACCTGTTAAAAAATATGTATTATCAAATCAAAAAATTATTAATTTATCTTGGCTTAATATATGGGTACTTTTCCATGTCAAATCGACAAAGAGTGGGACCCGACCCCTTTCGATTTGAACGAAATTTCGTGTGAAGGTTTCATCATATAAGGAACATATAATAACGAAAAAAATTTTTATATTTAAAATGTCATATTTTCGCGGAATAAGCCGCATGTGTTGAGTTTATTTTTTCAATATCTCAAAAACTACTGCAATATCTCAAAAACTACCTTACTACGAAGCGGGTTTGTAAGGTATAATATTAAATAATAACTTAAGCAACAAAAATTTGAGCTGTTCGTTACACTCACCACTTCTTACATGCGTCGAATAAAACGCTTTTTGTGTCAAAAATGTATTGCTTCAAAGTGGGAACTCTCTTTGTAAAATGCACGCTGTTATATTTCTCCCTTACAAATCTGTTTCATTTGAAGGCCAATTTCTAACTGGGTTGTTATTCTTGAATTTTACTCACAAATGATTTTTATGAATTCCATCCAACTAGTCTTCATACAATATGCAAATAACTGAGTGCATTAAAAAAACGAGCTTTATGAGTTTTCGTTGTGTAATGCTGCGAGTAACGATTAGGTTTGATTCGTAATGCATTTAGGAAGTTGTTGCATAAATAAATGTTAGTGAAATGTAAGTTAAGGACACATGCAAAATGCGGATAAGAGATGTTAAGCCGCTTATGAACATTGTGTATAATAAAACTAAAATACCCATTAAACAATTTATAGCAACTTTTACGGTTAAATTGGATTAATACAGAAATTAAAATTACAAATAAAAATTATTCTATTTAAAAATATTTTATTCGAAACTTTTAATTGTTTTTTGTTTTTATTTTTCTCCACTGATTTTTTTCTCGGAACAATTTTATTACCATATTTTTTTTAACTTGTTTATTTATTTATGTTTTGTTAAGTTAATATTTTTTTTTTTTAATTGATTCGTTTTTTAGTCCGCACATTTATTAAAATACAAAAATAAAACAAAGTTATTAATAATTTTATTATACATTAAATAACACTGTGATACAAAAGTATAAAAAAAGATATTTTATTGCCTGACAAGTAATCTAGAGATTAACAAAAAGGAAAGTTTGTTGAGAAACGCCTTTAACTAAAGCCATCACTTTCCAACCGATTTTTCAAATATTTGTTATAATAAATATTTTAAAAAGCAGTAAACTTCTGTGAGTAAGACTCATAGCTATAAATTTAATTTTCCACGAATTTAAATTATCTTTTCCAAGTTAAATTAATTTATGACTTTTTGAACTTGTAACATTACCCAAAAATAATTGAGCTCCAAGTTTCGCTTACAGAAGGCGTAAATTTTACATGTCGGGTTGTTCCCACTTTAATGCAATAAATTTTTGACGCATAAGGCCCTAATTCAATGCATATAAAAACTGGTGAATGCAAACGATCAGCAAATTTTTTTTTTTTTTTTGTTACAGTTATTCTTTAATAGTCTTCCTTACAAACCTGCTTTGGAGTAAGAGAATGCCGAGATCCTCTAAATGTAATTTTTAAAACAATTTGTTAAGAATTTGTTCATTTACCTAACTGCATTAAAACGCGTAGCGTTTTAATGTGTGATCACTTTTGAAAATGTACCATTTGTGCTTCGCAAAATATGAAAAATTGTTATTGGGTTAATATTGTCGTTAGTTCACTTAACAAGAACTAAATGATGAATTGAAAAACCATTATCGTTATTAGTTAAAGACAATTGGGCCAATTCAAATAACGACATATACAGGCATGTCATGAATTCCGTTCGGAATGAAAATGATTCCGTAGTTACCATTCCGATCGGAATGGTTTTAGCTTCTATAGATTCCGTTCGGATTCATTAAACCTCAAAAAAATATGAAACCACTTTTTGTGTATTAAATATGGCAAAACTGCAACGAATGTAGAAAACAAGACAAACAAGAAAACAACTGATCCTGAAAACCAGCCAAATTTAAGTTTTTCTATCAAAGTAAAAAATTTGTGATTTGTGACAAATTCCGTTTATTTTTCTTTTTTTTTGGAAAGCATTTAGAAAAATTAAAATTTTTTTATTTAATTCACATTAAATTATATTTATTTTAGATAAGGAAGCAAAAAGACAGCGTGCTTTACTGATAAAAATGTATTTTGAATAGTTTTTACACCTGAAAAATGCTTAAAATATGAATTCCACTTTGAAAAATGAAAGTGGTATCATTCCGAAAAAAATTTTAGTTTTACATTTTCCATAGAAGCAAAATACGGAATCAATTTCACTTCCGAACTGAAGCTCTGTGACATGGCTGATAAACGTATACGATTACGACAAAAAAATTCTAAATGTTATCGTTCCGTATTGCATGTAAAATCTAACACTCCGATAAGATAGTTGTTGTAAGATTTCTCTTAACAACTGTCTTATAACATTTATTATAATATTACTACTAATACTATTTGAGAGTCCAAGATTGAATTTGACGTTTGCTGATATAAAAGTCTTATATCTTATCTCAGGTGGAGACCCTGTGTAAGTTTTTTTGTTATGACATTACGAAAAAGGCGGCATAAAATAAGACCCACGAAATAAGTCCCCAAAACGGAAATGAAATATCTTCCCAAAAAATATATGAGAGGCAACAACAACGTTTTTTGAGGATTTATTTCCTTTTTTTGGGGTCTTATTTCGTTTTTATATTGTGGAGTTATTTCATATGAAATAAGTCCCCAAAAATCTAAAATGAAATAAGTCCCTAAAAATATTTTGAGGACTTATTTAATTTTTAAATTACATATTTAAAAAGTCATACAAGGCAAATTGTGTGTTGTTTTATTCACTGCATACGTTTACCATACATAAAAAAGGGACTAAGTATCAAAAATTCAAATTTCAGAATCCCAAAAAAAATTGGGATTTTTTTTAAGTCCCAAATTTCAGATATCGGAATTTCTAGGTCCCGAGCTTTATAATTTCGAATTCGATAATCCCGAATCCCTAATTAAAGCTTAGTTATACTAGGGAAGCCGGTGCTTGTTATACCATAGAGGAAAAAGTCTTTGCGTCCGGCCGAAATCTTAACCATTCTATCGCGCCAATTTTAAAACCAAAACTGAATAATATGTATTATATTGGGGTCTTATTTCATTTTTAAAATTGGGTTTTTATTTCATATGAAATTAGTCCCTACAAATTGAGGTATTATTTCATTTCTGTTTGGGACGTTATTTCATTCCATTAAGGGCTTTATTTCATTTTTAAAATTGGGGGGCTTACTTCATATGAAATAAGACCCCAAAAATTGGGGAATTATTTCATAACTTTTTTGGGGACTTATTTCGTGGGGGGTTATTTCATACCGCCTACGAAAAAGCATAGAAATAAACGCCCTAATTGTGTAAAAAGCAACGCTACGCCAAAATAACATTGACAAAGTTAAAAATATTTCATAATTTTATTGATGCTTTCTACAGAACTATTATACGATATTATAAGAAATGCAACTCAATGCATCATCTTATTACGTTGGTACTTAGATTAAAGTTGGTGAAGTCTAAATCATCTAACCAAATTTTATTGCAATCGGTCCATAGTTGACAATAGTTCCCATATAAATACAACTACCGAAACTATCATTTTATGTCATAACTTCCTTATAAATTTCGGTGTTGACATAAAAATTGGCGACAATGACTTTTACAAAACGTTATCTCATTGAAACCCCTTTTCTAAACTCAGTTAGAGGTAAGCAAATCTCATAAAGATGAAGATATCTTAATAATATTCGACAAAAATTGCTGTTATATAAATCTCAACCTCATAATATAATTGTCTTCTGATATGTTCATGATGGCCCATGGCTCCATGGCAGTGTAAGGTATCGTATCAGGTCAGGCTCGACTGAAATTACTTTTTTACTTGTTTATTATATGCAAGTAATCTTAAATTGTTGTATGCTTTGTTTTCCAATAAGCTATTTTTATTTTTTAATGCATATTTTTTTCACAATTTTTACAGCACATTTTTATGTTTTTACTGCATATTTAATGCACAAAAAACTTCTTTTAGATCATATTTCGGTGGATACCATAGTACTCAAGGGCGGATTCTAAAAGTTTTCGGCCTTCCATACAACTAGAGTCGACTAGGATATTTGGAATTGAGGCTCCTACTTTTATGTAATAGCCTGGCGATAAAAGTTAGCCAAAAACTATTTAAAATATTTCTGTATAAAACCTCTGCAAATTTCTTGTGTTAAAAACACAGTGTTAGCTTTTATATTCCTTTTTTTCATTTTGTAGTTTTTTATATGTTTTATTTTATTTTAAATTAATAGTTAACTGTGGATGTCCTTGAATTAAATTTTTTTTTTTAAGTTAACGTTAACCAACAATTCAATTGTACACACCAACACGTAAACATTTGCAACTGACTTAACAAAAACAATAGTTTTAATTGTTGTTAAATGAATTTCATAAATAATAAAAAACTGGATTATTGACTAGGGTATTCATTTAATCAGGCTTTTGCTTTAATCGGTTAATCGCTCGATTTATTAATTGAGCTTTTGCTTAAGTCGGTTAATAATCGGTAAATATTGATATTGATCGGTTAACCGATTAACAAATTTTTTTTTTTAAATTAAGTAATTTCAATATATAAAAATGCATAACTTCTTTATTATTTGGGGTTTATTAGTAAAAACAATACCCAATGACATAACAAACATAACATTTTTAGCTTTTCTAATGTATTTGGAAAAATTTTCCTGACGAGCTGCCCTAAGCAACCAGCGAAATGCGCATAGAAACTAGCTCTCCCACAACAATAAATTTCAGTGTTTTTAATTATAAATAAAGATTGGGATTATTAGCACATCATTAATAAATGAATTAATTAATAATAACATAAAAAGATTGATATGAACAGATATGAAAAGAAACGAATAACTTATCACATACATATAAAAAGTACGTGAAACAAAAAGCTGTTGACATCAAACACATATTTAAAATGAAGATCACTGAACACCTTCTTTGTTTGTCTGAAAATATATTTTCTAAACACATACCTTTTGTATATGAGACGAAACAAAAAAAAAGAAAAACAAATAACTATGTTATAATACTACAAAAAATAAAAAATTTTGTAACAACGGTTAATCGACTGAAATTGACCGGTTTAATCGTCCATTTTAAATTAACCGGTCAGTTAATCGTTAGTAGTTAGTTAATCGGGTAGTTATTAATCGGTTAACCGATTAACGGTTAACTGAATGAATACCCTTGTATTGAGCAGAAAATAATTATAAATTTTTTTACATAATTGGCGCTCTTTACCTAGTGGTAATTATTTTATTGTCCTACTGTATAACAACTAATAATTACAACTTCACATTTCACATACTTTTTACTTTTGTTCTTTTTATTTCTCTTTTATTCCCAAATTCATGGGCATTTAATTACTCATAAAATAAAAGCATTAACTCCTTAAAAAAATTAATTTTGAGAGACATTTGAGCTCATATTTTAAAATATTTACTAAAAATTGGGAATTTCAGATTCCTAAAATTGTTTATTTTATGTTAATATTTTGTTTTTTACGAAATTTATTGCTGTGGGAAAGCTAGTTTCTATGCGCATTTCGCTGGTTGCTTAGGCCAGCTCGTCAGGAAATTTTTTCCAAAGACTTTAGAAAAGCTAAAAATATTATACAAATAAGACCATAAAGTGAATAAGAATTTTAAACACCCAGATCTTACTTGTAACAATATCAAAGCTTCAACAAAGCCACAACAATAAACAGTGAATTATTCTTTCTTACATTCCCCTACAATTGGCTGGCTTTTTTCCAACACGAATTGTAGTTGTAAGAGAATAGAAAGAAAAAACGAAATTAAAAAAAAACAAATTGCTTAATATAGCAACTTGCCATTTCTGTTTTTTATTTGCCGGGCACATGCAAATTTATTATCAAAATTTTTTTTCGGGAATGCAAAATTTGTTATTAATTTATTCATTTATTAATGACGTGCTTAACTTCCAATCTTTATTTATGATTAAAAAACTGAAATTTATTGTTGTGGGAAAGCTAAAATATCAGCGCTGATTCTCGCATCCACTATGCCGAGCGGAGCCGACTGACGCTTATTGCGAGAACTTGTTCATGCGAGAAACAAGTTTGAGTGTGCTAGTGGATGCGAGAATCAGCGCTGATATTTTATCTATTATTTGTGTTTTATGTACATATGTTTGTATGCATTTATATATTAACTGCCAGGCCCACAATGTCGACAAGAACATTTCTTTCGCATTTTTTCATTGAAAACAATAATAAAAAACTAAAATTTGTTTTTGTTACCAATATAAATATACGAAAGAAATATTCTTGTCGATATTGTGGGCCTGGCAGATAATCTATATCAGAAGTGGGCACAACTAAAACTGTGCTTGTATTGATGCTTATTAGTATTAGTGAGATGGCGGAAGTACCCACCAAAAAATAATATAAAAAATACAAGAAAATATGTAAGCATCCGCCTCATGTGCATTCGACGCTGTCTCATCGAAAACTAAATTAAAGAGGCATAGAATACGTGTGAAATCTCTCAGCACAATTGTGCTATGGAGCGCCCACCATTTATCTATATACATATGTATATCGTTGGTCTCAAGTAGAAAGGCTCTAACTCAAATAATTGTAACTGTATAGGAGAAGGTAAAAACATAATTGAAACTATATGTATCATAATGTAAACGTGCCCATACAACTGCTTGTAAAGCCGCTATTCTTTACAATATTGTAATGAATTTTTGTGACGAGGTGTATTTGTGTAAAATTTATTGGAATCACTGGAAAACTCAATTTCGTAAAAAACGCGAGTTAGGGCCTTTCTACTTGAGACCATCGATATGTACTATGTATAAAATTGTAACGTTAATGACTCACTAACTGACTGACTAATTCATCATCGCACAGCCTAAACGCCTGAAGCTAAAAACTCTTCTCAAATCGATCCACTAAGACGGGATTTTTGGAAATTCGAATGTTAAGGGGTAAAAAAGGGTAAAAACGGGTAAATTCGGTTACCTTATATCTCCAAAACTAAAAGAGATACAAACAAAAAGGAATACTTATCGTTGCTCTTTAGAAAAATAAGCGGACAGGTGTCTGGTACTTTTAAGAAATTCAGCCCTTTAACGGAGTAAACGGGTAAAACCTGTATTTTGGTACTTTTTTGTCACCCCATCTATCTTTTAAACCCATAATCATAGAAATAATGGTTATATCACATTTGAAACATATCTAAAAAATCCAAATACCAATTTGGTACTTTTTCGAAATTCGGACATTTAAGGGGTAAAACCGTAACTATTTTCGGAACTTTTTTACAAAACGTTTTTTTTTTTCTTATTCAAAAATTTAGTACTTATTTTTGTTCAATACAAAAAATAAGCGGACAGGTGCCTGGTACTTTTTTGAAATTCGGCCTTTTTGGGAAGTAAACGGGTAAAACCTGTATTTTAAAACTTTTTTGATATGCCATCTATCTTTTAAACCAATAAACATTAAAATAAAATATATATCACATTCATAACTTATCTAAAAAATACAAATACAAATTTGATGCGTTTCGAAATTCGAACGATTAAGGGGTGAAATCGTACCTAATTCTGTTATTTTTTTTCAAAACATTTTTCTTCATCTACCTATATAATATAAAAATGTAAAGTTACTGACTGCTTCGTCATCGCACAACCTAAACGCCTGAAGCTTAAATGTTGTAATTTCGCCGGGAGGTTGGCTTCTCGCTAAATCGATTCCCTAGGATGGGAGTTTTAAAAATTTTTATGGTTAGAGGTTAAAAATGCTTAAAACGGGTAAATTCCGTAACCTCATGTTCATCAAAAAAAATAAGCTCATGTTCAATAAAAAATAAAAATATCACATTCGTAACGTATCTAAAAAAACCAAATAAAAATTTGGTACATTTTCGAAATTCGAACGTTTTAGAGGTGAAATTCGTACCTATTACAAAGTAGCGGGTTAAAGCCTAGATACATAAGCTTTGGCGTAAAAATATGTCCACGAAAGAAAAGGAGACGCTAACGAAGTAGCGGGTTAAATGCTAGTATTATTATAATTATGTTATAATTTTATGTAATTTTTACTGCCGTATTCATAAAAAACTAAATTGGATATGAAATCTATTATAAAGAAAATTTGTATGGAAATTTTGTTTTAAAATACGTTTGAAATCTATTTTATTTTTTATGAATACGGCAGTTATTATTTATTTGAATTTTTATTTTTTTGTTTAATTTTTATTTTATTTTTTAATTTTTTTTTTTTTTTCTTATTAATTTTTATTATTTTTTTAATATTTTGATTTCATGTTTTATCTACTTTTTCTTAAGTTTTTGTTTTTAATTTTTTTAAATGTTTTCCAAACAAGTTGAAATCATAACAACATAACCTAAACAATGTTTTCGGCGCTGAAAAACGCTTTGGAACTGTTTTCTCGCATTCAATCAGCTTTGCGCTCTGACCAGCTCGGCGCCCACTATTACCTGTTCGCGCTTATCTGTACTAATTTGTATAGTACCAGATTTCTCGCATTGGTTCTCGCAATAGCGTCAATCGTCTCGGCTCGGCAAAAAGCGGCCACTCCGTTTGCACCCTAAATTTTAAAACCAACTAAAAATGTATGTTTTTTTTTCTTAATTTGCGGTTGATGTTTCTACATAAACAAGTAAATCGTTTTTACTTACTTTTGTAGTGTTGTTTTTGTTACTACACATACAAGCAAAGAGCTTTTTTTTCAAACAAAAATATTAATAGAAACGGTAAAAAAAATTATAAAAATTTTATAAAATTTTCAAGCAAGACGTTTATTTGAAAGTGGTAAGCAATAATTTTCATTGTGCGCTAATATGTTGGATTAAGTAGTATGATGTCTTTCAAATCATCTAAGACTTTCTAAGCCATATACGAAGAAAAATTTCACGTTTATAGAATGTAATAATAAGATAAAAAAATCATTTTCATAAAGTTTTTAGAGATTTAAAAAAATTGTATATACTCATCCTAGTTTCGCTTCTATACCAACGGCACAATATTGGAGAGGGTATTATGCGCTTGTGATGATGTTTGTAAAGCTGGGATCACACGATTGCCGCAATGCACAAATTTTCGCGTGACTGCACAATCAAATGCCTCATGTACCAATCGCCAATATTTGCCTTTCTTAATAAATTTACTTTTGTGTGATTTTTTTAGTAGGAATAAATTAAAAATAAAAATTGTTTAAATTAGAGCAATAGTTGTTCAGGACAATATAAAACAATATATACAGGAAAACGTATTGAAATTCTTTAAAGCGAATTTATTTTTGAATATAAATATTCTATTAATTTTTGGACTTTCATAAATTTTACTTAAAAAATTTCAAATAAAACTATTCAACAAAACTTTGTTTGAATATACGAAACAATTTTCTTTTTTTAATGAACAAGCCAACTTCATCTTTCAAACAAATAAAAAAGCTACCACAACAGCTGTTTTCACAGTTAACACAAGTAAGAACAATCGTGTAATTGTGCTGCGGCAATTATTGTACCCATTTCGCTTTGTACCAACTAGTGGCAATTCAATTTGTATAAAACAGGGCAATGGCGTGATTTCAGAATATTTTATTGGGGCAATTTCATTATTGTGCTTCAATAAAGCATAATCAAAATTGTGTCATATTGGTGCATTTGCGGCAATCGTGTGATCCCAGCTTAACACCATAAAATATTGGTACTAGACCCCCCAGTTAGTATACCAATAGATTTAGTATCACTATTTGAAATGGTCTTACAATGTCTGTCCATCTGACTGGCTGGCTGTCCATGGAAACCTTGTGTGCAAAGTACAAGTCGTAATTTTATATTATTTGATAAAAGTGTCTACATGTGCTCTTATTTCACAAGGAACAAGCCTTTTGAAAATTGTGAGTATCGGTCCATAATATCACATAGCCCCTATACAAGCATCTTTCTGGAATAGAGCCTTTGTGCCCATAAACCATTTTATTATGATTGGTATTAAGATTAAATTTGGTCTCAACTTATTTTTTTTCTTTTGCCATATAAATCCTTTTACCAAATGAAATCGGTCCATATTTAACCGTAGCTTCCATAGCTTTTAATACCATAACTTCCTTATAAATGTTGATATTGACATAAAAATTGGCGACAATAAGTGTTACGATATCAAGACGAAATGAAGTGCCGAAAGGTCCAATTTTAAGCACAGGACCATATAAACCCCCTTCCTAAAATCTCTTAAAGGCAAACAAATCTCATACAGATGAAAATATTTAAATAATATTCGGCACAAAGAATTTTTTTTTTAATCTTAACCTCATAACAAAATTTTGGTCTGGCGGGTTCCCAATAGTCCCAAATAGGTTACACTCTAGAAAATTTGTTTTTAAATACTGTGGTATTTCATATAGTCGGGCTTGACCGAATATACTTTCTTACTTGTTATTCATGCAAAAGCATAATTGTACTCGTACTATTAACAACATTTTGGAGATTATGGCAACAATTTAACTACATTTTAATGGATTTATTTTTATTATAACGCAATAACGCCAGTTAAATATTTTAAATTAAAAGAAAATAAAAACTAAATCTGATAAGAAAAGCAGTCACAAAAAAAAACGATTAAATATTTAATAGCATCTGAGCCAGAGGTCAAAACAATTTTTCGTTTCTCGTATTCTATTAAAAATTAAAAGAAAATCTTTAGCGAAAATCACACAAAGAAAAACAAATAATATACAAACGAATCAAAAAAAAAACAAATAAAACAGAATACAATAATACGCATTCATGCGTCTTAAGAACGCATGTTGCATGCAACACCAAATACAAATGCAATGCAAACATATCTGAAAAATTCTTTTGAAGATATGAATGGAAAAAACAGAAATACATGGAAACTTATGAACGAATGTAAAAGAATCCAAAAGGGGTAGTAAAACATTCTGTATTTCCTAAAGAAACATCCATACATAAATGATATGCGAATATTTATATATTTTCTTTTTTGGCCAGGAGTACGTGTATTTTATATGAACGACTGTACACACAGAAAAAAAGTAATGTAAAATGGTCGAAAACAAGGTTGATTTTACATTTCAGTAGTGATTTTGCTTCGCAGTTACTTCATGTTAATTTAACATGATTTAACAATGACTTCCGAAGAAAATTTTTTTCCTTAAAATAATTATAATTCATGGTAATTTCACACTCCAGTAATGTTAGAGCAAAATGACATTGATATTGAAATAACATTACGATTGTATATGAATGAAAATTATTCTAAGTTGAAACGGCATGAATTTGAATTTGATTCTACATTAAATCAAATTGGTTTAAATGTGAAACGACAGTGGGAAGAAGCTACATAAACAGCATATGTATTTATTAAAGAATAATTCTAAACACTTACACCCAATTATCCATAGCAGGCCCGACCGGCAACATTCAGAATTAACAATTTTTTTATTCGTTTTTTTTTATTTTCTGTATATATTCATATAATGTATATATTTAAATAATATGGGGAAAAAAGTAACTTTGGCCGAACATGCATCCAGCACGTTGGAGAATTTCCTTTCCTCGTTTATTTACTTTTTTTTTTTTTTGATTGTTCAAAAGTAAACGCAAAAAAAGGATAATTTGTTAATAATTTCGGATAACAGAGGTAATGTCGGTTAATAGAGGTAATCGTGGCAAAAAATGTAAATCAATGCCAACAAATTCTTTCTATAGCCTGGTTAAATGATGCTGCCGGTAAATCGAATTACGGATAATCAAGGCCCTATAGTAAATAAAAAAAGACATGCAACCAAAAATCATCGTATAAACGCAAAGGTTTTTTGGAAGTTGCTTCAATAGGGAATGAAGAAAAAACGACGTCGTATAAACCCTCATGTGAAATGGGTTTTCAGGGCTGACAGGTACTGTTTTCCATGTTCCCAAAAAAATATAAAATAAATCCCCAAAATTTCCCAAATTAAAATAACGCTTAAAAAGTTAATATTTTTGTTTGTTTTTTTTTCTGACGAAATTAAAATTTTTTTTTTTAAATAATAAGAAACATTATAATAAGATATCCCCAAAAACCCGCAAATATTTTTAGTTTAAGTGAATAACATATACATAGCATGAAAACACAAAAAATTAAATATTTTTTTTTAACTTGAAATGTTCGTCTACATTTTACAAATGTAGTTTAAGTTAATACTTTTTATGTATGTATTTATTTGTAGTTTAAACATAAAAAAAAAGAAATCATCGAATTTGAATTATGTTTATATGTATTTGATTGGAATAAAAAACAATCTTATGTTTGTTGCACGGATAATAAAGGCAAAGCACGGTTAATAGAGGTAAAGAAAACGAAGGGGTAAAATCATGGACAATAGAGGTTCTAAAAGAAAGGCATGCTGCTGCCGGTTAATAGATGTAACCGATAAATAGAGGCCTGGCTAACCAAGGTTCAACTGTATTAAATATATTTTGTTCTTTTATATTGAATATTTTTAAAGGAAAATGCTTACTAAAAATTTAATAATTCATAAACTTCTGTTTCACCATCAACGTCTTGAGATTTCCTGATATTGTACATAGTTTGAGCATTAAATTTTTGTATCATTTCCTTAGTTGGAATACAATTTTGGCAACATATATTGTTGATATTGAGGTAGATGTTTATCTTAGTAGTAAAAGTTCATACTGCATATTATTACGAAGCTTTGCCAATCTTAAGCCAAGCAGAGCAATATGCTCTTTTTGAAGACGAATGAGCCAATTTATAAGAATTTGGAGCTTGTTCAATCGGTTTTAGCCATTCTTTAAACCTGCGATCGGCAAAATCAGGGCGCCGCGTTTTCTCTTTTCTCTTTTATGCTCTTTTGTTACGTACGTGGTAGAGAATTAAACAACATTAACAACAACATATGTAAAATACATACAACGCATACAATCGCAAAATGTAATAGTATACGTTGCCGATCGCAGCTTTAAACCAACAATAAAAATACATATATCCGTCATTTATTAAATACTTCGATGCATCATAAGTACTTCTTATTCTTTTTTCCAAACTTATAATATTGTCTTTCATATTTACCTATTTTGGGGGCAGACATATTTACTTGAAAATTGTCTTTAACAGAATCAAAAAATGGTATGTGGTGTCAACGGTTTTAAAATCTTTTTTTTTAATTCATCTTTTTTAAAATATTCACTCACAAGAATAATAACAAAAGTCTATTAAGTAGCATTTACACATTCAACAAAAGAAGGTAATCTTATTTAGGGCCCTTAATACTGTATAAATCGTGGATTAGAGTAACATAAAACTTTTAGTACATAATGTCCGGTTAAAAAGGTAAATAGCAATTTGTGTGAAAGTATTTTCAAATAATTAATAATGTTTTTTTACAGAAGTAATTTCTGGAGATATTTCCAATGGGATTTAAAAGGCAAAGGTGCTTGTAGTGCCCTAAAATGATAAGTTGTAAAG
The DNA here is from genome assembly GCA_943735925.1 of Pollenia amentaria. NCBI lineage: Eukaryota > Metazoa > Arthropoda > Insecta > Diptera > Polleniidae > Pollenia > Pollenia amentaria. The sequence goes on along the minus strand of OX031006.1, from coordinate 216,234,315 downwards.
ATTCTTCGTCGTCACAACTTATAAATCACCTATAAATGGTCCACAAGCTTGACAAAAATATGCGCCAAATAAAACTTGAAGCCGTTCCAAGCAGTTCTTAAGAGACCACCAGTTTTATTTATTAAAACACCAAAACTTAAAAAACGAAATTGTAGAAATCAAACATTGTCATAAAAGATTTTAAATTGTGGTCAACGAATGGCCATATATTTCATACAAAAAACATGTTCATATAACTATTAGTTTCTACGACGCTGAAGCAAAATCATTTGAAATATCAGCTCCTGGCTGCGAGTTTTTTTTTGTAACTCTTTAAAAATATAGTTGAAATCTTCTGATGCATTAAGACATGGTTAACCACCAACTATATTAAAACTAATTTTAAATAAAATTGAGAGAATACCGCAAATAATAAAACAAATTTTTTGTTTTTGTATATTTTATATATGAAACAAAGAAAAATAAGCGTAAATAATAAAAAAAGGGAAATAAATTAAATTAAAAATATTTAAAAGCCCAAAAAATCCCCGAACTTTTTTTTATATCCTCAAAAAAATCCCCAAATGACTTTCTTTGTGCTTTTTGCTTGAATGAAATCCGCAATTTTGGGGATAAATCGCTTAGTCTGATAACCCTGTGGGTGCTACCCGCGGCGCCAGAAAGAGAGAGAATATTTTTATTTATTTTCGTGTTACACATTTTTGTATCCCCTTTGTTTAAAGAACATACATCAGCAGAATGGCTCAATATGGTTTTCGTCATAATTATACTTTAAAATTTTTTGTATTTAGCTAAATAATTAAAACCAAAAGAATACGGGAATTTTTCTCCTTTTATTAATTATTATTTTAAACACAAAAATACAAAAAAAAAATATGTTCTTCTTCTTGAAGAGTTGTTGTTGTTCCTATACAAAACCAATAAAACAGGCTTTTATGGATTCTGTATTGAACAATGATGCTCTTTTAACATCTTTCATTTAAAACTAATATGAAACAATTTTAAATAAAGACCATGGTTTTGCAGAAATTTACTATGATTTTCAATTAACATTGGCCATGTTAATTTAACATTGACATTTTTTTCTGTGTGTAGGATTGTTTAATATAAATTTGCCACAAATTTTTTTTTTTCGCTTTTTGTACCCTTCACCACAGGTGAAAAGGGTATAAATAAGTTTGTTATTTGATTTGTTATTTCTACAATATTGATCTTAGATCCTATTAAGTACATACATACATATATATATAATTTCTTGTGAGTAGCGAAGTTAATATTACGATTTCAATATGTCTGTATTATGGGTGCCAATCGGGACTAATTTTCACAAATCCCGGGATTCGGGATTTAAAAAAATCAAGTTACGGGATCCCGGGATTTTGCGGGATATCGGAATTTTTCGGCATCTGGGATTTTTGAAAGTCAAAAGGTAAAGCTTTTTATAAATATATATAAAAAAAAAACGTTTACAAACAAAAGTTTTATAATTGATTTAATATTACAAAGTTGTTTAATGATTATATTGATTACTAAAATTTTTAAAAATGGAAAATTGTAATTTTTTCTCAATTAATGATTAATTTAATTAAAAATATGATAAAAAAAAAAAAACGTACGATTTCCAACAGTGTGTTTATTGACTCAATTAAAAAATAATTAACATAAAATCTATATTTTACTGAATTAGCTCAGTTGTAAACTAGTAATTGATTTATTTGTAAGATTCTATTAAAATTTCTATTAACTGAATTAACATGAATAATTGAAATTTGAATTCGAAATTTATTAACAAAATGAATTTTTTTAGTTAACCATAAAAACTTATTTTAACAAAAAACACATTTTTATAACCACCACCGCAGGTGGTTGGAATTATGTAGTGTATAAATACCACAAGTTAATAACGTGAACTCGATCCATGAATTACCTTAGTTCCTATGTCCACTCTCGAAAAACTTTTCAATGAGCTTTAGTCTGTAAAGAGTTAAGTTTAAATTTTGCATTTGGTGCACCAGTGGAATCAATTGGATAATTAAACCACACGTAACTTTTGGTTTTTCGTTTCTTTTTGTGCATTTCAAAAGACATTTCATTTTTTAATTAATTTTCTTCTTCAATTATTTTCACCACTAATTACATTAAAATTTCTTTATAATTGTTGGACACGCTGAAAGAGAATAACAAAGTTTAACTTTTTTCTTTCGCTTTCAATGACAGTATCAAAGGAATTGTGTTCCCTATCCTCTCAAGGAAGGATGTTTTTTTTTATAAAAAAGGGAAAACAAAAAAATTATGTTAACGATTTCGGGATTGAACGGACGGGATTTGAACTTTTCAATCCCGGGATTTTCAGGATTGGCATCCCTAGTCTGTACATCGATTGAAATAAATTTTCCGAATATTTATATCACATGTAGTCCGAAAAATGTTGCTATTGAAACTCAGTCAAATCGGCCTACAAACAACTTAGATATGATCAAAAACCACTTCTTTTTGCTTTAATTACAAATCCACAGCTGGATATAAGTGATCACATGCATATATTACAATAAATTGGTTATTAAGGCCCTAATCATGTACAACGCAGCGCAACGCCACAGAACTAACGCAACGCCAAAGAATAAAATTGAAAGCACAAACAATGTCATAAATATTTTGTAATTTTGCTGTTGCTTTCTACAGAAATTCACATTGCGTCTTAAAATTTCAAACGCTCCATTGCTTGTGTCGTTGAAAATTTTAAAACGGTACATGAATTTCTGTTGAAAGCAACAACAAAATTACAAAATATTTATGACATTGTTTGTGCTTTCAATGTTATTGTTTGGCGTTGCGCTGCGTTGTACATGATTAGGGCCTAAATATTATTTCCAATTTAAGTTATTAACACTATCACAAAATTCGTCTCGTTGTCTTGCTGTATGAATAAATTCGCCTATAGTTCTCAAGCCCGTCCAATATCTTATGTTACGCAGTCACGACATTTGTTTGCGTCCCTCTATTCTACCCTCTAAAATCAGCTGCAATAGCTCGTATTTGCTCCCACTTATAATATGACTAAAATAGGCAGTTTTCCTTCGTTTAATAATCGGAAGTAGTTCACGCTCACATCCCATTCCTTCACAGTTAGACACTCTATGTACCCACGATATTTTCAGTAGTCTTCGGAAGCACCGCTTTCCAAAGGCTTCTATTCTATTCATAGTGTTGATTTTTAAAGTCCATTCTTCTACACCATACATTAGTACCGACCAGACGTAGCATTTCAAGAAGCGGAACCGGAGGCCAATATTGTTTTCTCGGCTTGAAAGAATGTTTCTATATTTAATTTAAGATATTCTTGCCATTTCTATGCGTTTTTTAATTCTGCGTCAGAATCTCAATCCTCATTTAGCACACATCCAAGATAGACAAATTTATTGACTCTTTCTAGTTGTTGGTTGTTTATGAATAATTCAGCATTCGAGTAAGATGTATTGCTTCTACTTATTATCATAAATTTAGTTTTCTTTTTATTAACGCTTAATCTATATATGCTGCTTTGTTTGCATACTGCTTGTACAAGCGATTGTAAAAATCTGCCGTATCGTCTGCATATCGGATATTTTAATAAATTGGCCATTTACCTTTATTCCGGCTTCCATAGAGCTGATCGATTGCTGGAAAATAACTTCAGAGTATAAACTGAAATGAAGAGGAGGTAAAATACACCCTTGACGACCACCTCTATGTATGGGAACGTAGTGTGCATTTATATCATTCTTACGAACTTCTGCTACCTGAACCCAGTATACATTTTTTATACAACGAATATCTTTACTATCAATGTTAAGCTGACTCAGAATTTCAATCATTTTATCGTGTTGAACTCTACCGAAAGCTTTTTCGTAGCCAATAAAGCATATAAATTCAACTTTTCTGACATCGCGACAGTTTTGCAAAAGAACCAAAAAGGGCTCCACGGGTACCCATAGCTTCTCTGAAACCAAATTGTGCTCTTCGCATTTTCCATACAGCCTTTGAAGAATTATTTTCAAGAATATTTTCCAAATGTAATTCATCAGGGATATCCGTCTATAATCTTGACACTTTCTAGGGTTATTTTTCTTCGGTGTTGTTATAAAAGCGGATTTAGGCCAGTCATCAGAATATGTACCGTATATTTCGTTGAATAGTTTAACGATAATGTTTAAATTGTCATCATTTAAGAGTTTGATTATTTGCGCTGGTAGATCGTCACATCCTGCGGCCTTATTGTTTTTCGAATTCCTTATAGCTTTCTTAATTTCATCCTTTGTAATTGGCGGTCCATTGAGTTTTTGCATATTTCAAAAACCACGACTGCCTCTAATTTTTACCTATCAACATTTAGCTTTTGAAGTCTTCTAATTATTTCTAGTAACAAACAGTAGTGAAAATTAACCAGATCGATTCACAAATGACCTAGTTATCTATAACTAATATAACTACTTTTTTCGAAAAAGATAAGAGAATTTAATTTGGCTTAGGTATTTCTTATGTTAATATAAAGAGTATAATATACTATATTATAATAAAAAAAATAAGCCAAACCGCTCCATTACTTCACCTGGCCTCCCATACAAGTGTCCTCCCGAATTTTGGTTATTAGTATAATAGGATCCATATAAAACAAACTAAATTGATCAAATTGAGTTTAAAAATTCTAAATACATAAGGTTTGTTTGGTTTGAAAATAAGCAAAAATGGTACTATTAGCTCTTCTATCGCCTATGCAAATGTTCTCCCGGAGTGAGGATTTTGACAAGATAGCGCTTATAACATATAAGCTAGGGACCAATTGGCTTTTCCATACGATGGTGAAGTGTAGATAAGATTCGGCACAGCACTTTTACTTGTTTCACTTCAGCAAGTTCTACATGTTTTTTCATCAAAATTAACACACCTTTTTTTAATTATAAGCCGGCAAACATCAGTGTACTCATATTTATTTTACGTTTGTACACCATTTGCATTTGCATTCACATGCATATGCATTTGTTTATGTTACTGCATGTGTGAGAACTATGAACCCTGCAGTGTACCGTGTTTAAGTCACTTTATTAGTTAAATAATTTTAATTACTTTATTTGTTATGAGACTAGTATCTTTACGATATGGTAATGAACTACCTCTTCTATAAAAAAGGGACAGTCATTGTTTAAAATGAGTACTACGAGCTCTAAATTTCTAGTTAAGAATTCGTCAGCTTATTATTGGTTTGGCACATATGCAAAAAGTAATGGAGAAAAACGACAATAAAGGTTTACATGAATATTCTAAAAATACACCCAATTCAATTTTTCGTAATGGGATATGAAGGGTTGAAGATAGAGGATAAGTTTGTTCTAGAGAAATATTGGGGATGCGAAAATAATGGTTGTTGCTCATACATTTTACATCTCTAGGGGTACTCCTCAGTAGTTACGGGCGTTTTTCTCTCCATTTAGCCCGAATTTCATTCTCACAGATTTCAATACGCGTCCGGCACGGCAATTTTCAACCGATCGAGCTCATATTTTTACCAAATTTTTTTTTTTACCCTAGCCTAACACAAAACTGGGCTACGATTTCTCCCTTCATTGACGGTCCACTCTAGTGGGAATTAACACTTTAATAGAGAGTTTAAGGCTTGTGCCAACTTCGAAGCGCAACTATAAGTACATTAAAGTTACTCGTGATACTGCGAAGTGCTGCATTTATTCATAGCTCCTAATTAAAGATTAATATAATAATATCAAAATAGCCATGTTATGGTTAAACGTGATCATTAAAAAATAGTTGGCTCAATTAAAGCAATATTGAGAGAGTTATCGCCACAATAGAAACCTTCTCTCAGAAAATAAATTTCGGACTCTTATGTAATTAGTTTCTTAAGAAAAGCACCAACAGCAAGCACTAGTTCCAAATGAACAGACGGGCAATTTCAGGCTTAAATGGAGAAATATGTATGTAAATTTTAAATTGATTTTTCTTTCTCTTATTCAGTTAGCGACATTTTTCTTAAGGGATAGTCATTAAAATATATACGGCGAATATCTTTTTTTTATTTTCTCGTAGATTACAAGCAGAGGGTTGTTATTATATAAGTTTACTTTTGAACTCTACTCAGTTGATTCTGGTTTAATTAAGTATCCACAAAAAAGTAATAACCAACTTAAAAATTGACTTTCTTTAGTTAAAAAGAATCATTTATGGTAAACCACTTAAAATAAAAATCTTTAACATGAAATTTTATTGTAACACACACACACACACAATTTTTACCTTTAAAACTTTGACCCTTATTTGTTCAAGAGTCTGCCATAAAAATAATTGTCTTTATTGAGCAAAAAAAAAGAGGAAAAAAATCCAACACAACAAACTAAAACAAAAGTAGCCAACTGAAATGTTATTCTCTTTAATAAATGCCGCATTACCAACAAAAGCTGTAGAGAAAAAAAGTCGAGATTTAAATGGCCACACAAATGGCAGCATGCATTTGAAAAGGAAAAAAACAGGAACAGAGTACATCCTGGCGAGAACCACAATTGTAAATTGGATGCAGTCAAACGCAAAAACGCGTAAGTAAAAACGTTTTACTCTTATGTCTGCATGCACAAACATGTATGCTATGCAGCGCGGATGTTCAAAAAGTTTTGAACTTTAAAAAGAAAGAAAGGTTGTGTGAAAGTTGACATTGGTCATATATGAATGTCATTTGCAAATATTTAAATGGGTTTTAAAGAATTTTCGATGAGATTAAATTTAAAATTTTAAGTGTATTTGAAAAGATTAATCAATAACTTTTACTCAATTCAATATTAAAATGTTTATAACCGCTACCAGTTAAAATACAAATCTTTAATGAGGGCTGGTTTTTATATTTGCAAAAATATAATAATAAACAAATATATAAAGAAGCAAAAGAGCTCAAAGGACGAAACCAATACATGCTATTGTATATATGTATAACTAAACATTCGGGATTCAAACTAGATGAAGAAATTTTTACACAAGGTTTGTGTCTTTAATAACTTAAAATTCATCTGTCAGTTATTATCAATTAGTCATGGAAAGAAATTGTTTTGTTTTCGATTTGCGTGAATTCCTGTCTTGCGAAATTAAATACACGTGGATCTCTACCACATGGTGTGTTAATATTGTTACGAAACAAGATTTATCTAAGAAATATTTATAGTATTAGTTATGAGTTATTTTGTAAATTATAATGTTATGTCGCATTAGTTATGAACGCCAATGTATGGAAATTTCTAGTTATTTGTAATTGTAGACTTACCCCTATATTCATAAAAAATATTTTATTTTATAGCAGGTTTATGAAACGAATTTTCTATGAAAATTTGTTTAAGAAACCTTTTATTGATCAAAAATATTTTGTATAACTATGAGGGTTTATATTTAGATGTATAGCAGTTATTTTAAAATAAGTGGTACATAAAGTTCTAGAATCGACTTGAAGGGTCTTGAATCTACTAGAGTGGTTTTTAACTATAAATACAGGCTAACTCATAAAGTTTAGTTTAGTTTGTTGATTGGAAACATTAAACGGTGCAGATCGTTACTTACAATAGTGGATACATTTTGTGAACATTATAATTAATTTCAATAAAGTTTGTTAGCTTGACGAACTGCCTGTTTGTAGAACGCGAGCGCAAAAGGGACTCGCTTGATTTACATTGAAAACAAAAACAAAATTTAAAAATAAAAATTTAATGTAAGAAAGAAAAATTCACTGTTTATTGTTGTGGCTTTGTTGAAGCTTTGATATTGTTACAAGTAAGACCTGAGTGTTTAAAATTCTTATTCACTTTATGGTCTTATTTGTATGATATTTTTAGCTTTTCTAAAGTCTTTGGAAAAAGTTTCCTGACGAGCTGGCCTAAGCAACCAGCGAAATGCGCATAGAAACCAGCTTTCCCACAACAATAAATTTCAGTGTTTTCATTCAAAAATTGGGATTATTAGCACATCATTAATGAATGAATTAATTAATAATAAATATTTCATTCCCGAAAATAATTTTTGATAAAATTTAAAAATTTGTTTTTGTTTTAAATGTAAGTTAAGGGAGTCATTTTTGCGCTCGCGTTCTACAAACAGGCAGTAAGTGTGTATATTTATTTTAATTTGCAACTAAAATAACTCAAATGTTCATTTTAAAGGGAATAAACCTAAAAGCGTTTTATAAAGCAAAAACGTAGCAATATTAAGATCTATCCAAATGCCCCTGTGTGAGTTAGGTCGCAATTCGCGTGTATAATCCACCAAAACACAGAAAAAAGTTTTTTATCAATTAAAAAAATAGTTTAAAAAGTATTTCAATTTAATTAATGTGATAACTGAATAAAATTGAAAGAAAATTAAAAATTTAATTTTGATTTAATTAACATTTTAGTTGTTTTGAAATAAATTTTTAATTAAAATATTAATTAAATAACAAAAAATCTTAATTGACTTTTTTCGTTTAAAATAACATAATTTTAGCTTGTAGAATTGTTGTTGGGAAATGCCAATATTTAATTAAATAAATGCACACATTGTTTGAAATGGCAAAGTTTTTTGATACTTTTTTTAATAAAAATAAAAAATGTAATTTATTGAAAAAAAATATTCAAAATTTTACAATTTTAAGTAATCAATATAATTATTTTGGTAATAGGTGCAAAATCAACAAATTGTTTGCTTGATATTATGAATTTGGTATAAATTTGGTGATTTGAGAAATTTTTTAATTTTTTCTGTGAAAGTATACACCCAACCCTTGTTTAAGAGCCGAAGCTGTCCAACCTCCACTGCTATAATTAATCCAAGCAGCTTCTGTTGAATAGCAATAGCATTTAGGGATCCATCCACAGGTCGAACTTTCCCAAAAAGGGGAAAAATCCGCCATCCAAGTGCACGTCACCCTTGCTGCAATTATAGTTATAAGCCACAGCCAATACGAAGTTCCAGAGTACACTATCATAAAGAAAATATATCTTTAAAGAGTACATACCCTTGACAAAACCACAACATTTGATAGTCAAACCTCAATCTCATCATCCTTCATCACCCCGTTTTCTCCATCTTCCATCCCATAACATTATGTACTTAACACACACTCATCATTGGCATTGGAAAGTCTTCACACAACATACATCAACTGGGGACCAGGCGGAAATCCACATTAATACATCAAATATCATCTAATCATTCACGCTTCAAAAATCATACATGGACCGGGCGGGAGTCTTTATTCATACATGGTTCCTTCTAGTGTGGGCATACAATCAATCAATAATTTCATCGAATATGGTGTTGTCGGGCGGCACTCAATCACCCAATCATTATCATACATTATAGAAGCTTCACAGATTTATTTATTTTTTTCTCCCATTGTCTTAATTTCTTTCATCATCTCATGCATCACCTTCTCGTTCTTCATCTGCTGCTTTGACTATCTCATCCAATGCAACCCTTGGCATATCTCTTGTGTAAAAAGCATCTTTCTTCTGGTAGGTTTTCTTTCGAAATCTTTAACCAATAGTCAGTCCGATTACGAAGTACCAGCAAGCTACTGACTGCCATGTCACCTAAGTTAAGTACTGAGGTACAACTTCAATCTCGTTTGAAATCTTTTATCCCAGAGAACCCAATCAATAATTTCATCATACATGGTGTTGTCGGGCGGCACACAATCACTCGATCATTTTCATATATGATACAAACTTCACAGATATTCTCTTCATCTTCTTCTACCATTCTCTTAATTTCTTATTTCAGCACCTTCTCTTTCTTCATCTGCTCCTTTGACTCTCTCATACAATGCAAACTTCGGCATCTCTCGTGTGTAAAACGCATCTTTCTTCTGATAGATGTACTCTCGAATTCCTCATCCAATAGTCATCATGAAATCATTGATCCCAAAGAACTGGATCAATGGAATTATTGGCGCAGGCTGCATACACCTGTTTTAAAATGTATGATATCGTAAACCAATAAGCCATCGTAAACCAGTTCATTCCTTACACTAAGTTAATAAATGAACCAAGCAGAATTCTTCCCAGTGGATGTCACACCAAGAGGTCTGACTCCTTAAGATGCGTTAACTACGCCCCCTGAGAGGCTCAGCATACCCCCAGGGGGGACGGAATAAAACGCTTTAATTAAGAACAGATTATCCGAAATTGGTTTGATTCGTTTTTGTCTTAAGAAATAACTATTTCTTTAGGTATGGAAGGAAGGAAAAAATTCACGATGGGTTATACTTTGAACAAATTTAAAGAGTTGGTTTTCGCCCGAAGTCTACACTAAAGTTTGCCCTGCTGACGGATGTCCCTGTCTGCTATTGCTGTTTGACTAAAACTGTGTGGCATTAGATAGTTTCAGGTACTAAGCAAGGGATATGTGCATTAGTAATATAATTTTCTTCCAAGGGTCTATATCATGGATAATGTTGTAGTGATAAAATACGCACCGAAAGCGATTTCTTAAATGCATTTAGTATACTTCTTTTTTTAAAGTGTTTTGTTCAAATGTTTGCTTTTTTGATACTTTTTTGCTACTCTTTTAATTAATTTTGACCAAACCGAAATTGTTTATTTTGTTTCCAACAATACAAAAATTACATAATTACGCATTAATTAAAAACTTCAATGCGTTTTCTTTAACGATTGCAATTATATAAAAACGCAGTGCTTAATATTTATCAATACCCTACACGATTTTACCTTAGCAAATAGCAAATGTAAATAGTTATATCCCTAATGTTCATAGTTAAGTAGCTACATACATATGTACTAAAATATTCACCTGTTTTTTTAGAACTTAGATGTTTAGAAAGGCCATTTGACCCGTTAGTCGACTTATGCCTGACAATGTAGTTATCGGGCATTGGTAACCAAATTTTTTTATGATACCTTTAGAAATACTATGGGGGATTCACAAGGTGTGCTATCAAGTCATATCGTCATAATGTCCTAAATAATATTTTACAATTGTTTAAAAAAAAAAAAATATTTTTTTATGTTGTTTGAAACACAACAATATTTTTTTTTAAACAATTGTAAAATATTATTTAGGATATTATGACGATATGACTTGATAGCACACCTTGTGAATCCCCCCTATATGTATACCTTTACGACATTACTAGAAGCAGCTGCTGCCTTTAAGGAGTTTTATTAGGATTTCTGTCACTGAATTGAATTGTATTGATAAGAAGTTTAGAATGATTTTACGGTAAAACATCCGATTAAACTGAATCATGTTTTATCATATTAATTTTAGATGTCGAAATGTGTAAAATTGCCTAACCTTAAAACAGTTTAAAAAATATTCGTTCTTCTGTTGTCTTCCTTCTCTCCCATTGGAGAGAAGCTGAATTATAATAATTTTTAGAAGTTGACCTTAGAACATTTTCCCGCGAATAAAAGAAAAAATGTTTGAGCTCCTGTACCCATGTTCTGTAACTCCCGCGTCGAGTAACTTTTCGATTGAAATGTGAGAAATAAAACAAAAATGCCATAAATTAATACAAACATTTTTGGCAAGTATAGCTGGCACGTAAGGAAATTACCCTTCAAGAAGACTACCGGTCATTTTACTAGTGAGATAACCAGTAGTGCTCACCAGTATATGGCTATAGTTTCTATTAGTTTATTAAGAGTAAAATGAAAAAACTGACTGAAACTTTGTGTAAATGTGATTTTGCCTCTCTCTCTAACTTATTAATTCAATGTAAAATTGTTGCAAGTGTGTTAGTAAAAACTTTTTATTTTTTAGTTTTCGTTATTTATTTCCTGGCGGGTACTCACCAATTTAATTTATGCCTGTAAAATTTTTATGAGAAAGTTCAAGCTTTGAACTGTCAAATAATCTCACGAATAAAAACGGGGTGTGAAAAAATTTTACCATTAACAAATAAATTAAAAATGCAATATATAATAACACGGAAGAGGTAAGTATTTTGTTCTTCGCAGATTTTTTCGCTGTTTATTTATTTCGCCGCCGACGTCGTTGAAAATTTTTAATTTAATTTAACGTAACAACGTAATCTCTTTTTTCGATGCGAGAAGTTCTCACCAAAGTTACAGAATATGGATATTAGATATGGAAAATTTCTCAGAAATTAAGAATCATATATGGGCGCTAAAGTTAAATGTGATATAATTATCACAATATTTCAGTAAGGCCACATCTTTGTTATCGATATCGATACACGTTTTATGTAAAAATAAAACTATTTCCAAAGGCGTTACAATAAGATTAACTAAACACTTTCCCGAAAATTGCTTTCAAAATATGACTCCGGAGACGATTTGTAAGAAATAACTTCTACTTCCACATAATTTATCATCATATTTTACTGCAATCAGTATAATATTGGCTACAACTTCCCTTTAGACCTACAATCTCTCACTATAAATTGGCTAAGATTTCATCACATACAAATTCAGTTATCAAGGTAATCAACACCACATAATAAAATGTTATCATTTGTATACATCCAAGTCGTGTAGAAAATCATATGATAATAGCCTGGATTGAATACGGATTCCGAATTTACGAATTCAACTTTCTTATCTCATGTATATGAAACAATATTAAATATTTGTATGGAACAGGATTACAAATTGGATTTATTTGAAATCAGCCCTATTAATTATTATTTCCCCAATTTACCACAAAAGTCCTGTTTTAAATGATACAGTAAAGTGAAATTAAATGCATTTAAATTAAAAGGTATCCGTACACTCAGTATTAAACAACAACTGTCACAATTTGTTAATACGAATTACATGGAAAGTCTGTGTATGTGTGTATGTTCGTTATTTTTGTATGTATAAATAATTGAATGTGAATTTAAATATTTGCTGTTGCACACAAATGCGAAGTACTCAAGCATTTCATACTTGATCATACATATAGCTATCTATACATCCATCCGTCCATCAATCTATCCATACCATTATACGTCTGCATGCATTTATTTATGTGTATGTACTTAAGTATTGAGTCCTTCGCACAATCTCGGCGTAATTGACATAAATGTGACTGGATTTTAAAAAGCCTTTAAACAAATGTCAACTGATTTTTTTTTTTTTTTTTTTTTTTTTTTGCAAAATATGATCATCATCAACACTTTGACTACAATTATGGTCATGGATTTCTACAAATACACTCATATGCATGAAAACTATATGTGCACGAAAATGCACCAGCAAGGACATTTCTATACGTTTCTTTAAAACTATGAATGTTTGCATAAAAATATTTGTTTGTATCGTTGATTGACATTCAATCAATAGTCATACATTTTTACTGATATTTACTTTATATTTATGTGTGTGTACATAAATAAATGCATTTGTGCGTGTGCCTTTGTATGAGGAGTTTTACAGTTGTTTGTTGTTAAAACATAAGAATAATAATATACATATATGTAATAAATATTGCCTTATATGCGTATTTCTGTGAAATCAGTGCAGGAAGATTATAACATTTTTGGCTAAATTACAAGCTTAAAAGTACCACGTTTAGCAAGTTTAGTTGCTTAAATGTATGCACATAGAAAATCGTTTTTAACAAGAGTATAATGCTGTGTTTTAGCGATATTATTGCCACCACATCCATTTATGTAATTGGAGTAATTACAAAATGATTGAGTAAGCCAATAACACACCCACGCCATTAAATGATTATCGCAACCATGTTAATGTTTAATGAACATTATTTTTTATTTGTCGATAAAACATGAAGCTGCTTTTACATACGTAAGCAAGGTGTTGCTCTTAAATTATGTTGCAATAGAAAAATTCTATATTTCTATATATTTATGGCAACTCTGTATATTTCCAGCAGAACTTTAGGCGGTGCGCAAAATGACCGCAGGAAATATGGCCAAAAAAGAAAATGAAGAATAGTCGCAAAATTTAACATGAGACACAACAACACGCAATTTTGGGCTTTTTTTTTTTTTTTGTTTATTTGGGGTTTTTTTCGTTGGGGTGTTTTGAAATTTTAAGTGAAATGAAAATGGTATAACAAATACCGGCTTCTCTAACTATAGCTTGTATGCATAGCATGCCTTCCGCCGGACGTAAGCATTATATCCTGTATGGTATAGAAGAGCCCGGCTTCGCTAACTAAAGCTTATCTGCGTAGCCGGCATTCGGCCGGGCGCAAGGATATTCTTCTCTATGGTATAGCAAATCCCGGTTTCGCTAACTAAAGCTTGTCTGCATAGCCAGCCTTCGGCGGGGCGCAAGCTTTTTCTCTTCTATCGTATAGCAAATCCCGGCTTCGATAACTAAAGCTTCTCTGCGTAGCCGGCAATCGGTCAGGGATAACGCCGATTTTAGCTGCTTCAGTTAGCGACGCCGGGGCTTGATATACAATAAACGAGAGATTTAATATATATATAAATTAATTAAGGAATTAATATATAAATAAAAAACAATTGGCTCGAAATAATACATTGCCAGAAAGATTAAAAAACGACGGACTCAATTGAATAAATTTGTACTGTACCAATGTTTTACAATAAACACTCACTGTATTTTTGAGTTATACACGTAAAGATATGTTAACACTTACTTATAGGTAATATTTGACGCCCCCACATAACCACTAATTTTATTCAAAAATTGTTTGCTTTTGCAAAACATTTGCTAGACCAAACATCATTTAACAGTTTCTTAATTACATTCACAGAAAAAAGTTTTTTGTCAATTAAAAAAATGGTTTAAAAAATATTGAAATTTAATTAATGTGATAATTGAATCAATAATTTTTTTAGTTGAAAGAAAATTAAAAATATAATTTTGATTTAATTAATATTTAAGTTGTTTTGAAATTAATTTTTAATTAAAATATTGACAAAAAGTACGAAAAAACAGACGTTAGGAAGAACATGTAAATCAATTAAAATAGATAATCATTCATTCAAAAGCAAATTTCGATCTACCAAGGTGAAATACCATTTGGTTTAAAGATTGATGTTTGACTATTGACGTTATCCGGCTGCAATAGCCGAGTGAGTAAGACGGCAAAACCCACTGAAGAGATTTTGTGGTTACAATCGAAACTAGTCTGGGCAACCTGGCCGTGAACGCCTGGGTTCAAATCTCAGCGCAGTCAAGAATGAAAAATTATCAAGAACAATTTTAGTTAAATATCATGTTGTAAAATTCCTGACTTCATAAAAATAATTTAATGAAAATTAAATTCAATGAACTTAAGCCTAATTAAAAATATCTAAATTTGGATTAAAAATATTAATTAAATATCAAAAAATATTAATTGATTTTTTATTTAAAATAAAATAATTTAAACATGTAGAATTTAAACTTAAAGCACTTATCCCGTGACCAGTGAACAAAATTTTATAATTAAAAGGAACGAATTGTGAATGGTGAAAACAAGACCTTTCACTGAACTGGTGATAATGTGTTTAAAATGAAGTTAGTCCAGAGGAAATGTAATTGGCACAAAACTATTCATGTGACTGGAGTTTGTGCGGGTAGTGGCTGATTCTCTCTAGTTCTATTATTTTATATGAAGGGGATCTACCACATTGACATGGGTCATTTGGGACAATATCTGCGACATGCATTATTTTTACCGAAATTGGAAGTTTATTTCAGTGACCTGTTACAAAGTGTCAAAAAGATGCCAATTAACCACCTCGTAGAACATCGCCATGTTAAAGTGCATTGTCACGTGACAAGTTTAGTGTTAGTTCCCTTTCCCGTAGGGTTGTTTGAAATATCAAAGTTTTATGACAATTTTTTTAATTAAAATTAAAAAATATAATTTATTGAAAAGATATATATAATATTTTACAATTTTTAATAATCAATATAATAATTTTCGTAACTCCACGTCTACAACAGACATGATTTGCTGTTATAACATGATATTATAAAAGCGTTCTTAAAACATTTGCATTAACAACCGTGTTATAACATGATAAAACCTCTAACATGATGAGTCTATACTTAACACTAACATCATATTAGTGTTAATGTTAAGCATTTGATGTCAGTTGTAGACTGGATGTAATAGGTGCAAAATCAACAACTTGTTTGCTTGATATAATGAATTTGGTATTAATTTGGTGTTAAGAGAAAATTTTTAATTTTTTCTGTGTTATACAAATAAATATCTTTTTACAAAAAAAGTTTAGTACATAAATTAAAATTATTAAAAGTAAAGCTAAAGTTTTATCAATTTTTTTTTTTTTTTGATTTTTTTTCAAATATTTTATGTGTCTGAACATACTAGGGAGATGCCGAATAGTTGCTATTTAAAAAACCCCCGATTTTCGGTTAAGCATTTTTAAAATAACTGGTTAACCGGTTTTAATTCGAATACATAAAAACACAAAAATTAAATAAGTTTTTGTAAAAAAAACGTTAATTTGAATAAAACAAAACAATTAACTAAGATAAGGAACTAACAAAATACATAGATATTATTAATGTAAATAAATTAAGTAATGTTCAGGCCTAACAAATATTTGACGATAAAATCAAAAAAAAAAAACGTGACCAGTAAATTGATCAAACTTCAGCTTTATTTTTAACAACTACTATATATTTACTGAACTTTATTTGTAAAAGATTAATTAATTAACAACATTATACATAATTTAGAAACTGTTAAATGATGATTGATCTAGCCAAACCTTTTGCTAAAAGCAAATATAAAATTATGACACTTAGGCCCGTTTTCACAGCTAACCGATAGCTAAAGGTATGATTTTATCGGCCATATAAAAAGTGTTCTATTATCACAACTTAACTTCAACCTTACACGCAGAGAAAAAACATGATTAATGAATGGTCACTACGACCATTTTTATTCATATTCGCCTAATATGTTTACCCTAATAAACTTATTATAATCCTTATTTAACTTGAAAAAATATTTTTTCTCCTTAACATTTTTTAATTCACTATAATAATATTATATGGTGTTTTACACCTAAAAAGTTACTATGATCTAGCTAAACATATTAAATTATGTGAAATATTTGCTACTATAATGTATATATTTTCAACTATACAATTAAAATCATAATATTAGCTTTACACAAAATGTATGATTGATATCATAATTTTTGTTCGCTTTAAAATACATTCTCTAAATGAGCAAACATTTATTGTCAAAACAAACAGTGTGTGTTTATAAAGCAAATAAAATCTTCTTCCATGTCATTTTCCGTCTGCGAGAGTCAGTAAACCGAGAAACATGAATGACTGAAGTTTTTCGGGAGAAAAAGGCCATGCATGAATGCAATATGAAGGAAATAGACTATTATATGTTTATTGAAACATAATTTTATTAATTAAAATATGCTAAGCTGTAAATGCATGTATTTTTAATATAACATAAAATTTTTGAAAAAAATTTTTTTCAATTTTCATGATTTATGTATTATTTTGTTCATAGGTTATGCGACTTTACGTGAAAGTAATAGGACTTGACGCTTTTTTACCGTTCTGGTTTTATTCGTTTCTGAATTAAAAATAAAAAATTTAAATTTTTTGGGCAATTTTTTTTCTTCATACATTTATTTATAACTGCGAAACTGTTGTATGAACAGATTAAAGGAATTGTAATTCTTAAATTCGGACTAGTGGTTCTCGAGTTATGACAAAGAAAAGAGACTAAAACTTGACTAATTCCCCTATACGATACTTACTAACTTCAAATTAATTTTTAAATTATTATTTGATGTAACTTGACCAAACTTATGATGCAGAAGTTCTTCTTTTTGGGTCTACTTTCATAAACAATAATCAGAATTGAGTCCCTAAATCATGTGTTGTACTGTGTAATATTTTTTGACTTTTGCTACATTTTGTTTTCACATTCTTAAGTTTGCCCAATATTCAATAAGAAAAATACTTATTGTAAATTTCACCAATTTATTTATATATCAATTTATGTTTAAAATTAACTGCCTGGCCCACTATGTCGACAAGAACATTTCTTTCTTATATTTATATTGAAAACAAAAATTTAAATTTGTTATTATTGTTTTCAATATAAAAATGCGAAAGAAATGTTCTTGTTGACATTGTGGGCCTGGCAGTAAGTTTTAATGTCAAATATAAATAAAATTATATGAAAAACTACATTTAAATATGAATTGATATTTAAAAAGAATTGGTGAAATTGGCCATTAAATTACGGGTACATTTGCAACAAAAGTAAGGAAAACGTATATAAATTACATATTATTAAAATAACCAATTTATTATACCAAAATAACCTGTTTATTCGATATTTGAAAATTGGACATTTTAAAATAACCGGCTTGGGCAAAACTACAGTAACCAGTTAAAGCCGGTCGAATAATAACCGTTCGATCTCCCTAGAACATAATAAATTGAACATTAATAAATTGAATCAAAGTTTTCAATGTTTTATTTTTTAAACTTTCCATACAATAACCTAAAAGTACTTCAGTTAAAAAAAACAACTCTTTATTCGGAAGTACTTTTCCCTTTTATGCCCTATTGACATACCATTGCCTTTGTATCTGTGTGTTTATGTCGAAATTTTTTTCCATTGTTTGTTTGTATATGTATATATCTTATTTATTTAATACCGTCATATCCTTGTTGTTTATTATAAAATCCCCATGAAAGTGTTTTTAATTTTATACTGTTAATATTTTAAATAAGCTTATGATTATTTTCATTTTTCCTTTCTGGTTCTTTTTTTATTTTCTCTGAACATTTTCCACCATTTCATTTTGTTCGTTCAGTGGTTGCAGTTTTTTTAATAATTAATACTTAATTTTGTGTTTTTCCTTATTGTTGATTTTATTTCTGTTTTTTTCTTCTTTTTTTTTAATTTTTCAGAGCACATAAACTTAAGGATGTGGAAATAATTTTTAAACTATCAACTGAAAAAGAAATTATTTAAATAAAGTTAAGACTAAAGTTTGACCTTTTAATGGAAATGTAAGGCAATTTTGTTATAATATCTTACTTTTTCCATGTTTCATAGTTTTGCGGTTATGTCTATTCTGAAGATTCTGAAGGGTCGGTGTCCTAAAAATTTGGTTTTACGTTTAATATTTATATTAATATTGCAATATTTAATAACAATTATGTGCTTATTTTTTATATACAGTCGGAGACTAAAGTTTTAATACACACCTCAAATTTGGAGTTTAAGCAAAACTAAAGTTTTTCCGAACATTTGTAACATGCAGTTTTATTTCTCTTCATTGATAATGAAAAAATAAAAAATAAATTTTTGCTTCATTGTATACATAACGGTTATTAAGAAAAAAGACAAAAAAATAACGAAGACAAAAGTTTAAATATGCATTGAAGTTTATCTACTTTAATACCATTTTTTCTTTCTTTTATCTTTTATTTTTCTGTCAAGTTTATTGTTCACCGTCCAATAATTTAAACGTTTACGGAGACTATGGGGTAAAATAAAAGAGATAGAACTCGGCGTAAAATATTTAATAATTTAAAATTTTCAAGGGGGAAAATCCTATGGAGAAATAGGAAATGTGTTGAATTTACCATTTTCCAGCGTCCGGAACATCGTTGGATAATAAAACCAAAGAGAGTTAGTGCTTAAAAGCGATCGACCAAAAAAAACTTCCTAGTCGAGATATTTGCCATGCCCTACGAGAGGTTTAGAAAAATCCCAGAGTAAGCGCAACAAAAATAGCTGATGATATCGGTAATTCTTTGTAATGGGTGATTCAAGAAGAGATACTTTTTTCAATAGCCTTTTTTGACAGATCACATGTGAGTCGTGTCATGTTATTTTTGCTTAGTATTGTTTGGCATTTCATAATGGAAAGACTTACCCCTGAACAACGTATACAAATCGTTCAACTTTATTACGAAAATTCACGTTCTGAGAGGAATGTGTTTCGTGCACTTCGCTCAACTTATGGTCAACATAATCGGCCTACTGAACGTACTATTCGCAACACCATCACCCATTTTGAGACCCATTCATTATTGGATAATATTCGGATGAATGGACCACGTCCAGCACGCTGTGAAGAAAATATAGCGGCCGTAGCTGAGAGTGTCACGAAGACCGTGGAGAGTCGATTCGGCGCCGTTCGCAGCAACTCGGACTGACGCATGGAACGAATTGGCGCATTTTACGTCGAGATCTTAAATTGAAAGCGTACAAAAAAAAGCTTGTGCAACAACAGAAGCCGCTCGACCTTCCCAAGCGACATCGCTTCGCTCTTTGGGCTCTTGAAAAGTTCCAAGAAGATCCGACGTTTTCGAGGCAAATTTTGTTCAGCCATGAGGCCCATTTCTGGCTTAATGGGTATGTAAACAAACAAAATTGCCGCATTTGGGACGAAGAGCAACCTGAAGAGATTCAAGAACTGCCACTTCATCCAGAAAAAACAACGGTTTGGTGTGGTTTGTGGGCCGGTGGAATCATTGGTCCATATTTCTTTAAAAATGATGCCGGTGCAAACGTAACCGTGCGATGATAACCGACTATTTGATGCCTGAAATTGAAGCTCGTGATCTCGGCGATATTTGGTTTCAGCAAGACGGCGCCATTTCCCACGCATCGCATCAATCAATGGATTTATTGAGAGAATACTTCTGTGAGCACATAATTTCACGTTTTGGGCCGGTCGATTGGCCACCAAGATCGTGTGATATCACACCGTTAGACTTTTTCCTGAGGGGATATGTTAAGTCTAAAGTTTATGCGGACAAACCCGCTTCGATGCAGGCCTTGGAGGAAAACATCGCGCGTGTCATTCGCCAGTAACCAGTCGAAATGCTCGAACGAGTCATCGAAAATTGGACTCAACGGATGGACCATCTGGGACGTAGTAACGGCCAACATTTGATAGACTTAATCTTCAAAAAATAAATGCCAAAGAATGTTCTTTCAAATGATAATAAACAATCCCCATTAAATTTGAATTTTCTGTATTTTTTTTCTTTAAAAAAGGAGGGAACCTCGAAATGGATCACGCTATATAAACGTCTTCATCCAAAAACAGTTCAAAGAGACAGATATAATAGCAGAGTTCCACGGAAAAACCACTCATAAGTGAGAAAAAAGAAGACTAAGGTTGGATTTTGCCAATAAGTATAAAAAGAAAAACGTGGAATTTTACCAAACTGTTTTGTTTACAGGTTAATAAGGGTAATCACGATGGATATTGTGCAAATTTGCACTTTGTAAATTTTCAGTGAATATTATGATTGCTCGTAGCAAACCATTTTTATTTTTGGTGCAAATGTAACATTTTTCTAAAAATTTATTCTGGCAACACAAAAAAACTAACTTCTAACGATCCGCAATCGTAATTTTTGTCGACATATATATTCGATAGTGTGATTCTGTAATTTATTTTTAACGATTGTAAAGAGCTGTAGTTTTTGTAACATCTCTGTCTACAAAAAGTTAAAATAAACGAAAAGCACAAAATAGAATAAAGAAAAAACAAATTAAATTGTGCTTAATTTACTGTTTTTTTATTTTATTTTGTGAATTTTACATTTAGAATTTTGTTTTTGTTCATAATTTCCTTTTTTTTGTACATTTTGAATTTAGAATTTTGTTTTTATTCATGCATATACATATGTATGTATGTATGTAAGAAGGCGGGCATCAGGCACTTTAAGCATAAAATACCCTTTATCGATTTAATAAACACAACGTAATTTATTGTCGTTAAAATAACGAAAAAAAAACTGCTTAAAGTAACAGCTGACTTTAATCGATAGCGAATATCATTAAAAATGTTACTGAATAGCAAATTCGATAAATTTTCGTTATATTTACTTTAACGATACGATTATCGTAATAAAAACTTAGTGAATCGCACTACTGGTAGTACTATCATAAGTTGTCAAAAATCTTCATTTGTTTGCAATTATGAACAAGCATAGGTATTAGATAAATTTGTTAACTTAGAGGGATTTTACACGTTGTCTTTTCAGCCATGTCTAACAAACACGTTCGTAGGCGATCGGGTTAGAGAATAAAGAAGGGTTGTTAAACAGACACGAAACGCGTGTTCATGTTTGTTTTTATGAATTTTCAAGTTTTTTGATTGGTATCTATATGGATATTAGACAAATAGACATGAAAACAGACATGTTTGGAAAGGCATCGTAAAAATACAATAGGTTTTTGGAAGCATGTCCAAAAGAGAATGAATTTAACAGACATGTCTGAAAAGACACCGTGTAAATTAAAAGTTTTTGATCAGTTTTTTAATTAAAATTCAAAATATTATTAATTGAAAAAAAAATTCACAATTTTCAATTTTTACGATTTTTAGTAATCAATATAATAATTATGGTAATAGATGCAAAATTAACAAATTGTTTCCTCGATTCTATGAATTTGGTGATTAAAAAAAAAATTTTTTTGTGCATATAAGACCCTCATTCAAAAAACGCCTTTATATCCAGAAACTAAAACAAATAATGATACGAGTATTGTAATAAAACTTAGTCATATTTAGTTTTGTTTTTATGACTAGAAGCCCTTAACGACTGGAATGTGGTCGCATTTATTTATATATGACTAGAAATAACATTACATAATTTTGTGATAATTGATTTATAATGTACCATAACTCCCATGTTAATTAAGTCCACTGTCAGAATACACTTTTATATGCCAAACAACGTAACGAATAATAAAACTGCCATCAAATTTAGCACATATTTTTATATGACTAGAAATTTTAAAGTCAGATTTTACGAAGGTTGGTTTATATTTCTTACAGATTCCATATAAAGTATACTTCCGTAAAATTATAATTCTTGGTTGCGGGTAGTGTTGCCAATTTGGCCATTTAGTGGCTAGATTTAGCCATTTCTCATCTTGTTTAGCGACGAAAACATATATTTAGCAATAAGCCATTTATTTATTTAGCAACATTTTCTTAAGGATTTTTTAAAAAAATATTAACGAAGAAATTTTATTTATACAACTATGAATAAGATTTAACGCAGAATTATTAAAAATTATTAACGGAAACGACTAAATTAATGAGAAAGTTCCCTGCGGTCGAAGATTTGCACTTTTTGATTATTTAAAAGTT
The DNA here is from genome assembly GCA_943735925.1 of Pollenia amentaria. NCBI lineage: Eukaryota > Metazoa > Arthropoda > Insecta > Diptera > Polleniidae > Pollenia > Pollenia amentaria. The sequence goes on along the minus strand of OX031006.1, from coordinate 216,211,220 downwards.
TTACTTCTGCAAAGAATATGATCTCCCTTCCATAAAATAAATGAAAAACACTAGTTTTTGTACTTTTAAGATTAGCAATTTGATTACATTTCTATTTAAACACTTTAATTCTTCCAACAAAATATTGCTTACTTACCTCAACTCTCCAGATTTCTAAACCTGGTGCACGACCGGCATTTGCAAAAGCTGGATTCATAACTCTTCTTCCGGGTGATTTATTAACTGAGTTTTGAACTTGATTTGTTTGTGTTGGAAGTGCTGGACGATTTTGTATAGTACCGGCTGAGCTGAAATAAGCCAGCAGTAGAACAACAAAGCAGCTGTTTTATTTACCAGGCGCAAGTTCATAGATAAAATCATGACGTCATAGGTCAACAAATTATTATGATTCACACAATGCCAGTGTCAAGGATTTGTGTTTGTTTGTTTTGTTTTTAAAAGAGAGAGAAAAAAAACAAAATTAAAAATTTAATTGAGATAAAGTAAAAGTTAAATAATACTGTAAATAAATAAAATCAAATAAACAAAACACATGTGCTAATTGTCAGTTTAAATAAATGTCGCTTTTAGTTTATTTAAAATTCTCTTCAAGTTTACTTTTGTAATAATAGATAATTTTCTGGTTTCAAATAATATAAACTTGTGTCTTCTATGAGAGTCACAATAAAACTGTTTTTTTTTTTGAGTAATTTTTTGTATTTTTTTTTTTTTTGCGTTAGTAATATTTATTTAGTTAGTAATAACTTTAGTTAGTAATAAAAGTGTTGCATTTATTTTATAAACATTGTATGTAAAACTAACAAATACTAATTCGATAACAGTAAGTAACAAAAGTTATTTAACACTTTTGAAAAAAATTATAAAAATTTACAAAAGTAATTTAACGTGTACAACTAACACTTGGCATAATTGGTCTAAAACTAACAAAATTTCCTTAAAAAGTGGTTAATTATTGTTATTACATTCTACTATTTTACAAGCGTTTCAAACTCAACATTCTAGTACGCGTGGCATCAAATTATAATTCAAACACACCTTTTTTTACAACTGTCTAAATTAATTGTATAAATAAAAGAAGTAAAAAAAATATAGTGGGCCAAGCACAACCATAAAATTCACTACACCACTAAAATTTTTATGAAATTAAATGAAATTTTTATTAAATGCAAAACATGTAGAATGATCTGTCCTACAATGCATCAAAAAAGTTATCGGTGGGTACAAAACAAACAAAACTGTGTTTAACTTGATGATACATTATCTCGGATGCCTTCGGACAAATGAAAGTAAAATGAAAATTACACTCTAAATTTTCCAAAATTGTTGGAACGCACAAAACCATTTTTGAAATACTAATGATGCTTACTTTTTCAGTTAAGATCTATTTAAGTAATTTTAGATGCTTAAAAGTCAAAACTTATAAAAACAAAACATTTGCATCATTGTCATTTTATACATTTCGCTTTTTCATATTTAAGAACAAGTGAAATATGTATGTACTAATATATTAACCACCTTAACTTTTCAATTAAAACCTTTCATTTTGCTTTTTAATATATTTTTCAATAAAAACTTTTTACTTGCAAATTTTTTGATTAATTTATCAGTTTCATATGTAACAAGAAACATCTAACTGTTTAATTATTATCCGAACTTACCATTAACGCAAATTTGTACAGGAAATGAAAAAAAAATAACTCTCTCAATTACTTTCTTAATTGCATAAAAATTTTTATCTGTAACGAATTTTTCATAATTTTTACACGCACAGAAAAAAATCTCAAAAAATTTTGCACCAATTAAAGCATTAATCAAAAATAAAATCAGTTTTAATTAAAAATTTCATCAAGTAGATTAAACGTTTAATCAAGTGAATTAAACGTTTAATCCAGGGAATTAAAAGTTTAATTGATACTTTTAATTTGTACCAGTAAACAAATTAATAGTTACAATTAAAAGTTTAATTTACTTGATTAAACGTTTAATTCACTTGATTAAATTCTTTATTAAAACTGATTTTATTTTTGATTAATGCTTTGAGGCAACATTTTTTTTCTGTGCGTATGTCTTACCTACTGGTTAAACTGTAGTGTATTTTACACCATCGATTTTTGACAGTTAATTAAAAAAATTAATAAAAATACAAATGTTGCCATTTTTTAAAAGAAACTAAAAGGAATAACACGTAGACAAAATGAACGTTGAAATTACCAAAATAGTTTTACCGGATAAGTAAAGGTAAGAATACGACCAGATATCTCTTTGTAGAAATTACGGGCATAAGTAATATTTGCAATTGAAATTGTCTGGCTATTAAGATTTTACAGCATAAAATACTGGGATTCACTTTCCTTCACAATCGTACGATTAACTTACACCTACATCTGAAATATTTCTATCAGATCTTAAAAAAAATGTCTGCAAAATATGTTGTCAATGCCACCCTATCACATAATAAAAGATGCAAGGAAAATTCAACTCTGATCGCATAGAATCTATAGCGGAGTTCAGCGTTTTGTGCAAATGGTCTTGCAAAAGAGCAAATGCAAAATTTCATAGCTTTTTTATGATATCTAACGGAAACTCTGTAAATTTTGTTCTTGGATTTAACAAAAAAGCTAAGATATTTTGCATTTGCTCTTTCGCAAGAACATTTGCACAAAACGCTGAACTCCGCTATAGATTCTATGCGATCAGAGTTGAATTTTCCTTCCATCTTTTATTATGTGATAGGGTGGCATTGACAACATATTTTGCAGACATTTTTTTTAAGAACTCCGCTTATAATTTTATGAAAATTTTTATAAATATTTGCAATTTCTTTTTAGCTATTCCTTTTAATTTTCCTTTTAATCGTACGGCAGAATTGTATCTTGATATATTGTTTTAAGATATGGCCGCATAATTTTATGCCAAGATGTAAACAAACATAAAAGTTATTTGTTCTAGTATTTCTATACCAAGTTTTTGCAATCATTTTAAAATTTTTGGGAGTGGGACGTAGTTTTTATATTACACAAAAGTATTTCGTTACGAATTATTTTTTTTTTATTCATGAGAGTGGAACTAATATGGGGCTCATGATCGCCACCTTATGAAAGCTACTGTTCAATAGGGAACAATGAGCCCAAAATTTTGTGACGATGTTTTGGCTAATGTATATATAAATGTTCTTTGACTTTCCACAGAAGCATAGGGCGCCTAGAGTTTTGGCTTCCACAAAAAAGATAAGTGTTGAATTATATCACGATCAAACTTTTTTTAGGATAAAACGGGTAATTTTTGCTTGTAGAGCTTATGCAAAAGCTATGGTCCATTGTATTATATTAAATTTAACCGACTTTAATGCGAATATCTGCATATTTAAACGATTAAGAAGCAATAAAGCCCTATTTTGGAATTTGTTTTTTGTATGCAGGCTAGATAAAATATTAAATTTATTTTTTATTGATTTTCATCGTCTTTAAGCCAAAAATCTGAATTTCATTGAAATAGTTATCTTTCAAATTAAGACCTGTACTTTGATAACCACCATACATGGACGGACGGATGGACATGCTTCAAATGGCATAATTAAAGGTGGGTCTATGACAGTGATTTCTTAGCATGGCAAATATCAGCACAAAAGCATAGTACCCTCTCCTCCTATTGTGGTGTACAGTATAAAAACCTCTCAACTTCATTGCCATTAACTGCAGTTACTCATAAAAGCTAATCCTCAAAAAAATTGCAAGTTCTCATTAAAAAAAAATCATTTATTTAGTTCTATTTATAAAATAAACAATATTCCACCTAATAATAATTATGAAAATAAATGTATTAACTTTTAACGGTTCACTAAATTCAATAGATTCATTCATAAGTTTCCTAATTTAAAAAAAAATTAGTTTTTAACAAATGGCATACATTTTGATACCCTCCACCAATAGTGGAGAATGTGGGTATACTAAGTTTATCATTCCGTATACAGCTTTTTAAATATGTATCTAAAACCACATAAAATACACATATTCTGGGTTCTTTAGTATATCGATTTTTTCTCTAATTAAAGCATTAATCAACAAAAATAATATCAGTTTTAATTAAAAATTTTATCAAGTGAATTAAACGTTTAATCAAATGAATTATATGTTTAATCAAGTGATACTATCACTTTATTTACTGGTGCAAATTTAATTAAATCAATTTTTTAATTAATATCAAAAATTATTTAATTGAAATTAACTGCCTGGCCCACAATGTCGACAAGAATATTTCTATCGTATATTTATATTGAAAACAAAAACAAATTTTAGTTTTTCATTATTGTTTTCAATATAAATATGCGAATGAAATGTTCTTGTCGACATTGTGGGCCTGGCAGTAATTTTTATTTTTTTTCCTGTAAATCTCAGCCCATTAAGATATGTCGTTCTGTCTCTAAATTTGCGGAAATCAGGCTTACTTCCGAGCGACTCAACGAAATAAAAAACAATTTGAGTGTAAAATCGTTTCTTGTTTTTCTCGAATGAAATCCAGCACAATCGGTTCAGTAGGCAAAGAGTTGTGGACGCAAAGTTGGAGCAATTTTCGTAAAAAATTATTATTTATATGTATGTACATATATTGTTTACATACACAGAAAAAAATTTCAGCAATTTCTTATCAATTGAAAAATTTTTTGAAAAGTTTTTCAATTCAATTAATGGGATAATTGAATTAATTATTTTTTTTAGTTAAATAAAAATTAAAGTTATTATTTTAATTTAAATAACATTTAAGTTGTTTTAAAAAAAAAATTTTATTCAAATATTAACGGCCTAAGTTATAAAAAATAAAGCATGCCAATAAAGGGCTTATGAAACGGATTTTCTTACAAAATTCGTTTCATAAATCCTTTATTGACATGATTTATTTTTTATAACTTAGGCCGTAATTAAATAATAAAATATCTAAATGGATTTTTTCGCTCAAAATAAATTAATATAAACATGTTGAATTGTTGTTGGGAGTTGTCAAAACATGAGCTATATTTAATTAAAACAATTAACACATTGTTTGTAATGGCAAAGTTTTTTGATTATTTTTTTAATGTAGAAATTACAATTTTAAACCAACATTAATTATATACAAAACGATATACATACACAGAAAAAAGTTTTTTATGAATTAAAAAAATTGTTTAAAAAGTATTTAAATTTAAATAATGTGATAATTGAATCAATTTTTTTCAGTTGAAAGAAAATTTAAAATATAATTTTGATTTAATTAACATTTTAGTTGTTTTGAAATAAATTTTCAATTAAAATATTCATTAAATATCAAAAAATATTAATTGATTTTTTTCGTTTAAAATAAAATAATTTAAAATTGTAGAATTGTTGTTGGGAATTGTCAATATTTAGTTAAATAAATCAACACAATGTTTGAAATGGGAAAATGTTTCTATCATTTTTTTTAATTAAAATTAAAAATGTCATTTATTGAAAAAAAAAATCTTGTAATCAATATAATATAATTTTTAATTTTTTCTGTGTACATATTGTTATTTTAATATAAGTAAAAATAAGAGTAAAAATCACACCACCAAATTTCGTGAATATCGGTCTATAATATCCCATAGGCTCCACATAAAACCCAGTCTCGGAAAACACTTAAGTATGACTAAAACGGTAATGGATAGTGGCATTGTGGTAAAATTTGGTCCAATGTTGTTTTAAGGGCAAAAAATAAAACTATGCAATTTTGTGATGATCGTCCATAAAACATAATAGAGCCCATACAAAGCCCACTCTCGGGAAACACCTAGATACGTCTAAACCTTAGAAATCAATTATGTTGCGGTAAAATTAGGTCCAATTTAGTTTTGTGCGACTATAAATCACTTTACCGAATTTTGTGATAACTGGTGCAGAATTTAGTTTTAATAAACTAAATTTCACAAAATCGAAATTTATGTGGATCATTCCATAATTTACTACAGGGTCTATATAAACCCCTTTTATAAAACTAAATTTCACAATATCGAAATTTATGAGGATCATTCCATAATTTACTACAGAGTCTATGTAAAACCCTCCAACGAAAATCAAAAAAAATAATGATATTTTTTTAGAATTAGATAGTGATAAGTTTTATATGACCAAAAATAATATCATCCAATTTTCTGATAATTGTCTCATTTATAATTTACCATAGGTTCCACTAAAAGCATACTCTCAGGTTTCAATTGAATACGTCTAAAACCATAACGTATAATAATAGTGTATGATCAGATTTTATAACGATTAGTTCATAGTGTATCACAAATACTATATAAAGTCTTCTCCGCATAATTTTTAATGTTCGGTGGGAGGGTATCAGGGATTCGGTATGGCCTTATAAGGCTTCCCTACTTGTTTTAGTATATGGTTTGTTTATTCAGTTTGCTGCGAGCTTGATTATTTAATTGAAAATAAAAACATATGAATTTTGTTTATTTTTCGTTCTGATAAACTATAAATGTACTTTATCTGTTTATCTAACAAACTGTGAAATATTAATGACTCTGTCGACAATCCCATTATAAAAAATATGTATTAGAAATTGGAAGAAACTTAAATTAACAGAAAAACTTTGTACTTTCGTATAGTGTGCAAACAAATTTATAAATATTTAGTTAATTGCCAAAACACTCTTTAAACAAATTGTGAAGTTTTTTTTTGCCAATTAGGTAGAGGATGTTTAAAGGAATGTTTTCTTATTCAATTAGAATTTTTTTATTTATTTAAATAAATCTCTTGATATAATCCTTACAGACTAATGTCCAATTTTAAAGATAGTATTTAAATCTCTATTTACTTAATTTTCATATATGGGGGATTTAATGTCAAGTGACCCAACTTTTGAAATCGATGTCTTCCGATTTGGATGAAATTTGCTCCAAGGTTAGTCCTATTGGATAGTAGTTTCTGAGTTAGAGGGGGTCAAAATTTGACATTTTGGCCAAACAGGTGTTCTTTCTCATCCATGTAACTTATTATCTATTGGTGTTAGAAAAATTTGTCCCAAACAAATTAGATAGCTATTTCTTCAATCTTTCGAAAAAAAATTTTTGTTTTTTTTAAATTTTGTTTTTTTTTCTGTGTCTAAACTACTATCCAATAGGACTAACCTTGGTGCAAATTTCATCCAAATCGGAAGACATCGATTTCAAAATCTTAAATCGTATATAAATCAGTTTTCGAAAATAAGCATTAAATATCGTTCCTTAGTGTTCGGTCGATTTGTGGAAAACACTAACTGCCTATTTCACTAAATGCGAACGAACGCTTTCGTTCGCACAAATACAAATTTTTGAGAATTTGTTTTTGTTTTACATGTATTTGTGCGAACGAAAGCGTTCGTTCGCATTTAGTGAAATAGGCAGTAAGCGTTTGTGGTTGTCTAGTAAATCATTAAAAAAAAATATCATTTCCTTGTTTGTGATCTTCGGACACAAAAATAATACTGTACTTATCCAACTCAATAACACGTTGAGAACATTTAATTGCGTTCTGTTTTTTTTTTTTTTTTTTTTTTTTTTTTTAAACCACAAACTTCGTTGTGTTCGGTTCAGCACACTTATGTTCGTACGCATGATGGAATAAGGAGGTGGCCTCAAAAAGCCAGCTGGTCACAGTGTTTTTCGCCTCGGTGTGACGGCAACTGTCAATTTTTTTGTTTATTTACATTAATTTTCGCCGTATAGCCAGCGTTACCGTTATGCGACTAAAGGCCAGTATTCACTATCCTACACAATCGTACGATTCATTCACACGAAAATCTGATGCAATTCTACCCGACATTAAAAAATGTTTGCCAAATCTGCTGTCAATGCCACACTATCCCACAAAAAATGCATAAAGAAAATCGCATAGAATGTATCATTTTATGAAAATTTTCATAAACATTTGCAAGTCGGTCAGAATTGTCAAGAAATCTGTCACTCAATTCATTATGAAGCCATACTATCATTCTTTATTAGTCACACGATTTTTTTGGCAAATCGTACGACTGAATAGGATAGTGTATCGCCGCCTTAAAGTCGAATATTGTCCCTCTTTTGACTGTCTTTATTCTTGTCTCTTTGTAAGTAAAGTTATACTCCTTTAAGCTCGTCCTATTAACAAATAATCAGTAACTGTTTTTGTATAAATGATTAAATAAAAATTATATGCAACAGTGGCACAAAATAGATTTCTTTATATCTGATAAACGGTATTAGGTGAAGTTTCCAAATTTGTACCGATACTTTTGAAGCCATACTATCATTCTTTATTAGTCACACGATTTTTTTTGGCAAATCGTACGACTGAATAGGATAGTGTATCGCCGCCTTAAAGTCGAATATTGTCCCTCTTTTGACTGTCTTTATTCTTGTCTCTTTGTAAGTAAAGTTATACTACTTTAAGCTCGTCCTATTAACAAATAATCAGTAACTGTTTTTGTATAAATGATTAAATAAAAATTAAATGCAACAGTGGCACAAAATAGATTTCTTTATATCTGATAAACGGTATTAGGTGAAGTTTCCAAATTTGTACCGATACTTTTGCAACTACACCTGATCCAAAAACAACGACAGCAGGCAACATGCTTCCAAGTAGAATTTATTTGGCATTTTAACTTGTTGTAGTCATTTGTTAAATTTTCAATTTTATCATCGACAATAAAAACACCATCTCAGCGTTGCCAAATGTGCCGATATATCTTTTTTTTTTTGCAGTTTCTTACTTCAAACCCCGTGTTTTTAGTCAATTTTATTCGAATAATACATAGAAGCATTTAATTACACAGGCCTGCGAAATTATAGTTTTTGCAAGTTTTTGTCTTAAACTATTATTATATGTAGTTATTGTCGTAAAAGTAACGGGAAACGATATTGATATGATTCATTGCATGCGCCGATGTAGTTATACTTCTCTTTAAGGCGTCACCCGGTTAAAAAAAAATAGCTTTGTTATATTGGGGTATATCTAAGATTTTCTGAAATGTTTTTGTTTTTTGACAATTTTTTTCCTTAATAAATATGTTTTTTCTCACATGTAATTACAAAATCAATGGTCTTATAAATTAATTGTATAGTCCAGTTGTTGATTACAAAAATTTTTAGTCATAATAAGCCGAAATTGGATAAATGCTAAGAATTTTATAATAAAAATACATTTATTCTAATGCAACAATGTTATAACTCGTGCTCTCATGTAAAATTTAAAATGTACATCAGAACCATTTCCGAATTTAAAAAATAAATAATATTTTATGCAAACCAAGTGTGTATCAACCATAGTTGGGGTTAGTGCACTAACTGTTGATTTAAATCAGCAGTGCACTATCACTAAATAAAACTGCAAAAAAATTAGTTTGAACTCTTTTTTACCAGCTTTAGTGATGATTGCTATTTTTTTAACTACCACTAAAAAAATTTTGCGATATTGCAAATTTTTTCACTATCACTAAACGAAGATTGAATGCAAAAATCTGCACTCAATTCAAATATTGCAAAATTTGAACTTGCAATCAAAAAAGCTGCATATAAATAGACTCTCACTAAAATTTAAGAAATGTAATTTTGTATGCGCATAGTTTTTGATTCTTGTAATGATATGCATAAGCAGAGGAAGTTAAACAACATGAAATTTTGTTAATAACGGAATAATTATTGGCTTTAGTCAGGAAATTAAGTGCAAAATTTTAAGTGGCACTCGAACGAGCTAAGAACAAAAAAGTTGCAATAAACTTATTATTGCTTTTTCTTAAATCGAACAATTTTTTTTTTTTTTTGAGTGCAACATTTTTTACCATCACAATCACTCATGTTTAGTGAGGCTGCTATTTTTAAATTCATCACTCAACATCAACAAAATGATTGCAATAATTCTGCACTATCACTAGCTGTGAGTTGAAACTGCAAACTTAGTGCACTATGGTATCAACAGCCAACGTTTTTAATTTTTTTTTCAAGTTTTTTAAGTCTTCGTCCATATTAAGAAACATTTTTTACAGAAACTGTCTTCAATTTTCTTTTGAAACTGCATTGGTGTCAATACAATTAAACTTTTGTTTTGCAGCTTTTAAACAATTTGTATGCCTTTTCTCTTTGATTCAATAACAAATTCACAAAAACTGCTCGTACACGAAACAAAGACCACGTTTCGTCTTTCCCCTTTCATCATCAAACTCAAATGTTTCGCAGAAAATGTTACATAATGTGGATGAGGACTAAAGGCTAGTTTACACAATTATACTTTATATTAATACATGTCAAAAACTCAAGTAATATGTAAATGTGTGATAGTGTGAATGCAATGTGTTATGAAAATGACAATTATTACGAAAAAAAAAATTGGACATTCCATACGACTTCATCGTTTTTTGAAATTTTTCTAAACTTTTCATTGGATCAGGGTTGCATTTTTATACAAGCATGACAGTCACAACAAAACTCATTAGATTTCTATCTCACAAAGTATTATGAAATACGTAAGAAATGTGTGATGGTGTAAACAATCCTTAAGGTGCAGTTTTTCCCATAAAAACAGATTTTTTTTTGTGGAAATTGTCAGTTTTATTAAAACAAATATGGCAATACTCCACCATCATGCATTAAGCCATATTGAATTTAATGTCATTTTTTAAAGCAAATTGGCTATTTTGACAGCAAAAATAGGCGAATTGTTAACATTCAAATCAAGGCGAATTGGCTTATTTTGACATTTGCCGTCATAATTCTAGCAACAAAATGCCTGTTGTTTTTTCTTTTGTTCCATTGTTGTAGTAGTGAGGCCACTTTATAAATACATTTTGGTTCGTACGTTTCAGTTGTGCTCAAGGCGAATTCATGTATACGGTGGTGTCGATACTACAACAAGTAACAACACCAAAAACACAACAATGTATTTTTTTGTTGCTTTCGTTGATCGATATGTCAAAAACACAAGCAACTTTTGACATTTCTCTCTCTAAGTAAGAAAAAAAAGTAGCACAGCTGTGCTTTCAACGCCACCTGGTAAATGAATTCGCCTTGGTTGTGCTCATTGCCCTTTTGGCTGGTAAAAAAAGAACAAAACAAAAAAATGTTTACAAAAACAAAATACATATACGCAAAAATGAAAAGCCAGCGAAGACATTTTACACAAACAAAACATGTGCACAATACACACACAAGCAATTCGTGATGTTAATTAAGAAACACTTAAGTACATTAAAATACTATGTATGTCTACGGAACCACTACAATTGATCTGTTTTTTAACGAAGAATACTATATAATGGTCGTTAGTTTCTTGAAAATAGCTTCAAGAACAGAATTTTGTACTTAAAACGATTTTTAATATAAATGAGGAGCTTAAAGCAAAGAGGTTTAAGTGCCTTTTACAAAAATTTAAATTAAGTGGCCATATAACCCGTGTGCTCCAAGCGAAAGAGGTATTTTAATGACCACTAATAGAATTGATCGCCATATCACGCTATCGGATGAGAATTCCACATTCACCACTTGTGTTCTGAACTTCTCTGAACTTAGCCTACTAATTCCATATTTAATCTCAATTTTCAAAAAAAGCAATTAAGCCCCTTGTGCTTAAAGTCCTTCAAATGTGATTTAATACCAAACCTAAAAACTGGCCATAACTACTAAATTACGATTAATAATAAATTAATACGATAATTATTATTATTAGACAATTGCTGCAAATGATAGTTTATCTAGAAATCATTTAAATCAACTTGATTAATTTCCATAAATTCTTTTTGTGGCAGCGCAATGTTTGTTTGTTTTTTCCTTTACTAAAAGAAAATGTTATTTTGCGATAAGGAGAAAATGTTTTATATTAATAAAAATTATTAAAAATTAATTTTAATTAGTATTGTGGTTATTTTATTGAACTGGTAATGGTTTCTTATCTAAATTTCGATATTTTAATCAGGCTTAAGTTCATTGAATTTAATTTTCATTACATTTTTTTATGAAGAAAGGAATTTTACAACATGAAATTAATTAAAATTTATTGATAATTTTTCATTCTTGACTGAGCTGGGAATTGAACCCAGGTTTTTACGTACAGGTTGCCCTGACTAGTTTCGATTGTAACCACACAATCTCTTCAAAAAGGTTTGGAGTATAGCACTCTTCGCCATTGACGACGGATGACATCATTAGTCAAACATCAATCTTTAAACCAAATGGTATTTTACCTTGGTAGATCGAAATTTGCTTTGAATGAATGATTACCTATTTGAATTGATTTACACGTTCTTCCTTACTTCTGTTTTACGTACTTTTTGTCAAGAATTCTTCTTGAAATCCAAAGTACATTTTTTGTTTTTCATGTTTTTGTCTTTCTTTTTCTTGTTGACCTTTTTCAGCACTGGACAAATGTAAACAAATAGCTCGTGCCTTAGCTGTTAACAAGAATTAGTATTGTGGTTAATTTATTGAACTGTTAATGGTTTTTAGTCCAAATTTAGATATTTTTAATTAGGCTTAAGTTCAGTGAATTTAATTTTCATTAAATTATTTTTATGAAGACAGGAATTTTACAACATGAAATTAATTAAAATGTTTATTGAAAATTTTTCATTCTTGACTGCGCTGAGATTTGAACCCAGGCGTTCACGGACAGGTTGCCCAGACTAGTTTCGATTGTAGCCACACAATCTCTTCAGGGGGGTTTGTCGTCTTACTCACTCGGCTAGTGCAGCCGGATGACGTCAATAGTCAAACATCAATCTTTAAACCAAATGGTATTTTACCCTGGTAGATCGAAATTTGCTTTTGAATGAATGATTATCTATTTTAATTGATTTACATGTTCTTCCTAACTTCTGTTTTTCGTACTTTTTGTCAAAAATTCTTCTTAATATCCAAAGTACATTTTTGTTTTTTATGTTTTTTTTTTTGTCTTTCTTTTTTCTTGTTGACCTTCAGCACAACTTGAAGGACAAATGTAAACATATAGCTCGTGCCTTAGCTGTTAACAAGAATTAGTATTGTGGTTATTTTATTGAACTGTTAATGGTTTTAAATCCAAACTTCCATATTTTAATCAGGCTTAAGTTCAAAACCTGGATTCAATTCCCAGCTTAGTCAAGAATGAAAAATTATCAATAAATTTAAATTAATTTCATGTTGTAAAATTTCTTTCTTCATAAAAAAAAATTTTATGAAAATTAAATTTCAGTGTTTTCATTCAAAAATTGGGATTATTAGCACATCATTAAAAAATTAATTAATTAATAATGAATATTTCATTCCCGAAAATAAATTTTGATAATAAATTTGCATGTGCCCGGCAAATAAAAAACTGAAATGGCAAGCTGCTTTATTTAAGCAACTTGTTTTTTTTTTTGTTAATTTTGTTTTTTTCTTTCTCTTCTCTTACAACTACAATTCGTGTTGGAAAAAAACCAGCCAATTGTAGGGGAATGTTAGAAAGAAAAATTGACGGTTTATTGTTGTGTCTTTGTTGAAGCTTTGATATTGTTACATGTAAGACATGAGTGTTTAAAATTCTTATTCACTTTATGGTCTTATATAATATTTTTAGCTTTTCTAAAGTATTTGGAAATAGTTTCCTGACGAGCTGGCCTAAGCAACCAGCGAAATGCGCATGGAAACTAGCTTTCCCACAACAATAAATTTCAGTGTTTTCATTCAAAAATTGGGATTATTAGCACATCATTAAAAAATTAATTAATTAACAATGAACTTAAGCCTGATTAAAATATCGAAATTTGGATTAAAAATTAATATTTTTGGTTTCATTTTATGTATTTTTTACACTTTTGTATTTTTATTTCTTTTGGAATGTATTAACAAAATATTCGTGAAATATTCGCTTGAAGTTGGCGAATACGAATACGAATGTCATAAAAAAAAACCGAATATTCGGCATTTCGAATACGAATATTCGTAACATCACTAGTAAGTATACAAATTAAAAAAGAAGTGGTGAAATTTACGTGCGAAGTTGATAATTTTAAATTCGTTAAGCATTGTGAAATATTTTTTTTTTTTCAATTTATTGTTGTTGAATATCGAGTGGGGCTTAATTTCAGATTAGATATTCGTATTCGTCGAATACTAAAAATTGATATTCGTAACATCACTAGTATAGAGACTAGTGATATTACGAAATCCTCTTGGTTTTACAGTTTTTGAGATATTGTGGAGGTGTTTTATTGTAAATCCATTTTTAATAAAAATTTAACGCCTTCGTTGGCCTGTCCAATACAAAAAACGTCAATATATATGTAGGTATATATTGTATACTTATTCCTGAACTTCCTACAAGGATCATATAGACATTAATATATCCCTACAGGGTAGCGAACTGACACGTTAGTAGTCCCGTGATAGGTTCTTTCTATCACTTTTACATGGGGTTGTCATTGGAGGGGGTTAATTGATACCTAACAGCCACTATTTGACCAGTCACACATCTATTCTCAATAATCGTGTTTGAGTGTTATATTACTACAATGCTAGTCCTTGGTATTCTTCTAGTAAAAAAGTCCTAGCATTAATTTTAAGAACAAATTTAAAGTCCCAAAGAATAACACCACCGATGAATACTGAACCTGTTACAAAAACGGTCCTTATAAATAAATAAAAAATCATTTATATAATATAATTTTTAAAACAAAATTAATACAAAATTAAAAAAATCTACATTTTTGTTCTTACTTTATATACCAGTTAAGTGATTAGTTCTCCTTGCACATATCATTAGTCATTTCTTTTTGTTCTTATACTATTTTTGTAAATCCCAGGACCAGTTGTGTTGGAGCAATTGACACAAATTTCCCGCAGGGATATTAATATATACATATGTAGGTATCGCTCGAACATAATTTTTCATTTTGAAAATTAAGCTGAATGTACTATTTACAAACTTAATGCCACTTTCTGTAAGATAAGCGGTACCTCGGCGATAACTGGGCGAATATTGGTGTTTAAATGCTCCAATGTAAGAGGATAATTATCGTAGTCACAGTCTTTGACGTTGCCCCACAAAAAGTCTAATGGCATAAAATCGCATGAACTAACTGGCCAATTGACATCGCCAAAATATGAAATTACGCATCCTGGCAACTTTCACTGCAGTAAAACGTTGTAAATGGTTGCTTGAGTTGGACTTTATATGAATGAAGGTGCAAATCCAAATGCAAAATATGGCATCATGAGCCGAAAGATTGCCCGATTGCTGAGAACGCCGTGGAATCGACAAATTCGGATTATCCGCCACAGGATCTAATATTATTTAATCAAAATTGTATCTCTATGACGACACAAGTAAAAAATATATGACGGTAAACGGGATGTTCGGGACTGGCTCTTATTTCATTAGCATCATCAGTAGCAAGCCTTTGAGTAAAAATAAAAATTTTGACACTAGTTTTTTAAGCTTTTAAATTATTGCTTGCAAACATTGAAAGAAAATAGTATAACTTGAGTTATAATTCTTTATTATTTATATATTTGTTGAATGATTTCAGTTATTTAACACCAAACACTGTATTCTTCAAGAATTCAAAAGTCAATACAAATATTTATCAATGCCAAAATATTTATGTAAGGAAGCAAAAAATATAGCAAATAATTGCCTAATTATTTACACAAATCATGTTACACCTTTGTGAAAATGTGAGTTCCTACTTATTTATTATTTTGTTTGTTCCATTTTTTTTACACAAAACTCATACAATTTGTTGATGTTAATTAGTGTATCTAATGATTTAGAAGGAAATAATTTAAAATGAATTGAACACACATAAAAACAGATATGAATACAAACAAAATGATTCATCTAATGATTTTGGAGGTAACACTTGAACTGAATAAACATTAGGGTATTCATTTGATTTACCGTTAATCGGTTAACCGATTTATTACTACACGATTAACTGATCGGTTTATTTAAAATTGGCTATTATCTCTTAACGATTAATCCTGTTAGTATCAGTCGATTAATTATTTTGTTTTAGTATTATAACATATATTTTTGTGTTTTTAATTATTGAGACAAAATACTCATATTATTGGTTTTAGCAAGACAGCGCCACTTCCCACACATCGTATCAATCAATGGATTTATTGAGAGAACACTTCGGTGAGCACATAATTTCACGTTTTGGGCCGGTCGATTGGCCACCAAGATCGTGTGATATCACACCGTTAGACTTTTTCCTGTGGGGATATGTAAAGTCTAAAGTTTATGCGGACAAGCCCGCTTCGATTCAGGCCTTTGAGGAAAACATCACGCGTGTCATTCGCCAGTTACCAGCCGAAATGCTCTAACGAGTCATCGAAAATTGGACTCAACGGATGGACCATCTGCGACGTAGCAACGGCCAACATTTGATACACATAATCTTCAAAAAATAAATGCCAAAGAATGTTCTTTCCAATGATAATAAACATTCACCATTAAATTTGAATTTTCTGTGTTTTTTTCTTTAAAAAAGTAGGGAACCTCGAAATGGATCACGCTTCATATCGTCATATAAAATGCTAAAGGGCGTAGCAACACTTTATTTTTTTACTGGAGAAGCAAAAAACTTTACAAAATCAATAAAAATTTTTTAATTTTTAAACCCAACAAAAATAAATCAAAACTATATTTCGAATTTTTTTTTTTTTTTTTTTGTTGTTACACCCTTTTGCATTTTATGTGACGATATCTATGTGCTTAGTTATTTAGTTCTTCTCATATATTCTCATATCAAACTTTTAACAGAATTTAACGAAACAATTAGAAGTATTAAAAATTTAAAAAAAAAATTAAAACAGGACTCTAATGGCATAATGAAAGATTTTATATGCTCAGAAAAATCCAGGGAAAGAGCTGATAAATAAGATATCGATTTCTCTAACATCTACGATAAATTAAAGAATTTTTTCAAGTTAAGTCTTATCAAAACTAAAGAAAAGAATCACTTAAATCCTAAACATTGACACCAACTTTTTTTAAAAAGATTATTTTGTAAGATCTCCTTAAACTATTGTTTTTGTTTGCTCGATTTAGTTCAAGAATTGTTATGTTTGTTAAGTTATTGTTTTTTTACTAATAAATTCCATTTAATAAATAAATTATGCATTTTTATTTATTGAAATTATTTAATAAACAAAAATGTATTAATCGATTAACCGATCAATAACAAAATTAACCGATTATTAACTGTTTAAGCCAAAACCTCTGTAATTTAATCGAGCGATTAACCGAATTAAGCGAAAGCTCGATTAAATGAATACCCTACCGATTAATTACTACCGGATTAACTGCTCGGTTAATTTAAAATTGGCGTTTTTCAATTAACGATTAAACCGGTTAATTTTATCGATTAATCGATGTAACAAATTTTTTAATTTTTGTAGTATTATAAAATATTTTTTGTGTTTTTAATTATTTGTTTTGTCTCATATTCAAAAGGAATATGTTAAGAAAATATTTTTTCGTACAAACAAAGAAGGTGTTTATTAATCTTTACAACAACAGAGTTTTGCTTCACGTACTTCTTATATGTACATGTGTGTTTAGTTATTCTCATATCAATCTATTAACAGAATTAACCGAAACAGTAAGAAGTGTTAAATCTTTTAAAAAATTAAACAGGACTCTAATGACATAATGGAAGATTTTATATGCTTAGAGAAATGAAGGAAAATGGCCGAGAAATTAGATATTCTGTATTATGGGTTGCTTTTGATTTCTCTAACATCTACGATAAGTGAAAGCATTTTTGCCACTTCAAGTTTTATCAAAACTAAAGAAAATAATCACTTAAAACCTAAACATTTAAACCAAATTATTTTAAAAAGATTATTTTATAAGATCACCTTAAACTATTGAAATAACTTATAAAATTATCTCCCTGCTTATTTTTTAATTAATACATAATATTTATGTAGTAGTTAAAAAATATGTATTTCATATTTATGAATTTTTTTTTTTGTTTTTGCTCGTTTTAGTTTAAGAATTGTTATATTTTTGTTTTTTACTAATAAACTCCAAATAATAAATAATTTGTGCATATTTATTTATTGAAATTACATAATTTATAAAAAAAAAACATAATTTATCGGTTAACCGATCAATAACAAAATTAACCGATTATTAAACGATTAAACCAAAACCTCGGGTAATTAATTGAGCGATTAACTGATTAAAGCGATTAAATGAATACCCTAATAAACATAGAAACAGATATAAATACAAAAAAACTGATTCAAACAAAAATCGATATGGCATGAAATCTTCATAGCAAAGTGCCTAAATGAATATTTAAAAACTTTTTTCATGCTTATTATTATGATTTCTTGTTGTTCTGTGCTAAAGTGGTTCTGGTTGGGGTGTTTGCTTAAATAATTTTCTTTCATGACTGAGAACAACATTGTTATTTTTTTGCATAAATTGCAAGAATATAAATTATTTTTATTGATAAAGTTGTTTTTCTTTGCACTTTTTATAATTATTTTAGGTGCAAACATTTATAAGAAACATTCACAATGATGTTCATTAAATACTTTCCAATTAATATGTTATTAAGTTGTATTTATAATTTATTGTGATGAGTGATTTTATGTTCTAGACGCATTCATTATATAAAATGTTTCATTGGTTGATTCTCCCACTGCAAAAAAAACAAGAGAAATCATTTTTAAACGGATCATTTATTGGACTTATTCCAAAGAATTATTTGTTGAATGTTCTACATGTTAATATGTATGTATGCATACAATATGTAGTAATATCTTAAACACTAATAAATCATAAATTTTCAGTAGATTTAGGTACTATCACCAATAATGAACTGTTATTTAAAGAATGTGGAATAGTGTTATTGTTAAAATAAAAGTAATATTTTGCGTTTTTATGTTAGAAATGGATACAGTCTTTTGAGTTTTCAAATCCACAACTACACCCAGAGAAAAACTATGTTTAAATATGGTCAGCTCCAACAACATTTTTTTAAAGAAAATTGTAAACATATTTTGGTTAATTTAAGCATATTATTGTCATTGACAACCTTATTATGGTTAAATGAATCCTCCATCAAGAATGCACAATCATATTATGGTTGCCTCCGGACATGTTTTGGATAATAACAACTTAAATATGTTTAATACTTATAATAGCATGGTTGGTTTTCAACCAAAGCATGTTGCTCTTGGAGAAGAGGAAAATACTATTTTTAATTTAAAACAAATTATTGTCATATTTAACCATAACATGTTTAGAGGCAACCATAATACGATTGTGGCTTCTTGATGGAGGACTAATTAACCAATAATATAGTTGTCGGTGACAAAAATATGGTTAAATTTAAACATAATATGTTTTAAATTTTGTCTAAAAATAGTCTTGTTGGAGGTGACCATATTTAAACATGTTTTTTCTCTGCGTGTAGATATTTAAAAAAATCCAAAAATTAATTTTATGCCCTTCACCACAGGTGGAAAAGTTATATACATGCCTGTTCTGAAAATCACTTTAATTCAAATCACGGGATTTCAAATCACATGTGACTTTTAAAATCACACGTGTGATATTTTGGTATTCCGTTTTTGTGTGTTTCGGTGTGATTTTCAAACTCCACAAAATCACACTTGATTTTCCGAACAGGTCCGGTTTTTATTCCATTTGTAATTTCTACAATATTAATTGATAGAGTATATAGGTATATTCTGGGTCCTTATGAGGGGCCCTATGCTCCTTATAGGATCTTCTTATATATATATATTATGAGGAGCGAAGTTGATTTGCCGATGATTTACCATGAGTCCATTGAAATGGGGTTTTCGAAGACCCCAGATATGTTGGGTTTAGGTAGTTCTACATTTACGTCACATATAGTCCGAAATGGTTTGTTAATAAAACTCAGCCTAATCGGCCTGCAATCGTTTCCAAATTATGTACAGCATCTTGACTATGAGTACACAACATCCGACAAAATGTGGTATACATAGGAGAAGTAGACGTGACACTTCCCATACAAAGACATAGATTCTTGTACAGCTGGAGAAGGGCCAAAATTTTGAAATTGGGAACAAACATCTTGGTTATCAGTACACAATATCCGACAAAATGTGATCGGGATTTGAGAGATGGGCGTGGCACAAAATTGACTTATTTATATTTAAAGAAAAGTATTTATTTAACTTTTTCTTCTTATCGAATCCGAATATAGACCCCGTACCTGTTTTTTTTTTACATTTTTTACACATATTGTATTAGACGAACATCCGTACTCAATTAGCTAATTCACAAAGCGTTCTAAAGTGCTAAGTACTAAAGTACTATTTTAGACTAAATAGTAGTGTTGTGAGCAGCTTGTTGTATTATAATATGATTAATTAGTGCAAACGTCATAATTAAATGACAAAAAAATATAAGTTGACTGCCTGCTTTAAGAACACGATCGCAAAACTGGCTTCTTTAACTTACATTTAAAACAAATTATGTAAGTTAAATGAACGAGTTTTGCGCTCGTGTTCTAAAAACAGGTAGTTGATTTTTTTTATTATGTTAATTAAAAAAACAGTTTAAGAAAAATTAAAGAAAATGATGTGAACAAAAAATTGCTGGAAAAATAGACCACTGCAAATACATAGGCAACAAAGTTGTATTTTTTTTTCAATTCAATTTTTTATTTAAATTTATCTTTATAAACATTTTGGATCTTATATCTAGTCATCAGAGTTGCCGTTTTTTTTTGGTATTTTCCGGCCAAATTTGGTCGAATATTTTTCGTTTGGTCGCATGGTAGGCTAAACCTTATTTTGGTCGGCTTGTGAAAATGTACTATATTTATTTTAAGAAATTTAGACCACTGGTAGCATAGCGCACAAGTGAAAATCTTATATATTTTTAACAGAACACAATCCTTTTTTGATTGTGGATGAAACTATAGACGTGGCAATGAAGAAAGGTATAACTTTAGTAGCACGTTACTTTGACGGTGTTAGTTTTATAAAGGATAGTTTTATCAGCTAATGTGAAATTACCAAGTCAGATGCTGCTTAAATGTTTCTTCTTATAAAAAACTTCTTATCAATTAACAATATTCTGTTCTGTATCACTCTATAAGATATGGGGTGTGTCTTATCCAAGGTGCCATTGTTTGAATGGAGTTATTGTAAGAGTTATAGAACAGTGTATGTTTTGATATTGTATTTTGTTTTTACGAAGTCAATAATATAAGAGCCGCAGAACTTGCAGAAAGTTTGCCTTATAAGGTCAAATACTATTTTTACTTTTAGTCATATATTCTCATAAAAAATAATCCTAATAAAGAATTCCAGTTAGAAAGTTCTTGTTTGCAGTATTTGTACTCTAGTTTTAAGTCTAACAACCATATTTATAAAAACATTTTGGGGTAATAGCAGATTTATGAAACGAATTTTCTATGAAAATTTGTTAAATAACATATGGTAACACTGTATATTTTGGCAAAATAATAGAGAAATTGATCTAAGATTTTTATAGTGGGTGCAAATAGGTAAATTTTGGTCGGTTTTAAAGGATTTTGGTAGGGTTTATAGATAACTATGGTCAGATAGAAAATTTTATAACGGCAACCCTGATTGTCATGTAATATTTTTATATGAAAAACAAAACAATAAATTACAGCAAATACAGCCAATAAGATAAAATGAAATACTTTATGAATTGCCTTATTATATTTTCTTTATTAATACATATAACCTTCTGTTCTTATCGCACCATTGTGAAGGGTATATTAGATTCGGCATAGCCTTACCCTGATCAATATCTATCATCAATTAACGAAGATATTTTAAAAAACCAATATCTTTCAACAACCAAAACCAACATTTTATAAAATTTTCCTATCTCATTTTTTCCATTCTACATCTTTCTATTTTTTTTAGTATCATCACAAGAAAAATGGCAATAAGTTATATTATTATTGTGGCATCGCTTACAAAAAGACGTTTGTATTAAAGCAGTGTAACCATTTGTGAAGTTCTCCTTGTTTTTTCAATGTTTTTTTTAATTAATATTTCTAGGAAACTGAATTTCAAATACATTTTTGAGTTTTCTTTCAAAATGTTGGCACTGTTATAGAAAAAAAAGTTATTTTTTCAAACATAATGACATATTTAATTGATGGTAGATGTTAGATGTGAAAAATGTAAGCGATTGTTTCATATTTTCTTCATCTTTAATGGTAGATGTTAATCAGTGTAAAAAGCCTATTATTTATGTTCTTGTTTTGTTTTTATAAATGTTTGTTACAGCCCAATCACACATTCCAACCGAAATGGTTTTCATTTCGTAGTTGCAATTCCGATCGAAATTGTTTCAATTTCATTTTTGGAGAAGCAAAACACGGAATAACTTTTACTTTCGATCGGAATTTAATTTAATGAGACAGCCCTGTTAAATGCTTTTTTTTATTTAAATACATTTGTGAAAGGTTTTTTTATACTCCTCTAAACAAAGCACAGGATTAAAATACAAAAATGATTAAAATACTATAAAAATAAATTAAATTTATATTTATTGTGGTTTTAACTTTATCAAACTCCATTTGCACACAAATGTGCCTTAAAAATAACCCAACCTTGAAATGTGTCTTTGTATTTTAAAAATATATAAAGTACGAGTATAATAAACAAACTTTCGTTTAAATTAAAATACAATTTAAACGCATCATGTCAAATGCATGAAGTGAAATATAACAACTATTGTATCTGAAATAATTATATTAAATATAATTATAGTTTCAACAAACAATTCTACAAATATGGTTAAAATACAAACCACAAAAAAACCTTTGACTCATTAAAACTATATAAGGAAAGAAAGATAAAAAACAATATACGGTTGTTTTCAAACTGCACAATACGAATAACAACTTTTGTCTATGTCAAATGAATCAAAACAGGAGAGGCCAGATGTAGAGATAATAGAGCGGAATACAAATTTCAAGATAAAATTGTGTCAATAAAGTTGGAAATAATAATTACCCAGATAGTGATAAAATTAGCAATAGCAAATAAATATTAGATTCACAAAAGAGTTTTTGCATCTTCCACCTACGGATGTTTTCTATTTTAAGCCTTAATAAAAGTAATTATTGGCGAATTGTAGAAGTCTATGAGCAGTGTTACCAGATTTCTTTAAGTTTCTACGATGTCTATAAAAAAATCGGATTTCCTACATGATAAAATAAAATTTCCCGTACATTGATACCTAAAAATTTAATTAGAAACACAATTTTTTCAATGAAATATGTATACAAACATATTAAATTTCTTATGACAATTACGCTTTTCCATTATGAAATTTGATTCCTAAAGATTTAAATATCAATGATCAAACTGTTCTCACAAGAAAATTTTAGTCTCATAGGCCGTTTACATTACAAAGAAATCTTGATCAAAAATCTTCCTCTACATCTAGTGCGTTTACATTGTCATTTTTGCCATAAGCGAGATTTTTTTGCATAACAAAAACAGCTGACTGAAAGTTTTTTGTGTAACATGTATTTACATAAAATGAAATAGACTTTTAAATCTTTGCATTACCTTTTATTTATAATCAACTCCATTTGTTTTATCAATATTGTATGTCTTTTCCATTGTTTTTTTTACTATTTTCTCAACATTTTTTCATTTTCTTTAACAGTTTAACCAAGCCGCCATTATTGTTTTTATACCCTTCATCAAATGTAAACGGGTATATATAATTTGTCATTCTGTTTGTATGTTCCACAATGTTGATCCTAGATCCTATAAAGTATATTTATTTGGGATCCTTATGAGAAGATAAGTTCAAGTACGGTTGGACGTCTGTCCGTCCATCAGTTGAAATGGGTTTTCCGAAGACCACAGATACGATGGAGACCTGGTTGGTATATATGTATGACAGATATTCTCATTTAAATATTACTATTGAAATTTAGCCAGATCGGTCCATAAATGACTAAGAAATCAAAAAAAAGTACGACTGCCTCTATTTTTACCCATAAATCCTTTGTACAATACACAACCTCTCTAAAAATAGGCGGGATAAGAGACCTAGGCGTGGACCTTCCCATACAAACACAATATAAATTTATTTTTATCTGGTGAACTGAAAGAGCCAAAGTTTCCAAATTATGTACAAACATATCGGATATTGAATCATATCTATCCATTTCTTTTCTTTCATGCCTTTCGGAACTTATGGAGAAAATAATCTCTAGACGTTTGATGTGGTATATAAAAAACATAATTTATTATCAGTAAACTTGGTTTGATTGCTGTGGATGCTGTACATTTGACACATAACACCCAATTTTCACGATGATTTAAAAGACATGTCTTTTTTGTATTTCTTTTTTAAAGAAACTTCCAAAAACTTGTTAAATTTTCACCATGTTTCTTTTTTTTGCAGTCAGAGCTGATTTTTTCTTAGTTTCTTATTCGTAACAATATTTAAAATTTCGTTATTCCACATAATATTGATATATTTTGAATTTTTTTTAATTAAAATTTTTTATATTTTAATAAGCACATGTCATTTTGAAATAAGAATAAAACAGAAATTAAAAAACACAAATAAGTGCAAAGAGGAATGTCAAAAAAGAAACACAGAAATACGATTCATGTCTTTTTTTCTACCCTGCTTACTTCTCTACCCTGCTCACTATCAAACAAAAAAAAGACATGATCTACCAGAGAAACCCTCTCATTTTGTCAACAGACTTTATCAAAGCGTTTGATAAAATTGGAATTCATATAGAACTCCAGAAACTTTTGTGCTGGGGTATTGGTCCAAAGTTATTTAACTTTCTTAAATCTTTTCTTACAAACCGAAAGTTTTCTGTCCGTATAAATGAAAAATTTTCACGAACATTATCCTTGCACAATGGGATCACACAGAAATCCCCCACTGTCCATAACCCTCTTTATTATTGCTGTTGACGACTCGAGTCGTATCCTAAGTAATAATAAGAAGATTAAACACTGCATCTATGCGGATGACCCTTATGTAATAGCAAAAAATCAGGCAAATGAAAGAATTAAAGAAGAATTTCACAATACCGTACTTGCCATTGATAACTGGCCCAAAATATCTGATGCTGATACCTCGTTTGATAAAACTAGTCATCTGCATATATGTAAAACATAATTGTAATAAAATTGCTATAGAGTATAAAAACATGAAGGTTCATTACGTAAATAACTTTAAGATTTTAGGTCTAAGCATTGTCTCTTAGTATAACTTTAATTATTTAAAGAAAAATTTAATGACTAGACTAAATATTATTAAATATCTATTTTCATATATAAGCACAATGCACACAAAAAATCTCCTACTTTTAGTTAAATCTTTAAAAATATCGAAAATAAACTATGCACTAGTTATCTACAGCAAAAATGCAAAATCAACATCAAAAATGGTCGAAAATATTCTTCTCTAGTCACGAAGTAGATTTGGTTTTGTATGGGAAATCAAGTCAAAAACAAGTAGATTTTGCTCAAAATCTCGTGACGGCTGTCAGCCAAAAAATTGTCCAACTTTATTAGAGATAAATCTTCTTTACTTCTGGCAACACTACACGTACGTATTTATTTTACTATGAGTGTTCACAGAAAAAAGTTTTTTATCAATTAAAAGAATGGTTTAAAAAGTATTTAAATTTAATTAATGTGATAATTGAATCAATTATCCTTTTAGTTGAAAGAAAATTAAAAATATAATTTTGATTTAAATAACATTTTAGTTGTTTTTAAATAAATTTTTAATTAAAATATTAATTAAATATAAAAAAATTTTAATCGACTTTTCGTTAAAAATAAAATAATTTAAACTTGTAGAATTGTGGTTGGGAATTGTAAATATTTAATAAAATAAATAAACACATTGTTTGAAATGGCAAAGTTTTTTGATCACGTTTTTAATTAAAATTAAAATATCATTTATTATAAAAAAAATTTAAAAAATTTAAACATTTTTAGTAATGAATATAATCATTTCGGTAATGGGTGCAAAATCAACAAACTGTTTGCTTGATATTTTAAATTTCGAATAAATTTGGTGATTAGAGAACATTTTTAATTTTTTCTGTGTTTGCAGTGATTAACATCACAAATTCGATTCACGTTTTCTTTTCACTTATTAAACAAACGTTTTGTGCTTTAGGACGAAATAAATGTTTTGACTAAAATGTATACATTGAATATTCAAATTAAGAGGCTTATTGTGAAAGCATCATATTCCACAAAAAAATTGTTTTAGATAATGGACTTTATAGTTAAAAAAAAATATTCGAAATAGGTCCTTTATAAGGGGGATTTCATGTCAAGTGACCCAACTTTTGAAATCGATGTCTTCCGATTTGGATGAAATTTGCACCAAGGTTAGTCCTATTGATTAGTAGTTTAGACACAAATATTTAACATGATCGGTCAAACAGTTTCTGAGTTAGAGGGGGTCAAAATTTGACATTTTGGCCAAACCGGTGTTCTTTCTCATCCATGTAACTTATTATCTATTGGTGTAAGCAAAATTTGTCCCAAACAAATTAGATAGCTATTTCTTCAAGCTTTCGAAAAATATTTTTTTTGTTTTTTTTAAATTTTTTTTTTTTTTAAATTTAAAACTTATTTTTTATTTTTTTTTTTTTTTTTTGAAAATGGTATTTTTTTTTTTTTTTTTTTTTTTTTTGCTCAAAAGAAAGCTTAGGTCTTTTCGTTTATGGTAGTTCTGGTCGCTTTTTGGGCCTTTTCCTTTTAGTGGTATTTTATGTAACACTTTTGATTTAGATATATATGTATTTTGATAGAAGTTTTTCTAATAAAATAATGAACAATTTGGCATTTACATTTTGCTGTCGGATACGTTACAGTTTCTTAAACACTGTAAATTTTGCAGCATCGACGGACTTTAAACTTAAAATTTCAATATTTCTCGTAAGATTGTCTTAAAAAAACAATAAAACGTTTATACACAGAAAAAATTTATAATTGTTTATAATCACCAAATTCATAGAATCAAGCAAACAATTTGCTGATTCATTATTAAAAATTTAATATTGTGAATTTTTTTTTACAATAAGTTTTATTTTTAATTTTAATTAGAAAAATTATCAAAAAACTTTGCCATTTCAAACAATGTGTTAATTGATTTAATTAAATATAGCTCAGGTTTGGACATTTCCCAATAATAATTCTACAAGCTTAAATTATTTAATTTTCCTTCTCCGATACAAATTTATTAAAACTCATTTGCATGTTCTTTAATTAATAAATATTGTTATAGATGTAAGGTAGCTTTTAACCATCTCTCTTAAGATTGATTTTGTATATGTTTTATAAAAATGATTTTGAAAATAAAAATAATAAAAAAAAAAAAAAAAAAAAATTATTTAGTTTTAAGCGAAAAAATCAATTAAGATTTTTTGTTATTTAATTAATAACTTAATAAATTAAATTTTATTATATTACAAATTTATTTCAAAACGACTAAAATGTTAATTAAATAAAAATTAAATTTTTAATTATTTTTTTCAACTAAAACAAAATTAATTGAATTATACCATTAATTAAATTTTCAACCAATTTTTGTAATTGCTAAAAAAAATACTGAAAATTGGTTTTTTGTATAGATAATATTATTTTTTCAACCTAATCCACAACCGTAGAATGTCTTGCAACGTTTTTTTCATTCTAGAAATATAAATACCTACTTGTATTTTATATCGGATATCGGATAGCTATCTCTCACTTTATATCTCTAAAAAGTTTTTTGTTTTTCTAGAAAGCCCGTTCTAAAATTGTATTAAAGAATAATTAATTTTATTATTTTCATTTACTCTGAAATATGGTTTTCCCTGAACTTTTTCATTTTCCTTGAAAGCGGGAAAATTTTTGAATTTCGCGGCATTCCTTTCTAAGAAACATAACAAAATAATTTTATAAGTTTTGCAAAATTAACTATTTTTTTGATCCAAATTTTGATATTTTAATCAGGCTTAAGGCCCAACCATAATGTGCTTAAGATGGCTTGAGCAAATGTGCGAATACATGTAAATCATGTGAGGCAAACCATATTGAACTTAAGGAAACGTTTTGTTAAGTTTTATGAAATTGTCATTTGCTTAAGCAAAGTGCGAAACTGATCGCACATTCCGTACGGAATCAAATGTTTTTTTATTTTGTTTTTGTTTTCTTAAATACATTTGAGAGACTTTTTGTTAATTTTTGACAGTAGGTTAAGCAAGGCTATGCATATTATGGTTGGGCCTTTAAGTTCATTGAATTTAATTTTCATTAAATTATTTTTATGAAGAAAGGAATTTTACAACATGAAATGAATTCCAATTTATTGATAATTTTTCATTCTTGACTGAGCTGAAAATTGAACCCAGGTTTTCACTGACAGATTGCCCAGACTAGTTTGTATTGTAACCACACAATCTCTTCAGTGGGGTTTGCCGTTTAGCTCTCACCGCCACTCTCACGACGGATGACGTCATTAGTCAAACATCAATCTTTAAACCAAATGGTTGGTATTTTAACTTGTAAGATCGAAATTTGCTTTGAATGAATGATTACCTATATTAATTCTTCCTTACTTCTGTATTTCGTACTTTTTGTCAAGAATTCTTCTTGAAATCCAAAATACATTTTTTTGTTTTTCATGTTTTTGTCTATCTTTTTTCTTGTTGACATTTTTCAGCACAACTTGAAGGACAAATGTAAACTATTTTTATTTTTCGAATGTGCTCAATAATTTAAATGATCTTATAAAAAGAAATAATTCTCACGTTCTATTTGATAAAATTGTTGAGTTTTGAAAATTTTAGCCCATTAGCGTCGAACATTGGGAACATTCACAAATAATTGAATAAATTGAATATATAAAAGTATATTTTTCGAAAATAGCTAACAATCTTTAAAGCAACAATTGGGCGCTAATGGGTTAAAACTATTGAAAAATTTTGATTACACTATGACACATAAAAAATTTACATCAAAAATTAGATATTTTTGAAGCTGAATTGGGCTGCTAAACACGAATATGGCATTCATTTATTTTACTTAAGAACTGTTTTCGAGATTACTTGGAATTCATCTAATGAATAAGAAAACAAATTTCTAACGGCCTGTTTTTACATTTAAAATAAAAAGGAATTTTGAATTTTTTTTAATGTTAATTAAACGAACAAGTTTTGCGCTTGTTTTCTAAAAACAGGCATATTAAAAATTTGTTTTCTTATTCATCTAATGAATTCCAAGCGCTTGAATGATATTTGAGTTAATAATTTATAAAAGAAATTAGAGTTTTTCTACTGGTCACCTTAAGTTAACAAAACAACTTTAAAAAAAAAACAAGTACACTCATCACACCACAAGGAAAATAATAGTGAGACAAGATGACGAGATCACAAACAAACTTAATTTACACGTTTTATTAGATGAAGCATTTAATAATCCCAAACACGTTTGTTAAATTTCAGTTGCAATGCGAAATTCGACAAAAAAACGCAAAAATTTCACTTGGAACTTTTTATGTAACAGTAGCACACACTTAAAGAATATTAATTGTAACAAAAGTTACCAAAAAAAAATTAAATAACAATATTCGTTCGAATTAATAAACAACAGTTGATATTTATACCTTTAAAATGATTTTATCTTGAAAAAAGTTTACCGGTATTTTACTAAGAAAACTTTTTATTAAATTTTGAGGTAATTCAAGCGATATTGTGTTCAAACTTGTCTATTACCTGTAGATCACTGCCATCATGTTTGCTGTATGTTTCAGTGGAGAGCAGCTCCAGCAAAAGCAAAATTTTATAAATTTATTTTTGGAGAATTTGCTTTTTACCGCGTTTTGTTTCAGCTGCTTTTAATTGTTTACGTTGTTTATTTTTGTTTGTTTGTTGTAGTTTTCTGTTTCAGAGAAAGATGATGATTCACTTTTCTTCGTTTTTATGTTCAGTTTACTAGAGCAAATAAAATGCTCTCGATTTAATAGCAAGATCTTAATTCACTTCACGATCTGTAAGATAAAAAGAATTGAGAGGGAGAATAATATGAGCGATAATAATAAACAAACAGATAAAAATGTTTGCTGCATGTTACAATTTCGAACGTTAATGTTTGCATGGAATATCATACGGAAAATATTAAAAAAAAGAGTTGCCATGCAATCGTTAGCGTTCAAAACTGTAAAATAGGCAGTTAATATACATACATACATAAATATGTACATATATTAAAAAAAACTATTAAAACGTAAAATATGTGTGCCGAAATTATATTAATGTTTATATACGATGGAAAACTAAAACGGTTTCAAAAGAAATATTAGCCCTATTCACTATCTTATGCATTTAAAATTTCAAATTTGAGCAATTGTAAATATTTATACTAATTGCGAATGAGCTCTTTGATTTAATAAACAATTTTTTTTTGCAAAATATGAAATTGGTACACTAAGTGCCAGCTGTCGCACAGTGAGGTGAAATCTCAAAAAATGGAGATTAATTAAACTACTTATCCAATTTTTAAAATTCTTTTACTATTAGAATGTTATCACTGAGTGACATAGGCTACACCTCTTTTGGAAAAGTGGGCGGTGCCACTCCCCCCTATTAAAAATCGCTCTAGCGGCCATAGTAATAGACCGATTGTCATTAAACTTTCCCAATGTTGTACTGTTGACCTGCTTATAGTCCTTGGATATACTTGGTTATGATTGGATAAAGGGGCGTGAATGGATATATCTCATGAACTATCATAGGTATGAAGATTAGATTCGGATTTTTTTTTTTTTTTTTTTTTTTTTTTTTTTTTTGAAATAAGTAATAAAATTTTTACATAGTAATCAATTTATTTTTAATATAATTACGTAGACGAAAGGGGCATTATTGTTCGGGACCCAAATTATTCGATCGTGCCTGGTGAGCGTTTTGTTCAAAAATATAAATAGCTATATATACAAGCTACATTATACATTATAAGACATGTGTTTCTGACCTGCTATTTTAAAAAATATGCCCGTCGCGACGTCATCTGTATCATGATTTGTGCCTTCTGGTGCCACGTTCGTCAAAACTGAGGGCGAAACTAGTGGATCTACTACTGATTTGGAAGTTGGTGGAATTTTTTTTTTTGGGCAATTTTGTTTTACCAGATAGGATTGGATCTGAACTTAGTAGGAACTTTTTTTTTTTGCGAGAAAAATGTTCTCTGTAAATTTTAAAATCTTTGTTTCGGGCGTCCTCAGACAGTTCACCGATCGGTAATAGCGCGTGCGAAATGTTTTCTGGGCCATGTATTAAAAACTTATGCAAGGTTGGAGGCATGTTAAACCACTGATGCTTCTTAACAAAAAGTCGAGCTGTATTCTAAGCAAATACTCTAAATTTTTCTACATTGATATCGTGGCCACAAGATACGGCAATTAATATTGTGTGCATGTCCTAACAACGAAAACGAAGACAAAGCAAACAAAAGATAAGAACTGGTGTTCTTTGCTTGAGTGACTATTTTCACAATTAATTTCATGTTATTAATGAATATGAAAGCCGAAGAACTGTAGTTTCTTAGAAAATTAATATTCTAACGCCAACTAAGACCATTCATATTTAAATATCCACGAATATATTGAAAATAGCCAAAATTGAGACACATTTTAAAAATTTTTTTAAAAATACTTCTACACAACTTTTGTTAACACAATTATTTTTAGAACAACGCTAAAATACCTGAGGTTGAAGATTCCATAGTAAAAGTATTACTTTTGACTTGCGAAAAACTATAAATTAAGCGTCGAAATATATCGAATTTCAATTAACACTATTGGGCGCGAATAGCTCAAAAATTACTTAACTTTAATACAATGCACCTTGACAAGTAAACAACATATGACATTGAAATGTTCAGTAGTCATGTAGAATTTTATATACTGTAATCGGTTACTAAATATTTTTTAAAAAAAACAAATTTTAATTTTTCAATTAATATCCATTTTTTGCGATTTCACCCCTCTGTGTGTCGGTTTGCAATTAAGTGTTGGTTGTAAGTGTTGCATGTTTATAAAAAAAACAGCATTGCTGCATATTTTGTTGGTGTAGAGATAACATTTGCTATATCATTTGCAAATGCTACGATTCAAGACCATTTGCATAGTATGCTACTAGAATTTCAGTACAACACCTACTTGATTATAATCATCAGGGCTATGGAGTCGTCAAAAAATAGTTCTAACGCTGACTCCCACCGCTGAATTTTCTTTAATCCGACTCCAACTCCGTCTCCTACTCTTACGTTGATGCTAAGTGTATATGAGACTAGTTCTTATTTGACATTAAACTCTTTTTTTCAATGCAGTACCTTTTAAAAGGTTAAATATAGCAAGAAAAATATTCTATAAAAATTTCGAATCGATATTTGAAATTTTGCATCGTAAATTTTTATTTTGGAAAATTTAGAAAAATTTTTTAAGTTTGTTTGTTTTCGCAAGAAATCAAAATAAAAACAATTTGCCAATTCAGTTTTTTATGCACGTGCACTTGCAAAAATTTTTTTGAAATGGCAAATTGTTTTTATTTTGATTTCTTACGAAAACTATAAAAGCAATTTATTTTTGTTTTTAATTTGTTTTTTCTTTACCCACTTAAAACTACAATTAATGTTGAGAGAATTTCAACTAATTATAGTGGGGAATGTTAGAAAAGATAAACTCACTGTTTTATTGTTCGTATTTTGTTTATGCTTTGATATCGTTGCAAATAAGATTTTTTGAGTGGTGATTCTCATTCCCTCTGTAGTCTTGTTTGCTGATAGCTTTGGCTTTTCTAAAATTATTTATGAGAACGTTTCCTAATGATCTGACCTAAGCAACCAGTAAAATGCGCATAAGAACAGCTTATCCTCCAACAATAAATTTCCGTATTTTCATCAATTATAAAAATAGGGAATTAAGCACAATAAACAAAATCTTTTATTAAATAATTGTATTCCCAAAAAAAACTTTGATAAACCCTAAATTTTTAAAAATTGTTTTTTTTTTTTTTTTTTTTAGAAAAATAAAAAACAACAGATGATCTCTAATTAATACCCAACAAAGGAAAATTTGGTGTTAATAAACAAAAATAAAACTACAAAACTTCTGTTTATTGTGTTTGTTATTTATTATTTATCGAAATGCGCTTGTACTAAGGCCTTTTAGATTTTGGTTGATAAAAACGTTTTTTTTAATTCTAGGAGTACAAAATTTTCAAGAAACATGTATTTTAATATGGTGCGTCAAAATGTCGATTTTGAATTTTTTGTAACTTACGGCTTTTTTGAAAACATATGACGATTTATTTTTTAATTTTTGAAAACTAAATGATATTTCTTTGTAATGATATGTATAAAGCTTTGTTATTATATTTTTATAAAATAGTTGAATTAAAAGAGAAAAAAAAATAATTGAAGCATATTCGAACATTTTAAATCAAAAATATGTATAAGAAAATTATGTCAATTGTAAAATACATAATCAAAAACAGACTAACCTAAGGCGAGGCGAATCGAACAAAAAACCAGTAAAATTGTACTGGTCACTGAAAAAATTACAGCATTCAGTAAATTTTAGCTGATTACTAAAAAATGAGTATTCACTTCTTAAGACAATTTTAATAAAAAACAAGTTAGAGTGCTATATTCGGCTGTGCCAAATCTTTGATACCCTCCACCGACAGGAGTGGGCTCTATATGATAAATACATATATATTATTAACTAAGCTTCACAAAAACGAACGTCAACAATAAAATTGGTTGCGGTTTAGACCTGAATTAAATTATTGACCGAAAGTTATATGCGTTTCTTGTTAGAACTTTGAACTGGCTTGAGTAAAATAATTATTAGGAGGGTATTTGTATTGGACCTATGGTAAATTATGGACCAATCATCCCAAAATTCTGAAGACTGATTTCTGGTATTACAAAAAATAAATAAGAATAAATTTCAATACAGCAGTGTAATTTCACAAAATTGCATGATATTTTTTCTGGCCATATGAATCTAAGTCGGAAGAAATTTTACCGCAATATCTATATCTATTATGGTTTTAGGCGAATTTAATTATTTTTCCAAAGTGGGCTTAGGCGCAATAAACTGTTTTCCGAGAGTAGGGTTTATATGGGCCCTAGGGTAAATTATGGACCGATCTTCACGAAATTTGGCAGTGTGATTTCTGGTCCTATGGAACTGTGGCGTACCAAATTTTAGTATGATAGCGTTATTAGGCGTACTAAACTGTTTTCCGGGAGTAGGGTTTATATGGGGCCTATGGTCAATTATTGACCGATCTTCACGAAATTACAGTATGGTTTGCAGTCGTATAAAGCGAATTCATGCAAAGTTTTATATCATTCCGTGCATTATTCCACCATTTATGGTAGTTTTTGTATCAATATTATCAATTTTTTTTATGGGGGGGTGGTTCCACATTTTGATTCATAGTTCTGATTCCACTGAACCGATATTACTGGATATCAATCCCAAACTGCTTAGGATAACTACAAGCAATTTGAGATCAGATTTTTTCTTTTCTTTTGAGTTTTTCGAAAGTGAGCGTTTTTTGAACAGACGGACAGACAGACGAACATGGCTAGATCGACTTAGAATTACCCAAGGAGCCAGAATATATATGGGGTCTTAGATGTATAATAAAAAAGTTTCACACGGAATGACAAACTTAGTATACCCTCATTCACCACTAGTGGTGGTGGAGGGTATAAAAAAGTTATATTGTTAACATTATCCTTTAATATTTAGACTTTTTACAGGTAAAATCTATTTGTTTGCATTTGTTTCAGTAATAGGTAAAAACTGACTGATTACTGCATTTATTATGTAACCTGTAAAAATTTACTGAATACTGTAATTACTTCAGTAAACAGTAAAAATTAACTGGTTACTGGAAAAATTGCAATAATTTTTTGAGCGTGTTTTATTTAAATCGCGTTAAAAAAAGCGCGTAATTCAAAAAAACGTTACTAAAATTGATCAGTGTTATATCTTAAACGCGTAAATGAAGTACCGTATAATACAGGAATACCGTGTAATACAGGGATTTATTTATTAATATTTTGAAGGCATTAGAAAAAAGTTTAATAAGGTTTGGCATGACCTTACTGTGACTTTTTGCTAATTAATTTGTCGAAGACTATTAAAATCGAAGTATTTTAGTTTAGGTGTTTCAAAGTTTAATAAATAATTTTGATAGTTTTACATGAAAGGCCCTATGCTCCTTATAGGATCGATGGGAACATATATATATGTATATATACATGAATTTTGGCTCTGGCCGCCATTTGGAAAAGAAAAAAGATGACATTAAAAATAATAACAAATTTAGTTAAATTCAATGTCTACATATTACAATTAGTAAAAAAAATAACATATAGAAAGTTTACATTCACTTAGATATTTAAAATTCGGTTTAAAAAATAATGAAACATAAAAATGTATTACTGCTCTAACTTATTGAAAGTAAGTACTACCATTTTAAAAGCGAATGATTAGTAAGCTCAATAAAAACATATATTGATCTTGTTTTTAATAATTAAGACGACTGAGTATGTAAAAGAGTTTCTGTCCTCTGCACACAAATTACGTACATATGTTCGCCTAACATAAATCCCTTTTTACTTTGCGTTTGGCCAATTAATTATATTATATTGATATTACAGTATAATACTTTTCTTATTAATTTTAAATGTCATCTTAAACTAAAGTGTTTGATAATTATAAATTTGCAATATAAATTCCATTATGATAATAACACATAGTTAGACAGGGATTAAAAGGAATGCTTTGATATTAAACTTTTTAAATATACTAACAAAATTTTGTATTAGATTTTCGTTGTAAATAACTTAAAGTTTCTATGCCCCGCAAAAAAATATGTTACTCAATTTAACAAAAGGTTATTAAGTAGATTTTTTATAATTTTTTTGTTAATGCTTATTAAATTTATAATAAATTTACACGAAAAATAACATACAACTTTAGTGTTAGTGTTAGGGTATTCATTTAATCGGGCTTTTGCTTTAATCGGTTAATCGCTGGAATTAAACCGAAATAATCGAAAATAGCCAATTTTAAAATAACCGATC
The DNA here is from genome assembly GCA_943735925.1 of Pollenia amentaria. NCBI lineage: Eukaryota > Metazoa > Arthropoda > Insecta > Diptera > Polleniidae > Pollenia > Pollenia amentaria. The sequence goes on along the minus strand of OX031006.1, from coordinate 216,175,084 downwards.
AGTTAATCGGGTAGTAATTAACTGAATGAATACCCTAGTTAGTGTTGAAACAGAATTGAGTCTTCAACTTTAGGCAAATATCCTAAAACCCATAAATTAAATGTCGGCAGTAACTTCAAATTCTCTCACATTTAATTTTTTTAATTTTTTATTTTCTTTTGTTTTTCATTTTCGGTTTATAAAATATATGAAATTTAATGAAAGTATGGTGGCATTGTTGGGAGAATACGTTTCTATATGTGAGAGCATTAGAAAAAAACGTTCTCAGTGTCTGGACGCAATTACGTTTGAACACTTTGTAATAGAACTTTTGATTGCCTTAACTTCAAAAATCTTCTCTGAATCGAAACTATTTTTAAAGTTGATTTTAGTAATGTACATCACTATTTCTGAATTTATTAAAACTGTGCATGAATACAATCTTTTAAAGTCTCTTCGCTTAAATACCTGCTTATTATCTTGTCATTATGTAACTATATTTGCTATTGAAGTATTAAAACACACTTGAACGGCAATTATTTAGGCTGTAAAATATTAACGAATTCATATCTTTAGAGTGTAAAGAAAATATGAAGATGCAAAGACATAATTATACACACAGATCTACACACATATATACACAAACACATGTACATACATATGCATCTATAAATATTTACCTTAATGCATGTCAAACAAAACATAATCTTAGCTATCGCTTAAGCTTTTTGAAATCGCAGCTACAATTTAAGCATCAAGCGATTATGACTAAATTGCTACAAAAAATTAAGAAGTTAGAAAGCATGTAATGTCGGGGCAATCTCAAACTTTGATACTTTAGACTACTTGCGAGAAATAAAATAATATATGGAGCATTTTATATCGATGACGAGTTTTTATTAGATATGTAGCAGTAGCTCTGCTTGCCGAAAGTGGCCCTTTACCAAATCGTATAATTAATATATACGAAAATAGAAAAAGCTCCTCAGCGAGAAAATATTCAAAGCAACAGATTTTTGTTCATGTCTTCTAATAGTATACACTCGATTAATCGTTGTTATATTAGTCAAAAAAATTTTCGCCATTATTGGATCGAACAATTCAAATAGTCAATTTTGAATAACGAATCACTTGAACAACTTATGTCATTTAATCGATTAAAATAAATTGCTTAGAAAATTCTAGATTTTTAATATAAACATTTTTTTTTTTAGATTTTTAACTGATTAAATACCTAACAACTAAATTACATGTTGTTATATTCTGTATAATGCGTTACACATTCTTTTGAACATATTTAGACTTTTTAGTTATGGGTGTATGTGAGAGAAATTATGTTTTAAACGATAAACGTATAATTCCATACGTAAAAATTTTCTTACTTTAAGTACATTTTTTATATTTAGTTTGACGCTTATTGTAATAAAATTCATCAGCATTTATAAATATGTAAACCGTGCACTCACTGTTAGATTATGGGTTAGCTGTTTTTACCCGACCGTCAATTTCTTTATAACCTCATACATTTCAAACAGCTAAATGGACTTTTACAGTAGTGTTATCGTAAGATTCGTCTTAAAACCCGAAGCGCAATAGTAATACGTTTTGAAAACTATCCTGTTTAAAAAGTTTATAAAAAAAGTCCCTTTTATGAACTTCATACTTCAAGTTCTTATCTTTACCAGAACTCCTCTTAAAATTAGGAAAAACTACGGTGATTTAAAAAAAATTAAACTGAGAATCCATCGACTTAAATTTTACTCAAACTACGTATTCATAAATTGGTTTAATTTAATTACGAATAATAAATTGGTTTAAATATTTTTTCATAACTTGCTGCCAACTCTCATAATAAGTGCCGGAAAAAAGGTCAAAAATAAATAAATAATTCAAAGAATTATTTTAAAATAATATGAGCTGAAAGCCTAAAAGCTAAATAACCGCATTAAGTTAAGCAGGCTGTACCCAATTGCAAATTAAGGTGCCACACCACATGTTTTTTACATCTGACTTGTCAAATTTCCCACTGCAAAATACATGCATGTCGTGTGTTACCCTTAAAACATTGCATCTGTAAAAGTTAGACGCAAGTCATCTGACAAAATTTCAATTATAGCGCGATCTATTTTCTTTTGACAAGCCATCTGACATCAGCTGAAACCGGCAGCGGCGGTGCACTATTGACTGAAGTTAATATTTTACAATATCAATCACCATTGAGTAGAAATGATGTTCACATTATATAAAAAGTTTAAATAATAATATCCCTAATTGGTTTTTTCGAATTTGAAGAAAAAAAAAGTAAAGATGGTTGCAGCACGCTATTTTTAAACCGAGAACTACCTTGGCCTCTGCAATAACTATGCAAAAAAAACAGAGACAATGTCAGAAGCAAATTTTATGTACGTTTGTGACCAAATATTATAAACCTTATGTAAAACAGCAATTTTGACAGATATGCACAATTACATGTGACTTGATTACATGTGAATTTGACAAGTCAGATGTAAAAAACATGTCGTGTACATGCACTTTTATAAACCGAAATAAATTTAATGGATCCCGCCTGCTACTTAACCTAAAGGCCGAGTCGCAAAGAATATTTTGTACTTTATGCGTCGCTTTTTTCAATTGACAACTAATCTGATATACAAGGTATCTTGTGAGATTTGTCACATATCTTACTTTTCCGTTAACTTAAAGTACTTGTGTTGGGCAACTTTTAAAGTTCGTTGAGTTATTGAAAGCTATCAGTTCGTTTTTATTTTTTTTTTTAATTAATTTTTTTGCGTTGTGTGTCATAAAAAATAAAATTAAATTAAAAATAAAATAAAAAAAAAATAAATAAAATTGTCTCGGTCTTGATAAAATATCCGTCATTAAAGTGTTCATTGTGTGCCACTCAGTGTAGACAGGTCTAAAAAAAATTTACAGCTAAATCTGGCATTAGACAAAAAATGCTAAAAATGATTTTAAAAAGTGCTAAAATGTTTTATAGATTTTTGTTCAAAATTTATTACCAGTATGAAATTTTATTCGAAACTAAATACATTTCAGTTACTAATTTTGTAACGAAATGGAAATAAATGGTAATATTTAATCAATAGGCTATATTTTGGTAAGCATCTGATACCTACATATAAATTAGTAGCAACAGGTAGTTGAGATATAATGTTAATTAAACCTCTGATATATGCAAAATTTAAATGATATACAAAATTTTTTAGATAATTTTATTTTTCATAGTTTAAGAAAAGTTTATGCTTTAAAATAATTATTTTTTCAACAGTTTAGAGCAAACAATTTTTCCAAACGTTTACACCATTGTATTTTTTTTTAATACAAAGTGAAATTTCCTTGTACTTTTATATCGTAATATTAATAGGCAAATAATATTTACAATCGACATGATAAGGGCATTTATTATTTATTGTACCTTTTTTAACAAGACAGGTAAGATGTTTCTTAACATAAGAATTATCCATTTTCATACATAATTTCATTTTTGGTACAACTAGTTTTAGTCAAAATTTAATATAATTTATAATTTTTTTTTTTAGTAAAATCATTAAAACTATTCGTCCAAATTTTTAAAATAATTAATGCTAAAAAAGCTAAACACATCTTCCAAAAATGCTAAATAAAATGCCAATTGTTAAATGAAAATTTTGCAGCTAAATAGAAATTTGTAATGCTAAATTTAGCTGCAAAAATGCCAAAATGGCCACACTGGCGCCCCTCCTTCGTTGTTACATTATTGTTTTTACGCTGTCAGTTGAAAAAAGAGACGTATAAAGTACAAAGGCATCTATGTGACTAGGCCTTAAAACTTTCGCTTTCAGATCATTTTATAGTCTGTGTAACCGAAGTAGTGTTTACTTTGTTTTTAGTTTATTTTAATTTTGTTTTCTAATCTTGTATCTTTATTTTTTTACATTAAAAACTGTAGATATTGCGGTCGGGTTTTTGATTTTTTAATTATTTATGTTATTTAAAAGTTTTAGAGCTGTATACGTAGTGTAAGTGAATTATCATTTTATTGTTTATTGTTTAACTAAACTTTTGTTTTATGTTTGTTCTGAATATTAATAAAATAAACGTGTCAAATCAAATAGATATGTATGCTCTTTTCATTGGATTTCAATTATTTGAATATTTCGAGTTATTCGAACAAAGTAAATCTCTAATTCTATTAATCGATTAATCGAACAAAATTAAAATGTAAAAATCGATTAATTCCTTACTCGAACTAAGCCAAGAGTCAAATAATTGGATACTCTTATTCCTACACAAGATTTTTTTACATTAACAAACTTTATTCAAATCAACAAAAAAAATTTTAACGAAAGTTTAATTTATGGTTTATGATATTAATTTAGTTTAAGCGATGAAAATGTTTTAGATATTAAGAAACAGTTGAGAGTTAATTTAAATAGTTTTAATAAATAAAAGAAATTTAATAATCTTTGTATAGCAGTTATGATCGACTACTTGGCCCACAATGTCGAAAAGAAAATTCTTTTCGTATATTTACTGCCCATTTCCGATCTGCGAAAGAATTCTTTCTTCGGTACAAATACATTTAAAACAAAAACAAAGTTTTTAGAATTTGTTTTAAATGTACTTGTTCGAAAAAAATAATTCTTTCGCACATCGGAAATAGGTTATTATATTGAAAACAAGGGCAGATTTTTATGCAAATGCATATTTGTTGTCGTCAGTCTGAGATAAACTAACATAAACTAATTATCTTTGCTAATCATGAAATTTGAAGTAAAATGGCATTGATTTGGTAGTGCATATTTTTGCATATTTTGCTTTAAAGGCATATTTTTGCATATATGGCTGACATTGCATATTTTTGTTGCATATTTAGAAAAACAAAACTTGTTTTGTTTTGCGATGCAGAGTGTTGCATAAGAGAAAAGAGGTAACTGCGGCAATATTGATTTATTTCTTTCTTATGGGAAAAATATTTTGCAAAGCACGTCGCGATTCGCCACATATTAGGAGAAGTATCTCGATTTATTTCTTTATTCACAGCCTATAACAACAAGGTGGGGAACGTGGTTACAAGCAGTTATGTATTATGCTGAAAATTTTGACCAATTCAAGGATGTAGTGGAAGGATTCAGCGATGGTAATGCACTTTCATTAAAAAAAAGCAAATTTATCAAATATAAAAGCTCAGGTAATGGTTTTTGTCTTCAAATTATGGATAAATCTCTGAGACTACTGTGAAATTAGAAAAATCTAAGCCATTGAGAAAGCAAATTCGAATTAAGCTTGATACAGTTTTTAGAAAAATGAAGGACTAAAACAATAAAACAAACTGCTGGCATATCTAATTGAATTATTACGAAAACAGCGTAGTGGAAATTAATATACCACAAAGGAATTATCAGCATTTAATCATGAACCGATCAATTCCGTTTAACGGTCAGTTTCCATGTTTAAAAGCTTTTTGAGGCCAAGTTGCCTTAGCTTTACATTTAAAAGCATTAAAAAAAAGTTATGTTTTTATAAACAAAATTTTTTCTTATTGTTCTTAATTTATTTTATATCGTCATATAATTTCAAAAAAGCCCTAAGTTACATTGGAAAAATTTTAAAGGAGAAGTAAAAAAACTCTTTAAATTAAAAACTTACAAAAATTAAAAGATATGTTTTTTTTTAGAAAAAAAAGAAACATATCTTTTAATTTTAGAAAAAAAAAGAAACATATCTTTTAATTTTTGTAAGTTTTTAATTTAAAGAGTTTTTTGCTTCTCCTTTAAAATTTTTCCAATGTAACTTAGGGCTTTTTTGAAATTATATGACGATATGTAGATTCAAATATCTATCTAACAAGTGACTTAATTTACATGATTAATTTGCTTTTGGGTTTTCTTTATTTTTTATGCTTCACTTTATTTTACCTCTCCTTTTGTGTTTATTGTACCTTATTTTCGTTTATGAGACTAAATTTTTATGTTTTGATGTTATTTTTGTTTTTCTTCTTGTTTTATTAATGTTTTTTACAATTAATCAATGTGTTGAAAAAAAATTTTTAAGTGCATATTTTTCCAATTTTTAGCGCATATTTTTTTATTTTTAGTGAATGTTTTATGGCATAAAACTGCATAAAAATCCGGGCCTTGATAATAATAAGCTAAAATTGATTTTGGTTTTCAATGTAAATATACGAAAGAAATTTTCTTTTCGACATTGAGGGCCAGGCAGTTGGTAATGAAGTTTGTTATGAAATACAAAATATCTGTACAAATTTTGTGAAACCAAAAATGTTTTTTGGAATGAACCCATATGTAAAACTTATAGTCCATAGTAGAACGATTAAAACAAAAGCTTAATTTTTGTCTTAAATTTTATGTAGTTGCGCAAAATGTATGAGTTTGAGAGCAGGAGGAAATATTTACACAAAACGACATCTTCCCAACTTGTGAACTAAAAAAAAAAAAAAAATTATCTTTTTTAAAGTTTAAATAAGAAATGGCTTGCGAACCACAAAAAAACTATTAGGATGATTTTCATATGTTGCAAGCCTTAACATTCATATTGTAAGTGTAAACTTGTTGCTTGTCGTTGCAATTGTATTCTAAAGTTTTTAGGTTAATAAAGATAAAGACAGCGAAATTTTTATTTGTGTTTTATAATGTATAATTTTTCATTCATAAAAAAATTAAATTTTATGTACGTCATTTTGATATATATATATATATATATGCATGTATGTAATTTCTGGGTATAAGTCAATAATACTAAAGTGTAAATAAATGAGTGTTAAAATACACATCGACAGCTCAATTCCAAAACATGCGAAGTCGAAAATGTGAGCTTTGCAGGAGAAGCTCTTAAAGTTTACTGGTGAAACAACATTCAGTTGTATGCTTAGTTACTTTTTTGTGCAGTACTTTGAATTGGATAAGCCAATCAACTCAACAATTTGACAGAAAGTTTAGCAATACTCAATTCAGAAACGTAAAACAATGAAAAACAAAGTCACCTTAGCATGTTTTGGAATTGAGCTGTCGACATAAAGGTTAATCTCAAATTAATAGTAGGCTTATAAAAGTAAATGCATCAGAGTGATTTCAATTTAAAATTTATGTGATTCGTTATACCCATACCACAATAGTGAACGGGGGCATTATGCATTTGTGCTGATGTGAGTAACATATAAAAAAAACCCAACTTTAAGTCTACAGATTGAACCAGAATAACTTTCTGAGCCGATCGCAATTTGTAAGTTTATTTGATGAAATTTGGTAAATATGTACGTTTCAATTGCCATAACGATGAAGCCTATTGAAAATGGTGAGAATCGGTACATAATTCCAAATGGCCCCCAAAACAAACTTCTTTCCTGAAAAGAGTCTTTGTATCCATTAACAATCTTATTGTGTTGGTATTTAGATTAAATTTGGTCCATATTTGCCCATAGCTCCTGAAAATTGCTTCAAATGCTATATCTTTCTTATAAAAATTGGAATTGATACACAATTTATCGACTATAACTTTTCTTATTGATTCTATTTCATGATAGGTCCATAACTGTCCCATATAAATCTAAAATCTCGAAAAATTATCTGTAACAAAATACAACCTTCGTGAACCGGTGTCTGAGACAGGTATTACGGATTTACTGGACGAATTGGGTATCCAATGAAACCCTGTGGAATATGGCACATTGCTGCCCTATTGAAAGTGATATACGAAGACGTAAATGGACATGGACCGTCCATATTCTCAGACGACCATCAACTGATATTGCCAGAGCTGCACTAGACTGGAATCCTCAAGGTCAGAGTCAGCCTGGTCCACCACGTAATTCCTGCATCCGGACCATCAAAAAAGAGTATGAAACTGCTTGTCTTACTTGGAACGAGATTAAACTACTTGCAAGGAGAGAATTCGTTGACGCCATATGTTCTCCGTGAACATTTTATTTAAATATTTTATTTTATATTTTTTGTATACCTATTATTTTTGGATAAATAAAGGGCATATATATATGTATATACTGTGGTGTAGGGTATCAAATATACAGTCTTGATCGACAATACTTTCTTTCTTGTTTTTCTAAACATTTCAACGGTTTATAATGTGATGTCAAGTGTTTGCTTTAGCTGCTTTTGATATTATTGGGTAAATTAATGCTCATATATTTTGTTGTTATTTTAACTAATCACACTTCTAAACACCACCATAAATGCAGACATATCCACACATACTCATTTTATATCAATAATTCAATAAACTTTGCACTATAATTTTACCTGCTGCATTAACAATGTCATTTCATTTGATAAACCCCTGTATTTACACACACACAAAATAAGGAGATTTATATAAAAGATTTTGTGTATTTGTTAGGGGCTCTAGTCGAGAACAATTATTCGAAAATTCCTGGGGAAAATATTTTTAGAACTCCTGGGAAATCTTACATTATACACCATTTTCACATCTTGCCGCTGGCTAAAAATACGAGTTTGTCGGCCGAATAAAAAGTGTTCCATTATTACAACTGTACTTCAACCTATCAGGTATAATGAACCTTCCTTTAACTTATCGCTCACTTAAGTTTAAAGTAAAGTAACAGTAATGGAATTATTTTTTATGGCCGATAAAATCCTACCTTTAGCTATCGGAAAGAGGTGAAAACATGCCTTAAAGTTTTTTGATCATAAATTTTACTTACATTGTAATAAACCTAACAACATTTTTAAGACGGAACACAAGAAAATAATGGATCGATTACGGATGATAACTGAACTGAAATTGAGTTGCCAGCAGCGAAATCATTCAACGCAGTGAATTTCAGAAGGCTGTTTAATATGGGATCTAAGGTAAATTGTGGACCATATATTATGAAATTTCATGATATACTTCTGGCCATATGAATCTAACTTAGGAAAAAATGTTACCGCAATATCCATATCTGCTACGGTTTTAGCAGAATTTTATTATTTTCCCAAAGTGGGCTTTATATGGGGGGTATGGTTAATTACGGACAGACCATCACGAATTTTATTAGTGTGATTTCTAGTTCTATAAAACTGTGACGTACCAAATTTTACTATGATAGCGTTATTTATTACGGTTTTAGGAGTACTAAAATGTTTTCCGGGAGTAGGCTTTACATGAAGCCTATGGTAAATTATGGGCCGATCTTCACGAAAATTAACACTATAACTTCCAGTCATATAAAACGAATTTGTGCAAAATTTTATATCCACCATTTATATTAGTTGTTGTAACAAAATTATAAATTTTTTAAGGTGGTGGTTCCCCATTTTGATTCATAGCTCTGATCCCACTGAACCGATGTTGCTGGATTTCATTTCCAAACTGCTTAAGATAACTACAAGCAAAGTGACACCAAGTTTGTTTTTTTTTTTGCGTTTTTCGATAGTGAGCGTGTTTTTAACAGACGGACATGGCTAAATCGACTTAGAATTATAATAAATTAGATGTATAATAAAAAAATTTCACACGGAATGACAAACTTAGAATTCCTTGAATCACCACTAGTGGTGGTGGAGGGTTTACAAAATGTTGCATATTTTAACATGGGCTGCGTTGCCTGATTTCGCTGCTGGTAACTGAACTTCAGTTACGACTTTTGCTGCTAAATTTCTTTTCATCTCCATAAAGTTCCAAAAATGGTCACATACAGCAAGCACGCACCAATCTGCATGCTGCGTGTAAGCCCTGACTTAGATTCTTCGATCTTAATCATTTCTCATACATAACTCAAAAGAACAACGGTGATTTCATATTTTTGAAACTGTTTTACAGTTAACCGGAATATGTTTTCACCGGAAAAAAACACACGCGTTTTTCACGTTCTTTTCGCTTATGTCTGAAAATAGTGAAAAATAATGCCATGAAAGAACAAAAGAAAAATATTATTTATTCTTCATATTCATCAGTGAAAATAAGCAGCAAAATTTTAAAGCAATCATACTCACTCTACTTTCTATACATATCACATCTTATATATTTACTTTCTAACATGTTCCCGGATTAAAAAAAATATTTTACGAACCCTATTACAAATGTAATAGCGTGGGGCGGAACATACCCTGTAGGAAATGTCAATAGTGAACCTGTACTTAATTACTATTGACTTTGTTGCAAGTACTACTGGCCAACTGCAGATCAGATAATGTTTTGTGGTTCACAGAAAAAAAATAATTAATTAATTAATTAAACCTGCACCAGTAAGCAAATTAATAATATATTTATTAATGATGTGCTAATAATCCCAATTTTTTAAATGAGAACACTGAAATTTATTGTTGTGGGAAAGCTAGTTTCTATGCGCATTTCGCTGGTTGCTTAGGCCAGCTCGTCAGGAAACTTTTTCCAAATACTTTAGAAAAGCTAAAAATATTATACAAGTAAGACCATAAAGTGAATAAGAATTTTAAAACACTCTGGTCTTAAATGTAACAATATCAAAGCTTCAACAAAGTCACAACAATAAACCGTAAATTTTTTCTTTCTTACATTTATCATTATTAGCACATCATTAATAAATGAATTAATTAATAAAATATTTCATTCCCGAAAATAATTTTTGATAATAAATTTGCATGTGCCCGGCAAATAAAAAACTGAAATGGCAAGCTGCTTTATTTAAGCATCTTGTTTTTTTAATTTTGTTTTTTTCTTTCTATCCTCTTACAACTACAATTTGTGTTGGAAAAACCCAGCAAATTGTAGGGGAATGTAAGAAAGAAAAAATTGACGGTTTATTGTTGTGACTTTGTTGAAGCTTTGATATTGTTACATTTAAGACCAGAGTGTTTTAAAATTCTTATTCACTTTATGGTCTTACTTGTATAATATTTTTAGCTTTTCTAAAGTATTTGGAAAAAGTTTCCTGACGAGCTGGCCTAAGCAACCAGCGAAATGCGCATAGAAACTAGCTTTCCCACAACAATAAATTTCAGTGTTCTCATTTAAAAAATTGGGATTATTAGCACATCATTAATAAATGAATTAATTAATAAAATATTTCATTCCCGAAAATAATTTTTGATAATAATATAAATTGAGTTTTTTTATATAACCCAACATTTTCTGCAGTAATCATGTTGATATAAGTAAACGTTTAATTAACATAACTAATTTTTTAATTAAAACTTACTTTATTTTTGATTAATGGTTTAATTGAAAAAAATTCGCGAACATTTTTTCTATATATGGACATTGAGCATGGGCTTGTCTTAGAAAATCCACTACTGTCCTTAGAACTATTGACTACGTAGTTCTTGTGGGTCCATATCAGTGATGTTATAGTCCCTACGCAGACCGAAAAAATCCCTATTTTTCCCTAAGCCCTCAAAAAATTGTCCGTACAAAAATCACTACTAGAAAAATTAATTGTTTATCCGTATTACACAGAAAAAATAAAAATTGATTTCAATTAAAAAATTTGTGATATTAAAATTAATTAAATTTACACCAGTAAACAAAATTATAGTATCAATTAAACGTGGAATTCACTTGATTCAACGTTTAATTTAATTGATTAAACAATTACCATGATTCAATTTTTAATTAAAAATTATTTTATTTTTGATTAATGATTTATTGGTAAAAAATAAGCGAGAATTTTTTCTGTGTAGTTTTGACTTGTGATTTCCTAGCAACCGTACAGGTGTGAGGACAACATTTTTTAAAATGATTTTCGGTATACTAGTCTTGTAAAAAAGAGCGGACTATGCACATTGAAGAAACAATTTGATGACTAAACAAATATATGACGAAAAATCCCAAAAAAAAAAAAGCGTGACCAGTAAATTGATCAAATTCTATTGATTTACTAAACTTTATCAGTAGCAAGCCAAACTATTTGCAAAAGCAAATATTTTTTAATAAAACTAGTTGTTACGTGTAGGACGTCAAATATTTAACAGGTGTGTAGGGCCCTTTCGATATCTGTATTATCAAGTGGCAGTGATAAATCAAAGATAACTATTATCGACTAGAGTTAAATCTTCATTCAAATTTTTCAATTTGGTGACATTACTCCAAAAGTTTTTGAAGTCCTTTTTAAACGAGTTATCTATTTATTTCTCTAAAAATAAATTCTTGTAAAGGAGAGTTTCACAAATTTACCATAAAATTAAAGTTGAAATGAAGGCAAAGAAATTTAAAAATTTGTAATGTTGCCGTATCAATTTTTTATATTTAAATAAATAAAAAGAACTAATAATTATTTCATAAACAAATCCGATATTTCAATAAAAAGCGTTGCATCTTTTTCACTTTGTCTAGCTTTAAAATGTTACAAAATTCATCTTTTTTTTAAAAAATAGACAAAAGTGTAAACGCTTTAATAGCCGTGTCAACAAAATAATCAACACAAGTGGCTACTTGTAGACATGGTTTCCTGCAGGGGACTTATGGATGTTTGAGGGTATGTGTAAGTCAATAGGTATGACTTGCATAAATATTTAATGAAAATAAAATATATAACGTTTGCCATTTACTTACTAAATAATCGTAGATTAACAAATACTCGCGTACGTTCTTCACAATAGATGCACATGGAAACATTTAATAAAACCTTAATAGATACATAAAGAGTGCAAAATGATTATAAACTAAATAATTAAACCGAATTTCATTGAATTGATTTTAATCATAATCAAGCTAATACACTATTAGAATAACGTTTATTTAACTTGTTATAGACATTAGGTAGTTGATTTAAACAATAAGATTCTGTAACATCAAAGTGAACTTTACACTATCACACATTATACTTTGTAAGATAGAAATCTAATTAGTTTTACAATTTATAATTTATAATTACAGTTTGTATTCACACCATCACACATGAACATGCTTTTGTTAAAATGCAACCCTGATCAAATGAAAAGTATTATTGTTTAGAAAAATTTAAAACAACAATGAAGTCGTATGGGAAATCAAAATCGTTATACTTGTCATTTGTATAACACATTGCATTCACACTATCACACTTATACATATTACTTGAGTTTTTGACATGTATTATTACAAAGTATAATAGTGTAAAGAAGCCTTAAGGAATATTTAGCTCCTCTATACCATTCACCACCACAAGTATTTGAAATTTTTCATTCCTTTTGAAACATTAACAAATATTTATCTTAGACTTCGAAAAGTCATATATTCTTGATTATAAAAGTGAATTTAGATATATTTATTTGTTGAAAAAACGCTCTTACGATATTGGAAAATTTTGTTATGCCAGCTGTGGAAAACTATCCAACCTTGTGGTTTTACAGCACATTCCGCAGGATCTTTGATGGCTTTAAAAGGGAAATATTTGGGAACGCATTATTTAGCGCACATGTTCATCCACGTTCACCGGACTTAAATAAAAGAGTGTATGTAACCATCCAAAAAATATCCTCCAACTAAAAACCAACATTCGAATTGAAATCATGGCTATTACACATGAAGTTCTGCGAAATGTTGAAAAAAAAATTAAAAAGAGTCCATATAAGCGAAGCAGAAAATGGCCACCACAAAATTCTCTAATAAAAAACAATATTAATAATACTTGCATAAACATTGGAAGGACATTGTTATGAAAGCTGAGTTAAACTATGTTCACATTAGGTGTATTTGTCATGTGGATTGTCAATTTTCAATGTTAAATTCGTACATATCGTCTGAACACCTCCAAATAATATCATGTGTTATTTCTCTGTGTACAGTACATATGACATTTTTGATTTAGAACAAGCTCTATTTTTAAGTGACAAAGCATCTGACATCAGCTGGTTCGTATTAACAAAATTGTTGGTGGCGGAAAAAATTAATTGAAATTTTATCAAATATAAATAATAATAGTAAATAAATAATACATAAATAAAAAATACACAAATAATTATTAATTTGTGTACATATAACCACTCAGCTGTTTTAGGTTATGTCAAATGTACTTTACATACCAACATTTGAACATGAAAATTATAAACCTTATGTATTACTCAACTTTTAACCTACACATGAAATTACATGTGTGTAGAAAAGTGACATTCCACATGACAAATACACATAATGTGAACATGGCTTTAATATGTACGCATCCCCGTGACAAAAATCTAATTAAAAATAAACATTTCTATGTCGATAATTTCTAAACAAGCATATTTTACGAGCTTTCTAGCCAGCATTTTAGAATTTCGAATCCTGATTATAGCAGAGGATCTACAATGATTATTTTAGTATATTACAAAAGAGATGACAACATTAATATGCTCGCAATTTGTTTTTATTTTTTTTTTTTTTTTGTCGTGCGTAAAAATATAATATGGACATAAATAACTTTAATTATCAGTATTGTAATATCAATAATAATCAATAACATTGTTAATAATATAAAATTTAGCATCATTCAAAATCTGTTAATTATTTAAACAGAAGTCGTTAATTGGTAATTTACAACAAAAACAGAATGAGGAAGAAAAATGATTTGTTAGAAATTTATTTTCATACAAAACTTCGGCAAATATTGCATATTAAAAGCTGGCAAATATCAAATTAAAAACCAGTTTAAATTTATTATGTACATAAACATTAATTTTAATAACGAAAATTTCAGCGAAAACGTTTTTCAGTTAAAATGAACAGGCATTTAAAAAGTTTGTAAAAAATATTGTTTACTGCTTAAAACTGTTAGTAATTGAAAATGATTTCCAAATTTTTAAAAGATATTTTTGAAAGTTGTACACATGTTTCTTAAGTGATGTTATAAAAACAAACGTTCATATTTTTAATAAAAATGCTACATAGCGAGCGATCAAACCTGATCGAAAGATTAGACCCACTATAAAACTAGGAATTGTAAAAATAGACCACATAAAATCGAAAGCTTAAACATATTTTTTGACGACGTAAGGCCCTTAACAAATGTACTTAAAGACACGTATTTTGCCTAGAAAGAGTATGCCACTATAGCGCACACTTTAGATAAATAAGATAAATTAAGCCATATACGGGTATATTAGGGTGGGTCGATTTAACAATTGATATTATGCCATCGAGTTTTCGATAGCTTTTGGCATGAGGAAAAAAATCCACTACGGCATATCAAAAAAATCATTTTCGAGGCGGCCAAATTTCAATTTTCTGACTTTTTTTCAACTTTTATTTTTAAGATCTTTTTTAGTAGGTAATAAAAATTGGCTGACTTTTTTTTTAAATATTAACTTTCCAAGGTGAAATTGTACGCTAAAAACGATGGCGATAGCAGTTTTTCCAAAAAAAATTTTCTTGAGGTTTTGGAAGGTAAAATTGTACGCTTAAAACGATGGCGTTATCATTTTTTTTTTTTTTTTTTTTTTTTCGAAAAAAATGTCTTTTAAGTTTTTAGACGAGTTTTTGAGTATTTCGATGAGTATTTTTAGGAACCCTAGATCCAACCGAGTACAACTTTTATTACAAAAGTATATTAATCTGTCAAGTCGCTTAAAAATGGCCGAGTTATGACCAAAACACTAAAATTCCAAAAATTACTCTTTTTATACCCTTCACCAGAGAAAATTAAATACTCCAAAAATACAACAACTTAATTATAAAACAAATAATTGCAGTATTTTAGTCATAACTCGGCCATTTTTTAACCAATTTGACAGATACATATACCGACGTCTTTAGGAAGAAATTTATAATAATAATAACAAAACAAAAGAGAATTGCAGAGTACATGAAACTCAATCTACTCAAGAATTGCTGCAACATAAATTGCAAGTCTGGACGATGTCTGAGTAGATTAATAATTGTTTTTCTTAGCTGATGGTAAAATTAATGTTATGTAATCAAATGTTAATTTCTTTAACTGTCTATGTATATTTTTTTTAGTGTTAATTTAAATTTGTATAATGTCTGAAAGAAAAAATTCTAGACAATAAATAAATAAATCATAACGTTACTTATGCGCCACCGTGTCCATAAAGATTCGGCAATGCCGAATATTTAAATGATTCTCACGTGCTTGGTACTTTAAATAATCGCCGTTATCAAAAATGAATATTCCCTCTAAAATATTGTTTCTATTTGCAATGGAGTAGAACCTTTTTTGCATTTATTATTCTTTTTCATTGAAGTAATTCAAGAAATAATTTTAAAATATTTTCTTTTTTTTATCAATTAAAAGGTTAGCATTTCATTAACTTTAATAATTTTGAAGATAATATTTATAAATCAAGAGGTTTACTAGCAATTAGATATGATGTCTTAAATGTTTATATTTAGATTAACACAAAAAAATAAATTTTATCTTTATTATACGCAAAGCTAAATGAATAGCAAATAGATAAATAAATTGTTATACGACTACAAGTGCAGACAGAATAATTAAATGCTATTTAATTATATACACATAAATATATACAACAATACTTTTAAAAAAGTTGAGGCCAAATTTTTCGATATAAAATTAATAAAATAAAAAATAGTTTACATGGACGTGATTAATTTTTTTGTGGATTATATTAAAAACATTAAAGGAAGTTTTGAAAATAAGGCATATTTTATTTTGCAGTATATAACTCGTAAATATGCCAAAAAACTAGTGTCCGGCCGATTAATCGGCTTCGGTATCGGCCAAAAATTGGTAATCCGCCAATAATAATATATTTTTAAGCGTTTTTTAACCTTCTCACCTGATTCTTATGTTTTTTCCCATGTGAAGTTCATTTAAAATTAAATATACCTTGCTTAGAAAGCTACTAAATTCAAAGTACCTGAGTTATAGTGGATCAAGGCTAAGATTTTATGAACATTTTAACGTTTTTCACCAATTGAAGCACAGCCGCAAATAACGTTGTAAGTTACAAAATTATTATTTTTCAGGAGAGCAAAAAACGTTTTTAACAGGAAGGATTATTTATTTTTTAATTTGTTTGATAGACTATCAAAAATAATGATAATAAAAACTTGTATGCAAAATATCTAGAAATTTTAATTTTATATTATATGTAAATTTACAGTTTTAAATTTTTTTTTTAGTGGAAAAACGTTTCATATCCACAATCGTGATGAAATTTAAAACGTTTTTCCACTTCACAAGCGGCTTTTAAAACGTTATTCCACTTTGCAAACCCAGTTCGTTTGTATCATTTTGTTAGTAACTTACAACGTTCTTCCACTGGCTGACTCTTTGTATCGCAATTTGACGGCGCACAGTGGGAAATTTTACGAGAAGGCGGTCAAAATTCCATAACTATTGACTGGATCGGTATTTTTTATGCGATTTTTTTTGCTCGATAGGTGCGATATTAGGCTTTAATTTAATTATAAAACGTAAAATTCGACTGATAGGAGCAAAAGTTATGGGGAGTTCAAAATGCATTTTCATTTTTTTGTTGAGTTTCAGTGTAAAAGTTGAATATTTCAAAAATGAATTTTTTTATAATTTATCATTATTTCTCTTGTATTTTACAACTGATACTTATTTTTTATTGTCGAACTTAGATCCTGTCAGAAAATGCCAATATTTGGCCCCTGTAAATTTTTTAGTCCCAATATTCACAGGGGCCAAAGGTTGGCTTTTTTGGGACGAGACGAGTTGTTATAAGGATAAAACTAAAAAGGAATATTTTGAAAAAATGCCCAAATAGCATTCTTGGCTATCGATAACATTTTAGGTAATTCAACTTTTATTTTTGGTTTGAGATGTATGTGTATTTTATTTTTATATATTAATACAAATATATACTCAAATCAAAAACAAATTATAATCTATAAACAATTTTAAATTAAACAATATTAGTAAAAATTTCTTCTAAATAGCTTTGGGTTTCACTTTCCAGAAGTTGTTTAGCTTCTTCCTCTAATTCGATTGAGGTTGATTTCCATTTTTGTCGAATACTGGACATATATGGATCTGATGTGCACGACAAAATAGTAATAAGATCTTCATTAGTACAACATCTGGACATTTTTCTTGTATTATGCTCGCAGAAGAATCTGTAGTCTTTGTTCCTTTTTTCTTGCGCTTCTTTAGATAGATCTCCAATTGGTAGGATATTGTGTTGAACTATTTGTTCCCCATGGTATAAAATTTTATGAACTGTGGTTGGCATATGTCTCCAAGAGTATTTTTTGTTATAAAGAATTGCTGTTTCATTTGCATACTGGCCAAATTTTTTTGCATTTATCTTTCTGCTACATGATATAACTTGTAAAATGATCTGGAATCGTCTTATTAATTCAAAATGTACTCCTGTGATAGATGCTGCAGTTTCTGGATCGGAAAAGAATCTCCTTGCAGTGTTTCATCATTTGAATTTCCTTCTCTTTGTTTTGGCTGATCAATTATAAGGCCTAGGTGAAGGTATTTTTCTTGAATTTGTTTTTTTCTTTGCTTCCTTTTTTCCACATTTTCTTTGTTTTTTCTCACTGTTTCGCCTAACGGGCCAAATTCCAAATCATAACCCAATTTAAGAATATGCTCCATGAAACGAATTCTGGTATGAAGAGGGGACATTCCAAATTCGTATGCTTCATTGAAACTATTGTCTTGTGATGGGGGTTGGCTTAATTGACTTGATGTCTTTTGGCATATGGTACAGCTTGACGAAGACTTTGTTTCGGTTAATGCTTGTGCAACTTTTCCATCGATCATTGTAAGGAACATTTGAAAATTAATTTCAATGCATTGGTCATCAAATTTAAATATTGCCGGTTGAAGTTCTTTAATTTGATATTTTATTTTTCGAACTTCTTCAGTTATGACATCTTTAGTTTCATTTTTGTAAACAAACTTTATTGGTCTGCAATACTTTGTTGAAGAGGGAATTTAATTTTTCCATACATCCATTTCTGTAACTCTACTGGTTGACGGCTCTAAGCCAATATAAGTTTTTCTTAAACGTAATGGAACGAAAGATACCATGAATAAGTTAGCATCAGATGAGTTTTCTGAATTACATTGCTTGTATTGTTTCTGACCAGAGATGCTGCAATTTTTAAGTTTTTTTAAACAGTCAGCATCAAGTGTATTTAATAATCGTTCTGCAGTGTGTTCGAGAAGAGCCTGCAATTTTACTTCTGCTGAACTTGAAGTTACACTAATAGCCGTTTGTGAAGGTAAGCACTCTTTTTTGACAGAAACTAAATCTCGATATGCTGGAAAGATTCCACAATTTTTTTCATTGGTTCGCTTTCGCAATTCTGTATACTGATTTTTTGTCAGTTTTAAATCCAAAAATAGTGCAAATGCTTCTTCTGGAGTAAATTTCATTTCTTCAGTTGGTGTAGGCATACTTTTTAAAATCCTCTTTGTGCGTTAAGCGCTCGCTTCCACTATTTTTTCAATTATTGCAATTTTTGTTTTCTTATTTTTCGTAGGTTGAATTTGATGCAGAAATTAATCCATTATCATACTATGAGAAATTTCTTCATTGATATTTGCAAGCTTGCGTCTTCGTGATCTTTCACTGCAATTGTCAATTTGTTTTGCGGGCCGACCCACTTTTCCAGTTTCCTTAGCGGGTATTGACAGCTTCTTAAAAATCAGATCAATTGTTAGCCATTTTTCGTTGCGTAAGTAAAACGTTTTCTTGTTTCTAGAACATTTAAGGTACCGTTTTCTTAATGTAAATGTAAAATTTTTAATTTTTGTCTTATGAATTTTGATTTCTTGTTCGTTGTATAATTTAAAGAATGGATTATTCATTATGTGTAACACAAAATCTTTTTCATATATCTTCATTGTTTAAACAATAATGAAGGTAAAATTATGAATGCATGCATTTGTATACTCTTCTTTAAATGATCTTTTGTCACCACTTCTTGGAGACATAAAAAACCTTTTTTAAATACAAATTTAATCTTTTATTACCATTTCTTTGAAGCATAAAAAACCCCTGTTTTCACACTTTTTAAAAGGATAACATACCGGCAATAAATTAACAGGTAACATGTAGGTAATTTTCACGTAAAATATAACTGCTCTTCCATTTTTTTAAATTAAGTTGCAATTTTCAGGTAATTAATTGCGGCTATTTACTAATGTTTAACCTTTTAACTTACTCAGAAATCTAACGTGTTAGTCTATTTATGTCGCCTATTCGTTTGGCAGCATCCGTTCACCCACAATAAGTTCATAACAATGGCAATACCTTTCCCTTCTCCAAATTAATTGATAACCTGACGTGCTAGATAATTTATGTGGCCTGTACTGCTTTATTTGTCGAAAATTCTTTAAGATTCACCTTCTTTAATTTCAGTAATGTTTCCTTGCACGACTTATTTTTTGAACCGAATATCTTACCTTGGGTCACAGAAATTGCTGTAGTTCGCAAGACCGTATCCAGATGTGTGTACAATGGGGTATAGAAATGTTGGTTAGATTCTGGACTACAAGAGAGTATAGATTTTTTTTGACGCGTTTTGACGGGCAGGACTTATGTTCTATAAAATAGTAAATTTCCGAGAAATTTTGACATTAAAAAAAAAAGAAAATTAAATAGTTCTACAGGTCGCAGAGTTTAATGCTTTAAACCACGTATAGCTAATAAGATAAACTAATACACAAAACTTATTCTGTCAAAAAATCTTGAAAAACAAAAAAGTTATGAGCATTTCAACTTCAAAAGTTTACTCAGAAATTCAAAACTATAACCAAATACTGAGAAAGTCCATTTGGGACCACCCTGTTCTCAATGAAATAGTTGAAATAGGGTTGAAATTTTTTGGCTCCCGAGGTTCACTAGTATTTACTTTCACATGAATAAAAAAATTTCAAAATCGGAGAACATAAAAAAAAATAGTTTTGGCCGCCTTCTCAAAATATGAAACAGTGTGCGGCGTTAAGGTGCATCACTTTGGGTTATTTCATGTTTAAGCAGTGTAATCGACTAATGTTAATGGTAGTCTGGAAAAAAAACAGTTTTTGCAAAAAGTGTCTTTTACAAATATTGTCATTTCGAAAGATAGTTTTTACCACAGCTAGGAACAAAATTAATAGTTTTGTATAGTCCATTTAATAAGAAAAAATCGGATAAAACTAAAAATTGGATAGAAACTAAAAATCCTATAATAATAAAACTGAAAACACTAGCATTTAAATTTACTATCATGTAAGCCTACGGTAGTGTTGCCAAAACTTGGTGACCAAAAATGGCTAAATTTACAGAAAACAATGGCTAATTAATGGCAAAATTTTTTTTTAAATGAAAGCATATTAACATTCAATAACAAAACAAAAATAATTCGTTAAGAGTTTTTTACAATGAAATTGTAAATTGAGTTCAATTTGCAACCTAAAAATAAACGAAAACTAAACATTTTTTTTTTTGGAATTAAAAAAATTAAAACGTCGATAAACTAGATGTCGTTATTGTTCATCTAATAGAATTCACTTGTACCTATTAGTTTTAAATATTTTGAAGGTAAATCATAATCGTTATTTATGGTAACACAGAAAAAAGTGTTTTATCCATTAAAAAAATGGTTTAACAAGTATTTAAATTTAATTAATGTGATAATTGAATCAATTATTTTTTTAGTTGAAAGAAAATTTAAAATTTAATTTTGATGTAATTAACATATTAGTTATTTTGAAATAAACTTTCAATTAAAATTTTAATTAAATAACAAAAAATCTTAATTGACTTTTTTCGTTTAAAATAAAATAATTTACACATGTAGAATTGTTGTTGGGAATTGCCAATATTTATTTAAATAAATAAACACATTGTTTGAAAAGACTAAGGTTTTTGATAATTTTTTTAATTAAAATTAAAAATATCACTTATTGAAAAAAATTATTCACAATCTGACGATTTTTAGTAATCAATATAATCATGTTGGTAATACGTGCAAAATAAACAAAATGTTTGCTTGGTATTATGAATTTGGTATAAATTTGGTGATTGGAGAAATTTAACAAATTTTTCTGTGTATTGTTCATCTAATAGGATTCACTTTAAGCCATTAGTTTTAAATATTTTGAAGGCAAATCATAATCGGTATTTATGGTAAAAATATTTAACTTATTGCTTAAATCGAATTAACGGTTGCCAAATATAAGCTATTTCTCAAATTTATTTTAACGATGTTTACTTGGCTAAATACTAGGGTATTCATTCGGTTAACCGTTGATCGGTTACCCGATTAATTACTACCAGATTAACTGATCGGTTAATTTAAAATTGCCTTTTTTCGATTAACGATTAAACCGGTAAATTTCAGTCGGTTAACCGATTAACCGATGTAACAAAATTTTTAACTTTTTACAGTATTATAACATAGTTTTTTGTGTTTTAAATTTTTGTTTCGTCTCGTATACAAACGAAATTTGTTTAGAAAATATTTTTCATACAAACGAAGAAGGTGTTCAGTGATCTTTATTGTAAATAAGTGTTTGCTGTTTTTCGTAGTTTTATACATATATGTATATGCGTTTAATTATTTGTTTCTTCTCATATCTTCTCAAATCAATCTTTTAACAGAATTAACGGATACAATTAGAAGTGCTAAACATTTAAAAAAAATTAAAACAGGACTCTAAGGACGTAATGGAAGATTTTATATGTTAAGAAAAATCCAGGATGAGATCTGAGAAATTAGATATTCTCTATTATGGGTTGTTTTTGATTTCTCCAACATCTACGATAAATGAAAGAATTGTTTGAAAGTCAAGTTTTATCAAATCTAAAGAAAAT